>LR990612.1:19656307-24607874 GCA_905147815.2 Phalera bucephala
TGCATAATACGCCACCAACGGTGCAGTTAAGGCGGTCATTAGATAGAGAGAGAGAGAGAGAGAGAGATGTGTTTCAGTAGTAAGAATAAAATAAAAATTCTTTTATGTGAGCGAATTTTCAGAATATTAAAATGGAATTAATGAAATATAGTTTGACGTCTCTTAGTGACGAGTGTCGAGTCTGATTCCCATAAACAAAGTATTTTTTATGGACTATCTCAAATCGCATAAAATAATTCTAAATCTCCGCTGTCAACGTTTTATTTCAGCTCTTTAACTATCGAACTGCGGTTTGTTGGCGGGAAATCGAAGAGTGATGTTGTCAATTAGTTTTTTTAATTTCCAAAACTTGTGTTATTTAGAATTATAATGTGTAATGTTGGTGGAATATTAACCATTATGTATTCCTATATGTGCATGAGTGATGGTAATTGTAACAAAGTGATAAAACGTGCCTTTTCGATTTCCCTCAAAACGGCCGTCGGAATGGGTATGTAAAGTATCCATCACTTCACTATCCAGGGTGGGGCACTTCCTCAATTTCATTGTCATCGTTGTCATCAAGTTCATTTGCGAGTTGAATTAATTTAGAAATGAATATTCGTAAACTTTGTACAATGGCATAATGCAAACGCAATTGCCACAAAAAAAGAAACTATCGAACTGTCTTAACCTCAAAAAAGTTCCTGATATTCGGAGCCGAAATTATAAAATTGAGATAGACACTATTTGAAACATACAAGTGTCTTAAAACATAATAACTTTCTATGACATAATTTATTTCAGATTGAATATGTACACAGTTAACGGACGAACATTTGAAGGACGATGTGGCGCAGTGTTAAGAGCTTAAGCCGCTCCGCCCACTGGGTCAAATAGTCACGGGTTCGATTCCCACACGGGACAAATATTTGTGTGACCCACAATTATTTGTTTCCCACCACAATTATTTGTTTCGGTCTGGGTATCTGTGTATGTGAATTTTCATGTTTGTAAACGCACCCGCAACACAGGAATAAATCCTTTAAAAAACTAGAAGAATACTTGTAACAGTTTTTCTGATTACGCCGACGGGGATGAAAAATTTTAGTTACCATTTTTTTCTATAGTTTTAATTCTACAAACAAACTTTGTAGCTACTATAAAGAAAACAATAGTGCAATAAAAATAAAAACATTGATTCAAAGCCTTTTTCTATTCGGGCCCAACACATTACACCTTTTCACCAAAATTTATCGGTACTAACGTATAATAAAATAAAACTGTAGGCTTGTGTCGTAGCGAGGGTTGTTTGAATGATTCCCGGAGATTTGCTCAACGACTCGTTCTGGTTTTATGAGCTGATTTAGGGTAACTTGGACGATTGGCACGTACATCTAATAGCTCTATCGATATCTTTTACCCAAAAAAAACCGGGGCGATTCGTTGTGCGGTTAAAATGAGAAATACTTACGTTGAAAACAAATTTCTGATCAAAATCAATATATACTTTTGTCCGATGGGATTTCAATTTGTTTCATTAGATATGATCAAGTTTAAGTCACCAACGCCAGTGGACTCTTCGATACGGTAAACGGGGACACCGGTGCGTTGCAAGTGGAGATCCCAAAGCCCCTCCGAAGTAAAGATACCGTCCACAGTTCAATTTGTAGTTGGTAGAGGTCCGACATACCCCACGAGGATCCCTCGTGCAGATTTTTTCCCATATAAATAAATTAATAGTAAAAACAAGCTTTCATGCTACCAGGTAATGGTGCAATTATAATAATAATAAAAATTTTAGTCCTATTAAGAATCTGCCCCATCTTTGGGCACGGGCCTCCTCTCAAACTGATAGGGTTTAGGCCATAGTCTACCACGCTGGCTCAGTGCGGGTTGGCAAACTTCACACACCTTCGAGAAACTCTTAGGCATGCAGGTTTCCTTACGATGTTTTCATTCACCGTTAAAGCAAGTATCACTACTCTTTATTACGCACGTGCTTTCGAAAAGTCAGAGGTGCGTGCCTTGGTTTGAACCTGATACCTGTGACTTTGCAGTCCAACCGTCCAACCACTAGGCTTTCACTGCTTTTTAATGGTGCAATTGGCCTATCGAAATTAAATGTGTATCCTAAATTTCGTGTCTATGCTGTTAGCCGTTGAGGTATGAATGACAGAGATGTAGAATCAGGTCATGCTAACGACAAAAAAACGCATTGTCTTTGGAAATAAAATAACATGTCAAATTTTAACTCCGTCTTATCGTAATAAGAGGAAGTGATTCTAATTCGGCTTGCAAGATTTGACCTAAACAAACTAACAAACATTACAAGTAAAAAGCTTTAAATAAAAAGGTATGACACTAAAAATATCTTTAAAAGCTGTTGGTATTCACTTATACTAATTGATAAATGACACTCGACAAAATAGGGTGATTTTACACTACTATCTAGAGTGCAGTATACAATTTCAATGAATCGAGCTGCACTGAGCGCCCCTAACAAGATTACAATTAAATTAGTTACCATGTCAACGTAAATATCATTAAGTACCATTTAATTGTGATTTAGGTTGACGATTGAGTTACAAACATAATGTTAACAAAGAATATTAAGAAAAAAAAGACGTCACATTTATATTCCCCACGCGGTGGTAGCAGATGAGTACTATGTACGCCCACATATCGTCAAGACGGTTCATGTTTATTTAGTAAATGTGTTCGGTGATATCAATTCGCTAGCGTCACACTAACGTCAATCTTTTTGTGCTAAGCTCTCTATTTTCCGATTGTCCAGTGGTCCGAGCCAATATCTTGTAATCCGCAAAATATAAAGGTGCTGCGTTGTGATTTGTTTTACGAGTTTCACGACAGGTGAGGCGCGAGGGTCCTCTTTTCCCGGGTAGGTACATTATGTAGGATACAACATTTCTCCCCGGTGTATTGGTCCGCTATTACTTCGTATGTTCTGTAGTATATTTGATAATGTTCTGCAAATAGGTACCAATAGGTACCGTTAGTCTAGTGGTGTATGATACGCGTAGCGATCACGAGATCCTGGGTTCGAATCCTAGGTCGGACAAAGTGTAGTTCTTCAATCGAAAATTTTCCAACATCAGCTCAGAGTTTTAGTTTCGTCCGGCTCACCCCCTATTACATAACACCTAACAACTTCGATTTCCACACGGGACTAATGTGTTTGACTTACACATATTTGTATCACTCTTGGTGTTTGTGTACGCGAATTTCATGTTTGTAAACGCACTCACGGAATAGCAATCATTCCTAATGTAAGTGTACGGTTTATTTTTAAAGCAAAGAAATAATTGACGTGATTTATTAGCATCATTATGTTTTCTATAAAACGGTGTCTATTACAACTCCAAATTCCAGAATTAAATAAAATAATGACTGTCAAGCGAAATAACAGGCGTTCTAGTTAGCGCTTAATGTAGAGACCAGCTTCACAATAATTGTTTCCAATTAAAATGTTCCGAAGAAATGTTGTTAGGCATTGAGGATGGGCTGATTCCTCAAGTCAGTTTATGTGGCCACAAAATAGCTGAAGAAAGTAGAACAGCGCCTCATTATTTTCGTTTGTACATTTCAGTTTATTAAGATTGCGCAGGAATTTAATTAAAGTTTACGTATCGTAAAAATCATTTAGATATCTACATTTTTCTTAAATACCAACATAAAGGGACCGCTGGTATATTTAGGGCCTCTTCAACCACACTCGAGTAAAAGGTTGGTTAGTTACTCCTCCATTAGCGATAGCTCAGAAATTAAAACTGTAGTTTAACTTTTGGATAGGGCAACTCAGAGATAGTGGAATTAGTGCATAGGCTTACTTGCAAGTTTAATTGTCGATTAGTCTTATTAGTCTAGATTTCTGACTTAACCCGAGGGTAGAAGGGTACGGTAGGATAAACCCAGTAAGTGACGCTGTCGTTAACTGGTTGTGAAGCCACAGTAAACTGCTAGTTATTGTATAAAATAGATTGTTAGTTTAGCTAAGCTCATCTTATAGTTACGTCTAGAATTGGAAAATACTCAGGGAGCAACTTAAGGCTGATGCCTTCAGCTGTATATACAATACGAAGATGTAGTCAACGTAGCCCGCTTTTTTAAGACTATAGGAATTTTCATACAAACAGACAGAGTGTAGCTCAGACTAGGTCGCTAGGGTTTCCTTTATATATGCATTTTATGCTTGAGCACACTGCTATATAGAATTGTATGAAGAAGAATGACTACGGGATAAATGCGGTTGAAATACGGAGCCTGAAAAAAATGCGCGGAGTTACGCTGCCCGCCCGTGTCATAACAGCATAGTAAAAGAGCGTGTAGGTATGAAAAGAAGTCGTAAAAAATCCTTTTTCTCTGGAATGAATAGAATGGTTTGGAATTTGAGAAGAGTAAGAAGGTTCAGAAATGTACCATAATCGTAATGCTATTAACGGAATTAAAAAATCTAATTTTGTGAAATTTTATTACACATTGAACGAAATTTAAAACTTATATTATTACAATGTACTATATTTTGTCATTATTTATAATTAAGAAGAAAAAGTAGAACGAAGATGACATTTAAACAAGGCTTTCTTTTTTTTAGCGATTCGACGGCAAATATGCTACAGTTATATGAAAGAAGGGACTGCCTTGTTGGTCTGGTGGCAAAGCGCATCGCTTTGTGATCACGAGGTCCTGGGTTCAAATCCTAGGTCGGACAAATGTAGTTTTTCTAACGAAAAATTCCCAGTACGAGTCCGGAGTCTGGAATTGTGCCCGGTATAGTAGGCTCAATAGGCTCACTCCCTATTACATGGGACCTAACATCGTCGGCGAAACGTGGGTGTACTCAGTACACCTCTGCCACCCCCTCTGGGGAATATAGGCGTGACGGTGTATTTTTTTTATATGGAAGCATCAGAATGCGGCCATATTGACTGCCTTGACAAAGGCGTACAGCTGTTAGGGCTAATAGGCTGCTTTTTCCTCCCTTATTCTCACTCCTCGTGTGTGTCATAAATTTAGTTTTTTATTATATTTGATGCATCTTAAACACATCCGATTATATTGTGTCCTGCTCTTCATATCATGACATTATTTCATTGGTATGTCCAGTCAGCAACATAAGTAGCTTAAAATTCTAGGTTTTTCAAAAAGCTTCCACACACTTTTGTTTTGCATCAAATCCATAATTTTTCTTGATTTAAATATATTTGAATATGTTGCTAATGATTTGGCTTTGACAATGTTCACCAAAGTCTGTAAAATAAAGAGTATTACTGATTTGAAAAACTTAGAACGTTTAGCTACTTACGTTGCTAACCGTACACCCATGAAGCTTTTGTATTAGCACAAACTTGAACCTACTACCGGGGTTCTTACAAATTGTCATGTTTACATTTTTTTAACTACCATCGGATCGAAATGCGGTCTTCACTAATAATATCCGACGAGAAACTCAGCGAGCTTATCTTCTGTCTAATTCTGTATTCATATTCTTTCCGTTAAAGTTTATATTATAAAAAATCAAGTACCCGATCCAGCTTCAGTTATCCCTTACGGCTCAGATATAAGACTAATGATAATATTTTTAAAGAATGAGAATGTTAAGGACTCTGTGTAGACCAGACAAGCCGCACCCGTTCACGAGTTTGTCTACTTGAGCAGCAATCACTTCCCTTGACCATGTTAGCTTTATGAGTACACCTACTACGTATAAAGAACTCTGTTATATAAATAACGGTGGCATATCTATCGACGTGAGCATCCCTTATTTCCTTCCATGATATATTTTAATCAGATTAAACGCAATTCAGAGAGATTTCTTCGCTGGAAGGCTTTGAGTCGTCGACATAATTAAAGTTGACGTTTTATGGTGAATCTGTTCTTCGCATTTACAATAGAAAAACGAAATTAATTGGACCTTATGTTACAATACAAATACACCGAAATTAGTTGGATGTTGGTGTAATTATAGAATGCGAGTAGTCACAAGTATTTTAAACTTCTTGAAGACATGTTGGTCAGGAAATGTATGCTTTATTTTAGAATGTAAGTTTTAATATTGTTTAGTCAAACACAATTAAATATACGCACTACTGAAAATTTAGCGATATAAAAAGTAATTTCCGAAAATGACATGCTGCCATAGGTCTTTCTTCATACCTACATTATTTCCAACACATCATTGGCGCCGCTATACAATATATGTTATAATTAAATAGTAATAAATATCATTAATTAAACTGAAATGTTATATTTTGTAACAGAATCTGGACACACTTAACAAGCCGGGAAATCCCAGCCCGTTAACGCTTTTTAATTGAGCATATAATTTATTACGATCCATGTTTTAGAAGTTTCCAACAATATCGCTGGGGCTTCGTAGAAACTTTATAAGCCGACACGGTCTTAAAGACACCAAAAACCGTCGACTTATTGTTAAGATAATTGGGTTAATTCACTCGCTTAAAAAGTGTTATTAACAAATAATTTGCTACGAGTTTATTTTTCATATGTTCATGCACAATTACATGTATCTTGTGATGTTTTACTGTGCCATATCTTGTAAGCAATTTGTCAAAATAAATGATTTTATGATTATTACTTCAGATTCTAGCCGAATCTGAAGTATGCCATAACTTTAGAATACTTTTAGTATATATTCTTCTGAAGAATACTTTGCATCAAAGCATTTCTTTAAAATCTTGCAACAGTAATATTTGAGTGAGAAATTTTCGTTAGCGAGTTATCCCTTTAATGTAGCACCGTTCTTCTGAATTTGTAACAAGTTTTCATTTTCGCCGTCACTCATTCTGTCTTGAGAATTTGTGAGCGCGAATTTGTCAAATTGAATTACAATTTCTTCTCGTCGATTACCAAAATATTTGTTATATTTATTTTTTGGTTTCAACAGCTGTATTATTTGGGAATGAAAGGAATCTGTTGTTAAAAATGAATGGAATAAAATGAAGTCGACAAAGAGAAAGCACATTTAGGGAGGTTTGACGCTCGAACCAGCTTCGCTGTCCCTGCTATAAAACCCCGGACACATTCATAAAAAATGAGTAAGCCAAGTCCAGACGCGTGTTTTAGCGAAAATGAGACACATTGAAATGCGCACGAGAAAATGATGTGGAATATTATTAAACCTGATACAAGTCACGTAAGCGGCCGACCCTTGCGATGCGTATACGTGAAACATAAAATCATGGTTCCTCACCATGATTTTATGTTTCACGTACTTATTCCATGTGTCGTGCGAACCTTGTCCCTTTAGGTTTGTTTTTTACCACGTAATATTTATATGCGGGAAATGTATAATTACTCTCTGCTTACCCCATAAGGGATCTGGCGTGATATATAATTATACTTATCTATTTGCATCATTATGTAGATAAATAAATATAATTATATAGTGTGCGAATAAAAATCGAGATTAATATCGATACTTCTATCCATCTCTAAAAGGTACGGGATCGTAGAGGCGTCCGAATGTCACACTTACCTCATCTCGGTATTATGTTTTATAAAACAGAAGAATATTTTTACGACACGGTCTTCATAAATATTTAAAGAGAATTCTCGCTACAAAGCTAATCCTTACTCATTTGGACGGACACTCATTCGTAATAATTAGCCTTTCAGATTACAGGCCTTACAGGAATTTGTTGTCATGTGGTTTACATTTTACAATCCAACGAGCCTAATACAACCATATAGAAAGTCACTTTGGTAAGTAGAAACACTAAGTTGCATGATAAATATACCTGCAACGTTTATTTGAAGTGCATAATTAAATTTAGTTTTGCACGCCATCTCTTAACTACTAAGTAAACAAAAACAAGTTTTGAAAAAAAATTGTTATTTACTATATCGAGCTGGATTATAACAATAGGCTAAAGGACCATATGCCAATTTCTAAAGCTGTTAATTTAACAATAACGCTCCTCCTTTCACTAAGCGTTCAATTCATTTATGCGACCCTTTAATTCCAAAAATCCGACACATAGCTCTCCTGCTGGGCAAACACAATGAATTAAATCAGATTAACGCTTACTTTTACAGTGTAAGCTTTGTAAATGCATTCTAATCAAGATTAGGGCGTCGCGGGGTGATTCTTTACATTTAAATCTGGTCGTCAACAAAGGGCGGATAAATTCCGTATTGGAATAAACAACTCCACACGTTGTTGGGGTGCCACTGTGCTGTCTGATTTTATCGACAACCGGAATGGGTTGAACTTTAACGTGAGCGCAATGGTTCGCATTATTATTACGAAGTACTGTAATAGCACAATATATATGCTGTTGTGCTGGCAAATTTTACGGCGCACTGTACAAATATTTGCTTTAATTAATTAAAACAAAAAACACCGCCTCCGATATTTTTTTTCTACGTCAACCAAGGAATCTACTTGTACAGTATAAGCTATGTGAATCCTGGCTCTATGAATATTAAGTTATTTATTTAAGTTTTGCGTAAATAAATTGAGATCGTAGTATTAAAATATATAGAATTACTCTTTACTAACGATCTCTTAAAATGTTTAGTGTGTAGTGTAGGTTCGTTCTTGTATTTTATTATACTGACCTGTTACAATAAACCAGAACATTACCAATAAGATAAGGTTATCTTAATTGAATTGTGATGAAAGTAGGTACTTTCACTCCAATTAGTTTGCTCTACATTTTTAGAACTTAACTCTATTGGAAAGGAAAGTCGTGCAAGCATTTTCTTTTACGGGTGAACAGCAAATGAATGTAAGTGGGAAAGCACGTAAAAAACGCGCCGTGTACATTTTATCACCGTGGCTGACTCACCTTGTGTGTACGAGTAAGTGTCAGCTCTACCATACGACACGACTGTGTTTATATTCGAAATGCACTGCTTTGAATAGACACATATTTGTGTCTTTTAACAACTTCGCCGAGTTTATAAAAATGAAAAAGCACCTATTTATAGTTTGAAATAGTATTGCAGATGCATACTAACACGAGCAATTCTTGACTTAAAATGGGATAACAAACCCGGAATTGTAAAATAACAGATATAAAAATACAATAGATAAACAAACGGATACCAAAAACTCATATCCAAACTTTTAAATCCAATAAGAGAGACGGATATAAGCCAAGCTTTCAATGAGCCAAGTCCTGTCAACTTACTAAGTTAGAAATACTTAGTTCTCACAATGCTACAAGATCATATGCGGTGTATAAATAGCTCTGCCTGCCTATGATAACTGCACAGCGCTTATTTGTAAACTGATTCTGCAACATTTCTAGTAAACATTTAACAATTTGCAGCTTCTTACATGTATTTTAGTATTACTGGAAATTGTTAGACACTACTAGATGGAGAAATACTAAGACAATTATAAAAATCAAGAAAATTTTAAAAATTAAATCTATAACTTAAGAAGAAATAAAAGCTTCTCCGCTTACTCTTTGAGATTATTAGATGTTCACCTACCTATTTATTAACAGATTTATATAGTTTTCGAATTCAGTTTCAACGCAAGAACTACTAAAAATCGGCTAAAGTGAATTAAGTATAAGCTCAAACATTTATACTGTAAAATATGTATACATTATAACGTTTGTCGGTCTACAATACCTCCATTAACACATTTGCGGTCGATTAGTTTAATAATTATAGCTGTGCGTAATCTTTAGTTAACTACGTATATAAATGTGACGGGATAACACATTAAATATTTCGATGACCAAACATACCGAGTCTTATCTGAAGGACAAGTCAAGAGTCTCCGTAACCGGCGAGCGTGTATGAGACGAACTATGCGAGTGAAGGAAGCCAGAGAGGTTTGTAACGAAAGAACCTGTTGGAACTCTGTACTCTCTGCCTACCACAAGGGATCTAGCGTGATGATAGATAGATAGAAAATTTTAATCAGAAGTTCTAAACTTTGTATGAACTCTCACTGTTTGACAAGTAATGTTTTTTTATTTCATTTTAGCCTCTGTAGAGCTTTAAATTTTTTTCCATTTTGATCCAACACAATAAATAAGACTGAAGTAAACAAACTATTGTTTATTCTTATGTTTCAACTAATCTTCAAACCTACGATAAAGAAAAAATAAAAGTTCCGTCCTTATTGTACTGGGAAAGTCGTCTTAAGCGGCGCCTTATTAGAGACTATTGTTCCAACTGCTGTGTGCCATTTGAGGTTTTCCTTTTGTGGTCACATGCTGCGGAAACATTATCGAAGTCCCTAATTAGAAGGGCACACCATGTTTCAGTAATACAAAAGAACAAGAAACCGAACTATAACTGGTGAAATAGCATATCGGCTAATATAGAACTACTGTGTGACGGAACACAAAGGCATTGTATTTGCGAAAGTGATGGTGATAATTTTCAGGTGCTGAATTAGCACCTAACTGCTCTCTGGCTCGTTTGCAGACATGCACTTTTGTATGTGGCCGTATATTTTAAGTAATTATAGATTTTTATCGACTCTATAGCTACATTTCCCAGAAAAAATCATCGAATAGCTGTCACATAGTATATTATATTTATATATTGAAGTAGTATATTTTTTAATAACGTAAATATATATTTTTATTAAGATAAAATAAAGGCAGAGAGTCCAGAGTTCCAACTCGTTTTATCCATTTCAGAGTTCCAACAGGTTCTTTTTGGAACTCTGTACTCTCTGTGGGATCTGGTGGGATGATATTGATTAGTTTTTTTTTCAACTTTTTCATGACCCTCAGCTGTTTGTAACTGTCCTTTATTATGTTACAAATATCAAACCTAATTTTTATAATAATATCTTATTATAAAAATTAGGTTAGGCTGAATACATAATTAAGTACCTATAACAGACATATTATTACATCGATTTTCGTCGACGCCGCGGGGCTACACCAACTGACACCAGAGTCTAAACAATGGTTCGTCCACTCTGAAATAAAATTTAACCGTGGGTCGCATTACTGACATCAGTACATCGCTATATGATGATGATGATGATGATGATGATCGATTTTCAGCGACTAAGACATTTATTGAAGAATTAGGACCAGAGATAAACATCAAAGCATATGCACCTGGTATGGAAATTATCTTGCAGTGCAAGAACTATCAGAGAACACTGGGTAAAAGTGGATGATAAATTTGGAAATCAAAACACCGTCACGCCTATATTCCCCAGAGGGGGTGGCAGAGGTGTACTAAGTACACCCACGTTTCACCGACGATGTTAGGTCCCATGTAATAGGGGGCGAGCCTATTGCCATATATCGGGCACAATTCCAGACTCCGGACTCATACTGAGAATTTTTCGTTAGAAAAACTACATTTGTCCGACCTAGGATGTGAACCCAGGACCTCGTGATCACAAAGCCATGCGCTTTGCCACCAGACCAACGAGGCAGGCAGTTGGAAATCTACCTAAAAGAAAATCTGCTGTAATTATCTGCCGATAAAATGTTGCACTAGTCAAGTCAATTTCGATAGGTTTTGGTCAAAAAGAAAACACAAAAGCTTTGAAGTGTTTAAATTCCATGTGCTACTTCTTTGTGAGTTGACGTTCTCGTCACTGGCCTAAATAAAAAGTAAACATAGAAATCATCTAAACAGGCGCAACCTTTACATTAATAAGTCCTTTAAAATATTTTTAAACTTTCTTTTTTACTGAGGCTTCGCAACCCTCTGCGACCCCCTTATAGAGCCACAGGTTGAAAATCACTGATATAGATGATATATAGCTAATTATATGTATTTATGTATATACATCTAGTTTTGGAAATCAATGTAAAAGATTTGTTAGAGGACCCGTATTTTAAAATACACTTTACAACTTAGTTTCGTATCTCTACTAGGTTTTATTCTGTTATATTTTCTTACGTTTTTACTACATAAAGCAATCAGTTGCAACACAGATTCTTTGAGCCTTACCTTTTCTCTAAGGGCAGTGTAAATTTTATTCAAACTTGTCATCGTTTCAAATCTGTTATTCGTGAAAGTAACTGTTGTAAACTCACGGTAGAACTACTAATGATTAACACTAACCCTGTTGTATTGGGTACAATACTTTGAAATTAGAAAAATATGTGTGCAGCTAAATTATAACCTAACCATTCGGTTAGGTTAGTGACACTATTTAATTAACGGTAATTTTGATTTTTTTTTATTGTATTCTATCTTTATGAATAAAATTTAACTGGTTATTGAAAAATCAGCCCTAAGTAAATATCGAAGATTTCATTAAATATCGTGTGAAGCTTCTTCTTTAAATAAATCTCTTTTAAACTTTCCTTTTCCTCATCATTATGAGCTTTACATATGAGTGTTGTATTAAAGCCGAAATGTCAACATCAAAATGCGTCGAGGGTTAAAGTAATTACACGAAAAACGTATACCAGGCCCCATGTAGACAAAGCTTTTTATGTCCGCCACACATCAGTAAGGAAAGCAGAGAGTATAATTTTATTTCTGAAAATATAGTACTTGTATTCGGCAGCGAAGGTATCAACGGTGAAGTTCTTGTAACGTTGACACATCATGAATTATATAGAGAACATAAAAACTTTTTCATTACATATTTTAAAATCTTATTGCTTGTAGGTGGCTAGTATGAAAATAAGACTAGTTATTACAGTTGGTTTTATTAATTTGTGTGGAACATAATAGTGGGTAGGTATATAATTAATTTTATTTTATCTAGAATCAGATTGCCCACATAATTATTTTTTCTAACAACTGTTGGCTATTGGATTATTAATAACTATGAGTGCCCAGGAGCTTAGTAATTAATAAGGTAATAGGACCTTGCCATAGGGCAATGACCAAAAAATATTTAATTTATATTACAAGCAAACCACAGATGTAGATAAATAGGTTAATGTGTGTATGAATGATCTACACGCTGTAGGCCGCGGGGCCTTTACAGCTTTACCGGAAAAGAAGCAAGCGTGCCACCACTACGCTTGTGCCAGAAGGGCAAGAGGGCAACTTACTCAGGGGCACCTCAAGGAGGAACGGCCTCGGCTTAGGCAGTCGCTATGAGGGAGGGCATATACTTGGTGTCGCCGTGGTGCTCTGCACCGGCCGGCAGGTAAGGGATTCTTCAATCTCGCCGGCGAGGTCGGTGTCTGATCCTGTTTGCGGTACCTGTATCCGAAAAAAAGGGATGTAGATAAATAGGGTATTCGCAGATATTCAAAGGCTTAGATGATACAAGAGAGTGTTTTGTATTTGAATTTTGTTAATAGTAATTACCAATAAAGGTTAACACATTTGTATACTAATTTTGTTTATCAGGATCGTTTATTTATTAATGTATTATAGTATTTATGAATCAGAAAAGAAACAACGACTTCTACTTTTGAATGTCCTTTCTGTGAAGAAGAAGGCAAAGAAACTTATTATATTTACCCAAGTACGATGAGACAGAGTAGTTCCTAAATTGACAATATATATCCTAATAATTGGGCCTTTGCACAATATAAATTTCCTAATTAGGGCTGTTCAAACTGCCCATAGGCAAATGTGATTTACCTGTCCTGATGATGAAATGTGATGTACCTAATCTCATAAAGTATACCCGATATACGAGTATGCTAACGTTTGCGAGTGAGTTACCATTAAAGCACCCCAGACAGTTTAGTCCCAAATATTGGCAAATCCCGTAGACGCCATGCGTAGCGTCCCCGCCGCGCCGGCGCCGTCCAAACCCCTTGTTTTGGGTTACTCGCAACCTATATTCTGTTGCCAAAACACTATTACACATATAACACTCACACAAACATAGACTTTACTTGTGATCAGTTTAGTGGAAACAAAAATCTAGCGTGTTTCAAAAATCCGTCCAGTTTAAAAAAACTTTAAGATGATTAGGTCTATGTTCATAGGTCTATAAACGCTGACAGGTAATTCTAAAACTTTGGGGCCTTGTTTCGACGTTGGTACGCCATTTTTTGCTTCAAGGGTGGGGATTATTACGGAGCTTAGACACATAAAGAATCAGCAGGCAGTTATATATGAGCAAAAAATATCAGCAAATAGTTTATTGAAATTCCTATATTTCGACGACCAATCCTCAAAAAAAGCTTGTAGTTGCTCCCCTAATGTATGAAATCTCGTACTTCCAGAAATTGAATAGCCGCGGTTTTTGTCCGGCTGCCAGACGTAAATTATGTACAACTCCACCGGAGTGTGAGCGCACTTGTAAAAGCTGAAAAAGTTCACAGAACTTATACACAATATTTGTACAAGGTTAGATGTATTTGTGTCTGTAAATATTAGACGGGGTTGGCTACATACCCTTATTTCAACCTAACGCGGCGCGCAACGATAACTTCGTGAAATAATCGGACCAAGTTGTCCATCAAGGATGGTTATGATGATTATCTCTATCAATATCATCACGCCAGATCCCTTGCGGGGATAATTATGTCCATATTCACTGTTTTGTAGGCGCTGATAGGTAATTTCAAGACTTCGTGGCCTTTCTTCTTGATTGTAAGCTATTTTTTGCTTCAAGGATAGGGATTATCGCCTAGACACAAAAAAACAGCAGGCAGTTATACATAAGCATAAAATATCGATAAATAATTTATTGAAATTCCTTTATTGCAACATTTCGACGATCAATTCGCAAAAAAAGCTTGTAGTGGCTCCCATAAAGTATGAAATCTCGTACTTTCAGATGAAATCAGAAATTGAATTGGCGCGGTTTTTTGCGGCTGCCATACGTTGGAAATTATGTATAACTCCACTCTAAAAGCTGAAAAATTTCACAGAATTTACACACAATATTTGTACAAGGTTACAGGTACCTATTTGTGCCTATAAATATTACATGCGGTTGACTACATAACGGCCTGGGTGGACAGACGCGACGCGTTACGATAAGTTCGTGAAATGGTATTCTGTATGGCAAACGTGTGTGTGTGAATGGTCTACGCTGTTCGCTGCGGGGCCTTTACAGCTTCACCGGACAAGAGGGCGAGAGTGCAACCACTACGCTCGTGCTAGAAGAGTAAGGGGGCAACTAGCTCAAGGGCGCGCCAAGTAGGTACAGCCTCGGTTTGGGCAGTCGCTATGGGGGAGGGCTTATCCTATGTGTCTCGCCGTGATGCTCTGCACCGGCTGGCGGGTAAGGGATTCTTCGACCTCGCCGGCGAGGTCGGCGTCTGATCTTGTCTGCGGTATCTGTATCCGATAGAAGGCATGTAAAGGCATCGGGAGGGTCGGCGAGAACATGCTGCGGACGGCGGTAGCGGCTGATAGGAGGGGAGTTAGGTTCGTAGTCGGCAGCGGCTACGATTAGCGGATAACGGAAACGTGTTACAAATTTTAGCTGAATCGGGAACCCATTTTGATGGCTACATGGGTCTTAATTTGTTTATATTTACTTACATACCTATTTTTATTTGTTTATTTGTTCTTAGACTTATGTATGTTTAAATAAAATAAATGAGTTTTCTTTCTTTCTTCTTTATAATTTCATGAAGTTATCGTAACGCGCCGGGATACGTATTAAATAGATCCTATTATAATAAGAGCTCTAATGGGAACGGGAATGAGAGTTCTCGGTCGTGTGATTTAATAGAGGCTGCCCGATGCACACACTTGTCAATAAACACTTCATTCTAGATCCTACTGCCTGTGTGAATTAAAAAGTATCAGAGCACGACAAACCCCATAATAAGTTTTTCCACTAAAGAGTTTGCACTGATTAAAGAGTAAAATTCCAGGTCAACGTGTAGATAACTTATTATTTTGGATCAGTAAGATTAGTCAATCCACAGGAGTACAATTAAGTTGATGAAAACTTTAAAATGTTCATATGCTTCCGTAATATGTGACCCTGTTTTGTTGTAAAATGTTTAAAAATTTATCAACCCTACTCAATAATTACGAATATTTATGTAAAATAGGATGATATACGAAGAGGGGGTTGTTCTCAATATTTTATTCACACCACTTCCCTGACTAATATTTTTATTCCTACGACATCCAAAAAATATACAGTACAGTCAACATGAACCGGGAGAGTAGGAGCGTCGTCGATAACTAGATGGAAATTACTGAGTTGATTTGGATTATGTACCCATTTTTCATACTATTCGTAATTAACCTCTTTATAATAATCGCCAGTAGTACCCGTGGATATTTACGTTAAAAATTTCGCTTAATTTTCGCTTCGTGCTTGTTTTAACAAATTCGTATTAACTTGGTTATTAAATAATTCTTTTCCTAGAGGATTGCCTTGATGCCTGGAGAATCTCTTATGGAAGATTTTCTTCATAAAAATATTTCCTAGCTGCTTTAAAACTTAATCATCTATTTCGTGGAAAAGAAAATATGTTGTCATAAAAGTAGTAGGAATTAATGTATAAAAGATTATTTTTTGAAAACAATGGGCTTTAAAAGTCTGGGAATAACCAAACGAAGGTGGTTTAAATTTAAATTGTATATAGCTATCTATATACAATCTTGACGTAAACTACCCCGCTTGAAGGTTAGAAAGGCTATAATAGGCGTAACATTATTTTTTACAATAACAATATATATTAATGGTTTTACGTAAATTCCAATAATACTTAAGTGCCAAGTTAAACCATACACATGTTACTTACACACGTAACTTTTATACTATTTTTTTCCTTAAATCATATTATTCTTGTTTCATTATAAAGTCAAGATCACAATCCCGAGGTTTAAATGCTAAACGTGATATTAGGTAGCTTCCTTATTTAAGAAAATAGGACACGATGAACATTGCGGAGGCTCTGTTGTACTTTTTCTTTGAATAGATCATTCAAAAGCTTAGGGGGATTCTGTTGAATGATACGACTTTGGATTATTCAGGACAAGCATGTAGCCAAGGTTTACTTGTGTACTTATTTCGGGTGTTTCAAGATTGATAGAAGCAAACTGTATCTAGTACCGCGTAAAGGCAGCTTTAGATTAATACTGGTAGCTTTCTTCCAAAACAAAAATTATCACTATGCTTACCCTGTGCAGGGATGGACTAGGCATACTTCCATTCATAAGATACTAAATTCTCCTGCATTCAAGTTTTATTAGTCTAGTTATGTCTCTTATACTTAAATGGCAGGATTCCAATGTACATTTTCTAAAGAAATCTTATACTGTAACAAAAATTGAAGAAAGAATAATAATTTTGTTTCCAAGCATGGATTAGCAGCATAATCCCAAACTTTATAGAATTGCGAATTCCTCTGAAGTCCGACAACCTTTGTGAGGCGTGATTTAGAATTTAAGTGTTTTATAGAATAAGAAAACCAAGCGAATAAAATTAAGAAATAGAAAGCTTACAGAGTTTTCTATTTCTTAACTTCTTACATAAATAACCGTGAATAAAAAACAATGCAGTTATTGTATTTTATTACGAGCATAGTATGAAAAGATTGAGGTCAGCGTGACGCTAGCGAGTTGATATGCCACTGCCAATTTTCGTAATTTTGTTATGTGCAATGTCTATCTATATATCTATATATAACCTCACGCCAGATGTATATATGTATATGTATGGCCAGCTGCGCCTTCTGGCTTAAGTGCCGGCTCCCGAGTAGCTTTCCCATCGCACCATTCCCTCTGTTCCCTGCACTCACTCTTCTCTCTATGTCAGCGGTGTATTTCGCA
The DNA here is from genome assembly GCA_905147815.2 of Phalera bucephala. Classification (NCBI taxonomy): domain Eukaryota; kingdom Metazoa; phylum Arthropoda; class Insecta; order Lepidoptera; family Notodontidae; genus Phalera; species Phalera bucephala. Next base: position 19,673,942 of record LR990612.1, read on the forward strand.
TCCTTACTGAAGGCGCATCCAAGATATACAAACTCATTCACTTGCTCCAGCACATCGTTACCAACCACAATCCTGGTTTCTTCCCTTTCAAAAACCATAATCTTGGTTTTCTTCACATTCAAGTGTAAGCCATTGATCATGCAGTCGTCTTTCATAACTGTGACTAGTGTTTGCAGATCAGTGGCTGTTGGCGCTATTAAAACCGCGTCATCTGCATAAAGTAGATGGTTTACCACTAAGTCACCCATTTGAACACCTTCATTCATCGCTTTCAGTCTTTGAAGACTTTTGTCCAGATATATTATAAACAGTCTAGCGGACAACACGCAACCCTGCTTGACGCCGATTTTAACGTCAAACCAGGGTGACCTGTTACCACCCACCCGTACGCATGCCTTGCAGTCCACATAAGTGGACTGGACGGCTCGCAACAGAGTGCCATCTATACCATACTCTGGGAAAATGTCCCAAAGTCTCTTTCGCACAACTCTGTCAAATGCCTTCTCCAGATCTACAAAACCGCAGAAAACCTTCCGCCCCACTGCCAGATGCTTCTCTACGATGTTACGGAGTGAGAAGACTTGATCCGAACATCCTCTTCCAGACCTGAAACCCCCTTGTGCCTCGCACAACATTCAATGATAATAACTATAACGATTAATGTCATCTCTAAAATTTAAAAAACGTCTCTGCAACTAAACGTATGCCGTTATAAACGGTGACAAAATTAATAAATGCCGGCTAAAATTCGCTTTCAAATCTTTCATCAACAACCCAAAACATTGCTATAAATAAACTCTTATCTGTCGAGGCATACTATATTCGTAAAACAAGCGGGCAATAATAAATGCAGGGCATCCATTTGCGAGTGCAATCCCAACGACACAGCGTAGGGTAGGTATTCTGATCTGATTTGATTTTGATTTTTTGATTTTGATCATTATTAATGAGACTTTTAATTGGCTTACTATGGAATGGAGCAGCAGGCATTTTAAATTATAGTCACTAGGGATTCGCTGTCATAGAGAATCGGCATGGTAATGCGTTCATCAGTACACCTGCTCGATTGTGTATTTAGCATTGTTTGGGGATGCGATTGGATCGTTAGCATTTGTTATTTGCACAACAGGGACTCATAACGAGAGGATTCAATTATGAGTTGAAACTATATCTACTGATTTCTAATTATTATCGTTGATAATTTGGTCCGATATGAGGACTACTTTATTAAATGACGATGAGTAGCTTTGTCTTATTGTTAGGGAGCGATTAATGTTAGTTGAGCCCAATCTTATAAGTATGGATGAATGATCGTTAAAATTAGATGATTCGAATATTTTTAACTTAGCACATCCCGGCTATTTTCAACAAGACCGGCTATTGCATCGAATTTAAGTTGAACAACTAAAACCCACCATTAAGATTGGTAATCTTGCACAAGCTAAAACCCGTGGTATCTTTCATCAGGGATGTTGCCAACGATTGACCACATTTGTAACGTTAAAGAAACAAATCAAGTCACGGGTAGAATGGAGCCAAACAAGTTTTATTGTGGGAAGGGTATAAAAAGGAGAAGGTGACGTGAAAGAACCGTAGGAAGTAGAGAAATCATATTTGAAATCATCGTTAGACTCACAAATTAAATCTGATTGAAAAAAAAATGGGAGGACACCTGAATGCTCGCATAAAAAATCATTTCGATACAACGTTATCGAAGATGCGTAAACTCTTATCTATCTATATATATCATCACCTTAGATCCCTTTCGGGGTAGGCAGACTTCCAACAGATTCTTTTCTTACAGACCTCTCTGGCTTCCTTCACTCTCATAAACTGCTTTTGTTGTAGTTTATATTTTACAATGTAATAAGATACTAGCTTATTACCCGGACCGGTAGTGCCATATTACTGCTCTGTTCACACGTCACTCACCTACGCCCGGACATTTTCATTTACTTGTAATGTACAATGCGTAATGTCTGATAATATTATGTGTAAGGTAGGTATAACGTTTGTAGAAAAATCCACGTTATAATCGGAATACCTACCCAATTACTGTCTCTGTGCATTTTATGTTTTATATTATATATTTTATCTTACGTAACCTAAAAAAATATATATAACTAATCGTTTTGTGCTGAAGTAACTTGGCAACTTTCCCAAAAGGCTAGTACAATAAGCATGATATTAGCCTTTTAAAGATACATTAAATCTCACTGAATGAGACGTTTGCAACTATAAGCCAATTGTATTTGTGGTTTTAACAGCAGTACAGATTACCTAATAAAATATTTTTTTTAGTATTCTTAACCTACGCCAACGATGATAATAAACGTGATATATAGTCGTAAGCTTAGTCATTGCAATCCGGACGCAAGTTCATAAAAAGTCTATGTTTGTAAGTTGACTCTAATAGGAGTAGCGATCCACATGTGACTCATAGGGAGACACTCAAAATAATTGAATTGAAGATATTAACAGTTAATATATAAATTGCATTCATATGAATAACGTTACAGATAAAATTAACAAGATCTCGTACACTTTACAAAGACGAAATTGTATTTGTGACATAAGTAAATGAATCATTCAGAGTGATCATGTTCATATATTTATCGTACTTACATAATCATCTCCCCATATTATGTCAATTACATTTTCGGTGTAGAAAATTTACTTTGATAAGTCTCTGTTCGAGTATTTAAATAGCCTCTAGGTATGAGACCGGCTTAAATAACTAAAGGTATCGTAATATTCTGAAAGAACATCGTCGTAAATGGCCCCAGAACCAACAAACAAGTGATCTATACCATAATGATTTATTTGTTTTATCATAGTAGTTGCAAACATCTATATCTAACGGACACTTTGCAATCCAAAACGAATATTTCAAAGATCTGTAAATACTTAAATCAAAGTCATCAGTTGTTATCGAATTACGGTTGGAGATGTCAATCCTATAAATCGCTTATATTCAATAGATTACATTCAATAATTATCGATTTGATTGTTGCTGGTGTATTTTTACATAACGATTTTATATTTTATTAGATTTAATACTTTAACCTCATAATCTAATACTTTTTTCCAATATTACCAGTCCCCCGCTTGTCCATCATCATCATCATTTCAGCCTATACTTGTCCACTGCTGAACATAGGCCTCCCCAATCGCTTTCCAGCGTAACCGGTCCGATGCCACCTGCATCCAACGATTTCCTGCGATTTTCACAAGATCGTCGGTCCATCTGGCAGGCGGTCGTCCTACGCTGCGCTTGCCAATACGTGGTCTCCACTCTAGAATCTTTCTGCCCCAACGCCCGTCCGATCTTCGCGCTATGTGGCCAGCCCATTGCCACTTCAGCATGCTAATCCTAAGGGCTATGTCGGTGACCTTGGTTCTTCTACGAATCTCCTCATTCCTGATTCGATCACGTAGAGAAACGCCGAGCATAGCTCTTTCCATAGCTCGCTGAGCAACTTTGAGCTTTTTTATGAGACCTATTGTAAGAGACCACGTCTCTGATCCATATGTCATCACTGGTAACACACATTGACTAAAAAAAAAAAAAACTTGTCCCCGCTTGTCCGTTTAATAATAAATGCATGAAGATAATTTGCAAGTAACTTGAAATCATACACGCATTTTTTCATTGCCGTTGGTTCTGGGGCAAATCATGTATGGACACAGAACAATGTCCTTTCTGATATACTATACACATGGGAGATAAGTAATATATTTTAAGCAATATTAAAGTTAAGTTATACAGACTCCCATTCGAGTATTTCACATTACTTTTTATGTCAATTTTGTTTGCTGTTCCCACTACACCTTGTTTGTTTATGTTATAATGATGGGTACATAAACGGGTGTACCCTTTATTAACCCATATAAGTGAAAATATTATACGTGTCTATTTTTATATTTTACTACACAGTATTATGCACTACACGTAATAGACTTGATAAATACACTTACAAACGTATGTAGTATTCCCAAATAAAAACCAAGGAGAAATAACTTTTTTCATCTTAAACAGTGTTTGCTTTCACTTTAACGATTACTATGTAAGTCACGAAAAATAAGAATACCAGACGGAAGATAGAATAACACCTGTTTAGCCGAAACTAAAATAGCTATCGGAATTGTGATCTTGCATAACAGTGATGGCCGTAATTTTGCCGCCACCAAAAATTCTAATTCTATGTGGCTACTGTTTATAACAAAAAGAAATATTAAAGAAGTACCTACAGAACTTTAACACATTTATAGAAAGCCTTTTTAATAAGCTCAATAAAACAGAAGTATATCTTTTACCTATATCAAAGAAAACAAATATCTACTTTTACTACTTTTGTAATTTTGTATAGAACTAGACCAAAGTTACCGATTGAATTTGAATGTGTAGATTTTATGCAGTTATTTTGCTTTCTACCTTTTTCCCTTTACCTACTTCGTGAAAGCACTGCCTCATAAAATCAAATTAACAAAGGTTACCAAACATTACTCCTATCGATATGGTTAGTGTCGCTTACTAAAATAATGTACGGCCATAATGGGAAGGCATATAAACTTACATATTTTAAAAAGGACACTTTACATTTTTCGCAAGCGTAGCTTTGTGAATAGTAAACAAATATTTATGAGCCATATTGTCTATTATGCTTTTGCCCATAAAAAATTTTGTTGAGTTTACAAAAAGGCGGAAAGTTTTAACGAGGTTTGTAGTGTAAGAAAAGTAGATGTACACGCGTTGAAGAAGTAAAAAAAAGGCTGTCGTGTCGCCTTACTTATTACTTCGTGGGCAAATTCAATCTACATTTGAGAATAGGTCGGGAGAATATATGTTTGATGTACATAATTACTTGAAAAAAGAATTGATTTTCTTTTGATAATAGATATAGGGATAGTTATGTGATTTTCCAAGAGACCTCCATTTTTAGAGTACCTTGTACCATCTGCGTCATTGTAGCTAAATACAAACCATATCAGGTCAATTTAGGGATTGGTTCACCTCCCAGGGCTTGGTTCGAGTAAAGAGCTGGTTAGATATATAACTGGCTAGTTAAAAACGGATAAAGCTACTCAAAGATAATGAAATTATTATTTAGACTAACTTGCAATTTTAGACTTCTTCAGTCTTAACTCAAGGGTGGTTGGTAAAAGAGATTTTTACAATTTTAAACCCAAGAGTAGTCAATTTTTTTTCTAGAATAGTTGTATTTTCACTGCCTCGTTAATCTGGTGGCGAATAATGTGCTATTTGATCACGAGATCCTAGATTCCGAAAATTCCCATTATCAGTCCGGAGTCTCCAATTGTGCCCGGTATATGGCAATAGGCTCCCCCCAAATTAAATGGGACATAACATCGTCGGTGAAAAGTGGGTATACGCAGTACATTTCTGCCACCCCGGCTTGGGGAATAGATGTGAGATGGTGTTTATTTTTCGCCCAAAAATAATTGGCTTGATGCCATACACAACGTAAACAGACAAACTTGATGTCGGCATAAAGTCGCGAACACAATGATAAACGCTACGGAGCGTGGTCCCGCAATGCGATTATCAGCCCACATTACGGCGATTGCCCTATATAGTTCGAAAATAGACCTTAACCACGTTAAGTATACATTATGCCGTCTTGCTTGAGTTTCTTTCTTGATTCTAAGATATTAGTTTAATATATAATACTGCTATAATACATTGTTGTGTACATTCTAGATCTCTACAAATTCTTACAGCGGTGTCGAAAAAATTGTATTTATTTGAATATATATTAACTAAATTTTTCATTTCTTTAGTAGCGCATAGTATGGTTGTCGATAAAAAGCTTCCACATTCATATTCTAAATTGTATAATATGTTACTAGGGCTTTCAAAAAAATCTCAGTAGCAGTCCGTAATCTGAATTTTTACCGAGTATGATAACAAAAGTGTCGTCCTCTGGGACCCAACATACTCAGCGAAATGTGGGTGTACAAAGTACACCTGTACTACCCTTCTTTGGATAGTACAGAACTTTCTTCTGATAGAAATAGTATTGAAGGAAATATATAAAGTAATCACTATCGGAACAGTTCACGAATCGGTCGGTACATCCATTTTTATTTTTACACCATGAAAGTTTATTTTTGTACTAGTTATGTACTTATAAAAAAAATACACACACACACACCGTCACACCTATATTCCCCAGAGGGGGTGGCAGAGGTGTACTGAGTACACCCACGTTTCGCCGACGATGTTAGGTCCCATGTAATAGGGGATAAGCCTATTGCCATATATCGGGCACAATTCCAGACTCCGGACTCGTACTGGGAATTTTTCGTTAGAAAAACTACATTTGTCCGACCTAGGATTTGAACCCAGGACCTCGTGATCACAAAGCGATGCGCTTTGCCACCAGACCAACGAGGCAGTCGTATGTACTTATATTAATTTATTAACTAACTAATAGATGTAGCAGTAACATTAGGTAATGTTACTGCTACATCTATTTTGTAATAAGTCAATTAACGCATTGAACAAGACGTTACGCAGGTGTGACCAATATTTTAACGTCTTATATCATAAGCATTTTGACGCAAGCGTTAACATTAATGCCAGGTATAACAGGAGCTTAATAAACTAATATAAGTAATAATAAATTAATAATTATTACAAAAATCAACTTTCATGGTTGTCATATAGGTACATGTGGTCAACCCAAAAAATGAAAGGAAATAAAACGTAAAGAGAATAGTATAAAGACAGGCGGTCGGACGCAGCTCCGCAATGCGATTATCGGTTCACATTGCGACAATTGCTCCTCACTATCCGAAAATAGACCACTTTAACAGACTTAAGCAGACATTATACCATCCCACCATGCTTTCAGGCACGTGTGTTATCTACACTATATCTATACTAATACTATGTTAAGTAGTAGAGTAGTTCCGTTAGCCTCCTCCCGGCTACATCTTCAGACCCTGGACAGCGTCCGGATTTATAAAACTCGTCAAGACAAATCCAACGAGCCCAAGCACGATGGGATTATGTTGAATAAATAGGTAGTTCTGTTGGCCACTCTTCGGTTCCATCATCAGATCCTAGACACCATCAGGGTCTACAGAACTCGTGAAGACAAAGCCAACGAGATCAAATACGACGGGGCTATGTTAAGTAGTTAGGTAGTTCCGTTGGCCACCTCCCGGCTCCCTCATCAGACCCTGGACCGCGTCCGGATTTATAAAACTCGTCAAGACAAATCCAAAGAGCCCTAACAACGCAGGATTATGTCCAGTAAGTGAGAAGTTCTATGGGCTACCCCTCCAGCTCCATTATCAGACCCTCGACATCATCCTGGTCTATAGAACTCGTCAAGACAAATCCATCGAACCCAAACACGGTGGGATTATGTTAAGTAGTTGGGTAGTTCCGTTGGCCACTATTCGGTTCCATCAACAGAGCCTGGACACCATCAGGGTCTATAGAACTCGTGAAGACAAGGCCAACGAGCTTAAATCCGGCGGGCGTATGTTTAGTATTTGGGTAGTTCCGTTGGTCACCTTGTTGTATAGTACTTGTCAATACCAATCTAACAAGCCTAAACACGAGGTGGTTGTGTAGTTGACATGTTCCCATAACCACGGGTTAATGGTATGTACTATATTATTGTATTGTCACCGAACGTACATACGTATGCTAAATTTCAGCTCAGCCGGATACATGCTTTCTATTGTCAAACGATATCCAATAGGATATCTTAATAAAATAAAATAACACTAATAAATAAAATACCCGACGTGCTTAAAAATGGATTACAAGATTTGAATCAGAAGGACAGATAAGACATACAAACACAAAAGCTTCTAAAAAGTTACCTATATCTCGTTAGTCTATTGGCGAATAATGCGCGTAGCGATCACGAGCTCCTGAGTTCGAATCCCAGGTCAGAACAAATGTAATTTTTCGATATAAATATTTCCAGTGTCAACTGGCATTGTGCCCGATATAATGGCATTAGGCTTGCCTCCTATTGCATAAGACCTAACATCCGACCTTGGGGAATACAGGTGTGAAGATGTTTATTTTTATATATTTTACAATTGAAATGAAAATCGTTGATATTCAATTATTTCCGTATAAGAGATAATTCCGTATACCGAGAATGTAAGCTGCGAGGCTATTGCTATTATATCGGGCACATTTGGACTCCGGACTGATACTGGGAAATTTTCTATAGAAAAACTACATTTTGCTCGCCCTACAATTTGTACGAGATCCTCCGCGATCTCTGAACGCATTATACGGTACCTACTTGTTCAGCGAGGCGGTCCATAAAAATACCTTTTAAAAAAGTGCTCTTTCTGTATAAAATTTTGCCGTAATTAAATTAAAAACATTTAATTTTCATTAAAACTATTTAAAAATAAATCGAAAATTGATCCAATTTACGTCCTATATCGTACACAGATAGCGCCACAGATCTGAGAGATCTGTGGCACCATCTCTGTGGGTGTGTGAAAAAATCTTTATTCACCACAAATCAAAATAGTTCCACAAAATGTCACTGATTGCACATAGACAAATAATTATATTTGTCGATGTGCTATTTAATTATTACATAGACAGTAATTTACTTTGATTTGTTCCGCGTTATAGTCTTTTTCACGAGACATGGGTACGTGACGTGACGTTTGACATTTGTCATTTCTACAAATGTGGTGATGTTAACATCGAATGAAATAGAATCGATTGAAAATCGTATCAATATAATAATAACGAAGAATGAATTGATATTGATAACAATATTTTGGGAACAAAAAGAAAACTAGATACAAGAATTTCATTATTTATTCACGAATCAAGCGATTGGTCTGAAAAATCGTCTTACAAATATTTAATTCGTAGCGTTCGTGAGTTATTATTTAAAAGTATATGAAACTATTTTAGTATGTAAAAATAAGGCATCCAAGATTTTTTATTAATTTCTTGACTCGATGAGTATACCATTTCTCTCAATCGTATACGTAGTATAATATATTCGTAAAGAAATCGGCAAACGATTTTGTACATTTTAATAAACAATGATTCGTTTATAACGATTTCATTATGCCAGCCCCTAAAACACGAACCGTTCCAATTTACAAAATCGAATAATAGAGGTTTATTAAGTTTTAAGTTTTATTAATAATTACAAATTTTACACAGGAACGAAACGTGGGTGTACTGAGTACACCTCTGCCACCCCCTCTGGGGAATATAGGCGTGACGGTGTTTTTTTTTATACAGGATATAATCCAAATTAAAATTAAAATAGATTTTTGATTTATTTTTTGGATTCCCTATTTTAGATAATCTTAAACACAATATGCGTGAAATGGAATATGATCAAACGTCACCCTACCCATGTCTCGTGAAAAAGACTATAATATCACGAACTTTTTTCCCACATAAAAATTCATTTTCGGTCCTTATGTATTAGCAACGGTTTGAACATTAAATAAAAATAAATGTACGATGTCTTGGTCTGTGGTCTGTTACGGTACCTATATAAATAGAATAAAATAAAATGATCGCAAATATTTCTAAATCAGCGATATTTAGAAGATAGTACTTGATACGTAATCCAAACGTTTGTGCAACAGGAAGTGAATCTATTGCGTTGACATGCTATTTATGGCTTTTATTATTTTAATAACCATATATGACTTAAAAAAATTGTCCCATACTAAAATTATTCTTGGGTCGTGAGTGCGTCCGAAACCACGAATTCGAAAGATTCCTCATAGATTTGCCCCATATGGGAATCGGGCCTGCGACTACTCGACTTAGTATTAGTAATCTAAATAGTCTATACACAAGCTACGGGTTTATTACACTTTAATCACCAAGATGATCTAAGGCGTCTAATTAGTGTCCATTGATTACCCAGCAGCCAATCACCCAGGCGATTATATTCTAGTCTTTTTTTGTCGTTTTTGGTATCTTGTAATCAGCCATGTGCAAAGTTACCAGGCCATTGTATTTTTCACTTCTTTAGCACGTTTAATAACTCCAAAATTACGAATTGCACTGCGTACAAGCCTAATATTTAAACTAATGTTGAGAGGTTGTTGTAAGATACAATTGCAACTTTGCTTCATACGGTTTTTAAGGGCCCAGAAGAACATTTTGGATACATAACAAATCAGTGTTTGGATAATACTATTATTCCAGCATTTATTTGAGACCATTTTGGTTTTCATTGAACCTGTACTCGGACGGCTATAAAATTAGTTATAAAAAATTTAAACCCAGCCAGACATCAGGTGAATGCACTCTGCATTGCCACTGCAAAAATATTAAATTTTATCACACGCTCCAACAATCAGCCGAAGTCTGATTTTTATTATAACTGCGCTGCGTCTCTTTAACACTGAAAACTTTTAAGAGAAAAGTTTTTTTTAGTTTTTCATTTTGTAAATACATGTTATACTGGCATGTGTATCTCTATGAGCAGGTAGACAGGTGCTACTACAAACTGAGGCCCAAAAATAACAGATTGACGTTATTAGGGCTATCAAGTTGATAATATGTCATCCTGTTCGCATTAGAAATTAAGTTTTAGCAAAATTTTAGAAATGAACGTGATAGCACGCGTCATCGTTACTGTAACGTCAAATTGTTTAAGATTTGATAGAGACAGCGATGAGCATACATTAACATATAGCGTTAACTGCCAGTTGTAGAGACATTATTTTAATTATAAAAAAAATAAGTAATCTATATTGAAATTATTTATCATAGTGCGACAGGGATCTTTTGGCTCGCGGAGGCCGTGGATGACATTGACAGGCAGGCGTTAGTGTGAAATTAGGGTTATCATTTAGTAAAATTTTCGAGAGGTCGGTCCGCACCGAACCGTAATTTTCACCTTAAATTTTATAGCAAACAGCAACTCTGGGAATGTCATGAAGTGTCATGTCACTTGATGACAGTGTAAGTAAGCGTACGATTTTGGTCGCGGGCCAAAAGATCCTTGTATGACTGTATGTATATTATAAAGATTGGCGATTAACACTGATTGATGTCATCTTTAAATTTAAAGAACGTCTCTGCAACTGGACGTAAAACTACTTTATGTAGCCCATAAGTATGTTTATTCAACAGTTATCAGTATAGATATGAATAGTTTGCAGTAAAGAAAAGTTCAAGGTTTCTTATTATCAGTTTTACAACGGGTTATGTGAAGGCCTTGGACGTACTTGTAGTTAGGTATCTACCTACGCACAGTAAACAAACGCGCCAGGTCTCATGGGAACCTATTGTCCGCCAGCTGCCAACGCTGCGCAGTACGTGATTTCTACTGACATTTCCCACTTTTCTTTGTATAATTTAATAAAGTGTTTCGCTTTCGTCACCTCGTGACTTATATACGTAAAGCATGAAGCTATATATAGAAATAGGTACTAGTAGGCATAGCACAAAAATTTTGACGTTAGCGTGATACTAGCGAGTAGTAACGATCTCACGTTCATATTTATTTATTGAATTTTTAGTGTGACAAGTATGGCATGTATAACGTCAATATTTTCGTGCTAAGCTCTCTGACCTTTAAATAATACACGTAACGCGAAATATGATATTTTGATAATGAATATTTAGGTAGTTCTATTTCGATAAATAGCTTTGAACTACTCGTACATTAATTGTGTCGAACATTTTTTCTGATGTTGTTGACGACAATCTTAAGCAGTATGGTTCGGCTATAACAATAATCATTTTATAAGTATTTAATTGAAATGCAATTAAGTTGTGGCTCGTTTCAATATTAAAAAGAAATATGCTGAAACATTTCTTCAGAATTTATAAGTACTTAAGGAAAACGTTTTTATCATTTTACGAGTGTCATAAAATTGTATCAGGAAATACGCCTGTCTCACCGAGACGAATATTCATACAATTTTAATATTTGCTAAGCTGTGTCTTCATTTTACATATTTGAACGTAATGAACTTATTAGAATTCATGCAGAGAGTACTTAGAACCGAGGATGCAAAGTTGGTACCAAGGATGAAGTTCCTTTAGTGAATAGTTTCAATAAATACCGCCTGTTGCTTATAGTCATAGCTTTTGGAGGAATGCGAATTGAATGTCGTGATAAGAAATTCGCAACCTCGTGAACATTCTTGAAGATATTATGCTTAGAAAAAAACTCACGAATAAATGCTCACGGCGGAGACGCACTTTGGCACTCTAAAATTGTTTAACCAAGAACCTACCTATCAGATGCTCAAAAAGCATTTGTTTAAGTAGGTACCCATTTTCCAACACTTATAATCTTACATCTCTATTAATATAATTACGCTAGATCCTTTGCGGGATAGGTAGCATACAGAGTTCTAACAGGCTTTCATCTTAAATCACATTTCACGAAGTAAATACTTGTAAAAAAATCCTGCCAAATATTATCTGTATGGATCTAGCAGTCATGTCAATCACTCTTTACATAGTTTAGAGAAACCCTTTTGATCTCTTACTAATATTATTATAATTTTTATTACATACCTTTACAAAGTCTTTATTTTATAAATGAGAGGACTATGTAGACACTGACTGATACCATGAATCTAAGTAGACTTATGTTTAATCTATACTTAAGCACATCTATTAAGCTCGCTCTGCACTTTTCTCCCGTACCTCATGAATGCATTATATACAAAAAGAATGACAAAACTCTCATTTTTAAAAGGAGTAACCTTAGAGTTTCTTGCCCGGAGAGTCTTAAGTAATCAATAATTTTCTCTTTTTGACTATTCATAAGTGCTTTTTGGTCTACACGAATAAAACATTTTTGATTTTGAATGCGGTGCCTGTGGGCCTTGAAAGTTACACAATACTCCCATAGAGATTTTTACTACAAAAATATGGAAGTGAAAATCCTAGGCTACTTTATTAATTGTCCTTAGTAGTAAGGAAAGGTTAGTAGAAAGGAAAGTAGGTACTTAAGATAACCAACTAAACGCACATTTCTCTTGTTCACAGTTCCTGGCATTGTTGGAACGCAATGCAGTTGCGAACACAACCCTGCATTACAGACAGATGACCCTTTTTGCGCCGACCAATGAGGCATTTCAAAGGTACAATGGCGAGGTGGATGACTCGCTGGTCCTCTATCATGTAGGTGAGTAATTATTATAGAGAACGGATGCTTTTTGCGTAATCATCAACTGTTGTTTCACGGTTCTGAAACGAGAAAGACTGCAGCCATAATGTTTGTTGATTAAATACAGCATATACCCGCCGTCCCACAGCTGAGAAAAGGTTTCTCACAAATCTATGTGAGAGAGAATAGGTCGTATTCCACTATGTCGTAAATGTGCGGATTGGTGGAGGCATATTTGCGACCATTTGTTGTCAGAACTTACAAACGGCTTTTAACTAGTCTAAATTGAGTGATAATCGGGACTAGCGGTTTAGCTTATCTTCTGAAGTACGGAAAAAGCTCAAACGTAAATGTCAAACAGATACAGATATCTTAGAAAAATTTATGATTTAAGTTTAATTTATTATGTTGGTTTACATTTTCTTTTTTGCCGTATATTTTCCCTTTGCTGGGCAAAGGTAACCACAACTTTCCAGACCAATATGTTATCAGCCATCTTCGGTCAATGCTTCTGTTTCAATATCAGAAATAATTTGTAAATAAGGTACGTCAAGGTTGTTGTAAATAAACGTGTTCCAATACACTTTGGTGTTCCTTTTCATTAGCCATAGACTTTAAACTTAGCCAGGTTGCGCTATAGTCAAGCAACGCCAGTTGTTTAGCCTCCAAAGTTTCGGTACAACACGTCACAACTTGAATTCTAAATTAAAGCAAGTTCGCCTTGTGTTTACCTTTGCTGGTGAAACTGACAGCGTCTTCATTAATGTTAATATAATGACTATCTACCTTACAGTGTCCCTTTACACAACAGGGGTAGTATAACTTTTCATTGTACCTCATTATAAACGCACCTGATGAGAAACGCGACTTGGTATTAATGTAATTTAGAGTACCAATTTAAAATAAACATAAAAATGTGTAGACTAAAACATATCTGTAATGCAAGTTATTTCTGATGATACAACCATATATAGTTAGTATGTGTGCCGAGCTTTTTAATTTTGAAGTTACATTCCGGTAGCATTTTCCAGTGATTAACAGAGGGCTTAGCACGAACAATTTGACATTACAGTAACGTTGTCGAGAAAACGTATTGTCACGTTTGTTTTAATTACGCTAAACTTACTCTGACGTGTCAGACACAAAGCACAGGCTAATTCAGAAACTTACGGCATCCAAGAGAACGTGAAAATCATGATTTTATTTCCAGCAAACCTTGCGACAACATTGACTAATATGGACTACGCAATATCTTCGGATCTTGACGGGCACCCGCCGTTGTGGGTGACGACGCGCCGCGGGGCCATGCACGACGACATATACGTTAATAACGCCAAAGTATATGTCAGCAGATCGTATCAAGCTGCCAATAGGAACAACAAGATGCAAGTAAGATTCTCTGAGAGTTAAGCACAAAAAGATTGACGTCAGCGTGACTCTAGCGAGTTGATATGCGATCCTTGTCACACTACAAATTTACTAAATAAATATAAATGTGACAGCACACTTACTCGCTAGCGTCACTTTAACGTCAATCTTTAGGTGCTTAGTCCTCTGTTCTTATTAGTTTGTTTTTATAAAACTTTGGTTACTTTTAGTTCAAGGAAAATTTTACGCTCTGGTATAATATTAGGTATTTTGTTATGATATCAGAGGGCTTAACGCGAAAACATTAACATTAGCGTGAAGCTAGCGAGAAATCGTGCTGTTCCGTTCATTTAGTAATTTTGTTGTGTGACAAGGATAACACATCAACTCGCTAGCGTCACGCTGACGGCAACCTCTTCATGCTGAGCTCTCTTTTATCTTTGTTTTTGTAATATTTTATGCTCAGAAGGACTTTGGTTTACTTAAAGTAACTTTGGTTAAAGGAAACTTTACGCTCTAGTATAATATTAAATGTTTTGTTATGATATCAGTATGAAATATATTTTAGCAGTGCCATGCTTATTTTATTTTTAACATTAAAATTGAAAACCGAGTTCGAGTTGATGTTATACATTTCAGTTTATAACCAAAAATTTCCAGAGCCAAAAATTTTAGGATTACTTAACCTTTTGGTTTGCCTTGCTTCATAAATGGCCCTCGACTATGCCTGAAAGCACATTTTCTGTCGGCTTATATAGTATTTATCATTTCATCACTTGATTGAACTGGTTCAGTGATTTAACTCGCTCAACGATGTTATATTATAAAAATACCACTTTCCTCCTTTAACTCGCCCGATATGAACTCACCCGATAAAATACTCATGTTGCGTGGAAGCGTGTTTTTTTTTCTTTTCTTTCACTAGAAACATTGAATTAAAAATATTACTATGTATATTTACATTCAGATGAATACACAAGTATTGTTTATATTTAAACAAAGGACGAACAACTAATTTCTGTCTACGTTTAGACTGAATTAGAACATAACATAGGCATTTTTATTATGAGTGTGTAAACATTCTGTCACCAACTTAAAAGTCGGCCAAATCACCGCGTTCAGCATCGTCCGCGGTGGCGTCCCCGGCGGCGATCAGTATCTCCCTATGATTGCTCGTGCAGACGCCGCCCAGATAGCGCGTGCAGGACGCAGGACGCGTTGGTGTGAACATTTCCAGACAAATATAACTGCAGGAGGTGATCGCCACCGTGCACGCCATCGCGGACGCGGCTGGACGCCTTGGTTTGGCCGTACCCTAAAACGCGATATACTAATATAGGTATACTTCTTTTAATTATTACTTACACGCAACATAAGAGTTCTCGAAAAAATATGACGTGATCATATCCTCAATATAAGTACTCTTGAAAATATTCTCTACTAGAGTACTCATCAAATATTATTAATCTTCTCTTCATAATCTTATTTGACGAGTACTCTGTATATTACTTAATGTCATGTTAATTTCTAGGTATTGCATGTGATCGATCAAGTTCTGCAGCCACTTCAGCCACATGGTTCTAGTTCTATGAATTCTCCAGTTTATAATCCAAATGCATATAACTTTTTGGAACATTCTGATCTATTCAACATTGGACAACATAGATTAAGGTAAGGCGACCATGAAATATGGTATTCTTACTGGCTTATACATTATAATATTTTTCACATAAGATTGGTAGTGACAGTTCTAAGTGCCAAACGAAACTAATATTTAATTTAATGGTATTAAGACATTAAAAATTAGTATAGAAACGGGTCATGCCTCTTATTTGTATTGAATAAAGTATAGTTTTCTTTGACACTTACAACTGCCCCAGTACCCACTTTTCATGAAAAATACTATAGACGTTGTGTCGAAAAAACATAAAGGAAGCTTTACCTGCGAGGCAAGTTACATAACAGTCCTTAAATACATGTTGTATTAAAACAATAAATATTAAAAAAGTTAAAACTAACCGCTCATTACTAACCAACTTTAAAAATTAATTACGGCCTCGCGTGTTTCAATTAGGCCGAAACTCGCCCTGAACTAAGTTATCGTTGCATTGAACTTTTTGCAATTTGTTCGTGTTCACTCAGTACAATACACAATTACCTCATAGTTGTTTTATTGCAGCCGTTTTAACTTCATAAAATGTGCTCCATTCATGTTAACGTGAAAGGAAATTGGTATTAATAAAATAAGAAATACGAATAATGAGTAACGTATTTGTTTTATTCCGAACTATACGTTCTTTGACCCGTTTTCGTATAGGTTATATTAACTAATTTTTAAATACTAGAGTTTTCACATGGAAGTTAAAATGATTGGTATTCTATTGTATACTAATCATTTTAAGCAATAAATTTTAGAAATAGGCATATTTGGCTATTTCTAAAATTTACTTTTTTCTTACAATACTAAAATGTCTCATCAATTCAAATAACATATTTGCTCAAGGATTTGATTTTTTTACACTGAAAATTTCTTGTTGAAGCGTTTGTTAACACAAACATTTAAGATAAATAATTCTAAATATTTTTTGATTCACAGATCTTTCCGACAAAAAGTAAATCAATTGAAGAAGAGCAAAGTGTTTGATGCAGATGGCAGACACACCTTCTTTATACCAGTCGATGAAGGTTTTAAGGTAAACCTACCTATTAAAAATGCAAGCGATTCCGTATAAATCACGAAATAATTGTTCTGTGATATCAATTCTGTTATGGATCACTTGTTGTATAATATTATTATTGGATCTTTATCATGAAAGATCGGGATATGTCCCGATCTTTAGATATAACAATTAATATAAGTGGAAGTTTTCTGTGCTTCGTTACGCATCTAATAATTCCGTCATATCAGGAGGGTCCTGATAAAAATCAGCGCCTCCTGATCTGGATACCTATTTGGCTCAGCCGTGAGACACATATTCATGTATATTACTTTGTAGTGTTCCTTTTTTTGAGACAATTTTAATTGTTCGAACGTTTTATAATTGAATGATTGAATTGGTTTCTTTCTTTCTTTCATATAATATTATAATGCAGCAAAAAAACATTCTACTTACAAGGGACATTGAACTAAATTAAATCAAAAATCAGTAAATGCGTTATACTCATAATGAATTTAAAATCTATAACCAATTTCACGACGGCTTGGCCTGGTGGTCTGAGCATTAGGCCGCTCTGCTCATTCAATCTAGTAGTTACAGGTCGGATTCCAGTATGGAAAAATCGTTGTGTGTCACTTAATACATTCTACATTAACAAGAGCACTGCTTAATTACCTATATGCAATGCACGCCACTGTCAGGATTTTGGGTACGTATATATGAATGAAGTATGTGACGTATTTTTATATTTCTAGCCAACAACGAGGTCAGATCTAATAGATGAGAAGGTGGTGGATGGTCACGTAATCCCGCACCATGTGTTGTTTACACATGCCACCCCCGATAGCAAGGAATTCGAGACCTTGGCTTTTGGGGACAATGTGAAAGTTATTATCTCTTTCAGCACTGTAATGAATGGAAAAGAAGAGATAAGTAAGTGAATGTTTTTATTTTTTTTGTATTTGAAGTCATGTCTTGCAATTAACTCTAAAGGTTATAAGTTTCGCCAGATAACGGACGCAGTGCGACAGGAACGCGACGGTGGCACGGCTTGGGCAGTTGTAATGTACTGAAATATACGGGAGACGCCACACAGCGCAGCCCCGCTTAGCGTGACGACAAACGTCACAACCGAACGTAGCCGAGCGTTTCCGCCGCGCCCCCGTCGCCTTGCGTCGGCTATTTGACCAAACATTTAATAAAAACAGCCAAATGCTAATACTTTTTTGTGTTATGTGGTATTTTTTACAAGATTTTATTTCACTTGCAATGTTCGTATCTATGTCTGTCTATCAGTATGTCTGTCATTGTGGTTCAAATCTTGTGATCCATTTTTCAAGCACTTTCGAGTATCCGAATGAGCTGAAATTTTGCATACGTATGTACATACGAAGGAAGCCATGGGAACTCCAACTCAACTAAGCAAGAAATCTTTGTTGTGTTTTGCTACAAAAGCTTGAATATAATTTTTTTTTTAAATTAAAATTATTATGCACATCTGCGAGCTAAGAATGGCGCTATTGTGCATTTTAATACTGTTTCTTTCTACTATAATTAGTCTTATTACAAATGTCACAGCCTTGTATCATGAAGTTTTTTCAATTATTTTTTTTTGTTTTTATATCGGAACAAGACAATAATAACGTAGAACTTTAAGTATGTATTTTAACTTTATTATGATGTCTACGAGTTAAAGCAGACGCGTTATTTTTAACATCGCCTATTGCCGATTTTATCGCTGATATTATTATTTCTATAATTTTACAAGTACTATACTTATACCTGTATTTCATAATGTCTTTTAGTGTTCCATATCTTAATCGGTAAACACCTTTATAGGATCACTTTGTTGTCCGTCTGTCTGTCTATCTGTCTGACGGTTAAGACCCTATTTTATAAGCTTTCAGTTAACTTGCTGCTAGCTAACTGTTAGCAAAAATGTTTATTATATAAAATGTTAAAACCACTTCCTCTGATCCTACGAAGTTGACATTTGACATATTGGTTCAGTTCTGATGTCAATGTATTTTTATAGAAAGAATGACCTGATTCTACACCCAGGATTGGCTTCAGATGAAGGAATTCCTCAACGGCCAATAGCGTAGACACCATATTTTGTATACACATTTCATTTTGATTGGTCGTTTTAAATAGCACCTGGCAACATAAACGCTTGTTTTCAAAAAGTTTCTCTCATTATTAATTAATTCATCTTAAAATGCGTGTCATATAGCGTACGTAAAATCCAACACCGTGGCCGGGGACGCCAAACACTCCCGTGGCGTCGTATTGGCGGACATCGTGAGAGCAAACATTCCAGTGAAAAACGGCGTTGTTCATCTCATACAGAGGCCTTTAATGGTCGTGGATACCACCGTCATCGACTTCCTCAAGGTAATGATACCAGTAGTACCCCGTACAGTTAGCACAGATTACATTAACAATGCAGTCACGACCCTCAGACATGAGAAAAACTACTCAAAGAGGAGGAGGGGCGCAGGAGATAAACAATATTTTTTGGCAATGACGTACCACTAATTGCAACTTAATTTCTGATTAGCTTTTCTAATAAGCTTCAGGGTGTCACTGGAACTTTTCTCCACATAATTCGGGAAAGTCCTTCAGTTTTCTTATAGTTTAAAAAATATATTTTTTATCAAATCTGTAAATATCCTTATTTTCTTCTGTTCGTCAACCACAGTATCTCAATTCTTATCATTGACTTTTCGCTCCATTTTAATGGGAACCAGGCGATGAAGGTAAAATGAATAAACTTGCATACTTCTTCATTATTTTATTGTACTTCTTTGTGTGCCCTCTAATATTTCTACGTAAATTAGAATATTTATGTAATAATAAAATTAAGCACGTTTTAAAATTTATCTGTGTAATCGACCTCAATAAAGTTATCATAGCCTGGTAAGTTTTTTTCTTGCAATAGAAATAGAGTAAGTACATAGTACCCATGACACCATCAATACAATTTAGTTTAATTTATTTGAATATATTTTTATATAATATACGTATTATTAAAGAAGGTTGAAATCATTATAGAATCCGCAATCATCACTTTGAATTGGAATTGGTAATAGATCTACAATACACTATTGTAGTCAAAGAAACAAAATGTACTATTGTAGTGTATGTATTTATGATAAAAATATACAAAAATACCAGTAATGCCTTGAAGTACAGGTAGGTATAATAAATATTTGTTACTATCTTTTTATGCATCCCTGCTCCGTTGGATCCTCGCCCTGCATGATCTTGACATCTTTAGGGAATTGTAAGTATCTACTATTGCCTTATACGCATGCACCAGTAGAACCTCCTAACATCTATTATGAACTCTCATAAAATTACACGATTTTTCTATACTTACTTATATTATTATATATTTAACAATTTGTAGGTTTTTGACATTTCTTTCGGAACGATTTGTGAAGTAAGTTGTCATAATTACAATTGACTCAATGTAGAGTCCTTTTTGAAGCCTGGGTTGGCCGACTATAGAATTTAACGATCAGATTTATAATATTATTTTATGTATACTTTAAACTGGAATTATTTTATTTATATTGATTATTTAACATAACTAATGATTACTCTTATAACTTTATTTAAATATCCACCCGTGACCATCACTTATGTAAAGTAATATAATCAAAAGCTGTAAATTGTGTTTACGCATTTTTAAGCTTTCAGTAATGCGTGAATTACGTTCGATAATATGTCAGTCTGTAGTCTAGGTGCCCGGTATAATGGCAATAAACTCGCTTCCTAGTACATTGGGATCCAACATAATGGGAGTGTACAGGCACAACTGTTACACCCACGCTTGCGGAGTACAACCATTATAATAATATATAATAATATTAGCCCTGTTAAGAAACTGTCCCATCGTTCGGCAAGGCCTCCTTTTAAACTGAGAGGGTTTAGGCCATAGTCGATCACGCTGGCCTAGTGCGGGTTGGCGAACTTTACACACCTTCGAGAAACTCTTAGGCATGCAGGTTTCCTCACAATGTTTCCTTTACCGTTAAAGCAAGTGATAGTTAATTTTTAATATGCATATTACGTAGGTTTTTTTAAATACGAGTACCTTTGCTTGTAATATTTAGAAATCTGTGAAATTAATACAAATAAATACAAACAGGAAAAGGAAGACGGACCGCTATGCAAATTCTACGAGGTAATCATGGACTTAGGAGGAAACAATCAGTTTCTCAACGAACTCACTTTAGCGAAAGACATCACTTTGTTTGCACCGTCAAACGAAGCATGGACCGATAACAGCGTGCAAAATATAATCAGGTAGCTATTTTATATCTCTAAAGATTTGGACCAATAGCCGACGCTGCGCGACGGAAGCGCTCGGCTCGCTCGGCTGACGGTCAGCAGCGCGGCGCACACGTTACACTGCAGGCGCGACGTCCCGCTCGCACGCACATTCGTGTCTTGCTTCCCCGTGGGTGGTTTGTAGTCGCGTCGGGCGCGACATTGGGGTGTCATGTTTGCCGTCGCGCCGAGTGTGTCTGCGCTGTGTAACGTCTCTCGAATATTTCAGTACATTACAACTCAGCAGGTCGCGCCACCATCGCGCTCCCGTCGCGGTGCGTCAGCTATGTGGCGAAACCTTTATTTTACACGTGTATTTTCTTGAACATTTGTGGATATTGTTCTCTCTGTTTCGTAAGTTTAATGGCGGAGTAGAATTCGCGGAGCGATCACGAGATCCTGGGGGCAAATGCTAGGTCAGACAAAAATGTGATTTTTCCATGGAAAAAAATCCAGTCTCAGTCCGGTGTCTGGCATTGTGTCCGGTACAGTGGCAATAGGCTCGCTCCCTATTATATGGGACTTAATATCGTCGGCGAAAAGTGGGTGTACGCAGTACACTTCTGCCATACTCGCGAGAGGAATACGAGTATAGGACTGACGGTGTTTATTTTATTATATTCTTATAGAATAAATTTTTAAATTAATCAATACCTATGTTTTTTGTTTCCTAGAAACCATCAAAAGCTTAAAGAGATCTTAAGCTTACATTTAGTACGGGAAAGGCTGCCTTTAGACGCTATCATTCACAACAACATGAATCAGGTATATATTAAAACGGCATACCTTTAGGCTATTTTTAATTTTGTTATTGAGTTTATGATTGAAAACCAAGTTGTAGCAGGATGTGTGTGGCAACCAGGAATTATATAATTCATTTTTGATTAAAATTAATATCAGGCGCTGGATTTAATTCTCTGGTTTCCTTGCTGCTATTGGAATCAGCTTCCTGGAACAGTACGTTTACGCATTTTAAATACGATATGTTTTACAAGTGTTGTAATTTCAATCGGGATGTTGGCTTGTATTATTGTTTATCAATATTCCTAATTTAAATTATCACTAAATGTTAAATGATGCTTCATTAATTGATATAAAATGTTGCATGAGGATGAGGTATTTAGGTTTTATGATTATTTCCCTAGTTTTATAGACGTGTTTAGTTGATTGCAATATATATGTATTATAGTCATACAACGATATTTTGACCCGCGGCCAAAATCGAAACTAACGCTGTCATCAAGTGAAATGTCACTCCATGACAGTCGCAGAGTTGCAGTTGCAAATTTACCCAAGCCCTTTAATTAATTAGTAACCGTGCCGACCTACGTGTTTAAAAATTTCACTGTTACTAGGAAAATTTTACTAAATAATAACCCAAATTTCACATCAACGCCCCCTTGTCAATGTCATCCATAGACCAAAAGATCTTTGCGGCACCATAAATAAAATACCTGTCAGTTTAGTCAAGATATTTGAAATATATTGTAATACCCTGGAATGCATCAAAGCATGAATGTCGAATTGTTCATGGTATGAAAAAACAAGATCAATATTTTAACAAGTATAGTATATTATTTATTTGCTTTATTCTAGATTTACCAAGCACCAACTGCTTCTGCGCGGAAATATCTGTACTTCAATGTTTTGACCCACGGTCAGAATCAAACCTTGACCGTGGAAGGCGGCGGAGTCAACGCTACGGTAACTCAACCGAACATAGCGGCAACAAACGGTTTCGTGCACATAATTGACAGAGTCCTGGGAGTTCCTTACACTACGGTGTTCGAAAAATTAAAAACTGATCCCATGCTTAAGTAAGTAAAATAATAATCAATAATAAATCCGGAGGCAAAGGCCTTTTCTTTCAAATCCAGGTGAGTGAGAAAAAGAAAATACTCCACCGCGCTGACCCATGGCGGATTAGTGGAGACAGAATTGCAGCCACCTTCTGTTGCAACTCATTAAGCCATATTGAAGGCTTTCAACTTGGCTTAACGACAAACACGTTAAGTGGTAACCGAGACTAGCAATTTAATTTGTCTTACGACGCACGGAGACTCAAATATGAAATGCCACAAATGGTCACCTATCTTAGATCGACCGAGCCGAACGCTGATTAACCTTGATTTATGCTAAAAGCACTGCGGTCACACAGCGCTACAAAAAATGAGACATAAATTTAATATTTCTTTACAAAATAACAGCTGCAGCTATTGTTCTCGATTTCTATTAAACCCTGAAAGTAAAAAGGAAATTTTGCAACGAAGCTGCGGAGCACATGAATATTAATATTCGCGCCGTTATATCTCGCTCCATTGTTTCAGCATTACGTACTATCTGGGTAATCGCGAGATGTTTAACCAACAACTAAACGATATGGAACACCGCTACACTTACTTCGTACCACGAGATCACGCTTGGCTCAAATTCCAGATCAAACATCCTTCAGCTTTCAAATCACTTTTCAAAGAAGACTTTGGTTACTACGTGAGTAAAAAGATCGAAATTAAAAATGTATGCTTACCAAAAAGCATATAATCTATTTATTTACTCTATTTGGTACCTAAACAGGTAACACCTAAAATACGATCACATATAATTATCATAAAAAATGTACACATAATCACTTAAATTAATTGTGAACCAGACATTGATACCTTTTTTCGGTTAGATTTTATTATTACCTGCCGGTATCAATAATTCCCAAGCTAAATATACAATGTCAATCAGCAGAAAATTACTTGCAAAAAATTCTCTTCTAAAGAACATTCCTCTGAAGTGCATTTAATTAATGAATTATTATTAACATTACTATAGTAAAAGCTGTGTTTATTATTATATTTCCTTTTAATTTCAGACTAAACAAATTCTAGAGCGACACGTCATCAGAACAGGTCGCGCATATACGGTATCTGATCTGAAACTTCTCGCCAATGAAACAAATCCCTTCGTTTTGCCGACTTCACGCGACCCGCTACGGCTACGAGTCAAGGAATCCGATAAGAGTAAGCTTTTAACCTTGTGTTATCTCAAGTTGGTAGAGAAAGAACTAAATAAAAACGTATTTCTGTGCCTCCACACAATACAGTAAGCGCTTTCAGGATTTTTTTGTCGACTCGCTCCAAATTCGACGTGTCATTCACTGTGCTATGATATAATTGTTTAGGAAATGCTTACATTTTGACTTTTCATATGATCAACATAATTATTCCCTCTCATGTCCTCGTGAATTCTTCAAATGGTGTCTGTCCATCGTATTTGTCTACCTGCTGGTTTAAGTCTAATATTTTTGCTTCTAATCGCTCTTATTGAACCTCCCAATCCTGGGCTTTCCAATTCAGTGGTTGGTGGTGGTTTAGCCTTTTGACTCTCCTTCTGCTTTGTAGTCATCTAACCGCTACTAAGTAGGTACCTTACTCGACTTTACTAATTTAGGTTCATATTTTTCGTTGTCTGTATTTAGGTATACTTTGATGGTGCCCATGATTTGGTATAATGACATAGAACCATTCTCTTTTTTTTCATTTGATAAGAAATTCAAGTCAGATGCATTTATTGCTCCACAGATTACTACGTCGAATGGAACGGTCATTGGATTCATGTGTTCAGGCCCGACGTCGAATGCACTAACGGAATTATACATGTTATCGATGAGCCTTTTGTGCTGGAAAGCGATATTCGCGCTACGGGAGGCGCTCAAAAAACAAACAAGGCTTACACGTACTTTATATTGTTCATTTCCTATTGTTTTGTAAGAATTTTGGAATATTAATAGTCCCATAATTTAACTGAGTCAATTAAGTGTTTGGACGATATTACTGTCAGCCAAATGAATGGTATTATTTATTAAATAATATGAATTATGGTTGGATTATTGGATTTGTGAATTAATTAGCAATTGTCTCCAAAGATGTGTGTATATTTTTTGTCACTATTACTCGATTGTTTATCAATGCAACACAACTATTATTTGGATCCAAAAAATCGATTCCTTTTTGTCACACACCTACATAAGTATAACTTTATTATAACTGTGCCTAAATTGTTTATTACTTGCTTCAAATTTCACAAAAATATATCACAATAATAATGTGTGACTCATCTATCCTTCATATTTGGGCGTCTATTTTGGTTACCTTGGTTTATTGGCGGTATAATTTAAGTAGGTAGTAAATTCTTCAATTGTTAAAATTAATATCATATTAATTAGAACCAATTTCAATCTTTAAAATAATAGATACCTACGACGTTTTAAAATAGATACCTTATACGTGTCTAATATAATCATAGGGAGTGTTTAAAACATTAATACATATTACCTGAACGTTCCGAAATGCCTACACTGCCATTAATTGTTAAACCGTTTTTGTATAACATAATATTCATGATTTTATATAAGATAGCGACTTTATAACCCATTTTCAAAATCCTGCACTTTATTACTTACCAACATTTCAAAACAGTAGCAGTGTGCTACAAACTTAACTAATTATTGGATGTAGCATTTTCTTATATCAGTTTAACACTTTATAGTTCGATACTAATTCAACAAATCTTACCTATAATTCTATTTTACATTTGATCTATTGTGCCTTGTTTAATGATTAAAAAAGTACCTTCTAAAGTATTTGCAAAATTTAACTTTTCCAAATTATGACTGTTTTATAAATAAAATATTTTATACTAATTTCATCCCATAGAAAATCTACTCTACTTACATTCCATGTTACACGTATATAAAAATCTATTTAATCAAAAATATATACATATTGTTATATCAGATCTATTTAAAATCGTACTTCTAACTTTCGGCTGAAACTGTTGAAAATACCAAGAACCGTAGCTAAAATTGCATGACGTGAGTAAGATCATGCAATTACGATAAACCTCGGTTAAAATTTTATGTTATATAATATTATGTAGCTTAACCCATAAAGCTTCTATACTTTTTATAATTTAAGTATTTATTATAATCTTTAAATTAATAACCAAACTAGTAGCATTCGAGATTGGATGTGTCTACCTTGCGTAGAGAGTAACGCCATTAAGTATTACATTTGTATAAAATTAAGCTTTTTCTAAAGAACAGGTATATTTTGACGATGTAATGGAAATCGAGGATTATCTGGGCACTACAAAAAGAATTAAATATTCTGGAAATTTGTATTAGAATACGCAGACTGTTTGGATATACTTTTTTGAATTCTGCCATATAATGCAATATATCATATTACTGTTTTAAGCAATCTATTAATAGATGTATTTTTAAATTGAGAGCTATCAATGATTTGAATAAATTGTATATAGGTATGAATGTGCTTACAATATGATCGTGCATTTGTGATTCTCTTATGTTTACTAAGCAGATGTAAATAATTTATGTAAGATATGATAGTTCATTATAATGATTGTATTATTTAGTAGATTACTTGAATGCGACTGAAAATTTATCACATTGACATACCTAAAGTAATGAACTTATCAAATCTAAATATGAAATGTTGCTATGCTTAAGTACTATAACGTTGAAATTTTCTTTAGATAGTAATTTACAAAATGTTTATTATGTACTTACATGTAACTTTATACTGAATTTATACTGAGAATGTTCGAAATATTTACACGCATAGAGCAGCATTTCATTGATTTTTATTTAGACTCTCTATAGGTAATTTTAGGCATTCTGTTGATATTATTATATCCGACATTTTACCAACATATGAATTCGTCGCTTAATAGATTTATACCTATACTTACATACATTTGTAATCCTTAAAATGTTTAAGTGAAATGTATATTGAGCCAAAGCTATACGCTACTTCAGCTGATATCAGAATTATCTATCTATATTTATCTACCGTTTAAGGTTTTAATATTACCTACAATAGCATTTAGATCAATATGTAGCCTATACGTATAAGGTTCGAATTTTTCATGAAAGCAATCAATATAAAATTGCATTAAACTAGTATTACGTGGGACGTATTGACCCGAGACAATATAATTTGACCAAATATTGTACCAAATATTTGGCTAAGTACGAAAAATTGGTATTCCATAAATTAGTGGATGTTCGATGTATTAAAATATATGTCAAATTAGTATAAAAGTTATGACAAACAGTTTAATGAAAAGAATTTATGTATAAAAATATAGATATTGAACCTCTTGTTTTTGTTTCATTTTATCTCGTAGACAGTTTTGTGAGTCACGTAAAGGGCAGGTGTCGAATTACAGTAATGTTGGAAGTTATTAGTGGCCGGTGGCACCAAACTGGGTGAACGGCCAGCAGAGGAACCGTATTATGCACAAAACCTTAAACAAAATATGTTAACAAAAACAATTAATTAAATTTGTAAAATTTAGCCTAAAGTATGCCTCGAGGACGCTTTTAGCACCCGCTCGCTACACGACTGTTTACTGTAAAAAGTAAATAGTGGGTAACACTAGGTGGTAAATTATAATTTTATTATAAACTTAAAAAAGTAATTGGTTTTAAACGGGCTTAACTGGCCTAAAAAAAGGGCTCACTTAAAAAGATCTTTTTAAAAAACAAGCTTTGTAGCAAGAACACAACGTAGATATCTTGCGTACTTGAAAAAGATGGCGTCCTTTCGGCTTCATCACCAGACCTTAGACACCACCTAGAGCTAATAGCACTTTTCAAATAAAATCCATCGACCCTACACAGTAGGGTTATGTTATGTAGTTGACATGGACACCTTTCGACTTCATCATCAAATCAGCTCTATGATACCATATTATTGCATTGTATTGCCAGCGAACTCACATACGTAAGCAAAATTTCAGCTCCATCCTCGCAAGTGCTTGAAAAATGCATCACAAAATTTGAACCGGAATAACAGTACAAATTTAACATCTCCTTTTAAAAAGTATGAACAAATTAACATATGCACGAGTACTTTATTTTGGAATAATTGAAGGCATCGTAGTAAAGGTCTCATTCGGTCTCTAATCCCTTAAGGTTGGCAAGGCTACAGTGTGATGCTACAACGCTAATCCCCTTGATGGATGTCGACACTATGTAGAGACATAGAGATGAAGCCACCTCATTTAGGCAGAATGTGTATTTGAGTCTGTACCCGAGTTGCGGTTCGTAATTATCTAACGACCTTTAAATAGAAGCCATATGCCTATCTAGTATTTGTATATATACTAGATAAACGCGATTATCCTTAACCTGCTTGGATGTCAAGAAGTTTTGATGTGTAGTTGTTCATAATGTTTATATATTCGTATTTAGAGACTCTGATGTTTGTTATTCAATTACGACTAAACCGTTTTAGATCCAGATGATATTTTCCAGAGGCGCAAATTATGAGGTGGAAATACATCGCGGAAACAAAGCCGCACTCAAAAACAGATAATTACTAATTAAATTTCGTTGTGAAGTCGAAAGGTTTCGTCGCCTTTAACCTTTTTACCGCCGTAAATGTAGGCCGCCGCTTAGAGCGCTTTAAATGCAATTTAATTGAGAAAGTACCCAAGTTGCTCTGTCAGGATGACCCAAACGATTTATATAACTCACTGTTCCACCTTATCAGTGATGAATTTAATAACATTTTTAAACCAAACATGTCATAGTTGGTGATCGTACAGGCTGTAGTGACTAGGCAATCTGTGGTATTTATAAAAGTAGATTGAGGTTATATGAACTTTATGATGAAAAATCTTGTAACCATAAACCAGACTTTATAGAATATGTTAAAAATCATTCTAAAATTTTTATAAGAGCCTGTTCCTGTGATAATTCTATTTACTTAAGAAATAAAATTAAACAATCCGGTAATGTAATTAAAATGACTTGGAACTTTATTAATAGTGAAACCGGTAGGACAACAGTGAGAAATAGAGACTTTAATTTGATAATTGGTGATAAAAATGTGAGGGCGGAGTGGCGGCAGAGTTTCAAACTTTTTTTTACTAATATTCCTTCGTTGACAACTTAAACTCTAACGTTTCTCTCTTAACTCTCTTGTACGTTGGCTGAGTCGCTTCTTAAACAAAGTATTTCTAAATGCGGCGCATCATTTGAATTTTCGGATGTCAGTGGGAATACTTTTTATAATCTAAATATTAAAAACACGGCGGACATATGGGGGCTGTTTGTAAAGACTATTAGTTCTGTAATTTATAATATTACCCCCACTTGGCATCTATGTTCAACGGTTGTGTTGCTCGTGGTTTATTTCCTGATCTTACAAAACTTAGCAGAGTGATTCCTTTGTTCAAATCGGGTAGCACATCCGATCCAAATAACTTTCAAGCTATTTCTGTGTTGCTTAAGTTAAGTAAAGTATTTGAAAAAACTATCATAAATCAGATGTTACGCCACTTTAGTAGTCATAAACTACTTCCCAAAAACCAGTTTGGCTTCACTAAGAATCGCTCAACTATTGCGTTAAATTAATGAGCAATATTTTTGAGGCCTGGGAGAACTCGCAGGATGCTTTAGGTATATTCTGCGACTTGTCTAAGGCCATTGACTGTGTGTATCATGAAACTCTTCTCAGGAAATTACACCATTACGGAATAAGGCACAGGGCATGTGATAGAATTCAAAAGGTCGATGTTAATGGAAAACGATCTAATGTGGCAATGGGCATGCCCCAGGGTTCGATTCTCGGTCCATTTCTATTCCTCATATATATAAATGACTTACCATATTATGTAGACATTATGCTGTTCGCAGGTGATACATCTCTATTATTCAAAATTAAGAGACAGCTGCTTAATTATGACGATGTGAACAACGCACTGTCTAAGATTGAATTTAGACCTTGTAGAGTCAACTGTTTTTCTAGGTATCACTATTGATGCCAGATTACAATAGGGCCCCCATATTGAACATTTGTCTGGTAGGTTAACCTCAGCGGCATATGCCGTAAAGAAAATTAGATTATTAACTGATATTGAGACAGCTAGACTTGTTTATTTCGCTTATTTTCATAGTATTATCGTATGGCATACTGCTATGGGGATGCTTTGCAGAACTAAACACCATCTTCGTTCTGCAGAAAAGGTCTGTTCGAGCAATTTATAATTTGGCACCGAGAGCTTCCCTTAAGAAAAAAATTTGAGGAATAAATATTCTAACTGTTACTTTACCTCACAATTTATATACGAAAATTTTCTATATGTTAAAAAGAATATCAGTAACTTTGAAAAATATAGCGACATTCATCATGTTAATACACGGAACAATGATGATCTTAATGTACATTCTACTCGTCTCTACAAAATTAGTAATTTTTTCATGGGGTAATGTATACAATTCTTTAACTTAAACTTCTAAAACAAATTACCCATAGATATCCGAAACAAGCCTATCAATAAAAAGGTAATCAAAACTAGACTGTGTAAGAAAGAGTTTTACAAAGTATCGGATTATCTTGACGATAAAACAAATTTGGTTTGAGCAGCTCCTCAACCAGCAAAAATAAAAAATGCTGTATAATACAATTTTGAAAAAAAAAAATTATCAGAAAGGCTAAACAAATTACGTCGTGGTTCCCGGCTTAGAATAGGACCAACCCATCTCATCCCATCGGGTGTCGTACAAGGCGACTAAGGGAAAACTAGGGAATGGGCAGCAGCGTTCTCTTAACACTTCTACCATCAAAAACTGCGCTCGCCAACCCGCCTGCCAAGCGTGGCGAGTATGGCAAACTCCCCCAATTTATTAAAATGGAAGAAAAGGATAAGCGCCCCTAGTCCCCGGCGGTCCTGTTCGTCCTGGCCACGGTAGCAGCTATGGTAACGACAGGACAAGGGGTGCTAAGAATCTCCGGCAGAGATTCGGCTACCACCAACTACGAAAATTGGCCCTGGTGACATACAACGCACGCACGTTAAGGACAGATGAGAAGCTAGTTGAGCTGGAAGAAGAGATAAACAAGTTGCGGTGGAATATTGTTGGTTTATCGGAGGTCCGAAGAAAGGGCGAGGACACGATAACCTTAAAATCCGGCAACTTGTTTTACTACCGGGAGGGAGAACAGCAGTCCCAAGGTGGTGTCAGATTTATCGTCCACAAGTCACTCATAGACAACGTTGTGTCCATCACTAGTGTGTCGAGCAGGGTAGCGTACCTGATACTCAGAATATCCAAAAGATATTCGCTGAAGGTCATACAGGTCTACGCACCGACCTCGGCATACTCAGATGATGACGAAGTCGAATCGAATGTCGAAGTAATGTATGAGGACATTAGTAGAGCCATACATACTTCCAAAGCACACTTTACAGTGGTTATGGGTGACTTCAATGCGCGGCTGGGCAAACAGGGCGATGATGAATTGAGAGTGGGGCAATTTGGATATGGGCAAAGCAACCCCAGGGGTCAGAGGCTGGCCGAATATCTGGAGAAGGAGGGACTCTTTATGATGAACTCTTTCTTCCGGAAGCCGCCTCATAGGAAATGGACCTGGATGAGCCCTGATGGTTCCACAAAAAATGAGATAGACTTCATCATGAGCACCAAGCGACAAATATTTAATGATGTCTCCGTGATTCACAGGGTAAAAACCGGCAGTGATCACCGAATGGTCAGAGGCACATTAAATATTAATGTCAAAATGGAAAGATCGCGTCTGATGAAGTCTACGCTCCGACCTTCTAATGCACATATACAAAACCCCGAGAACTTTCAACTCGAATCGTCAAACTGCTTCGAATTGCTAGACAGCAGCGCATCAGTGGACGAAATCAACAATAGGTTGGTAGGGACTGTCCATACGGTCGGGTCCAAGCATTTTAAGCCCCACCGAAATAATAGGCCTCAAAAGCTATCTGACTACACCCGAAACCTTATGGCTGAGCGACGTACCATGACACTCCAAACCTCCGATGATGCTAAGTCCTATAGGCAGCTCAATGGACAGATATTGAAGTCCTTGCGACACGATTTACGGTCCTTCAATACAAGACGTATTGAGGAGACCATAGAGCAGAACAAGGGCTCCAAAGTGTTCGCAAGAGACGCGTCTATTGGGCAAAGCCAGTTGACGAAGCTGAAGACGGAGGACGGAAATGTAACGTCGAATAGGTCAGAGGTGCTCAGAGAGATAGAGAGGTTCTATGGGCAGTTGTATACCTCAATAGCTGAACCTGTTGTTGACTTGGTAA
Organism: Phalera bucephala; assembly: GCA_905147815.2. Lineage (NCBI taxonomy): Eukaryota > Metazoa > Arthropoda > Insecta > Lepidoptera > Notodontidae > Phalera > Phalera bucephala. The sequence goes on from LR990612.1 coordinate 19,706,586, forward strand.
AAGACCCAAGAGCCAAGCTAACCCGACACTTCACTGAAGATATCCCGGACATCAGCCTGTACGAGATTAGGATGGCTCTCAAACAACTTAAAAACAACACGCTTTGTTGTTTTTAAGTTGTGCCGGGTGAAGACGGAATTACCGCAGAGCTTCTGAAAGCGGGCGGATCGCCGGTACTTAAAGTCCTTCAGAGGCTGTTTAATTCCGTCTTGCTCGAAGGAAAAACGCCGGAAGCGTGGAACAGGGGTGTGGTGGTACTATTTTTCAAGAAAGGTGATAACACTTTACTGAAGAATTATAGGTCCATCACACTGCTGAGCCATTCGGAAACAACTTTATAAGTTGTTTTCGAGAGTCATCACGAATCGTCTCGAACGCAGGCTTGATGACTTCCAGCCTCCCGAACAAGCCGGTTTCCGGAAAGGCTTTTGTACCATAGACCACATACATACGCTGCGGCAGATTATACAGAAGACCGAGGAGTATAATCGGCCACTATGCTTGGCGTTTGTGGACTATGAGAAAGCTTTTGATTCGATCGAGACTTGGGCGGTTCTTAGATCTCTCCAGCGATGCCGCATTGACTATCGGTACATTGAAGTGTTGAAGTGCTTGTATAATAACGCCACCATGTCAGTCCAAGTACAGGGGCAGTGCACGAAGGCGATCCCCATAAAAAGAGGAGTAAGGCAGGGAGACGTCGTTTCTCCGAAACTGTTTACGGCCACCTTAGAGGACGCCTTCAAGCTCTTGGAATGGCAAGGACTTGGCATCAACATCAATGGCGAATACATCACTCACCTTCGATTTGCCGTCGACATTCTGGTCGTGGCGGAGTCGCTGGAAGATCTAGGACGAATGCTAGGTGACCTCAACAGAGTATCTCAACAAGTGGGTCTTAAAATGAACATGGACAAAACGAAAATAATGTCTAACGTCCATGTCGTACCCACCGCACTCACCGTTGGGAACTTTACTCTTGAAGTTGTCGACGAATACATTTACCTGGGACAGGTAGTCCGGTTAGGTAGGTCCAACTTTGAGAGAGAGGTCAATCGACGAATCCAACTCAGCTGGGCAGCGTTCGGGGAACTGCGCAACATCTTCTCATCCAAAATACCTCAGTGTCTTAAGACTAAAGTTTTTAGTCAATGTGTGTTACCAGTGATGATATATGGATCAGAGCCGTGGTCTCTTACAATAGGTCTCATAAAAAAGCTCAGAGTTGCTCAGCAAGCTATGGAGAGAGCTATGCTCGGCGTTTCTCTACGCGATCGAATCAGGAATGAGGAGATTCGTAGAAGAACCAAGGTGCCTGCCAGATGGACTGACGATCTTGTGAAAATCGCAGGAAGTCGTTGGATGCAGGTGGCATCGGACCGGTTACGCTGGAAAGCGATTGGGGAGGCCTATGTTCAGCAGTGGACAAGTATAGGCTGAGATGATGATGATGATGATGAAACAAATTAAGTTAAAAGACTAGCCCGCTGAGTTTCTCGCCGGATCTTCTCAGTGGAGGCCGCGTTCCGATCCGGTGGTAGATGTAAAAAAAAAAAAAATTTTGACGTTTGTAAGTGCTTGTGTATTGGCCTAAACAAATAAATGATTTTTGACTTTTGAAACCATACCGAAAAAAACATTCACACTATGAATTAGAAAAAAGTGGCATTTACAATCCCACAAGGATCTTTTGGCCCACGACCAAAAACGGAAATAACGCTGTTAGCAAGTGAAATGTCACTTCATGACAGTCGCACAGTTACCGTTTTCCATAGGTATAGCGGTAGGTTTCCTGTAAAGTTTACCCGAGTTCTTTTTATAATTAGTAACCGTGCGGTCCCACCTGCTGAAATATTTTCCTGGAAGTAGGAAAATTTTTCTAGGTGGTAATCTTAATTTCACAGCAGCACCCCTCTCTCAATGTCATCCACGGGCCAAAAGATCCGTGTCGCACTATATTCGGCACGCATATTCCGAAAAAATTGTATGACAACAATCTGTGACAATCACACAATAAATGTTTCTTCACTATCTTTCGCTAAGTAAACAGATTTATTTCTTTGACATCCCTTTTTAGCAATAATATATACAGGTGGGCTCACGGATATATCCTTGCTTCTGATGTACCGTCTGCAAAACAAATATTGATACAACATTTCTTTTCTTTTTCAAAAAATATACTTTTACTTACCTAAGCATCACTTCTAGCGTAGATTTGTACATTACACAAAATATATCCCACAGTCTGAAAGTTAAGATATTTTCTTATTGTAACTCAATCTCATCTAAAATACTGAAAAGATTTACATAACATTTAGCAGAGTGGTAGAAGCTGAAAAAACAACGTCGTCGTTATAAAAGAAAATATTTTGAAGTAAAAATGCATGTATGTAATCTCCAGGGTCTTTATTCGCTGTGATCAAGTAAACATGGAATTCGGCGCGTTACAATAACTTCCTAAAATGATCGTTTAATGGTACTCCAGGGCATACAGATTACAATTACACAAAGACTTCATGAAATTATTGTGACGCGCCCCGTTTGTTTAAAGCGAATGAGGGCCAGAGGATAATAGAGGGTTATCGATGATATAAGTACATATTAGATTATTGTAAGGAAGAAATATCACTGTGTCTTGGGGGACATCCATTAATTACTTAAACTGTTTTTCTTTTAATTTGGATCCCTCAATTGGTGTTAAGTGGGATTTCGTGGGTGACATGAGATTTACGCTATTGTTGTTAAGACTAAATTAAACGAAGTAAATGTTTTTAATAAGATTGTTTTAGAGTACAAAATGCGATATTCTAGGAAAAGTAAAATTCAAGATTAAAATATTATTTTACCTAGTTTATGTTTTTCAAAAATTTGACGAAAGATTTTCAATTATGCCAAGTTTAAATGAGATTTGATGAGATTTTAATGGACAATATCATGTTTATAAACGAACCCACGACATAGGAATAGTTCCTAATATAGAGCTACGTTTAAAAAAAAAACAACCAGGAAATACTAAGCACTGTCACTGCTCTACCTACTGACCCTACTGAATCCTCTTAAATCTCTCCCAAAATAAATGTAAGCTGTTACGTCGACCTCTTCTGGCGGGGAAAAATAAAAGTTTATACTGAGTCCATTTATCTTCTCACTCAAAGAGGATGTATAGGAACGTGAATGGTAACTTAACGCTATTATTTTATTGCGTTTTTTATGTTGACTATACAATAGTGACAAGATGTCACTATTGTATAGTCATAATTAGATGGAATTCCCTGCAAGAATAATAAGTTCATCCATTATACTAAAAAACATAGCCCAATACTAAAAATTATAATTCCTCTATCATGGTATCCAAACCGAAATTAATATTTGTGGGTCATGCAACAATTAGTTCCCAGTGGGGATCAAACACGACTATTGGACCCAGAGGTCGGAGCGGTTTATGCTCTGAATGACTGGACCAAGTCATTGACAATATTAAATTAAAGGGTAAGCAGCACCACCGCCAATAAATGCCACATTAGAAATTTACTAAATAAACATAAACGTGATACCACGCTTACTCGCTAGCGTCATGCTAGCGCAACTTATCGTGCTGAGCCTTCTGGACGTACGTCATGTCAAAACAACGCTTGCAAAGATTTTAAAAGAGTACGAATAAGTTGTCACGGTTCGTAACACGGTCTTCTTCTCAGCGTTTCGACGGCCCTCATGATTGTAACTATATGGATGCGACCCAAAGTCAATCAATTAATCGATCAATCATCGTTTATTTGTGAAATATAGGAGAGTAAATCTTCTTCTTCGTTCTTCTAAGACGTAAGCGTTCTTCTAAGATCTTATTGAAATAAATATTCAGTTTGCTATGTTTTGTCCGACAGGCGTATAAGTGACATTGATAGCATTGTAGGAAACGGTCATTCAAGTGTTAGGACCCGCAAAACATAATACAAGGTGGGACATCGTTTGAGTTGCTTCGCACAAACACCCCACATTAGTACTGTCTGTAAATCCGGTATTTATACAATTTCCCACAAGATTACCCACCAACGCAACATAATCACGTCACGTTACAAATCACGTGGCAAGAAGTCTTCCCTGTTTTTTTCGTACCTAAAATAATTATATGTATTAAAACGCAGAGAAGTATGACGATTTACACTGATACAAGATGTAACATAAAAATGCAAGAGCTGAAAGTAGTTTGTTCTAAATCGATAACTGGATTGATTCCAACAATTTTTAATATTTATTAGTTTTTTAATTTGCGAAAAATAGTGTTACTCCTTTAGTGCGCTATAATAAACTAAAATGATTCTTTATTCAAAGCAGTACGGAGATTTCACATGCATTTATAAAATGTATTTCTCAATACGCGCACATACACGTACAAGTTTCATTGTTGATGGGGTATAAAAGTGCTTAAACATATTTGAGAAATTGGTTATCAAATCAAATCATCTTTATTTCAGGCTAAAAAACCCATAAGTTGTTAGTAAACATTTGCTTATACTATATTAGTAAGCTGCAGAAACAAGTCAGCGACAACAGTACCCTCAACGTGTTGTTGCACTGCACTGGCAAGGCATTATATGTTTTTTGTGTGTATCTGGTCTACGGGGTACAGGTGTAGAAAGACTGGCAGAATGTCTTAAATAATGTTATCTTGGCATTACTGTCACATCTCGCAAACCTGTAGGCCAGCGTGTTACATCTTACAGTTAGTGCCCTGCGCTCTCTTTCTATATCACAGTCATCTGTGCCATCTTCCATAACCCAGTGACCAAGGTATTTGAACCGTGTTATTCAGCTCAATGGCGTTCTACATAGCGAGACATATGTTTCGTAGTTTTTATTCCGGGATTTAAAAAGTAGAAGCTGGCTTTCCTTAGCATTGTACCTCAGTCCCTCGGCCTCCGCATAGCACTCGCATATTTTGACTAGCTTCTTGAGCGCACTGCTTTCGTATTTAATTTGTAAAGCAATTATCAAATGGGTGTGTCTGAGGTCTTGCGTTATTTACGATACACCTTGTATAGCTTTCAGTTCTACATGTATATATCTGTTATACGGACGGCTTAAGCTAGCGGGTAAGAGCTTAAGCCGCTTTGCCCTCTGGAACGAGTAGTCGCGGGTTCGATCCCGTACTGAAACAAATATTTGTGGGTAACACATTTTGTTACCCACAAACATTTTCTTTTCGTATGTGAATTTCATGATTGTAAGCGCACCCACAATAAAGGAAAACAAATGTGTACACCTACTCTATCATTATTTTCCGATCAGGCGTTTGCTATCGCAGCATTGGACATTATGTGATTTAAACTAAATCAATCAGGGTCACCCCGTGTCAAGTGGTTACCTACATATGATTTTTTAAATTACTTCTCACTAGGAATTAATACCTTAATGAATCGCTTTAACAAGCATAATTTAACGTATAGTAAAGTTAACATGTTATCTCATTTATAAAATAACATAATCTGTCATACTTACATATATTCCTCAAGGGCGTAGCAGATAAGATCTCCCATCATATCGTGCTAGTGATAGAAGGCTAGCCTAAAAGCACACATGAATTAGAAAATGTATTGATTAAAATTAGTACAAACATTAAAATCTTATGCAAATTTCTTAGATTTACGCGAATATTACACATGAAATAAAACTATTTTTTTCCGGATTTTATCGCGGTTTATTTTGATTTTTAAGTTCCCGACGTTTCGAGTGCTTTGCAGCACCCATGGTCACGGGAAGGACTGGTCCTTCCGTGACCCATGGTTTATTTATTCTTTATTGTATACAATGCGATAGATTGTAAAAGTTTGTGATTAAATAAATAAAAAAATCAATAAAACACAGTCACGCCAACATTCCCCAAACGAGAGAGATGTACTGTGTACACCCACTTTTCGCCAACGACGTTAGGTCTGATGAATAGGGAGCGAGTCTAATGTCATATACCGGGCACAATACCAGACTCCGGACTGATACAAGAAATTTTTCGATAGAAAAACTATATTTCGTTCGACCTAGGATTTGAACCCAGAACATCGTGATCGCTACGCGCTTTATTCGCCCCTAGGCCAACAAGGCCGTGAATAAGACTGATTAGTAAGGCAATTAAAAGAGCAGTGATAGCCTTGTGCTTTAAGGGTGAAGGAAAACATCGTGAGGAAACCTGCATGCCTAAGAGTTTCTCAAAGGTGTGTGAAGTTTGCCAACCCGCACTGGGCCAGCTGGTGTATAGTGTATAACCTTTCGGTTTGAGAGGAGGCACGTGCCCTACGGTGGGACAGTTTGTTAACAGGGCTAATATTATATAATTTAATAAAAAGTATAAAAATGTCATTTGACTATAAATAAGCACTTACTCCATCGCCACAAATGCTCTCAGAATTAAACCGTTAAAACAAACGCAGTAGTAGGTAATGTCATCCCGTTCAATTGATTCTGTTCCATTGAATTTAAGCTTTAATGTAAAGAAAAATAAAAAGATAGATTGCGACGGGAATGAATGGCAGTAGGAATCTGCAATTTAAACGAGACTTAGGAAAAGCGATTCCATTTTCTTGATTTCAATATTAATGTAATCATTACTTTGGTGTATTACAGGATTGGCGGATAAAGAGAGTATTGTATATTAAACAGGTGTAAACAAAAACGGAAAGCGGAAATTTAACTTTTTTGTCAACGATTTCGACAATTCAGAATAAACATGTTGGAACTCTGTACTATTGCCTACCCCGCGACGGATCTGGCGTGATGATATAGATATGTTTTGACAAGGAAAATAAAATTTCCGTTTACGGTTACCGAAGTGTAATACAAACGCAAGCACTTTCTCACAAGTCTTAGTTTTGAAAAATCGAAATACCATGCAGTGTTCGAATTCAGGCTATCTCATATATATTTAAGCAATAGGCAAACTAATTTCTCAAGTTTCAAGTCAAGAGTATCCGTAACCGGCGGGCGTGTATAAGACGAACTATGAAAGTGGAGGAAACCAGAGAGGTTTGTAAGGAAATTAATTGTTGGAACTGTGTACTGTCTGACTACCCCACAAGTGATCTAGCATGGTGATATAGATAGATAGATAGATAAACTTAATTCCAAAATGTAAAATAAACTATAACAGTATCTAAAATCGATGTGATCGATGAGAACACAAACGCTGGTAACGAGTTGCAGCTCGCACCCCTATACCATCGAGAATAACCACTGCTGAGGGCTTAGCACGAAAAGATTGACGTTAGCGTGACGCTAGCAAGCAAGCGTGCTGTCACGTTTATGTTATTTAGTAAATTTGTTCCGTGACAGGGATGATCAAATCGCGTTACGCTAACATCAAACTTTTCGTACCACACCCTCGGGCCACACTGACATTTCCGATGCCACAATCTGTGATGATTTCAGTCTCTACCATCTATCTCCATTTATTATTACATCCCTATTTCTGTGATTATATATACCTGGGACAAAGAATCCAATTAGGTAGGTCCAACTTCGAGAAAGAGGTCAATCGTCGAATCCAGCTCGACTGGGCGGCGTTGGGGAAGTTACGTAACATCTTCTCGTCCAAAATTCCGCAGTGTCTCAAGAAAAAAGTCTTGGACCAGTGTGTGTTGCCAGTGATGACTTACGGCACTGAGACATGGTCACTTATGATGGGCTTCCTAAGAAGGCTCAAGGTCACCCAAAGGGCGATGGAGATCTATGCTCGGAGTTACCCTGCGGGATCGAATCAGAAACGAGGAGATCCGCAGGAGGACCAAAGTCACAGACATAGCACTCAGAATTGCAAGCCTTAAGTGGCAGTGGGCGGGGTACATTGCTCGTAGAACGGACGGCCGTTGGGGCAGAAAAGTTCTCGCGTGGCGACCACGTACCGGAAGACGTGGCGTGGGCAGGCCCCCTACAAGATGAAACGATGACTTGGTGAAGGTCGCGGGTAGAAGTTGGATGCGTACAGCACAAAGCCGGTCGTTGTGGTGGTCTTTAGGGAAGGCCTTTGTCCTGCAGTAGACGTCTTTCGGCTGAAGAAGAAGAAGATTAAAAAAAAAAATGTGGCCCTACACTAGGATTTACTCCAGTGTCATGGGTGCGTTTACAAACATGAAAATTCACATACACAAATATCCAGAACGAAACAAATAACTGTGGATCACACAGAGTCTTGTTCCATGTGGAAATCGAACCCGCAACTATTACTTAGTGACTTAATCTCTTAACTGCGCTAAATCGTCCGTCTACTAATGCGGTGGGACTGCGAAAATAAGAGTAGTCTTATTTTCCCTTTTACCCCTACCCTCCCTATCCTTTCTTTGTAAGTATCCATTAACGTAGGTTAATGGATACTTACAAAGAAAGGGTATATAGATTAGTATGAAGGTACCAAATTAATGGAAATTAATCCTGAATAGACGAAGGCGACAGTGAGATGTCTTTAGTTTAAAATTACGTAAACTAAAATTTAATGTAAGGAAACTAAACATATTCAAGCTATACCAATCATAAAAAAAATATATTTTACTATTTTTGAATTATTGTAATAATTTAATTAACATTGGTGGACGATTTGGGATCTTAAGCCGTTCCGCCCACTGGATCGAATAGTCGCAGGTTCGATCCCGCATGGGACATATCTATGTGTGACCCACAAATATTTGTTTCGGTCTGAGTATTTGTCTATGTGAATTTTTAATATTTGTAAACGCACCTACGATATAGGAATAAATCCTACGTTTTAATAAAAAATAAAACTCCCGTGGCTTGGCCACCACAACTAGAAAGATTATTATCCGTTTTAATCTGCTAAATAGCTTTTACTACGACCGACGGCGAGTTTATTTAAAAATAACCTACAAATTTAATTTATAAGTTAGTAGTTAGTTAAGTAAATAACCTATATTTAAACAATAATTTGATATTCACATAAACCTAAGTATCTAATTATGTTGAATAGAATCCATGTATCTGTAATCAGCCGACGATATCCGAAGTAAACAAAACTCAAGTAATGGTCAACCGGCAATAGGTGGTTATAATAACAGATCCCTTTTACGAACCGTCTAAAACGTTTGTGTAAACTTAAATTTTGATTCTAAAATCATTCCATTTGCAATTTGAAATTCAAATACGGTTATGTTACAAATGTTTATTTACCTCGCCCTTCTTGCTTACAAACTGACACCTTTCAAACATCAGCAATATCTATCTCTTCTAGATTGAAACGTGATCTACAAAAATAACTATTGTTATTAACCTATCCTTAACCTAGACCTAGAATATCTTACTATGACTCAATAGTCCTAGTCTTATCTGAAGGACAAGTTTCCGTAACCGGCGAACGTGTATGAGACGAACTATGAGAATGGAGGAAGCCAGAGAGGTATGTAAGGAAAGAACCTGTTTGTCGGCGACTGCATTCCCCAGCCTCGCGCCGTGCCCCGCAGGGATGTACATATGTAACTATTTTATGTAGAATGTACTTAGATTAGAATTTATTTGTTAGTTTAGTAATTGTTTTATATGATTGAAAGTGATTTGTAACCATTTTAATAAGATTATTTAAGATTTTCATGTATTAGATTTAAGTTGTTCCGCACTTGTGTCGTAATTTTAGGGATATTTTGGCTTAATAGATTTAAGAATAGGATAAGACAACTTGTATATATAGTTCGAATACATCGTAAGGATTATTTTAATGTATGACACATTGTGATTTGTTGAGAATTAAATAAATAAAACCTTCGGCAAAGGGTCAGTCAATAGTAAAAATGATCGCGAAAACTGGGACTAAAACCGCGGCTCTCCGTAGAGTAAAGTTTCAAGGTTCTTAATCAATCACGGTTTTTGTACTAGCACGTTTAATCGTTGTTCAATTGTCATCAGTTCCTGGCTGAAGAAAAGGAAGAAAAATAGAAGAAAGAAAGGAAAAAAAATAGAAAGAAAACAGATAGCAACAGTAGCGACCGACCCGAAGCTCTTTCTTTCACACTTGAAGACGCGTTTTATTTGTAGCCCGCTCCTCTCGACTGCATTCTCTTCTTATTTCTTATTGTTTCTATTCTCTTGTCGCAATCGATAGCGCATTGTTTTGACCACGTGACTTTTCGTTGCAAAATGTCATTACCATACATCATTCCGCTTTCTATTAGCGTTAACGACTGTAGATTGTCACCTTGGCTATAGGCGCAGATCTTCGATTCTAACTACGAGGCGCTAAACGCAGAAGCACGGGGCGAGTGGAACCAGCGCAGAGCCGAGTATCTCTGTACTCACCTCTCGCCACGCGGAGAATATAACACTCTCTCTCTCCAAGGCAACGGCCCCGCACCGTAACACTGTTGGAAATCTGTGCACTCTGCCTACCCCGCAAGGGATCTGGCGTGTTGATATAGATAGATAAATAGATTAACCAAACCTAATATTTCAAATATTTAAGGAGTATGGAATTAACACGTTAGATGACTGATGCCTATTAATAACTTTAAAAATGCAATCAAAACTGGACGGTGTAAGAATGGGTATTACAAAATTTCAGATTATCTTGACGATAAAACAGATTGGGTGTAAGCAGCTCCTCAATCAGCAACATTAAACAATGGTGTAAAATACAATTTTGATAAAGAAAATAATGGTTGTCAGTAAGGCCAAACAAATTAAATTAAAGGAGTAGGCCGCTGAGTTTCTTGTCAGATCTCAGTGAAGGCCGCGTTCCGTAATCCAGTGGTAGATGTAAAATTTAATAATTATGACGTTTGAGAGACCTAAAGTATTGGACTATACAAATAAAAGCTTTTAGAATTTGACTTTGCTAAAATCATAACAATTATTATAATCGTCACCCGAAAGATGTCCACTGCAGGATGAAGATCTCCCGAAATATTGCTACGACGACCGGCTTTGTGCTGTACGGGTGTAACATTTACCCGCGACCTACGCCAGGTCATCGGCTCTTCCCTCATTCGCTACGGTGTTGCTCTCAGTCTCTCCGCGACGGCCATTTTTAGGATGGTAAGTCACTGCATACCATTTTTCCATTTCTTTTAAAATATTTCAGTTTCCTATCCTTTAGATCCCATCTCCATAGAACTGATGGGCTCTTCAAACTCTATATACATTTCTGCACCTCGCAGTCAGTAAATATATGAGACTGTATATGCATATGTATACCCTAAACTAATAATGGAAGAGAAATTTTTCTACTTTATTATTTCCGTCGACACAGTCTAAAACAATAGAACGCGAGTATTTTCTATACTCCTTTTTGAATAGTTGATGGAGATTTAATTAGGTAGAGGAGATCGTGTAGGTATAGGGCAAATGTTGTTAGGTGGCGGAAGTGCTCGCCGGCGGAAACGAGCCCCCGGAAGCGCACGACCTCTACATCCGCAAGGCCTTCGATCCATCCATACAATTTACTCGCGCTCATTTCTCGCCGAATAGACTGCAGGGAATCGCTTTTCGATCCGTTCGCAGTAGGTAGATTATTTTCAAAGTAACCTCCTTTTATTGACTATTGACACGAGTATAAGAGATAAGTACCTACAAAATTGATTCCCAGCACTTAAAAAGGAACAGTAGTAGTACCTAGCCAATTGGCTTCTTTCTCAGTGACCGATATGAGACTGAATGAGATGTATTATTTATATATTTTAATTTTGTATGCTTTTTATCAGCGCTTGGAGGTAGCTCATTCGCTTATAAAACATTTTGCAACAACAGATAATAAAATAATACAATATTTGTTTCCAGAGGGCTTACTATGTAAATATTTTATGTTAAGCACTTAACGTAGTGTAAATGAAAATTCAAATACTATACTTAAATCGGAATAAGTTAAAGGAGCGCTCCTTTTATAGCAAGCATTATCAACTCAATATAAATGTAAAAAAATTATAACACTAATGATGAACTTCATTTTTTTTTTAAATCTCGGCTTCATTACCCAAACGGCAGGGACAGTAGATCACTGTGCACGTCCTCATATTTTCACTGACGATGTTAGTTCCCATGCAATAGGGGGCGAATTAGGATTGCGTCGGGAACTATATCAAATTTCGAACTGCGACAAAGACTTCCAATAAAAAACTCGAATAAAACTTTGTTCGATGTAGGATTGTGTCGTAGAACATTGTGAACGCTATACGTAACTAGAACAATAAAGCAGTGATGTGTACTAATCTACTCGTGTATCAATCAATCAATCAATCAGCCTATCGCAGTCCACTGCTGGACATAGGCCTCTCCTAACACGCGCCATTGCACACGGTCCTCCGCCTTCCGCATCCAGTCTGTCCCAGCGACCTTTTTGAGGTCGTCGGTCCATCTAGCTGGGGGCCGTCCTACCTTACGCTTACCAAGTCGCGGTCTCCGCTCTAGGACACGTTTGCTCCATCGGTCGTCGGTCTTTCTGCAGATGTGACCAGCCCATTGCCACTTTAGCTTACTGAGTTTGCGAGCTATGTCGGTAACTTTGGTTCTTTTTCGGATTACCTCGTTACGAATTTTATCCTTCAAAGAGACGCCGAGCATAGCTCGCTCCACAGCCCGCTGTGCGACTTTAAATTTGTGGACCAGTCCCACTGTGAGTGTCCACGTCTCGACCCCGTAGGTCATAACAGGTAGGACGCATTGGTTGTACACTTTAGTCTTCAGGCATTGCGGTATAGGCGAAGAGAAAACGTGACGTAGTTTGCCAAATGCTGCCCAACCCAATTGGATCCTGCGGTTGATTTCTCTCTCGAAGTTGTTTCTACCAAATTGGACAACTTGTCCAAAGTAGACATACTCCTCCATACAACTTCGAGCATCGAACCATCGAAGTAGATCGGTCCCGGCGTGACATGTTCATTAAACATGATCTTGGTTTTATCCAAGTTCATGCTCGTGTATAAAATAACATAATATTGAATATTACACTCCATATTCCTAGTTCTTATTTACTTACTATCACAAACCTATATCTGCATTAAGGTTTCGTCACATCCGACGGAGCTGGACGAGGTGGCGCGATGACAAAAAGACAGCAGCGCAACATCCTTCGGCCGTATACGAAACCGAGTCTACATAAGGGCTGAGCACGAAGAAAATGACGTTAGCGTGAAGCTAGCTAGTAATCGTGCTGTCACATTCATGTTTATTGCTTAAATTTGTGTGACAAGGATGCTGCTACACCCCAGTACATTACAACTACTAAAGTCCCGTTGGTGTCAGTTCGCCGTTCGGCTCTGTCGTTCATACATGTGTGGCAAAACCTTAAATGTCTGGCACACGCACGTATAACGTTATAGTCCAGTGAAGTGAAATAAACGCCACACCAACGAGGTTTACATAATAGCTATGTACTACGTAGCAAATCTATTACAGGTATTGACGAACGTGAATACTAAATAGTTTTGACAGATACGCCTGAACGTCACTAGATATTGTTTGAACATAGGAGATACATAACGAATATACACACTAAAGTTATATATGTGTATGACTATTATTGTATCTATCGGTCCGATAATTTTTTTGGTTTGAGTATCGGAGGATTAAAATAGAGTTACACGCAAAGCTCTACAACCACACCCCTGGAAAAGTGGCGCAGAAGCTGAAGTGTTAGGTTATCGGTGAAGCTGTAAAGGCTCCGCAGCCAACAGCGTAGATCATTCACACACACACACACACACCAATTCCAGTTAAATGTACCTACACGTAAACTCAATAGGTATTATTGCTTTGGAACCATATACGATATACGATTGAACACAAATTTAAACAATAAAATTTACGCGCACATTACTCATGTAATAAAACTATTTTTCCTCTTCTGTAACCAATGGGTACTGCAATGCATTCGAAACGTCAGGAACTTAAAATGAACCCCGGTAAAATCTAAAAAATAATTTTATTTCAACAATTTTTCAGCTACATTTACAATAATGTCATCAAGGGCTTAGCGTAACCGTAACGCTGTCGAGAAACCGTGTTGTCACGTTCATCACAATTTTGTAAACTTGCAGCGTGAAGGGGATGGCATACCAACTCGTCAACGTTACGCTAACGTCAACCTGTTTGTGCTAAACTCTCAGTTGGTAGGTACCTCCAATCTGAGTAGAAGTTACTTGAGTCCATTTCATTTTGTGTGTTTGTGAATGATCTACGCTGCTGGCCGCGGGGCCTTTACAGCTTCACCGGACAAGGTCCATTTCATGTATGAGGCATTACTATTTCAGCAGGGTCGTAATACCCACATTCCCTAAAGTAGAGATCCCAAAGATAAGTACTTGCCTTCTGTACGAGCTTAAAAGATCTTTGCAATCCCGACTGCACATCCCACGAGATACACGTTCATAGTTATTTGGTACCTATCACCGTAATAAGGACCCTGACTCCTCCCGACAGAAGTGCTTTTCACTTTACTCAGGAGATTAAAAGGCCTTGGCTGAAAAAAGATTCGCAAATATTACAGTCGCAGAAAACTTTTTTAATAGTAGCTGCATATTTTTTTTATTTGCTTATTTCGCATTGGAAAATTATGTAATATAAGAGTCTTCGTAACCGGCGAGCTTGTATGTGACGAACTATGAGAGTGGAGGAAGCCAGAGAGGTATGTAAGTAAGGTACCTGTTGGAACTCTGTACTCTGCCTACACCGCAATATATTATGCAACCTCCACGTGTTTAGGCTAGTTAGATTGTTATTGAGGAGTATTTTACGACCAGATAGTGTTCAGGGTCTAATGATGAAGCCTAAAGGTGGCCAATGAAACCACCCGACTACTTAGTATAACCTCACCGTGTTTGGGCTTATTGGATTTATCTTGAAGAGTACTTTAGACTCCTAAGGTGCCCAAGGTCTGATGATGGAGTCGGAAGGAAGCCGTAAGCGAGATATTTTCGTTGTGCTTTTACGATAAAAGCTTGTTTGTAAAAATGCTTTTTAAAATAAAATTACAGTGTCTTATTATTACGATTATTGTGATAGGCTTGCTCCGTACTATATTGCGACGTGTTTGGCAATGTGTGAGTGTACACAGTACACCTCTTCTACCCACTTAGAAAACAAAATTTTGACGGTGTTCATTCGTTACTATTTCTAATTAAAGTTCTAATTAAACTACCAATACATGCTTATCCTCATTGAATAAACTAAATGCAATATCAAAGGTAAACAATATTTTCCAAACAACTTCAGTAAGCAAAAATTCATGAATTTGAAACCGCTCTCGACCCGCATGGGTCGGAATTTCACAAAGGGAAGTTTTCTTTCCTTTTAGGCAATCACATCGTTATTTGTGACTATGTTCCACTATTATATCTTATGTAATTTGCATTTCTTCAGCTATACAAAGTGGTACAAACTATAGACTACAATATTTACAGCATTTACGATGTAGCGATATGACCTCCGAAGCTTTAAAATCTTTTATTGATGTTTTTTGTTGATGCTTAATGCAGTCTATTTTTTTCATTTTATCAAATATTTTCCGTGCTATCTACATTGAGTTATATGTACTACGTAGTATATATAACTCAATGGTAATATACTTGAATTTGTCTATAGCACGCCAGATCCCTTGAGGGGTAGGCCGAAAGCACAGAGTTCCAACAGGTTCTTACGGTATACAGACCTCTCTGGCTTCCTCCAACCTAAAACTCAAATTTTTCTTTCATTTTACTATGACAAATCCAAGTAGGTTTATTAGTAGGTATGTAGGTAAAATAGGTGCTGCCACAATACCAGTGCTGCACCATAATAAAACGTTATGATGTAGCAATACGCTGAGGCAGTATCCTCTTCAACCTGTGTGTGGGTAATTTTGTTATTTATAGTATTTAGTTGCCTGTGTGTGGTTGAAAAAACGTCTTCTTTTTTTTCGTATGTGTCCATGCGTGAACTAAACGCAGGCGCAAGTGACCATCGACAACCCCTACCACTACTACGGCGGCCCACTCACTTGCATCCACCAGCGACAGCAGTCACCACCAACCGCGGCCCTTTATTGCATATTCTAAATACACCTTTTTATACAGTCCGCGCTTATTTATTTCTCTGAGCTAGGGATCAAACAGTATGTATATGTATACTTGGCGTAACTAATACTCGTTCCTATTAATTACACTTACTTATACTTGCGATATGTTACGTGATGTAAGTGGAATTATTACACTATTTAAGTGATAAAAACGAACATTCTTGTATTTGTCCAACAACATAAGTACTTTACTATAACATATTTTTATCATATATCTTTAAGTACAGCTGTGTCTCTATTGTTACCTAAATAACACTATTTCCAAAACATTACTTCTGCGGAGAAAAGACAGATGGCATTGACACCGCGGTTTAAATCTGAATAAAAAGACTCGCTTCGTTCGAGCAGAAACTTCATGGCTAAAATACGTGTGCTGCCGTCGAATCTTTGTCAGTTATGAAAACAAAAAAAATATAAAGATCTTAAATTTCTTTGATGTACATTGGACAAAAATGTTTATCTAGAGGAATATCGCCCTTACAGTTTAATATGATGATAATCTACATATGTATAACATACAAAATTACTGGTTAGATACTGTATATTTGACTTGACATTGACCTGATAAGATCGACCCGTTGATATTGGATTAACTGAAACTTATACAAGGGACATCAGTAAAGCTAACGCTTTGGAATTTGATGAATAGGATGTTCTTGAAAGAAAATTAAACAGTTTCTTTTAATTAATAGTTTGATACGGATACTTTATTTCACATGTAAGTTACTCGAGTTAACGCTTTCATTTATTTTAAATTGCTTTGTTTAGATGAGCTGCATATCAAAGTTATGCAAGTTGATTAGATATTTATTTGTTTTCAAAGTTACATGACAACTTAAGATTTATTTTTACATCGGAGACTGGGATAAAACATGTACACAATGCATGCGGGCAGCGAAACCCCGCGTGTTTCGGTTTGTCTACTTATCCTACTTCTGTGATACCAAATTCTCAATTAGAAGGGATTGTGCGACAACTGCTACACAACGTCTTGTGACTTATTACACTTTTTACTTACTCGAGCAAGCAGCTAGTCATTCTTTTCAGAGGTATGAAATTATTTATGTTAAAAAGGTAGGGCGGTATATAATATATTCTGACGTTGATGTATAATATATTCTGACGTTCTAATGTATTTTGAGGGCTTAGCACGAACAGATTGACCTTAGCATGACATTCTTGAGTAAGCATGGTGTCACGTTTTCTCCTATTTGGTAAAGGACAATGCCCAAAATCCTATGGAAGTTCGTCTAATCTCGGATATTTGGATAATCACGCTTTTCCAATGTTTTAGTTTATGTTAAACTTAATAATAGCAAGCTCCTTGATGAAAATACAAATGAGTGTTGTAACACTATTATTGTTAAATTTAAAAATTATTATAAATATAAAACCTTTTTTTGAACCAGGTGCAATCCAGGAGGTCAAAACGTTTAGCATAGAATCTGGTTAGTTTATCCATGTGAGGAACTCGTTCATGGCGTGACACATCCAATGAACAGTTACTACACCACCGTGGTACGTGGCAATGATTGAATCATGACGACATCGTAATTAGTACACAAGATTCACTTGCACTTATCAAGAAAAATATCTACTAGGTACAGAAACACTTATCAAACTACTATATTCGCAGGAAATTACAAAAACAAGGTTATCGTAATTGAAAAACTGTCCTTATGATTTTGTTATACTTATTTTGGCGATAAGGTACCCTTCTAAATATTTATCAAAATACGAGTAATTACTCGATATTCTGGGTATCCTGAACCGTAAGTTTTTTTACCATAATATATTATTGAATCGTGTATGTATATTGAATATTTATGCATGTTGCTATAAACATTGGGTTTCAATAAGATACTTATGTATACAAGATATTTTTGGATTATTTTATACGACTCCAATATGATGTATTTCTGAAATAAAACTATTTTTGCGGATATTATCGCAGTTTATTTTTTTGATTTTTAAGTTCGTGACGTTTCGAGTGCTTTGCAGCACCCATGGTCACGAGAGGGACTGAGGTGTTAGACGTCCAAAAGTTAGCTACCGTGGGTTAATCTTTGTTTCAGAGATCTGTGTAAAGAAACATCCGGTTGCCGAGCTTTAACATGTCAAGCAAGTCCTGCACGACAATAAGCTTCCAGTCCCACGCCAACGTCACAGTGACCGAGTGAAACCAGCCACAGTCGAGCGTCTCCCTGCTGTATTACTACTTAAGAGGAGTCACGGACAAGATTGGCTACATCTTGAAGCGCGCTTCCATTAAACATTTTATAAGACGCCAAAGAAGATCTGTCAATTTTTACCATCTGTCAAGTGTCACATCCCTTTACAAGATGCAGGAGTATACAAGCTTGATTGTGAATGTGGTCTCTCTTATATTAGACAAACAAAAAGACCAGTAAAAACTCGGGTTAAAGAACACATAGCTGGCCTAAAACACCGTCGCTCAAAGAAGTCTGCAGTCTGTGAACATGTCCTTGACCGCACCCGCCATAACATCAGATTTGATAGACCACAAATCATCCTGAAAGAACACCGATACCTACCAAGGATGGATCGCGAGGCTATTAAAATTAAAAAAAACATCCTAATTTCAATAGAGTAGATGGCTGGGTGCTTCCATCGACTTGGAATCCGGTAATAAATATAATCAAATCCAAAACCAAGCATAACACTGCAAGACCTCAAGACATCGTGAGCTCATTCTGCGTAGATCAGACCAACAAAAATAATTAGGAAGTTTGAGGGTACCCCGGAGCAACAATGCCTTTTGGACGTCTAACACCTCAGTCCCTCCCGTGACCATGGGTGCTGCAAAGCACTCGAAACGTCGGGAACTTAAAAATCAATAAAATAATCCGCGATAAAGTCTGAAAAAATAGTTTAATCATGTGTAATATTCGCGTAAATCTAAGAACTCAGTATGATTTATTTCGATAATTATTATAACTAGATTCTGCCCGCGACCTCATTCGCGTTAACTTTAGATAAGAACCTAACATTTTTCTGAGGTAAAAAGTATTCTATGTGTTAATCCAGACAATAAACTATATGTGTGCCAAATTTAATCCAAATCCGTGTAGCTGTTTTTGCGCGATTAATTAACACACATTCAAACATAAAAACTTTCACATTTATAATATTATAAGTAGGATTTGCTTTATTTTTGAACGTAATTACTAATTGAGCTACAAATTGACAGCAGAGGCTTATAATTCAGATCTAAATTATTGATATATAATTGGTATATAATTA
Organism: Phalera bucephala; assembly: GCA_905147815.2. Classification (NCBI taxonomy): domain Eukaryota; kingdom Metazoa; phylum Arthropoda; class Insecta; order Lepidoptera; family Notodontidae; genus Phalera; species Phalera bucephala. The sequence goes on from LR990612.1 coordinate 19,725,880, forward strand.
GTAAACAAGTATATAAATAGTGGCCGTGCATTCTGACGCATCTACAACCCGGTTTTGGGCATTGTCGTTTGTTGTGTAAAAAGGGATGATATATCAACTTGATTGATTGATTGATGAATTTATATTATTTCGTTTTTTCGTTTGATCTCTGTGTGATTAATTAATTCAAGAATAAAGTCAAAGAATAACTTTCACCTTTGTGTTCCTCAAAGGAAACTCAAAGGAAAAACAACTCTTGAGAGAAAGTAAAATAAAAGTCGAAATTGGGCGATAGTAAAAACAACATTTTGTCGACAAACAAAAAAAGTCTGACGGATTGGAATGGTTATTAGTCTCAGATCATAGAACAATCGACGAAAAACACGATAATAAGTAGGTAGGTATATAGTGACCCTAGCTATATAGGTAATTCAGTCATTATTTACTCTTCATTTATTTTATACCTTTCAAAAGAACACATTTTTTTCAGATATAGGCCCTTATTCAATGTTAACAAACGCGGTGCGTTACATTATAATACACCGTCACGCCTATATTCCCCAGTGGGTGTGACAGAGGTGTACTGAGTACAGGGGGGGAGTAATAGGGGGCGAGCTTATTGCCATATACCGGGCACAATTCCAGACTCCGGACTCATACTAAGAATTTTTCGTTAGAGAAACCACATTTGTCCGACCTAGGATTTGAACCTAGGACCTCGTGATCACAAAGCGATGCGCTTTGCCACCAGACCAACGAGGCGTTACATTAGCTTCGTGAAATGCTCGTGTAATGTATTCTGTATGCGATTGAAGTACCAGTAGTGCCGCCCAAAATTAATTGCGTTAGTCTTGCGGTCTTGGTCTTAGTCTTGAATTTTTGCAAGACCAAGATCACCTTACTTTAGCAAAACCAAGACCAAAACCGACCCTGCAAGATTTGAGCAAGACCAAGACTGATTCCGCAAGACTCTTGCGGGCTCGAAGTTCCTTGAGTACTTTTTTTTTATTTATTAGACTTGGTATTTCATCTTATTCGTCCGGACAAAGGTCTTTCCAACCACTCTCTATCGATTTCAGTCCCTAGCGATCTCCATCCAATTTTTGTCGAAAGCGGTCATAGAGTAAAGAAAATACCAGTAAAGATAATAATATTTGTGTTTATTTGTGTTACAGGTTCACGCAACAATAATTATAAATAGGTACTTACTACGAATATTACTTTGATTTGTCACCATCACCGATTGCGAGCAGCTTAGTACCACCAAGCTACTCACAGTTCGTAGTGCTACGGCCCCTACAAATTATATCACTTTGGCCCATAACAGACATTTCGACTCATATCCTATAAGGGTTTGGTCAAATAGTCGATGGAGCGCGACCGGAGCACGACGAAAACGCTTGGCTGCATTCGGTTATGACGTTTGCTGCGCTGTGTGACGTCTCCTATACATTTCAGTACATTACAACTACCCAAGCCGTGCCACCGTCGCGCTCCCATCGCGCTGCGTCGGCTATGTGGCGAAACCTTTGCAATTGAAAGAGATCAAGGTATTTCAATTATTTGATACAGTAGGTAGGTTCCTAAAAGTAGGTACCTACCTAATTAATCTTTATAAACATACAATTTTTTTTTTTGTTTTTTAACTAGCCTATTGTGTCCCACTGCTGGGCAAAGGCCTCCCCCTTCTCCTTCCAAAGAGTTCTATCCTTGGCCAATGATGGCCATTCAGGCTGATATGCATTAAGATCATCGCGCCACCGCTTTTTAGGCCTACCACAACGACGATGTCCGTGTTCTGGGACCCATTCAGTTCTTATCTTAGCCCACCTATCTGTGTTCATTCGGGTCATGTGACCAGCCTAATCCCACTTGAGTCTAGCGGTTTTTACGCCCACATCTATTACACGGGTCATAGAACGCAGCACAGAGTTCCGCACTCGATCCATGCGTTTAATACCCAAGATGCTGCGCTCCAATGCTCTTTGACAAACCTACAATATAATTATAAATATCAATGAGCTCTTTGTTTTGTTTTGAATTGGGTTTTTGAAAAAAGAAAATATTTTGTAACAAAAAAAACATGGAAAGTTTCGGTTTTTATTCACTCTTATTAAATATTTATATTAAATTAAAAATAAATTTTTGAACCCAGTACCGAAAACACGCCAACCGTTCCCGAACAAACCTTAGCGCGTGTGACGTCACAATGTTAATTTCTACTCTTTGTAGCACACAGCTGATATGGGTATGGACTTTAAATCAATCAAATATTATTGTCAATATATTAAAATTGTACGTATATTTTAAATCCTTTATCACACATGACAAAATAAAATTAGCTATTATAAATAATTTTTTGCACTAAGTTTCGGATATTTTTAGTCAATTAACATGTAGAAGCCGTTGACACTGTGCTATCGATAAATTCCTTTAACATTATGACGTCACAAACAGTGCGACCAATCGTGGTGCATTCGTAATCACGTGATACTTTTTAAAATTTTATCAATTTTAAAATAAAAACAAAATTAGGAGTTTTTCGCATCGACTATTATTATAATATATGATTAAATTTTAAAATACTTAACTTTTAATTTTTTTTGCAAAACCCCGAATCCACCTTTTATCAAAGCTGAATCGACACGCATTACAACTTTTTGTAAGAACGAAAACTTTGACATTAGCGTGACGCTAGCGAATAATCGTGCTCTCACGTTCATGTTTATTCAGTAAGTTTGTAGACACAAGGATGGTATATTAACTCCCTAGCGTCACGCTAACGTCAATTTTTTCGTGCTGAGCTCTCAGTAACGTGATGCCAGAGGCGCACCTCTGAGCGCCTGTCATATTTTCCTTTTGCCAACGTTTATTCTGATAAAAAGGGGCTTTTAAACCGATACGTATGAATATGCAAATAGCCTATTGTTTTCGCACTGCGCTATAGGATGTTCGAACAATAAAATTAAATTCCGTGAAAATACCGACACATACTGGGAAAAAAGGGATAGCCGCATCCATTCTGTAGTCGCTAGTCGAGCTCAGTTTTCAGCCCAACTCAGTTTCGACAAATTATTCAATTACTCCAGACTATTCGAAAATAATTATAACAGAAGCATTAGTTATAATGTTAGTTGAACGTGGCCGGCTCAATTTTTTTTTCTTTTTTTTTAATCTTACAAAATTTCTAAGAACTAGTTCTAGTTCATCAAAAACTGAACTAGGTTTTACTATTCCCTTCTGAAATTGCCCTAAGTTTATTGATGGCTTGAGCTAGTGCCCAGTAACTGGGTCAAGTAATAGCGGGTTCGGTCTCCGCACGGGACAAATCTTTTTGTGACTCACAAATGTTGTTCCGGTCTAGGTATTGAATGAACATTTTGGTATTTGTACATGTGATTTTTTTGTTTGTAAACGCATCCACGACACAGGAATAATTCCTATCGTGGGGCTACGATGTTTATAAAAAACAACTTGGTTTTAATTAACATAACTCCGGTTTGGGGGCTTCCAAAAATATAACTGCAACGATTTTTAAATTGGACCTCTATCTATCTCTATCTATCTATATCATCACGCCAGCTCCCTCGCGGGGTAGGCAGAGAGTACAGAGTTCCAACAGGTTCTTTCCTTACATACCTCTCTGGCTTCCCCCACTCTCATAGTTCGTCTCATACACACTCGCCGGTTAAGGAGACTCTTGACTTGCCCTTCAGCTAAGACAAAATTAAATTGGACCTATTTGTTAAAAAAATATAACAATCATGCTAAAATTATAGCATGCATTTTAGTTAACCAAAAATAAAGTTAGATGAATAAACCTGCCGCACAGTAACTTTTGAACGAATTATCTAAAATCAATATATCTGTTTTCTGATACTTTAAGTGTTATGATAAAAAAACAGTTGAAATGTCAGACAACTGATAAATTAATTTTGAGTGCTCATGGCAGCGAAGATAAAAAAACAACAGACGGCAAGTATTAACTTTAATCTCTTACTATCAATAAGATAATAGATATGCAACTTAAAGTCAGTGTTGTCAAAGTGAATTTGTTATTGTTATTAATATTAAAATAACATAATTACAGCAAAGATTAATAAATTACGTTAATATCAATAGGAGATTCATCAATGTGGATACTTTTCAAGTTCGTAATCATTGGCAAACTACGTCACGTTTTCTCTTCGCCTATACCGCAATGCCTGAAGACTAAAGTCTATAACCAATGCGTCCTACCTGTTATGACTTACGGGGCCGAGACTTGGCCACTCACAGTGGGAGTAGTCCACAAATTCAAAGTCGCACAGCGGGCTATGGAGCGAGCTATGCTCGGCGTCTCTTTGAAGGATAAAATTTGTAACGAGGTATTCCGACAAAGAACCAAAGTTACCGACATAGCTCGCACACTCAGTAAGCTAAAGTGGCAACGGGTCGGTTACATCTGCAGAAGGACCGACGGCCGATGGAGTAAGCGTGTCCTGGAGTGCAGACCGCGACTTGGTAGGTGTAGGGTAGGACGGCCACCAGCTAGATGGACCGACAACCTTAAAAAGGTCGCTGGGACAGACTGGATGCGGAAGGCGGAGGACCGTGTGCAGTGGCGCGTGTTGGGAGAGGCCTATATCCAGCAGTGGACTGCGATAGACTGATTGATTGACTAATTGCATCATACACACACCGTCACGCGTATATTCCTCAAGCGGGGCTGGCAGAGGTATACTGAGTTCACCCACTTTTCGCCGTCGATGTTAGGTTATAGAGGGCGAGCTCATTGTCATATACCGGGCACAATTCCAGATTTCGGAGTAATACTTAATTTTTCGTTAGAAAAGCTACATATGTCCGAGCTAAGATTTGAACCCAGGACCTCGTGATCACTAAGCGATGCGCTTTGCCACTAGACCAATGAGGCAGTTTATAATCAATTTTTTAAAGTTTGTTTTCACAGCCGGGCAATGGTCTGGATGCAAAATGAATGAGTTAGTTATATCTACATACAATAAGAATAGGTTTAAGAAGTAAAACCAAACGAGTTATTTAATAATAGTAAAGTATTGAAGAAATTAGTTTCATTGCTACTAGGCATGCCTTTTAAGTTCTGTCGTTGCCATATTTCCCGGCAATTTTGAATTTAGAACTGTTCTATATTCGAATTTGTTTAAATTTTGAATCTCAAAACAGTTGAAAGTATTAGGATTAATGCTATTGTTTAGTCACAGCGTCGATTGGAATCTGTCAGGTTACGTACGAAAATGAATCTTTCCAAAGAAAAAGGTTCGTGCAATAATTTTCTACAACTTTAGAAGAGGCCTGACACAGCTTCAGTGTTTTGAAGAGATAACATCTGTGCTCAGTGATGAAGCCCCATGTCTGCGGACTGTCGAACGCTGGTATTTAGAATTCCAGCGTGGACATACTAGTGTTAGTGACAAATCTCGCGATGAATGCCCAAAATCCGCCTTCACTGAGGATAACATCATCGCTGTGAGACAACTAATTCTCGAAGATCGTCATGTGACGTACCGAGAGATAGAGGCTCTATTAGGCATCTCAGGGACAACCATTCAGAAGATCTTGCATGAAGCGCTTGGTGTTAGAAAGCTAGTTTGCCGTTGGATACCGCATCTGCTTTCCGACGATCACAAGGCGGCCCGCGTCAGATGGTGTAAGAAAACTCTGCAAAGGTTCAACCGAGGAGAGTCAAATCACGTCTACGACATCATCAGTGGGGACGAATCTTGGATCTAGACCTACGATCCTGATTCCAAACAACAATCTACAATCTGGGTCATTCAAGACGAGCCAAAGCCGACTATACGGTTCTAGTTGTGTTTTTTTCTTAAAACTTAAAAGGTTTGCCTCGTATTTCTAATTATTGGACGGCAGTGGCGCATTTACCAGTAGGCTGGAGCCTGGGCGGCAAATTATAGGGGGGGGGGCGGAAAATATGGCTCAATTTTTTTTTATAAGTAATATATGATTGAGCTTTTCTTAGCTCAAAAATATAACCAAAGACTATTTATTGTGTAATCATGAGTAAGAATACTATATAACTAAATAATATAACTAAATCGTAAGTAAGAATAATCTAGGAACTGACACAACGATCCCTTAGTTCACAATTATACTAATAACGGGAAAAATGTAATGATAACGATAGAGCTCAAATTGCAATTTCATTGACTAAGAAAATGTAATTAATATGAATGTAAACTAGGCTATTGAATAGCAGAGGTTACTAGGGACGGCGAAAATTGAATAGCCTACTGGCGGGAAATGTGTTAATCTGCCACTATTGGACGGAAAAAACTCGAATTTCCTTTAAACCTACAATAGACAAATATATCTATATCCTCGACTGGGATAAAACAAAACGATTGTCTCTTTTATACACAGTTAAAAGTTAGGTCTTTTAAGGATTTAATGCTTCCAATTCTCGAAAACAAATTCTCTCGGAGAAGTGCTTCGCTCACAAGTGCCACGGTCGAGATGTGACAAATTAGATTCAAATTCTCTCGACTTATTGAACTTAAATGTTGTTTTTGTTTGAACATTTCTCTAACTTTGGACTTAACTTACGTAAGTACCAATTTAATGCGGTTGACTTCACGATGCGGATGATGCATATCTTTTTTCATTTATTTATACTTTATGCACAGTTGGTACATGGGCGGACTTAATGCCTTAGGCATTTTCTGCCAGTCTACCTTAGGGTGATGCAGAAAGATAGAAATAGCGAAAAATAAATATTAAATCATACTATCTGAAGTAAAAATATATATGGACCTGTAATATAATACATACATATCCATAATTATATAAATATATTAACATAAAATATATACGAATAGCTATACAATACTTATACTATATTAACGTTGAGATGATTCTACCAATGTTTTGTGCAGATTATCCTGCACTTTTAACCGAACGTTTGCCATCCTGACATCCAGTGGTAGCGCATTCCTTAGCAAGATAGACTGAACAAAGAAAGAAGAGTGAACAAAGTCCGAACGGAGAGAAGAACATTGAAGAAGACGATTGTTTAGGGATCGAAGATTTTTATTATGATTGGAACATAAATATTGTAGATGAGATGAAAGATGATTGTCTTTCAAGGATCTAGATGAAATGGAAGAGTTAAGAATGAAAAACAACATTGTCAATGCCCTCTGAGATCGGCGTTGGCGAATAGGCAACAAATTTAAGAGGGATCGATACACAGACACGTGGTCAAATTTACGGAAGGTTTAGATAAATCGAATGCAGTTATTAAGAAGACGGTCAAGTTTGTTGAGGTGATCTGCATTCAGGTCGAAGTAGCACACATCACCATAGTCGAAAACGGGAAAAATCAAGGCCTGCACCAACATTGCTTTTGTATTTGATGGGAGCAAGTTCTTAAACCGATACAGGTATCGCAACATAATGGTGACCTTTTAGCCGACGGCACTGATCTGGGTTTACCAACTGAGTGTGTTATCAATATGTAATCTTTGGCACTGGAACTAAAGGGAATAACTCTACCATTGAAAACAATTGCAGGTAGATTTGCAACGTTCACCTTGTTTATAGTTCTAGAGCTACCCATCAAAATTGCCTGGCACTTAGCTGGATTTACTGCAACCCGAACTTGTCGGACCAGCTATTAATTGCTCGCAAATCCTGGTTTAAATTGCAAATGGCGTCTTAGATTTGATCGGCACTGTCTTGCGAGTACAATTGCAAGTCATACGCGCACTGAAATTCGTGAGTTATTAGATCAATGAAAATCGAAAAAAGAAGAGGAGAAAGTATACCGTCTTGGGGAACACCAGGTTCTAAACTCCGTCAGGACGATGACGATTCGTCATTTATAACAGACTGCTGGCGTTCACGAAGATACGAGGAGAACCAATCCAGCCACTCCCGTGAGCACATGTGATAAGAAAGCATGGACAGTAGGATATCATGATTAACTGTGTTGAACGCATTAGAGAAGTCAACCAAGACTAGGACTGTGACTTTGGTATTTTCCATGCCTCTTCGGATATCTTCAGTCACTTTAAGTAGAGCAGAAACGGTACTGTGGCTAAGCATGAATCCACATTGAAGAGGACTGATAAGGTTATTGGTGTAGATAAAATGGGAGAATTGTTTATGAACACAGGCCTCGAGCGGGGAGTCGATTGGAGAAAAGTAGAAAAGGTTGACGATGGTACGTTCAAAACTACCTAGGTAGGTCAAGGTATGATCAATAGTTAGACGATCTACGAGAGGGACAGTGGAGAAATGGCAATTGAGATCGTCTAAAGTTATTGTTTTTGGGAGATCTGCACGTTGCGCTCTGCCAATACCTAGGGTTCCTAAGAATGTCCAGACGTCAGCAGGCAAAGAAGAAGTAATATTGTCTAGAATATGTAGGCGTTTGGCGTCGCGTATCATCTTGTTACAGCGGTTCCTAGCAATTTTAAAATGGGACCAAAAGTCCTCGGGTCGATCTTTTTAAAATTCCGGAAAGCATGGTTTTTTTCCCAATTGCCATACGGTGCCATGCCACTTGTTATCCAAGGTGCAGGTGGTCGCTTCAATCTTACTTTCTTGATAGGGGCATGGGTGTCGTACAGCTGAATGACCTCTCTGTTGAACAACCGTATCTTCTTATCGATCGCATCGGCCTCCATGACAGGTTTCCAGTCAATTTTGGATGCATCATAGGTTAGATTATCAATATTCATTCGAGCAAAACAACCCCTGTGCAGAACCTTAGGATGGGGTTTCGCGGGCTTAAGGACAAGATAAGATCCTTCCTTACCTTTTTTGATGTTGAAGTATAAGAACCTTGTAAAAAGTTACATTTTAGACGCAACAAAATTATGTATAGATTGTGATAAAATCTTTTTAAACTGTAACATGTTATAATGCCAAGACTCATTCATTCTCGTTTTCAACCATTCTTGTCGGATATAAATACAAATTTTCAACTAGTCAAACATTTATCACCTTGTCTGTAAAAAGGGAATCAAGCTTTTATAACTTGAAACAAAGTGAAACTTATGGTGATTTTTGACCTACGTCAATTTCTTTAAAATTATTTTGGTAAACCGCAGTTATACATTGGGTAAACTTAGCGACATAGCTTAATAAACGCATGCAGTAGGTAACTATCAATTGCTATTACTCGTGGAATTTTATATATTTTTAGAGGCCCTGTTAACTAGGTATTACGTCGACCTCATATTGGTATCATCATCATCATCAGCCCTTGTCAGTCCACTCCTGGACGAAGGCCTCTCCCATAACACGCTACTGAGCTCGATCTTCAGTTCTCCTCTTCCAATCCCTGCCCGCTCCCTTACGAATATCGTCGCACCACCTAGCTACAGGGCGTCCTACACTACGTTTGCCGACATGCGGGCTCCACTCAAGAACCAGTTTGCCCTAACGGCCATCGGTTCTACGGCATATGTGACCTGCCCACTGCCACTTCAGCTTGCTAATTCGCTGAGCTATGTCGGTAACCTTGGTTCTATGGGCCTTGCTCATTGTATTATTAACGATTAAGGTTTAATTACAATCACTAAAAACAGGTATGGTATAAACGGCACCCTGTTGCGAGCCGTCCAGTCCACCTACGTGGACAGCAAGGCATGCGTACGGGTGGGTGGTAACATGTCACCTTGGTTTGACGTTAAAATCGGTGTCAAGCAGGGTTGCGTGTTGTCCGCTAGACTGTTTATAGTGTATCTGGATAAAAGTCTTCAAAGACTGTGTGCGATGACTGAAGGGGTAAAAATGGGTGATCTAGTGATAAACCACCTATTGTATGCAGATGACGCGGTTTTGATAGCGCCAACAACCACTGATCTGCAAACACTAGTCACAGTTATGAGAGACGACTGCATGAATAATGGCTTACATTTGAATGTGAAGAAAACCAAAATTATGGTTTTTGAACGGGAAGAAACCAGAACGAATGCAAGGATTGTGGTTGGTAACGATGTGCTGGAGCAAGTGAATGAGTTTGTATATCTTGGATGCGCCTTCAGTAAGGATGGGAAATACACCGCTGATATAGAGAGAAGAGTGAATGCAGGTAATAGAGTGAATGGTGCGATGGGAAGGCTACTTGGGAGCCGGCACTTAAGCCAAAAGGCGCAGCTGGCCATGCATAACGGAGTGCTTGTCCCAACGCTGTTATATGGCAGTGAGAGTTGGGTATGTAAGAAGGAGAACGAAAGCAGGATAAATGCGGTCGAAATGCGATCTCTGCGGAAGATGTGCGAAGTCACGCTGACCGACCGTATTCGCAACAGCGTAGTAAGAAAGCGAGTAGGTATGAAAGATAGTATCGGTGTAAAGATGAGAAAGGGTATGCTCCGTTGGTTCGGGCATATAGAAAGGATGCCAGAAGAAAGAATGACAAAACAGATATACAATGCGAAAGTGGAAGGATGTAGGTGCCGGGGAAGACCTAGACTATCTTACCATGACCAAATAGACCGTGTCTTATCTGAAGGGCAAGTCAAGAGTCTCCGTAACCGGCGATTGTGTATGAGACGAACTATGAGAGTGGAGGAAGCCAGAGAGGTATGTAAGGAAAGAACCTGTTGGAACTCTGTACTCTCTGCCTACCCCGCGAGGGAGCTGGCGTGATGATATAGATAGACTAAAAACAGGATTAAGACTCACTTAAGTATAGTTGTGATTGCTTTGACTCGCAGGTTTACATGCGAACTTCTAATTAACAGTATTCTATTCCATATAGAGTTTTGAAAGATCACTATAACCTACATGAATACATGAAACGATACATTCGTTAAAGCAGAAAAGAAACCCTTTGAATTTTCATAACCTTAAACATTAATTTGCATAATTTTCTTCATACGAGTAAATGTGGAAACAACGAAATTAAAGTCAACTTCGTTATATATAGATGAATTTGCGTGCCATCGCAGTAAACAAGAGCAGGCTTTGTTAGCTTTTTATTTTCTTCGGTAATTGGATCCTGCGACACCCCCGGGGTCCCGTAAGTACATTTATAAAGATCAGCATGGAATCGATACTGATTTACTCTAGATATACTCATCATCTTTGTAAATGAAATTGATGACGTGTTCGTTTAGTAAGGGAGTAGGCTTTGCTCACTAAATCAAGGAGTCGTGAGTTCGAACCATCAGAATCTGTGTTTCGATTATATTTTTGAGACGAACTATGAGAGTGGAGGAAGCCAGAGAGGTCTGTAAGGAAAGAACCTGTTTGAACTCTGTACTCTCTGCCTGCCTGCACGGGAACTGGTGTGGTGATATATATAGATAGATAGATTTTATTTTTGTGTTAGTGAAATCAGTCTCTGTGAAAATAAAATAGGAGACAAGCATTAAGAACTGCATACAGGAATGCCTAATATAGAGCAACGGTTCAAAAACATATATACCGAACTACTGCAGATAATTATTTCATACATAAACTCCAATACTATATGGTCTGATCTTGTCTTGGATTCAAAACTAGGATATCTTAAGATCCACCATTAACTAGTCAGACATAATAACAATTTTATTATCAAAATATCTATTTAGAATGGGTTTAGTAAGACAAAATATTCAGCATTCTGATGAATATTATGATAACATCTGGTAAACAGTTGATAATGTAATTATGTACTTCAATATAATTAAAATATCGCTCCGTTTCTTCATAAAACCTGCTTGAAAATTCACGTATTTGACAAGATAATTATACACGAATTAAACTTTATTTAGATAAAAATTTGCTTTCTGCAATCAAATACTGTACATTTATAATACATACACTATGTAGCAATAATACATACGTAATGAGAAAATTTGTAATATGGAATTGAGAATATAGTATCCAAGAATAGGCTACGCAGGACGATTTAATTATTAGGTATGCATTTGAATAAGAGGCACATGTCCAATAATCAAATTACATTGAGGTGAATGATTGAGATGAATAGTATTAGCGAAAGCTCCATTAATCGCGAAAGACGGAGTGATGAAACCTGAAACTCCTGTCGTAGTTCCAAAATAGCACGCTGGCAAACGCCGGAAACAATCCTCACGGTTAGTTCAGAGGTAGTTCAGAGACTAAACTTACCTGGAGGATAATTGTTTTGAACCATACTGTAGTTTCTTCGAGCTCGTTGAGTTTCTAATTGCCTAGAAGTTGCACTCGAATGTTTGCTAAACATAATACTATACAACACAACTTCAATTAAAATATTAGTCGGGTATCGAGAAAAAGGGCGAAAACCGTCGGTGACAGAGGGACAACGAAGTGGTTCTATAAGGTTTCCACGTTTAAGGTACGGACCCCTAAAAAATGCCTTTTTGGTGACGAACTTTCCCACGCTTCTTTATTTTGTGAACCTGCCCTTCAACGACACGTATGCCACTTGCAATGATGTTTTGCCGCACTACGTGAAAAATAAAACAACCTGACATTATCAACTTTATTTACTATATGCGTATATGTCATATGTTTCAGCTGAATGTGATATCTAATAATGCTACTCTTATCGCCAACTATCATATCGTCATGGTATATGTAATTATGCGAGACGTGTTTAGTCAGTTCGTTTTTATTACGTAGATAATAAAACTGAAGGTGAGTTAAGGGCATACCGCGATCAACCATTTATAGACCGGGAGAGTGAGAGTGATGCAATTACTTTACAAAAGAATAATAAGGGACGGATATATTTACCGCGCGCTCGGAAATAAAAATCTTATCGTATATGCAAAAACAAATCTTATCGTTTTATATGAAATAAAAAACTACTTTACAAGAACTTTGATATAGTTTTTTGCTATGTTTTTAAATAAATTCTATTGATTAGTTCTTAAACATTTGGAGTTGGAATCAGAAAATGTTAAGCTATAGAGATGATTTTCGATTTTTTTTTCTATCTAGAAGAAATCGTTTAATCGTGTATTTCTGTTACCAGATTCTAAAATATACAGTGAAAAATCATAAATCTACAATCCATATACTTCTTGTAGTGCATAGAGTACAAAAATACGTGTCTTTCGCTAGTACGATTAACAATTAAATCTACTGTTTATTAATTTAAAATCGTTTTCGAATGTATCACAGTAATGAATATATGTGTACTATGGTACTAAAAGATACGTACGTAATAAGTGTTGGTTGTAGAAAAAATAACGATAAAATACACTATTACTACCATATTATAATGTAGTAAGCAATGAAATACATTGATAAATACAGATAATTTTATGTTACAATAGCCTATTGGATATTAATTCTACCACTCACACAATATAAACAAAATGCTACGAAACCAATAACTGTATTTGTACTGCATAGTTTAAAAACTAAATATCAAAAATATTAAACGTTATGCTCCACAGCGCAAAAGCATGTGTTCAATTAAATTTTCGCGATTAAGAAAAATCATGTGAACATCCATCTTAGTTAATCAACTTCCCCTTGGTGAATATAGTAGTGGAGTTCCCTCATACCTAAGACACAAAACTATTAAAATCCAATTACACAGCTCTCAAATATATAACGTAATAACTTCCACATATACGTACACAATTTTTAGACCACACACAAAATATACAATAAATTATTCAAGCACAATAACGGCTAAATATGTTTCAAGCATATGAATCCCCAAGACGGGGTGAATTGTAACTGAAGATTCACGGAGCGTTTCAGTCCTGTGCGTGACGTGACATGGGTCGAGATGTTCTCCCAGTTATCCCTCTAAAGTTTCATAAGGACGTGAATGCAACATAATACATGCCATTCGTGTAAAATAGGTACTGGTGTACGATAGACCCGACGTAGGAGCGCATTCTGCTGGAATCCTAAACTGTTATTACTATGTCTACGTCCGACATTCGTCTGTGCTCCTATCGGTACATACATTCGGTAAATTTTGATTTGTTGTGTTTTTGGAACTTCTTCTCTTTCTTAGCTGAAATCTTCTAGTCCCACAATCGGTTTTGATTGCGGATAAATTAAATTATACTGTGATACATTTACAACTTCAAATTAGTACCTACATTAAAAAGTATTGTTTTGATTAAATAATAACAATATTAGCCCTGTTAAGAAACTGTTCCACCGTTGGGCAAGGGCCTCCTCTCAAACTAAGCGGGCTTAGGCCATAGTCCACCAAGCTGGCCCAATGCGGGTTGGCGAACTTCACACACCTTCGAGAAATTCTTAGGCATGCAGGTTTCCTCACGATGTTTTCCTTCATCGTTAAAGCAAGTGATAGTTAATTATTAATACGCACATGCTTTCAAAAAGACAGAGGTGCGTGCCTGGGTTTGAACCCGAAACCTCTGACTTTGCAGTCCAACGGTCTAACCACTAGGCTATTAACAAAAATTATATATAATAACATAAATTCGATTCGCCCGTCATAATAATATGGGGAAACAAGATTACGATAATGTTTGTGTTTTCGATCATTGTTATTTTAAAACTTTTCAGTTTCTTTCAATGCTGCCTTAATAATTTTACATTATTAGTACATTATTATGCCCATCGTCAACATCATATATTATCATCAACATCGTCGTATGGCGATGTACTCTCAGTAGTGCGATTTTTTGTCAAATCAATTTTTTTTTGTCATAGTTGAGGAGCCATTGTTTCGCCTCCGGTGTCAGCTGGTGAAGCCAGTCCTACTCCTTAATTATTCATTATATTAGCTGAACGAGTCATCATAATCTTATAATAAATGGTAGACATCGAAACGACCTTTGAAACCGAAAAGTTTGAAAACCTGTCAAAAAAATACAATCACGAATTTAGAAATAATTAATTAGAAGAAAAATCAATCTACTTTTCTCAGAATATTATAGAGAATATTTAATGAAGACCTAGCTTCAAGTTATAGACGAACAGAATAAAATGTTCTATCAAAGTAATCACTTGAGCACCTCCCATGCGGCAATTAATATTTTCTGGTAAATGAATACATACTCGTAAGTAGCTTAACGTATTGCAATAAATAAAGGTACTTTCAAAAACATTTTCTAATTAGTTTAATAAACACAAAAAGTAAATGAAAATAACAGTTTTACTCAGCATTCATACGTATGTATTAATAAACTTCTATCTTTTCTACAACTATCTTTTCTGAAAACATTAACATTTCTTAACCTTCAAGATTTGTGTCACCTAAAACCTGAATACGTACAACACAAAGCCTATCATCGTGGCAATCTTCTTCTTCTTCAAGTGCTTCTACATTACTCGAGATTGGCCGTCAGCTTTGCAAATGTGCTTCTTTCCTGAGCCATACGGAACAACTGCGCAACGCTGGCAATTCTGATCCACTCTCTAATGTTCCGCAGCCATGATTTCCTCCGGCGTCTTTCACGTCCTTTGCCGTAAATGTTGCCCATCATAACCAATTATACAAGTAATATCTATCGTGGCAATCTTCGGAAGAGGGTTTTGTCCTGCAGTGGACGTCTTTTGGCTGATTGATGATGATCATGAATGATAATGAAGAGTCTTGATGAAGGGTTAATAATTATTGATAAATTGATGTAAGCGTGAATCAACCGCACATTTACAGTGATTTACATCGTCCCTGTGATCGAATTATGGTTTAATCTACCGGCTTCAGTAACAAATTTGAATATGAATATGGTCCTAATACTATAAAACACGAGCGTACGAGACGAATTACGAGAGTGGAGGGAAATGCCCTGTTGGAACTCTGTGCTTACCCCGGAATAGATGGGCTAAAACGGCTCCCTAGTGTGCTGGAATAATTTTGAATACTCAATTAATTAATTATTGTTATGAGACTTGTTTGTATATAAACCCGTTGTTGGTTATTTATCTCTTGGGCTTACAATTCATACAAAATGCAGTTAGTCGGTACATACTAATAGTGTTGTGTTCGTAACTTCTATTAGTATAATGCGACAGAAAATTGCCTACCACAAAAACAAAAATAGAACAAATTATGTAGAGTAGATCCTAATAAAAATATATACTTAGGTTCGTGTTTACTAAACTAGGCACATAACGAAAATGTTTCTGCTGATTTTAATTTGGCGAAAGCTACGATACTGGACTTTGTTTGGTTCCATTTCAATATATATATAAATTACTCGTTACCCGAGGAATCGGAATAAAATTTGCACATCGCTTTAATATTTTCAACGTAATGCTCTCAATAAACTGATTTGTAATTTTAACTACTGGATTTATTTGTCGATCGTTCATATAGTATACTGGTTACGTAATCCATTTTCTTCACGAGTTTGACTCCAGTATTTTATCATCGGAAAATACTAACGAGCGTTCCATAGTCACTGACATAGTACTTAGAATTGCTAAATTACGTGGCAGTGGGTGGGGCACATTGCTCGTAGAAGTGACGGTCGTTGGGGCAGAAAGTTCTCGAGTGGCAACCACGTACTGGAAGACGTGGAGCGGGGATGCCCCCTAAAAGATGGACTGATAACCTGGTGAAGGTTGCGAATCAAAGGTGGATACGTACTGCAGAAATCTGTTCGTTGTGGTGGTCTTCGAAAGAGTTCTTTGTCATGCAGTGGACGTTTTATATAACGAACATTATAACACATCACAACTACTTGAAAAAAATACGAAAAGTCATCATACTGCTAAAATTAAATTTGATTTGTTTTGCCCCATTGATTAAACCAAATATTCAATGAATTTGTTCGAACAAAGTCGATTCCATAATTTCACTAGTACAAACACAAAGGAATCCTCAACAAAACCAAGTATAGACTAGACTATTTGTGTATGTAGGAGTCGATACGTACCAAGCAAGAATACTATTAATGTGGTTTCAGGGTATCGTCTTTTCCTTGTGTTTTCATGTCAATACCACGAGTATACATTCTTATGAGTATTGAATAATACACTATCGAGTAGAGATTACTGTTTATGGAAAAAGTTAAGCAAACTGACAGTTAAAGGTGTTGCCATGACATTGCAAACGTGTGCAAAGTACAATTAGGTAAATTATTATTATTAGCCATTTTCGTCACACTGTTAGGCAAAGGCCTTCCTCCACTGTTTCCATTCGGTTCTGCTTTCGGCTTTTAATAAGGTAGATAATTACTATTTTTTTTAACCATTGATACTTATCAATGTACTTACAAATTATGAGAACATTGATAGTAATTATGTTTTTTAATTATAATCTTCGCTAATTGTTGTAATAGGTCTATTGATAATTTCAAGTGTAATCTTTTTTAACATATCAGTTTATAGCTATTGCCATGTTTTAAACAGATTATATCTCTTTGTATGACTACTACTTTTAATATTAGCAAACAGATAAAAAGAGGTTGATAGCATTTTGGTCCTGAAGACCTAGCACGAAATGATGGACGTTAGCGTGATGCTAGCGAGTAAGCGTAGAGCCACGTTCAAGTGTATTTAGTCAATTTGTAGTATGACAAGGATGGCCTATCAACTCGCTAGCGTCATGCTAACGTCAATCTTTTCGTGTTAAGCCCTATGATTCAGACCGTCCAAAAACAAAACAGAACCATTGTTTTGGTACGGGTTATATGCGACTACTACTCGAGCAGGTCATTTATGAATTAAAAGTTTAAAAAATGACGATTGTTAGACCGTTAGGTGTGGAACCCACATTACGCAAGTTCAAGTCACATTTCATCGATAGATTTCGTTTATTTTTTTTCCTGAACTAGGTATGTTATGTATATTATTTGTTGGTTTTACAGAAATTATAGACTTATAAGTAGGTAAGACTGAATTACATTTAACCCAGTTATGCAGCTGCAGTAAGTAGACATATGAACAATTGTGCAGTAGGTACCTAAGGTGCAGAAAAATGAATGAAACTGGCCACCGCAATAATGGGAACGGCGGCAGTGGGGCAGAAAGTGTAAATTACTATTACATGCTCGCACTGCTCATTTCCTTGCTCACTTGTTTGCACACGATTGACATTTGTTTGTTCGTAATCAATAAACTCTGAAACTACTGAACTGATTTTAATAATACTTTCACCACAAGCTACATTATCCAGAAGTAACATTAACTCAGTAGGTGGCGCTGTTGTCGACCGGGTGCGGGAAAGTAGTGCTGGTATGACATAATTTTATTTGCACACTTTTGTATTGTTATTTATAACGGTAAGTACGTTTTTGGTATTCATTGCTTCTTTGACTTTATTATCTTATTCGTTAATGACTTTAGTGTAAGTAAAACAGTTTATATCTACGACAATATTAAAAAGCAATTTAAATACTTAAAAATCTTGCTCTTTTAAACATGTCCTAAATAATTTTATGTAAGAATAAATATAGTGAATAACTAGGCAAACATATTCTTTCACAAATCGAGGTAAGAGAGTGGGCCGAGTGCAAATTAGTGAAGGCAGATTGGTAGCCACCTGCTATTGAAACTTATGAAGCCGCCTATAGGGTTAACTCGGCTTAATAACTACTACATTAAGTGATAATCAGGACCAACGGCTTAGGATTTTTCGAAGCACGGAGACAGAAACGGTCACCCATCACCGCGGACGCACAACGCTACGAACACATCCTTAAACTTACAAAGCATACTTGTATTTAATTCGATTGACGTCACCGTCAGGTAACACGATATATGTACATAAGACAATATACAAGGTGTAACATCAATAACGCAAAACCTGAAAGTAGTTTGTTTTAAATCGACAACTGAATCGATTACAACTGTTTTTAAAAGTATTTCAAAATTGCAGTTACTCGTTCAGTTCGCTGTATTAAACAAAATTTAATCTTTATTTAAAGCAAAAAGACTATTTATAATGCATTTCTAATACATATATCAATCAATATGCATAAAAAAATACAAGTTTCGTAGTTACTTTGGGTACCAGAGTGCTTTAAAAATGGTAGTAAACTCCATATAATTGGAAGTTTAATTTTGTATTGAATTCGTAAGGAAATATCCTAATAAGGGTATCTGATGTCTTGCGTTATAAATGTTACACCTTGTATACGTAACGAAACAGCCTTTAAAATTGGGTCTCATATTCTTGGAACCACTTTCTGTATGAATAAACTGACACAGGAAGGTATGTTTCTTCCCAAGAAATGCAAAAAAAACAATGGCTACTTTGATAGCATATAATATTAACTCCGTTATAAGTAATATAACGAAAACTAGGGTAAGAGACGAGCCAGTATTATATAGTTATTCTAATAATACTGTGATAAACTGTTTAAACGACCGAGGCTGACAACAGAGGTACATACTTGTATCTCTAGCAAATCACATATTTTAAATAAGGAGGAAGAAAAACCTGGTACTTTGAAACTTTTCCATCAGAATATACAAGGATTTTCTTCAAAATCATTAGAGATAGAGTTATTTTTGGAAAAAACTAAATATGATGGTGTTTGTATTTGTGAACATTGGTTTAAATCGTATGAATTATTAATAAATTATAACAATTATTCCGTCTTAAGTTACTATACTCGTAAATCTAAGCTTCATGGAGGTACATTAATTTTGGTTAAAAAAAATATCAAGTCAAGAGAACGTAGGGATATAGTTGAGCTTTCAGTTGAACAGTGTGTTGAAATTTCTTGTGTTGAGCTGGAAAAGCATATTATTGTGTGTGTATACAGACCCCCAAACAGTCAAAATTTTGCTACATTTGAATCTGTAATGGAAGATGTGCTGAATAAAACTTTCATGAGTAACAAGTCTGTTGTAGTTTGTGGTGACTTCAACATAATATTAGAAAAAACATCGTATAGTGACAGACTCTTACGTTTATTCAATTCTTTTAAGTTAATTAATGTTTTCCTCGAACCGACTTGAATAACATTAACTTCTGCTACATGCATTGACAATATTTTTTGTAATTGCGATTATATAGATCAAGCAGTAGTTAGTTATCTACAATCTGATCACACTGGGCAAACAGTCACTTTCACTAATATTACACCATTGAGAAGTGTTAAAGTTAAATCTAGAAATATAACACCTGCAACATTGCATACATTTAATACAGCTTTGAGTAATAAATTAGATATTTACACGAGTAACGCAAACGAACCTCATAAACTGTATGCTGATCTTTTTTCAATTATACAGGTACAATTTACTAGTAGCTTTCCCATTAAAATGGAAAATATCAAACCCAAGTTCACCTTCTGTGATTGGGCCACCGCTGGAATTCGTAGAAGTAGGGAAAAGCTATATGAATTATCTATCTATCTATCTATCTATAACCTCACGCCAGATCTGAATTATATGACCTAAAATCCCAAACGAATAGTAAAAGTTTTGCAAGGTTTTTTTGCAAATTATTCTAAAACGTTTAAAAGAGTATGTAAGGCAGCAAAAGCGCTACATATAAGTAAAAGAATTAAATCTGCAGATGACAAAATTAAGGCCACCTGGAAAATTGTTAATAGTGAAACTGGGAGGTCTAAGCACCGCAGTGTGGGCTTTACTCTAGAGACTGCGCGTGGGCTCATTCAGTTAGCAGATAGTGACGTAGCTCAAGAATTCGATTTTTTTTTCACTAATATTCCGGTAGAGACAACAAAATCCTTAAATTGCTCTTCTTCCCTTGCAATTTCTTTAGTTAAAAGCAACATTACTCTTTGTCCAGTGGAGTTCGGGTTTGAGTACACTAATCCCCGGTCTGTTATCAAAGTCTTTAATGATTTAAAATTAAAAGTAACTGAAGACTTATGGGGAATGTCTGTAAAAGTGTGTAAATCCATTATACATACAATCGCGCCACACTTAGCTGTTATTTTTAATATGTGCGTAGATCAAGGAGTCTTCCCGAATTTAATGAAATTTAGTAAGGTAATACCACTGTTCAAATCCGGCGATAGTAAAGACGCCAACAACTATAGGCCAGTGTCTGTCTTGCCAGTGCTCAGTAAAGTGTTCGAAAAGATAATGCTCATGCAAATGCTAGATCATTTTAATGCAAACAACATCCTGCACGATCAGCAATTTGGTTTTACCAAAGGGCGTTGTACTACTGACGCCGGTGTAACTCTAATAAAGCATATCTTCGATGCCTGGGAGAACTCACAGGACGCCATTGGCATTTTTTGTGATCTTTCCAAAGCATTTGATTGTGTGAAACATGAAACACTGCTGCTTAAATTGGAGCACTATGGTATCCATGGTAAAGCACTTAATCTTTTAAAATCTTACCTAGAGGACAGACAACAGTGTGTTCAAATAAATCAAACTAAATCTCTAGGCTCTTTAGTTAAAATGGGCGTTCCACAGGGATCGATACTGGGTCCGTTCCTATTCTTAGTTTACATAAATGATCTACCTGAAGTAATTAAAAATCGAGCTAAGATAGTGTTATTTGCTGACGATACCTCTTTGATTTTTAAAGTAGGTAGACATGTTAATAGCTTTGACGAAGTAAATTACACTATTCTTCAACGACATAACTGGTTTACATCCAACAATTTAGTACTCAATAACAAGAAAACTAGTCTTAAGAAAGCTATCTGCAATATTGGCGATGTTGTTGGCGTGTGCATACGGGACCAAGATTTACGAGATGTCTTTCGTCTACCGGGAAAGTCTAGCAGCTCTTCCACGTCACGGCCCATCATAGCAGAATTTTCTACAGTACAGACCAAGCAGTCAATTATAACAGCAGTAAGGGCATACAACAGGGACAAGGGGAAAGATGACAAAATGAACACCACACTCATTGGTATGCCAGGGAAAAGTCAGCCAATATATATCGTGGAGAAATTGCCCTCTACCGCCAAAAAGCTTTTTTCAGCAGCCCGTGAGTTTGCTAAGAAAAATAGTTATAAATTTTGCTGGATATCAAACGGGAATATTTTTCTGCGTAAGAAAGAAGGAGACAAACAGTTTTTAATAAATAATGAGAAAAGTCTGCAAGACCTAGATATTAATACTGTATGACTATGCAACCTAACGAGCTCTCTTTTGCCTGAACTATTATTACTACACATAGTCTACCCTATACGTAAATATAGGAATGAATCATCTAAAATTCCTTGTCTGGTATCTTATAAAATATTAATCAAAAATCCTACTACACATTTAACATACCACACATACAACATCTACTCTTGCACATCACACATACACACACACTTAAGCGAGGTGCTATATTCAAATTATCTTCAAAAATTCTGTAATACTTATCATATCTTTCATTTCCCCAATCTTGATACTATAATATTTCATAATGACTAATATAATAAACATTAATAACGACCTTGATAATATACACGTAGGTAAGTCTTTCATTTGCAGCCCACAAGATTGTTTAAAATTTATTATCCAACCCGATAGAAACTTAAAATTACTACATTTAAATATTCGTAGTGTAAATAAGAACTTCGATGAATTGCAAGTGCTAATAGACTTAACTAAAATCGAGTTTGATATTATAGTACTGACAGAATGTTGGCTCAACAAAACTAATGCCTTTCCACTAATGGACGGGTTCCAATCCCATGCTACTCGCGTTAACTCCAATCAAAATGAGGGAGTCATTATTTACACAAGAATAGGTTTGCACACAAACGTATGGGAGCCTATGCTACAAGGCGGTAACTGCCTTGTGTGTCAAATAGACAAACAGCTAGCAGTAGTAGCAATCTATAGATCGCCATCATATTCCTCTAATGACATTTTTGAAAAGTTTTTAAGCAGTCTGAACAATATCTATGAAAATTTATCAACTATACCAAATATTGCCCTTGTAGGAGATCTAAATATTGACATAAGACAAGATAAAAGAAATGATCGTAGTCTAAACTACCTAGTTTTAAATGCATCGCACGGTCTACTACCAGCACACTTACTTCCTACTAGGTTAGAAAATTGTTTAGACCATATATTCCTGAAAACTAGATTACCGAGCACTACACTAGTCCTAGATTCATACATCACAGACCATAAGCCGACACTTCTGACTTTACAGAATGAGACCATATCGAAAAAACCCTACAATTTTATTACTAGCGTTGATTATGAAGCTATTAAACTGGAGTTAGGAAAATTTGACTTTACAGAAATATATATATTAGATAACCCTAATTCATCGATGAACAAACTTATTACTGTGATAAAATCGGTTATATCCAAAAACTCAAAACAAGTTAAGATTCCAAGACAAAAACGTATTATAAAACCGTGGCTAACAGCAGGCCTTTTAAAATGTATAAAAAACCGTGACAAACTGCATATAAAAACAAAAAAGGCTCCAGACAATCTTATCCTCAAAATTACATACACTCGCTATCGAAACTTTTGTAATGCGCTGCTTAAGAAATTAAAAAGAACTTACGAAAGAAATGAGCTTGAGAAATCTAAGAATAATCCGAAAGCATTATGGAAAACAATTAAGGAAATCACAAATACTAAAAAATCATGTGTTAGTCCTATTGAGTTGTTGGGGATAAGTGATAATCCAAAGTCTTCCGTCAATGAGGTATGTACTATAGGGAAAAAATTAGCAACTGCCTTCAATAGCCCAACCGCTTCTTTATCTATTCATGATGAACAAGAGTCTCCTCCTAATAATATCCCAGATCCACCACTGAATTCCCTAGCTATTTTGGAGGTTGACGAGACAGAAGTAGAATCCCTCATTCTTCAGCTACGCGCTGACTGTGCCGTGGGTTGGGATGGTATTCCATCGACAGTCCTACAAAAGTGTCGTCACTCTCTAGTGCCGCCCCTTACTCAGATTTACAACAGTTGCATACAACACGGTGTGTTCCCAGACGCGCTAAAAAAGGCGATAGTTCACCCAATTCATAAAAGCGGAGACAGAAACTGTGTCAACAACTACAGACCCATATCAATACTATCTGCACTTTCAAAAATTCTCGAGAAAATATTAAACAAACGTCTCAGAGCTTTCTTAAACAAACATCACGTAATAGCTGATAATCAGTACGGATTTAGGGCAGGGGTTGCGACTGAAGATGCAGTACTTGAATTAACTCAAACCATAGCTAGAAATTTAGATAGTAAAACGAAGTGTCTGGGCATATTTCTTGATCTTACCAAGGCATTTGACACAGTTTCTGTTCCTGTGCTTACCTTCAAGTTGGAACAAATTGGAGTTCGTGGTGTGGCACTGGAGATTTTTAAAGATTACTTAAAAAACCGTATCCAAATGATAAAAATTGATACATACCTCAGTGATGAAGCACTTGTCACTTTCGGAATCCCACAAGGTAGCGTGCTGGGCCCAACACTGTTCCAAATTTATGTTAATGACCTCTGCAGAATGAGTATACCTAACTGTAAAATATTTGCATATGCAGATGATACTGCGATAATAGTTAACGGATCCACGTGGGATATTGTGAAAGCTAGAGCTGAATTAGCCTTTACCAAAATCATGACATGGCTCTTCAGTAATATGTTAACGATAAATTTACAAAAAACCCGTTACGTTCCTTTCGCTATCCGCAACAACACTAAACCATCCGAAAACTTCTCTTTAACAGCCCACTCATGCTTATACTTATCACCACACTGCAGCTGCCCAGTACTTACAGGATCAAGTACTGTGAGATACCTTGGTGTAGAAATCGATGATGGTTTGAGATGGGACAAACAATTTGATGCCCTCACAAGCAGAGTAATGCGCCTTATTTATATCTTCAAATCACTGAGAGAATCAGCTAGTTATGATACACTTAAAATGGTGTACTATGCCCTATGCCAATCCATCATCGGTTACTGCATCGTTGTCTGGGGCGGAGCCGCAAAAGTAAATTTTCTTAGAATAGAGAGAGTACAGAGAGCTATTTTGAAAGTTATGTCTAGAAAGTCATTCAGATATCCTACTACAAAACTGTATTCCGAATGTCAAGTACTAACCGTTCGTCAGCTTTATGTGCTCCAAGCGATTCTCAGAAAACACTCCAGCCTTCTCCCCACTGGTCTAAATAAGCGATCAAAAATCCCGCCAGGTATATGTCACAGGACCACATTTGCCCAGCACCAATATTATATATTAAGTACCTTTATATATAAAAAAATACAGAATGAACTCAACGTACTAAATTTGAATAAATTTAATGTTAAGACCAAACTTACAAAATGGTTGTTGCAGCAAGACTATTCCAGCATAGAGTATCTTCTCACATACGTTACTTAAAATAAGACATCGAATTATACATAATTTATCACCGCACTATATACACTTATTACTAATAAATTAACTCGCACACACACACTCACAAACACACATACACACACACACACAAATGCATGTCAAACCTTTTGGTAAATGTATCCATAGTTACTAACAACCGCGCACTATTGTACGATAGATATCTCACATTGTAAATTACTCTAGTTTAAATCACAACATTTGTTGCCATTATATAGCCGAAAACTGCCCCTTAAGATACAGGGCAACTTATCTTCCCCAGGCGTCTTGTCCTTTTTTTGTGTATTGATCGAAACTTCTATCTCTGATATTAATATTTCGGGCAGATTTTCTTCCGAGTTCGCATTTTCGACATACTGTTCCCAGTTCGATATTTCTTTAGACGAGTAGAGTTGTTGATAGGAACTAGTGGCTTCTTTTATTATATTTCTACGATTATATATCGTTCTTCCGGACTTTGCTACTAGATTTGTGGTCCATTCAGTTGAAGTCTGTAATTCTTTGTGGGCCTTTTTACTAGCTCCCATTTTCCCTATATATTTTTCGAAAGTATTTTGCCTCTGTTTTTTCTTAGTTTTAGTTATTTCTCTGTTTATTTCCTTACTTAGTTTTGTGATTCTATCCCTTATGTTCTTACTTCTCGTTTTTTTGTACAATTCTTTCCTTTTTTCTAGTAGTTGTCGTATGTGTGAGTTTATTATGTCTCTTTTTTTTGCCACGGTTGGTAGTTGGTTTAATAGGCGACTCATTTCTATTTCATAGCTGTTATATTTTGTTTGTATGTGCTCTGAACTATTTATAGAGGTTATAAATTGTTGTTCCCAGTGCACCTTCTCTTCTATTGTTAAAGTTGGCAAGTCTCTCATAGGTATAGGTTTTGTATAACATCTCTTTTTGTCTATATTTAATTTTATTTTGCACCTTATCATTCTGTGGTCGGTATTAAAGTTTAAGTTCTTTATTATGTCGAAGTTACAGATACCCTGGAGTTTATTTGAGAGTGTGACGAAACAATAGCATTAATCCTAATAATTTCAACGGTTTTGAGTTTCAAAATTTAAACACATTCGAATATAGAACAGTTCCAAATTTAAAATTGCCGGGAAATATGGAAACGACAGAACTTAAAAGGCATGCCTAGTACATTATATACGCTACACATATTAGCCAAATGAGAGCTCAACGTTATTGTTTTAACAACAAAGAAAAAGTGCTATAATAATTATAAATACCGAGATAGGTTTATATCAGAAGTTAAAAATACTATAATGTATGAAAATAAAATACAATGATATTCAGGCGGATAAATGTTAACAAACACTCGCTATGATCGTATATACCCACTGTATAGTTCAAACTTTTCGAAAGGCGTATTGTTCGATTCTTTATTTGGTTATGGAAGGAAACTGCCTAGACCAGCGTGTCTAGGCGTATGATGCGGGTAGCGATCATGAGGTCCTGGGTTCGAATTCTAGGTCGAACAAAGTGTAGTTTTATCGAAAAATTGGAATTTTTCTCGGAATGTCAATATAATTACATAGGACCCAACATCGTCAGCGAAAAGTACGAGTACACATGTCTACACCTACACCACTGTTCACCCTGTCGGGGGAACATAACGTGTGCGTATGTCATATGTTTATTTTTTTATGGAAGGATACTTGAACTTGAGCATGTTATTGTTAGGTCTATGCCATAATTTCTTTCGCAAATCTTCCATTTCCCCACTCCATAAGTCAATTTATTTTTAACGAGGCTATTTCAGTTTGATTTTTATAACTTCACGAAATTTGAACAAGTCGTATTAAATTTTCAGCGACTTAACAACCGTTACATAGTTTTGCGAACATACGGAGCTCTAATTTAGTTGACATATAAATAAAAATCTAGACCATATAATTTGCGCCACTCAAAGTATAACGTTATCAGATTATAATTTATTCAAACTACTCCGAAATAGATCAAGGGAACTTTTAAGATAATTATATATACCTAGACCGAAGGTGCAATATTTTAATACACGCTCAAATACATAATTAAATTAGTAATTTGTAGTTTTTGTATTCACTAGCCGTTGCTGTGCATTAGGTACATCAGAATGACCAGACTAAAACAATTCTAAATATTATTGCTCTAAACTATAAATGGTAAGTACGGCTCATTGAAAGTACGTGATAAAGATTCAATTCAATCACAGAACATGACCTTGTTCCATATTAGACTTAGGATAATAGCACTAATATATTTGAATTAGGTATCTTGGTTTACTTTTCATATCTCAATCATTATATGTACAGGACAACTTTAAAGTTATCTTACAATTCATGAGAATTTATTTTTTTAAATAAACCGGAGCGTTTTACTTTTAAATTACAAAAAAAAAGGGAGCACCACACTAGGAATTATCATCGTGGGTGCATTTACAAACATGAAATTCACATACACAAACGTCTAGACAGATACAAATATTTGTGGTCACACAAAGATTTATTTAACCCGCGAATACTCGATCAAGTGCGCGTAAGAGCTTAAGCCCTTAAGATTTGGTCAAATAGCCGATGGAGCGCGACGGAAGCGCGACGGAAGTTCTCGGCTACGTTCGTTCATGACGTTTGCCGCCGCTTCGAGCGGGGCTGCGTTGGGTGGCATCTCCCATATGTTTCAGTACGTTACAACTCCCCAAGCCGCGCCACCGTCGCCATCCCGTCGCGCTGCGTCGGCTAGGTGGCGAAACCTTTAACCAATGGCCCAAACCGTCGTTTTAATAAGGTTAAGGGTTTTATTTTAATAAGATCTGTCTAACTAGAGACGACTACTAGTTATTACTAAATTGATCGCTACTAACTTGACTGACTCCCACGGTGGCCCTTTTTACCCTTGGTAGGGGACTGCGGGACCTCCAAACGGAAAGAATCGAAGTCTACGATAGAGAACAAGTTCACCATAAGAAAGTTATTGTAGTCATATTATTATACAATGATGCAGTAGGTAGCGGTGATAAACAACCAAAACCATACTAGAGATATGATGTGTTCAGATAACACGGGCTTATGAAATACTGATGTAACAAAAATGCTTTATCAAACATTCATACAAGCAGACACTTGGAATAACATTTTATGTAATATGACCATGAATTTATAAACCTAACCAAACGGATTGAGTACTGTCAAAATATTGCTAAAGAAAACTAAATTCTTACTTACAGATACAACACAGAATTTTCTATGATCCAAGTCACGTACAATACATTAAATATCAATCAAAATTTAAAATAGCAAATGCAATGAATAAGAATGCAGAGATTGTCGCCCTAATGCCGTGGATATAACCGCACAAATAAACCCAACAACACCAAAACTAAGGAATTCCCGCCACGTTCACGACATACGATAAAATCCGCGGCCAGACCGGCTTAAGCCTGTATATTCTGCTCTAGTTGAACCAAAGTCAAAAGCTTATTACGAGACGTATTGTGTGTTTACTATATCCTTAACGTGATAAACTATTAAAAAGAAAATTGTATTCATAACATTTTACTTGGAACATCAACGTCCACCAGAGAGCACCATAATCACAAAAATCACGTTTAAACGTCCACTATCAGTTTAATAGAGTACCTATTAAAACTATCAACGGTTTCCCAGAATGACTCAAATGAAATTATCAGCCAAAAGGTTTTTTTATTAACAGTTTATTTCATTTTAATGTTTTAATTATTAGCCGAATTGTAAATATTCTGAAAGGCGACATAACTTTGCAGAATGAATTTGTTGGAACTCTGCATTATTTACCTACCCCAGAAGTCGGAGCTTATTATTTGAGCAATATTTGACGATTACAGTTAATGGCATGTCAGGCAGTTATTGTTATTTTAATAACTTTTAATCTTGTCTATAGACAAACTCTATGCCTTTAATTATTGCCTGAGTGTTTTTCGTTGTGATGCGATGAAAGATGTCAGATGACGATCGACCAATAACAGATAGTTGATATGAGATGGCAGACGGCCCTACTGTGTGATTCTATTAGCAACGGGGCAAGCGGTCGGACGTATCGCGGAGAAGCTAACCTCACTGCATTCCATGAATACTCAATTATTGCGAGCATCTTTTGATTTTGCTACCAAAGTCTGAATATCAAGGAAGATCAGTGTACTGGAAACGAACCTAGTGTTATTTCAAGATTACTATGTCCGGCCACCATGAGGACAACTATGAAAACGAAGATAAACTTAACTTCCACCGTTACCAGCATTGAAACGGCCATCCCAAAAACATAAGCGCCGATAGATATACATTTCTAATATTTAATTTAAAACCTCCTATTGTTGCTTATTATAAGAATCAGAATATTTTTTATTCATGACAATGATTACAGTATTTATGAATCGTTAAAAATAGTAATAAAGACTCTACCACCACTTCGGAATGTCATTCCTGTGTAGAAGAAGGGCAAGAAACTCCACGGTTACTCTTTTACAATAGTATTTTTACAATTTTTCCATCTACATTTTGTTGTGAGGTATGGGAGAACAAGGTGAGTCTAAATTAAACCAAGTTAAACTATTCATGAGAAAGGCTACATGGTTCTCTCATTTACAGATAAAGGATGAGGGCGAAAAATGATCCATTTTATTTAACTAATAGAAGGAAGAGAGGGAATAATAAATAATAATAGCTGAACATGTTATCCACATTCTGGTGGAGCTGGAACAGAAGCTATCCAAGCATTTTTATGTTTAAAATAATCATCTAGAGTATAGTAAGCTCGCTTGCAGAGCTTAAGTTTAATAAAAAAATTAAATTTCTTTTTACTAAGTTGACTGACGTCAAGCGGAATTTTATTATAGAATCTAACACAGTACCCCGTGAAAGACGTGTGAATTTTAGACGGACGACATTGCGGTTGGTCCAATTTATTCCTATGTCGCGTGTGATAGCAATGCTTATCGCCTAGATAAATTAATAGATCAAAATTTTTCAGTGTGTACATTATGTTTCCATAAATATACTGACATGGGACCGTCATAAATAGCAACCAGTCATTTCATCATTATCAGCAGTCATATCATCAGCAAACAACACTACCTTCGCCCGCCCCTCAACTGCTCGAGGCAGGTCATTTATATATACTAAAATAGAAACGGACCCAGTATCGATCCCTGAGGAACGCCTTATTTGAAAAAGCTCCTATAGATTTCATTTTGTTTATTTGAACACACTGTTGTCTGTCTCCTCCTAAGTAATATTTTAGTAGATTAAGCGCTTTACTTCGGATTCCATAATGCTCTAGTTTAAGCAACAGCGTTTCAAGTTCAACACAATCAAATGCCTTCGACAGGTCCCAAAAGATGCCAATGGCATCCTGAGAGTTCCAAGCATGAAAGATATGCTTTATTAAGGTCACACCGGCGTCGGTGGTAGAACGTCCGTTGGTGAAGCCATATTGCTAGTAATGAAGGATGTTATTAACGTTGAAGTGATCTAACATTTGAATAAGCATTATCTTTTCAAACACTTTGCTGAGCACTGGCATAACAGACACAGGCCTATAGTTGTTAGGATCATTACTATTGCCGGATTTAAATAGTGGTATTACTTTACTAAACTTCATTAAATCCGGGAACACTTCCTCATCTTTACACATATTAAAAATTAAAGCTAAGTGAGGCGCGATTGTATGAATAATTGATTTACAGACAAGCCCCATAGGTCTACCGTTATTTTTATTTTTAAATTATTGAAGACTTTAATAACAGACCGTGGACTACTATATTTGAACCTAAAATCTACAGGACAAGCACCGATGTTTTTTTTAACAAATGAAACCGCAAGGCTGAAATGGATTTTAAATATTTAGTCGTCTTTATTGTAATATTACTATAAAATCTTTCAAATTCGAGAGATACTTCTCTATCTGTGTTAAAGAGACCGCGCGAAGTCTCAAAATTAAAGTCTGTACTGCGTCGTTTAGACCTCCCAGTTTGATTATTAATAATTTTCCAGGTGGCCTTTATTTTATCATCTGTAGATTTATTTTTTTACTTATGTGAAGCGCTTTAGCTGCCGTACACACTCTCCTAAACGTTTTGGAATAATTTCTAACGTACCTTGCAAAGTTTTCATTATGATTTTGGGATTTGAGATCATATAATTCAAAGAGCCTTTCCCTACTTCTACGAATTCCCGTAGTAGTCCAATCACTGAAGATAAACTTGGGCTTAACATAATTCATTTTAACAGGTAAGTTCCTTTTGTATAATCGAAAAGAAGTCAGTATAGGAACTACCCGGATCGTTTGGAATATACTTGAAAACAACTTATTTATTACCTCAAACGCTATTAAATGTATGCATATTCTTAAGTGTTATATGTCTACATTTGTAGTTAATAGCCTATTGTGGTGTAATAAAAAATATTATCGATGCATGTAGCAAGAAGTTGATGTTATTCGAGTCAGTTCGAAAAAAACGTTAATTAATTTAAAAGAATTAAATAAACTTTAAAGGCTGTCACTGTGCCATGTTTGTTCTAAAATATTTATGTTGAAGTCACCGCAAACTAAAACAAACTTGTTGCTCATGAAAGTCGTATTCAGCACATCTTCCATTACAGATTCAAACGTTGTAAAATTCTGACTATTTGGGGGTTTGTATACACACAATAATATGGTTATCCAGCTCAACACAACACACTGTTTAACTGAAAGCCCAACTATATCACTACGTTCTCTGGACTTCATATTTTATTTTTACCAAAATTAATGTAACCCCATGAAGCCTGGACTTACGACTATAGCAACTTAAAATGGAATTATTTTCTAATATTTCACATGACTTAAGCCAATGCTCACAAATACAAACAACATCATATTTTGTCTTTCCAAAAATAACTCAATCTCTAATGATTTTGAAGAGAATCCTTGTATATTCTGATGGAATCGTTTCAAACTACCAGGCCTCTCTTCTCCTTATTTAAAGTATGCGTATTGCTAGAGGTACTCAAATGTACCTCTGTTCTCAACCTCTGTCGTTTAAACAGTTTATCACATTATTATTAGGAAAACTATATAATACTGGCTCGTCTCTTATCCTAGATTTTGTTATATTACTTATAACAGAGTTAATATTATAAGCTAATAAATAAGCAATTTTTAATTTACATTTCTTAGGAAGGAACATCGCATCCTGAGTCAATTTAAACTAGTGTTGTGAGTAGAAATAAGCTCTGAGTCGAGCACTTGAACCCCGAGTCGAAGCTCGCGAGCGCTCAGGCCTTAAAGCCTCTAGAGCCCTAAAGGCGCGAGCTCTCAAACCTCGAGCTTTAAAGGCTCGCGAGTCGTAAGGAGTCGGCTCATAAAGGTTCGAGTCGAAGCTTAGGGCCTTCAATTTTGCCTATACTAATTAGTTTATTATTATGATCATATAACCTTATCTTTTGATTTTCGGTACGATTAGCCAAATATTGTACTAAATGATTATTGTTATCTATGTCTATCACCGCGCCAAATCCGTTGCAGGGTCAGCAAAGAATGTTAATATAACGACTTCAGAACACCCCGATATCACGTAAACCCTTTATCGGGGGATGTTTTGTGTTACAAGCTTTTATTTAACTTGCAATTTTCGTATGTCTGTCTGTCTTTCAATTTCTTCTTGCTTCAAATTTTGTAATCTATTTTCAAGCACTTGCGAATATCCGAATAAGCTGAAATTGGGCATACGTATGTAAGTCTGATGACAATACAATAATATGGTACCATGGAGCTGATCCAATGTTGGAGTCAGAAGGTGGCCATAGCAACATGTGAACTATACGACGTAACCCTCTCGTATTCAGGCTCGTTCGATTGGTCATAAGAAGTACTATACACACAGATAGTGTTCAGGGTCTGATGACGAAGCAGAAAGGTGGCCAATGGAACCACCCAACTACTTTATATCAACCTCGCCGTGTTAGGGCTCGTTGGATTTGTCTTGACGAGTTCTTAACACGCGGATGGTGTCTAGGATCTGATAATGGAGCTGGAGGGTGACCAACGGAACTAACCAAGGATTTGTCTTGATGATTTCTCTAGATTCGGATGGTGACCAGGTTCTCATAGTGGAGCCGGAAGGTGACCGACGGAACTACTCAATATAACCCCACCGTATTTGGGCTTATTGTATTTTTCTTGACGAGTATTTTATACCCAGATGATGTACAGGTTCTGATAATGGAGCTAGAAGGAAATCTTATAAATAAAGGCTTATTGTAATAAGGACTTGCATTATATTTATTTATCCTTAATATAATATAGTAAATAG
Source organism: Phalera bucephala (assembly GCA_905147815.2). Lineage (NCBI taxonomy): Eukaryota > Metazoa > Arthropoda > Insecta > Lepidoptera > Notodontidae > Phalera > Phalera bucephala. The sequence continues at coordinate 19,759,344 of LR990612.1, forward strand.
TCTAAAGATTTAACAAGGACATAATTTTAAGAATATAAAGTTAATTGTGAAACTCTAACCTAACCTCGCAGGACTATACACGGTGCCATTTTTATCGTCCTGAAGCGAAAACCCTGCTAATGTATCCAATGCCTACTATCCATTGGTAAAGTATATATCACAATAAATAAAAACTGACCTTTTTTAAACCTTTTAAACACAATAAAGAAGAATCCCATATCGAGCTCAAAATTACATTGAACTGCCCCGCAACGCATCAGCTATTTGGTAATATGCACTACGAGATACGATAAGAATAATAATATGCACGCGCACTCCAGCTTTTGCTAGCGACTGGACACGACACGATTTACTTACCTACATCCAGTAATATGGCTGAAGCGCGGCGCGGAGGGCGGCGGTGTGATAAAGGATAGCGCGAGCGCATTAATGTTTGTATTAATTAGCATCGGCATTGCTTTGTGCGATTTGCCAACAAAACGTTAACATTATAAACGGAATGTTACAAAACTGCATTGTTTTTTCTTTTTCTTACTATTCACGGTATGTAAAATTAACGAGCACATTATGAATATTATTAAGAGATACTTTAGATCGGTTAGGTCAATGGGCCTTTATAAACATAATTTTTTTGTGGCAGGCTCAATGATCCTTGTAGGACTGTAACTACCAATGTAATGTCTCCCGTGCGCAGCCATTTTATATACTTATCTATTGCTTTCTTATGCTACCGCGTAGAGTTTATTATTCGCGTAAAACTAAGAACTCAAGATATTTTTTAGTTGTTGTAAAGAAGTTTTGGACTTGTATCTAATAATTCTGTGATAGCGTAAATCCTCTCGTATTAGGGCAGAATAGTAGGTAGATAATATCGTGCTGCTCAAAAATGGTCTCGTTTCGGTCGACCTCAAAGGAATTCGAATAAAGTAGGTACCTACTCTGCAGAATTCAGGATTTCTACGAATCTCAATTTTCACATAGTATGATTTGTTAAAACTTAAATAAGAAAAATCGCCAGAAAAGTAGCTGAATTGGCAACGGGGCTTCAGCACAGTGTATTACAGAGAAACAGCTTCCTAAGGTAGTCTATTATATGTAAAATATATAAAATGGCTATTCTATTACGCGAGGTTATAAATTTTATTGAAAACGTTTTACTAATTACAAAATATAAGTATAAATCGTAAGTAATTTTAAAACAAACCTTGAAGTTATTGTACTGAACCTTACGTAAAAACAATCATCTAAATGGATACATAAACAATAAGTATATACATACATGTATACGATGTATATGGTGTTTGATAAAATGGTACTTTTCTATCACGGTCTGTATTTAAAGATCCTAAATGTAATATAAAATTTCTAGATTAAATTCAGGACAAATATAAATTAATATTTGGCCCAACGATGTAAATTGATGATAAAGACGGGATACGACGGGAAACTTATAAAGACAGACACGCCCGTATTCTCCAAGCTAGGGTTACTGTATACCTCAACTTTTCATCGAAGATGTAAAGTCGGGAACAAACATCTTCGACGGTTTTCATCTCAACTCCTATTACATTGGGATTTTATAGAGGTTAAGACTATTGTCATTATACCAAGCTCAATTCCAGACTCCGGACAAATACTAAGGATTTTACAATAAAAAAAAAAACTGTCCACGATTTGAACCCTCGTCCTCGTGAACTCTACGCGGATACGTCACTAGTCCCACGAGGCAGGAAGAAATAATATAAGTTTATTAGAAGATCTTAGACTCTCTAGACAAAATGTTTAAAAATAAAACAACAAATTAAGTCGTAGTCTTAGTCGGATAAAGAAATAAGACATTGAACAGCGTGATAACGATATTTCATTTTTATTTTGAAACGATAACATACAATAGATACGATTATCTACTTTACTTACTACTGAAATACATACTGAATCCGATGTCAAAATACAATTGAGATCTATCGCGCGGATCATTACCTATATCAACAATGACTCATGCGCTTAACATATATTAAATAATAGGATTTCGAAGAGGGATCGCTTCATACACAATTATGTATAGGTGCCTATTGATTCATTTCAGGTGAGGCTTGTATAAGCATGTATTGATAACATGCCATTTATCGGCTGGTATCTACGTTTGAGTTACAATTTTTCCAATTTTTGTGCTGTCGTACGTGCACAGAAAAATATTATCATACTTTAAAAAACAGAAAGAGAACAGAAATGGCAAAGAATCAACAACTACAGATGTTTGACTTTACTATGCCGTTATGTTTGTTTTTACGCAGTCACAAATAAATATAGGTTATTAAAATTTAGATACAGTATTTCAGGCGCTTCATATTAATAATTAATTACACTAAAACAAATTAATTACAAGCTATACAACTAGAATCTAGATCACATTGGCATATTTTAAACGTAAAAGATCCGTCAAAACCCTTAGTGTAATTCCATAAAACTGAAGCAGTCCCGTAGGTATAGGGCTCATTCACTTTATTCGTTAATGTTACCGACTCACAATACACTGTATCGCCTATCAGTATAGCAAAGACCGTCAGTTTTATGCCATTAATGTTATTTTCATTTCCATGGTGTGAACGCCATATACAAATCAACAATAGCATCTGTGTTAGTTTGACACTGATTGCCGACTTCTTTCCACTTCTGATGGTCAAGATATCTTCCGAACCCACTATTCTAGGGCAGAATTGTGGTCCAGTCATAATAGATGAAATGTCTTTGGGATAAATGTGCATTGTCGTTACCACAGGAGTTCCTAGTACACTTGCTTTTGATAACGCACCAAGTGCACAAACTCTTTGTTATGCAAGAAGCACAGGATGATAGATCTTTATATTTTTCTTGGTGGGGACCAAGGATTTCATTGCCACCCATACTCAATAAAATGGTAGCAATGGATAACGTTGCAAATATAACTAAATTAGTAAACATTTAAGTGAATTCTGAAACAAAGATAATAATTGTAAATAATAGGAAATTGTTGTACGATTGTTGATCGATCGAAACTAGTTGTAACAATAATATTATTACTGTGTAAAATGCTTGGTTATATCAATATACTTTTTATGAGGATGAGGATGAAAAGTGCTAATATGATGAACATCTACTATAAAAAAATCATTTTAATCTGAGTGTTTGTTAACCTGGTCTTCTAAATATACAGTAATCAACCCAGTGTGAGCGAACTTTTTAAAACATTTACATTCATGAGGGAAGCAAAAGTATTGTTATATTTTTAAATATGATACAATGAAGGTCAAAGTCACCATTATACATAATAACCATTTTACAAAATAATAATTTCAACTTACCCTCTAGCAACACCAGACTGCACTGATCGCTCTGAAGTAAATGAAACAAGTGTCATCAATCTCAAATCATATAATATCGTAAAAGAGGTCAATTATCTATAAATAATTATTGTTATGAGGTCAATAATACTGATAAACATCTATCGAATCATCAACGCTTTATTTATAAAGGGTCACAAGAAAATTTCTAAGATACACGTGAACAACTATAAAATAAAAGGGAAAGTATTAGTTATTTGCCGTCATCAGCGCCAAAATTCATATTAAGGGACATACTCGTACGGTGAATGTTCATCTAATTTATTTATTTATTCTTTATTTTATACAGTATATTATATACATATTTACAAGTGATACACTAAGGTGAGCTTAATTCAAAATATGAGTTCTCTTTCAGAGATCATTTGAGTGTGGAGAAATGAGAAAAAATAATTTAACAAAATAATTAATTTCTTCAGTTCTGCACGGTTAGTGTAAGATGGATAAATGTTGGTGGCTTTATTTCTATATTCAAACGTCTCCGTCCTTTGATCACCACTTATAGTGGTCATAGTTAAGCTAACCTGGAAGCTTTTTCATCGGCTTGATAAATACCAACAGCTGTTGAACACAAATCTACCTCCGCTAATCTACACTGGGTTAACGTGGCTGAGTACCACCCATTCGCTAGAAAGAATACTCTTTCATCTTGTGACAGGTTTTTAAGCAGAAGTGGAACAGTATAGTTTGATTTATCATTATCAGTTTTAGGAAGTAGCTATTATAAGAATATCAGAAAAAAAATCTTTTAATAAATGACATTTAATATACAAACGAATTGATTCACACCAAAAATACACCTTAATTCTGTGACTCACGAATTATTCGCTATGCCACACATCTCATCAGTTTTAGCTATGATATTTAAATTATTTAGGTTAGGGATTAGATAACAATAAAAGCTTTGAATATTATACGTTATTTAAATCACACTATAAATAGATAATTATAACATATATAATTATATAAGATAACAATACAAATCAGTAGACCTCTCACGACACTGCATCTAATCGGAACGTGATAGCGAACACGCAAACACGTGTTCTTATGCACTGGCAACGGCAGTTAACTCCTTTAATGTAAAGAGTTTATCTTCTCTACTTGGTATTTAACTAGAGAAACCCTAAAGTACTTAACTAAAATAAGCATCGTTACTAATATAAATAAAAAAAAATCAAGTATATTAATATAATTTATCTATTAACTGTATATGGCCAGAGAACGAGTTGGAGCTCTGCCCAACTTAGTTTCTCAATTACACACAGGACGCAGAATTTGATATATTACATTATTATTTACAGTAACTAGGGAACAGGGCCTAGGTCCTATTTTTTATAATTAACTGCACAATCATCAAATTATTAATTTGTGTTCACCCGGAGCTAACTATGAATATATAGTAAATTATATTTGCTCAAGCAAGCTGAGTGTAAAATACAATTGTCAATTTATTTTATGTGTCTTACCTTATGCTTGTAATTTAACACAGGAACAAAAAAAACACATACGACATGAATCTTGTTATATATAATTAGACCCATAGCCGTAGCGTTTTTTTATTTTGATTTAAATAAATTTACTAATAAATACAGACTGCCCATAGATACTATGTATCTGCCAATTTATATATTAAGAAATTTGACCCGGTTATACGTCATATAACCAAAACTATTCATATGGGTGACAGTGTTAATAAGAATATCAATATGAACTTAATTGACATGCCCAATACAAATCGTGACATTTAAAATAATTTAAATTAAGTTTTAAAGCGACAGATCACATCTCATGCAATAAAATCGTTAATAAATATTCATCCTATGTCAACCTGGTTCATCCAAATATCCAAGGCCTTAAGAGTAAAGATTTGGAAAGAAGAAATTGAATTGTTTTTAAATTGCAATAATATAGACATTCTTTTTATAACCGAACATTGGCTTAAAAGTGAACAAATAATGTTTAATTTTAGTAATCACCAGGTTGCTAGCTCGTTCAGCAGAGTAAACTTGATGTATGGTAGCTCTTTAATAATATTGAATAACAATATAAAATTAAAAGAACGTAAAAATATTGTGAGTCTCTCTGTTGAACGTGTAATTGAGATAGCTTTCAAATCAAATCAAATCATTTATTACAATAGGTCATTCCATGTACTGCCATACAGCATACGAAAATATTAATTGGTAATTATTAATAAGAAATTAAGAATTTAAAATTATAATTAATTAAGATAACACATACATATACACACATATAAGTAAATGTCATTAAATAAATTTATCATTTAAAAAATCGTCAACACTGTCATAACATTTTTCAATTAATAATAATGATAATTTGTGTTTAAATGTATTATTTTCTAGATTTTTTATGTCATTTGGCACCTTATTATAGATTTGAGGTGCCATACCTAGGAGGCTTTTCTTTGATAGAGCCGTTTTACAATTATGGATTGTATGGAGCTTGTATTGAACTCGCACAGTTCATAGTGGTGTGTATAAACAGGCTCCATATGATGAATTTATTAAATTAGAGCATAAGCACCGTCACGCCTATATTCCCCAAGCAGGGGTGGTAGAGGTGTACTGAGTACACCCACGTTTCGTCGACGATGTTAGGTTCCATATAATAGGGGGCGAGCCTATTGCCATATACCGGGCACAATTCAAGACTTCGGATTCGTACTGGGAAGTTTTTGCAAGAAAAACTACACTTGTGCGACCTAGGATTTGAACCCAGGACCTCGTGATCACAAAGAGATGCGCTACAGCATATATTATTCAAAATTGCTAACTCAAATAAAACAATTGCTGTCTATGGAGACTTAAATATATATTTACTCGAAAATAATAAAGTAACCAGTAGATTTTTAACTCTTTTAAAAATCTACTGGTTAGATAATTTGCTAACACTTATTAAGCCTACTACGATAACAACTACGAGTGCAACGTGCATTGATAATATTTTTGGGATCACAAGTGGAAATTAATAAAAAAAAATACAATTCACTACACACAACACTTTTTATAAACTTAACAAAATATCTGTGAAACTTATAATGACAATTTAAATAACAAATGGTGAATAATTCGCACTAATCAACAATAATCGCACTAAACAAAGATAATTAATCTGACGTGGCTTACACAGCCTCTTAAACCAATTCTAGGGAGTTCCGACCGTTACGACCGTCTACAAGCAAAAAAGGGCAAATCTTAGACTACTCTCGCTTTTATACAAAATGGAGGGTAGTCGAGTGGTATCGGTGGGGGTGCCGCTTACACGGCCTCTCCTGACAGGGTATCGTCCTCGATACCAGCATTCTTAATAACGCCGCCATAGCCTGTGGCATCCGCCGTCGAAGGATCTTCATCCAATGAGGCCATGGACGGGCCTGCTACGTTCGGAGGTGCCTCTGCTGCTGATTCAGAGTCATCTGAGATTTCATCTGTAAATAACATCTTTGTGAGGAATACGAAAATGAAACAACAATGAACTCACTTGACCTTTCAAATCTTTAGCATTCACCTAATTCAAACTTCCACACTCAGGCGTCAACTCTTAAGAAAACCATGTTAACCCGTGCGTTCATCTTTCTAATAAATATAACAGAGACGTCTCTTTTACAAAAGCAAACCAAGTCTGTTTCTTATTCACCGCTGCTCAGTGGCTTCTCCCGCCTTGAGGAGCTGCTGAGCCGGTTGCCATCAGAACTGCTTCTAAAATATGACCCGACAAACAGGTCTTGCCCGACTAACAGGCCTTGCCCGACAAACAGGTCTTGCCCGACAAACAGGCTTTGCCCGACAAACAGGCTTTGCCCGACAAACAGGCTTTGCCCGACAAACAGGCTTTGCCCGACAAACAGGCTTTGCCCGACAACCAGGCTATAGGCTGATCATCGATCAGTACCTATGTTGCAACTTGGGGCCCACCAAGTGCCAGCGGCGCCTGGGTGATGCGACAAACGCAGGAGAGTAAAAACTTTCCTCACCCGACCTTATAAGCGACCAACGCCAAAGGTCACAGCTTACTCTCGAAAAATGCAGCACACGTCTCTGGGCACCACTCGCCCCGCCACGGCACCATATGTTGCGCGGCTGCCTGTGTCGTCTTGCCATAGCTGCCACTTAGCAAGCGGAGGGTGTAGCGACCACTTGGTACGACCTTGACCACCTTGTACGGGCCACGCATGCCGGGATCGAGTTTTCCTGTTGCCTGGGAAAACTTTATAACAAACACACAGTCGTTAACATTAAATTGACGTGGCGAATGCCTTTGTCGATTGGTACGCTCATCTTGCTTAGCTTGATTGTCCCTTAGTAGCTGACGAGCCCTGCTTCTGGTGATCTCTCGTAGAGCCTCACGATTAGGTGACGATGTTTCAAAAGCTATATCACGTACTAGTCCACGGATGACAGGAGTGGTGGCTTCAGTGCCAATTAGAAGGTTCATTGGAGAAGCTTGAGTAGTCTTCTGCTTGGTGATATTTAGCACCAGCTGAAGCTTCCACAATGTATCAGACCATGATGCGTTCTTGTGGTTAAACTGAATGCGAAGCATGTTAAGAACTGTTCTGACGTACCTCTCAACCTGACCATTAGCGTGATGCATCTCCGGAGTAATGTTATGTAGATCACACCCTGACTCGTTAATCCACGTCACAAATTCGGTCGATTCAAACATGCGACCTTTATCAGTGATCATTAATTTGGGTATACCAAACAGTGAGATAGCCTGTATAACAACTCGCTTTAACTCCAAAGCGTCCTGTCGATAGATGGGGTATAGGAGAGTAAACTTACTGAAGGCATCTACGATAAGAAGTACAAACTTGTACCCTTTAGACAATGGTAGAGGACCCAAAGCGTCTATGTGTACAGTGTGGAATGGAACATCCGGCTTTTCCCAGGAAGTGATGTTCTGTAAGGGAGCACGGTGGACTCGTTTCTTGGAAATACAAATGAGACTGAGTTATGTACTTGGTAACAAACTGTTTTAGGCTTGGGAAACAAAAATGTCTCAAAATTAGGTCCCGAGTCTTCTGAACTCCGATGTGTTCATGTTCATCATGGAACACCCTCAGGAGACTGAGTCGATGCAGAGGAATATAACAGAGTAAGCGTTGTTGTTCCCCCACTGGCGTGTACTTGTAATATAAAAGATCGTTTTGTACCTCGTAACGACTACTGTCAAGATCTCCGTCAAGCAGCTTTTGGGTAAGCTCTTGTGTCTCCACATTAGCCCCTTGAGCCACCTGAGCCCAATTATGGGGCTGGATATTTGATTGACATTAATGACAGGGTTGCGACTCAAGTAATCTGCATGAGACATCAGTGTGCCCTTTCTGTACTCAATTGAAAACTCGAAATCTTGGAGGTAGATCCACCAGCGAGCAACTCTGGGCAGTAAATCCTTCTTGCGTTCTGTGGACTTGAGTGCGTTACGGTCGGTAACTACCATAAACGTAAGCCCTACTAGATAATGCCTAAAAGTCTGGAGAGCTTTGACTACAGCAAGGGTTTTCGAGCTCATAAGAGTGATATTTGCTCTCGGCTCCCTGAGTAACCTTACTGAAATAGGCAATAACGTGCTTTGTACTATCGGGATGCGTTTGGAGAAGAACAGCACCATTACCGGCGCTGCTTGCATCTGTGTGGACTTCAGTTGGGAGAAGAGGGTCAAAGATAGCGAGAACAGGTTCGTTGGTCAGTCGTGTGATTAGATCTAGACGAATAGTTTCACATTGAGGTGTCCAGTTAAATTTAACGCCTTTACGAGTCAAATGAGTAATTGGGACAGTTAGTCTGGCATAGTCTTTTATGTAACGTCTAAAATACCCGGCAAGGCCAAGCAACTAACGCACCTGCTTCACATTTTCTGGAGGTGTAGTGTTGATTAGAGCTTCAACTTTTCGAGGACTCGGTCTAACCTGACCTCGACTTATCACTACCTAAATACTCTATCTCGGTAACAAGGAAAGAGCACTTTTGAAGATTAATGGAGAAACTGGCTTGAGTGAGAGTCTTCAACACTTTACGCAACAGTTCGATTTCCTCAGACACGGTATTAGTCATAAGGAGCACATCGTCGATGTAAACTAAACCTTTCCTTCATTAATTAGATCGCGTAGGGTATCGTTTAAAATACGCTGATACACAATGGGTGAATTTGCTAAACCATATGGCATTTTAAGATATTCAAAGTGCTCTTCGGGCGTTATAAATCCCGTTAAATGAATGCTCTCTTCCTTAAGAGGAATTTGGTGGAATCCTGTGGCCATATCTAAGCTAGAAAAGTAGTTATAGCCGCCTAGCCGATCGATGTGGTCATCAATTAGAGGAAGAGGGTAACGGTCTTTAACGGTTATACGATTTAAAGCCCTAAAATCGACGCAAAGCCTGTCAGAACCGTCTCGTTTCTTGACTAATATAATAGGGCTTGCATACTCTGACTTTGAACGCCTTATTACACCCTTATCTAAAAGATCTCTTGTGATTTCCCTAACTTTGAGCTTTTCCTGAAAGGAAAGCTTATACGGTCGATATACTACCGGTACTGAACTAGTGAGCTTAATTTCCATCTCGCCTGTCTTTACTGTAGTTTGAGCAGTGCCAGAAATCAGAAAATCTGAGAAGTCTTGTATAATAGATCTAAGAGCTTCAAACTCCTTACCCCGAAGGGGTGTATTAATTTGTTCAGTTGATTAAAGGTTGTTAACGAGATAAACCTTTTTAGAGTGCGTCAGGTATTGTTTATCTTTAGTTCTTATGAAAGTTATGCCATCACGATTAAGAACATCTGTACCTATTATGATAGGCGTGCTCATAAAAGATGAAGGGATCACTACTAAATCGACCTCAACTGATATGTCACTAAATTCTATTGTAGCAGTTACATATGACGCGGAAACTATCTCCTTATTACCTATGCCTTTCAACACGCAACGTCTCTGCTTTGGTTGGAATGAAAAATATTTAAGAACATCCGCAGAAATAAGAGACGCACCAAGGGCACCACTGTCGATAAGGACATCGACTGGCACACCATCTACCACTGCAGTGATCATATCACTGCTGTGATTTAGGCTCAGTCGATCAGAACAAAGATTAATATTCCGCGGATTGCGAGATTCAGAACGAGACTTCGCGAAGCAAACATCCTCAGTGTGTTCCCGCCTCTTACAGAACGTGCACGAGTTACTGACTCCCGGTTGCGTGTTGGAAGTCACTGCCTTTGGTTGTTTGCAGTCACGAATAACATGGCCACGTTGGTTGCAGTTAAAACATTTAGGACCCGAACGAGCAGTAGGTTTATGAGATGCCAATCTCTTTGAACCGATTGAGGTGTCATGCTTCCCTTTATTAAATTTCTTGTAAATAGATAAAAACGAAACGATAGTTTCGGGTGTCAGGTCTGCATTAGCAACAGCCGCACGAATTTGAGGATTATCTATGCCACGAATAACAATAAGTGTCCTCAAATCATCACTAAGACCTTGAACTATTTTCAAGCGTAACAAGGTTCGGCGCGCGTACTCCGCGTAGGTGGAATATTTATCTGACGTGGTAGTCATTGCGTCAAATGAAATATTCGCGTAATCTAATTTATTAGGACAAAGATATTTAAATTCTCGTTTAAAGTTAGACCATGTTCTGTCATTAGTGACCCATTCGCCTAACCATACTTTAGCGTCGCCCTTTAGACAGGAGGCCACGCGCGATAAGCACTCGTGGTCACTCCAGCCGTTAGCATCTCTGGCGCGATCAACCTACTCGCACCATGCTTCAATGTTGTTTACCGAAGGATCAAAGTTGGAAACAAAGTAATGTTGTGATCTCACTGGTTGCATGGCTTTTTATAGCTTGCATTAAAGCATGCGCGAGAGTTGATGCCTCAGAAACTGCAGAACAATCTGCCTGCGGCACAACAGATGATATAGGGCTTGGCGTTCTTGTGACAGGCGACCCCCCCATATGCGCGGAACGTTTCGCTATACGGGACCTAGAGCGTGACCTAACACGAGTGTACCCACGAGAATGATTCCGCGACGAAGCGAGCGAAACACTACGAGACCGAGGGTCGGTTTTATCACGCGTACGACACCTATCCCGATCGCGTGAATCACGCGTATCTTTGTCGCTCGGGTCGGAACGCCGTAAGCCACGCGAGCCACCTAATAGATCACGCTGCCGTTCCTGGCTGCTAGGACTACGCGTATGACTACGCCTGCGCGACCTACTCCGTGAGATGTACTTACTGCGTTCTCTACGTTGTTGCCGATTACGCGATTTACTTCGAGACGAATGCCGTTCACGGTTACGTGATCTTGTTCGCACCATATCAATTTTAACACTGATTTGTTAAAGAAAAAATAATACCCGCAATAACAAAACAAACGAATAACCTTGCAAACTAATCACCATTCGAGTCAAAACAACACTTCAAATATTAACGACTTACTTATCAGTGGGCGAAAGAAGTTCACTATCCCACTTCTGATTTTGAGATCAGAAGTGGAAATTAAAAAAAAAAAATACCATTCACTACACACAACACTTTTTATAAACTTAACAAAATATCTGTGAAACTTATAATGACAATTTAAATAACAAATGGTGAATAATTCGCACTAATCAACAATAATCGCACTAAACAAAGATAATTAATCTGACGTGGCTTACACAGCCTCTTAAACCAATTCTAGGGAGTTCCGACCGTTACGACCGTCTACAAGCAAAAAGGGGCAAATCTTAGACTACTCTCGCTTTTATACAAAATGGGGGGTAGTCGAGTGGTATCGGTGGGGGTGCCGCTTACAATATATTTACTAATCGAAAACCGATATGCAAGGAAATAATAAATAAGCTGGACTCGGATCACTGTCGGCAATTAGTCGCAATTATTTAATAGCAATATCATCACACCACAAAGGCAATGTAGTTTTATTCCGATAACCGCCTGTCGCCTTAAGTACTTCCAAGATAATGTAGCAAACAAACTGCCTGGCTTACCACTTCACAGCGATCCAAATACTTGTTATAATTTGTTATTCAATCTCATTGATAATGAGTATCATTGCGTATTAAAACAGAAAATATCATCAATCAAAACGGGGCATGGTTTAGTGAGTGGGCAACCGAGAGCATTTACAAAAGTAAAGATTATATCTATACTAGTATTATAAAGAGGAAAGATTTGTATGTTTGTAACGAATAAACTCAAAAACAACTGGACCGATATCAAAAATTCTTTCACCATTAGAAAGCTACCTTATCCAGAAGTAACATAGGCTATATAACATAGACCCGGTAGGTTGCGCTGTTGTCGACCGGGTACGAAGTTGCGGGAAACTGCTAGTGAATTATATATAGTGAAAAACATACAATACTTGTCCTGAGGTTAAAGAATACGGTAATAAATAGTTTTATTACAAAAACCACAGCTCTTCAACATAATTAAAGATGTGAACATAAGTATAATATCTTAAAGTCAATTATGGTTTTACAATTTACACTATATTAAGATATAGACGCTTCTAATAAAATTAAAACAACATGAAACATTATTTTTAGGCAAACTATTTTCAGTGAAACAAAACTGTCAGTGAAATTTTCATCTAAAAATTGATAATTTGGACATTAACGCGAATTTAGATGTGGCGACTGAGTTTGAGAAGTTTTTCAGTAGAACAAAGCGTTTATGAGTGTAACATGTTTTTTGAATTTTCTTATATGCATGCAAAAGTTATCATTAATACATTTAAAGCTTTAGATATGAAGAACACTGCGGTCTAATGGGGGCTGTCGTAAAAATAATTTCGTCCATAATGTCTACTTCATTACAGTAAAATTTCTAAAATGTCTCTTTCGGCTTTTTCATCAATGACATCATCTCAGTCTATGCCCGTCCACTGCAGAACATAGGCATCCCCAATACTACTGACGATATATCCTAATAAACGATAAATAACTATGAGCTTTTTCTCTTTATTACGTATTTAATAATGACGTTTTTTTTTGGGTATTCTGGCACAATTTTCATCGTAATCCTACAAATCTAAATCGCTTATGTAACAAAGTTAAACATAATACTATTCTATAGCTATTTTAACTAAACATTTTGCTATGTTGTTCATACCCCTTTTACGAACTAACGGCATATAACGTAGTCAAAGTTGTTATTTGCATGGACTAACTTGAGTGTCAGCTTGGTAAAGCTTATTATTAAACACAGAACAAACACACACGAACCAATAACGGATTGCGAACATAACGGCGGCCATCTTAGCACCCGCCACATTTCTTCCGCCCCAGCCTAAACCACTTCCTGGGAAGTTCCTATCGCCGGCTTTCGGGAAATGAGGTGAATTTTACGTCTATCACGAAATTAATCTAATTATTATATGTTTAGCCCGTGTGTTTTTCATGCATTGTTCTTTTGGAATATTTACTTACTCAAGTTAGTAAGGATGAAATTATTGTAAGAAAAATGTAAACGCTTACCAGGTCTATTTTTAACAGCATGCTGTACTTAAATACTAAGTAAACTTCTTAGGAAAATAATGTTCATAAGGGCCCTTGTAACTAGCACTCTATAATGCTTCCACGCTTCAAATCACAATGTGTTGTAACGTTTCATGGTAAAGCCGTATCGACAACAAGCAACATGCAAATGGTAGTATCGCGTAAAAGCTCTTAATGGAGTAAATATTTTGTGAAAAGTTGAAATATGTACCAGCTCCAACATATACCAGATTTTGCCGCCAGCCATGTATACTACGCAGTTTCCTAACTCTATATTTTACATAATTTAACAGCAGGCTTACACTGGTTAGTTAAACACATTGAAATGGCCTGGGATGAGAAACATCACTACCAATGGGTAATGACGCACATTGCCTTTTTATTAGTTTTTTGTACCATATGAATTTCTCGTACATATGTAGTCGGAGTTAAGAAAATGTATGCGAGTCAGACGAAACTTTGTCCCGTATGGGAACCAAATCCGCGAGTACTCGATCTAGTGAACTGTGCGGGCCAAATGCCTTACTTATTACTTCCTATATCTTAATAAACAACATTGAAACTTTTGTTCACTAAGCACTTATAATATAAAGTAAGAAAATTAAAAATCAAATCAAAGACTGAAAGCGATGAATGAAGGTGTACAAATGGGTGATCTAGTGGTAAAAATAGGCAATAAAGTGAATGGTGCGATAGGAAAGCTACTTGGAAGCCGGCACTTAATCCAAAAGGCGCAGCAGGCGATACATAACGGAGAGCTTGTCTCAACACAGTTATATGGCAGCGAGAGCCAGGTATGTAAGAAGTAGAATGAAAGTAGAATAAATGCGGTCGAAATGCAAGCTATGCGGAAGATGTGCGGAGTGAAGCTGGCCGACCGTATTCGCAACAGTGTAGTAAGAAAGCGAGTAGGTATGAAAGATAGTATTGGTGTAAAGATGAGAAAGGTTATGCTTCGTTGGTACGGGCATATAGAAAGAATGTCAGAAGAAAGAATGACAAAACAGATATACAATGCGAAAGTGGAAGGCTGTAGGTATCGGAGAAGACCTAGAATATTTTACCATGACCAAATAGACCGAGTCACATCTGAAAGACAAATCAACAGTCTCCGTAACCGGCAAGTGTGTATGAGACGAACTATGAGAGTGGGGAAAGCCAGAAAGGTATGTAAGGAAAGAACCTGTTGGAACTCTGTACTCTCTCCCTACCCCGCAAAGGCTCATGCGTAATGATATAGGTAGATAGATAGAAGAAAATTACATGTTACATACTCACTTAACAATGTTAAAATATTTGGTTTAAAAAAATAAAAATTGTTTATTTCAGACATAATTCAGTCCATATAAGCATAAACATAGAAAATTTTTACATGTTAAAATTTATAATGAAACAAAACAAAATAATAATATCTTCTGCTTCAGCCGAAAGACGTCCACTGTAGGACCACGGCCTCCCATAAAGACCGCCACAACGACCGGCTTTGTGCTGTACGCATCCAACTTCCATCCGCGACCTTCACCAGGTCATCGGTCCATCTTGTAGGGGGCCTACCCACTCCACGTCTTCCGGTACGTGGTCGCCATTTGAGAACCTTTCTGCCCCAATGGCCGTCAGTTCTACGAGCGATGTGCCCCGCCACATATTATGTGTAATAATAATATACAAAAAAATAATAATAATAACAAATAATGATTTAAATTAAAAATAATGAAATAGAATACAAAATAACAAATGATGAAATATAATCAAATATTTTTTTTCTTTTTTCGGTCTGCAATCGGTCCGCAACAGTCCTCAGAATGCCGTTGTGACTGCCACGCACTCGGTTAATCATGGACACAGTTTTCTTGCGAATGATGGCATGGAAACCATCAGTGCCATAATGCGCAAACATCCCCGATGCACTACAAAAACGAGGCAGCCCCAACATCATCCTGAAGATGTTGTTATATTGTACCTGTAGATCCTCCAGCGCCCTTTTGGTTTGACTGACCTACAGACTCCCGGTATATCTAAAATTCGTCCCGTGCGGAGATCATATCTGCGACTACTCGTTCCAGAAGGATTAGCGACTTAAACTCTCAACTACGGGATTAAGGCCTACAAAATGACTTTGTTTTAACTTATCACACGATGAAATATTTTAAATGGAAGAAATAAAATGTCATACTCCAAATAATAAAGTTTTTCAACTTAGGCCCGTATTATAGAACGTAAATCAGTCGTGAATCTAGTTTTAAAAACTTATTTTGTACTAAACTGTTAGTTTTACAACTAGATTTACGACTCATTTACGTTCTATAATACGAGCCTAAGTCGCCCGTTAGTCCTGCATAAGAGAGAAAAATAAGGCATATAATAAACTTTATTATTTAAGGGATCACATTTTATTTCTTTCATCTAAAATATTTCGTGTGATAAATTAAAACAAAGTTATTTTGTAGCCTTCGAAGTGAACCTATGAAAATCTTAACCATTAGACACCATATCACGTGGTTAGGTAAGATATTATGATGTAAAGAGGCTTGTTGTTACTAGAACATTACATAGTAAATAAAAGAGGTAATCTTAAGACATTCTAAAAAAGTTGGAAGATTCAAACTTTTGGGTTCGATCCCTTGCGGTGTTTTTAACTTTTACATCCCAATAGACCTTACTAAGTATGAAATAAAATGTAAATATAAAGTCGATCTACATAAAGGTTATAGATTTAGTTAAATCTAAATCTATGTACATAAATTAAAAAAAAAAACGTCTAAGTGCGTTTTATTCTCATCAGCCGGAAATCGATCACTGCAGGCAAACGCCTCCCAAAGATCACCAAGTTTTTGACTTTTTCGACTGGTCCGCACATTTTAATATGTATAAACATAAATATTTATACCGTTTCATATCTATACCGAATACATAATTCGGGCAGCTTTAAAAAACTGGGACAAGAGTGTATCAATTGGAGATCAGTTGCTATCAAACCTCAGATATGCAGACGATGCTACTCCTCTTATGAAGACACAAGCAGACATAGAACGGTTTCATTCGCTTCTGGAAACCACCAGTCCCGATTTTGGCCTTGCTATAAACCGCAAGAAAACCAAAATAATGGTGGTGGATCGTAAGACTCATAATCGACCTGACTTACGTGAAATAGCTAATTGCGAAGTTGTCCAGAGCTACATCTACCTGAGATCCACAATCACAAATACTGGAAGTTGCGAATAATAAATTAAAAGACGGTGTGCCACGACAAGATCAACCGTGGTAAAGCTCACAAAGATACTGAAAGGTCGCCGCATAACTAAAATAATAATAATAATAATAGTTTATTTATTCCTCTTCACAAAAGATACTTACAATCTAAGTCGGGTCTATTTCTTAATGATACAAATAGCACCTTTGTGAGAGACTGGTAACTGCACTAGGAAAGTTATCCTGTCCGACAGATTACCAGGCCCCCAACTATGACATTGTTACAAAATGCTTAGTGAAGCTAGAAATATTGTGTAAGTTACGTTTACATTCGTGTGTGGTTGAATATCTGTGTTAGCGTGTGTGTGCGTGCGCACGTGCGTGTGTGTGTGTGTATGTGTGTTTGAGTGTGTGTGTGTGTGTGTATGTGTGTTTGCGTGTGTGTATGGATACATAAATGATTTCCTTGAAAAACATAGCATGTGAGAATACGAGAATACTGAATGTTTGAGTTATACATGCATTCTATATACAAAAGGGGGAAACACTGTATGTAGTTGGTATATTACGTGATAGTTTTTAAAATTTGTTCAGTTTGGTCATAATCGAGTTTTTGTAACCATAATGACATTTTCTGCTTACATTTTGATTTTGGTAGAGGGTATATGTTTAGGACTTTATTTATTTTATTGTATAAGAAGGAGCCAAGAAAACAGAACAATTTGTGTGAGAGACTAGTTTTAAAGAGTTTTGATGGACAAATAGAATTACTTTTACGTCTTAGTTCTGATGGGTTGTACGTAGTTTCGGAATGTTTTTTTAAAACAGCGTATAAAATATACAACTGTCTGACCGACAGAACCTTGCAGGATTGATACAGCTGTGTGGTCGGATGGAAAAATGGCAAAGAATGACCTACCTTAAGAACTGCTCTTTGAGCCCTCTCCAGAGTAATCATAGTTGTTTTTGAACTACCGCCCCACACTGTTATACAGTAGGTTAATAGGGACTGGCAAAGGGCAAGATAAGTTGACCTAATTATTGAGGAGTCTTCTACATGTTGTAAATTTTTGAAAACATATATTAATTTCCTGATTCTGGATGTAACAAGATAAATGTGATTTTTAAAATTTAAGTTTCTGTCTACTATAAT
The DNA here is from genome assembly GCA_905147815.2 of Phalera bucephala. NCBI lineage: Eukaryota > Metazoa > Arthropoda > Insecta > Lepidoptera > Notodontidae > Phalera > Phalera bucephala. The sequence continues at coordinate 19,777,595 of LR990612.1, forward strand.
TCCCAGGTATTTAATGCTACTGACGCTTTCCAGTCTGGGGCATGGACAAGTGGTGTCAAAGTTGTTTTGACATTGGTACGCAATGAGATTATTAGATGTGTAGTGTTCGGTTCATATTTGTTAAGGACATGGTCATATATTTCGTTTTATGTACGTTTAAAGAAAGACGATTAGTGTAGAGCCATTTCATAACATTATTAAACCCAGTCTGAGCAAAATGAAGTGCATCTTCGCAAGTGTCACCATTAAATATTAGGGCCGTATCATCTGCATAGGTAATAATTTTCCCATTTATCAGTTAGAGTTCACACAGGTCATTTAAAAAAATCAAGAAGAGGGTCGGACCCAGGACACTACCTTGTGGAACTCCCAACCGTATCGGCAGATCTTGACTTTGCCAAGTGTCTACTTTAACGCATTGGAGACGATCTGCTAGATAGCTTTTTAAAAGTTTTAATTGAGTTCTCGATTCTCGAGTCTCGATCGAGTCAAAGGCCTTCTCATAGTCCACGAATGCTAAGCACAGGGGCCGATTATACTCTTCGGTCTTCTGTATAATCTGCCGTATAGTGTGGATGTGGTCTATGGTTCCATACCCTCTTCGAAACCCGGCCTGTTCCGGGGGTTGAAATTCGTCGAGCCTTCGCGCAAGACGATTCGTGATAACTCTTGAAAACAGCTTATAAATGTGGCTCAGGAGCGAAATAGGGCGGTAGTTCTTCAGTTGGGTCTTATCACCCTTTTTGAAAAACAATACGACCACGCTCCTACCCCAAGCCTCTGGAGTTCTCCCATTAAAGAGGACAGAGTTAAAGATATTTTGGAGCTCCTTTAGCACGGATTTACCTCCTGCTTTTAATAGTTCAGTTGTAACTCCGTCCTCTCCAGGGGCTTTTCCATTCCTTAGCTGCTCAAGAGCCATCACGATTTCGTCTAGGCTGATTTCGGGCAGGTCTTCCGTAAAGTTGTGTACCGGTAGGATAAGAGATCGTTTAAATTCATCTGGAAAAATCCCAGTGCCTAGTGACAGATTACATATATGGGTAAGTGGCCCTGCCAGTATATCCATATGTTTTTTAATGAGACCACTAGACAGGCAATCACGCCCCATAGCAGTGCTATTTCTCATGTCTAATATTAAGGACCTCACTTCCTTTTCGTCAGTAGGCAACAATACAAAAGAATGAGTAGTAGGAGGAGGTAAGTTTGTTAGCAAAGGTGCGTCGATATTCCCTATAGACTGTGCCAGAGATGTGGTTATATTTACAAAATAATGGTTGATGTCACTAACAGATTTTTGCGGATCATTGGGGCATAATAATTCAGCAGCTGATTGTTTCGTTTTACTAGTATTAGTTATATTTTTAATGACCTTCCATAATTGTTTCGAATTATTTTTCGCTTTTGATATTTCTAACTTTTCATATCCAAGCTTTACTTTTTTAAGGAGAGAGTTACAGAAATTTCGATATCTTAAATACGTGATTTTAGCAACTTCATTTTCTGGGTGTTTCTTCGATTTCATATGCAGTCTATCCCTATTTTTAATGCAACGCAACAAGCCAGGCGTTATCCATGGTTTAATTATTCTTTTTTGTCTCGAGATTTTTTGTTTAGAAGTACATTGGTCAACAATATTCCTAATTGTAGTAACAAGAAAAGTCACAGCTTCATTAACATTTTGCAATTTATATATGGGACTAAAATCAAATTGCTTTATAATTTCATCCAACTTTATGTAGTCTAGGTGATAAGTAAAATTGAAAAGATCCCGTGTACGCTTGCTATGGTTTAAACTTAAAACTATACTGTAATGATCTGTTATGGTTGTAGTTGCTATATAACATTTAGCTGGAATTTTAGTTTTAAGTACATAGTGATCCAAACATGATGAACTGCGTGTAGGGATATTAAACGCTGGTAACATGCCATGTGATGCAAGTAAGTTAAGATATCCTTCACTTCTAGAGTCAGTTGACGTTTCGGATATATCTATATTTATATCTCCAGTTAATATTATGTTTTTAAAAGACTTTAGAGACAATATTAATTTATCGAGAGATTCCAAAAAAGGAAGTATGTTTTTTACTTGGGGTGATCGATAAATAGCAATACCTGCTATATTTAAATCCAATTTTATTAACAAACAGTTGGCATCTACTATTAACGGTTCTGTAATATTATACCTTTGACTGCTTTTGTAATACACTGTTACACCTTCATTTTGTGATTTAGTATTAGCAGTAAATGAATAATTGTAACCTTGAATGTGAGGTATTACTGGGTTGACAGGCAACCAGCATTCTGTAAAAATTATTAGGTCCCAGTCTATTTTAACACAACTTATAACTGCTAAAAAATTATTAATGTTGCGTTTAATACTACGTATGTTCTGAGTTATTATGTTTAAGGAAGGGTTCCCATACACGGTTGCATCTTTCTATACTGCCAGTACAGCTCTCGGCCAAAAAAATATTGTCTATGTCGTTTTCAAAATCATTGTTATCGAATTTTACTAGGAATAATTAACAGGAACATAAAAGATGTGCGTATGAAAGCGTAGATTATAGGCGTGTATAGAGAATAAATAATTATAACATTTATACTATAATGGCCAGTATTCCGATAAACTATAATAAATTGTTTGTATATGTATGTTTGTATGTGTGTATTTAATGGGTTATGATACTGTACTATGTAGTGGTAAAATGATGTAGAGTGTGTAGTGTAATGACATAGGAAATTACAGAGTAAATAATACAAACTAATAAAAGTACGATTGCATGCATGAACATAAGTAGTGTAAAGACATAATAAAAAAAAGAACAACAAAAATCCAAAGTAAGTAAAATAACTGTGGTGTTGATTCTTAATGTTAAACTTGTGAGTAACTAAAATAATTCTAGCTAGTCAAATTGATTGTTTCAATTTTGTGAGCGCTGCTTCCGAATCCACAGGTATTGCAGATTCACCTTCCTTCTTCTTGATGTAAACTCTACCATGAGACGTCCAGCAGAAAGAGTAATTGTTGTCACTTGCGAAGTTTCTGGCAGAAGAGTATAAGCGTCTTGTTTTGTAGGTTAAGTTTTCTGATACATAGACTGGCTTATCAGGGCCTTCCAGGCATATAAATTTTATGGACAATTTCTTAGTGTTATTTTCCCTTTTATAAGACTTTACCGTGAAGAGTACTTTTTCTTTCATGAGTACAGACACGAATTCTACAACAATAGGCTTTTCAGGAAGAGATTTGGATTTATAGCGATAGATATTCTGTATATCGCTTTTTTGTATGGGCACATTCAAGGTGTTTCCAACCTGTGAAATTATTTTGCATAGATCATCTTTGTTCTCTGACGGCTTGGAAGGGATGTTCCTAATCTCGATATTATTTGCTTTGCCACTCCTCTCCAGGTTATTAATTCTTTCTTCCAGGTTCTCAATATACGCCACTTTAGAGCGCCAATCGTGTTGCAAATCATGAAATTTTTGTTTAATTTCATCGTATTGTTGTGAGATAAAATCTATTGATGTATGGATTTCGGAATTCTGTTTTTTAAGTTCATCAACAGATTTTTGCAATATATTCAGCAAACTATATTGCTTATCCTGCTTTTCCTCCAGAAGCGCAAACATACGGTGCATTTCTTTTAAGATGTCATCCGACTCGTCATTTTGTACTAGTTTTCGCCTATAACGTTGTGATACAAAAGTAGAATCAGATTGCATTGATGATCGAGATGTTTCTGAATCACTGTGCACCCTATTTCTGTTTGCTGACGGCGGAGTACGCTTTAAAGACGTCATATTAGAATTTATGTAAAACAAGTAAAAACAAAAAAAAAATCTAAAATAAAAATTATGCAAAAAGAGTTCTTATCTTGGGCCTTGATCTCTAGATCTCTCCACTGCGTGACAATCTATCACGTATGCGCAATGCGTTAATGAAACACTGCAAGTAAGGTTGAAATTGGGTGTGTTATTTGGGTGTCTTCTCCTTCAAGGATCGTTTGATTTTGTTATGCTGGTACATAATTATGAACTGAGAGAATAGTGTTTCGCTCTCACCTGTGAGTGGCGTTTAATTCGCAGTGAATTGAGCTTTTCGGCCCGCTGCTTTCCTGGTATGCACAGTTTATTTCTTACGGTTATTTAGGCGTTCCCTCAGGATTTTCTTTCTCACTTCTTTTCCAATATGGCCACGATGTTATATGGGAGTACCCATAAGTAGAAACAGGACAGTACGACAATATAATTTAGATTTTAATAAATTAATTTTTAATTGTTATATGGTAGCGAGAGCTGGGTATGTAAGAAGGAGAATGATAGTAGGATAAATGCGAACTCTGCGGAAGATGTGCGGAGTGAAGCTGACCGACCGCATTAGCAACAGCATAGTAAGACAGCGAGTAGGTATGAAAGATAGTATCGGTGTAAAGATGAGAAAGGGCATGCTCCGTTGGTTCGGGCATATAGAAAGAATGCCAGAGGAAAGAATGACAAAACAGATATACAATGTGAAAGTGGAAGGATGCAGGTACCGGGTAGACCTAGATTATCTTACCACGACCAAATAAACCGAGTCTTATCTGATGGAAAAGTCAAGAGTCTCCGTAACCGGCGAGCGTGTATGAGACGTACTATGAGAGTCGAGGAAGCCAGAGAGGTATGTAAGGAAAGAACCTGTTGGAACTCTGTACTCTCTGCCTACCCCGCAAGGGATCTGGCGTGAGGTTATAGATAGATAAATAGATAATATTTAAAATGAAATTTTACTAGCAATTTTTGGCTGAGCACAACACAACACACGTCCAATCGCTACAAAAGCTCGGACGAAGGGGGAAGCATCAAGGTTTGCTGTTAATGAGGTGTTTAATATTTCCTATTTTCCTATATGGAGGTGAAATATGAATAATCTATCAAAGATGTCGCAAAGAGATTGACGTCCTTAAGATGTTGTATTGGAGGCGCTTGTTGAGGATAAAATGGAGTGCTCATCGCACTAACGTTTCTATCCTAAAAGAGCTTCGCATCAAACAAAGACTTTCGTCGATTGTGTGTGAAGTTCAAATGTTTGGATATATCATCCGCAATGAAAGTTCATTGGAACGATTAATGGTACAAGGAATAGTAGAAGATTAACGTTCACGCGGCCGGTCACCCACAAGATGGACAAACCTCATTATAGGTTTGGTCAAATAGCCAACGGTGCGCGACGGGATCGAGACGGACTCGCTCGGCTACGTTCGGTTGTGACGTTTGCCGTCGCGTCGATCGGGGCTGCTCTATGTGGCGTCTCCCGTACATTTCAGTACATTAGAACTCCCCAAGCCGCGCCACCGTCGCGTTCCCCTCGCTGCGTCGGCTATGTGGCAAAACCTTAAATCGTCTATGATATGTTCCCTTACTAAATGTACACGCTATGCCACGAATAGAGAGAGATTGGAAAGTCTCGCAAAGCCACAACCGCCCTATCAGACGATCCATGACCACGACCACGCCGCCAGAACTACTAATAAACGCAGTAATGTAGATGATGAAATGAGATGAGATGTATTTATTGAATTCAAAATTTATTAATATTAACACACAAGTTACGGTAATCAATCAAAGGTCAAATCAGGCTGAAAGTCTATGTACATTCGCCTACTTAGTGATACTGATACATTCATAATGTTTACTTAGACACAAATGATCTGCAGTTACATAACCGAGTTGTTATTGTACACAATTTGTTGTATATTGGTTGTTAAAGACAAAAGCAAAGCGAAGTTAATGAAACAAGTGTTCGGAATTGGACTAATTCTAGCTGGAACGCTTCCAACTAACGAGGACCAGAAACTTTCATCGAAATGTCCTAGACAGGCAATTAGGATCTATCAGCATATTAATCTCTGATGATGATCTCACGCTACACTCTCAGATCCAGAATAAAATAGGCTAGTATCCTGCTTACTAACACGACACACAACAAAGATTTGCCGACAGCAGCTAACTGTGTTTTACCGTTTAAGTACCTATCAGTATGGGTCTTTTTTCTATAAACCGTGTAGCTTAAGGTATTGTTGGGGTTACGGATTAATAAGACTTCTAAGAAAGCTAGGGAATTGTTTGCCTCCAACTCTATTGTAAACTGAATTGTAGGGTTAATGGAGTTAAGATGATTTAGGCATACATCGATTTTGTCAGATGGTAATATTGTGAAAGTATCATCTACGTACCGTTTGTAGAAACTTGGTTTTACGGGTGATGTACGAAGGGCTGTCTCCTCAAAATCTTCCATGAATACATATATACAGGGGAGCCCGTCGCCACTCTATTTACTTGCTTGTAGAACTGCTCCTTCCACAGTAAGTAGCCAGATGTAAGGCAATAGTTCTGACTATTCCGCTGGCATGTTGTTCTCCACTAGTTTCCTTTCTACAATTTCGACACAGTCTTGTACAGGTAGGCATGTGAATAGTGACTGGACATCAAAACTGACCATAGTTTTATTGTAAATAAGATGTAGATTTTTGATCTCACTAACAAAATGGTATGAATCCTTAACATGTGCTCTTGTGTGTCCTCTGAGTGGCAAGAGCACTTTCACTACGTGCTGAGCCAATCTGTAGGTTGGTGTGTCGATTTGGCTAACAATTGGACGTAGGGGAGCATTCGGTTTATGTATTTTTGGGAGCTTTGCACACGAAGGTATTAGCGATTTGACGTCCAGATTCAATGTTTCGGAGTACTTCTTTATTAAAACACTCGTTTGTTTTAATATATTAGTGGTTGGGTCTGTCTTGACCTTTTTGTATGTGTTTACATCCGATAAAAGTTCTTGTATTTTGTCTTTGTAATCTGACGTATTCATAATGACCGTAGCATTTCTTTCACCCGCGCAGAGTATAGTAATATCCTTTCTATTGCGTAAGGTATTTAACCTAAATATTGGTTTTTAGGAACATTTAGTTTGGCACTGAACTTCAACGTAACAAAAACGTGGGGAAATTAAAAATCAAAATAAACCGCGATAAAATCCGAAAAATAGTTTTATTTAGATAATTTTATTTAATTAATTATACTCGTGCTTAGTCCGAGATAATCTTCTTAATATTCACTATGTAGTTTCACAATCAGCGCATTGTGTGTCCAGTTTATGGGTAATTCTATTAATATATGTTTTAACCAGTGTTATATTCAGAGAATATTGTGTTTTGTTACTCAGACGATAATAAATCCTTATCAATAAAATAGATATATCTTTCTTATTGGGATAAACCCGTGTCTTTCATAGTACATGATCCTTAAAGATCAGCTTTCTCATTATTTCATTCCCACACTTTCGATCGCGGTTTATCAGCATGATTCCTCACATTTTCCGGAATGTTCGCATTCCATTTGTGTTCACCTATATACAAACTACATGGTGTGTCTTATAAAAGATATCTCACTATCATAGGATTATGGTGTGGTTATGGAGTGTTATAAGTACCTTGTTATAGCTATAAAGTGGACTATTAGAGCTAATGTTTATTCATTTTCACGTTATTTTGCGTGCTTTTGGGCTAGTAAATAATTTTTTTTTACAAATAATAATGTATGTACCTTTATAAGCACTTTCTGGTCTGGTAACGTCTTACGCGCGTACCCATCACAATTCGGTCGGACAAAGTTTCTATCAAAAAATCTATATCACACCAGGGCCTGGAGATGTGTCTGACAAGAGGATTGCCCCCTATTGCATTCGGACCTAATAGCTCTAGTCAGCGAATCTTCCCCGCCTCTGTCATACCTGATTGGGGAATATATTATTATTATCTTTAGTTATAAGCAATTGGAAAACTATTAAGGTAATACAATTAAAACATACACAGGCTTAGCACCCAAATTAATTATAATTTGGGTGCTATATAATTAATATAACAATTATAATAAAAACACATGCAAATATCACATTAATGTAAATGTGACTCGTATGTATTTTTTTATTATTGTTGACTTGTGTTAACCTACAAAATATGTCCTTTAACTTTCTTTTTTACTGAGCTTTCTCGACCCCCGCGATCCCCTTATAGAGGCTTCGCGACCCCCAGAAGGTCGCGAAGCCCGTTGAAAAAGAATGCCCTAAGATATCATATTTAGGCTTTTGAAGTACCTAAACTTATAAATTACATTTATTATGTTCGTAAGTAACGTTCACTTTTTTCTTTTCATCAGTTTTTTTAGAGCTAAGTTAAATTGCTTGCCAGCTAGTTTATTAGGGAAAATTTTAATAGAGAAAAACAATACTTCATTTGAATCATTGATACCTATTTCGGTAAGCGTAAACTTGAAGTCGACGTGCAATTCAGTTAACTTATTTTTTAAGAAGTATTAAATATTTTACGCGTAAATAGGACTTGATATTTGCCAACAAGATAGTCTGACCTTCTGACTTGCCCATCCATATTTCTGGTTTTACTTACCCTATTTTCGTCAGAACATATTGCTTTATTTAAATCAGACTATAACATTTTCTCCATAAATGTGAAAGCCATTAAATTAGATTCCTTGATTTTTGCGAGATACCTAAACGAACAGCCAAAGAAACAAATCGACAATTTAAAACAATGTTTCGTGTTCAGAGACCCCAAAATAGTCGACCCTAATGTATTTTTTATTAAAATACAGACGCAGCAGTTTTATTTTCTTGCCTAGGTATATGTTTGTTACAGTGGACATTGGACTGCGAGCAACCTATACTTACTATTACTTCTGCATAAGTAATATACAATTACTTACTGAAACCACTCGTAAAACACCTCAGATAAATTTAACAAAGCTCGGCTTACCTCTAGACATGGATTGATCTTTACTGATACGTTACAGTGATATACAATATTTGAAACAGTTGTACGGAACAAAATGCCTGATTTGTATCTGAGTCTCGATCTTATATTCGCTAAACTTACCGCCTCACAGAACGATACACGCATATGCAACGATGTATTTATTATTCAGAATCAGTGATATAAATGTTCCTAATGAGGCATATTTAGATTCGAACCTTTGCACTGTTTCAAATACAAACGATCGAATCTGAACAGTGAGCCACTTTCGCCATGTCTACTTACATCCCACGTAACTCTTACGGCGTAACTAGGGCTATATGAAGGAATGAACTTGGTATTCGTCTAAATAAACGTTCCATAACTCTCCTAAAATTCAGAAAAATGTTCTTTATATTTAAGTATGTAGAAATAGTTAGATTAAGGTCCGTGATCCACATTATCATGGCCGTTTCACAGGCTAAATACGATACAACTCAGCCATGATAAAGATAAACTTAATTTGGATTGCCTTAACGATCGCACCGTATTACTGAGGAGCTCTTAGTACAAAAATTGTAAAGTTAGGGTTGAGCTAACAAGTTGATATGCCCTCCTTGTCGTAATACAATTTATTAAAGCACGCTTACTCGCTAGCATCACGCTAACGTATAATCTTTTGTGCTAAGCTCTCTGCTATCGGCACGTATGTCGACCGTACCACCTTACTTCAGTTGTCAAATTAGTTTAACGGTAAGTGTTAATTTCAGAGCAGAACGTAATCAGGTTTCTAATTGTAGTTTAATCACATAACATAATGCAATTATGTAAGAATCTTAATAAAAAAAAGTCCTATAAGAAACGTGTTGCAATATAAAGGTACATACATGATGATTAATTAAATTACTAAATCACTTCTCCACACTGCTGCCCGTGTGACCTAAAAATTCTAGGCTTGTCATGAGACAAACTTTTTGTAAACAAATTATCTTTTAATTTCTATCTATCTATCTATATCATCACGCCAGCTCCCTCGCGGGGTAGGCAGAGAGTACAGAGTTCCAACAGGTTCTTTCCTTACATACCTCTCTGGCTTCCTCCACTCTCATAGTTCGTCTCATACACACTCGCCGGTTACGGAGACTCTTGACTTGCCCTTCAGCTAAGACACCGTCTATTTGGTCATGGTAAGATAGTCTAGGTCTTCCCCGGCACCTACATCCTTCCACTTTCGCATTGTATATCTGTTTTGTCATTCTTTCTTCTGGCATTCTTTCTATATGCCCGAACCAACGGAGCATACCCTTTCTCATTCAGACTTTTAATTTCATTCACATTCATCAATAATTGACTAATATTTGTTTTATTTGACAAATCTAGCTTCCAATATTTATTAAATACTAAAACCCTTAAAAATATCCGTGACTATATTTGGATAAATGCCGCGTAAAAACTTGGTTGAAGTTAAAATCTCTTCCCAAAGACTATCCAAATACTTTGATATCTAAAATAAGTGCTATTATTATACCCAAATACTAGTACATTACTAATAATCGTAATACCATAAAAAATATTTATTAGAATGAGGTATTAAGAAGTGTTCATGGTAGCGGTAGCATAATTTGCATGCACAAATGAGTCGGTACTTATATATTATTATTAATAAGGACAATCCTACTATGTTTGGATATACTGTATGTTTGGATGTTTCAAACTTGGATGAATCAAAATTTGGCATACAGATAGTTTATTACCTGGGTTAATACATAGGATACTTTAAATCCCGGAAAAATGTCAGGTTACGGTCTAAAGTCCACGCGGATGAAGCCGCGGCAGAAACTAGATCGTCATAAAATTGTTGCTGTTAATAATATTTAACTTACAGTTAGTCCAGTACAGTAAGACCGGTGCATGAAGTAAAATAGTGTAATTAATATTCATAATTATACACGATATAATTGTTGTCGTTCTGGAGCGAAAGCCCAGGCGTATCCAATACCAACTGTTCACTGATAATAAAAAAATGGTTAAATAGCACACTTCAATAAGTAACATCTACCTATTGACCTATCCGAATATAATAATAATTTATTTTCAGATAATAAAATCCATAATTTGTTAGTAACAATCTTCTTACACACTATGTTAGTACTTATATAAAGATTTTATTTATTTGACACCTAGCTATGAAGCTGAGGGTGAAAATCTGGAACATCGAAGGTATCTACCGGCCAGCTGATGAGCCACGCCGCCCCTCAATGTCATTTTGCGGTTGGTATAGGTGTTTTTTATGAACTAAATTGATATTGTTTTGTAGATGTTACTGCAGTGTTTTTTAATATTTTTTTTTATTACCTGTGAGCAGTAGTCATTGGATAGGTACATCACCTGGGCTTTCGCTCCAGAATAATTAAAATTATGTAGGTATGTAGGAATATTAATTAAAATTGATTTAAAATTTCGAACATATTACAGTGATGACCATATCCTACATTCTATCTTTATACATTGACTGTTGTTAGTGGATGAAAATGTGTAATAATATTAACCCCGTTAAGAAACTTTCCCACCGTTGGGCACGGGCACGGGCACGGGGCCGGCATAAAAATCTTGCTTTTTTAACGAGTCACATGGTTCAATTTCAACAAAAATACGAAAAATCTGGATTAAACGAATTCTCCGTTTTGAAAGAAAAAGAAATAATTGGTTTCTTTCAGAATTTTTCGTTACAGAAACGTTACACTGGAGTAACATTAAACGATCATTTCACGAACTTATTGTAACGCGCCGCGTTGCGAGTTTAATTAATCATATCGAATACGGGGCCCAGTAATGCTTGGCTCGGGACGGAAAATTTGCAACCACGTGAACTCTCGCAAAAAAAAATCAGAAAAATACGACGCGGTGGACACATATTTTCCATGTTACTTAAGTGAAACAATTTTAGATTCTTTTTTTTAGTATCTTACAAGCAATTTTATATGTATAGATATTTACGGTACCTAATATTTAAACAAATCATTTATAATCATAAATCTTTTCAAGACACGGCATGACTCGTAGTGTCGAGTCGGGTTCTCATTCTCCGCTTTCCGCTCCTTGACTTTGTCAAGAACACTCGGCTCAAGTACAATCCAAACAGATGGCAAATACTACATAACAGAATTTCCACCACTTCAGGAGACGTCTCATGAGACCATCCTGTTGTAATGACCGATCGATAGATGAAAGGTATTTTCTTGGCTATCTGAAAGGATGCAAAGGTTTAAATGTAGAATATTTTTTTTTTAATTTTATTTAATCAGCTTTAACAGGATGATTTCTAAAAATTCGGGAAAATTAGAATGATACATAATGCTGGTAGTAATATTAAACACCATAAGCAGAATGACTTCGACTTTCATTTAGTGCAATCAAAGTGATTAATTTCATTGTAAACAATAGCACAAGAGGAAATTCACACGTATAGTACAACAAGCATGCATTGCGGCAGACAATAATTTTCCTGTCCTGGGGTGTCGACGAGCTTATGGGAGCATATGCTGCGACCAAAAATACTCTAGTGACACCCAGTTTTAAACGGACCCAGAAAAGTCTCGCATCGCACAGGCCATAATCTCTCACTCCAGAGGCCAGGCGACGGGACAGCAAGATACCCACCCCCATGCTGGCACGACTGCTCTGCGGTACCCCAGACCACAGAGCCATCGTTCCATCAGGAAGATAACAGGTTTCACTGCCCCTCCGCTTAGTCTCTGTTACACACAGAGCATCCAGGCGTCTCTCTTTCATCACATCAATCACCTCATGCATCTTATCTTCCATACCACCTCTTACATTCCAAGTGCCTATTCGGCACTCTGCACCCCACGACTCGCCAGTTCGGGCCCGGCGTGATGGATGGCGGCCCCCATCGCCGCTTCCACCTATATTCGTACCAACGGGGGCGGGCCGGTACGCGTCGCCTTGGGGGGACGCCCTAGCCCGCACTGCGGTTCGTCTTCGGTCCAAGATTGCAGCCATAATGACTGGCAGGGGTCGCGACGAGCACGCTCTTGGACAGACCCCCAGCCTAAAAGTATTGTATTATTAATTGAAATGAACTGCAATTTGTGGTTCAGTAAATCCTAGTTAGATTTTTCCCGAGCTCGTATTTTCTAGTAGATACGTCTGGAAATTGATTAGCAAACGTCCTTGCACATCCGATGGTACGACGATGTGCATTCATCCCGTCCGTAAATTGATAATCGGTTTTACCAGCGGAGTATAAAAGACCCACCTACGCTTTAAATGCACGTGCCATGGAATGTCGATCGCAAAACTGGTAAGTGCTAAAAAAAATCTTTAAACATTTAGGAGGGTTTTTTGGATTGTTATAATTAGCAAACCGTTGCCCTGTAGTATAATGGTGTTTGTGGCGATAACTTAGCTTAAATAGCATTCAGCTTATGGCCGGTTATAGTATTTTTCACATAGGATTGGTAGTGACAGTTCTAATTGCCATACGAAATTATACTTTATTCAATGGCAATAAGAGGCATGACCCGTTTCTATACTTATGGTTTTATGCCGTAACACCATTGAATTAAATATTAATTTCGGTTGGCAATTAGAACTGTCACTACCCATTCTATGTAAAAAATACTATACAATATCCAACTCGACAATAAATTTGCCTACTACCAGTAAAATTTTAACATTTTATATGGAAAACCTGTAAAAATACTACTGACAGTAAGCAATTCTATCGTGGAGTAGAATATTGAAACCGGCCATTAGTCAGGTATACGATGGATGACAATCCCATTTTTGAACATTTCCGTGCTCCAGAATATGCGCTAAGCCGTTGGTCTCGGTTACCACTTCATGTGGTAGTTATTATGCTAAATTGAAAATCTTATGGGCAGCTTGATAAATTCCAACAACAGGCCACAAACCTACATCTATTTACGAAAATTCTGTACTTTTATACAAAAGGGGTTTTGCTCTTATAAATCAAACGAATCCGTCCCACGGCTGGGCGAAGGCCTTGTCTCAAAAAGTGAGTTGAGTAAATTTGTGCCCACTTGCTGTTGTCCAACTGCGTTCTTACGTGCAGTCGCTTCATGGTCCCCTGAAAAAATATTTTACTTCAAACAAATCAAAGGTTCGCTAGTACTGCGCTACTGTACGAATCTATCGACTCTTGACTTGGCTGGAGCGGTGAGGCCTCGTTAGTCGAGCCCGAGCGCGTTTCCGATATTAAATTTATCGCTCCTGTTATTCCCCTCTACCTTCCTGTCTATGAGGGTATTCATATTGCTCGTGCATCTTCACAATAGTTTTTAATAACGGTTCATTTGCTGCTATTCTTTGTATTTCGCAGATTATAACTAGGCAGATACGTCGCTACAGAGGACATTTGATGATGCAATCTTGAATAAATAGTTGTAAGATAAAGAAAACATACAGGCACTAGTGTTGTATACTGCGAGTGAATAATGCAGCTAGTGATGACAACAATTATTTCCACATCGACTACTTTTCAACGGTAAATCTTCAGAATGCAAGTATATCATATAGGTGATTCTATTTATCTCGCGAGACAACTACATTTAAAGAATTCCAGTCATATTGAGAAGCTTAAAGACGAGAAAATACAATACAGTGCTCTATATCACAGCAATATTCACGTGATAAATCTCGAACTTTATGCAAAGCAATACCTTCATACTATCTTCAGCGTTTTTGCATGAACCGGCCTCACAAGCCCTGAAGCTAAGCGGTCAAAGTGATATGCGAACGTTGGATGCTACGCTTCAAAGACTTTGTACAAAGCAATACCAGCCAATAGGGAAGGTGCAATAAAGATGATATAAATTAGATAGCATCGGATAGATTTGAACCAGGCATTTATCAACCAAGCAGTAACCAGTATTAGTATATAGGTACATGCCATTGGTCAGAGGCGTTCGGAATTGTATTCGTATTCCAAACGTCCAGATTTCACCGAACTGTTTATAAAATAGCCCGCGATAAAAGTGCCTACCCTGTTTGATCCATGTGAAATAGTGTTTTTCTCTAATGGTTTAACGCCTTCTAAGACATCAGCAGAAGAGGAAAAATACTTCGTAATTATAGTATAATTAGTTTAGATACACAACTATTCTACTAATATTATAAATGTGAAAGTTTGTATGTTTGTTACTCAATCACGCAAAACGGCTGAACAGATTTGAAAAATATTTGGCACACAGATAGTTTATTACCTGATTAACACATAAGATACTTTTTATCCCGAAAAACTGTAAGGTTCCGTCTAAAGTCAACGCGGACGAAGTCGCGGGCGAAAACTAGTAGTCAATAATTGAATCATTTTCTGGGACTATAATTACGGCTTTTCATTTTCTGCTGACAGTCTGAAAAAGTATGTATATTAAAGTGGAAAGTAAATTGTTATAATTTTCTTCTATACATAATAGTATCTTTCTCACTCTCAGTGATACTGATGCAACCTCCACCTTATAGAGTGCGGAAAAAGCGCTTTAAAGTAAGTAATTTAATTAATTAGTGTCAGTTTACAAAAGCACAAAAAATATAGCAACAGCAAACCATTGTATAAATCGAGTAAATATAACTTAATTGTCGATGAAATATCAACTTAATTTCGTATCGTGTATTTACAGATGTAAAATTTCGCTGTGATAATAGGGGGTTAAGGTTAAATTTCCACCTCGAGCTGTGCATTAAAATTTAAATCATTTCTTATTTGCGATAAAGGTCAACACTGCAAGAAAAATAATGTATGCGTATTTCGTACTATTAACCACTTTAGGATCAGAATATCCTATCTATTGTAATAATCTTAATAATTTATGAATAAAGCCTACAAATAGTCCTAATAGCCAAAAAAATGTTATTTCTATTCGTTTTGTCCCCGCTGTAACTTATAATTACTTTCGGATGAGTTTAACGACAGTTTTTTCATAAGATTACAATATTTTTTTCTCTCGGTTATCTTTATAATGGAGTTTAAATGAAACTGCCTCGTTGGACCAGTGGAGCATGGTACAGGTGGCAAACGTCAGGTCCTGGATACGAATCCAAGGTCGGCTAGTGTTATATCCATTTTGCTCTAAAAATTTCAATAGCAGTCCGAAGTGGCGTACTCTGGTTTAAATAATATATTTCTGCCATAATGGTAGTGAGAGTATGACCAAATACCTATATTCAACCTATTCGCGCGGCAGAGAACAGAAAATGGCCATGAATCTGGTCAGCGCGAGAATGTAAACCGCTACAGTGGGCAGGGTCATTAAAATCAGCAGATTGGTTATATTTACGTTATATTATTTCATGTACACTTCCTTGCTCACTACTGTGCGATTGTGCTAAATCTAAATCAGAGATAAGAGTCAAAGTGATGGAAAATCTAGCTAGTATTCGACATCCGCTTACAACACACTTGACCCGAGTGTTACCAAGAGTATTCAAGAACACAAAGCTGAATGTCCACCATTCAGGTACAATAACTTATCTTAAGCTAGTTACTTAGATATATCAAATTTAGAGATAACACACAGAACAATAGTAATGTAATACAGCTATTTATGTAACTGTTACGTAATGAGGGTTATATTAATACTAAGCCGAGTGTAATCGAAATAGAACGATATAATTTTTAATAAGAGTAACGATATGCACTGATCAATGACTCAGAAAATAAATTACTTAAAAAGATAAATCAATTTATTAAGATAAACAGAACCAAATCAGTGACAAAAACTATTATAAATCCTCACTTATTAATTTTATCATTAAATATAGCACGCACGCGTGCTTATTGTGGAAGTTACATGTTAAAGCGGCAGTTCCCAAAATGTAACCTCCACAATATGGGCGCCATTTTTTCAGTTTTTATAGACCTGGTAATAATAGTAGATAACAATTGCATATGTCTTAATTTTATTGTAAAGATTCACATGGGTACCCGCCGGTATAATTAAAATGAAAAAAAAATGCTTGCCCCTTCGACCGTAGAGTCAATTCAATTTCATAATGTCAATTTCATAATTCGAGCATTACGACACCGGAATAGATAAAGGAAATTTACTCTTGGCCTCTTCATATAATATTCAAGGTATGATTTACATTGCCTATCTATCTATAACAATTTTAAATTTTAGTTTTGGTAAACCAATATTGTAAATTTTATAGTGACCTACACGAATTATAGGTATAATAGGTTCGTAGTATATAGATAGATATGTTAAATGAAGTCTGATGAATTTCTTAAAACGGTGACGGTGCAACAGTACCCAAAGGACTACAAACGATTCCAGATGGAATCAAAATATTGGCAATTAATTAATAGAAACAGAAAATTGAATTCCACGGCAATATCATTAGGGTTTGATAGAGCGTTTTCAGTTTCTCAAAATAAACAACTACAATCAAACGGACGTTTACAGGGAAATTAAACAAGGGATTTTGTAATCAACAAGTTTTCAGGACAAAGGACAACAGAAACAAGTGCTGGCCAAATGGGATAGAATCGCTTAAGCTAATAAAACGGGGCTCAATTAAAATCGGCAATAATTAATAAAAGAGTTCAAGCGCAAATATGTAATAGAAATATAAATATTACTCAACTTAACCAATATTTATTATTGATTATCTTCCCGAGACTGGACTAGCGCATTAGGAATGTCAGGGCGATCACATGATCCTAAATTGAGTGCTAGAATCGCAACGGCCAGCAAGCACGTCATGGCAGATAGGCAGAATAAAACACATGGTTTAAAACACTGTACCTAAGACGATTTCAATCCTTTACCATACTACAAAGTTGACGTTCAATGTGAAGCTCTTATATTGTACGAAGCTTAATTGGATATTATAAAAGTACTCCTAAAGAACACGCCAGAAACAAAAAATACGTTTACCTAGATTTCAAAACGTAAATAAACGGGACAAAATTGAACATAAATTTGTAACTAATGCTAAATATTGATTTTTGTTAACGCTGTTAACTATGTTCTTTCTCCTGTTTAAATATCTAATTTTTATTTTTAAAAGACGACTTTCAACAAATAATTTTACGATGCACTAAGTCTGTATCCCACTACTGGGCAAAGTCCACCCTTGACGTCTTATAAAGACACTATCTTACGAACAAATATATGCCTAGATTATATCCATCTATACATATTTATCTCAATCTGGCTACCATTATACCACACACCGATGACATTAGCTTTCTAGTTTGGGTAAACAAGGTAATACAAGAGCCTTATAACCTAACAAAAACTCAGCAAATTACTTCTTAAACCTCAAAAGTTAATACACATATAATGATTATGTCTGGTTCTGCTTCTCCATCTGGTTATGAACCGAACACAGCATTAATAATGATATGTCCTGCAAGCGGAGCGTAAAATCACATCTGTGTTGACTGCCAAGAGCTTGACAAAGGAAATTGTCTTGCCTTCGAAGTGATTGTCTCCAGTCGGATCGCTATTATAACTTTTCTCAAACAATTCCTGTGGATCCGCAGTAAATCGCAGCCTGTAGTGCTTTCACGAATTGAGACTGTGAATTAATGTTGAGCCAAAAAATTAATTTCGTTGGAAGAAAGAAGCAGTGTATTTTGTTGCGTGTTCCTAACACCCCACCCGTACTGTCCTGAAATACTTACCTACTGTCTCAATACATTTTTTTTATTGAGGTCTGGTCAGCGATTGAATCTTATCTCACCTGATGGAAAGTAACGCTGACTCAGTAATAGCCTATTCACTCTCAAATAGGCTAAGGAGACATAAGTAAGACCGAGTTCTGAATGGGTATGATCGGGCCATTCCATGTAACATGCTCACGGCATGTTGCACGGAATTACCTTACCGCCAAGCGACCCAGTCGTTTTCCGACACGATTAGATCGCTTGGCGATATGACTTTGCTGGGAAGGTATTATCAGCCACGGGGATAACCTGCCACCGTTAAAGGTGCTGCTGATTTAGCACTGACCAGGGATCACGTGTAGAAAGTCGAGAGTAAATGTTACGGACATGAGCAGCTTCGGCCCACTGTCGATATGGATCCCAAACATAAGCATAGATCGTTGATTTATTGATGTACCCACCAGCCGCCAATATTACCGACATCAGACCAACGGCACGAGCTGCCAGAGCCGAGTAAAAACTTTTGATTGAATTTCAAATGATTCTTTTTAGCTTTAGAGCTAAAACTAAGCAGTATGTACATATGTAATATCTCAGTATGGAAATATACGCGGTTCTAGACTTGATAAATGAAATGATTAATTTAGTGCAAAGACTTTTTAAATCTAGATAGAATTACTGTAGCGAACGGAGGCGTACAAGGATATTCTTGAAATAAATTCTTAACACCGGAATTTGTAACGTAACTCAATTATTAGAATTTATGAACTAAACCTTAGTGACTCTTTTTTTTATCTTTGTGGTATAAAGGATCGGTTGCTAATAGAGCAGCCAGACTTTCCACAAACATATTCATGCATGACAATTTTCACCTTCCTCCTTGCGTCGATCTCCTCAATGTTGAGGATCGTGACCTCTGGGAACAAAGGAATCACGAATTATGTTCTGCCCACCGGCTCGGTTCTCAGCCGTATATATCGCCTCAGATATTGTTCAGGCTGATCGATCGAACGCATGGGGCTACGAGCTCTTTGTCTTTCTTTTTCTACCTTACCAGTATTGTCGCCCTTTTTCCCAACTTCTTTTATAATTTTCTTGAATTGGTATCAAAACACCTAGCTAGGTATACTATACAATATTTTAACATACACATACAATATTTTTACACACATAAAACACCTTTTGTTTTTCCTCAAGCATTATTCTGCTGTATCAGCTTTATAAAAACGCCTGGTGATTTTTTTTTATTTCGCGTGACCGGCCGAGCGACTTTGCGCGATATCTGCATGATACATGCCTACCATAAATATTTTAGATACATCCTGTGAACACGTGATTGCGCGTTTATCGTTTCATGTGCACGATACGTATTATGTGGTTTAAAAAAACGTGGGTATAAAAAATGTAGGCATATGGGACAGTATTGGTTCTGAATTTCATTAGCAAAAACAAACATGGTTACTTACATATTGATTTCTTAGATTTACGCGAATATTACACATGAAATAAAACTATTTTACGGATTTTATCGCGGTTTATTTTTTATCCGACAATGTTTGGTCCCATGTAATAGGAAGCGATCTGACATTATAGCGGACACAATGATACCGGATTTTTTACACTTTTGACCGACCTAGGATTTAAGCCCAGGACCTCGTGATCGCTACGCACATTATTCGCCACTAAACCGACGAGGCAGGCAGAGATTAAAATATATTATTTCTACAGCTTATTTATATTCCTGATTTTATTAATTTTCTATAACGGTTCACTTATACCATTTACGGAAGTATAGCTTAAATATTTTTTTAGGTTTAAAATTTGGCAGGTTTGCAATTTGGCGACGTTTCTTTACTTGTACTATTGAAGGTCTTCCATCACAAACTAAAAGTATAAGAATCACAAATCCATTTCCGCCTCATCTAGACTTTCTTTTTGTGAAGCAGGCGTGTCGCGTCATATAAATTGTTCAATACAGAGTTCGGTCCCAGATGTTTCATTCGTCAAGGCTTTGTTTCATCACTGTACCGTGTGAGAATGTACCTCCAGCTAGCGCTATATTCGGAATAGACTATTAAAACCTATGCGTATTTTAGAACGAAGGTACAAGACAATATGATTTAATAGTACTGAGTTCTTAGATTTACGAGAATATTACACATGAAAAAACTATTTTTCAGATCTTATTTTTGATCAGCGGTTTATTTTTGATTCCCGACGTTTTGAGTGCTTTACAGTACCCATGGTCACGGAAAGGATTGAAGTGGTAAATGTCAAAAAGGCATAGTTGTTCAGGGGTACCCTCAAACTTCTTAATTATTTTTGTTGGCCCGATACTTGATTTTAGATTATATTAATTCCCGGATCCCAAATCGACGGGTGCACCCAGCCTTCTTCTCTATTGAAATTAGGATGTTTTTTAATTTCAATAAACTTGCGAACCATCCTTGGTAAGAAACGGTGTTCTTTCACGAGGATTTGTAGTTTATCAAATCTGATGTGGCGGGTGCGGTCAACGACATGTTTACAGACTGTTCACACAAGAGCACATGTTAAGGATTCATACCATTTTGTTAGTGAGATCAAAAATCTACATCTTACTGGCAATGAAACTTTGGTCAGTTTCGATGTCTAGCCACTATTCACATGCCTACCTGTGCAAGACTATCGAAATTGTAGAAAGGAAACTAGCGGAGAACAACATGCCAGCGGAATACTCAGAACTTAATAGCGTTCGTGTTAAAAAGTACTCTTATTTTGACTTTGACGGGTTCAAATTCTAGGTCGGACAAAAAGTGAAGTTTCTGTAGTAAAATTTCCACTATCAGGCCGGAGTCTGGCAGTGTCACCAGTAAAATGGCACTAGGCCCGCTCCCTATTACATGGAACCTAATATCGTAGGCGGAAATTGAGTGTACATAGACCACCTCTGCCACTACCGTTGGGGAATATAAGCGTAACGGTGTTTAGTTTTTTTTACAAATTAGGGACCTAAATAGCTCCAAAATGTAAACAGAAAGCAACAATGACGTAAATATCTCTGGATCAGCAATGGCAAATACTCTGCAATCTCTCAAGTTAAAGCTCCTTTTCAAAGCAACTTATATAAAACTGTTCTGCGAGCTTAACTTTCAGTTATTGTCCGCCCACAGTCCCAATCGACTTGTTGTCAGACATTTGAGGGTAGTTAGAGGTCTAGTATTACAAATTTTTGACATTTAGACATCATATTTGTACTAAAAATAATAGCCACCATGCCACGTGGACATGATTTATATGATTAAGTTTTTTGCTGGATATATATTTTATAAATTAAGCCCATTTTTTTTGCTTCTCATAAACATTTTGAAATGTTAATAAGTAAATTTTATAATTTCCAACAGTAAAAAAACGAACTAAAACAAAATAGTAGGTTCTTCAGAAAGTGTACAACATCTAAAGTACTAATCAGAAGACTATATAAGAACGGTAGGCTGCTTGACTGTACAAATTGGTATAATAACAATTATTAGTTATTGTAGTATTTTCTTTTTCATTTTCATCTAATTATGCAAATTGTTTCAAGCCTTAAGATTCTCATACCTAATACATCTATCCGGTTTTGCTTATATAAATGTCAAACACTACATTTAGTAAGAAACAAATTTAGTTCTGGAATATTTGCTAACACCACGACGTTAAGATTTTTTTTTTTTGTTTATTTTGTATGTCATAGTTTCCCCCGATATTCTTCGGAGGCACCTTGTTTGGCAGTAAAGGATGCTTCACATAACATAGATTTTTAATTTAATTTGGAATATTTATAGCTTTATTTTTGGCACTTCTAATGTTCAGTATGAAAATAGTTTTTAATTTTATGTCTGTTCTAGTTCGATATTTTCTCGTTGTACTTGATTTAATTGTATATTATGATTTTCTTTGTTTGTTTCTAGTGGATTTTCGTATCCTAATTATTTTATTCCTAGTTGCCGTTTTATTGATTTATGTGATATAGTTCTGTCCTTTTTAAATTAATGTTTTTGTTTCTTGTGGTCATGGTGGCTTCCCTTTCTTATTTCTCATTCTTTCAAGCTCGAACTTAAGTCGTCATAGGCTAGCATCTTTATAATGTTGCTTTTCCAGCTTATGTTGGCTAACTACTCGGGGTCCTGTTTGTTTTTGTTTTATGTGTAGGCTCACTGGGGTGTTCACGGTCTTCGCTCCCCCTTCCCATTAATCTTGCTATGCTACGTTGCATAGCAAGTGCAAGGGGGTCATACCGATGTATCTAATCGACTTCGAGGTTGACATGCTGGCGTTTTCCACGGCTGGTTTTTTATTTTGTGCATGAAAGTAATTTTTTTTTTTTTTATTTATTTATTGGGTTTATCAACAGGTGCTACAATCTTACATGCTTAACGTTTAAAATTTTAGTTCTAGGTACTTATATCTAATTGCACACCATATAACAGATAAACACTGCATTCAATTAATAGTGTAGATTAAGTTTACATTAAGACATACATAAATTAAGTTTCAAACAGAAAACAGAAAAAGTGTATACATACATATAGCTATAAAGTTGATAAAGACTTACGAAATGTATAAGGACTGTCGAAATGGATATCCAATATATAACTATACTTATTATATAGGTTACACATTCGTGGGATAGGTGAAGATCGGCCCATGACCGTTCGGTATCGCGGCATCGAAAATACATTTTTTATTATTGTACGGGGGTAATGATATGGAACAGCATATCCAAATCGCTCAAGTAACTGTGGACAATCGATACAGTTTCTCATTATTTTAAATAAGAACATTTTCATTACTAAAATATTCCTTCGGGATCAAACTCAGCGCCAGCTGGTCGATTGAAGGTTTAATGGTTCTCCCAGTATCGCCTCTCTTCACTTTGGTGGTTTATCCTGTTTCCTTTGGGATGCCTATTTCGTGGTGTATGCTTTGTGACGGGAGGCCTGGGCTGCTTTATATTTGTTCTTGCATCTTTTTGTTTCTAGGATCGCGGCGTGCACGCGGCGGCCACAGTATAGGGCAGCACATCTGTTTCTTCGAGTCATCTTTGAGATGGTAAGTTTTAACGATGCCTTTTCCTTATTGTCCCATCTGTCCCCCCCCCGTGCTCATCGCGATTCTTGTAATAATGAGTTGTCCCTTTTTCTGGGCGTTAGTGTCTTTAGCAATATGCTACGCTAGCCCTAGCGATGTTGTCCCATTTTCGTTTTATGGTGCATTCGTCGTTATACACCCCCATGTTCTACATCCTGAAGTTTTTCATTTCAGACGTTAATAACGTAGTATCTTAATATTCATTAATCTTTTCTTAAAGGTATTCTGAATATGTCTGAAAAATACTGAGTTCTTAGATTTACGAGAATATTACACATGAAATAAAACTATTTTACGGATTTTATCACGGTTTATTTTTGATATTTAGTTCCCGACGATTCCTAAACCTGGAAATTTAAATTGTTAGTGATTCAAACGCGCGCGCGTGCTTTCCCCCATTCGCGATACAGGCCAGGACGCGGTGGAATTTGAGTGCATTTGCGTACCGTGTGCAATACCGTAATGCATTTATTTATACATATAGAGCAATACTGAATAATTACAAAACAATAACATACTTTAAAAATAATTCTAACTAATTTAGTTGCCGATTTAGAACAAACTGCCATTAGCTCTTGCGTTAATTTTAGAAGTTATATAAGTATATATTAAATTATCTCTTGCAGATATGCTATCGTAATTGGTATCTATTATAAAAGTGATCCAAATGATGCACTTGTTCAGTAGCGAACAGTTATACACTTCCAGTCACGTATTTGTTGTTAAAGTAAAGAGAAGAAACAGAACGGTCTGCAAACGGAAGTGGCCGCGAGGCGGGATAACTTCCGTTTCCGGTACACACCTGTCGCACATAAACATTGTTAAATTATAGCCCAAACTGTGTGAGGACGAGATTTGCCGAACATCTGTTAATTTTCCTTGTAAGGGTTGATAGTAGCCAATATTGGTTTAGGCATATTACGTTACCGTGGTAAGAGAAATAATAATATTCAATCTATATCATCACGCCAGATCCATTGCGGGGTAGGCATACATATATTATTAGTCTCTACAATATCATCATGCCAGATCCCTCACAAATTGGCTGCCAAAATGAGTCCCGTTTGTGTAATGTCAAATATCAAACGAAACATCACCATGGAATTTGGTTTAGCCGTTCGAGCGAGGCAATAACACAGACAGACAACAGAAAAGAATTATAAAACAAAATTAGATATAGATCCGATCGTTACCTGTAAAAAGGCAGAAAAATACCTACAAGAGTAGGAGAGGTACCTACTTTAAAAGAAAATACATTCATAATAAAATTGCTATGGTTGGTGTATTTTACCAGTATTTCATTAAGATAGTATTTCCTATCTGCTACATATTTCTCGTTGAAATTATCCTTAAGTACCTACTTTTATTTTTAAAGCGACATTTTATTACAGAAAGTTTTAAATTCATTAAGTTGTAGGTTTTTACGATTATTTTCGCCTTGTGCTTTCAATTTAAAAATTGTTTTTGGGTCTAAAAGGTGAAATAAATTTTAATTTACCGCGGCCTCAATCCCGTCTCCTCAAACCGGTCCAAGCTTAATAAGATTTTAATAATGAATGCGAACAAAGGTGTCAATTTGTTATGTGTAGGTGAGCACTGTAGCTTAATTACGCATCTTACAGCAGCAACGTAATTGGTTTTATCCATATCTAAGTAGAGGTCTACACGCAAGTAGGTACAATAGTTTAAGGAATGTTAGTTAAAGCACTACTATTTTACGTAGTTCAGTATTAAAGCTCGTGGTTCAATAAGAACGCAACGCAAATTCCAACTTTTTATAAGTATTTATAACTATGAGACATATTATAATTTTAAAATACCTTTTTATAACAAGCTTCTATAGCATAAAACAACGACGATATCTTGCTTTGTTGAGGAGTTCCTATGGCTTCTTCCCGGCACCCTCATCAGACCCTGGACATCAACCGGGTTAAAAGTACTCGGCAAGACAAATTCAACGAGCCTAACCACGGCGAGGTTATATTGAGTAGTTGGGTGGTTCTATTGTTCACCTTTCGACTTCATCATCAGACCCTGAATATCATCCGGTTATAAAGTACTCGTCAGTAACAATCTAACAAGCCTAAACACGAGGGGGTTAGGTGTATATTTTACTTCCGACTCCATCATCAGACCAGCTCCGTAATACCATATTATTGCATTGTCACTGAACTTACATACGTATGCCACACTCCATTTATCAGGTTTCAGAATTAATATTATCGTTAATAATAAAACAAGAAAGTTTGCCTAATGTAGGTAAAATCTATTTGGCCTTTAGCCAACAGTGTTCATGGATCGCGGAACTAGGTATCTCCCCGGCTAAGTGGTAAATAGTCTTAAGAGCTTGTAACTTTATGAACCAAAGACATATTCAGCAAAGCTAGTTACACAGCCCGAACCCTTAATTACACATATCAAAGAGGGATTTAATATGAACTATGCAAATAAGTCCTAACTGTGTCTGTCTAGGAACATTTCAATGAGGTTTAGTGGTTCAAATCTGTTTGAAGTGCTCCGGCTCTCTGCCAAACTTTCTGGACTCCCTTTGGGTTTCGACACTGCTTGTGTATTAACAGTTGTTATCGACTGACCACTTAACTATTTTACCTTCTGGCAAATACTTAAATTAAATATTTACCGAATATTTATAATAGGAATATTTTACCGACAAGAACTTAGATTAAATATCTATCTAATTATGTTAATATGCTGCTTTTCGCTTTATAAAGCAGGTACTTGAAATTCTGAAAGCGTTTAATAAATTCGTGGCCAATAATAATTAGGTATGAAATCCCGAGTATATATTCGGACAGAATTTAGTCCGAAAATATATCGAAAGTATGTTTATGTCGATATTATGGTCACTAATAAATTAGGGGGTCTGTCCAAGAGCGTGCTCGTCGCGACCCCTGCCAGTCATTATGGCTGCAATCTTGGACCGAAGACGTACCGCAGTGCGGGCTAGGGCGTCCCCCCGAGGCGACGCGTACCGGCGCGCCCCCGTCGGTACGAATATAGGTGGAAGCGGCGATGGGGGCCGCCACCCATCACGCCGGGCCCGAACTGGCGAGTCGTGGGGTGCAGAGTGCCGAATAGGCACTTGGAATGTAAGAGGTGGTATGGAAGATAAGATGCATGAGGTGATTGATGTAATGAAAGAGAGACGCCTGGATGCTCTGTGTGTAACAGAGACAAAGCGGAGGGGCAGTGAAACCTGTGATCTTCCTGATGGAACGATGGCTCTGTGGTCTGGGGTACCGCAGAGCAGTCGTGCCAGCATGGGGGTGGGTATCTTGCTGTCCCGTCGCCTGGCCTCTGGAGTGAGAGATTATGGCCTGTGCGATGCGAGACTTCTCTGGGTCCGTTTAAAACTGGGTGTCACTAGAGTATTTTTGGTCGCAGCGTATGCTCCCGTAAGCTCGTCGACACCCCAGGACCTTGAGAAGTTTTGGGATAATGTCAGGGAAGTTCTGGATTTGGCTGAGGCTAATGAAAAGGTGATTCTGTGTGGCGATCTGAACGGATGGGTAGGAACCAGGCGGCAAACTTGCGACGCTGCTCTGGGTCCTTATGGTGATAAGAGAGTGAACGATGCAGGTAAGCTCATTGTAGATGTTTGTTTGGAAAGGGGTCTCCTTGTGTCTAATACGATATTCAAGCACAAGGACATACATTTGTATACCTGGAGAAGGAATGAACAAAAAAGCATGATAGATCTGATTCTGGTTGATAACCGTCTCCGAAGCAAACTACAAGATACGCGTGCGTATAGAGGCCCCACTCTGGAATCAGACCACTATCTCGTAGTTGCGCGGTTTAGTGGTCTGTTCAGGAAGTGGAGACACTGGCGAGAGCGTATCCTCTTCGGAGACCTTGAAAGATTAAAGGTTGAAAAGTTGCAAGATGAGAGCGTGAGGAGAATGTATGAAGACAGAGTCCGAGACAAGCTTTTGACAGCAGGCTCTTCGGACTCAAATGTAGATGAATGCTGGAATAGCCTGAAAGAGAGTTTAGTGGAATCCGCGAAAGAAGTATGTGGTTGCTCAAAGAAGCATATTACAGCAAAAGGTGATGCATGGTGGGATGCGGAGTTGCAAAGCTCCGTAGAAAGTAAGAAGAAAGCGTGGCAGGACTATGTATCTTCTTTGAACCTGAATGCCAGTATGACAGAGATGAGGAAAGAAATATACCGGCAATGCAAGAATGCCACTAAAACTTTAGTGAAAGAAAAGCGTGAAAGAGCTAGTATGATTGAGGAGGAGAGGCTGGCGAAGAACTTCGAGAACAACACCAAACTCTTTTGGAGCAAGGTGAGAAAGGCTCGAGGTGATTCGTCAGGCTCCAGAATGGAAAGGATAAAATCTAAAGATGGTGACATTCTTGCAGACACACAAGCTGTGCTAAGCCGGTGGAGTGAATATTTTGGAGAAATGTATGGAGATGACCCGGATGCTGATGCCGCAGACGTGCCTAAAGGCGTGATTGCGGCACCAGAATCAACGGAGGACATCACTATGGAAGAAGTTGAATGGGCGATAGGAAGTATGAAAAACGGTAAAGCTGCGGGAGTAGACATGATATCTGCCGAGATGATCAAATATGGTGGAACTTGCGTCCGGGACGCTTTCCGGGCCCTTGCAAACCTTTGCTGGAGGACCGGTAGAGTCCCTACAGATTGGCGCCGCGCAGTCATAGTACCCTTGTATAAAGGCAAGGGCTCACAATATGACTGCGCCAATTACAGGGCCATCAGTTTGATCAGCTTGGCAGCCAAGGTGTACGGTAAAATTATTGAACGGAGAATGCGCGTGAAGTCCGATGGAATGTTGTGCAAGGCACAAGGGGGTTTCAGGTCTGGAAGAGGATGTTCGGATCAAGTCTTCTCACTCCGCAACATCGTAGAGAAGCATCTGGCAGTGGGCCGGAAGGTTTTCTGCGGTTTTGTAGATCTGGAGAAGGCATTTGACAGCGTTGTGCGAAAGAGACTTTGGGACATTTTGCCAGAGTATGGTATAGATGGCACTCTGTTGCGAGCCGTCCAGTCCACTTATGTGGACTGCAAGGCATGCGTACGGGTGGGTGGTAACAGGTCACCCTGGTTTGACGTTAAAATCGGCGTCAAGCAGGGTTGCGTGTTGTCCGCTAGACTGTTTATAGTATATCTGGACAAAAGTCTTCAAAGACTGAAAGCGATGAATGAAGGTGTACAAATGGGTGACTTAGTGGTAAACCATCTACTTTATGCAGATGACGCGGTTTTAATAGCGCCAACAGCCACTGATCTGCAAATACTAGTCACAGTTATGAAAAACGACTGCATGATCAATGGCTTACACTTGAATGTGAAGAAAACCAAGATTATGGTTTTTGAAAGGGAAGAAACCAGAACGAATGTAAGGATTGTGGTTGGTAACGATGTGCTGGAGCAAGTGAATGAGTTTGTATATCTTGGATGCGCCTTCAGTAAGGATGGGAAATACACCGCTGACATAGAGAGAAGAGTGAGTGCAGGGAACAGAGTGAATGGTGCGATGGGAAAGCTACTCGGGAGCCGGCACTTAAGCCATAAGGCGCAGCTGGCCATACATAACGGAGTTCTTGTCCCAACGCTGTTATATGGTAGCGAGAGCTGGGTATGTAAGAAGGAGAATGAAAGTAGGATTAATGCGGTAGAAATGCGAGCTCTGCGGAAGATGTGCGGAGTGAAGCTGACCGACCGCATTAGCAACAGCATAGTAAGACAGCGAGTAGGTATGAAAGATAGTATCGGTGTAAAGATGAGAAAGGGCATGCTCCATTGGTTCGGGCATATAGAAAGAATGCCAGAGGAAAGAATGACAAAACAGATATACAATGTGAAAGTGGAAGGATGCAGGTACCGGGGAAGACCTAGACTATCTTACCACGACCAAATAAACCGAGTCTTATCTGATGGAAAAGTCAAGAGTCTCCGTAACCGGCGAGCGTGTATGAGACGAACTATGAGAGTCGAGGAAGCCAGAGAGGTATGTAAGGAAAGAACCTGTTGGAACTCTGTACTCTCTGCCTACCCCGCAAGGGATCTGGCGTGAGGTTATAGATAGATAGATAGATAATAAATTAGGTTTAAATTAGGAAAACTGCCTCGTTGGCAGTTGGCAGTTGGCAAAGCGCATTGGTTTGTGATCGCGAGGTCCTAGGTTCAAATCCTAGGTCGGACAAATATAGTTTTTCTAACAAAAACTTCCCAGTATGAGTCCGAAGTCTGGAATACATGCGACCTAACATCGTTGGCGAGACGTGGGTCTACTCAGTACACCTCTGCCACTCCCGCTAGGAGAATATAGGCGTGACGGCAATAAATTAGGTTTAGAAATATTATAAGCCATGTTAGTTTTGATAAGTTTACATAAAAGTAAAATGACAATTCGAGTGTGTAAATATCAAAACTGTATTCTCCTTTTAGGTAGTTGTTTATTGAAAAAAAAACAGGTAGCCATGGATGTAGCCACCTTTGTCAAATAGTTATCGACTGGTCTCGCAAAAAAGATTATAATTAAGGTTTACGTGTAACAAGCTGCAATGCTGTAGCATTTATTACAGAAGCTACCTAAGGCAAATGTGAATTTGACGATCATCGTAGTGACGATATACTTTACGTAAATTCTAAAAGAAATTTAAGAAAAAAAAGAGTGGTTCTCTAGTAGCATTTGCTATTTTTTCAACTGACTAATTGCGACACAATCTTTCATCGCAATACTGGCGGCACTGGCCCCAAGCGGCTGTATGTACGGATATGAAATAGGTTTATGGTAGGACTGATTTAAAGGCGATAGCGATATTTTATATTCTTTAGTAAATATCAGATTTTGTTCAGCCAGAATACGTCTACTGTAATACACAGGGCTCACCCAAAAATCGTCACAATGCCGAACACCGGGTTTGTGTTATATGCATCTAGCTTTTACCCACAACCCCATCGGCCCATATTGCAGAGGGACCTGCCTACTCCACGTCTTCCGGTACATGGTCGCAACCCGAGAATCTTTTTGTCCTGACCAACGAGTTATAAGATGCGCAGGTACATACGATAATCTACCTAACGGGGAATCTTAATGCGGAATATACCGTCAAAGGAGCTTTGATTATAATATAACAATAAAGCCCTTTTATTCCGATTTCACTACAGCTTTGACAATACATATTTCCAAATTCAATTTGTTATAGTATGTCTCGCAAATCGGTGTGCCTCCTGGCATAGGCCTCCTCCAGATCTTTTCATTGATCTCTATCCTCAGCTTTTCTGGTCCAGTATGGCCCCAAGGTTAGGCGGATATCGTCTTTTCATCATGTTTTCGGATATAGGGCATGTAAAAATTCAATACCTAAGAAAAGCATAGGTACCTATTTGAAAAGGACAACCTGGTGCTGCGGGGGATTTCCAACTGTGCTGCCGCGTTTGTGTAAAATACAAGTACCTACCTACTTTAAGCATAAGTTTCTATTTCAAAAAGTATGTTTTTATTTTAGATTTTGGTTCAATGGTAGGTAAATGTGTTTTTTGCGTAAATCAGTTTTTAATAGCAGAGATTTATAATGCTTGGGCTCGCCACATGCAGGCACAGACAATCACGAGATATCCATTCAGGTTTGAACCAGATTTTCCCCAAGGGTTCATGTGAAAGGAAATTCTGTACTCGGATACTACCTACGATAGGCGGGCATATAGAAATATACGTGTAATCTAAATTAATCTGTTAGCATTTGCATCGTGAAATTGGTAAATGTATTTCTATGGTTATAAGTCAGACAATCAATTAATGATAAATTAGTGCAAATAGACCTTCATCAATAAGTTTCATTTTAAACTATGCACCTTCGTACGACCACTATAGAACACCTCAAATTATGATAGTCAACACACATAGCGATATACATTATGATAACTAATAAATATTGCGTATCATTATGATTACTCACGACTTAACAAAGGACTTGGAGCCTTGAAGTAACTCTTAGCTCTCAGTAGGAAACTTATTTATTTCAAAATTATATATGATTCACATTTTGCACTTTCAGAACAGTAGTGACTTATCCCAAAAAATCGAGTTTTTGAGAAACTAATCGCGTCCCTTCAGAACCGAGCGGCGCGGGTAGATAATTTAATATTCACCAGATAGAGCGTACCTTATAATGGTCCTCTATGACCGTAACTCGATTTCTTAGATTTTTAAGTTAGGAGTATACCGTTTTAAAGGTGCGATTTTCTATATCATTTTCAGAACTGTAGTCGTACATTTCGGCTTTTTGGAAGTATGCTCCTAATTCATTAACTCAGGGCAGTGTTTGAACCTTCTACTTAATAAGTATTATTGGTGCATTTACGAGACATGTGTCGATTTTGATATGAAACATGAATGCCAAAAACTGCCTCGAGGTACTGGGTATAAATCCTAGGTCAGAAAAATGAAGCTTTTCTAACGAAAACTTCCCACTATGAGTCCAATATCTGGAATTGTGCCCGGTATATAGCAATAGGCTCGCCCCGTATTACATGGGTTCTAACATCGTCGGCGAAAAGTAGGTGTACTCAGCCCACCTCCGCTTGGGGAATATGGGCGTGACGTGCCAACAACAAGATTCGAAACAGTTGTACCGAAAAAAAGCCTCATTTGTATCTTAATCCCGAATTTACATTCACCAGTCAGAATGCAGAGGCGCTAATCTTACAGAACAAACAAAATGCTTCATAGCTCATTCCATTAGGAAAGAACCTGTTGGAACTCTGTACTCTCTGCCTACCCTGCAAGGGATCTGACGTGATGATGTGTTGTGGCTGTTGTAGCTCATTCCAATCTGAAACTGAATTTCGATCTTACATTCTCTAAACTTTCCGTCTCAAAAAACGAACAAATACGCGACGCGATGCCGGTCGGTGGGCCCACTGTGCTCGAATTTAGCCTATTCAAATGTTCCAATAAACCGACTTCAAAAATCGAAAAATAAATATTTGTATTTGGTACCGGTTACTGCAGTCGGTTACTTGGCACCGACCTAAAATATTTATTTTTTGCTGTTAGTAGTAAATTTCCCTTTTTTAAAAGTGACGAGTGAAGTAATATTTTGGAGAAATGTATGGAGATGACCCGGATGCTGATGCCGCAGACGTGCCCAAAGGCGAGATTGCGGCACCAGAATCAACGGAGGACATCACTATGGAAGAAGTTGAATGGGCTATAGAAAGTATGAAAAACGGTAAAGCTGCGGGAGTAGACATGATATCTGCCGAGATGATCAAATATGGTGGAACTTGCGTCCGGGACGCTTTCCGGGCCCTTGCAAACCTTTGCTGGAGGGCCAGTAGAGTCCCTACAGATTGGCGCCGCGCAGTCATAGTACCCTTGTATAAAGGAAAGGGTTCACAATATGACTGCGCCAATTACAGAGCCATCAGTTTGATCAGCTTGGCAGCCAAGGTGTACGGTAAAATTATTGAACGGAGAATGCGCGTGAAGTCCGATGGAATGTTGTGCGAGGCACAAGGGGGTTTCAGGTCTGGAAGAGGATGTTCGGATCAAGTCTTCTCACTCCGCAACATCGTAGAGAAGCATCTGGCAGTGGGCCGGAAGGTTTTCTGCGGTTTTGTAGATCTGGAGAAGGCATTTGACAGCGTTGTGCGAAAGAGACTTTGGGACATTTTGCCAGAGTATGGTATAGATGGCACTCTGTTGCGAGCCGTCCAGTCCACTTATGTGGACTGCAAGGCATGCGTACGGGTGGGTGGTAACAGGTCACCCTGGTTTGACGTTAAAATCGGCGTCAAACAGGGTTGCGTGTTGTCCGCTAGACTGTTTATAATATATCTGGACAAAAGTCTCCAAAGACTGAAAGCGATGAATGAAGGTGTACAAATGGGTGACTTAGTGGTAAACCATCTACTTTATGCAGATGACGCGGTTTTAATAGCGCCAACAGCCACTGATCTGCAAACACTAGTCACAGTTATGAAAGACGACTGCATGATCAATGGCTTACACTTGAATGTGAAGAAAACCAAGATTATGGTTTTTGAAAGGGAAGAAACCAGAACGAATGTAAGGATTGTGGTTGGTAGCGATGTGCTGGAGCAAGTGAATGAGTTTGTATATCTTGGATGCGCCTTCAGTAAGGATGGGAAATACACCGCTGACATAGAGAGAAGAGTGAGTGCAGGGAACAGAGTGAATGGTGCGATGGGAAAGCTACTCGGGAGCCGGCACTTAAGCCATAAGGCGCAGCTGGCCATACATAACGGAGTTCTTGTCCCAACGCTGTTATATGGTAGCGAGAGCTGGGTATGTAAGAAGGAGAATGAAAGTAGGATTAATGCGGTAGAAATGCGAGCTCTGCGGAAGATGTGCGGAGTGAAGCTGACCGACCGCATTAGCAACAGCATAGTAAGACAGCGAGTAGGTATGAAAGATAGTATCGGTGTAAAGATGAGAAAGGGCATGCTTCGTTGGTTCGGGCATATAGAAAGAATGCCAGAGGAAAGAATGACAAAACAGATATACAATGTGAAAGTGGAAGGATGCAGGTACCGGGGAAGACCTAGACTATCTTACCACGACCAAATAAACCGAGTCTTATCTGATGGAAAAGTCAAGAGTCTCCGTAACCGGCGAGCGTGTATGAGACAAACTATGAGAGTCGAGGAAGCCAGAGAGGTATGTAAGGAAAGAACCTGTTGGAACTCTGTACTCTCTGCCTACCCCGCAAGGGATCTGGCGTGAGGTTATAGATAGATAGATAGACGAGTGAATTAGATGTTTTTTGAAATTTATATACCTATATTATATTAATCTCCTTAGTTCTACAGTAAGGTACCTACAGGATTGATATAATACCCATAATAACATAATCTACAGATTCGTATTACTTGTCGTTAAGGAGTTCCCTGGTGTATCTTCAAACTTAAAGGTTCAATACCGATGAAATTATAATGGGACCACCTTGCAGCTATACTGAACCTAATGCAAAAAGAATCGTCAAAATCGGTCTACAATTGACGGACATATCAGTGAACTTAAAAAAAAGCATACGAACGACGAACATATAGCCTCCTTCGTTTTGAAGTAAGTCAGTTAGTGAGACATTGGGATTCGAATCTTTGCACTGTTTCAGATACAAATGATTAATGAATTTAACCAGTGAGACACTTTTGCCATGTCTAGCTTCTACCCAAAAACAATATAGGTAGACGGTTAGGTACAAAGCAAAGATAGGTATAATGTGCTGCAGTCGTCTTAACAATCAATTGAACCTTAAGAAAACGCGAATACTCCTCAAAATGCCGTGAAAAAGATACCGAGATGTTAATGACAAGAATCACGGGTCATAGTACTTAGATGACCCGAGATTCTTGTCATTAACATCTCGGTATCTTTTTCACGGCATTTTGAGGAGTATTCGCGTTTTCTTAAGGTCATCTAAGTACTATGACCCGTGATTCTTGTCATTAACCTTGTTGTTCTTAGTCTTCTTGTACCTTTTAAAAAATATAAGTTTTTTTACCTATAAGTAAATAGGCTACTCTGCTAACTCGCCAACCGGGGCGCCGTGTCGTTAACCAGGGCCTGCGGTTACGAGATAGCTACAACCTAGTTCGATAATTTTTCCATTACATTTACATTGTTTCAATATTATACAGTGCTTTAACGCTGGAAGTGCGGGCGTCCCAAATTTAACCCATTTCGATGATCTTCCTGCTCTAGTTAATATTTTATTATGCGTATAATCTTTTTATGACTTTTCATGAAATATGATGATTATTATTTATACGAGACTTCAATCACGTAAATGCCATATACATATTTTTTTATCAAAATTTACCTCTAAGCGCGGTTGGGTCAATTTTGACCCAGTCATGGATGTCGGAGTTTAACTTTATCTTTCTTCTAAGTTACACACAAGTTACAGCACTATGCACCCAGATATTCAAATATAAACTAATACAAAAAAGAAACCGGATGTAGTATCATTTTACAATAGTTCAAAGTATGAGGTAGATGTTGTGGATCAAATGGCTCGTAATACTCTGCCAAAGCCCCATCTAGGCATTGGCCAGTTCACACTTTTTATAATTTACTAGACTTAGCAGCAATAAATACTTGGATATTGTATCGTGATCAAAATGGAAAAAAAATTAGCAGAAGGAAGTTTATCTTACAGTAAGGAGAAGAGCTAGCTGAGCCATATGCAAATAGCAGGAAAACGTCTAATACTCGTATCAATATACCAAACGAAATACCTGGACGTCAAGACAAACGCACTCGTTGTCAGGTAAAGTCTTCTTGTGCCGGTAACAAACCGTGTGTAAAATACCAAGCTTGTAAAAAAACGGTTTGCAAGAAGTGCACATCGAAAGAGTTTTCCATTTGCTCATTATGCGATTCCGAAGAGTAATAATTGCCATTTTTATAATTTTATTTAATTTTAACTTTAATCACTTGTGATGTGATTTCTATTTTAAGCCAAAGTATACCAAACATATGTGTAATATGTAATAAAAACATTCCATCATAATTACTAGTTTTATTTGTATACATATCTTCAAATTACTGTAGCAAAAATATAATGACCAAAATTGACCCATCCGCGCTTCTAGGAGTGTTAGGATGTTCCGCGCTTCTAGTGTTAATAACTTAAATCCATATCGTTACTTACTGGACGATTTAACAGCTATTGTAGGGAGCAACTTAATGACGTCATATTTTCTTGGGTGAGTAATAATAAGGCCAATTAAAATTGGTCAAGGACCATGCTAACACTAAAACCGGCTTTCATGTTAGGAAGGGTGGTATCATTGATAGTTGCAATACTGAAAGAAAAAAAATAGTGTTACGCATTCGAAACACCACTAATGTTACTGAACTCCAGCCTCATGTCTAGCTACACAACAGCTGTGTTGAAATTCTCTGTCTGCATAGTTTATTGTGAGTGATAGACAATCGTGATTAAAATGTATTGCCTACCCAGATGAGCACATGTCCTTGCATAGGTTCGCCAAACTCCGATTTGTGTTTATAGGTACTTCGCTAACTGTTTTGATTAGTACGCAAATGTAAATTATAACGGCGCACTCTGCGTAGGCGACGCCGTAGTAAACATGTTGTTTGGGTATGCCTATAAATAGCCATCACCAGACAAAGTACTCTCAATATCGTCTTAGCTCTCTTACCGTTCGCATAAACTTAAGAATTATTGTAAACGACTGTAATACTTTGACTATTTTTCATAAAGATTATATTTGTGATAAAATATATTTTGTATAAAGTCACGCCAGCCTTTATATTTGACTACCTAGTATTTTTAACAATAAGCGTGTTTTGCTATGATTTATGTTCTTTATTTAGTCAACTAAATAAGTCATTTTTTTGATTACCACTTTTTTATTACTGAATCGAGAATCGATGCGATTTGACGGCTTTTGGAATCGATCTACTGTATTGATGCAGTGGTTCAGCTCGATTTAAAAGCTCGATTTCTCGATTAATCGATTTTAAATCGGCATGCCTAGCCAAAACTTTGGGGCCTTTTTTCTTGATTCTTAGCCATTTTTCGCTTTGCATTATTACGTAGCCTAAACAAAAAAAGCAGCAAGCAAAAAACATCAACAAATAGTTTATTGTAATAGCTATATTGCGATATTTGATGACTAATCCGCAAAAAAGCTTGTAGTCGCTCCCCTAAACTAAGAAAACGCGTACTCCCAGATGAAATCAGAAATGTAATCGGCGCGGTTTTTGTGCGAATGCCAGACGTCGGAAATTATATACAACTCCACCGGAGTGTGAGCACACTTGTAAAAGCTGAAAATAATCACAGAATTTATACAGAACATTTGTACAAGTTTAAATGTATTTGTGTCTGTAAATATTACATGAGGTTGGCTACAAAACCTTATTCCAACCTATCGCGGCGCGCAACGATAACTTCTTGAAATAATCGGACCAAGCCGTCCATTAAAGATGGTTAAGATGATTATCTCTATCTATCTATCTATGTCATCACGCTAGATCCTTTGTGGGGATGATTAAGTCCATGTTTAATGCTCTATAGGCGCTGACAAGTAATCCAAAACCTTTAGGGCCTTGTTTCTTGATTCTTAGGCATTCTTTGTTTCAAGGATAGGGATTATTACGTAGCCTAGACACATAACAAAGCAGCAGGCGGTTATACATAAGCAAAAAACATCGACGAATAGTTTATTAAAATTCCTTTATTGCGAAATTTCGATGACCAATTCGCAAAAAAGCTTGAAGTTACTCCCCTTAAGTAAGAAATCTCGTACTTCCAGATGAAATTAGAAATTGAATTGGCGCGGTTTTTGTGGGGCTGCCAGACGATGAAAATTATGTACAACTCTACCGGAGTGTGAGACGCCCAGACTGCTGGGCACTAATTCGCTATAACCAAACACAGCGTTTTACAATAACCTCGTAAAAATATCGTGTAATGGTATGCTGTATGACAGTAGAGTATATACAAGGTGTAACGTAAATAACGCAAGACCTCAGGCACCCCGATCAGAGAATTGCTTCATAAATTCAAAAAGAAAACCAAATTTCCAAATTTAAAGGTTTTTACCCTTTAAGCACTTTTATACCCCAATGAACAATAAAACTTGTACGTGTTTGTGTGCATTTTCAGAAATATGTTTTAAAATGCATTCAATTGCAATCTCCTTATTGCTATGAATCAAGAATAAATTTAGTTTTTATAGCGCACTGAAGGACCAAAAGCATTTTTTGCAAATTTAAAAAAAAATGTAGTGATACATCAAAAATAGTTGGAATCAATTCAGTTACGGATTTAGAACAAAATACTTTCAGGTGTTGCGTTTATTATGTTACACCTTGTATAGAGTAAATCAGCGCTGTAACTTGACTTTAAAAGTGTAACAGCTTTTAGCTGAATGGGGAACCCGTTTTGATGGCGACAGAGGTCTATATTTGTTTTTATTTAATTACGTACGTATTTTTTTTTGTTCATTTGTTGTTGGACTTGTTTTCTTCTTTGCCATTTCATGATGTTATCGTAACGCCCCGGAATACGTGTTTAATTTATCTTATTATAATGAGGGCTCTAATGGGAACGGGAGAGTTCTCGGCCATCTAATTATGTGTGTATTGACGAGCCTGTCCGTTGCACATACTCGTCAATAAACACTTTATTCTAGATCCTACTGCCTGTGTGAATTAAAAAGTATCAGGGCAAGACGAACCCCATAGTAAGTTTTGCCACAAAAGAGGTTGCACTGATTCGGTTTTCCCATGAAAGAGCTTGCACTAATTCTAGAGTAAAATTTTCAACGTCGACGTGTAGGTAACTTATTATTATGGATCAGTAAGATTAATCAAAGTGTAAACTGTAAAATGTTCACATTCTTGTGTAATAATAATGTGACCTGTTTTGTTGTAAAATGTTTAAAAATATAACTGAATACATATACAAATATTGATATAATATGTGGTTAGAAGGGGGTAGTTACCAGATTTCCAAAATTGTATTCCTATCACTTCCATGACTTATATTTTTAATCCCCACGACATCCAAGAAATATAAAGTACAGTCATGAACAGGGAGAGTAGGAGCGTCGTCAATAACTAGATGGAATTTACTGAGTATGTTTGGATTAAGTAGCCATTTTCATACTATTCGTAATTCACCTCTTTATAATAATCGCCAGTAGTACCCGTGGATGTTTATGTTAAAATCTTGTTTCTTTTTTGGCTTCGTGCTAGTTTTAACAGATACATATAAACTTGGTTATTAAAACATTCTTTTCCTAGAGAATTGCCTTGATTCCTAGAGAATCTCTCGTGGAAGATTTTCTTCATAATCGTATTTCCTACCTGCTTTAAAACTTAATCATGTATTTCGTGGGAAATAAAATATTTTGTCGTGAAAGTCGCGGAAATTAATGTATAAAATATTATTTTTTCGAAAACAATGGGCTTTAATAGTCTGTGAATAACCAAACGAAGGTAGTTTAAATTTAAATTGTATAAAGTTATCTATATACAACCTTAACGTAAATTACCCCGCTTGAAGGTTAGGAAGGCTATAATAGGCGTAACATTATTTTTACAATAACAATATTAATGGTTATACGTAAATTCTAATAATACTTAAGTTCCAAGTAAAACCATACACATGTTACTTACACACGTATCCTTTTTACAATTTTTCATTCCAAAGTCAAGATTCACAATCTTGAGGTTTAAATGCTAATCCTGATATAAAGTAGCTTCCTTATTTAAGATAAAAATCTTTTATAAAAAAAGGTAAACCGACTTCAAAAAGCAACAAAATAAATATTTGAAGTCGGTGCTGGTTGGTGCAGTCGGTTACTTGGCACCGACTTCAAATATTTATTTTGTTGCTTTTTGAAGTCGGTTTACCTTTTTTTATAAAAGATTTTTATTTTACAATTTTAAGTGACCAGTGAATTCTATAGTAGGGTACCTATAGGATTGACGTAATACCCATAATATCGCAATTTACACATGCCTATTGTTTGTCGTTAAGGAGTTCCCTGGTGTATCTTCTAAGTCCAAAGTCCAATGTCAATAAAATTAATATGGGACCACCTTGGAGATATACTGAACCCAAAGCAAAAAAAAATATCAAAATCGGTCCACAATTGACGGAAATATCGCTGAACATACATAAAAAAAAAAAAAAAAAAAAAAGCATACATACAACCGAACATAGAACCTCCTCCTTTTTGAAGTCGGTTAAAAATAGGACAAGATGAACATTGCGAAGGCTCTGTTGTACTTTTTCTTTGAATAGATCATTCAGAAGCTTAGGGGGATTCTGTTGAATGATACGACTTTGTATTATTCAGGACAAGTATGTAGCCAAGGTTTACTTGTGTACTTATTTCGGGTGTCTCAATATTGATAGAAGCAAACTGGATCTAGTACCTATTTGCTATACAAGAAGAGATAAAACGTTTTGTTTTTCAGTGTGACAGATTACCATGAGTAAATAAAATAAACAACATCACGCCTATATTCCCAGAACTGGTTGGCTGAGGTATTTTATTTTTTATTTTTATTTTTACAATTTTTGGAAGACTATCAGCTATTATGGTATGAATATGATATAAAATAGAGATAGACAGCCATTTACAAGTCTCCACTAATAGAAATAGAGTATAATTAATCGATCCGACAGAAATACCAGTGTAACAAAAAAAAAATATACCTATATATAGTTACAAAACAAAATATAAAGAAAAAGAAAATCATTCAATGAATATTAACTGCTCAACTAGTCGAACTACTTCAGTTTGGTGTTAATCTTCTCGTCAAAAAATACCGATACAAGCTTACTCCTGAATATTGATAGACTTGTACCAGTAATATCAAGATCACTTATGTTAGAAATTCTGTTATACGCCGCACAAGCACGGTACAGAAAACTGTTTTGGCGATAATTAGTGGCTGCGAATGGAAGAGCAAAAAATGTAAGGTATGTTATGTATATCCACATATTATTTTCTTATTTTGTTACATTTGGGACTAGAATAAAGTAATGGCATCTAACCGTCAAAGGCAGCTCTAGATTAATACTGGTAGCTTTTTTCCTAAATAAAAATTATCACTATGCTTACCCGATGCAGATTTGGATTAGGCATGTTGTTTTTGTATTCCATTTAAAAAAAACACCATCACGCCTATATTCCCCAAGCTGAGGGGACTGCTGTACCGCGTGGTTCCCGGCTTAGAGTAGGACCAACCCATCTCATCCCATCGGGTGTCGTACAAGGCGACTAAGGGAAAACTAGGGAATGGGCAACAGCGTTCCCTTAACACTTCGACGACCAATAACTGCGCTCGCCAACCCGCCTGCCAAGCGTGGCGAGTATGGCAAACACCCCCAATTATGGAAGAAAGTAGGAAAACCAGGCCCTAGTCCCCGGCGGTCCTGTTCGTCCTGGCCACGGTAGCAGCCATGGTAACGACAGGACAAGGGGTGCTAAGAATCTCCGGCAGAGATTCGGCTACCACCAAAACCGAAAATTGGCCCTGGTGACATACAACGCACGCACATTGAGGACAGATGAGAAGCTAGTTGAGCTGGAAGAAGAGTTAAACAAGTTGCGGTGGAGTATTGTTGGTTTATCGGAGGTCCGAAGAAAGGGCGAGGACACGATAACCTTAAAATCCGGCAACTTGTTTTACTACCGGGAGGGCGAACAGCAGTCCCAAGGTGGTGTCGGATTTATCGTCCACAAGTCACTCATAAACAACGTTGTGTCCATCACTAGTGTGTCGAGCAGGGTAGCGTACCTGATACTCAGAATATCCAAAAGATATTCGCTGAAGGTCATACAGGTCTACGCACCGACCTCGGCATACTCAGATGATGAGGTCGAAGTTATGTATGAGGACATTAGTAGAGCCATACATACTTCCAAAGCACACTTTATAGTAGTTATGGGTGACTTCAATGCGCGACTGGGCAAACGGGGCGATGATGAGTTGAGGGTGGGGCAATTTGGATATGGGCAGCGCAACCCCAGGGGTCAGAGGCTGGCCGAATTTCTGGAGAAGGAGGGACTCTTTATGATGAACTTTTTCTTCCAGAAGCCGTCTCATAGGAAATGGACCTGGATGAGCCCTGATGGTTTCACAAAAAATGAGATTCGTCGACTTCGACGTCGCTCAAAGAAGTCTGCAGTCTGTGAACATGTCCTTGACCGCACCCGCCATAACATCAGATTTGATAGACCACAAATCCTCGTGAAAGAACACCGATTCCTACCAAGGATGGTTCGCGAGGCTATTGAAATTAAAAAACATCCTAATTTCAATAGAGAAGATGGCTGGGTGCTTCCATCGTCTTGGGATCCAGTAATTAATATAATCAAATCTAAAACCAAGCATAACACTGCAAGACCTCAAGACACCGTGAGCTCATTCTGCGTAGATCGGACCAACAAAAACAAAAATAATTAAGAAGTTTGAGGGTACCCCGGAACAACTATGCCTTTTGGACGTCTAACACCTCAGTCCTTCCCGTGACCATGGGTGCTGCAAAGCACTCGAAACGTCGGGAACTTAAAAATCAAAATAAACTGCGATAAAATCCGAAAAAATAGTTTTATTTCAAGTTGTTTTTATATTCCATTGATAAGATATACTCGTATCTAATATTGATACAAAAAACTCCTGCATTCAAGTTTTATTAGACTATGTAGGTAGGCATTAAGCCTCTTATACCTAAATGGCAGAATTCCAATGTACATTTTCTAAAGAAATCCTATACTGTAACGAAAAAATAATTGTTTTGTTTCCAAGCATGGGTTAACAGTATAAATCCAAACTTTATAAAACTGCGAATTCCTTTGAACTCCGAAACCTTTAAAAGACGTGATTTTGAATTTAACAGTTTTATAGAATAAGAGAACCAAGCGAATAAAATTAAGAAATAAAAAGCTCTGTAACGTTTCTTTATAAATAACCGTGAAAAAAGACAATGACGTTATTATAATGTTACTGAGACCTTAGTATGAAGAGATTGACGTTAGCGCGACGCTAGCGAGTTGATATAATATCCATATCACACTACATGTTTACTATATAAACATGAACGAGACAGCACGATTACTCGCCTCTGATTTTAACTGGATGTCTATCTCTTCAAACACATGCCAAAATAAACTAAATTGAACTTGGTTGCATTAGGCGTATCCAAAGGGTGTGGACCCTTTGGATATAGGTGACAGGCGTGAGAATTGTTTTATTCCAAAATTTAGCTTCCAACATTCGGCTCACTAAAGTACTATAACCACACTCAGTTGCAAAGGCTTATCATTAACACGACATAACATAAAACGGCATTATTACCAATGAATTCATTATTTCAATGTAAAATTCGTCGTAATTTTGTTTTGTGCAATGATTCAATGATAGACTATAGCGATTAACGTCATCTCTAAAATTTAAAGAACGTCTCTGCAACTGGGTGTATACCGTTATAAACGGTGACAAAATTAATAAATGCCGGTTAAAATTCGCTTTCAAATCTTTCATCAATAACCCAAAACATTACTATAAATAAACTCTTATCTGTCGAGGCATACTATATTCGTAAAACAAGCGGGCAATAATAAATGCAGGGCATCCATTTGAGAGTGCAATCTCAACGATACAGCGTAGGGTAGGTATTCTGATCACTATTGATGAGAGTTTTAATTGGCTCACTATGGAATGGAGCAGAATGCATTTTAAATTATAGTCTCTAGGGATTCGCTGTGTTAGAGAATGGGTATGGTAATGCGTTTATCAGTACACCTGCTCGATTGTGTATTTAGCATTGTTTGGGGATGCGATTGGATCGTTAGCATTTGTTATTTGCACAACAGGGAGCCATAACGCGAGGATTCAATTATGAGTTGAAACTATATCTACTGACTTCTAACAATTATCGTTGATAATTTGTTCCGATATAAGGACTACTTTATTAAATGACGATGAGTAGCTTTTTCTTACCGTTCGGTAAGGATTAATGTATTTGAGCCCAATCTTATAAGTATGGATGAATGATCGTTAAAATTAGAAGACTCGAATATCTTCAACTTAGCACATCCCGGCTATTTTCAACAAGACCAGCTATATCATCGAACTTAAGTTGAAAAATAATACCTACCATTAAGATTGATAATCTTGTACAAGCTAAAACACGTGGTATCTGTCATCAGGGATCTCGCTGTTTATTACTGATTTGTTGAACTTCACTTTAACGATCGACCACATTCTTAACGTTAAAGAAACAAATCAACTCACGGGTAGAATAGAGCCACACAAGTATTATTGTGGAAAAGGTGTGAAAAAGAGAAGGCGAAGTTAAAGAACCGTAGGACGTAAAAAAAATTATTTTATTATATTTATTAATTACTATCTCTGTGCTAACATTATTTGTTTTATATTAAACATTTTATCTTACGTAACCTAAAAATATATAACTAATCGTTTTGTGCTGAAGTAACTTGGCAACATGCCACTTAAAAGGCTAGTACAATAAGCATGATATTAGCCTTTTAAAGATACATAAAATCTCACTGAATGAGACGTTTCCAACTATAAGCCAATCGTACTTGCGGTTTTAACAGAAATACAGATTACCTAATATTTTTTTTTTTTTGGTTTCTTAATCTACATTAACGATAATAATAAACGTGATATATACTCGTAAGCTTAGTCATTGCAATCCGGACGCAAGTTCATAAAAAGTCTATGTTTGTAAGTTGACCCTAATAGGAATAGCGATCCACATGTGACTCATGGGTTAATTAACAGTTAATAAATAATTGTCATTCATATGAACAACGTTACAGATAAAATT
Source organism: Phalera bucephala (assembly GCA_905147815.2). NCBI lineage: Eukaryota > Metazoa > Arthropoda > Insecta > Lepidoptera > Notodontidae > Phalera > Phalera bucephala. The sequence continues at coordinate 19,822,541 of LR990612.1, forward strand.
AACAAGATTTCGTACACTTCACAAAGACGGAATTGTATTGGTGGCATAAGTAAATTAATTCACATTCACAGTGATCATGTTCATATATTTATCGTAGTAACATAACCATCTGGCCATATTATGTCGATTACATTTTTAGTGTAGAGAATTTGCTCTGATAAGTCAATGCTCGAGTATTTAATTAGCCTCTAGGTATGACTCCGGTTTAGATAACTAAAGGTATCAAAATATTCTGAAAGGACATCAGACGGAAGATACATTGAACAACACACGTGTTTAGCCAAAACTAAAACAGCTATCGGAATTGTTATATTGCATATTGTTTATTTATTTTTATTATTGCAATTGTTATATTTGCCGGTAGATTAGACAGCGCGGTCATGGAAAGGTTTCCTGAGCTACATATCGATCGTGTGGCTCGGTTAGACAATTAGTGACTGGCTGTTCTATTAATTATGTGATTTTTGAGGATTTTTGTGACATTTTGTTTTATACTTTAATTTATTTATTTTATTAAACTTGTTGTGTAATGAAATAAAACTACTTTTTCGGATTTTATCGCGGTTTATTTTGATTTTTAAGTTCCCGACGTTTCGAGTGCTTTGCAGCACCCATGGTCACGGGAAGGACTGAGGTGGTAGACGTCCAAAAGGCATAGTTGTTCCGGGGTACCCTCAAACTTCTTAATTATTTTTGTTGGTCCGATCTACGCAGAATGAGCTCACGGTGTCTTGAGGTCTTGCAGTGTTATGCTTGGTTTTGGATTTGATTATATTAATTACTGGATCCCAAGTCGATGGAAGCACCCAGCCATCTTCTCTATTGAAATTAGGATGTTTTTTAATTTCAATAGCCTCGCGGACCATCCTTGGTAGGAATCGGTGTTCTTTCACGAGGATTTGTGGTCTATCAAATCTGATGTTATGGCGGGTGCGGTCAAGGACATGTTCACAGACTGCAGACTTCTTTGAGCGACGGTGTTTTAGGTCAGCTATGTGTTCTTTAACCCGAGTTTTTACTGGTCTTTTTGTTTGTCCTATGTAAGAGAGACCACATTCACAATCAAGCTTGTATACTCCTGCATCTTGTAGAGGGATGTGACACTTGACAGATGGTAAAAACTGACTGATCTTCTTCGGCGGCTTATAAAATGTTTTAATTGAAGCATGCTTCAAGATGTAGCCAATCTTGTCTGTGACTCCTCTTAAATAAGGTAGTACAGCAGGGAGACGCTCGACTGTGGCTGGTTTCACTCGGTCACTGTGACGTTGGCGTGGGACTCGCAGCTTATTGTCGTGCAGGACTTGCTTGACATGTTGAAGCTCGGCAGCCAGATGTTTCTTGTCACAGATCCCTTGTGCTCTCTGAATCAAAGATTTACCCACGGTAGCTAACTGTGATGGATGGTGGTGAGATTCACCGTTTAAGTACCTATCAGTATTGGTCTTTTTTCTATAAACCGTACGGTACGGTATACGGTTATATATATACGTATACGGTTTATAGAAAAAAGACCCATAAGTATATAACCAAAGAATATAAATATCTACTTTTACTCCTTTTGTAATTTTGTATGGAACTAGAATTTACCGATTGAATTTGAACGTGTAGATTCTATGCAGTTATTTTGCTTTCTTCCTGTTTTTCCCTTTACCTACTCCGTGAAAGCACTGCCTCATAAAATCCATTCACAAATGTTACTAAACATTACTCCTATTCATATCGTTAGTGTCGCTTACTAAAATAATGTATGTTCATAATGGGTAGGCATATAAACCTACATAGTTTGAAAAGGACACTTTATATTTTTCGCAATCGTAGCTTTGTGTCTATTATGTTTATGCCCATAAAAAACTTTGTTGAGTTTACAAAAAGGCGGAAAGTTTTAACAAGGTTTGCAGTGTAAGAAAAGTAGATGTACACGCGTTACAGAAATAAAAAAGGTGTCGAGTCGTCTTACTGATTACTTCGTCGGTAAATTCAATCTACATTGGAGAATAGGTCGGGAGAGTATATGTTTGATGTACATAATTATTTGAAAAAATAATTGATTTTGTTTTGATAAAATAGATATAGGGATAGGTATGTGATTTTCCAAGCGAACTCCATTTTTAGAGTACCTTATACTATCTGCGTTATTATTGTAGCTAAATACAAACCATATTAGGTAGATTTAGGGCTTGGTTCACCTCCCGGGGCTTGGTTCGAGTAAAGTGCTGAGTAGATACTTCTCAATTTCTCGGCAATTATAACTGGCTAGTTTAAACGGATAAAGCTACTCAAAGATGGTGAAATTATTATATAGACTTACTTGCAATTTTAGACTATTTCAGATTTCACTCAAGGGTGGTGAAAGACGGCCTTAGAATGTGTTGTGGGTATTTTCTACAATAGGCGTATTTTCACTGCCTTGTTAGTCTGGTGGCGAATAATGTGCTTTGGGCTCACGAGATCCTGGATTTCGAAAATTCTCAGTATCAGTCCGGAGTCTGCATTTGTGCCCGGTATTTGGCAATAGACTCCCCCCTCCCCCCCCCTCCCCCAATTACATGGGACCTAACATCGTCGGCGAAAAGTGGGTGTACGCAGTACATTTCTGCCACCCCTGCTTGGGGAATACATGTGTGAAGGTGTTTATTCTTAGACCAAAAATAATTGGCTTGATGTCAAAGAATACACAACGTAAACAGACAAACTTGATGTCGGCATAAAGTCGGGAACACAATGATAAACGCTACGGTGTGTGGTCCCGCAATGCGATTATCAGCCCACATTTCGGGCAATTGCCCTAAAAAAATAGTCCAAAAATGGACCTTTGCCACGTTAAGTATCCATTATGCTGTCTTGCTCTAGTTTCTTTCTTGATTCTAGAATATTAGTATAATATATAATTTGAGTTTGAGTTTGAGCTTTACTAAATTTATGTATACATTCTAGAGCTCTACAAATTCTTACAGCTATGGCGATAAAATTGTATTTATATGAATACAAATTAAGTTAATTTTTCGTTGTTTTAGTAGCGCATAGTATGGCTGGCAATAAAAAGCTGAAACTCAGAATTCATATTCTAAATCGTATAATAGATTATTAGGGCTTTGAAAAAAAATCTCAGTAGCAGTCCGTAATCTGAAATTTTTCCAAGTATGACAACAAAACTGTCGTCCTCTAGGACCCAACATACTCGGCGAAATATGGGTGTACAAAGTACACCTGTACCACCCTTCTTTGGTTAGTACAGGACTTTCTTCTGATAGAAAGAGTATTGAAAGAAATATATAAAGTAATCACTATCGTAGTAGTTCACGAATCGGTCGGTACATCCATTTTCATTTTTACGCCATGAAAGTTTATTTTTGTACTAATTATGTATTTTTAGTAATTTAATAATAAACTAATAGACATAGCAGTGTTATTGCTACACCTATTTTGTAATGAGTCAATTAATGCATTAAATAAGACGTTGCGCATGTAAGGCCAATATTTTAACGTCTTATATTAAACGCATTTTGACGCAAGCGTTAACATTAATGCCAGGTGTAGCAGGAGCTTAATAAATTAATATAAGTACATAATTAGTACAAAAATAAACTTTCATGGAGTATAGGTATATGAGCTCATATAGGTCAACCCAAAAAATGAAAGGAAATAAAACGTAAAGAGGATAGTATAGAGAATAAAATAAAATTATCGGTTTACATTGCAATAATTGCTCGGCGCAGTCCGAAAATAGACCACTTTAACAGACTTAACCAGACATTATACCATCCCACTTGTACTCAGTCACTTGTGTTATGTATAATAAAGAACAAATATTTTAAAATCACATGTATGAGACGAACTATGAGAGTGGAATAAGTCAGGGTCTGTTAAGAAAGAAAAACTGCTGGAACTCTCTACCTACCCCGCAAGGTATCTGGCGTGATGATATAGATAGATAGAATAAATTTAAAATCAATAAAGGCATCTGGAGTAATGATATAGATAAACAGATAAAATCAATAAATCTGGTGGCGTATGTGCGTTGCGATCATCTACAAAAAAATTAAATAACGAGTTGAACCTACTGCATATGACTAGATCGGCCTGCAAAAAACGCGTGACTGAATGGGCCCTAGATTTGGACTTTACAAATACAGAAAATATTTTATCTATCTTTTGAGAATCTACCATACACTCAGACTCACATATACTCACAATCTCTCCTCTCTCTCTCACACACACACACACAAAAACACACACACAGACACACACAAACACACACACCAGCATACTCACGCACAAACACATGCACACACATTTTTTTTTTTAAATGTGATGTTATTATATACTATTTGCCTAAATAGCCATATGAATAATATTATTGTTAACTTGTAACCTTTATTTTAAAAGACGAATGAGACTAGATCCCATAACACAGGGTATCCTAGTGTGGGGTCTAGGGTAAGTAATCGTAATCTACCTGCTTTAAGTTTTTCAATAAAGTATTTATTATTATTATTATCATTATATGTATCTCGCTGAGATTCACGGGCTTTACCCGGACCTTTGAAAGGCTTGCATGGGGACATGGGTCCAACACGTAGAGGCCCTTTGCGAGAAGTTAATGTTATGTAAGCCACCTGCTGAGATCACTTGCTGAAAATGAAGAAACATAACCAGCGAACTGACCCCGGCAGGTGCAAGGACTATTGTAGATTATGGAAAGAAAACAAGGGCTATGCAAATGAGGCTTGATGGACAAAAACTGGACTATTTCAAAGAGGACGGACACCGGCCATAATTAGTTATACCTAATTACCCGTGGCCGGCGGTGACTCGCCGCTTACTAGATGGGCCCTCAAACGGTCGTCCTAGGACAACTGAGGGCAACACCGGTGTGAGCGGCTCAGGGGTGTAGAGAGGTGTGCTGCGCTTTCTCCGAAGTTACTCGCGGCATTATGCCCTTTAACACTTCCACCCCTGGAGTACATCGATGTAGGAACGCATTATCTTCCTACGTCGATATAGCTCTCACGGCTCCTCTCTGGACGGCCAATTAAGGCTAGCCAGAGCCGAGAGTCCTGCGGGCACCCTTCGGTTTCCACTCGACCGACGAAGACACGCCGAGTTGGGGGCCCTGACCGACTCTCTGAAGCACTCGGGTCCGTGGTGTCGTTACTCACCAACAGCTCGCCACAAGCTGCCCTGCGGGCTTATTATTATTATTATTATCACTAGGTTCTGGGTCCAAATCTTAGGTTAGACAAAGTGTAGGTACTTTTGCTATCAAAAAAAATTCAGCATCTGTCCAGAGTCCAGAGTTGTGCCCGGCTAGTGCCGGGCTTGCCCAATATTACACGGGATCTTACATCGACGGTGAAAAGTGGATACCACTGCAGCTTGGGGAATATAGGCGGAGTTTCTTTTTTTATGAAAAATAAAAACTGTAACGCTCAGGTTAGCGGTCCCTAACCGCTGGCAGAGGTGGAACGAACTCACTTCAGTGAGGTCGCTGAAGTGAGTTCGTTCCTACATTTTAAAAACGATATTGGGATCCAGTTTAATAGGAGGCGATTCTAATAGCATTATGCCAAGCATCATTTCAGACTACCACTAAAAATTTTTCAACAAAACAATCCTAAGCCCAGCCCGTAATGATCACAAACTATACCATGAGCCATTCGACAAATGAGGCAGGCAGCAAGCAAGAAGATCAGAATTTCTAAAATATGATACAGTATTAATTTACTTCGGAAGAAATATTATCATCCTGTTTACATACAAAGTAATCTTAGGATAATTAAATTAGTGCTTATTACTCTGTAATTTACTTTGATTTGTTCCGCGTTAGTAGCACGTAGCTTCATCCAAAAAAAAATATATATATTCAGTCCACATTAATTAGCCACGTTTTGAAAATTAACATAAAATAAATGTATGATGTCTTGGTCTGTGGTCTGTTACTGTACCTATTAAATAGAATAAATTAGAAATATCTGGAAGATAGTATGTACTACGTAATCCAAACGTTTGCATATCTCCAAAATTATTTTATACAAGCCTCGTAACAGGAAGTGAATCAATTGCGTTGACATGCTATTTGTGGTTTTAATAATTATTTATGACTTAAGAAAAGTTTTCCCATACTAGTACCCAGGAATGATTTATTCCTGGATCGTGAGTGCGTCCAAAAACATGAATTTGAAGATTCCACAAAAATTTTCCCCATATAGGAATCGGGCCTACGGCTACTCGACTTGGTATCAGTAATCTAAATGACCTATACTCAAGTTACGGGCTTATTACACTTTAATCACCATAGTGATCAAAGGCATTTAATTAGTGTCCATTGATTACCCAGCGGCCAATCACCCAGGCGATAATATTCCCGTGGGTTTTTTCCCTTTTTTGGTATCTTGTGATCAGCCTTGTGCAAAACCGGGCCATTGTAGCTTTTACTTCTTTAGCAAGTTTAATAACTCCAAAATTACGACTTGCACTGCGTACAAGCCTTGCTAAATCTAATATTTAAACTAATGTTGAGAGGTTGTTGTAAGATACAACCTTACTTCATACAGTTTTTATGGGTCCAGAAGAACATTTTGGATACATAAGAAATCAGTGATTAGATAATGCTATTATTTCAGCATTTATTTGAGACCCTTTTGTTTTTCATTGAACCTGTACAATGGTGGATATAAAACTATTTATAAAAAATTTAAACTCCAGCCAGACATCAGGTGAATGCACTCTGCATTGCCACTGCAAAAATATTAAATTTTATTACACGCTTCAAGAATCAGCCGAGGTCTGATTTTTATTATAACTGCGCTGCATCTCTTTAACACTGAAAACTAAGAGTCGAGGTTTTTAATTTAGCTTTTCATTTTGTAAATACATGTTATACTGGCATGTCTATCTTTATGTGCAGGTAGGCAGGTGCCACTACAAATTGAGGGCCAAAAATAACAGATTGACGTTATTAAGTCTATGAAGTTGATAATTTGTCATCTTGTTCGCATTAGAAATTGAATTTTAGCAATCTTTTAGAAATGAACGTGATAGCACGCGTTATCGTTACTATAACGTCAAATTGTTTAAGATTTGTAAGAGACAGTAATGAGCATACATTAACATATAGCGTTAACTGCCAGTTGTAGAGACGTTCTTGAAATTATAAAAAACAATAAGTAATCTATATTGAAATCATTTATCATAGTGCGACAGGGATCTTTTGGATGACATTCACAGGCAGGCGTTAGTGTGAAATTAGGGTTATCATTTAGTAAAATTTTCAAGAGGTCGGTCCGCACCGATATGTAATTTTCACCGTAAATTACATAGTAAACGGGAACTCTGGGAATGTCATGAAGTGACATGTCACTTGATGACCCACTTTTCTTTGTATAATTTAATAAAATGTTTTTACTTTCGTCACCACTTGAATTATATACGCAGAGCATGAAGCTATATGTAGAAATAGGTACCAGTGGGCTTAGCACGAAAATTTTGACGTTATCGTGATACTAGCGAGTAGTAACGATCTCACGTTCATATTTATTTATTGAATTTTTAGTGTGACAAGGATGGCATATATAACGTCAATATTTTCGTGCAAAGCTCTCTGACCTTTAAATAATACACGTAACACGAAATATGCTATTTTAATGATAAATTTTAGTTGAAACCGAAAATTGGCCCTGGTGACATACAACGCACGCACATTGAGGACAGATGAAAAGCTAATTGAGCTGGAAGAAGAGTTAAACAAGTTGCGATGGAGTATTGTTGGTTTATCGGAGGTCCAAAGAGAGGGCGAGGACACGATAACCCTAAAATCCGGCAACTTGTTTTACTACCGGGAGGGCGAACAGCAGTCCCAAGGTGGTGTCGAATTTATCGTCCACAAGTCACTCATAAACAACGTTGTGTCCATCACTAGTGTGTCGAACAGGGTAGCGTGCCAGATACTCAGAATATCCAAAAGATATTCGGTGAAGGTCATACTGGTCTACGCACCGACCTTGGCATACTCAGATGATGAGGTCGAAGATATGTATGAGGACATTAGTAGAGCCATACATATTTCCAAAGCACATTTTACAGTAGTTAAGGGTGACTTCAATGCGCGACTGGGCAAACGGGGCGATGATGAGTTGAGAGTGGCAATTTGAATATGGACAGCGCGACCCCAGGGGTCAGAAGCTGGCCGAATTTCTGGAGAAGGAGGGACTCTTTATGATGAACTCTTTCTTCCAGAAGCCGTCTCATAGAAAATGGACTTGGGCTCATCCCTGCTGGTTTCACAAAAAATGAGATAGACTTCATCATGAGCACCAAGCGATAAATATTTAATGATGTCTCCGTGATTCACAGGGTCAAAACCGGCAGTGATCACCGAATGGTCAGGGGCACATTAAATATTAATGTCAGAATGGAAAGATCGCGTCTGATGAAGTCTACGCTCCGACCTTCTTATGCACATATCCAAAACCCCGAGAACTTTCAACTCGAATTGTCAAACCGCTTCGAATTGCTAGACAGCAGCGCATCAGTGGACAAAATCAACAATAGGCTGGTAGAGACTGTCCATACGGTCGGGTCCAAGTATTTTAAGCCTCACCGTAAAAATAGACCTCAAAAGCGATCTGACTACACCCGAAACCTCATGGCTGAGCGACGTACCATGACACTCCAAACCTCCGATGATGCTAAGTCCTATAGGCAGCTCAATGGAGAGATATTGAAGTCCTTGCGACACGATTTACGGTCCTTCAATACAAGACGTATTGAAGAGACCATAGAGCAAAACAAGGGCTCCAAAATCTTCGCAAGAGACGCGTCTATTGGGCAAAGCCAGTTAACGAAGCTGAAGACGGAGGACGGAAACGTACCGTCAAATAGTTCAGAGGTGCTCAGGGAGATAGAGAGGTTCTATGGGCAGTTGTATACCTCAGTAGCTAAACCTGTTGTTGACTTGGTAAAAGACCCAAGAGCCAAGCTAACCCGACACTACACTGAAGATATCCCGCCTGTACGAGATTAGGATGGCTCTTAAACAACTTAAAAACAACAAAGCGCCGGGTGAAGACGGAATTACCGCAGAGCTTCTGAAAGCGGGCGGATCGCCGGTAATTAAAGTCCTTCAGCGGCTGTTTAATGCCGTTTTGCTCGAAGGGAAAACGCCGGAAGCATGGAACAGGGGTGTGGTGATAATGTTTTTCAAGAAAGCTGATAACACTTTATTAAAGAACTATAGGCCCATCACACTGCTGAGCCATGTTTACAAGTTATTTCCGAGAGTCATCACGAATCGTCTCGAACGCAAGCTTAATGACTTCCAGCCTCCCGAACAAGCCGGTTTTCGGAAAGGCTTTAGTATCATAGAACACATACATATAGTATCATAGAACACATACATACGCTGCGGCAGATTATACAGAAGACTGAGGAGTATAATCGGTCCCTATGCTTGGCGTTTGTGGACTATGAGGAGCCTTCGATTCAATCGAGACTTGGGCGGTTCTTAGATCTCTCCAGCGATGCCGCATTGACTATCGGTACATCGAAGTGTTGAAGTGCTTGTATAATAACGCCACCATGTCAGTCCGAGTACAGGGGCAGTGCACGAAGGCGATCTCCAAAAAAGAGGAGTAAGACAGGGAGACGTCATTGCCTCCGAAACTGTTTACGACCACCATAGAGGACGCCTTCAAGCTCTTGGAATGGCGAGGACTTGGCATCAACATCAATGGCGAATACATCACTCACCTTCGATTTGCCGACGACATTGCGGTCATGGCGGAGTCGCTGGAAGATCTAGGACGAATGCTCGGCGATCTCAACAAAGTATCTCAACAAGTGGGTCTTAAAATGAACATAGCGTTTCGACGTGAGCGTTTTGACTTTCTTGTCCCCAAGGATAGGGCCTGTCGTACTGCTACTTCTCTCCTTCTTCGTGCTCCTCTTCATTCTTCCAGTTGCTATGATAGGTCTTTTACTGTTCGTGGAGTGCGTCTTTGGAACTCACTCCCACACGCTATACGCGCAAGCTCCTCTCTGGACATCTTCAGGAGAAGAATCAGGGAACATTTCCTATCTGATTGTTGATACACATTTGTAATATAATATACTATGTGTATTTTTATGTATGTTTATTTTATAAATTATATATATTTAGTTTTGTATAGTATGTATTTTATTTATATTTATGTTTATTTTATTGTATGTTTTAATGTGCAATTGTATAACTACCCTCTTATTAACATTCTCATCTCTCAACACTTAAAGGTTCGCTGGAAGAGAACTCATATTTTGAGTTAAGCTCGCCTTTGTATATCACCTGTGAAATTACAACTGTAAATGTACTGTATACAATAAAGGATTAAACAAAAATAAATAAAATAGACAAAACGAAAATAATGTTTAACGTCCATGTCGTACCTACCGCACTCACCGTTGGGAACTCTACTATTGAAGTTGTCGACGAATACATTTGCCTGGGACAGGTAGTCCGGTTAGGTAGGTCCAACTTTGAGAGAGAGGTTAATCGACGAATCCAACCCGGCTGAACAGCGTTTGGGAAACTGCGCAACATCTTCTCATCCCCAATACCCCAGTGCCTAAAGACTAAAGTTTTTAGTCAATGCGTTTTACCAGTGATGATATATGCATCAGACACGTGGTCTCTTACAACAGGTCTCATAAAAAAGCTCAGAGTTGCTCAGCGAACTATGGAGAGAGCTATGCTCGGCGTTTCTCTACGTGATCGAATCAGGAATGAGGAGATTCATAGAAGAACCAAGGTCACCGACATAGACCTTAAGATAAGCAAGCTGAAGTGGCAATGGGCGGGCCACATAGTGCGAAGATCGGACGGGCGTTGGGGCAGAAAGATTCTAGAGTGGAGACCACGTATTGGCAAGCGAAGCGTGGGACGACCACCTGCCAGATGGACCGACGATCTTGTGAAAATCGCAGGAAGTCGTTGGATGCAGGTGGCATCGGACCGGTTACGCTGGAAAGCGATTGGGGAGGCCTATGTTCAGCAGTGGACAAGTATAGGCTATGATGATGATGATGATGAATTTTAGTTAGTTCTATTTCGATGAATAACTTTGAACTACATTAATTGTGTCGAACATTTTTTCTTATGTTGTTTTCGACAATCTTAAGCAGTATTGTTCGGCTGTAACAATAATCTTTTTATGTGTGGCTCGTTTCAATATTAAAAAGAATATGCTTAAACATTTCTTCGGAATTTATAAGTACTTAAGGAAAGCGTTTTTGTCATTTTACGAGTGTCACAAAATTTTATAAGGGAACACGCCTGTGTCTCGCCGGGGCGAATATTCATACAATTATAATATTCGCTAAGCTGTGTCTTCATTTTAAATATTTGAACGTCATGAACTTATTAAAATTCGGCTGTGAGATTTCGGGAAGAGAGTACTTAGAATCGACGATGCAAAGTTGGCACGCAAGCATGAAGTTCCTTTAGACAATAGTTCTAATAAATACCGCCTGTTGTTAATAGTCATAGCTCTTGAACGAATGCGAATTGAACGTCGTGATGGGAAATTTGAAACCTCGTGAACACTTTCAAAGATATAATGCTTATGAAAAATCTCACGAATAAATGCTAACGGCGGAGACACGCTTCAAATACTGAATTTGGAGAGCACATGATAAAAAAAAAATATTTAACGAAGAATCTACCTATCACATGCTCAAAAGGCATTTGTTTAAGTAGGTACCCATTTTCCAACTCAGTAAAATAATCTTACATTATTTATACCATAACGCCAGATCTGTAGCGGGATAGGCAACGTACAGAGTTCTAAAAAGCTTTCATCTAAAATCACATTTTACGGAAAATACTTACTAAAAAAAATCCTGCTAAATATGTACTGTATGAATCTAGCAATCATGACAGGCAAGTTTTACATATTTTATAGTAAACCTTTATTTCTCTTCTATCTATCTATCTATCTATAACCTCACGCCAGATCCCTTGCGGGGTAGGCAGAGAGTACAGAGTTCCAACAGGTTCTTTCCTTACATACGTCTCTGGCTTCCTCGACTCTCATATTTCGTCTCATACACGCTCGCCGGTTACGGAGACTCTTGACTTTTCCATCAGATAAGACTCGGTTTATTTGGTCGTGGTAAGATAGTCTAGGTCTTCCCTGGTACCTGCATCCTTCCACTTTCACATTGTATATCTGTTTTGTCATTCTTTCCTCTGGCATTCTTTCTATATGCCCGAACCAACGGAGCATGCCCTTTCTCATCTTTACACCGATACTATCTTTCATACCTACTCGCTGTCTTACTATGCTGTTGCTTATGCGGTCGGTCAGCTTCACTCCGCACATCTTCCGCAGAGCTCGCATTTCTACCGCATTTATCCTACTTTCATTCTCCTTCTTACATACCCAGCTCTCGCTACCATATAACAGCGTTGGGACAAGAACTCCGTTATGTATGGCCAGCTGCGCCTTATGGCTTAAGTGCCGGCTCCCGAGTAGCTTTCCCATCGCACCATTCACTCTGTTCCCTGCACTCACTCTTCTCTCTATGTCAGCGGTGTATTTCCCATCCTTACTGAAGGCGCATCCAAGATATACAAACTCATTCACTTGCTCCAGCACATCGTTACCAACCACAATCCTTACATTCGTTCTGGTTTCTTCCCTTTCAAAAACCATAATCTTGGTTTTCTTCACATTCAAGTGTAAGCCATTGATCATGCAGTCGTCTTTCATAACTGTGACTAGTGTTTGCAGATCAGTGGCTGTTGGCGCTATTAAAACCGCGTCATCTGCATAAAGTAGATGGTTTACCACTAAGTCACCCATTTGTACACCTTCATTCATCGCTTTCAGTCTTTGAAGACTTTTGTCCAGATATATTATAAACAGTCTAGCGGACAACACGCAACCCTGCTTGACGCCGATTTTAACGTCAAACCAGGGTGACCTGTTACCACCCACCCGTACGCATGCCTTGCAGTCCACATAAGTGGACTGGACGGCTCGCAACAGAGTGCCATCTATACCATACTCTGGCAAAATGTCCCAAAGTCTCTTTCGCACAACTCTGTCAAATGCCTTCTCCAGATCTACAAAACCGCAGAAAACCTTCCGCCCCACTGCCAGATGCTTCTCTACGATATTGCGGAGTGAGAAGACTTGATCCGAACATCCTCTTCCAGACCTGAAACCCCCTTGTGCCTCGCACAACATTCCATCGGACTTCACGCGCATTCTCCGTTCAATAATTTTACCGTACACCTTGGCTGCCAAGCTGATCAAACTGATGGCTCTGTAATTGGCGCAGTCATATTGTGAACCCTTGCCTTTATACAAGGGTACTATGACTGCGCGGCGCTAATCTGTAGGGACTCTACCGGTCCTCCAGCAATGGTTTGCAAGGGCCCGGAAAGCGTCCCGGACGCAAGTTCCACCATATTTGATCATCTCGGCAGATATCATGTCTACTCCCGCAGCTTTACCGTTTTTCATATTTCCTATCGCCCATTCAACTTCTTCCATAGTGATGTCCTCCGTTGATTCTGGTGCCGCAATCTCGCCTTTGGGCACGTCTGCGGCATCAGCATCCGGGTCATCTCCATACATTTCTCCAAAATATTCACTCCACCGGTTTAACACAGCTTGTGTGTCTGCAAGAAAGTCACCATCTTTAGATTTTATCCTTTCCATTCTGGAGCCTGACGAATCACCTCGAGCCTTTCTCACCTTGCTCCAAAAGAGTTTGGTGTTGTTCTCGAAGTTCTTCGCCAGCCTCTCCTCCTCAATCATACTGGCTCTTTTACGCTTTTCTTTCACTAAAGTTTTAGTGGCATTCTTGCATTGCCGGTATATTTCTTTCCTCATCTCTGTCATACTGGCATTTAGGTTCAAAGAAGATACATAGTCCTGCCACGCTTTCTTCTTACTTTCAACGGAGCTTTGCAACTCCGCATCCCACCATGAATCACCTTTTGCTGTAATATGCTTCTTTGAGCAACCACATACTTCTGTCGCGGCTTCTATTTCTCTTACTATTATTATTATACTTTTTCTGCACTGTTTTCCCAGACCCCATGAATGCAATGTATACAAAAAGAATTATAAAACTCTCATTTTTAAAGGAGTAACCTTGGAGTTTCTTGCTCCTAGAGTCTTAAGTAATCAATAACTTTCTCTTTTCGACTATTCATAAGTGGTTTTTGGTCTAAACGAATCAAAAACTTTTAATTTTGATTGCGGTGCCTATGAGCTTTGAAAGTTACACAATATTTTCATACAGATTTTTACTACAAAAATATGGAAGTGAAAATCTTAGGCTATTTCATTAATTGTCCAAAAAGTAGGTACTTAAGATAAACAACTGAACGCACATTTGTCTTGTTCACAGTTCCTGGTATTGTTATAATGCAATGCAGTCGCGAACACAACCCTGCATTACAGACAGATGACCCTATTTGCGCCGACCCATGAGGCGTTTCAGAGGTACAATGGCGAGGTAGATGACTCGCTGGTCCTCTATCATGTAGGTGAGTCATTATTATCGAGAACGGATGCTTTTTGCGTAAACATCAACTGTTGTTTCATGATTCTGAAACAAGAAAGACTACAGGCATAATGTCTGTTGATTAAATACAGCATATACCTGCTTTCCCACAGCTGAGAAAAGGTTTTTCTCAAATCGATATGAGAGGGAATAGGTTGAATTCCACTATGTGAACAATGTACGGATTGGTGGAGGCATATTTGCGACCATCTATTGTCAGAACTTATTAAGCCAACGGCTTCCAACTAGTCTAAATTGAGTGATAATCGGGAAAAAGAAATGTTAAACCTCTGTTTAACATATCTTCTGAAGTACGAAGAAAAACCCAAACGTAAATGTCAAACAGATATCTTAGAAAAATAGATGATTTAAGTTTAATTTATTATGTTGGTTTCAATGTTTTTTCTTAACTTATATTGTCCAATTGCTGGTCAAAGGTCTCCCCATAACCTTCTGAGCCGACGGCTTCATCTCCGGCGAATCATTCTAGATTCAATATCAGAAATAATTGGTTAATAAATTACGTCATTGTTTATGTAAGTGAACTTGTTCCAATACACTTTGGTGTTCCTTTTCATTAGCCAAAGACTTTAAACTTAGCCAGGTTGCGCTATAGTTAAGCAACGCCAGTTGTTTAGCCTCCAAAGTTTCGGTACAACACGTCACAACTTGAATTGTAAATTAGAGCAAGTTCGCCTTGTGTTTACCTTTGCTGGTGAAACTGACAGCGTCTTCATTAATGTTAATATAATGGCTATCTACCGTACAATGTCTCTTTACGCAACAGGGGGAGTAGAACTTTTCATTTTACCTCATTAAAATCGAAATGCGACTGAGACGAAAATAAAATAAAAATGTGTAGACTAAAACATATCTGTAATGCAAGTTATTTATGATGATACAACTATACATAGTTAGTATGTGTATAGAGCTTTTTTCATTTTGAAGTTACATTCTGGTAGCATTTTCCAGTGATTAGCAGAGGGCTTAGCACGGGCAATTGGACATTATAGTAATTTTGTCGTTAAAGCGTTTTGTCACGCTAAACTAAATTTAACACTCTGACGTCAGACACAAAGCACAAGCGAGTTCAGAAGCTTACAGCATCCAAGAGAACGTGAAAAACCTTGATTTTATTTCCCGCACACCTTGCGACAACTTTGACTAATATGGACTACGCAATATCTTCCGATCTTGACGGGCACCCGCTGCTGTAGGTGCCGATGCGCCGCGGGACCTTGTACGATGACATATACGTCAATAACGCCAAAGTATATATGAGCAGATCGTATCAAGCTGCCAATAGGAACAACAAGATACAAGTAAGAATTTCTGAGAGTTTAGCACGAAAAGAGTGACGTAAGCGTGATGATAGCGAGTTGATATGCGATCCTTGTCACACTACAAATTTACAAAATAAACATGAATGTGACAGCACGCTCACTCGCTCGCGACACTTTAACGTCTATCGGTGATTAGTCCTCTGTTCTTATTAGTTTGATTTGTAAAACTTTCAGCTCAAGAAATCTTTGGTATACTTAAAGGAATGGCCCGCCCATTGCCACTTCAGCATGCTAATCCTGAGGACTATGTCGGTGACCTTGGTTCTTCTACGAATCTCCTCATTTCGATTCGATCACGGAGAGAAACGCCGAGCATAGCTCTTTCCATACCTCGCTGAGCAACTTTCAGGTTTTTTATGAGACCTATAGTAAGAGACCACGTCTCTGATCCATATGTCATCACTGGCAACCCACATTGACTAAAAACCTTAGTCTTGAGGCACTGAGTTATTTTGTATGAGAAGATGTTGCGCTGGTTCCCAACGCTGCCTAGCCGAGTTGGATTCGTCGATTGACCTCTCTCTCAAATTTGGATCTACCTAACCGGACTGCCTGTCCCAGATGCATGTATTCGTCAACAACTTCAAGAGTAGAGTTTCCAACGATGAGTGCGGTGGGTACGACGTGGACATTAAACATTATTTTCGTTTTGTACACGTTCATTTTAAGACCCACTTGTTGGGATACTCTGTTGCGGTCACTGAGCATTCGTCCTAGATCTTCCAGCGACTCCGCCATGGCCACAATGTCGTCGGCAAATCGAAGGTGAGTGATGTATTCGCCATTGATGTTGATGCCAAGTCCTTGCCATTCCAAGAGCTTGAAGGCGTCCTCTTAGGTGGCCGTAAACAGTTTCGGAGAAATGACTCCCTGTTTTACTCCTCTTTTTATGGGGATTACCTTCGTGCACTGCCCCAGTACTCGGACTGACATGGTGGCGTTATTATACAACCAATTCAACACTTCGATGTACCTATAGTCAATGCGGCATCGTTGAAGAGATCTAAGAACCGCCCAAGTCTCGATCGAATCGAAGGCTTTCTCATAGTCCACAAACGCCAAGCATAGTGGCCGATTATACTCCTCGGTCTTCTGTATAATCTGCCGCAGCGTATGTATGTGGTCTATGGTACTAAAGCCTTTCCGGAAACCGGCTTGTTCGGGAGCCTGGAAGTCATCAAGCCTGCGTTCTAGACGATTCGTGGTGACTCTCGAAAACAACTTATAAACATGGCTCAGCAGTGTTATAAATGCCTATAATTCTTCAGTAAAGTGTTATCACCTTTCTTGAAAAACAGTACCACCACACCCCTGTTCCATGCTTCCGGCGTTTTCTCTTCGAGCAAGACGGAATTAAACAGCCTCTGAAAGACTTTAAGTACCGGCGTTCCGCCCGCTTTCAGAAGCTCTGCGGTGATTCCGTCTTCGCCTGGCGCTTTGTTATTTTTGAGTTGTTTGAGAGCCATCCTAATCTTGTACAGGCTGATGACCGGGATATCTTCAGTGTAGTGTCGGGTTAGCTTGGCTCTTGGGTCTTTTACCAAGTCAACAACAGGTTCAGCTACTGAGGTGTACAACTGCCCATAGAACCTCTCTATCTCCCTGAGCACCTCTGACCTATTCGACGTTACGTTTCCGTCCTCCGTCTTCAGCTTCGTCAACTGGCTTTGCCCAATAGACGCGTCTCTTGCGAATACTTCGGAGCCCTTGTTCTGTGCTATGGTCTCCTCAATACGCCTTGTATTGAAGGACCGTGAATCGTATCGCAAGGACTTCAGTATCTGTCCATTGAGCTGCCTATAGGACTTAGCATCATCGGAGGTTTGGAGTGTCATGGTATGTCGCTCAGCCATGAGGTTTCGGGTCTACACCCGAAACCTAGTAAGTAGTCAGATAGCTTTTGAGGCCTATTTTTACGGTGGGGCTTAAAATACTTGGACCTGACCGTATGGACAGTCTCTACCAGCCTGTTGTTGATTTCGTCCACTAATGCGCTACTGTCTAGCAATTCGAAGCGGTTTGACAATTCGAGTTGAAAGTTCTCGGGGTTTTGGATATGTTCATAAGAAGGTCGGAGCGTAGACTTCATCAGACGCGATCTTTCCATTTTGACATTAATATTTAATGTTCCTCTGACCATTCGGTGATCACTGCCTGTTTTTACCCTGTGAATCACGGAGACATCATTAAATATTTATCGCTTGGTGCTCATGATGAAGTCTATCTCATTTTTTGTGAAACCAGCAGGGATGAGCCCAAGTCCATTTTCTATGAGACGGCTTCTGGAAGAAAGAGTTCATCATAAAGAGTCCCTCCTTCTCCAGAAATTCGGCCACCCCTGGGGTCGCGCTGTCCATATTCAAATTGCCACTCTCAACTCATCATCTCCCAGTTTACCCAGCCGCGCATTAAAGTCACCCATAACTACTGTAAAGTGTGCTTTGGAAGTATGTATGGCTCTACTAATATCCTCATACACAACTTTGACCTCATCATCTGAGTATGCCGAGGTCGGTGCATAGACCAGTATGACCTTCAGCGAATATCTGTTGGATATTGTGAGTATTTTTTATTTATTATACTTTTTGCACTAAAGATACAGAGGCGGACTTAAAGCCTACGGCATTTACTAACAGTCTACCTTAGGGTGATGTAGAAAACAATTAAGGCAGGTGCAACACCACATGAGGTCGGCGTATGCGGTACGCTACCCTGCTCGACACACTAGTGATGGACACAACGTTGTTTATGAGTGACTTGTGGACGATGAATCCGACACCACCTTGGGACTGTTGTTCGCCCTCCCGGTAGAAAAACCAGTTGCCGGATTTTAAGGTTATCGTGTCCTCGCCGTCTCCTCGGACCTCCGATAAACCAACTATACAACTTGTCTATCTCTTCTTCCAGCTCAATTAGCTTCTCATCTGTCCTCAACATGCGAGCGTTGTATATCACCAAGGCCAATTTTCGTCGTTATTGATGGTAGCCGAATCTCTGCCGGAGATTCTTCGCACCCCTTGTCCTGTCGTTACCATGGCTGCTACCGTAGCCAGGATGAACAGGACCGCCGGGGACTAGGGGCCTGGTTTTGTACTTTTCTTCCATGTTGATCGGGGGATTTACCTTATTCGCCACGCCTGTCAGGCGGGTTGGCGAGCGCAGTTCAGTGGTCGTGGAAGTATTTAGGAGAACGCTGCTGCCCATTCCCTTGTTGTCTCTTAGTCGCCTTGTACCACACCCAATGAGATGAGATGGGTTGGTCCAATTCCAAGCCGGAAACCACACGGCAAAGGGCAATCTTTTGGTGCTTAGTCCTCCGATCTTATTAGTTTGTTTTTGTAAAACTTTACACTCAATAAAACTTTGGTTAACTTAAAGGAATTTTAGTTAAAGGAAAACTTTACGCTCTAGTATAATATTGAATGTTTTGTTATGATATAAGTTTAAAATATATTTTAGCAGTGATGGCACTCCTTATTTTATTTCAAACATTGAAATTGAAAACTGAGAGCAAATTGATGTAATACATTTCAGTTTCTAACTCCAGAGCCAAAAATATAAGGATTACTTAACCTTTTAGTTCGCATTGTTTCATAAATGGGCCTCAATTATGCCTAAAAACATATTCTGTCGGCTTACTTATCATCTCATCACTTGATTGAGCCGGTTCAGTGTTTTAACTCACTTAACGATGTAATATTGTAAAAAATACCACTTTTTCCCTTGTAACTCGCCCGATATGAACTCACCCGATAAAATATTCATGTTGCGTGGAAGCGTATTTTTTTTCTTTTCTTTCACTAGAAACACTTAATTAAAGAAAAATATTACTATGTATATTTACATTCAGATGAATACAGAAGTATTGTTTATATTTTTAAATAAAGAACGAGGAACTAATTTCCTACTTGTAGACTGGATGAGAATGTTTACACACTATTTATTTAGGGATATATATTATGAGTATGTAAACATTCTGTCACTAACTCAAAGGGACGGCCAAACCAACGCGTTCTGCCGCATCCACGGTGGCGTTCCCGGCGGCGATCAGTATCTCCCTCTGATTGCGCATGCAGACGCCGCCCAGATAGCGCGTGCAGGACGAAGGCTGCGTTGGTGTGAATATTTCCATACAAATATTACTGCAGGAGCTGATCGCCACTGTGCACGCCATGGACGCGGCTGGACGCGTTGGTTTGGCCGTACCTTAAAACTCGATATACTAATAGAGTACTCGAAAAAACAATGACGTGATCATATCCTCAATATAAGTAATCTTAAAAATGTTCAGCTAATGATTTAAGCATTCGGTTGATATTATTATATGCGATATTTTACCAACATATGAATTTGTCGCTTAATAGATTCATACGTATACTTACATACACTCGTAATCCTTAAAATGCTTAAGTGAAATGTATATTGAGCCAAAGCTATACGCTACTTCAGCTGATATCATAATTATCTATCTATATTTATCAACCGTTTAAGGTTTTAATATTACCTATGATAGAATTTAGATCGATATGTAGACTATACATATATCTATCTATCTATAACCTCACGCCAGATCCCTATACATATAAGGTACGATTTTTTCATGAATGCAATTAATATAAAATTGCATTAAACTAACTGGTATTACGTGGGGCGTATTGACCTGAGACAATATAATTTGACCAAATATCGTACCAAATATTTCGTTAAGTGCGAAAAATTGGTATTCCATAAATTCGTGGATGTTCGATGTATCGCAGTGGACGATTTAGCGCAGTGGTTAAGAGCTTAGGTCGCTCCACCTACTGTGTTTAATAGTCGCGGGTTCGATTCCCGCACGGGACAAATCTTTGTGTGATCCACAATTATTTGTTCCGGTCTGGGTATTTGTGTGTGAATTTTCATGTTTGTAAACGCACCCACGACACAGGAATAAATCCTAGTGTGGGGCTACGATTTATAAAAAGAAAAAAAAAAAAATATCTATGTCAAATTAGTAAAAAAGTTATGTATGACGTAGATAACTGTTTAATGAAAATAATATATGTATAAAAATATAGATATTGAACCTCTTGTTTTTGTTTAACTATATCTCGTAGTCGGTTTTGTGGATTGAGGATGGAGGATTTCTAAAGGAATGAGCAGTGTTTAGTGGATATCGCTAGAGGAGTATTTAGATTTCCTGACCAAGAAGTTTGTCTTAAAGGATCACAACCCTGCACCCTATATTGCCTAAAGGATACCACACTAGCGCCCAGATCAGAGAATTTAGTGAAAGTGAAATTTCCAGCAAACCTCAAGCAAGATGTCTCATCGTGAAAGATACTGGCAATCACCCAAAGCTAATAACAGCTAGAACATTATTAATATCCCAAGGAAATACTAGGGTTAGAATTCTTAACCTGAGTAACGAGGAAATCCACTTGTAGAAAAACAGTGTGGTTGGAAGATGCGAAGAAGTAAAGTACCCGAGGCGGTTGAATAGCTCTACGGATAAGCAGGCTGTGACAGAAACCAAGGAAGATCACACTCGAAAACTTCTGGAAGCATCTCAGGAAAATTTATCACCTTTAGAACTACGGCAAGCCAAATATCTATTGCTGAAGTTTACAGACATCTTCGTCATGGAAGTGACTGCGGAAGGACGGGACGCGTGAAACACCAGATCGACATAGGTGACGCCCGTCCCATAAAACAAAGACCACGACGCATACCATGGGCTAGGGAAGCGGAGGTAACTGAAATGATCAGGGATATGGCTGACAATAAAATAACCGAACCTTCTACGAGTCCATGGTCATCACCGGTGGTCTGGGTAAAGAAAAAGGACGGCAGTACAAGGTTTAGTACAATATCACAAAGAAGGATAGCTACCCCCTGCCCCGAATCGATGACACGCTGGATATGCTCAGTGGTATGAAGTGGTTTTCGACCATCGATTTGAAAAGTGGCTACTGGCAGGTGGAAATAAGCCCGGAGGACAAAGAGAAGACAGCATTTGGCACTTGAATTGGGAACGGATTATGGCAGTTTAATGTTATGCCATTTGGATTATGCAGCGCTCCAGCAACATTTGAACGCCTCATGGAAAGAGTGATGGTCGAACTTCTCGGTGACGTATGTCTGGTCTACCTCGATGACGTTATTGTCATGGGGCGGAGTTTCAAAGAAAATTTGAGGAATTTGGAGAAAGTGTTTACTCGGATTCGCGAAGCTAACCTTAAATTGAGCCCAAAGAAGTGTGCTCTCTTTAAAAAGGAAGTAAGCTATCTTGGACAAATTATCTTAGCAGCGGGATTTAAAATTGATCCCGAAAAGGTCAGAGCTGTTCAAGAATGGCCCGTACCAAAGAACAAAACAGAAGTTCGCGCATTCCTGGGATTATGCACGTACTACAGACGGTTTGTCAAGAATTTCTCGGACATCGCAAAACCGTTGCATCGATTGACAGAAGAAAAACGCGACTTCGTCTGGGACTTCAATTGCGAGCGTGCCTTCGGCGAGCTTAAACAACGCCTGTGTGAAATCCCCTATATCGGGATATCCAAATAGGGAAGGAAGATTCATTGTCGATACTGACGCCAGCAACACCGGTATAGGCGGAGTTTTGTCACAAGTTCAGGGAGACCGCAACGTGGTGATAGCGTACTTTAGCAAGGCACTTTCTAAACCAGAGAGGAATTACTGTGTTACTCGGCGTGAATTACTTGCGGTGGTAAAGACCTTGCAACATTTTAGCAAATATCTTCTAGGAAGACAGTTTACACTGAGGACAGATCATTCTGCACTAAAATGGTTGCTACAGTTCAATAATCCTGAAGGTCAAGTAGTAAGATGGCTCGAGCAATTACAGGAATTTAACTTAGAGATTGAACATCGGAGCAGCAAAGAACACAGCAATGCTGACGCGTTATCACGAAGACCATGTGCGGAAGACTGCAAGCACTGCCAAAAGAATGTGAATGAAGAAGTCCGACTCATAAAAACGAAAAGTCTCGACGATGAATGGAACAAAACGACAATGAAGCAGGCACAGGAAGAAGACAATGATCTTCGCCCTATTCTGGAATGGAAGAATAATGGATGCAAGCCCCAATGGGGAGAAGTGTCCGCTTATGGTACCACTACCAAGAGCTATTGGGCTCAGTGGGACAATTTAGTCCTGGAAAATAGTGTGCTATATAGAAAGTGGGAGTCCAACGATGGTAATGAAGTGACTATGCAGGTGGTGGTGCCACAGTGCAAAGTGGCTCCCCTTTTACGGTATATCCATGACGGCGTTTCGGGTGGACATCTTGGAGTCAAGAAAACGTTGGTTAAAGTGCGGCAGCGGTTTTATTGGCTACGTTGTCGAGAGGATGTTGAGGATTCGTGCCGTAAATGTACTGCATGTGCTTAAGTAAAGGGTCGGCAGACAAGAAGTAAAGGTAAACTGAAATTGTACAACGTTGGCGCACCATGGGAACGCATCGCTATCGACGTTGCTGGACCGTTCCCGGAGACCGATGATGGCAATAAATACATCATAGTTGTACAAGACTACTTTACTAAATGGCCGGAAGTTTTCGCAACACCTAACCAAGAGGCTACAATCGTAGCAAAGAAACTGGTCTATGAAGAGGTCTGTCGCTATGGCGTTCCTTTAGAACTACATTCAGACCAAGGACGGAACTTTGAATCGTCTCTATTTTATGAAATGTGCAAGCTACTCGGTATTTTAAGACCCGAACAACTCCAGCGCATCCGCAGTCGGATGGCATGGTCGAGAGGTTTAACCAAACCCTAGAAAATCACTTGGCAAAGGTTGTGGATGATCACCAGAGAGATTGGGATCAATACATCCCGCTGTTTCTGATGCCCTATCGGTCTGCGGTTCATGACAGTATAGGTCACACTCCAGCAAGAGTGAATTTCGGCCGAAAAATGAGGCTTTCGGTGGACGCGATAACAGGCACACCACCAGATAGTCCTAAGTCACGCCAGTCTCGGATTATGTAAGTGATCTCCAAACCCAGCTGGACGAGGTGCATAAGAGGGTTAGAGAACACAGCTTGAAAACCGGCATTAAAATGAAAACTAGATGTGACCGAAACGCGAACACCAACGGTTTTGAAGAGGGGACCTTAGTGTGGGTTCATAATCCGCTCCGAAGAAAAGGAAAGTCTCCGAAACTACAAGCTCGGTGGGAAGGACCTTATACTGCGGTGACCAGGATCAACGATCTTACCTATAGAATTAAAAAGGGGCACAGAGGTAAACCGAAGGTAATCTATGTGGATAGATTGGCGCGGTATCACGGATCTAATGATGCTCGGGACGAGCATAACTAAGAGGGGGGTAATGTTACAACCCGAACATACCCGATATCTTGTAAAGTCTTTATCGGGGATGTCGATTCTAAAACGCATAACACACCCTTAGGTCCCCCGGTGATCTGACTAGAAAGATCTAGAATCCGCGCTTAAGTGGCGAAACGACTAGAAGGTTCCACCCCTTTAATTATCGCCGGCGCGCGGTCGCGGTATACAAGTACCTATTTGTTCACGCGCAAATTCGAGTAGGTATGTAATAATCATAAAAGGAACACAGAGCGCACGGACGACACAGTCTCTTCTCGGAAGCGATAGTGATCAAATCGGAGTACAAGCGATCTAAGTAGAATACACCGGCGACCTTAGCAACGATATACGGATACTACGCGTGACTCAGCGACTTGGAAGCAGTATTTGGGTACTAACGAGAGTAGTACTAGTGTGTGATTAGTTCGCGTGTGTATTTGCATACGACGTACTGTTTTGTGTGTACAGCGCCTAATAAAGTACTTCGCACGTTATTCGGCATTTAATTACCCCGCAAACGTAACAATATTGTTATATAAAAACTATTTATAATCGTTCTTCTAAGTTTTGCCTGAAACTGAAAAATTGCATGACGTGAGTAATATCATGCAATTATGATAAACCTCCATTGAAATTGTATATTATTATAATATTAGGGTAGCTTAACTAATAAAGCTTCTATACTTTTTATATAATTTAAGTATTTATTATAATCTTTAAAGTATTACTTTACGATACTAATAACATCCGAGATTGAATGTGCCTACCTTACGTAAGCAGTACAGCCATTAATTATCACGTTTGTATTAAAGAAATTTGCTTTTTACAGAAAACATGCATATTTTGACGATGTAATGGGAATCGAGGATTATCTGGGCACTATAAAAAGAAACAAAATTTTTTAAAATTGTATTAGAATACGCAGACTGTTTGGAACTACTTTTCTGAATTTGTCATCTAATGCAATATACTCGTATCATATTACTGTTTTAAGAAATCTATTAATAGATATATTTTAAATTGGGAGCTATCAATGATTTGAATAAATTGTATATAGGTATGAATGTGCTTACAATATGATGGTGCATTTGTGATTCTCTTATGTTTACTAAGCAGATGTAAATAATTTATTTAAGATACGAGAGTTAATTATAATGATTGTATTATTTAGTAGAATGTGACTGAAAATTTATCACATTGTCACATCACCTAAAATAATGAACTATCAAATCTAAATATGAAATGCTGCTATGCTTAAGTACTATAACGTTTCTATAGATAGTAATTTACAAAATGTTTATTATGTACTTACATGTGACTTTATACTGAATTTATACTGAGAATGTTCGAAATATTTAGACGCATAGAGCAGCATTTCATTGATTATCATTTAGACTCTCTATAGGTAAGTTAAGGCATTCTGTTGATATTATTATATGCAATATTTTACCTACATATGAATTTGTCGCTTAATAGATTCATACGCATACTTACATACATTTGTAGTCCTTAAAATGTTTAAGTGAAATATATATTGAGATATAGAAATATCGTACCAAATATTTGGTTAAGTACGAAAAATTGGTATTCCATAAATTCATGGATGTTCGGTGTATTAAAATCTTTATCTAAATCTTTGTATAAAAGTTATGTATGACGAACTGTTTAATGAAAATAATATACGTATAAAAATATAGAGATATTGAACCTCTTGTTTTTGTTTAACTATATCTCGTAGTCAGTTTTGTGAGTCACGTAAAGGGCAGGTGTCGAATAAAAGTAGTGTTGGAAGTCATTAGTGGCCGATGGCACCAGACCGGGTGAATTACCAACAAAGGAACCGTATTATAAACAAAATTTGTTAACAAAAACAATTAATTAAATTTGTAACATTTACCCTAAGGTATAACTGGAGGACGCTTTGAGCATACGCTCGCTACACGACTGTTTACTGTACAAAGAAAATAGTGGGTAACATAAATGCATTTAATAAAAGTTATAATATATATTATTATAAACTTAAAAAAGTAAATGGGCTCAACTGGGCTAACAAAATGTTCTAACTTAAAAAACAAGCTTTGTAGCAAGAACATAACTTAGATGTCTTGTATTATTAAAAAGATGGCCTCCTTCCGGCTTCATCATCAGACCTTAGACACCACCTAGAGCTAATAGCACTTTTCAAGAAAAATCCATCGAGCCTACACACAATCAGCTCCATAGTACCATATTATTGCATCGTATTGTCACCGAACTCACATACATATGCAAAATTTCAGCTCAATCCCCGTAAGTGCTTGAAAAATGCATCACAAAATTTAAACTGGAATAACAGGGCAAATTTGATACGTCTGTTTTAAAAAATATTAACAACAAAACATATGCACGGGTACTCCAATTCGAATAATTGAAGGTATCCCTGTAAAGGTCGCATTCGGTCTCTAATCCCTTAAACTTTGGCGCGGCTACAGTGCGATGCTACAACGCTAATCCCCTTGATGGATGACGACACTATGTAGAGACATAGAGGTGAAGCCACCTGATTTAGGGATAATGTGTATTTGAGTCTGTACCCGAATTGTGGTTCGTAATTATCTAACGACCTTTAAATAGAACCCACTGAATGAACCAAATATACCAGCGCTTAAAAGCCACATGCCTATCTAGTATTTGTATAGATACTAGATAAATGCGATTATCCTTAACCTGCTTGGATATCAAGAAGTTTTGATGTTTGGTTTTTCATAATATGTTTATATATTCGTAAGTAGAGACTGATGTTTGTTATTCAATTACACGATTACGACTAAACTGTTTAGCTCCAGATGATATTATCCGGAGGTGCAAATTATGAGGTAGAAATACATTGCGGGAACAAAGCCGCAATCAAAAACAGGTAATTACTAAATAAATATTGTTGTAGAAACCTTTCCACTTCACAACGAAATTTCTATATCATCACCCCGCAAGGGATCTGGCGTAATAATACAGAAATTTCGTTGTGAAGTAGAAAGGTTTGTACATAATGAAAACTAAGAAAGCACATACAGACATATTTCAACGAAAGAATATATTATAGATATAATATCAGCCTATACTGCCCACTGCTGGACAAAGGCCCTCTCTCACAAATCGAGGTGAGAGAGATTAGGTCATACTCCACCACGCGGACCCAGTGCGGATTGGTGGAGACAGGTTTGTGGCCACCTGCTGTTGGAACTTATCAAGCCGCCTTTAAGGCTTCCAACTCGGCTTAACGACTACCACATAAGTGGTAGCCGGGACCAACGGCTTAACGTGCCTTCCGAAGCACGGAATATTATAGATGTTGTCTATTAATTGTTTAATTCATTTCGCCTTTAACCTTTTTACCGTCGTAATCGTTGACGAAAAAAAAAAACATTCACACCATGAATAAGAATAAAAGTGGCATGTACAGTCCCACAAGGATCTTTTGGCCCACGACCGAAATCGGACCTAACGCATCAAGTGAGACGTCAATTCATGACCGGCACACATTTGCCGTTTCCTATGAAATTCACCCGAGTTCTTTTTATATTTAGTGACCGTGCAGACCCGCCTGCTGAAATATTTCCTCGGAAGTAGGAAAATTTTACTAAATGGTAAACTTAATTTCACAGCAACGCCCTTCTGTCAATATCATTTAAGGGCCAGAAGATCCGTGTCGCACTATATTTGGCACGCATATTCCGCAAAAAATTGTATGACAACAATGGCGCATTGCCACAAAATAAATGTTTGTTTACTATCTTTCGCTAAGTAAACAGATTTATTTCTTTGACATCCCTTTTTAGCAATAATATATACAGGTGGATTCTGATACATCCTTGCTTCTGATGTACCGTCTGCAGAACAAATATAAATACAATTTTTTTTTTTATTTTTATAAATATAAACATTACTTACCTAAACCTCAATTGTAGCGTAGATTTGTAACTTACACGAAATTTATCCCACTGTCTGAAAGTTTAGATATTTTTTGATTGTTACTCAATCTCATCTTAAATGCTGAAAAGATTTATATTGAGCAGAGTGGTAGAAGCTGAAAAAACAACGTCGTAGATATAAACGAAAATATTTTGAAGTAAAACTATAGGAACGTATTTATTCAGCAGGACCCTTATTCGCTGTGACCAATTAATCATGGAATTCGGCGCGTTACAATAACTTCCTAAAGTAATAGTTTAATCATTTAATGAAATTATTGTAACGCGAACCGATTGGTTATGGCGAATGAGGGCCAGAGGATAATACAGGACTATCGATGATGTAGGTACTGTTAGAATATCTTTTAGGATATTCAAAATGTAAGGAAAAAATATCACTGTATCTTGGGGGCATCCATTAATTACATAAGGTGTTTTTATTTTAATTTCGACCCCTCCCTTCCCCTTGGTGTTAAGTGAGATTTGGTGGGACCCCCCGTCTCCCTTACATGATTAACACTTTAGTTGTTAAGAATAAATCCTCGAAGTAAATGTTTTAACGTACAGAATGGGATACTCTAAGAAAGTTAAAACAAAATTAAATATTTTATTTTCATATTTTATGTTTTTTTTTTCATAAGTTCAAGAGATTTCATGAGATTTTACTGGACCCCCCAATTTTGAGTTCACATAATTAAAAGATGCTCCCTTGAATTAAGTAAAATAAAATAATACTATTTTGTATGTTGATCCATTTTGGATATAGACGGTCATAAAATAAATTAATGCACACAAAGATACAATTTAATTAAAGCTCAATGTAATATAGAATAGAGGAACTCAAGCTAAAAGACCTGATGGTACTCTTTACTATCTGTCTACCCCGCAAGTAAACTAGCGTAATTACATAGATAAATATAGGTAAACTATCCATAAGCAATCAACGGACGGCTTGGTCCAGTGATTGAGAGCTGTCGCGGGTTCGATCTCCGAGAGAAATGTTTGTGTTCGAGCTTCGTGCAACGCGACAGCGGCGCGGAGCGGGGGCGGCACGGCGCTGCGCGGTGGGGCGCATACACCGGTCGAGTCATTCGGTTAATTCGGCACCCGACGCCATCTGCGGCACTCACGCGGCACGGCACACAAAAATAAATGCAAGCTGTTACGTCAACCTCTTCTGACGGGGAAAAATAAAAGTTTATACAGAGTCGATTTATCTTTTCACTCAAACAGGATGTGTAGGGACGCAAATGGCAACTTAACACTTTCATTTTATTGCTCTGTTTATTTTACTAAATTAGCATTAATATTATAAATTCGTTAGTTGACGAAGTGTCAAGATGTCAAATATGGGATAGTCATACTTAGATGGGTTAATAAGTTTATAGATTCTACTAAACATAGCCCAATACTAGAAATTATTTCTGTACCCAAACCGAAACAAATATGTGTGGGTCATGTAACGATTTGTCCCCTGTGGGGATCGAACACGTGACTATTCAATCTAAAGGTCGGAGCGACTTATAGTCTGAATGACTCCACCAAGTCCAAACAGAATAAAATCACTACGTCAAGTTGTTGTCAAAATTAAATCAAAGGGTAATCAAAGGCACCACTGTAGCACCACCATGCCATCCTTGTCCCATTACAAATTTACCAAATAAACATAAATGTGATAGGACGCTTACCAGCGTCACGGTAAAGACATCTTTTCGTGCTAAGCCTTCTGAACATACGTCATGTAAAAGTATGTACGTACGTTCGCAAACATTTTAAAAGAGTACGAATAAGTTATCACGGTTTATAACACGTTCTTCTCAGCGTTTCGACGGCACACATATTTGTAATTATATAATTATTTGTCGCATATGGATGCGGCCCAGAATCAATCAATCATCATTTATTTATGAGACATAGGTGAGTAAGTCTTCTTTTTTTCTTCTAAGACAGGCACTGAGCATTTTCCTGCAGCCCGAAACAATTTTGAAAACAGCCATATATTGCGGCCCGCGAGCGAATGAAAAACCGTTTTGAAAATTTAAAAAAATATACTTGTCTTAAAATAGTTTTTCGTTAAGATTTCAGTAGTTTGTAAGATTAGGTTTTGGGGCCCACCTAGTCTACGGTCTTCATGTTTTTGACCCACCAGTGACTTTGAGTTTGACATGGCTGTTCTAAGAAGTAAGCGTTCTTCTAAGATCTTATTGAAATAAATACTCAGTCCGCTATGTTTTGCCTGCCAGGCGTATATATTACAATGATAACATTGTCGGAAGCAGACGTCAAATTTTGCTGCGTGCAAGTGTTAGGGCACGCAGAGCATGATATAAGTTGGGACATCGTTTGAGTTGCTTCGCACAAATACCCCAGATGAGTACTGTCTGCGAATCCGGTATTTATACAATTTCCCGCAAGATTACCTACCAAACAAAATCGCGTCGTGAAAAAGTCTTCCCTGTTCTTTTCGTGTTCTTTCTAAATAATAATATGTATGAGAAAGCAGGGAAGTAATTCGATATACAAGATGTAGCATAATACATCCGAGAGCTGGAAGTAATTTGTTCTAAATTGATAACTGAATTGATTCCAAAAAATTTTAATGTTTATTAATTTTTTTATATTGCAAAAAATGGTGTTACTCCTTTAGGGCGCTATAATAAACTGAAATTATTCTTAATTAAAAGCAGTACGGAGATTTCAAATGAATTTCCAAAACGTATTTCCCAATACGCATACATACACGTACAAGTTGCATTGTTTATGGGGTATAAAAGTGCTTAAAAATATTGGTAAAATTGGTTTTCGTATTGAATTTGTAAAGAAATTATTTTATCGGGGTGTCTGAGGTCTTGCGTTATTTACGATACACCTTATTATATAGGTAAAAGCTATTTACCACATAAATACGGATACGAACTTTCTCGTTGTGGTGGCCAAGCCACGGGAGTTATTTTTTATTAAAACGTAGCCCCACATTAAGATTTATTCCTATATCGTAGGTGCGTTTGCAAATATGAATATTCACATACACAAATACCCAGACCGAAACAAATATTTGTGGGTCACACAAAGATTCGTCTCGTGCGGGATCGAACCCGCGACTATTCGATCTAGTGGGTGGAGCGACTTAAGCTCCCAAATCGTCCGCCAACGTTAATTCAATTATTACAATAATTAAAAAATAGATAAAAATTAAATTTTGTTTTTTTTTTATGAACGGTGTAGCTGAAATATGTTAAGTTTCAGTACAATACATTTTATTTTACGTTATTTTAAACTAAAGACTAGATCTCACTGTCGTCTTTATCTATTCAGGAGTAATTTCCATTAATTTGGTACCTACATACCAATGTTTATACCTTTCCCTTGAAAGTATCCATTAACGTAGTATTATTTTCGCAGCCCCATTAGTACCGCATTAGAAGACGGTCGATTTAGCGCAGTTAAGAGCTTAAGTCGCTCCACCCACTGTGTCTAATTGTCGCGGTTTCGATTCCCGCACGGGACAAGCCTCTGTGTGATACACAGTTATTCCGGTCTGGGTATTTGTGTATGTGAATTATTATGTTTGTAAACGCACCCACGACACAGGAGTAAACCCTAGTGGGGGCTACGTGTTTAAAAAAAAATAGTGATGTAATAATAAATGGAGATAGATGGTAGAGACTGAAATCATCAAAGATTTTGGCATCGGAAATGTCAATATGGCCGGAGGGTGTGGTACGAAAAGTTTGATGTTAGCGTGTCCCGATTAGATCATCTTTGTCACGGAACAAATTTACTAAATAACAAAAACGTGACAGCAAGCTTGCTTGCTAGCGTCACGCTAACGTCAATCTTTTCGTACCATGCCCTCAGCAGTGGTTATTCTCGATGGTATAGGGGTGGAAGCTGCATCTTGTTACCACCGTTTGTGTACTTGGTTACGGTGCCACATGTAAACGTAGTAATTATATTAGCTTTGGCCACATGTGTCATTATTATTCTTCAGGTTTGTGTACATCCCATCGATTTTAGATATTGTTTATTTTATTTTATATTTTGGAATTTAGTTTATCTATCTATCTATATCATCAGACCCCTTGTGGGGTAGGCAGACAGTACGCAGTTCCAACAGGTTATTTCCTTACAGACCTCTTTGGCTTCCTCCACTTTCATAGTTCGTCTTATACACGCTCGCCGGTTACGGAAACTCTTGACTTATAACTTGATAAATTAGTTTGCCGATTGTTTAAAACATGCACGGTATGTTGATATTTCATAACTAAGACTTGTGACAAAGTGCTTTCGTTTGCATTGCACTGCATTACTTTACTTGTCGAAACCTATCTATATCATCACGCCAGATCCCTTGCGGGGTAGGCAAAGAGTATAGAGTTTCAACAAGTTCCTTCTGAATTGTCAAAATCGTTGACAAAAAGTTGAATTTCCTGTTGCCGTTTTTGTTTTCACCTGTTACACAATACTCTCTTTTGCCACCAATCCTGTAAGTCCTGTAATACACCAAAGTAAGTAATGATTTGACACCAAGATAATAGGATCGCTTTTCCTAAGTCTCGTTTAAATTGCAAATTCCTACTGCCATTCATTCCCGTCGCAATATATCTTTTTATTTTTCGTTACATTTAAATCTTAAATTCAATGGAACAGAATCAATTGAACGGGATGAGATTACCTTCTATTGAGTTTGTTTTAACGGTTTAATTTTAAGAGCATTTGTTGGCAATATCTAGTGCTTATTTGTTGTTGAATGAAATTTGTATACTTTTTATTATATAATATTATAATATTAGCCCTGTTAAGAACTGACCCACCGTTGCGCACGGGCCTCCTTTCAAACTGAGAGGGTTAAGACCATAGACCATAGTCCACCACGCTGGCCCAGTGCGGGTTGGCGAACTTCACACACCTTCGAGAAACTCTTAGGCATGCAGGTTCCCTCACGATGCTTTCCTTTATAGTTAAAGCACTAGGCTATCACTGCTTTTTTATTTTTATTTTTTTCATAAACTTACTAATTAATCCCATTAACTGCCTCGTTGGTCAAGTGGCGAATAATGCGCGTAACGATCACGAGGTTCAAATCCTAGGTCGGACGAAATATAATTTGTCTATTGAAAACTTCAAAAAATTCCTGTACCAGTCCGGAATCTGGTATTGTGCCCGGTATATGTCATAACGCTCGCCCCCTATTCATGGGACCTAACATCGTCGGCGAAGTGTGTGTACACAGTACACCTCTTCCGTTTGGAGAATATTGGCGTGCCGGTGTTTTTATTTTCATTTATTTAATCATAAGCTTTTACTATCTATCCCATTGTATTGAATACCCAGTTAGGTTTTTATTTTCACCTTTTTTTACGTCCTTAGATTGAAATTCTCTCTTTTTCCTACGAACCAAGGTCCAATCATCCTTTACTTCCTCTCTTATACTATTGGATTCAGCTGACGACTAGGATTTATTTGTATTTATAGGTCGACTTGGGGTGATTACCACGCTCATTGCCGCTGGTTTAGTGGCCTCGCGTGTATTATTTACGGGGCGGGTAGTTGTTATTAAATTGGTAACAACTTGATGCTCACGAACCACTTCAGTGAAACTGTTTGGAACACTGTTTTGGTCAGTTATCTGAACTTCAAGTTTTGAGACACTAGGAATTATGGAAGTTGAGGACAAATTTTTCTGGTCCAACTTTCCTATGAGTACTTTTATGTTTGCCGTCAATTCTTTTTGAGTAGAGAAACATATTTCTTGAAGTTTTTGATCATATTTTCTTGCATATCTAGACGCTGTAACACGTCTGATATAAAACCTCGGAACTGTGCTACACATATGCAATCATGATCAACACGTTGAATGCTTACACTGCTGCTGCTTGGGCTCGACTTATGTGCGGACAAGCTTCTGATAGGTGTATCCTGGTCAATACGTCAAGGCTTAGAACAAATACACTCAGGACACATCCACTCTCGCGTATATTTTTCCGTGAAGGTCTTAAACTCCTCCCGCGTCAGTCCAAGGCACTTAAGATCATACACTTTTTCACACTTTTCTTTAGCACATTTCATGTATAATCCTCTTGGCACTTTGACCCCGCAAGCACGACAGTCCAGGGACATTTTAACTAAATATTATGAATTAATTTCGAAAACGTACGAGACTTAAACGTCCACACAGCGCGTACCCGACCCGCGCGTTGACTATAACTACGATAAAACAGATTGGGTGTGAGCAGCTCCTTAATCAACATTAAACAACGCTGTATAATACAATTTTGAACACGAAAATAATGGTTATCAGAAAGGCCAAACAAATGAAGTTAAAAGGCTAGCCCGCTGAGTTTCTCGCCAGATCTCAGTGGAGGGCGCGTTCCGCGATCCGATGGTGGATGTAAAGTTTAATAATTTTGACGAGCTATTGTATTGGCCTATACTATTATCATCATTTTACAATTATTATCATCATCACCCGAAAGATGTGCACTGCAGGACAAAGATCTCCCTAAATATCGCTACGACGACCGGCTTTGTGCCGTACGGATGTAACATTTACCCGCGACCTTCGCCAGGTCATTGGCTCATCCCTCATTCGCTACGGTGTTGCTGTCAGTCTTCCTACGACGGCCATTTTTAGAGTAGTAAGTCACTGCGTACCATTTATCCATGTCTTTTAAAATATTCCAGTTTCCTATCCTTTAGATCTCATCTCCATAGACCTGATGAGTTCTTCAAACTCTGAATATATTTCGGCACCTCGCAGTCAATAAATATGAGACTGCATTTGCGTATGTATACCCTAAACTAATAATGGAAGAGAAGTTTTCTACTTTATTATTTCCGTGAAAACAGTCTGAACAATAGTATGATTTTTTCATTACTAATTTACAAAACTAATACTCAGAGATTTACAAACTAATAAAATAACTAACTTCTTAAATTGGTTTTCTGCTAATATTTTTTCAAGAATAAATTGTATGGCGAACTAATGAACGACTTTAATTTCATTTTTAAACCGCATGTTATAAACATTACGTGAGTATGCTTCACACTCGTTTCTGAATAGTTGATGGAAATTTGATTAGGTAGAGGAGATTGTGTAGGTATAGGGCAAATGTCGTTAGGTGGCGGAAGTGCTCGCCGGCGGAAACGAGCCCCCGGAAGCGCACGCCCTCTACATCCGCAACGCCTCCGATCCATCCTTACGATTTACTCGCGCTCATTTCTCGCCGAATAGATTGCAGGGAATCGCTTTTCAATCCGTTCACAGTAGGTAGATTATTTTCAAAGTAACCTCCTTTTATTGACTATTGACATGAGTATAAGAGATAAATACCTACAAAATTTATTCCCAGCACTTAAAAAGGAACAGTTTACCTAGCCAATTGGCTTCTTTCTCAGTGACCGATATGAGACCGAATGAGATGTATTATTTATATATATTATTTCTGTATGCTTTTTCTCAACGCTTGGGGGTAGCTCATTTGCTTATAAAACATTTTGCAACAACAGATAATAAAATAATACAATATTTGTTTCCAGAGAGCTTACTATGTAAATATTTTATGTTGAACACCTTAACGTAGTGTAAATGAAAATTCAAATACTATACTTAAGTCGGAATTGGTTAAAGGAGCGCAAGCATTTTTAAGTTAATATTAATGTAAATAATTTATAACTCTTATGATGAACTTCATTTGTTCAAAAAAATCACGGCTTCATTACCCAAACGGCAGTGACAGTAGAGCACTGTGCACGTCCTCATATTTTCACTGACGATGTTAGTTCCCATAGGGGGCGAATTAGGATTAGGTCGGGAACAATTCCAGATCCCGACCTGTGACTAAGACTTCCCAATAAAAAACTCGAATAAAACTTTTTTCGTTGTAGGATTGTGTCCTAGAACATTGTGAACGCTATGCGCAATTAGAACAATAAAGCAGTGATGTGTAATAGTCTACTCGTGTATAAAATAAAATATTATCGAGTGTTACACTCCACATTCCTAGTTCTTATTTACTTACTATCACAAGCCTATATCTGCATAAAGGTACCGTCACATCCGACGGGGCTGGCCGGGGTGGCGCGATGACGAAAAGACAGCAGCGCAACATCCTTCCGACGTATACGAAACCGGGTCTACATAATCAAAGGGCTGAGTACGAAAAAATGACGTTAGCTTGAAGCTAGCTGGTAATCGTGCACGTCACACTCTTTGTTTATTGCGTAAATTTGTAGTGCGACAAGGATGCTGCTAAATCCCAGTACATTGCAACTACCCAAGTCTCGTCGGCGTCGCTTCGCCGTTCGGCCCCGTCGTACATACATATGTGCGGCAAAACCTTAAATGTCTGTCACTCGCACGTATAATGTTATAGACGAGTGTAGCGAAATACACGCTGCACCAACTAGGTTTACATAATAGCTATGTACTACGTAGCAACTCTATTACAGGTATTGACGAACGTAAACACTAAATAGTTGTGACAGATACGCCTGAACGTCACTAGATATTGATTGTACATAGGAGTTACATAGCGACTATAGACACTAAAGTTATATATGTGTAAGACTATTATTGTATCTAACGGTGCGACACAACTTTTGGATTGAATATCGGGGGATTAAAATAGAGTTACACGCAAAGCTCTACAACCACAACCCTGGAAGAGTGGCGCAAAAGCTGAAGTGTTAGGTTATCGGTGAAGCTGTAAAGGCCCCGCAGCCAACAGCGTAGGTCATTCACACACACACGCCAATTCCAGTTAAATGTACCTACACGTAAACTCAACACAACACGTAAACGAAACGTCAGGAACTTAAAATGAACACCGATAAAATCCAAAAAATAATCTTATTTCAACAACTTTTCAGTTACATTTAATAATGTAATCAAGGGCTTAGCGTAACCGTAACGCTGTCGAGAAAAACATCATCACAATTTTGTAAACTTGCAGCGTGAAGGGGATGGCATACCAACTCGTCAACGTTACGCTAACGTCAACCTGTTTGTGCTAAACTCTCAGTTGGTAGGTACCTCCAATCTGAGTGGAAGTGGACTTGAGTCCATTTCATTTTATGTGTGAGTGAATGATCTACGCTGCTGGCCGCGGGGCCTTTACAGCTTCACCGGACAAGGTCCATTTCATGTATGAGGCATTACTATTTCAGCAGGGTCGTAATACCCACATTCCCTAAAGTAGAGATCCCAAAGCTAAGTATTTGCCTCCTATACGAGCTTAAAAGATCTTTGCAATCCCGACTGCACATCCCACGAGATACACGTTCATAGTTATTTGGTACCTATCACCGTAATAAGGACCCTGACCCCTCCCGACAGAAATGCTTTTCACTTTACTAAGGAGATTAAAAAGCCTTGGCTGAAAAATGTTCGCAAATATTACAGTCGCAGAAAACTTTTTTAATAGTAGCTGCATAATTTTTTTTAGTTGCTTATTTCGCATTGGAAATTTATATAATATAAGAGTCTTCGTAACCGGCGAGCTTGTATGAGACGAACTATGAGAGTGGAGGAAACCAGAGAGGTATGTAAGTAAGAAACCTGTTGGAACTCTGTACTCTCTGCCTACACCGCAGATAGATATATTTCCTATAGCCTTATACAGGGTGCATCTATTTCACTGACTAATTGGTTACATTTTAGGCGGAAAATATTAATTTATTTAGTTATCTATCTGTATCATCACGCCAGTTCCCTTATGGGGTAATTTGGTATGGCTTAATTAATTTTATTTAATGTCGAAAAGAAACATAAGTTATGTCACTATTTTGGTTTATAAGTTTTTCTACTGTTTCTGTCACTAAATAGATTTGATTTAATAATGAACAAATCTCAACCGGGAAAAAATATTGGAAGTTAAATTAGAATAATTCTATCCGACAACCTCTCGTTGATGTAGTGGCTGCATCGTGTGGCTGGCGACTGAAATTTGGCACACGTATGAAAAGTCAATGACAATGCAATAATATGGTACCATGGAGCTGGTCTGACGATGGAGTCGGAAGGTGGCCATAGGGACATGTGAACTATATAATGTAACCCGAGGAGGTTACATTATATAGTTCACATGTCCCATTGTTTAGGCTAGTTAGAATGTTATTGATGAGTATTTTACGACCATATAGTGTTCAGGGTCTGATGATGAGGCCGAAAGGTGGCCCATGGAACCACCCGCCTACTCAGTATAACCTCACCGTGTTTGGGCTCATTGGATTTGTCTTAAAGAGTATTTTAGAGCCGTAAGGTGCCCCGGGCCTGATGATGAAATCGGAAGGAACCCGTAAGCGAGATATTTTTGTTGTGCTTTTGCGATAAAAGCTTGTTTGTAAAAATGCTTTTAAAAATAAAATTACAGTGTCTTATTATTACGATTATTGTAAAAGGCTCGCTCCGTACTACATTGCGACGTGTTTGGCGATGTGTGAGTGTACACAGTACACCTCTTCTACCTACTTTGGGTTCTACCCACAAAACAAAGCTTTGACGGTGTTTATTCTTTACTATTTCTAATTAGTTCACTACCAATACATGTTTATCCTCATTAAATAAACTCAATGCAATATCAAAGGTAACGATATTTTCCAAACAACTTAAGTAAGCAAAAATTCATGAATTTGAAACCGCTCTCGACCCGCATGGGTCGGAATTTCACAAAGGGACGTTTTCTTTCCTTTTAGGCAATCACATCGTTATTTATGACTATGTTCCACTGTTATATCTTATGTAATTTGCATTTTTTTAGCTTGAAAAAGTGGTACAAACTATCGACTACAATATTCACAGCATTTACCATGTAACGATTTGACCTCCGAAGCTTTGAAATCTTTTATTGATGCTTAATGCTGTCTATTTTTATTTTCATTTTATCAAATCATTTACGTGCTATCTACATTGAGTTACATGTACTTCGTAGTATATATAACTCAATGGTTATATACTCCAATTTTTCTATAGCACGCCAGATCCCTTAAGGGGTTGGCAGAAAGCACAGAGTTCTAACAGGTTCTTTACTTTCAGACCTCTCTGGCTTCCTCCAATCTAATACTCACATTTTTCTTACATTTTACTATGACAAATCCAAGTAGGTTTATTAGTAGGTATGTAGGTAAAATAAGTGCTGCCACAATACCAGTGCTGCACCATAATAAAACGTTATGGTGTGGCAATACGCTGAGGCAGTATCCTCTTCAACCTGTGTGTGGGTAAATGTGTATTTTGTTATTTATAGTATTTCGTTGTCTGTGTGTGGTCTTCTTTTTCTTTCGTATGTGCTACTACTTCTACCCACTTAGTTGCATCCACCAGCGATAACGAACACCACCAACCGCGGCCCTTTATTGCATATTCTAAATTCACCTTTTTATACAGTCCGCGCCTATTTATTTTCTCGGAGTTAGGGATCAAACAGTATGTATATGTATACTTCACGTAACTAATACTTGTTCCTATTAATTACACTTACTTATACTTGCGATATGTTACGTGATGTAAGTGGAATTATAATACTCCAAGATAATTTACTGGAACTATCACGGTATTGACTATTTATGTGATAAAAACGAACATTCTTGTATTTGTCAAATTACATAAATACATACTTTACTAATACATATTTTTATCATATACCTTTAAGTACAGCTGTGCTCTCTATTGTTAGCTAAAGAACACTATTTTCAAAACATTACTTCTGCGGAGAAAAGACGGATGGCATTGACACCGCGGTGTCTATATAAATAAAAAGACTCGGTTTCGGTCGAGCAGAAACTTCATGGCTAAAAACGTGTGCTGCCGTCGAATCTTTGTCAGTTATGAAAACAAAAGAAAAAAAATATAAAAATCTTAAATTTCTTTGATGTGCATTGAACAAAAATGTTTGTCCAATGTTTGTATAACCTACAAAATTACTGGTTAGATACTGTATATTTGACTTGACATTGACCTGATAAGATCGACCCGTTGACATTGGATTAACTGAAACTTATCACTATACAAGGGATATCAGTAAAGCTAACGCTCTCGAATTTGATGAATAGGATGTTCTTTAAACAAAATTAAACAGTTTCTTTTAATTAATAGTTTGATACGGATACTTTATTTCACATGTAAATTACTCGAGTTAACGCTTTCATTCATTTTAAATTGCTTTGTTTAGATGAGCTGCATATCAAAGTTATGCAAGTTGATTAGATATTTATTTGTTTTTAAAGTTACATTACAACTTAAGATTTATTTTTACATCCGAGACTGGGACAGAACATGTACCCAATGCGTGCGGGCAGCGAAACCCCGCGTGTTTCGGTTTGTCTACTTATCCTACTTCTGTGATACCAAATTCTCAATTAGAAGGGATTGTGCGACAACTGCTACACAACGTTTATTACATTAATTACACATTTATTACACTTCTTACTTACTCGAGCAAGCAGGTAGTCATTCTTTTCAGAGGTATGAAATTATTTACGTTAAAAAGGCAGGGCGGGATACATTCTGAAGTTCGTCTAATCTCAGATATTTGGATAATCACGCTTTTCCAATGTTTTAGTTAATGTTAAACTTAATTATAACAAGCTCCTTGATAGAAATACCAATAAGTGTCGTAAAACTATTTTTTTTGCCTGGGCTCAAAGTAAAACGAACTAATTATAGGTGTAAACATTTTGCTACGACAAAATTAGAACATGATGCTGTAACACCTCGATGGATACCGTATGAGGAAATTATCAGCGCCGTTGAAGACGTCCTATCCAAAAATAGCATAGGAAGGGAAGATTCGGAGGCAATACGTCAGGATGTCTCATCCATGTTACGTCGAAGTTCAGTGCCCAAACTAAATCTTCCTAAAAATCAATATTTAGCGTTGAAAACCTTACGCAATAGAAAGGATATCTCTATTCTCCGCGCGGATAAAGGAAATGCTACGGTCATTATGGATACGTCAGATTACAATGTCAAAATACAAGAACTTTTATCGGATGAAAATACATACAAAAAGGTCAAGACATACCCAACCACCAGTATATTAAAACAAACTACTGATTTAATAAAGAAATACTCCGAAACATTGAATCTGGACGTCAAATCACTAATACCTTCGTGCGCAAAACCACCACAATTGTATGGGCTCCCAAAAATACATAAACCGAATGCTCCACTACGTCCAATCGTTAGCCAAATCGACACACCAACCTACAGATTGGCTCAGCACGTAACGAAAGTGCTCTCGCCACTCAAAGGACACACAAGAGCACATGTTAAGGATTCATACCATTTTGTTAGTGAGATCAAAAATCTACATCTTACTGACAATGAAACTATGGTCAGTTTCGATGTCCAGTCACTATTCACATGCCTACCTGTACAAGACTGTGTCGAAATTGTAGAAAGGAAACTAGCGGAGAACAACATGCCAGCGGAATACTTAAAACTATTGAGACACTGCCTTACATCTGGCTACTTATTGTGGAAGGAGCAGTTCTACAAGCAAGTAGATGGCGTGGCGATGGGCTCCCCTGTATCTCCCATTGTTGCCGATATATTCATGGAAGACTTTGAGGAGACAGCCCTTCGTACCTCACCTGTAAAGCCAAGTTTCTACAAGCGGTACGTAGATGATACTTTCACAATATTACCATCTGACAAAATTCATGTATTCCTAAATCATCTTAACTCCATTAACCCTAAAATTCAGTTTACAATGGAGTTGGAGGCAAACAATTCCCTAGCTTTCCTAGATGTGTTAGTAATCCGTAACCCCAACAACACCTTAAGCCATACGGTTTATCGTAAAAAGACCCATACTGATAGGTACTTAAACGGTGAATCTCACCACCATCCAACACAGTTAGCTACCGTGGGTAAATCTTTGTTTCAGAGAGCACAAGGGATCTGTGACAAGAAACATCTGGCTGCCGAGCTTCAACATGTCAAGCAAGTCCTGCACGACAATAAGCTTCGAGTCCCACGCCAACGTCACAGTGACCGAGTGAAACCAGCCACAGTTGAGCGTCTCCCTGCTGTACTACCTTACATGAGAGGAGTCACGGACAAGATTGGCTACATCTTGAAGCGTGTTTCGATTACAATATTTTATAAGCCGCCGAAGAAGATCAGTCAATTTTTACCATCTGTCAAGTGTCAGATCCCTCTACAAGATGCAGGAGTTTACAAGCTTGATTGTGAATGTGGTCTCTCTTATATAGGACAAACAAAAAGACCGGTAAAAACTCGGGTTAAAGAACACATAGCTGACCTAAAACACCGTCGCTCAAAGAAGTCTGCAATCTGTGAACATGTCCTTGACCGCACCCGCCATAACATCAGATTTGATAGACCACAAATCCTCGTGAAAGAACACCGATTCCTACCAAGGATGGTTCGCGAGGCTATTGAAATTAAAAAACATCCTGATTTCAATACAGAAGATGGCTGGGTGCTTCCATCGTCTTCATCATCATCTCAGCCTATACTTGTCCACTGCTGAACATAGGCCTCCCCAATCGCTTTCCAGCGTAACCGGTCCGATGCCACCTGCATCCAACGACTTCCTGCGATTTTCACAAGATCGTCGGTCCATCTGGCAGGCGGTCGTCCCACGCTGCGCTTGCCAATACGTGGTCTCCACTCTAGAATCTTTCTGCCCCAACGCCCGTCCGATCTACGCGCTATGTGGCCCGCCCATTGCCACTTCAGCTTGCTAATCTTAACGGCTATGTCGGTGACCTTGGTTATTCTACGAATCTCTTCATTCCTGATTCGATCGCGTAGAGAAACGCCGAGCATAGCTCTCTCCATAGCTCGCTGAGCAACTCTGAGCTTTTTTATGAGACCTATTGTAAGAGACCACGTCTCTGATCCATATATCATCACTGGTAACACACATTGACTAAAAACTTTAGTCTTTAGGCACTGAGGTATTTTGGATGAGAAGATGTTGCGCAGTTTCCCCAACGCTGCCCAGCCGAGTTGGATTCGTCGATTGACCTCTCTCTCAAAGTTGGACCTACCTAACCGGACTACCTGTCCCAGGTAAATGTATTCGTCGACAACTTCAAGAGTAGAGTTCCCAACGGTGAGTGCGGTGGGTACGACATGGACGTTAGACATTATTTTCGTTTTGTCCATGTTCATTTTAAGACCCACTTGTTGAGATACTCTGTTGAGGTTACCAAGCATTCGTCCTAGATCTTCCAGCGACTCCGCCACGACCACAATGTCGTCGGCAAATCGAAGGTGAGTGATGTATTCGCCATTGATGTTGATGCCAAGTCCTTGCCATTCCAAGAGCTTGAAGGCGTCCTCTAAGGTGGCCGTAAACAGTTTCGGAGAAATAACGTCTCCCTGTCTTACTCCTCTTTTTATGGGGATTGCCTTCGTGCACTGCCCCTGTACTCGGACTGACATGGTGGCGTTATTATACAAGCACTTCAACACTTCGATGTACCGATATTCAATGCGGCATCGCTGGAGAG
This sequence comes from Phalera bucephala, assembly GCA_905147815.2. NCBI lineage: Eukaryota > Metazoa > Arthropoda > Insecta > Lepidoptera > Notodontidae > Phalera > Phalera bucephala. The sequence goes on from LR990612.1 coordinate 19,866,209, forward strand.
ATCTAAGAACCGCCCAAGTCTCGATCGAATCGAAGGCTTTCTCATAGTCCACAAACGCCAAGCATAGTGGCCGATTATACTCCTCGGTCTTCTGTATAATCTGCCGCAGCGTATGTATGTGGTCTATGGTACTAAAGCCTTTCCGGAAACCGGCTTGTTCGGGAGGCTGGAAGTCATCAAGCCTGCGTTCGAGACGATTCGTGATGACTCTCGAAAACAACTTATAAACATGGCTCAGCAGTGTGATGGGCCTATAATTCTTCAGTAAAGTGTTATCACCTTTCTTGAAAAACAGTACCACCACACCCCTGTTCCATGCTTCCGGCGTTTTCTCTTCGAGCAAGACGGAATTAAACAGCCTCTGAAGGACTTTAAGTACCGGCGTTCCGCCCGCTTTCAGAAGCTCTGCGGTAATTCCGTCTTCGCCTGGCGCTTTGTTATTTCTGAGTTGTTTGAGAGCCATCCTAATCTCGTACAGGCTGATGTCCGGGATATCTTCAGTGTAGTGTCGGGTTAGCTTGGCTCTTGGGTCTTTCACCAAGTCAACAACAGGTTCAGCTACTGAGGTGTACAACTGCCCATAGAACCTCTCTATCTCCCTGAGCACCTCTGACCTATTCGACGTTACGTTTCCGTCCTCCGTCTTCAGCTTCGTCAACTGGCTTTGCCCAATAGACGCGTATTGAAGGACCGTAAATCGTGTCGCAAGGACTTCAGTATCTGTCCATTGAGCTGCCTATAGGACTTAGCATCATCGGAGGTTTGGAGCGTCATGGAACGTCGCTCAGCCATGAGGTTTCGGGTGTAGTTGGATAGTTTTTGAGGTCTTTTTTTACGGTGGGGCTTAAAATACTTGGATCCGACCGTATGGACAGTCTCTACCAGCCTGTTGTTGATTTCGTCCACTGATGCGCTGCTGTCTAGCAATTCGAAGCGGTTTGACAATTCGAGTTGAAAGTTCTCGGGGTTTTGGATATGTGCATAAGAAGGTCGGAGCGTAGACTTCATCAGACGCGATCTTTCCATTTTGACATTAATATTTAATGTACCTCTGACCATTCGGTGATCACTGCCGGTTTTTACCCTGTGAATCACGGAGACATCATTAAATATTTGTCACTTGGTGCTCATGATGAAGTCTATCTCATTTTTTGTGGAACCATCAGGGCTCATCCAGGTCCATTTCCTATGAGGCGGCTTCCGGAAGAAAGAGTTCATCATAAAGAGTCCCTCCTTCTCCAGATATTCGGCCAGCCTCTGACCCCTGGGGTTGCGCTGCCCATATCCAAATTGCCCCACTCTCAATTCATCATCGCCCCGTTTGCCCAGCCGCGCATTGAAGTCACCCATAACCACTGTAAAGTGTGCTTTGGAAGTATGTATGGCTCTACTAATGTCCTCATACATTACTTCGACGTCATCATCTGAGTATGCCGAGGTCGGTGCGTAGACCTGTATGACCTTCAGCGAATATCTTTTGGATATTCTGAGTATCAGGTACGCTACCCTGCTCGACACACTAGTGATGGACACAACGTTGTCTATGAGTGACTTATGGACGATAAATCCGACACCACCTTGGGACTGTTGTTCGCCCTCCCGGTAGTAAAACAAGTTGCCGGATTTTAAGGTTATCGTGTCCTCGCCCTTTCTTCGGACCTCCGATAAACCAACAATATTCCACCGCAACTTGTTTATCTCTTCTTCCAGCTCAAGAAGCTTCTCATCTGTCCTTAACGTGCGTGCGTTGTATGTCACCAGGGCCAATTTTCGTAGTTGGTGGTAGCCGAATCTCTGCCGGAGATTCTTAGCACCCCTTGTCCTGTCGTTACCGTGGCCAGGACGAACAGGACCGCCGGGGACTAGGGGCCTGGTTTTCTTCTTTTCTTCCATAATAGTGATTGGGGGGGTTTGCCATACTCGCCACGCTTGGCAGGCGGGTTGGCGAGCGCAGTTTTTGATGGTAGAAGTGTTAAGGGAACGCTGCTGCCCATTCCCTAGTTTTCCCTTAGTCGCCTTATACGACACCCGATGGGATGAGATGGGTTGGTCCTATTCTAAGCCGGGAACCACGCGGCCGATCCATCGTCTTGGGATCCGGTAATTAATATAATCAAATCCAAAACCAAGCATAACACTGCAAGACCTCAAGACACCGTGAGCTCATTCTGCGTAGATCGGACCAACAACAACAAAAATAATTAAGAAGTTTGAGGGTACCCCGGAACAACTATGCCTATTGGACGTCTAACACCTCAGTCCCTCCCGTGACCATGGGTGCTGCAAAGCACTCGAAACGTCGGGAACTAAAAATAAAAAAAAATATACCGCGATAAAATCCGTTAAATAGTTTTATTTCATGTGTAATATTCGCGTAAATCTAAGGACTCAGTATTCTATGTGTTAATATAGATAATAATTTATATGTGTGCCAAATTTCATCCAAATCCGTTTAGCTGTTTTTGCGCGATTAATTAACACACATTCAAACATACAAACTTTCACATTTATAATATTATATGTAGGATTAGCTTTATTTTTGAACGTAAATACTAATTGGGCTACAAATGGACAGCAGGGACTTATAATTCAGATCTAAATTATTGATATATAATTGGTATATAAATAGTAAATCAGTATATAAATAGTGTCCGTGCATTGTGACGCATCTACAGCCCGGTTTTCGGCATTGTCGTTTGTTGTGTAAAAAGGGAAGGTATATCAACTTGATAGTGTTACCTTTACGCCAATCTGTGTGTGTGTTAAGCCCATTAATTTATAACCCCAAAACGGATTGAGTGCTGTCAAAATATCGCTAAAGAAAATTAAACTCATACTCACAGACACAACATTGAATTTTCTATAATTTAAATAACTCGAGAAACCATTATAAGTGAGAGCAATAACGTTGAGCGTGTCACGGTGTCACGCTCGCACTCATTACGATGTAGTGCGGTGATCATAAGGTAGAACTAATACGGACTATACCTATTTATGATATGGTTTAAATACGCTGAAAACCATTTATTATCGAGTTCAAAAAGAAAAAGGTTCTCAATTCGTCTTTATATACAGAATAGATTAAGATGGGATAGTAAGGGCAGCTATCTCAACCGTTGTAGATACAGAAAAACGGCGCTAGGAGACTATCCTTAATTTTTCCGATATTTGGAGCTGAATTTACCGATTCTGTAAAAAATCTACAGTCAGCAAGAAAATGGGCAATTAAATCAAAAACTTTGACCCCTACTCATTTAAGAAGTGCGAACTTTGACCCCTACTCATTTGAGAGTTACGGCAATAAACAGTGCCTGAGAATTATACGTTAATTATACGTCAACAAGTCCATAATTGTGCTACTGTTTGGTCACACAACTTAAAATAAATGTAGGGCTCTAAGTGAGTATCATTGTCATCACGTTTTTTTCGCAGAGTGCTCAATCCATTGTAATATATCAATGGTTAAGCCTGGTTAACTGATATGTTATTCTAGAGCAGGGGCTATTTTTTTAAAATCTATTGTTTATAGTACAAGCATATAGATATATATTTCTTCGACCTGATTTTAACTATCTTTCTTATTCGTCTGTTTTTTCGTTCGAGTGTGCCGTCTGTTTTACATTAAACTGTGTCCTATGTCATTGATTTGGTATTAAATATTATGTCGGGCTGCCGTAGCTTCCTTTAACTTTAAATTTTTGTTACTTTGTGTAGGACAAATCTTTCAACCTGAATTTAAACAACTTCCTCTTATTCTACGGAGTTGAAAGGACATTGGCAGGATCCCATACATGGTTTTGCCTGATATCGATTTGAAGCGTCTATGAATGAAAAAATGTAAAAACTGTAGGGTTTCCATTACTTAAACATAAACACCGAGAATTTTTATTTGAGACATCGAAAAAAAAAGATATTAACATTTTAGTTTTGAGGTTATGTGAATATTCCATATATTCATATTTATATGTCAAGAAATTAAATACTCAGGAATCATCATAGGTGCCTACTATTATAATTTCTAATGGTTGCAAGTTTCCCCTTTTTAGAAGACTCGTAAATACAAATTACCAGTGACGTGATGCTACCTATTAAGAGGTAATTTCATTAGGTTCATATTGATATAACCTCAAAACATGAAATGTACGTTTAAGTATCTACTTACGCTTATATGAAATATGTAAAGGTGGTGGACTATGATCTATCTTTCATGTCGATTTTTGAGACATTTGCCTAGCAGTGGGACAGAAGTAGTTAATTCATTAGTTTTATTATCACCTAGATACCGCCCATACACGGCAGCAAAATAAAACAGGTTAAATAAATATGGTTATCAAGATTTAAAAATATTTATTCTTCGTCACATACAATAGCTAAGAGTCTAGTTGTAGAGCGTGTTATCGAGTTTTGATTCAAGACTTATATCGCTGAGCATTATTGACTCGAATATCACATTTGCACGCACATAATGCGTGTAGGTCTGTCACACCTTTCCGCATTTCCGCCTTCGAGCCAAGCGTACCTACACAATGTCTTGAGGTACGATCAGACTCCGTTTAAAGAAAGAAATTATCAGTTTCGGACAATAAAATCGAGTAGCTGCAAGGTTTAAAACTAAAAACAAATCAAACAACCAGGAAGAAAAAGAATACCGTAAAATCTATCTATCTATCTATAACCTCACGCCAGATCCCTTGCGGGGTAGGCAGAGAGTACAGAGTTCCAACAGGTTCTTTCCTTACATACCTCTTTGGCTTCCTCGGCTCTCATACCGTAAAATACTTTGGTAATTTGAAGTTGTCAATAAATTGTCAACACAAATATCATAATAACGAAGTATGGCTACTACATTTCTATTTAATCAATTCCATAAACTATTTAAAACACGTTGTGTATAATATTTCTATTTTTGTTGATATTAACTACTTAGAAATTATTTCAACTATTTGAAAGTAAAAAATTACGAGAGCTTTTATAAATCAATAGTCTTTAACTAAACGTTCATTTACAAATGTTTATTAGTTTCTACTATTGACATTTATTTTTTCAAAAAAGGCAATTATGGTAATTCGAATAAAATGGATGAATATGAATTTAGTCGGGATATTGTTTTTTGCTGTAATGGCGACAAGAAGCTAATTTTTATAATTTACTGTTATACTCTATTACTACTTGACATTGGCGAAATACACTGTTAAAGTGTGCGGCCATTAATTAAAATAAGAAGAAGAAGAAGAATTTAGTTAAATAAAGTACTTAAATTTAAAAAATATCATCGTGCGAGTTTACATACAAAATTAATTTTGTGTAGAAACCAACAGAATATATTACTAATATTTGCACATGTCGTATTTTAATACACTTTATAAGACACTCAGGTAGAATATCGCCATTGTTCTTTGACATATAGGTTCAATTCCGATAGCAAAATATTTTTGGGGTAAGCATGACCTGATTATACGCCCAAGCTTGTCTCCAGACGAAGAAACTCCTAAACGGCCAACAGCATAGTCATCGAACTGTGCATAGACCTTTCATACACGTTTTAAAGATAGTTTTTTTTTTTTTTTAAATTATATGAAAAATGATTATGTAACTGATGGTTAATAGAAACAAGCTTATTTTTCTTAGTTTTTATATTTACAATAATTAATAATTGTTTAACCGATCCTTCAATTGAGAATAGCAGTGGCCCGACTAATCATTAACCTACCTACTCTAAAATTCCGATCCGAAGACTGACCATTAGAAAGCAGATCAGACAAAACAAACTAGATTGTCTTGGATGAGTATGATAAACACGCTCCTCTGAAGAGGGTAAAAGTCAAGCATCTACCTGCACCTTGGTTATCGGATAACATTTAAAGAGAAATGTCAAAAAGAGACAACGTCATGAGACGTTATAAAAAACATCTTACTAATTAGATCTGGTCTCTATACAAAAATTGCGGATTCGTTGCAGCTGCCTCGTTCCGGTCCTGGGTTCAAATCCTAGGTCGGAAAAATGTAGTTTTTCTAACGAAAAATTCCCAGTATGAGTCCAGTGTCTGGAATTGTGCCCGGTATATGGCAATAGGCTCGCCCCCTATTACAATCAATCAATCAGCCTATCGCAGTTCACTGCTGGACATAGGCCTCTCCTAACACGAGCCATTGCACTCGGTCCTCCGCCTTTCGCATCCAGTCTGTCCCAGCGACCTTCTTGAGGTTGTCGGTCCATCTATTACGCCACACGTTATCAAATTTATCTAATAATGTTTCTCTAACATTGTCGGCGTAACGTGGGTATACTCAGTACACCTCTGCCACTCCCGCTTGGGGAATATAGGCGAGAGGGTATTTTTTTTCGTTGCAATCGTCTATGTAGGGATGCTAAGACACGCCATATTCATAACTCAATCCAAAACTTAAGTACGACACAAGTATGGCAATTTCTCAAATCTCTGGATATTGAGAAAACGTCTAGTGATTATTCACCCAACAACGTATACCTTAACACTATAAATTTGCACATCTCTAAGTCACCAGTCACCTTGGATGACGACATAAAATCCTATACTTTCTACAGTTTATTTAATCTTCCGTTGCCTGGATGTCTCATTTTAGTAGGTTACAGAGTGGGAAATTGAGAAATTAGCCCTATCTCTTTCCACGAAAGCGGTAGGCAAGATAGTCTTCAAATTCAAATGCTTCGTCTCATCTTAGATGATCTTATTCCTGTCCACCGCATCATAAACTATTCTCTGCAATCTTGCACTTTTCCTTAGTCCCTTCAAATTAGAATTTCGCCCTGACCATAGCACTGTAACATCACTGGTTAAAATAACTGATTATATACGTATGGCCATGGAGAATAAGCTTCTTACTGTACTGGTTCTACTGGACTTCAGCAGCGCCTTTAATTCAGTTGCTTTTGGAATCCTCTTAGAAATTCTGTCCTCCCTAAATGTCTCTCCTTCTGTAACTGCTTGGTTCAACTTTTTCTTCGCGGTCGCTCGCAGTCGGTTCGTTCCGATGAGGCCTGCTCTGAGTGCTGTAATCTGGCTACGGGGGTTCCGCAAGGCAGCGTACTCTCTCCTTAGCTTTTTTCAATTTTCATTAACGCAATCACTAAAGTTATATCTTCACACTATCATCTCTATGCAGACGACTTGCAAATTTATCATCATTGCAAAGTCGATGATTTTAACGCTGCTATTGCTGCCATCAATAACAATCTTTAAAATATTAATAACTAGGCAAAATGCCGTGGCCTTTTAACAAACCTGCCAAAATCACAAGCGCTCATTATTTCACAACCTTTTAGATCGCCAGTCTCTTCCGCAAGTTGTATTTCATGCTATACCGATCCCTTTTTCAAATAGCGCAAAAAATTTGGGCATCTGCATAGACAGTAATATATCCTGGAATGTACACGTTTATTTATCATTTCAATCTCTAAAACGGCTCCAAAAGTTCCTGCCAGTTCAAACCAAGGTAACTCTTGCTCAATATCGTTTTTTACCACTTCTTAACTATGCCGATGTCGGCTTTCTCGATGCAACTGAGGAACTTCTTAATAAACTCAAACGGCTACAAAATTTGTGCATCCGTTTTATTTTTGGCCTTCGGAAATTCGACCATGTGTCAGAATTTTGTAGGTGGTTGAAGTGGTTGCCTATTCGGCAGCGATACTCATATTCTCTCTTTGCTTTTCTCTGTTCTTAACAATCTTAATTCCCCTGCATGTCTTCGTGAACGCTTTGAGTATCTAGTTCCCAGGAGAAAACCCTGTCTCTCCATCTTTTCTCTTCTTCTTAATATACCCCGACATACCCCAAGTCGATATGATGGCTCATTTACTGTGCGTGCTGTGCGACTCTAGAACTCTCTCCCTCACTCTTTACGTGATAGTCCTACTCTATAGATTTTCAAGAGAAGAATTAGTTAACATTTCCTATCTATGTTAGATGCTTGTATGTACACATATTGTATAGTATGTAGTATATTTTTGAATATATATCTGTAGTATATACCTCTACTATCTTTTGTGTTGTACGCTTATTATTATCCTCATTTTGATTATTTGTTTCTCTATCACTCAAAGGTTTGCTGGTAGAGAACTCGACTTTGAGTTAAGCTCGCCTTTGTACATTCATTTATTCTGTAATTTTAATGTTATCATTTGTAACTATTTGTGTTTACAATAAAGAATTAACAATAACAGTTATATACACTACTGACTCCACTAATAGGAATTACTACTCAGTTAGAAACGGAAAATCTATCAAGAAAATGTATTTTAGCGTAGGTACTCATTTATATTTGTTTTTTGTTTAATAAAGCGTAACCCAATACTAGGTATTGTTCCTGTATCGAGGGTGCGTTTATAAACATGAAATATACATACACAGCTACTAACATTTAGCCCGAAACAAATGTTTAATTTAAAAACAAAAATTTAAACAAATATTCGACTCCCGCACTGGGCCATTCTTTGTGTGACTTACACACCACGGTTTGTCCCGTGCAGGGTTCAAACTCGCGACTACTCCATCCAGTGGACGGAGAGGATTGAGCTCTAAACCACTGGACTAAAGGTTTGCTCAATCAGCAGACGGAGTGCGACGGGAGCGCAATTGAAGCGCTCGCCTATTTTCGGTTGTGACGTTTGTGGTCGCGCCGAGCGGGCCTGCGCGGTGTGGCTTTTTCCGTACATTTCAGTACATTACATCTCACCGTCGCGCTCCCGTCGCGCTGCGTCGCTTTGTGGCGAGAGCTTAAGTTGTCCGTAGTGTGGTTGTATTCACTTTATATTTCAATTGGGAATTTATAAATGGCGATATGGTGCAGGTTATTCACGTACTGTTTTACGAACTGCGAGTTAAAATTCCAAGAATCTCGAACGCTTAATTGGATTTTACACCATGTAGCTATATCGAATTCCAGTATCTTCTCAGCCCGCATCTTGTATCTATCTGGCTATATATATCTTAAGTGTGAGTTGAAATAAGAAATTTATTAAAAACTAAATTTGGCTGCTTTGGAATCTTAAAATGAAATTCCCGTTGCAAGTGGATTACTTATAGGCATAGTTTATTGAAGTGTTAAACGATTTTTTATTGAATTTATCAGCAAAAACTCAGTAGTTTAGTAAATAAAAGTAAATATCTCGCCTACATCATCCAGCGAAAGGTGGTAGAGATGTACTGAAAACCAACGACATTTTAAAGGGGCGATAATTCTAGATTACTGACTGCCACCGCTATCTCCGATAGAGTTTTTATTAGAAAAACCGTAGGGCTTTCTATCGAAACCGCTACATTTGATCTTACTTAAGTTTTTCCAAAAAGGGATTCGAAACCAGGGCCTCGTATCAACTGCACCAAGCGTTACTAGACCAACCAGGCTTTGTAATAATAAAACATTTGATACAGTCCATTGCTGCGCAAAGATGTGCTATGTATCACAAATCGTGTCAAACAATAGTTAATAATATTGCACTCCACGAATTCCGTGCTGATTAGTGAAGAGTATACATCTAATTATACCACCAGCACTTGGTAAATACCGATTCAGATCTTACCGAGGGTCGCCTCACACTAGGATTTATTCTTGAGTCGTGGGTGCATTTACAAACATGAAAATTCACAAACACCTTTCAAACTTCATACGTGGATCCATTAAGTTCCGTATTTGAGATTATTACTACAAATTGTATATGACCTATATACATCTATATATAAAAATCTTACCGTGCATTAGTCTTGCAAAAACTCGAAAATGGCTCGACCGATTTATTTTTGTATTGTTCGTCTCAATACTGGGATGGTTTATAAAAAAAAAATTAGGTAAACCCAGAGATGTAGAGTTATAATCATATTAATTTTAGATGGTACGAAGTTTACAGGGTCATTTAGTTTACAATAAAGAATGAAGAGATACTGATACTCATAGCATTATACTTTTTGATAACTACGTGATTTCCAGGAACTATTAACACCGACTAGGCATGCCTTTTAAGTTCTGTCGTTTCCATATTTCCCGGCAATTTTGAATTTGGAACTGTTCTATATTCGAACGTGTTTAAATTTTGAATCTTAAAACAGTTAAAAGTATTAGGATTAATGCTATTGTTTAGTCACAGCGTCGATTGAAATCTGTCATGTTACGTACGGAAATGAATCTTTCTAAGGAAAATGTTCGTGCAATAATTTTCTACAACTTTAGAAGAGGCCTGACACGGCTTCAGTGTTTTGAAGAGCTAACATCTGTGTTCAGGGATGAAGCCCCATGTCTGCGGACTGTCGAACGCTGGTATTTAGAATTCCAGCGTGGGCATACTAGTGTAAGTGACAAATCTCGCGAAGGACGCCCAAAATCCGCCTTCACTGAGGATAACATCATTGCTGTGAGACAACTAATTCTCGAAGATCGTCATGTGACGAGAGACCTCTATCGAGAGATAGAGGCTCCATTAGGCATCTCAGGGACAAACATTCAGAAGATCTTGCATGAAGCGCTTGGTGTGAGAAAGCTAGTTTGCCGTTGGATACCGCATCTGCTTTCCGACGATCACAAGGCGGCCCGCGTCAGATGGTGTAAGAAAACTCTGCAAAGGTTCAACCAAGGACAGTCAAATCACGTCTACGACATCATCAGTGATGACGAATCTTGGATCTATGCCTACGATCCTGATTCCAAACAACAATCTACAATCTGGGTCTTTCAAGACAAGCCAAAGCCGACTAAAGTTGTTCGTTCTCGAAGCACTTCAAAGAAGATGGTGGCCACGTTCGTTGGAAAAACCGGCCATGTTGCGACTATTGCACTTGAAGATCGTAGAACGGTTAACGCAGAGTGGTATACCACAGTTTGTTTACCACAAGTCATCGCCGAACTTCGAAAATCTAACTCAAAGCGACGCATCATCCTGCACAACGACAACGCAAGCTCACACAGCGCTCGTCAAACGATTGAGTATTTGAAGCAGGAAAAGTAGAATTTCCTGACCATCCTCCATACAGTCCTGACCTAAGCCCTAACGATTTCTTTACATTTCCTAAAATTAAGATGTTTTCGTGGTCAAAGGTTCCAGTCCGGTGAAGAAGCAGTCGACGCTTTCAAGTCAGCCATTTTGAACACCCCCACTTTAGAGTGGAATAAATGTTATAATAACTGGTTTGAGCGAATGGAAAATTGTATTAAGCTACGTGGTGAATACTTTGAAAAACAATAAAAAGTACTATAAGGTTCTAGTTGTGTTTTTTCTTCAAACGACAAAACTTAAAAAGCATGCCTCGTATAAACAAAAATTATAAAACAATATAAAAAATACCTGGCAAATGGATCTGGCGAGGTGATATAGATAACATAAAAAATGTTTTGAAAATTATGTAGATACAATTCAGAAAAGCTATATAAACGCTATTGACAATAATTAGATTAAAGAGAGGAAAACCAACCAATATCGTAGTACCAAACATCTTATTAATGTAATTATATCCTATATTTATTGAAACATTGACGTATGCAGATATGATACTCGTACAACAAGTATATATTTTTAGTAAGATTTGCTTGTGATTCATCGTAAAACTAATATCAGTGACATTTTTAGACACCCTAAAACCCAATTTTAACGTAAACAAATGGTACGTCCATATGTACTCGTATTTACTTCAATCACTTGATAATGAAAACAATGTTCACTGTTGATCACTGATAACTCATGGATTGATTTTAACTTCCTGCTATAAATCAAATTCCGTCACTGAAACAATCTCAATAGTACATTCTGTACTTGGGGGTTTTTAACTCGTGATTCCAGATACAATAATATGTTGCATAAGAAAACGGGTTTTCCATTTCACAAAATCAAAATAGTACAAATCGGGAAGGATTCGTTTTTTTGATTTTGACGGACGGCATGGTCCTGTGATTAAGAGCTTAAGCCGCTCTGCCCACTGGATCAAGTAGTCGCGGATTTGATAAATGTTTGTTTCGGTCATGGTGTTTATGTATATGAATTTCATGTTTGTAAACGCAGCTACGACGCAGGAATTCCTAGTGTAGCCGTAAATTTAAAAATGAAAAAGTAAACAGTATTTCCAATTCACAAAATCAGGATAGTGCAAATCGGGAAAGATTTTTTTTTGTATTATAGAGAGCCTCTAGGGACGTGATCACATATTGGTTTGGTAACGAGAATCTAATCCGTCCATTTCGCCGGGAAACCAATAAGCCTTCAAGGGTCGGCTTAACAACCCAACGCGGCTAAAGTTAATTACCTACAAATATAGTTTTATGTACATTTATGCGAAAACACTAACTGAATAACATATTGAGATAGCTGTTTTTTAGAAACAGTTTCTATTTGACAAACAAAGAGTAGCTCATAATTATTATCTATCTATCTATCTATATCATCACGCCAGCTCCCTCGCGGGGTAGGCAGAGAGTACAGAGTTCCAACAGGTTCTTTCCTTACATATCTCTCTGGCTTCCTCCACTCTCATAGTTGGTCTCATACACACTCGCCGGTTACGGAGACTCTTGACTTGCCCTTCAGCTAAGACACGGTCTATTTGGTCATGGTAAGATAGTCTAGGTCTTTCCCGGCACCTACATCCTTCCACTTTCGCATTATATATCTGTTTTGTCATTCTTTCTTCTGGCATTCTTTCTATATGCCCGAACCAACGGAGTATATCCTTTCTCATCTTTACACCGATACTATCTTTCATACCTACTCGCTTTCTTACTACGCTGTTGCGAATACGGTCGGTCAGCGTGACTCCGCACATCTTCCGTAGAGATCGCATTTCGACCGCATTTATCAATTATTATCTTGAAATGAAACTATTTTTCGGATTTTATTGAAGTTTATTTTTGATGTTTAAGTTTCCAACATTTCGAGTGCTTTGCAGCACCTATGGTCACGGGAAGGACTGAGGTGTTAGACGCAAAAGGCGTAGTTGTTCCGGGGTACCCTTAAACTGCTTAATTATTTTTGTTGGTCCGATCTACGCAGAATGAACTCACGGTGTCTTGAGGTCTTGCAGTGTTATGCTTGGTTTTGGATTTGATTAAATTCATTTTTATCTTATTTGCAGGATTTTGTGTGGTAGTAATGTGATAAGATAACCATTCGAAAGGTCGTCTTTTGAGAGGGATAGGTGGTGTAACATAGATCTCTATAGTTACATATAAAAATGACGCAACGTACCTAATCAACAAAACGGCAAAGAGACGAAGTTTTATATTATATCATGAACATTATTGCTCCATTGCAATTTTATTTAGATTTTACGTTCATCCGAAGGCAGCAGAAAATACATTATAAGTGTGAACCTTTATTCTGCGTATAAATTGTAATTGGAAAAATGCTAAGTAACAGAACAATCAATAAGCTAACAGCTTAGGATGAAAACTGATGTTAGTGCGATGCTAGCCAGTAATAGTGATGTCACGTTCATATTTAAATATTTAATAAGACGAGGATGACATATCAACTCACTAGCGTCACGCTAACGTCAATCTTTTTTGCTAAGCTCTCTGTTGACTTAGGACGGCTGGATGATATAAATTGGTCACTTATCCGAACGCCATCAGCGCCATTCGGACGGATTCTGGGCGCGCCAGTTTAAGGTTTAAAAGATTTCCAAAGACTTTCCGAAAGTGTCCTTCACACTCATTTAATTACTTTAATTTATTTAAAAACGTCAACTCAGATTTTAACGCGTCCTCACGTTGGCTGGAGTTATATCGATATATCCGATACCACGCTATGGTTGTGCTGTTATTTAACGTCCCGTTTTACAAACTGTCACCTTTCAACCCCGACCGATACTTTATACAATAATTATACAACATAGAACTATGACAGCGAGCAAACCAAGCATTTATGCGTTTAACCTTCTCCATGAAGCGTATGTATATATAGTACCAGAAATGTATGATATTTAGAAATTGTATACAATTCCTAGAAAATATATACAAAAGTAAATTGTAAAAGGTATATAAATTCTGTTTTGGTCTCAGTTCTAACTTTTTTTTCCTGAGGAAAATCCTGCATAGGACTTCTGCGGGTCTTAGGGGAAGCTCGCGGGGCGTATCGGAGCTTCTTGCCAACATAAAACTTCAGGGTGGCCGACATCAACACTTTGGAGGGGGTCCGGGATCTCTGTATGGAACACACCGGTGCCCCTCTTGTGCCGCGCTTCGAAGAGCCCGCCATCGGGGGGAGATTTAATAAAACGCTCCCCCTCGCAGTGACGCGGTGCTCACGGCACCGTCCCCCTCGGGGTCTCAAAGGACGCTCAGGGCCCCCGCCCCGCTCCGTGCTCATTTTGGTACCGGGGGGCGACGGGCTGCGCCTTCAACCCGGCGCCGTCGCCTTCGTCGAGCAGGATCGGCCCTCTCCAGATCCCACTTGGCCTCCTCCTTCTGGGACATCCCAGTCTCGCAGGAGGACGATACAGCCCCCCATGCCGATTCCAGCTTTCCGCTAGCGAGTAATCGTGCGGTGACGTTCATGTTTATGCAGTAAATTTTTAGTGGGACAAGGATGGCGTATCAACTCGCTAGTGTCACGGTAACGTCAATCTTTTCGTGTTGAGCTCTCAGTAACGTAATGCCAGAGGCGCGCCTCTAAGCATCTGTCATGTTTCCCTTTTGCCGACGTTTATTCTAATGAAAAAGGGTATTTAAAACGATACGTATGAATATGCAAATAACCTATTGTTTTGGCACTGCCCTATAGGATATCCGAACAATAAAATTAAATTCCTTGAAAATACCGGCACATACCGGGAGAAAAGAGATAGCCGCATCCATTCTGTTGCCGCTAGTCGAGCTCAGTTTCCAGCCCAACACAGTTTCGATTACAAATTATTCAATTACTCAAAAATAATTATCTGTATGCAGAAGCATTAGTTATAAAGTTAGTTGGATGTGGCCAGTTCCTATTACAAAAACTTCTAAAAACTAGTTATAATTCTCCAAAAACTAAACCTTCAAAACTAGTTCTTTTCTGAAATTACCCTAAGTTTAACGATGACTTTGGCTAGTGTCCAGTAACTGGGTCAAGTAATATCGGGTTCGGTCTCCGCATGAGACAAATCTTTCTGTGACTCACAAATGTTGTTCCGGTCTGGGTATTTGTACATGTGAATTTTTTGTTTGTGTAAGCGCATCCACGACACAGGAATAATTTCTAGCGCGAGGCTAAGATGTTTATAAAAAATGAACTTGGTTTTAAAAATAACTCCAGTTTCGGGGCTTCCAAAAACATAACTGCAACGATTTTTTAATTGGACTTATTTGTTAAAAAATATAACAATCATGCTAAAATTATAGCATGCATTTTAGTTAACCAAAAATAAAGTAAGATGAATAAACCTGCCGCACAGTAACTTCTGAACGAATTATCCAAAATCAATATATCTGTTTTCTGATACTTTAAGTGTTTTGATAACAAAGTATTTGAAATGTCAGGCAACTGATAAATTAATTTTGAGTGCTCATGGCAGCGAAGATAAAAAAAAAACAACAGACGGCAAGTCTTAACTTTAATCACTTACTATCAATAAGATAATAGAGATGCAACATACAGTCAGTGATGTCAAAGTGAATTTGTTTTTGGTAATAATATTAAAAATAACAAAACCACAGCAATGATTAATAAATTAAGTTAATATCAATAGGAGATCTATCAATGTGGATACTTTTCAAGTTTGTAATCATACACACACCGTCACGCCTATATTCCCCAAGTGGGGATGGCAGAGGTATACTGAGTTCACCCACTTTTTGCCGACGATGTTAGGTCCCATGTAATAGGGGGCGAGCTCATTGTTATATACCGGGCACACTTCCAGATTTCGAACTCATACTAGAAATTTTTCGTTAGAAAAGCTACATATGTCCGAGCTAAGATTTGAACCCAGGACCTCGTGATCACAAAGCGATGCACCACTCGACCAACAAAGCAGTTGGTATTCAATTTTTTAAAGTTTGTTTTCAATGCCGTGAAATGGTCTGGATACAAAACAAAATAAAACTACGGTGTTGAAGAAGTTAGTTTCATTGCTATTTCTAATCATTGGACGGACAAAAACTCGGATTTCCTTTAAACCTACAATAGACAAATAAGTGCTGTATCCTTAATGGCGATAAAACAAAACGATTGTCTCTTTTACAGAAAGTTAAAAGTTAGTTATTTTAAGAAATGTTTCCAATTCTCAAAAACAAATTCTCTCGGAGAAGTGCTTCGCTCGCAAGTGCCTCGACCGAGATGTAACAAATTAGATTCAAATTCTCACGACTTGTTAACCTTAAATGTTGTTTTTGTGTGAACATTTTGGTAACTTTGGACTTAACTTACTTAAGTACCAATTTAATGCGGTTGACTTTACGATGGGGATGATGGGTACTTTGATGTTAAAGTATTCACGTAAAAAATTATATCTGTGGTAAAATCTTTTTAAGACGGAGCTTGTCATTATTACAGGTATTCCCATGTTATTCTTTTATCCATAGATATCGTATCTGGTCGGATATACAGTGCGACAAGGATCTTTCGGCCCGTGGATGACATTGACAGGGGGGCGTTGGAGTGAAATGAGGGTTGCCATTTAATATTTTTTTCTACTTCCAAAGAGTTATTTCAATAGGTGGGTACGCATAGTTACTAATTACAAGAAGAACTTCATAGCAAACGGCAGCTCTACGACTCTCATGAAGTGACATTTCACTTGATGACAACGTTGAGAGCGACAGCGATGGCAGCAATAGTTCCGATTTTGGCTGCGGGCCAAAAGATCCTTGTGGGACTGTAAAAACATAAATACACATGTGTAGCTTTGTCTGGAAAAAGGGGAACAAAGTTAAGTTTTGGCTGATTTTTCATACAATAGCTAAACCTTTGTCAATTTGTTTAAATTAATTTGGTAAACCACAGTTATACATTGCGTAAACTTAGTGACATAGCACACATGCAGTAGGTAACTATCAATCGCTACGACACGTGGAGTTGTATCTATTTATCAGAGACCAAGTTATCTAGGTATTACGTCGACCTCATATTGGCATGCGACTGGTGTATACCAAACCAGGAGGTTTTCAACTGGTAAAAAGACACTAGGTTTTCAATAAATTTTTAATTATATAACACTTAGGAAAGTGACATAATTAATCATTAATTCAAAACCTGGTGTCTTTTTGCCAGTTGAAATTATGGAAAAGCGTGAACTGTATGCAGAGTCCATGTTGCTTAGACAGCGTGTACAGTCCCACAAGGATCTTTTAGCCCGCGGTCAAAATCGTAACTAACACTGGCATCAAGTCAAATGGCACCACATGACAGTCGTTAGCGTTTACTGTGAAATTTACCCAAGTCCTTTATTTAATTAGTAACCGTGCGGACTTGTTGAAATATCTCCTTGGAAGTAGGAACATTTTACTAAATGTTAACCATAATTTCACCCCAACGCCGACCTGTCAATGTCATTCGTGGGTCATAACATTCTTGTCACACTATAGTATTTTAATGACATGACAGGACAGAAACAAAATACAACTCGACATTAAATGAACAATGTTGTTAGGGACTACGCTAAGACAATAGTAAGCCCATCTAATCGAAATATTATTAAGGTTTTATTACAATCACTAAAAACAGGATTAATACTCACTTTATGTGATTGTTTTGATTCGTATTTTTCATGTGCGAACTTCTAATTAACAGTATTCCATTCCATATAGGGTTTTGAAAGATCACTATAACCTACACGAATACATGAAAGGATACATTCGTTCAAGCAGATAAGAAACCCTTAAAATTTTAATAACCTAAAATATTAATTTGCATATTTTACTTTATACGAGTAAATGTGGAAAACACGAAATTAAAGTCAACTTCGTTATATATAGATGAATTTGCGTGCCATCGAAGTAAACAAGAGCAGGGTCTGTTAGCTTTTTATTTTCTTCGGTAATTGGATCCTGCGACACGCCCGGGGTCCCGTAAATACATTTATAAAGAACTAGGGGCAGGAATCGATACTGATGTACTACAGTTATACTCATCATCTTTGTAAATGAAGTTGATGACGCGTTTGTTTAGTAAGAGAGTAGGTCGCTCCGCTCACTGAATCAAGGAGTCGTGAATTCGAACCATCAAAATCTGTTTAGCTGATATAGATAGATAGATAGTTTTTATTTTTGTGTTGGTGAAATCAGTCTTTATGAAAATAGAATAGGAGTCAGGCATTAAGAACTGCATACAGGACCTAATATAGAGCCACGGTTTAAAAACATATACACCGAATTACTATAGATAAGTATATCATATTAAATCTCCATTAACATATGGTCTGATTTTGTCTTGAATTCATAACTAGAAGCTCGCAAGATACACCATCAACTAGTCAGACATAATAACCATTTTATTATCAAAATATCTATTTAGAAAAGGTTTAGTAAGACCAAATATTCAACTGTGTGCAAATATTGTTACGTTCTGATGAATATTATGATAACATCTGGTAAACAGTTGATAATGTAATTATGTACTTCAACATAATTAAAACTATCGCTCTGTTTATTCATAAAACGTACTTCAAAATTCACGTATTTGACAAGAAAATTGTACACGATTTTCTTTGTTTAAATAAAAATTAGCTTTCTGCAATCAAAGACCGTTCATTTATGATTCATACACTATGTTGGAATAATTCACACTTTATGAGAAATTTTGTAATATATACTAAGAATAGTCTACGCAGGAGGGTTATGTTATTAGGTACGCATTTGAATTGGAGGCACGTATCCAATAATCAAATAAATTACATTGAAGTGAATGATCAAGATGAATAGTATTAGCGAAAACTCCATAAAGCGTGAAAGACGGAGAGATGCAACATGAAACTCCTGTTAAAGTAGCCCGCTGGCAAACGCCAGAAACAGTCCTCACGGTTAGTTCAGAGGTGGTTCAAAGACTAAACTTACCTGGAGGATAATTGTTTAGACCCCTACTGTAGTTTCTCTGAGCTCGTTGAGTTTCTAATTGCCTAGAAGTTTGCACTCGGATGTTTGCCAAACATAGTACTGTATTACACAACTTCATTTGAAGTTTTAGTCGGGTATTCAATTCCTAAAGCATCCATAGTTAAATGGTTTTAATACAGAAACACTCCGTTGGAAAAAGCTCATCATAAACACTATTACATAAATTGGCATTATCATTAATGAATTCATTATTTCAATTCAACATTTGTCGTAATTTTGTTTCGTGCAATGATTTAATGATAGATTGGCCATTAATGTAATTTTGCGTGCGAGAGTTTGCGAGGACTTACCACTTGTCAAACATATTTACATAAATATACATATTATGCAGAGGTGACTGGTAGAGTTGTACAAAAATGTCAAGTAATTCCACCATAGACTTGTCTTGCTTATATTACCGTCATCAAATTGGCGTCATAGCCATTCATCACTCTCTTAATACAATCAGAGAATTACTATGATGCCTTAATTTCGGCACGAATCCTTCAATTTTTGAGCCCGGCGATAAACCTCGACTGCACGAAAAACGACCTCCCCAAACACCGCCACCCCGACCGGCTTGATTCACTTTCTAGACGCGACGTTCACCAGGTAATCGGTCCATCTTATAGGGGACCTGCCCACTACCCTGTGAGTCCGCCTTGTACAAAATATTTAACCAGCTAAAAAGTCATATAAACAAGAGCTGTAAGATACAAAAAATATTTATTTCATTAACCTAAAATCATACGCCCTCACAAGACAAGCACGACTCTAATGTTAACAAAACAGTTTCCAAATGGAATTGCATTCCACTATTATACAATGAACACAATCGGGATGACGGCTACTAGCCCCCACACGCGCCATTAGGATCAGCGGCCATGCCCATACTCGAAATAGCAACAAAGCCTCCAATACCGATACAGCTGCGCCTTACTGCTAGTGTTGAAGCGGACATGGATTGCGTTTTCTTTACAACCTGATGAGGTAACACTAGATTTTTACGGTTACAGACATAGATAGCTTGTAAAAATATTAAGGTAAACCCCTGCATTCACGGTATGCACAGACTCTTTTCAACCTCTGATCTAAAGGGTTACTTGCAAAACTCTAATAACCTCGCAGGACTATATTACTAACATCGTAACAACAACTTGTGTTCTAGAATTTTTTTTAGCAAAAAAATTAGCTTTTCTATACATTTTGTCGAGCGTTAATACTTTTTTTTTTCTATGATAGAGCCGATGCTTGTTCGCTATAATTAAAAAAACCTTAGAACAAGTCGCTGTTTATGTATAGTCCTGCGGGATAGTTAGTATTTTACAATATGGTTGTCTGCCTTTGATGTGATAGTGAATAACAACGTTTCTTTCTTTCTTTCAAGTCTCTCTATCTATATATCTATATCATCACGCCAGATCCCTTGCGGGGTAGGCAGAAAGTACAGAGTTCCAACAGGTTAAGTGGGTATACTGGATAAGTGTGATAAATTTACTACATTAAAAAGTATTATTTTTATTAAGGTATTCAATAATTATCATCGGCTTGGGATTAATTGAACTTCATACAACAACTCATAATATAGAAAACTATTTTAATTATTATGAAAAAAGAAAATATTAGTTTAATATGTTTGTATCGAATTCTTCTTATATAAGTACATAGATGTAAGTATGGGCGTATACAATATGTACATATTTACACCTCTGCTACTCCCGTTTGACAAATATAAGCTCGACCTCGACGGTATTTATCAGTACTTACTTTACAGTTACTGTCATAAAAAAGATATTAAAAGTTATAATACAATACATTTATATCTTACAAATACGGTTTTGTCGAAGTCCTATGATGACGATGAAGAAATAATCTGGTAAAAACTCAGTTGATACGTAACTGTAGCGATAGGCTTTGCGGTACTTCTCAATAAACTACGAACAACACAATTCACGTGCATCTCAATGCGTAACAAAAATTCGATTCGCCCGTCCTTATAATATGGTGAAAACACGATTACAATCATATTTGTGTTTTCGATCACTGTTATTTTATAATTTTTCAGTTTCTACCAATGTTTTTAGTGCCTTTATTGAGTAAAATACTATGCTCAACCTATATTATCATCATCGTTATCGTATGGCGATGTACTCTTAGTAGTGCGATTTTTTATCAACTCAAATTTTTGTGTCAGAGTAAAGGAGACATTGTTCAGCCTCCGGTGACAGCTGGTGTAGGCCCTCGAATCCGCCGCTGAATTTCGTAGTGGGGCAGTCCTACTGAACGGATTTGGATGAGATTTGGCACACGGATTATTACGACGAAATCTAATGCATATTTAACGAGTTGAACCACGATATTACGCTATAATGTTATTGCTTTCACTGAGTGATAAATTATCAGGACCACAAAACCGAAAACATTACGGTTCGATATCGTAATCCCGATATCGCGCTAAATAAGTTTTCATTTCGAAGTGTTTATTGCAGAGATGAAATATTGCTAATGTGCTGACAAAGTTATTGAAAACAATATAAATAAAAAAGTGTATTACAGGACCATAACTAGAAGCTCATTAGATTATTACGCTGACATAACTATTAAGTGAAATTTGGAGTTACAGATTATAGAAATAAAATATCATTGATCATGGTTACTGTCATGCGACATAAAATTAACATTTAATAACAACTAAACACACAACAAACAACTAAAACCAACAAATAATTAAACGTAGTAGTAATGATCAAGGCCCGTCTATCCTCCGTGACACAACTTTGTTGTTATCCTTTTTCCTAACGGAAAATTTTCCTTTCCTTTAGATTCTACCGGTACTTAGTGCAAGGGCTAAATAACTTCTTGTAATTTGTGTCTTTTATTTCCTAATTTTAATTATGTACATAGCATTTCCAATTATAATAATAGTAAATACAAACTATTATAAGAGAAAAATACAATAAATTTGTAAAATTGAATAACATCCATACACTGAATAAAAGTAATCTTTCTACTTACACATATTATGGTAGGCACCTCACCAGTTTCACATTCGTTCATAGGCCAAATTCAAAACTGCAATCTACGCTAAATTATGTAACAAAGGTTATTAAATAATCTAGGATCAGAATAGAATAAATTTTGATACCCAGTGTGCTGTGTTCAATGAATTCAGAATATTGTTATTTTATAATTATTTTCTGGGTAAGGTCGTAGTTTAGTCATGCTCACTGTCTGTCAAAAGTGTCTGCTGGGAGTGGCTGTGTTGCGAATCATTTCTCTCCCCTTGGATATTGTTGAGGGGCCAACCACTCACCATTAAACTTACAATTCCCAAGCAAGGGTGTTAGAGTGGTGTACTGTGCATATCCACATTTCACTTACTATATTCTAGTGTAATAGAGGGTGAGACTATGGCCATAATAGCGTCTATCGAATTTTTATAATAAAATAATGGACTGGTCTTTATTTTTTAGAAGCTGGTGAAAATTTCTGTATAACTTAAATAAGCTAGTTTGTAATCAAAGTCATATGACGTTGCCCATTATTATAAATTGTTTACATCTAGCTTAGTATTCATGTCGCATTATCATTTCATAATTTGCAAAGAGTTGCGACTCTAGGAAAATTTCCTCGTATATGCGAGGAACTCCGTAATACAATTTTGAGCGGGTCGAGCTAAACCGAATAATATACTAGGTAGTAATGCGGCGAAAAGTTCAACAGTGTTTCCACAGACGAGCAAATTTGCAAGACTTTAAAACTGAATGTCCCCGCACGTGCTAAATTCTCCAACTCGATCTACTCTGGCAGTTTTTCGCCACTAAAGTTTATTTCAAATTAATTTGCCTTTTGGAAACTATTATCAATCAATTACTGACTGATCTAGTTACGTTGCTTAAAAATCAATCACGTTGTGTTTTTTTCTTTCAAAATGTACATTCACTGTTATGTTTATTAGTTTAGTTCGCATCGAACCAAAGAGAACTTAACACGAACAAATTGACGTTAACATAATCCTATTGAGTTAATATGCTATTGTTTTCACACTACAAATTTACTAACTATAATGACAGCTCACTTTCTCGACATCGTTAATTGAGCTAACGTCAGTTTGTTTGTGTTAAGGCCTTAGCATGAACTGAGGGCTTAGCACGCACAAATTTACGTTACCGTGATGATGTCGAGTTGGTAGCCCATCCTGTTCACACTTCATATTTATTAAATAAAGATGAACGTGACAGTATGCTTTCTAGGCAAAGTTACGCTAACGTCAAATGCTTGTTGATTGCTTTGCGGTAGCTGCCTGGCGTGGGTCACTTCCCCTTCCCTCCAATATGGTCGAGGGTAGTGAGTAGTCATACTAGTCAACGGGTGCTGCTCGTGTGGACTGGTCCATCCACATACTGTTTAGAAATATAATTATTAGACTCATATCGCGATCGTAAGGCAACACACTGATGCAACTTAACTAATAAATTAATTATAACCTAAACATTTTATTCACACAATACAATAGAAAAAAGACTACGAGAATAAAATAAAAAAGACAAGCCCGCTGAGTTTCTTGCCAGAACCTCTCAGTGGAAGCCACGTTCCAATCCGGTGGAAGCTTGATAGTTAGATTAAATAAAAAAATGTAAACTGACAATTTATAAGTACCCCCGCAGGGTTTATGCAAACTAAACTATTCTTTAGTTTAAGTTTTTGAGCTTTGTGCTTAAGCCTCTGATTTAGGGTTATGGTGGGGATAAAGCTACTGTCACGTTCATCTTTATTTAATAGACGTGCAATGTGAAGAGGGAGGCATATTAACTCAATAGCGTTACGCTAACATCAATCTGTTTGTGCTAAGCCCTCTGGTGTGGTTTCGAGAAACATAAAATAGCGATGGCTTTTATAAAAAAATCCAATTTGCCATCAAGTAGAAGTAGATTTGGTGGCGGGAACGTGATACGTCAGAGCGGCCGACCGTCAACACAACACGATTTACGAAATTGAACGGAAGGGCCCGACTATTTTGTCGGTAATCTTTATAATGCCTGCGAAGGGAGAAAATGATTTATATTCTACATCCAATAAAGAACCCACTTTGAAACTTTCTTTCCGAAAAACAAGAAAACAGAAACCCTGGTATATTTATATCAATTAAATAATACATTCACGGGCTTACTAAAGGCAGGAACCTAAGATTTTTCTGGGATAAAAAGGATCCTGTGTGTTAATCCAGGTAATAAACTATATGTGTGCCAAACTTCATACTAATCCGTTTAGCCGTTTTTCCGTGATTGAGTAACATCTATCCAAACATACAAATTCACGTTTATAATATTAGTAGGAAGTAAGATAAGCATAATGCAGATAAACCAACTCTCGAACTCTTTATATAGTTTTTAATCTCTATCAATCTACATCTACACTATTATGGTATTGAATAACGTGTTTTAGGACTGCGCCAATTACAGGGCCATCAGTTTGATCAGCTTGGCAGCTAAGGTGTATGGTAAAATTATTGAACGGAGAATGCGCGAGAAGTCCGATGGAGTGTTGTGTGAGGCACAGGGAGGTTTCAGGTCTGGAAGAGGATGTTCGGATCAAGTTTTCTCCCTCCGCAACATCGTAGAAAAGCATCTGGCAGTAGGCCGGAAGGTTTTCTGCGGTTTTGTGGACCTGGAGAAGGCGTTTGATAGAGTCGTGCGAAAGAGACTTTGGGACATTTTGCTAGAGTATGGTATAAACGGCACCCTGTTGCGAGCCGTCCAGTCCACCTACGTGGACAGCAAGGCATGCGTACAGGTGGGTGGTAACATGTCACCTTGGTTTGACGTTAAAATCGGTGTCAAGCAGGGTTGCGTGTTGTCCGCTAGACTGTTTATAGTGTATCTGGATAAAAGTCTTCAAAGACTGTGTGCGATGACTGAAGGGGTAAAAATGGGTGATCTAGTGATAAACCACCTATTGTATGCAGATGATGCGGTTTTGATAGCGCCAACAGCCACTGATCTGCAAACACTAGTCACAGTTATAAGAGACGACTGTATGAATAATGGCTTACATTTGAATGTGAAGAAAACCAAAATTATGGTTTTTGAACGGGAAGAAACCAGAACGAATGCAAGGATTGTGGTTGGTAACGATGTGCTGGAGCAAGTGAATGAGTTTGTATATCTTGGATGCGCCTTCAGTAAGGATGGGAAATACACCGCTGATATAGAGAGAAGAGTGAATGCAGGTAATAGAGTGAATGGTGCGATGGGAAGGCTACTTGGGAGCCGGCACTTAAGCCAAAAGGCGCAGCTGGCCATGCATAACGGAGTGCTCGTCCCAACGCTGTTATATGGCAGTGAGAGTTGGGTATGTAAGAAGGAGAACGAAAGCAGGATAAATGCGGTCGAAATGCGATCTCTTCGGAAGATGTGCGGAGTCACGCTGACCGACCGTATTCGCAACAGCGTAGTTAGAAAGCGAGTAGGTATGAAAGATAGTATCGGTGTAAAGATGAGAAAGGGTATGCTCCGTTGGTTCGGGCATATAGAAAGGATGCCAGAAGAAAGAATGACAAAACAGATATACAATGCGAAAGTGGAAGGATGTAGGTGCCGGGGAAGACCTAGACTATCTTACCATGACCAAATAGACCGTGTCTTAGCTGAAGGGCAAGTCAAGAGTCTCCGTAACCGGCGAGTGTGTATGAGACGAACTATGAGAGTGGAGGAAGCCAGAGAGGTATGTAAGGAAAGAACCTGTTGGAACTCTGTACTCTCTGCCTACCCCGCGAGGGAGCTGGCGTGATGATATAGATATAGATAGATAGATAGGTGTTTTAGGACTTTAAATAACTTGCATTGTATTGTTTCCAAGAATTGTATTTCAATACAAAAACATGTTGTAACTATACAATGACTAAAGAATTGTGTTTACACAAATCGCGTGACAAATTAAAGCAGCAGTTCCAGGACCAAAAATAAATTGTTATCGAAACATACCTATACCTAAACCTAACCTCCATAACATCAGCAAAACATCATAAGAAACAATATCTAAGCAATTAAATATTAGGTCATACTATATATACTGATAAATAATTCATTATATTAGCAAAACATGTCATCATAATCTTATTATTAATGGTGGACACCGAAACGACCTTTAAACCCGAAAAGTTTTAAAAACCTGTCAAAAACAACTGCATTCACGAATTTAGAAGTAAGTAATTAGAAGAAAAAACTCAATCTACTTTTCTCAGTATCTTATAAAGAATATTTAATAAAAACCTAGCGTCAAGTTATAGACGAACAGAGTAAAATTTCTATTAAATTAATTACTTGAGAACCTCCCACGCAGCAATTAATGTTTTCTGTTAAATGAATACATACTCGTAAGTAGCTTAACGTATTGCAATAAATAAAGGTACGTTCAAAAACATTTTCTAATTAGTCTAATGAGCACAAAAAGGGATTGAAAATAACAGTTTCACCCGACATTCATACGTATGTATTAATTAACATCTCTTCTGAAAACATTAATATTTCTTAACTTTCAAGATTCTTGTCAGCTAAAAGCTGAATACGTAAAATACAGCCGATCATCGTGGCAATCTTCTTCGACTTCAAATGCTCCTCTATTACTGGAGGTTGGTCGTCAGCTTTGTGAATGTGCTTCTTTTCTGAGCCATAAGGAACAACTGCTCAACGCTGGCAATTCCAGTCCAATCCCTAACGCCACTTTTGCCCTCAATGTTGCCCTATTCGGGAGAGGTTTTGTACTGCAGTAGACGTCGTTTGGTTGATTGATTATGATCATGAATGATGATTAATAGTCTTGACGAAGAGTTAGTAACCATTTAAAAAAATGATTTAAGCGTGAATCAATCGCACATATACAGTGCTTTACATCGCATCTTCTCTGTGATCAAATTATGGCTTCATATACCGGCTTCAGTAAAAAATTTGAATATAAATAAGGTCCTAATACAACAAAACGTGAGCGTACGAAACAAATTACGAGAGTGAAGGAAAGGAACTCTGTGCTTACCACGGAATAGATGGGCTAAAACGGCTCCCTAGTGTGCTGGAATAATTTTGAATACTCAACTAATTAATTATTGTTATGAGTCTTGTTTGTACATAAACCCGTTGTTGGTTATTTATCTCTTGGGCTTACAATTTATACAAAATGCAGTCAGTCTAATAGTGTTGTGTTCGACACATCTATTAGTGTAATGCGACAGAAAATTGCCTACAAAAACAGAAATAGAACAAATTATGTAGAGTAGATCCTAATGAAAAAATATACGTAGATACGTAGTTACCAAACTAGGCACATGGCGAAAACGTTTCGACTGATTTTAATTTGGCGAAAGCTACGATACTGGACTTTGTTTGGTTCCATTTCAATATATATGAAAATTACGCGTTACCCGAGGAATCAGAATAAAATTTGCATATTGTTTTAATATTTCCAACGTAATCCTCTCAATAAACTGATTTGTAATTTTAACTACTGACTTTATTTGTCGATCGTTCGCATGGTATAGTGGTTATATAATCCATTTTCTACACGAGTTTGACTCCAGTATTTTATGATTGGAAAATAATAACGAGTGTTCCATAGTCACTGACATAGTACTTAGAATTACTAAATTAAGTGGCAGTGGGTGGGGCACATTGCTCGTAGAAATGACGACCGTTGGGGCAGAAAGGTTCTCGAGTGGCAACCACGTACCGGAAGACGTGGAACGGGGATGCCCCCTACAAGATGGACCGATGACCTGGTGAAGGTTGCGAGTAGAAGGTGGATCCGTACAGCAGAAATCCGGTCGTTGTGGTGGTCTTCAGAGGAGGTATTTGTCATGCAGTGGACGTTTTAAATAACAAACATTATAACAACACAACTACTTGAATAAAATACGAAAATTCATCATGCTGCAAAATAAATTTGATTTTTTTTTAACTCCATTATTTTTATTATATTTGATTATACCAAATATTGATTGAATTTGTTTAAACAAAATAGATTTCATAATTTCACTAGTACAAACACAAAGGAATCCTCAACAAAACCAACTATAGACTAGACTATTTGTGTATGTAGGAGTTGATACGTACCAAGCAAGAATACTATTGAAGTGGTTTCAAGGTATCGTGTTTTCCTCGTCTTTTCGGGTCAATAGCACGAGCATACATTCTTATGAGTATTGAATAATACACCATCGAGTAGAGATTACTTTTTATAGATAAAGTTAAGCAAACTGATAATTAAAGGTGCTGCCATGTCGTTGCAAACCTGTACAAATTACAGTCAAAAGCGAATCGGCGACTTCGATATAAGTACTTACAATACTTTGAAATATTCGTTTCAGATTGCAAATTGTCCGTTAGATACGGAAATTTACCATTATTTTAATAAAATAGATAAATGATGGCATTTGTCAATTTTTTGTTGGTTCTGGGAAAAATTTGGACAATGTCCTTTGTAGTATGACAAGGATGCCATATAAACTAGCTAGCGTCATGCTAACGTCAATCTTTTCGTGCTAAGTCCTCTGATTCAGACCGTCCAAAAACCAAACAGAACCATTGTTATGGTACGGGTTCTATGCGACTACTACTCGAGCAGGTAATTTATGAATTGAATGTTTAAAAAATGGCGATTGTTAGACCATTAGGTGCGGAACCCACATTGCGCGAGGTCAACTCACATTTCATCGATTGATTTAGTTTATTTTTATTTCCTAGGTATGTTATGTATATAGGTATGTGTAATATTACAGAAATTATAGACTTATAAGTAGGTAAGACTGGATAACATTCAACCCGGTTATGCAACTGCACTGTGTAGACATATGAACAATTATGCAGTAGGTACTTAGTGAGAAAAATTAATGAAACTGGCCATCGCAATAATGTGAACGGCGGCAGTGGAGTGCAGACTAACTATGAGAGTGGAAGAAGCCAGAGAGGTATGTAAGGAAAGAACCTCTTGGAACTATGTACTCTCTGCCTCTCTGCCATCCAGCGTGATGATATAGATAGATAGAGATAGATTTTTATTTATAACAGTAAGAACGTTTTGGGTATTCATTGCTTCTTTGACTTTATTATCTTATCATTCGGGTAATGAATTTAATGTTAGTACAACAGTTTATATCTACGACAATATTTAAAAGCAATTTAAAAACTACTAATAATCTTGCTCTTTTAAACATGTCCTAAATAATTTGATATGATTTAATAATTTTGACGACGATTTAGCGCAGTGGTAAAGAGCTTGAGCCGCTCCGCCCACTGTGTCTAATAGTCGCGGGTTCGATTCCTGCACGGGACAAATCTTTGTGTGATCCACAATTATTTGTACCGGTCTGGGTATTTGTGTTTGTGAATTTTCATGTTTGTAAACGCACCCACGACACAGGCATAAATCCTAGTGTGGGGCTACGTTTTTAGAAAAAAGAAAAAAGAAAGAAAAGATTCTTTTTATGTAATAATAAATATAATGAATAACTGGGAAATATAATGAATCTTCTTTGGTTCAACATCTTCTTTCAAGGCAGGTTTGTGGCCACCTGCTATTGAAACTTATCAAGCCGCCTATAAGGCTAACTCGACTTAATGACTATCACATTAAGTGGTGACCGGGACCAACGGCTTAGCGCACTTTTCGAAGCACGGAGATGCCAGAGTATGAAAATGCTACAAACGGTCACCCACATCAGAACCCTAAGCAAGCTTAACCTTGCATGATAGCTAACATCACCACGGACACACAACGCTACGAACACATCCCTAAACATTTTACTTACAAAGCATACTTGTATTTAATTCGATTGACGTCACCGTCAGGTATCACGATATATGTACACAAGACAATATACATGGTGTAACCTAAATAACGCAAGACCTGAAATTATTTTCTTTTAAATCGGCAACTGAATCGATTACAACTGTTTTAAGAGTATGTTAAATTAACTTTTAAGTATCAAAATTGCAGTTACTCATTCAGTTCACTGTATTAAACAACATTTAATCTTTATTCAAAGAGATAAAGCTAATGAATTTCTAATACATATACCTCAATATGCACACAAAAGTACAGGTTACATGGATAATTTGGGCACCAAAATTGGAAGTTCGATTTTTTTGTATCGAATTCGTAAGGTATAATGCTATTGGGGTATCCGAGATCTTGCGTTATATATGTTACACTTCGTATACGTAACGAAACAGCTTTCAAAATTGGGTCTGATGCACTTGGAACCACTTTCTGTATGAATAAAATAATAATAACTACAAAGTTACCTAAATATTTTTTGTTATTAAATATGCAACGATTTTAATAATGAACATTTTTAAAATCTTTTGTAAACATAATAATCTCATCATACCGCTAATAGACTAATACAACACATAATACGACATCACTACGTTCACTCCACAACACTGTCACGTTTTTTAAGAAAAACTAATTTATAAAACACCGCTGCTACGGAACTACCGACAAAAGGTCCAACCCAATAAGCCCAGTGCACGGTCCAGACTCCCGTGAATACAGCAGGAGCCAAAGTCCTTACGGGGTTCATGCTAGCGCCAGTCCATGGACCACCCACTAGAGACAACCCTGCTATTGTCAAACCAAATTTGATCGGAGCCGACTCTTGCTTATGCTCGTTGACTGGATCCCATATAGCGCAATTAATAAACGAAAGGGCTGCAGTCAGAGCTATTTCAATACCCAACGTTTGATATTCGTTTAGCTCTGAATACGGAGCCGTCACACACACTCCTCCGGGCACCACATCAATCGGAGACAGCGTCGTTAAAATACCGTAGCCTGCCAGCGCTCTGGCAACTTGAGCGACGAAATATGCGATTCCCACCATAAACGGTGTGCTTCCCCAAATCATTGCAGCAAACGTAACCGCTGGATTCATGTGCGCTCCAGAAATGTGTCCAAAAATTTGTATATTGAACATGACTACTAATCCAAAACTGAACGGTGAGTACATGGCCGAATTTCCTTCGAAGGGAATCGTACTTAGGCACCCCAACAGTAGAAGTAGGGAGGTGGAGATAAATTCTGCGACAATCGGCCTCCAATTGGATGAGCACCAAGACACGGATGACTTAATGACTGCGGCATTTTCTGATGTGACTTTACTTTCGATCACTCCCACAAGCGTATCAGAGGTTGGCAAAACCGTCATTTTAAGATGTAACAAGTGCTGAAGTGGATTTCAAACACACTGTACACGTCACAAAACTACTGATGGACAAATCACGTACACTGTGTACCAGTTCGTTTGATATCTATAACTGTAATTCGTAATATGTTACTCAGTTTAAATAAATCTACTGTTATGTTCTTGAGCAAATTGTCTCGTGGATGCGACTGGTTTGCGCCTGGCTCGCGCCAAAAATATTCAATAGAACACTTTCGCGTTGGATCAAATGATATGCGCTATAGTAATCGTTATCTTGAAATAAAATACACGATGATTGCTTACTATCACCTAAACTGTGATAAAAATAAACAATCATCTGATAGTGTGCCTAATGCGTTTGGATTATTGAAATGCGATGTACGATGGAGAAACTTCATTGGGTGCAACACTAATTAAATTATTAGAATTGTTACTGATGAGGCATAAATCAGTTGGAATATACTCAACATATTGTGAAAAAAAAACAGTAGCTCTGACTTAGCTTGTTTATATTTATATTCGACTAATTCTTCTAATACTATACTCCACATGCGTCGATTTAGCGTCTTGTTTAAAGCGTATTTTGATGTAGGCGTTAACATTAACGGTGGGACAGGAGTATAAGATAGGTTCATCCAAATTTATGGTGAAGTGTGATCACTGTAACCGTATTACGTCAAACTCAAACCGTTTACTTTGCATAAACTCTGAGGGGGTGTTTAAAAATAGTCATATTTACATTTTTTTTACATACTAATCTACCACTGGATCGGAACGCGGCCTGCACTGAGAAGATCCGGCGAGAAACTCAGTGGGCTTGTCTTTTTTGTCCAATACTCCATTAATTTTTCTTCATCATTTTCTATATAGATACATACATTTTATATTATACAAAATCATTTATGGCATCGAGCTCCAGTGTGATGCCTTACGACTGAGATACTCGTATAAGACTAATAATAATATTTTTAAATATATGTTATAATGAAAAGCTTAAGGATTCTGGGTGGACCAGTTCACGAGTACGCACTTGAGCAGCCGTCAATGTATATTACGTAGGTATATTGTGATACCTCATAAGCTGTACGTGGTCTCCAATAAGGATAAATCTTGGCTCATCATAAGGACAGTATGTTTGGAAATCTTCGCGTAGCAAAAAGCCAGTAGCCAGCCAGTTTAATAATAATAATAATTTTAGCCCTGTTAAGAAACTGTCCCACTCTTAGGCACGGCCCTCCTCTCATACTGAGATTTTTTTTTTAAGCCAGTATATTTGAATAATTACAAAATATGTTTTTTTAAGTGCTAACGATTTTAACCTATCGGTAGGTATAAGTTAATGTCATTTTGGGACCAAACCTCAATACAGCGTACATGGGTGTTCTTGTATGTTTGTTTATCATAACGTCAGATTTCTTGCGGGATACAATGATTATTTATTTTTATCTATAATATATCTGAGTACGGATCTAAGGATGGCTTGGTGCCGTGATTCAAACGTGGGCCGCTCGAATCACGTTGGTATGTTGCATGGGACGTTGTAGGACCTTAAAATAAAATTCATATTTGCAAATGCACTACAACACAGGGCCAACTTCTAGTGTGGAACAATATTCCTTAAAATAATAATAATGAAATTAGATTTGAAAAAAAAATAAGCCAAAAATATGTACAGAGTACTTACGAAAATAAATGTGTGCCAAATCCCAGAAGACTGGCAGTATTGCCACGTTCATTGGCAATGGCTAACCTAACCTAACCTTTGTGCGACTCTGGCCACTTGGAAAATATATTGTAAACGCATAATAAAAAACCTAACGAAAACAATAAAGCATCAATGAGAGGTGTAAAAAAATGGCACTGTGAAGAGGCTTTAAATAAAAGTATGAAATATTTTATCAAATGAAGCTTTATTTTCACATTTAATAAATTACATATTTCGAGTTTTGTAAATGGTTTTCTTTTTCTAAAATGTACCTACCTCTAAATAAATAAACTAATAATCACAATTCACAAAATCCTTGGTCTCAATGACGATGGTGCTTTCACTTACGTGTTGGCACACATAAACAGTAAAATCTTTCCCTAACAACAGAACTTTCTATTCACATATTCTTATGCTTTTGAAGAAAAACGAATTTGTAAATAATTGTTGCCACGGAACTGCCGACGAACGGTCCAATCCAATAAATCCAGTGGACTGTCCAGATACCTGTGAATACGGCGGGGGCTAAGGACCTTGCGGGATTCATACTCGCGCCGGTCCATGGACCTCCAATAAGAGACAACCCAACTATCGTCAAACCAAACTTAATTGGAGCTGACTCCTGTTTATGCTCATTAACTGGATCCCATAAAGCGCACGTGATAAACGAAAGCGCTAACGTTATAGCTATTTCGATACCTAACCCGCGATATACGTTTAACCCTGACATTGGAGCCGTAACACATACTCCTCCAGGCACCACATCAATCGGCGACAACATCATTAAAATTCCATAACCCGCCAGAGCTCCAGCAACTTGGGCGATAAAATAAGCGATTCCCACAATAACTGTTGTGCTTCCCCATATGATTCCAGCTAACGTAATCGCGGGATTCATATGTGATCCGGAAATGTGACCGAAAATTTGTATATTAAACATGACTACGAGACCAAAGCCAAATGGTGCGTACATGGCTGAATTCTGTCCTTCAAACGGAATCGTAGTCATGCATCCCAACAGTACAAGTAATAATGTGGCGATAAATTCTGCAACAATCGGCCGCCATTTAGAAGAGTACCAAGAGGACACGGAAGACTTTATGGCCGCATAGTTTTTTGGTTTGACCTTGCTTTCAATCACTCCGACTATACTTTCTGCCATCGGTGGCACTGTCATTTTACGGAATTTCGGAGACCGAAACCACTGGCAACAGACGTCACAGAATCACGATATTATTAGATTATTCACTTTCACTGTGTTGATATGGATCCGCTTAAGTTTAATTAGTGTTTAAATATTATTCTTTTTTATTTTTTCCCGGGCAAAATAAATTCACTGTTAGATCTGTGAGGACATATTCTCGTGGACGCGACTGCCTCGCGACTTGTTCGAAGCAAAAATATGAATAGTGTACAGTCGTAACGAATAAAATGGTATTAATGTAGTTTAGTAATTGTTATCTCCAACGCTGTAATGAAGATCTAATTATTGTTTATTATCACAATTAATTTTTGAATGTGGATAATTACTGAATGTGGATAATAACCATTTAGAATGCAGTTATTAATGAGTTAGCAACGATATTAACATGATATTATGACACTTTGACATAAGCACAGTCTAAAATATATCTAATGGTTCTTGACCAACCAATTCTATATAACGCAAAGAATAAACAAGTAACGCCTACATTCCCTATGCGGGGGTGGATGTGGAGAGGTCCTAATGTAATCAGGGTATAAAATCAAAATCTGCAAAAATAAAAATACAACAGCAGTATAAGAATAAAACGTTTTTTTACATATTTATTTGACCCAGTATACTTCGCGAAACCTGTTCCTCTGGTATTGTTTAGTCACATACGTCAGCCACCAGTTCTTGCTACGGGTGCCTTTTATCGCGAAATCAAATCTTGTGCAATTATAATATGTCTATAACAACACTTAGGATATTTGTATGTAATATTCCTATCATTTATATTACTTTTTTATTTCTTTTATAATCTCATAAGTTTCACTTACATAGTTACATTAGTTTACCACACTCAGCCACAGAACTGACTGTCGCGTCATGTTACTAAGAAACGAACAATAAGTACAGTAGACGCGATTTAACTTGACCGAATTGAAATTAGCTTCTCCGAACAATTTTGCGTATAAAGTCGCTAATAATATCGCTTAGAATAAAGCTTAGAATAAATATCGAGTCGGCCTTCGACAACGCAAAATAGGTCTGCGTTGTCGAAGGCCGACTTCCCGCTGTAAAGAGGTTTTATATGTGCCATTTACAAAGACCATCCATGCAAAGAATAAATTGATAATACGCAGTGTCAGCTGCTAGATCAACAAATTCAATGATTCAAACAATTCATTTGTCACTTTCTAGGTTTAAGAAAGAACTTAGAATAAGGCAACAAATTTGTTAAACGACATTATTACAGTTTTATTTTTAATTTTTCAATTCTACCGATCGTACATAGTTGTTCATTTTCATTATTAGAAACTTTAGTGGTGAATGTGTTATAATTTGTATGTACCTAACTACATTCTGGATTTTTTTGTACTCTTATAAATAACTACAATAAATAAATATAATTATTCTATGCTTTTTTCTTAGCGACTTTATACGGACAATTGTTCGGAGAAGCTATCTTCATATGTTCTAAGGAAAAAAGTTATTGTATAAAAACTTCTACACTATCAAAGTTCAATTACGAGTAGTAATGGATACTAATTACATGGTATTGCGTGTGAGCTATTCCGGTTAATTTAACTACTAAATTAAAGTTAGTGAAACGGAACCATAAAATCAAAAAAGCAGGTATAACCTTTATAGCCGGCGGACCTTTCATCAGTGTGTAGCATAATTTGTGCACTCGTGAATTAATTACTGTTAACTCATTGTCTACCTTGCGCGTTATTTCCTTACAAACTATTGCTCGCGGCTTCGCACGTGGTTATTTTGGAATTTGGCTATTTGTATCACAATTAAAGACGCGCTCAGAAATAATTAGCTTTCTGTCAGCAAAAGAAATTTTCCGTCTCGCATCAGTAGTTATAGAGATTACCTCCTACAAGCACACATGTACTTAATACTACTCTTTAATTATAAGTTTATAATATTAGTTATTTAACTTTTTATGATATTAGTATAGATATAGAGGAATTAACAATAATTTAATCGCATCGGACGATTTAGCGCAGTGGTTTAGCTTAAGCCGCTCCACTGAGTCTAATAGTCGCGGGTTCGATTCCCGGGTTCGGTCTGGGTATTTGTGTATGTGAACTTTCATGTTTGTAAACGCACCCACGATACAGGAATAAATCCTAGTGTGGGGCTACGTTTAAAAAAAAAACTAAAAAAAAATATATATATATATTTAATCGCAAATTATTCTTCAGTAATTTCCATTCATGAGACGCTTTTGTGATCCGCTACATACATTATATACGCCACATATATTAGCTGACTGAGAGCTCATCGTTATTGTTTTAACAACAAAGAAAAACTGCTATTATTAGTATAAATACCGAGATAGGTTTATATCACAAGTAATAATACTATTATGTATGGAAACAAAAAAAAAATATATTCAGGTGGATAAATGTTAACAAACACTCGCTAGAGCAACATTTAGTTTCTCACACCGTCACGCCTATATTCCCCAGAGGGGGTGGCAGAGGTGTACTGAGTACACCCACGTTTCGCCGACGATGTTAGGTCCCATGTTATAGGGGGCGAGCCTATTGCCATATATCGGGCACAAATCCAGACTCCGGACTCATAATGGGAATTTTTCGTTAGAAAAACTACATTTGTCCGACCTAGGATTGGAACCCAAGACCTCGTGATCACAAAGCGATGCGCTTTGCCACCAGACAACCAGGCAGTCGTCGTTTAGTTTCTCATTTTGTTATAATTACCCGCATACCTTCTGCATAGTTCAAACTTTTAGAAAGGCGTATTGATTGAGTCAAAGGGCCGCACAGTTCTCACTTTATTTGGTTATGGAACAAAACTGTCTAGAGTCTAGAGCAACGAGGCAGTTTCGTTACGCCTAGGCGTATGATGCGCGTAGCGATCACAAGGTCCTGGGCTCGAATCCTAGGTCGGACAAAGTGCAGTTGTATCGAAAAAATGTCAGTAGTAGTCCGAAGACTGAAATTGTACTCGGCACGGCAATGGCAATGGCCCCTATAACATAGGACCTAACATCGTTAGCGAAAAGTAGGTGTACACATGTCTACACCTACAGCACTGTTAACCCTGTCGGGGAATATGGCGTTATGGTGTTTATTTTCTTTATGGAAGGATACTTGGGCCTCCTCTTCCGGAACTTTAACTCATATTACTGTTGTCTATGCCATAATTTCTATAGCAAATATTCCATTCCCCCTCTCCACTAGTCAATTTATTTTTAACGAGGCTATTTCAGTTTGATTTTTATCACTTCACGAACATTGAACAAGGGTAATTAAATACTCAGCGACAACAACCGTTACATAGTTTTTGCGAATATAAGGAGCTCTAACTAACCTGACATATAAATTATAACTTTATTAGAATTTTTTTTAAACTATTCCGGTATATATAAAGGGAACTTTTAAGATAAGTATATTGTACCTTACCATACATAGCGCGGAGGTGCAATATTTTCAATACACACGTAAATACATAATTAAATTAGTAATTTGTAGTTTTTGTATTTGTACGGTGTACATGTATTGCGCAAGGTGGCGCCGTCAGCATTTCCCAGTCGGCGCATCGCTACACTTTAATTTTATATAATTTAAGTTTAGGACGCAATCAACCATCGCGCGCTCATTCATCACGTGTGCATCACCATTTTCATTCATTATTACCAGTTAATTAGAGTACCAGTAAATAAACCATTATTCTCTCTAATTACCGATCTTCTTATTTTCACCATAACATACACCCACAACCCACCCACCACTGACATATCACATAAACCATAACCCTAACAGTATTCACTAGCTGTTGCATTAGATACATCGGAATGACCAGAGTAAAACAATTCTACATTTTATTGATCTAAACTGTAAATGGTAGGTACGGCTCATTACGAGCACGTGATGAAGATTCAATTCAATCACAAAACATGACCTTGTCCCATACTAGACTTAGGATAATAGCTGTACTAATATATTTGAATAAGTTACCTTGAGGTAATCCGACAAAGAACCAAAGTTATCGACATAGCTCGCAGACTCAGTAAGCTAAAGTGGTAATGGGCTGGTCACATCTACAGAAGGACCGACGGCCGATGGAACAAGCGTGTCCTAGAGTGGAGACCGCGACTTGGTAAGCGTAAGGTAGGACGGCCCCCAGCTAGATGGACCGACGACCTCAAAAAGGTTGCTGGGACAGACTGGATGCGGAAGGCGGAGTACCGTGTGCAATGGCGCGTGTTAGGAGAGGCCTATGTCCAGCAGTGGACTGCGATAGGCTGATTGATAGTTACCTTGATTTACTTTTCATATCTCAATCATAATAGGTACAAAGCACAACTATAAAGTTCGTACAGATCATGAGAATTGATTTTTTTAAATGAACTGGAGCCCCACACTATAAATTATCGTCGTGGGTGCCTTTACAAACATATGAACGTTTAGACCGAAACAAATATTATTAGGTCACACAAAGATTTATTTAACCCGCGAATACTCGATCCAAAGCGCGGAAAGGCTCAAGCCCATAAGATTTCATCAAATAGCCGACAGAGCACGACGGGAGCGCGGCGGCAGCGCTCGGCTACGTTCGTTCGTGACGTTTACCGCTGCGTCAAGCGGGGCTGCGTTGTGTGGCGTCTCCCGTATACATCAGTACGTTACAACTCCCCAAGCCGCGCCACCATCGCGCTCTCGTCGCGCTGCGTCGGCTAGGTGGCGAAACCTGTAACCACTGGACCAAACCGTCATAAATTTTAATTAGGTATGTCTAATTAGAGACAACTACTAGTTATTACTAAATTGATTGCCTACTAACTTGACTGACACCCACGGTGGCCCTTTTTACCCTTGGTGCGGGACTGCGGGATCCCCAAACGGAAAGAACCAACGTCCACAATAGAAAACCAGTTTACCACAAGAACGTTAATATTAGCCCTGTTAAGAATCTGTCCCACCGTTGGGCACAGGCGTCCTCTCAAAGTGAGAGGGTTTAGGTCATATTGGCCGCTGGCCCAGTGCGGATTGGCGAACTTCCCACACCTTCGAGAAAATCTCAGATATGCAAGCTTCCTCACGATTTTTTTTTTCACCGTAAAAGCAAGTGATAGTTAATTTTTAAAAAACGCGTGTGATATCGAAAAGACAGACTTGCGTGCCTGGGTTCAAACCTGTGACCTCTGACTTTGCAGTCCAACGGTCTAACCACTAAGCTAAGAAAGTTATTTTCCCATATTATTATACAATGATGGAGCAGTAGCGGTGATAAACTACCAAAGCCATACTAGAGATATGATGTGTTCAGATAACACGGGCTTATGAAATACTGATGTAACAAAAATGCTTTAGCAAACACTCATACAAACAGATATTTGGCATTTTATGTAATATGACCCATACTTTGACATAACGTCAGAAACGTTAAGCTTCTGATTGGGTGAGGCTGAGATTAACTTGTCAGGCAAAAACGGATTCTTTCACCGAGAAGAGCGAAATAAATCGTGTGTTAAAAATCCAAATATTGGTTGGAGAGAAAATGTGCGACCATCTAATCGCATAATCCTTGTTCGGAAAAAGTCTCGGACTGATTAATTGCCATCCGGAAACGAGCCATGTCCTAACTAAAAGCTCTACTTAGGAAACATATTATACTTAGCACTTATACAAATTAAACACGTACTTTTAGGCGGATATACAAAAAATGGGTTTGCCTCAGTTTTACTTTAGAGTAAAAGTACTTAAGTTCGACCTAAATTGGAGTTACTAGAGTATTAGTTAAGAGGTAAGTCATATGTCTTAATCGGCGAGTGTGTACGAGATGAACTATGAGAATGAAGGAAGCCAAAGAGATCTGTAAGCCCCTATTGGAACTCCGTTAACGCTGTCTACGCCGCAAGGTAAACGCAAATATTGTAGTTTATGTTTTCGCCTATTATGAGGCTACATCGAGAAACTTAAGTCACTCAAGTCACACCATCATCACTTCCCACTTATTTCTCACACTGCAGGGCATAGCCATAACGCCATATATTTCTAACCTGAGCCAATCTTGGCCAGGTCTTACCTACCCACCCAAGTCACGTACAATACATTAAATATCGATCATAATTTAAAATAGCAAATGCAATGAATAAGAACGCAGAGATTGCCGCCCTAATGCCGTAGATATAACCGCACAAATAAACCCAACAACACCAAAACTAAGGAATTCCCGCCACGTTCACAACATACGATAAAATCCGCGGCCAGACCAGCTTAAGCCTGTATATTTTGCCCTAGTTGAGCCAAAGTCAAAAGCTTTTACGAGGCTTATTTTGTGTTTATTATATAATTAACATGATAAACTATTTAAAAAAATGTTATTCATAACATTTTACTTGGAAAATCGCGACGTACAGCAGAGAGCACCATAATCACAAAAATCACGTTTTAAAGTCCACTATTAGTTTAATAGAGTACCTATTAAAAACTATCAACGGTTTCCCAGAATGACTCAAATGAAATTATCAGCCAAAAGTTTTTTTGTTTATTAATAGCTTATTTCATTTTAATGTTCAAATTATTAGCCGAATTGTAAATATTCGGAGAGGCGACATAAGTTTTAAAGAAATGAATTTGTTGGAACTCTGCATTATTTACCTACCCCAGAAGTCAGAGCTTCTTATTTGAGAAATATTTGACGATTACAGTTAATGGAATGTTAGGCAGTTATTGTTATTTTAGTTACTTTTAATCTTGTCTATAGACAAACTCTATGCCTTTAATTATTGCCTGAGTGTATTTAGTTGTGATGCGATGATCGATGTCAAATGACGACCGACCGATAACAGATAGTTGATGTAAAGCGGCGGACAGCCCTACTGTGTGATTCTATTTGCATCAGGGCGAGTTGCAGCTAACCTCACTGCATTCCATCAATCCTCATTTATTGCGAGCACCTTCTGATCTTTTGCTACCAAAGTCTGGATATCAAGGAAGATCAGTGTACTGGACAAGAACCAACTGTTATTTCAAGATTTCTATGCCCGGCCACCCTGAGGATAACTATGAAAACGAAGATAAACCCGCCTTTTACCGTTACCAGCATTGAAACAGCCACCCCGAAAATATAAGCGCTAATAGATATAAATTTTAAGTATTTAATTAACAACCCCCTATTGTTGCTAATTACTCGCAAAATGTTCATCACGCTAACTGTATATGACCTATTTTAAACTTATGTGACTCTTAAGTTAAATGAAATAGGTATATTCTAAGTGGTGGATATATAATTCACCAACTGAGATCTTTTTCCGACATTGAAGCAATTAGATATTATTCTATCTATATCGCCACGCCAGATCCCTTGCGGGGCCGGCTTCCTCCATTCTCATAGTTCGTCTCATACACGCCAGTTCGCCGGTTACGGAGACTCTTGATTTATCCTTCAGATAATACTCGGTCTATTTGGTCGTTATTAAGCATAAATCGATTTCTTGAAGTCGAAGCATACATCGATTTCTTGAAGTCGACGATTCAATCAAATGTTAAAATTTTAATTAATCAAGTATATTTAAAGTAGTCAAGTAAATTTAACTTTTAAGTAATCAAGTAAAAATATAACTTTTAATCCAATTACATGATCTTTTGAACAATTGGAATTGACCGGCTAATATTTTTGTGTCATTTTTTTTCCTTAATAGACAAAGTAAGAACATCTGATTCAATAAGCTTCAGTACAAAAAAGCATTGAACCAAGAATAACCTTTAATTGCGGGTGAACAAAACTACAAATTATATTACATAGAATATATCAATGCATAACTTTACTCTCCATTCCTATCTCGGTCTCGAACCTATTCGCGTCTCTATTAAAAAGTCGACAACTCGATATTTCGCGAACGCGTCCAATCATAGGAATCGCTAATCGTAGCCGCCGCCGACTACGAACCTTACTCTCCTTCTGTCAGCCGCTACCACCGTCCGCGGCATGTTCTCACCGACCCTCCCGATGCCTTTACATCCCTTCTTTCCGATACAGATACCGCACACAGGATCAGACACTGACCTCGCCGGCGAGGTCAAAGATTACCTTGCCCGCCGGCCGGTGCAGAGCACCACAGCGAGACACCTAGTATACGCTCTTCCCCATAGCGACCGCCCAAGCCGAGGCCGTTCCTCCTTAAGGCACCCTTGAGCTAGTTGCCCCCTTGCCCTACTGGCTCGAGCATAGTGGTTGCACGCTCGCCCTCTTGTCCGGTGAAGCTGTAAAGGCCCCGCGGCCAACAGCGTAAATCATTCACACACACAGCATAATTTTACATACCTACCACGCAGCGTACAACATTTTACATGCCCGCCATACCCAACCAAAGTAATATATTAATACATAAAATAATAAATTACCCGGGAAAGACATGTTCACATTTTCAGTAAAATCTTTTCCTTAAAACTGCGCTGAACTTACAAAACTGCAAACTCCAGACACACGTTGTGAACCGTTCACCACTCGCGAAGCACACAGCGTAGATACACCTCAAAAATAAGACAATTCACTATTCTGGTATTTCGTGGATTGCAGCGTAGTCACTTAACACACACTTGTGATTTAGACTGACATTGTGACTGGAGTTGTACCCGGTATATGACAATAGATTGCCCCCCATTACATAGCTCCTAACGTCGTCAGCGAAAAGTGGGTGTACACGGTACACCTTTGCGACCCTCGGTTAGGGAATAGGGGTGTAATCGTGTTTATTTTTACAAGCTATTATTTAACTTGCAATATAACTATGTTTGTTTAGGTGGAATCTTGCAACTCAATTTTAAAGCAGATATCTTTAACCGATTGAGCTGAAATTTTGTATACACGTTTAGTTTGGATGATAATGCATGCGACATTGAAAAAACCAACATGGCGGAACACCCACGATGACGGACTAGCTATTTTTTAATGCACTCCTACAATATGGGTATCAAATGAAAGGGCTTGCTGCGAATAACTCAAAAAATAAAGTGACGTCGCTCTAAATACAATATGGCGGACTAAGTTTTTTATGCTTTCCTACAATATGGGTATCAAATGAAAGGACTTGCTGAGAATAATGCGTTGTATGAGATGAACAGACTAAG
The DNA here is from genome assembly GCA_905147815.2 of Phalera bucephala. Taxonomy (NCBI): domain Eukaryota; kingdom Metazoa; phylum Arthropoda; class Insecta; order Lepidoptera; family Notodontidae; genus Phalera; species Phalera bucephala. Next base: position 19,909,438 of record LR990612.1, read on the forward strand.
AAACCTGTCCATCGATAACTAAAAAGTAAAAAATAAATTAAAAGCGCTAAAAAAAGATTAAAATAAACGTTTTCTTTAAAACTTTTACTGTCCACTTATAACGTTATTACACAATTTATGTGATATAAAAGCTTGTCGCGAGATTTACCTGTGTAGTTAACCAAGTAAATTAAATAACTTGATCTGATTGATTTTAATTTTTAAACTTTTTAAACTAAGTAAATACGAGTACTTAAATCTCAAAAAAGTTTTTTTACTTTTAATTTATTGTTTTTACATGTGATTTATGAATTAAATTATCTCATCTTACCAGCAACTGACGGAACGTAAACATAATAGAAAAAGTTTATGGTAAAATTTCTATCTACGGAAATGTAAAGGAAAAAGTACCTTATTTTTGTGGTTTACCTGTATATGTCAGTTTATTTCAGACTTATTATGTAACTTTGCCAGTTTTAAAACTTTCACAACCCGCCATGTTGCATGTTACGCTCAATATTTTTCGTATTCGTATGATAAGTTTTAGTATTCGAAAACAGTGTCAATTAGCGTTATTAAATATACTACCTATTATGTACCTACCATTTATGTATGCAGTGCCGACCGAAAAGTCATGTTTGTATATACACATATTTATTGATTTCCATAATATTCTACGATCAGATTTCTGAGGACTCCGAACACAATAGAAGACTGCTACTTCGGTATTTACATGTTGTCCAAACAATGGGAACATAATACGCTTAAGACGACATTTACATCTTTGTTATAAACAAAAAAGAAAATAGACGAAAAACGAATTGAAAACGCCTGGAAGCCATGCTGACTCGTGAAAAATTTCATGAAGAGCAACCTCTCGATTTTCTTTAACTGTAAAATATCGACTTGTAGATATATTTTGATTATTCTAACTTACTATTAATCGAACAAAAAAGTGCAAGTTATGTATGATTCTGGTTGCATATTAAGAAAAAACCCTCTTCCAAAACTAAGTTATTATGACGGCCGAACGGGATTAATGATCTAAGAGAACTATGGAGTACAACATCTTAGGTAACTAATGGACTACTTTAAGGATGTCAAACGCCTGGAGTGTGGACTCCTTGGGTCTAGTTGACAGAGTGTTTTTTTTAAGAGGTACTCATTCCAATATTTATTATTTGACGGACGACTTAGCGCAGTGGTTAAGAGCTTAAGCCGCTCTGCCCACTGCGTCTAATAGTCGCGGGTTCGAGTCCCGCACGGGACAAATCTTTGTGTGATCCTCAATTATTTGTTCCGGTCTGGGTATTTGTGTATGTGAATTTTCATGTTTGTAAACGCACCCACGACACAGGAATAAATCCTAGTGTGGGGCTAAGTTTAAAAAAAAAAAATATTGGACAACAAATGGGCATAGACGCGTTCCACTTAGGTGTCTGGAATTGCCTTTACGGCATTACGTCACCGAAAGATTTTTTAATATTCTAAATCAACAACCTTAGTCTTCTCCACAGAAGACTAAGAATCTATCGAAGACTGTCTTCTCAAAGCCCTATGGACAGAAATAATATAATTCATTTTAACTAAATAGTTAAAATCATTTTTCGTCAACGTTTTGCTATAGATACTTACGATTATAATTATAGATAAAGTCTTTCTAAGAATGTCAAAAGTTGTTAAGCTCAGCTATTTCTTTTTTTATAGCGGACTACCCACTTACTCTGAGGAGAAAGAAAAATTTCCCGTAGCGGCTGTTAATTGAAAAGAGCAACTTACCCAGCTAGATTAGCGGTAGATAGTTACAAAGATAAAGCCCGAGTCGCATTGTGAGACACCTTGTGTAGCTCTCGTCCTGGACTTAACCCGAATTATATTTAAAATATAGGTCAAAATATTATAAGGGTATCTCGAGAAAAACGGCATAAATTGTGACTCGGTGCCTCAGTGATATTATTATAGCTGATTATATAATTCATTACTGTAAATTTTACACATCCAATTATATATGAATAATTACTATCATATATAGGCGTGACCTATACTCCATAATCGGGGGTGGTAGAATTAGAAACACATCTGTCTCTATATTTCTCTTCGCCTTTACATTTTCGCCAACGATGTAAATTCACAATTCTATATAGTGCGAGCCTGTTGTCATTATACCGTACACAATACGGCAATTGCGTACGGTATTACGAGTCTATGGATGTCGGGATTACAAACTGCTATAGAGATTTTTTCGAAAGGAAAACCTAAATAATTCTGTCCGTCTTAAAAAATCGCGGTCGTCAACCGCATTACGGACCACCAAAATAATGAAGTTTTTATGAATAAATACGTTGGAAATAAACTTCGTAGTTATACTTTTTGTATCTACAACTTGTTTTTCTAGTTTGATTTTACTTACAAGGAGAACAAACAGTCAAGAGCAATAATAAATATTTTCTCTTGATTTATGTGTCGCAAAATTACTGTAACTGTTATCAGTTCAACGTAAAAGCCCTATATGGATCTATTTGTTCACATAAACTTCATATGCACGTATTTTCAAACGCTCGTTCGATCAACTTACACCCTGCTTAACACGAATCATCCCGCATTCAGTTCCAAAACTGAGTACACAATCAGCTAGAACAGCAATTTGCATTTAACCAATTTAACTATTTAAATGTAGAGTTAGATTGTGTGTGAAATGTGAAATATCAGTAGTACCGCTTTACGAGTAGACATCTAAATTTAGCTCCTAAATGTAATATAACATTTCTAAATTAAATTCACAACAAATATGAGTTAATATTTGGCCCAATGATGTGAATTGATGATAAAGACGGGATACGAGATTTACTGTAGGAAATTATCGAATAAAAAAGTTATAAAAACAGTCACGCACGCCCCTACTCTCGAAGTTGAGGTTACTGTTTAAAAGATCGAATGGATCTGTGGTCACCTTAGGCGTTCCACAGGATTCCATCCTCCGACTATTCCTGTTTTTAAAATACATTAATGACTTGCCTTACAATCACTATTAATTGTTTTGTTTCTCAAAACTCTTTTTGTACAATTCAAAGGCAATCGCAAAATTATGCCGATATGAACAACGTAATTGCCAGAGTTGTGCATTGGTTTAATAGTAATAATCTCCTGCTTAATGATAAAAAAACTAAGTGCATTAAATTTTCGACGCCTAACGTGAGGCTCCTACCTGCCTAAGCTAATGTGCGCCTAACTGAAGCCGACTTGGATCTTGTTGAATCAACTTCGTTTTTGGGTATTACCATAAATACCAAACTACCATGTGGCAAACATATTCAAAAATGATTTGGTAAGTTAAGGTCGGCAGCATATGCGGTTAAAAGAATAGACTAGACTCCTAGAATAGACTCCTAACCGATGTTGAAAAGGCTAGATCGTTTATTTCAGTTATTTCCATAGGATTATGTCCTATGGAATCTTGCTTTGGGGGTGCTCTGCGGACCTTGATACTATGTTCATACTGCAGAAAAGGGCTATTAAAACCATCTAGCGCCTAAAGAATCTTTTAAAGATAAGATTAAGGAAGTAAACATTCTAACCGTTATTTCTCAATTCATATATGAAAATTTGTTATATACGAGAAATATTATTGATATATATGAAAAAATGGGTGACATTCATTCGACCGCTGAGTTTCTTCGCCAGGTCTTCTCAGTGAAGGCCGCGTTCCGATCCGGTGGTTGATTAGTAGTTCAACTATATTTAAAAAAAATGAAAATTGACTATTTGTAAACGCCCCCGCAAAGCCTATACAAAATTAACTACTTAAGTTTGAAATAAAAATATTTTTTCGAATTTTATCGCGGTTTATTTTGATTTTTAAGTTCCCGACGTTTCGAGTGCTTTGCAGCACCCATGGTCACGGGAAGGACTGAGGTGGTAGACGTCCAAAACTTTCAGATGTCCAGTCACTATTCACATGCCTACCTGTACAAGACTGTGTCGAAATTGTAGAAAGGAAACTAGCGGAGAACAACATGCCAGCGGAATACTCAGAACTATTGAGACACTGCCTTACATCTGGCTACTTATTGTGGAAGGAGCAGTTCTACAAGCAAGTAGATGGCGTGGCGATGGGCTCCCCTGTATCTCCCATTGTTGCAGATATATTCATGGAAGACTTTGAGGAGACAGCCCTTCGTACTTCCCCTGTAAAGCTAAGCTTCTACAAGCGGTACGTAGATGATACTTTCACAATATTACCATCTGACAAAATTAATGTATTCCTTAATCATCGTAACTCCATTAACCCTAAAATTCAATTTACAATGGAGTTGGAGGCAAACAATTCCCTAGCTTTCCTAGATATCTCAGTAATCCGTAACCCCAACAACACCTTAAGCCATATGGTTTATAGAAAAAATACCCATACTGATAGGTACTTAAACGGTGAATCTCACCACCATCCATCACAGTAAGCTACCGTGGGTAAATCTTTGTTTCAGAGAGCACAAGGGATCTGTGACAAGAAACATCTGGCTGCCGAGCTTCAACATGTTAAGCAAGTCCTGCACGACAATAAGCTTCGAGTCCCACGCCAACGTCACAGTGACCGAGTGAAACCAGCCACAGTCGAGCGTCTCCCTGCTGTACTACCTTACTTAAGAGGAGTCACAGACAAGATTGGCTACATATTGAAGCGTGCTTCAATTAAAACATTTTATAAGCCGCCGAAGAAGATCAGTCACTTTTTACCATCTGTCAAGTGTCGCATCCTTCTACAAGATGCAGGAGTATACAAGCTTGATTGTGAATGTGGTCTCTCTTACATAGGACAAACAAAAAGACCAGTAAAAACTCGGGTTAAAGAGCACATAGCTGACCTTAAACACCGTCGCTCAAAGAAGTCTGCAGTCTGTGAACATGTGCTTGACCGCACCCGCCATAACATTAGATTTGAAAGACCATAAATCCTCGTGAAAGAACACCGATTCCTACCAAGGATGGTTCGCGAGGCTATTGAAATTAAAAAAACATCCTAATTTCAATAGAGAAGATGGTTGGGTGCTTCCATTGACTTGGGATCCAATAATTAATATAATCTAATCCAAAACCAAGCATAACACTGCAAGACCTCAAGACACCGTGAGCTCATTCTGCGTAGATCGGACCAACAAAAACAAAAATAATTAAGAAGTTTGAGGGTACCCCGGAACAACTATGCCTTTTGGACGTCTAACACCTCAGTCCTTCCCGTGACCATAGGTGCTGCAAAGCACTCGAAACGTCGGGAACTTAAAAATCAAAATAAACCGCGATAAAATCCGAAAAAATAGTTTTATTTCATGTGTAATATTCTCGTAAATCTAAGAACTCAGTATATTTGAGTTTGAGTTCAGTTTCCCACTGCTTCGCACTCGGTCGATAACAGTGCCACCCACCGGGTCCAACCATAGCTAAAAACCACCTGGGTGACCTCATAAGTACAAAAGAATCATCAAAGCCGTTTAGGAAGAGAAGAATAACGAACACACTCAGACCAGATTTTTTTTATATAATGGCGCTTTGGTTTTCTGGTTGGCCGTTGCAATGCTGGTAACGGTGAAAGGTGGATTTATCTTTGTTTTCATAGTCGCCACCATGCGGTGGCCGAGCGTTAAGGAAATCTTGAAATAACACTGGGGTCTTGTCCGGCACACTATTACATGGAATGCAGTGGGGTTAGCAGCTCCGCGATACGTCCGACCGTTGCCAACAGACTAACAACGCAGCGCCGTCCGCCATCTTAAATCGACTTCCTGTCATCGGTGATTCGTCATCTGACGATGTCATCTATCATAGCTTCACAACTTAACACACTCGAGCAATCATTGTGTATGTTTATGACAAGATTACAAAGTTACTAAAATGAAAATTACTGCTCGCCATTCCAGTAACTGTGATTTTCAAATAATAGGATACGACATTTATATAGATACTGCTTTGTTACTTTTGTAGTCGCCCTATATCACGTTAGTTTCCAGCTATTTTACTGTATCAAATAGTTATGTTTTAAGATGTAAAATATAGTATCTGCTGTGTAATATTTTACATCTACAACGTAATTTACTTGTATTTATGAATTTTATTGACATGACATATGTTTTTTGGATTACGACGAATGTCTTAATAATTGTCAAATTAATCCAATTTTTATCCGATGGGATAGATTACAAGTTAAGCATATAATCTCAATAATAAAACAATATACCATCATCAAACATTTCTGGAAGAATTTCAAGGGTTGGAAGACTACAAATAAATATGCTAAAAAATAAAACATTTAAAAATAGTTTAGGTCCTTGTGCCGTATTTAGCTAAACACGATTTTGGTTCGAATTTAATGGTGTTTAAACATTCAGTTACTATTTTAATCACTGTTTACATTTGTTTAACATAAATATAAATCAGCACATACTGTCCTACTGCTGAGCCGCATTCTCACAAATCAAGGTGAGATTAGGTCATACTCCACCACGCGGACCTAGTGCGGATTTGTAGGAGCAGGTATTCTGGCCACCTGCTGTTGGAATTTATCACCTCGCCTGTATGCCTTCCAACTTGGCTTGACGACTTCCACATCAAACTGTAACCGGGATCAACGGCTTAACGTGCACTCTGAAGCACAGAGATGCTTGAATATGACAATACCACAAACGGTAGCCCATCTCAGACCAACTGCGCCGGACGCTACTTAACCTTGGAGATCGCTAAGAACACCGCGGTCGCACAGCGCTGCGAGGGCCTTAATCAACCTATGTATAATGTCAATTACCACAAAACGTATGTATTATATTTGTTTATTCTAAAAACACGTACGTTAGTACGTAAACTTAATGATGGATTAAATTCCCAAATACATATCTAGCAACCTAAGCACAGCAGACGGCCATTTTACTGTGCCCTGCTCGTAAGCTTTCACCACAATTTACTCTATATACGAAATCTATTGTTCAGATATTGAATACCGGGCAGTGCCAGAGTGCAGATATCCATATCTCCGTACGGCGTACGATCGTTATAGTCTAAACGGTAGGCAGAAATGCTGAGATGTAGAGCGTGCACATCTTGCCACTAATAACGTGTATTTACTTATGTAAATAGCACACGCTGGGGACGCTTTACGGGTGATGTTATACTTAAGATAAATAGCTATAAAAACAGGAGGAAAGATATGATTCTTTTGCAAAAAATAATCCAGTCTTTTTGGGAAAAAATATGTCCACTTCATTACAATAAAATTACTAAAATGTCTCTTTCGGCTTTTTCATCAATGTCATCATCTCAGTCTATGCCCATCTACTGCAGAACATAGGCCTCCCTAATACTACTGACGATATATCCTAATAAACAACAATTAACTATGAGCTTTTTCTCATTATTACGTATTTAATAATGACGTTTTTTTGGGTATTCTGTCACAATTTTTTAGTATATCTTCGTAATCCTACTAATCTAAATCGCTTATGTAACAAAGTTAAACATGCAACATTAAACAACTGTTCTATAGCTATTTTAACTATTTTGCTATGTTGTTCATACCCCTTTTACGAACTAACGGCATATAACGTAGTCAAAGTTGTTATTTGCATGGACTAACTTGAGTGTAAGCTTGGTAAAGCTTATTATTAAACACAGAACAAACACGCAAGAGCAAATAACAGATTGCGAACATAACGGCGGCCATCTTAGCGCCCGCCACATTCCTTCCGCCCCAGCCTAAACTACTTCCTGGTAAGTTCGTGTCGCGGGCACGCTTTCGGGAAATGAGGTGCATTTCATTTACATAATAAAATGTAGAACTAAAGCGTCACGATCATCACGATAATCACGACATTAATCTAATTACTGTATGTTTAGCCCGAAAAATGAATTTATTTCCTACATTTATTTAGTTATTCACGCATTGTTCCACGCTTTTTGAATATTTACTTACTCAAGTTAGTAAAAATGATTTTATTGTAAGAAATATGTAAACGCTTACCAGGTCTACATTTATGAGCATGCTGTACTAAAATACTAAGTGAACTTCTTAGGAAAATAATTTTCATAAGGGCCCTCGTAACCAGCACTCTATAATGCTTCCACGCTACAAATCACAATGTGTTGTAACGTTTCATGGTAAAGCCGTATCGACAACAAGCAACATGCAAATGGTAGTATCGCGTAAAAGCTCTTAATGGAGTAAATATTGTGTGAAAAGTTGAAATGTGTACCAGCTCCAACATACACCAGATTTTGCTGCCAGCCATGTATACTACGCAGTTTCCTAACTCTTTATTTTACATAATTAAACAGCAGGCTTACACTGGTTAGTTAAACACATTTAAATGGCCTGGGATGAGAAATATTACTACCGCGAGATGGTGGTAATGATGCACATTGCCTTTTTATTAGTTTTTTGTACCATATGAATTTCTTGTACTCGGAGTTAAAAAAATGCATGCAAGTCACACAAAACTTTGTCCCGTATGGGAACCAAATCCGCGAGTACTCGATCTAGTGAACTGTGCGGGCCAAATACCTTACTTATTACTTCCTAAATCCTAATAAACAACATTGTAACTTTTGTTCACTAATCACTTATAATATAAAGTAAGAAAATTAAAAATCAAATCAAAGACTGAAAGCGATGAATGAAGGTGTACAAATGGGTGATCTAGTGGTAAACCATCTATTATATGCAGATGACGTAGTTTTAATAGCGCCAACAACCATTAATCTGCTAGCACCAGCCACACTTATGGAAGACGACTGCATGAACAATGGCTTACATTTTAATGTAAAGAAAAACAAGATTATAGTTTTTGAATGGGAAGAAACCCGAACGAATGGCAGGATTGTGGTTGGTTAGGAGGTGCTGAAGCAAGTGAATGAGTTTGTATATCTTGGATGCGCCTTCAGTAGGTATGGGAAATACATGGCTGACATAGAGAAGAGTGGTAGCAGGCAATAGAGTGAATGGTGCAATGAGAAAGCTACTTGGAAGCTTCCAAGTAGCAATTTGGGTCATCTGTAACCTTTTCCTAGCAATTAACATAATTAGATAAATTGCCAGCATGTACCTGATTAATTACTGTTTGGATGCAGTCCGATGTGTTTTTGTATTCCTGTGATGTTGATGATGGGAGCGATAGCGTTGTTGGTTGGAGGGTTGACCCTTCCTTGCTGGCCCACCACGAGCATTCCCCTTGGCTATTTTCCGTGGTGGGCCATTCCTGTTTTCCGGGGCGGGGCGTTGGAAGTTGGTGTTTGTAAATGGGCGATTATTCATTGGTGCAGCAGGAGTTGTTTTTTTGATTAGAGCTGCTGTCTGTTGCAGTTACTTTGCATTTTTTAAAAGTTCTGGTACGTTTTCACCATAAAGTAGGCTGTCTCTTTTTGACTTGGATGTTATTTGGTTAAAATTCTTGTCCATTAATGGTGAAATGAGTTTTATTCTGGTTTTCGTTTGGTGATAGTGTACATCTGTTAATATTTTGGTAGCATCAGCTAATTCAGACAGAAGTTTGTGTTTATCCATATTCTCATTCTGTATGAGGTCAGTCATGGTTTTAGTTACTATAGAAGTAGCCAGTCCGACTTGTCTTTGGGATATCTCAATCCCTTGGTCCCTCAGTTTAGAGTTTTCAGTTAAAATTGCCTTTATTTCGGGATGGATTTAAGGGTTCGGGGTCAGTTTCGATTGTTCAAAACTACTGTTCATGGCCATTGTTACCCCCGAACATGTCAACATACGTGTCTAAACCAGCTAGCAACATAGAAATGTTGCTAAGAGCATCTCGTGCCCACTGATAAGTTATAATGCCAGCTAGCGACATATAAATGTCGCTAAGAGCATCTCGTGCTCACTGGTATTGAGAAATGCTCGACGAGATGATCGCCGAAATTTTCAAAATATATTTAACCTATGAGGGTAGGTAATATATATTGTGTGGCTCACCTGGATTATCCAATTCCACGACTGGGGGAGGTTCAGGGCTTACATCTTCATGGTTAGGACTAGGAGTCCTGCTTTTGTATTCAGGCGAATGTGAGGAACGCCTGGAACTCGAGCTGCGCGAGCGCGACCGGCTTTCCCGATTTCGACGGCGACGGCGGCTGCGTTTATGCTTACGATTTTCCTCCAAAACGTTTAACATACACTCAATAAGTTTTCTCTTACTAGGCATTTTGTTAAATGTGGTTAAATACACTTTAAATAGTTTTCTTTGAGCAAAAATCGTTTTACTTGCGATGTCGCAGGCGCGCGATAAAAAAGTGACATTTGAGGTTGCCAGTACACGTAAGTCAATGTGACAGCTAACTTTTAAATTTATTTTACTTCCTAAACAAACGCGATGTCAATTGAGTGCGGAAAAGATACTACCTTGTATAATATAATTATATTTCAGATCGCCGCGAAATAAAATTGTTCGGTACAGGTCACTGAACCATTATTCGCTGTAGCTAAACGCGGTAGGTTTGGTTATAGCGAAATGATCGTCAAATGGTATTCGGTATGCCACTGGAGTACCTTTAAACCTCAATATGACGGACGATTTGGCGCAGTGGTTAAGAACTTCAGTAGCTCCGCCATGGGCGCAGCCATGGCGTGAATAGTCGAAGGTTCGATTTCCACACGGAACATTTTTCACGGGCCTTTCCTATTATTCTTTCTATCTATATCATCACGCCAAATCCCTTGCGGGGTAGGCAAGGGATGTGGCGTGGGGTTGGCGGGTCTATTACTCCTTCTTTGTAAATAATAATTCATATGTGGGATTTATGTGGGTATTTTAATATTTCATAAGAGATGCCGACTGATGGGCATGCAAGAAAAATATTAGTTATATCCGATTTCAGCCGTTTAACCTTTTATACGAGTATCGATATACACTAATAGACTTTCTTTCTCCTACATTCAAAATATACTTTCTTAACTAAACCTACGTCGGATTAATTTTATTAAATCGTAAATATAACCTTAGGTCGAACTAAACGTTATTGGTTGTATCTATCGAATAAGTGCTCAGTATCAGTACGGAGATTGGAATTGAACCCAGTATAAAGGCAATACTATGACAGTGTATTGTAAAAATGAGCGCGGAAGTTGAGCGTTTAGCGCTTTTTATGAAAATATACAACACTCTGTAGGTATGTTCAGTCCGTTGAGTTACAGGACGCAGACATCCAGTAACGGAAATAGCTGTAGGATCACTTCCGCTTTCAGTTTGCCTCGCTATCAGTTATATATAATTTAGTATTTTGTTATACTAACTTACGGTGTTTATTTATGTTCTGCTAACATACTTTGGTTATATCTTAAATAACTGAATTATAATAAATGCTATGGTGCTTTTGACAAGCTTTTATTTACCTTGCAATGTTCGTATGTCTATCTGTCTGTCTTTCCGGTTCAAATCTTGTGATCAATTTTTAAAGCACTTGCGGGTATCCGATTGAGCTGAAATTTGGATACCTATGTAAAGTCGATGACAATGCAATAATATGGTACGACGGAGCTGGTTTGATGATGGAGTCGGAAGATCGCCATAGGAACATGTGAAATATACAATGTAACCTCAGGCTTGTTAGATTGGTATTGACTATTAGATTAGTATTGACGATTTCTTTACAACCAGATAGTGTTTAGGATGTGATGATGAAGACGGAAGGCCGCCAATGGAAGCACCCGACTACTTAATATAACCTCACCGTGTTTGGGCTCGTTGGATTTGTCTTCAGATCCGTATGGCGTCCAAGGTCTGATGATGGAGCCGGAAGGAACGCACGTTGTTTGTTTGCTATGAAAGCTTGTTTTTAAAAATGGTTTTAAATTAAAATTGTTTATTCTTTCCATATTCAGTTTTCTTTTAAGTTACTTTATAACACATAGCACCCAATTTATAATTAATTTGCGTGCTAAACCTATGTATGTTTTAATTGTATTACCTTAATAGTTTTCCAATTGCTCATAACTAAAGATAATAATAATATATTCCCCAATCAGGTATGGCAGAGGCGGGGAGGATTCGCTGACTAGAGCTATTAGGTCCGTATGTAATAGGGGGTGATCCTCTCGTCAGACACAAGTCCAGGCCCTGGTGTGATATAGAATTGGTGATAGAAACTTTGTCCGACCGAGACAGGATGTGATTGTGATGGCTACGCGCATAAGACGTCACCAGACCAAAAAGTGCTTATAAAGGTATATAAATTATTATTTGTACAAAAAAAATATTTACTAGCCCATAAGCACGCAAAATAACGTGAAAATGAATAGACATTAGCTCTAATAGTCTACTTTATAGCTATAACAAGGTACTTATAACACTCCATAACCACATCATAATCCTATGATAGTGAGATATCTTTTATAAGACACATCATGTAGTTAGTATGTAGGTGAACAGAAATGGAATGCGGACATTCCGGAAAATGTAAGGAATCATGCTGACAAACCACGATCGAAAGTGTGGGAATTAAAGAATGAGAAAGCTGATCTTTAAGGATCATGTAATATGGAAGACACGGGTTTATCCCAATAAGAAAGATATTTCTATTTTATTGATGAGGATGCATTATCGTCTGAGTAAAAAACACAATATTCTCTGAATATAACTCTGGTAAAAAGATATTAATTTGTGTTACCTTAATAGAATAATAGAATTATCTATCAACTTATCCTTTAAGTTTAATTTTTGTTGGTCCTACTTTCCATAAAAATAATAAAAATTAAACGTTGAACGTAATTACAAATTTTATTGTAAGTAATCTGCTCATTTTCGTCACTTGTCATGCCTCGGTCACTCATTATATAATTCATTAAATAAAATTATCTACGATAAAACTATTTTTCGGATTTTATCATGGTTTATTTTGATTTTTAAGTTCCTGATGTTTTTGTTACGTCGGAATTCAGTGCCCAAACTAAATCATCCTAAAAAAATAATATAAAGGTTGAAAACCTTACGCAATAGAAAGGATATTACTATACTCCGCGCGGATAAAGGAAATGCTACGGTCATTATGGATACGTCAGATTACAAAGTCGAAATACAAGAACTTTTATCGGATGTAAGCACATACAAAAAGTCAAGACAGACCCAACCACTAATATATTACAAACGAGTGATTTAATAAAGAAGTACTCCGAAACATTGAATCTGGACGTCAAACCGCTAATACCGTCATGTGCAAAACCACCACAGTTGTATGAGCTCCCAAAAATATACCGAATATAATAAACCGAATGCTCCCCTACGTCCAATTGTTAGCCAAATCGACACACCAACCTACAGATTGGCTTAGCACGTAGCGAAAGAGCTCTTGCCACTCAGATGATACACAATAGCACATGTTAAGGATTCATACCATTTTGTTAGTGAGATCAAAAATCTACATCTTATTGACAATAAAACTATGATCAGTTTCGATGTCCAGCCACTATTCACATGCCTGTACCTGTACAAGACTGTGTCGAAATTGTAGAAAGAAAACTAGTGGAGAACAACATGCCAGCGAACTACTCAGAACTATTGAGACACTGCCTTACATCTGGCTACTTACTGTGGAAGGAGCAGTTCTACAAGCAAGTAGATAGAGTGGCGACGGGCTTCCCTGTATATATGTATTCATGGAAGATTTTGAGGAGACAGCCCTTAGTACATCACCCGTAAAACCAAGTTTCTACAAACGGTACGTAGATAATACTTTCACAATATTACCATCTGACAAAATCGATGTATTCCTAAATTATCTTAACTCCATTAACTCTAAAATTCAGTTAAAATGGAGTTGAAGGTAAACAATTCCCTAGCTTTCCTAGATGTCTTAGTAATCCGTAACCCCAACAATACCTTAAGCTACACGGTTTATAGAAAAAAGACCCATACTGACAGGTACTTAAATAGTGAATCTCACCTCCATCCAACACAGTTAGTTACTGAGGGCAAATCTTTGTTTCAGAGAGCACAAGGGATCTGTGACAAGAAACATCTGGTTGCCGAGCTTCAACATGTCAAGCAAGTCCTGCACGACAATAAGCTTCGAGTCCCAGGCTAACGTCACAGTGACCGAGTGAAACCAGCCACAGTCGAGCGTCTCCCTGCTGTACTACCTTACTTAAGAGAAATCACAGACAAGATTGGCTACATCTTGGAGCGTGCTTCAATCAAAACATTTTATAAGCCGCCGAAGAAGATCAGTCAATTTTTACCATCTGTCAAGTATCACATCCCTTTACAAGATGCAAGAGTATACAAGCTTGATTGTGAATGTGGTTTCTCTTATATAGCACAAACAAAAAGACCGGTAAAAAATCTTCTTAAAGAACACATAGCTAACCTAAAACACCGTCGCTCTAAGAATTCTGCAGTCTGTGAACATGTCCTTGACCGCACCCGCCATAACATCAAATTCGATAGACCACAAATCCTCGTGAAAGAACACCGATTCCTACCAAGGATGGTTCGCGAGGCTATTATATTGTGCAAGTTCAAATGTTTGGAAATGTCATCCGAAAGGAAAGCTCATTGGAACGAATAATGGTACAAGAAATAGTAGAAGATTAACGTTCACGCGGCCGGTCACCCACAAGATGGACAAACCTCATTGAAGGTTTGGTCAAATAGCCGACGGAGCGCGACGGGAGCGAGACGGACGCGCTCGGCTACTTTCGGTCGTGACGTTGGCCGTCGCGTCGATCAGGGCTGCGCTATGTGGCGTCTCCCGTACATTTCAGTACATTACAACTCCCCAAGCCGCGCCACCGCCGCATTCCCCTCACTGCGTCAGCTATGTGGCGAAACCTTAAATCGTCTATGAAGTGTTCCCTTACTAAATGTACACGCTATGCCACGAATAGAGAGAGATTGGAAAGTCTCGCAAAGTCATAACCACCATGACCACGACCACTCCACCAGGACTACTAAGAAGAAGAATACACATAAATATTCCGTTCCAGTTCACACAGTAATGTAGATGATGAAATGAGATGAGATGTATTTATTGAATTCACAATTTGTTCATATTAACACAGAAGTTACGGTAATTAATCAAAGGTCAAATCAGGCTGAAAGTCTATATACATTTTCCTACTTAGTGACACTGATACATTCATAATGTTTACTTAGACACAAATGATCTGCAGTTACATAACCAAGTTGGTATTGTACAAAATTTGTTGAATATTGGTTGTTAAAGCCAGACGCAAAGCGAAGTTAATGGAACAAGTGTTCGAGATTCGACTAATTCTAGCTGGAACGCTTCCAACTAACCAGGACCAGAAACTTTCATCGAAATGTCCTAGACAGGCAATTAGGTTCTATCAGCATATTAATGTCTGATTCATATCATGCTACACTCTCAAACGTCCAGAATAAAATAGGCTAGTATCCTGCATACTAACACGACGCAGTTTTAAGATATATATGCAAAATGTATAGGACAACCGAATACTGTCGTACTACACTTACTACTAACAGATAGGTTGAAAAAGATATTTCTGCTATCACGGTGTAAAGACTCTATCTATTTTAATCTTCTGATCTCGTACTGTATCTAATTAAGATTTCAAAGGTTCGCACACTAAGAGAAGCAACTGTGCCAAAGTTTAATGTTTGTAAAGTTTGGTGCAGTGTAATTACCAAATGTTAACTCAAGATCTAACTTCTACCTTCGAATTAAATGTAAGCTAAAATTTACGTTCGGGTATTCCATTTATATCAACTGAACCGATCAACTGAAATGGATCAACAGATTTTTTATGCAGGAAGGAAAGAAAATGCTCAATCGTACAAAAAACGTACTTCTTTAGAACCATCCTTGGTAGGAATCGGTGTTCTTTCACGAGGATTTGTGGTCTATCGAATTTAATGTTATGGCTGGTGCGGTCAAGGACATGTTCATAGACTGCAGAATTCTTAGAGCGACGGTGTTTTAGGTTAGCTATTTGTTCTTTAAGAAGATTTTTTACCGGTCTTTTTGTTTGTGCTATATAAGAGAAACCACATTCACAATCAAGCTTGTATACTCTTGCATCTTGTAAAGGGATGTGATACTTGACAGATGGTAAAAATTGACTGATCTTCTTCGGCGGCTTATAAAATGTTTTGATTGAAGCACGCTCCAAGATGTAGCCAATCTTGTCTGTGATTTCTCTTAAGTAAGGTAGTACAGCAGGGAGACGCTCGACTGTGGCTGGTTTCACTCGGTCACTGTGACGTTAGCCTGGGACTCGAAGCTTATTGTCTTGCAGGACTTGCTTGACATGTTGAAGCTCGGCAACCAGATGTTTCTTGTCACAGATCCCTTGTGCTCTCTGAAACAAAGATTTGCCCTCAGTAACTAACTGTGTTGGATGGAGGTGAGATTCACTATTTAAGTACCTGTCAGTATGGGTCTTTTTTCTATAAACCGTGTAGCTTAAGGTATTGTTGGGGTTACGGATTACTAAGACATCTAGGAAAGCTAGGGAATTGTTTACCTTCAACTCCATTTTAACTGAATTTTAGAGTTAATGGAGTTAAGATAATTTAGGAATACATCGATTTTGTCAGATGGTAATATTGTGAAAGTATTATCTACGTACCGATTGTAGAAACTTGGTTTTACGGGTGATGTACTAAGGGCTGTCTCCCCAAAATCTTCCATGAATACATATATACAGGGAAGCCCGTCGCCACTCTATCTACTTGCTTGTAGAACTGCTCCTTCCACAGTAAGTAGCCAGATGTAAGGCAGTGTCTCAATAGTTCTGAGTAGTTCGCTGGCATGTTGTTCTCCACTAGTTTTCTTTCTACAATTTCGACACAGTCTTGTACAGGTACAGGCATGTGAATAGTGGCTGGACATCGAAACTGACCATAGTTTTATTGTCAATAAGATGTAGATTTTTGATCTCACTAACAAAATGGTATGAATCCTTAACATGTGCTATTGTGTATCATCTGAGTGGCAAGAGCTCTTTCGCTACGTGCTAAGCCAATCTGTAGGTTGGTGTGTCGATTTGGCTAACAATTGGACGTAGGGGAACATTCGGTTTATTATATTCGGTATATTTTTGGGAGCTCATACAACTGTGGTGGTTTTGCACATGACGGTATTAGCGGTTTGACGTCCAGATTCAATGTTTCGGAGTACTTCTTTATTAAATCACTCGTTTGTAATATATTAGTGGTTGGGTCTGTCTTGACTTTTTGTATGTGCTTACATCCGATAAAAGTTCTTGTATTTCGACTTTGTAATCTGACGTATCCATAATGACCGTAGCATTTCCTTTATCCGCGCGGAGTATAGTAATATCCTTTCTATTGCGTAAGGTTTTCAACCTTTATATTATTTTTTTAGGATGATTTAGTTTGGGCACTGAATTCCGACGTAACAAAAACATCAGGAACTTTAAAAATCAAAATAAACCGTGATAAAATCCGAAAAATAGTTTTATCGTAGATAATTTTATTTAATGAATTATATAATGAGTGACCGAGGCATGACAAGTGACGAAAATGAGCAGATTACTTACAATAAAATTTGTAATTACGTTCAACGTTTAATTTTTATTATTTTTATGGAAAGTAGGACCAACAAAAATTAAACTTAAAGGATAAGTTGATAGATAATTCTATTATTCTATTAAGGTAACACAAATTAATATCTTTTTACCAGAGTTATATTCAGAGAATATTGTGTTTTTTACTCAGACGATAATGCATCCTCATCAATAAAATAGAAATATCTTTCTTATTGGGATAAACCCGTGTCTTCCATATTACATGATCCTTAAAGATCAGCTTTCTCATTCTTTAATTCCCACACTTTCGATCGTGGTTTGTCAGCATGATTCCTTACATTTTCCGGAATGTCCGCATTCCATTTCTGTTCACCTACATACTAACTACATGATGTGTCTTATAAAAGATATTTCACTATCATAGGATTATGATGTGGTTATGGAGTGTTATAAGTACCTTGTTATAGCTATAAAGTAGACTATTAGAGCTAATGTCTATTCATTTTCACGTTATTTTGCGTGCTTATGGGCTAGTAAATATTTTTTTGTACAAATAATAATTTATATACCTTTATAAGCACTTTTTGGTCTGGTGACGTCTTATGCGCGTAGCCATCACAATCACATCCTGTCTCGGTCGGACAAAGTTTCTATCACCAATTCTATATCACACCAGGGCCTGGACTTGTGTCTGACGAGAGGATCACCCCCTATTACATACGGACCTAATAGCTCTAGTCAGCGAATCCTCCCCGCCTCTGCCATACCTGATTGGGGAATATATTATTATTATCTTTAGTTATGAGCAATTGGAAAACTATTAAGGTAATACAATTAAAACATACATAGGTTTAGCACGCAAATTAATTATAAATTGGGTGCTATGTGTTATAAAGTAACTTAAAAGAAAACTGAATATGGAAAGAATAAACAATTTTAATTTAAAACCATTTTTAAAAACAAGCTTTCATAGCAAACAAACAACGTGCGTTCCTTCCGGCTCCATCATCAGACCTTGGACGCCATACGGATCTGAAGACAAATCCAACGAGCCCAAACACGGTGAGGTTATATTAAGTAGTCGGGTGCTTCCATTGGCGGCCTTCCGTCTTCATCATCACATCCTAAACACTATCTGGTTGTAAAGAAATCGTCAATACTAATCTAATAGTCAATACCAATCTAACAAGCCTGAGGTTACATTGTATATTTCACATGTTCCTATGGCGATCTTCCGACTCCATCATCAAACCAGCTCCGTCGTACCATATTATTGCATTGTCATCGACTTTACATAGGTATCCAAATTTCAGCTCAATCGGATACCCGCAAGTGCTTTAAAAATTGATCACAAGATTTGAACCGGAAAGACAGACAGATAGACATACGAACATTGCAAGGTAAATAAAAGCTTGTCAAAAGCACCATAGCATTTATTATAATTCAGTTATTTAAGATATAACCAAAGTATGTTAGCAGAACATAAATAAACACCGTAAGTTAGTATAACAAAATACTAAATTATATATAACTGATAGCGAGGCAAACTGAAAGCGGAAGTGATCCTACAGCTATTTCCGTTACTGGATGTCTGCGTCCTGTAACTCAACGGACTGAACATACCTACAGAGTGTTGTATATTTTCATAAAAAGCGCTAAACGCTCAACTTCCGCGCTCATTTTTACAATACACTGTCATAGTATTGCCTTTATACTGGGTTCAATTCCAATCTCCGTACTGATACTGAGCACTTATTCGATAGATACAACCAATAACGTTTAGTTCGACCTAAGGTTATATTTACGATTTAATAAAATTAATCCGACGTAGGTTTAGTTAAGAAAGTATCTTTTGAATGTAGGAGAAAGAAAGTCTATTAGTGTATATCGATACTCGTATGAAAGGTTAAACGGCTGAAATCGGATATAACTAATATTTTTCTTGCATGCCCATCAGTCGGCATCTCTTATGAAATATTAAAATACCCACATAAATCCCACATGTGAATTATTAATTACAAAGAAGGGGTAATAGACCCGCCAACCCCACGCCACATCCCTTGCCTACCCCGCAAGGGATTTGGCGTGATGATATAGATAGAAAGAATAATAGGAAAGGCCCGTGAAAAATGTTCCGTGTGGAAATCGAACCTTCGACTATTCGCGCCATGGCTGCGCCCATGGCGGAGCTACTGAAGGTCTTAACCACTGCGCCAAATCGTCCGTCATATTGAGGTTTAAAGGTACTCCAGTGGCATACCGAATACCATTTGACGATCATTTCGCTATAACCAAACCTACCGCGTTTAGCTACAGCGAATAATGGTTCAGTGACCTGTACCGAACAATTTTATTTCGCGGCGATCTGAAATATAATTATATTATACAAGGTAGTATCTTTTCCGCACTCAATTGACATCGCGTTTGTTTAGGAAGTAAAATAAATTTAAAAGTTAGCTGTCACATTGACTTACGTGTACTGGCAACCTCAAATGTCACTTTTTTTTCGCGCGCCTGCGACATCGCAAGTAAAACGATTTTTGCTCAAAGAAAACTATTTAAAGTGTATTTAACCACATTTAACAAAATGCCTAGTAAGAGAAAACTTATTGAGTGTATGTTAAACGTTTTGGAGGAAAATCGTAAGCATAAACGCAGCCGCCGTCGCCGTCGAAATCGGGAAAGCCGGTCGCGCTCGCGCAGCTCGAGTTCCAGGCGTTCCTCACATTCGCCTGAATACAAAAGCAGGACTCCTAGTCCTAACCATGAAGATGTAAGCCCTGAACCTCCCCCAGTCGTGGAATTGGATAATCCAGGTGAGCCACACAATATATATTACCTACCCCCATAGGTTAAATATATTTTGAAAATTTCGGCGATTATCTCGTCGAGCATTTCTCAATACCAGTGAGCACGAGATGCTCTTAGCGACATTTCTATGTCGCTAGCTGGCATTAAAGGTACCTTACCAGCGAGTACGAGATGCTCTTAGTGACATTTATATGTCGCTAGCTGGTATTATAACTTATCAGTGGGCACGAGATGCTCTTAGCAACATTTCTATGTTGCTAGCTGGTTTAGACACGTATGTTGACATGTTCGGGGGTAACAATGGCCATGAACAGTAGTTTTGAACAATCGAAACTGACCCCGAACCCTTAAATCCATATAAAGAGGCTCTAGGTATGGACTATGAAGAACCCAAACAATTCCTGGGCCAAATCCACGAAGATATATCAAAGAGATTTAACCACATTCTCACAGCAGGTCTGACTAAAGAAGAAAGAGATATAATTTCCAAAAAACACACAGTGCCAGAAAATTGTACATTACTTGACGCCCCTCAACTAAATCCCGAAATATCTATCTCTATCTATATCTATCTATATTATCACGCCAGCTCCCTCGCGGGGTAGGCAGAGAGTACAGAGTTCCAACAGGTTCTTTCCTTACATACCTCTCTGGCTTCCTCCACTCTCATAGTTCGTCTCATACACACTCGCCGGTTACGGAGACTCTTGACTTGCCCTTCAGCTAAGACACGGTCTATTTGGTCATGGTAAGATAGTCTAGGTCTTCCCCGGCACCTACATCCTTCCACTTTCGCATTGTATATCTGTTTTGTCATTCCCGAAATAAAGGCAATTTTAACTGAAAACTCTAAACTGAGGGACCAAGGGATTGAGATATCCCAAAGACAAGTCGGACTGGCTACTTCTATAGTAACTAAAACCATGACTGACCTCATACAGAATGAGAATATGGATAAACACAAACTTCTGTCTGAATTAGCTGATGCTACCAAAATATTAACAGATGTACACTATCACCAAACGAAAACCAGAATAAAACTCATTTCACCATTAATGGACAAGAATTTTAACCAAATAACATCCAAGTCAAAAAGAGACAGCCTACTTTATGGTGAAAACGTACCAGAACTTTTAAAAAATGCAAAGTAACTGCAACAGACAGCAGCTCTAATCAAAAAAACAACTCCTGCTGCACCAATGAATAATCGCCCATTTACAAACACCAACTTCCAACGCCCCGCCCCGGAATACAGGAATGGCCCACCACGGAAAATAGCCAAGGGAAAAGCTCGTGGTGGGCCAGCAAGGAAGGGTCAACCCTCCAACCAACAACGCTATCGCTCCCATCATCAACATCACAGGAATACAAAAACACATCGGACTGCATCCAAACAGTAATTAATCAGGTACATGCTGGCAATTTATCTAATTATGTTAATTGCTAGGAAAAGGTTACAGATGACCCAATCATCTTACAGTGGGTACAAGGGTACGAGATACCATTTGATACAACACCCTTTCAAATCAATATCCCAAGTAATAATTTTTCACAATTAGAAACAATGGAAGTGAACAAGTCAATTACAGACTTGTTAGAATTAGGTGCTATAACACCCTGCCAGCACACCAATGGAGAATTCATTAGTAAAATCTTTCTCCGGCCAAAACCATTAAATAAATTTATCAAAGCCATTAAATAAATTTATCACTGCAAAACACTTCAAAATGGAGGATATTAGAACGGCCATCAGACTTGTAGATAAAAATTACTACATGGGCTCGATTGATCTGAAAGAATCATATTTTTTAGTTCCTATCTCCCAAAAACATAGAAAGTATTTACGATTCATTCACTTAGGTCAACTCTATGAATTCACAGCTATGCCCTATGGCTTATCCACCGCCCCCAATGTATTCACTAAGTTAATGAAACCAGTGATATCACACTTAAGAATCCAAGGCTTTCTGTCAACCATATATCTTGATGATTGTTTATGTATAGGTCAAACTTACCAGGAATGCATTCAAAATATAAATGCTACCATAGGTATATTTAAATGTTTAGGTTTGATCATTAACTTTCAAAAGAGTCAACTAACACCCAGTAAAGAATGTAAATTTCTAGGTTTCATAATTAACACTCAAAGTATGTGCCTAGAACTACCTACAGAAAAGAAAGTACATAATAATAATAATAATAAAAACGTTTATTTGCAACGCACAATACAGAGAAAAGATTAAATATTACACGGTGCACGTACATGATGGCATAAATAAATATGGTAAGTACCTATTAAAAGAGGCGGAACAACTTTAAGGTGCATTACAAAATAGGTCCTAACTCAGCAGGTTTGCTGGCTGTGGACAGCCAGCACTGATCTTCCGTTAGTACCTTTTTGCAGGACCGTTGACGTCACGGCATCACACTTTATTATTTACAAATTAACAAAAGACAAATAATAGAGAGGAAAAAAAATGACAAAAATAGAAAGTAAAAGGTAACTCTTGACCTAAATCAGCTACTCAACTTGTAAAGAAATAAAAATAAAAAATAAAATGTATAATGAGGCACTTTTTTCCTCTCCCCCTTCCTTCCCTTTTTTCCCCCTTTCTTTAATAATAAGTGGAATCGAGGTACATCGGTCGATCTTAGATGGTGGAAACAATTACTTCACGATATCAATAGGAATGTACACTGACCAATAAGTATAAATTTATTACCTATAATGCATTAAAAGTTTATTACAATCCTAAAATTTATTATCTATTTGCCAGCACACGGTCTCCTTATAATAAGCTGGTGTCATGCATGCAAGTTTCTTGGCTGTTCTGATGGACAATCAAGATTTTTTTGATTTTATTTCTAAAATTTCGAATGTTATATTGCAGGTTCCTCAGCGGCGGTGGAATATTATTCCAACATTTAGTAGCTGCGTAGCGGAAACTACCTTTAAAAGCAGCAGAGCTATGGCGCTGAGATGCAAGCTGCAGAGCACAGTGGCGAGACCCAGCGGGCCTCTGGCTCGATAACCAGTACAGCTTTTCGTAGAGATACATATCACAGATCTAATCCAAAAGTTCCTAAAATTAAACAATTGCTATATCAAAGATTTAGCTAAGTTATTAGGAACCCTAATAGCAGCCTGCCCTGCTATCCCCTATGGAATGATGCACACAAAATTAATGGAAAGACAAAAATATTTAGCTCTAATAGATTCCAATGATGACTACAACACGAAAATTATATTATCTAGAAACATACTACCTGATTTAGAATGGTGGTTAGGAAATTTAACTAATTCCAAAAAAATACAGGATCCACCTTATTCATTTGAAATATTTTCAGATGCATCATTGACCGGGTGGGGAGCATATTGTGATGGCGAACGTATTGGTGGTTTATGGTCAGAACAAGAACAAGATTACCACATAAATCATCTTAAATTAATTGCAGCATATTTCGCAATAAAATCATTGGCTCATCAGGTACATAATGCATTTATTCTGTTAAGGATCGACAATACGACCGCCATCGCATGTATCAATAAAATGGGATGTGTACAATTTCCTCACTTAAACGATGTAACCCGAAATATATGGATGTGGTGTCAGGAGAGAGAGGTTCACATCTATGCTTCATATATAAAATCGAAAGACAACTCAATAGCGGATCAAGAATCCAGAAACACTAACATTGATACAGAATGGGAACTATCACTCAATGCTTTTAATTTAATCTGCTCTCAACTTGGTCAGCCAAAGATTGACTGATTTGCCAGTAGAATCAATCACAAATTTGAGGAATATGTATCATGGAGGAAAGACCCTTATGCATTTGACATAGATGCTTTCACTCTGAATTGGTCCAAATACTTCTTTTACGCTTTCCCCCCTTTCGCCCTTCTCACAAGATGTCTGCAAAAGATAAAAAATGACAAACCATGGTACCCCTTAGCCAAATCACTTGAAATATCAGACCACCTCATATTCTATCCTAATGATAATCTTTTACTATCACCTTTCAGGACCAAACATCCGCTGAGCTCGACACTTACCCTGGTTGCAGCAGTCTTCTGCGGCAAACATTCCGACAGAGAGGTCTGCCAACTAAGTCACTAGATATAATGTTATCATCGCTTTTCCCAGGTACGCTTAAACAATACAATACCACATGTAAAGCGTGGTGGAATTATTGTAAAATTTACAAATTAAGCTTTCACACTGCATCTGTTCCACAAATAATACAATTCCTCACCGAGAGATTTGAGACTAATGCCGGTTACAGTAGCCTTAACTCGAATAGGTCGGCCTTATCAACGTTGATTAGTTCAAACGTTGGTAATGATGACAGAATTACAAGATTCCTGAGGGGAGTATATAGACTCAGACCAGCACTGCCACGATACTCTCGATCATGGAATCCAACAAAAATATTCGACTTTCTATCTTCCTGGCCTGATAACTCAGAATTAAATTGAGAAAACCTAACAAAGAAGTTGGCCGTCCTCCTAGCCCTTACATTAGCTCAGCGGATACAGACATTATCATTAATTAAGTTACCGAACATAATTGTAAGTAATGATAAAATAATCATTGACATAACCGATCTGATTAAGACTTCAGTTGTAACTAAGACTCAACCAATCATCTACCTGCCTTTCTTTACACAAAATACAAAAATTTTCCCAGCTAAAACTCTAACAGATTATATTTCACTTACTGAAACTTTAAGAAATGACGAGACCTATCTTTGGCTTACTTTCAAAAAACCACATAAACGAGCTACCAGTCAAACCATCAGTAGATGGATAAAAAATATAATGAAGGAAAGTGGTATTGATATTTTACAATACACGCCTCACAGTACAAGACACACCGCAACGTCATCTGCAAACAGAGCGGGTGTAAATATAGATATAATAAGAAAGGCAGCCGCATGGACAAAAAACTCAAAGATTTTTGCTAAATATTACAACTTACCTTTAAGTGAACAGTCTGCTCAAGAAGAATTTGCATTGTCTGTTCTTAGCAGTGACTAATTAAGAATATACCTAGTTAGTTAGAATATTATTTTGAGTTTATACGATTTATTACTGATTGTTGAATGATGCAGTTCACTTATTAATGATTGAATTATTGATCAACAATATCTATACAGTAAAAGATGTAAAGGATTAAGGAAAATAAAACCAATAAACCAAAATAAATTATCAATCAATCAATCAGCCTATCGTAGTCCACTGCTGGACATAGGCCTCTCCTAACACGCGCCATTGCACACGGTCCTCCGCCTTCCGCATCCAGTCTGTCCCAGCGACCTTTTTGAGGTCGTCGGTCCATCTAGCTGGGGGCCGTCCTACCTTACGCTTACCAAGTCGCGGTCTCTACTCTAGGACACGCTTGCTCCATCGGCCGTCGGTCCTTCTGCAGATGTGACCAGCCCATTGCCACTTTAGCTTACTGAGTCTGCGAGCTATGTCGGTAACTTTGGTTCTTTGTCTGATTACCTCGTTACGAATTTTATCCTTCAAAGAGACGCCGAGCATAGCTCGCTCCATAGCCCGCTGTGCGACTTTGAATTTGTGGACTAGTCCCACTGTGAGTGTCCACGTCTCGGCCCCATAAGTCATAACAGGTAGAACGCATTGGTTAAAGACTTTAGTCTTCAGGCATTGCGGTATAGGCGAAGCGAAAACGTGACGTAGTTTGCCAAATGCTGCCCAACCCAATTGGATCCTGCGGTTGATTTCTTTCTCGAAGTTGTTCCTACCAAATTGGACAACTTGTCCAAGGTAGACATACTCCCGAACAACTTCGAGCATCGAACCATCGTCGTAGATCGGTCTCGGCGTGACATGCTCATTAAACATGATCTTGGTTTTATCCAAGTTCATGCCGAGACCGACACCTCGAGAGGCTCCATTTAGGCTATGCAGCATTTCGCTTAACTGTTCCAGTGACTCTGCCACGATGACGATATCATCGGCAAACCGAAGGTGTGAGATGTATTCGCCGTTGATGTTAATGCCCCGCCCAGTCCAGTCCAGCGTCTTGAAGACGTCTTCGAGTGCATTGGTGAAGAGCTTGGGGGATATTACATCCCCCTGTCTTACCCCTCGATGCAGCTCGATCGGGTTGGTCTTTTGGTCCTGGAGCTGGACGGTCATTGTGGCGGTATCATACAGACATCTCAACACCTCGATATAGCGCCAATCGATGCCACATCGCTGCAGAGCATCCAAAACCGCCCAGGTTTCGATGGAGTCGAAGGCTTTCTCGTAGTCCACGAAAGCCATACACAGCGGCTGATTGTACTCTTCGGTCTTCTGTACAATCTGCCGAACAGTATGGGTGTGGTCTACGGTGCTGTAGCCTTTTCGAAACCCGGCTTGTTCCGGTGGCTGGAACTCGTCAAGTCTTCTGGCGAGGCGGTTTGTGAGTACTCTCGAGAACAACTTGTAGACGTGGCTCAGGAGTGAGATGGGTCTGTAGTTCTTCAGCAAGGTTTTGTCACCTTTTTTGAAGAACAGAACCACCGCACTCCCGCTCCACGCTTGAGGTGTTAAGCCCTGGTGGATGACGGAATTAAAGGGACTCGCTAGCTTTTTCAGGATTGGAGTCCCGCCTGCTTTTAGGAGCTCAGTGGTGATTCCGTCATCGCCTGGCGACTTGTTATTTTTGAGCTGCTCGAGAGCCACTCTGACCTCGTCCTGGTTGACATCAGGGATGTCTTCCGTATCGTGGCGTGCTAGTGGGGCTCTGTGGTCGTCAGCGCTGGGTCTCGAGGGTTTAGCCATCCGTGATGCGTACAGGTCTGTGTAGAAACTCTCAAATTCCTCGAGTATCTCGAACTTGGAGGTCACGGTTTTGCCATCCGCTGTATTAAGTTTCGTCAGATGGGATTTACCTAGCTGGCGAGCGAAGACTTTGGTGCCTCTGTTCTGTTCAATCGCAGCCGCGATGGCGTGGGTGTTGGAACATCGGAGGTCACGTCGCACCAGCTTCCGGATCTTCCGGTTGAGGTTCCTCCCATCCGGCGAAGACGCCTGCGTGGATGACATTTCTCGTCTCTGCCTCATAAGTTCGAGAGTCTCGAGCGAGAGTTTAGACTCTCTGTTACCGCTTTTGCCGGGAAACACCCTTCGAGACACCTCCTGTAGCGTTTTGACCACTGTGTCGGTTTTTTCGTCAACATTGCCTTCGGTTTCCAGCAGGTCGAAACGATTTTGAAGCTCCAGTTGGAACTTTTCGAACCCTAAAGCTATTTGAGGCGCAGTAGGTCTCAGAGTAGACCTCATCACGCGATGCCTTTCGGCCCTGGAGTTTATATTTAGAGCGCCTCGGACAAGTCGGTGATCGCTGCCGGTATTAAACCTGTTGATCACGGAGACGTCTCTAAATATAGACTTCCTGTCAGTCATGATGAAGTCTATCTCGTTCCTCGTCACAGTGTCGGGGCTTCGCCATGTCCACTTTCTATGAGGCTTCTTCTTAAAGAACGAATTCATCAAGAAGAGCCCCTGCGACTCCAGAAAGTTGACCAGCATCTGCCCCCTGTGGTTTCGGCGCCCTACGCCGTGGGGTCCGATTATCGTTTCGCCGCGTTCTTGTACTCCCACTTTGGCATTGAAGTCCCCCATAACAACGTTGTAGTGAGCCTTGGTGGTGCCATGTAATGCCTTGGCTATGTCTTCATACATGGCTTCGGCTATGTCGTCGCAGTATGTCGAGGTCGGCGCATATACCTGTACCACCTTCAGGGTGTACCTGTTGGTGATTTTGATTATGAGGTACGCTACCCGTGTCGACACACTGCTGACTTCCACAACGTTGTTAGTGAGAGCTTTGTTGACCAGGAAACCGACACCGCCCTGAGAGGGCCGATCACCTTCCCGAAAGTAGAACAGGTGGCCTGACTCAAGAGTTATCGTGTCCTCGCCCTGTCTTCGGACTTCGGATAACCTCGAGTTCAGTGAGGTGTTGGTCCAGCCGTAGAGAGCGTCCATTGTACGTAGCCAGGGTCAGGTGTTTTTGGTAGCCTTGTGTCGTAGCCCGGAGATTCTTCGCACCCCCTGCCCCGCTGTTACCGCGACCGCTACCGTGGCAGCGGACAGCGGGACTACCGGGAACTGGGGGCCTTTGCGTTTGGTGTCTTAACATGTTAAGAGGTTTTTGGCCTACTATACCACGCTGGCCAGACGGGTTGGTATAGGGTTTGTTTCAAATTTTCCTTTTCTGGTCGTTGATCGGATGACGTTACTACCTTTGGTGGACACTTACCACCAGCCAAGCAAAAGTATGGCTACTGGGGCATTCTAAGTTTTTCTTTCGCTTCCAGCCCAGTAAGGAAGCCTATATTTCAGATCGCCGCTCATAAAATTAGAATCAAGACTTCGCTTAGCAGGTAAGCTCGTTTAATTCCCAATTATGTTCAGTACAGTACATAATTTATTAAATAAACATAATAACAATTGATTAGCCGTCCGCCGCCACCAGTAACATGTATCAATACAAAAGGCAATTTAAACTACATATTTGCGGTGCCGATTGTAATGATTTGTATTGAGTAGTTAATTACTAATGGCCTTTGTTTCATACCCGCGCTTAAGTATATGTATGAGAATCTATAGGAATGTAATATATATGGGGATTTTGGTAAAACGTCTGAAATAAGAAAGGCGAAGTGCCTTTCACTTTTGTAACGATTACAATTAAATTAATAAATAGTACTACTTACTTATCTATTTAATTTTATTTAATCAAGAGAAAAATCAGTCGAATATTTTAGCTTAAAAATTATTATTCTTAACTTTTTGTGTTAGCGAATGATCTACGCTGTTGGCGGCGGGGCCTTTACAGCTTTACCGGATGAGGGCGAGCGTGCAACCGCTACGCTCGAGGTAGAGGGCTAGCTAAAGGGCGCCTCAAGGAGAATTTCTTGAGCAGTCGCTATGGAGGAGGGCTTATACTAGGTGTCTCGCCATAGTAGTCTGCACCGGCCGGCGGAAAAGGGATTCTTCGACCTCGCCGGCGACGTCGGTATCTTATCCTGTGTGCAGTATCTGTATCCGAAAGAAGGGATGGAAGGGCTTCGGGTGGGTCTCTTGACACGCTTCACTTCAAACAACTTGTTAAAACTTGTGTAAAGTGCTTCTACTTTATAACCTATCTTTTTATTTCCAAGTTTAGGATTCGGTGAAGAAGTCGTGTTCTTGAGAAACTTACCTCTACTTTCATAACCAACACAAAAGACATATATGACGCAACACAATTACCTAATTAAACAAAGTAAAACCAAAGAACAAACATCGCCTTACAAATAAGACACATCTGCGCCAGAGCTCTACATTCAACTACTTATCTCATATGAAAAACGTCTGGCTAATTCTTCGCAAAACAAAGTTTATTGGGGAGCACGTGTGAGGAAGCCCTAGAACTCGAATTAAGAGTTATCGCCCGAGTTGAAGACCACTCGAGGCCTGAATTATACACAAACAGCAAGAAAAGGGTGTATTTGTTTAGGTACTGAAGGATTAGAAACTTTCCCATGCTACAGCCGTTGTAGATGCAGACAGAATGTAAGCCACAATAAAGATCGTCCTACTAATATTATATTTTATAAGACGGGACAAATCTTTGTTTCAGTCTGAGTGTTTTTTGTGCGTTAATTTCATGTTTTTAAATACACCTACGGTACAGGAATATCTAGTAAGAGGGATATTTTTTAAAGAGAAGAAAAAAGCGAAAATTTTGGGGGTGGATGAATGGATGTTTGTTACTCACACAAAAAAAAAAACTAATGAAAGGTTTTTAGATGAAACTTTACAGTAATATACATCAGGATTACACTTAGTATATATTTAATTAATAAAGATACAAACCCAAACGAAGTCCTATACAACTTATAATCCGTTTGAGTATAGGTACTTGTTATTTGATATAAATCGGTTAGTGCAGTCGGCACTTGGCACCGACTTCAAATATTTATTTTTTGCTTTTTGAAATGGTTTTTTTTTTTAAGATTTTTATTTTACAATTTTAAGTGACAATTGAATTATTTACTAATATTTATATCTCATATTTTATTATTTTGCTGAGTTGTACAGCAAGGTACCAACAGGATTGCTGTAATAGCTATAATAACGGAATCTATACATTCGTGCTGTTCGCCGTTAAGGCGTCCCCTGATGTATCTTCAAAGTCCAAAGTTCAATACCGATTTCATTAAAATGGGACCACCTCGAAACTATACTAAACCCAACGCAAAAAGAATAATTAAAATCAGTTCATAAATAAAGTCTTTATAAAAAAACACAGACGAATTGTAACCGACTTCAAAAAAAACTTTTCAAATAAAGGAAAGACGACTACAAAAAGTAGTTTTCCTTTTTTTAAAAAATTTTTATTTTACATTTTTTAGTGATGATTGAATTAATTATTATTATTATTTATATACCTTCTTTATATTATCCTACTTATTTATACAGTAAGGCACCTACAAGATTGATATAAAACTCTTAATAACAGAATTTTCACATTCATGCTGTTTGCCATATAGGAAACCTCTGGTGTATCTTCAAAGCCCATTGTCCAATACCAATAAATTTAAATTCGACCATCACGAGCTATGCCGAACCTAATGCAAAAAGAATCATCAAAATCAGTTTATAAGCAACTAAATTACAAAAAATACAGAGGAATTATGAACCTGCTCCTTTTTTGAAGTCGGTTAAAAAGGAGGAAGTCGATAATTCGTCTGTGTTTTTTCATAACGTCTTTATTCATGAACTGATTTTCATGATTCTTTTTGCGGTATATTCTGATTAGTTCTTTGCTCTTATAGGTACCATGCGTATCTATAGGACTGACGTAATACCCATAATATCCTAATCTACGCATTCGTATTGTTTGTCGTTAAGGAGTTCCCTGGTGTATCTTCCAAATCCAAGGACCACCTTGGAGCTATACCGAACCCAATGCAAAATCGATTTATAATTGGCGGAATGATCGCGTAACATACATACAAAAAAAAAACATACGGTCGAATTTAGAACCTCCTCTTCTTTAGAAGTCTGTTAAAATTACTTTCATGATAACAATAGTATTTATTAGTTACTTAAGTAATGTCTGATAATTAGGTGAAAAATTAAAAACTGGTATTTATCAATTAATATAAAATGTAAGAAAATGGTAAAAATAAATCACATGTTCATTACCAATCGACAACTTACTCTATGACAGTGTTTTTAACCTTTTCCATAGCGCGACCCCCTTAGTATGAAAAATAATGCGACCTACCCTCCGCTGTTTGTAACTTGTATTTTCTTATGTTACAAATATCAAATCCGCAGAAAATAAAATATTTTTTTTTTATAATTAGGTATCGTGTCGTATATATACTATACATAATTAAGTACCTTTCACAGAAATATTTTTACAACGATTACATACCATGTAGCAAAAAAGGTTGCAAGATGGGAGAAATTAGTTAACGAAATCAGGTGCAATCTTCACATTAATGTAAATGTGACTCATATGTATTTTTTGTTGACTTGTGTTAACCTACAAAATATGTATTTTAATTAACATTTTCCTTGTAAAAAAATATTTTTTGACTTAATTTTTTATTTCTTTCTTTACTGAGGTTTCGCGACCCCCGTGACCCCCTTATAAAGGCTTCGAGACCCCCCAGGGGATCGCGAACCACACGTTGAAAAACACTGCCCTAAGATATAAAATTTAGTCTTTCGAAGTACCTAAACTTATAAAATACATTTATTATGTTCGCAAGTAACGTTCACTTTTTTCTTTTCATCAGTTTTTTTAGAGCAGTTAAATTGCTTAAAAGCTAGTTTATCAGGGAAAATTTTAATAGAGCAAAACAATACTTCAACAATCATAGATGCCTATTTTGGAAAGCGTAAAATTGAAATCGTGAAGTGCGATTCGGTGAACTTATTTTTTAAGAAGAATTAAATATTTTACGCGTAAATAGGACTTGATATTTGACAACAAGATAGTCTGACCTTCTGCCTCGCCCATCCTTATTTCTAGTTTTACTTACCCTATTGTGGTCAGAACATATTGCGTCATTTAAATCAGACTATTACATTTTTCTATATAAAGTCATTAAAATTAATTCTGTGATTTTACGAGATACCTGAACAAACAGCTAAAGAAACAAATCGACATTTACAACAATGTTCGTGTTCAGAGACGAGAAAATAGTCGACCCTAATGTATTTTTCATTAAAATACAGACACAGCAGTTTTATTTCGTTTCCTAGGTATTAGTCTGTTACAATGGACATTGCACTGCGAGCAACCTAAACTTAGTATTACTTCTGCATAAGTTATATAAAATTACCTACTGAAACCACTCGTAAAACTCCTCAGATAAATTAAACAAAGCTCGGCTTACCTGTAGACATGATTGATCCTTCCTGATACGTTACAGTGATATGAAACATGAATGAGAATTACAAGATTTGAACCATTTGTACAGAAGATAATGCCTGATGTGTACCTGAATACCTCGATTTTACGTTCAAGTATACAAAAGCGCGAGGATTACAGAACGAACAAAATGCTTCATGGTTTATTCCAACCTGAATTTCGATCTTATTTTCGCTAAACTTACCGCCTCACAGAAGGATACACGCATATACGACGTTGTATTATTCAGAATCAGTGATATAAATATTCCAAATGAGGCATATTTAGATTCGAATATTTGCACTGATACAAACGATCGAATCTGAAGAGTGAGCCACTTTCGCCATGTCTACTTACATGCCACGTTACTCCTATGGTGTAAGTAGGGCTAGTTAAAGGGTAGTATATAACTTGGTATGAGTCTAAATAACGTTCCATTAGTCCCCTCAAAAACTAAAATGTGCTTTTATATTTAAGTAGGGAGAAACAGTTGGATAAAAGTCCGAGTTCCATATTATCATGCCCGTTTCACAGACTAAATACGATACAACTCAGCCATGATTGCGATATACTTAATTTGGATTGCCTCAACGATCGCACCAATTTTCTGTTGAGCTCTTAGCACGTAAATTTTAACGTTAGCGTGACACTGATAAGTTGATATGCCCTCCTTGTCATACTAAAATTTATTAAATAAACATGAACGTGACAGCACGCCTACTCGCAAGCGTCAAGCTAACGGTAATCTTTCGTGCTAAGCTCTCTACTATCGGCACGTATGTCGACTGTACGCCTCACTTTATATTGTTGCTGTTAATAATATTTAACTTACAGTTAGTGCAGTACAGTAAGAACGGTGAATGTAGTTAAAATAGGGTAATTAATATTCATAATTATACACGATATAATTTTAGTCGTCCTGGAGCGCAAGCCCAGGTGATGTATGTGTTATATTTATTCAGTTATATTTAAAAAAAAATGAATAATAAGAACACTTCAATAAGTAACATCTACCTACTGACCTATCCGAATATCATAACTAGGATGGAACTCTGGAACACCGAAGGTATCTACCGGCCAGCTGATGAGCTACGCCGCCCCTCAACGCTATTTTGCGTTTGGTATAGATGTTTTTTAAGGCACTGAATTGTTGTGGAGAGGTTACTTGAAGTGTTTTTTATTAATTTTTTTATTACCTGGGAGCAGTAGTCATTGGATACATCACCTGGGCTTTCGCTTCAAGACGACTTAATGTATTAGTGTTATGTATTAGTAATGTTATTACACCGTATGTATTAGTTTGTCAGGTATGTAGAAAAATAAATTAAAGTTGATTTTATTTTACAACCATATTACAGCGATTACCTACATTATATCTTTATAAGTTGACTATTGCTAGAGAATGAAAATGTGTAAGAAGCCCCGTTAAGAAACTGTCCCTCTGATGGGCACGGGCCTCCTCTCAAACTGAGAGGGTTTAGGCTATAGTCCACCGCGCTGGCCCAGTGCGGGTTGGCAAACTTCACTCACCTTCGAGGAACTCTTAGGCATGCAGGTGTCCTCACGCTGTTTTCCTTCACCGTTAAAGCAAGTGATAGTTTTTTTTTAATACGCACATGCTTTTAAAAACGACAGATGGGCGTTTCTGGGTTTGAACCCGAGACCTCTGACTTTGCAGTCCAACGGTCTAACCACTAAGCTATCACTGCTATATGAAAATGTGTAATTCCATTATATTAGCCGTTTTATATGCAATCAATCGTGAATTATCCTCCTTAAAATGTTAATCTTAACTTCACTTCCGTAGTTAGTAATTATATTTAATGTACAGTCCTAGTTTTATTATTTCTTTTTATACTAAAAAAACCAGTGAGTAGGCAAATAAGTAAATACCTTTGCCAAGCTTTGAAAAGTCATCCGGATGACGTCAAATTCATTCATTGGAACCCAATTGTTAATTTCAAGGCGGGCGCTCCATGTACTCCAAAACCCTCATTGTATTGCATTGATGAAATTCAAAGACCTGTTTCTAATAATTCATAATGTTTATCTTCCATTTGAGATAATTTACATTTATTACGGGCGAAGGGGAACAACTCTATTGTTCATTGGAGCCTTTAGACCCTTTTGTGAATTTACTAATGGAACGTAGCATAGTAGTTTTCGTTGGAATGTAATCACAAAAAGATCTATGTATTCTTATACATAGTGCGTATTTACGTGTAGTCAAAGATATAGTTAACATTTAACGTCAGTAAAAGTAGCACTTACAAACGTCAAGATTTCTTACATATACCATCGGACGCGGTCTTAACTGAGAAGATCCGGCGATTAACTCAGTGAGCCAGTTTGTTTTATTTATTTTTTATCACAAAATTGTGTTAAAGAATTGCAAATCTAGGATGTGCTCAAACACAATTGGTTTTATCGTCAAGATAGTGAACATTCGATTATGAAAATTTGGGCAGGAAGTACGCTGAAAAAGTAACAGTTATATACGTTTAACGTTAACGCCCACGCAGGGATCCTATTTGCTTTGACTAAACATGTCACGTTATGATAACTTCGTGAACTGAGCGTGTAATGAGTATTTCGTATGCCTCTGGAGTAACGTTAAATAAAAAAATCTTGGAACTTTCCTGTTTCTATCAAAATCCATCGTTTTTTTGTTTCATTCTAGAAAAACAAATGACAGATATGGTTTTTTTCATTTACATACAAGGCCGTGAGCGTGAGTGATTAAAATTTGCCACAGTGAGACCGACGCGAAGTGTTGAGAATTCTGGATGTACTTTATACTCATATTTCTCTGACGATAGGTGTACTTTATATATTCACATTTCGCCGACGATTTTTGTTTGGCCTAAAAATATATTTCCTCGCTCAGAGGTGGCAGAAATGTGTGAAGTGTGCTATGTACATCTACGATTTCACCCACAATAGGTGTACTTTATACACCCACATTTCACCGACGACAAAAGACGTAGTAAATATTTTTAACACACAAATAAAACCCATTCTTTGCATAAAAATCTTGCATCGACGAATCTAAAATTGTTTCGCTTAAGTAACATGGATATGTATATCTTCGGTACCTAATCTTTAAACAAAACATGTATAATCATAAATCCTTTCAAGACACAACGTGACTCGTAGTGTCGGGTTCTCATTCTCAGCTTTCCGCTCCTCGACTTTTCAAGAACACTCGGCTGAAGTACAGTCCAACCAGATGGCAAATACTAGGTAACAGAATTTCCACCACTTCAGCAGACTTTTCTTCTCCTGAGAGCATCCTGTTGTAATGACCGATCGATGGAGAAAAGGTGGCTATCTGAAAGGATGCAAAGGAGGTTTAAATGTAAAATTATTTTTTTGAAATGTTATTTAATATCCTTTAAAAGGGTGATTTCTAATTAATCTGGAAAATTAGAGTAATACTTAATGCTGAGAGAAATATTGAACAGAATGACTTCGACTTTCTTTTAATGCAATCAAAGTGATTAATTTCTTTGTAAACAATAGCACGACAATAAATTCATACCTTTGGTACAATAAACATGCATTGCGGTATACAATAATTTGCATTATTATTGACTCCTTGTGGGGCCCACGGATATTCGGTGTTACTTTTGGACCCCCCAACCGAACATATTTTGTTAAACTTATTCAGTTTGCACTGAAAAGGAAAATATCCTGTAGCAGTTATAACATCCTGGTAATTTGAATAATATTTCGTTCAAATATGCCCACCCATCTTTTTAAATATACAGTTCATAAGCTAAAATATATATATATAGTCAAGGCGCTCGTAGCGCTGTGCGACCGCGGTATTCTTACCGATCACCAAGGTTAAGCAGCGTTCGACTCGGTCGGCCTGAGATGGGTGACCGTTTGTGACATTTTCATATTCGAGCGTCTCCGTGCTTCGGAAGGCACGTTAAGCCGTTGGTCCTGGTTACCACTTAATGTGGTAGTCGTTAAGCCGAGTTGGAAGCCTTAAAGGCGGCTTGATAAGTTCCAACAGCGGGTGGCCACAAACCTGCCTCCACCAATCCGCACTGGGTCCGCGTGGTGGAGTATGACCTAATCTCTCTCACCTCGATTTGTGAGAGAAGGCCTTTGCCCAGCAGTGGGCAGTATAGGCTGATATTATATTATTAAGCTAAAATCTTCTATCACCGGCACTTTAATTTAGAGTTTTTTTTTATTATCTGTCACAAGTTATAAATCATCATCATCATCATCTCAGCCTATACTTGTCCACTGCTGAACATAGGCCTACCCAATCGCTTTCCAGCGTAACCGGTCCGTTGCCACCTGCATCCAACGACTTCCTGCATTTTTCACAAGATCGTCGATCCATCTGGCAGGCGGTCGTCCTACGCTGCGCTTGCTAATACGTGGCCCCCCCTCTAGAATCTTTTTGCCACACCGCCCGTCCGATCTTTGCGCTATGGGGCCCGCGCATTGCCACTTCAGCTTGCTAATCTTGAGGGCTATGTCAGTGATATATAAAATAGTTCGAAAGGCTTTCGTCTTTTTAAGTACCTAAGGTCTGGATTAAATTAGCCTTGCCCTTGAAAATCGACGGGACAAAATTTAAGATCTTAAGTTTCACCTCGTTGATTTGCTCGTTTCTGCTCTCTTATATCGGGAATTAAGATTACAAGAAGTCACAAAACGCAAATAAAACGAAAAAGCCCGCGACCCAGACCGAATAATTAAGAGTCTGCAACAGGTCGGAAAGAAGAACATTTTTTGCTCAAAAAATTAATTAATTGCGTTCCACCTCTATTTAAGTAAAGTGGTATGATTTATGTGTTCTTCCTTCACGATTGTAACAAGCATTGTATTTACTACACGGGCAGGTTGTTTGAAATATTAATAATGTTATTGAAAAATTCAGAAATATACAAAATCATTTGCAGGAAAAATTAAAGTTAGATATCTTTTATTCTTTTTAAATGTAGCTCCACATTAAAATTTATGCCGATTCTAACCAATATCAAACCCGCAACCACTCGTTCCAGTTGGCGGAGCGTCCTAAGCTCTTAACCACTGGACCAAACCGTCTATCAGCACACAACGAAGTCTTACCGTTATTTGTACGTTTTCCATAAGACAAAATACCTACTAACAGATTTTGTAAAATTCTTCAATCAATGTACGCAAGAGTGTAAGTATGTATATCACGTATAGGCGGTATGCTCCTGCCTCTAAACCGTTCCATTTTCCAGACTGCGCTTGTGGAAATCAATGAGTGGCTTTTGATGTCAAATTGATTTCGCCGACTAGACTAACAATGTGGCTCCCGTCTTTCACGGAATAAGGGTACGCTGGTGAACATGATAGGTACTTGAGATTTAAGATGATCTCTGAAGATATTTAAAATATACTAAAAATAGATAAAGGAACGGGGAGACTTGAAATGTAGCAAAGCTATTGCTGTTTTTTTCTATTGTTTATGAGAGTCTGGAACAACTACCTTTGTACCTATGAACATAAAGTTTCATATCTTTTAAGAAATGAATAATAATGTAAAAAGACGAAAAAAATTGGTTTTAAAGAGAGCTATTTTATTATTATTACTATTTCAATTTACTTAACTTATTATAACAGTCAAAAGTGTTGGCAGGGATTCTTTGGGATCGTCCATTAATCACGTGATATTTTTAGAAACTTTTATCCCCCCTCCCTCCCGATGATACGAGGTGAGGATTTAGATTAACCCTTCTCCCCCCTTTCACAAAATCACGCGTATTTTTTGGTTCATTTTGGTTCCGGCCATTTGCTGCTTTTTGGTTTAAAAACCGCACGTTAAACAAAAAAATAAATACACGTGATATCTCACTACACCGCTCCGCCGCCCTTGTGATATTTCGTGTTTTTTTTCCGAAAACAAGTTTCGAGCCTTTAGTGATTAATAGACGATCCCTTTAGGATGATAGACTTTGGGCCTTTCTTTTAGTAACTTATTTGGTGATTATATACGAATTTCACAAACTTATTCAATACTAGCTGTACCCACAACAACGTTCGCGTCATTTTCAGGTGTGTATTTCACACCCTTAAGTTTTTTTAGACATAAAGTAGCCTAAGAATAAAATCTATTTCCTTGCCGAGTTTAATGAAATTCTGTTTAGCTGTTTGGGCGTAAAAAGGTAACAGTCAAAGTAACTTTTGAATTTATAATATTACTATGGATAACAAAGACTATGTTCCTTGCACAGTTTTAAAATAATGTACCACAAGGTCCAATTTTAATGAAACTTAAAATTTAATCTATCTATCTCTGTCTATATCATCACGCCAGATCCCTTGCAGGGCAGGCCCTAAAGTTTCATAAACAGTTGAAAATATAAACTTGGTCACTACAAGTTTAACTGGTAAAAAAGATTCGCTAGCCTAAAATAATGGTATAAAATATTTCATTAGTGACCTTAACTAATTCTGAAGTAATTTTTCGGGTGCGCCATTACTTACAGCAGCGATTACTCGTTGCCATTTCAAAGCAATTAGAACTACATCGGCATTCCCTTCACATTTGTGGTAATTATGTCAATGCCATTTCTCTTTGTAAGAGCCAGGAAACGTCATCCATGAAACATAAATTACTTGTTAACAGATTACCCTATAACCTGATTTAAATAATATGGTCAAGGGAGATGATGGCTGTTCAAGTAGTACTCGTGAACGGGTGCTGCTTGTGGAGACTGGTCCAACCAGAATCCTCTAGATTTTCATCATAACATATATTTAAAAATATTACTAATAGTCTTATATCTCAGTCGTAAAGCTGAAGCTGGGTCGCATTAATGATTTTGTATAACATATAAACGATGAAAAAAAAAATTAAGAATTAGAAAAAAAAGACAAACCCGCTGAGTTTCTCGCCGGATCTTCTCAGTGGAGGCCGCTTTCCGATCCGGTGGTAGATAAGTAATAAAAGAATATGTAAATACGACAATTAAGCACCCCCGCAGGGTTTAAGTGACAAAAAACGGTTTGAGTTTGAATGCCGTAATGTTCTGTACTACTACGACTACGCGACTGAATGCGGGCTTGCTTTTCTGAAAACATCTATGTATAGATAATAAATGAAAAAAAATCCTTGCCCTAAGGTACATTAGCCTAAATGTTTAAAGAAGAGACTATAATTAGGCTCACCCCTATTACATGGGACCTAACATCGTCGGCGAAACGTGAGTGTACCCAGTACACCTCTGCCACCCCCGCTGGGGAGTATAGGCGTGACTTTTATTCTGTAAGTCAAATAGGTATAGCAAAATATAGATTATAAAGCAAAGTATTTGTCTGTCTGTGACCGCGTGTTCCGACTGCCTAGCCGAACCGATCAGGTAACATGAATTATATTTTCTAATTGTAACGCCTTAGCTCAAACCACATTTATTTTCAAATCGTATTACTTTTTATCTCCTAAAGGCTCTCAGCGTAATGCTATTAATCAGTAAACTCGTAGCAACAATCTCAAGTCTTCATATTAGCCTTGCATATCGTACTTTGTAAAACCTCTTAAGCGTAGTAACCAACGCTCCTACACAGGTATCCCTTTGAGCGTACAAACTTCACACTATTTAGATTATCTTACTTTGTTTGGCAGTGAGTTTGTTTTATTATTGAAGGTGCTAACTCAACATTCAAAATAGGAGTGAAAATGTCTGTGTATTCATCCCAAGAGCAAGTTATTGCACGAGAATAATTAAAAATATTCATGCTTAAATCTGTAGCTTACATAATATGAAAGTAAAACGTGACTGATATGTAATAAGAAGAAATAGAAAACGTATTATACATAAACAAAGTACGGTTTATCAAAACATATTTTACGGACAGAATATTATCATGGACACGAATTATAAACAAGTATAAGGCAAATAACTATCATCCTCAATACGATAACGGCGAGGAAGCCGTTTGTAAATTTAAACTTAATAAAATATGAAACCGACAAATATTTTCCAAGTATGTCATGAAAGGAGTGAACATTGCAACTAAAAAAAGTTTTAATCCAGTTTTAATCCATGAATTAAAACTATTTTATGGATTTTATTGCGGTTTATTTTTTATTTTTTGTTCCCGACGTTTCGAGTGCTTTGCAGCACCCATGGTCACGGGAAATCTATCTATCTATATCATCACGTCAGCTCCCTCGCGGGGTAGGCAGAGAGTACAGAGTTCCAACAGGATCTTTCCTTACTTACCTCTCTGGCTTCCTCCACTCTCATAGTTCGTCTCATACACACTCGCCGGTTACGGAGACTCTTGACTTGCCCTTCAGCTAAGACACGGTCTATTTGGTCATGGTAAGATAGTCTAGGTCTTCCCCGGCACCTACATCCTTCCACTTTCGCATTGTATATCTGTTTTGTCATTCTTTCTCCGGAAATATATTAGGCAACGTGCTTGCACATTCGATGGTACCACGATGTGCACTCAAGCCGTAAAATTGATAATCGATTCTACCAGCAGAGTACAAAAGACCCGCGTGCCGTGGAATGTCGATTGAAAAACTGGTAAGTGCTAAAAAAAAACATTAAAAATTTAGGAGGGATTTTTCGGTTGTTATAATCAGCAAATCGTTGCCCTATGGTATCATGGTGTTTCTAGCGATAACTTAACTTACGTAATTACTTATGAGATGAATGAGCGTTGGTGACAATTCCATTTTTGCACACTCCCATGCTCCGAAATACGTGCTGCTGGTCTGCTGTTGGTCCCGGTTACCACTTTATGTGGTAGTCATTATGCTAAGTTGAGAACCCTATGGGTAGCTTGATAAATTCCAACAGCAGGTGGTCACAAATCTACATCTATTTACAAAAGTTCTATTTGCCCCTCTTAAAAAAAAATAGGGGTTTGGCCGCCGGTGGAACAGTAAAATTTAATTCGTTATTCTCACAAATCGAGTTGGGTAAGTTTGTGCCTAACTGCTGTTGTCCGACTCATGTAGTCGGTCTTTACATGCAGTCACTTGATGATGTCCTGAAAAAAGTATTTTATTTCAAATGAATTCCTTCATATTAAATCAAAGGTTCGCTAGTGACTGTACGAATCTATCGACTCTTGACTTGGCTGGAGCGGTGTGGCCTCGTTAATCGAGCCAGAGCGCGTTTCCGATATTAAATTTATCGCTTCTGTTATTCCCCGCTGCTTTCCTGTCTGTGAGCGTATTTATATTGCTCGTGCATCTTCACAATACTTTTTATGGACGTTTCATTTGCTGCTATTCATTGCAGTTCGCAGATTTTCACTAGGTAGATAAGTCGCTACGGAAGACATTCGATGATGCAACCTTTAAGAAGTAGTTATAAGAGAAAAAAGAAAACATATAGGCACAAGTGTTTGTTTACTGCAAATTAATAATGCAGCAGGTGATGACAACAATTATTTTCACATCGACTACATTTCAACCTTAAATCTGCAGAATGCTATTATACTAAATAGGTCATTTTATTTATCTCGCGACACAACTACATTCAAGGAATTCAAGTTATACTGAGAAGCCTGAAGAGTCGAGGAAATACAATATAGTGATCTATGTCACAGCAATATTCACGTGATAAATCTCGAACTTTATGCAAAGCAATACCTTCATACTATCTTGAGCGTGTTCGCATGAACCGGCCTAATAAGCCCGGGAGCTAGGCGGTCAAAGTGATATGCGAACGTTGGACGCTACGCTTCAAAGACTTAATACAAAGCTATACCAGCCAAGGTGCAAAAAAGATGATCTAAATTAGATAGCATCGGATATATTTTAACCAGGCATTTATCAACCACCAGTATATAGATACATGCCATTAGTCAGAGGCGTTTGGTATCCTATTCGTATTTCAAACGTCCAGATTTCACTGAATTGTTTACAAACAGCCCGTGATAAAAGGGTAGTAACAAGATGTTTGATCTATCTATCTATCTATAACCTCACGCCAGATCCCTTGCGGGGTAGGCAGAGAGTACAGAGTTCCAACAGGTTCTTTCCTTACATACCTCTCTGGCTTCCTCGACTCTCATAGTTCGTCTCATACACGCTCGCCGGTTACGGAGACTCTTGACTTTTCCATCAGATAAGACTCAGTTTATTTGGTCGTGGTAAGATAGTCTAGGTCTTCCCCGGTACCTGCATCCTTCCA
Source organism: Phalera bucephala (assembly GCA_905147815.2). Classification (NCBI taxonomy): domain Eukaryota; kingdom Metazoa; phylum Arthropoda; class Insecta; order Lepidoptera; family Notodontidae; genus Phalera; species Phalera bucephala. Next base: position 19,952,328 of record LR990612.1, read on the forward strand.
CTTTCACACTGTATATCTGTTTTGTCATTCTTTCCTCTGGCATTCTTTCTATATGCCCGAACCAACGGAGCATGCCCTTTCTCATCTTTACACCGATACTATCTCTCATACCTACTCGCTGTCTTACTATGCTGTTGCTAATGCGGTCGGTCAGCTTCACTCCGCACATCTTCCGCAGAGCTCGCATTTCTACCGCATTTATCCTACTTTCATTCTCCTTCTTACATACCCAGCTCTCGCTACCATATAACAGCGTTGGGACAAGAACTCAGTTATGTATGGCCAGCTGCGCCTTATGGCTTAAGTGCCGGCTCCCGAGTAGCTTTACCATCGCATCATTCACTCTGTTCCCTGCACTCACTCTTCTCTCTATGTCAGCGGTGTATTTCCCATCCTTATTGAAGGCGCATCCAAGATATACAAACTCATTCACTTGCTCCAGCACATCGTTACCAACCACAATCCTTACATTCGTTCTGGTTTCTTCCCTTTCAAAAACCATAATCTTGGTTTTCTTCACATTCAAGTATAAGCCATTGATCATGCAGTCGTCTTTCATAACTGTGACTAGTGTTTGCAGATCAGTGGCTGTTGGCGCTATTAAAACCGCGTCATCTGCATAAAGTAGATGGTTTACCACTAAGTCACCCATTTGTACACCTTCATTCATCGCTTTCAGTCTTTGAAGACTTTTGTCCAGATATATTATAAACAGTCTAGCGGACAACACGCAACCCTGCTTGACGCCGATTTTAACGTCAAACCAGGGTGACCTGTTACCACCCACCCGTACGCATGCCTTGCAGTCCACATAAGTGGACTGGACGGCTCGCAACAGAGTGCCATCTATACCATACTCTGGCAAAATGTCCCAAAGTCTCTTTCGCACAACTCTGTCAAATGCCTTCTCCAGATCTACAAAACCGCAGAAAACCTTCCGCCCCACTGCCAGATGCTTTTCTACGATGTTGCGGAGTGAGAAGACTTGATCCGAACATCCTCTTCCAGACCTGAAACACCCTTGTGCCTCGCACAACATTCCATCGGACTTCAGGCGCATTCTCCGTTCAATAATTTTACCGTACACCTTGGCTGCCAAGCTGATCAAATTGATGACTCTGTAATTGGCGCAGTCATATTGTGAACCCTTGCCTTTATACAAGGGTATTATGACTGCGCGGCGCCAATCTGTAGGGACTCTACCGGTCCTCCAGCAAAGGTTTGCAAGGGCCCGGAAAACGTCCCGGACGCAAGTTCCACCATATTTGATCATCTCGGCAGATATCATGTCTACTCCTGCAGCTTTACCGTTTTTCATACTTCCTATCGCCCATTCAACTTCTTCCATAGTGATGTCCTTCGTTGATTCTGGTGCCGCAATCTCGCCTTTGGGCACGTCTGCGGCATCAGCATCCGGGTGATCTCCATACATTTCTCCAAAATATTCACTCCACCGGTTTAGCACAGCTTGTGTGTCTGCAAGAATGTCACCATCTTTAGATTTTATCCTTTCCATTCTGGAGCCTGACGAATCACCTCGAGCCTTTCTCACCTTGCTCCAAAAGAGTTTGGTATTGTTCTCGAAGTTCTTCGCCAGCCTCTCCTCCTCAATCATACTGGCTCTTTCACGCTTTTCTTTCACTAAAGTTTTAGTGGCATTCTTGCATTGCCGGTATATTTCTTTCCTCATCTCTGTCATACTGGCATTCAGGTTCAAAGAAGATACATAGTCCTGCCACGTTTCTTCTTACTTTCTACGGAGCTTTGCAACTCCGCATCCCACCATGCATCACCTTTTGCTGTAATATGCTTCTTGTAGCAACCACATACTTCTTTCGCGGATTCCACCAAACTCTCTTTCAGGCTATTCCAGCATTCATCTACATTTGAGTCCGACGAGCCTGCTGTCAAAAGCTTGTCCCGGACTCTATCTTCATACATTCTCCTCACGCTCTCATCTTGCAACTTTTCAACCTTTATTCTTTTAAGGTCTCCGAAGAGAATACGCTCTCGCCAGTGCCTCCACTTCCTGAACAGACCAACTACGAGATAGTGGTCTGATTCCAGAGTGGGGCCTCTATACGCACGCGTATCTTGTAGTTTGATCCATGTGAAATAGTGTTTTTCTCTAATGGTTAACCGCTTTCTAAGACATCAGCAGAAGATAAAGTGTACTTCGTAATTTTAGTATAATTAGTTTAGATACAAAACTATCCTACTAATAATATAATTTTTGAAAGTTTGTACGTTTGTTACTCAATCAAGCAAAACAGCTGAACAGATTTGAAAAAAATTAGCACAGATGGTTTATTACCTGATTAACACATAAGATACTTTTTATTCCGAAAAAATGTAAGATTCCTGCGTAAAGTCAAAGCGGACGAAACGCGGTCGCGGGCGGAATCTAGTTGTCAATAATTGAATCATCATGTAGGACTATAATTACGGCTTTTCATTTTATGTATGTTAAAGTAGAAAATAAATAGTTCTTATTTCTTCTATACTTAACAATATCTTTCTGTGACTGTCAGTGAGACCGATGCAACCTCCACCTTATAGAGGAGTGTGGAAAAGGCGCTTTTGTCTAGTAGTAAGTAATTTAATTAATTAGTGTCAGTTTACAGAAGTACAAAAAATGTAGCCTTAACAACAACCAACCATTGTGTGAAGAGAGTAAACATAACTTGGTTATTGATGAAATACCAACTAAATTTCGTATCGTGTATTTACAGAGGTAACATTTCGCCGTGATAATAAAGAGCCACGCACAAATTTCCACCTCGATCCTTGCATTAAAATTTAAATCATTTTCTTATTTGGGATAATGGTTAACACTGCAACAAAACTAATCTATGCGAATTTTGTACTATTAACCACTTAGTTAGATGTTTAATCCTAATAATATTCTATCCATTGTAATAATCTTCATAATTTGTGAAGAAAGCCTACAAATAGTCCTAATAGCCATAAAAATGTTGTTTCTATTCGTTCTGTCTCCGCAGTAACTTATAATTACTTTCGGATGAGTGTAACGGCAGTTTATACTACAATTTTTCCTCTCAGTTGTCAGTTATAATGGAGTTTAAATAAAACTGCCTGGTTGAAGCAGTGGCGTTTAGTGCAGCTGGCGATCGTGAGGTCCTGGATACGAATTTAAGTTCGGGCAGTGTTATTTGAACGTTGCTCTAAAAATATCACGCCGGGCCCGAACTGGCGAGTCGTCGGGTGCAGAGTACCGAATAGGCACCTGGAATGTAAGAGGTGGTATGGAAGAGAATATGCATGAGGTAATTGATGTAATGAAAGGAAGACGTCTGGATGCTCGTTGTGTAACAGAGACTAAGCGAAGGGGCAGTGAAACCTGTGATCTCCCTGATGGCATGATGGCTCTGTGGTCTGGAGTGCCACAGAGCGATCATGCCAGCATATTTTGTTGTCCCGTCGTCTGGCTTCTGGAGTGACAGATTATGGCCTGGATGATGCGAGACTTCTCAGGGTCGGTTTAAAACTGGGTGTCACTAGAGTGTTTTTGATTGAAGCCTACGCTCCCGTAAGCTTGTCGTCACCCCAGGATCTTGAGAATTTTTGGGATAATGTCAGGGAAGTTCTGGATCTGGCTGATGCGAATGAAAAGGTGATTTTGTGTGGTTACCTGAACGGATGGGTGGAAACCAGGCGGCAAACTTGCGCCGCTGCTCCAGGCCCTTATAGTGATTAGAGAGTGAATGATGCAGGTAAGCTTATTGTAGATGTATGTTTGGAAAGAGGTCTCCTTGTGTCTAATACAGTATTCCAACACAAGGATATTCATATGTATACATGGAGAAGAAACGAACAGAAAAGCATGATAGATTTGATCCTGGTAGATAACCGTCTCCGAAGTAAACTTCAAGATACACGTGCTTATAGAGGCTCCACTCTTGAATCGGACCACTATCTCGTAATTTCGCGGTTAAGTGCTTTGTTCAGGAAGTGGAGGCACTGGCGAGAGCGTATCCCCTTCGGAGGCCTTGAAAGAATCAAGGTTGAAAAGTTGCAAGATGAGAGCGTGAGGAGAACGTATGAAGACAGAGTCCGGGACAAGCTTTAGACAGCTGGTTCTTCGGACTCAAACATAGATGAATGCTGGAAATGCCTGGAAGAGAGTTTGGTAGAATCAGGGAAAGAAGTATATGGCTGCTCAAAGTTAAATGGGCGATACGAAGTATGAAAAATGGTAAAGCTGCGGGAATAGACATGATATCTGCCGAGATGATTAAATATGGTGGAACTTACGTGCGGGACGCTTTTTGAGTCAATGCATATCTTTGCTGGAATACCGGTAGAGTCCCTACAGATTGGCACTGCGCAGTCATAGAATGCCTGCGCCAATTACAGGGCCATCAGTTTGATCAGCCTGGCAGCTAAGGTGTACGGTAAAATTATTGAACGGAGAATGCGCGAGAAGTCCGATGGAATGTTGTGCGAGGCACAGGGAGGTGTCAGGTCTGGAAGAGGATGTTCGAATCAAGTTTTCTCCCTCCGCAACATCGTAGAGAAGCATCTGGCAGTAGGCCGGAAGGTTTTCTGCGGTTTTGTGGATCTGGAAAAGGCGTTTGATAGAGTCGTGCGAAAGAAACTTTGGGACATTTTGCCTAAGTATGGTATAAACGGCACTCTGTTGCGAGCCGTCCAGTCCACCTATGTGGACAGCAAGGCATGCGTACGGGTGGGTGGTAACATGTCACCTTGGTTTGACGTTTAAATCGGCGTCAAGCAGAGTTGCGTGTTTTCCGTTAGACTGTTTATAATATATCTGGATAAAAGTCTTCAAAGACTGAATTCGATAAATGAAGGGGTAAAAATGGGTGATCTAGTGGTAAACCACCTACTGTATGTAGATGACGCGGTTTTGATAGCGCCAACAGCCACTGATCTGCAAACACTTCTCACAGTTATGAAAGACGACTGCATGAACAATGGCTTACATTTGAATGTAATTTGACGGACGATTTAGCGCAGTGGTTAAGGGCTTAGTCCGCCCCGCCCACTGTGTCTAATAGTCGCGGGTTCGATTCCCGCACGGGACAAATCTTTGTGTGATCCACAATTATTTGTTCCGGTCTGGGTATTTGTGTATGTGAATTTTCATGTTTGTAAACGCACCCACGACACAGGAATTAATCCTAGTGTGGAGCAACGTTTTAATTTAAAAAAAAAAAAAAAATGTGAAGAAAACCAAAATTATGGTTTTTGAACGGAAAGAAACCAGAACGAATGCAAGGATTGTGGTTGGTAACGATGTGCTGGAGCAAGTGAATGAGTTTGTATATCTTAGTTGCACCTTCAGTAAGGATGGGAAATACACCGCTGATATAGAGAGAAGAGTGAATGCAGGGAATAGGGTGAATGGTGCCATGGGAAGGCTACTTGGGAGCCGGCACTTAAGCCAAAAGGCGCAGCTGGCCATGCATAACGGAGTGCTTGTCCCAACGCTGTTATATGGCAGTGAGAGTTGGGTATGTAAGAAAGAGAACGAAAGCAGGATAAATGCGGTCGAAATGCGATCTCTGCGGAAGATGTGCGGAGTCACGCTGACCGACTGTATTCGCAGCAGCGTAGTAAGAAAGCGAGTAGGTATAAAATATATTATCGGTGTAAAAATGAGAAAGGCTCCATTGGTTCGGGCATATAGAAAGAATGTCAGAAGAAGGAATGACAAAACAGATATACAATGCAAAAGTGGAAGGATGTAGGTACCGGGGAAGACCTAGACTATCTTACCATGACCAAATAGACCGTGTCTTATCGGAAGGGCAAGTCAAGAGTCTCCGTAAGTGGAGAGTGTGTATGAGACGAACTATGAGAGTGGGGGAAGCCAGAGAGGTATGTAAGGAAAGAACCTGTTGGAACTCTGTACTCTCTGCCTACCCCGTGAGAAAGCTGGCGTGATGATATAGATAGATAGAGATAGATTATTGTGACGATTCGCATAGGTACCCTCCCGAATGATCAAAATTAAAAAAAACTAAAATAATAAAATTATAATGAGCCCCCTTCGACCGTTGAGCCAATTCAATTTCATAATGCCAATTTCATAATTAGAGCATTACGACACCGGAATAGATAAAGGAAATTTACTCTTGGCCTCTTAATATAATATTCAAGGTGTTATTAACATTGCCTATCTATATTCATTTTAGTTGTAGTAAACCAAAATTGTAGGTATAATAGTTTCGTAGTATATAGATAGATATGTTAAATGAAGTCTGATAAATTTCCGAAAACGGTGACCGTGCAATAGCACCCAAAGGACTACAAACTATTCCAGATGGAATCCAAATATTGTCAATTAATTAATAGAAAGAGACAATTGAATTCCAAGGCAATATTATTAGGGTTTGATAGAGCATTTTCACAGACGTTCACGGGGAAATTAAACAAGGGATTGTGTAATTAAAAAGTTTTCAGGACAAAGGACAACACAAACAAAAAAGTGCTGGCCGAATGGGATAGAATCACTTAAGCTAATAAAACGGGGCTCAATTAAAATCGGCAATAAGTAATAAAAGAGTTAAAGCACAAATGTGTAACAGAAATATAAACATTACTCAACCAGACCAATATTTAATATTGATTGTCTTCCCGAAACTGGACTAGCGCAATGAGGAATGTCGGGGCGATCACATGATCTTAAATTGAGCGCTAGAATCGCAACGGCCAGCACGTCGTCGCAAATAGGAAGAATAAAACGCATGGTTTAAGTTACTGTACCTAAGACGTTTTCAATCCTTTGTCATACTACAAATTAACGTTCAATGTGAAGCTTATATAAGCTAATCTCAATAGGATATTACAAAGGTACTCCTAAAGAACACGCCTGAAACAAAAAATAAGTATACCTAGATTTCAAATTTGAAAAGTTGAACATACATTTGTAACTAATTCTAAATATTGATTTTTGTTAACGCCTTAAACTATGCTCCTTCTTTTGCTTAAATAAATAATTTTTAACGGCTTTTTTAATTTTTAAAAGACGACATATGTTTATATTTTCACGACGCACTAAGTCTTTTTAGAGCATTAATTTTTTTTTATAGCCTATTCTGTATCCCACTACTGGGCAAAGGCTACCCTTGACGTCTTATAGGGATACTATCTTGCGAACAAATATATGTCTAGATTATATTAATCTGTACATATTTATCTCAATCTGGCTACCATTATACCACTCACCGATGACATTGGAGTCCTAGTAAGGGAAAACAAGGTGATACAAGAGCCTTATAAACTAACCAAATCCAGCAATTTACTTCTGAAACCTCAAAAGTTAAGGCACATATTATGATTATGTCTGTTTCTGCTTCTCCATCTGGTTATGAACCGAACACAGCATTAATAGTAATATGTCCCGCAAGCGGAGCGTAAAATCACATCTGTGTTGACTGCCGAGAGCTTGACAAAGGAAATTTTCTTCTAAGGAGGTCTTGCCTTCGAAGTGATTGCCTCCAGTCGGCTCGCTATTATAACTTTCTCAAACAATTCCTGTGAATCCGCAGTAAATCGCAGCCTGTAGTGCTTTCATGAATTGAGACTGAATAAATGTTGAGCCATGAATTTATATTTCGTTGGAAGAAAGAAGCAGTGTATTTTGTTACGTGTTCCTAGTATATATTAAGGTATATATTATTTAATCGAATTGCTAAGTAGTAGTCTTAGTATTTTTTTTATTGAGGTTTGGTCAGCGGTTGAACCTATATCACCTGATGGAAAGAATAAATGCACGGAATTGCCTTCTTCAAATCGCCAAGCGACCTAAACTAAACCTTTGTGATATTTTGTTTATTATGATTTACCTTTGTGATATAAAGGACCAGTTGCTGTTAGGGCTGCCTAACTTTCCACAAACATATTCATACATGACGATTTTCACCCTCCTCCTTGCGTCGATCTCCTCAGTATTGTAGATCGTCCTCTGGGAACAACGCATTCGCTAATTATGTTTTGCTAACCAGCTCGGCTCTCAGCCGTATGTATCGCCTTAGATATCGTGGTGGCTGATCGATCCAACGCATAGGGTTACGAGCTCTTGGTGTCTCTTTTTCTACTTTACCAGTATTGTCGCCCTTATTCCCAGCTTTTTTAAATCGGAATCAAAACACCTAGGTACACTACATACTATTTTAACATACACATCCTATATTTTTCTACACGTAGAACACCTATTTATTGCTTTTCCTGAAGCATTATTCTGCTGTATCAGCTTTATACAAAAACGCCTGATGATTATTTTATTTTATTTCGCGTGACCGGCCGAGCGACATTGCGCGATATCTGCATGATACATGCCTATTATAAATATTTTAGATACATCCTGTGGACACGTGATTGCGCGTTCATCGTTTCAGGTGCACGAAATGTATTATGTGTTTAACGTAATTGGTAATAGGTTCTGAACTTCATTAACAAAAATAAACATGGTTATGCCTACATTTCCCAAGCCGGGGTGGCAGAGATGTACTGTGTACACATACTATTCGCCGACGACATTTGGTCCCATGAAATAGGGAGCGATATGACATTATACCGGACACAATGATAACGGATTTTTATATCAAAAAATTACACTTTTGTCCGGCCTAGGATTTAAACCCAGGACCTCGTGATCGCTACGCGCATTATTCGCCACTAAACCAGCGAGGCAGGCGGAGATTAAAATAAATAATTGCTGCAGCTTATTTATATTCCTGATTTAATTAATTTTCTAGAAAGGTAAACTTATACCATTTTCGGAATTATAATTTAAATAAATTTTTAGGTTTAAAGTATGTCAGGTTTGCAATTTAGCGACGTTTCTTTACTTGTCCTATTTCAAGTTTTCCATCACAAACTTAAAGTATAAGATTCCAAAAAGTATTTCCGTCTCATCTAAACTTTTTTTTGTGAAGCAGGCGTGTCTCATCAGATAAATTGTTCAATGCAGAGTTCGGTCCCAGATGTGTCATTTGTCAAGGCTTTGTTTCTTCACTGTATTGAATGAGAATGTGCATACCAGCTAGCGCTATATTCGGAATAGACTATTAAAACCTATTCGTTTGTGTGTGTGTGTGTAAATGATGTACGCTGTTGGCCGCGAGGCCTTTACAGCTTCACCGGACTTCACGGCGAGCGTGCAACCACTACGCTCTAGCCAGCCAAAAGGGCAAGAGGCGACATACTCGGTTGGGACAGTCGCTGTAGGGGGACGGGTGCACTACTAAGTGCACCGGGCAACTGCCGGCTATGGGAGGGGATCTACTACTACGTCGTCGTCGTCACCCGTATTCTGAGCGGTAAGAAGGGATGACAAAGCATCGGGGGGGTCGGTGAGAACATGTCGCGGCCGGCGGTGGCAGCAGGGGTCGGGGGGGCGGCAGGGGTCGGGGGGAACCTATTCGTATTTTGGAACGAAAGTACAAAACAATATTATTTAATAGTGTTCGTGTTAAAAAAGTACTCTTGTTTTGACTTTGACGGGTTCAAATCCTAGGTCGGACAAAAAGTAAATTTTCTATAGTAAAATTTCCATTATCAGGCCGCATTCTGGCAGTGTCACCAATATGATGGCAATAGGCCCGCCTCCAATTAGATGGAACCTAAAATGGTCGGCAGAAATTGAGTGTACATCTCTGCTACTACTTTTGGGGAATATGGGCGTAACGGTGTTCACTCCTTTTTTATAAATAAGGCACCTAAATAACTCCAAATCGTAACAGAAAGTAACAGTGACGCAAATGTCTCTGGATATAGCAATGGCAAATACTCCGAAACTCTCATGTTATTGTATACATGGTAATGTTTACATTTCCCTACAGCAAAAGCTTGCCACAGGTGGAAAATGAAGCTATTTACAAGCTGAATATGACATTGCACAATGTAGAAATCCAAAATACCTATAATAATAATGAAAAAATGCATGTCAATAACATTAACAGTTATGTTAATAAGACACTATATGACACAAGATAATTTTTATCTTTCTAAATATTATAAAAGACAGATAGCTAGTTTGCTATAATATTTTTTTTTTATAAATCAGCCAAGAACTTGGCTAAAAACAAAGTTACTTCTATTGAGCAATGTAATATTGACATATGTAATTCAAATTCAAACATTTTTAAGAATGAAAATCTTGACATTTCCGGTAATTTAAATTACACTTTAAGACAACAGAGACATCCTCTTGCTCTAATACTCATGAAGTATTTAGCAGAAAACAAAATTTAATGAAACTGGTCCATAATAATATTTAGTGTATGACGGGTAAAGATTTGGAAATTGAATTATTCATGAATGGTTGCAAAAAAAAGAATATCTAATTCTTCGTATTACGGGACATTGGCTTAAAAGTAACCAGATTATGTTCAATTTCTCAAATCACCAGGTTGCTAGCTCTTTCAGCAGAGTTAATATGATACATGGTGGCTCTTTAATAATCACAAATAATAACATTAAATTTAAAGAACGTAAGGACATAGTGAGCCTACCTGTTGAAAGAGTTATAGCAGTTGCATGTATTGAGTCTAAGCAGTTCATTGTTGTGTGTGTATACAGACCTCCTTCTTACCCTGATGACGAGTTCGAGCGATTAATGGAGGACATTTTATATAAAACCTCCCACTTCAAATAAAACAGTAGCTATTTGTGAAGACTTTAATATCAATTTATTAGAAAATAATATTCTTACTAGGAAGTTTATAACCCTTATGAAATCGTATAATATGTACAATGTTTTCTTGGAACCTACTAGAGTAACTGCTACTAGTGCAACATGTATTGATAATGTTTTCACTTATGTTAGACCTAGGTATTATTCTATAATAAATAAACTAGAATCTGATCATAGCGGTCAGTTGGTTGTGTTCCCTAGGACTATTAAGGTTCAAAGGAAAAAGGTTAGCTTTGTCCCAATGAATGTAGGCCGCTTAGAGCGTTTTAAATGCAATTTAATTGAGAGAGTACCCATGTTGCCCTGTCAGGATGACCCAAACGATTTATATAACTCGCTGCTCCACCTTATCAGTGATGAATTTAATAACATTTTTAAACACAAACATGTCATATTTGGTGATCGTACAGGCTTTAGTGACTGCGCAACCTATGGTATTTATAAAAGTAGATTGAGGTTACAGATGTTAAGCCACCTTATAATGAAAAATCTTAAAACCATAAAGCAGAATTTATAGAATATGTTAAAAAAAAATCTAAAATTTTGAAAAAGCCTGTTTCTGTTGTAAATCTGTTTACTTAAGAAATAAACAATCCGTTAATGTAGGTAATTAAAAGGACTTAGAAAGTTATTAATAGTGAAACCAGTAAGACAACAGTGAGAAATAAAGACTTTAATTTGATAATAATATCAGCCTATACTGCCCACTGCTGGGCAAAGGCCTTCTCTCACAAATCGAGGTGAGAGAGATTGGGTCATACTCCACCACGCGGACCCAGTGCGGATTGGTGGAGGCAGGTTTGTGGCTACCTGCTGTTGGAACTTATCAAGCCACCTTTAAGGCTTCCAACTCGGCTTAACGACTACCACATGAAGTGGTAACCGGGACCAACGGCTTAACGTGCCTTCCGAAGCACGGAGACGCTCGAATATGAAATGCCACAAACGATCACCCATCTCAGGCCGACCGAGTCGAACGCTGCTTAACCTTAGTGATCGGTAAGAACACCGCGGTCGCACAGCGCTACGAGCGCTTTAATTTGATAATTGGTGATAAAATTGTGAGAGCGGATCAGGAAGTGGTGACTGAGTTTGAAACTTTTTTTACTTATATTCCTTTGTTAACAATTAAAACTCTAACGTCGTGTTGTACTTCGACTGAGTCACTTCTTAAACAAAGTATTTTTGAATGCGGCGCATCATTTGAATTTTCGGATGTCAGTGGGAAAGTTATTATAAATACTTTTATTAATCTCAATATTAAAAACGTGGCGGACATATGGGGGATGTCTTTACAGACATCCCCTATATGTTTGTCGTTCTGTAATTCATTGGTTGTGTTGCTCATGGAGTATTTCCTGAACTTATGAAACTAAGTAGAGTGATTTCTTTGTTCAAATGGGTAGCAAATCAGATCCAAATCACTTTCGGCCTATTTCTGTATTGCCCACGTTAAGTATTTGAAAAATTTGGTTAAATCAGATGTTAAGCCACTTTAGTAGTAATAAACTACTTCACAAAAACCAGTTTGGCTTCACTAAGAAACGCTAAACTACTGATGCAGGCGTTCAATTAATGAGGAATATTTTTAAGGCCTGGGAGAACTCGTAGGATGCTTTATTCTGCGACTTGTCTAAGGCTTTTGACTGTATGTATCATGAAACTCTTATCAGGAAATTACACCATAAAGGAACTAGGATACAGGCCTCTCGACCTCTTGACTTCTTATCTGTGTGATATAACTCAAAAGATCGATGTTAATAGAAAACGATCTCCCGGTTCTAATGTGACAATGGGCGGGCCCCAGGGATCGTTTCTTGGTCCAATTCTATTCCCCATATATATAAATGACTTACGCTATTATGTAGGGGATAATCAGGACATTGTGCTGTTCGCAGATGATACATCTCTATTATTCAAAATTACGAGACAGCTGCCTTATTATGACGATGTGAACAATGCACTGTCTTAGGTTGTTCATTGGTTCAATATTAATAATCATCTTCTTAATAAGAAGAAAACAAAATGTTTTAAATTCACAACGCCTAATGTAAAACAGGTATCAACCGATGTACAAATAAATGGCGTACATTTAGACCTTGTAGAGTCAACTGTTTTTCTAGGTATCACTATTGATGTCAGATTACAATGGGGCCCCCCTAATTAAACAATTGTCTGGTAGGTTAAGCTCAGCGGCATATGCCGTAAAGAAAATTAGATTATTGACTGATATTGAGATAGCTAGACTTGTTTATTTTGCTTATTTTCATAGTATTATGTCATATGGCATACTGCTATGGATGGGGATGCTCTGCAGAACTAAACACCATCTTCGTTCTGCAGAAAAGGGCTGTTCGAGCAATTTACAATTTGGTCCAGAGAGCTTTCCTTAAGTAAAAGCTTAGAGAAATAAATAAATAAACTGTTACCTCACAATTTATATATGAAAATATTCTATATGTTAAAAAGAATATTAGTAGCTTCGAAAAATATATCAACATTCATCATGTTAATACACGGAACAAAGATGATCTTATTGTACATTCTACTCGTCTCCACTGAATTAGTAATTCTTTCATGGGGCCATGTATACGTTTCTATAACAAATTACCCATAGATATCCGAAACATGTCTATCAATAAATTTAAAAAGGTAATCAAAACTAGACTACGATAAAACAGATTGGGTTTGAGCAGCTCCTCAATCAGCAAAATTAAATAATATAATACAATTATGAAAAAAAAAATGGTTATCATAAAGGGCAAAGAAATTAAGTTAAAAGGCTAGACCGCTGCGTTTCTCGTCGGACCTTCTCAGTGGAGGCCGCATTCCGATCCGGTGGTAGATGTAAAAAATGTAATAATTTTGACGTTTGTAAGTGCTTATGTATTGGCCTAAACAAATAAATGATTTTTGACTTTGACTTTGATATTTCAAAGCAACTTATCTAAAACTGTTCTGCGACCTTCCAAATAATATATAAGAACTTTTTTCACTTACAACTTTCACTTATTGTCCGCCCACGGTCCCAACCGACTTGTTGTCAGACATTTGAGGGTAGTTAGATCTATGTTATGGTCTAGTATTACAAACTTTTGACCTTCAGACATCATATTTGTACTAAAAGTAGTAGCCACCATTCCAGGTGGACAGGATTTATATGATTAGGGTTTTCCATTGGGTATATATTTTACTGCCTCGTTGGTCTGGTGGCAAAGCGCATAGCTTTGTGATCACGAGGTCCTGGGTTCAAATCCTAGGTCGGACAAATGTAGTTTTTCTAACGAAAAATTCCCAGTATGAGACCGGAGTCTGGAATTGTGCCCGGTATATGGCAATAGGCTCGCCCCCTATTACATGGGACCCAACAACGTTAGTGAAACGTGGGTGTACTCAGTACACCTCTGCCACCCCCGCTGGGGAATATAGGCGTGACGGTGTTTTTTTTTTTATATATTTTATAAATTAATCCGCTTTTTTACTTCTCATAAACATTGTGAAATGTAAATAAGTTAATTATGAAATTTCCAACAGTGAAAGAACTAACTAAACAAAATAGTAGCTTCTTCGGAAAATGTACAATATATGTAGCTCTAAACGGCAAATTGATGAAATAAAGCGATTTTATTGCAGTTAATTTTTGATTTTAAAGTTCCCGACGTTTTGAGTGCTTTGCAGCACTCATGGTCACGGCAAGGACTGAGATGTTGGACGTCGACGACTTAAAAATCGAAAATAAACCGGGATAAAATAATTATATTTCACGTGTAATATTTGCGTAAATCTAAGAAGTCAGCATATTGATTTTATTCATGAATTAATTTTGCTTAATACAGCAAATTTAACAAGTAATACATTTATTTATATATCGGCGCGAATGTTTTCGGGATGGCCGTTTTAATGCTGGTAACGGTGAACGGTGGGTTTATCTTCGTTTTCATAGTCGTCCGCATGGTGGCCGGGCATTTAAATCTTGAAATAACATTAGTTTATTTTCCAGTATACTGATCTTCCTCGATATCCAGACTTTGGTAGCAATATATTAGAAGATGCTCGCAATAATTAAGGATCCGCCGTACGTGCGACCGCTCGCCCCCGTTGCCAATAGAATCACACGGAATCACACAGTAGGGCCGTCCGCCATCACACATCGACTATCTGTTATCAGTCGGTCGTCATCTAACATCTGACATCGCATCACAACTAAACACACTCAGGCAATCATTAAAGGCATAGAGTTTTTCTATAGACAAGATTAAAAGTTACTAAAATAACAATGACTACCTGACATTCCATTAATTGTGATCCTCAAATATTGCTTTAATAATACGCCCCGACATATACATATAGAGCAATACGAATACCTTATGATTAGAAAACAAATTGATTTTAGGTCTTGCGTTAATTATGCTAGAAGTCATATAAGTATCTATTAATTATCTCTTGCAGATATCCTGTCGTAATTGGTATCTATTATGAAATTGATCCAAATGTTGCACTTGTTTAGTATGGAACAGAAATCCACTTCCAGTCTCGTATTTGTTGTTAAAGTAAAGAGAGGAAACAGAACGGTCCGCAAACTGAAGTGGCCGCGGGGCGGGATAACTTCCGTTTCGGGAACCCGGTTCCGTGGGATAACCTGTCGCACATAAACGTTATTAAATTATGCCACAAACTGTGTGAGGACGAGATCTGCCGAACATCTGTTAATTTTCCTTGTAAGGGTTGGTAGTAGCCAATATTGGTTTAAGCATATTACGTCACCGTGGTAAGGGCAATAATAATAATCAATTTATATCATCACGCCAGATCCATTGCGGGGTAGGCATACATATACAAGATGTAACATTTACAATGCAAGACCCAATTAGATTATTGCCTTACGAATTCAATACGAAAATCTCCTAAAACTTCCAATTTTAAGGAGTTTTCCACCATTGTTTAAGCTCTTTTGTACCCAAATAAACCACGAAATCTGTACTTTTTTGTGCGTGTTAAAGTATATGTATTCGCAATGCATTTATAATAGCCGCATTGCTTTGAATATTGATAAAATTTTGTTTAATACAGCGAGCTGAACGTGTAAGAGCAATATTTGTTAATTTAAACAAATTCACATAATTTAAAGATAGTTGGAATCGATGCAATTGCCGATTTAGAACAAACTACTTTCAGGTCTGGCGTTAATAATGTTACACCTTGTATTATTACTCTCTACAATATCATCAGGTTAGATCCCTCACAAATTAGCAGCCAAAATTGCAGTCCCGTTTGTGCAATGTCAAATATCAAACGAAACATCAATATGGAAATTGGTTTAGCCGTTTGAGCGAGGCAATACTACAAACAGACAACAGAAAAAAAAATGAAACAAAATTAGTCATAGATCCCACCGTCACGTCAAAAGCGGAAACAGACCTACAAGAGTAAAATAGGTACCTACTTTAAAAGAACATACATTCATAATAAAATTTCTATGGTTGATGTAATTTACCAGTATTTCATTAAGATGATGATCATTAAGTACCTAGGTACTTTAATTTTCAAAGCAACATTTTATTACAGAAAGTTTTAAATTCATCACATTGTAGATTTTTACGATTATTTTCACCTTGTGCTTGCCGTTTACAAATTGGTTTTGTAACTAAATGTTATTTATTTTAGCGCGGACTCAATCCCGTCTCCTCAAAACGGTCCAAGCTTAATAAAATTTTAAGTTTTAATGGATGCGAACAAAGGTCTCAACTTGGTATGTGTGGGTGAGCTCTGTAGCTTTATGACGCATCTAAAAGATATAAGTATTTAGTTTTATCTAAATCTAGGTAAAAGTCTACACGCAATTAGGTACATTAGTGTAAGGAATGTTAATTAAAGCACTACCATTTTACGTAGTTCAGCATTAAAGCTCGTGGTTCAATAAGAATAATTACGAAACGTAAATTCCAACATTTTATAAATATTCGCGAAGCTATTGGGATTGTTATAATTTTGATTTAAAAATATCTGTTTAAAAACAAGCTTCTATAGCATAAAACAGTGAGGATATCTTAATTTGTTGAGGAGTTCCTATGGCTTCTTTCCGGCTCCATCATCAGACCCTGGACACCAACCGGTTAAAAAGTATTCGACAAAACAAATTCAGCGTGCCTAAATACGGCGAGGTTATATTGAGTAGCTGCGTGGTTCCTTTGCCCGCGTTTTGGCTTCATCATCGGACCCTGAATACCATCTGGGTGTATAGTACTTATCACTACCAATCTAACAAGCCTAAACACGAGGGGGTTTGCTTGTATATCTTATATATTCCTATAGCTACCTTCCGACTTCATCATCAGATCAGCTCCATAACACCATATCATTGCATTGTCACCGAAGCTACACACGTATGCCACATGCTTGAAAAATCGATCACAAGAGCTGCACCCAAAAGGCAGACAGACATACGAAAATTACAATGTAAGGTTCATCATTATTTTGTAATAATTATCTCGTTATAAAGCATTTTATTTGGTATTTATAAATTATTTGATACATTAAAACGTATTTCCGGTAACCGTTCACCATTTCATATAAAATAAATTGACCGATACCTATATTTAAATTAATAATAAACAATATTTGAAATAAAACTATTTTTTCAGATTTTATCGCGGTTTATTTTTTGATTTTTAAGTTCCCGACGTTTCGAGTGCTTTGCAGCACCCATGGTCACGGGAAGGACTGAGGTGGTAGACGTCCAAAAGGTATAGTTGTTCCGGGGTACCCTCAAACTTCTTAATTATTTTTGTTGGTCCGATCTACGCAGAATGAGCTCACGGTGTCTTGAGGTCTTGCAGTGCTATGCTTGGTTTTGGATTTGATTATATTAATTACTGGATCCCAAGTCGATGGAAGCACCCAGCCATCTTCTCTATTGAAATTAGGATGTTTTTTAATTTCAATAGCCTCGCGAATTATCCTTGGTAGGAATTGGTGTTCTTTCACGAGGATTTTTGGTCTATCAAATCTGATGGTATGGCGGGTGCGGTCAAGGACATGTTCACAGACTGCAGACTTCTTTGAGCGACGGTGTTTTAGGTCAGCTATGTGTTCTTTAACCCGAGTTTTTACTGGTCTTTTTGTTTGTCCTATGTAAGAGAGACCACATTCACAATCAAGCTTGTATACTCCTGCATCTTGTAGAGGGATGTGACACTTGACAGATGGTGAAAACTGACTGATCTTCTTCGGCGGCTTATAAAATGTTTTGATTGAAGCACGCTTCAAGATGTAGCCAATCTTGTCTGTGACTCCTCTTAAGTAAGGTAGTACAACAGGGAGACGCTCGATTGTGGCTGGTTTCACTCGGTAACTGTGACGTTGGCGTGGGACTCGAAGCTTATTGTCGTGCAGAACTTGCGCTTGACATGTCGAAGCTCGGCAGCCAGATGTTTCTTGTCACAGATCCCTTGTGCTCTCTGAAACAAAGATTTACCCACGGTAGCTAACTGTGATGGATGGTGGTGAGATTTACCGTTTAAGTACCTATCAGTATGGGTCTTTTTTCTATAAACCGTATGGCTTAAGGTGTTGTTGGGGTTACGGATTACTGAGACATCTAAGAAAGCTAGGGAATTGTTTGCCTCCAACTCCATTGTGAACTGAATTTTAGGGTTAATGGAGTTAAGATGATTAAGGAATACGTTAATTTTGTCAGATGGTAATATTGTGAAAGTATCATCTACGTACCGCTTGTAGAAACTTGGCTTTACAGGTGAGGTACGAAGGGCTGTCTCCTCAAAGTCTTCCATGAATATATCGGCAACAATGGGAGATACAGGGGAGCCCATCGCCACGGTTCACCATTTAATATAAAATAAATTGACCGATACCTATATTTAAATTAATAATAAACATAATTAATACATGAGACGAACTATGAGAGTCGAGGAAGCCAGAGAGGTATGTAAGGAAAGAACCTGTTGGAACTCTGTACTCTCTGCCTACCCCGCAATGGCTCCGGCGTGAGGTTATAGATAGATAGATAGATAATACATTAATACATATGTTGCTATATCAATAAATACTTCATGATGACACATAATTAAGATGGTGAAATGAATTTGTAGTTTTGGTTGGACGGGGATTTTGTTTGGTGAACGGCAGGCAGGAAAGACTGTTGAAGAAGTGATATTGTGTTTAAAGTGGATGTGTTGTTAATTGTGATAAAGAGTGTTGAGTGTTATATCGAACAAATATAAAAAAAAGGAAAAATCAAAACTATCAAGTGTTTTGCTGCTGACCCTCCTGACTTCCTTACAAGTCAGAAGTGGGATCGGAAGCGTTAAAACGCGTAAGTACCCGCCCATATTATTATAATTTATTTATTTTTGTCATTATGTATAAGCCTGGGCTAGTGATCAGCATGATTAATTTAATATCAGCCAGGTAGCGATTCTGTAGAAAATTACTTATTTATATAGAAAACAATTATAAAAAAATATTTCTGTAGAAAATTATTCTTACAAGTCCTATATAAATGACGTAGAATCCTATATTTAATATTATATTTTGACAAGTATGTAAGTTCTTGAATTTCGACAATCGTGGGTGGAATAATACACCGCGATGCTGAAAATACCACTACCCCACGCGGTATACTTATTCTCACAAATACATATTTTATACTAGCTTAATAGATTATTTATTATTTATTTAAAGTTTATTCCATATATAGGCAGAATATTTATTTTTATTTATAATTTTCAAATAGTAAATGATAAGGCAGAAGATAATCCACAGATATCCAGGTAAAGGAAACAGATAAAGTCTGAACACATTATTTATTTTCAAGGTATTACTTACGTTTATATTTTATAATAATTGATATAAATACTTAACTTGTATATTCCTTCAGAGTAACCCCCCTTGCAATGTACAGTAACGTTATTTAATTTAATAATTATATTTATAAGCAGAGCTCCGCTCGCTTCGACGGTCGGACACAGAATGAATCCTGTCATGTGTGTGTGTGTGTGTGAATGACTTACGCTGTTGGCCTCGAGGCCTCTACAGCTTCACCGGATTTTAAAGGCGAGCGTGCAACCACTACGCTCCAGCCAGCCAGAAGGGCAAGAGGCGACATACTCGAGGGCGCCTCGAAGAGGCGCCCTCGGTTGGGACAGTCGCTGTAGGGGGACAGGTGCACTATTAAGCGCACCGGTCAACCGCCGGCAATGGGAGGGGATCTACTACTACGTCTACGTCTACTTCGTCGTCGCTCGTATTCTGAGCGGAAAGAAGGGATGACAAAGCATCGAGGGGGTCGGTGAGAACGTGTCTCGGCCGGCGGTAGCGGCAGGGGTCGTGAGGGAGGTCGTAGTCGGCGGTGGCTACGATTAACGGATTCGCATGGGAAGATGCGTTCGCGAAGTGACGTGTTGACGCCTTTTTAATAAAGGCGCGAATAGGTTCGAGACCTAGATCGGAGTGGAGGGAATCCTGTCAGTCGATTACATTCCTTTTTATACTGTCAACAAACAATGCAGAGGGGCCACGTGTTCACATTCTATTGATTTCATATTGTCTTATTTATTACAAAGGTCATCAAAAATCTTAAAAAGATTAATTCACTACATAACTATAAAATTCTTGCCATAAAACACCTCGTGGCTTCTTATTAAAATAATATAAACATAACCTCTAATTGCACCTTATAACTCCAAATGTAAACATACTTAAAGCATGTAGCACAGCCCACGCGAGAGGCCCAATTTAGTGTATATTAACGTATCTTGGCACAGTAAACAAATAAATTCAAATATATTTTCACAGAATCTATCACGGCCATACTGACCTGTGCTTTGCTCTCGAAGCACAATATACTTCTTAAACCACATTAGTTCCTGGCCTTGGCATGTTGGTCTTTTCAGTAACCGACCAGTAGTATATATATACATAAATAGCCTCTGGACTTGACATGCTATACTTATCGTCTGCCGCACATGAATTTCAGTATAGCATCAGGACAGTGACCGACCGGCAGATATATAATGATACATGATATATACATTAGCCTCTGGCCTTGACATATTAGTCCTATCACCCGCTGCCAGTGAATTTCAGACTAACATCAGGGCAGTGACCGACCAGCGGATATATATATCATCATCATCATCATCATCTCAGCCCATACTTGTCCACTGTTGAACATAGGCCTCCCCAATCGCTATCCAGCGTAACCGGTCCGATGCCACCTGCTTCCAACGACTTCCTGCGATTTTCACAAGATCGTCGGTCCATCTGGCAGGCGGTCGTCCCACGCTGCGCTTGCCAATACGTGGTCGCCACTCTAGAATCTTTCTGCTCCAACGCCCGTCCGATCTACGCGCTATGTGGCCCGCCCATTGCCACTTCAGCTTGCTAATCTTAAGGGCTATGTCGGTAACCTTGGTTCTTCTACGAATCTCCTCATTCCTGATTCGATCGCGTAGAGAAACGCCGAGCATAGCTCTCTTCATGGCTCGCTGAGCAACTCTGAGCTTTTTTATGAGACCTATTGTAAGAGACCACGTCTCTGATCCATATATCATCACTGGTAACACACATTGACTGAAAACTTTAGTCCTAAGGCACTGAGGTATTTTGGATGAGAAGATATTGCGCAGTTTCCCGAACGCTGCCCAGCCGAGTTGGATTCGTCGATTGACCTCTCTCTCAAAGTTGGACCTACCTAACCGGACTACCTGTCCCAGGTAAATGTATTCGTCGACAACTTCAAGAGTAGAGTTCCCAACGGTGAGTGCGGTGGGTACGACATGGACGTTAGACATTATTTTGGTTTTGTCCATGTTCATTTTAAGACCCACTTGTTGAGATACTCTGTTGAGATCACCGAGCATTCGTCCTAGATCTTCCAGCGACTCCGCCACCACCACAATGTCGTCGGCAAATCGAAGGTGAGTGATGTATTCGCCATTGATGTTGATGCGAAGTCCTTGCTATTCCAAGAGCTTGAAGGCGTCCTCTAAGGTGGCCGTAAACAGTTTCGGAGAAATGACGTCTCCCTGTCATACTCCTATATATATACACATACATAAATAGCCTCTGGCCTTGACATGCTATACCTATCATCTGCCGCACATGAATTTCAGTATAGCATCAGCACAGTGACCGACCGGCAGATATATAATGATATATGATATATACATTAGCCTCTGGCCTTGACATGTTAGTCCTATCACCCGCTGCCAGTGAATTTCAGACTAACATGAGGACAGTGACCGACCAGCGGATATATATATATATATATATATATATTACATATATAATATATATATATATATATAATATATATATATATATATATATAATATATTTGTAAGGTTTATAAATCACAAATCTACTGTGCCAAAATTACGTCTCTAATCAACATGTTTTATCGTTTAACGATATTTATTTTTAACAAAACTAAATATTGTTAATCATTTTATTTTTGATTAATAATAATTAAACATTTTATAATCAAGTTTTAAATATAACAAAAACTCCTTGACACTGATTAGCTCCTACTGACAGTAATAATAACATCTTAGTGTAACCAAATATTACGTACAATAATTTTAACAATAAACCGTTTTAACTTCGTGGTTAGGTTATATATATTTTATACAACAATTTATTTCAAAATAACTATCTATCACGGCCTATAGATTAAACATGATATTAATTTAAACTAAAACCTCAAAAAAAAATGTTTTGTTACACCCATTCGCCTGGCCATAATCGTAATTTTTTCATTCGCGATAGTAATATTTCTTCAATTATCAAGGCCTCTTAATGAGAATCTAAATATTCCAATAATCTTATATGGGCCTTTGTATTTTGGACATAGTTTATTGTGGTGCCAATGGTCTTAACTTACATAAACCATGTCGCCTTTATTAAAAGACTGATTAGTACGCCTGGTAACATCAAAACGTTTCTTATATTTATCAGCAGCGTCTTTGAGACGTTGTGCTAATTCACGATCAGCTTGTGTATTTATACTAGATTATAACATGTATCACGTCAGTTATTCGAGCTTGAACGGAAGGTACATTACATTCTTTACCAATTAAAAGTCTTAAAGGTGAAAAACCAGTAGATTTCTGAACAGTAATGTTTAAAGACTGCTGAGCTTTCCAAAGAACGTTCGGCCATTCTGAAGAATTACGAACTGTAGCCGTAAGCATATTCATAACTGTCATACTATACATACATAACTAGACTGCCCAGTGTAATCCAGGTGCAATGTGTTAAAAGGAACTTGTCTATTGGATGTAGCCGAACTTTTTGGGTCCAGAGAGATTTTTTCCCGTGGTACAAATAAGACTGAGCAATGCCCGGAAACCAAAAGTATTGTCTAATTTTATCAAGTTTTTTTTATCATATCCGATATGGCAATGAGCGTCATGATAGAGTCTCAATAGAATTAACCTATACCCCTTTGGTACGTATAATTTGAGAGTCGCTTCAGGTTTACTTTTATAATGAAGAAGGTTATTGATGATAACATATTGATTGGTATGCATTTCACCATTTTGAACTTTATACATATATATCAAACTTTGAGTTTCATCATCATTATGTTGTGCTGTCTCCAGCTATGATGATGGCACATCAGAATTTTCATTTATTGCATTAAATTTTTAAAGGATTTTCTGATACTGAACTGGGTTGCGGCTTAAAAAGTCTACATGCCCTATAAATTTACCTTTTTTTTGTAGAATATATCGAACCGAAAATCTTACATGAAAGTCCACCACCTAGCAACACAGCACAGATCCTTTTTCTTCATTGTTGATTTAATGGCGTGACAGTATTATAATAGTGAAATGAACCCCCAATAAACGTCTAAGAGCATTATAAATTGCCAGTGTCTCTAGATCATATGAACAATATCGCGATTCAACTGGAGAGCTAAGCTTACTAAAATATGCTACTACTCTAATACTATTTTTAACTTTTTGCATCAGGATTGCTCCGTACCCCACAGAACTGGCATCGGTATGTAATTCGGTAATTAAATTGGAATCAAAAATTGCTAATAAAGGTCTAGACACTAAACATTCCATGACGTATTTTGTAGCCTCATTTTGTTCGAGTGCCCACTCCCAATTATGGTTGATTTTTGTCAGTTATACAACTAGTTCGTGCGGCAAACTCAGGAGTGAATTTCCTATAGTAACTGGCCAACCCCATACCTGACACCCTCTTCCGAAATCTGAATGTATTTGATCTCTCTTACGAAAAAATTACATTTATTAAGGTTTATAGTGAATCCTGCAGCACAAAGAGGTTCTAGTGTCTGTTCCAGATACTGTAAACCCTATTTCTCAGTTTCAAATGGAATTAAAATATCATCAACATACACTTATAAAAATTTTAATGATTAACAGCTTTACTGATAGACCAAATAGACCGGGTCTTATCTGAAGGACAAGTCAGGAGTCTCCGTAACCGGCGAGTGTGTATGAGACGAACTATGAGAGTTGAGGAAGTCAGAGAGGTATGTAAGGAAAGAACCTGTTGGAACTCTGCCTACCCCGCAAGAGATCCGGCGTGATGATATAGATAGATAGACCTTTGAAATGCCGACGGTCCATTACAGATGCCAAAAGGTACATTTAAAAAAAATTAAAAATTCACCTGTTGTAACTGACTGTAAATATTATTTTCAATCCGTAAAATTGAATAAAACTTTTTTTTTTTAAATATTTATTTTTGTAGTCTGCAATGCTGTATCTAGATGACTAATTATTGTATTTATTTGATCAAATTGAGATTTAATACTAGACGAGGCTGAACTAACTATACCGGTTGGGTTAGGTACACGAGTACGCTGCAATCTACAACCTTCAGAGTCCATCCGCGTTTCTACCAATAATACAATCATAGGCAAAACCCTTTTCTATAGCTACATGAAATTCTATTTGTAAACATACTTCATTGAATATGATCGGTTAAGTTACTTTGGCAAATATGTATAAAATTTCTTTACGTATTCCCTCCAGAGTTAAGGAACATGGATTAAAATTACAACCTAACTTTCTAGCTATAGAGTCCTTTCATCATCATCATCATCATCAGCCCGTGTCAGTCCACTGCTGGACGTAGGCCTCTCCCATGGCACGCCACTGAGGTCGATCTTCAGCTCTCCTTCTCCAATCCCTGCCCGCTGCCTTACGAATATCGTCGCCCCACCTAGCTACAGGGCGCCCTACACTACGTTTGCCGACACGCGGTCTCCACTCAAGAACCAGTCTGCCCCAACGGCCATCGGTTCTGCGGCATATGTGACCTGCCCACTGCCACTTCAGCTTGCTAATTCGCTGAGCTATGTCGGTAACCTTGGTTCTCTGACGAATAACTTCGTTCCGGATTCGATCCCTAAGAGAAACTCCGAGCATAGCTCTTTCCATAGCTCGTTGAGCGACCTTGAACTGGTGGACAAGCCGCACAGTGAGTGGCCACGTTTCGGCTCCGTATGTCATTACAGGTAGGACGCACTGATTAAAAACTTTCGTTTTTAAGCATTGGGGTATGGGCGATAAGAAGACTCGACGGAGTTTCCCAAATGCTGCCCAGCCCAGCTGTATCCGTCTCTTAACTTCCTTGTCGAAGTTGTTTTTACCCAGTTGGAGCACCTGCCCTAGGTATACGTACTCAGAAACAACTTCGAGGGGGGCTCCGTTTACGGCGATCGGTCCCGGGTCAACATGCTTGTTGATCATAACTTTAGTTTTATCTAAGTTCATCCGGAGACCGATTCGCTGAGACGAATTAGCAAGGCTGTCCAGCATCTGTTGTAGGTCTTGCAACGTTTCAGCCATGATGACGATGTCGTCTGCAAATCGCAGGTGAGAGATGTATACGCCATTTATATTGATGCCGCGACCTTTCCAGTCCAGCGTCTTGAACATATCCTCCAGTACATTGGTGAACAGTTTTGGTGATATGACATCACCTTGGCGCACTCCGCGGCGCAGGTGGATATGTTCAGTCCGCTGGTTCTGTACTTGGACGGTCATCGTTGCAGCTTCAAAAAGGCATCTCATCACCTCGATGTATCGCCAATAGAGTCCTTTAACATGCTGCAACTAGCACCTGTGTCTATTAGAGCCATAATTGTCAAATCCTTAAAACTTTAGTGAAGCAGTTTATAGTATTACTCCCTGTTGTGGAGGGTTTAAGGTTGGCACGTTTTTTTTTAAAGTAACAGACAGAATCAGTGTGGTCAATTTTATTGCAATAACTGCACTGGACCATACGTAAAGGTTTATTTACATCGGATGGATGTAGTCATTTTAGAGATAAAACCACTGTACTGGGTAGCACTATTTCTGAAACATTGGGTCCTAACATTACCTAATTTGCCTCATGAAAGGCGACGCTTCTCCGACGACTATCTATCTTTGGTTGTTTAATAACTGTATTGCTTGTAGAACCATTATTTTTGATACTACATTATTTTTAATCGATTGGTCGCTTTCTTGACGTTATGTCATACGTGGTAAACAGTGACGTTAAATTCAGCAGTTGTACTAACACGGCTATTATGGGAAGCCATTTGCACATTAATATCATGTATACCTCAACATACTAGCTCGACCAACTGTTCTTCCGTAAAAGCTATTTTTATAATTTCGCCCTAGCATACTCACAATTTGAATTAGCAGTTTTGGAAGTTAATAATACAGCTCTTGAATATTTATTAGACAATTTCGTTTTTCTGGGTTTGTACGGTTGTCCGTTTAATAGTAGTTTGGAAGTTTTCCCAGGTTCTACCTTCATCAGGTTCTCGGGTCTCGTACTGTAGTAAAGCTGAGCCCTTAAGGGCGTTACCTGGTTTAGCAATGGTTGTAACGTTGCTCCGACTGAGGTCCACTGCAATAAAGTTGATGTTGCTTCACCATTTCTCCGCACCATTTTCATTTTTGTCGGGATCAAAAGGAGGCAGCTCCACATCTCCTCACTGAGTCCCAGCTACAGCATCCCGGATTGCCTTAAGAAGTCCTCTGACCGTAGAATCCATCAGGAGCCACGCCCACAAGTCCTCAAAAATAAAACAGTGATTAGAAATAGCTCAGGGTGAATCCCACTTCTGATAATAGATTATTTATTTAAAGTTTATTCCATATATAGGCAGAATATTTATTTTTATTTAAAATTTTCAAATAGTAAATGATAAGGCAGAAGATAATCCACAGATATCCAGGTAAAGGAAACAGATAAAGTCTGAACACATTATTTATTTTTAAGGTATTACTTACGTTTATATTTTATAATAATTGATATAAATACTTAACTTGTATATTCCTTCAGAGTAACCCCCCTTGCAATGTACAGTAACGTTATTTAATTTAATAATTATATTTATAAGCAGAGCTCCGCTCGCTTCGACGGTCGGACACAGAATGAATCCTGTCAGTCGATTACATTCCTTTTTATACTGTCAACAAACAATGCAGAGGGGCCACGTGTTCACATTCTATTGATTTCATATTGTCTTATTTATTACAAAGGTCATCAAAAATCTTAAAAAGATTAATTCACTACATAACTATAAAATTCTTGCCATAAAACACCTCGTGGCTTCTTATTAAAATAATATAAACATAACCTCTAATTGCACCTTATAACTCCAAATGTAAACATACTTAAAGCATGTAGCACAGCCCACGCGAGAGGCCCAATTTAGTGTATATTAACGTATCTTGGCACAGTAAACAAATAAATTCAAATATATTTTCACAGAATCTATCAAGCTCATAATTTGATGAGTTATATACCTAGTGAAAAATGGTATCCATATGCATTGGTCCGTATGCAGATACATGCCATGAGACAGGATAGTAATTTATTAGAGAACAAATACTTTTATGGATCATAACATGCCAGGTTCGGGTTTTTATATATATATTTATTTAATCCTTTATTGTATACAGAACATTTACAGTTGTAATTTCACAGGTGATATACAAAGGCAAGCTTAACTCAAAATATGAGTTCTCTTCCAGCGAACCTTTAAGTGTTGAGAGATGAGAATGTTAATAAGTATATATATATATATATATATATATATATATATATATATATATATATATATATATTTTTTTTTTTTCTTAACTTATTATTACTACTTACTTTATGGATAAACTGAACTTAATTAGGGTGTTCTGATGAGTTTGGATTTGGTGACTAACCAAAATCCTTTTGTGTTTTACGAGGAATATGAACGAAGATGGCGAAAGCAGTCGTGACGATAGGCGACGTACACTGGTAACCCCGGTTCGCCATTCATTCCGTCGGGACCAGAGCATCATGACGCGAAGTCGGTCACGCAGCCGGAGCTACACAGGCAGGCGGTCTTGTCGGCGCGCACGAAGCCGCAGCCGTAACAGCGGTCGGTGGCGGGAGCGAGAATGAGAGCTGGAGCAGGAACAAGAGCGACTTCGCCGCATGGAGCGCGATCTCCACGAACAGCGGGAAGAGGACAGTCGAAGACGATGCAGCCGTATGGTCGAGGATGACAGGAGCGGACATCACAGCAGAACAAGCCGCAACGAGCATGGCGTGCAGCGGCGAGAGATGACTGAACAACGGCACATGGAAACTGACGGGGAAGTACCACTACAACGATCACGTGACCCTGTATTTTCTGGTAAAGATGTTATGGATATTATTCAGTCTCTTAAAAATGACTCCTCATCTCGGCCGACTGTGCAAAGCATACTAGCGAGTAGTAAAAATTTGGATCATCAAAATATTCTACCCGGCTTTGATCCTTCGAAAAAAAATCAACGTATCGATGTTTGGATTAAAAAAGTCAATGAATGTGCTACTGTCTACGGCTGGAATGAGAGGACAATCGTACATATTGCGATGCAGAAGCTGCAGGGACTGGCCAAAACCTGGTATGAAGGCCTCAGTTCTATTTTATTCACATGGGCGGAATGGCAGGGAAAACTTATCAGCGCTTTTCCCTGCGAGCAAAATTATGGCCAGGCCCTGGAGGATATGCTTAAACGTCGTAGTAAGTTTGGCGAACCAATTGAAGTATATTTTTATAAAAGCTCTCTTTGTTAAATCAATGCGAGATCACCGGCAAACGTGCTGTTGACTGTATAATCCACGGTATCAGTGATAAGACCACAAAATCAAGTGCGTTAACTTTGAGGTATACTGAACCGGATCAATTATTGCAGTTTCTATTAAGCAATACAGAGAGTTATAATAGCTTGCCATTTAGAAATAGAAATAGTCAGTTTAGCGTTGAGGCAAATAATCGGGCACAACCGAAAACTGTATCGCGCATAGGCACATTGTTTTAATTGTAAGGATAAAGGACATTTTTACCAGCAGTGCCCAAAACCGTTGCTCAAATGTAAACGATGTAGCAAAATAAGGCATACAATGGAACCATGATTCGCGAAGGATAGGCCAATTAGTACCGATAATGCACAAAAAACAATGTGTATCTCGAATTCCAACCCAAATGCGAAATTTGTTAAGCATGTAGCGATAAATGGTATTACCCTTGAGGCGTTAGTAGATTTTGGTAGCGAGGTAACCTTAATAAAAGAAGCTACTGTTATGAGTTTAGGAGTATTACATGATAAAAAACCTCTCGCTATGGTAGGATTTGGAAATAAAGTAGTGCAATCGCTGGGCTCTGTGCCATTGAACTTAACAATTGATGAAGTAAGCGCAACTGTTTTTTGTAGAGTAGTTATGGATCACCTCTTAGAGAAGCCCTTGCTAATTGGCCAATCTTTTTCAGAACAACCACATATAGTCGTCTATATGGATTCAAGTAAATTACAGTTTGCAACGATCGATACAGTATTGCCAAGCCAGGATTCAGTTGATGTCGATAGTCGTTTGGTTAGAGTTAGAATTAGTAGATATGTTAGGTTGTATGGTCCCGCGAGTGTCAAGGCTTTAACAATACCAATATTTACTGGACATATATTGGTGAACACAAATGTCGTAGGTAAACCAAAAGAACAATTTACGGTCCACGGTGGGATCTATTATGTCAAAGATGGAAACGTAGCTGTAACAATTACGCCTTGCTCAATACCTTGTTCGCTTCAGAGTAACGCAATTTTTTCTCGTGCTGAAAGGATAGAAGTTGTAAAACGTCTTGCCGCATCTCCTGTAGTCAGTTTGACATCTAATGATTTGCTCAATAGTCATATTGATGAAAAACTGGTGCAGATCGGAGAGTCTGTGTCGAATGTTCATAAACAAAAATTGTTGAATTTGCTCCAGCGTTTCAAAACTGTTTCGCACACCATCTATCAGGATTAGGTTGTACAGATACCACTGAAATGAAAATTGAACTAACTAGTCAGCGTCCATAGACCATACCGGTTATCACATAAAGAGCGGAATAGAGTCCGGCGAATGGTGAGTGAAATGCTGGAGGCAGGTATAATAAGAGAGTCAGTATCTAGTTATGCCAGTCCCATAATCTTAGTCAAAAAAAAAGACGGGAACGTTAGAATGTGCGTAGATTATAGGATGCTTAACTCCATTACTGTGAAAGAACGATACCCCATGCCTATGATAGAAGACGAGATAGCTAGGTTGTCGGGCCAAGCTTGGTTCGTAACGCTAGATTTAATGTCAGGATATTATCAAGTACCAATTTCTGAGGAGTCGAAACATCTGATGGCGTTTGTCACGCCGGACGGCCAATATGAGTTTAACCGTGTGCCGTTTGGCTTGGCAAATGCGCCTGCGGTTTTTCAAAGAATGATGAACCACGTTTTAGGGCCGGCTAGATTTGATAAGGCAACAGTTTATATTGATGATTTACTAGTTTTTGGTAAAAGTCTCGACGAATGTTTGACCCGGCTAGAGGACATTTTGCAGTTATTAGATAAAGCCAATTTAAAACTCAACTTAGCTAAATGTAGTTTTTTGAAAAATAAGATAGATTACTTAGGTTATGAGTTAAGTTGGGAGGGAATAAGACCCGGCGAGACAAAAATCCAAGCGGTTGTTGAGTTTCCTCGCCCACACAACGTACATAGAGTCCGCCAATTCATGGGCCTCGTGAGTTATTTCAGAAAGTTTGTAGGTGGGTTTGCACAATTAGCGTCTCCCCTTACTAGGCTACTAAAGAAGGACACCCCTTGGGAATGGAAAGATTCCCAAGAGAATGCTTTTCAGACTTTAAAAGGTAGTCTGATTGATAGGCCAGTGTTAGCCATTTTTAATCCTGGGGCCGAGACCGAACTCCATACTGATGCCAGTAGGATTGGCGTCGGTGGAATTTTACTGCAACAGTTGCACGATAGTGAATCTTTTAAACCAGTGGCATATTATAGCCGACAGAAAACTCCAGAAGAAAAGAATTTTCACTCATACGAGTTGGAGACATTAGCAGTTGTTTGCGCGCTTAAAAAGTTTAGAGTTTTTCTATGAGGCATGAACTTTAAAATAGTCACAGACTGAAGTGCTCTTCGGTCAACTTTCCAGAAACGTGATTTAGTACCGCGAATAGCATGGTGGTGGCTAACGCTACAAGAATTTGATTTTTCAGTTGAATATAGAATGGGTGCAAAAATGTCTCATGTAGACGCTTTATCTAGGAACCAAGTTTCTGACACCTATGCTCACAGTCTAGAATTATTTCTGGCAGTTATGACGATTAGCGATCAGGATTGGTTGCTGATGCTCCAACTTGAAGATTCAGAGCTTAATAGAATCCGTGACATACTAGGTAGTAAACTAGATACTAGAAGTCTTGAATACATTAAAGATAATTTTGTCATACGCGATAATAAACTGTTCAGGTTTATAGGTAATGACAAAGAAGACGTTCGCTGGGTGGTCCTGAAGGGTGCGAGGTGGCAAGTGTGTAAGCTAAGCCACGATGACATAGGTCATGTGGGCTACGAGAAGACTCTAGACAGAATTAAGAGAAATTACTGGTTTTCTAAAATGGCGCGTTTCGTAAAGAAATATGTGGGAGCATGTATTGAATGCGCTTACGCCAAGAAAACTATTAGTACTCGCGACGGTCTTTTGCACCCTATAGCTAAAGTTGATATACCATTTCACACGCTGCACATTGACCACCTCGGACCATTTGTTAAATCTAAGCAGGGGTATACTCACATTCTTGTGGCCGTGGACTTCTTCACGAAGTTTGTTTTTATTAGACCTGTTAGGAATACCAAAACACAAATTGTGATTAAGAATTTAGCATCAATTTTTGACACGTTCCGAACCCCTGATCGATTGATAAGTGATCGCGGGAGCTGCTTTACGTCTCATTAGTTTAGAAAATTTTGTCTAAATAGAGATATAAAACACCCAAATTAGAGGCCAGGTGGAACGCTACAATCGCACAACATTAGATTCCTTGACAGCACAAAACCTCAATTATGACGAGAGGGATTGGGACAATAAGCTGGGTAGGATACAGTGGGAATTGAACAATACTATCCAAAAGAAAACTGGTAGGGCCCCGTTTGAAGTAATGTTTGGCCACGTAATGGCAAGTGAAGTTAACCCAATGATGAATGAGATATCAGGCAATTCAAATCGGGAGTTTGAGGATTTGTCAACTATACAAAGTGAAGTTAAGAGTAGAATAGACGAGCAACAGCTAATACAAAAACAATATTATGATAAAGGTAGACAACCGGCACGCGTGTATAGTTAGGGTGACTTGGTGAAAGTTACCAAGACAGCATTTCAGAACCAGGGAAAGAGCTCAAAGTTACTTCCATCTTATTAGGGACCTTACAAAGTGGGAAAGGTTCTTGGTAACGATCGTTACAAAGTGGCTCCAATACCGGGATTCGAGGGAATGAGAGGTAGGTAGGTAGAAGAACGCAATGATGATCAAGATACGGGTGCTATGAGTAATGATGAAATTTCACAGTAACTGAATAGTAGGCTAAAGCTATTAGTGGTTTAAACGTTTGTATATATGTAAATGTATGTACTCATATATGTACATACATATATTATTATTTTAATATTCATTTTAGTCCATTTATTGAAACTATTTACAATAATGAAATTGATTCGCTAAGCAAGCATTAAGTAGATCATTTAAGTATACTGTTATGTTAGAGTCAAAATTTTTGATTCCTACCTTAAAGCACTGTCTTAATCATAGTATGTAATAAAGAAGTGCTTTAAGGTGCATTACCTAAAACAATGTGTATATGTGAATGAATTTTTCAAAGTCATTAGATTGAATTTTCTAAGGTTGATTAAGTGACATGCCTGGAGTGAATTTTTCAGGTATTGGCACTATTAGTTCTTGGAGTGAATTTTCCAAGGTATTTAAAAAAGAAACCCTCGGAGTGAATTTTTCGAGGTCCTTAGAGTGAATTTTCTAAGGTCAAATTAAGTGTCTGATCCTTGGAGTGAATTTTTCAAGGACTGGCACTGGTGGTCCTCGAAGTGAATTTTTCGAGGTACCTTTATTTTAAATCCCTGAAGTGAATTATTCAGGATAAGCGTACTGATATTTGAAGTGAATTTTTCAGAAATCAGTAACTAGTTCTTAGATTAAACCTTTTGAGGTGGAGCAAGTAGTGATAGTCACGTATTATTAGAGGACAGGCGTGAATTGTATAAATTAATTATTTGTGATTAGTATTTTGTTCTAGTTAATAAATTTATGGTACTAAAAGGCCGAGTGTAAGGTTTCACCTGATATGTGTATGGGGACATACACGAGTTCAGGATGGACGAGTGTAAGGTTCATCATTATTTGGTAATAATTATCTCGTTATAAAGCATTTTATTTGGTATTTATAAATTATTTGATACATTAAAACGTATTTCCGGTAACCGTTCACCATTTCATATAAAATAAATTGACCGAAATTGTTTATTATTAATTTAAATACAAGTAGTATTTAAATTAATAATAAACATAATTAATATATTAATA
The DNA here is from genome assembly GCA_905147815.2 of Phalera bucephala. Taxonomy (NCBI): domain Eukaryota; kingdom Metazoa; phylum Arthropoda; class Insecta; order Lepidoptera; family Notodontidae; genus Phalera; species Phalera bucephala. Next base: position 19,985,966 of record LR990612.1, read on the forward strand.
CATATGTTGCTATATCAATAAATACTTCATGATGACACATAATTAAGATGGTGAAATGACTTTGTAGTTTTGGTAGAAGCACATAAAAATGACAGACTGACGGTTGGACGGCGATTTTGTTTGGTCAACGGCAGGCAGGAAAGACGGTTGAAGAAGTGATATTGTGTTTAAAGTGGATGTGTTGTTAATTGTGATAAAGGGTGTTAAATCAAACAAATATAAAAAAAAAGGAAAAATCAGAACTATCAAGTGTTTTGCTGCTGACCCTCCTGGCTTCCTTAGTTAAGTAAAAGCTTGTAAAAACATGACACAAACCTACATTTATCAGGTTTCAGAATCAATATTATCGTTAATAATAAAACAAGAAAGTTTGCCAAATGTAGGTAAAATCTATTTGGCCCTTAGCCAATAGTGTTCATGGATCGCGGAACGGAAGGTATCTCACCGGCTAAGTGGTATATAATCTTAACAGCTTGTAACTTTATGAACCAAAGACATATTCAGAAAAGCACAACCCGAACCCTTAATTACACATATCAAAGAGGGATTTGATATGAATTATGCAAATAAGTCCTAACTAATGAGGTTTAGTGGTTCAACTCAGTTTGAAGTGTTCCGGCTCTCTGGCAAACTGCGGACTCCCTTCGGGTTTTCGACACTGCTTGTGTATTAACAGTTGTTATCGACTGACCGAGTGGTTAGTCCATAACAACTATTTTACCTTCTGCCAAATACTTAAACTTTGGCAGGAATTTGTAATAGCTCGGAATATTTTACCAACAAGAACTTAGATGAAGTATCTATCTAATTATGTTAATATGCTGCTTTTCACTTTATAAAGCAGGTACTTTAAATTCTGAAAGCGTTTAACAAATTCGAGCCTAATAATAATTAGGTATGATATAAAACATATTCGGACAGAAATTAGTCCGAAAAGATATGGGAAGTTTATGTCGATATTATGGTTACTAATTATTAATTTAGAAATATTATAAACCATGTTAGTTTTGACAAGTTTACATGAAAGTTAAATGACAATTCGGAAGTAGCTACCTTCGTCAAATAGGTATCGACTAGTCTCGCAAAAAGATTATAATTAGGGTTTAACAAGCTGCAATGCTGTAGCATTTATTACAGAAGCTACCTATGGCAAATGTGAATTTGACGATCATCGTAGTGCAGATGTGGTAGTGACGATATATTACGTTACGTAAATTCTAAAAGAAATTTAGGAAAAAAAGAGTGGTTCTCAAGGAGCATTTGGTATTGTTTCAACTGACTAATTGCGACAAAATCTTTTATCGCAATGCTGGCGGCACTGGCCCTGAGCGGCTGTATGTATGATCGGACTGATTCAAAAGCGATAGCGAGATTTAGTAAGAAATAAAACTATATTTCGGATTTTATCGCGGAATTTGATTTTTAAGTTCCGGACGTTTCCGATAAATAGTTTTATTTCATGTGTTATATTCGCGTGAATCTAAGAAATCAGTTCTATATTAAGTAACATATTATTTCAGCCAGAAGACTCCTACTGTAGTACATACATTAGTAGTACATTACAGCCCTATGTACAGCCCGTACATAGGGCTGTAATAAATCCTACCCATCATTTGCCATATCTTTAACCATTCTATATCCAGCGGCGACTTTCCATCCTCTTGGAAAGAAGCCGAAATAACGCCCTTGCCTAAAAAATCCAATCCTAAATCTGTCTCCGAATATCGTCCTATATCAATATTACCTTTCCTATCCAAAGTTCTTGAGCGTCTTGTCCATGATCAATTCAGCAGATTTCTCAATAATAATCTCTCTCCTTAATCCTTTCCAGTCTGGCTTTCGTCCTGGCTACAGTACCGTTACTGCACTGGTGAAAATCACAGACGATATAAGATTAGGTATGGAAAATAGCAATTTGACTTTATTAGCACTGCTCGACTTCAGCAATGCTTTCAACACTGTAGATCTTGACATTTTGCTTGGAGTCCTATGCTCTATTAACATATCTCCAACGGCAATTGACTGGTTTCGTAAATACCTGTTTGGTCGCCGGCAACGCATTCGCATCGAAGAAACTTACTCTTCTTGGTGTAACACTAGTGCCGGCGTACCACAGGGTGGCGTTCTATCTCCTTTACTTTTCGCTGTTTTTATTAACTCTATTCCCAATCAACTACATTCGTCATACCACCTTTATGCAGATGATCTCCAACTTTACACCCAAGCACAGCTGGCCAACTTCTCGGAGGCTGTGAACACAATGAACCATGATCTGTCTAAGGTATGTGAATGGAGTGGGTGCTACGGTCTTAATATCAACCCAACTAAGATACAAGTCATTGTTGTTGGCAGTCCCAGACTCACTGCACGTCTTGATTGGTCGCAACTCCCCCAAATCATGTTTAATGGTATCACTATACCGATAAGTAACAGTGTTAAAGATTTGGGGATCTACATCGATACCAACCTCACTTGGGGACCACAGCTGCAAGAACTCAGCCGCAAGGTTTTTGCCTCCGCAGGCTCTTTAAGAAGGTTGCGCAATTTTCTCCCAACAGCCACTAAAATTGCACTCGCACAATCCCTTCTACTTCCTATTATCGATTATGCAGACGCCAGCTATCTTGACCTCACAGAGCAGCAACTTAATAAGCTTGAGCGACTTCAAAATTTTTGTATAAGGTTCATATTTGGCTTGCGCAAATATGACCATGTTTCTGAATTTCGTACAAAGCTCAAGTGGCTACCAATTCGCCTTCGCCGGAATTCTCATATATTATCGCTTCTATACAGTGTTCTGTTTAATCCGATAACCCCATACATATATGGGAACATACATATATATATATATATATATATATATATATATATATATATATATATATATATATATATATATATATGTCGCATATAGGGTAGACTGATATTTAAAAAAAAAAAGGCAGAACCTCTGACCTCACTATGGTCATCGGTTCCACACCAACTGATACTTGTCCTTTAGACACAAATAAGAACACGTTAACAATGAATCATTTAATAATTAGCCATTACATTTAAGCAAATATTAGAATTAAATAAATTACAAGTTCTCTACATTAAAAGGTGGGTAGATATTTAAATTTAATATTATTTAAATTAAAACCAACATAGGTTCCACTTACAATGTTTCTCGGTCAAGCGCTGATTGTCAACTGCCCGGGCGCACGCCGGCTCACATAACTAAACTTGATTTATCCCTCCCTCAATCACAAAGTTCTCACACAGTTGTCAACAGATGGCGTTACGATATTAGTAACAAGGTATTAAAATAAGCTTCAATAGATGATTTTAGAAAATGACATAAAATTAAAGAAGCAATGATTATTAAATAATTGTGATCCATTTTGTTTACAAGGTCGGAATTAAATTGACTCGCTAAAATCAACTTTAAATAATCACATTCATGACAAATACAATTTAAGCGTAGTTATATTTAGTTTAGGATACTCCACTCTTATAAATAAAGTTAAGATTCATCGATAAAAATCCTTACGGCGACACGGCCATACTGATGTGCGATGCGTGCCCTGCATCGCTTTAATTCTCTCCAGTAATAAAGGAATAAATAATATTCAGGCTTGATACTTCCAAGGCACCAAAGCCCTGTTAGTAATTTGTAGTTACAGTAGAGAAGAAAATATATTGAGGCTAGGTACTTCCACAGTTAACACAAGCCTATCAATGTACAGGTTACAAAAATAATATTTTGTATTCACTGCTCACTCCACGTGACCACAGTTTAAACACAGTGATGATATTCGTATGTACTGCTCATTCCACATGACAACAGAACTAGATTTTTTTTTTTATTACTATTATAATTTTTTTTTTTTTTTATTTATTTATTTGGTATGGATAGGTGTGTGAGAGGTCGATGCTGTGTGAAACAGAGGCCCTAAGGGATAATGGGATAGGTCGATGCTGTGCTCTGGGCGGTCCCTTACGCCGTGGTACACAGGGGATATTTTTATTCTTTACGGATAGGTTTATTGTGGCTTATTGGACGGCTCCACACGCCAATAGCATCTTTTCAATTATTATTTTTTATTATTATTATTTTATTTTGTATTATTTTATTTATTTTTTTTTTTTTTTCGATATCCTTTTAGCTGTACTTAATGTTAGAAGAATAATATGGAAGGTTCTCACCAGTATCAAAGTCTCATGCGACGGTGGAATCCTCCAATCAATTCGATGTTATTCTGAAGACGATGATAATTGCGACGCGGTTGGAAGGTGTTCGACCACTACTCCAGAAGGTCCAGGTGTTTCATCTGGAGGCGACACGGCCGTCTGGATGCCACCTTCACCACCTGGTTGTGGAGCGCGTCGAAGCTGGTCATGTGATACTTTGCGAGGTCGTCCATGATGTCCCACTACTCTCTTGATGAGATAGCGGTAGTTTTCGAGAACTCTGAAAATCTCGTAAGGAGCACTAAATTTAAGGTCCAGAGAGGTCTGGTTTCTGGGATTATTTTTTAACAGGACAAAATCTCCTCTTTGAAATTTGTAAATTTTAGCGCGACCTTTGTCGAATCTCACTTTGTCTTTTGCAGATACCTCAATCATTCTTTGTTGCACAACTCTTTCAAGAGCTTCAAAGTCGATTGTTGCTTCTTCGAGGTTAACTAGGCTTAGTAACTCGGGTGGAACACAATTTTGACGTCTAGTTAGTAATGTGAGTGGGGTTATCCCTGTAGTTCTATGAACGGTACAGTTGAAAGCAAGTTGAAGGCTTTCCAATGCAGTGTGCCAGTCTGGAGTCTCGTAGTTTTTTTAATCATGGTGAGGCCGTTTTTCAATGTTGACATCACCCGCTCCACCTGTCCGTTTGCTCTGCTTACGCCTGGTGATATAGAGTGTATCTCTATACCAAACCTGTCACAATAATTTTTGTACTCTCCTAGAAATTCACGTCCTCCATCGACGATCACTTGCCTCGGGGCACCAAAAAGGTGAATAACTTGTTTCAGAGCTGCAAGTGAGCTGTTTTGACTTTTGTCGTTAGTGTAGCGGAGTAGCACATATTTAGTGAAAGAGTCTATTGTGACCACAACATACTCGCGTTCGTTAGATATACCCAGCTTGCCCGTGATGTCCATGTGTATCACCTCAAATGGCACTGTTGGTTTGGCGATAGGGTGCAACTGTACCTGTGTTGCTCCCGATGTTTGTTTTGATGTTCTGCATACAATACAATTGTCCACAAAGTCTCTGACTATAGCACCCATTTTATCGAAATAATAAGTTTCCTTAATTTTGTGAAGAGTCTTCTCCCAGCCCGGGTGTTTGAGGGCATTATGAAAGGTATTAATAAGACTCCATTGAAAGGATTTCGGTACGACGATCAATTTTTGTGCACCTAAGATAGCGTCTTGCTTTTCAAATTTGAGGACAGCACCATCGAGATGGTAACCAGGGGCATTCTCGCCTCTCTGTAAGGCATCTATAATGGATTGCAACCGACCATCACGCCTTTGTTCAATGTTTATCCAGTCTAGGTTATTGGTCATAACGTTAACGGTCAACGGATCTGGGTTTCTACTTAAGAAGTCTGCGTGCTGCATCCGCTCGCCCTTCCTGTACTCTATTTCAAATTCAAAATTTTGAAGATAAGCCCACCATCTATGAATGCGGGGTAGCAAGTCCTTCTTATGCTTAGAAGCTTTCAGTGCGTTGCAATCGGTTATCACTTTGAATTGACGCCCATAGAGGAAGTGACGGAAATGCTTGATTGCACGAACCACGGCTAGCGTCTCAAGCTCGTAAGAGTGATACCTACGTTCGGTATCCGTAGTGCGCATGCTAAAGTAGGCTACTACGTGCTGGCGTTCGTTGATAATTTGAACAAGTATCGCTCCGAAGCCCAGACTGCTAGCGTCCGTAAATAGTTCAATAGGCTGTCCTTCTTGGAATATTGTGAGGACTGGTGTGGAAGTTAAATGTTTGACAATCTTTTGACGCGCCTCTTCATGAACATGAGTCCATTGCCATTTTGCACCTTGTTTAGTCAGTTCGTACAAGGGAGTCATAGTTCTCGCAAAATTAGGTATGAAACGTCGAAAGTACCCTGCGAGGCCGTTAAATTGACGAACCTGTTTAGCATTTATTGGTGCCGGTGCCTTTAGTAAGGCTTCAACCTTTTTGGGACTCGGACGGACTTATCCCTGCTCTATTACATTACCGAGATATTCTATTGAACGCTTAAAGAAAAGGCACTTGTCGATATTAATTGAAAATCCCGATTCACGTAAAGCTATTAAAATTCTCTCCAAGTGAGAAAGACCGGATGGAAAATCGCGACATTTACTAATGACGTCATCGATGTAGACCTGAGCTACACTATCGTTCCGAGCGTTATCAGGGTCAGTAGAACCCGAGTTAGCACTACCTGGGCGTAGAAGTGGTCCCAAGGCACGATTTATGCACCTTTGATATACTGAAGGTGCGTTACATAATCCGAATGGCATGGTTCGGTATTCAAAAAGCCCGTCTGGCGTGATAAAGGCCGTCTTTTCGATAGAGTCAGGGGAAATGGGAATTTGGTGGAATCCGGCTGCCATATCTAGCACACTATAATACTGACCCCCAGCTAGTTGGTCGATCTGATCTGCGATTAAGGGGAGAGGGTAATGGTCGCGCACAGTGTTTGAGTTTAATTCCCGGTAGTCAACGCACATACGATCGTCACCATTCTTCTTTCTCACAAGAATTATCGGACTCGCATATGGAGATTTGCTTTCTTGAACAATGTCGTTGTCAATTAATTCCTTGACAATTTTTTTGACTTTTTCACGCTCGATTGGGCTCAAACGATAAGGTCTTCGCTCGACAAATTTATTTGGGTCTGTTAAACGAATCTCTAATTCACCAGTCTTGACACGAGTTTTTGGAAAACCCTGCGTGAAAACATCAGAGTACTTATTGAGCAAGATAATCAGTTGATCTGTTTTGAGTTACGATCACACTCAACCCTGTCTCACTTAATAGATTCGCACCTATCAGAACGTCAGAAGTTATTTCATAGTCTGGCAAAATATTAAACTCGATTTCTACATTTATACCATCAATAGCGCATACAGTTGTCAATCTACTAGTAGAAACTACAGGAAACGGACCGATACCACGTAAATAGTTAATCGTATGCAGCCTACGCCCTGGTAATTTATTTGCAATAGATTCGCGCATTACAGAACATTCTGCACCACTATCGAAAATCGTATCAATAACTAAATCACCTACCCGCATACGCATTGTGTTTAAATTCGATTTTTTGTTTGAGACAAAGTTTATATTAGAGCTTATCTGTTTTTCTCGACGAAAACAAGTATCGAATGTATGACCGGGTTTAGAGCAAAATGAGCAAAACTTGTTATCACTTGGTTTAGGCAACAACGTTGATGACTCGCCAGTTTTATCAGGCATACGCCTGTCTGTATCTAACGACGCATTTCTATTACGACAATCGCGGAAAGCATGCCCGGATCTTTTACAAAAACCACAATAAGGAATGTTTCTATTATCAATGTTATATTTTAATCGTTTTAATGGCGGTTGGTTGGAATTTTGCTGAATAGGACGTTTAACGCGAATAGATGAGGCAACAGAAATTAACTCTGGCACCGAAACAGCTCTGGCATTCATTAGTTCGATCCGGAGGCGTTCGTCATTGATTGTCCCTATAACAGCTTCCACCGCATCACTGTCATCAAGCCTATCCTTAGTTACTCGTCTCCACAAGATCCATGATTGCGACAAAAACTCAGCAATACCTTTTGTCGTATCGTTAACATGGTCCCTAAATCTTAACACATCTCGCGAGTAACGGTTTTCAGGTTCAAATGTGGTAATTATATTTTGGCGCAGCTCATCCCAGGTGGAAGTAGTAACTAGCCAGTTATCTGCCCACATCCTAGCACGGCCTTTTAGTAAACTAGTCACTTTCATTCGGACATCATAGTCACTTAACTGATAGTTGGTTTTAGCAGTAGAAATATGGTTACACCATTCACGAACCCCGACGTTACCGTCCGGATCATACGAGGGTAGGAACACATCCGTGATTCTAACCTTTTCGGGTTGTTTTAACAATCTTTCACTCATATTTTGCATCATCGTCATCATGTGTAAGTAGAACTCAGATGGTACGTTACCGCCTTGCGGTTGAAGCGGTGCCACGGGTATAGGTATGCGTGGCGCGGGGTCGCCTGGTCCAAGCAAGTTGCTCGCAGGCGCGCTCGAAGCCGTTGATTCGTTCTGCTCTGGTGGATCCATCGCTGCACGTAGGATGTCTCGATGTATGTGGACACGTCCTGAAAATCAAATAAGGGACAGAAAACGATCCCACTTCTGATGTCGCATATAGGGTAGACTGATATTTAAAAAAAAAAGGCAGAACCGCTGACCTCACTATGGTCATCGGTTCCACACCAACTGATACTTGTCCTTTAGACACAAATAAGAACACGTTAACAATGAATCATTTAATAATTAGCCATTACATTTAAGCAAATATTAGAATTAAATAAATTACAAGTTCTCTACATTAAAAGGTGGGTAGATATTTAAATTTAACATTATTTAAATTAAAACCAACATAGGTTCCACTTACAATGTTTCTCGGTCAAGCGCTGATTGCCAAATGCCCGGGCGCACGCCGGCTCACATAACTAATTTTGATTTATCCCTCCCTCAATCACAAAGTTCTCACACAGTTGTCAACAGATGGCGTTACGATATTAGTAACAAGTTATTAAAATAAGCTTCAATAGATGATTTTAGAAAATGACATAAAATTAAAGAAGCAATGATTATTAAATAATTGTGATCCATTTTGTTTACAAGGTCGGAATTAAATTGACTCGCTAAAATCAACTTTAAATAATCAAATTCATGGCAAATACAATTTAAGCGTAGTTATATTTAGTTTAGGATACTCCACTCTTATAAATAAAGTTAAGATTCATCGATAAAAATCCTTACGGCGACATATATATATATATATATATATATATATATATATATATATATATATATATATATATATATATATATATATATATATATATATATATATATATATATATATATATATATATATATATATATATATATATATATATATATATATATATATATATATATATATATATATATATATATATATGTATTGTATATCATTAATAATGTACGCCACTAACTGCCCCTTTCTATCGTTATTTGTTATTTTCCCAACGGTTGCCTGGAAGAAATTGCTTTCAGCAATAAGGCCGCCATTTGTACTTATTTACTGTTTATAAATTTTTTGTAATTTAATGTTTTGCTGGTGTACAATAAAGTGTACTATTATTATTATTATAGGGCTCACCCATAAATCTGAAGGGTTTGTGCAATATGCATCTAGCTTTTACCCACAATCTTCACAAACTTGTCGGCCCATGTAGCAGGGAGGCCTGCCTACTCCACGTCTTCCGGTACAACCCGAGAATCTTTCTGCCTTAACGAACGAATTATAAGATGCGCAGGTATGTACCGATAGTCTATCTAAGGGGCAATCTTAACGGGGAATATACCATCAAAGGAGCTTTGATTATATAGCAATAAGAGTGACGCATCGATATAGGGCATATAAAAATCAAATACCTATGAAAAGCATAGGTACCTATGTACAAAGAACGGCCAGGTGCTGCAATGGATTTCCAAATGTGCTGACCGCTCTGGCATAATACACATTTAATATTTTCTATTTTAAAAAAGTTAGTTTTTATTTTAGATTTTGGTTTAATGGTAGGAAATGTGATTTTTGCATAAATCAGTTTTAATATCAGAGATTCATTATTTGGGCTCGCCACATGCAGGCAGAGACAATCAGGAGAAATCCATTCAGTTTGAAACAGATTTTCCCCAAGAGTTCATTTGAAAGGAAATTCTATACTCGGATACTACCTATGATAGGCGGGAATATAGAAATATACGTAAAATGTCGATATGCTCGCCGACTTTGATAATTGTGTGCGTAGATAAGTAGGTACGGATATGCATAGTACCTACTATATACATATAGGTAGGACAGGTACCCCTAATTTAGCTGTTAGCATTTGCATTTTGAAATTGGTAAATGTATTTCTATGGTTTTAAGTCAGACAAGACATAAAAAATAAAAAAAACGCTAAGCCCTATCGCGTGCCTAAAGTACCTAGGTACTGCTAAAGTATGTTGTTGGGTCTACGAAACTATACAAATAGGTACCAATTAATGACAAATTAGTGCAGACCTATAATATTATATTATTCTGTTAAATTCTACATTTAAGTACGTACAGGATTGATATAATACCCATAATAACGGAATCTACAGATTCGTATTATGTCTAATACCAACATGGAGCTAGAGTCAACCTAATGCAAAAAGAATTGTCAAAATCGGTCCACAATTGACGGAAATATCGGTGAACATATATAGAAACAAAAGCAAACATACAGACCTTCCTTTTGAAGTCGGTTAATTTGTCGGTCGGTTATTGGGATTCGAATCTTTGTACTGTTCCAGATATAAATTACAGAATTGGAACAGTAAGGCACTTTTGCCATAGCCAGCTTCTACCCAAACACAATACAGGTAGACGGTTAGGTACAATGTACAGATGGGTATAATGTGTTGCAGTCATCTAAACAATCAATTAAACCTTAAGGAACCGCAAATACTCCTCAAAATGCCGTGACAAAGTGGCCGAAAGATTTATGACAAGAATCACGGCTCATCTAAGAACTATGACCCGTGTTTCTTGTCATTATTCTTAGTCTTTTTATACCTATTAAAAATATAATTGCTTCTATAATATAATATAATATTAACCCAGTTAAGAAACTGTCCCACCTTTGGGCACGGACTTCCTCTCAAATTGAGAGGGTTTTGGCCCAGTGCGGGTTGGCGAACTTCACACACCTTCGAGAAACTCTTAGGCATGCAGGTTTCCTCACGATGTTTTCCTTCATCGTTAAAGCAAGTGATAGAATTTTCTAGCTATAGGTAAATAGATATCTACTCTGCTAACTACCTGGTCGCCCCCAAAAATAATTTTCTCCGAAGTGTCGTTAAGCAGAGCCTGTGGTTACGAGATAGCTACAACCTAGTTAGATTATTCTTCTATTATATTAACATTGTTTCAATATTATACAGTACTTTAGTCACTTAAATGATATCGTTACTTACTGGACGATTTTATAGCTATTGTAGCAAGTTAATGACGTCATATTTTCTTGGGTGAGTAATAATAAGGCCTATTAAAATTGGTCAAGGATCATACTTACACGAAAATCGGCTTTCATATTAGGAAAGATGGTAAAATTGATAATTGGTATACTGGAGCTCAGAAAAAATAGTGGTGTTACCTATTAAAATTATTTAAATTACGGCGCCCACCTCAGATTTGTCTTTATAGGTACTTCAATAGATCAGAAGTTGATGGTCAAAATAAACAGATAGTTTAGTAACACACAACACAATGTAGACTTTCTTTGGTTTCGCTTCGGTCTAAGGAAAAAACTCTTGTTACCATATAAATATTACATTACTCGCGCACCTAATCATTGTATTCCATATATAATCATTTTATATATTTGGAAAAACACGTAAGCACAATATATGCCGAGACATACGGTACCTACCTAGTATGGTTCAACATTTTTGTGACATCTACATGTCGGAAGAAAGAATGACAAAAGTATGTACCGGGGAAGACCTAGACTATCTTACCTAACCATATAGATCGTGTCTCACCTGAAGGGCAAGTCAAGAGTCTCCGTAAACGGCGATCGTGTAAGAGACGAATTATGAAAGTGGAGGAAGCTAGAGAGGTATGTACGGAAAGAACCTGTTGGAACTCTGTACTCTCTTTGCTTACCCCGCAATGGATCTGGCGTGATTATATATATAGAGATTGATAGATACATATGTTTCATCAAATAACATGCATTGGAATAGTCAACAAACATTTGTTATTTACTAATCCGTGCCTTCAAAAAAATCACTAACGAAGGTGATGATGAGGGAGCACTGACAACGTACTGCGCTGTCCTCGCGAGTGCGCAGTATGGTAACAGGTAGGTATAGAAAGTATTTAGTATGTTGTAAGTATATCATAAAACTCCAGTTATACAAACCTTGTGACTTTCCATCTTCAACCGAAAGACGTCTACTACAAGGCCTCCCTGAAAGATTTCCACGACCACCGGCCCTGCGCGGCATGCATAGTAACGTTTACCCATGCCCTTCGCCCGGTCATCGGCCCATCTCGTAGGGGACCTACCCGCCCATTTCACGTCTTCCGGTACGTAGAATTAATAAGAAAACGAAAACAAATATGTTAAGTACCAAATTGAACGTCCATTTTAAACCAAATGGATTTACTAAACTTTTCCCAAAACGAACTATAATATTACAAAAACAGCAGTGTCAACAGAAACTAAGAGAAAACGCAAAGTTTTTCATATGATCGTACCTATCATGCAGTGGGATGAAAGTTTGTTCGAAATAACCAAACAAACTTGTGGTGTGCTGTTGGCGCACTGTCGTGATACCCGTAAGATGTGCCATTACTCGCACTCAAACTAATAATACTAGGAGCGATCAAAAAGTAGTGAGAACGACATACTCCTTGGTAAAAAAAAAATACTGGCAGGCATAGCTCAGATACATATTAGTAATTTTAATAAAAAAAAAAATCTTCGATTCTCTTTTGTTTTTTTCTGAATGTAGTCATTTGTTTGCTTCGTGTCGGAACGTGTTCTCGAAAATGGAGAAAAACGAAGTGCGAGCCGTTATTAAATACCTCTGTTTAAAAAAGTTAACGACGCAAGAGATTCATTGCGATTTGGAGGCAACATTAGGAGAGTCTGCTCCGCCGTATTCCACCGTCGCAAGGTGGGCTTCTCAATTTCGAGTAGGGAGAACGAGCACGGAAGACGAACATCTATGCGGCCGTCCATCGACGTCAGTCACCCAAGAAAATGTTGCGAAAGTCGAGAAAATTGTATTGAGCGATCGAAGAGTTACCATCCGATACTTAATTCAAGAAACGGGCATTTCATATGGAAGTATTCAATCCATATTGAAACAATCTTTGAATATGAGAAAAGTCTCCGCAAGATGGGTGCCGAGAATGTTAACCGATAGTCAGAAACAAAATCGACTTGACATTTCGAAGATATTGTTGGACAAGTTTCAAGAAAATTCCAAAAACTTTTTGTCTCGTTTCGTAACAATGGACGAAACATGGGTCCATCATTTTGATCCCGAGACGAAACAGCAATCTTCGCAATGGAAACGGCCATCATCACCGACCCCGAAGAAGTTTCGTGTCGTGGCATCGGCTGGCAAGGTTATGGCCTCAATATTTTGGGTCTCAGAAGGAATATTGTTGATATCAATCAACCTGGAGCGTGGAACCACTATTACAAGTCAATATTATGCAGCTTTAATTCCCATTCCCATTAAAAGTTGAGGAATGCCATCAAAGAGAAAAGGAGAGGGAAACTTCGAAGGGGCGTGCTGTTTCATCACGACAACGCACCTGCGCACAGGTCGGCAGTTGTGATGGCTGCCATTCAGCAAGCTGGCTTCGAATTGGTTGACCACCCCCCTTATTCACCAGATCTGGCGGCTAGTGATTTTTATCTGTTCCCAAATAGAAAAAATACTTAAGGAGAAACAGGACGAAGACGATAACGAGGTGATGGATGCCGTGGAGAGCTTTTTGCAGGACCAAGACAAAACTTTTTTTGTGAAAGGGGTTGAAGCCTTGGAAAAGCGCTGTACTCGGTGTGTAGAGAGACTCGGAAACTATGTAGCAAAATAAATTATTAAGTTATCAATAGTCATTATATTCTATCTCATTCTCACTACTTTTTGATCCCTCCTCGTATTTTTAAATTTTACCACCAATGTCACAGTAAAAATTTTACTTTTTGTTATTTTGGTTTTGATAAATGACACAATTAATGGACTATTTATTAATGGTATAATAAATTCTATATGTGCCTTTGGTTTGTTCTTCGTTCGTCCCACAAAGTTACGTCCCACAAAAAAAATCTTCGTTCGAACCACATTCTATTCTTGTTATGTCCCATTCTTTGTTCTTGGTTCGTCCCAAAAAATGTTTCATATAAATATTTTAACTTCATTAGCACCGTCCAACTAAAAAGCATCGAGAAGTTATTAAAATATCATTTTGATTATGAATGTAAGCGCTGCTGTTAGTAACAATTTGGTTTTAATTCTGACAAAGTCAACTGACCAAACTTAACTAGTCCTACAGAATATAACCCGTTGTAGTATTTTGTCCCAAACAAATCAACTAGTTGGTCAGCTGATTATTTGCATTGGTAACATTTTATTCTTAGAGAAATAAAACCCTAAAACCTTAGTATAATATATTCGTTTTGTCGCTTTCGTCAGTCGTTATTGTCACATAATATGTGACAGAGACGCTCACCACGAAGCCAAAAGGCACCGATTATGTCCCTCTTTAGCCGATGTGCATTATTTACCTGCAATTATAATAACAATATATTAACATCAAGTAAGGGACGTTTCCTCTTCACATTTTATATGTTTTTGGGTGTGTCCTTCGCAAATGTGCCCAAATAATTAAATTTCATGAAACGTTTGTAAACTAAATCAGCATATTCAAATTACTAGTAAATCAACAAGTGAAGCACGAGCGAACAAACTTTGCCAGGGTTGTTCTCAAATATTAGAATTCATTATATAGTCCTTACAGTATCTAAGACGTGTTTCTCGCGAGTGGCGAATCCTAGAACAAAGCGTCCCCAAATGATTGTTCTGCCAGCCACCCCGCTTGCAAGTTTAACAAAATTATTTTTGCCTATGAATAACGTTGGTGTGAAATTAGGGTTATCATTAGTAAAATTTTCCTACTTCCAAGGAAATATTTCAACTAGTGGGTCCGCGCGGTAACTAATTAAAAAAAGAACTTGGGAAAATACATTAATATATATGTTAACACTAGATTAGCAGTAACGGCGTAAATGTATGTCGGCCTAGAATATGCCCGCAGCCAAGTTATAAGCTTTTGTCATTCATTGGCCTGCCTGACGTCTGTCGAGTAACACGTAATAAAAACACGATTTGGTGTTCCCGTCTTTATGGGAAAATGTTGGATGATTTTGTCAGCTATAATTATGTACTAAACGAATACCTGTTTTATTAATTTTGTTGGTTTCAAGAGCACGCCATATCCCTTGCGGGGTAGACAGAGAGTACTGAGTTCCAGCAATTTCATTAGAATATTATGAAAATAAATAAGTTATTTGCTCAAAGCGAATACTGTACATAATTATTTATTATATAATTGCCGTATGGATCCGGTAAAGAATAACTCCACCCCATTTGTTCTCACGCGTGTCGTATAAAGCAATTGGGGAATTCAGCACCATTTTTCCTCCTTTTTTAAAAAAAGCCTCACAATAGCAATTATTCTTGTGTCATGGGTACGTTTACAAACATGAAAATCACACAAACAAATACCCAGACCTAAACAAAATGTGTGAGTCACACAAAGATTTGTACTATGCTGGAATCGAAACCGTGACTATTCAGTCTAGTAATCGGAGCGGCCTACCGCTCTTAACGTCTGGACCAAGAAGTCGTCACTGGAAACAGGAAATGGGCAACAACGTTTTCCTGAGTTTGTTGAAGAGATACGCATTTTGTAAATTTGTATTTTGTTTTACCCACTCTAAATAGACTGAAATCATTAACCAGCGTACTAGGCAAGCCTTTTAAGTTCTGTCGTTTCCATTTTTCCCGGCAATTTTGAATTTGGAACTGTTCTATATTCGAATTTGTTTAAATTTTGAATCTCAAAACAGTTGAAAGTATTAGGATTAATGCTATTGTTTAGTCACAGCGTCGATTGGAATCTGTCAGGTTACGTACGAAAATGAATCTTTCTAAGGAAAATGTTCGTGCAATAATTTTCTACTACTTTAGAAGAGGCCTGACACGGCCTTAGTGTTTTGAAGAGCTAACATCTGTATTCAGTGATGAAGCTCCATGTCTGCGGACTGTCGAACGCTGGTATTTAGAATTCCAGCGTGGACATACTAGTGTTAGTGACAAATCTCGCGAAGGACGCCCAAAATTCGCCTTCACTGAAGATAATATCATTGCCGTGAGACAACTAATTTTCGAAGATCGTCATGTGACGTATCGAGAGATAGAGGCTCTATTAGGCATCTCAGGGACAACCATTCAGAAGATCTTGCATGAAGCGCTTGGTGTGAGAAAGTTAGTTTGCCGTTGGATACCGCATCTGCTTTCCGACGATCACAAGGCGGCCCGCGTCAGATGGTGTAAGAAAACTCTGCAAAAGTTCAACCGAGGAGAGTCAAATCACGTCTACGACATCATCAGTGGTGACGAATCTTGGATCTATGCCTACGATCCTGATTCCAAACAACAATCTACAATCTGGGTCTTTCAAGACGAGCCAAAGCCGATTAAGTTGTTCGTTCTCGAAGCACTTCAAAGAAGATGGTGGCCACGTTCGGTGGGAAAACCGGCCATGTTGCGACTATTGCACTTGAAGATCATAGAACGGTTAACGCAGAGTGGTATACCACAGTTTGTTTACCACAAGTCATCGCCGAACTTCGAAAATCTAACTCAAAGCGACGCATCATCCTGCACCACGACAACGCAAGCTCACACAGCGCTCGTCAAACGATTGAGTATTTGAAGCAGGAAAAAGTAGAAATTCTTGACCATCCTCCATACAATCCTGGCCTAAGCACTAACGATTTCTTTACATTTCCTAAAATTAAGAAAAGTCTTCGTGGTCTAAAGTTCCAATCCGGTGAAGAAGCAGTCGACGCTTTCAAGTCAGCCATTTTGAACACCCACACTATAGAGTGGAATAAATGTTATAATAACTGGTTTGAGCGAATGGAAAAGTGTATTAAGCTTCGTGATGAATACTTTGAAAAACAATAAAAAGTACTATAAGGTTCTAGTTGTGTTTTTTTTATTCAAACGACAAAACTGAAAAGGCATGCCTCGTACTAAACGTAATTACCGTATTCCTGATAAAACATTTCATCTTCATATATGCAAAAATAATACCTCTTTCTATAATCCAATTACAAGAATGTGCCGCCTTTACAACGAGTTATCCATGAAATCTAACCACTTCGACGTCTTTAACAGCAGACGAACTTCTTTTAGAAATACTGCCAGACAGATCCTTCATCAGGCCTACATCAATTCTTAGTACTAAATTTTATGATTTTTTTTATTTTATTGTTTCTACTTATTTGCTTTCTAACTCTTATTGTGCCACAAAATTAACCTACTTGTCTTAATGTGTTAAAATATTTAGTATTACAGTCTAGTTTATATTCCTTTGTACTATCTTACTGACTTAAGTCTTTGATTGTAATCTGTTTTGTTGACCAAATAAAAATAAATGAAAATAAACCCACGACGAACCAAATATTCATGGGACACACAAGATGTGTCTCGTGCGGAGATCGAAACCGCGGATTCTTCGTATCGTTAGCCGAGCGCCCGTAGTCTGGGCTACCGTTGTCGGATTTCAAGGTACAGAGACGACCTCACAATATTTATACTAAAGCATATTGAAATCAATACCTAATTCGGAATAAGCCACAAAAATAGGAAATTTTTAATTTATAGTACATAGTAGTACATCGTACATCGTCACGCCTATATTCCCCAGAGGGGGTGGCAGAGGTGTACTGAGTACACCCACGTTTCGCCGACGATGTTAGGTCCCATATAGGTAGGGGCGAGCCTATTGCCATATACCAGGCACAATTCCAGACTCCGGACTCATACTGGGAATTTTTCGTTAGAAAAACTACATTTGTCCGACCTAGGATTTGAACCCAGGACCTCGTGATCACAAAGCGATGCGCTTTGCCTCCAGACCAACGAGACAGTCAATTATATTAATTTATTTTGTCTAAAAATTCTTTAATAGTCTATGAAAAAAATATGCAGCTCATAATTGAAAGTTGCTATACGTTAATATTTAAGACGCTATTAATATATCACAATTAATCTATAAGAACGAGGTCAGAGAGGAGACAAGGGCTTACAAATTACTATTGTACCATAACTAACAATATCACGATCCTGGGCTATTGTCAATTATTGTGTAAAAGTTCATGAATATCATACATAATAATATAAGGGGGATCCCTAAAGTTTTCACCAAAAAGTTCTTTGTTAAACTTGCAAGCTGGGTGGCTGGCAGAATAATCACTTGGGGACGCTTTGTTCTAGGATTCGCCACTCGCGAGAAGCACTTCTTAGATACTGTAAGGACTATAAAATGAATTCTAATATTCGAGAACAACCCTGGCAAAGTCAGCTCGCTCGTGCTTCACTCGTTGATTTACTAGTAATTTGAATATGCTGATTTAGTTTACAAATGTTTCATGAAATTTAATTTATCGGGCACATTTGCGAAGGACACACCCTCAAACATATAAAATGTGAAGAGGAAACGTCCCTTACTTGATGTTAATATATTGTTATTATAATTGGAGGTAAATAATGCACATCGGCTAAAGAGGGACATAATCGGTAACTTCTGGCATCGTCTGACGACAGCGACAAAACGTCACATGATGTACTAGACGATGACGACGACGACGACAACGACTTTGCTTTCGACAATGCAATAACATGGTACTATGGAGCTGATTTGATGATAGAGTCGAAAGGTGTCCATGTCTAGTAGATAACATACCTCCTCGTGTGTAGGATTTTTCTTGAAAAGTGCTATTAGCTCTAGGTGGTGTCTGAGGTCTGATGATGAAGCCGGAAGGAGGCCATCTTTTCAATTATGCAAGATATCTATGTTGTGTTCTTGCTACAAAGCTTGTTTTTTAAACAGATCTTTTTAAGTTCGTTCATTTTGTTACCCCAGTTAAGCCCATTTATAAAGAATTACTTTTTTAAGTGTATATTAAAATTCTAAATTTGTTACACACTATTAACTTCTGTCACCCACTATTTTCTTTGTAAAGTAAACAGTCGTGTAGCGAGCGTATGCTAAAAGCGTCCTCCAGTTACACTTTAGGGTAAATTTTGCTTAAGGTTTTGTGTACAATACGGTTGTTCTGTTGGCCATTCACCCGGTCTGGTGCCACCGGCCACTAATGACTTCCAACATTACTTTAATTTTTTTTACTGACAACTGACTTTAATTCGACCTGCCCTTAACGTGACTCACAAAACTGACTAAGAGATATAATGAAACAAAAACAAGAGGTTCAACATCTATATTTTTATGCATAAATTCTTTTCATGAAACAGTTCGTCTTACATAACTTTTATACTCATTTGACATAAATTTTAATACATCGAACATCCACTAATTTATGGAATACCAATTTTTCGTACTTAACGAAATATTTGGTACAATATTTGGTCAAATTATATTGTCTCGGGTCAATACGTCCCACGTAATACTAGTTTAATGCAATTTTATATAGATTGCTTTCATGAAAAATTCGAACCTTATACGTATAGGCTACATATCGATCTAAATTAGTGGTAATTGTAGCTAATATTAAAACCTTAAACGTTAGATAATTAAGATATCAGCTGAAGTAGCGTATAGCTTTGGCTCAATATACATTTCAATTAAACGTTTTAAGGATTTACGTTTTAAGTGATAGCCTAGTGGTTACACCGTTGGACTGCAAAGTCAAAGGTCTTGGTTTCAAACCCAGGCACGCACCTCTGTCTTTTCGAAAGCATGTGCGTTTGTAAAAATTAATCATCACTTGCTTTAACGGTGAAGGAAAACATCGTGAGGAAACCTGCATGCCTAAGAGTTTCTCGAAGGTGTGTGAAGTTCGCCAACCCGCACTAGGCCAGCGTGGTGGACTATGGCCTAAACCCTTTCAGTTTGAGAGGAGGCCTGTGCCCAACAGTGGGACAGTTTCTTAACAGGGCTAATATTAATTATACTGTGTCCTTCGTTCTCGATATAAACTATATTAGCAGCTTTCTCGAGTCGCTTGGCAACCGCGCGTCATTCAGACAATTTAAAAGTCAACGCCGCCTTTTGAAAGCGCGGCAGCCGACGCTATGTAATAAAGTTTTTGGTCGACATTTAATTTAATAACCTTGTTATGGCACTGAAATGATATAACAAAAAGCTTAACTTGTTTATTTATATAATATCTAATATTTGGAGACGTGAGTTTCGTCATATTAAAATTTAGGAAAGCTTTGTCGTCCGAAAAGTAAACTTATGAAGTCTATGTCCCTATTCGTGTACAAACAGTTTAACACGAAAAATACCTGAAAACGATTATTAACCGTCTATAAATTGGCAATGTTATACCTCCAATAAGAGAAATTAGGGGGACGTTCATCAATTATGATGATTGTTCAGGATCGATGGTATTTTAAGGACACGGGTGATGTACGAGATACATCGACGTGGTCCGCAAGACTTGACGATAATTCAAGGACACGAGTGGTGTACGAGAACATCGGCGTGATCCGCAAGACTTGGGGCCCATACGAGATATGTGCTGAAGGTCATACTACTCATAGGTTTCATCCATGAGGTGTTCCTGTGCAGTTCACATTTCTACAAAGGTAAGAATCAAAAATATTACCTAACATACATACCTTAAACATGCCTAAAACAGTAAATACAAAGACTATTGCTATAAACTATAAGCAATTTGTCATATTATATCTCCAAAAGGAGACTTACTGAAAGGGTAATTAAAGTGACATTGTTTATGTATAACAATACATTATTAATAACAAAAGTCACTCCTTTGCAGAAACATAGTGTTTTATTGATTTTATTATTAGACATACTTGTATAATAATACTGAAATAGCCCAAACTGGAGCTTATTACACAAAGAATTGTGAAAAATTATGAGTACTTGTATTACAAAAGTTAAATCTTCTCAAAATCAATACTTATTCCTGAACAGGGTTTATAACCAAATAAGCCAAAGTAATATACTAATGGCAATGCCTGTTGTAACTGACAAGCAACAGGACTGTAGATACATTCCAAATATAATATCTTATCCTACCGATGCTGCGGCAGGCAGGTTGTGGGATAATTTGTGTTATGCACAAAGATACTTAAAAGATAATATAAAATACCTGGTCTATCCAGTTAACATAGAACTAATAATTATCTATCAATATTATCAACCTAGACTCCTTGCAGGGTAGCCAGAAAAGATTAATCCTAACAATACAGTCATGAAACCTTTATTGAGAGAAGAACCTTTAAGGTCAGCAGTATATATTTTGCATAAAAAGAGTGTTAATATAGTGGATTATCAATATGGAATTATTAACTAGCTAGTCATAGCCAGTAGTTAAAATTTCATGAAACGACCACCGTTGTAACCAATATAGAACAACAATCCTCATCCTGGGTGTGAAAATATTAAGTCACAGTGTACTTATCAGTTCACCAAAAACAACAACACGTTGGACATTGGAAATCTCCTACCAAAGAAAGTGAGGTACAAAAAGCATGATAGGCATTTTACACAAGGACTTGGTTTTTAAGTTGCTGAAAAATTCAGAAAAACAATCAGGAATACAACATGGGTTTTACAAAGAAATCATTATATTGGAGGCTAAAGGTATTCACTGACTGTGGTATGTATCTATGACACTAATAATGCCTTCAACGGCAAACATAATTTTATTGGTTTTGTGCAAGTACTTGCACTTCAGACAAGTGAATCTTGTCCTACATATGTTTAACATTATGTATAGAAACATTATTATTAGAAACACTATTGTTTAATAATTTGAAATATAATTTATAGCCACTTTTATTAAAAAAAAAAAAAAAACTTAATGCTATTACGCTAGACCTTACAGTCATAATAAATATACTAATAGAAAATTTATTAGTACCTATTCAGTTTTCTATCATGTAAGGAGTTCAATGGTTTTGGGTTCTTGATTATTTCCTGCATCAATTATAGTGTACTTAATAATATTAGAAATTTGAGGCACACACAATGGAAAGCTATACATCAATTCATCATTTGGAGAATTAGATGTTTTTACTGTATTTTTGTTTGATCATATGATAATCAATAAATAATATGTAATTAAATAAGATTATTGAAGAAATTAATAAATAAGAATAGTTTTGTAATTAGTTTGGAATGTGTACAGTTATTTTGAACACCAGTGATGTTTTCGGGTATAGTTATGATAACACAAGCGCAAACTGCTACCATTAAAGTAACAAGTTGGTTTAAGAGCACTATATATGTTGTAATTTATTTAAAGGTGTTTCAGTAAAAAATATTGGATTGAGATATCATACAAAAATTTGCAATTTTGGTATTGTTATATCTAAATTATTACATCCACATGTTACATGTATCTTATAAATAGGTATCTATATATAAAAAGAAAATAAAGTCATGCAAATGACTTGATAATAATATCCATTTGAAAATTTAATGATATTATGTTGACAAGCTACGGTGGATGAAATATTGAGTTACAGTATTTGAAAGTATGGATTATCTTAAACAAGAATAATCAAAAGTTTATTCTTATCACAGGTATGATAAATATTATGTAGTATCAGCAATAATCTAAGTCCTAAGGAACTTGATATTATTTATTTATTATTAATGGGGGATACATAATAATAAGTTGAGTAACACTCAATTCTCACTGTTGGACATCTAACTAGAAACTAACTAGAAAGTTACCCATTGCAATGTTGGTTTTTACTTATAAATACAGTCACATACAAAGAAGCAAAGGAAGTGTGGTATGAAATGAAAATTTCATGGTATGAAATAATTCAGTTA
This sequence comes from Phalera bucephala, assembly GCA_905147815.2. Lineage (NCBI taxonomy): Eukaryota > Metazoa > Arthropoda > Insecta > Lepidoptera > Notodontidae > Phalera > Phalera bucephala. The sequence continues at coordinate 20,008,893 of LR990612.1, forward strand.
TGAATAGGATTCCCAATATGATACAGTTGTAACCCAGGGTTCGGTTTAGTCGACTGTAACTTATTCGCTTCTTAAGTTATTACTAAATTAAGGAGTGTATTTTTTAGTATTTTTAGTATCAGTAATGTAATTGGTTCAGGAGTGGTCCAATCGTATTGCCAAAACGAACGTTCGCGGGCGTTATTGCGCAAGAACGAATCGTTAAGTAATACATAAATATTTATGTAGCCAAGGATTTATTTGTCGGCGCACACTCAGAACATGGAAATGATTCCGGGATAGTTTCGAAATTTAAATTGAATTAATAATAGTGGTATAGTAATAACACTGGGGTAGGTTATGTTTGTTTACCACGCATTAGTACTGCCCTTCGTTCCAGACTCAGACAGAATTGGGGGGGGGCGAGATTATATAAGTAAAGCACATAGCCTTATGTGAGGAATATCTCCAGATAAGGTGTGTGTGTGAGTGATGTACGCTGATGGCCGCGAGGCCTTTACAGCTTCACCGGACTTAATTCCATATAAGTTCATTAGTACAAAGGCCTCTAGTACAAAAAATGTTAAATTTTGATATATGTACATCTTTAAAGATTAAAAATATAACTAACATTAAATATAGCCGAATGTTAATATTAAAAAAAAAAAAATAATCATACATTAAGTATGTAATGATAGCAAAACCATTCTTATAATCACCAAGTTAATTCGTAGCCTTCGTTTGGTACCGTACTCAAAAGGAGATCATTTGACAAAAAAAAAAAAAAAAAGAACCACATGGCAGTTGGAAGACACATTAGTGGGGAAATAGGTTTCCCTGTTATATTTGTATCATATTGTTATAGATTGGGTACTAACAGACTTTGTTTTCAGGTCTAGTACACAGTAAAGGTTTCTAGCTATCTGTATCCATATTATGACGCCAGATCTCTTGCGGGGTGGGCAGAGAGTGCAAGGTTCCGACAGGTTCTTTCCTTGCATGCCTGCCTGGCTTTCTTCACTCTCATAGTTCGTCTCATAATGGTTGTCAATGATACAAGAATTATTATAAAGGATTTAATTTTATATAAACAAAACTCTAGATGGGCAATTCCTCAACTCTTGTTATATAGAAGATATCTATAGAAAAAAGATCTCTATAGAAGACATAACAGATAGAGACTGCACTGATATCTGATAAGTAATGATTGATTAATATTACCCGGTATTAATGAATTTTGGACAACAGGTGGTATAAAGGTATATAACAGGTGCTTTAAAGGTTTTGTTGGGATGGATCTACACTACATAACATAATATGTTATAGAATTTGATTATATAAATTTATTTTAAATAAGTTAGACAGACTGGTTGTAAGAAACAATATATGTGTATATATTTGTTGTGTTTGTGTTGTATGGCAAAACAAAGAACGGGAATGTGTTATAGTACAAATATACTAATGATATGTTATTTTTTAGAGGTCACGCTTAAAAAAAAAAAAAAAACCTTTATGTGCTTACTTCAACTTTACCCTTATAGCTCTAAACAGCTGCTAATATAGTTTATATCGAGAACGAAGGACACAGTATAATAAGTGATCAAACGAACTTACCTGAAGTGAAGTTCGATCATTATTATACGAAGTCCTTCGTTCGAAGATATAAGTACCCAACCCGCCCTGCCCGTTGGTAAAGTTGAAATGTACTACTTCTAAAAGGAATGCTTGCAGAGGTTATGTCCACAGATACCATAGAGGCGGCGTTGACTTTTAAATTGTCTGAATGACGCGCGGTTGCCAAGCGACTCGAGAGAGCTGCTAATATAGTTTATATCTTCGAACGAAGGACTTCGTATAATAATGATCGAACTTCACTTCAGGTAAGTTCGTTTGATCACTTATTATACGTATGAATCTATTAAGCGACAAATCCATATGTTGGTAAAACATCGGATATAATAATATGAACAGAATGCCTAAAATTACCTATAGAGAGTCTAAATAATAATCAATGAAATGCTCCTCTATGCATGTAAATATTTCGAACATTCTCAGTATCAATTCAGTATAAAGTTACATGTGAGTACATAAACAACATTTTGTAAATTACTATCTATAGAAAGTTTCAACGTTATAATATTTATGCATAGCAGCATTTCATATTTAGATATGATAAGTTCATTACTTTAGGTATGTCAATGTGATAAATTTTCAGTCGCATTCAAGTAATAGCTACTAAATAATGCAATCATTATAGTGAACTATCGTATCTTACAAACATTATTCATCACAAATGCACCATCATATTGTAAGCGCATTCATACCTCATCATAATCATCATCATCTCAGCCCATACTTGTCCACTGTTGAACATCGGCCTCCCCAATCGCTTTCCAGCGTAACCGGTCCGATGCCACCTGCATCCAACGACTTCCTGCGATTTTCACAAGATCGCGCTTGCCAATACGTAGTCGCCACTCTAGAATCTTTCTGCCCCAACGCCCGTCCGATCTACGCGCTATGTGGCCTGCCCATTGCCGCTTCAGCTTGCTAATCTTAAGGACTATGTCGGTTCTTGGTTCTTCTACGAATCTCCTCATTCCTGATTCGATCGCGTAGAGAAACGCCGAGCATAGCTCTCTCCATAGCTCGCTGAGCAACTCTGAGCTTTTTTATGAGACCTAAGAGTAAGAGACCTCATCTCTGATCCATATATCATCACTGGTAACACACATTGACTGAAAACTTTAGTCTTAAGGCACTGAGGTATTTTGGATGAGAAGATATTGCGCAGTTTCCCGAACGCTGCCCAGCCGAGTTGGATTCGTCGATTGACCTCTCTCTCAAAGTTGGACCTACCTAATTCATACCTGTATGCAATTTATTCAAATCATTGATAGCTCTCAATTTAAAATACATCTATTAATAGATTGCTTAAAATAGTAATATGATATATTGCATTAGATGACAAATTCAGAAAAGTATTTCCAAACAGTCTGCGTATTCTAATACCAATTTTCATAAAAATAATTATTTTTATAGTGGCCAGATAATCCTCGATTTCCATACATCGTCAAAATATGCATGTTTACTGTAAAAAGCAAATTTCTTTTATACAGATGTGATAATTAATGGCTGTACTGCTTACGTAAGGTAGGCACATCCAATCTCGAATGTTATTATTCTGGTAAAGTAATACTTTAAAGATTAAAATAAATACTTGAATTATATAAAAGGTATAGAAGCTTTATTAGTTAAGCTACTATAATAAGATACAATTTCAACGGAGGTTTATCATAATTGCATAATCTTACTCACGTCATGCAATTTTTCAGTTTCAGGCAAAAGTTAGAAGTACGATTATAAATTGTTCTGATATAACAATATGTATATACGTAATTTTGATGAAATAGATTTGTATATACGTGGAACATGGAATGTAAGTAGAGTAGATTTTCTATAGGATGAAATTAGTATAAAATATTTAATTTATAATACAATCATAATTTGGAAAATTTGCATTAAATTTTGCAAATACTTTGGAAGGTACTTTTTTAATCGTTAAACAAGGCACAATGGATTAAATTTAAAATAAAATTATAGGTAAGATTTGTTGAATTAGTATCGAACTATTAAGTATTAAACTGATACAAGAGAATGCTATTATTTGTGAAATTTGAAGCAAGGAATAAACAATTTAGGAACAGCTGGAATAAAGTAATACTTATGTATGAGTGTGACACTAAGAAATCGATTTTTGTATCTAAATAATAAATGTGTTGCATTAATAAACAATCGAGTAATTGTGACAAAAAACATCTTTGGAGATAATTGCTAATTAATTTACAAATCCAACATCCAATATTCATATCATTCAATAAATAATACCATTTATTTGGCTGACATTAATATCGTCAAAACACTTCATTGACTCAGTTAAATAATAGAGGTATTATTATTCCAAAATTCTTACAAAACAATAGGAAATGAACAATATAAAGTACGTGTAAGCCTTGTTTGTTTTGTGAGCGCCTCCCGTAGCGCGAATATCGTTCTCCAACACGAAAGGTTCATCAATAACATGGATAATTCCGTTAGTGCATTCGACGTCGGGCCTGAACACATGAATCCAATGACCGATCCATTCGACGGAATAATAAATTCATCTGTCATGAATTTCTTATCAAATGAAATAAAAAGAGAATGGTTTTATGTCATTATACCGAATCATGGGCACAATCAAAGTATACCCAAATACAGACAACGAAAAATATGCACCTAAATTATTTAAGTCGGGTAAGGTTACGTACCTTAATAGAGGTTAGATGACTACAAAGCAGAAGGGGAATCAAAAGGCTAAACCACCACCAACCACTGAACCATTGGAAAACCCAGGATTAGGACGTTCAATAAGAGCGATTAGAAGCAAAAATATTAGGCTTAAACCAGCAGGTAGACAAATACGATGGACAGACACCATTCAAAAATTTACGAGCACATGAGGGGGAATAATTATGTTGATCATATGAAAAGTCAAAATGTACGCATTTTCTTAACAATTATATCATAACACAGTGAATGACACGTCAAATTTGGCTCGAAATGACAAAAAAACCTCAAAGCGCTAGTTAAGTGGAGGCACAGAAATACGTTTTTATTTAGTTCTTTCTCTACCAACTTGAGATAACACAAGGTTAAAAGCTTACTCTTATCTGATTCCTTGACTCGAAGCCGCAGCGGGTCGCGTGAAGTCGGCAAAACGAAGGGATTTGTTTCATTGGTGAGAAGTTTCAGATCAGATACCGTATATGCGCGACCGGTTCTAATGACGTGTTGCTCTAGAATTTGTTTAGTCTGAAATTAAATGAAAATATAATAATGAACAAAGCTTCTACTATTGTATTTTTAATAATGATTAATTAATGAAATGCACTACAGATGAACGTCTTTAGAAGAGAATTAATTTGCAAATGATTTTTACTACTTGTACATTGTATATATCAAATTTATTTGATACGTATATTGTATATTTAGGTTGAGAATTATTGATACCGGCAGGTAAAAATAAAATCTAACCGAAACAAACAAATGTCTGGCTCACGATGAATTTGAGTGATTATGTGTATATTATCCTTTTTTATGAAAATCATATGTGATCGTATTTTGGGTGTACCCTGTAAGGATACATTTTTATAATTTCGATCTTATTACTCACGTAGTACCCAAAGCCTTCTTTGAAAAGTGATTTGAAAGCTGAAGGATGTTTGATCTAGAATTTGAGCTAAGCGTGATCTCATGGTACAATTTAAGTGTAGCGGTGTTCCATATCGTTTAATTGTTGGTTAAACATTTCCCGATTGCCGGGATAGTACGTAATGCTGAAACAATAGGGTGAGAAATTAACGCCGCGAATATTAATATTCATACGCTCCGCAACTTAGTTGCATTTGTCTTTTTACTTTCAGGTTTAATAGAAATCGAGAACAATAGCTGCAGCTGTTATTTTGTAAAGAAATATTGAATTTATATCATCATACATTATCATCAGAACTGAATCAATATATCAGATATCAACTCCGTAGGTACCGAGGAAGTGTTTTTAATTCAGCTGGCATGATTTTATCTAAACAAACTAATAAACATTTTTGTTAACAGCTTGCAGCAAGTAAAATGAAAGCTTATAAAATAGAGTCTTAACCGTCAGACAGATATACAGACAGACGGACAACAAAGTGATCCTATAAGGATGTTTACCGATTAAGATATGGGACGATCAAAGACATAATGAAATACAGGTATAAGTATATTTTTTGTAAAAGTATACTAATAATATCAGTGATGAAAGGGTTAAATAGAAATCGAGAACAGCTGCAGCTGTTATTTTGTAAAGAAATATTAAATTTATATCTTATATTTTGTAGCGCTTTGTGACCGCGTTGTTTTTAGCGATTATCAAGTTTAATCACCGTACGGCTCGGTCGGTCTGAGTTAGGTGACAGCTCTTTCCATAGCTCGCTAAGCGACCTTGAACTGGTGGACAAGCCTCACAGTAAGTGGCCACGTTTCGGCTCCGTATGTCATTACTGGTAGGACGCACTGATTAAAAACTTTCGTTTTTAGGCATTGAGGTATTGGCGATAAGAAGACTCGACGGAGTTTTCCAAATGCTGCCCAGCCCAGCTGTATCCGTCTCTTAACTTCCTTGTCGAAGTTGATTTTAACTAGTTGGAACAACTGCCCTAGGCATACATACTCGGAAACAACTTCGAGGGAGGCTCCGTTTATCGGTCCGGCGATCGGTCCCTGGTCAACATGCTTGTTGATCATAACTTTGGTTTTATCTAAGTTCATCCGGAGACCGATTCGCTGAGACGAATTAGCAAGACTGTCCAGCATCTGTTGTAGGTCTTGCAACGTTTCAGCCACGTCGTCTGCAAATCACTGGTGAGAGATGTATGCGCCATTTATATTGATGCCGCGACCTTTCCAGTCCAGCATCTTGAACATATCCTTCGGTACATTGGTGAACAGTTTTGGTGATATGACATCACCTTGGCGCACTCCGCGGTGCAGGTGGATATGTTCACTCCGCTGGTTCTGTACTTAGACGGTCATCGTTGCGTCTTCAAAAAGGCATCTCATCACCTCGATGTATCGCCAATCGACTTATCATCATTGCAAGGAGTCCAGAACTGACCAGGTTTCGACAGTGTCAAAGGCCTTCTTATAGTCCACGAAGGGGTAGACATAGGGGCAGATTATACTCTGCAGTCTTCTGTATAATCTGCCGCACTGTGTGGATGTGGTCCATGGTGCCGTAACCACTTCGAAACCCGGCCTGCTCCGGGGGTTGAAACTCGTCTAGCCTTCGCGCAAGACGGTTCGTGATGACCCTTGAAAACAGCTTGTATACATGGCTCAGGAGCAATGTGGGGCGATAGTTTTTCAAAAGGGTTTTGTCACCCTTCGTGAAAAACAGGATGACCACGCTTTTGTCCCATACCTGCGGAGTTTTCCCAGTATAGAGGACAGTTTTAAATAACTTCCGAAACTTCGTTAGTACTGAGGTTTGAATTTCTGATCAATGGTTTTTAAGGCAGCGAATCGGTTTTCCAATTTTAGCTGAAAAGCTTGTTATTCCAGGTTCAATCAATCAATCAATCAGCCTATCGTAGTCCACTGCTGGACATAGGCCTCTCCTAACACGCGCCATTGCACACGGTCCCCCGCCTTCCGCATCCAGTCCGTCCCAGCGACCTTCGTGAGGTCGTCGGTCCATCTAGCTGGGGGCCGTCCTACCTTACGCTTACCAAGTCGCGGTCTCCACTCTAGGATACGCTTGCTCCATCGGCCGTCGGTCCTTCTGCAGATGTGACCAGCCCATTGCCACTTTAGCTTACTGAGTCTGCGAGCTATGTCGGTAACTTTGGTTCTTTGTCGGATTACCTCGTTACGAATTTTATCCTTCAAAGAAACGCCGATCATAGCTCGCTCCATAGCCCGCTGTGCGACTTTGAGTTTGTGGACTAGTCCCACTGTGAGTGTCCACGTCTCGGCCCCGTAAGTCATAACAGGTAGAACGCATTGGTTAAAGACTTTAGTCTTCAGGCATTGCGGTATAGGCGAAGCGAAAACGTGACGTAGTTTGCCAAATGCTGCCCAACCCAATTGGATCCTGCGGTTGATTTCTTTCTCGAAGTTGTTCCTACCAAATTGGACAACTTGTCCAAGGTAGACATACTCCCGAACAACTTCGAGCATCGAACCATCGACGTAGATCGGTCCCGGCGTGACATGCTCATTAAACATGATCTTGGTTTTATCCAAGTTCATATTCCAGGTTATTACAATATATTCCAAATATCTAGGGTAAACTGCCAGGTATTTCATTTAAAGTGCCACACACATCTTTCAGCGTTGGTGTGCAATTTGGGTTATTATTTAGTAAAATTTTCCTAGTTACAGGAATATACATATATTAAAAAAAAAAAAGAAAACACCGTCACGCCTATATTCCCCAGAGGGGATGGCAGAGGTGTACTGAGTACACCCACGTTTCGCCGACGATGTTAGGTCCCATGTAATAGGGGGCTCGGGGAATATATATATATATATATATATATATATATATATATATATATATATATATATATATATATATATATTGCAATCTATAAACTGAGCACGTCTATAAAACTAGGAAAAAATCATAAAACTTAAATATGTCATCCTCATGCAACATTTTATTTGAATTAATGAAACATTTAACATTTAGTGATAATTTAAATTAGGAATATTGATAAACTATAAAACAACCCAAAATCTCGATTGAAATTACAACACTCGTAAAACAAATCGTATTTCAAATGCGTAAACGTTTAGTTCCAGGAAGCTGATTCCAAGAGTAGCAACGAAACCAGAGAATTAATTCCAGTACACGATATTTATTTTAATAAAATTGAATTGCATTGTTCCTGGTTGCTGCACACATCCTGTTACAACTTGGTTTTTAATCATAAATTCAATAACAAAATTCAAAATAGCCTAAAGGTATGCCGTTTTAATATTTACCTGATTCATGTTGTTGTGAATGATATCGTCTAAAGGCAGACTTTCCCGTACTAATTGTTCCGATCGATGAATCCCGTATTGATTTATTAAAAAATATATTTTACTAGAATATAAAAAAATAAACACCGTCAGTCCTTTATTTCTCTCGCGAGTATGGCAAAAGTGTACTGCGAACTCCAACTTTTCGCCGACGATGTTAAGTCCCATATAATAGGGGGCGAGCTTTTTGTCATTGTACCAATTTTTTAGCCTTTTTCCACAATTCCAGACTCTGGACTGAGACTGGATTTTTTTCCATCGAAAAAATCAGAGTTTTGTCGGACCTAGCATTTGCCCCCAGGATCTCGTGATCGCTACGCGTATTATTCGCCATTAAACTTACGAAACAGAGAGAAGAATATTCACAAATGTTCAAGAATAATCACGTGTAAAATAAAGGTTTCGCCACATAGACGACGCGGCGCGACGGGAGCGTGACGGTAGCATGACCTGGTGAGTTGTAATGTAAGAAAGAAAAGAAAGAAAGGAAGAAAGAAAATAATTTATTCACTACCACAAACGAGGCACAATGTATACAATTACAGGTTATATTGATATGCTCAGCATAGATGCCTCGCTTAAAACAGCTTGGCGCTGATTTTCTGTTGCACCCGTTATAATACGAGTAGTGTGAGAGACAGTTTAAAAGTATATGGAGAAGATATAGATAATGTTGCTGCAAGTAAATAAATACAATATGGAGTTTCTACACAAGATAATTTTATATAACATAATTCAATTAAATACAATATATCTGTCGACGAAAGACCGTCAAAATAGTAAATAAGCTGAATGTGCCAATGACTTATTTATCATTTATTATGTTTAGTTTTTGTTAATTCAATTCAAAATTCATTTATTTCAAAAGGGTTGATATGTTTGTAACATTATTTGATGACATGGGGTACAGTAACACAGAAAAATGATAGGTCCCCTGACTATCAAACTAGGTTTATAAACCTGTGACTTGAAAGTCAGTGTACCAATTGTGATTATTAAGTGATTTTTATGTTTTCAAAGTGGGTTTAAATCGCATCCGGTTAAAATAAAGAGTTATAACCTATTATTGTTTCGGACACCGGACTGTTGACTCATTATTGTTTAAATATTGACTGTAAAAATAATGAGTCAATGCTAAATTCATGTTGTGGTTTTTAAACAATAATGAGTTAGTATCTAGGTGTCTTTATTAACATTAAAACAATCACAACAATTGATTATTAAAATAATTAAAAGAGTCAAAAACGACTGGTGTTGTAGGCGTTTAAATGTTTTAAGCCGAATCAAAATATTTTAGTATTAGAAATAGCTTATTAAATTATCTAAAGAATTAATGTAAGCAAATAATCAATTATAGACTAAGTTTATTAAGAATTGTATTAAAATATTGAAAGTGTATTGAATTCACAACGCCATTTTGTATTGTGGGTCAGTTGTGAAGACACATTATTGTGAGGACTTTGCTCGAGGAAGGCCATTCCTTTGAGCACCGTGTGAGTTATCATAATTATCTTTGATATTAAAACTGTGACTAGGATATTGCTGTTGTGCTATTAAAATAATTATAAGTGTTTTATAAGTTGTTTCGTTATTTGCAAATGAGTGAGCCTGATAATAACGATAGTGGCGTCGGCTCTGCTGACGCCACTGTTTTTGCACGGCCAGCTGATCTTTATGCGCCGACATATCAATATAATTAATACAATATAATAAGTGATCAATCGAACTTACCTGAAGTAAAGTTCGATCATTATTATACGAAGTCCTTCATTCGAAGATATAAAACATATGCAGCTCTCTCGACTCGCTTGGCAGCCGCGCCTCCTTTAGAGACTTGAAACGTCAACGCCTCCTTTATGGTATCTGTGGACATAACCTCTGCGACCATTCCTTTTAGACGTAGTACATTTCAACTTTACCAACGGGCAGGGCGGGTTGAGTACTTATATCATCGAACGAAGGACTTCGTATAATAATGATCGAACTTCACTTCAGGTAAGTTCGTTTGATCACTTATTATACTGTGTCCTTCGTTCTCGATATAAAACATATGCAGCTGTTTAGAGCTATAAGGGTAAGTTAAAGTATACCACATAAATGTTTGTCTTTTTTTTAAGCGTGAGCTCTACAAAATAACATGTCATGAGTATATTTGTAGTATAACACATTCCCGTTGTTTGCATTGCTATACAACACAAATACAACATATATATATACATATATTGTTTCTTACAACGAGTCCGTCTAACTTATTCAAAATAAATTTATTTAATCAAATTCAATAACATGTTATGTTATATAGTGTAGATCCATCCCAACAAAAATCTTTAAAGCACTTGTTATAGCACACCTGTTGTCCAAAATCATTACTACCGGGTAATAATAATCAATCGTTACTTATCAGATATCAGTGCAGTCTCCATCTGTTATGTCTTCTATAGAGGTTTTCTTTCTAGAGATATCTTCTATATAACTAGAGTTGAGGAATTACCAATCCAGAGCTTTGTTTATATGAAATTAAACCCTTTATAATATCTGGAAACAAAGTATGTTGGTACCCAATCTATAAAAATATAAGACAGGGAACCCTGTTTCTCCAATAAAGTGTCTTCCAAGTGGCATGTGGCAAGTTTTTTTTTATATTGTCACATGATCTCTTTTTGAGTACAGTGCCAGATTAAAGGCTACGAATTATATTGGTGATTATAAGAATGTTTTTGCTATCATTACTTATTTAATTTATGATTAAGTATTTTCCCTTATGTCAAAATTCGGTTATATATAATTTTAGTTATATTTATAATCTTTAAAGATGTACATATACCAAAATAAATCATTTTTTGTACTAGAGGTCTTTGTACTAATGCCTTTATCTGGAGATATTCCTCATATAAGGCTATGTGCTTTACCTATATGATCTCGAGATTATAGAGTCTGAAACGAAGGGCAGTGCTAATGTGTGGTAAACCAATTTAACCTACCCCACTGTTATTACTATACCACTACTATTATTATATATTTCGAATCATTTCCATGTCCTTAGTGGTCACATAAATATTTATGTATCACTTAACGATTCGTTCTTGCGCAATAACGCCCGCGAACATTCGTTTTTGGCAAAACGATCGGGCCACACCTGAACCATTATATTACTGATGAAAAATACACTCTAATTTACTAATTTAGTAATGACTTAAGAAGCGAATAAGTCACAGGCAACTAGACAAAACCACGGACTATAACTTTATGATATTGGGAATCCTATTCATAACCGAACTTTTTCATATCCTGAAATGCCACACTTCCTCTGCTTCTTTGTATGTGGCTGTTTTTTATAAGTTAAAACTGTAATGATTAACTTTCTAGTTAGTTCTAGATGTCCAACCGTGAGAATTGAGTGTCACTCAACTTATACATGTAGTACATACATATAATTCTTATTTTGTTTAATATCATAATGGCTGAGCTGGCTGGCTGATATGGCTGAGCGACGTACCATGACACTCCAAACCTCCGATGATGCTCAGTGCTATAGGCAGCTCAATGGACAGATATTAAAGTCCTTGCGACACGATTTACGGTCCTTCAATACAAGACGTATTGAGGAGACCATAGAGCAGAACAAGGGCTTCAAAGTGTTCGCAAGAGACGCGTCTATTGGGCTAAGCCAGTTGGCGAAGCTGAAGACGGAGGACAGAAACGTAACGTCGAATAGGTCGCAGGTGCTCAGGGAGATAGAAAGGTTCTATGGGCAGCTGTATACCTCAGTAGCTGAACCTGCTGTTGACTTGGTAAAAGACCCAAGAGCCAAGCTAACCCGACACTACACTGAAGATATCCCAGACATCAGCCTGTACGAGATTAGGATGGCTCTCAAACAACTTAAAAACAACAAAGCGCCGGGTGAAGACGGAATTACCGCAGAGCTTCTGAAAGCGGGCGGATCGCCGGTACTTAAAGTCCTTCAGAGTCTGTTTAATTCCGTCTTGCTCGAAGGGAAAACGCCGGAAGCATGCAACAGGGGTGTGGGGGTACTGTTTTTCAAGAAAGGTGATAACACTTTATTAAAGAACTATAGGCCCATCACACTGCTGAGCCATGTTTTCAAGTTGTTTTCGAGAGTCATCACGAATCGTCTCGAACGCAGGCTTGATGACTTCCAGCCTCCCGAACAAGCCGGTTTCCGGAAAGGCTTTAGCACCATAGACCACATACATACGCTGCGGCAGATTATACAGAAGACCCGAGGAGTATAATCGGCCACTATGCTTGGCGTTTGTGGACTATGAGAAAGCCTTCGATTCGATCGAGACTTGGGCGGTTCTTAGGTCTCTCCAGCGATGCCGCATTGACTATCGGTACATCGAAGTGTTTAAGTACTTGTATAATAACGCCACCATGTCAGTCCGGGTACAGGGGCAGTGCACGAAGGCGATCTCCATATAAAGAGGAGTAAGACAGGGAGACGTCATTTCTCCGAAACTGTTTACGGCCAACATAGAGGACGCCTTCAAACTCTTGGAATGGTGAGGACTTGGCATCAACATTAATGGCAAATACATCACTCACCTTCAATTTGCCGACGACATTGTGGTCATGACGGAGTCGCTGGAAGATCTAGGACGAATGCTCGGCGACCTCAACAGAGTATCTCAACAAGTGGGTCTTAAAATGAACATATACAAAACGAAAATAATGTTTAACGTCCATGTCGTACCCACCGCACTCACCGTTGGGAACTCTACTCTTGAAGTTGTCGACAAATACATTTACCTAGGACAGGTAGTCCAGTTAGGTAGGTCCAACTTTGAGAGAGAGGTCAATCGACGAATCCAACTCGACTGGGCAGCGTTCGGGAAACTGCGCAACATCTTCTCATCCAAAATACCTCAGTGCCTAAATACTAAAGTTTTTGTCAATGTGTGTTACCAGTGATGATATATGAATCAGAGACGTGGTCTCTTACTATAGGTCTCATAAAATAGTTCAGAGTTGCTCTGCGAGCTATGGAGAGAGCTATGCTCGGCGTTTCTCTACGTGATCGAATCAGGAATGAGGAGATTCATAGAAGAACCAAGGTCACCGACATAGCCCTTCAGATTAGCAAGCTGAAGTGGCAATGGGCGGGCCACATAGCGCGAAGATCGGACGGGCGTTGGGGCAGAAAGATTCTAGAGTGGAGATCTTGTGAAAACCGCAGGAAGTCGTTGGATGCAGGTGTCATCGGACCGGTTACGCTGAAAAGCGATTGGCGAGGCCTATGTTCAGCAGTGGACAAGTATAGGCTGAGATGATGATGATGGTGATGATCATAATAATATTTTGTGCCCCCGCCTACCCACCTGGGATCTGGCGTGGTGCTATAATTATTAATAAATAAATAATATCAAGTTCCTTAAGACTAAGATTATTGCTAATACTACATAATATTTATCATACCTGTAATAAAAATATATTTTTGATTATTCTTGTTTAATATTATCTATACTTTCAAATATTGTAACTCAATATTACAAACAACTATAGCATGTCAACATAATATCGTTAAATTTTTGAAATTTACGTTGGGCTGGGGCATTATCTCGACCATATGGGTTGGAGTGTGGGGTGAGACAGGGTGGATTGAGTTCGCCAACGCTCTTCAACCTGTATATAAATGAGTTGATCGGTGAGCTCAGCAGCAGCAGGGTCGGTTGTCATAAAGATGGTGTCTGCGTTAATAATATCAGTTACGCAGATGACATGGTGCTGCTGAGTGCGGCGGTTTGCGGTCTGAGAAAATTGGTTGGCCAATGTGAAAAATACGCCAATACGCATGGCCTGGTTTATAATTGTAAGAAGTCGGAAGTAATGGTCTTTGAGGCTGAAGGTAGAAGCCCTAACAGAGTTCCTTATAGAATACTTCTTAACGGCATGCCTTTACAGAGGGTATTTAAATTTAAATACCTTGGTCATATATTGACTCCCAGCCTTAAGGACGAGCACGATATTGACGAGAGCGGAGAGCGCTATCAATAAGAGCAAACATGCTGGCTCGCAGGTTTGCGCGCTGTTCGCTAAGAGTCAAAATTACACTCTTCCGAGCGTATTGCACAACCTTCTACACGTGCAACCTGTGGGCTAGATATACGCTTAAATCGTACAGCGACCTCCGCATTCAATATAACAAAGCTGGTGGGGCTGCCTCTATTCTGTAGCGCCTCTAGGATGTTCGCTGATGCTCAGGTAGACTGTTTTTACACAACTATGCGGAAACGGTGTGCCTCCTTAGTGCGCAGGGTGAGGGCCAGCTCAAACAGCGTTCTAAATATGATAGCCAGTAGGTTAGACTATGCATATTTAAGTCGCTGCTGCGCTATCTCACATGGGATAGAACCCTAATAGTAATTGAGAATAGGTAATACTAACATTAGTCTTAAGTCTACTAACCTATATGTGAGTCCAAGTTACTTGAATAAAAAGTTTCTATTCTATTCAATTTTATTAAGTCATTTGCATGACTTCATTTTATATATAGATACATATTTATAAAATACATGTAACATGTGGATGTAATAATTCAAATATAACAATATGAAAATTGCAAATATTTTGTATAACATCTCCAATCCAATATTTTTACACTGAAACACCTTCAGATAAATTACAGCATGTATAGTGCGCTTTGTTCTAGGATTCGCCACTCGCGAGAATCACGTCTTTGATACTTTAAGGACTATATAATGAATTCTAATATTCGAGAATAACACTGGCAAAGTTAGTTCGCTCGTGCTTCACTCGTTAATTTCCTAGTAATTTGAATATGCTGATTTAGTTTACAAACGTTTCATAAAATTTAATTTATTGGGCACATTTGCGAAGGACACACTCTCAAACAAATAAGATGTGAAGAGGAAACGTCCCTTACTTGATGTAAATATATTGTTATGATAAGTGGAGGTAAATAATGCACATCGGCTAAAGAGGGATATAATCGGTGATATTTGGCTTCGTAGAGCGTCTCTGTCACATATTATGTGACAATAACGACTGACGAAAGCGACAAAACGTCACATGATGTACTAGACGACGGCTTACGAAGCCAAAAGTAGTAGTAGTATAGTATTATCTCCCTCTTTAGCCGATGTGTATTATTTACCACCGCTTACCATACGTTAGTTGTTTGAGATTAATTTTGTGATATCTAGGCAGAATCAGAATCAGAATATTTTTTATTCATGTAAACCATTACAGTATTTATGAATCGTCAAAATAGTAACAAAGACACTACCACCACCTCGGAATGTCATTCCTGTGGAGAAGAAGGGCAAGAAACTCCACGGTTACTCTTTTAAAATAGTATTTTTACAATTTTTCCATCTACATTTTGTTGTGGGGTATGGGAGAACAATGTAGTATCAGGTGACTCTAAATTAAATTAACAAAGTTAAACTATTCATGTGAATGGCTACATGGTTCTCTCATTTACAGATAAAGAAATGAGGAAGAAAAATGATAAATTTTATTTAACTACTAGAAGGAAGAGAGGGAATAATAAATAATTATAGCTGAACATGTTATCCACATTCTGGTGGAGCTGGAACAACACCTATCCAAGCATTTTATCTTTTAAATAATTATCTAGAGTATAGTAAGCTCGCTTGCAGAGCGTACGTTTAATACAGGCTTTTAATTTATTTTCACTAAGTTGAGTGACGTCAAGTGGAATTTTATTGTAAAATCTAACACAGTATCCCATGAAAGACGTGTGAATTTTAGACAGACGAAATTAAGGTTGATCCAATTTATTTCTATGTCGCGTGTACAATGCTTATCACCTATCACCTAGCTGATTAAATAGATCCAAATTTTTTCGTGTGTACATTATGTTTTCATAAATATAAAGGCTGTATGCAAAATATAGAAAAAAATACAGGTTGCACTGACGACTTGGTCGGCTTGGGTTGGCGGTGTAATAGGTTTGTTATGTTGGCAAATCAATAACTTCTTTTCTAATTATTTTGTATTTTAATACCACTGATACAGTATCGACTTGTGTCGCCAGTTCTGATTTATTGAATGTTTTGAATTTATTGTACGATATTTATACACGTTTACATACTATTTGCCTAGTATCTAAAGTTACCTGCGATAGTAACACAAAAGTGCAGTAAAATTAACTGGCAGCCAGGTAGGGTTGTAATCAAGTTATAAGATTGGTTTAAAAATTTTGCAATAAAATATGCCGGTATTAACAGTCACTCTACTATCTAAAAGACACGTTTTGTTCTTCGTTCGTCTTTTCCGTCCCACTTACTAGACCCACATTTCAAAAATTTCTTGTTACGTCCTAAAATAAATTTAGTTCTTGTTTCGTCCTACTTCATCTAAATTACCAAAGTACTGTTAGTAATAAATGTGTTGCACCTTTCAACATATTTTTTATTTTATACGCGTATGACGAGAAGTGCATGGTAATACTTGAATCATTGAGAAAGAAAATTACTTCATCCATTTCGGTTGATCGGAGTTTATACTGGTATTAAAACCGATACTAGTATAAACGAAATAAACGGCTAAGGAAACTTAATATTTACGCTTTGCAAAACACATGATGATATATATGCCTACTGCTATCTTCCCAGTCAACGTATTATTAGGTTGAATCAATGAGTCTTACAAAATCTTGGTCAAAGTAGGTACCAGGGCATCACAATATACCTTACGTATGATTTTAGCTCATGAACAATACACTCGAACGAGATGGGTGAGTAATATTTTGCATGTATTGTCTGCCATCTGAGCCAAACATCTCTGTAGTCCTATGATATCCTGGTATTTCATTCCAACGTTCTCACCCGTTTTCCAGTATATCGCTTATACCAGCTAAGATTTTTTAGTCCCTCCCTCCTTCCTTCTGGTTATGGTTTCTTGGTACTTTGATCTAAGATTTTAAATAACATACACATATAACCAAGCACAAAGTATGAGACATAACAAGAATAAAATACTAAATTAATTTAAAAAAAATATAAATATTTTAAAAATTAAAATTATAACGAATAGAATGTGGTTCGAACGAAGATTTTTTTTTGTGGGACGTAACATTGTGGGACGAACAAAGAACAAACCAAAGGCACATATAGAATTTATTATACCATTAATAAAGTCCATTAATTGTGTAATTTATCAAAACCAAAATAACAAAATTAAAATTTTCGTTGAAATCGGCGTCAAGCAGGGTTGCGTGTTGTCCGCTAGATTGTTTATAATATATCTGGATAAAAGTCTTCAAAGACTGAAAGCGATGAATGAAGGTGTACAAATGGGTGACCTAGTGGTAAACCATCTACTTTATGCAGATGACGCGGTTTTAATAGCGCCAACAGCCACTGATCTGCAAACACTAGTCACAGTTATGAAAGACGACTGCATGAACAATGGCTTACACTTGAATGTAAAGAAAACCAAGATTATGGTTTTTGAAAGGGAAGAAACCAGAACGAATGTAAGGATTGTGGTTGGTAACGATGTGCTGGAGCAAGTGAATGAGTTTTTATATCTTGGATGCGCCTTCAGTAAGGATGGGAAATACACCGCTGACATAGAGAGAAGAGTGAGAGCAGGGAACAGGGTGAATGGTGCGATGGGAAAGCTACTTGGAAGCCGGCACTTAAGCCATATGGCGCAGCTGGCCATATATAACGGAGTTCTTGTCCCAACGCTGTTATATGGTAGCGAGAGCTGGGTATGTAAGAAGGAGAATGAAAGTAGGATAAATGCGGTAGAAATGCGAGCTCTGCGGAAGATGTGCGGATTGAAGCTGACAGACCGCATTAGCAACAGCGTAGTAAGAAAGCGAGTAGGTATGAAAGATAGTATCGGTGTAAAGATGAGAAAGGGCATGCTCCGTTGGTTCGGGCATATAGAAAGAAAGCCAGATGAAAGAATGACAAAACAGATATACAATGTGAAAGTGGAAGGATGCAGGTACCGGGAAAGACCTAGACTATCTTACCACGACCCAATAAACCGAGTCTTATCTGATGGAAAAGTCAAGAGTCTCCGTAACCGACGAGCGTGTATGAGACGAACTATGAGAGTAGAGGAAGCCAGAGAGGTATGTAATGAACCTGTTGGAACTCTGTACTCTCTGCCTACCCCGCAAGGGATCTGGCGTGATGATATAGATAGATAGAAAATTTTCAATGTGAAATTGGTGGTAAAATTTAAAAATAATATTAGTTTGAGTGCGAGTAATGGCACAACTTATCACGACAGTGCGCCAACAGCACACCACAAGTTTGTTTGGTTATTTCGAACAAACTTTCATCCTACTGCATAATAGGTACGTTCATATGGAAAACTTTGCGTTTTGTCTTAGTTTCTGATGACACTGCTGTTTTTGTAATATTATAGTTCGTTTTAGATAAAGTTTAGTAAATCCATTTGGTTTAAAATGGACGTTCAATTTGGTACTTAACATATTTGTTTCCGTTTTCTTATTAATTCGATTAAAATAGCAAGAAAAGTTTTTGACTACGTACCAGAAGACGTGAAGTGGGCAGGTAGGTCCCCTACGAGATGGGCCGATGACCGGGCGAAGGTCGCGGGTAAACCTTACTATGCCTGCAGCGCAGGACCAGTTGTCGTGGTGATCTTTCAGGAAGGCCTTGCGGTAAAAGTCTTCCGGCAGAAGACTGAAAGTCGCAAGGTATGTTAAATGGAGTTTTATGATGTACCCACAATATATTAAATACTTTCTATACCTACCTGTTACCATACTGACGACTCACGAGAACAGCGCAGTACATTGTCAGTGCCTCCCTTATCATCATCGCTCGGCACTACGCCCGTTAGCGATTTTTTAGAAGGCACGGAATAGTAAATAACCAATGTTTGATTATCATTCCAATAAATTTCATTTGATGATGTCTAACTCTATCTATCCCTTGCGGGGTGGGCAGAGAGTACAGAGTTCCAATAGGTTCTTTCCTTACATACCTCTCTAGCTTCCTCCACTTTCATAGTTCGTCTCATACACGCTCGCCGTTTACGGAGACTTGATTTGCCCTTCAGGTAAGACACGGTTCATTTGGTCATGGAAAGATAGTCTAGGTCCTACCTGGTACCTACATCCCTCCACTTTTGCATTGTCTAACTCTGTTGTCATTCTTTCTTCCGACATGTAGATGTCACAAAAATGTTGACCCATACTAGGTAGCTACCGTATGTCTCGGCACATATTGCGTTTACGTGTTTTGCCAAAAATATAGGTAATAATAATACAATGAGTAGGTGTGCAATTAGTGTAATATTTATATGGTAACAAGAGTTTTTTCCTTAGAACGAAGCGAAACCAAATAAAGTGTACATTGTGTTGTGTGTTACTAAACTATCTGTTTATTTTGACCACCAACTTCTGATCTATTGAAGTACCTATAAAGACAAATCTGAGGTTGGCGCCGTACATTAATACTTATGCAAGGACAGGTGCTTATCTGGGACGCAATACATTTTAATCACGACTGTCTATCACTCACGATAAACTTTTCAGACAGCGAATTTTAACGCAGTTGTTGTGTAGCTAGAAATGAGGCTGGAGTTCAGTAACATTAGTGGTGTTTCCAATGCGTAACACTAATTTTTTTTTCTTCCAGCATACCAACTATCAACCTTTCCTAACATGAAAGCCGGTTTTCGTGTTGGCATGGTCCTTGACCAATTTTAATAGGTCTTATATTATTACTCACCCAAGAAAATATGACGCCATTAACGCCCCCTACAATAGCTGTTAAATCGTCCAGTAAGTAACGATATAGATTTGAGTGATTAAAGTACTGTATAATATTGAAACAATATTAATGTAATGGAAAAATTATCTAACTAGGTTATAGCTATCTCGTAATCGCAGGCTCTGCTTAACGACACTTCGGAGAAAATTATTTTTTGGGGCGGCCCGGTTGGCAAGTTAGCAGAGTAGATACCTATTTACTTATAGGTAGAAGAATTTATATTTTTAAAAGGTATAAGAAGACTAAGAACAACAAGGTCAACGACAAGAATCACGGGTCTTAGATGACCCGTGATTTTTGTCATTAGCCTCTCAGCCACTTTGTCACGGCGTTTTGAGGAGTATTTGCGTTTCCTTAAGGTTTAATTGATTGTTTAGATGACTGCAACACATTACACCTATCTTTACGTTGTACCTAATAGTCTACCTATATTGTTTATGTGTAGAAGCTAGACATAGGAAAAGTGCCTCACTGCTCAAATTCTATCATTTGTATCTGAAACAGTGTAAAGATTCGAATCCCACTGTCTCATTAACTGACATCAAAACGAAGGAGTTTATATGTTCGTCCGTATGTATGCTTTTTTTCTATGTTATTTCACCGATATATCCGTTAATTGTGTGTCATCGGTATTGAAACTTTAAGTTTGAAGCTACACCAGGGAACTCCTAAACGACAAATAATACGAACCTGTAGATTGTGTTATTATGGGTATTATATCAATCCTGTAGGTACCTTACTGTAGAACTAAGGAGAATAATATATAAATATGAACAACTAATTCACTCGTCACTTGTACAAGAAATAACTTTTAGAAATGAGAAAACCGACTACAAACCGCAAAAAATAAATATTTTAGGTCGGTGCCAAGTAACCGACTGCACTAACCGGTACCGAATTCAAATATTTATTTTTCGAATTTTGAAGTCGGTTTTTTGGAACATTTGAAAAGGCTAAATTCAAGCACAGTAGGCCCACCGACCGACATCGCGTCGCGTTCGTTTTGTGAGACGGAAAGTTTAGAGAATGTAAGATCGAGATTCAGTTTCAGATTGGAATGAGCTACAACAGCAACAACGCATCACCACGTCAGATCCCTTGCAGGGTAGGCAGGCCGTACAGAGTTCCAACAGGTTCTTTCCTAATGGGTGAAACATAGTGAGACTGTTCATAGTATTAAGATCTAATTCCATACCTATGTTATAACAAATAAATAATTCATTCATTCATTCATTCAATGGAATGAGCTATGAAGCATTTTGTTTGTTCTGTAAGATATGCGCCTCTGCATTCTGACTGGTGAATGTAAATTCGGGATTCAGATACAAATGAGCACACAAGCGGGGGTGGCTAAGTACACT
The DNA here is from genome assembly GCA_905147815.2 of Phalera bucephala. Taxonomy (NCBI): domain Eukaryota; kingdom Metazoa; phylum Arthropoda; class Insecta; order Lepidoptera; family Notodontidae; genus Phalera; species Phalera bucephala. Next base: position 20,030,617 of record LR990612.1, read on the forward strand.
CACTTTTCACCGACGATGTTAGATTCCATGTAATACGGGGCGAGCCTATTGCTATATTCCGGGCACAATTCCAGACATCGGACTCATATTAGGAAGTTTTCGTTAGAAAAGCTTCATTTGTCTGACCTAGGATTTATACCCAGGACCTCGAGGCAGTTTTTGCCATTCATGTTTCATATCACTGTATCGTATTAGTAAAAATCGACACATGTCTCGTAGATGCACAAATAATACTTATTCAGTAGAAGTTTCGAACACTGCCCTGATTTAATGAAATGAGAGCATACTTCCAAAAAGCGGAAATGTACGACTACAGTTCTGAGAATGACGTAGCAAATTGCACCTTTAGAACGGTATACTCTTAACTCAAAAATCTGAGAAATCGAATTACGGTCATAGAGGGCCATTAAAAGGTACGCTCTATCTGGTGAATATTTAATTACTCTACGCGAGCCGCTCGGTTCTGAAGGGACGCGATTAGTTTCTCAAAAACTCGATTTTTTGAGATAATAGACTTATCTGTTCTGAAAGTGCGAAATGTGAATCATACCTACAATTTTAAAATAAATAAGTTACCTACTGAGAGCTAAGAGTTACTACAAGGCTCCAAGTCCTTTGTTAAGTCGTGAGTAATCATAATGATACGCAATATTCATTAGTTATTCATACCAATGTACCATATACCTATGTGTTTTGACTATTACAATTTGAGGTGTTCCTATAGTACTCGTACGTAAGTACATAGTTTAAAATTAAACTTTTTGATATACGTCTGCACTAATCTGTCATTAATTGCTACCTAACTGTATATACCCGTTTCGTAGACCCAGCAACATACTTTAGCAGTACCTAGGTACTTTAGACGCGATAGGGCTTAGTGTTTTCATATTTTTTATGTCTTGTCTGACTTAAAACCATAGAAATACATTTGCCAATTTCACAATGCAAATGCTAACAGCTAAATTTGGGGTACCTGTCCTACCGTTATGTATATAGTAGGTACTATGCATATCCGTACCTACTTATCTACGCACACAATTATCAAAGTCGAGCGAGCGAGCGAGCATATCGACATTTTACGTATATTTCTATATTCCCGCCTATCGTAGATCCGAGTATAGAATTTCCTTTCAAATGAACCCTTGGGGAAAATCTGGTTCAAAACTGAATGGATATCTCGTGATTGTCTGTGCCTGCATGTGGCGAGCCCGAGCGTAATAAATCCCTGCTATTAAAACTGATTTATGCAAAAACCACATTTACCTACCATTAAACCAAAATCTAAAATAAAAACATACTTTTTGAAATAGAAACTATTAAATGTGTATTGTGCCAGAGCGGTCAGCACATTTGTAAATCCATCGCAGCACTTGGTCGTCTTTTGTACATAGGTACCTATGCTTTTCATAGGTATTTAATTTTTACATGCCGTATAGCGATGCGACACTTTTACTGCCATATAATCAAAGCTCTTTTGATGGTATATTCCCCGTTAAGATTGCCCCTTAGATAGACTATTGGTACATACCTGCGCATCTTATAATTCGTTCGTTAGGGCAGAAAGATTCTCGGGTTGCGACCATGTACCGGAAGACGTGGAGTAGGCAGGCCATCCTGCTACATGGGCTGATAAGTTTGTGAAGGTTTTGGGTAAAAGCTAGATGCATATTGCACAAACCCTTCAGATGTTTGGGAGAGCCCTATCTATGTACTACAGTAGGAGTCTTCTGGCTGAAAAAATCTGTTAATATAGTACTAAGTTCTTAGATTCACGCGAATATTACACATGAGATAAAACTGTTTTTCGGAAACGTCGGGAAAATAAAAATCAAATTCCGCGATAAAATTCGAAAAATAGTTTTATTTCTTACTTAATATAGAATATAAAATATTGCTTTGGCTTTTGAATTAGTCCGATTATAAACCTGTTTCATACCCGTACATACAGCTGCTCGGGGCCAGTGCCGCCAGTATTGCGATGTAAGATTGTGTCGCAATTAGTCAGTTGAAAAAATACCAAATGCTCCTTGAGAACCACTCTTTTTTTCCTAAATTTCTTTTAGAATCTACGTAACGTAATATATCGTCACTACCACATCTTCACTACGATGATCGTGAAATTCACATTTGCCTTAGGTATATTCTGTAATAAATGCTACAGCATTGCAGTTTGGCAGAGAGCCGGAACACTTAAAACAGAGTCGAACCACTAAACCTTATTCAAATGTTCCTAGACAGGCACAGTTAGGACTTATTTGCATAATTCATATTAAATCCCCCTTTGATATGTGTACTTAAGGTTCCGGGTTCGGGCTGTGTACTAGTTTTGCTGAGTATGTCTTTAGTTCATAAAGTTACAAGTGTTTTATTATTAACGATAATATTGATTCTGAAACCTGATAAATATAGGTATGTGTCATCTTTTTACAACATACTTTTATTTAACTTGTAAAGTTTGTAAAGTTCATATGTCCATCTGTCTTTCCAGTTCAACTCTTGTGATCGATTTTTCAAGCATTTGCGGGTATCCATTTGACCTGAAATTTGGCATACGTGTGTAAGTTCGGTGACAATATGCAATAAAATAGTATTATGAAGCTGGTCTGATGATGGAGTTGGAAGGTAGCTAAAGGAACATGTAAAATATATTACCTAACCCCCTCGTGTTTAGGCTTATTAGATTGATACTGACAAGTACTATACAACCCGATGGTATTCAGGGGCTGATGATGAAGCCGAAAGGTGAACAATAGAACCACCCAACTACGAACATAACCCCGCCGTGTTTAGGCTCGTTGGATATGTCTTGACGAGTACTTTTAACCCGGATTATGCCCAGGGTCTGATGATGGAGCCGGAAAGAAGCCATAGGAACTCCTCAATAAAGCAAGATATCGTCGTTGTTTTATGCTATAGAAGCTTGTTTTGAAAAAAGTATTTTTAAATTTTATAATTTATATCCCCATAGTTTTGCGAATACTTATTAATACTACTATAAAACACATTTCACCTTTTAGACACAAAAACAATTTGTAAATTGGAAGCACAAGGCGAAAATAATTGTAAAAATCTACAACTTGATGCATTTAAAACTTTCTGTAATAAAATGTTGCTTTGAAAATAAAAGTAGGTACTTAACGATCTTTTCGTCGAGAAATATGTAGCAGATATGAAGTATTATTTTAATGAAATACTGGTAAAATACATCAACCATAGCAATATTATTATGTCTGTATTTAATTTCAAAGTAGGTACCTATTGCAGGTCTTTTTCTGCTTTTGACAGGTAACGATGCAATGTATGTCAAATTTTGTTTCATAATTCTTTTCTGTTGTCTGTCAGTAGCATTGCCTCGCTCAAACAGTTAAACCAATTTTCATATTGATGTTTCGTTTGATAATTGACATTGCGCAAACGGGACTCCAATTTTGGCTGCCAATTTGTGAGGGATCTGGCGTGATGATACTGTAGAGACTAGTTATATATGTATGCTTACCCCGCAATGGATCTGGCGTGATGATATAGATTGATTACCACGGTAACGGAATATTCCTAAACCAATATTGGCTACTATCAACCTAACATTAAGAAAATTAACAGATGTTCGGCAAATCTCGGCATAATTTAATAACGTTTATGTACGGCAGGTTGGTGCGTGTACCGGAAACGGAAGTTATGCCGCCCCGCGTCCACTTCTGTTTGCGGACCGTTCTGTTTCTTCTCTTTACTTTAACAACAAATACGTGACTGGAAGTAGATTACTGTTCCCTACTGAAGAAGTGCATCATTTGGATCAATTTCATAATACATACATTACGATAATTTAATAGATACTTTAACTTCTAGCTTAATTAACGCAATACCTAAAATCAGTTTGTTCTAAATCGGCAACTGAATTAGTTTCAATTATTTATATAGTATGTTATTGTTTTCTTATTATTAAGTATTGGTCTATATGTATTAATAAATGTATTAGGCACTCGTTCAATTCGCTGTGTTAAACAAAATTTATTCATGATTAAAATTAATATGCCGAGTTCAAACGCAAATATTACACGTCGACAACGTCGTCGACGTCTAACACCTGAGTGCTATCTGTAATCATGAGTGCTGCAAAGCACTCGAAACGTCGGGAACTTTAAAATAAAAAATAAACCGCGATAAAATCGCTTTATTCATCAATATGCCGATTCTAAATTCATTTCAATACATATACCTCAAGAAACACTTTAAAAACCTATTCGTATTTTGGAACGAAGGTACAAAACAATATTATTTAATAGTGTTCGTGTTAAAAAGTACTCTTGTTTTGACTTTGACGGGTTCAAGTGTCCTAGGCCGGACAAGTGTAATTTTTTGATATAAAAAACTGGTATCATTGTGTCCGGTATAATCTCAGATCGCTCCCTATTACATGGGACCAAACGTCGTCGGCGAATAGTATGTGTACACAGTACATCTCTGCCACCCCGGCTTGGGAAATATAGGCGTAACCATGTTTATTTTTGTTAAAGAAGTTCAGAACCAATTCTGTCTTTTCTTTAACTGTCACGTGTTTTAAACCACATAATACGTTTCGTGCATGAATGCGCAATCACGTGTTCACAGGACGTATCAAAACTATTTATGGTAGGCATGTATCATGCAGATATCGCGCAATGTCCCTCGGCCGGTCACGCGAAATATAATAAAATAATCATCAGGCGTTTTTATAAAACTGATACAAGCAGAATAATGCTTGAGGTAAAGCAATAAATAGGTGGTCTATGTGTGTAAAAATATTGTATTTGTATGTAAAAATAGTATGTAGTGTACCTAGGTGTTTTGATACCGATTTAAAAAAGCTTGGAAAAAGGGCGACAATATTCGTAAAGTAGAAAAAGAGACACCAAGAGCTCGTAACCCTATGCGTTGGATCGATCAGCCACCACGACATCTAAGGCGATACATGCAAAAGCCGAGCAGGTTAGCAAAACGTAATTAGCGAATGCGTTGTTTCATGAGGAAGATCTTCAATACTGAGAAGATCGACGCAAGGAGGAAAATCATCATGTATGAATATGTTTGTGGAAAGTTAGGCTGCCCTAACAGCAACTAGTTCTTTATATCACAAAGGTAAATAATAATAAACAAAATATCACAAAGGCTTAGTTCATAAATTCTGTTAATGGTTACGCTACAAACTCCGGTGTTAAGAATTTATTTCCTATACTTATCACGCCTTCGGTCGCTACAGTAATTCAAGCTAGATTTAAATAGTTTTTTGCATTATGTTAATCATTTTATTTATGAAGTCTATAACCCGAATGCGTATATTTCCATACTGAGACATTACATATGTATATACTGCTTAGTTTTAGCTCCAAAGCTAAAAATAATCATTTGAAATTCAATTAAAAGTTTTCACTCGGCTGTGGCAGCTTGTGCCGGTAGTCTGATGTCGGTGTTATTGTTTTTAAATAAGTTTGCGGCTAGTGGATACGATGTTCACATCTAGAAATCAACGCTCTATGCTTATGTTTGGAATCCATATCGGCAGTGGTCCGCAGCTGCTCATGTCCGTAACATTTACTCTCGACTATACACGTGATCTCTGGTCAGTGCTAAACACGCAGCACCTTTACCGGTGGCAGGTTACCACCGTGGCTGATAACACCTTCCCAGCAAAGTCATGCCGCCAAGCGATCCAATTTTGTCAGAGCATGGTTGGGTCGCTTGGCGATTTGACGAAGGCAATTCCGTGCAATTTTTCTTTCCATCAGGTGATATAGGTTTAACCGCTGATCAGGACTCAATAAAAAAAATACTAAGACAGTAGGTAAGTCTTTCAGGACAGTACGGGTGGGGGGTTAGCAATTAGATTAAATAATACCTTAATATATACTAGGAACACGAAACAGAATATACTGCTTCTTTCTTCCAACGAAATATAAATTCTTGGTTTACCATTTATTCAGTCTCAATTCGTGAAAGCACTACAGGCTGCGATTTACTGCGGATTCACAGGAATTGTTCAGACAATCACTTCGAAGGCAAGACAATTTCCTTTGTCAAGCTCTCGGCAGTCAACACAGATGTGATTTTACGCTCCGCTTGCGGGACATGCCACTATTAATGCTGTGTTCGGTGCATAACCAGATGGAGAAACAGAACCAGACATAATCATAATATGTGCTTTTGAGGTTTCAGAAGTAATTTGCTGGGTTTGGTTGGTTTATAAGGCTCATGTATCACCTTGTTTTCCCTTACTAGGACTCCAATGTCATCGGTGAGTGGTATAATGGTGGCCAGATTGAAATAAATATGTACAGATGAATATAATCTAGACATATATTTGTTCGTAAGATTCGAGTATCCCTATAAGACGTCAAGGGTGACCTTTGCCCAGTAGTGGGATACAGAATAGGCATAAGTGTAAAGATGAGAAAGGGTCCGTCGGTTCGGGCATATAGAAAGAATGTCTGAAAAAAGAATGACAAAACAGATATTCATTACGAAAGTGGAAGGATATAAGTACCGGGGAAGACCTAAACTAACTTACTGTGACCAAATAGACCGAGTCTTATTTGAAGGACAAGTTGAGAGTCTCCGTAACCGGCGAGCGTGTATGAGACGAACTATGAGAGTGGAGGAAGCCAGAGAGGTATGTAAGGAAAGAACCTGTTGGAACTCTGTACTCTCTGCCTACCCCGCAAGGGATCTGGCGTGTTGATATAGATAGATAGATTCTATTACACATTTGTGCTTGAACTCTTTTATTACTTATCACCGATTTTAATTGAGCCCCGTTTCATTAGCTAAACCGATTCTATCCCGTTTTGTCCAGAACTTGGTTGTGTTGTCCTTTGTCCTGTATAATTGTTGATTACAAAATCCCTTGTTTAATTTCCGCGTGAACGTCCGTTTGATCTTAGTTGTTTATTTTGAGCAACTGAAAACGCTCTATCAAACCCTAATAATATTGTCGTGGAATTCAGTTGTCTGTTCCTATTAATTAATTGATAATATTTGGATTCCATCTGGAATTGTTTGTAGTCCTTTGGGTACTAATTGCACGGTCACTGTTTTAGGAAATTCATGAGGTTTCATTTTATATATCTAACCTAACTACTTATGTACTACGTACCCATTATACCTATAATTGCTTTACCACAAGTAAAATTAACATAGATAGATAGGCAATGTAAATTGTACCATGAATATTATATGAAGAGGCCAAGAGTAAATTTCCTTTATTTATTCCGGTGTCGTAATGCTCCAATTATGAAATTGACATTATGAAATTGAATTGACTCTACGGTCGAAGGGGGCTAATTACAATTTTATCAGTATAGCATTTTTTTTCTTTTTGATTATCCCAGCGGGTATCTTTGCGAATCTTTACAATCAAATTTAGACATATGCAATTGCTATCTACTATTATTATCAGGTCTATAAAAAACTGAAATCAAAACGGCGCGCTAATTGTGGAGGTTACATATTGAGGCGGCAGTCCACAATTAGCGCGCGTGCGTGCTATCTTATATTAATAAAATAAGTAAGGTTTTTGCGAAAAATATCTTAATATTTATGTCACTGATTTGGTTTTGTTTATCTTTTAAAGTCATTTAATTTCTGAGTCATTGATAAGTGCATGTAGTTACTCTTATTAAAAATTATATCGTCCCATTTCAATTAAACTCGGCTTAGTATCAATATAATCATCATTACGTAACAGTTATATAAAGCTTTATTGCATTACTATTGTTCTGTGTGTTATCTCTAAATTTGATATATCTAAGTAACTAGCTTAAGAAGTTATTGTACCTGAATGATGGACATTTAGTTTTGTGTTCTTGAATACTCTTGGGAACACTCGGCTCAAATGTGATGTAAGAGGATGTCAAATACTAGCTACAATTTCCATCACTTTGACTCTTATCTCTGATTTTATTTAGCACAATCGTACAGTAATGAGCAAGGAAGTGTACATGAAAGAATGTAACGTAAATATAACCAATCTGCTGATTTTAATGACCCTGCCCACTGTAGCGGTTAACATTCTCGCGCTGACCAGCTACATGGCCATTTTCTGTTCACTGCCGCGCCAATAGGTTGAATATAGGTATTTGATCATACTGTCACTACCATTATGGCAGAAATATATTATTGAAACCAGACTCTACGCCACTTCGGACTGCTATTGAAATTTTTAGAGCAAAACTGAAATAACACTGGCCGAACCTGGATTCGTATCCAGGACCTAACGATCGCCAGCTGCACCTTGCACTACTGGTCCAATGAGGCAGTTCCATTTAAACTCCATTACAAAGATAACCGAGAGAAAAAAAAAATTGTAATCCTATAGAAAAAACTGTCGTTAAACTCATCCGAAAGTAATTATAAGTTACTGCGGGGACAAAACGAATAGAAATAACATTTTTATGGCTATTAGGACTATTTATAGGCTTTCTTCATAAATTATTAAGATTATTACAATAGATAGGATATTCTGATCCCAAAGTGGTTAATAGTACGAAATACGCATAGATTAGTTTTCTTGCAGTGTTGACCGTTATCCCAAATAAGAAATAATTTAAATTTTAATGCACAGCTCGAGGTGGAAATTTGAACTAAGCCCCCTATTATCACAGCGAAATTTTACATCTGTAAATACACGATACGACATTAAGTTGATATTTCGTCAACAATTAAGTTATATTTACTCGATTTATACAATGGTTTGCTGTTGCTATATTTTTTGTGCTTTTGTAAACTGACTTTAATTAATTAAATTTCTTACTTCTAGACAAAAGCGCTTTTTCCACACTCCTCTATAAGGTCTCCACCTTATAGAGGAGTGTGGTTGCATCAGTCTCACTGAGAGTGAGAAAGATACTATTATGTATCATCATCATCATCATCATCATCTCAGCCTATACTTGTCCACTGCTGCCTCCCCAATCGCTTTCCAACGTAACCAGTCCGATGCCACCTGCATCCAACGACTTCCTGCGATTTTCACAAGATCGTCGGTCCATCTGGCAGGTGGTCGTCCCACGCTGCGCTTGCCAATACGTGGTCTCCACTCTAGAATCTTTCTGCCCCAACGCCCGTCCGATCTTCGCGCTATGTGGCCCGCCCATTGCCACTTCAGCTTGCTAATCTTAACGGCTATGTCGGTGACCTTGGTTCTTCTACGAATCTCCTCATTCCTGATTCGATCACGTAGAGAAACGCCAAGCATAGCTCTCTCCATAGCTCGCTGAGCAACTCTGAGCTTTTTTATGAGACCTATTGTAAGAGACCACGTCTCTGATCCATATATCATCACTGGTAACACACATTGACTAAAAACTTTAGTCTTTAGGCACTGAGGTATTTTGGATGAGAAGATGTTGCGCAGTTTCCCGAACGCTGCCCAGCCGAGTTGGATTCGTCGATTGACCTCTCTCTCAAAGTTGGACCTACCTAACCGGACTACCTGTCCCAGGTAAATGTATTCGTCGACAACTTCAAGAGTAGAGTTCCCAACGGTGAGTGCGGTGGGTACGACATGGACGTTACACATTATTTTCGTTTTGTCCATGTTCATTTTAAGACCCACTTGTTGAGATACTCTGTTGAGGTCGCCGAGCATTCGTCCTAGATCTTCCAGCGACTCCGCCATGACCACAATGTCGTCGGCAAATCGAAGGTGAGTGATGTATTCGCCATTGATGTTGATGCCAAGTCCTCGCCATTCCAAGAGCTTGAAGGCGTCCTCTATGGTGGTCGTAAACAGTTTCGGAGAAATGACGTCTCCCTGTCTTACTCCTCTTTTTATGGAGATCGCCTTCGTGCACTGCCCCTGTACTCGGACTGACATGGTGGCGTTACTATACAAGCACTTCAACACTTCGATGTACCGATAGTCAATGCGGCATCGCTGGAGAGATCTAAGAACCGCCCAAGTCTCGATCGAATCGAAGGCTTTCTCATAGTCCACAAACGCCAAGCATAGTGGCCGATTATACTCCTCGGTCTTCTGTATAATCAGCCGCAGCGTATGTATGTGGTCTATGGTACTAAAGCCTTTCCGGAAACCGGCTTGTTCGGGAGGCTGGAAATCATCAAGCCTGCGTTCGAGACGATTTGTGATGACTCTCGAAAACAACTTGTAAACATGGCTCAGCAGTGTGATGGGCCTATAGTTCTTTAATAAAGTGCTATCACCTTTCTTGAAAAAGAGTACCACCACACCCCTGTTCCATGCTTGCATCGTTTTTCCTTCGAGCAAGACGGAATTAAACAGCCTCTGAAGGACTTTAAGTACCGGCGATCCACCCGCTTTCAGAAGCTCTGCGGTAATTCCGTCTTCGCCCGGCGCTTTGTTGTTTTTAAGTTGGTTGAGAGCCATCCTAATCTCGTACAGGCTGATGTCCGGGATATCTTCAGTATCGGGTTAGCTTGGCTCTTGGGTCTTTTACCAAGTCAACAACAGGTTCAGCTACTGAGGTATACAACTGCCTATAGAACCTCTATCTCCCTGAGCACCTCTGACCTTCTCGACATTACGTTTCCGTCCTCCGTCTTCAGCTTCGTCAACTGGCTTTGCCCAATAGACGCGTCTCTTGCGAACACTTTGGAGCCCTTGTTCTGCTCTATGGTCTCCTCAATACGTCTTGTATTGAAGGACCGTAAATCGTGTCGCAAGGACTTCAATATCTGTCCATTGAGCTGCCTATAGGACTTAGCATCATCGGAGGTTTGGAGCCTCATGGTACGTCGCTCAGCCATAAGGTTTCGGGTGTAGTCAGATAGCTTTTGAGGCCTATTTTTACGGTGGGGCTTAAAATGCTTGGACCCGACCGTATGGACAGCCTCTACCAACCTATTGTTGATTTCATCCACTGATGCGCTGCTGTCTAGCAATTCGAAGCGGTTTGACAATTCGAGTTGAAAGTTCTCGGGGTTTTGGATATGTGCATTAGAAGGTCGGAGCGTAGACTTCATCAGACGCGATCTTTCCATTTTGACATTAATGTTTAATGTGCCTCTGACCATTGGGTGATCACTGCCGGTTTTTACCCTGTGAATCACGGAGACATAATTAAATATTTGTCGCTTGGTGCTCATGATGAAGTCTATCTCATTTTTTGTGAAACCATCAGGGCTCATCCAGGTCCATTTCCTATGAGACGGCTTCTGGAAGAAAGAGTTCATCATAAAGAGTCCCTCCTTCTCCAGAAATTCGGCCAGCCTCTGACCCCTAGGGTTACGCTGCCCATATCCAAATTGCCCCACTCTCAACTCATCATCGCCCCGTTTGCCCAGTCGCGCATTGAAGTCACCCATAACTACTGTAAAGTGTGCTTTGGAAGTATGTATGGCTCTACTAATGTCCTCATACATAACTTCGACCTCATCATCTGAATATGCCGAGGTCGGTGCGTAGACCTGTGTGACCTTCAGCGAATATCTTTTGGATATTCTGAGTATCAGGTACGCTACCCTGCTCGACACACTAGTGATGGACACAACGTTATCTATGAGTGACTTGTGGACGATAAATCCGACACCACCTTGGGACTGCTGTTCGCCCTCCCGGTAGTAAAACAAGTTGCCGGATTTTAAGGTTATCGTGTCCTCGCCCTCTCTTCGGACCTCGGATAAACCAACAATACTCCACCGCAACTTGTTTACCTCTTCTTCCAGCTCAACTAGCTTCTCATCTGTCCTCAATGTGCGTGCGTTGTATGTCACCAGGGCCAATTTTCGGTTTTGGTGGTAGCCGCGTCTCTGCCGGAGATTCTTAGCACCCCTTGTCCTGTCGTTACCATGGCTGCTACCGTGGCCAGGACGAACAGGACCACCGGGGACTAGGGGCCTGGTTTTCTTGCTTTCTTCCATAATATTGGTTGGGGGTGTTTGCCATACTCGCCACGCTTGGCAGGCGGGTTGGCGAGCGCAGTTTTTGGTCGTAGAAGTGTTAAGGGAACGCTGCTGCCCATTCCCTAGTTTTCCCTTAGTCGCCTTGTATGACACCCGATGGGATGAGATGGGTTGGTCCTATTCTAAGCCGGGAACCACGCGGCGGCCACCTGCTGTTGGCATTTATTAAGCTGCCCATAAGATTTTCAATTTAGCATAATAACTACCACATGAAGTGGTAACCGAGACCAACGGCATAGCGCGTATTCCGGAGCACGGAAATGTTCAAAAATGGGATTGTCAGCAACGGTCATCCATCTTATACCTGACTAATGGCCGGTTTCAATATTCTACTCCACGATAGATTTGCTTACTGTCAGTAGTATTTTTACAGTTTTTCCATATAAAATGTCAAAATTTTACTGGAAATAGGCAAATCTATTGTCGAGTTGGATATTGTATAGTATTTTTCACATAGGAAGGGTAGTGACAGTTCTAATTGCCAAACGAAGTTAATATTTAATTCAATGGTGTTAAGACATAAAACCATAAGTATAGAAACGGGTCATGCTTCTTATTGTCATTGAATAAAGTATAATTTCGTATGGCAATTAGAACTGTCACTACCCATCCTATGTGAAAAATATTATAACCGGCCATAAGATGAATGCTATTTAAACTAAGCTATCGCTACAAACACCATTATACTACAGGGCAACGGTTTGCTGATTATAACAATCTGAAAAAACCCTCATAAATTTTTAAAGATTTTTTAGCACTTACCAGTTTTGCGATCGACATTCCACGGCACGTGCATTTAAAGGGTAGCTGGGTCTTTTATACTCCGCTGGTAGAATCGATTATCAATACGGACGAGATGAGTGCACATCCTCGTACCATCGGACGTGCAAGGACGTTGCCTAATCAATTTCCGCACGTATCTACTAGAAAATACGAGCTCGGTGAAAAACGAACTAGGATTTACCGAACCACAAATTGCAGTTCATTTCAATTAATAATACAATACTTTTAGGCTGTGATGAAAAACGCTTTTGTTGTAACGAATTTCAAGAGGTGAGTAAATTTCTTCACCAAAGTGTCATTAGTTTATGAATTTTATTCTATTCCTGAAAGTAATTTGCATTTAATTAAACTTTGCGTTTTCATTTTACTGTAGATCGAGGTTCTAATGAAAGATTTATATCTTACTAATTTGCTCTATCAATTACAGAAATGAAACAACTAGGGATTTTTAAGTAAATTTTAAGTAAAAATTACAGACAACAGGTATATTTCTATCTATTTATGTCATCACGCATGGTCTCTTGCCGGGTAAGCAGAGAGTAAAAGTTCCAACAGTTTCTTCCCTTACAGACTTCTCGGGCTTCCTCCACTCACTTTACTTGTCCTTCAGATAAGACACGGACGACAGGTAATCTGACATGTAGACTAATTTAATAAATATTATACAATAATCCTATAATATTAAACTTATATATGGTATTGTAACATCACAGTCAACATACTTTATACTTTGGCAGTGTGGGAATTTCCAAATTCATTGGGTAATTTATATTTTTTTATCAAACATATAAGTTGCATTGTAGGTTTTACTAAATAAGGCCGACATACATTTTCGCAAATCGTATGATTTTTATGAAAAGCTTTTAAATGCAGGTTTTATTCGTTTTAAAATCGAGAGAAGAGCACAGACCCGCACAGATAAAGCCACACTGACCCACCTAAATGAGTTTGTATATTTTTTTCGTCTAGGCTTATTAATCTGGGTTTGTACTGACAATGTTTACTTCTTTCATGTCATACTTGAAAAATGTTTGTCAGTTACATATTTAATTTAGTTTAAATTTGCAAACTGATTTCTTCGCCGCAATCGGATTGAGAATGATAGTTATTTGCCTTATACTTGGTTATAATTCGTATCCGTAGTAATATTCTGTCTGTAAAATAGTTTTTGATAAACCGTACTTTCTTTGTATGTATACTATATACGTTTTCTATTACTTCTGATTACATATCAGTCACGTTTTGCCGTCATATTATATAAGCTACAGATTTTAGCATGATTATTTCTAATTATTCTCGCGAAATAACTTGCTTTGGTGATGAATACACAGACGTTTTCACTCTTATTTTGAATGTTGAGTTAGCACCTTCAATAATAAAACAAAACGTCACTACCAAACAAAGTAAGATGACCTAAATAGTGTGAAGGTTGTACGCTCAAAGAGATACCTGTGTAGGGGCGGTTGGTTACACTTCAAAGGTTACACAAAGTGCGATATACAACGCTAATAGGAAGACTTAAGATTGTTGCTACGAGTTTACTGATTAATAGCGTTTAGTCGAGAGCCTTTCGGAGATAAAAAGTAATATGATTTGAAAATATGTGGTGTGAGCTAAGGCGTTACAATTGGAAAATATAATTCATTACTACTAGGCAGTCGGAACACGCAGTCACAGACATACAAAAAGTTTTCTTTATGATCTATGTTTTGCTATACCTATTTGACAGAATAAAAGTCTCTTCTTTTAACACTTAGGCTAATGTACCTTAGGGCAAGGAGTTTTTTCTATTTCTTTTTTCTATTATCTGTAAATAGATGTTAACAGAAAAGCAAGCCCGCATTCAGTCGCGTTGTCTTAGTAGTACAGGACATTACGGCATTCAAACTCACACCGTTTATTTTGCACTGCGGGGGTGTTTACAAATTGTTATATTTTTAACTTACTAATCTACCATTAGATCGGAACGCGGTCTCCACTGAAAAGATTCGGCGAGAAACTCAACGGGCTTGCCTTTTTTGTTTAATTATATATGGATTTTTTTATCATATTTTGTAAAGATACATTCATTTTTATATTATATAAAATCATTAATGCGATCCAGCTCCAGTGTGATGCCTTACGACTGAGATATGAGACTAATAATAATATTTTAAAATATATGTGATAATGAAAATCCTACACCACAACCTATTTGACTGTTATAATAAGTCAAGTATTTGAAATAGTAGTAATAATAATTTGCTCTCTTTAAAACTCAATTCTTTCGTCTTTTTACATTATTATTATATCTTAAAAGATATGCAACTTTTTGTTCATAGGTATAAGTACCAGTAGGTTCCAGACTATCATGAACAATAGAAAAACTATAACAATAGCTGTGCTCCATTTCAAGTCTCCCTGTTCCTTTATCTATTTTTAGTACATTTTAAATATCTCATCGTCCTTTACAAATCATCTTAAATCTCAAGTACCTATAATGTTCACCAGCGCACCCTTATTCTGTGAAAGACGGGAGCCACATTGTTAGTCTAGTCGGCGAAATCAATTTGATATCAAAATTCACTCATTGATTTCCAGAAGCGCAGTCTGAAAAATGGAACGGTTTAGAGGCAGGAGCATACCGTCTTATACGTGATATACATACTTACACTCTTGCGTACATTGATTGAAGAATTTTACACAATCTGTTAGTAGGTATTTTGCCTTACGGTAAAAGTTGAAATAATGGTAAGACTTCGTTATGTGCTGATAGACGGTTTGGTCCAGTGGTTAAGAGCTTTGGACGCTCCGCTAACTGTAATGAATGATTGCGGGTTTGATATCGGTTCGGATTGTAATAAATATTAGTGTGGAGCTACGTTTAAAAAGAATAAAAGCAATCTAACTTTAATTTTTCCGGAAAAAACAATTTGTATATTTGCGAATTTTTCAATAAAATTATTAAGATGTCAAACAACCTGCCCGCGTAGTAAATACGGTGCTTGTTACAATCTTGAAGAATGAACACATAAATCATATCAGTTAACTCAACTAGAGGAGGAACGTAATGAATTATTCTTTTAAACAAAAAATGTTCTTCGTACCAACCAAATGCAGACTCTTTATTATTCGGTCTGGGTCGCGAGCGGTTTTTTCGTCTTGTTTGCGGTTTGTGACTTCCTGTAATTTTAATTCCGGATCTAAGAGAGCAGCAACAAGCAAATCGACGAGGCGACACTTAAGACCATGGTCTTAAATTTCGTCGCGTCGATTTGCAAGGGCAAGGCTAATATAATCCAGATTTCAGGTACTTAAAGAGTCGAAAGTCTTTTGAACTATTTTATATATCACTGACATAGCCCACAGGATTAGCAAGCTGAAGTGGCAATAGGCGGGCCACTTAGCGTGAAGATCGGACGGGCGTTGGGGCAGAAAGATTCTAGAGTGAAGACCACGTATTGGCAAGCGCAGCGTGGGACGACCGCCTGCCAGATGGACCGACGATCTTGTGAAAATCGCAGGAAGTCGTTGGATGCAGGTGACATCGGACCGGTTACGCTGGAAAGCAATTGGGGAGGCCTATGTTCAGCAGTGGACAAGTATAGGCTGAGATGATGAGGATGATGATGATTTATAACTTGTGACAGATAATAAAAAAGACTAAATTACAGTGCCGGTGATAGAAGATTTAAGCTTATGAACTGTATACTCGAAAAGATGGGTGGGCATATTTAAGAACCTTATTCAAATTAACAGGATATCTTAGCTACTACAGGCTATTTTCCTTTTCAGTGAAAACTTAATAAGTTACCAATATTTGGTTCGGTTGGGGGGTCCAAAAGTAACACCGAATGTCCGTGGACACCACAAGGAGTCAATAATAATGAAAATTATTGTCTGCCGCAATGCGTGCTTATTGTACTATAGGTGTGAATTTTCTGTTGTGCTATTGTTAGCCGCGTGGTTCCCGGCTTAGAATAGGACCAACCCATCTCATCCCATCGGGTGTCGTACAAGGCGACTAAGGGAAAACTAGGGAATGGGCAGCAGCGTTCCCTTAACACTTCGACGACCAATAACTGCGCTCGCCAACCCGCCTGCCAAGCGTGGCGAGTATGGCAAACACCCCCAATTATGGAAGAAAGTAGAAAAACCAGGCCCCTAGTCCCCGGCGGTCCTGTTCGTCCTGGCCACGGTAGCAGCCATGGTAACGACAGGACAAGGGGTGCTAAGAATCTCCGGCAGAGATTCGGCTACCACCAAAACCGAAAATTGGCCCTGGTGACATACAACGCACGCACATTGAGGACAGATGAGAAGCTAGTTGAGCTGGAAGAAGAGTTAAACAAGTTGCGGTGGAGTATTGTTGGTTTATCGGAGGTCCGAAGAGAGGGCGAGGACACGATAACCTTAAAATCCGGCAACTTGTTTTACTACCGGGAGGGCGAACAGCAGTCCCAAGGTGGTGTCGGATTTATCGTCCACAAGTCACTCATAAACAACGTTGTGTCCATCACTAGTGTGTCGAGCAGGGTAGCGTACCTTATACTCAGAATATCCAAAAGATATTCGCTGAAGGTCATACAGGTCTACGCACCGACCTCGGCATACTCAGATGATGACGTCGAAGTTATGTATGAGGACATTAGTAGAGCCATACATACTTCCAAAACACACTTTACAGTGGTTATGGGTGACTTCAATGCGCGGCTGGGCAAACGGGGCGATGATGAGTTGAGAGTGGGGCAATTTGGATATGGGCAGCGCAACCCCAGGGGTCAGAGGCTGGCCGAATTTCTGGAGAAAGAGGGACTCTTTATGATGAACTCTTTCTTCCAGAAGCCGCCTCATAGAAAATGGACCTGGATGAGCCCTGATGGTTCCACAAAAAATGAGATAGACTTCATCATGAGCACCAAGCGACAAATATTTAATGATGTCTCCGTGATTCATAGGGTAAAAACCGGCAGTGATCACCGAATGGTCAGAGGCACATTAAATATTAATGTCAAAATGGAAAGATCGCGTCTGATGAAGTCTACGCTCCGACCTACTCATGCATATATCCAAAACCCCGAGAACTTTCAACTCGAATTGTCAAACCGCTTCGAATTGCTAGACAGCAGCGCATCAGTGGACGAAATCAACAACAGGCTGGTAGAGACTGTTCATACAGTCGGGTCCAAGTATTTTAAGACCCACCGTAAAAATAGGCCTCAAAAACTATCTGACTACACCCGAAACCTCATGACTGAGCGACGTTCCATGACGCTCCAAACCTCCGATGATGCTAAGTCCTATAGGCAGCTTAATGGACAGATATTGAAGTCCTTGCGACACGACTTACGGTCCTTCAATGCAAGGCGTATTGAGGAGACCATAGAGCAGAACAAGGGCTCTAAAGTGTTCGCAAGAGACGCGTCTATTGGGCAGAGCCAGTTGACGAAGCTGAAGACGGAGGACGGAAACGTAACGTCAAATAGGTCAGAGGTGCTCAGGGAGATAGAGAGGTTCTATGGACAGTTATATACCTCAGTAGCTAAACCTGTTGTTGACTTGGTAAAAGACCCAAGAGCCAAGCTAACCCGACACTGCACTGAAGATATCCCGGACATCAGCCTGTGCGAAATTAGGATGGCTCTCAAACAACTAAAAAACAACAAAGCGCCGGGTGAAGACGGAATTACTGCAGAACTTCTGAAGGCGGGCGGATCGCCGGTACTTAAAGTCCTTCAGAGGCGTTTGATTCCGTCTTGCTTGAAGGGAAAACGCCGGAAGCATGGAACAGGGGTGTGGTGGTGCTGTTTTTCAAGAAAGGTGATAACACCTTATTGAAGAACTATAGGCCCATCACACTGCTGAGCCATGTTTATAAGTTGTTTTCGAGAGTCATTACGAATCGTCTCGAACGAAGGCTTGATGACTTCCAGCCTCCCGAACAAGCCGGTTTCCGGAAAGGTTTTAGTACCATAGACCACATACATACGCTGCGGCAGGTTATACAGAAGACTGAGGAGTATAATCGGCCACTATGCTTGGTGTTTGTGGACTATGAGAAAGCCTTTGATTCGATCGAGACTTGGGCGGTTCTTAGATCTCTCCAGCGATGCCGCATTGACTATAGGTACATCGAAGTGTTGAAGTGCTTGTATAATAACGCCACCATGTCAGTCCGAGTACAGGGGCAGTGCACGAAGGTGATCCCCATAAAAAGAGGAGTAAGACAGGGAGACGTCATTTCTCCGAAACTGTTTACGGCCACCTTAGAGGACGCCTTCAAGCTCTTGGAATGGCAAGGACTTGGCATCAACATCAATGGCGAATACATCACTCACCTTCGATTTGCCGACGACATTGTGGTCATGGCGGAGTCGCTGGAAGATCTAGGACGAATGCTCGGTGACCTCAATAGAGTATCCCAACAAGTGGGTCTTAAAATGAATATGGACAAAACAAAAGTAATGTTTAATGTCCATGTCGTACCCACCGCACTCACCGTTGGGAACTCTACTCTTGAAGTTGTCGACGAATACATTTACCTGGGACAGGCAGTCCGGTTAGGTAGGTCCAACTTTGAGAGAGAGGTCAATCGACGAATCCAACTCGGCTGGGCAGCGTTCGGGAAACTGCGCAACATCTTCTCATCCAAAATACCTCAGTGCCTAAAGACTAAAGTGTTTAGTCAATGTGTGTTACCAGTGATGACATATGGATCAGAGACGTGGTCTCGGCGTGGAGCTATGCTCGGCGTTTCTCTACGTGATCGAATCAGGAATGAGGAGATTCGTAGAAGAACCAAGGTCACCGACATAGCCCTCAGGATTAGCATGCTGAAGTGGCAATGGGCTGGCCACATAGCGCGAAGATCGGACGGGCGTTGGGGCAGAAAGATTCTAGAGTGGAGACCACGTATTGGCAAGCGCAGTGTGGGACGACCGCCTGCCAGATGGACCGACGATCTTGTGAAAATCGCAGGAAATCGTTGGATGCAGGTGGCATCGGAGCGGTTACGCTGGAAAGCGATTGGGGAGGCCTATGTTCAGCAGTGGACAAGTATAGGCTGAAATGATGATGATGATGATGATTGTTAACAATGAAATTAATCACTTTGATTGCACTAAATGAAAGTCGAAAGTATTCTGCGTATGGTTCAATATTACTCCCAGCATTATGTATCATTCTAATATTCCCAATTTTTCAAGTAATCATCCTTTTAAAGCCGATTAAATAAAATTAAAAAAAAATCTATATTTTAACCTCCTTTGCATGCTTTCAGATAGCCATGAAAATACCTTTCATCCATCGATCGGTCATTACAACAGGATGCTCTCAGGAGACGTCTCCTGAAGTGGTGGAAATTCTATTATCTAGTATTTGCTATCTGTTTGGATTTTACTTGAGCCGAGTGTTCTTGACAAAGTCGAGGAGCGGAAAGCGGAGAATGAGAACCCGACACTACGAGTCATGTCGTGTCTTGAAAAGATTTATGATTATAAATGATTTGCTTAAATATTAGGTACCGTAGATATATTTATACATAAAAAATTGTTTGTAAGATACTAAAAAAGAATCTTAAATTGTTTCGCTTAAATAACATGGAAAATATGTCTCGAGAAGCCTCGAATTTTCAGATTCTTTTTGCGAGAGTTCACGTGGTTGCTAATTTTCCGTCCCGAGCCAAGCATTACTGGGCCCCGTATTCGATATGATTAATTAAACTCGTAACGCGGCGCGTCACAATAAGTTCGTAATATGATCGTTTATTGGTACTCCAGTGTAACGTTGAAAATTCTGAAAGAAATCAATTATTTCTTTTTCTTTAAAAATAGAAAATTCGTTTATTTCAGATTTTTCGTATTTTTGTTGAAATTGAACCATATGACTTGTTAAAAAAGCCCCATGCCAGTGCCCGTGCCCAACGGTGGGAAAGTTTCTTAACGGGGCTAATATTATTACACATTTTCATCCACTAACAACAGTCAATGTATAAAGATAAAATGTAGGATATGGTAATCGCTGTAATATGTTTGAAATTTTAAATAAACTTTAATTAATATTCCTACATACCTACATAATAAACTAATATACACGGTGTAATTTTAATCATTCTGGAGCGAAAGCCCAGGTGATGTATCCAATGACTACTGCTCACAGGTAATAAAACAAATTATTAAAAAACACTGCAGTAAGTAACATCTATATAACCATATCAATTTAGTTCATAAAAATACCTATACCAAACGCATAATGACATTGAGGGGCGGCGTGGCTCGTCAGCTGGCCAGTAGATACCTTCGGTGTTCCAGATTTTCACCCTAGCTATGATATTCGGCTGGATGGCCCATTTATTCGGCACTGGATAGGTATGCATAATTCATACATGTCCAGAGCCAAATAAATAAAATCTATATTTAAGTACTAACATAGTGTGTAAGAAGATTGTTACTAACAAATTATGGATTTTATTATCTGAAAATAAATTATTATTATTATATTCGGATAGGTCAATAGGTAAATGTTACTTATTGAAGTGTGCTATTTAATCATTTTTTTATATACCTACCGTTCACCGACAGTAGGTATTGGATACGCTTGGGCTTTCGCTTCAGGACGACTACAATTATATCGTGTATAATTATGAATATTAATTACCCTATTTTAACTACATGCACCGTTCTTACTGTACTGCACTAACTGTAAGTTAAATATTATTAACAGCAACAATACCGTATTTTATGCCGATTTAGTTTCTGCCCGCGCTTTCGTCCGCGTGGACTTTAGAACGGAACCTAACATATTTTCGAGATTAAAAATATCCTATATATAAACCCAGGTAATAAACCATCTGTATGCCAAAATTTTGATTCATCCAAGTTTGAAACATCCAAACATACAGTATATCCAAACATAGTGGGATTGTCCTTATTAAATACCTACTCATTTGTGCATGCAATTTGTGCTACATGAACACTTCTTAATATCTCATTTTAATAAATAGTTTTGTTATAGTATTACGATTATTAGTAATCTACTACTATTTGGGTATAATAATAGCACTTATTTTAGATATCAAAGTATATAGTATTTGGATAGTCTTTGAAAAGAGATTTTAACTTCAACCAAGTTTTTACGCGGGATTTATCCAAATATAGTCACGGATATTTTTATGGCTTTTAATTTAATAAGGCTAGTATTTAAATAATATTGCAAGCCAGATTTGTCAAATAAAACACATATTAGTTAATTATTGATAAATGTGAATTTAATTAAAAGATAATGTGTTGACAAAAAGTTTGTCTCATGACAAGCCTGGAATGTTTAGGTCACACGGGCAGCAGTCAAGTGTGGTCTAAGATTTGGATGAGTTGAAGGCTACGTTGGTGGTTCTGTTATTATTAGATTTTTATTGACTGGAGAACTGATACTAGGCTTTAGTAATTTAATTAAACATCATGTATGTACCTTTATATTGCAACACGTTTCTCGTGGGACTTTTTTATTAAAATTCTTACATAATTGCATTATGTTATGTGATTAAGCTAAAATTAGAAACCTGATTACGTTTTGCTCTGAAATCAACACTTGACGTTGAACTAATTTGACGACTGAAGTGAGGCGTACGGTCGATATACGTGCCGATAGCAGAGAGCTTAGCACGAAAGATTATACGTTAGCGTGACGCTAGCGAGTAAGAGTGCTTTAATAAATTGTAGTATCACAAGGAGGGCATATCAACTAGTTAGCTTAACGCTAACGTTACAATTTTTGTGCTAAGAGCTCAGCAGTAATACGGTGCGATCGTTAAGGCAATCCAAATTAAGTATATCTTTATCATGGCTGAGTTGTATCGTATTTAGCCTGTGAAACGGCCATGATAATGTGGGCCACGGACCTTAATATAACTATTTCTACATACTTAAATATAAAGAACATTTTCCTGAATTTTAGGAGAGTTATGGAACGTTTATTTAGAATGTTATTAATACCAAGTTCATTCCTTCATCTAGCCCTAGTTACGCCGTAGGAGTTACGAGGCATGTAAGTAGACATGGCGAAAGTGGCTCATTGTTCAGATTCGATCGTTGTCAATATGCCTCATTTGGAACATTTATATCACTGATTCTGAATAATCTATATTTAAGTACTAATATAGTGTGTAAGAAGATTGTTACTAACAAATTATGGATTTTATTATCTGAAAATAAATTATTATTATTATATTCGGATAGGTCAATAGGTAAATGTTACTTATTGAAGTGTGCTATTTAATCATTTTAATCGTCGCATATGCGTGTATCGTTCTGTGAGGCGGATAGTTTAGCGAATATAAGATCGAGATTCAGATTGGAATGAATGCTTCATAGAGCATTTTGTTCATTCTGTAAGATTCGCGCTTTTGTATACTGACAGGTGAATGTAATATCGAGATTAAGATACAAATCAGGCATTTTGTTTCGTACAACTTCTTCAAATCTTGTTGTTCTCGTTCATGTTTCATATCGCTGTAACGTATCAGTAAATCCATGTCTAGAGGTAAGCCGAGCTTTGTTCTATATATCTGAGGTGTTTTACGAGTGGTTCCAGTAAGTAATTATATATTACTTATGCAGAAGTAATAGTAAGTTTAGGTTGCTCGCAGTCCAATGTCCACCGTAACAAACATATACCTAGGCAAGAAAATAAAACTGCTGTGTCTGTATTTTAATAAAAAATGCATAAGGGTCGACTATTTTCTGGTCTCTGTTGTTTGTTTGTTGTAAATTGTCGATTTGTTTCTTTAGCTGTTGGTTCAGGTATCTCGCAAAAATCAAGGAATCTATTTTAATGGCTTTCACATTTATATAGAAAAATGTTATAGTC
Source organism: Phalera bucephala (assembly GCA_905147815.2). NCBI lineage: Eukaryota > Metazoa > Arthropoda > Insecta > Lepidoptera > Notodontidae > Phalera > Phalera bucephala. The sequence goes on from LR990612.1 coordinate 20,054,155, forward strand.
TGATTTAAATAAAGCAATATGTTCTGACGAAAATAGGATAAGTAAAACCAGAAATATGGATGGACAAGTCAGAAGATCAGACTATCTTGTTGTCAAATATGAAGTTCAAACTGAATTGCACATCACGACTTTTTCTCGTTTTTGCTACATGCGATGTAATCGATGTAAAAATGTGTCCGTTATAGGTGCTTAATTATGTATATAATACGATACCTAATTATAAAAAATATTTTTTTTTCTGCGTATTTGGTATTTGTAGCATTATAAAATACAAGTTACAAACAGTGGAGGATAGGTCGCAATTTTTTTTTTATACTAAGGGGATTGCCCTATGAAAAAGATTAAGAACACCGTCTTAGAGTAAGTTGTCGATGTGATTTATTTTTACCATTTTCTTACTTTTTATATTAATTGATAAATACCTGTGTTTAATTTTTCACCTAATTATCAGACATTAATTAAGTAAATATATACTATTGTTATCATGAAAGTCATTTTCAATTAACAAGTACCTATACTTAATCGGATTATAAGTTGTATAAGACTTCGTATTTATCTTTATCAATTATATACTAAGTGAAATCCTGATATTTTTTACTTTAAAGTTTCATCCAAAAACCCTTCATTAGTTTTTATTTTTTTGTGTGAGTAACAAACATCCATACACTCATCCTCAAACATTTTCGCGTTTTTCCTTTCCATTAAAAAATATACCCCTCACTAGATATTCCTGTGTAGTAGGTGCGTTTAAAAACATGAAATCCACGCACAAAAACACTCAGACTGAAACATTTGTGGGTCACAACGATTTGTCCCGTTCAATAAAATATAATATTAGTAGGATGATCTTTGCCGTGGCTTACATTCTGTCTGCATCTACAATGTTTGTAGCATGGGGAAGTTTCTAATCCTTCAGTACCTAAATAAATACACCCTTTTCTTGTTGTTTGTGAATAATTCAGGCCTCGAGTGGTCTGCAACTCGGGCGATAACTCTTAATTCGAGTTTTAGGGCTTCATCACACGTGCTCCTGCTTCTACCCAATAAACTTTTTTTGCGAAGAACATTAGCCAGACGTGTTTTTTATATGAGATAAGTAGTTGAATGTAGAGCTCTGGCGCAGATGTGTCTTATTTGTTAGGCGATGTTTGTTCTTTGGGTTTACTTTGTTTACTTAGGTAATTGTGTTGCGTCATATATGTCTTTTGTTTTAGTAATGAAAGTAGAGGTAAGTTCCTTAAGAATACGACTTCTTCACCGAATCCTAAACTTGGAAATAAAAAATAGGTTATAACGTAGAAGCACTTTACACAATAAATAAGTTGTTTGAAGTGATGTGTGCCAAGAGACCCACCTAATACCCTTGCATCCATTCTTTCGGATACAGATACTGCACACATCATCAAATACCGACGTCGCCGGCGAGGTCGAAGAATCCCTTGCCCGCCGGCGGGTGCAGAGTACTATGGCGAGACACCTAGTATAAGCCCTCCCCCATAGCGACTGCCTAAGAAAAGGCCGTTTCTCCTTAAGGGGCCATTTAGCTAGCCCCCTTGCCCTTCTGGCTCGAGCATAGTGGTTGCACGCTCGCCCTCTTATCCGGTGAAGCTGTAAAGGCCCCGCGGCCAACAGCGTAGATCATTCACACACACAAAAAGTTAAGAATAACAATTTCTAAGCTAAAACATGCGACAGATTTTACTCGTGATTAAAAATATAGATAAGTAAGTAGTACTATTTATTAATTAAATTGTAATCGTTACAAAAGTGCAGAAAATCCCACATCGATATACAAGGTATAAATTGGGGCAGTGCCTTTCTTATTCCAGACGTTTTATCAAAATCCCCAGTCAATTGTATATTTTATATTCCTATAGATTCGCATACATATACTTAAGCGCGGATATGAAACAAAGGCCATTAGTAATTAACTACTCAATACACATCATTACAATCGGCGCCGCAAATATGCAGTTTAAATTTCCTTTTGTATTGATACATGTTGCTGGTGGCGGCGGTCGGCTAATCAATTGTGTTTGTTTAATAAATTATGTACTGTACTGAACATAATTGTTCGGTATAGATCACTGAACCATTATTCGCTGTAACTAAACGCGGTAGGTTTGGTTATAGCGAAATGATCGTCAAATGGTATTCGGTATGCCACTGGAGTACCTTTAAACTTCAATAAGACGGACGATTTTGCGCAGGGGTTAAGAGCTTCAGTTGCTCCGCCATGGGCGTAGCCATGGCGCGAATAGTCGCAGGTTCGATTTCCACACGGGACAAATCTTTGTAACCTACAATCTTCATGTTAGTGAACGCATCCACGATACCGGAATAAATCCTAGTGGGGGATACGTTTTTTTATTAAATAAAAATCAATTTAGGAAGTTATCGTAACGCACCGCGTTACATGTTGTTACGTCGTAACATAGTTTTAAAAATATAAAATAAAAATAAAAAATCTTTACACACAGACAAACAAAATAACTAGTTGTTACATCGAATGGAAACCGCGCGCCTTAACTAGTGATAGCATCATAATGACCATATAAGGTATTCGTTGGCACCGGAAATCAAATTCCTTCTAGAACACCTAATAAGAAACGCCCACCACATAGAAGGATCTAGAAATAATACAATAGCGAACAACGGGACAATGATCCTATCTCACTCGGTTCGGTTATTGCTAACTTAGTCCCACAAGAATTTTATAAAAAACAGACAATAGTTTAGGGCGTGCCTTGCTTCGGTTGAGCCGTTCTTTCTATATCTCTGTCCTCGTCTCAGACGAAGGATCAAGAGATCTGGGGAGTGCACACTGTTGCCAGGCAGGAAGTAGGCCGTCCTGGGGGGGGCAGTATATAAAAACGAGCTCGCGCAAGAACAACCCTTTTCCGACGCCAGAGCTCGCACGACAACAGTTCAGTTCAAACAGTGCATTATTAAAATAAATTAAAAAATAAAAGTTTAAATTAGCAACATTCTTCAACCCCCTTGGTAAGTTTAATATAATTATTCCAATAGTTCTGATTGCTGTTAACTAATTTTTCGTGTCTGGATTAATTCGATTACTATTCAACAAGTGATTTGTTCTACCTTTTAATAGTGTATTTTTCTGTGGCTAAATATATTTCTTAATAGTGGGTAACAACGTAACCAAATGTGACAGCTAGTATCTTAAAAATTGTAAAATATAACCTTTTCTATTAAATCATTCGATAAGTTTTGAATATGTTTCACCGCGGTATTTTTCTTCATTTCTATTATCATATTAATTTCGTTCAAATCGATCCAGCCTCCACAAGAAACCAGGAGAGATATAGCCGCGATAATTAATTCCCACTGTGCATTCCACGCGTGTGTTGTTAAAAATCGGTGGCTTGTGAATATCTATTTTTCTAAAATATTTGTTGTCAAAATTCCGTAATAACTAAATTTCTAACTTCATACATTAAAATAATGAGCTTTTTGTTTTGTTAATCTATTAGAAATTGCCACCGCAAATTGTATAATGTAAACACAAAATTATTCGCTGGATTCATCAACGAAAGAGGGTTTTCTCAATATACCCGACAAAAAAAAATATCAATGGTCATTGTTTCGACTTTTTTATAGACCTACCGTCATGTGTAAGAATTAAAATTTTTGTACCTCATAGCGTAGTGGAGTGGTGATAGTCCTAAATATAATGTTGGGGTTTGATTCTGGGTTGGGTAATAAGTTTTTTTATATATTTGTTTTTCCTTATATTTCAACCGGACGTAAATATCACCACTCCATTTCGTGAATATTTTAATTGCTTCGCGAAAGATGCCGACGCCCACTCCTGGTCTCACCTAGTGCCTGGGGGTCGGATCTTTCGCGCTACATGTGTCCAATTCGGCGCGTTCCAGAAAACTGGGGGTCCACCGTACGGGTTGACAAGTACGGTTTGGGAGACAGCAGGCCTCATTTCTGCCCGTCGACTCCCGCTGACCTCGGCGGCTGAGGGCCTTCTACAGGGCACCTCCAGATTCCTCACCTAGCCGGTGGAGGCTGTTACCGAAGACCCCCCACGCGTCACGGGATCGAGCGGCCTAAAGATAAGTCCCCAGCGCCCATAGGTTTTTTTTGTGGACCCGAAAACTCCCCTGTGCCGGGAATTCACGCCCCATTTTAATATTGATACTTATTTTAATTTTCTGGATTGTTCTTATTACGATTTTAATTGTTTGCGTAATTAAATATATTTTTCCTGTTAACAATAAACAATTGTATTTATTTTTTATAATTGTGTGTTTTATTTGTACCCGCCGTCAGGCGGTCGTAACAATGTTTATTTGGTTATTGCGAATAAGGCCCCTGTTTGTTGGCGATCCATAAATCCATTTTTTAGCCTTCCCTATTACCCTTTCTATCTACATCATCACGCCAAATCCCTTGCGGGGTAGGCAAAGGATGTAGCGTGGGGATGGCGGGTTTATTACCCCTATTTTGTAATCAATAATTCATATGAGGGATGTATGTGGCCATTTCAATAATTCATAACAGATGCCGGCTGATGGGGATGCAAGAAAAAATATTATTTATATCCGATTTCAGCTATCCAAGTGTCCGTACGAGTATCGATTTATACTAATAGACTTTCTATCTCGTTCATTCGGAAGATGCGTTCTTAACTCAATCTACGTCAGATTAATATTATCAGATTATAAATATAACCTTAGGTCGAACTAAATGTTATTGGTTATATCTATCGAACAATTGCTCAGCATCAGTAAGGAGTCTGGAATTAAACCCAGTGTATTGTAGTGTTGTAAAAATCAGCGCTGAAGTCGAGCGTTTAGCGCAGAGTTGACGCTTACGAACGTTGAAGCACGTAGAAGATGCAAGCGTTTTAAGCGCCGACTCGAGCGTTTTTACAACACTAGTGTATTACCTTTATACTATAGGCTATAGGGTTTTAAAAAAAATAAACTTGTCTAATGTCGAACTAGGACATCGGGCATCGTCGGCGAAGTCTGGGTGCACATAGTACATATCTACCACTCCTGCTTCGGAAAAGTAGGTGTGACTGTATCTGTGTGGGATTACTACTATATTTTTTTATGAAAATATACAACACTCTGTAGGTATGTTCAGCCCGTTGCGTTACAGGACGCAGATATCCAGGAACGGAAGTAGCTGCGGGACCACTTCCGCTCTCAGTTTGCCTCGCTATCAGTTATATATAAGTTAGTATTTTGTTATACTAACTTACGATGTTTATTTATGTTGTGTTATATCTTAAGTAACTGAATTAAAATAAACGCTATGGTGCTTTTGACAAGCTTTTATTTACCTTGCAATGTTCGTATGTCTATCTGTCTGTCTTTCCGGTTCAAATCTTGTGATCCATTTTTCAAGCACTTGCGGGTATCCGATTGAGCTGAAATTTGGATACCTATGTAAAGTCGATGACAATGCAATAATATGGTACGATGGAGCTGGTCTGATGATGGAATCGGAAGATCGCCAAAGGAACATGTGAACTATACAATGTAACAACCTCAGGCTTGTTAGATTGTTATTGACTGTTAGATTGGTATTGACGAGTTCCTTACAACCAGATAGTATTTAGGTTAGAAGTGTGTCAGAAGGCGCCCAAAGGAAGCACCCGACTACTTCATATAACCTCACCGTGTTTGGGCTCGTTGGATTTGTCTTGAGGGAGTACTTTAGATCCGTATGGTGTCCAAGGTCTGATGATGGAGTCGGAAGAAACCCATAGGAACTCCTCAACTAAGCAAGATATTTTCGTTGTTTATTTGCTGTAAAAGCTTGTTTTTGAAATGGTTTTTAAATTAAAATTATTTATATTTTCCATATTCAGTTTCTTTTTAAGTTACTTTATAACACATAGTGGAGGGGCTTAGCACCCAAATTATAATTAATTTCGGTTCTGTGTATGTTTTAATTGTATTACCTTAATAGTTTTCCAATTGCTCCTAACTAAACATAATAATAATATATTCCCCAATCAGGTATGGCAGAGGCGGGGAGGATTCGCTGACTAGAGCTTTTAGGTCCGAATGCAATAGGGAGCGATCCTCTTGTCAGACACATCTCCAGGCCCTGATGTGATATAGATTTTTTGATAGAAACTTTGTCCGACCGAGACAGGAATTTAGATGGCTACGCGCGTCACCAGACCAAAAAGTGCTTATAAATGTATATGCATTAATATTGGTACAAAAAATTTTTTACTATTTATTTATTTAAGGCTCACCATTGATTACAAAACAATAGATTTACATAAATTAGCAATACAGTGTATTGAGGTACTTGTACTAGAAATGTATCCTATTAAGGTAAACGCCGCATGCATAAGCACGCAAAATAACGATTCAAATGAATAGACATTAGCTCTAATAGTCTACTTTATAGCTATAACAAGGTACTTATAATACTCTATAACCACACCATCCTATGATAGTTAGATATCTTTTATAAGACACATCATGTAGTTTATATGTAGGGGAACAGAAATGGAATGCGAACGTTCCAGAAAATGTGAGGGATCATGCTGACAAACCGCGATCAAAAGTGTGGGAATGAGGATGCTTTATCGTCTGAGTAAAAACATAATATTCTCTGAATAAAATACTGGTAAAAAAAGATATTAATATATTGATCTATAAATTTATCCTTTAAGTTTAATTTTTGTTTGTCCTACTTTCCATAAAAATAATAAAAATTGAACGTTAAACGTAATTACAAATTGTATTGTAAGTAATCTGCTCATTTTCTTCACTTGTCATCCCTCTGTCACCCATTATATAATTCATTAAATAAAATTTTCTATGATAAAAATATTTTTCGGATTTTATCGCGGTTTATTTTGATTTTTAAGTTCCCGACGTTTTTGTTACGTCAAAGTTCAATGCCCAAACTAAATCTTCCTAAAACCCTACATTTAGGTTGAAAACCTTACGCAATAGAAAGGATATCACTATACTCCGCGCGGATCAAGGAAATGCTACGGTCATTATGGATACGTCAGATTACAAAGTCAAAATACAAGAACTTTTATCGGATGTAAACACATACAAAAAGGTCAAGACAGACCCAACCACTAATATATTTAAACAAACGAGTGATTTAATAAAGAAGTACTTCGAAACATTGAACCTGGACGTCAAATCACTAATACTTTCATGCGCACAACCACCACAGTTGTATGAGCTCTCATAAATGCATAAACCGAATGCTCCCCCCTACGTTGAATCGTTAGCCAAATCGACACACCAACCTACAGATTGGCTCAGCCTGTAGCGAAAGTGCTCTCGCCACTCAAAGGACACACAAGAGCACATGTTAAGAGTTCATGCCATTTTGTTAGCGACATCAAATATCTACCTCTTACTGACATTGAAACTATGGTCAGTTTCGATGTCCAGTCACTATTCACATGCCTACCGGCACAAGACTGTGTCAAAATTGTAGAAAGGAAGGTAGCGGAGTACAACATGCCAGCGGATACTCAGAACTATTGAGACACTGCCTTACATCTGGCTACTTACTGTTGAAGGAGCAGTTCTACAAGCAAGTAGATGGAGTGGCGATGGGCTCCCCTGTATACCCCCAATTGTTGCCGATATATTCATGGAAGACTTTAAGGAGACAGCCCTTCGTACATCACCCGTAAAGCCAAGTTTCTACAAGCGGTACGTATGATACTTTCACAATATTACCTTCTGACAAAATCGATGTATTCCTAAATCGTCGTAACTCCATTAACCCTAAAATTCAGTTTACAATGGAGTTGGAGGCAAACAATTCCCTAGCTTCCCTAGATGTCTTAGTAATCCGTAACCCCAACAATACCTTAAGCCACACGGTTTATAGAAAAAAGACTCATACTGACAGGTACTTAAACGGTGAATCTCACCACCATCCAACACAGTTAGCTACTGTGGGTAAATTTTTGTTTCAGAGAGCACAAGGGAAGTGTGACAGGAAACATCTAGTTGCCGAGCTTCAACATGTCAAGCAAGTCCTGCACGACAATAAGCTTCGAGTCCCACGCCAACGTCACAGTGACCGAGACAAAATAGCCAGTCTAGCGTCTCCCTGCTGAGAGACACATGACTGTGGCTGCACTACCTTACATGAGAGAAGTCACAGACAAGATTGGCTACATCTTGAAGCGTGCTTCAATTAAAACATTCTAAGAAGAAGAAGCTCAGTAAATTTTTACCATCTGTCAAATGTCACATCCCTCTACAAGATGCAGGAGTATACAAGTTTTATTGTGAATGTGGTTTCTCTTATATAGGACAAACAAAAAGAACGGAATAAACTCGGGTTAAAGAACACATAGCTGACCTAAAACACCGTCGCTCAAAGAAGTCTGCAGTCTGTGAACATGTCCTTGACCGCACCCGCCATAACATCAGATTTGATAGACCACAAATCCTCGTGAAAGAACACCGATTCCTACCAAGGATGGTACGCGAGGCTATTGAAATTCAAAAAACATCCTAATTTCAATAGAGAAGATGGCTGGATACTTCTATCGACTTGGGATCGGTAATTAATATAATCAAATCCAAAACCAAGCATAACACTGCAAGGCCTCAAGACACCGTGAGCTCATTCTGCATAGATCGGACCAACAAAAATACTTAAGAAGTTTGGAGGTACCCCGAAACAACTATGCATTTTGGACGCCTAACACCTTAGTCCTTGCCGTGACTATGGGTGCTGCAAAGCACTCGAAGTCTGCAAAGTCGGGAACTTAAAAATCAAAATAAACCGTGATAAAATCCGAAAAATAGTTATATGTCATGTGTTATATTCGCGTAAATCTAAGAACTTAGTATTATCTACAATAGTTTATAAATGTTTACTAACATCGAGAAAACACGGATAGATGATATTCTGTCTTTTATTCAACCAACCACCTTGGAACGAATGCTCAGTACCTATAATTACAGAACACAAAAAAACCATTACTAAAGTACCTTATTTGTACGATTGAGCATTTTATTTTACTTCCTTCATAGAAAATCTGTTGATCCATTTCAGTTGATCGGTTCAGTTGATATGAATGGAATACCCGAACGTAAATTTTACTTACATTTAATTCGAAGGTAGAAGTTAGATCTTGAGTTAACATTTGGTAATTACACCGCACCAAACTTTACAAACAGAAAGCTTAGGCAAAGTTTCTTCTCTTAGTGTGCGAACCTTTGAAATCTTAATTAGATGCAGTACGAGATCAGAAGATTAAAATAGATAAGTCTTTACACCGTGATAGCAGAAATATCTTTTTCAACCTATCTGTTAGTAAGTAAGTAGTAGTAGTACGACAGTATTCGGTTTTCCTATACATTTTGCATATATATCTTAAACCTGCGTCGTGTTAGTATGCAGGATACTAGCCTATTTTATTCCGAACGTCTGAGAGTGTAGCGTGATATGAATCAGACATTAATTTGCTGATAGAACCTAATTGCCTGTCTAGGACATTTTGATGAAAGTTTCTGGTCCTCGTTAGTTGGAAGCGTTCCAGCTAGAATTAGCCGAATCTCGAACACTTGTACCATTAACATCGCTTTGCTTCTGGCTTTAACAACCAATATTCAACAAATTTTGTACAATAACAATTTGGTTATGTAACTGCGGATCATTCGTGTCTAAGTATATCAGTATTAATATATCAGTATCACTGTGTTAATATTAACAAATTGTGAATTCAATAAATATATCTCATCTCATTTCATCATCTACATTACTGGAACGGAATATTTATGTGTATTCTTCTTCTTAGTGGTCGTGGTCATGGATTGTCTGATAGGGTGGGTGGTTGTCGCTTTGCGAGACTTTCCAATATTATGTATTCGCAATAGATATTAAACGGTATAAATATTTATGTTTATACATATTAAAATATGCGGACCAGTCAGAAAAGTCAAAAACTTGGAGATCTTTGGGAGGCGTTTGTCCTGCAGTGATCGATTTCCGGCTGATGAGTTTCTGATAAGAGAAAACGCACTTAGACGTTTTTTTTTTAATTTATGTACATAGATTTATATTTCATCATCATCATCATCTCAGCCTATACTTGTCCACTGCTGAACATAGGCCTCCCCAATCGCTTTCCAGCGTAACCGGTCCCATGCCACCTGCATCCAACGACTTCCTGCGATTTTCACAAGATCGTCGGTCCATCTGGCAGGTGGTCGTCCCACGCTGCGCTTGCCAATACGTGGTCTCCACTCTAGAATCTTTCTGCCCCAACGCCCGTCCGATCTTCGCGCTATGTGGCCCGCCCATTGCCACTTCAGCTTGCTAATCTTAAGGGCTATGTCGGTGACCTTGGTTCTTCTACGAATCTCCTCATTCCTGATTCGATCACGTACAGAAACGCCGAGCATAGCTCTCTCCATAGCTCGCTGAGCAACTCTGAGCTTTTTTATGAGACCTATAGTAAGAGACTACGTCTCTGATCCATATATCATCACTGGTAACACACATTGACTAAAAACTTTAGTCTTTAGGCACTGAGGTATTTTGGATGAGAAGATGTTGCGCAGTTTCCCGAACGCTGCCCAGCCGAGTTGGATTCGTCGATTGACCTCCCTCTCAAAGTTGGACCTACCTAACCGGACTACCTGTCCCAGGTAAATGTATTCGTCGACAACTTCAAGAGTAAAGTTCCCAACGGTGAGTGCGGTGGGTACGACATGGACGTTAAACATTATTTTCGTTTTGTCCATGTTCATTTTAAGACTCACTTGTTGAGATACTCTGTTGAGGTCGCCGAGCATTCGTCCTAGATCTTCCAGCGACTCCGCCATGACCACAATGTCGTCGGCAAATCGAAGGTGAGTGATGTATTCGCCATTGATGTTGATGCCAAGTCCTTGCCATTCCAAGAGCTTGAAGGCGTCCTCTAAGGTGGCCGTAAACAGTTTCGGAGAAATGACGTCTCCCTGTCTTACTCCTCTTTTTATGGAGATCGCCTTCGTGCACTGCTCTTGTACTCGGACTGACATGGTGGCGTTATTATACAAGCACTTCAACACTTCGATGTACCGATAGTCAATGCGGCATCGCTGGAGAGAACTAAGAACCGCCCAAGTCTCGATCGAATCGAAGGCTTTCTCATAGTCCACAAACGCCAAGCATAGTGGCCGATTATACTCCTCGGTCTTCTGTATAATCTGCCGCAGCGTATGTATGTGGTCTATGGTACTAAAGCCTTTCCGGAAACCGGCTTGTTCGGGAGGCTGGAAATCATCAAGCCTGCGTTCGAGACGATTCGTGATGACTCTCGAAAACAACTTGTAAACATGGCTCAGCAGTGTGATGGGCCTATAGTTCTTTAATAAAGTGTTTAAACCTTTCTTGAAAAAGAGTACCACCACACCCCTGTTCCATGCTTCCGGCGTTTTTCCTTCGAGCAAGACGGAATTAAACAGCCTCTGAAGGACTTTAAGCACCGGCGATCCGCCCGCTTTCAGAAGCTCTGCGGTAATTCCGTCTTCACCCGGCGCTTTGTTGTTTTTAAGTTGTTTGAGAGCCATCCTAATCTCGTACAGGCTGATGTCCGGGATATCTTCAGTGTAGTGTCGGGTTAGCTTGGCTCTTGGGTCTTTTACCAAGTCCACAACAGGTTCAGCTACTGAGGTATTGTGCCTCTGACCATTCGGTGATCACTGCCGGTTTTTACCCTGTGAATCACGGAGACATCATTAAATATTTGTCGCTTGGTGCTCATGATGAAGTCTATCTCATTTTTTGTGAAACCATCAGGGCTCATCCAGGTCCATTTCCTATGAGACGGCTTCTGGAAGAAAGAGTTCATCATAAAGAGTCCCTCTTTCTCCAGAAATTCGGCCAGCCTCTGACCCCTTTATATTTAGTTAAACTTAATCCATAACCTTTATGTAGATCGACTTTATATTTACATTTTATTTTATACTTAGTAAGGTCTATTGGGATGTAAAAGTTAAAAACACCGCAAGGGATCGTAAATCAGTCGTAAATCTAGTTGTAAAACTAATAGTTTAGTATAAAATCAGTTTTTAAAACTAGATTCACGACTGATTTATGTTCTGTAATACGGGCCTAAGTCGCCCGTCAGTCCTGCATAAGAAAAATAAGGCAAATGAAAAACTTTATTATTTGAGGGATGACATTTAAAATATTTCATCGTGTGATAAGTTAAAATAAAGTCATTTTGTAGGCCTTAGTCCCGAACTTGAGAGTTTAAGTCGCTAATCCTACTGAATCGAGTAGTCGCGGATATGATCTCTGCACGGGACGAATCTTAGTGTAACCCATTTATGACTATTTCTTTCGGTTTGAACGGGATGATATATGACCCGGAAACAACTTCTAGAGTGGGCCCACGTTTTTTTTATTTCAGAAGTGGGAGCTCAGTGCTAGCGTTTTCTTTAATCATAATTCGACATTGACAAATGAATTTTATCAAAAACAAACAAAAGCACTTTAGAAGAAAACATTTATCTCTTTACCGCACATACTTAAGCACCATCTAATCTAACGTTTTAGATGTTTTGAAGCATTTCCCGTAAGTAAACTTAGGAGCTTTTGAGTGGTCTCGTGAGCTCGGACAAAAAACTGGGATAAGTGACCGGACCATTGCCATGGTGTTTGTGAAGAATCTCCATAAAACAAACAGGATAATGTTATTGTATACCGCCGGACACACTTTATCCTTAAGCTGGATTTATGTTTTATATATTCGTAGTTCCATTTTTTCGTATATAAGCTTTACAGCCGGTAATGGCAGGATTTTTAAGACAATTTGCATAAGGCGACTTCAACATGGCTGAATTTAGACTAAAATATGTAACTGTGATTAAAACAAATATTTTAACATTGCTAAGTGAGTATGTCACATGTAATTTTCTTCTATCTATCTATCTATATCATCACGCCAGATCCTTTGCGGGGTAGGCATAGAGTACAGAGTTCCAACCGGTACTTTCCATAAATACCTCTCTGGCTTCCTCCACTCTCATAGTTCGTCTCATATACACTCGCCGGTTGCGGAGACTTTTGACTTGTCCTTCAAATAAGACTCGGTCTATTTGGTCATGGTAAGGTAGTCTAGGTCTTCCCCGGTACCTACATCCTTCCACTTTCGCATTGTATATCTGTTGTGTCATTCTTTCTTCCGACATTCTTTCTATATGCCCGAACCAACGGAGGAACCTCTTTCTCATTTTTACACCGATACTATCTTTCATACCTAATCGCTTTTTCAGTCCGCTTTCGTCGGTCAGCTTCACTCCGCACATGTTCCGAAAAGCTCGCATTTTGACCACATTTATCCTACTTTCATCCTCCTTCTTATATACCCAGTTCTCACTGCCATATTACAGCGTTGGGATAAGCACTCCATTATGTATGGCCAGTTGCACCTTTTGGCATAAGTACCGGCTCCCATGTTGCTTTCGCATCGCACCATTCACTCTATTACCTGCACTCACGCTTCTCTCTATGTCAGCGACACATTTCCTATCCTTACTAAAGGCGCATTCAAGATATACAAACTCATTCACTTGCTCCAGCACCTCCTTATCAACCTCAATCCTTCCCTTCGTTCGGGTTTCTTCCCGTTCAAAAACAATAATCTTTGTTTTCTTTACATCCGAATGTTAGCCAATGTTCATACAGTCGTTTTTCATAACTGTGACTAGAGTTTGCAGATCAGTCGTAAATTATGTAAAATGTAGAATTAGGAAACTACTTAGTATACATGGCTGGCGGCAAAATCTGGTGTATGTTGGTACATATTTGAAATTTGCACACAATATTTACTCCATTAAGAGCTTTCACGCGATACTACCATTTGCAGGTTGCTTGTTGTCGATACGGCCTTACCATGAAACGTTACACAGATTGTGATTTGAATAGTAGAAGCATTATAGAGTGCTGGTTACAAGGGCCCCTATGAAAATTATTTTCCTATGAATTTCACTTAGTTTCACTTAGTAAGCGTTAAAAAATTTCTTACAATAATTTCATTCTTACTAACTTGAGTAAGTAAATATTCCAAAAGCGTGGAACAATGCGTGCAAAACAAAATAAATGTAGGAAATAAATTAATTTTTCGGGCTAAACATATAGTAATTAGATTAATGTCGTGATAGACGCGTTAGTTCTACATTTCATTATGTAAATGAAATGAACCTCATTTCCCGAAAGCGTGCCCGGGACAGGAACTTACCAGGAAGTAGTTTAGGCTGGGGCGGAAGGAATGTGGCGGGCGCTAAGATGGCCGCCGTTATGTTCGCAATCTGGTATTTGCTCGTGTGTTTTTGCTCTGTGTTTAATAATAAGCTTTACCAAGCTTACACTCAAGTGCAAGCAAAGCAAATAACAACTTTGACTACATTATATGCTGTTAGTTCATAAAAGGGGTATGAAAAACATAGAAAATGGTTAGTTAAAATAGCTGTAGAACAGTATTATGTTTAACTTTGTACGACCATATACTAAAAAAAAACGTCCTTATTAAATACGTAAGAATGAGAAAAATCTCATAGTTAATTGTTATTTATTAGGATACATCGTCAGTAGTATTGAGGAGCCCTATGTTCTGCAGTGGACGGGTATAGGCTGAGATGATAACAATGATGAGAAAGCCAAAAGAGACATTTTAGAAATTTTACTGTAATCAAGTGGACATTAAAAATGTGTTCTTTTTTTACTAAAAGGCTGGATTATTTTTTTGCAAAATAATGATTCTTTTCATCATTCCTACTGTTTTTATAGCTGTTTATCTTAAGTATAACATCTCCCGAAAATCATCCCCAGTGTGTGCTGTTTATATAAGTAAATACACGTGTGGTGTTCATATAACTGGCAAGATGTGCACGCTCTACATCTCAGCATTTCTGCATACCGTTTAGACTATAACGATCGTACGCCGTACGGAGATATGGATATCTGTACTCTGGCACTGCCAGGTATTTAATATCTGAACAATAGATTACGTATAAAGAGTAAATTATGGTGAATGCTTATGAATAGGGCACAGTAAAATGGCCGTCTGTTGTGTTTGCGCTGCTAGACATGCATTTGGGAATTGAATCCATCATTAGAGTCTATGTACTTTATTTTGTAGAGCGTTATTAGAATAAACAAATATTATACATACGTTAAATTATTGAACGGAGAATGCGTGTGAAGTCCGATGGAATGTTGGGCGAGGCACAAGGGGGTTTCAGGTCTGGAAGAGGATGTTCGGATCAAGTCTTCTCACTCCGCAACATCGTAGAGAAGCATCTGGCAGTGGGGCGGAAGGTTTTCTGCGGTTTTGTAGATCTGGAGAAGGCATTTGACAGAGTTGTGCGAAAGAGACTTTGGGACATTTTGCCAGAGTATGGTATAGATGGCACTCTGTTGCGAGCCGTCCAGTCCACTTAAGTGGACTGCAAAGCATGCGTACGGGTGGGTGGTAACAGGTCACCCTGGTTTGACGGTAAAATCAACGTCAGGCAGGGTTGCGTGTTGTCCGCTAGACTGTTTATAATATCTGGACAAAAGTCTTCAAAGACTGAAAGCGATGAATGAAGGTGTACAAATGGGTGACTTAGTGGTAAACCATCTACTTTATGCAGATGACGCGGTTTTAATAGCGCCAACAGCCACTGATCTGCAAACACTAGTCACAGTTATGAAAGACGACTGCATGATCAATGGCTTACACTTGAATGTGAAGAAAACCAAGATTATGGTTTTTTAAAGGGAAGAAACCAGAATGAATGTAAGGATTGTGGTTGGTAACGATGTGCTGGAGCAAGTGAATGAGTTTGTATATCTTGGATGCGCCTTCAGTAAGGATGGGAAATACACCACTGACATAGAGAGAAGAGTGAGTGCAGGGAACAGAGTGAATGGTGCGATGGGAAGGCTACTCGGGAGCCGGCACTTAAGCCATAAGGCGCAGCTGGCCATACATAACAGAGTTCTTGTCCCAACGTTTTTATATGGTAGCGAGAGCTGGGTATGTAAGAAGGAGAATGAAAGTAGGATAAATGGGGTAGAAATGCGAGCTCTGCGGAAGATGTGCGGAGTGAAGCTGACCGACCGCATTAGCAACAGCATAGTAAGACAGCGAGTAGGTATGAAAGATAGTATCGGTGTAAAGATGAGAAAGGGCATATAGAAAGAATGCCAGAGGAAAGAATGACAAAACAGATATACAATGTGAAAGTGGAAGGATGCAGGTACCGAGGAAGACCTAGACTATCTTACCACGACCAAATAAACCGAGTCTTATCTGATGGAAAAGTCAAGAGTCTCCATAACCGGCGAGCGTGTATGAGACGAACTATGAGAGTCGAGGAAGCCAGAGAGGTATGTAAGGAAAGAAAATGTTGGAACTCTGTACTCTCTGCCTACCCCGCAAGGGATCTGGCGTGAGATTATAGATAGATAGATACATACGTTTTGTGGTACTTGACATTATACATAGTTTGATTATGGCGCTCGTAGCGCTGTGCGATCGCGGTGTTATTGGCGATCCCCAAGGTTAAGTAGCGCCCGGTGCAGTTGGTCTGAGATGGGTGACCGTTGGGTATTGCCATATTTAAGAGTTTTTGTGCTTCGGATTTTTTTGTACTAATGGGGTCACCCAGGTGGTTTTTAGCTATAGTTGGACCCAGTAGGTGGCGTTGTTATCGACCGAGTGCGAAGCAGTGGGAAACTGAACTCAAACTCAAATAGTTTATTTTGTATAGGCTTGGCGGGGGCGTTTACAAATCGTCAATTTACATTTTTTTAAATCTACTTTAACTACTAATCAACCACCGGATCGGAACGCGGCCTTCACTGAGAAGACCCAGCGAGGAAACTCAGCGGACTTGTTTTTATTATTTACTTCAATTTTTTCTTTTCTCATTTTTTTTTCAACCAAATTGTGTGGATCCAATGATTAGGTTATAATTAAATAGTATACGATCTACCTCTAATGTGATGGCTTACGATCGAGATATGAATCTAATAATGTTATCTGTAGAGAGTATTTAAAGGATTCCAGATGGATCATTCCCCACAAGCAGCTCCCGTTCACGAGTATGACTGCTGGAACAACTACCACTCCCCTCGACCATATTCGAGGGAAGGGAGTGACCAGCCCCAGACCGCGACCGCAAGTAAAGATATTATAGTGAGCATGACCAAACCAGAACGACAAATATGATAGTCAGATTGTGTCTACAAAGCAGCAATGCCCTAAGTTCGTCAGGCACAACACGCTACGCTTTAACATTGCCGTAATTACAAAAGAAAAATACATACCCTTACAAATACATAATAATAACATGGCACTTCAATCCCACGCGGTCTTATCTTCTATGTACTTTATTATAAAAACGTATACACTGGCCCATAAACGAATTGCTAGTTCTGTGGAGACGCGTGCCATGGTAGCAAGATTATTTTTACTTCGAGTTACAGTATGAATGTCGCCCAATTTTTCAAATTTTTCAATAATATTTCTCGTATATAACACATTTTCATATATGAATTGGGAAATAACGGTTAGAATTAAACTTATCTTTAAGAGATTCTTTAGGAGCTAGGTTGCAGATGGCTCTAATAGCCCTTTTCTGCAGTATGCTGCTGACATGGTATCAAGGTCTGCAGAGCACCCCCAAAGCAAGATTCCATAGGACATAATCCTATGGAAATAATAATTAATAATTACAGCCCTGTTAAGAAACTGTCCCACTGTTGAGCACGGGCCTCCTCTCACACTGAGAGGGTTTAGGCCATAGTCCACCACGCTGGCCCAGTGCGGGTTGGCGAACTTCACACACCTTTGAGAAACTCTTAGGCCTGCAGGTTTCCTCACGTTGTTTTCCTTCACCGTTAAAGCAAGTGATAATTAATTTTTAATACGCACATGCTTTCGAAAAGACAGAGGTGCGTGCGTGAGTTTGAACCCGAGACCTCTGACTTTGCAGTCCAACAGTGCAAATAACTGAAATATACCATTCTAGCTGTTTCAACATCGGTTAGGAGTCTAATTCTTTTAACCGCATATGCTGCCGACCTTAACTTTTCAAATATGTTCGCCACACTGTAATTTGGCATCTAGGGTAATACCCAAAAACAACTTTGATTCAACAAGATCCAAGTTGACTTGATGTAGTTGCACATTAGCTCCTACCTGCCTCACGTTAGGCGTCGAAAATTTAATGCACTTAGATTTTTTATCACTAAGCAGAAGATTATTACTATTAAACCAATGCTTAACTCTGGTAATTACGTTGTTCACATCGTCATAATTTTGCAATTACCTTTTAATTGTAAAATAGAGTTTTGAGAAAATAAACAATTTTGTGATTGATCCCTACAAAGTAAGGCAAGTCATTAATGTATATTAGAAACGGGAATGGTCCGAGGATGGAATCCTGTGGAACGCCTAAGGTGACCACAGATCCATTCGATCTTTTGCCGTTGATATCAACCCTCTGAATTCTATGATTTAGGTAGGATGATAAGAAATCGAGAGCGCTGTTCCCTATGACGTAGTGGCCTAATTTATTTAGGAGTAGAGAGATAAATCAGAGAATTTAGCAAGAGCAACCTGTGACTGCTCCCAGGCGTTAAATATGTACTTAACATTTCTACTCCCGCATCTACTGTTGAACGTTTTTTTGTTAAACCGAATTGGTTGTTATGAAGTAAATTGTTTTTTGAAAAGTGACCTAATAACATATTTTATTCAAATACTTTACTTAAGGTGGGTAGAACAGAAATGAGCCGAAAGTTGAAAAGGTCAAAATTACTACCTGATTACTACTACTTTGCTATCTTTTATGAGATTAGGGAGTAGATCACTTGCAATACAACTATTAAATACTGGTGCTAATCGCAGAGCAATTACTGCAATTATGGACGAAATTATTTGTACGGATAACAGGACCGCAATTTTTCTTCATGACTTAAGCTTTAAATGTATTAATAATAATATTTTGCATGGATATAAGAAAATTCAAAAAACATGTTACACTGAGAAACGCTGTGTTTTAATAAAAAACTTCTCAAACTCAGTCGCCACATCGAAATCCGTGTTAATGTCCAATTATCAATTTTAAGATGGAAATCATTATTACGTACTGTTACTGTACCTGTTTGGTACAATAATGTTCCATGTTGTTTTAATTTTACTAGAAACTTTTTTTATTTTGTTTTTCAAATAATGAGATTTAACAACAGAACAAGCTCTTTTAAATATTTTAGAATATATCCAAACATTTTCTTTAAACTATAAATACTTGTCGTATTGTATGTTTTTCACTATATAATTCACTAGCAATTTCCGGCGACTTCGTACCGGGTCGACAACAGCGTTACCTACCTGGTCTATATTGTATAGCCCATGTTACTTCTGGATAAGGTAGCTTTCTAATGGTAAAAGAATTTTTGAAGTCGGTCCAGTAGTTTTTGAGTTTATTCGTTACAAACATACAAAAATACAAATCTTTCCTCTTTATAATACTAGCATAGATATAATCTTTTTGTACTTTTGTAAATGCCCTCGGTTGCCCACTCACTAAACGATGCCCCGTTTTAGATTGATGATATCTTCTGTTTCAATACGCAATTAATCTCATCATCAATGAGATTGAATAAAAAAGTATAACAAGTATTTGGATCTCTGTGTGACGCCTAATTGCGCACAGTAATCCGAGTCCAGCTTATTTATTATTTCCTTGCTTATCGGTTTCCGATTAGTAAATATATTATCAATGTACGTTGCACTCGTAGTTGTTATCCTATTAGGCTCAATAATTGTTTAGCATATTATAGTGTTAAACAGTTAAAAATCTACTGGTTACTGTATTATTTTCGAGTAAATTTATATTGAAGTCTCCACAGACAGCATTTATTTTATTTGAGTTACTAATACAGCGAGTAGGTATGAAAGATAGTATCGGTGTAAAGATGAAAAAGGGCATGCTCCGTTGGTTCGGGCATATAGAAAGAATGCCAGAGGAAAGAATGACAAAACAGATATACAATGTGAAAGTGGAAGGATGCAGGTACCGGGGAAGACCTAGACTATCTTACCACGACCAAATAAACCGAGCCTTTCTGATGGAAAAGTCAAGAGTCTCCGTAACCGGCGAGCGTGTATGAGACGAACTATGAGAGTCGAGGAAGCCAGAGAGGTATGTAAGGAAAGAACCTGTTGGAACTCTGTACTCTCTACCTACCCCGCAAGGGATCTGGCGTGAGGTTATAGATAGATAGATAGAGTTAGTAATATTGAATACTATATGCTCTTATTTAGCTAATCATTCAATCATATAGAGAACCCGGAGGCCTGTTTATACACAACATTCAGAAATGTGTGAGTTCAACACATGCTATCTCAATTACACGTTCAACAAAGAGACTCACAATATCTTTACGTTCTTTGAATTTTATATTGTTATTCAATATTTTTAAAGAGTCACCATGAATAAGGTTTATTCATCTGAACAAGCTAGTAACTTGGTGATTATTAAAATTAAACATTAGACGTTTGTGTATGTGAATTTCGTGTTTGTAAATGCACCCACGATGATAATTCCTAGTGTGTATTCCTAGGGCTCCGGTTTTAAAAAAAAAAAAATTCTCATGAATTGTAAGATAACTTTAAAGTTGTCCTGTACATATAATGATTGAGATATGAAAAGTAAACCAAGATACCTAATTCAAATATATTAGTACAGCTGTTATCCTAAGTCTAGTATGGAACAAGGTCATGTTCTGTGATTGAACTGAATCTTTATCACGTACTTTCAATGAGCCATACTTACCATTTATAGTTTAGAGCAATAATATTTAGAATTTTTTTAGTCTGGTCATTCTGATGGACCTAATGTACAGCAACGGCTAGTGAATACAAAAACTACAAATTACTAATTTAATTATGTATTTAAGCGTGTATTAAAATATTGCACCTTCGCTCTAGGTATATATTATTATCTTAAAAGTTCCCTTGATCTATTTCGGAGTAGTTTGAATAAATTATAATCTGATAACGTTATACTTTGAGTGGTGCAAATTACATGGTCTAGATTTTTATTTATATGTCAACTAAATTAGAGCTCCTTATATTCGCAAAACTATGTAATGTGTAAAAAAATGTTCAATGTTCGTGAAGTTATAAAAACCAAACTGAAATAGCCTCGTTAAAAATAAATTGACTTGTGGAGAGGGGGAATGGAAGATTTGCGAAAGAAATTATGGCATAGACCTAACAATAACATGAGTTTAAGTGCCGGAAAAGGAAGCTCAAGTATCCTTCCATAAAAAAATAAACATATTAAAAACGCACACACACGTTATATTCCCCTGACAGGGTGAACAGTGATGTAGGTGTAGACATGTGTGTACTCGTACTTTTCGCTGACGATGTTGGGTCCTATGTAATTGTATTGCCATTCCGAGAACAATTCCAATTTTTCGATAAAACTACACATTGTTCGATCTAGGATTCGAACCCAGGACCTCATGATCGCTACCCGCATCATACGCCTAGACACGCTGGTCTAGGCAGTTTCCTTCCATAACCAAATAAAAAATCGAACAATATGCCTTTCGAAAAGTATAAACTATACAGTACGTATATACGATCATAGCGAGTGTTTGTTATCCTGTACAGTCTCACAGCTCTCAGTATTCCTAACAAAAACAGTCTACATAAAATATATTATGTTTTCATGATCTCAGTATCTGATCTCAGTATTCGGTATAAGTTTCTTTTTTATTTTTATGATAAGCTGTTAGCGTTTTTTGAAATTGTCATAATGTTTTTTATTAAGACATTTTATAATTTTTGTTTTACTATTTCCTGCATTATGTCTATTGTCACATTTTTATTATCCTGTTACTTATTAGAAAAATCTAAAAGTTGTATTTTAAAAAATAGTTACATTTATACTGTTTGTGTGACGAATGCCTGGCATGTGTTTTTAAAGTTTTATTTAATACTTGTAATATACGCAATATCTTGTAATACGCATGATGTTATGTTATTAATTGTTATTTTGGAAATCTTTTTCGCAGCACATCTGTGTAATTCTCACCTTATATTAATTTTATATCTTGCATTTTTTGTAATCATTCTGGAAGAACCCATGTTTTTTAAAAAATCGAGTGTTGCTGTTTTTATTTGTTTTCTAATTTATGTTACGATGCTTATGGAGATATCTTATGGTTTAGTTTTTTATATAGGATTTTTATTTTTTCGATCCTGTGATAATATGTCTCATACTGCATGTACGATATCAATCGAAAAAAATATGTTTGACTATCGACAATATTTTATGTTCAACTCGGATCTGGGTATATCAAGATTTCTGCTTACGAAAGCCTTTGTTATATCAAATATTATCAATATATTCACATATGAAGCCAATAATACACTTACATATACACTGCAAATTTATATTATATATAACTTATCATTACTCTACTCTCTACATTCAAACACTGTAGTTGTAAACACATCTCAGCGATACTTTTCACGCAGTATGGAAAATTGTTTCTTTTATGGATAGCATTGATCTAGCAAATAATATTGACTCCACGCTTGATCTTAGATGTTTTTTGAGTACACCTGAGTTATGTAAAAACTTTTTTGCAGATGGATATAGTTTTAAATTAATCACACACAATATTAGAAGCATTACCAAGAATTTCGACGCTTTCACTATTTTCTTACATCGCATAAACTTGGACATAGATATTATTATACTCACAGAATGTCGTCTCACGGATGCTGCAGTAATTGGCCAGATCCCAGGCTACAACTCCTTTTTTACTCATAAAAACATCAATCAAAATGGCGGAGTCGTAGTCTATGTGAAGGACTGCTGGAACGTTTCCGTGTCGGAACTTGATATAACGGATGCATGTGGATTGATAGTAGATATTACAAATGTGATTACTATTTTAGGGATATACAGAACACCATCATTTAAATACAACAATGGATTTATTTTCTCTCTTGACAATATACTAAATAATCTAACAGATAAAACTTCTCTAGCAATAGCCGGTGATTTAAATATTGACATCTTGTCTCAGCACAGGAATACACACGATCCATCAGATTACCTGAATATGCTAAGTCACCATGGCCTCAGACCTGCCATCACTAAACCTACTAGATTAAATGCGTGCTTAGACCATATTTTTGTAAGATCAAAGGCTCTGGCCACGGGTCTGGTATGTGAAACCACTATGACAGATCACTTCCCAGTTCTCCTTGGTTTAAAAACAGAAAGGAAACGTGGCTCATTAGGCAGGTTTAAAACAGTGATAAACTATGCTAATGTTGCAAATGATTTAGAAACAGAGGATTGGAGCGCGGTCACAAAAAATACAGACGTAAACAATGCCTTAGAATCATTCATTGATCGTTTCTCTACTGCTGTTTCTCTTAACTATAAATGTATTCGTTTCAGTAGATCAAGGTTTACACTAAGTCCTTGGATAACCCCTGGCCTGCTGCGATGTATACGCCACCGTGATCGTCTTCATTTTAAAGCTAAACAATTTCCCAATGATATTATATTACAAGCATCTTATAAAAGGTATCGCAATTTCTGTAATGAAATCCTGAAAAAAGTAAAATCTCAATATGAAGCTAACGAACTTGAGCTGGTGAAATCAAATCCTAAACAATTTTGGAACACTATCAAATCCATATGTCATCTTCCTCAAAAAAATCAAAGTAGTTGTCAACTTTTGTCCGCCAATTCAGACCCTGCAACATCTCTTAATAGTTGTAATGAATACTTTGCATCTGTGGGCAAATTACTATCTCAGAAAATTCTCAACGAAACAGGTGAAACTGAGTTTACATTAGCAGGAAAAATTAAAACACGTGGTAGCCCTTTGAGTTCGTTTTTCTTCGCACCAACTGATATTGATGAAATAGACACACTAATCAGACAACTGAAAAACAATAGTTCTCCTGGCTTAGACGGGATTACAAACTGCCTGCTAAAAGCTACTAGAAGACAGATTACAATTCCACTTTCTCATATTTTTAATTTAAGTTTACAGACTGGTCTCTTTCCATCTGCATGGAAAGTCGCATCCATTACTCCAATACACAAAGATGGTGCCCCTGATGATCCTAAAAATTATAGGCCTATTGCCCTGTTGAACGTTTTCTCAAAATTACTTGAGAAAATCGTCAATAAAAGGCTGGTAGATTACCTAGAATCACATAAATTACTAGCAAATAATCAGTTTGGTTTCAGAAAACAGAAATCTACAGATGAAGCAGTGACGCTACTCACTGATCTTGCATCTACCTATCTTGACAAAGGTCTCAGCTGTATTGCAGTTTTCCTGGACCTGGCCAAGGCCTTTGATACGGTTTCGATACCTATCCTCCTTAAAAAACTAGAAGTGATGGGTATTCGCGGAGTAGCCTTGGACTGGTTCAGGAGTTACCTCATAAACAGGCAACAGTTGGTGCGGTTAAGTGGTGTTAAGAGCGACCAACTGCCAATTAATTTTGGCGTGCCACAGGGTAGTATACTCGGCCCCACCCTATTTATTATTTACATGAACGATTTGCATGATCTTAACTTACCATCAGCAGAGCTAATTTGCTATGCTGATGATACCGTTGTTCTTTTTCGAGGATGTGACTGGGAAAATGTCTATGCTATCGCGGAAAAGGGTATGTCAATTATTGCAAAATGGTTACAGCTAAATTTACTCACACTCAACACAAATAAGACAAAATACATGTGCTTTCACAAGACCGCTGCCTCAAAACCTAACAATAAGCTAAATCTACGAATCCATTTTTGCTCACTATCAAGCCCTTTTGTGGCCTGTGGATGTGTTTTACTACAACGCACAACTGATATCAAATATCTGGGTCTTACTTTAGATGAACATTTAACCTTTGAAGTTCACATCAATAGTCTGGCTGGGAAGGTTAGAAAACTAATGGGGATCATGAGACTATTGAGAAACTCCGCAAATTTGAGTACCCTAAGAATGGTTTACTATGCCATGTGCCAATCAATTATTTCATATTGCATTGGCACATGGGGATCTGCTGCAAAGTCCTATCTAATCACTTTGGAAAGAGCTCAACGTGCAATTTTAAAAGTAATTTTAAAGAAACCCTTTTTATATCCGACAGACGCCCTTTATAAAGACATAAAAGTACTTCGTGTCAGACAATTATACATTAAAAACGCTTGTCTTTCTATACATAAGTCTGTTGTTCACTCGCATGTTTATGATAAGATTTTAGGAAAACGCGTGGTGAAATTACCCACACCCATTGTTAAAACTAGTTTTGCTAAAAGATTTGCTCGGTACTGCCATTTGGCTACGTATAATGAGGTTATAGCCCGATGTGATCTAAAAAAAAATTTCCTTAAAAGAAGCAAAGGCGAAACTGACACAATTTCTGCTCTGTCAAGACTATGATCACACTGAATCCTTAATTATTAACAGATAATTTATAAATTATCATATAGATATTTTTACACACACACACACACACACGCGCGCACGCACGCACACACACAAACGCACACGCACACACAAACGCACACGCACCCACACACACACACACATACACACACACACACACACACACACACACACACACACACACACACACACACACATCATATGTTTATACACCTAGTCCACTTTTGAGTATCTTTTATATTTAAAACATCAGTTTTCTATGTACACACAATCTACCTCTGGTCAATATAAGTTTTAATCCTTGTCTTATAACTGTTACCTGGTTTCCCAAGATACAGGCTTTGCCTAGTTTGGGAACCTCTGGCAATTATGTGGTTTAAAATGTTTTCTTTAGATTTTAAGATTTATAATTTTACTGTAACTACTGTGTGGTAAATGAATAAAATTATTATTATTATTATTATTTATCCGCCTGAATATCATTGTTTTTTATTTTCATACATTATAGTATTTTTAACTTCTGGCATAAACCTATCTCGGTATTTATAATTATTATAGCAGTTTTTCTTTGTTGTTAAAACAATAACGTGGAGCTCTCATTTGGCTAATATGTGTAGCGTATATAATGTATGTAGCGGATCACAAAAGCGTCTCATGAATGGAAATTACTGAAGAATAAGTGTGTGTATGAGGCGGACGAGGCCTTGGTGCCGGTGGACGCGTATCACCCGCCTCTCGCCGTGATCGTGAAACTCGGGCTACGCGCCGCGCCGTCGCCGATGTCGACCGCGCCGCCTATAGGCTCGGCTCACATACTGGCGTGCGAAAGTTTCCAAAAATGGAACTTCGGTAAAGCAGACTATAGTTTATTGTACTCGCTATTTGCAGATATTGATTGGGGTTCATTATATAATATGCGAGAGCCGGAGGAAGCGGTAAATTATTTTTATTTTATTATTAATAATATCGTTAGTGGCTGTGTACCTAGCAAAAGGACCCGTAAAATAGTCGGTAGGTATAGGTATCCAGATTGGTACACCTTAGATATTAAAAAAGCGATAGAATTAAAAGCAAAGCTCCATAAGAATTACAAATCTAACAGGACGGCGGCAAACTATCAGCTCTTTTCGAAGTGTAGGGCTAAAGTTAAGGAAATGATATATTTTGCGCATGAGGAACATAAAAATAGAGTTCAACTAAATTTAGAGAAAGATCCAAAATCTTTTTGGCAGTATATAAGAAAAAAAAGGGGTATGGTAAGTCGCAGAAAGATTACCAAAGATGGCAATCTTTTGTCTGATTCGGAATGCGCAATTGAGTTCGCAAAGCATTTTCAGTCGGTATACGGCAGCGAACCGGCCAAGTTGGACGTCGGAGCCGCCATGGCAGCGGGCGGGTCGAGCGACGCGCGCGTGCACTTGGCGCAGCTCAGGCTGCCAGAGGTGCGGGCGGCGCTGCGGCGACTGAAACCGAAGCGCTCTGCAGGACCAGACGGTATTCCTGCATTTGTTATAAGAGATTGTCGGGCTGTACTAGAGAAACCACTGATGCATATATTTAATTTGTGTTTGAAGGCATCATATTTCCCTGAACGCTGGAAAATTACGCGAGTAATTCCCATACCCAAAAGTAAAGGGGGTTCTGACGTAAGTGGATTCAGACCTGTAGCAATTTTGTCGACACCGGCTAAAGTCTTTGAGGGAGCGGTACAGCAGAGTGTCCAATCGCAGGTGTCGGCGCAGTTGTCTGATGCGCAACACGGGTTCCGACAGGCGCGCAGCACCACCAGCAACCTACTCAGCGCGATGAGCTACATAGTACCACACGTGGACGCGGGAACGCAAGTTGACGCCGCCTACTTTGACTACAAAAAAGCTTTCGACTTAGTCGATAACGATATATTGTTGTCAAGGTTGGCGACAGTAGGTTGCACTACACAGCTCTTGAATTTTTTTGTTAGCTACATGAGGGACCGGATGCAGTATGTGGAATACGCTGGATATCGCTCTGACACTTATTTCACTAGAACTGGAGTAGGACAAGGTAGTAACTTAGGGCCCTTGGAATTTATCATTATGATAAACGATCTACCGCAAGTTGTCAGGGAAGCCCAGTGCTTACTGTTCGCCGATGACCTCAAATTGATCTTAGCAATTAAAGACAAGAGTGATTGCGAACGCTTGCAAGAGGACATAAACAGAGTCGCAGAGTGGAGTAGGAAAAATAAATTGCAATTTAATATCAGCAAATGTTCTGTAATATCTTTTAGTAGATCGCGAGCTCCACTTCATTACGAGTATGCAATTGACTCCTCAGTAATGAACCGGACAGAAGTAGTCAAAGATCTGGGTGTACATCTGAATGCAAAATTAAGGTTCAGGGATCATATCACCAACGTTTGCAAAAAGGCTTTCCGAACTTTAGGCTTTGTTTTACGACAATCTCAGAGCTTCACAAATCTGAGAGCAATAGCGGTCCTGTACAACGCGCTCATTCGGAGTCAGCTGGAGTGCAATGCCGTCGTATGGGCTCCACATGAAGAGAAATACAGGCAAATGATGGAGCGCATACAAAATAAATTTGCTAGATGCTTGTACCTCAAGCTATATGGAGTGTATCCTTTCTACCCTTTGATGTATCCAACCTTGTTCGTTTTGGGCATGGTTGGATACGATAAATTAGAAACAAGAAGGGAATTGGCTCTCGCATATTATTTAATTAGGGTGCTGAGAGGCATCGTCTGCAATCCCAGCATACTGCTTTGGCTAGGCCTGTGCGTGCCGGACGGGTACGCGGCGCGGCGGCGGCGGCCGCGGCTGCTGGCGGTGCCGCGCGCCAGGACCTGCTTGCTAGCCAACTCGCCTCTGACGCGTGCTTTGCACACACTAAATAAAGTTGCCGAGAGAATTGACTTATTTATCTGTTCCATGAGCGAATTTCAGAAAGCAACTTTATATGTCTTATCTTATAATATAATCTAATTTAATATATAATTCAAAAATAATTAAATATAATGTACAATTTCTTAAATAATAAATAAGTTAATGTTTCTAATAAAATAGACGAACTAATGTAATGAATGTATTGTAATGTATTTAAATAAGTTGACTACACTATCGTATTAGGAAATAACCTGTAAAGATAGTTGTTGTAATTTGAGAATAAATAAATAAATAAATAAATAATTTGCGATTAAATATGCAACCCATAAGAACATCTAGACACATTGCTATGAAGTATTGGGAGAGTTATTGTTAATTCATCTATATCTATGCCAATATTATAAAGAGCTAAAGTTGTAAGTAAGTATGTGTGTTTGTGGGAGGTAATCTTTGGAACTACTAATGCGAGTACACAAATTAAAAGAATAATAGTTAAGTACTAATCGAAGTTAAACGGATTTATATCAACACAGTGAAAGTGAATAATCTAATAATATCGTGATTCTGTGACGTCAGTTGCCAGTGGTTTCGGTCTCCGAAATTCCATAAAATGACAGTGCCACCGATGGCAGAAAGTATAGTCGGCGTGCTTGAAAGCAAGGTCAAACCAAAAAACTTTGCGGCCATATCGTCTTCCGTGTCCTCTTGGTACTCTTCCAAATGGCGGCAGAATTTATCGCCACATTATTACTTGTGTTTTTGGGCATGCATGACTACGATTCAGTTTGAAGGACAGAATTCAGCTATGTACGTACCATATGGGAAAACACAACAGTTATTGTGGGAATCGCGTATTTTATCGCCCAAGTTGCTAAAGCTCTGGCGGGTTATGGAATTTTAACGATGTTGTCGCCGATTGATGTGGTTCCTGGAGGAGTACATACTCCTCCAGGAACCACATCGGCGACAACATCGTTAAAACGTTACGGCTCCAATGTCAGAGTTAACGGTATATCGCGCGTTAGGTATCGAAATAGCTATAACGTAAGCTCTTTCGTTTATCACATGCTCTTTATGGGATCCAATTAATGAGCATAAACAGGAGTCAGCTCCAATTAAGTTTGGTTTGACTATAGTTGGGTTGTATGTGACTGGAGGTCCATGGACCGGCGCGAGTATGAATCCCGCAAGGACCCTAGCCCCCGCCGTATTCACTGGTATCTGGACTGTCCACTGGATTTATTGGATTGGACCGTTCGTCGGCAGTTCCGTCGCAACAATTATTTATAAATTCGTTTTTCTTCAAAAGCGTGACATTATTGAGAAGGGAATAGAAAGTTCTGTTGTTAGGGTAACGTTTTATTATTTATGTGTGCCAACACGTACGTGAAAGTACCATCGTCATTGACACCAAGGATTTTGTGAATTGTGATAATTAGTTCATTTATTTAGATGTAGGTAGGTAGATTTTTGAAAAAAAGACAATTTATAAAACTGGAAATATGTAATTTATTAAATGTGAAAATAAAGCTTCATATGATAAAAATGGATGATACTTTTATTGAAAGCGTCTTCACAGTGCTATATTTTTTTATACTTCTCATTGATGCTTTATTGTCAGAGTTTCGTTAGTTTTTTTATGATGTGTTTACAATAAATTTTCCAAGTTAGTTTCATTATTATTATTTTCAGGAATATTGGCTAGGAGTTGGTCCTGTGTTGTAGTGCATTTGTAAACATGAATTCTATTTTAAGGTCCTACAACGTCCCGTGCAACCTACCAACGTGATCTGAGCGACCCACGTTCGAATCACTGCACCAAGCTATCCTCAGATTCGTACTCAGTTCTCCGACTCGTCTAAGTTATAGATAAAAATAAACAATGATTCTATCCCGCAAGAAATCTGATGTTATGATATCGATAGATGTCTGGTGTATCGAGGTTTGGCCCCAATTAACTTATACCTACCGATAGGTTAAAATCATTAACACTTAAAAAAGAAACATAAATTGTAATTATTCAAACATACTGGCTTTAAAAAACACCTCTCAGATTGAGAGGAGGGCCGTGCCCAACAGTGGGACAATTTCTTAACAGGGTTAAAATTATTATCATAATGAAATTATTATACTGGCTTTATGTTACGCGAAGATTTCCAAACATACTGTGTTTATGTTGCGCAAAGATTTATTCTTATTGGAGACCACGTACAGCTTATGAGGCATCACAATATACCTACGTAATATACGTTAATGGCTGCTCAAGTAGTCGTACTCGTGAACGGGTGCTGCTTGTGGAGACTGTGGAGTGTGGACTTGTGGAGACCCAGAATCTTTTAGCTTTTAATTATAACATATATTTAAAAATTTAATCGTTCTTTACGTGAAGGAATATTCCCTAATAAATGGAAATCCGCGCACATAATCCCCATTTATAAGAAAGGTTCTAGAACTCAGATAGAGAACTACAGAGGGATTTCTATGTTGAACACTATCGCTAAAGTGCTTGAACGGCTCGTTTATAAAGAAATCTATCCTTTAATTTCCCAACATATTCCCGCTGAACAACACGGTTTTGTGAAAAAACGCTCTACCACTACAAATCTAAGTTGTTTTACGAATTACCTTCTTTCGAATATGGATAATGGTGGTCAAGTTGATGTGATTTACACGGATTTTGAAAAAGCTTTCGATCGTGTGGATCACATCATCTTACTAAATAAACTACAATCACTCGGTATACACGGAGATTTGTACCGTTGGGTCCAATCATACCTTACATGTCGCTCTCAGGCAGTTGTCATAGGCGGGTATCGATCGAACTTTGTAGTTATAACCACAGGGGTCACATTTAGGTCCCCTTTTTTACTATGCTTATCTATACGACATAGGTTCTTGTTTAAAGCATTCGGAATATCTCATGTACGCTGATGACACAAAATTTTTTTGTAAAATTAAAAGTATAAATGATTGTTTACAAATGCAAGAAGATCTTGATTGCTTGTACAAATATTATGCGCAAAATAGGATAACGGTCAACATACAGAAATGTGCATGTATTACTTTTTCACGCAAAACAAAGCCAATTACGTATAACTACACTTTCGAGAATCGACCTATTCACAGATCCAAAATCGTACGCGACTTAGGAGTATATCTCGATAGCAAAATGCTGATGTCTGAACACACGCATTATGTAGCTAATAAAGCTCATCGGAACCTTGGCTTTGTTTTGAGGGTATGTAAACCATTCTCTGATATAGCCGTTCTAAAAACAGTTTACTTTGCGTATGTGAGAAGCATCCTCGAATATGCGAGCCCCGTGTGGTCTCCTCAGTACATTATATATAAAGACTGCCTGGAGAGAATTCAGAAAATCTTTATTAACCATTTAAATTACCGTAAACGTAACAGTTTGAATAATTACCAAAGAAGTTGCCGTATACATGATCTGTTCCCATTGGAGCAGAGGGGCATTATCTTGGATATGTGCTTATTGTTTGACATAGTTCATAGTAATATAGATTGTTCCGACCTCGTATCCAAAATTGATTTTCGAGTACCTTTGTATCGCACACGACACACATCTTTACTTGACGTACCCTTCCATTGTACTAATTACGCTAAAAACACTATATTATCGCGTCTTACTCGCACTTATAACACTTTATTTAGCCGCATCGATCTCTTTGCTTGCTCAAAACTTAAATTTAAAAAGCACGTCGTTAGCACTATCGCAGCTAGTAATATAAATTAAAACTAAAGTAATAAACATATTTCACTAAACAGTATGTTTTAAATCAACAATGGCGATATTATCTTAATGTCATCTTTTCTTTTTATATTCATTTTGTTCACCCAACAATGCCATTACTTGCATATACAGTAAGGGAAACCTGTTATTGGCTATACTTGAATACATAATCTTAGTATGCAATAATTGTATAACGCTGTTGGTTTTCTGAATAAATAAATAAATAAATATTAATATTAGTCTTATATCTCAGTCGTAAGGCATCACACTGGATCTCGATGAAAATGATCAAAAAAAAAATTAATAGATCATTGGAGAAAAAAGACAAGCTCACTGAGTTTCTCACCGGATCTTCTCAGTGCAGGCCGCGTTCCGATACGGTGGAAGATTAGTAAGTAAAAAAATATGTAAATATGACCATTTGTAAACACCCCCGCAGGGTTTATGCAAAATAAACGGTTTGAGTTAGACGTAATACGGTTACAGTGACCACACTTGTCGTCACCATAGATTTGGATAAACCTGTCTTATACTCCTGCCCCACCGTTAACGTTAACGCGTACATCAAAATACGCTTTAAACAAGACGCTAAATCGACACATGTAGAGTATACTATTAGAAGAATTAGTCGAATATAAATATAAACAAGCTAAATCAGAGGTACGGTTTTTTTCCAAATATTTCAAGTATATTCCAACTGATTCATTCCTCATCAGTAACAATTCTAATAATTTCATTAGTGTTGCACCCAATAAAGTTTCTTCATCGTACATTGCATTTCAATAATCCAAACGCATTAGGCGTTTACACTATCAGATAATTGTTTATTTTTATCACAGTTTAGGTGATAGTAAGCGTTCATCGTATATTTTATTTCAAGATAACGATTACTATAGCGCATATCATTTTATCCAACGCGAAAGTGTTCTATTGAATATTTTTGGCGCGAGCCAGGCGCAAACCAGTCGCGTCCACGAGACAATTTGCTGAACTGAGTAACATATTACGAATTACAGTTATAGATATCAAACGAACTGGTACACAGTGTACGTGATTTGTTAATTAGTAGTTTTGTGACGTGAACAGCAAGTGGTAGGCTGTTTTTGAAGTAGCAGCACTTGTTACGTCTTAAAATGACGGTTTCGCCGACCTCTGATACGCTGGTGGGAGTGATCGAAAGTAAAGTCACATCAGAAAATGCCGCAGTCATTAAGTCATCCGTGTCTTGGTGGTCAATCAATTGGAGGCCGATTGTCGCAGAATTTATCTCCACATCCCTACTTCTGCTGTTGGGGTGCCTAAGTACGATACCCTTCGAAGGATATTCAGCCATGTACTCACCGTTCAGTTTTGGATTAGTAGTCATGTTCAATATACAAATTTTTGGACACATTTCTGGAGCGCACATGAATCCAGCGGTTACGTTTGCTGCAATGATTTGGGGAAGCACACCGTTTATGGTGGGAATCGCATATTTCGTTGCTCAAGTTGCCGGAGCGCTGGCAGGCTACGGTATTTTAACGTCGCTGTCTCCGATAGATGTGGTCCCCGGAGGAGTGTGTGTGACGGCTCCGTATTCAGAGCTAAACGAATATCAAACGTTGGGTATTGAAATAGCTCTGACTGCAGCCCTTTCGTTTATTAATTGCGCTATATGGGATCCAGTCAACGAGCATAAGCAAGAGTCGGCTCCGATTAAATTTGGTTTGACAATAGCAGGGTTGTCTCTAGTGGGTGGTCCATGGACTGGCGCTAGCATGAACCCAGTGAGGACTTTGGCTCCTGCTGTATTCACAGGGGTCTGGACCGTGCACTG
Source organism: Phalera bucephala (assembly GCA_905147815.2). Classification (NCBI taxonomy): domain Eukaryota; kingdom Metazoa; phylum Arthropoda; class Insecta; order Lepidoptera; family Notodontidae; genus Phalera; species Phalera bucephala. Next base: position 20,088,092 of record LR990612.1, read on the forward strand.
GGCTTATTGGGTTGGACCTTTTGTCGGTAGTTCCGTAGCAGCAGTGTTTTATAAATACGTTTTTCTTAAAAAGCGTGACAGTGTTGTGGAGTGAACGTAGTGATGTCGTATTATGTGTTGTTTTAGGCGTTTAGACTGTTAGTTATGTATCTACGTAAGATAAGTACTTACATGTTAACAAAAGACTTTAAAATGTTCGTTATTAAAATCGTTGCATTTCTAATAACAGAAAACATTCAAGTAACATTGTAGCTATTATTATTTTATTCATACAGCAAGTGGTTCCAAGTGTATTAGACCGAATTTTGAAAGCTGTTTCGTAACGTATACGTATACAAGGTGTAACATATATAACGCAAGACCTCAGATACCCCAATAGCATTACCTCACGAATTCGACACAAAAATCGAACCTCCAATCATATGGAGTTTACTACAATTTTTAAAGCACTTTGGTTCCCAAAGTAACTACGAAACTTGTATCTTTGTATGCATATTGAGATATATGTATTAGGAATGCATTAGAAATAGTCTTATTGCCTTAAATAAAGATTAATAAATTTTGCTTAATGCAGCGAACTGAACGAGTAACTGCAATTTTGAAATACTCTAAAAACAGTTGTAATGGATTCAGTTGCCGATTTAAAACAAACTACTTTCAGGCCTTGCGTTATTTATGTTACACCTTGTATATTGTCTTAAGTACATATATCGTGATACCTGACGGTGAAGTAAAATGTTTAAGGATGTGTTCGTAGCGTTGTGCGTCCGCGGTGATCTTAGCTATGATCAAGGTTAGGCAAGGTTAAGCTTTCTTAGGGTTCTGAGATGGGTGACCGTTTGTGGCATTTTCATATTCTAGCGTCTCCGTGCTTCGAAAAATCCTAAGCCATTGGTCCCGATTATCACCTAATGTGGTAGTTATTAAGCCGAGTTAGCCTTATAGGCGGCTTCATAAGTTTCAATAGCAGGTGGCCACCAATCTGCCTTCACTAATTTGCACTGGGCCCACTCTCTTAAGAAACTGTCCCACTGTTGGGCACGGGCCTCCTCTCAAACTGAGAGGGTTTAGGCCATAGTGTACCACGCTGGCCTAGTGCGGGTTGGCGAACTTCACACACCTTCGAGAAATTCTTAGGCATGCAGGTTTCCTCACGATATTTTTCCTTCACCGTTAAAGCAAGTGATAATTAATTTTAATACGCACATGCTCGATTTGTGAAAGAAGATGTTTGCCTAGTTATTCACTATATTTATTATTCCATAAAATTATTTAGGACATGTTTAAAAGAGCAAGATTTTTAAGCCTTTAAATTGCTTTTAAATATTGTCGTAGATGTAAACTGTTTTACTTATACTAAAGTCATTAACGAATAAGATAATAAAGTCAAAGAAGCAATGAATACCAAAAACGTTCTTACTGTTATAAATAACAATACAAAAGTGTGCAAATAAAATTATGTCATACCAGCACTAATTTCCCGCACCCAGTTGACAACAGCGCCACCTACCGAGTTGATGTTACTTCTGGATAATGTAGCTTGTGGTGAAAGAATTATTAAAATCAGTTCATTAGTTTCAGAGTTTATCCATTACCAACAAACAATTGTCACTCGTGTGCAAAGAAGTGAGCAAGGAAAGGAGCAGTGCGAGCATATAAATTTAACATAGTAGTTTACACTTTCTTCCCCACTGCCACCGTTCACATTATTGCGGTGGCCAGTTTTATTCATTTTTCTGCTCATTAGGTACCTACTGCACAATTGTTCATACGTCTACTCACTGCACCTGCATAACTGGGTTAAATGTAATCCAGTCTTACCTACCTATAAGTCTATAATTTCTGTAATATTACAAATACCTACATACATAACTTACCTAGTTGAGGAAAAAATATTAACTAAATCAATCGATGAAGTGTGACTTGACCTTGCGCAATGTGGGTTCCGCACGTAACGGTCCAACAATTGCCATTTTTTAAACATTTAATTTATAAATTACCTGTTCGACTAGTAGTCACATATAACCCGTGCCATAACAATGGTTCAGTTTGGTTTTTGGATGGTCTAAAAAATGATTGACATTAGCATGACGCTAGCGAGTTGATATGCCATTCTTGTCATACTACAAATTTACTAAATATACATGAATGTGGCACTACGCTTACTCGCTAGCGTCATGCTAACGTTAATCTTTTCGTGCTAGGCCCTCAGGACAAAAATGCTATCAACCTATTTTTAACTATCTGCTAATGTTAAAAGTAGGAGTCAAACAAAAAAGATGCAATCTGTTTAAAAGAAGACAATAGCTTGTAACTGATATGTTAAAAAAGATAACATTCAAAATTATCGATAAGCGTATTACAACAATTAGCGAAGATTATCATAAAAAACATTATTATTATCAATGTTCTCATAATTTGTAAGTACATTGATAAGTAACAAAAATAAAAATTATCGACCTTATTAAATGCCGAAAGCGGAACCGAATGGAACCAGTGGAGGGAGGCCTTTGCCCAACAGTGGGACGAAAATGGCTGATAATAATAATAATTTACCTTATTGTACTTGCACAGGTTTGCAACGACATGGCAGCACCTTTAATTATCAGTTTGTTTAACCCTTTCTATAAACAGTAATCTCTACTCGATGGTGTATTATTCAATACTCATAAGAATGTATGCTCGTGGTATTGACCCAAAAACACAAGGAAAAGACGATACCTGGATACTACACCAATAGTATTCTTGCGTGGTACGTATCGACTCCTACATACACAATTAGTCTAGTCTTTACTTGGTTTTGTAGAGGCTTCCTTTGTGTTTGTACTAGTGAAATTATGGAATCTATTTTGTTTGAACAAATTCAATGAATATTTCGTTTAATCACCATTAATTAAACCAAATATTCATTGAATTAAAAGTAAGTAAAAGAAAATCAAATTTAATTTTAACAGTATGATGATTTTTTGTAATTGTCCATTATAATTAATCCGAAATTTAAACCGATTGCGAGACTAGAAGATTTCAGCTAAGAAAGAGAAGTTCCAGAAGCAAAAACAACAAAACAAATTGCGATTTAAAATACTATCATATCCCAGGATACCCGCCCATATGTCCCGAAAGGAGCACAGACGAATGTCGGACGTAGACATAGTAATAACAGTTTAGGAGTCCAGCAGAATGCGTTCGCCGGGTCTATTGTACACCAGTGCCTATTTTACACAAATGGCATGTATTATGTTACATTCACGTCCTTATGAAACTTTAGAGGGATATCTGGGAGAACATCTCGACCCATGTCACGTCATGCGCAGGACTGAAACGCTCCGTGTATCTTCCGTTACAATTCACCCCCGTCTTGGGGATTCATATGCTTGAAACATATTTAGCCGTTATTGTGCTTAAATAATATATTGTATATTTTTTGTGTAGTCTAAAAATTGTGTACATGAATGCGGAAGTTATTACTTCATATACTTGAGAGCTGTGTATTGGCTTTTAATAGTTTTGTGTCTTAGTAATGTGGGAACTCCACTACTATATTCACCAAGGGGAAGTTGATTAACTAAGATGGATGTTCACATCATTTTTCTTAATCGCGAAAATTTTATGGAACACATGCCTTTCCTTGCGCTGTAGAGCGTAACGTTTTATATTTTTGATATTTAGTTTTTAAACCATGCAGTACAAATACAGTTGTTGGTTTCGTAGCATTTTGTTTATATTGTGTGACTGGTAGAATTCAAATCCAATGGGCTAACGTAACATAAAATTATCTTTATTAATCAATGTATTTCATTGCTTACTATATTATAATACTAGCTGTTTCCCGCGGCTTCGCACGCGTTTATTTTGTAATTTGACATAGATAGGTAGGACTTTTTGGAATAATAATTTTCCAAGACTTAAGAGACACCGCTATATTAAGTTTATTTTCAATCCGTTCAGCCGTGTTAATATGGAGAAATAAAATCAACTATCCCCTAACATCTTGCATTTCCCAAGGTAAAAAATAGACAGCAGTCTCTAAGAAATCCTTCATTTTCCAATGATAGCGTATTTAAAATCGGTTCCACCGTTCTGGATTAATATACGGACAAACCTTTTTTTTTTATTGTGCCTGTATGTGTATAAAATACCTTCTTTATTTTAAAATCACAAATCCCAAATCAATATTCCCGTGTGTTGTACGGGGCTTGTACCTGCGACTATTTGACAAAGTAAGTAAGGCGGTCTACGTTTTGTCGCTTAAACCAAGTTGTCTTTGTTTTCCAAAAGTATTTATAAAGTCGACTTAAGTATGAGTAAATTTTCGCTGTAGAACAATTTCAGCCGGTCCCCAGGCTTCCAGTCGCCGATGAAGAGAAAGAGGAAAATCAAGGGATTGCCAGGCTTTTCTTTCGACAAAATAAGATTAATATCTTTGGACCTTCATGCAGGCCGGTTAAAACCCACCAAATGCATATAATGCAGGATAATATCGGCTTGATCTAATGTGTAAACAAAGTTACATATTTCATATTATTATTTCACGATTTAAGATACTTTAATACTATCTACCAATCTATATCACCACGTCAGATCCCTTGCGGAGTAGGCAGAGTGTACAGAGTTCCAACAGGTTATTTCCTTACAGACCTTTTTTGGTTTTCTCCACTCTCATAGTTCGTCTTATACACGCTCGTCGGTTACGGAGACTCTTGACTTGCTCTTCGGATAAGACATAGTATATTTAGTCATGGTAAGATAGTCTAGGTCTTCCCCGATATCTGCGTCCTGTTCTAGGTACTCTACCAACTCACAGCGGCGTGGAACCATTTGACCCTTTGTAAATCCGTATATTTATTTTTTTACTACCGTTATCATTGATATTTCTTTGGTGTTTTTTATGTAATTGTACATATTGTATATAATTTGTGAAACTATAAATGGTTGTTTCCTACGTCTTTTCAATTTTAAATGTCTATATCTGTGTGGTTTCTTTCATATTAAGTATCTTTATAATCCGTTAGGTATGAAGAAATAATAGATATTCCAATAAGTAATGCTATTGTATATTTTGCTATGTTATATATTTTTCGTAATAAAAAGTGTTTTGTTTTATTTTACAGTGTAAGATACCTTGATATAAAGTTTCAATTAAATTCATTTAGCCAGCTATGTCGCAAGAACCGTGATTCTTTCCGTGATAAAAAGTATCTCGAATATTATTTAGGGACCTAAAAAACCTAGAAAGTGTTAGTAAGATCCATTCTGCCATATTAGTATAAAGAAATAACGGCTATCCCGGAAGAACCGTGTGTGAATATATTGTATGTTTTGTCAACTTCCTCCAGACTTATTTCTGTATCAACTATCTCTATGACCTGGTTCAGTCTTAGCCCCACTTAGCCCGCACAGGTAGTCTTTGTAAAGTATAAACTAAACTATAGCGCGATCTTATTCAACACACACCACTAACGCCGTCTCAAAAATTGTTAGTCTTCTCGTAAGATATTAATCGTCCTTAAAGTTTCGTATCCGGCCCATTCAGCGTTACAGTTCTTTCCGGAAGAAACAATCCTGAATGCATCGTCGGTTTATGCACGAAATCATGTTTGAGTGTTTAAATCAAACGTATATGAACAATTTCCAATGAGTGCTTTTAACTACTGCATAGTTTTTCGTGAGGAGACGAACCTGAGTCCAATATCAATTTATGGAGGAATTCATGTGAGGGCAAAATCACATTGTTTACGTCGTAACACTGCAGTTCGGGACAAACAGTAATAAAGTTTTGCGGAATATCCCTCGACAGTAGCTTAAGTTGGTTTGGAACAATAAATGCATTATCAAAATCGACTCTTTTTTTCTCTCCCCAAAAACTGTTACATTTCTTAAAAATAAATGTATACAGAGTTGTGGTCCTTAGTACAGGCTACAACTATCCCAAATTTCATTGAAATTCATCAAACAGGTATGGAGTAAAAGGTATTTTTAGAAATTCAATGTTTCGCTTAATTTGTATTTTCTGAAAAAAACCTTTTGATTTTCCGTTATAAAAACTATTCAATATGTTATCCCACATTTTAAGATATTCGCGTGCAAAGTTTCATCAAAATCTGCCTGGTAGTTTTTGGGTTATGATGGTTTATACCCTTGGACACATAAGCAGATAGACAAACAGACACGAAAGCCAAAAAATGTAGAATTGGCTTTTACATCAATAGAATGATGTCCGTGCGTTATTTCCAAAAAATATACACAGGCATGACTTCCTTACAGTTTTATTATATGTATGTATATAGATGGTAGTAATAGTGTATTTTATCGTTTTTTTTCTACAACCCACACTTATTACGTACGTATCTTTTAGTACCATAGTAAACATATATTCATTACTGTGCTACATTAGAAAACGATTTTAAATTAATAAACAGTAGAGTTAATTGTCAATCGCACTAGCGAAAGACACGTATTTTTGTACTCTATGCACTACAAGAAGTATATGGATTGTAGATTTATGATTTTTCACTGTATACTTTAGAATCAAACGATTTTTACTAGATAGAAAAAAAAATCGAAAATCATCTTAAAATTAGCTTAACATTTTCTGATTCCTGCGCCAAATATTTAAGAACTAATCAACAGAATTTATTTAAAAACATAGCAAATAACTATATCAAAGTTCTTGTAAAGCAGTTTTTTATTTCATATAAAATGATAAGATTTGTTTTTGCATATACGTCGTTTATTTCCGAGCGCGCGGTAAATATATCCGTCCCTTATTATTCTTTTGTAAAGTAATTGCATCACTGTCACTCTACCGGTCGATAAATGATCGATCGCGGTATCCCCTTAACTCACCTTCAGTTTTATTATCTACGTAATAAAAACGAACTGACTAAACACGTCTCGCATAATTACATATACCATGACAATATGATAGTTGGCGATAAGAGTAGCATTATTAGATATCACATTCAGCTGAAACATATGACAACAAGGTCTGAACAAATTTGCGCAGCATACGCATATAGTAAATAGAGTTGATAATGTCACGTTGTTTTATGTTTCACGTAATGCGGCAAAACTACATTGCAGGTACCTTAAACGTGGAAGCCTTATAGGATCACTTCGTTGTCCGTCTGTCACCGACGGTTATGGCCCTTTTTTCGATACCCGACTAATACTTCAATTGAAGTTGTGTAGTACAGTATTATGTTTGGCAAACATTCGAGTGCAACTTCTAGGCAATTAGAAACTCAACGAGCTCGGAGAAACTACAGTATGGGTCAAAACAATTATCCTCCAGGTAAGTTTAGTCTCTGATCTACCTCCGAAGTAAACATGAGGATTGTTTCCGGTGTTTGCCAGCGCGCTTTTTTGGAACTACTTCAGGTTTCATCTCTCCGTCTTTCACGCTTTATGAAGCTTCCGCTAATACTATTTATCTTAATCATTCACCTCAATGTAATTTGATTATTGGACACGTGCCTCTAATTCATATGTGTTCCTAATAATTTAACCGTCCTGCGTAGCCTATTCTAGGAAACTATATTCTCAATGCCATATTACAAATTTTCTCATAACGTATGTATTATTACATACGTACATAGTGTTGACCGACGATTTAGCGCATTGGTTAAGAGCTTAACCCGCTCCGCCCACTGTGTCTAATAGTCGCGGGTTCGATTCCCGCACGGGACAAATCTTTGTGTCATCCACAATTATTTGTTCCGGTCTGGGTGTTTGTGTATGTGAATTTTCATGTTTGTAAACGTACCCACGACACAGGAATTAATCCTAGTGTGGGGCTTCGTTTTTTTAAAAAAATACAAAAATATATCATAAATGAACGTACATAGTGTATATATCGTATTTGATTGCAGAAAGCAAATTTTTATCTAAATAAAACTTAAATCGTGTACAATTTTCTTGTCAAATACGTTAATTTTCAAGCAGATTTTATGAAGAAACGGAGCGATATTTTTAATTATGTTGAAGTAAATAATTACATTATCAACTGTTTACCAGATGTCATCATAATATTCATCAGAATGTTGAATATTTTGTCTTACTAAACCCATTCTAAATAGATATTTTGATAATAAAATTGTTATTATGTCTGACTAGTTGATGGTGTATCTTGCGAGATCCTAGTTTTGAATCCAAGACAAGATGAGACCATATGGTATTGGAGTTTTTCTATGAAATAATTATCTGCAGTAGTTCGGTATATATGTTTTTAAACCGTTGCTCTATATTAGGCATTCCCGTATGCAGTTCTTAATGCTTGTCTCCTATTTTATTTTCACAAAGACTGATTTCACCAACACAAAAATAAAATTTATCTATCTATCTATATCACCACGCCAGTTCCCATGCGGGCAGGCAGAGAGTACAGAGTTCGAACAGGTTCTTTCCTTACAGACCTCTCTGGCTTCCTACACTCTCATGGTTCGTCTCAAAAATAAAATCGAAACACAGATTTTGATGGTTCGAACTCACGACTCCTTGATTCAGTGAGCGGAGCCTACTCTCTTACTAAACGAACACGTCATTAATTTCATTTACAGAAATGATGAGTATATCTAGAGTAAATTAGTATCGATTCCTGCCCCTAGTGCTTTATAAATGTACTTACGGGACCCCGGGCGTGTCGCAGGATCCAAGTACCGAAGAAAATAAAAAGCTAACAGACCCGGCTCTTGTTTACTTCGATGGCACGCAAATTCATCTATACAAGGTGTAACTTAATAAACGCAAGACCTGAAAGTAGTTTGTTCTAAATCGGTCACTAAATGGATTCCAACAATTTTAATGTATCTTACATTATTTTTTAAATTTGCAAAAAGAGCTTTTACACCTTCAATGCGTTATAAAAAAATAAACTTATTTTTGATTAAGAGTAATAAGGAGATTTCTAATGCATTCCTATAACGTATTTCTCAAACCGGACACATACACGTGCAAGTTTCATTGATAATTGGGGTATAAAAGTGCATAAAAAAGGGTAAAACCGTTAATTTTGGAAATGTGGTTATTGTTTTGAATTGATGAAGCAATTCTCTAATCGGGGTGTCTGAGGTCTTGCGTTTATTATGTTACAGCTTGTATATAACGAAGTTGACTTTAATTTCGTGGTTTTCACATTTACTCGTATGAAGAAAAATATGCAAATTAATGTTTAAGGTTATTAAAATTCAAAGGGTTTCTTTTCTGCTTGAACGAATGTATCGTTTCATGTATTTATGTAAGTTATAGTGATCTTTCAAAACTCAATATGGAATGGAATACTGTAAATTAGAAGTTCGCAGGTAAACCTGTGAGTCAAAGCAATCACAACTATACTTAAGTGAGCCTTAATCCTGTTTTTAGTGATTGTAATTAAACCTTAATAGTTAATAATACAATGAGCAAGGACCAACAAAATTATTTCGAGTAGATGGGCGTACTATTTTGTTAGCGTAGTCCCTAACAAAATTCTTCACTTAATGTCGAGTTTATTTTGTCATGTCATTAGAATGCTATAGTGCGACAAGGATCTTTTGACCCACGAATCACATTGACAAGGGCGTTGGGGTGAAATTAGGGTTAACATTTAGTAAAATTTCCCTACTTCCAAGGAGTTATTTCAACATTTCCGCACGATTACTAATTAAATAAAAGACTTGGGTAAATTTCTTAGTAAACGCTAACGACTGTCAAGTAGCGCCATTTCACTTGATCACTGTGTTAGTTCCGATTTTGTTCGCGGGCCAAAAGATCCTTGTGGGACTGTAACGCTGTTTAAGCTACACGCACTGCTACTGGACATACAGTACACGTTTAATTTCAACTGACAAAAAGTCATCAGCTTTTGAAATAATTTTTAATTATGTCACTTAGGAGGTTTGGTATACATCAGTCGCATGCCAATATGGGAATATATGCCATTCTCTTAGGGATCGAATCCGGAACGAAGTCTTTCGTCAGAGAACCAAGGTTACCAACATAGCTCAGCGAATTAGCAAGCTGAACTGGCAGTGGGCAGGTCACATATGCCGTAGAACCGATGGCCGTTGGGGCAGATTGGTTCTTGAGTGGAACCCGCGTGTCGGCAAACTTAGGGTAGGACGCCCTGTAGCTAGGTGGTTCGACGATATTTGTAAGGCAGCTTGCAGGAATTGAAAGCTGAAGATCGAGCTCAGTGGTCATGGGAGAAGTCTACGTCCAGCAGTAGACTAACAAGGGCTGATGATGATGATGCCAATATGAGGTTGACGTAATACCTAGTTAACTGGGCCTCTGATAAATATATAAAATTCCACGAGTAATAGCGATTGATAGTTACCTAATGCATGCGTTTATTAAGCTATGTCGCTAAGTTTACCTAGTGTATAACTGCGGTTTACCAAATTAATTTCAAAGAAATTGACGTAGGTCCAAAATCACCATAAGTTTCACTTTGTTTCAAGTTATAAAAGCTTGATTCCCTTTTTGCAGACAAGGTGGCAAATGTTGTCAAAGGTGACTGCCTCGTTGGTCTGGTGGCAAAGCACATCGCTTTGTGATCACGAGGTCCTGGGTTCAAATCCTAGGTCGGAGAAATGTAATTTTTCTAACGAAAAATTCCCAGTATGAGTCTGGAGTCTGGAATTGTGCCCGGTATATGGCAATAGGCTCGCCCCCTATTACATGGAACCTAACATCGTCGGCGAAACGTGGGTGTACTCAGTACACCTCTGCCACCCCCTCTGGGAAATATAGGCGTGACGGTAACAAATGTTTGACTAGTTGAAACTTTGTATTTATATCCGACAAGAATGGTTGAAAACGAGAATGAATGAGTCCTGGCATTATGACATGGTACAGCTTAAAAAGCTTTTATCACAAACTATACATAATTTTGTTGCGTCTAAAATGTAACTTTTTACATCAAAGAAGATAAGGAAGGATATTATCTTGTCCTTAAGCCCCCGAAACCCCATCCTAAGGTTCTGCACAGACCTTGTTTTGCTCGAATGAATATTGATAATCTAACCTATGATGCATCCAAAATTGACTGGAAACCTGTCATGGAGGCCGATGCGATTGATAAGGAGATACGTTTGTTCAACAGAGAGGTCATTCAGCTGTACGACACCCATGCCCCTATCAAGAAAATAAGATTGAAGCGACCACCTGCACCTTGGATAACAAGTCGCATCCGTATGGCAATGAGGAAAAGAAACCATGCTTTCCGGAATTTTAAAGAAGATTGCTCCGAGGACAATTGGTCCCATTTTAAAATTGCTAGGAACCGCTGTAACAAGATGATACGCGACGCTAAACACCGACATTTTCTAGACAATATTACTTTTTCTTCCCCTGCCGACATCTGAAAATTCTTAGGAACCCTAGGTATTGGTAGTGCGCAACGTGCAGATCTCCCAAAAACAATAAGTTTAGACGATCTCAACTGCCATTTCTCCACTATCCCTCTCGTAGATCGTCTAACTATTGATCATACCTTAACCTACCTAGGTAGTCTTGAACGTCCCATCGTCAACACTTTCTACTTTTCTCCAATTGACTCCCGCGAAATCAAGAAAAACATCCTGTCCATTAAATCCAAGGCAGTGAGTGGGCTGTGACAAAATATGTCGCTTTATGATCGTAACAATTCTGGACAATCTCCTTTCCGTAATCACTCACCTTATCAACTTTTCCTTAGAGTCCGGGACTTTTCCGTCTCTGTGGTGTAAAGCCTTTGTTCATCCCCTTCCTAAGATCCCCAAACCCTCCCTTCTAAGCCACTTCCGTTTAATATCCATTCTTCCTTTTGTTTCAAAAGTGCTCGAGGCCTGTGTTCTTAAACAATTCTTCCATTTTATCTATCTATCTATCTATCTATCTATCTATCTATCTATATCATCACGCCAGCTCCCTCGCGGGGTAGACAGAGAGTACAGAGTTCCAACAGGTTCTTTCCTTACATACCTCTCTGGCTTCCTCCCCTCTCATAGTTCCATTTTATCTACACCAATAACCTTATCAGTCCTCTTCAATGTGGATTTATGCCTGGCCACAGTACCGTTTCTGCTCTGCTTAAAGTGACTGAAGATATCCGAAGAGGCATGGAAAATACCAAAGTCACCGTCCTAGTCTTGGTTGACATCTCTAATGCGTTCAACACAGTTAATCATGATATCCTACTGTCCATTCTTTCTTATCACATGTGCTCACGGGAGTCGCTGGATTGGTTCTCTTCTTATCTTCGTGAACGCCAGCAGTCTGTTATAAGTGACGAGTCGTCATCGTTCTGGCGGAGTTTAGAAACTGGTGTTTCCCAAGGCGGTATACTTTCTACTCTTCTTTTTTCGATTTTCATTGATCTAATAACTTACGAATTTCAGTGCGCGGATCATCTTTACGCGGATGACTTGCAGTTGTACTCGCAAGACAGTGCCGATCAAATCTCAGACGCCATTTGCAAATTAAACCAGGATTTGCGAGCAATTAAGGACTGGTCCGACAAGTTCGGAGTTGCAGTAAATCCAGCTAAGTGCCAGGTAATTTGATGGGTAGCTCTAGAACTATAAGCAAGGTGAACGTTGCAAATCTACCTGCAATTGTTTTCAATGGTAATTTATAATTCCTTTAATTTCAGTGTCAAAGATCTAGGATTACATATTGATTACACACTCAGTTGGTAAACCCAGATCAGTGCTATTGGTTAAAAGGTCACCATTATGTTGCGATACCTGTATCGGTTTAAGAACTTGCTCCCATCAAATACAAAAGCAATGCTAGTGCAGGCCTTGATTTTTCCTATTTTCGACTATGGTGATGTGTGCTACTTCGACCTTAATGCATATCACCTCAACAAACTTGACCGTCTTCTTAATAAATGCATTCGATTTATCTATAACTTGCGTTAATTTGACCATGTGTCTGTGTATCGAACTCTCTTAAATTGGTTGCCTATTCGCTAACGCCGAACTCAGAGGGCATTGACAATGTTGTTTTCTCTCACTTCACCTGATTATCTTTCATCTCATTTTCAATATTTATGTTCCAATCATAATAGAAATCTTCGATCCCTAAAGAATCATCTTCTTCAATGTTCTTCTCTTCATTCGGACTTTGTTCACTCTTCTTTCTTTGTTCAGTCTATCTTGGTATGAAATGCGCTACCACTGGATGTCAGGATGGCAAACGATCGGTTAAAAGTGCAGGATTATCTGCACAAAACATTGGTAGAATCACCTCAACGTTAATATAGTATAAGTATTGTAATTTTATATATGAATATATTTAATGTTTATATATGGGTATGTTTGCATTATATTACAGGTCTATATATATTTTTACTTCAGACAGTATGATTTAATATTTATTTTTCGCTATTTCTATCTTTCTTTCTCACCCAACTCGGATTTGCACCTGCTTAACTAGTTTCTGCATTATCCTAAGGTAGACTGGCAGAAAATGCCTAAGGCATTAAGTCCGCCCATGTACCAACTATGCATAAAGTATAAATAAATAAATTAAAGGTATGCTTCATCCGCATCGTAAAGTTAACCGCATTAAATGGTACTTACGTAAGTTAAGTCCAAAATTAGAGAAATGTTCAAACAAAAACAACATTTAAGTTCAACAAGTCGTGAGAATTTGAATCTAATTTGTCACATCTCGGCCGTGGCACTTGCGAGCGAAGCACTTCTCCGAGAAAATTTGTTTTCTAGAATTGGAAGCATTAACTCCTTAAAAGAGCTAACTTTTTGTAAAAGAGACAATCGTTTTGTTTTATCCCCATCGACGATATAGATATATTTGTCTATTGTAGGTTTAAAGGAAATTCGAGTTTTTGTCCGTCCACCAGTGGCAGATTTACACATTTTCCGCTAGTAGGCTATTCAATTTTGAATAGCCTAGTTTACATTCATATTAATTACGTTTTCTTAGTCAATGCAATTGCAATTTGTGCTCTATCGTTATCATTACATCAGCTTTTTCCGTTATTAGTATGATTGTGAACTAAGGGATCGTTGTGTCAGTTCCTAGATTATTCTTACTCACGATTTAGTGACGTTACACAATAAATAGTCTTTGGTTATATTTTTGAGCTAAGAAAAGCTCAATCATATATTACTTATAAAAAAAAAATTGAGCCAAATTTTCCGCCCCCCTATAATTTGCCGCCCAGGCTCCAGCCTACTGGTAAATGCGCCACTGCCGTCCAATAATTAGAAATAGCCATGAAACTAATTTCTTCAACACTTTATTATTATTAAATAACTCGTTTATTTTTACTCCTTAAAGCTATTCTTATTGTATGTAGATATAACTAACTCATTCATTTTGCATCCAGACCATTCCCCGGCTGTGAAAACAAACTTAAAAAAATTGATTATAAACTGCCGCGTTGGTCTAGTGGCAAAGCGCATCGCTTAGTGATCACGAGGTCCTGGGTTCAAATCTTAGCTCGGACATATGTAGCTTGTCTAACGAAAAATTAAGTTTGACTCCAAGATCTGGAATTGTGTCCGGTATATGACAATGAGCTCGCCCCCTATAACCTAACATCGTCGGCGAAAAGTGGGTGAACTCAGTATACCTCTGCCACCCCCGCTTGAGGAATATACGCGTGACGGTGTGTGTATAATTCAATGAATCAGCCTATCGCAGTCCACTGCTGGACATAGGCCTCTCCCAACACGCGCCACTGCACACGGTTCTCCGCCTTCGGCATCCAGTCTGTCCCAGTGACTTTTTTGAGATTGCCGGTCCATCTAGCTGGGGGCCGTCCTACCCTACACCTACCAAGTCGCGGTCTCCAGTCCAGGGCCCGCTTGCTCCATCGGCCGTCGGTCCTTCTGCAGATGTGACCGGCCCGTTGCCACTTTAGCTTACTGAATGTACGAGCTATGTCAGTATTGGTCCTTTGTCGGAATACCTCGCTACAAACTTTATCCTTCAAAGAGACGCCGAGCATAGCTCGCGCCAGAGCCCGCTATGCGACTTTGAATTTGTGGACTACTCCCACTGAGAGTGGCCACGTCTCGGCCCCGTAAGTCATAACAGGTAGGACCCATTGGTTATAGACTTTAGTATTCAGGCATTGCGGTATAGGCGAAGAGAAAACGTGACGTAGTTTGCCAATGATTACGAACTTGAAAAGTATAAACATTGATAGATATCCTATTGATATTAACGTAATTTATTAATCTTTGCTGTGATTATATATATATTTTTTTTCTTTATAAAAACGTAGCCCCACACTAGGATTTATTCCTGTGTCGTGGGTGCGTTTACAAACATGAAATTTCACATACACAAATACCCAGACCGGAACAAATAATTGTGGATCACACAAAGATTGGTCCCGTGCGGGAATCGAACCCGCGACTATTAGACACAATGGGCGGAGCGGCTTAAGCTCTTAACCACTGCGCTAAATCGTCCGTAAATAATAATAACAATAACAAATTCACTTTGATAACACTGACTTTAAGTTGCATATCTATTATCTTATTGATAGTAAGAGATTAAAGTTAAGACTTGCCGTCTGTTGTTTTTTTATCTTCGCTGCCATGAGCACTCAAAATTAATTTATCAGTTGTCTGACATTTCAACTGTTTTGTTATCAAAACACTTAAAGTATCAGAAAACAGATATATTGATTTTGGATAATTCTTTCAAAAGTTACTGTGCGGCTGGTTTATTCATCTAACTTTAATTTTGGTTAACTAAAATGCATGCTATAATTTTAGCATTATTGTTATATTTTTTTAATAAATAGGACCATGTTAAAAATCGTTGTATTTTTATTTTAGGAATCCCTGAAACCGGACCTATTTTATTTAAAACCTAGTTGCTTTTTTTATAAACATAATAGCGCTAGTAATTATTCCTGTGTCGTGGATGCGTTTACAAACAAATATCCAAACCGAAACAACATGTGTGGGTCAAAAAAAGATTTGTCCTGTGTGGAGACCGAACCCGCTATTACTTGACCCAGTTACTGGACACTAGCCCAAGCCATCGTTAAACTTAGGGTAATTTTACAAAAGAACTAGTTTTGGAGTTTTAGTTTTTTTAAGAACTAGAACTAGTTTTTAGAAGTTTTTGTAATAGGAACTGCCAAATCCAACTAACTTTATAACTAATGCTTCTGCATACGGATAATTATTTTCGAGTAATGCAATAATTTGTAATCGAAACTGTGTTGGGCTGGAAACTGAGCTCGACTGGCACCTACAGAATGGATGCGGCTATCTCTTTTTCCCAGTATGTGCCGGTATTTTCACGGAATTAAATTTTATTGTTCGATCACGATCGATTGTATCGATCTCGATCCTTTAGCACAGTGCCAAAACAATAGGCTATTTGCATATTCATACGTATCGTTTTAAAAACCCCTTTTTGCCAGAATAAACGTTGGCAATAGGGAAACATGACAGGCGCTCAGCGGCGCGCCTCAGGCATCACGTTACGGAGAGCTCAGGACGAAAAGATTGACGTTACCGCGACGCTAGCGAATTAATATACCTTGTCCCACTAAAAAATTACTGCCTGAACATGAACGTGACCGCACGATTACTCGCTAGCGTCATGATAATGTCTAAATTTTCGTGCTAAGCCCTTTGGCCAGGTGTCGTACTTTTAGGTTTTTCGGTTCTACTTACAAACGGTACGTACTACAAAACTTTAAGCTGAACAAAAGACAAACGGTTTTTATTCACTATGAATAAATCACGTAACGCTACGCGTTACGATAACTTCGTCAAATGATCCTTTACGGGTACTTCAATGGCATACAGAATTACATTACACGATCTTGCACGAAGTTAATGTAACGCACCGCGTTAGTTAACATTGAATAAGGGCCCATACCCGAAAAAAAGTGTTTTTGACAGATATAAAATAAAAATTATCCGCGGATTTTCGTGTTTTTCTTCGATCATTCTAAGACCTGAGATCAAAAACCAATCCAATCCCTCAGACTTTTTTGGTTTGTCGACAAAATGTTCTTTTTACTATCGCTCAATTTCGACTTTTATTTTACTTTTTTTCAAGAGTTGTTCTTCCTTTAAGCCTCTATAAAGGTGAAAGGTATTCTTTGACTCTATTCTTGAATTAATTAATTACACAGAGATCAAACGGAAGAACGCAATTATGTATATGTCGAAGCGTATTATTTAAGCAATATTTAATAGTTAATGGAACGTGAAGCAGTTATTGTCATTTTAGTAACTTTCAATCAACTTTCAATCTTGTCTATAGACCAACCCCGTGCCTTAATAATTGACTGAGTGTGTTTATGATGCGATGACAGATGTGAAATGACGAGCGATAGAACAGATAGCGATGTGAGACGGCGGACGGACCCACTGTGTGATTCTATTGGCAACTGAACGCGCGATTAGACGTATCGCGGAGCAGCTAACCTCACTGCATTTTATGTGACAATATTAATCTTCAATTATTGCAAGCATTTGCTGATATTTTGCTACCAAAGTCTGGATATCAAGGAAGATCAGTGTACCGGACAAGAACCTACTGTTATTTCATGATTTCCGTGTTCGGTCACCATGCACCCATGCACCACCATGGTAACTATGAAAACAAAGATAAACCCACCTTTCACCGTTACTAGGATCGAAACGGCCACGGCCGAAGTGAGCTTTTCTTAGCTCAAAGATACATCTTTGAGTAAGAAAAGCTCACTTATGTACTAGGTACACCCAAAGACTATATTTTGTGTAAATTTCACTAAATCGTGAGTTGTAAGAATAATCTAGGAACTGACACAACAATCTCTTAGATCACAATCATAGTATTAATAACGGGAAAAAGTTGATGTAATGATAACAATAGAGCATAAATCATAAAATTGTAATTTTATAGACAAAACAAGTGTAATTAATATGATTGTGAACTAGGGTATTGAATTGCAGAGGTTAGTAGGGGCGGCAAAAATTTAAATCCGCCACTGACCATGGCAATCCGTCAAAATCAAAAGAAAATCCTTCACGATTTGTACTATTTTTAGTTTGTGAAATGGAAAACCCGTTTTCTTATGCAAAATATTATTGTATCTGAAATCACGAAAAAACCCAAGTACAGAATGTACTATTGAGATTGTTTCAGTGACGAAATTTAATTTATAGCACGATGTTAAAATCCATCCATGAATTATAAAAAAAAAAAAGTAAATCAACAGTGAACATTGTCATCAACAATCAACACCAAGTGATTGAAGTAAATACGAGTACATATGCACGTACCATTTGTTTACGTTTAAATTGGGTTTTTGAGTATCGAAAAATGTCACTGATATTAGTTTCACGATGGATCACAAGCTAATCTTACTGAAAATAAATACTTATTGTATCATATCTGTGTACGTCAATGTTTCAATAAATATAGGATATAATTTTTGACGGACGATTTAGCGCAGTGGTTAAGAGCTTGAGCTGCTCCGCCCACTGTGTCGAATAGTCGCGGGTTCGATTCCCGCACTGGACAAATCTTTGTGTGATCCACAATTATTTGTTCTGGTCTGGGTATTTGTTTGTGAATTTTCATGTTTGTAAACGCACCCACGACACAGGAATAAATCCTAGTGTGGGGCTACGTTTTTTAAAAAAAGAAAAAAAAAAAAAAAAAAATTACATTGATAAGATGTTTGGTACTACGATTTTGCTTGGTTTTCCTCTTTTTAATCTAATTCTTATCAATTTTTTTACATAGCGATTATATAGCTTTTCTAAATTGTATCTACATAATTTTCAGAATATTTTTTATGTTATCTATATCATCTCGCCCGATCCCTTGCCAGGTATTTTTTATTTTATGATACCTAATTATTGTTTATAGTTTCAGGAAGCCACGCAGTTATAAAAATGTTTAATGCTATGAGTATCAGTATCTCTCCATTCTTTATTGTAAATTAGATGACCCGGTGAACTTCGTACCACCTAAAATTGATTTGATTATAACTCTACATCTTTGGGATTTCCAAATTTTTTTTTTTCATTAACCACAAACCTTTTCACAAACCTCAATACTAATTGGGGCGAACAGTACAAAAACAAATCAAATCGGTCGAGCCATTTTCGAGTTTTTGCGAGACTAATGCACCGTAAGATTTTTACACATATAGGTGTATATACACACGTATATTCGTCATATACTATTTGTAGTCATAATCTCAAATACGGAACTTAATGGATCCATGTAAGAAGTTTGAAATGTGTATGTGAATGTGCCGGTGGTATAATTAGATGTATGCTCTTCACTAATCAGCACGGAATTCGTGGAGTGTAAAATTATTAACTATTGTTTGACACGATTTGTGATACATAGCACATCTTTGCGCAGCAATGGACAATATCAAATGTTTTATTATTACAAAGCCTGGTTGGTCTAGTAACGCTTGGTGCAGTTGGTACGAGGCCCTGGTTTCGAATCCCTTTTCGGAAAAAGTTAAGTAAAAGGTCAAATGTAGCGGTTTCGATAGAAAACCCTACGGTTTTTCTATTAAAAACTCTATCGAAGATAGCGGTGGCAGCCAGTAATCTAGAATTATCGCCCCTTTAAAATGTCGTTGGTTTTCAGTACATCTCTACCACCTTTCGCTAGATGATGTAGTCGAGATATTTACTTTTATTTACTAAGCTGCTGAGTTTTTGCTGATAAATTCAAAGAAAAATCGCAGCACTTCAATAAACTATGCCTATAAGTAATCCACTTGCAACGGGAATTTCATTTTAAGATTCCAAAGCAGCCAAGTTTAGTTTTTAATAAATTTCTTATTTCAACTCACACTTTAGATATCCGCCACAAGATGCGGGCTGAGAAGATACCGGAATTCGATATAGCTACATAGTGTAAAATCCAATTAAGCGTTCGAGATTCTTGGAATTTTATCTCGCAGTTCGTAAAACGGTACATGAATCACCTGCACTTTATTACCATTTATAAATTCCCAATTGAAATGTAAAGTGAATACAATTACACTACGGACAACTTAAGGTCCATAATTACACAAAGCGACGCAGCGCGACGGGAGCGCGACGGTGCCATGGCTTAGGGAGTTGTAATATACTGAAATGTACGGGAGAAGCCACACAGCACAGCCCCGCTCGGCGCGACAGCAAACGTCACAACCGAAAGTAGCCGAGCGCTTCTATTGCGCTCCCGTCGCACACCATCGGCTGCTTGACCAAACCTTTAGTCCAGTGGTTAAGAGCTCAAGCCTCTCCGTACACTGGATGGAGTAGTCGCGAGTTCGATCCCTGCACGGGACAAATCGTTGTGTGTAAGTCACACAAAGAATGGCCCAGTGCGGGCGTCGAATATTTGTTTCAATTTTTGTTTTTTAATTAAATATTTGTTTCGGGCTCGATGTTTGTGTATGCATATTTCATGTTTATAAACGCACTCTCGATACAGGAACAATTCCTAGTGTTGGGTTACGGTTTATAAAACAAAAAACAAATAAAAATGAGTACCTACGGTAAAATGCATTTTCTTGATAGATTTCCCGTTTCTAACTGAGTAGTAATTCCTATTAGTAGGGTCAGTAGTGTATAAAGCTGGTGTTCTTAATTCTTTATTGTACGCACAAATAGTTAGAAATAATAAAATTAAAATTACAGAATAAATGAATGTACAAAGACGAGCTTAACTTAAAGTCGAGTTCTCTTCCAGCAAACCTTTGAGTGATAGAGAAACAAATCATCAAAATGAGGATATTCATAAGCGTACAACACAAAAGATAGTAGAGGTATATACTACAGATATATATCCATACATATACTACATACTATTTAATATGTGTACATACAAACATCTTACATAGATAAGAAATGAAATAAAACTATTTTTTCGGATTTTATCGCGGTTTATTTTGATTTTTAAGTTCCCGACGTTTCGAGTGCTTTGCAGCACCCATGGTCACGGGAAGGACTGAGTCCTTCCCGTGACCATGGGTGCGTTTTATTTCATGTGTAATATTCGCGTAAATCTAAGAACTCAGTAGATAAGAAATGTTCTCTAATTCTTCTCTTGAAAATCTGTAGAGTAGGACTATCACGTAAACATTGAGGGAGTGAGTTCTAGAGTCGCACAGCACGCACAGTAAATGAGCCATCATATCGACTTGAGGTATGTCGGGGTATACTAAGAAGAAGAGAGGGATGAAAAGACAGGGTTTTCCCCTGGGGAGTAGATACTCAAAGCGTTTACGAAGATATACTGGGGAATTAGCATTGTTAAGACCAGAGATAAGCAAAGAGAGAATATGAGTATCCCGACGCTGACGAATATGCAACCACTTCAACCGCCTACGTAATTCTGACACATGGTCGAATTTCCGAAGGCCAAAAATGAAGCGGATGCACAAATTTGGTAGCCGTTCGACTTTATTAAGAAGTTCCAAAGTTGCATCGAGAAAGCTGACATCGGCATAGTTAAGAAGTGGTAAAAAAAGATATTGAGCAAGAGTTAACTTGGTTTGAACTGGCAGAAACTTTTGAAGCCGTTTTAGTGACTGAAATGATCAATAAACCTTCCTGCTTACTTCCGAAACGTGTACATTCCAGGATACGAATACGAATTCCAGCGCTACTTGTAAGAGGGATCGGTATAGCATCATGTACAACTTGCGAAAGAGAAACTGGCGATCTAAAAGGTTGTTAAAATATTTGCCACCAATAATGAGCGCTTGTGATTTTGGCAAGTTTGTCAAAAGGCCAAACCTTTTTGCCTAGTTATTAATATTTTGAAGATCGTTATTGATGGCAGCAATAACAGCGTTAAAATCATCGACTTTGCGATGGTGATAAATTTGCAAGTCGTCTGCATAGAGATGATAGTGTGAAGATATAACGTTCGTGATTGCGTTAATGAAAATTGAAAAAAAAGCAAAGTAGAGAGTACGCCACTTTGCGGAACTTCCGTAGCCTAATTACACCACTCAGAGGAGGCCTCATCGGAACGAACCGACTGCGAGCGACCGCGAAGAAAGAGTTGAACCAAGCAGTTACAGAAGGAGAGACATTTAAGGAGGACAGAATTCCTAAGAGGATTCCGAAAGCAACTGAATTAAAGGCGCTGCTGAAGTCCAGTAGAACCAGTACAGTAAGAAGCTTATTCTCCATGGCCATACGTATATAATCAGTTATTTTAACCAGTGATGTTACAGTGCTATGGTCAGGGCGAAATCCTGATTGGAAGGGACTAAGCAGATTATTAATGGAGAGATAGTGTGACAGTGGATTTTGAACAACACTTTCATGGACCTTGGACAGAATTGAGAGTATGGATATGGGGCGGAATTGGGAAACCGAAGAAGGATTAGGTACTTTGGGTAGCGGTATAACATAGGCCTTTTTCCAGGCTGAAGGAAAAGTGCAAGATTGCAGAGAATAGATAATGATGTGGTGTATGACAGGAATAGGATCGTCTAAGATGAGTCGAAGCATTTGAATTTGAAGACCATCTTGACCTTGCGCTTTTGTGGAAAAAGATAGGACTAATTTCTTAATTTCCCCATCTGTAACTTACTAAAATGAGAATGAGTACTTCATTCATTCATCTAGGCAACGGAAGATTAGATAAACTGCTGAAAGTATAGAATTTTATGTTGTCATCCAAGGTGACTGGTGGCTTGGAGAAGTGGAAATTTATAGTGTTGTCTACGTTATTGGGTGAATAATTACTAGACGTTTTCCTAATACCCAGAGACTTGAGAAATTGCCATACTTGTGTCGTACTGAAGTTTAGGATTGAGTTATGAATATGGCGTCTCATAGCATGCCTACATAGACGATTGCAACGAAAAAAAACACCCTCTCGCCTATATTTTTTATGAGTTTTAATTTGCGCAGGTATTGGAATTATCCACTTTAAAATTCGAATCAATAAAATTATATTACCAGAATACAAGAGGATTACGTACTAAAACTTTAGATTTTTATCGAAACCTTTGTAACAGTAACTACGACATTATTGTGTTAACAGAAACTTGGCTAAGAGATGATATATCGAGTACAGAATTATTTGACCATAGATACACTGTTCACAGGAGAGACAGGCATACAAGTAATAAAAAAATAAAAAAAGACGGAGGAGGTGTTCTAATCGCAGTTCGTAAGTCTCTCAATTCAATCCGGATGAAATCATGGGAAAGCGATATCGAAGATTTATGGATAACTTTTGACGTTAAAAATGGTAAACTACTTGAAAGATATGCTTTATGCGGATTGTATATGCCTCCTCCTGTTACCAGGGTATCATTAGAGGAATTCATTGATAATAGTAACAATCTTTACGAGCTTATCGAATTACCCAAATTTGTTATTGGGGATTTCAACATAGGTTGCATCGACTGGAACTCGCTTGATAATCCGATGTATGCCTTACCGAGCACAGCCCAGAACTTGGTGGATTTCGTTTTCATGAATAATCTTTTACAACGTAACTTCATAAAGAACTCGAATGGTAGGATTTTAGTAGGATAGTACTCACAGATGTTAGTAACGTGGAACTATTTGCTGCGAATAAAGCCTTAAGTAGGATTGA
This sequence comes from Phalera bucephala, assembly GCA_905147815.2. Lineage (NCBI taxonomy): Eukaryota > Metazoa > Arthropoda > Insecta > Lepidoptera > Notodontidae > Phalera > Phalera bucephala. The sequence goes on from LR990612.1 coordinate 20,111,630, forward strand.
CCAAATGCATCCTCCATTTATTGTTAAGATAATGACTAAGGAAAAAGAATGCTTAAGTTTCAATCCAGTTACAACTAAAATTAATTACTATAAAGCGGACTATAACATGTTAAATATGTTAATAGATAGTGTAGATTGGTCGTCTAACCTTGCTAACTGTAATACAATCAATGAAATGGTTCAATGGTTTCAAGACACAATAAAGAAAATAATCCACGACAATATACCGTATTGCAAAACGCGATCTAAAAAATTTCCACCATGGTACTCACCCAAGTTAATAAGGCGAATTAAAGAAAAAGAAAAAAAGAGAAGATTATTAAAAAAATATAATAATCCCCGTGATGAGGTAGAATTTAAGCTTAAAGAAACGCTGTGATAAACAAATACTTGATTGCTACAATATATATATTAGGAACATGGAGGTAAACATAGCAAAAAATCCTAAATGTTTCTGGGGCTATATAAAAACAAAAAGAAATAACGGTAGTGGCTATCCTTCGGAAATTCACTATAATGACTTAAAATCTAGAGATGGCATGGAAATTTGTAACCTGTTTGCCTCCTATTTTTCCTCTGTCCATGATACAGTAAATTTACACTCCATCTCGGCAAGTGCTACTTCACAAGACTCGACAACATCTGAATGTTACTCCTTGGTACAAATAGGCTATGATGAGTTACTTCAAAAGCTACAATCTCTTAATGCGAATAAAGGTTCTGGCCCTGATGGCATTCCGCCTCTCTTTATAAAGCGTTGTGCAAAGAGTTTGGTTCAGCCCTTATTATATATATTTAATAAGTCATTAAGTCTGGGCGTATTTCCTGACCAATGGAAATCGGCCAAAGTTGTGCCCATATATAAATCCGATGACAACCAAGCCGTAAAGAACTATCGGCCAATCTCTATTCTCAGCGCCTTTGGTAAATTATTAGAGTCTTTCGTTTGTTCAGCAATTAAAGAATTCTTCAAGCAATACTTAACAGAACACCAGCACGGTTTTGTTCAGTCTAGGTCAATTTCCACTAACCTGGCTAGCTTTTTGGAAAACGTTGTAGAGGCAGTTGACGAGGGTAATCAAGCTCATGTTATATACACTGACTTTAGCAAAGCCTTCGATAGAGTTTCTCACGAAGTTTTGACGCTGAAACTATCCCGTTATGGTTTTACTGGTCCTTTACTAAAATGGCTTAAGTCGTACCTCACTGGTAGGTCCTTTTTTGTAGTGGTCAATGGATTTAAATCATCCTTATACACCATCACCTCCGGAGTTCCACAAGGATCTCACCTAGGTCCAGTCCTGTTCAATATATACGTTAACGACATTCCCAGCTACATTAAAGGCTCCATGCCTTTCATGTATGCTGATGACTTAAAAATCTTAAAAGTCATAAAGTCCAAACATGATGTGGAAGTATTGCAAAGGGACATAAATGGTCTTGAGTCATGGTGCAAATCGAACCGCATGTGCATTAACACTGATAAATGCTTTTTTATTAACTTCTCTCGCAAAACTAGAAAAACAATAACTAATACCTACAAAGTTGACGACGCATTAATCTCCGAAGTGGAAACAATCAGGGATCTAGGTATCATGCTTGACAATAAACTCACTTTTATTCCACAAATAGAGAATGTTGTTAATAAAGCTTCAAAAACACTTGGGTTCGTACTTCGCAACATCAAAGCCTTCAAACAACCCAAAACTAAAATAGCGCTTTATAATAGTTTAGTGCGAAGCATACTCGAATATGGCGCTGTAGTTTGGCGACCCCATTACGGAACTCACATGTTGAGAATCGAGAGGTTACAGAAAAGATTTATGTATCACTTGGCTTTTAGTATGGGTGAGGCAAGGTGCATTAGGTCATATGAGGAAAGGCTCAAAAGATTTAAAATGGTTCATCTCGATAAGCGTCGCGATCTTCTAGACCTAACGTTCTTTGTTAAAATACTATCCAGCAAGATTGACTGTCCACAACTCCTCACGCACATACGCTTTCGGATTCCTTACCATTACCCTCGAAAGAGGATCGTAAACCTTTTTTCGCCGCCTCCGCGTAGGACTATCATGGGCCGTAATTCGCCAGTGCCACGTCTTTGCAACCTTTACAATAGATTCAGCAGTAGTGTCGATTTTACTGATTCTCTCTTTAAAATACGCAAAGCTGTACTTCAATAATAACTGGCTTCGAAGGTGTCACTTCTTATTTAGATAATTGTTTATTTTCTTTTTGTTAAAGCATTTTTTTTGTGCATGTTGTGTTTGTCTATAACTGGTTGTACAGTTAGTTTAGTACCTCTCTTGCTGACCAAACTGTATCTTTAAATCATTGTAACAACTGTCGACAAACCTATTAAATAAATAAATATTCCCCAAGCTTGGGTGGCAAAGGTGTACCGAGTACTCCCTCGTTTCGCCGACGATGTTAGAGATACATTATTAGATAAATTTAATTACGTGTTGCTTAATAGGGGGCGAGCCTATTGCCATATACCGGGCACAATTCCAGACCGGATTCAACTAGGAATTTTTAGTTCGTTCGTTAGAAAAACTACATTTGTCTGACCTAGGGTTTGAACCTAGGACCAGAACGAGGTACTCATCCAAGATAATCTAGTTTGTTTTGTCTGATCTGCTTTCTAATGGTCAGTCTTCGGATCGGAATTTTAGAAAAGGTAGGTTAATGATTAATTAAAGGATCGGTTAAACAACAATCACATAATATATTGTTTTAACAGTTGTTTAGTTATTACCATTATTGTTAATATAAAAACTAAGAAAAATAAGCTTGTTTCTATTAACTATCAGTTAAAAAATCATTTTTCATTGTTACGTCGTAACATAGTTTTAAAAATATAAAATAAAAATAAAAAATCTTTACACACAAACAAACAAAATAACTAGTTGTTACATCGAATGGAAACCGCGCGCCTTAACTAGTGATAGCATCATAATGACCATATAAGGTATTCGTTGGCACCGGAAATCAAATTCCTTCTAGAACACCTAATAAGAAACGCCCACAACATAGAAGGATCTAGAAATAATACAATAGCGAACAACGGGACAATAATCCTATCTCACTCGGTTCGGTTATTGCTAACTTAGTCCCACAAGAATTTTATAAAAAACAGACAATAGTTTAGGGCGTGCCTTGCTTCGGTTGAGCCGTTCTTTCTATATCTCTGTCCTCGTCTCAGACGAAGGATCAAGAGTTCTGGGGAGTGCGCACTGTTGCCAGGCAGGAAGTAGGCCGTCCTGGGGGGGCAGTATATAAAAACGAGTTCGCGCAGTAACAACCCTTTTCCGACGCCAGAGCTCGCACGACAACATTTCAGTTCAGTTCGAACAGTGCTTTATTAAAATAAAAAATAAAAAAAGTTTAAATTAGCAACATTCTTCAACCCCCTTGGTAAGTTTAATATAATTATTCCAATAGTTCTGATTGCTGTTATCTAGTTTTTCGTGTCTGCATTAATTCGATTACTATTCAACAAGTGATTTGTTCTACCTTTTAACAGTGTATTTTTCTGTGGCTATATATATTTCTTAATAGTGGGTAACAACGTAACCAAATGTGACAGCTAGTATCTTAAAAATTGTAAAATATAACCTTTTCTATTTAATCATTCGATAAGTTTTGAATATGTTTCACCGCGGTATTTTTCTTCATTTCTATTATCATATTAATTTCGTCCAAATCGATCCAGCCTCCACAAGAAACCAGGAGAGATATGGCCGCGATAATTAATTCCCACTGTGCATTCCACGCGTGTGTTATTGAACATCGGTGGCTTGTGAATATCTATTTTCTACATATTTGTTGTCAAAATTCCCTAATAACTAAATTTCTAACTTCATACATTAAAATAATGAGCTTTTTGTTTTGTTAATCTATTAGAAATTGCCACCGCAAATTTTATAATGTAACACAAAATTATTCGCTGGATTGATGTCACGAAAGAGGGTTTTCTCAATATACCCGACAAAAAAAATATCAATGGTCATTGTTTCGATGTTTTTATAGACCTACCGTAATGTGTAGAAATAAAAAATTTTGTACCTCATAGCGTAGTGGAGTGGTGATAGTCCTAAATATAATGTTGGGGTTTGATTCTGGGTTGGGTAATAAGTTTTTTTTATATATTTGTTTTTCCTTATATTTCAACCGGACGTAAATATCACCACTCCATTTCGTGAATATTTTAATTGCTTCGCGAAAGATGCCGACGCCCACTCCTGGTCTCACCTAGTGCCTGGGGGTCGGATCTTTCGCGCTACATGTGTCCAATTCGGCGCGTTCCAGAAAACTGGGGGTCCACCGTACGGGTTGACAAGTACGGTTTGGGAGACAGCAGGCCTCATTTCTGCCCGTCGACTCCCGCTGACCTCGGCGGCTGAGGGCCTTCTACAGGGCACCTCCAAATTCCTCACCTAGCCGGTGGAGGCTGTTACCGAAGACCCCCCACGCGTCACGGGATCGAGCGGCCTAAAGATAAGTGCCCAGCGCCCATAGGTTTTTTTGTGGACCCGAAAACTCCCCTGTGCCGGAATTCACGCCCCATTTTAATATTGATACTTATTTTAATTTTCTGGATTGTTCTTATTACGATTTTAATTGTTTGCGTAATTAAATATATTTTTCCTGTTAACAATAAACAATTGTATTTATTTTTTATAATTGTGTTTTATTTGTACCCGCCGTCAGGCGGTCGCAACATCATATAATTTAAAATAAATTGAAATTAAAAAAACAAACTTTGAAACGTGTATGAAACGTGTATGCACAGTTCGATGACTATGCTGTTGGCCGTTAGGGAGTTCCTACGTCTGGAGACAAGCCTGGGCGTATAATCAGGTCATGCTTACCATAAAAATACTCTGCCATCGGAATTGAACCTATATGTCAAAGAACAATGGCGACATTCTACCTGAGTGTCTTATGAAGTGTATTAAAATACGACATTATCGATACGATTCTGTTGGTTTTTACACAAAATTAATTTTGTATGTAAACTCGCACGACAATATTTATTAAATTAAAGTACTTTATTTGACTAAATTCATATTTATCCATTTTATTTGAATTACCATAATTGCCACATTTGAAAAAATAAATGTCAATAGTAGAAACTAATAAACATTTGTAAATAAACGTTTAGTTAAAGACTATTGATTTGTAAAAGTTCTCGTAATGTTTTACTTTCAAATAGTTAAAATAATTTCTAAATAGTTAATATCAAAAAAATAAAAATATTACACACAATGTGTTTTAAATAGTTTATGGAACTGATTGAAAAGAAATGGAATAGCCATACTTCGTAATAATGATATTTGTGTTGACAATTTATTGACAACTCCAAATTACCAAAATATTTTACGGTATTCTTTTACTTCCTGGTTGTTTGATTTGTTTTTAGTTTTAAACCTTGCAGCTACTCGATTTTATCGTACAAAACTGATAATTTGTTTCTTTAAACGGATTCTGGTCGTACCTCAAGAAATTGTGTAGGTACGCTTCGCTCGGAGGCGGAAATGTGGAAAGGTGTGACAGACCTACACGCATTATGTGCGTGCAAATGTGATATTCGAGTCAATAATGCTCAGCGATATAAGTCTTGAATCAAAACTCGAGAACACGCTCTACAACTAGACTCTTAGCTATTGTATGTGACGAAGAATAAACATTTTTAAATCTTGATAACCATATTTATTTTACCTGTTTTATTTTGCTGCCGTGTATGGGTGATATCTAGATGATAATAAAAATAATAAATCAACTACTTCTGTCCCACTGCCAGGAAAATGTCTCATAAATTGACATGAGTAATAGATCATAGTCCACCACCTTTACATATTTCATATAAAAGTAAGTAGATACTTAAACGTGCATTTCATGTTTTAAGGTTATATCAATATGAACGTAGTAGTAGTTAGCATCGCGTCATTAGTAATTTATATTTACGAGTCTTCTAAAAAGGGGTAACTTGCAACCATTAGAAATTATAATGTACACTTCTGTAATGACAGTTCACACTGTCCTAAACTGTTACAATATTTATACTGTGATATCTGTGATTCTGTCGATGGTGTGTCTTTATCCTAAATAAATAAATAAATAATAGTAGGCACCTATTATATTTTTTATGGTTACCGCTGAGTGTTTTAGAAGCCTCAAAGCTATGAATAGCTCATGATTCCTGAGTATTTAATGTCTAGACATATAAATATGAATATATGGAATACTGACATAACCTCAAAACTTAAATGTTAACATATTTTTTTCGATATCTTATATCGATATCAGGCAAAACCATGTATGGAATCCTGCCAGTGTCCTTTCAACTCCGTAGAATAAGATGAAGTTTTTTAAATTCAGGTTGAAAGATTTGTCCTGTACACAAAGTAACAAAAATTGAAAGTTAAATGTAGCTACGGCAGCCCGACATAATATTTAATACCAAATCAATGACACATGACACAGTTTAATATAAAACAGACGGCACACTCGGACGAAAAAACAAACGGATAAGAAAGATAGTTGAAATCAAGTCGAAGAAATATTTATCTATATACTTGTACTATAAACAATAGGTGTTAAAAAAACCCCTGGTCTAGAATAACACATCAGTCAGGTAACCAGGCTTAACGATTGATATATTACAATTAATTGAGCACTCTGCGAAAAAAACGTGATGACAATGATACTCACTTAGAGCCCTACATTTATTTCTAAGTTGTGTGACCAAACAGTGGTACAATTATGGTATTTATGTATAATTAACGTATAATTCTCGGGCACTGTTTATTGCCGTAATTCTTTCTTTCTACGTATATGCCTCATCTTAAATGAGTAGAGGTCAAACTTTATGATCAAATTGCCCATATTCTTGCTGACTATAGATTTTTTACAGAATCGGTAAATTCAGCTCCAAATATCGGAAAAATTAAGGATAGTCTCGGCGGACCGTTTTTCTGTATCTACAACGGTTGAGTTAACTGCCCTTACTATCCCATCTTAATCTATCCTGTATATAAAGACGAATTGAGAACCTTGTTCGTTTTGAACTCGGTAATAAATGGTTTTCAGCGTATTTAAACCATATCATGAATAGGTGTAGTCCGTATTAGTTCTACCTTATGATCACCGCACTGCATCGTAATGAGTGCGAGCGTTACACCGTGACACGCTCAATGTTATTGCCATCACTCATCATGGTTTCTCGAGTTATTTAAATCATAGAAAATTCAATGTTGTGTCGGTGAGTATGAGTTTAATTTTCTTTAGCGATATTTTGACAGTACTCAATCCGTTTAGGGTTATAAATTCATAGGCTTAACACACACAGATTGACGTTTAGGTTACATTATCAAGTTGATATACCATCCCTTTTTACACAACAAACGACAATGCCCAAAACCGGGCTGTAGATGCGTCACAATGCAGGGACACTATTTATATACTGCTTTACTATTTATATACCATTTATATATCAATAATTTAGATCTGAATTATAAGTCCCTGCTGTCAATTTGTAGCCCAATAAGTATTTACGTTCAAAAATAAAGCAAATCCTACTTATAATATTAAATATGTGATATTATATAATATTAATCGCACAAAAACAGCTAAACGGATTTGGATGAAATTTGGCACACATATTTGGTTTATTATCTGGATTAACACATAGAATACTTTTTACCTCAGAAAAATGTTAGGTTCCTATCTAAAATTAACGCGGATGAGGTCGCGGGCAGAAACTAATATTATAATAATTATCGAAATAAATCATACTGAGTTCTTAGATTTACGCGAATATTACACATGAAATAAAACTGATTTTTCAGATTTGAGATGAGATCTAAAGGATAGGAAACTGGAATATATTGAGTTCTTAGATTTACGCGAATATTACACATGAAATAAAACTATTTTACGGATTTTATCGCGGTTTATTTTTTTATTTTTAGTTCCCGACGTTTCGAGTGCTTTGCAGCACCCATGGTCACGGGAGGGACTGAGGTGTTAGACGTCCAATAGGCATAGTTGTGACAGACTTCTCCGTCCGTCGCTCAAAGAAGTCTGCAGTCTGTGAACATGTCCTTGACCGCACCCGCCATAACATCAGATTTGATAGACCACAAATCCTCGTGAAAGAACACCGATTCCTACCAAGGATGGTTCGCGAGGCTATTGAAATTAAAAAACATCCTAATTTCAATAGAGAAGATGGCTGGGTGCTTCCATCGTCTTGGGATCCGGTAATTAATATAATCAAATCCAAAACCAAGCATAACACTGCAAGACCTCAAGACACCGTGAGCTCATTCTGCGTAGATCGGACCAATAACAACAAAAATAATTAAGAAGTTTGAGGGTACCCCGGAACAACTATGCCTATTGGACGTCTAACACCTCAGTCCCTCCCGTGACCATGGGTGCTGCAAAGCACTCGAAACGTCGGGAACTAAAAATAAAAAAATAAACCGCGATAACATCCGTAAAATAGTTTTATTTCAAACTGGAATATGTTAAAAGACATGGATAAATGGTACGCAGTGACTTACCACTCTAAAAATGGCCCTCGTAGGAAGACTGAGAGCAACACCGTAGCGAATGAGGGATGAGCCAATGACCTGGCGAAGGTCGCGGGTAAATGTTACATCCGTACAGCACAACGCCGGTCGTCGTAGCGATATTTAGGGAGATCTTCGTCCTGCAGTGCACATCTTTCGGGTGATGATGATAATAATTGTAAAATGATAATAATAGTATAGGCCAATACAATAGCTCGTCAAAATTATTAAATTTTACATCTACCACCGGATCGCGGAACGCGCCCTACACTGAGATCTGGCGAGAAACTCAGCGGGCTAGCCTTTTAACTTCATTTGTTTGGCGTTTCTGATATTTTCGGCCATTTTTTTTTTTCAAAATTGTATTATACGGCGTTGTTTAATATTGCTTAAGGAGCTGCGCACACCCAATCTTTTTTCGTTTTTAACCGTTTTATCGTCAATATTCCGAAATTTTGTAATACCCTTTCTGACACCATGTAGTTTTGTTTACCTTTTTATACTTATTGATGGGCATTTGAACTTATTAATAACCAGTCATCTAACGTGTTAATTCCATACTTCTTAAATATTTGAAAAACATTTGAGCTAAGATTAGCTTAGGGTAATCTATCTATCACGCCAGACCCAATGCGGGGTAGGCACTGTACTCTCTGTACAGAGTTCCAACAGGTTCCTTCCTTACACACCTCTCTGGCTTTCTCCATTCTCATAGTTCGTCTCATACACGCTCACCGGTTAAGGGACTCTTGACTTGTCCTTCAGATATGACTCGGTCTATTTGGTCATGGTAAGATAGTCTAGGTTAAGGTTAGGTTAATAATAATTGTTAATTTTGTAGGCCCCATTTCAATCTAGAATATAATATGGCTGATGTTTGAAAGGTCTCAGTTTGTAAGCGAGAAGGGCGAGGTAAATAAACATTTGTATTATAACTGTATTTGAATTTCAAATTGCAAACGGAATAATTTTAGAATCAAAATTTGAGTTTACACAAACGTTTTCAGACGGATCGTAAAAGGGATCCATTATTATAACCGCCTATTGTCGATTGACCATTACTTGGGTTTTGTTTACTTTGGATACCGTCAGCTAATTACAAATTCATGTATTCTATTTAACATAATTAGATATTTAAGTTAATGTGTATATCAAATTATGGTTCAAATGACCTATAACTTATAAATTGAATTTGTAGGGTAAGATTAAACTAACCCGTTGTCGGCCGTTGTAAAAGCTATTTACCAGATAAATACGGATAATAATCTTTCTAGTTGTGGTGGCCAAGCCACGGGAGTTATTTTTTATTAAAACGTAGCCCCACATTAAGATTTATTCCTATATCGTACACATACACAAATACCCAGACCGAAACAAATATTTGTGGGTCACACAAAGATTCGTCCCGTGCGGGATCGAACCCGCGACTATTCGATCCAGTGGGTGGAGCGACTTAAGCTCCCAAATCGTCCGCCAACGTTAATTCAATTATTACTATAATTAAGAAATAGATATATTTTTTTTTTTTATGGACGGTGTAGCTAAAATATGTTAAATTTCCGTACAATACATTTTATTTAACGTTATATTAAACTAAAGACTAGATCTCACTGTCGTCTTTGTCTATTCAGGAGTAATTTCCATTAATTTGGTACCTACATACCAATGTTTATACCATTTCCTTGAAAGTATCCATTAACGTAGTATTATTTTCGCAGTCCCACCGCATTAGTACCGCATTAGAAGACGGTCGATTTAGCGCAGTTAAGAGCTTAAGTCGCTCCACCCACTGTGTCTAATTGTCGCGGTTTCGATTCCCGCACGGGACAAGTATCTGTGTGATACACAGTTATTTAGTTATTTGTTACGGTCTGGGTATTTGTGTATGTGAATTTTTATGTTTGTAAACGCACCCACGACACAGAAGTAAATACTAGTGCGGGTCTACGTGTTTAAAAAAAATAGGGATGTAATAATAAATGGAGATAGATGGTAGAGACTGAAATCATCAAAGATTGTGGCAACAGAAATGTCAATATGGCCGGAGGGTGTGGTACGAAAAGTTTGATGTTAGGGAGACCCGATTAGATCATCTTTGTCACGGAACAAATTTACTAAATAACAAAAACATGACAGCACGCTTGCTTGCTAGCGTCACGCTAACTTCAATCTTTTCGTACCATGCCCTCAGCAGCGGTTATTCTCGATGGTATAGGGGTGGAAGCTGCATCTCGTTACCACCGTTTGTTTACTTTGTTACGGTGCCACATATAAACGTAGTAATTATATTAGCTTTGGCCACATGTGTCATTATTATTCTTATAAATTCTGCAGGTTTGTGTACATCCCATCGATTTTAGGCATTGTTATAATTTATTTTATATTTTGGAATTTAGTTTATCTATCTATCTATATCATCAGACCCCTTGTGGGGTAGGCAGATAGTACGCAGTTCCAACAGGTTATTTCCTTACAGACCTCTTTGGCTTCCTCCACTTTCATAGTTCGTCTTATACACGCTCGCCGGTTACGGAAACTCTTGACTTAAAACTTGATAAATTAGTTTGCCAATTTTTTTTTTTTTTTGTTCTTTATTTTTGAAAAAAAGGGGTTTGATCACGCCACCCCCGTAAGATAAACACAATATAACATAATATTCTAATCTAAATCCTACATACATTATGGCGATGGTCTCTTTTTTATGCCTGCGTTCACCATTTTACACAGCATTTTAGCCGTTTCCGATAGAGGAAAAACTAAAACACTGCTACAAATTCCAACGGAGTACATTATTAAATTGTTCTATCTTTCAAATTCATGTCTTTCCATAGTGTTTAGTTGACATTCCATTAGGATGTGATATACGTCCTCCTTCCGATCATATACTATACAGTTTGGTGATGCGATTTTCTTCATCATAAATAAAAAAACTATTTAACGGCATGTGACCAGACCTTCGCCTTAAAATAGTCTTTATGTCTGTCCTTGGTAAATCTCTACTATCGAACCGTAGACGACCTGTAGGGTACGGTTGTATGGTTTTATACCATATGCCCTTCGTACGAGACCTTTCATCGAAGTACTCTTCTTCTTCTTCTTCTTCAAGTTATGGCTTCACACTAATTTTAAGTGTATTCTGCCAGTGTCCAGTGAGATATATAATCGTGTTTGTTAAAATTAATTCGGCTCCCCGATAAATTTGATGACAACGATGATAATGAAATTAATAAAGTACCCCACCCTGGATAGTAAAGCGGTGGATACTTTACATACCAATTGCGACGGCCGTTTTGAGGGAAGTCGAGAAGGCACGTTTTATCACTTTGTTACAATTACCTTCACTCATGCACATATAACAACACATAATGGTTAATATTCCACCAACATTACACATTAGTCGAAATAACACAAGTTTTGGAAATTAAAACAAATTGACAACATCACTCTTCGACTTCCCGCCAAAAAACTCGTACTCTTTCCACATTTCTGTACACTTTTTTTTTTTAATTACATGGGCTACCTCAGAGATGTATGCAGTATGGTTAACAGGTATGCCATTCCAGACTTCCTTAGCGAAAAGGTCAACAGTATCATTTTCTTCCAAACCAACATGTGATGGAATCCACTGAAGGTATTTGTTTGTTTTGGTTAATGATTTTCCTAATTGGTTTTACAATTGTATAAGCTATCGGTGTGCCTCGAACAGTCGAGGTACAACGAGCCACATGTTGGAGTGCACTCCTTGAATCTGACAGAATGACAAAATTGCCACTTGGTAGCGACTCAATGTATGAAAGAGCTTCCTTAATAGCAATTAATTCCGCAGTCATAATCGATGAATTGAAAGACTTAATAGTAAATCTGGCGGACATGTTGGTTTGAATATCATAGAAGGCTGCACCGGTATTACTTTCGATTTTTGACCCATCAGTATACATAATGTAGAAATCTTTGTAATGGTTGTTTAAAAAATTGGTGCACATGCGACGCAAATTATCAGATGTATAGTTGTTTTTTGATTTTTCGAGCACTTCGATGACTGGTCTCACAATATTTGATAAATCCACATTGCTAACCCAAGTGTCAAAGCTAAAAAATTCAAGTTGTTTACTAACGTGTATTGGAATATCTTTATATTCTTCATAAACTAAAGCAAGTAAAGGTTTGTTTTTGCGTCTCCAAAATAAATTTAGACGGGGAGAACACAGCTTACTTATCAGTTGAGTTAATTCTATATTTCCAAAAGATTTTGACTTAAACCAAAATTTTGCAGCTAAAAAATGTCTCCGAACATGTAACGGTTGAATGTGGAGTTCACTGTCCATCACATGTATCGGTGTACTCTTAACGAACCCTCCAATGATGCGTAAAACTGATTTTGTATTTTTCGTAATTTATTTACATGTGTTAAACAACTGTTTTCATATATGAAACTAGCATAATCCATTTTACTTCTTACTAATGAGAGGTACAGTTGCCTCATATAAATAGGGTGTACACCCCAACTAGCACCTGATAAAGCTTTGAATATATTTATGTAGGCCGCTCTCCACAGTCTCGTTTATGTGTTTAGCCCATTTAAGTTCCGATCTAGCCAAATACGCAAGTATTTAACATTTTCTACGACCTGTAAGCATATGTTGTCAATTTCTAATTCAATTGAATCTCCAATAAAACCGGTTTTAAAAATACACAATTTACTTTTTAAGGGTGAAATATTAAGGCCTATCTCATGAAGTAGTTGAACAATGTTATTTAATGTCGTTTGCAACTCCGTAGTTAAATGTAATAGATTGTTACCCGTTGCATATATAGCGTAATCATCCGCGTATTGTGATACAAATATATTAATGGCATTAATGTATGTACAGATTTTAATTGTTACAATGTTAAATAATAAGGGAAATAAAGGATCACCTTGTGCGAGTCCACGACATGTATTTCTGCAGATTTCATCACCATCGACAATTATTCGTAGTACCCTGTTCGTAAGAAAGTTCCATAAATAAACGCAAATTTTTGAACCAACTCCAATGCTATCCATAATTTTTAATAGACTTACTATATTCACATTGTTATAAGCATTGTCAATGTCTAAAAAACAAGCTACAGTTATTGACCTATTTGAGAACCCCACTTGAATTTGAGTTACTAAATTAGAAAGGTTGTCTAATGTTGATCGACATTTTCTAAAACCAGTCGTATAGTTCGAAAGAAATCTATTTCTTTCTACAAACCCCTCCAGTCTGTGTAATAGCATTCCATGAAAAACCTTACAAAAACAGGAAATCATAGATATTGGACGTAATGATGATAGGAGCTGAGCGTTTCTTCCTGGTTTAGGTATTGGGATGACAGTGATATTTCTCCATTGTTCTAGTACAAATCCATTGGTATAAAAATATTATATAGTGAAACTAAACGAAGCTTACCGTTCTCAGGCAAATGTTTTAACATTGAATACGATATGTTGTCGTGACCAGGAGAGGTATCTTTTTGTCGAATACATTTCAGTAGTTCCTGTATTGTGAAAAGTTTCTCTAATTCCGGATTTTGAGACATTAATTGAGGCCGATTGGGGGCTACGTAATCCGGGGTCAAACTGCATAATAACATTAGCCATGTCTTTATTCACGTAATGCCTAGGAGATCTATGACCCTTGAGCCATTTTATTTTATCCCATATTTCTTTGGATGTACATGATTGGTCTAAACTAGTACAAAATCTACGCCAGCTGTTTGTTTTAGCGTTACGGATTAATTTTTGGGCTACACGAATGTTATCTTTCAGTACGTCTAAATTTGTAGGTATAGGGTTGCGCCTGATCGTTGAGAGGGCTAAATGACGTTCAGCTACAGCTTGCGATAATTTAGGATCCCAATAAGGTTTAGGGGTGAAGTTACTGTTTGGGTTATTATTTAATTTAATGTACGGTATACACAAATCAGCGGCGAAATTAATATATCCAACAAATTTATCGTAACATTCTTGTAAGTTACTGTTATAAGCAGAACTAAAATTGCAAAATAATTCATGAAGTAAGTTTTTATAGGCATTCCAATCAGCTTTTTTATAATTTCTTTTTATTATTAGTATTTTGGTATTATTAATATTGATTTTGATTTTAATTATTTGGTGGTCGCTTCCTAATGATTCATTTATTACAGTCCAATAACATTTTAGACATATATCTGAAGAGGCTAATGAGATATCCGGGGAGGACTGCTGAAGGCGACCATTAACTAATTTAATGCGAGTGTGTTGGCCGTCATTTAATGTAATAAATGAGTGGTCTATTAACGCGTCAAACATTTGCTGGCCTCTTGTATTGGTTTTAGTTGACCAGTTGCTATGATGACTATTAAAATCACCAAGTATTAATGTTTTTGTTCTAAATTTAGAGAAGAGCTGATCCCAGTCGCTCTGCGAAATATTAATGCCGGGAGGGCAGTAAACTGAAACTATATACTCTAATTGATCACAATTATATACGCGAACACAGATAATTTCCATACTTGTATTAACACAGGAGATAGGTAGAATATGTGATTTGATGGACTTGTGGGTAAAAATAGCAACTCCACCGTAACCATCAGCTCTGTCTCTTCTAAAAATATTATAACCACTAATTTTGAGGAAATCATCAGATTTTAACCAAGTTTCGTTAAGGCTAGCAATGTGGATTTTATCCTGACATAACAAACTTTCTAGAGAAGTTAATTTAGACTTAACACTTTGTGCATTCCATTGCATAATATTAACTTGCAATCTTGTATTATTTTTATCCATTGACGCAATCCAATATTTTTTTTAATATAGGCCAGTCCGATATATTTTCTACAACTACTAAAATCAGGCATTCTAAACAACACTTAATTATATCTTGTATTTTTTTCTTTTATGGAACCTTTTTTTAAAAATACTATTTCTTTCAACCTTGTCAACAATTCTACAAAATTAACTTCTTTCTTTTCCGTACTTCCGTAAGAAAGGGGGGGGCTCCAGAGTATTGAAATCTGTTTCTTCAGGTGAATTAGGTCTTGGAGCAATCCTTTTTTTTAATATTGTTTTCTTCTGTGTTTGATCTTTTTTGTTTGTTTGATCTTTTTTTAGTACCGCCACATATTGTGGTTTATTTTGGGTGGGTGTTTCATCTTCTATTCTCTCCTTACTGACATAGGGGTAGCCTCCACTGTTTCTTGTGTATAGCTTATTAGGCCTTGCACTGGTGAGTCAATTGGTACGTACATCATTAAAGCTTTTGCGTAGGTACAATTAAAACTGGCCATGAGCTCTCTAATTTTTTTCTCTTTCAAAAATGTAGGACACGAACGGTCTAAGGATATATGATTTCCTGAACAATTTACACATGTAAATTCTTTAGATTCACAGTTTGAGTGGTTTTCGCCATATTTTGGGCAGACTACTTTAGATGAAGGACAAAATTTTGCTGTATGGCCAAATTTCCAACATCGAGAACATTAAGAAACGGGGAAAATATATGGTTCCACCTTAATACGTAAGTCATTGACATATATATGCGCGGGGAGGAACGCACCCTTGAAACAAAGTCGAACTGCTTCACTATTAGACCACCCATCTTTATCGGTGTTACGTCGCATCAGCCGCTTAACAGATATCAATTGAGCGGGGCTGAGGCACTTAATATTTTTTAAGATATCATCTTCTGATATTTCTAATTCAATGTCCTTTATGACGCCGAACGATGTATATTTCTCCATAGCCCTCTGGATTCTCCATCCTTTTTCGATAAATATATTTGATTCTTCCTGTTTCATTGCACTCATTTCATTATTCATGTCTATTCTTACCTTGTATGGATTTACATATTTTTCTCGATCTATGTCGGTTATTTGGTTCTCTTTAAATAGTTTGGCCAACGCAAATTGCTTCGGCGTTTTATCTTTACTGGATATGAATATTTGCATCGTATAGTTATCTTCTTTACGTTTTTTTTCCTTATTTTTAACCACCGTCCACTCTTCCTCCTCTCTATTTCTTTTATTTACTGATATTATAGTACCTTCGTTCATTCTTTCTATATGTGTTTGTTCAACCAATTCTTCTACTTCTGCATCTAACATATTATTATCACTAAATGATTCATTATTTATCATACTATTGTAAACATTATCCATTAAAATACGTAGATGGATGGTACCTCATTGTCCAGAAACCGGTTATGGCAGCAGCCGCCGCTAGGCTTAGCGCCGAAGCCGGAAAATCACTAATAATTATTAAATTAAACAATAACTGTTGCAAACACGGTTGACGCGGGTTACTCGCGCTAGTGTCGCCACGGAACTTTGCCGATTATTTAAAACATGCATCAGATAGCCTGAATTCAATCACTGCACGGTATGTTGATATTTCATAACTAAGACTTGTGACAAAGTGCTTTCGTTTGCATTGTACTGCATTACTTTACTTGTCGAAACCTATCTATATCATCACGCCAGATCCCTTACGGGGTAGGCAAAGAGTATAGAGTTCCAACAAGTTCCTTCTGAATTGTCAAAATCGTTGACAAAAAGTTGAATTTCCTGTTCCCGTTTTCACCTATTTAATACACAGTAGTCTCTTTTGCCGCCAATCCTGTAATACACCAAAGTAAGTAATGATTTGATACCAAGATAATATTTAAATCAAGAAAATTGGATCGCTTTTCCTAAGTCTCGTTTAAATTGCAAATTCCTACTGCCATTAATTCCCGTCGCAATCTATCTTTTTATTTTTCGTTACATTTAAATCTTAAATTCAATGGAACAGAATCAATTGAACGGGATGAGATTACATACTATTGCTATTTGTTTTAACAATTTAATTTTAAGAGCATTTGTTGGCAATACCGAGTGCATATTTATTGTTGAATGAAATTTGTATACTTTTAATTATATAATATTATAATATTAGCCCTGTTAAGAACTGCCCTACCATTGGACACGGGCCTCCTTTCAAACTGAGAGGGTTTAGACCATAGTCCACCACGCTGGCCCAGTGCGGGTTAGCGATCTTCACACACCTTCGAGAAACTCTTGGGCATGCAGGTTTCCTCACGATGCTTTCCTTTATAGTTAAAGCACTAAGCTATCACTGCTTTTTTATTTTTATTTTATTATATATCTATCTATCTCTATCTATATCATCACGCCAGCTCCCTCGCGGGGTAGGCAGAGAGTACAGAGTTCCAACAGGTTCTTTCCTTACATACCTCTCTGGCTTCCTCCACTCTCATAGTTCGTCTCATACACACTCGCCGGTTACGGAGACTCTTGACTTGCCCTTCAGCTAAGACACGGTCTATTTGGTCATGGTAAGATAGTCTAGGTCTTCCCCGGCACCTACATCCTTCCACTTTCGCATTGTATATCTGTTTTGTCATTCTTTCTTCTGGCATTCTTTCTATATGCCCGAACCAACGAAGCATACCCTTTCTCATCTTTACACCGATACTATCTTTCATACCTACTCGCTTTCTTACTAAGCTGTTGCGAATACGGTCGGTCAGCGTGACTCCGCACATCCTCCGCAGAGATCGCATTTCGACCGCATTTATCCAGCTTTCGTTCTCCTTCTTACATACCCAACTCTCACTGCCATATAACAGCGTTGGGACAAGCACTCCGTTATGTATGGCCAGCTGCGCCTTTTGGCTTAAGTGCCGGCTCCCAAGTAGCCTTCCCATCGCACCATTCACTCTATTACCTGCATTCACTCTTCTCTCTATATCAGCGGTGTATTTCCCATCCTTACTGAACGCGCATCCAAGATATACAAACTCATTCACTTGCTGCAGCACATCGTTACCAACCACAATCCTTGCATTCGTTCTGGTTTCTTCCCGTTCAGAAACCATAATCTTGGTTTTCTTCACATTCAAATGTGAGCCATTGTTCATGCAGTCGTCTCTCATAACTGTGACTAGTGTTTGCAGATCAGTGGCTGTTGGCGCTATCAAAACCGCGTCATCTGCATACAATAGGTGGTTTATCACTAGATCACCCATTTTTACCCCTTCAGTCATCGCATTCAGTCTTTGAAGACTTTTATCCAGATACACTATAAACAGTCTAGCGGACAACACGCAACCCTGCTTGACGCCGATTTTAACGTCAAACCAAGGCGACATGTTACCACCCACCCGTATGCATGCCTTGCTGTCCACATAGGTGGACTGGACGGCTCTCAACAGAGTGCCGTTTATACCATACTCTGGCAAGATGTCCCAAAGTCTCTTTCGCACGACTCTATCAAACGCCTTCTCCAGGTCCACAAAACCGCAGAAAACCTTCCGGCCTACTGCCAGATGCTTTTCTACGATGTTGCGGAGGGAGAAAACTTGATCCGAACATCCTCTACCAGACCTAAAACCTCCCTGTGCCCCACACAACACTCCATCGGACTTCTCGCGCATTCTCCGTTCAATAATTTTACCATACACCTTAGCTGCCAAGCTGATCAAACTGATGGCCCTGTAATTGGCGCAGTCATATTGTGAGCCCTTGCCTTTATGCAAGGGTACTATGACTGCGCGGCGCCAATCTGTAGGGTCTTCTACCGGTCTTCCAGCAAAGATTTGCGAGGACCCAAAAAGCGTCCCGGACGCAAGTTCCACCATATTTAATCATTTCGGCAGATATCATGTCTATTCCCGCAGCTTTACCATTTTTCATACTTCGTATCGCCCATTCAACTTCTTCCATAGTGATGTCCTCTGTGGATTCTGGTGCCGCAAACTCGCCTCTGGGCTCGTCTGTGGCACCAGCATCCGGGGCATTCTCATACATTTCTCCAAAGTATTCACTCCACCGGTTTAGCACAGCTTGTGTGTCTGCAAGAATGTCACCATCCTTAGATTTTATCTGTTCCATTCTGGAGCCTGACGAATCACCTCGAGCCTTTCTCACCTTGCTCCAAAAGAGTTTGGTGTTATTCTCGAAGTTCTTCGTCAGCCTCTCCTCCTCAATCACACTAGCTCTTTCACGCTTTTCTTTCACTAAGGTTTTGGTGGCATTCTTGCATTGCCGGTATATTTCTTTCTTCATCTCCGTCATACTGTCATTTAGATTCAAAGAAGAGACATAGTCCTGCCACGCTTTCTTCTTACATTCTACAGAGCTTTTTAACTCTGTGTCCCACCATGCATCCCCTTTTGCTGTGCTATGCTTCTTTGAGCAGCCACATACCTCTTTCGCTGATTCTACCAAACTCTCTTTCAGACAATTCCAGCATTCATCTATGTTTGAGTCCGAAGAACCAGCTGTCAAAAGCTTGTCCCGGACTCGGTCTTCATACGTTCTCCTCACGCTCTCATCTTGCAACTTTTCAACCTTGATTCTTTCAAGGCCTCCGAAGGGGATACGCTCTCGCCAGTGCCTCCACTTCCTGAACAAACCACTAAACCGCGCAATTACGAGATAGTGGTCCGATTCAAGAGTGGGGCCTCTATACGCACGGGTATCTTGAAGTTTACTTCGGAGACGGTTATCTACCAGGATCAAATCTATCATGCTTTTCTGTTCATTTCTTCTCCACGTATACATATGAATATCCTTGTGTTGGAATATTGTATTGGACACAAGGAGACCTCTTTCCAAGCACACATCTACAATAAGCTTACCTGCATCATTCACTCTCTTATCTACATAAGGACCCAGAGCAGCGTCGCAAGTTTGCCGCCTGGTTCCCACCCATCCGTTCAGGTCGCCACACAAAATCACCTTTTCATTCGCATCAGCCAGATCCAGAACTTCCCTGACATTATCCCAAAACTTCTCAAGGTCCGGGGGTGTCGACGAGCTTACAGGATCGTAGGCTCCAACCAAAAACACATTAGTGACACCCAGTTTCAAGCGGACCCAGAGAAGTCTCGCATCATGCAGGCCATAATCTCTCACTCCAGAGGCCAGGCGACGGGACAACAAAATACCCACCCCCATGCTGGCACGATCGCTCTGTGGCACTCCAGACCACAGAGCCATCATGCCGTCAGGGAGATCACAGGCTTCACTGCCCCTTCGCTTAGTCTCTGTTACACACGGAGCATCCAGGCGTCTCTCTTTCATTACATCAATCACCTCATGCATCTTATCTTCCATACCACCTCTTACATTCCAGGTGCCTATTCGGCACTCTGCACCCCACGACTCGCCAGTTCGGGCCCGGCGTGATGGGTGGCGGCCCCCATCGCCGCTTCTGCCTATGTTCGTACCGACGGGGGCGGGCCGGTACGCGTCGCCTCGGGGGGACGCCCTAGCCCGCACTGCGGTACTTGCTCGGTCCAAGATTGCAGCCGTAGCGGCTGGCAGGGGTCGCGACGAGCACGCTCTTGGACAGACCCCCTTATTATATACTTACTAATTAATCCCATTAACTGCCTTGTTGGTCAAGTGGCGAATAATGCGTGTCACGGTCACGAGGTTCAAATCTTAGGTCGGATGAAATTTTTCTATTGAAAACTTCAAAAAATTCCTGTACCAGTCCGGAGTCTGGTATTGTGCCCGGTATATGTCATAACGCTCGCCCCCTATTCATGGGACCTAACATCGTCGGCGAAGTGTCTCTTCCGTTTGGGGAATATTGGCGTGACGGTGTTTTATTTTTTCATTTATTTATTCTAAAGCTTTTACTATCTATCCTATTATGTTAAAAGCGCGCAATAATGTGCGCTTTTAGGCTAGCCATATATGACTTGTACGGTATGATGGGAGATCACATCTGCTACCTCCTTGAGGAATATATACAAGGTGTAGCATTATAAACGCAAGACCTGAAAGAAGTTTGTTCTAAATCGATAACTAAATTGATTCCAACTATTTTTAATGTTTTTAATTATTTTTAGTTTTATTTTTAATTAGCAAAAAATTATGTTACTCCCTTAGTGCGACATAATAAACTAATTTTTTTCTTGATTCATAGCAATACGGAGAGATCAAATGCATTTTTAAAGCGAATTTCTCAATTTGCACATATACACGTACAAGTTTCATTGTTAATTGGGGTATAAAAGTGCTTAAAAAAGGGGTACAATTTTTTTTAATTTTCTTAATTTGGTCTTAGTATTGAATTTGTGCAGCAATTATCTATTTTCAATTCGCCGACAGTACTCATCTGGGGTATTTGTGCGATCCAACTCAAACGATTTGCCACTTTATATCATGCTCTGCGTGCCCTAACACTTGCACGCAGCAAGATTTGAGGTCTGTTTCCGACAATGCCATCAATGTAATATATACGCCTGGCAGGCAAAACATAGCGGACTGAATATTTATTTCAATAAGATCTTAGAAGAACGCTTACTTCTTCGAACAGCCATGTCAAACTCAAAGTCACTGGTGGGCCATAAGCATAAAGACCGTAGACTAGGTGGGTCGCAAAACCTAATCTGTGAAACCTAATCTTACAGCAAACAAACTACTGAAATCTTAACGAAAAAAGTACTATTATAAGACAAGTATATTTACAAGTATTAAATTTTCAAAACGGTTTTTAACACGCTCGCGGGCCGCATTATATGGCTGTTTTCAAAATTGTTTCGGGCTGCAGGAAAATGCTTAGAAGAAAAGAATAAGACTTACTCACTTATGTCTCATAAATAAATGATGATTGATTGATTCTGGGCCGCATCCATATGCGGCAAATAATTATATAATTACAAATATGTGTGCCGTCGAAACGCTGAGAAGAACGAGTTACGAACCGTGACAACTTATTCGTACTCTTTCAAAATGTTTGCGAACGTACGTACATACTTTTACATGACGTATGTTCAGAAGGCTTAGCACGAAAAGATGTCGTAAGCGTCCTAAGCGTAGTAAATTTGTAATTGGGCAAGGATGGCATTGTGGTGCTACAGTGGTGCCAACCCTTTGATTTAATTTTGACAAAAACTTGACGTAGTGATTATATTCTGTTTGGACTTGGTCGAATCATTCAGACTATAAGACGCTCTCGAATAGTCACGTGTTCGATCCCCACAGGGGACTAATCGTTGCATGACCCACACATATTTGTTTCAGTTTGGGTACAGAAATAATTTATAGTATTGGGCTATGTTTTTTAGTAGAATGTATAAACTTATTAACCCATCTAATTATGACTATCTAATAGTGACATCTTGACACTTCATCAACTAACGAATTTATAATAATAAAGCTAATTTAGTAACATAAACAGAGCAATAAAATAAAAGTGTCCTCCCTACACATCCTCTTTGAATTAGAAGATAAATCGACTCGGTATAAACTTTTATTTTTCCCCGTCAGAAGAAGTCGACGTAACAGCTTGCTTTTCTTTTGGGAAAGATTTAAGAGGATTTAATACGGTTAGTAGGTAGAGCAGTGGCTGTGCTTAGTATTATCTGGCCTGCTTTTTTAAACGTAGCCCATATAAGGAATTATTCTTGTATCGTATTCGTTTATAAACATGATATTTGCAAAAACACTCGTACCAAAATAAATATTTTTGGTGTGTCACACAAACATTTGTCCCGTGCGGAGATCGAACCCGCGACAGCGTCTGCAGCTCTAAATCACTGGACCAAGCCATCCGTTAATTGCTTATGGATAGTTTAACTATATTCGCTCGAGGGTAGTTGAATAAGCAACAACTTTTTTTCAGTGCTCTGTTTTAATTTAAATTTAAAATAGTTTTTTACTTACATTTTGCAATAAACACACAGGTGGCCGTTATCAAACTGTCTTTATTTTTACGTTCATACAAGTATCAGTTCGCCGTGTACCCACATCTTAAAATATAAATTCTTATAATTACTACATCTTCCCCTTATTATAAAAATAAAATAAACAACTTTAATTAAACATCAAAGAAAACTTAAATACCTTAATTAAATACCATCACCTAACACACCCTTTTCTTTTTAAGAAATGTTTGTAATATATTACGATACAAATTACAATCACACATTAAAAACGAAAATATACTTGGGGTAACATTAACATCAGATCCATGCAGGAATCGAACCCACGAGTAGTAGCTACGAGTACGAGCTAATGGAGTCGGCATATTATAAATTTTAGTTCAAGTGAGATAAGTAAGTAATATGAACAGTTTCAAAGTGACACAATTATTTATAGCTAAACAATTATAAACAAATGTAAAACAAAGTTATACTTATCTATTGAAAAATAACGCAAGTTTGTCTCGGGCCTTTATAGCAGCATCTCTGATGCGTGGACTGTGCGGAACAGGCGTATTTATAGGGGAATGATAAGCCGAATTATCACACGGCGTCGTTGATTCGTTACCTACACCGGGATCAACCTTCTTTCTTTCGGGAGAGAAAGAAAGTGTTGATGTACTCTCTCGTTCACTTGTCCGAATTAAGTGACGCCTATTCCTTCTAAACGCTCGTCCCGAGCGGTCCGAGAGAAGGTACGAGCGCGGCTGCGACGCGTGCGCCTCGACGCGCATCCGCCGGCGCGCGGCCCCGTCCGCCACGATAACGCGCTCACCGACTTTTAACTTTGGAAGATCATGAGCATGCAAATCGTAATATTTTTTGTTAATCATACGATTACGATGTATATTCGCGAAATCCTGTCTATTATTTCTATCAGGTTTCAATTTGTTATCATTAATCGGAAGTCGCGTATTAAGCCGACGCCCCATCAATAATTGCGACGGTGAAGATATTCCATCGCGTGGTGTGGCTCTCAAATTTAGCAATCCTAAATAATAATCTGATCCGGAACAAAGTGACTTTTTAATTATATTTTTTACCGTTCTCACCGCGCGTTCGCTGAGACCGTTCGATTGAGCGTAATTAGGAGAAGTCGTAGTGTGCTTAAAACACCATTCAACACAAAATCGACGAAAGTCGTTCGAGCCATACGCCGGTCCGTTGTCCGTTACCAATTCTGCGGGAATTCCATGTCTAGCGAATTGGTCTTTTAACGCAAGTATAACAGACCTCGACGTTATATTTACTAACGGACTAACTTCTATAAAGTTCGAATAATAATCTACTAAAATTAGGTAGTTCTTTTGGTAGCAGGTAAATATGTCCGAACCTACCTTCCTCCATGGTATTTCTGGAACAAAGTGAGGTATCATGGGTTCCTTACAAGGACTTGCCGCATGCTCTGCACATACTACACATGCGCGTACGGCGCGTTCAATGTCGCGACACATGCCGTTCCAGAACATGACGTCACGTGCCCGCCGCTTGCATCGATCTATACCCAGATGCCCCTCGTGCACTCGCCCTATCATGTCAGCTCTAAGCGACTTAGGTATAAATACCAAATTATCCTTAAAAATAATTCCTTCGATATACTCCATAGTTTCTTGATATGGCCAGTGCGGTTGAACACTTGGATCAGCGTCATCTTTGTATCTGGGCCACCCATTAAGGATATAGTTCTTCAAAATTATACATTCATTATCGTTCTGAGTAGCGTCTTTAACATTTTGTAATTTTAGGTCGCTAAATCGTACATTTTGTAACAAAAAACAGGACTGGCCTTCTACATCCGCACTTACCCTATCATGCATTAATTCGGGCAGAGCTGCTCGTGACAATGTATCTGCCAAATACATGTACTTTCCAGGTTTATATTTAACCTCGAAATCATAACATTGTATACGGAGCATCATCCTCTGCAAACGAGCAGGCACAGCATCCAACCCTTTTTTAAATAAAGCCTCCAATGGCTTGTGATCTGTTTCAACCAATACGTCTGCACGTCCATAGACGTATTGGTGAAACCGCTCCAGCGCAAAAACTATAGCGAGCATCTCTTTTTCGATCTGCGCATATCTACTTTGAGCGTCCGTGAGCATCGCAGATGCGAACTCAACCGGACGGCCTCCTTGCAGCAGCGCCGCACCCAGCGCAACTGCGCTGGCGTCCACCGTCACTACGATGGGCAGCTCGTTAGAGTACAGCGCCAATACTGGCGCTTTGCAAAGACTTTCTTTTAATCGTGAAACTGCTGCGTCGTGTGTTGCTTCCCAACACCACTCAATGTTCTTTTTAAGGAGAAACCTAAGAGGACTCGCCACTTCTGAGTAATTGGGAATAAACCTAGCTAAATAATTAACCATTCCCAAAAACCTTTCGAGAGAAGTGCGGTCTTTTGGACAAGGCATTTCCTTTATAGCCCTCAGTCTATGGTCATCTATTTTCATACCTTCAGCACTAAAGGTATGGCCCAAATATGACACTTGTTCCACACAAAACACGCATTTATCACGATTAAATTTAATGCCTACTTCGCGCGCCCTGTCTAATAACATTTTCAATCTGTTATCGTGTTCTTGCTTAGAAACACCCCATACGATGACGTCATCAATAAAAGAATCTACCCCATCTATATCTTCCAACACCTGCCTTATCTTTGCATGGAAAACCTCACTCGCGCAATTAATGCCGTAGGGAAGGCGTAGAAATTGATACCTGCCAAATGGTGTACCAAAAGTACAAAGATCAGCACTCTGATCATCTAGCTGGACCATCCAGAATCCAGATCGGGCGTCTAATTTGCTAAAATATTTTGCGCCATATAGCTTAGTCGCAATTTCCGTCAAGGTGGGGAGAGGGTAATGCGCTCGCCGCACAGCGCGGTTCAGCGGTCGCGGATCAAGGCATACACGAAAACTGCCATCATTTTTAGCAGGCAACACTATAGCATTCACCCACGGCGTCGGATGCGACACCTTCCTGATTATGCCCATATGTATCATACGATCCAGTTCACTTTTTAATTTATCTCTTATCCCCATCGGAATTTTTCTTACAGGGCATATCGACGGACTTGCATTGTTTTCCAGCACAATTCTGTATTGTCCAGGAAGTTTCCCAACTCCATGAAATAAGTCAGAGTATGTGTTAATATTAATACTAAAAATTCGTTTAACAAGACCTAATTCCTCACAAGTATATTTGCCAAGAACACTTTGACAATCAGAATTTGCTATCATAAAATTTATTAAATAATTTCGTTGTTTGTATGACCATAACATACTGCAAGAACCTAAAATAGGAATATTATTTCCACAAAACGATTGGGCTGTAATATATGATGGCTTTAAATCCTCTGGGCAAAAACCTAATTTTTTAAATAGATTTAAAGATAAAACATTTAGATCCGACCCTGTATCTAATTTAAAACATACAATCATTCCATTTCGACAGAGAGATAATTTTTCAAACCACTTACTGTCTCCGCTTCTAGTCTCTAAGGTATCAATACGAAACAGCTGATCACTTTCATCGTCACACTGATGCACTTCGTATACGCCTCTATTGAATCTGCTCGGGCACATTCTACGAAAATGGCCACGATTGTAACACAAAAAACACTTGACATTGCGCGCGGGACACTGAATGTTCTCTGAATGAGCACCACCACACGCGCCACACTTGGCCACTACGTTGTGTTGCGGTACGAGCGCGCCGCGGCGGCTGCGCCCGTCAACAGCGTCACTGCGCCCGCGCGAGCGGTCTGCGCGCACGGCGCGCGTGCTCCCGCTGTTTGCCCGGTTGTATGCGCGCGATCCGTACACCACATCGACGACTCCGCTTCTCGAACCTTCTCCGAAGTTTGTACTTTCAATCTGACGATTCTCCTCAATTGAAATCTCGTTAGCCTGGCAAATTCTAACGGCTTTATCCAGCATCAGGTCCTCCGTCCTTAATAATCTGTCGCGCAACGCGCTGTCTGTAATACCACACACAATTCTATCACGAATCAAGCCATCTTCTAGGTGTTCGAACTCACAATACTGGCTGAGCAGTCGCAATGCCGTGACATATGTATCTATGGTTTCGCCGTTTTCTTGATTTCGTGTGAAGAAACGAAATCTTGCCATTGTAGTGTTATACCGCGTGCCAAAATAGTCATTAAACTTTTTAATAATAACATCGATATCGTCTTGATCTTCAGATTTAGCAAACTTAAATGTTGAGAATATATCATATCCCTGGGGTCCCACAAGATTGATCAATAAACTGGATTGTATATCTTTCGCTTCTTTACACACCCCAGACGCCTTTAGAAATACCTTAAATTGTTTGAGCCATCGGCGCCATGTATCCGCTCTGTTGGCCGGGCCACCTTCCAGTGTTAACTCGACTGGAGGCCTCGCGTGCTCCATAATTAATGTATCACAATATTTCTATTCGCAAATGTAATTAAAGTCAATTTCCTATTGGAATTTCACAACTGACTCAATAAAAGTAAATATTTGGTGCACCGCTGTCACCATGCAATAAACACACAGGTGGCCGTTATCAAACTGTCTTTATTTTTACGTTCATACAAGTATCAGTTCGCCGTGTACCCACATCTTAAAATATAAATTCTTATAATTACTACACATTTCATTTTTCTTATGTGCTAAAAGTCCTCTCTATCCTCTATTACACTCACTTTCACTATTACTTTTAACTTTAAACTGTCACAACTACTCTTCTCACAATGGATCTCTTCACTAAGCTATCCAACTGTATGGAAGATCTTTCTGCAACTTTTTCTGCACGGATGGATCGGTATGAAGAAGAGTTGCAGGCTGCGGGCAGTAACGAGCCGCCCCATAAGTCAATAGCAAGCCTTTCCAAGGACTTTACAGACTTCAAGTGCCTGTTGTGAAAGACCATTGGTTCCATTAAAAGCCAAATGGAGCTGTTGGTGCTCGGTCTTGATCGTCATGAGATGGTGTCCCGGAACAAGGTGCTGCTTCTTCATGGTCTCCCAGAAAAGAAGGATGAAGACAGCACTTCTCTGGCGGTCCAAACAATAGGCACCAAGTGCAAAATCTCCGCCGTCACCACGACCGACATAGTAGCCTGCCATCGCCTGGGAGTTGCCACGGGTAAGCCACGTCCCCTCCTTGTGAGGTTCCAAAGCCGCAATCTGCGGGGTGAGGTTTGGCGTAGTAAGACAGCGTTGAAGGGAACTGGCCTGACGCTTTCTGAATTTTTAACCAAGCCCAGGCATGACACCTTCTTGGATGCGCGCAAGCACTTTGGTGTGAGGCAGTGCTGGACCGCCGATGGAAAAATAAACATTCTGCTGCCGAATAAGTCACGGCGCAAAATAGAATGTGCGGCTGAGCTACGACTACTTATAGCCCAATTCCCGGTGGTGGAGTCGTCATGCAAAGTACCAGCCAACGAAGCGTTTGTGAAGCCCTCTGAGAAGAGATCGCGCAAACCAGCAAAGTAGTCAGTCCAGCTTTAATTCACTATCAGTTTTTCTATTTATTTTCCTCTATTTTATACCAATATTGTTTGTTTTGGTATGATTTTCTTCTACCTTATTTTTTATTTTTGTTTCACCTTTTTTATATATTTTTATAATGACACTGACGGCTGACGGTGCGTTCGGAAACGTTCCGAGTTAAACCGTATTTGAATACGAGTACATTGATCAGTCTATGTGAAACTAGCGAGTGTACAGAGGAGAATTAGTAGATTAGTAAATTTTTTTAGTATATTTATTATTTCAATAATTTTATTATATATTTTTTATGTGTGATTTGTCTGATGACAGTTTTATATCTTGCTCTTCTTCTTGTACATCGGATAATAGCTACGCGTCTGCATTTAATGAAGATTCCGTCCATCTGCGCGATCAGCTTTTCTCCATTCTGTCTTCCTCTATGAAATACTTTAATGTCGCTCATGTGAATGCGCAAAGTATTCCCGCTCACTATCCTGATTTTTTATCTTCTTTTGACTCTGATCTGATTCACGCCGTCCTTGTTGCGATTTATCTGCGTGGCGATATTACCTACAAGGTCGTTGATCAGTCTCCGAGTATTTATTCTAAATTTGCAGAACATCTTTTCATAGAACTAGCTTTTAACCATAATAAGATTCTTCTAGGTGTTTATTATAGTCCCTCTTGTCATATAGATTATTTTCACTCTTTTGAAACGAAACTTGAGTATTTTTCTTCATTATATGACAATATTATTTTACTCGGAGATTTCAACACCTGCTTGCTCAGGGATGATACCCGTAGCCGTAGACTCCACTCCCTTGTCTCTTCTGTCAATATGCAAATTCTTCCACTGCATGCTACTCATCATGCACCTCACTGTTTTACTTTCGTAGTTTTAAAAACATAGATCTGGACCGTTTGAGAGAAGACGCGGGCAATATTGATTGGTCTCCTGTGTACAACTCTAATAATTTAGATCTTAGTATCGATCTTTAATACAATACTAATAGATCTCTTTGATGTGCATGCTCCAGTAAAAAAGGTGAGGGTAAAACATCTTCCTGCACCATGGTTATCTGTTACCATTAAAGCGGAAATGTCGAAAAGGGACAAGGCTAAGAGACACTACATCAAGTCCCCTACAGAGTTGAACTGGTCCCTATATAAGAAACTACGAAACCGCTGCAGTCGTATGTGTAGGGATGCTAAGAGACGCCACATACACAATTCAATCCAAGATTTTAATACGGCGCAGGCATGGCAATTCTTAGTCTCTCGGTTTCGGGAAAGCTAATAACGATAGCATTCTAGATATCGACCTAAATGCAATTAATACACACTATTCAAATTCTCCTGTCATATTAGACAATGATATTAAAACTTCTACTCTACGCAACCTTTTAAGCCAACCTTTGCCTGCATGTCCCCAATTTTCTTTTCAGCTAGTTACAGAGGCAGAAATAAAAAAAACCATCCAGGCAATTTCTACTAAGGCTGTTGGTGATGATGGCCTTCAGATCCAAATGCTTCGCTCCCTCATAGATGAACTTCTTCCAGTAATTACCCACATTATTAACTACTCACTCGAGGTAAGCTTCTTTCCTTCAGCTTGGAAGAAGGCCTACGTTCTCCCGCTTCCTAAGGTCTCAAATCCCTCCTCTGCCTCACAATTCCGTCCCATATCCATACTTCCAATCTTATCCAAAGTTCTTGAAGGCATTGTCCTGAATCAACTATCTCACTTTCTTTCCTCTAACAGCTTGCTCAGTCCTTACCAGTCGGGATTCCGTACTGGCCATAGTACAGTAACTGCCTTGGTTAAGATTACTGATGACGTGCGATTGGCCATGGAAAATAAGCTTCTTACAGTTCTGGTTCTGCTGGACTTTAGCAGTGCCTTCAATTCTGTCGATTTCGACATCCTTCTGGGTATCCTCTCTTACCTTAATATATCTCCCTCTGTAACTGCCTGGTTCAATTCATATCTTCGCGGTCGCTCGCAGTCGGTCCGCTCTAATGAGGAATCCTCAGAATGGTGTGATCTCTCAGCGGGCGTACCGCAGGGTGGCGTACTCTCTCCTTCTTTTCTCGATATTTATCGACGCAATCACTAAGGTTATAACATCACACTATCATCTCTATGCAGATGACTTGCAGCTTTATCGTCACTTCAAGGTCGAAGAATTGTCTCAAGCCATTGATGCCATCAATAGTGATCTTGGAAACATCAGTCAGTGGGCTAAGAGTTTTGGGCTTTTAGTCAATCCAACAAAATCTCAAGCTCTCATTATTGGTGGCAGATATTTCTACAATCTTTTGGACCATCAGTCTATCCCCCCGATTATTCTTGATTCAGTCCCTATACCGTATTCGACAAGTGCGAAAAATTTAGGCGTGTACATAAACTGCAATCTTTCCTGGAGCATTCACATTGCGGAAATCAGCAGGAGAGTATATTGTTCGTTTCAATCTCTCAAACGTCTCCAGAAATTTCTACCCTTTCAAACTAGAGTAGTTCTAGCTCAGTCTTTTCTTCTTTCACTTCTAGACTACGCCGATGTCTGCTTTCTGGATGCTACAGAGGAACATCTTAACAAACTCGAACGACTGCAAAATTTAGGTATCCGCTTCGTATTTGGTCTACGTAAATACGACCACATCTCTGAATACCGAAAAAAACTCAAGTGGCTACCTATTAGACGACGACGGGACTTACATGTTCTCTCTCTTCTATATTCTGTTCTTCACAACCCTAACTCGCCTGCATATCTTCGCGAACGTTTCGAGTTTCTTATTCCCAGAGACAAAACGTGTCGTACGGCTACCTCTCTCCTTCTCCGAACTCCGCATCATACTTCTAGTCTTTACGATGGTTCCTTTGCTGTACATGCGGTGAAAACTTGGAATTCTCTTCCGCATTCCCTACGTGATGGCTGTTCTTTAGATGTATTTAGAAGAAGAGTTAAAGAGCATTTCCTCTCTGTGTGATATATATTATTATATATTAATATATATTTATAATACATATAAATGTATAAGTATGTATATTTTTATTTATATATGTACTTTGTATTATTGTGTCGTGTTAATATAATTATTTCTTTATAAATCTAAAATTGTTGTACAATTGCCCTTACTTCCATATGTTTTGTTCTGTCTACAAAGGTTAACTGGTAGATAACTCAAACTGAGTTAAGTTCGCCTTTGTACATCATTTGTATTAATATGCTTACAAACATGTTATCTCTTTTTGTACAATAAAGAATAAAGATATTTATAGTTTACTTGCGGGGTAGACAGATAGTAAAGAGTACCATCAGGATTTTTTAAGCTTGAGCTCCTCTATTCTATATTACATTGAGTTTTAATTAAATTTTATCTTTGTGTGCATTAATTTATTTTACGGCTGTCTCTATCCAAAATGGATCAACATACAAAATAGTGTTTTTTAATTTTACTTTATTCAAGGGAGCATCCATTAATTATGTAAGCTCAAAATTGGGGGGTCCAGTAAAATCTCATGAAACCTCATTTAAACTTGGCATAATTGAATATCTTTCGTCAACTTTTGAAAAAACATAAAATATGAAAACAAAATATTTAATTTTGTTTTTACTTTCTTAGAGTATTCCATTTCGTACGCTAAAAAAATCTCATGGTTATTAAAAACATTGTAAATCTCATCTAAGGGAGAAGGGGGGTCCCACCAAATCTCACTTAACACCAAGGGGGAGGGAGGGGTCTAAATTAAAAGAAAAACAGCTTACGTAATTAATGGATGCCCCCAAAGACACAGTGATATTTTTTCCTTACATTTGGAATATCCTAAAAGACATTCTAACAGTACCTACATCATCGATAACCCTGTATTATCCTCTGGCCCTCATTCGCCATAACCAAACGGGTCGCGTTACAATAATTTCATTAAATGATTAAACGATTAGTTTAGGAAGTTATTGTAACGCGCCGAATTCCATGTTTAATTAGTCACAGGGGAAAAGGGCCCTGTTGAATAAATACATACCTATAGTTTTACTTCAAAATATTTTCGTTTATATCGACGACGTTGTTTTTTCAGCTTCTACCACTCTGCTGTGAAAAA
The DNA here is from genome assembly GCA_905147815.2 of Phalera bucephala. Classification (NCBI taxonomy): domain Eukaryota; kingdom Metazoa; phylum Arthropoda; class Insecta; order Lepidoptera; family Notodontidae; genus Phalera; species Phalera bucephala. Next base: position 20,144,525 of record LR990612.1, read on the forward strand.
TATCATGTAAATCTATTCAGCATTTTAGATGAGATTGAGTAATAATCTCAGATCAGAAAATATCTAAACTTTCAAACAGTGGGATAAATTTCGTGTAAGTTACAAATCTACGCTACAAGTGATGTTAAGGTAAGTAATTTTTATTTTTAGAAAAAGAGAAAAAAAAGTTTGTGTCTATATTTGTTTTGCAGACGGTACATCAGAAGCAAGGATGTATCAGAACCCACCTGTATATATTATTGCTAAAAAGAGATGTCAAAGAAATAAATCTGTTTACTTAGCAAAAGATAGTGAACAAACATTTATTTTGTTACAATGCCATTGTTGTCATACAATTTTTTGCGGAATATGCGTGCCAAATATAGTGCGACACGAATCTTCTAGCCCGTGGATGACATTGACAGAGGGTGAAATTAAGTTTACCATATAGTAAAATTATCCTACTTCCAAGGAAATATTTCAGCAGGTCCGCACGGTTACTAATTATAAACAGAACTCGGGTGAATTTCATAGGAAACGGCAACTGTGTGGCGGTTATGAATTGGCATCTCACTTGATGACATCGTTAGTTCCGATTATGGTCGTGGGCCAAAAGATCCTTGTGGGACTGTACATGCCACTTCTATTCCGATCCATGGTGTGAATGTTTTTTTTCGGCAACGATTACGACGGTAAAAAGGTTAAAGGTGAAATAAAATAAACAATTAATAGACAACATCTATAATATATTCTTTTGTTTAATTATGTCTGCATGTGTTTTCTTAGATTTCATTACGTTTCTACCACACAACGAAATTTCTATATCACGCCAGATCCCTTGCGGGGTGATGATATAGAAATTTCGTTGTGAAGTAGAAAGGTTTCTACAACGAAATTTAATTAGTAATTACCTGTTTTTGATTGCGGCTTTGTTTGCGCAATGTATTTCCACCTCATAATTTTGCGCCTTTAGAAAATATCATCTGGAGCTAAACCGTTTAGTCGTAATTGACTAACAAATATCAGTCTTTAAATACGAATATATAAACATATTATGAACAACCAAACATCAAAACTTCTTGATATCCAAGCAAGTTAAGGATAATCGCATTTATCTAGTATCTATACAAATACTAGATAGGCATGTGGCTTTTAAGCGCTGCAAATATTTGGTTCATTCAGTGGGTTCTATTTAAAAGTCTTTAGATAGTTACGAACCGCAACTCGGGTACAGACTCAAATACACATTCTCCCTAAATGAGATGGCTTCATCTCTATGTATCTACATAGTGTCGGCATCCATCAAGGGGATTAGCGTTGTAGCATCACACTGTAGCCGCGCCAAACTTAAGGGATTAGAGACCGAATGCGACCTTTACAGGGATGCCTTCAATTATTCCAATTGGAGTACTCGTGCATATGTTCTGTTGTTCATATTTTTTAAAAGGAGACGTATCAATTTTGCACTGTTATTCCGCTTCAAATTTTGTGATGCATTCTTCATACACTTACGGGGATGGAGCTGAAATTTTGCTTACGTATGTGAGATCAGTAACAATATATTATATAATTATATATATCAGTAATTTGACGACGATTTAGCGTAGTTGTTAAGAGCTTGAGCTGCTGCGCCCACTGTGTCTAATAGTCGCGGGTTCGATTCCCGCACGGGACAAATCTTTGTGTGATCCACAATTATTTGTTCCGGTCTGGGTATTTGTTTGTGAATTTTCATGTTTGTAAACGCACCCACGACAGGAATAAATCCTAGTGTGGGGCTGTTTTAAAAAAAAAAAAAAAAAAAATATGATGCAATAACATGGTACTATAGAGCTGATTTGATGATGGAGTCGAAAGATGTCCACGCCAACTACATAACATACCCTCTCGTGTGTAGGCTCGATGGATTTTTGAAAGTGCTATTAGCTCTAGGTGGTGTCTACGGTCTGATGATTAGGCCGGAAGGAGGCCATATTTTCAACTATGCAAGATATCTATGTTGTGTTCTTGCTACAAAGCTTGTTTTTTAAACAGATCTTTTTAAGTTAGCCCATTTTGTTAGCCCAGTTGAGCCTATTTATAACCAATTACTTTTTTAAGTTTATAATAAAATTATAACTTTTATTAAATGCTTTTATCTTACCCACTATTTTCTTTGTACAGTAAACAGACGTGTAGCGAGCGTATGCTGAAAGCTTCCTCCAGTTATACTTAAGGGTAAATTTTACAAATTTAATTAATTGTTTTTGTTAACAAATTTTGTTTAAGGTTTTGTTTATAATACGGTTCCTCTGTTAGCCATTCACTCGGTCTGGTGCCACCGGCCACTAATGACTTCCAAAATTGCTTTAATTCGACACCTGCCCTTTTCGTGACTCACAAAAATGACTACGAGATAAAGTGAAACAAAAACAAACAAGAGGTTCAATATCTATATTTTTATACATAAATGATTTTCATTAAACAGTTCGTCATACATAACTTTAATACTAATTTGACATAGATTTTAATAAATCGAACATCTACTAATTTATGGAATACCAATTTTTCGTACTTAACCAAATATTTGGTACAATACTTGATCATATTATATTGTCTCGGGTTAATACGTTCCACGTAATACTAGTTTAATGCAATTTTATATTGATTATGTTCAATGAGCATGTCATTCCGGAGCCAGTAAATGTAAATGGAACTACTCTCGAAGCTGTACGAGAATACATCTACCTCGGACAAATACTACAATTAGGTAGAAACAACTTTGAGAGAGAGGTCCGCAGGAGGATACAGCTGGGCTGGGCAGCGTTTGGGAAACTACGTCAAGTCTTCTCGTCGCCTATACCTCAAAGTTTGAAGACAAAAGTCTTTGATCAGTGCGTCCTACCTGTCATGACATACGGAGCCGAGACATGGACACTTACGGTGAGACTAGTCCACCAAATGAAAGTTGCTCAGCGGGCTATGGAGAGAGCTATGCTCGGAGTTTCTCTGAAAGATCGAATCCGGAATGAGGTGATCCGACAGAGAACCAAGGTCATCGACATAGCTCGCAGGATCAGCACGCTGAAGTGGCAGTGGGCTGGCCATATTTGCCGAAGGACCGATAACCGCTGGGGTAGAAGTGTTCTCGAGTGGAGACCGCGGCTTGGCAAACGTAGTGTGGGACGCCCTGTAGCTAGATGGAGCGATGATATACGGAGGGTGGCGGGCAGCGGTTGGAAGAGAAGAGCCGAAGATCGGGCTCAATGGCGTGCCTTGGGAGAGGCCTATGTCCAGCAGTGGACTGATACGGGCTGGTGATGATGATGATTATATTGATTGCTTTCATGAAAAATTCGAACCCTATACGTATAGGCTACATATCGATCTAAATGCTTTAAAGAATAAGTAATACTTTAAAGATTATAATAAATACTTAAATTATAAAAAAATGTATAGAAGCTTTATTAGTTAAGCTGCTATAATATTATAATAACATACATTTCAACGGAGGTTTATCATAATTGCATGATCTCACTCACGTCATGCATTTTTTTAGTTTCAGGTAAAAGTTAGAAGTACGATTATAAATAGTTCTGATATAACAATATGTATATATTTTTGAATAAATAGATTTTTGTATACGTGTAACATGGAATGTAAGTAGAGTAGATTTTTTAGGGGATGAAATTAATATAAAATATTTTATTTATAAAATAGTCATAATTTGGTTACAGTAATAAGTTAAATTTTGCAGATACTTTCGAAGGTACAATAGATTAAATTTAAAATAGAATTATAGGTAAGATTTGTTGAATTATTATCGAACTATTAAGTATTAAACTGATACAAGAGAATACTACGTCGAATAATATGTTAAGTTGGTAGCTCACTGCTACTGTTTTAATATGTTGGTAAGTAATAAAGTGCAGGATATTAATAATGGGTTATAAAATCGCTATCTTATATTGAATATTATGAACGGAACTAAAACTCAGAACGTTCAGGTAATACGTATCAATGTTTTAAACAATACCCATGTTTATATTAAGCACGTATAAGTTATCGATTTGAAATATCGTAGGTAGATATTAATGTAAAGATGGAGATTGGTTCTAATTAATATGCTATTTATTATTAACAATTGTGAAAGTTACTACCTACTTAAATTACACCGCCAAAAAACAAAGGTAACCAAAAATGACGCCCAAATATGAGGGATAGAGTAGTCACACATTATTATTGTGATATATTGTTTGTGACATTTGAAGCAAGTAATAACCAAATTAAGGAACAGCTAGAATAAAGTAATACTTATGTATGAGTGTGACAATAATAAATCGATTATTGTATCTAAATAATAAATGTGTTGCATTAATAAACAATCGAGTAATAGTGACAAAAAATATACACACATCTTTGGAGACAATTGCTAATTAATTTACATATCCAACCATTATTCATATCATTCAATAAATAATACCATTCATTTGACTGACAGTAATATCGTCCCAACATTTAATTGACTTAGTTAAATTATAGAACTATTAATGTTCCAAAATTATTACAAAACAATAGGAAATGGACAATATAAAGTACCTGTAAACCTTGTTTGGTCTTGAGCGCCTCCCGTAGCGCGAATATCACTCTCCATCACGAAAGGTTCATCAATAACATGGATAATTCCGTTAGTGAGTGCATTTGACGTCGGGCCTGAACACATGAATCCAATGACCGTTCCATTCGACGTAGCAACTGACGTAGCAACGACGTAGGAACGACGCAACTGACGTGAATTTCTTATCAGAATAGTTCTATGACATTATACTTAATCATGGGCACAATAAAAGGATACCCAAATACAGAAAACGATAAATATCAACCTAAATTAGTTACGTCGTGTGAAGTACCTACTTAATAGCGGTTAGATGACTACAAAGGAGAAGGAGAGTCAAAAGGCTAAAGGAACCATTGTAAAGCCCCGTATTGGGAGAGATTAGAAGCAACTATATTAGGCATAAATCAGCAGGGACAAATACGATGGACAAGCACCATTTAAAGAATTCACGAGGACATGAGCGGGAATAATTATGTTGATCAAATGAGAAGTCAAAATGTACGCGTTTCACAAACAATTATATCATAACAAAGTAAATGAGACGTCGATTTGAATCAAAACGACAAAAAAATAACCGCAAAACGCTTACTTAATTTAAGTGGAGGCACTGAAATACGTTTTTATTTAGTTCTTTCTCTACCTACTTGAGATAACACAAGGTTAAAAGCTTACCCTTATCTGATTCCTTGAATCGAAGCCGCAGCGGGTCGCGTGAAGTCGGCAAAACAAAAGGATTTGTTTCATTGGCGAGAAGTTTCAGATCGCGTGTCGATCTAGAATTTGTTTAGTCTGAAATTAAATGTAAATATAATAATGAACAGAGCTTTTACTATTGCATTTTTAATAATGATTAATTAACGAAATGCACTTCAGATGAATGTCTTTAGAAGATAATAAATTTGCCGCGTGGTTCCCGGCTTAGAGTGCCGCGTGGTTCCCGGCTTAGAATAGGACCAACCCATCTCATCCCATCGGGTGTCGTACAAGGCGACTAAGGGGAAACTAGGGAATGGGCAGCAGCGTTCCCTTAACACTTCTACCATCAAAAACTGCGCTCGCCAACCCGCCTGCCAAGCGTGGCGAGTATGGCAAACACCCCCAATTTATTAAAATGGAAGATAAGAATAAAACCAGGCCCCTAGTCCCCGGCGGTCCTGTTCGTCCTGGCCACGGTAGCAGCTATGGTAACGACAGGACAAGGGGTGCTAAGAATCTCCGGCAGAGATTCGGCTACCACCAACATCGAAAATTGGCCCTGGTGACATACAATGCACGCACGTTAAGGACAGATGAGAAGCTTGTTGAGCTGGAAGAAGAGATGAACAAGTTGCGGTGGAATATTGTTGGTTTATCGGAGGTCCGAAGAAAGGGCGAGGACACGATAACCTTAAAATCCGGCAACTTGTTTTACTACCGGGAGGGTGAACAGCAGTCCAAAGGTGGTGTCGGATTTATCGTCCACAAGTCACTCATAGACAACATTGTGTCCATCACTAGTGTGTCGAGCAGGGTAGCGTACCTGATACTCAGAATATCCAAAAGATATTCGCTGAAGGTCATACAGGTCTACGCACCGACCTCGGCATACTCAGATGATGACGTCGAAGTAATGTATGAGGACATTAGTAGAGCCATACATACTTCCAAAGCACACTTTACAGTGGTTATGGGTGACTTCAATGCGCGGCTGGGCAAACGGGGCGATGATGAGTTGAGAGTGGGGCAATTTGGATATGGGCAGCGCAACCCCAGGGGTCAGAGGCTGGCCGAATATCTGGAGAAGGAGGGACTCTTTATGATGAACTCTTTCTTCCGGAAGCCGCCTCATAGAAAATGGACCTGGATGAGCCCTGATGGTTCCACAAAAAATTAGATAGACTTCATCATGAGCACCAAGCGACAAATATTTAATGATGTCTCCGTGATTCACAGGGTAAAAACCGGCAGTGATCACCGAATGGTCAGAGGCACATTAAATATTAATGTCAAAATGGAAAGATCGCGTCTGATGAAGTCTACGCTCCGACCTTCTTATGCACACATCCAAAACCCCGAGAACTTTCAACTCGAATTGGCAAACCGCTTCGAATTGCTAGACAGCAGCGCATCAGTGGACGAAATCAACAACAGGCTGGTAGAGACTGTCCATACGGTCGGGTCCAAGTATTATAAGCCCCACCGTAAAAATAGACCTCAAAAACTATCCAACTCCACCCGAAATCTCATGGCTGAGCGACGTTCCATGACGCTCCAAACCTCCAATGATGCTAAGTCCTATAGGCAGCTCAATGGACAGATACTGAAGTCCTTGCGTCACGATTTACGGTCCTTCAATACAAGGCGTATTGAGGAGACCATAGCACAGAACAAGGGCTCCAAAGTGTTCGCAAGAGACGCGTCTATTGGGCAAAGCCAGTTGACGAAGCTGAAGACGGAGGACGGAAACGTAACGTCAAATAGGTCAGAGGTGCTCAGGGAGATAGAGAGGTTCTATGGGCAGTTGTACACCTCAGTAGCTGAACCTGTTGTTGACTTGGTAAAAGACCCAAGAGCCAAGCTAACCCGACACTACACTGAAGATATCCCGGACATCAGCCTGTACGAGATTACGATGGCTCTCAAACAACTCAAAAATAACAAAGCACCAGGCGAAGACGGAATTACCGCAGAGCTTCTGAAAGCGGGCGGAACGCCGGTACTTAAAGTCCTTCAGAGGCTGTTTAATTCCGTCTTGCTCGAAGAGAAAACGCCGGAAGCATGGAACAGGGGAGTGGTGGTACTGTTTTTCAAGAAAGGTGATAACACTTTACTGAAGAATTATAGGCCCATCACACTGCTGAGCCATGTTTATAAGTTGTTTTCGAGAGTCATCACGAATCGTCTCGAACGCAGGCTTGATGACTTCCAGCCTCCCGAACAAGCCGGTTTCCGGAAAGGCTTTAGTACCATAGACCACATACATACGCTGCGGCAGATTATACAGAAGACCGAGGAGTATAATCGGCCACTATGCTTGGCGTTTGTGGACTATGAGAAAGCCTTCGATTCGATCGAGACTTGGGCGGTTCTTAGATCTCTCCAGCGATGCCGCATTGACTATCGGTACATTGAAGTGTTGAAGTGCTTGTATAATAACGCCACCATGTCAGTCCGAGTACAGGGGCATTGCACGAAGGCGATCCCCATAAAAAGGGGAGTAAGGCAGGGAGACGTCATTTCTCCGAAACTGTTTACGGCCACCTTAGAGGACGCCTTCAAGCTCTTGGAATGGCAAGGACTTGGCATCAACATCAATGGCGAATACATCACTCACCTTCGATTTGCCGACGACATTGTGGTCGTGGCGGAGTCGCTGGAAGATCTAGGACGAATGCTCGGTGACCTCAACAGAGTATCTCAACAAGTGGGTCTTAAAATGAACATGGACAAAACGAAAATAATGTGTAACGTCCATGTCGTACCCACCGCACTCACCGTTGGGAACTCTACTCTTGAATTTGTCGACGAATACATTTACCTGGGACAGGTAGTCCGGTTAGGTAGGTCCAACTTTGAGAGAGAGGTCAATCGACGAATCCAACTCGGCTGGGCAGCGTTCGGGAAACTGTGCAACATCTTCTCATCCAAAATACCTCAGTGCCTTAAGACTAAAGTTTTTAGTCAGTGTGTGTTACCAGTGATGATATATGGATCAGAGACGTGGTCTCTTACTATAGGTCTCATAAAAAAGCTCAGAGTTGCTCAGCGAGCTATGGAGAGAGCTATGCTCGGCGTTTCTCTACGCGATCGAATCAGGAATGAGGAGATTCGTAGAAGAACCAAGGTCACCGATATAGCCGTTAAGATGAGCAAGCTGAAGTGGCAATGGGCGGGCCACATAGCGCGTAGATCGGACGGGCGTTGGGGCAGAAAGATTCTAGAGTGGAGACCACGTATTGGCAAGCGCAGCGTGGGACGACCGCCTGCCAGATGGACCGACGATCTTGTGAAAATCGCAGGAAGTCGTTGGATGCAGGTGGCATCGGACCGGTTACGCTGGAAAGCGATTGGGGAGGCCTATGTTCAGCAGTGGACAAGTATAGGCTGAGATGATGATGATGATGATGAATTACTCACGTAGTAACCAAAGTCTTCTTTGAAAAGTGATTTGAAAGCTGAAGGATATTTGATCTGGAATTTGAGCCAAACGTGATCTCGTGATACGAAGTAAGTGTAGCGGTGTTACATTGTTACAGATAGTAAGTAATGCTGAAACAATAGAGCGAGATATAACGCCGCGAATATTAATATTCATGCGCTCCGCAGCTTCGTTGCAAACTTAACTATTTTCTTTTTACTTTCAGGGTTTAATAGAAATCGAGAACAATAGCTGCAGCTGTTATTTTGTAAATCAATATTGAATTTATATCATCATACCTTGTCATTAGAATTGAACCAATATGTCAAATGTCAACTTCGTAGGATCAGAGAAAGTGATTTTAATTCAGCTGGCATGATTTAATCTAAACAAACTAATAAACATTTTTGTTAACATTAGCTAGCAGCAAGATAAATAAAAGCTCATAAAATGGGGTCTTAACCGTCAGAGAGATAGACAGACAGGCGGACAACAACGTGATCCTGTAAGGTTGTTTACCGAATAAGATATGGAACGCTCAAAAACATAATGAAATACAGGTAAAAGAATAATATATGTTAAAATTATAGAAATAAATAATATCAGCGATGAAAGAGTTCAATAGAAATCGAGAACAGCTGCAGCTGTTATTTTGTAAAGAAATATTAAATTTATATCTTATATTTTGTAGCGCTGTGTGACCACGTTGTTTTTAGCAATAATCAAGGTCAATCAGTCAGGTTCGCCTCAGGCGGTCTGAAATAGGGGACCGTTTGTAGCATTTCATTTTTGAGTGCGTCGTAAGGCACATTAAATTGCTAGTCTCGGTTACCACTTAACGTGTTTATCGTTAAGCCAAGTTGAAAGCCTACAATGCGGCTTAATGAGCTCCTACAGAATGTTGCTGCAAATCTATCTTCACTAATCCGCAATGGGTTAGCGTGGTGTAGTATTGCCTTTTTTCACTCGCCTGGATTTGTAAGAAAAGGCCTTTGCCATCTATTCGAATTTATTGTTGATTATTATTTTACTTACTTAAGCATAGGATTAGTTTTTAATTTTTTGAACACCGTAGTATAAGGAACTCCGAGGACTCTGTCAATTATGTGCACGAAACCGTTTGTCGCCGCTATGTTCGGTTGCGTTACCGTAGCGTTAACTCCGCCGCCTTCCACGGTCAAGGTTTGATTCTGACCGTGGGCCAAATCATTGAAGTACAGATATTTCCGCGCAGAAGCAGTTGGTGCTTGATAAATCTAAAAAAAAGCAAATAAATAATAAAATATACTTATTAAAATATTGTTTTGTTTTTTCATACCATGAACAACTTGACATTCATGCTTTGATGCATTCCATGAAGGGTATTACAATATCTTTTTAATACCTAGGATAAACTGACAGGTATTCCATTTAATACAAATACATTGCAATCCAATAACTTAACACGTCTGTAAAACTAGGGAAATAATCATAAAACTTAAATACCTCATCCTCATGCAACATTTTATATTATATGAATTAATGAAATATCATTTAAAATTTAGCTATAATTTAAATTAAGAATATTGATAAACTATAAGACTACCAAAATCATAACTGAAATGATAACATTTGTAAAAAAAATCGTATTTTAAATGCATAAACGTACAGTTCCAGGAAGCTGATTCCAACAGCAGCAACGAAACCAGAGAATTAAATCCAGTACACGATATTAATTTTAATCAAAAATGAATTGTATAATTCCTGGTTGCCGCACAAATCCTGCTACAACTTGGTTTTGAATTATAAAATAATCATCATAAATTCAATAACAAAACAAAACAGCCTAAAGGTATGCCGTTTTAATATTTACCTGATTCATGTTGTTGTGAATGATAGCATCTAAAGGCAGCCTTTCTCGTACCAAATGTAAGCTTAAGATCTCTTTATGCTTTTGGTGGTTTCTAGGAAACAAAAAACATTGGTATTGATAAAAATATATTGTACAAGAATATAAAAAAATATATATTCCTGTCGCCTCGAATTCTGTCGCCGACGATGTTAAGTCCCATATAATAGGGAGTGAGCCTATTTCCACAGTACCGGACATAATGTCCGACTCCGGACTGAGACTGGATTTTTTTCTATTGAAAAATCACATTTTTGTCTGACCTAGCATTTGTACCCAGGTTCTCGTGATCGCTAGGCGCATTATTCGGCACAAGACTAACGAAGCAGACAGAGCAATATTCACAAATGTACAAGAAAATACACGTGTAGAATAAGAGATATAAAATAGCCACCTGATTATATTTTGCACGCTGTAATCGGTCCACGCTTCATTTAACGATGCAAACAGAGTGATGTCTTTCGCTAAAGTGAGTTCGTTGAGAAACTGATTGTTACGTCCCAAGTCCATGATTACCTCGTAGAATTTGCATAGCGGTTCGTCTTGCTTTTCCTGTTTTTATTTATTTGTATTAATTTCACAGATTTCTAAATATCATAAGGGACGGTATTTAAAACCTACGTAATGCCTGTAGTTTCTAAGCGGGGGTGGAGGTTGCACTGTGTACCTGCACAGTGTACACCCACATTTCGCCAATGATATTAGATCCCAATGTCCTAGGAAGCGAGTTTATTGCCACTATACCGGGTACCCAGACTCCAGACTGACATATTATCGAACATAAATCACGCCATAACGAAAGCTTTAAAATATGTAAACACATTTTAAAGATTTCGATTATATTACTCTTCATAACTGATGGTCACTGGTGGATATTTAAATAAGTTTTAAGATTAATCATTACTTATTTTAAATAATTACTATAAATAAAATCATTACAGTTTAAATTATTCATAAAATGATATTATAAATCTGGTCGTTAAAGTCTGTAGTCGGCACCAACCTAGGTTTTAACCAGGACTCTACATTGAGCCAATTGTAATTATGAAAACTAACTTCAAAAATCGTTCCGAAAGGAATGTCAAAAAGACCTACAAATTGTTAAATATATAATAATATAAATGGGTATAGAATTATCGTGTAATTTTATGAAAGTTCATAATAGATGTTAGGAGGTTCTACTGGTGCATACGTATATATAGTAGATACAGATAGGCAATAGTAGATACTTACAAATCCCTAAAGATGTCAAGATCATGCAGGGCGAGGATCCAACAGAGCAGGGATGCATAAAAAGATAGTAACAAGTATTTATTATACCTACCTGCACTTTAAGGCATTATTTATTATTATATTTTTATATATTATCATAAATACATACACTATAATAGAACATTTTGTTTTTTAAATTAAAATAGTTTGTTGTAGATCTATTACCCATTTTAATGCAAAGTGATGATTGCGAATTCTATATTGATTTCAACCTTCTTTAATAATACGTATATTATATAAAAATACATTCAAATAAATTAAAATAAATTGTATTGATGGTGAGTTCTTAGATTTACGCGAATATTACACATGAAATACAACTATTTTTTTCGGATTTTATCGCGGCTTATTTTGATTTTTTGATTTTTAAATTCCCGACGTTTCGAGTGCTTTGCAGCACCCATAGCCACGGGAAGGACTGAGGTGTTAGACGTCCAAAGGGCATAGTTGTTCCGGGGTACCCTCAAACTTCTTAATTATTTTGTTTTTGTTGAGCTCACGGTGTCTTGAGGTCTTGCAGTGTTATGCTTGGTTTTGGATTTGATTATATGAATAGATAGATAGATAGATAGATAATAATAGCTCTTTATTTCTTTCACAAAGGTAAACTTAAGTGGCTAGTACAGGTACACAAACTAGAATTCCTTTGTGAGAGACTGGTGTCTGCACTAGGTAAGCCTGTGTCGCAGATCACCAGGCCCTCGCCCCTTAGACAGGTAGGTACTAAATTGGTATATAAATAGGTCATACATTATCTTTATGAAAGAATATTATTTCTATATTAGTAGTAAGATCTTGTGGGTGTTTTATGAGGTGTGTTGGGGTGGGTGTGTGTGTGTGTGTGCGTGTGGGTGCGTTCGTGCGTGCGTTTTTTTAGGATAAAGGGATGAGGAAATCTTTTGTTTCCACGTAGGACAACCCATGTAACCATTCTGTTAATACTACTTTTAATTTAGGTAAGGGATATATAGACAGGATAAAGTTAATTTTGTTATACAGGTACGGACCAAAAAAGCAGAAGAATTTGTGTGCAAAACTAGTTCTGAATAGCGTAGATGGACATACAACATTTTTTCGACGTTTGGTGGATTTGACTAGAGGATCATAATTTAGTGATGAATGCGTTTTAATAATCGTATGGTAGATGAAGAGTTGGCGAACAGTGAGGACATTTACTTTCTGATATAAATCTTTGGTGGGGTATAGGAAGGGGAGAAAAAATGAAACTTTGAGCACTGCTCTCTGTGCCCGTTCAAGATTTATAATATGTGTTTTGGAAGCACCACCCCAAGAGGTGATGCAATATGTCAGTACGGATTGAACTAGAGCTAAGTATGCAATTTTTAGGGTTTTTTCGTCAGAAACGTGTCGCAGCTGTTTAAAAATATATATTAGCTTTCTTGTTCGCGTGGTCAGTAAGTCAATATGGTCTTGGAAAGTCAGATTTTTGTCAATAATGACTCCGAGATATTTAATTTTGTCGGCACTCTGAATCTGCAAGCAGGAGCAGCTATCGTTATTGTCGTGACAGGTATGCGCTATGATGTGTCTGATGAGTTCGAAGTTGATACTATTATTTTTGAGTGCAAAAGCTATGTATTTTGATTGATCAACGTTTAGAAATAGACGGTTGGTGCTAAGCCATGTGGTAACCTTGTTCATTCCTTCTTGGGCATATTGATAGACTTCCTCCCACGTATCACCCTAAAAGAGGTTTGCCGTGTCATCTGCAAAGCTGATGATTTTTCCATTACTGAGTTGCAAGTGACAAAGTTCGTTTATAAAGACCAAAAACAGCGTAGGCCCTAAAATACTGCCCTGTGAGACTCCAATAGAAATGGAAAGATCATCACTTTGAACACCATCGAGCAGAACACACTGAGTACGATCTCTAAAATAGTCTGTAAAGAACTCCAATTGTGTTCCACGTATACCCAGTAGCTGTAGCTTGTCAAGCAGTAACGGGACAGAAACCGTATCGAACGCCTTCGCTAAATCTAAGAAAACCGTTATTACTTTTTTCTTTTTATCCATACTTAAAACAATGTTGTGTGTTACTTCGTGCACGGCATCACTTGTTGATTTGTTTAAACGGAAGCCAAATTGAGAACTAGCTAACAGATGTTTTCCCTCTAGATAATTAACAAGTCTCTTATTAACAATGTTTTCTATAATTTTTGAGAAGGCTGGTAATATGGATATTGGTCGATAATTGCCGACACAGTCTCTGTCGCCGCTTTTAAATATTGGGTGAATGAGAGCTCTTTTAAAGGCGGTCGGGAAGACACCAGTATTAAAAGAGATATTGCAAATGTGTGTCAGTGGTTCCACCAAGATGGCTTTGTACCTTTTGATAAAATAGTTAGGGATGTTGTCTAGGCCGGCAGCACAGTCACTTTTAAGATTAGCTATTGTAATTTCTACTTCTTTGGGATCAGTTTGTATTAGACCGAAGGAATGCATTTGCAGTGGGGAGTGAGAAGAGTACGTGGAGTTTGCACTGTTAGCACTCTATACGTTTTCTATAAGACTATTACCTATATTTACAAAATATCGGTTAACGGTATTTGCTGACTCTAACGGGTTATTATTAGTGATAAGGCTAGTGGTAGGAATCTTTGGTTTGGTTGTGTGGGTTACTGATTTAATTGCCTTCCAAAGTTTCTTGCTATTGTTCTTGGCTTTAACTATTTCACACTTTTCGTATTCTCGTTTAGCGTTTTTTACTATAGAGTTACAGAAATTACGATATCGGGTATAAGTAAGTCTAAGAATATCGTTCCCTGGTTCTTTTTTTACCTTTAAATGTAATTTATCCCTGTTTCTCATACATCTTAACATGCCCGTAGTAATCCATGGCTTGACAGGCTTGACATAATTTTATTTCATGTGTATTGATGGTGTCAAGGGTACTATGTACTTATTCTATTTCTATTGCAAGAAAAAAACCTTACCAGGCTATGATAACTTCAATAAGATCGATCACACAGATAAATTTTAAAACGTGTTTAAATTTATTATTTGATAAATATTCTAAGGTACTTAGAAATATAAAAGGACACACAAAGAAGTATAATAAAATAGAAGTATACAAGTTACTTTAATTTACCTTCATCGCCTGGTTCCTATTAGAATGGAGCGAAAAGTCAATGATAATAATTGAGATAGTGGGTTTGATGGACAGAAGAAAACTGGATGCGGAAGGCGGAGGACCGTGTGCAATGGCGCGTGTTAGGAGAGGCCTACGTCAGCAGTGGACTGCGATAGGCTGATTGATTGAATTTAAAAAAAAACACCTTTTTCTAAACTATCTAAGAAAACTGAATTCTTCCGGAATTATGCGGACATTAGGGAGAAAAGTTTTATTGACAACCTGAAGCTCACTAGCAAAGCTAATCGAAAATTAAGTTGCAATAAATGAGGTTACGTCATTGGCTAAAAAAATATTTATCCCTTGGTCCCCTCCTTCTCTTTGAGTCATATTCCTTATGTTTGAGAGGATTGGGGACTAAGAGGTGGACCTCTTAGTCCCCAATCACTGCATTGTTAATGTAATCTGTGTTATCTGTACGGGGTACTACTAGCTTCATTACCTTGAGGAAGTCGATGACGGTGGTATCCACGACCATTAAAGGCCTCTGTATGAGATGAACAACGCCGTTTTTCACTGGAATGTTTGCTCTCACGATGGCCGCCTATACGACGTCACGGGAGTGTTTGGCGTCCCCGGCTACGGTGTTAGATTTTACGTACGCTATATGACACGCATTTTAATATGAATAAATTAATAAAGAGAAAAACTTTTTGATAACAAGCGTTTATGCCGCGAGCTGATATTTAAAACGGCCAATCAAAATGAAATGTGTACACAAAATGTGGTGTAGACGCTATTGGCCGTTGAGAAATTCCTTCATCTGGAGTCAATCCTGGGTGCAGAATCAGGTCATTCTTTCCATAAAAATACATTGTCTTCAGAACTGATCCAATATGTCAAATGTCAACTCCGTAGGATCAGAGGGAGTGATTTTAATTCAGCTGGCATGATTTAATCTAAACAAACTAATAAACATTTTTGTTAACAGTTAGCTAGCAAGTTAAATTAAAGCTTTTGAAATAGGGTCTTAACTATTAGAGAGATAGACAGACAGATGAACAACAAAGTGATCCTTTGAGTGTATTTACCGATTAATGATGTCAAAAGCTTTTGACTTAGTACAATATGATATACTATGGGAGAAGTTAAGGAATACAGGTGTTGCCGAGGAAATTATATTTTTGTTTAGACACTGGTATAATAACCAGAAGAACCTTGTAAGATGGGCAGGCTCGCTTTCGGATGAGTATAGACTCAAGTGTGGGGTAAGACAGGGGGGGTTGTCCTCTCCTCGTCTCTTTAATTTATATGTAAATGAACTGATCGAGGGTCTCAGGAGTACCAACGTCGGATGTCATATAGGCGGTGTATGTGTTAATAATACCAGTTACGCGGACGATATGGTGCTTCTGAGCCCCTCGGTCGGTGCCCTCAGGAGATTGGTCAGTAATTGTGAGGCATATGCGGTGACCCACGGACTCAGGTATAACGCAAAGAAGAGTGAAATCATGGTTTTCAAATCATCAAAGAAATTATATAATTATATACCTAACGTTCGTCTTTGCGGTACGTTCTTAAATGTTGTGAAAAAGTTTAAGTACCTGGGTCACTGGATCACCGATGACTTGAGTGACAATACTGATATTGAACGGGAGCGCAGGTCTCTAGCTGCCCGATGTAATATGGTGGCTCGCAGGTTTGCACGAAGTACTGATAACGTTAAAGTAACTTTATTCAAGGCGTACTGCCAGTCCTTTTACACGTGCAGCCTGTAGGTTAACTATACGCAGAGGGCTTATGGCGACTTGCGCGTCCAACATAACAATGCTTTAAGGGTGCTAATGGGGCTGCCACGATTTTGTAGTGCATCTGGCATGTTTGCCGTGGCCCGTACGGATAGCTTTAGTACGATCATGAGAAAGCGATGTGCATCCATGATGCAGCGCGTGCGTGGCAGTACTAATGGCATCCTGAGAGCATTAGCTGAGCGTTGGGACTCGCCGATGCTCGAGCGCTGGATACGACTACATGTAGTCAAATAATCAAGCGTCTTGGGCATCGGGGTGTTTTGACGTTAAATTATTTTTTTTATTTTTTATTATTCTTTTTTTTTATGTAAAAATACTAACATTAATATTAATACATGTATTACTAACCCTAAAATTATGGATCAAGTATCCGAAATAAAATATTATTATTTATTTATAACGCATTTACCGATTTTCGATTTAATTCAGTTCAATGTCCCTTGTAAGTAGAATGTTATTTTGCTGCATTATAATATTATATGAAAGAAATAAAAAAAAACCATTTCAATCATTTAATTATAAAACGTTCGAACAATTAAAATTGTCTCAAAAAAAGGAACACAACAAAGTAATATACATAAATATGTGTCTCACGGCTGAGCCAAATAGGTATCCAGATCAGGAGGCGCTGATTTTTGTCTGGACCCTCCTGATATGAGGGAATTATTAGATTCGTAAGGAAGTACAGAATTCTTTCTTTTCCATTATTGTTATATCTAAAGATCGGGACATATCCCGATCTTTCAAGATAAAGATTGACAAGTGACCCATAACAAAATTGATTAATGAATCACAGAACAATTATTTCGTTATTTATACGAATATTTTTGCCTATTTAATAGGTAGAGTTCCTATCAAATGCACATAGGACTATATCAAGAGGTATATAAGTTTACCTTAAAACCTTCATCGACTGGTATAAAGAAGGTGTGTCTGCCATCTGCATCAAACACTTTGCTCTTCTTCAATTGATTTACTTTTTGTCGGAAAGATCTGTCAATCAAAAATTGTTTAATAATAAAAATTCTTCAACAAGAGTTGTTGAGTTTAAAAAAGTTCAATGCAACGATAACTTAGTTCCGGGCGAGTTTTGTCCTAATTGAAACACGCGAAGCGGCTATTAATTTTGAAAAAGTTGTGTGGTAATGGGCGGTTATTTTCAACTTTTATAGTATTTATTGTTTTAATATACATGTTTTAATATGCATATAAGGGCCGTTATGTAACCTGCCTCGCAGCCAAGGCTTCCTTTATTTTTTTCGTCACAACATCTAATGTGTAAGCCAGTGAGAATACCAAATTTCACGTTCGCCTTACCTTATTTATATTGTCCAATGTTGGACAATATATATATATATATATATATATATATATATATATATATATATATATATATATATATATATATATATATTGTCCACTGTTGAAGAGATCAGAATGTTCCAAAAAGTTATACGCATTTGGATTATAAACTGGAGAATTAATAGAAATAGAACCATGTGGCTGAAGTGCCTGCAGAACTTGATCTATCACATGCAATACCTCCTAGAAATTAACATGACATTAAGTACTCGTAATATATAGAGTACTCATCAAATCAGATATATAAATATCTTCAAGAGTACTTATATTGAGAATATGATCTCGTCATCTTTTTTCGAGAACTCTTATGTTGCGTGTAAGAAATAATGAAAAGAGGTATACCTATATTAGTATATCGCGTTTGAGGGTACGGCAAAACCAACGCTTTCAGCCGCGTCCGCGATGGCGTGCACGGTGGCGATCAGATCCTGCAGTTATATTTGTATGGAAGTGTTCACACCAACTCGTCCTGCGTCCTGCACACGCTATCCGGGCGGCGTCTGCACGCGCAATCATAGGGAGTTACTGATCGCCGCCGTGGACGCCACCGCGGACGCGGCAGAATGCGTTGGTTTGACCGTCCGGTTAAGTTGGTGACAGAAAGTTTACGCACTCATAATAAATATCCCTATTTATGTTCTAATCCAGTCAAAAGTAGACGGAAATTAGTTGCTCGTTCTTTATTTAAAAATATAAACAATACTTGTGTATTATCTGAATGTAAAATATACATAATAATATTTTTAATTCACTGTTTCTTAAGAAACAAAAGAAAAAAACACGCTTCCACGCAATATGAACGTTTTATTGGGTGAATTCATATCGGGCGAATTACAAGGGAAAATGTAGTATTTTTATAATATTAAATCATTGAGCGAGTTAAATCACTGAACCAGTTCAATCAAGTGAAGAAATGATAAGTACAATAAAAGCCGACAGAATATGTGTCAGGCATAATAGAGGTTTCCGGCTTAGAATTGGACCAACCCATCTCTTCCCATCGGGTGCCGTACAAGTCGACTAAGGGAGAATTAGGGAATGGGCAGCAGCGTTCTCCTAAATACTTCCACGACCATCGAACTGCGCTCGCCAACCCGCGTGCCAAGCGTGGCGAGTAAGGCAAATCCCCCCAATCATTATGAAAGGAAAATATAAAACCAATCCCCTAGTCCTCGGCGGTCCTATTCGTTCTGGCCACGGTAGCAGCCATGGTAACGACAAGACAGGTGGTGCTAAGAATCTCCGGCAGAGATTCGGCTACCACCAACAACAAAGAAAATTGGCCATGGTGACATACAACGCACGCACGTTGAGGACAGATAAGAAGTTAGTTGAGCTGAATGAAGAGATACTTAAGGTGCACTGGAGTATTGTTGGTTTATTGAAGGTCCGAAGAGAGGGCGAGGACACAATAACCTTAAAATCCGGCAACTTGTTTTTCTACCGGGAGGGCGAACAGCAGTCCCAAGGTGGAGTCGGATTTATTGTCTACAAGTCACTCATAAACAACGTTGTGTCCATCACTAGTGTGTCGAGCAGGGTAGCGTACCTGATACTCAGAATATCCAAAAGATATTCGCTGAAGGTCATACAGGTCTACGCACCGACCTCGGCATACTCAGATGATGACGCCGAAGTTACGTATGAGGACATTAGTAGAGTCATACATACTTCCAAAACACACCTTACAGTGGTTATGGGTGACTTCAATACGCGGCTGGGCAAATGAGGCGATGATAAGTTGAGAGCGGGGCAATTTGGATACGGGCAGCGCAACTCCAGGGGTAAGAGGCTGGCCGAATTCCTGGAGAAAGAGGGACTCTTTATGATGAAATCTTTCTTTCAGAAGCCGCCTCATAGGAAATGGACCTGGATGAGCCCTGATGGTTCCATAAAAAAATGAGATAGACTTTATCATGAGCACCAAGTGACAAATATTTAATGATGTCTCCGTGATTCCCAGGGCAAAAAACCGGCAGTGATCACCGAATGGTCAGAGGCACATTAAATATTAATGTCAAAATGGAAAGATCGCGTCTGATGAAGTCTATGCTCCGACCTTCTTATGCACATATCCAAAACCCCGAGAACATTCAACTCGAGTTATCAAACCGCTTGGAATTGCTAGAAAGCAGCGCATCAGTCGACAAAATCAACAATAGGCTGGTAGAGACTGTCTATACGGTCGGGTCCAAGTATATTAAGCCCCACCGTAAACATAGGCCACAAAAACTATCCAACTACATGGCTCATGGCTGAGCGACGTTCCATGACGATCCAAACCTCCAATGATGCTAAGTCCTATAGGCAGCTCAATGGACTGATATTAAAGTCCTTGTGACACGATTTACGGTCCTTTAATACAAGGCGTATTGAGGAGACCATAGCACAGAACAAGGGCTCCAAAGTGTTCGCAAGAAACACTTCAATTGGGTAAAGCCAGTTGACGAAGCTGTAGACGGAGGATGGAAACGTGACGTCGAATAGGTCAGAGGTACTCAGGGACATAGAGAGGTTCTATGGGCAGTTATATACCTCAGTAGCTGAACCTGTTGTTGACTTGGTAAAAGACCCAAGAGCCAAGCTAACCCGACACTACACTAAAGATACTACGGACATCAGCCTATACGAGATTAGGATGGCTCTCAAACAACTCAAAAACAACAAAGCGCCGGGTGAAGACGAAATTATCGCAGAGCTTCTGAAAGCGGGCGGAACGCCGGTACTTAAAGTCCTTCAGAAGCTATTTAATTCCGTCTTGCTCGAAGGAAAAACGCCGGAAGCATGGAACCGGGGTATGGTGGTACTATTTTTCAAGAAAGGTGATAACACCTTATTGAAGAACTATAGGCCCATCACACTGCTGAGCCATGTTTATAAGTTGTTATCGAGAGTCATCACGAATCGTCTTGATGACTTCCAGCCTCCCGAACAAACCGGTTTCCGGAAAGGCTTTAGTACCATATACCACATAGATACGCTGCCGCAGATTATACAGAAGACTGAGGAGTATAATCGGCCACTATGCTTGGCGTTTGTGGACTATGATAAAGCCTTAGATTCGATCGAGACTTCGGCGGTTCTTAGATCTCTCCAGCGATGCCGCATTGACTATCGGTACATCGAAGTGTTGAAGTGCTTGTATAATAACGCCACCATCTCAGTCCGAGTACAGGGGCAGTGCACGAAGGCGATCCCCTTAAAAAGAGGAGTATGACAGGGAGACGTCATTTCTCCGAAACTGTTTACGGCCACCTTAGAGGACGCCTTCAAGCTCTTGGAATGGCGAGGACTTGGCATCAACATCAATGGCGAATACATCACTCACCGCCGATTTGTGGAGGCGCTGGAAGATCTAGGACGAATGCTCCGTGACCTCAACAGAGTATCTCAACAAGTGGGTCTTAAAATGAACATGGACAAAACGAAAATAATGTTTTATGTCCATGTCGTACCCACCGCACTCACCGTTGGGAACTCGACTCTCGAAGCTGTCGACGAATACATGTACCTGGGACAGGTAGTCTGGTTAAGTAGGTTCAACTTTGAAAAAGAGGTCAATCGACGAATCCAACTCGGCTAGGCAGCGTTCGGGAAACTGCGCAACATCTTCTCATCCAAAATACCTCAGTGCCTCAAGACTAAATTTTTTCGTCAATGTGTGTTACCTGTGATGGTATACGGATCAGAGACGTGGTCTCTTACAATAGGTCTCATAAAAAAGCTCAAAGTTGCTCAGCGAGCTATGGAAAGAGCTATGCTCGGCGTTTCTCTACGTGACCGAATCAGGAATGAGGAGATTCGTAGAAGAACCAAGGTCACCGACATAGCCCTTAAGATTAGCACGCTGAAATGGCAATGGGCGGGCCACATAGCGCGAAGATCGGACGGGCGTTGGGGCAGAAAGATTCTAGAGTCGAGACCACGTATTGGCAAGCGAAGCGTGGGACGACCGCCTGCCAGATGGACCGACGATCTTGTGAAAATCGCAGGTAGCCGTTGGATGCAGGTGGCATCAGACCGGTTACGCTGGAAAGCGATTGGGAAGACCTATGTTCAGCAGTGGACAAGTATAGGCTGAGATGATAATGATGATAATCGAGGGCCATTTTTGAGTCTGAGATTACTGAAATGTATAACATGAATTCGAACTCAGTTTTTAATTTCAATGTTTAAAATAAAATAAGCATGGCACTGTTAAACTATATTTTATATTGATATCATAACAAAACAGTTAATATTATACTAGAGCATAAAGTTTTCTTTGAAATAAAGTTCCTTTAAGTAAACCAAAGTTCTCCTGAGCATAAAATATTACAAAAAAAACGAACACAGCGAGCTCTGTGTTCGTTTTTTTTGGAAGAGAAGAGATTGACGTCAGCGTGACTCTATTGAGTCGATGATCTATCCTTGTCAAACTGAACGTAACAGCAAGATTTCTCGCTAGCGTCACGCTAATGTTAATTTTGTCGCGTTAAGCCCTCTGATATCATAACAAAATAGTTAATATTATACCAGAGCGTAAAATTTACCTTGAACTAAAGTTCCTTTAAGTAAAGCAAAGCTTTCTTGAGCGTAAAGTTTTACAAAAACAAACTAATAAGAACAGAGGACTAAGGACCTAAAGATTGACGTAAAAGTGGCGCTAGCAAGTGAGCAACTTTCACATTCATGTTTATTTTGTAAATTTGTAGTGTGACAAGGATGGCATATAAACTCGCTAGCGTCACTCTTACGTCACTCTTTTCGTGCTAAACTCTCAGAAATTCTTACTTGCATCTTGTTATTCCTATTGGCAGCTTGATACGATCTGCTGACATATACTTTGGCGTTATTGGCGTATATGTCGTCGTGCATGACCCCGCGGCGCGTCGTCACCCACAGCAGTGGGTGCCCGTCAAGATCCGAAGATATTGCGTAGTTCATATTCGTCAAAGTTGTCGCAAGGTTTGCTGGAAAGAAAATCAAGTTTTTCATGTTCTCTTGGATGCTGTAAGCTTCTGAATTAGCCTGTGCTTTGTGTCTGACACGTCAGAATGAGTTTAGCGAAATTAAAAAAACGTGATAATACGTTTTCTCGACAACGTTACTATAATCTCAAATTGTTCGTGCTAAGCTCTCTGTTAATCATCGGACAATACAACTATATATATATATATATATATATATATATATATATATATATATATATTACAGTATTTCTTTATATTACTTTCGTGTATTACTTTCCGTAAAGCAACCTAAACTAAACTATCAACCAATCCGAACTGCAGGAGCAATTCAGTTCCTTCCAGCAGGGCAAACAGGATTCTAAATTTGAAGATGTCAAAGCCTCGATCAATTTCGTCAGTGAAAAATATAACGAACTGCTTGCGAAAAATGAAGATGGGAATAGGCGTGTGGACTTACTCGATGTACATTTGCAATCAACTAAAACATTTGAACCACGTATTATTGAACTGGAATCTAAACTAGATATTTCAGAGCAGCGTGCCCGACATTGCGACATCGAAATTAGCAATCTACGTGAAAGAAAACGAGAAAACCGCGTCTCAATTTTTGAAAACTTTTCCATTTTATTTAATCACCCAATTAAAAAAAATGATATTATATCGATCCATCGAGTTTTCCAAGTCAACCTACAAAGTTCCAGACCGAAAAATATTATTATTAAGCTTTCTAGTCAACTGCTGCGTGATAATTTTATTTCGGCGGTCAGAATTGCTAAAGGACTCACGACTGAACAATTGAAGATTACTGGGCCAGTCGATAAGATATACGTTAATGAACATTTGACTATAAAAAGCAAGATGTTATTTCGACGTGCACGCAGCGCAGCAAGAGATCAAGGATTTAACACGTTAGCTGCCAATGAAAAAATTGCTCGTTCTCATTCGGGCCATTGCGGACAATGTTGGGCGACACTGAAACTTTCCGTTCAGGCCGTGTCGGACGACGTTGACCGCGCGGCAGATCCGTGTTCGAAACTGTCTGCTGCGCCGACGGACACCGACACCGAGATAATTCACTTATAAGCTGACCCGCGCGGCCCTCTAGTTTACCCCATATAGCTTGGTTCTTACAAGAAACTATCACTTAGAAAAAAATTATGATTTTTGAGACGCTACTGTAAAATATAAATCACTGTACAGTTTTTTTGGAATCATAATAAATTAAACCAACTTTCAAAAGAAGAAATAGCTCTTTAATTATTAAAAAAAGATATATACTCATATCATTAAGGCTTCTCTAGAGCAAATTAAAACTGCAATTAAGCATAATGTTATAAAAAAAATTAAAAACTTCTCCAAAAACTTATTGAAAGGTAAACTGAGTAATCTCGGCTTCGCCGATGATATCGTGCTGTTTTCATCCACACTATCAGAACAACAACAAATGCTCCAAGACTTAGATTATCCATTAAACGATCAAAAACTCAACTTATGACCAACAGCACGAAATGTAGGGTAGAGATAGATGGACAGGTTACTACTGTGCGTAGTGCATAGTGTCAACGGACATACGTATTTGGGCCAGACTGTCTTGTTTCATAACCGGCATGATTCAATAGACAGAAAGAGAACGCCTGGAAGAGTATGGTCCTTGAGGGATATGATGAAGGATGACCTTACCTTGTCCCTCAAGCCAGACTGATGGATATGTGTGTTTGACCCGTCGTAACCTATGGTGGTACAGTGGACGAAATCAACAACAGGCTGGTAGAGACTGTCCATTCGGTCGGGTCCAAGAATTTGAAGCGTTACTGTAAAAATAAGCCTCAAAAACTATCTAACTACACCCGGAACCTCATGGCTGAGCGACGTTCCATGACGCTCCAAACCTCCGATGATGCTAAGTCCTATAGGCAGCTCAATGGACAGATATTGAAGTCCTTGCGACGCGATTTACGGTATTTCAATACAAGGCGTATTGAGGAGACCATAGAGCAGAAAAAGGGCTCCAAAGTCTTCGCAAGAGACGCGTCTTTTGGGCAAAGCCAGTTGACGCAGCTGAAGACGGAGGATGAAAAATTACCACGAAGGGAGATAGAGAGGTTCTATAGGCAGTTATATACCTCAGTAGCTGAACCTGTTGTTGACTTGATAAAAGACCCAAGAGCCAAACTAACCCGACACCACACTGAAGATATCCCGGACATCAGCCTGTACGAGATTAGGATGGCGACACGAAAGCGGGCGGATCGCCGGTTCTTAAAGTCCTTCAGAGGCTGTTTAATTTCGTCTTGCTCGAAAGGAAAACCCCGGAAGCATGGAACAGGGACACCCCTGTGTGGTGCTGTTTTTCAAGAAAATATATAACACTTTATTAAAGAACTATAGGCCCATCGCACTACTGAGCCATGTTTATAAGTTGTTTTCGAAAGTCATCACGAATCGTCTCGAACGAAGGCTTGATGACTTCCAGCCTCCCGAACAAGCCGGTTTCCGGAAAGGCTTTAGCGCCATAGATCTTCTCGTTCAAAATACCTCAGTGCCTCAAGACAAAAGTTTTTAGTCAATGTGTGTTGCCAGTGATGTCATAAAAAAGCTTAGAGTTGCTCAGCGAACTATGAAAAGAGCTATGCTCGGCGTTTCTCTACGCGATCGAATCAGGAATGAGGAAATTCGTAGAAGAACCAAGTCCTCAGGATTCGCAAGTTGAAGTGGCAATGGGCGGGCCACATAGCGCAAAGATCGACGGGCGTTGGGGCAAAAAGATTCTAGAAGGGAGACCACATATTAGCAAGCGCAGCGTAGGACGACCGCCTGCCAGATGGACCGACGATCTTGTGAAAATCGCAGGAAGTCGTTGGATGCAGGTGGCATCGGACCAGTTACGCTGGAAAGCGATTGGGGAGGCCTATGTTCAGCAATGGACAAGTATAGGCTGAGATAATGAACCTACGGTGCTTAAACTTAGTCGCTACCTGAAGAGAAGAAATTCAGACTTAAGGTTTACCAAAGAGCACTAAACGGATGGATTGCATCAGAGACACCAGGCTGCCTTACACACTTAGGTTTTGGATGTAGGCTTAAAGTCAGCAAAGCTGTAGTGGGATTGGACGGGGTATGTCTTGGTATGCACCTGCAAAGTTGGTCAAATATCGTCACGGCATGGATCCCTGAAGACGGTCATAGGTGTCGTGGTCGACCGAGATGAAAATGGAGTGTCAATTTGGATACTTTTTCGAGAAAGACATAGATACTACTGGTCCAGAATTGATTTATGTTGAGACATCAAGTGGAGGCCTTTGCCCAGCCGTGGGACATAGGATAGGCCACTAAAATAAGCACGAGAGTCTCGGGTGCATGTGGGCGACAATGTGACCGCGTGGCCCTATGAAACGGATTTTCGATTTTTCGTCAGCTGAGGCCACGGCGGTCAATGTTGTCCGACGCTTAATAATTCATAAAAGAGGATCTTAAATTATTTTGTGTTCATTAATTATGCATATAATCTAACTAAATAGTAAAAAATAACAGACCATTAAAATTAAGAAAATCTGGGATTTTTGCTTGGCTTGGTAGCATAATCAAGTATCGCCCACATTGACCGCGTTGGCGGTTAATGTGTTAAATATATCTGAACTAAACATGGCACTATACTGGCTCGAGCGAATGATACTTCTCCAGTATTTGCTGTCCGCACTGAAAAAGATATATCAAGGATTACACGTCTGACTTGATTTACCTACTAATAATGAACATTTTTGCAATTTTTGTATTTGCTACCTCTATCAGATACTTTACTCTGTGTCTTATATGAAGCTTGCAAAATCAGTTAATATCGGAATTTATTTTAGTTTTACCCACTTCTTTGATAAATTACAATTTGTTTCGACTTATTTTTAGTTGTCCCATTGATTGTTCCGCTTAATAATATATTGTTTTGTGCCATTCATAGTGCCTATTTTCGTAAACTACTTATGATGTTTCATCAGATTTATCTTTATATCTTTGACATCGTATTTACATACATTTATATCGTATTAATTTCCCCAGAGCAATCGCTAGCTAAGAATTTACGTTTCGTTTTTCCATTTAATTTGTTTACCTTGTGCGTACTGTTATACCCTATAATAATTCGTAGAAATGTTGACCACCAACCCCGATCTGCTATGTCAGCATCTCGGGGTGGTCGGAACACTGAGCGTAGGAGCACAGGCCAACAATGGGCCAGTCTGTTACGAAACTCCAAACGGGTCGGTTCAAATCCATTTTATCCTGTTTCTATTTCCAATATACCCTTTCCCAGTTAAATATCTTTTTTTTAAAAACCCGTTAACGAACTCTCTTATAATATTTGGTGGCAGCGGTGGGATACCGATGGTGAAGGTATCCCTGGTACGTCTCCGTTCAGACTCATAAACCAAGTGAACATTTTAAACAAATCCTGTGTATAAATCGTTACATTACCCTTGTGAGTGTAGTGAACAACTTTGGAAGTCAAGGTCGTTGTAACCTTGAAAATTTCGTGTCTCGTCTCTGTGGAGAACACACTTATACAGAGACCCTTATTCCATAAGCTTCGTGATAAACCTGAAAACAAAATCTTGAAAACAATACTTACCGTGTCTGAAAGTCGCGGTCCTGCTCCATTTCCTGTGTATCCTGAAAGAAAATCGTCGAAGTTTGGCTACATCGTGTTCCTGAAAAGTGATCATGTTCCAGTACATACTCTGCGTGTTCCTGTAAGTCTTTTCCATGATAACTTTTTCTGTGTTGGTGAAAGTGCAAATCTAACGTAACTTTTAATAAAATAAGTGTGTGGTTTCAGTGAAAAAGTTTACAGATTGAAATTAATTAATTTTATTACCATTCTAATAATTGTCATTGTAACTTTCCCATATGTATTATTTTTTACCATAAGATAGTTCTAAGAAATATCTCGGTGCCTTATCGCGTTCGCGGTAATCAACACCTCACAGTAGTGAACAATAATAAGTGGCCGTCTATTACACCGAATCGTATCGTGTCGTATTTTGTTAACAGAATATTTTCTTTTATTAATATAAAATGCCTACCGAGGAACCACAAGTTAAACAAGAAAAGTCAGACCTCGTTGAAATTGGAACCCTATTTAAATTTATAAAACCCTTCGATGGTACACGCGAAAAATTAAATTCATTTTTGACTAATTGTGACAACGCATTTCAATTAGCTTCCGGTACCCAAAAACCGATTCTATTTAAGTATATTTTATCACAACTCGGAGGAAAAGCTGAGACAGCCTGTTCCATCAAAGAATTTGATTCCTGGGATCAATTAAATAATTTCTTAAAAACCCAGTTCGGTGAAAGAAAGCACTATGCCCATTTGTTGACTGATATACAAGAATGCCGACAGCTTAGCAATGAACCAGTAAATCAATTTGCATTACGTCTAGAAACCTGCTTATCAAAATTATTGACGGAAATAACTTTGTCCAATAAGAAAAAAACTGAATTACCTGGCCGGATAGCGGCTATGGTAGACTTAGCACTTCACACGTTTTTACTTGGCCTTAAGCCTGATATTTCTAATTTAGTTCGGGGTAAAAATCCATCCACCCTTAATGATGCCATTAACTTAGCGGTATCTGAGGAAAAAATCCTTAACCTATTTACTAAACGTAATATCCACACATCAGCGCCACAACGCCAAGCTCCAAAACCTAACTACTCGTCTAGGCCTCCTTATGTTAATTCTAAGCTCCAAACGCCTAAACAATTTGATCGAAATAATCAAAGTCCATTTTGCCGATACTGTAAAAACCCAGGACATACCATAGAAACGTGTCGGAAACGGGAATATAACAATAACAGGTTTAAGGTTCCTCAAATACCATATTCAAATCAACACTTTGCCATGCCGAAGCCCGCTCGCGTTAACTGTGTAAGTAATGCAAACGATTCTGATGAGCCGCAACCTACCAGCATAGACAACACCCAAAACTATGATGAAAACAATTTAAACGAATAGTGGGACCACGGAGGTGTCTCGTGGTACCCAAACTCCTAACCTATACCCTTACATGATAACGACACCCTTTCTATACCCAAGGACCACATGGGTAACCAGCCCCAAGCAAGTGTCCACTCTACTATATCCAAGGGCCACACGGGTAACCAGCCCCAAGCAAGTGTCCACTCTACTATATCCAAGGGCCACACGGGTAACCAGCCCCAAGCAAGTGTCCACTCTACTATATCCAAGGGCCACACGGGTAACCAGCCCCAAGCAAGTGTCCACTCTACTATATCCAAGGGCCACACGGGTAACCAGCCCCAAACAAGTGTCCGTAGTTCTATGTCCAAGGGCCACATGGGTAACCAGCCCCAAACAAGTGTCCGTAGTCAGTCAAAATTCAATGCAATGAAGTATATGAAATATCATGTATCCCTAACAAAACATCCTTACCTAATATACTCGTTCAAACTTCAATATCTAACAAACCACTCAGGTTTCTCGTTGATACAGGATCTTCTGTGTGCCTTATCCAAAACTCTTCCATCCAATCTTACTCCAATCTGAAACTAAGGGGTAACATCATAAAATTAAAAGGTATAAACAGTTGTGAAGATACTATGCCCACTCTAGGTGATTTTGAAATGAATCTAATATTCGGGAAAGAATCTATCCCTTTTATGTTTCACATAATAGAACACATAGACCTACCCTATGATGGTATTATAGGAAATGATTTACTTACTGTCTTTCAATGTTCTATTGACTATAACCGACAAATCCTTAATCTAAACAAAAATAAAATTAAACTTAATTTTACTGACCCAACTTATCAAATTCCATCTCGTTCTGAAATCACTGTAGAATGCTCGGTTACTAATCCTGAAATAGGTGAAGGTCTTATTCTTGATCAACACTTAAGTGAAACATTATTGATAGCTAACTGTTTAGTTAAAGTAAAAAATAATAATCGAGTAAACCTTACAATCTTAAATACATCTGAAAAACCAGTTACATTAAATTCTAACCTTCAACTTACCTTACACCAAGTTGATCGTGGATCTTACCAATCATATGATACTAATAAAACATGTTTAGACAGAACTAACGAAGTCCTTCAACTCCTCCGCGCTTCACATTTAAATTACGAAGAACGCGAAGCCCTCTACGATATCATCATCATCATCATTTCAGCCTATACTTGTCCACTGCTGAACATAGGCCTCCCCAATCGCTTTCCAGCGTAACCGGTCCGATGCCACCTGCATCCAACGATTTCCTGCGATTTTCACAAGATCGTCGGTCCATCTGGTAGGCGGTCGTCCTACGCTGCGCTTGCCAATACGTGGTCTCCACTCTAGAATCTTTCTGCCCCAACGCCCGTCCAATCTTCGCGCTATGTGGCCAGCCCATTGCCACTTCAGCATGCTAATCCTGAGGGCTATGTCGGTGACCTTGGTTCTTCTACGAATCTCCTCATTCCTGATTCGATCACGTAGAGAAACGCCGAGCATAGCTCTTTCCATAGCTCGCTGAGCAACTTTGAGCTTTTTTATGAGACCTATTGTAAGAGACCACGTCTCTGATCCATATGTCATCACTGGTAACACACATTGACTAAAAACTTTAGTCTTTAGGCACTGAGGTATTTTGGATGAGAAGATGTTGCGCAGTTTCCCGAACGCTGCCCAGCCGAGTTGGATTCGTCGATTGACCTCTCTCTCAAAGTTGGACCTACCTAACCGGACTGCCTGTCCCAGGTAAATGTATTCGTCGACAACTTCAAGAGTAGAGTTCCCAACGGTGAGTGCGGTGGGTACGACATGGACATTAAACATTATTTTTGTTTTGTCCATATTCATTTTAAGACCCACTTGTTGGGATACTCTATTGAGGTCACCGAGCATTCGTCCTAGATCTTCCAGCGACTCCGCCATGACCACAATGTCGTCGGCAAATCGAAGGTGAGTGATGTATTCGCCATTGATGTTGATGCCAAGTCCTTGCCATTCCAAGAGCTTGAAGGCGTCCTCTAAGGTGGCCGTAAACAGTTTCGGAGAAATGACGTCTCCCTGTCTTACTCCTCTTTTTATGGGGATCACCTTCGTGCACTGCCCCTGTACTCGGACTGACATGGTGGCGTTATTATACAAGCACTTCAACACTTCGATGTACCTATAGTCAATGCGGCATCGCTGGAGAGATCTAAGAACCGCCCAAGTCTCGATCGAATCAAAGGCTTTCTCATAGTCCACAAACGCCAAGCATAGTGGCCGATTATACTCCTCAGTCTTCTGTATAACCTGCCGAAGCGTATGTATGTGGTCTATGGTACTAAAACCTTTCCGGAAACCGGCTTGTTCGGGAGGCTGGAAGTCATCAAGCCTTCGTTCGAGACGATTCGTAATGCCTCTCGTAAACAACTTATAAACATGGCTCAGCAGTGTGATGGGCCTATAGTTCTTCAATAAGGTGTTATCACCTTTCTTGAAAAACAGCACCACCACACCCCTGTTCCATGCTTCCGGCGTTTTCCCTTCTAGCAAGACGGAATTAAATAGCCTCTGAAGGACTTTAAGTACCGGCGATCCGCCCGCCTTCAGAAGTTCTGCAGTAATTCCGTCTTCACCCGGCGCTTTGTTGTTTTTAAGTTGTTTGAGAGCCGTCCTAATTTCGCACAGGCTGATGTCCGGGATATCTTCAGTGCAGTGTCGGGTTAGCTTGGCTCTTGGGTCTTTTACCAAGTCAAGGTTTAGCTACTGAGGTATATAACTTTCCATAGAACCTCTCTATCTCCCTGAGCACCTCTGATCTATTTGACGTTACGTTTCCGTCCTCCGTCTTCAGCTTCGTCAACTGGCTCTGCCCAATAGACGCGTCTCTTGCGAACACTTTAGAGCCCTTGTTCTGCTCTATGGTCTCCTCAATACGCCTTGCATTGAAGGACCGTAAGTCGTGTCGCAAGGACTTCAATATCTGTCCATTAAACTGCCTATAGGACTTAGCATCATCGGAGGTTTGGAGCGTCATGGAACGTCGCTCAGCCATGAGGTTTCGGGTGTAGTCAGATAGTTTTTGAGGCCTATTTTTACGGTGGGTCTTAAAATACTTAGACCCGACCGTATGAACCGTCTCTACCAGCCTGTTGTTGATTTCGTCCACTGATGCGCTGCTGTCTAGCAATTCGAAGCGGTTTGACAATTCGAGTTGAAAGTTCTCGGGGTTTTGGATATATGCATGAGCAGGTCGGAGCGTAGACTTCATCAGACGCGATCTTTCCATTTTGACATTAATATTTAATGTGCCTCTGACCATTCGGTGATCACTGCCGGTTTTTACCCTATGAATCACGGAGACATCATTAAATATTTGTCGCTTGGTGCTCATGATGAAGTCTATCTCATTTTTTGTGGAACCATCAGGGCTCATCCAGGTCCATTTCCTATGAGGCGGCTTCTGGAAGAAAGAGTTCATCATAAAGAGTCCCTCTTTCTCCAGAAATTCGGCCAGCCTCTGACCCCTGGGGTTGCGCTGCCCATATCCAAATTGCCCCACTCTCAACTCATCATCGCCCCGTTTGCCCAGCCGCGCATTGAAGTCACCCATAACCACTGTAAAGTGTGTTTTGGAAGTATGTATGGCTCTACTAATGTCCTCATACATAACTTCGACGTCATCATCTGAGTATGCCGAGGTCGGTGCGTAGACCTGTATGACCTTCAGCGAATATCTTTTGGATATTCTGAGTATCAGGTACGCTACCCTGCTCGACACACTAGTAATGGACACAACGTTGTTTATGAGTGACTTGTGGACGATAAATCCGACACCACCTTGGGACTGCTGTTCGCCCTCCCGGTAGTAAAACAAGTTGCCGGATTTTAAGGTTATCGTGTCCTCGCCCTCTCTTCGGACCTCCGATAAACCAACAATACTCCACCGCAACTTGTTTAACTCTTCTTCCAGCTCAACTAGCTTCTCATCTGTCCTCAATGTGCGTGCGTTGTATGTCACCAGGGCCAATTTTCGGTTTTGGTGGTAGCCGAATCTCTGCCGGAGATTCTTAGCACCCCTTGTCCTGTCGTTACCATGGCTGCTACCGTGGCCAGGACGAACAGGACCGCCGGGGACTAGGGGCCTGGTTTTCCTACTTTCTTCCATAATTGGGGGTGTTTGCCATACTCGCCACGCTTGGCAGGCGGGTTGGCGAGCGCAGTTATTGGTCGTCGAAGTGTTAAGGGAACGCTGCTGCCCATTCCCTAGTTTTCCCTTAGTCGCCTTGTACGACACCCGATGGGATGAGATGGGTTGGTCCTATTCTAAGCCGGGCTACCACGCGGCTCTACGATATGTGCTCTAAATATTCAGATATATTCCACTTACCTGATGATATACTTACCTCAACTGATGCTATCCAGCATGAGATCTGAACCTTCTCTGATCAGCCTATCAACGTTAAATCCTATCGATTTCCCGAAGTACATAAACAAGAAGTAAATGCCCAAATCCAAAAAATGCTGGATCAAAAAATTATCCAACCTTCCTCATCTCCCTGGTCTTCTCCAATATGGATAGTTCCCAAAAAGATTGATGCCTCTGGTCAGAAGAAATGGCGCGTTGTAATAGACTACCGAAAATTAAATGACATTACCATCGGCGAAACTTATCCTATTCCCAATATCGTCGAAATTCTTGATCAATTAGGTAACTCCAAATACTTCTCAACGCTTGACCTTGCATCAGGATTCCATCAAATTAAAATGGCCCCACAAGATGCCTGCAAGACTGCATTTAGCGTCCCTCAAGGACATTTCGAATTTACTCGCATGCCTTTCGGCCTAAAAAATGCTCCATCTACTTTTCAACGCCTAATGAACAATGTCCTTACCGGTCTCCAAGGAGAACGATGTTTCGTTTATTTAGATGATATTGTTATATATTCTCATGACCTTCGGAGCCATATCCAAAATCTAACTGCAGTTTTCCAAAAACTTCGATCATTTAACCTTAAACTACAGCCTGACAAGTGTGAATTCCTTCGAAAGGAAGTCGGTTACCTAGGACACGTCATTACTGAAAATGGCTTAAAACCCGATCCTAGTAAAATTCATGTCGTACAAAAATTTCCAGTTCCTAAATGTCCCAAGGACATTAAATCATTTTTAGGGCTTGTATCTTATTACAGACGTTTTATTCCAGATTTTTCAAAATTATCTAAATCCCTTACAAGCTTATGGAAAAAGGATGTTCCTTTTGTTTGGACCAATGAACAACAACTAGCTTTCGAAATGCTCAAAGGAAAACTTGTCACTGCTCCAGTCCTTACCTATCCAGATTTTACCAAACCCTTTAACCTTACTTGTGACGCGTCTAACTATGCGGTCTCCGCTATCCTTTCCCAAGGCCCCATTGGAAAAGATCACCCTATAGCATTTACCTCCAAAACCTTAAACAAATGTGAAATCAACTATAGCACAACTGAAAAAGAACTGTTAGCTATAGTCTCCGGCTGCAAAGCCTTTAGACCATACTTGTTTGGCCGCAAATTTACTATTGTAACAGACCATCGTCCTTTAAAATGGCTTTTTAATCACACTGATCCAAGTAGTAAATTACAACGTTGGCGTCTCCAACTTCAAGAATATGAATACGAAATTGTATACCGCAAAGGTAAATTAAATTCAGCAGCTGATGCGCTTTCTCGTTACCCTGTTAATCCAGTTTATCCTGAAAATCCTGCAAACTTACCTGATACTGACCTAATCGACCTTGGTCCCCTAGATATGAGCCCTTTCAACACAGAGGTTAATGATTTTAGTCCTTTCAATATCCCAAGTCCAGAAAATCTACCTGATCCTTTGTTAAGACAAAGACAACAATCTTCAATTCCTCAATTAAACCCCATAGACTTGGGACAACTCGAAACTAGCCCTAGGAGTGCAGAACCCAACCTTGATTTCGATTCATTATTAACTCCCTCACCTTCTAAAATTACGCCAGACCCAAAATCAAATTTAAATAACGACGATTATTCCAAATTCTTGAAATCCATCTCTGATAAGGAGGTCACACGCAACACCGTCCTAAAAGAACACAGCGAAAACTTACTTAAGTCTCCTTATAAAATAATCCTTATTCCTACGTCTATAGATCTTGATGAATCGAATCCTTATATCGCAGAAATCTTACTTAATGCTGAAAATAAAGACAAAATCTTAAATTCTGAAAAGGAATTACATTCCTTTCTGAAAGTAAACCAGGATAATAAAATCGTGTACCTAATATTTACCAAAGTTCATCACTTTGATGAATCATCTTATCCCGATATTTATAATACCCTGAAACAAGTGAGAGGGGAAATCATGAAATCTGAAGAAGTAACAGATATTGCAATATCTGATTTTAAGAATCCTTTTGATGAACACTCATATACAAAAATATTTAATATTCTAACTTATATTTTCCATAACACTAAAATCTGTATCCATGTTTATTTAAATAGAAACATTTATCCTACCTTGAGCGAAAGACCTAAAATTCTCCGTGAAAACCATAATGTCCCAATCGCTGGACATTTAGGTTCAACACGTATGTATAACCGTATACAAGAACAATTTTATTGGAAAGGAATGAGGAGCGATGTAGAGGACTATGTCAAAAGGTGTATACAGTGTCCGGAAAACAAAGCCCTAAGAAAATTGAATAGAGCTCCTATGGAAATCACCACTACTTCCACAGCCCCATTCCAACGAATAGCGTTGGATATCGTAGGTCCTCTGCCGGAGTCTGGACCTGCTAAACTGAAATATATCCTTACCTTACAAGATGACTTAACAAAATACTCCGTCGCTTACCCCATACGTAGCACAACAGCTGAAGAAACTAGCGATTGTCTCATACATTTTATATCCCTTTTTGGGATTCCTAAATCAATCTTGACAGATCAAGGCATCAATTTTACTTCCGACCTTTTTAAGAATACATGCCAATTCCTCAAAATCAAACAATTGTGGTCGTCGCCTTACCGCCCACAGACACAAGGCGCTTTAGAACGTAGTCATTCAACCCTTAAGGAATATCTAAAATCATTTATCAACGAAAATCAGAACAACTGGCCCACCTACGTATATACTGCTATGTTAACTTATAATACTACGCCACACTGCACGACAAAATTTCATCATCATCATCATCTCAGCCTATACCTGTCCACTGCTGAACATAGGCCTCCCCAATCGCTTTCCAGCGCAACCGGTCCGATGCCACCTGCATCCAACGACCTCCTGCGATTTTCACAAGATCGTCGGTCCATCTGGCAGGCGGTCGTCCCACGCTGCGCTTGCCAATACGTGGTCTCCACTCTAGAATCTTTCTGCCCCAACGCCCGTCCGATCTACGCGCTATGTGGCCCGCCCATTGCCACTTCAGCTTGCTAATCTTAACGGCTATGTCGGTGACCTTGGTTCTTCTACGAATCTCCTCATTCCTGATTCGATCGCGTAGAGAAACGCCGAGCATAGCTCTCTCCATAGCTCGCTGAGCAACTGAGCTTTTTTATGAGACCTATAGTAAGAGACCACGTCTCTGATCCATATATCATCACTGGTAACACACACTGACTAAAAACTTTAGTCTTAAGGCACTGAGGTATTTTGGATGAGAAGATGTTGCGCAGTTTCCCGAACGCTGCCCAGCCGAGTTGGATTCGTCGATTGACCTCTCTCTCAAAGTTGGACCTACCTAACCGGACTACCTGTCCCAGGTAAATGTATTCGTCGACAACTTCAAGAGTAGAGTTCCCAACGGTGAGTGCGGTGGGTACGACATGGACGTTACACATTATTTTCGTTTTGTCCATGTTCATTTTAAGACCCACTTGTTGAGATACTCTGTTGAGGTCACCGAGCATTCGTCCTAGATCTTCCAGCGACTCCGCCACGACCACAATGTCGTCGGCAAATCGAAGGTGAGTGATGTATTCGCCATTGATGTTGATGCCAAGTCCTTGCCATTCCAAGAGCTTGAAGGCGTCTTCTAAGGTGGCCGTAAACAGTTTCGGAGAAATGACGTCTCCCTGCCTTACTCCTCTTTTTATGGGGATCGCCTTCGTGCAATGCCCCTGTACTCGGACTGACATGGTGGCGTTATTATACAAGCACTTCAACACTTCAATGTACCGATTGTCAATGCGGCATCGCTGGAGAGATCTAAGAACCGCCCAAGTCTCGATCGAATCGAAGGCTTTCTCATAGTCCACAAACGCCAAGCATAGTGGCCGATTATACTCCTCGGTCTTCTGTATAATCTGCCGCAGCGTATGTATGTGGTCTATGGTACTAAAGCCTTTCCGGAAACCGGCTTGTTCGGGAGGCTGGAAGTCATCAAGCCTGCGTTCGAGACGATTCGTGATGACACCGACAAAATTTACACCCTACGAATTAGTCTTTGGAAATAAACCTTACCTACCAAACTCCATATACGAAAGTGGTCCTGGAACAACCTATTCAGACTATATTAAAATGCTACAACATTAGTTAAAATACTCAAGAGAAAAAGCGTTAGAGAATATTATCCGGTCCAAAGAATCTTCTAAATCTTACTATGATAACCACGCTAAACAACCGCCACAATATAAAGCCGGCGATTATGTCTATCTTAGGAACCATCTTAGACTTAGGAACTTGTCACCCGTCTGGAAAGGGCCGTACAAGATAGTAAAGGTACATAAAAATCACACAGCTACTCTTCTCATCAACCGACGCCATGTGACTCATCATTTCGATCAGTTTAAACCGGCAGAAGTCACATATTCTTCGTAGGCTGTAGGAACTTAAATACATGACTTATCCTATTTATGTTTTGATTAGAGTTCATTTCTATATAAATTACTATTTCACCTTATTTCAGCGTCCCAATCAGTGCAGAGCCGGATATTGTCCAGCCACTTCCCTCTAACTCTGGTATCTACTTCGATAGCCTGGGAAGACTTACAATAATTAACGGCCAGTTAAATGCCGTAAGTCATATAGATATATCCTTTATAAGTCCTCACCTTGCGAATCTTAACGAAGTACTTGGTACCGTTAGATTTA
Source organism: Phalera bucephala (assembly GCA_905147815.2). Lineage (NCBI taxonomy): Eukaryota > Metazoa > Arthropoda > Insecta > Lepidoptera > Notodontidae > Phalera > Phalera bucephala. Next base: position 20,182,680 of record LR990612.1, read on the forward strand.
TTTGTCAACAATCGAGTATTCACCAGTGCCTGAATACGCTCTCGCCGTTAACAGTTCGCTATAATGATATAACTCGTGAATTGGAATCTATATCTCATTTGATTACTAAACGAAATCGGCGTTCAGCATGGTTCGGCGCAATAGGCACGACTTTCAAACATATTTTTGGTACTCTTGATGAAGACGATGCACAAAAATATGACTCAGTCATAGAAGCCATTCAAAACGATGAAAAGAAATTAGCTCAGATGATGAAAGATAGTATTTTGATTACTACTTCCACATTAGACTCATTCAAAACTACCATAAATAATCTAATGACCAACCAAAATGTGCTTGATGTTGAGATAAATATTCTTGTAAATTTAACAAGTAATATTACGAAGGTCTCAAATTCTTTGATATTGGAAACTAAGGCTTTAGCTATACTCAGCAATTTGGAAAGTTCTCTCATGACCCTCTCGTTCCAACTCGAGGATTTGATAAATGCTATTATACTGAGGTGGGTCTTAAAATGAATATGGACAAAACAAAAATAATGTTTAATGTCCATGTCGTACCCACCGCACTCACCGTTGGGAACTCTACTCTTGAAGTTGTCGACGAATACATTTACCTGGGACAGGCAGTCCGGTTAGGTAGGTCCAACTTTGAGAGAGAGGTCAATCGACGAATCCAACTCGGCTGGGCAGCGTTCGGGAAACTGCGCAACATCTTCTCATCCAAAATACCTCAGTGCCTAAAGACTAAAGTTTAGTCAATGTGTGTTACCAGTGATGACATATGGATCAGAGACGTGGTCTCTTACAATAGGTCTCATAAAAAAGCTCAAAGTTGCTCAGCGAGCTATGGAAAGAGCTATGCTCGGCGTTTCTCTACGTGATCGAATCAGGAATGAGGAGATTCGTAGAAGAACCAAGGTCACCGACATAGCCCTCAGGATTAGCATGCTGAAGTGGCAATGGGCTGGCCACATAGCGCGAAGATCGGACGGGCGTTGGGGCAGAAAGATTCTAGAGTGGAGACCACGTATTGGCAAGCGCAGCGTAGGACGACCGCCTGCCAGATGGACCGACGATCTTGTGAAAATCGCAGGAAATCGTTGGATGCAGGTGGCATCGGACCGGTTACGCTGGAGAGCGATTGGGGAGGCCTATGTTCAGCAGTGGACAAGTATAGGCTGAAATGATGATTATACTGAGTAGTCAAAATATCTTACATCCAACATAATTACTCCAGCTCAACTTTATCGCGAACTGGTTAATAATGATAGGCACCTTCCAAGGAACTCCAGAATTCCCGTTCTAATTAGTATAGATAATATACATTTAATTTTAAGTATATCCAATGTAGCATGTTACTATTTTAATAATAAGCTCGTATTTGTTCTACAAGTTCCATTGGTTACGAATGACGAATTTATTTTGTATCATAATCTAGCACTGCCCACCCCTCACGGAGTGGACAATCCTAAAACATTTAGTATGATTCAACCTTCCAGTACGTATACTGCTATTTCTAAGGATAAAGTTAGTTTTTGTAATCTAGATAGTTTAGATAACTGTAAAACGATAAACTCTGAGTTCTTTCTATGTCAAATACCCACAGTGTTATTAACGAGTAGTAGCCCTACATGTGAAAGCGAATTGCTTGTAAAAACAGTCAGTGCTATTCCCGAACAGTGTAAAACTAAAACTATTATCGGTAACCTAGATATTTGGAAACCACTCGTAAATAACAAATTGATTTTTATACAATCTCATTCAAATAAGATATACATAGATTGTGGTATTCCAGAAATACGCGAAGTAGTAGTATTAGGTGCGGGTATACTACACACCCCAGGACAATTTTCGGTGTATACCAATAGTATAAGGCTTATATCGTCTGATAATGTTGTAGAAATAAATATCCCAGCTCCTAAGTTAGAGTATAGTATTATTAATGATTCCTGTTGTAAACTAGAAAATAAGTTCGATTCCGTCGATAACAATGTGTCTCCTATTATACTTCAGAATATTGATTTGGACGATTTAAAGTTAAACAATCAAAATGATAGACTACTTTCCAATTTAAATGACATTATTAATAAAGAACCTGTCCTTGTAAAATATGGGACACACTATTTTATATTCAATTCTTTGGTCATACTAATTCTTATAATTGTAACTTGTCTTATTATTTTTAAACTATTTCATGTTACTCCTAGACTTAAGAAATTAATTGTAAAACCGACCCCTATCGAGCATGACGTCACAGACATACAGCTTGAAGACCTAAGTACTTCAGCACCTCGTTTAAGAGAAACCGTTTAACTTGTATTTACTGAAATTCGGCATATATCCCCGAATTTCAGTCTTACGCGGGGGGTTGTTATACCCTATAATAATTCGTAGAAATGTTGACCACCAACCCCGATCTGCTATGTCAGCATCTCGGGGTGGTCGGAACACTGAGCGTAGGAGCACAGGCCAACAATGGGCCAGTCTGTTACGAAACTCCAAACGGGTCGGTTCAAATCCATTTTATCCTGTTTCTATTTCCAATATACCCTTTCCCAGTTAAATATCTTTTTTTTAAAAACCCGTTGACGAACTCTCTTATAATAGTACGCAATAATAGTAATATAAATCTGTTGTGGTCCTTACGGCAACATGGTTAATACCGAATATTTTTGACTCTGAAATTATTGACTCACGGTACAAAGTGTTCCGCTGTGACAGAGACCGCGCAGCGACTGGTAAAATGGATGGTGGCGGTACGTTAATTGCTGTACGTAAAACGTTTAACACAACACGCTGCATATTGAATCCTGACCGTAATTCCTATACAGGTACCTTGACACTACCACCTATTATTGATTATGTATTTTTTAAATTTAATTTCAATATTAAGGACAAAAACCATATAATTTGCGGTATGTATATGCCCCCAAATCAATCTTTATCTGTTTATGATTATTTTTTTGGTGCAATTCACAATGAAATTTCATCCATAAATGTCGATAAAATATACATACTCGGTGATTTTAACTTACCGCAGGTAGAATGGATAAATGTTCGCTCATCTGTTTACTATATTCCTGATTCTTCATATTGTACTCACCCTACTATTCAATCATAAAATAACTTTTTAGATTTTTTGAACTGTAAACAATATAATTGCATTTTTAATAGTTTGAATCGTATTTTGGCTTATTTATAACAAATTATGAAACTACAACATGTGAGACCCCACTTAATCCCCTAGTGCCTATTGACTCTTGTCATCCCCCTTTTTACATGTCCGTTAATTTTAATTTAACACACAAAAGTATTCCCCATAATTCTATACCTAGGTTTTGTTTTCTAGAGGCTAATTATGCTAATATAAATAATGAGATCTAGTCTATTTTGGACAACTGTTCTAAGGGATCTGTCTTCCGAAACTGCAACAATTCTATTTTACGAATCAATATATAACATTATTAAAAAGCACGTAGCCCTCTGAACCATAAAATCGACTGAATTTCCAATATGGTTCTCCCGTAGTCTTATTCATGTATTTAAAAATAAGGAGAAGGCTTGGGTCAAATGGAAACGGCATAAAAATATATTTAATTATCAAATGTTCTCTGTCTTTAGACGTAGATTCAAATCTCTTTGCACTAAATGTTATAATAAGTATATAGACTCAATTGAAACTGGCCTACGTGATGACGTTAAAGCCTTTTGGTCTTACGTTAAAAACCGCAGGGAGACGTATTCCCAGTACTATGTTTTTGGTTATTTTAAATCCGATAACCCTAATGATATTAGTGGACTTTTCTCTAAATTCTTTGGGTTTGTGTATGCAAATAGTAGCCTTTCTGATAACCTAGAATAACCTAGACACTTTACCATCTTCTTCTGATAATAATTAAAATTATACAAATATATATCTGTCTAGAGATTTAGTCAAGGATGAGTTAAAATCATAAGACATAAAAAAGGACCTGGTCCAGATCTTATCCCCCCCTTTTTCCTTAAGCATACTGCTAAAGACCATAAGCCTCCCCTTAGTATATTATACAATCTTAGTGTGCGTGAAGGAATAGTCCCAACTGTGTGGAAGACCGTAAACCTTGCTCCAGTCTATAAAAGTGGCTGTAAAAATCATGTCACGAACTACCGCCCTATTTCTTTATTATCCACCTTATCAAAAGTACTTGAGAGACTTGTGCAAAGGCTATCTACCCCGGTCTTCACACTATTATTTTTCCTCAACAACATGGATTCGTCAATAATCGCTCTACTGTGAACAATCTCTTAATATTTACTACATTCTTATTTGAAAGTGTTGATAATCGTGCTCAGGTAGATGCCGTCTACACCGATTTCTGTAAGGCTTTTGACAAGGTGGACTATGCCGTACTTCTCAGGAAAATTGCTTGCAACAGTATTCGTGGGGATTTATTGTGTTGGTTTCATTCGTATATAAAAAATAGAACACAAAAAGTTGTTATCAATGGGCTCAATCAAATACAATTTACGCTACCTCCGGAGTCCCACAAGGCTCGATTTTAGGACTCTTGCTGTTTACCCTGTTTATTAACGTTTAATAGTTATTATTTCTTAAATTCACATTTCCTTCTTTATGCTGATGACCTCAAGGTTTATCATCGTATTGGTACTATTGACGACTGTAATAAGCTTTAAAACGATCTCAACTGTCTTCACAACTATTGTAAATTCAACAAACTACATCTAAGTCTACCTAAATGCAAATGCATCACCATTACCAAAATGGTAAACGCCATTAATTTCAACTACTCTCTCTCCAATGCCCCTCTTGATAAAGTAACTGTGATAAAAGACTTAGAAGTTCTGATTGACTCAAAATTGCATTTTGATTCTCATATTATTAACATCGTAAGTAAATCCTATCAATTGTTCGGTTTGATTATGCGTATTTTTTCTTCCTTTAAACGTCCTTCGTCCTACCTATTACTCTACAAATCACTTCTTCGATGTCATTTGGAATATGCTTCTGTTATATGGAACCCCTTCTTTACTAAGTACAAAGATTCAATAAAAATGGTACAGCGTAAATTCCTTCGATCCTTCAACTTTAAATGCTATCGCTCAAGGTCTTCATATCAGGTTCTTACAAGCAGATATAGTGTTCTAACTCTTAGTGCAAGGCGATTGCTCTTGGACCAATTACTTTTATACAAAATCTGTCACAATAACTTTGATCGTAACCAACTTACAAGCCAAATACACTTGTACACACTAAGCCGTTCACAGCGCATACGTGAATCGCACACTAAGCGCATTTTACTGCAGGTGAGCGGGCACCTTTGCGCCACATTATGAATGCGCACAATGATTATTTCACGGAAACTGATATATTTAATTTGTCTCAAACATCTTTTAGGAAACAAATTATCTTGAAAATTAAAGAAGATCAACTGTAATTAAGATCACTTATTAATACTTTATGTTTACTTGTAATTACTGTTTTCATATATCTTTTTCGAAATTGTAATCATAAATATTACCTTAAATAGTAGTAGCCTATTTTTTCATATATATTTCGAGAGTAATGGTGTTGGGTATATAATTAGTACTATTTGATATTTAGAGTAATCTAATTTTATTTTATTGTATACCTGTGTGTTACTCCAAAGATAATAAAATAAAAATAAAATAAAATACTCTTTCTATCTGAAGAAAGTCCTGTACTAACCAAAGAAGGGTGGTGCAGGTGTACTTTGTACACCCATATTTCGCTAAGTATGTTGGGTCCTAGAGGACGATAGTTTTGTTATCATACTCGGTAAAATTTCAGATTACAACTGCTACTGAGATTTTTTTTCAAAACCCTAATAACATATTATACGATTTAGAATATGAATTCAGAAACAACGAAAAATGTACTTAATTTGTATTCAAATAAATACAATTTTATCGCCATAGCTGTAAGAATTTGTAGAGCTCTAGAATGTATACATAAATTTATTAAAGCTCCAACTCAAATTATATATTATACTAATATTCTAGAATCAAGAAAGAAACTAAAGCAAGACAGCATAATGGATACCTAACGTGGTAAAGGTCCATTTTCGAACTATATAGGGCAATCGCCCGAAATGTAGGCTGATAATCGCATTGCGGGACCACGCTCCGTAGCGTTTATCATTGTGTTCGCGACTTTATGCCGACATTAAGTTTGCCTGTTTACGTTGTGTATCCTTTGACATCAAGCCCATTATTTTTGGTCTAAAAATAAACCCCTTCACACATCTATTCCCCAAGCAGGGGTGGCAAAAATGTACTGCGTACACCCACTTTTCGCCGACGATGTTGGGTCCCATTAAATTGGAGGGGAGTCTATTGCCAAATACCGGGCACAATTGCAGACACTGGGAATTTTCGGAATCCAGGATCTCGTGACCACAAAGCTCATTATTCGCCACCAGACTAACAAGGCAGCGAAAATACGCCTATTGTAGAAAATACCCACAACACTTGGTTTAAAATTCTAAGGCCGTCTTTCACCACCCTTGAGTGAAATAGTCTAAAATTGCAAGTAAGTCTATATAATAATTTCACCATCTTTGAGTAGCTTTATCCGTTTAAACTAGCCAGTTATAATTGCCGAGAAATTGTGAAGTGTCTACCCAGCACTTACAACACTCGAACCAAGCCCCGGGAGGTGAACCAAGCACTAAATCTACCTAATATGGTTTGTATTTAGCTACAATAACGCAGATAGTATAAGGTACTCTAAAAATGGAGTTCGCTTGGAAAATCACATACCTATCCGTATATCTATTATCAAAAGAAAATCAATTATTTTTGCAAATAATTATGTACATCAAACATATACTCTTCCAACCTATTCTCCAATGTAGATTGAATTTACCGACGAAGTAATAAGTAAGACGACACGACAGCTTTTTTATTTGTTCAACGCGTGTACATCTACTTTTCTTATACTACAAACCTCGTTAAAAATTTCCGCCATTTTGTAAACTCAACAAAGTTTTTTATGGGCAAAAACATAATAGACACAAAGTAAAAATGTAAAGTGTCCTTTTCAAACTATGTACATTTATATGCCTACCCATTATGGACATACATTATTTTAGCAAGCGACACTAACTATATGAATAGGAGTAGGGTTTGGTAACCTTTGTTAATGGATTTTATGAGGCAGTGCTTTCACGGAGTATTTGTTATGAATATTAGAGATCTATTATGAATCATCATCAGCAGCCTATAGCAGTCCACTGCTGGACATAGACCTCTCCAAGTACACGCCACTGGGTACGATCCTCGGCTACTCGCATCCAGTTTCTGCCAGCCGTCCTACGAAGGTCATCGCTCCACCCAACCTGAGGGCGTTCTGCATTGACATAATATGGCCAGATGGTTATGTAACTACGATAAATATATGAACATGTGATCATGTTCTCTTAATATCTTCAATTCAATTATTTTGAGTGTCTATTAACCTATGAGTCACATGTGGATCGCTATTCCTATTAGGGTCAACTGAAAACCGAGGAGGACGGCGGCGTGGTGTGGCTCACGTCGCCGTGAGCACCGCGTTGGTGCGGGGGGGAGCGTGTCATTAAGTCTCCCCCCGAAGGCGGGCTCTTCAGAGCGTGGTACAAGAGGGGCACCGGTGCGTTTCATACGGAGATCCCGGAGCCCCTCCAAAGTGCTGATGTCGGCCACCCTGGGGTTTTTAGTCGGTAGGAATTCGACACGCCCCGCGAGCGTCCCCCGAGGCTCGCGGAAGTCCTATGCAGGATTTTCCCCAGGAAAAAAAAAAAGGGTCAACTGAAAAACCTACACTTTTTATGAACTTGCGTCCGGATTGCAATGACTAAGCTTACGAGTATATATCAAGTTTTTTATCATCGTTGATGTAGGTTAAGAAAACTAAAAAAAATATTTGTAATAGGTAATCTGTATTGCTGTTAAAACCGCAAGTACGATTGCCTTATAGTTGGAAACGTCTCATTCAGTGAGATTAAATGTATCTTTAAAAGGCTAATATCATGCTTATTGTACTAACAAGCCTTTTGGGCATGTTGCCAAGTTACTTCAGCACAAAAACAATTAACTATATTTTATATTTTTTAGGTTACGTAAGATAAAATGTTTAATATAAAATGTTAGCACAGAGACAGTAATTAGGTATTCCGATTATAACGTTGATTTTATGGAAAGTCTATAAAAAGGAAAAAGAGAGTTTTAATGAACGTCTACACACGTTATACCTACTTTACATATAATGCTATCACACAATTGTCAACAATTGAGGCATATCCATAAAGACTGTACAGAAAAGACACCATTATGTGGTCATTTTGCGGAAAGACACGTGACGAGGTCCTGTACGAATAAAGATAAGCCCAAGTTCGTACCTGTTTGCGCGTCGTGCAAACGATTTAAGAAACCATGCGACCACCGCTGCGGCGCATCAGACTGTCCCACGTACAAATTTAAACTGGAACAGCTGGTGCTTAACACCAATTATTAAAACATGGATAATCTGTCTATAGGACAGCTAAATCTCCACAACGATAGGGTGGCGACGTCCGAATTAGACTGCTTAATTATAGAATATTACCTGGACATAGTACTTATTCAGGAACAATACCAAAATGCTAGCTTACGCAGTAGGGTAGAGCAGTTAGACAATAAAGCACGAGCCGGAATCTACGTGTCGAGTTCTAAATATACGGTTACGACACTGCAACATCTTAAGACGTCACCCTGTGCTGTCACAGAGGTTTTATCCCCATCCTGTAGGGTTTACGTTGTGAGCTATTATTTTCAATATTCAGACCCTGTCACTCCACACTTACACCAACTCCGCCACGTTTTGAGGGCGCTTGCGGGCCGTAAAACTATCATCGGTGCCGATGTCAATGCGTCATCTACTCTTTGGTATGGCAAGTGTAGGTACACCGACACTAATCGCCGGTGCGCGATAGAAGATTGAGGAACCTTTCCATCCACAACACACCCAAAGCACCACCGACCTTTTGCAGCCCTATGGGCGAATCTTCTATTGACGTCACACTTTTACGTGTAGATGTCCGATTGGATAGGTGGCGCGTCTTACTCGATGCGTCTTGTAGTGATCATCGCCTGATCGTGTACGAATTTGTCCCGGAAATAATACCGGATCCTCCTAGTCAGAGTCACAATTATAGATACAAATGTAAAGGAGCAAACTGGGAGTTTTTAGTACACTTTTTTCGTCGTGTGTCGAAGACTTTACTCGCCAGGAATTATCCGCGGAAGAAAGTGCAGAGATAATGTCGGAGTCGCAATAATATAGCCGACAAAGCTTTAGGCCGCGTATCTTTACCAAATAACAAAAGATACGATTGGTGGAATAATCACTTAGTTGAACTCCGCAAATGTTCCTAAGGGCACGTAGGAAACACAATAAACTCAAAAAATCTAAAGTCATGGGAGATACGTTTGAGTACTTTAGTTAGAATACTTTAGTTGCACTTAGAGTTGCAAGGTCTCACTACAGAGCTGCGGTTGAAAAATCAAAAAGCGCTTTTCTTATTAGGGTGGTAAAAAAATTAGATAGCGAAGGCCCTTGGTTCAAAGTAAATCGATTAATCGACTTACATACAAAACATCAAAATAAATAATAAGCATTCCGTTGGTAATGAGGAGATCACGAGTGTCTTGCTTAATGTGTTAATCCCTGACGACGATACGACAACCGATAGCGCACATCATAAGCAGATATGCGCGTGGGCCATAGATCCACCTCTTTTCCCCGCGTCTGATCTTCCATCTTGCGACGAATTCATTAACATTGTTCGAACTCTCCCTCTAAACAAAGCCGCCGGTGAAGATAAGATATCAAATAGAACGATAAAAGAAGCTAGTCGAGCGTCGGGTGACCCAATATTACAGGTTTTTAATCGATGTATATCTGAGGGCATCTTTCCTAGAGTGTGGCGTCGCGGATTCATACATATTATTCCGAAGAGTGGTGACAAGCCACCCAAAGTCATACCGACCGACATTACTGTCGCTGGGTAAGCTCTTAGAGCGTCTTATAGTCCCTCGCCTATTACCCGGTGGATCAACATTAAATCGAAAAAACAATTTGGTTTCACATCAGGAAAATCGACTGTAGACGCAGCCCTATCCGTTAGAACAACTATCAGCACTACAGATTTTAAATACGTTCTAGAAACATCTACCTACTTATTCAGTCGTACTTTTCACAAGGCACGACCAAACTTAAACTTGATTACCACGCTGTGTCTAAATTGCTGACGTTGGGATGTCCTCAGGGATCTGTATTAAGTCCGTATCTCTGGAATTTAGGGTTCGATAATTTCTTAGAGATACCTCTGCCGCGTGGTTAACCGGTTACGCTGACGATGGACTTCTTCTTATAGAATCTAACACTAGGGACGGGCTAGAAAAATTAGCGGACACATGTCTGCATCTAATTCTAAAATGGGGTGAAAGAAACCGCCTTACATTCGCTCCTCAAAAAACATACCAACTCTTATTAAAAGGAAATTTATTAACTTCAACATACTTAATTCAACAGTCAAAAGAAAAAAATCAGTTTCTTATCTCGGTTTAGTTCTGGGGAGAAATTTATCATTTATTGAACATATAAAAACTGTAGACAAAAAAGCCTTCTTGTTTTACGAATATAGAATACTTTTATATATATATATATATATATATATATATATATATATATATATATATATATAAACTATATATAACGGTGACAAAATTAATAAATGCCGGTTAAAATTCGCTTTCAAATCTTTCGTCAATTGTTTATAACGGCATATGCCCAGTTGTAGAGACGTTCTTCATAGTCTATCATTGAACGATTGCACAAAACTAAATTACGACAAATTTTACATTTAAATAATAAATTCATTTTCATCATCATTCCGTTTTATGTTATGTCGTGTTAGTGATAAGCTTTTTGCAACTGAGTGGTTATAGTACTTAAGTGAGTCGGATGTTGGAAGCTAAATTTTGGAATAAAAACAATTCTCTCGCCTGTCAACGATATCCAAAGGGTGTGGATTTGTACGCCTAATTCAACAAGTTCAATTTAGTTTATTTCCAACCAAAATTACAGAGTGTTTGGAGAGATAGAGATCCAGTTAAAATCAGAGGCGAGTAATCGTGCTATCTCGTTCACGTTTATATAGATAAGAACTCGCTAGCATCGCGCTAACGTCAATCTTTTCATACTAAGGTCTCAGTAACATTATAATAACGTCATTGTCTTTTTTTCACGGTTATTTATAAAGAAACGTTACAGAGCTTTTTATTTCTTAATTTTATTTGCTTGGTTCTCTTATTCTATAAAACATTTAAACTCAAAATCACGCCTCACAAAGGTTTCGGACTTCAAAGGAATTCGCAATTCTATAAAGTTTGGGATTATGCTGTTAATCCATGCTTGGAAACAAAATTATTATTTTTTCTTCAATCTTTGTTACAGTATAATATTTCTTTAGAAAATGTACATTGAACTTCTGCCATTTAGGTATAAGAGGCTTAATGCCTGCCTACATAGTCTAATAAAACTTGAATGCAGGAGTTTTTTTTATGAATATTAGATATATCTTATGAATGGGTATGGAGATATATCTAATAAAAACAACATGCCTAATCCCAATCCGCATAGGGCATATAAGCATAGTGATAATTTTTGATTTGGAAGAAAGCCCAGAATTAATCTAGAGACTGCCTCGTTGGTCTAGTGGCAAAGCGCATCGCTTTATGATCACGAGGCCCTGGGTTCAAATCCGAGGTCGGACAAGTGTAGTTTTTCTAACGAAAACTTCCCAGTACGAGTCCGGAATCTGGAATTGTGCCCAGTATATGGCAATAGGCTCGCGCCCTATTACATAGGACCTAACATCGTCTGCGAAACGTGGTTGTACTCAGTACACCTCTGCTACCCCCCGCTTGGGTAATTTAGGTGGGATGGTTTTTTTTTCAAATGGAATATAAAAACAACATGCCTAGTCCAAATCTACATAGGGTAAGCATAGTGATAATTTTTGTTTCGGAAGAAAGCTACCAGTATTAATCTAGAGCTGCCTTTGTAAATATATCAAAATAAGAAAATAATATGTGGAAATACATAACATACCTCAGCCAACCAGTTCTGAGAATATAGGCGTAATGGTGTTTATTTTATTTACTCATGGTAATCTGTCACACTGATAAACAAAACATTTTATCTCTTCTTGTATAGCAAATGGGTACTAGATACAGTTTGCTTCTATCAATCTTGAGACACCCGAAATAAGTACACAAGTAAACCTTGGCTACATGCTTGTCCTGAATATTCCAACGTCGTATCATTCAACAGAATCCCCCTAAGCTTTTGAATGATCTATTCAAAGAAAAAGTACAACAGAGCCTCCGCAATGTTCATCTTGTCCTATTTTCTACAATAAGGAAACTACCTAATATCAGGTTTAGCATTTAAACCTCGGGATTTTGAATGTTGACTTTGTAATGAAACAAGAATAATATTATTTAAGAAAAAAATTAGTAAAAAAGTTACGTGTCTAAGTGTGTAAGTAACATGTGTATGGTTTTACTTGGCACTTAAATATTATTGGAATTTACGTAAAACCATTAATATTGTTATTGTTAAAATAATGTTACGCCTTTTATAGCCTTCCTATCCCTCAAGCGGGGCAGTGTATGTTAAGGTTGTATATAGATAACTTTATACAATTTAAATTTAAACTACCTTCGTTTGGTTATTCACAGACTATTAAAGCCCATTGTTTTCGAAAAAATAATCTTTTATACATTAATTCCCGCGACTTGCACGACAAAATATTTTCTTTCCCACGAAATACATGATTAAATTTTAAAGCAGCTAGGAAATACGATTATGAAGAAAATCTTCCACGAGAGATTCTCTAAGAATCAAGGCAATTCTCTAGGAAAAGAATGTTTTAATAACCAAGTTTATATGTATCTGTTAAAACTAGCACGAAGCCAAAAAAGAAACAAGATTTTAACATAAATATCCACGGGTACTACTGGCGATTATTATAAAGAGGTGAATTACGAATAGTATGAAAAGTGGCTACTTAATCCAAACATACTCAGTAAATTCCATCTAGTTATTGACGACGCTCCTACTCTCCCTGTTCATGACTGTACTTTATATTTCTTGGATGTCGTGGGGATTAAAAATATAAGTCATGGAAGTGATAGGAATACAATTTTGGAAATCTGCTAACTACCCCCCGCTTCGTATGTTACCACAGATTATATCAATATTTGTATATGTATTCAGTTATATTTTTAAACATTTTACAACAAAACAGGGTCACACTATTATTACACAAGAATGTGAACATCTTATAGTTTCCACTTTGATTAATCTTACTGATCCAAAATCATAAGTGACCTACACGTCGACGTTGGAAATTTTACCCTTGAATTAGTTTAAGCTCTTTCATGGGACAAAACCGAATCAGTGCAAGCTCTTTCGTGGCAAAACTTACTATGGGGTTCGTGGTGCCCTGATACTTTTTAATTCACACAGGCAGGAGGATCTAGAATAAAGTGTTTATTGACGAGTGTGTGCATGTCCCCTGTAGCCATCGAAACGGGTTCCCCATTCAGCTAAAAGCTGTAACACTTTTAAAGTCGAGTTACAGCGCTGATTTACTCTATACAACGTGTAACATAATAAACGCACGACCTGAAAGTATTTTGTTCTAATTCGGTAACTGAATAGATTCCAACTATTTTTGATGTAATGCTTAAGTTCCTTCAGTGCGCTATAAAAACTAAATTTATTCTTAATTTATAGCAATAAGGAGATTGCAATTGAATGCATTCCTAAAACATATTTCTGAAAATGCACACAAACACGTACAAGTTTTATTGTTCATTGGGGTATAAAAGTGCTTAAAAAATGGTAAAAACCTTTAAATTCGGAAATTTGGTTTTCTTTTTGAATTTATGAAGTAATTTCGCTGATCGGGGTGCATCACGCAAGACCTCAGGTCTTGCGTGATTTACGTTACACCTTGTATAGAGTATATACTGACATACAGAATACCATTACACGATATTTTTTACGAGGTTATCGTAACGCGCTGTGTTTGGTTATAGCGAATTAGTGTCCAGCAGTCTGGGCACTAATTTAACGTAAAATGTTACGTAACAGTTTACGTAGCCAACCATATTTAATATTTATAGGCACAAATACATCTTACCTTGTACAAATATTGTGTATCAGCTTTTACAAGTGCGCTCACACTCCGGTAGAGTTGTACATAATTTCTATCGTCTGGCAGCCGCACATAAACCGCGCCAATTCAATTTCTAATTTCATCTGGAAGTACGAGATTTCTTACTTTAGGGGAGTAACTTCAAGCTTTTTTGCGAATTTGTCATCGAAATTTAACAATAAAGGATTTTAATAAACTATTCGTCGATGTTTTTTGCTTATGTATAACTGCCTGCTGCTTTGTTATGTGTCTAGGCTACGTAATAATCCCTAACCTTTAAATCGAGTTGAACCACTCAATCAATACAGTAGATCGATTCCAAAAGCCGAATAATTGCATCGGTTCTCGATTCAGTCATAAAAAAGTAGTAATCGAAAAAATTACTTATTTAGTTGTCGAAATAAAGAACAAAAATAATAGCAAAAACGCTTATTGTTAAAAATACTAGCTAGTCAAATATAAAGGCTGGCGTGACTTTATACAAAATATATTTTATTTCACAAATATAATCTTTATAAAAATATTCATAGTATTACAGTCGTTTACAATAATTCTTAAGTTTATGCGAACGGTAAGAGATCTAAGATGATATTGAAGGTACTTTGTCTGGTGATAGCTATTTATAGGCATCCCCAAACAACATGTTTACGACGGCGTCGCCTACGCAGAGTGCGCCGTTATAATTTACATTTGCGTACTAATAAAAACAGTTGGCGAAGTACCTATAAACACAAATCGGAGGTAGGCGCCGTACATTAATACTTATGCAAGGACAGGTGCTCATCTGGGTAGGCAATACATTTAAACACGACTGTCTATCACTCACGATAAACTATGCAGACAGCGAATTTCAACACAGCTGTTGTGTAACATGAGGCTGGAGTTCAGTAACATTAGTGGTGTTTCGAATGCGTAACACTATTTTTTTTTCTTCCAGTATTACACCTTTCAATGATACCACCCTTCCTAACACGAAAGCCGGTTTTCGTGTTAGCATGGTTCTTGACCAATTTTAATAGGCCTTATTATTACTTACCCAATAAAATATGAGGCTATTAATTGCTCCCTACAATAGCTGTTAAATCTTCCAGTAAGTAACGATTTAGATTTAAGTGATTAACACTAGAAGCGCGGAACATCCTGACACCCCTAGAAGCGCGGATGGGTCAATTTTGGCCATTTTATTTTTGCTACAGTAATGTGAAGATATGTATACAAATAAAACTTGTAATTATGATAGAATGTTTTTAGTACATATTACACATATTTTTGGTATACTTTGGCTTAAAATAGAAATCACATTCACAAATGATTAAAGTTAAAATTAAATAAAATTATAAAAATGGCAATTATTACTCTTCGGAATCGCATAATGAGCAAATGGAAAACTCTTTCGAAGTGCACTTCTTGCAAACCGTTTTTTTTACAAGCTTGGCATTTTACACACGATATGTTACTGGCACAAGAAGACTTTACCTAACAACGAGTGCGTTTGTCTTGACGTCCAGGTATTTCTTTTGGTATATTGATACGAGTATTAGACGTTTTGTTCGATGCTAATTGCAAATGGCTCAGCTAGCTCTTCTCCTATCTGTAAGATAAACTGCCTTCTGCTGATTTTTTTTCCATTTATATCATGATACAACATCCAAGAATTTATTGCTGCTAAGTCTAGCAAATTATAAAAAGTGTGAACTGGCCAACGCCTAGATGGGGCTTTGACAGAATATTTACGAGCCATTTGATCCACAACATCTACCCCATACTTTGAACTATTGTAAAATGATACTACATCCGGTTTCTTTTTTGTATTAATTTCTATTATCGAATATCTGGGTGCATAGTGCTGGAACTTTTGTGTAACTTAGAAGAAAGACGACATGACCGGGTCAAAATTAACCCAACCGCGCTTAAAGGTAAATTTGGATAGAAAAATATGTATATTGCATTTACGTGATTGAAGTCTCGTATAAATAATAATCATCATTTTTCATGAAAAGTCATAAAAAAAATACGATTATACGCATAATAAAATATTAACTAGAGCAGGAAGAACATCCACATGGGTCAAATTTGGGACGCCCGCACTTCTAGTGTTAAACTAATGTACCTACTTGCGTGTAGACCTCTACCTAGATTTAGATAAAACCATTTACATATATCTGTTAGATGCGTCATAAAGCTACAGAGCTAACTCACACAAAAGAAGTTGATACTATTGTTCGCATTCATTATTAAAATCTTGTTAAGCTTGGACCGGTTTGAGAAGACGCGAGATTGAAGCAGTACTAAAATAAATAACATTTCACCTTTTAGACACAAGAACAATTTGTAAATTGAAAGCACAAGGCGAAAATAATCGTAAAAACCTACAACTTGATGATTTTAAAACTTTCTGTAATAAACTGTCGCTTTGAAAATAAAAGTAGGTACTTAAAGATCATTTCGTCGAGAAATATGTAGCAGATATCAAATACTATTTTAATGAAATACTGGTTAAATACACCAACCATAGCAATTTTATTATAAAGTTTTTTTTTCTTTAAAGTAGGTACCTATTCTACTCTTGTAGGTCTTTTTCCGCTTCTGACAGGTAACGATGGGAATTGTCTAATTTCGCTTCAAAGTTCTTTTCCTTTGTCTGTCTGTGGTATTACCTCATCCAAACGGTTAAACAAATTTCCATATTGATTTTTCGTTTGATAGTTGACATTGCACAAAGAGAGCTCCAATTTTGGCAGCCAATTTGTGAGGGATCTGTCGTGATGATATTGTAGAGACTAGTAGTATATGTATGCCTACTCCGCAATCGATCTGGCGTGATGATATAGATAGATTATTATTATTCCTCTTACCACGGTAACGTAATATGCCTAAACCGATATTGGCTACTATCAACCCTCACAAGGAAAATTAACAGATGTTCGGCAAATCTCGTCCTCACACAATTTGGGCCATAATTTAATAACGTTTATGTGCGACAGGTTTAAGAAAATTGGAAGTTTGATTTTCGTATTGAATTCGTAAAGCAATAATCTAATTGGGGTTTTCTCGACTGTCGAAAATAGCGAATAATGCATACTTACCGTACTACCGCACTTTATACAAATTGTAAAAAATCATTTTTAGGTAGTATACGCACACGGTACGCAAATTCACTTTATGTTGTAGGTAGTAAAAGCAAAAATAGTTTTAAAATTCCACCGCGTCCTGGCCCGTATCGCCAATGGGGAAAAGCTCTCGTTTGAATAACTAACAATTTAAAATTCCAGGCTGAAAAATTCTCAATTTCGTAGCTTTAGTCAGCCTAAAATGTTGGTAACCTTTTTCAGACATACTATTAATAAGGTATTCTACCTTTAAGAATAGATTAATGAATAACTTAACGTCGTGATATTAGTAAATATTCTAGAACTAAATTTGTTTCTCACTAAATTTAATGAATAGCATTTATGTAAGCAAAACTGGATGGATGTATTAAGTTATCAACTTTGCGCCGGACCAACACAAAATAATAACTACAATAATTGTTATTGAATTCTCATGTAAGTGAATAACTGTTATTCATATTTGAATATTTTTATTCTCATAAAAATATCTCAAACCTCAACACCTTGGAACAATTTGTATAATTAGATTAAAATGAAAAACGAAAATATTATTTATATCATCACGCCAGATCCCTTGCGAGGTAGGCAGAGAGTACAGAGTTCCAACAGGTTCTTTCCTTACATACTTAATATACCAATTTGTACAGTCAAGCAGCCAACTGTTCTTATATAGTCGTCTTCTTGGAACCTTAGATGTTGCATATTTTTCGAAGAAGCTACTATTTTGTTTTAGTTCGTTTTACATTTCAAAATGTTTATGAGATGTAAAAAAAAACAAATGGGCGAAATTTATAAAATATATATCAAGTAAAAACTCTAATCATATAAATACTGTCCACGTGGAATGGTGGCTACATTTTTAGTACAAATATGATGTCTGAAGGTCGAAAGTTTGTAATACGAGTACTAGACCTTTAACTACCCTCAAATGTCTGACAACAAGTCGGATAGGACCGTGGGCGGACAATAACTGAAAGTTGTAAGTCAAAAGACTTCTTATATATTATTTGGAAGCTTGCAGAACCGTTTTATATAAGTTGCTTTGAAAAGGAGCATTAACTTGAGAGTTTCGGAATATTTGCCATTGCTGATCCAGAGACATTTACGTCATTGATGTTTTCTGTGTACATTTTGGAGTTTGGGTCCCTAATTTGTAAAAAAAAACTAAATACCGTTACGCTTATATTCCCCAACGGTAGTGCCAGTGGTGGTCTATGTACACTTAATTTCCGCCGACGATGTTAGGTTCCATGTTATAGGGGGCGGGCCTACTGTCATCATACTGGTGACACTGCCAGACTCCGGCCTGAGAGTTGAAATATTACTATCGAAAATTTACTTTTTGCCCGACCTAGGATTAGAAAAGTCAAATTAAGAGTATTTTTAACACGAACACTATTATATATGTTATCTTGTACCTTCGTTCCAAAATACAAATAGGTTTTAATAGTCTGTTCCGAATATAGCGCTAGCTGGTAGGTACATTCTCTTACGGTACAGTAAAGAAACAAAGCCTTGACAAATGACACTGCTGGGACTGAACTCTGTATTGAACAATTTATCTGAGGCGACACGCCTGCTCAACAAAAAGAAAGTTTAGATGAGACGGAAATGCATTTGTGATTTTTATACTCTAAGTTTGTGATGGAAGTCTTGAAATAGGACAAGTAAAGAAACGTCGCCAAATTGCAAACCTGCCAAACTTTAAACCTAAAAATGTATTTAAATTATAATTCCAAAAATGATATAATACCTAAAAACCTTTATAGAAAATTAATTAAATCAGGAATATAAATAAGCTGTAGTAATTATAAATTTTAATCTCTGCCTGCCTCGTAGATTTAGTGGCGAATAATGTGCGTAGCGATCACGAGGTGCTGGACTTCATTCCTAGGTCGGGCAAAAGTGTATTTTTTTGATATAAAAATCCGGTATGGTGTCCGGTATGTCAGATACTTGCACGTGCAACATGCCGAGCATGTTACACGGAATTGCCATACGAGGAGGCGAATAAAGCCCGATCATACCCATTCAGAACTCGTTCTTACTTGTGGCTCCTCGGCTTATTTGAGAGAGAATAGGCTATTACTGAGTCAGAGTTTCTTTCTATCAGGTGAGATAAGGTTCATTCGTTGACCAGACAGACCTCAATAAAAAAATGTACTAAGACAGTAGGTAAGTCTTTTAGGACAGGTCAGGTGGGGGGGGGGGGGGTTAGCAATTAGATTAAATAATACATACCTTACTATATACGATATACTAGGCAATCACTTCGAAGGCAAGATATTTTCCATTGTCAAGATCTCGGCAGTCAACACAGATGTGATTTTACGCTTCGCTTGCGGGACATATCACTATTAATGCTGTGTTTGGTCATCAGATGGAGAAGCAGAACCAGACATAATCATAAGATGTGCGTTAACTTTTGAGGTTTAAGAAGTAATTTGCTGGGTTTGGTTAGTTTATAAGGGTCTTGTATCACCCAGTTTTCCCATACTAGGACGCCAATATCACCGGTAAATGGTATAATGGTAGCCGTCGAGATAAATATGTATTGATGGATATAATCTAGGCATATATTTGTTCGTAGATAGTATATTTATAAGACGTGAAGGGTGGCCTTTGCCCAGTAGTGGGATACAGAATAGGCTATTAAAAAAAGTTTGATGGTCCAAAAAGACTTAGTGCGTCGTTAAAATTTAAAAGAATGTCTTTTAAAAATTAAAAAAAAACCATTTAAAATTATTTATTTAAGCAGACGAAAGAAGAAAAATCAATAGTTAGCATTAGTTACAAATTTATGATCAACTTTCTCCCGTTTATTTACGTTTTGAAATTTAGGTATACGTATTTTTTATTTCTGGCGTGTTCCTTAGGAGTACTTTTGTAATATCCAATTGAGCTTAGTACAATACAAGAGCTTCACATTGAACGTCAACTTTGAACATCCATTTGATCGAAGTTGTTCATTTTGAGCAACTGAAAACGCTCTATCAAACCCCTTATAATATTGCCGTGGCATTCAATTGTCTGTTTCTATTAATTAATTGAAAATATTTGGATTCCATCTGGAATAGTTTGTAGTCCTTTGGGTACCATTGCACGGTCACCATTTTAAGAAATTCATCGGACTTAATTTAACATATCTATATATATATATACTACGATCCTATTATACCTATAATCCGTGTAGGTATCTACAAAATTTACAATATTGGTTTACCACAACTAAAATTGATATAGATACCTTGAATATTATATAAAGAGGCCAAAAGTAGATTTCCTTTATCTATTTCGGTGTCGTAATGCTCTAATTATAAAATTGATATTATGAAATTGAATTGATTCTACGGTCGAAGGGGTTAATTTTAATTTTATCAGTACAGCATGTTTTTTTTATTTTGATTACTCCGGCGGGCACAACTATGCGATTATTATTATCAGGTATATTAAAAACTGAAAAAAATGGTGCAAATTGTGGAGGTTACATTTTGAGGACTGCCGCCTCAAAATGTAACCTATACTTAGCTTGACTATAGTTAGCTTGTGTGCGTGTTATCTTTAATGATAAAATAAATAAGTTTTTTTGCGCTAAACATCTTAATATTTTTGTCACTAATTTGGTTTTGTTTACCTTAATAAATTAATTTTTCTATATATCTATCTATATCATCGCGCCAGATCCTTTGCGGGGCAGGCAGAGAGTACAAAGTTCCAACAGGTTCTTTCCTTACAAACCTCTCTGGCTTACTCCACTATGAGAGTGGCTCGCCGGTTACGGAGACTCTTGACTTGTCCTTCGGATAAGACTGTCTATTTGGTCATGGTAAGATAGTCTAGGTCTTCCCCGGTACCTGAATCTGTCCACTTTCGCATTGTATATCTTTTTTGTCATTCTTTCTTCTGAGATTCTTTCTATATGCCCGAATCAACGGAGCATACCCTTTCTCATCTTTACACCGATACTATCTTTCATGCCTACTCGCTCTCTTACTACGCTGTAGCGAATACGTTCGGTCAGCTTCACTCTGCACATCTTCCGCAGAGCTCGCATTTCCACCGCATTCATTTATCTTTTAAAGTAACTTATTGTCTGAGTCATGGATAAGCGCACGTAGTTACTCTTATTAAAAATTATATCGTCCTATTTCGATTATACACGACTAAGTATTAATATAACCCTCATTATTGTACCTGAATGTTTGACATTCAGCTTTGTGTTCTTGAATACTCTTGGGAACACTCGGGTCAAGTGATGTAAGCGGATGTCAAATACTAACTCGAATTTCCATCATTTTGACTCTTATCTATTTTAATTCAGCACAATCGTGAAGTAGTGAGCAAGGCCATCTGCTGATTTTAATGACCCTGCTCACTGTAGCTGTTTACATTCACGCGCTGACCAGCTTCATTCCCATACTCTGTTAACTGCCGCGCGAATATGTTGAATATAGGTATTTGACCACACTGTCACTACAATTATGGCAGAAATATATTATTAAAACCAGACTCGATGCCACTTCGGACTGCTGTTGATATTTTTAAAGCAACGTTCAAGTAACACTGCCCGACCTCGAATTCGTATCCAGGAACTCACGATCGCCAGCTGCACCAAACGCCACTGCTTCAACAAGGCAGTTTCATGTAAACTCCATTATAAATATAACCGAGCGAAAAAAATCTTCTAATCTTATAGATAAAAATTGTCGCTAAACATCCAAAAATAATTATAAGTTACTGTGGAGACAGAACGAATAGAAATAACATTTTTATGGCTATTAGGACCATTTGTAGGCTTTCTTCATAAATTATTAAGACATATAATGGATAGGATATTCTGATCCCAGAGTGGTTAATAGTACGAAATACTCATAGATTAGTTTTCGTGCCGTGTTGACCCTTATCCCAAATAAGAAAATGATTCAAATTTTAACGCACAGATCTAGGTGGAAATTTTGCCTAAGCCCCCTATTTCCACGGTGAAATTTTACCTCTGTAAATACACGATACGAAAATTAGTTCATATTTCATTAATAATTAAGTTAATGTTTACTCTCTTTACATAATAGCTTCTGTTTTTAAGGTTACATTTCTTGTGATTATGTAAACTGACACTCATTAATTAAATTACTTACTATTAGACAAAAGTGCCTTTTCCACACTCCTTTATAAGGTGAAAGTTGCATCAGTCTCACTGATAGTCAGAGAAAGATACTTTTATGTATAGAAGAAAAAAGGAACAATTTACTTTCTACTTTAACATACATATAATGCTATCTTTCTTGGACTGTCAGCAGAAAATAAAAAGCCGTAATTATAGTCCCAGAAGATGATTCAATTATTGACTACTATTTTCCGCCCGCGACTTCGTCCGCGTTGACAGAAACCTTACATTTTTTCGGGATAAAAAGTATCTTATGTGTTAATCAGGTAATAAACTATCTGTGTGTCAAATTTAATTCAAAGCTGTTCAGCCGTTTTGCGTGATTGAGTAACAAACACCCAAACATACAAATTTTCCTATTTATATTTTGTATCTAAACTAATTATACTATAATTACAAAGTACTTTTTATCTTCTGCGGATGTCTTAGAAGGCGTTAAACTATTAGAGAAAAACACTATTTCACATGGATCAAGCATGTTACTATGGTGGTTGATACATGCCTGGTTCAAATATATCCGATACTATCGAATTTAGATCATCCTTGTTGCACCTTCCCGATCGGCTGGTATTTCTTTGTATAAAGTCTTTGAAGCGTAGCATCCAACGTTCGCATATAACTTTGACCGCTTAGCTTCAGGGCTTATGAGGCCGGTTCATGCAAACACGCTGAAGATAGTATGAAGGTATTGCTTTGCATAAAGTTAGAGATTTATAACGTGAATATTGCTGTGACTTAGAGCACTATATTGTATTTCCTTGACTCTTCAGGCTTCTCAATATGACTGGAATTCTTTGAATGTAGTTGTGTCGCGAGATAAATAGAATCACCTTTATAGTATTCTGAAGATTTAACGTTGAAATGAAGTCGATATGGAAATAATTGTTGTCATCACCTGCTGCATTATTGATTTGCAATATACAACACTTGTGCCTATATGTTTTCATTCTCTTATAACTACTTCTTCAAGATTGCATCATCGAAAGTCCTCCGTAGCGAGGTATCTACCTTGTTATAATCTGCGAAATATAATGAATAGCAGCTAATGAACCGTTATTAAAAACTATTGTGAAGATGTACGAGCAATATGAATACGCTCACAGACAGGAAGGCAGCGGGAAATAACAGAACCGATAAATTTAATATCGGAAACGCGCTCTGGCTCGACTAATGAGGCCACACCGCTCCAGCCAAGTCAAGAGTCGATAGATTCGTACAGTCACTAGCGAACCTTCGATTTAATATAAAGAGATTTGTTTGAAAATAAGACATTTTGTTCAGGAGATCGTGAAATGACTGCACCTAAAGAAATGTAGTCGGACAACAGCAGTTAGGCACAAACTTATCCAACTCGATTTGTGAGACAAGGCCTTTGCCCAGCCGTGGGACAGCTTTGGCTGAATTAATAGCGAAATAAATTTTACTGTTCCACGGGCGGGTAAAATCCTTTTTTTATAAAAGAGGGGCGAATAGAAGTTTTGTTAATAGATGTAGATTTGTGACCACCTGCTCTTGGAATTTATCCAGCTGCCCATAATGTTTCCAACTTAGCATAATGACTACCACATAAAGTGGTAACCGAGATCAACGACTTAGCGCATATTTCGGAGCACGGAAATGTTCAGAAATGGAATTGAAACCAACGCTCATCCATCTCCTACTGACTTAAGCTGAATGCTATTTAACTTGAGTTATCGCTACGAATACCATGATACTACAGGGCAACGATTTGCTGATTTATAGCAATCCGAAAAATTCCTCTTATATTTTTAAAGATATTTTTTTGTTTTGCACTTACCAGTTTTTTGATGGATATTACACGGCACGTGCATTTAAAGGGTAGGTGGCTCTTTTATACTCTGCTGGTAGAATCGATTATCAATTTACGGACGGAATGAGTGCACATCCTCGTACCATCGGACGTGCAAGCACGTTGCCTAATCAATTTCCGGACGTATCTACTAAAAAATACGAGCTCGTGAAAAATCTAACTAGGATTTACCGAACCACAAATTGCAGTACATTTAAATTAATAATACCATACTTTTAGGCTGCCCTTTTTGTAACGAATTTCAAGAGGTGAGTAAATTTCTTCACCTAAGTTTCATTATTTTATTAAGATGATTGGCGAAATTATCCCTTAATGTACTTTCCCTGAAAGTAATTTGCATTTAATTAAACTTTGCGTTTTCATTTTACTGTTGATCGAGGTTCTATAGAAAGATTTATATTCTACAAATTTCCTCCATCAATTACCGCAATAAAACAACTTGGGATTTTTTAAGCAATGTTTAAGTAAGAATTACGGACGACAGGTCTATTATTATTTATGTATGTCATCACGCTAGATCCCTTGCGGTGTAAGCAGAGAGTGAGAGTTCCAACAGTTTCTTTCCTTACGGACCTTTCTGCCTACCTCCACTCTCTTGACTTGGTTATCTGACAAGTAGACTTAGTTAATAAATATTATATAATATAAAATTATATGATTATGAATAATAAAATTGGTGGAGGCTTGTCATTAGCAATTAAGTTATTAAAATGTATTAAGTAATTGTGTAATTAGACTCTAAGCCTCCCTAAATATAAATAAATAAAAATAAATATCGTAACATCAAGTTAACATACTTTATACTGTGGCAGTGTAGGAATTTCCAAATTCATTGGGGAATTTATATTTTTTATCAATAATATTAGTTGCATTGTCGGTTTAATTAAATAAAGCCGACATAGATTTTCGCGAATTGTATGTATTTTATGAAAATCTTTTAAATTCATGTTTTATTCGTTTTAAAATCGGGAGGAAATTACAGGCTCGCACAGATTAAGCCACACTGACCTACCTAAATGAGTCTGTATATTTTTTTTATAAAATATGAGGCATAATATGATACCAGCAAATGGTAAGGCTATTAGTCTGGGTTTTTCTGTACACCTGGGGCTCAACTAGATTAAATGCTTTTTTTAGTTGCAATGTTCACTCCTTTCATGTCATACTTGGAAAATGTTTGTCAGTTTCATTTTATATTTTGTTTAAATTTGCAAACGGATTTCTTTTACCGTAATCGGATTGAGGATGATAGTTATTTGCCTTATACTTGTTTATAATTCGTGTCCTTGGTAATATTCTGTCCATAAAATAGTTTTTGATAAACCGTACTTTATTTGTATGTATAATACGTTTTCTATTACTTCTTATTACATATCAGTCACGTTTTGCTTTCAACTAGACAAGCTACAGATTTCAGCATGAAGATTTCTAGTTATTCTCGTGCAATAACTTGCTCTTGTGATGAAACAAAGACGTTTTCACTCGTATTTTGAATGTTGCGTTAAAACCTTCAATATTAAAAAAAACTTCACTACCAAACAAAGTTAGATCTAAATAGTGTGAAGGTTGTTCGCTCAAAGGGATACCCGTGTGGGGGCGGTTAGTTTCTACGCTTCAGAGGTTACACAAAGTGCGATATGCAACGCTAATAGGAAGACTTGAAATTGTTGCTACGAGTTTACTTATTAATAGCATTTAGTCGAGAGTCTTTAGGAGATAAAAAGTAATACGAGTTGAAAAAAAAAATGTGGTTTGAGCTAAGGCGTTACAATTGGAAAATATAATTCATGTTATCTGATCGGTTCGACTAGGCAGTCGGAACACGCGGTAACAGACAGACAAATACTTTGCTTTGTAATCTATGTTTTGCTATACCTATTTGACTTATAGAATAAAAGTCTCTTCTTTTAACATTTAGGCTTATTTACCTTAGGGCGAGGAGTTTTTTTTCTATTTATTATCTATACATAGATGTTAACAGAAAAGCAAGCCCGCATTCAGTCGCGTAGTCTTGGTAGTACAGAACATTACGGCATTCAAACTCAAATCGTTTATTTAACAAAAACCCTGGGGGATTGTTTAATTGTCATATTTACTTTGTTTTAAACTTACTTATCAACCACCGGATCGGAACGCGGACCTCAAACTGAAATCGTTTATTTTACATAAACCCTGCGCGGTTGTTTAATTGTCATATTTACATTTTTGTACACTTACTTATCTACCACCGGATCGGAACGCGGACCTCAAACTGAAATCGTTTATTTTACATAAACCCTGCGCGGTTGTTTAATTGTCATATTTACATTTTTGTACACTTACTTATCTACCACCGGATCGGAACGCGGCCTCCACTGAGAAGATTCGGCGAAAAACTCAGCGGGCTTTCTTTTTTGTCTAATATTTCATTACTTTTTTATAATTTTTTGTATAGATACATACATTTTTATGTTATACAAAATCATTAATGCGATGCAGCTCCAGTGTGATGCCTTACGACTGAGATATGAGACTAATAATAATATTTTGAAAAATATATGTTATAATGAATCACTTACAGGATTCTGGGTGGACCAATCTCCACAAGCAGCACCCGAATACTACTTGAGCAGCCATCAATTCCCTCGACCATATTAGGACCATATTATTCAAATTAGGTTATAGGGTAATCTGTTAACAAGTAATTTATGCTGCAAAGATTGCGTTTCCTGGCTCTCACAAAGAAAAGTGGTATTGACAACAACAAAGTGGTATCACAAATGTGAAGGGGATGCCGATGTAGTCCTAATTGCTTTCAAATGGCAATGAGTAATCACTGCTCTACGTTATGGCGCCGCCGAGAAATTACTTCAGAATTAGTTATGTTCACCGATGAAATCTTTTATACCATTATTTTAGGTTAGTGAATCTTTTCTACCAGTTAAACTCTACCAACTAAAAGTGACCAAGTTTATATTTTTCATTGTTTATTAAACTTTAGGGCCTACCCTGCAAGGGATCTGGCGTGATGGTATAGAGAGAGTTAGATAGATTAAACTTTTGGCCTCATCCAAATTGGACCGCAAGGTTCATTATTTTAAAACTGTGCGAGGATCATAGCCTTCGTTATACATACTAATATTATAAATTCGAAAGTAACTCTGACTGTTACTTTTTACACACCGCTGAACAGAATTTCATCAAACTCGGCAAGGAAAAAGATTTTATCCAGGGAGAGAACATAGGCTACTTTATGTCTCAAAACAAACTTAGGGGTGTGAAATACACGTTTGAAAATAACGCGAACGAAGTTGTGGGTACAGCTAGTTTTAATAAGTTTGTAAAATTCGTATATAATCACCAAATAAGTTACTATAGTATTTTTTACATAGGATGGGTAGTGACAGTTGTAATTGTCAAAGGAATTTAATATTTAATTTAATAGTGTTAAGGCATAAAACTATAAGTATAGAAACGGGGTATGCCTCTTATTGCCATTGAATAAACTATAATTTCGATTGGCAATTAGGCCTGTCACTACCCATTATACAAGTTGTAACATAATAAACGCAAGACCTCAGACACCCTGATTAGAGAATTGCTTCATAAATACAAAACAAAAACCAAATTATTAAATTTAAAGGGTTTTACCCCTTTTTAAGCACTTTTATACCCTAATTAACAATGAAACTTGTATGTGAATGTGTGCATTTTGAGAAATATAGATTAGGAATGCATTTATGATCTCCTTATTGCTATAATCAAGAATACATTTATTTTTTTTACAGCGCACTGAAGGAGTAAAAGCATTTTTTGCAAATTTAAAAAAATGTAAGATACATTAAAAATAGTTAGAAGTTACCGATTTAGAACAAACTACTTTCAGGTCTTGCGTTTATTATCTTACACCTTGTATGTAAAAAATACTATACTAAAAGAAAGGCCCGAAGTCTAACCTAAAGGTATCGTCCATTAATCACTTAAGGCTCGAACGAGAGGGGGGGGGGGGAGGTTGATTTCAAAAAAAAACAAAACATGAAATATCACAAGGGGGGAGGGGCGGTGTACTGAGATATCACGTGTATTTATTTTTTTGTTAAACGTGTGATTTCTAAACCGAAAAGCGGCAAATGACCTTGACTCGCCTTGAATATTTTTAAGATACTTTGTACCAAAAAATATCCCTGATTTTAGGTAAGGGGGGAGAAGGTTAATCTAAAACCTCACCACGTATCACCAGGTGGGAGGGGGATTAAAAAGTTGCTAAAAACATCACGTGATTAATGGACGACCCCAAAGAATCCCTGCCAACATATTTGACTGTTATATTAAGTCAAGTATTTGAAATAGTAATAATAATAAAATAACTCTCTTTATTCTATTCTAAATAACTAATTATTCTTAAAAGATATCAAACTTTTTGTTCATAAGTATAGGTACAAAGGTAGTTGTTCCAGACTCTCATGAACAATAGAAAAACCCCCTCCCCGTTCCTTTATCTATTTTTAGTACATTTTAAATAACTCATCGTCATTTACAGGTCATCTTAAATCCCAAGTACCTATCATGTTCACCAGCGCACCCTTATTCCGTAAAAAACGGGAGCCACGTTGTTAGTCTAGTCGGCGAAATCAATTTGACATCAAAAGCCACTCATTGATTTCCACAAGCGCAGTCTGGAAAGTGGAACGGTTTAGAGGCAGGAGCTTAGTTACGTACATAGATTGAAGAATTTTACACAATCAGTTAGTAGGTAATTGTCTTATGAAAAACGTAGAAATAATGGTAAGACTTCGTTATGTGCTGATAGACGGTTTGGTCCAGTGGTTAAGAGCTTAGGACGCTCCACCAACTGGATCAAGTGGTTGCGGGTTTGATATCAGTTCGGATCGAAATAAATCTTAATGTGGGGCTACGATTTAAAAGAATAAAAGCTATCTAACTTAAATTTTACCGGCAAACACATTTTGTATATTTCTGAATTTTTCAATAAAATTATTAAGATTTCAAACAACCTGTCCGCATAGTAAATAAAATGCTTGTTACAATAATGAAAAAAGAACACATAAATCATACCACTTAACTTAAATAGTGGTGGAACGCAAAGAATTTATCTTTTGAGCAAAAAATGTTCTTCTTACCGACCTTCTGCAGACTCTTAATTATTCGGTCTGGGTCGCGAGTGGTTTTTTCGTCTTCTTTGCGTTTTGTGACTCCCTGTAATTTTAATTCCGGATCTAAGAGAGCAGTAACGAGCAAATCGACGAGGCGAAACTTAAGAGCATGGTTTTAAATTGCGTCTCGTCTATTTGCAAGGGTAAGGCTAATTAAATCCAGACTTTAGGTATTTAAAAGGCAAGAAAGTTTTTTGAACTATTTTATTTATGACTTGGTTTATAACTTGTGATAGATAATAATAAAAAACTCTAAATTACTGTGCTGGTGATAGAAGAATTTAGCTTATGAACTATATACTCAAAAAGATGGGTCGGCATATTTGAACGAAAAATTCAAATTACCAGGATATCATAACTGGTACAGGTATTTTCCTTTTCAGTAAAACTTAATAACAAGATGGGCAGATGTGGTCAAGAAAGTCCTGTGTATCTGCAATGCCGGAGCGAAGTGGAAGAAGAAAATTAAGAAGGCAGACCCCACCATCAGATGGGAATAATAATTGCCAAGGAGAGAGAGAGAGAGTAAATCTTAATAAGTTTACCAATATTTGGTTCGGTTCGGGGGTTCAAAACCCGAATTTCCGTGGTGGACCCCACAAGGAGTCAATAATAATGAAAATTATTGTCTGCCGCAATGCATGCTTATTGTATGTGAATGGGTGTGAATTGGGCGTGAATTTTCTGTTATGTTATTGTTTACAACGAAATTAATCACTTTGATTGCACTGCAGAATATCTTCGACTTTCTTTTGGAAAGTCGTTATAATTCTGCGTATGGTGTTCAGTATTACTCCCAGCGTTAAGTTTTACTCTTAATTTTCCAGAATTTTTAAAAATCACACTTTCAAAGGCGATTAAATAAAATTTCAAAAATAATTCTATTCTTTAGATAGCTAGCAAATACCTTTCATCCATCGATCGGTCATTACAACAGGATGCTCTCAGGAAACGACTCCTGAAGTGGTGGAAATTCTCTTACCTAGTATTTGCAATGTGTTTGGATTGTACTTAAGCCGAGTGTTCTTGACAAATTCGAGGAGCGGTAAGCTGAGAATGAAAACCCGACAGTACGAATTATGTCATGAATTGAAAAGATTTATGATTATAAATGATTTGTTTGCTGATACTTAAAAAGATGCTTGTAAGATACTTAAAAAGAAACTAAAATTGCTTAACTTAAGTACGTGGAAAATACATTTCCACCGCGTCGAATTTTTTAGCATTCACGTGGTTGCTAATATTCCGTCCCAAGCGAAGCATTACTGGGCCCCGTATTCGATATGAGCAATTAAACACGTAACGCTGCGCGTTACAATAATTTCGTAAAATGATCGTTTAATGGTACTGCAGTGGCATAAGAAATACTCATTACACGACCAGTTCACGAAGTTATCATAACGTGCCATGTTTAGTCATAGCGAATAAGAACCCTTGACTACACGTGAATACGCACGATGCTTGTATTATGATGTATTAGAATAAGAAGTTCTTTTGGTGATTACATTCCAACAAAAAGTACTATGCTACGTTCCATTGTTAAATTCACAAAAGGGCCTAAAGGCTCCACTGAACAAAAGAGTTGTTCCACAATCCTCGCCCTTAATAGATGTAAATTATTGTAAATGGAAGATAAACATTATGAATTATTAGAAATAGGTCTTTGAATTTCACCAATGCAATACAATAAGGGTTAAGGGGTACATGGAGCGCCCGCCTTGAAATTAACGATTGGGTTCCATTGAATAAATTTGATCTCATTTGGATAACTTTGCAAAGCTTGGCAAAGTTATTTACTTATTTGCCTACTCACTGGTTTTTTGGTATAA
This sequence comes from Phalera bucephala, assembly GCA_905147815.2. Classification (NCBI taxonomy): domain Eukaryota; kingdom Metazoa; phylum Arthropoda; class Insecta; order Lepidoptera; family Notodontidae; genus Phalera; species Phalera bucephala. The sequence goes on from LR990612.1 coordinate 20,214,039, forward strand.
AAAGAAATAAAAAATTGGGACCGTACATTAAATATAACTACGGGAGTGAGGTTAAGATTAACATTTTAAGGAGGATAATTCACGATTTATTGCATAAAAACTGTTAATTTAATAGAATTACACATTTCCATCCACTAGCAACAGTCAATGTATAAAGATAAAATGTAGGATATAGTTGTAGTGACCCCTATACATCGCTACATAGTTGCGACTACCTACCAATAGATGGTACTGACGATTCGCGATACATGTCTAGAACGCGATATTAGAAAGCGCACGACGTGTAACATATATACAAGCCACCGACAACAACGCTCGGGGAGAGTGGCAGGCCCCGCTAGACACATCACCCGTCTGGCTGGAAGATCTTATTAATCGCTCTTAATAATCGCTGTAATATGGTTGAAATTTAAAATCAACTTTAATTAATTTTCCTACATAACTAACTAATACACATGGTGTAATTTAAGCGTCCTGGGTCGAAAATCCAGGTGATGTATACAATGACTTACTGCCCATTGGTAATAAAAAATGAATAAAAAACACTTCAATAAATAACATCTCCATAACAATACCATTTTAGCGCAAAATGACAGGGGCGGCGGTCGTAAGCTGGCCGGCAGATACCTTCGGTGTTCCAGAGTTTGACCCTAGCTATTATATTCGGATAGGCCAGTACGTAGGTGTTACTTATTGAAGTGTTCTTATTATTAATTTTTTATTACCAGTGAACAGTAGGCATATACCGTGTATAATTATGAATATTTATTACCCTATTTCAACTACATGCACCGTTCTTACTGTACTGTTAGTTAAATATTATTAATAGCAACGATACCTAATTTTACGACGTATTGTCCTAATTAAGTACCTACTCATGTGTGCATGCAATTTATGGTGCCATCAAATAAAACCATGAACACTTCTTTATACCTCATTCTAATAAATAACTATTTGGGTATAATTACAGAACTTTTTTTAGATATCGGAGTGTCTTAGGAAAGATATTTTAACTTCGACCAATTTTTTACGCGGGACTTATGATCCAAATATAGTCACGGGTATTTTAAGGCTTTTAGTATTAAATTAATGTTGCAAGCCAGATTTCATTTTTTCTCATATAAAATACATATTAGTCAATGATAGATATATGTGAATTAAATTAAAAAAACATGTGTTTACAAAATGCTTTTCCCATGACAAGCCTGGTATTTTTAGATCACACAGCAGTCAAGTGTGATCTAAGATTTGGATGAGTTTAAGGCTACATTGGTGGTTCTGTTATTATCAGAATATTAATGACTGGCGAAGTGATACTAGGTTTTAGTAATCTAATGAAACATTATGTGTGTACCTTTACATTGCAACATGTCTCTCATGGGACTATCTCATTAAAATTCTTTCATTATCGCATAATGTTTTGTGATTAAGCTAAAATTAGGAACCTGATTACGTCCTGCTCTGAAATCAACACTTAACGTTGAACTAATTTGACGACTGAAGTGAGGCGTACCGTCGACATACGTGCCGATAGCAGAGAGCTTAGCACCAATGATTAACGTTAGCGTGACGCTAGCGAGTAAGCGTGCTGTCGCATTCATGTTAATTTAATAAATTGTAGTATGACAAGGAACGCACATCAACTTGTTAGCGTCACGCGAACGTTAAAATTTTTGTGCCTCGATCTTTAAGGCAATCCAAATTAAGGATATCGCTATCTTGGGTTGTACCGTATTTAGCCTGTGAAACAAGCATGATAATGTGCCCACGGACTTTATCCAGCTGTTTCTCCCTACTTAAATATGAAAGCGCATTTTCATTTTTTAGGGGAGTTATGGAACGATAATTTAGACTCATACCAAGTTATATACCACCTTTTATCTAGCCCTACTTACGCCGTAGGAGTGACGCAACATGTACGTAGATATGGCGAAAGTGCCTCACTGTTCAGATTCGATTTTTTGTATCTGAAACACTGCAAAGATTCGAATCTCAATATGCCTCATTTGGAATATTTATATCACTGATTCTGAATAATACAACGTCGCATATGCGTGTATCATTCTGTGAGGCGAATATAAGATCGAGATTCAGGTTGGAATGAAATATAAAGTATTTTGTTCGTTCTGTAAGATTCGCGCTTTTGTGTACTGAATGCTGAATGTAAAATCGAGATTCAGATACAAATCAGTTATTATGTTCTGTACAACTGTTTTAAATTTTGTAGTTCTCGTTTATGTATCATATCACTGTAACGTATCAGTAAAGATCAATCCATGTCTAGAGGTAAGCCGAGCTTTGTTAAATTTATCTGAGGTGTTTTACGAGTGGTTCCAGTAGGTAATTGTATATTACTTAGGCGGAAGTAATAGTAAGTTTAGGATGCTCGCAGTCCAATGTCCACTGTAACAAACTTTTACCTAGGCAAGAAAATAAAACTGCTGTGTCTGTATTTTAATAAACAATACAAAAGGGTCGGCGTTTTTCTAGTCCCTGCACAAGAAGCATTGCTGTAAATTGTTGATTTATTTAGTTGGCTGCTTCTTCAGTTATCTCGTAAAAATCACAGAATCTATTTAATGGCTTTCTTATTTACATAGAAAAACGTTATAGTCTGATTTAAATAAAGCAATATGTTCTAGCCAAAATAGGGTAAGTGAAACCAGACATACGGACGGGCAAGGTCAGACAATCTATATCTATCGCCTGACCTTCTGCCTTGGGTATCTGATGATATCATCAGATATCCTGCGGTCGAGACAGAGAGAGCAAAATTCTGAAGGTTTTGTTTTAATCGCGAGGTCTTAGCACAATTTTTATAAAGACTGCTCAGCTGCGGCAGCTGCTTTCTAAGTGTTTTATTTAGGTTACCTATTAATAATACTAGTTACATACAATAAGTAATAACCATAAAGACGGCAATGTGCTATCTATCTATATCATCACGCCAAATTCTTTGTGGGGTAGGTAGAGAGTACAGAGTTCCAACAGGTTCATTCCATACAGACCTCTCTGGCTTTCTCCGTTTGTCATAGCAATGCACTAATTCATGAAAATTTTTTTGTCAGACAACCAGGATACTTTACCACTTGCTGCCGTAATGGTTAAATTTGTAAAGTTTTGACAAATTTCAAGCCCTATTTACACGTACAATATTTAATTCTGCTCATATCTAACATGTTTCAACATCATAACAACAGCGGAGTCTTTTAATGACTATTTAAAATAAATATATGATTATTATGACGGACGATTTAGCGCAGTGGTTAAGAGCTTAAGCCGCTCCGCCCAGTGTGTCTAATGGTTGCGGGTTCGATTCCCGCACGGGACAAATATTTTTGTGACCCACAAGTATTTGTTTCGGTCTGGGTATTTGTGCGTGTAAATTTTTATGTTTGTAAACGCACCCACGACACAGGAATAAATCCTAATGTCGGGCTACGTTTTATAAAAAAAAAACAAGTGAAATTGTTCTTCACTTTCACGGTTTTCAAAAATGGTATCAATGATTCAAATGAAGTATTGGTTCCCTCTATTAAAACTTTCCCCAATAAATTAGCTGACAAGAAATTTAACTTAGCACTAAAAAACTGATTCAAAGAAAGAAGTGAACTGGCGAACATAATAAATAAGTTTAGGTTCTTTTACTCATAAAGATTAAATTTTATGTCTTAAGTGTTTCGTTTGGTAATAAACATGTGATTTGTTTTTACGTTTTCTTACATTTTATATTCTACTTATATTATAAATGTGAAAGTTTGTATTTTTGATGTTTGGATGTTTGTAACTCAATCACGCAAAAACGGCTGAACGGATTTGAATGGAATTTGGCACACAGATGGTTTATTACCTGAATTAACACATAGGATACTTTTATTTTGGAAAAGTATTAGGGTCTTGTCTAAAGTCAACGCGGAAAAAGGCGCGGGCAGAAGCTAGTACATAATAGGTAGATTATAAGTGGTTTCTGTTGTAATATGTCTCTACTAGCAGCCACCCGCGTATATATCTTTACCTATAGCCAATGTGTTATTCTGATATATAAGCTGTGTTCCCCTCACTAGGAATTCCTGTGTCGTGGGTGCATTTACAAACATGAAATTCTCATACACAAACATCCAAACAGAAACAAACATTTGTGGGTCACAAAGGCTTTGTCTCGTCCAATCAAATATAATATTAGTAGGATGATCTTTGCTGTGGCTTACATTCTATCTGCATCTACAGTGTTTGTAGCATGGGAAAGTTTGTAATTCTTCGGTACCTTAATAAAATACATCCTATTCTTGTTGTTTGTGTATAATTCAGGTCTCGAGTGGTCTTCAACTCGGGCGATAACTCTTAATTTGAGTTCCAGGGCTTCATCACATGTGCTCCTGCTTCTACCCAATAAACTTTGTTTTGCGAAGAACATTAGCCAGACGTATTTTTCATATGAGATAAGTACTTGAATGTAGAGCTCTGGCGCAGATGTGTCTTATTTTTTAGGCGATGTTTGTTCTTTGGTTTTACTTTGTTTACTTAGGTAATTGTGTTGCGTCATATATGTTTTTTGTTTTGGTAATGAAAGTAGAGGTAAGTTTCTGAAGAACACGACTTTTTTTACTGAATCCTAAACTTGGAAATAAAAAGATAGGCTATACAGTAGAAGCACTTTACACAAGAAATAAGTTGTTTGAAGTGATGTGTGTCAAGAGACCCACCCGATGCCCTTACATTCTAGATACTGCACACAGGATCAGATACCCACGTCGCCGGCGAGGTCGAAGAATCCCTTGCCCGCCGGCCAGTGCAGAGTACTATGGCGAGACACCTAGTATACGCCCTCCCCCATAGCGACTGCCCAAGAAGAGGCCGTTTCTCCTTGAGGCGCCCTTTAGCTAGCCCCCTTGCCCTTCTGGCTCGAGCGTAGTGGTTGCACGTTCGCCCTCTTGTCCGGTGAAGCTGTAAAGGCCCCGCGGCCAACAGCGTAGATCATAGACACACACAAGAATTAAGAATAATGATTTCTAAGCTAAAATATTCGACTGAAATTACTCGTGATTAAAAATTTCAAAATATAGATGAGTAAGTAGTACTATTTATTAATTTAATCGTAATTGTTACAAAAGTGAACAAAATCCTACATTGATATACAAGGTATAAATTGGGGCAGTGCCTTTCTTATTTCAGACGTTTTACCAAAATTCCCTGACAATTGTATATATTATATTCCTATAGATTCGCATACATATACTTAAACCCGGATATGAAACAAAGGCCATTAGTAATTATCTACTCAATACACGTCATTACAATCGGCGCCACAAATATGTAGATTAGATTGCCTTTTGTATTGATACATGTTGCTGGTGGCGGCGGGCGGCTAATCAATTGTTATTATGTTTGTTTAATAAATTATGTACTATACTGAACATAATTGTTCGGTATAGATCGCTGAACCATTATTCGCTGTAACTAAACGTGGTAGGTTTGATTATAGCGTAATGGTCGTCAAATGGTATTCGGTATACAACTGGAGTACTTTTAAACTTCAATATAACGGATGATTTGACGCAATGTTTAAGAGCTTAAGCTCCTATAGTCTCAGCTTCGCACGAGACGAATCTTTGTAACCTACAATTTTCATGTTTGTAAACGCATCCACGATACCGGAATAAATCCTAGTGGGGGATACGTTTTTTATTAAAAAAAATCAATTCACGAAGTTATCGTAACGCACCGCGTTACGTGTTTGTAATTGTTTATTGCGAATAAGGCCCCTGTTTGTTGGCGAACCATTTATTTTAGCCTTTCCTAGTACACTTTCTATCTTTTTTTTTTTTTTTAAAAACGTAGCCCCACATTAGGATTAATTCCTGTGTCGTGGGTGCGTTTAAAAACATGAAAATTCACATACACAAATACCCAGACCGAAACAAATAATTGTGGATCACACAAAGATTTGTCTCGTGCGGGAATCGAACCCGCGACTATTAGACGCAGTGGGTAGAGCGACTTAAGTTCTTAACCACTGCGCTAAATCGTCCGTCATGTATCTATATCATCACGGTGAATCCCTTGCGGGGTAGGCAAGGGATGTGGCGTGGAGATGGCGGGTCTATTACCCCTTTTTGTAATTAATAATTCATATGTAGGATGATGATTTTAGCTATCGAAGTGTCCGTACGAGTAATGATTTATAAAAATAGACTTTCTATCTCCTACATTCAAAAGATGCATTCTTAACTAAATCTACTTCAAATTAATATTATTAGATTATAAATATAACCTTAGATCGAACTAAATGTTATAGGTTATATCTATCTAACAAGTGCTCAGTATCAGTACGGAGTCTGGAATTGAACTGACTCGAGCGTTTTTACAGCACTACTGTATTGCCTTTATACCGGCAATAGTGTTTCTGTATGTGAATTTGGTGTTTGTAAACGCACCCATGACACAGGAATAATTCCAAGTGTGGGGCTATCGGGTTTTTTAAAAAATAGAGTTGTCCAATGTCCAACTGGGACATCGGACATCGCCGGCGAAGTCTAGGTCCACATAGTACATGTCTACCAATCCCGCTTCGGAAAAGTAGGTGTGACGGTATCTGTGTGAGATTACCACTATAATTTGTTATGAAAATATACAACACTCTGTAGGTATGTTCAGTCCGTTGAGTTACAGGACGCAGACATCCAGTAACGGAAGTAGCTGCGGGATCACTTCCGCTTTCAGTTTGCCTCGCTATCAGTTATATATAAGTTAGTAGTATGTTATACTAACTTACGGCGTTTATTTATGTTGTGCTAACATGCTTTAGTTATATCTTAAGTAACTGAATTATAATAAACGTTATTATGCTGTTTACAAGCTTTTAATTAACTTGCAATGTTAGTATGTCTGTCTGTCTCTCTTTCCGGTTCAAATCTTGTGATTCATTTTTGCACTATGTACAGTCTATGACAAAGCAATAATATGGTACCATAGAGCTGGTCTGATGACGGAGTCGGAAGGTGGCGATAGAAACATGTGAGCTATACAATGTAACCCCCTCGTGTTAAGGCTTGTTAAATTGGTATTGACGAGTACTTTACAAATATATAGTGTTCAGGGTCTAATAATGAAGATGAAAGGTGGCCAATGGATCCACCCGACTACTTAATATAACCTCACCGTGTTTGGGCTCGTTGGATTTGTCTTGAGGAGTACTTTAGACACAATGTCTAATGTTGAAGCCGGAAGGAAGCCATAGGAACTACTTATCTATGCGAGATATTTTCGTTGTCTGTTTGCTATAAAAGCTTGTTTTTAAAAAGGCTATTTAAATTAAAATTATTTATTCTTCCCATATTGTTTCTTTTTAAGTTGCTTTACTACACATAGTTTCTTAGCATCCAAATTATAATTAATTTGGGTGCTAAACCTCTGTATGTTTTAATTATATTACCTTAATAGTTTTCCAATTGCTCATAACCTAAAAATAATAATAATATATTCCCCAATCAGGTATGGCACAGATGGTGAGGATTTCGCTGACGATGTTAGGTCCCAATGTAATTTTGTCGATCCTCTCGTCGTACACAACTTTAGGCTCTGGTCTGATATGGAGTTTTTGATAGAAACTTTTTCCAACCAAAGATTTGAACCCAGGAACTGTGATGGCTACGCGCAAAAGACTTCACTAGACCGAAAAGTGCTTATATATACATTATTATTTGTACAAAATTTTTTATTTACTAGCCCATAAAGACGGAAAATTACGTGAAAATGAATAGACATTAGCACTAATAGTTTACTTTATAGCTATAAACAAAGTACTTACAATACTCCATAACCGTAATCCTATGATAGTGGGATACCTTTTATAAGACACATCATGTTGTTTTAATGTAGATGAATAGAAATGGAATGCGAACGTACCGGAAAATGTGAGGAATCATGCTGACAAACCGTGATCGAACGTGTGGGAATGAAAGAATGAGAAAGCTGATCTTTAAGGATGATACACTATGAAAGACACGGGTTTATTCCGATAAGAAAGAGATATCTATTTCATTTATGAAGAAGCATTTTTGTCGGATTAACAAACACAATATTCTCGAAATTGACTGCATTGAATTGACTGGTTAACAAAGATATTAATAGAATTATCAATAATCTTATCCTTTAAGTTTCATTCATTTTGTTTTGTCTTGACCTACTTTCCATAAAAATAATAAAAATTTAACGGTAAACGTAATTACAAATTAAACCTATTTTTGCAAAAACCTTCGTAAGTAATCTGCTCATTTTCGTCACTATATCATTTTTCTCTGTGACTCATTATATAATTCATTAAATAAATCTATCTATCTATCTATATCATCACGCCAGCTCCCTCGCAGGGCAGGCAGAGAGTTCAGAGTTCCAACAGGTTCTTTCCTTACATACCTCTCTGGCTTCCTCCACTCTCATAGTTTGTCTCATACACACTCGCCGGTTACGGAGACTCTTGACTTGCCCTTCAGATAAGATACGGTCTGTTTGATCATGGTAAGACAGTCTAGGTAATCCCCGGTACCTACATCCTTCCACTTTCGCATTGTATATCTGTTTTGTCATTCTTTCTTCTGACATTTTTTCTATATGCCCGAAACAACGGAGCATACCCTTTCTCATCTTTACACCGATACTATCTCTCATACCTATTCGCTTTCTTACTACGCTGTTGCGAATACGGTCGGTTAGTTTCACTCCGCACAACTTCCGCAGACATCGCATTTCGACCGCATTTATCCTGCTTTTATTCTCCTTCTTATATACCCAACTCTCACTGCAATATAACAGCGCTGGGACAAGTACTCCGTTATGCATGGCCAGCATTGGCTTCAGTGCAGGCTCCCAAGTAGTCTTCCCATCGCACCATTCACTCTATTCCCTGCATTCACTCCTCTCTATATCAGCGGTGTATTTCCCATCCTCACCGAAGGCGCATCCAAGATATACAATCTCATTCACTTGCTCCAGCACATCGTTACCTACCACAATCCTTGCATTTGTTCTGGTTTCTTCCCGATCAATAACCATAATTTTGGTTTTCTTCACATTCAACTGTAAGCCATTGTTCATGCAGTCGTCTCCCATAACTGTGACTAGTGTTTGCAGATCAGTGGCTGTTGGCGCTATCAAAACCGCGTCATCTGCATACAGTAGGTGTTTTACCACTAGATCACCAATTTTTACCCCTTTATTCATCGCATTCAGGCTTTGAAGACTTTTATCCAGATATATTATAAACAGTCTAGTGGAAAACACGCAACCCTGCTTGACGCCGATTTTAACGTCAAGCCAAGGTGACATGTTACCACCCACCCGTGCGCATGCCTTGCTGTCCACATAGGGGGACTGGACGGCCCGCAACAGAGTGCCGTTTATACCATACATGTCCCAAAGTCTCTTTCGCACGACTCTATCAAACGCCTTCTCCAGATCCACAAAACCGCAGAAAACCTTCCGGCCTACTGCCAGATGCTTCTCTACGATGTTACGGAGGGAGAAATCTTGATCCAAACATCCTCTTCCAGACCTAAAACCTCCCTGTGCCTCGCACAACATTTTATCGGACTTCCCGCGCATTCTCCGTTCAATAATTTTACCGTACACCTTAGCTGCCAGGCTGATCAAACTGATGGCCCTGTAATTGGCGCAGTCATATTGTGAGCCCTTGCCTTTATACAAGGGTACTATGACTATTCCCGCAGCTTTACCATTTTTCATACTTCCTATCGCCCATTCAACTTCTTCCATAGTGATGTCCTTTGTGGATTCTGGTGCCGTAAACTCGCCTCTGGGCTTGTCTGTGGCACCAGCATCCGGGGCATCCTCATACATTTCTCCAAAGTATTCACTCCACAGGTTTAGCACAGCTTGTGTGTCTGCAAGAATGTCAGCATCTTTAGATTTTATCTTTTCCATTCTGGAGCCTGACAAATCACCTAGAACCTTTCTCACCTTGCTCCAAAAGAGTTTGATGTTGTTCCCGAAGTTCTTCGCCAGCCTCTCCTCCTCAATTACACCAGCTCCTTCAAGCTTTTCTTTCACTAAAATTTAGGTGGCATTCTTGTATTGCCGATATATTTCTTTCTTCATCTCTGTCATACTGCCATTTAGATTCAAAGAAGAAACATAGTCCAGCCACGCTTTCTTCTTACTTTCTACAGAGCTTTTTATCTCTGCGTCCCACCATACATCCTCTTTTGCTGTGCTATGCTTCTTTGAACAAACTCTCTTTCAGGCAATTCCAGCATTCATCTTTGTTGGAATCCGAAGAACCTGCTATCAAAAGCTTGTCCCGGACTCTGTCTTCATACGTTCACCTCACGCTCTCATCTTGCAACTTTTCAACATTGATTCTTTCAAGGCCTCCGAAGGAGATACGCTCGCCAGTGCTTCCACTTCCTGAACAAACCACTAAACCGCGCAATTACGAGATAGTGGTCCTATTCAAGAGTGGGGCCTCTATACGCACGCGTTTCTTGAAGTTTACTTCGGAGACGGTTATCTATAAGGATCAAATCTATCATGCTTTTCTGTTCGTTTCTTCTCCACATTTACATATGAATATCCTTGTGTTGGAATATTGTATTATACACAAGGAGACCTCTTTCCAAACATACATCTACAATAAGCTTACCTAGATCATTCACTCTCTTATCACCATTAGGATCCAGAGCAGCGCCGCAAGTTTGCCACCTGGTTCCCACCCATCCGTTCAGGTCGCCACACAAAATCATTTTTTCATTCGTATCAGCCAGATCCAGAACTACCCTGACATTATCCCAAAACTTCTCAAGGTCCTGGGGTGTCGACGAGCTTACGGGAGCGTAGGCTCCAACCAAAAACACTCTAGTGACACCCAGTTTTAAACGGACCCAGAGAAGTCTCGCATCATGCAGGCCATCTTTCACTCCAGAAACCTAGTGACGGGACAACAAGATACCCACCCCCATGCTGGCACGATCGCTCTGTGGCACTCCAGACCATAGAGCAATCATGCCGTCAGGGAGATCACAGGTTTCACTGCCCCTTCGCTTAGTCTCTGTTACACACAGAGCATCCAGGCGTCTCTCTTTCATTACATCAATCACCTCATGCATCTTATCTTCCATACCACCTCTTACATTCCAGGTGCCTATTCGGAACTCTTCACCAGTCTACGCAAACTGCTGCCTGACTGCAAAGTCTACGATAGTTTATAAATATTTAGTAACATACAGAAAAAACGGGTAGACGATAATCTGTCTTTCATACAACCTACCACCTGGGAACTAATGCTCAGTACCTATAATTACAGAACACAAAAATCCATTACTAAAGAAGTACCTTATTTGTACGATTTAACATTTAATTTTCTTCCTTCATGGAAAATATGTTGATCCATTTCAGTTGATCGGAATGGAATACCCGAACGTAAATTCTAGCTTACATTTAATTCAAAGGTAGAAGTTAGATCTTAAGTTAACATTTGGTAACTACACTGTACCAGACTTTACACACAGAAAGCTATTTTTCGCGGTTTATTTTGATTTTTAAGTTCACGACGTTTCGTTTAATGAGTTCTGTCCATCTTGTGGGTCACCGGCCGCATGAAAGTTGATCTTCTACTATTCCTTGTACCATTAATCGTTCCAATTAGCTTTCGTTGCGGATGATATGTCCAAACATTTGAACTTGCACAGTCGACGAAAGTCTTTGTTTGATGCGAAGCTCTTTTAGGATAAAAACATTAGTGCGGTGAGCAATCCATTTTATCCTCAAAAAGCGCATCCAACACAACATCTCAAGGACGTTAATCTCTTTGCTACATTTTTAATGGATTATCCATATTTCAGCTCCATATAGGAAAATAGGAAATATTAAACATCTCATTAAGCGAACCTTGATGTTTTTAGTTATGCGGCTATCTTTCCATATCTTTGTGAGCTTTTTCACGGCTGATGTTATTGTAGCACACCGTCTTTTGATTTGTTATTCGCAACTTCCTGTATTTGTGATTGTGGATCTCAGGTAGATGTAGCTCTGGACAACTTAGCAAATAGCCATTTCGCGTAAGTCAGGTCGATTATTAGTCTTACGATCCACCACAATCACTTTGGTTTTCTTGCGGTTTATAGCAAGGCCAATATCGGAACTGGTAGTTTCCAGAAGCGAATGAAACCGTTCTATGTCTGCTTGTGTCGTCGTAAGAGGAGTAGCATCGTCTGCATATCTCAGGTTTGATATCAACCGATCTCCAATTGATACACTCTTGTCCCAGATTTCTAAAGCGACCCGCATTATGTATTCGGTATAGATATTAAATGGTATAAATATTTATGTTTATAAGTAGGTAGATATAAAAATATGCGGATCAGTCGGAAAAGTCAAAAACTTGGTGATCTCTGGGAGGCATTTATCCTGCAGTGATCGATTTCCGGCTGATGAGAGTAAAACGCACTTAGACATTTTTTTTTAATAATATGTCCATAGATTTATATTAAGTTAAACTTAATCTATAACCATTATGTAGAGCGACTTTATATTTACATTTTATTTTATACTTAGGATGGTCTATTGGGATGTAAAAGTTAAAAAACACCGCAAGGGATCGAACCCAAAAGTTTGAATCTTCCAACTCTTCTAGAATGTTTTAAGATTACCTATTTTATTTACTATGTAATTTTATAGTAAGAACAAGCCTTTACTGGTTAAGATTTTCATAGGCCCATTTATTTTGAAGGCTACAAAATAACTTTGTTTTAACTTATCACACGATGAAATATTTTAGATGCAAGAAATAAAATGTTATCCCGTAAATAACAAAATTTATCATATGCTTTACTTTTCTCTCTTATGCAGGACTGACGGGCGACTTAGGCCCGTATTAAAGAATGTAAATCAGTTGTAAAACTAACAGTTTAGTACAACATCAGTTTTTTAAACTAGATTCACAACTGATTTACGTTCTATAATACGGGCCTAAGTCGCCCGTTAGTCCTGCATACGAGAGAAAAATAAGGCAAATGAAACACTTAAGTGCTTAGTGAACAAAAGTTACAATGTTGTTTATTAGGATTAAGGAAGTAATAAGTAAGGCATTTGACCCGCACAGTTCACTAGATCGAGCACTCGCGGATTTGGTTCCCATACGGGACAAAGTTTTGTGTGACTCGCATACATTTTTTTAACTCTGAGTACATATGTACGAGAGATTCATATGGTACAAAAAAACTAATAAAAAGGCAATGTGCGTCATTACGACCATCTCGCGGTAGTGATATTTCTTATCCCAGGCCATTTAAATGTGTTTAAATAACCAGTGTAAGCCTGCTGACAAATTATGTAAAATATAGAGTTAGGAAACTACGTAGTATACATGGCTGGTGGCAAAATCTGGTGTATGTTGGAGCTGGTACATATTTCAAATTTTCACACAATATTTACTTTATTAAGAGCTTTTACGCGATACTACCATTTGCATGTTGCTTGGTGTCGATACGGCTTTACCATAAAACATTACAACACATTGTGATTTCTAGCGTGGAAGCATTATAGAGTGCTGGTTTCAGTTAGTATTTTAGTATAGCATGCTGACAAATGTAACCCTGGTAAGCGTTTACATTTTTCTTACAATAATTTCATTATTACTAACTTGAGTAAGTAAATACTCAAAAAGCGTGGAACAATGCATGACAAACAAAATAAATGTAGGAAATAAATTCATTTTTCGGGTTAAACATACAGCATTTAGATTAATGTCGTGATAGACGCGTTGGTTCTATATTTTATTATGTAAATGAAATGCACCTCATTTCCCGAAAGCGTGCCGGCGACAGGAACTTACTTGGAAGTAGTTTAGGCTGGGGCGGAAGGAATGTGGCGGGCGCTAAGATGGCCGCCGTTATGTTCGCAATCTGTTATTTGCTCGTGCGTGTTTGCTCTGTGTTTAATAATAAGCTTTACCAAGCTCACACTCAAGTTAGTCCATGCAAATAACAACTTTGTCTACGTTATATGCCGTTAGTTCGTAAAAGGGGTATGAACAACATAGCAAAATGTTTAGTTAAAATAGCTAGAGAACAGTACTATGTTTAACTTTGTGACATAAGGGATTTAGGTTTGTATGATTACGATGATATACGAAAAAATTGTGACCAAATACCCAAAAAAACGTCATTATTAAATACGTAATAATGAAAAAATGCTCATAGTTGTAATTGCTCATTTTGCTCATTGTAAATGTCAGTTGTATTGGGGAGGCCTATGTTCGTTTTTTTCTGCAGTAGACGGGTGTAGACTGAGATGATGGCAATGATAGGAAAGACGAAAGAAACATTTAAGAATTTTTACTGTAACGAAGTGGACGTTGATAAAGTATTTTTTTTACAAACTGACTGGATTGTTTTTTGCAATAGAATCATATCTTTCCTTCTGTTTTTATAGCTATGTATCTTAAGTATAACATCACCAGAACAGCGTCCCCAGCGTGTGCTATTTACATAAGTGAATACACGTTATTAGTGGCAAGATGTGTGCGCTCTACATCTCAGCATTTCTGTATACCGTTTAGACTATAACGATCATACGCCGTACGGAGATATGGATATCTACACTCTGGCACTGTCAGGTACTCAATATCTGAACAATAGATTTCGTATATAGAGTAAATTGTGGTGAAAGCTTATGAATAGGGCACAGTAAAATGGCCGTCTGCTGTGCTTAGGTTGCTAGATATGCATTTGGCAATTTAATTCATCATTAAGTTTACCAAATTTTGTAGAGTGTTATTGGAATAAACAAATATTATACATACGTTTTGTGGTTATTGACATTATACATAGGTTGATTAAGGCGCTCGCAGCGCTGTGCTACCGCGGTGTTCTTAGCGGTCTCCGAGATTAAGTAGCGTCCGGCGCAGTTGGTCCGAGATGGGTGACCGTTTGTAGTGTTGCCATATTCGAGCATCTCTATGCTTCAGATGGCACGTTAAGCTGTCGATCCCGGTTACAGTTTAATGTGGAAGTCGTCAAGCCAAGTTGGAAGGCATACAGGCGGCTTGATAAATTCCAACATCAGGTGGCCAGAATACCGATGACAGATAGTCGATTTAAGATGGCGGACGGCGCTGCGTTGTTAGTCTGATCGCGGAGCAGCTAACCTGCACTGCATTCCATGTAATAGTGTGCCGGACAAGACACCAGTGTTATTTAAAGATTTCCTTATTGTTCGACCACCATGCGGACAACTATGAAAACAAAGATAAATCCACCTTTCACCGTTACCAGCATTGAAACGGCCAACCAGAAAACCAAAGCGCCGCTATATATAAAATTCTGGCGTGAGAGTGTTCGTTATTCTTCTCCTCCTAAACGGCTTTGATGTTTTTTTTGTACTTATGGGTTCACCCAGGTGGTTTTTAGCTATAGTTGGACCCGGTAGCAGTGGGAAACTAAACTCAAACTCAAATAATTTATTTTGTATAGGCTTTGCGGGGGCGTTTAATAATAGTCCATTTTAATTTTTTCATATCTAGTTTAATCGAGAGTACTCACAAACCGCCTCGCCAGAAGACTTGACGAGTTCCAGCCACCGGAACAAGCCGGGTTTCGAAAAGGCTACAGCACCGTAGACCACATCCATACTGTTCGGCAGATTGTACAGAAGACCGAAGGCTTTCGTGGACTACGAGAAAGCCTTCGACTCCATCGAAACCTGGGCGGTTTTGGATGCTCTGCAGCGATGTGGCATCGATTGGCGCTATATCGAGGTGTTGAGATGTCTGTATGATACCGCCACAATGACCGTCCAGCTCCAGGACCAAAAGACCAACCCGATCGAGCTGCATCGAGGGGTAAGACAGGGGGATGTAATATCCCCCAAGCTCTTCACCAATGCACTCGAAGACGTCTTCAAGACGCTGGACTGGACTGGGCGGGGCATTAACATCAACGGCGAATACATCTCACACCTTCGGTTTGCCGATGATATCGTCATCGTGGCAGAGTCACTGGAACAGTTGAGCGGAATGCTGCATAGCCTAAATGGAGCCTCTCGAGGTGTCGGTCTCGGCATGAACTTGGATAAAACCAAGATCATGTTTAATGAGCATGTCACGCCGGGACCGATCTACGTCGATGGTTCGATGCTCGAAGTTGTTCGGGAGTATGTCTACCTTGGACAAGTTGTCCAATTTGGTAGGAACAACTTCGAGAAAGAAATCAACCGCAGGATCCAATTGGGTTGGGCAGCATTTGGCAAACTACGTCACGTTTTCGCTTCGCCTATACCGCAATGCCTGAAGACTAAAGTCTTTAACCAATGCGTTCTACCTGTTATGACTTACGGGGCCGAGACGTGGACACTCACAGTGGGACTAGTCCACAAACTCAAAGTCGCACAGCGGGCTATGGAGCGAGCTATGATCGGCGTCTCTTTGAAGGATAAAATTCGTAACGAGGTAATCCGACAAAGAACCAAAGTTACCGACATAGCTCGCAGACTCAGTAAGCTAAAGTGGCAATGGGCTGGTCACATCTGCAGAAGGACCGACGGCCGATGGAGCAAGCGTGTCCTAGAGTGGAGACCGCGACTTGGTAAGCGTAAGGTAGGACGGCCCCCAGCTAGATGGACCGACGACCTCAAGAAGGTCGCTGGGACGGACTGGATGCGGAAGGCGGGGGACCGTGTGCAATGGCGCGTGTTAGGAGAGGCCTATGTCCAGCAGTGGACTACGATAGGCTGATTGATTGATTGAGTTTAATTACTAATTAACCACCAGATCGGAACGCGGCCTCCACTAAAAAGACCCGGCGAGGAAACTCAGCAGGCATGTTTTTATTATTTACTTCTCTTTCTTCTTTTCTTATTTTTTTCAACCAAATTGTGTGAGTCCAATGTTTAGGTTATAATTAAATAGTTTACGATCTACCTCTAATGTGATGCCTTACGATCGAGATATGAATCTAATGATTTTATATGTAGGAGAGTATTTAATGGATTCCAGATGGATCATTTCCCACAAGCACGCAATTACCCGTTCACGAGTATGACTGCTGGAAAAACTATCACTCCCCTCGACCATATTGGAGGGAAGGGAGTGACCGGCGCCAGACTGCGACCGCAAGTAAAGACATTATAGTGAGCATGACCAAACCAGAACGGCAAAGATGATAGTCAGATTGTGTCTACAAAGCAGCAATGCCCCAAGCTCGTCAGGCACAACACGCTACGCTTTAACATTGCCGTAATTACAAAAGAAAAAATCTTTAAAAAAAAAGGTAAACCGACTTTAAAAAGCAAAAAATAAATATTTGAAGTCGGTGCTGGTTGGTGCAGTCGGTTACTTGGCACCGACTTCAAATATTTATTTTTTGCTTTTTGAAGTCGGTTTACCTTTTTTTAAAGATTTTTATTTTACAATTTTATGTGACGAGTGAATTGTTTAGTAATATTTATATACCGATATTATATTATTTTGCTAAGTTGCAAAGTAAGGTACCTACAGGATTAATATAATGACTATAATAACGGAATCTATACATTCGTGCTGTTCGCCGTTAAGGAGTTCCCTCTTGTATCTTCAAAGTCCAAGGTCCAATACCAATAACAATAAAATACGACCACCTCAAAACTTTACTGAACCAAATGCAAAAAGAATCATCAAAATCGGTTCATAAGCAAAGGAGTTATAAAAAAAAGGTTGAATTATGAACCTCCTGTTTGAAGTTGGCTAATATACTGCTTAGTTCTATAGTAGGGTACCTATAGGATAGACGTAATACCCATAATATCTCAATTTACACATGCCTATTATTGGTCGTTAAGGAGTTCCCTGGTGTATCTTCTAAGTCCCAGGTCCAATACCAATGAAATTAAAATGGGACCACCGCGGAGCTATACTGAACCCAATGCAAAAAAATCATCAGAATCGGTTCACAATTGACGGAAATATAGCTGAACATACATAAAAAAAGCATACATACAACCGAACATAGAACCTCCTCCTTTTTGAAGTTAAAAATACATACTCTTACAAATACATAATAATAACATGGCACTTCAATCCCACGCGCTCTTATCTTCTATGTGGTTTGTTATAAAAACGTATACACTGGCCCATAAACGAATTGCTAACTCTGTGGAGACACGTGGCATGGTAGCAAGATTATTTTTACTTCGAGTTACCGTATTAATGTCACCTAAGTTTTCAAATATATCAATAATATTTCTCGTATATAACAAATTTTCATATATGAATTGGGATCAAATAACAGTTAGAATGTTTACTACCTTAAACTTATCTTTAAGAGATTCTTTAGGAGCTAGATTGTAGATGGTTCTAATAGCCGATTTTCTGCAGTATGAACCCATGTTCAATGTCTATGGTATCAAGGTCTGCAGAGCACCCCCAAAGCAAGATTCCATAGGACATAATCCTATGGAAATAACTGAAATAAACGATCTAGCCGTTTCAACATCGGTTAGGAGTCTCTTCTAGGAGTCTAGTCTATTCTTTTAACTGCATGTGCTGCCGACCTTAACTTGCCAAATAATTTTTGAATATATTTGCCACATTGTTATTTGGCATCTATGGTAATAACCAAAAACGAAGTTGATTCAACAAGATCCAAGTCGACTTCATTTAGTTGCACATTAGCTTAGGCAGGTAGGAGCCTCACGTTAGGCGTCGAAAATTAATGCACTTAGTTTTTTTATCATTAAGCAGGAGATTATTACTATTAAACCTGAAACCCTGAATACACAACTCTGGTAATTACGTTGTTTACATCGTCATAATATTGCGATTGCCTTTGAATTGTAAAAAAAGAGTTTTGAGAAATAAAACAATTTTGACCCCTACAAAGTAAGGCAAGTCATTAATGTACTATTAAAAACAGGAATAGTTCGAGGATGGAATCCTATAGAACGCCTAAGGTGACCTCGGATCCATTCGATCTTTTACCGTTGGGTTGATATCTTTCCGAATTCTATTATTTAGGTAGAATGCTAGGGAATCGAGAGCGCCGTGTCCATAGTGACCTAATTTATTTAGGAGTGGCTCATGATGCACGCAATCAAACGCCTTAGATAAATCAGAGCATATAGCAAGAGCAACCTGTGACTCTTCCCAGGAGTTAAATATGTACTTTAACATTTGTACTCCCGCATCTACTGTGGAACGGTTTTATGTTAAACCGAATTGGTTGTTATGATGTAGATTGTTTTTTTAAAAGTGACATAATCACATATTTTTTTCAAATACTTTACTTAAGGTGGGTAGGACAGAAATGAGGCGAAAGTTGGAAAGGTTAAAAGTACTACCTGATTTAAATTACGGCATTACTTTGCTATCTTTCATGAGATTACGGAATAGACCACTTGCAATACAACTATTAAATACCGGTGCTAATCGCGGAGCAATTACTTCAATTATGGACGAAATTATTTTTACAGACAGCCCCCATTGGACCGCAGTGTTCTTAATATCTAAAGCTTTTAATGTATTAATGATAACTTATGCATGGATAAAAGAAAATTAAAACAACATGTTACACTCAAAAACACTTTGTTTTACTAAAAAACTTCTAAAACTCAGTCGTCACATCTAAATTCGCGTTACTGTCCAAATTATCAATTTCTAGATGAAAATTTTACTGACAATATTGTTTTACTGAATATAGTTTTCCTAACAATAATGTTGCATGATGTTTTAATTTTATTAGAAGCGTCTATATCTTAATATAGTGTCAATTGTAAAACCATAATTGGCTTTAAGATATTATACTTATGTTCACATCTACAATTAACATAATTGTAGATGTGAACTGAAATGAAGAGCTATGGTTTTTGTAATAAAACTATTTATTACCATATTCTTTAACCTGAGGAATAGTATTGTATGTTTTTCACTATATATTACACTAGCAGTTTTCCGCAACTTCGTACCCAGTCGACAACAGTGCCACCTACCGGGTCTATATTATATAGCCTATGTTACTTCTGGATAAGGTAGCTTTCTAATGGTGAAAGAATTTTTGATATCGGTCCAGTAGTTTCCAGTTTATTCGTTACAAACATACAAATCTTTCCTCTTTATAATACTAGTATAGATATAATCTTTACTTTTGTAAATGCTCTCGGTTGGCCACTCACTAAACGATGCCCCGTTTTTGATTGATGATATTTTCTGTTTTAATACGCAATGATACTCATTATCAATGAGATTGAATAACAAATTATAACAAGTATTTGGCTTGATGTGAAGTGGAAAGCAAGGCAGTTTATTAGCTATATTATCTTGGAAGAGCTCAAGGCGACAGGCGGTTATCGGAATAAAACTACATTTCCTTTGTGGAGTGATGATATTGCTATTAAATACGACTAATTGCCCACAGTGATCCGAGTCCAGCCTATTTATTATTTCCTTGCTTATCAGTTTCCGATTAGTAAATATATTATCAATGCACGTTGCCCTCGTAGTTATCATCCTAGTAGGCGCTAAAAGTGTTATCAAATTGATATATGACTGTAAAAGAGTTAAAAAGCTACTGGTTACTGTATTATTTTCGAGTACATTATATTAAAGTCTCCACAGACAGCAATTGTTTTATTTGAGTTAGCAATTTTGAATAATACATGCTCTGATTTATCAAATTCATCATATCGAGCACCCGGAGGCCTGTTTATACACAACACTATGAACTGTGTGAGTTTCACACACGCTATCTCAATTACACGTTCAACAGAGAGACTCACAATAACTGTATGTCCTTTGAATTTTATATTGTTATTCAATATTATTAAATCAGGTTTACTCTGCTGAACGAGCTAGCAACTTGGTGATCTCTAAAATTAAACATTATTTTTATTATTTACATTATAACTTATAATAAAAACACTCACTTTAAACTAAAATATAAAATAAAACAAAAAAAAAAGACCTTAATCAAAAAGACCGCATCCGCGTGGAATGGTGGCAAGAATGCTGGCTGCGTTTCCTCGCTGAATAGACAGACCAATCTTTTGAGCAAGGAACGAGCCAGCCCTCTTGTCACCCGAGGAGGTGATCAGCGTAGGTGTTATTTTATTGATAAATTGTTTTGAAGCCGAACTCCATGGGCCCAATGTTTCTACGGCAAACGGCACAAATATATAATTGTTGCTAATAGCAGCATATTTGCGCCGTTTGCCCAGGTCCGCCTTCTCAGCCGCAGCTCCCGCCCTAGATATTGATTCCCTGAGATGGGACGGAGCCAATGTATCGACGCACGTGGCGTCCCATACAAGGGCCCGCCCCCGTTCCCAAGGGATCAAGGACATCCCATCGGGTCTCTTGCCATCATCACGGAAAATCCCCGCCGGTTCTAACACCGAAGGAACGTTGATGGTAGCAAGAGTCCTTTTGATTATGTCATTGAGCGAGCCGTGGCGAGAAAACCTGCCGGCACTTTTGCGGCAAGAGAGCCCATGGAGTCCGGATCGATCCACCTCCGCTCCACACGGACACCTGTGTTCTTCACAAATCGGTGCCCCTAAGCGAATACCTATCGCGATCCGGAAACTTTCACTATCCAGCAGTGTGCCAAGGTTGGATGCAGGGATTGAATGAAGCCAATGACCCGATTCCTTTTGACCCAACGCTAGTAAACGAGCACGGTCGCGGTCACTGACGATAATTTCGGCCAAATAGTCCTTCGCTATTTGCACCAATGGCATATCCCAAAGTTTTTGCACGTTAACTTCCTTTGGAATATTGTCATTGGGGCAAATCCTTTTCCAGGCCTCCAAAGCCTCCGCGGCGCCGGCTACTAATTCTGTGTTGGAAAGTATTTTTGAACACAGTTCCTGGACACTATAAACGGAGGCTAGGAAAGCCGGTAGAGCAATACTAGCAATTTTTCGCACGCCGATACCACCATGTCTAATAGGTAACGTTGCTTGGGTCCAGGATGCTTCATTTAAGGATAAATTTAGAATTTTCTCAAGGTTATCTTTGAGGGCGGTATCCATTTGGTCGATAAGGGCCGAGAATTTCCAGATTGGGCTTGCGCGAGTGGCGTATGTTAGTTTTGGAACGAAAAGACAGTATTTTAATATAGTATATGCAATATGGCGATTTAGAACCCCCAATCTGAAAGAATTATCCTGAAATTGTTTAATCTTAGATTCCAAGAAAGGTTTGACTCCGTCGTCAAATAGAGGGGCACCAAGAAGGCAAAGCGAATTGCTACTGAGAATTTTTACGCCTGGAGCAAACTTTTGAAACTTTTCGGTAATAAACTGCTTTTCATTTAAAGGAAGACTCTCTGAGACAAAAAATTCACATTTAGACAGATTTAATTCCAAGCCTAGATTCTTAAAGGTGCTGTTGATTTTGATGAAATCACTAAAAACTGTATTGGCTTTGCCACCTAAAGTGCCATCGTCTAGGTACCATACATTCAATTTTGATTTTAAGAATGAGATGTGTCGATGTATACCTAGACTGAAAAGAGCAGGGCCGAGAGGGTCTCCTTGCTGAACGCCGACTGCTGAATCTATACTGTTTTCACCAAAAATCAGTTTAGAAGAATCACTATAGCACTGCCAAATATAAGGATAAATTTCGGGAAGTTGAGAAGCTACTTCGTTCAGCAAGGCAGCCCTATCTAATGAATTAAAAGCATTCCTCACGTCAACCTTGAGAAGAACCTCCATCTCATTTGATAAGACGAAGGTTCTGGTTGCATGAACTGAACATTATTTGTTCACTTTTAAACCAATGTTCGGTTACACAAAGAATGTCTATATTATTGCAATTTAAAAACAATCAATTTTTTCTTTCCAAATCTTTACTCTTAAGACCTTGGATGTTTTGATGAACCAGGTTGACATGGTATGAATATTTATTAACAATATTATTGCTAGAGATGTTCTCTGTTGCTTTATAATGTACATTATTTCAAATGTCACGCTTTTTATTGGGTATGTCAATTAAGTTAATATTGATATTTATGTGTCTTGCTGAAATTCACGGGCTTTACCCGGACCTTTGAAAGGCTTGCATGGGGGCATGGGTCCAACATGTAGAGGCCCTTTGCGAGAAGTTATGTAAGTGTCATGTAAGTCTCCTGCTGAGATCACTTGCTGAAAATGAAGAAACATAAACAGCGAACTGACCCCGGCAGGTGCAAGAACTATTGTAAATTATGGAAAGAAAACAAGGGCTACATAAATGAGGTTTGATGGACAAAAACTGGACTATTTCAAAGGGGACGGATACCGGCCATAATTAGTGATACCTAATTACCCGTGGTCGGCGGTGACTCGAAGCTTACCAGATGAGCTCTTAAACGGTCGCCCTTTTTTTTTTTTACCTGGGGAAAATCCTGCATAGGACTTCCGCGAGCCTCGGGGGAAGCTCGCGGGGCGTGTCGGATTCTTACCGACTAAAAACCCCAGGGTGGCCGACATCAGCACTTTGGAGGGGCTCCGGGATCTCCGTATGGAACGCACCGGTGCCTCTCTTGTGCCACGCTCTGAAGAGCCCACCTTCGGGGGGAGACTTAATGACACGCTTCCCCCCCGCACCAACGCGGTGCTCACGGCGACGTGGGCCACACCACGCCGCCGTCCTCCTCGGGGTCGCTCGTGAAGAACGCTCAAGGCCCCCGCCCCTTGTGTCCGCGACCCAGAAGGCCCCCCTGCTGATGTTGGTGCAGGGGGGGTCCCCCGCCAGATATTACGGCGGGAGACGCGAGTTAGCCCGTATTCTTAAGCCCCGGGCTATTGGGCTGGGGGGCCTGGGCGGGCTGTGCCTCCGCCCCGACGCCGTCGCCTTCGTCGAGCAGGATCGGCCCTTTCCCGATCCCGCTTGGCCTCCTCCTTTTGGGACATCACAGTCTCGCAGAAGGAGGATACGGCCCCCCACGCCGATTCTCCTGCCAGCATAGCCGCTACTATTGCCGGCAAGGAGAGGTCCGGTTCGATCCGGTCGACCAGGATCCGCCGCTCGGAGGCCCACGCTGGGTCCACCGCAGTGGTGACAGGTCGTCGTCGCCTCGCGTCCGATCTTCCTCAGATAATCACCGAAGCAACCATGACCGGTGATTATCTAAGTAAGTCTATAGGTGACTCGCCCTCTCCTCCGCTGGTGCCAGGCTTCGAAGGACGGCAGGATAGCTTGGACGACGCGCTTGCGCGCGATGTGCTCTTGACTAAGCCTCGCGCGCCACTCCTACAGAGCGCGCCGTCGTTCCCGCCGTCTCACTTCTTCGAGCGCAGGCACGCCCTCGCCACTTTGGCGGACGCCACGAGTCTGGTCGTAGACCCTCGCGTCCATGTCCGCCAGGATGTCGAGCGGCGGAAAGCGCGCCAAGAGTGTTGCCGCCTCGAAGGATATGGTACGGTATCCACGTGCGATGCGGATGGCCATCTTGCGCTGCAGGCTCTGGATCTTCATCCTGCTGCGCCGGACGCCCGACAGTCGGTGTGACCACACGGGCGCCCCATAGAGGGCCACCGATCGCACGACCCCCCCGTAGAGGCGGCGCTCCTCCTCCGACGGTCCCCCAAGGTTGGGCAGCAGTCTGTGCATAGCACCCAATACCCTTTCGACCCGGGGGACTAGGCGCTCGAAGTGCTCCTTGAAGCCCCAGCGACTGTCCAGGGTGAGGCCTAGGCACTTTAGGTACCTCCCCACCCGGACTGGCGAGTCTCCAACGCGAACCCACGAGTCGGGTGGTTCCCTGCTCCTCGGCAGTTTGTGGAACCATAGCGCCTCGGTCTTATGAGGCGCTATCTCCAGGCCCAACTCGCGGATCTTGGCGACGACGACCTTTGCCCCAAGCTCGGCGAGCCCTATGGTCCTCTCGAAGGTGTCCCCCTCGGCCAACACCAATGTGTCGTCAGCGTAACATACGACGCTGACGCCGGGGGGGAGATCGACACGCAGGACTGCATCGTAAGCGAGGTTCCATAAGAGGGGGCCCAACACGGACCCCTGCGGAACCCCGCAAGACACTTCCCTCCGGTGCAATGTACCGCCCTGTCCGATGTACTGGACGTATCTGTCGCGCAAATAGTCCCCGACCACGGCCTGCAGGTATAGGGGGACGCGATGATGTTCCAGCGCCCCCAGGATCGCGCCCCAAGGCAGGGAATTAAAGGCGTTGACGATATCCAGACTTATCGCCAACGCCATCCCACCCCGGGACACGGCCTGCGCCGACAGGGAGCGGACGCGAAGTATCGCGTCTAGCGTGGAACGCCCCTGTCGGAAGCCGTATTGGCTTTCAGCCAGGTCGGGACCGACACGCGACAGATGCCCACCGAGACGAGCGGCAAGAATCCTTTCGAACAACTTGCCGGCCTCGTCTAGCAGGCATATGGGACGGTACGCAGAAGGTGTGTCTGTAGTCCTGCCTTCCTTCTTCAAGAGGACCAGGCGAGCCTCCTTCCAGGCCGTGGGGAACTTGGCGTAACGGAGGCAGCTATTGAATAGCCGCCTCAGCTTGTCCCCCAGGGCGGCCAGAGCGATCACCCACGCCCGCCCCGGTATACCGTCGGGGCCGGGCGCGGTATTACGAGCCCGCAAGCGGCTAACGGCTCGGTCCAGCTCCAGTTCGGTCACCTCCAACTCCTCGGTGTAAAGGGCCGACGACACCGTCGGGGGGACTGCGGGACTACCCCGAACCGTCGGGAAAAGTGCGTCGATTACCCGACGCAGCAGTTCAGGGTCGAGGGTCTCCGTCAGGGGGGGCACCCAGGGGCGAAGCTTGCCCAGCACCAGCCTGTAGGTGCGCTCCCATGGATCCCCGTCGAGTCCCTCTAGGAGCTCGCTCCAGGACCGAGACCTGGCGTTCGCAATAGCGATTTGGAGCGCCTTAGTAGCCGCTCGATAGGGCTCATAGGCTCTGGCCTTCTCCTCCTCGGTGGCTCGCCTTCTCCGTCGGGCTCGGGTGTACCGGCGTCGCGCGCGCAAGCAGACCTCGCGCAACTGCGCTATCTGCTGCGACCACCAGTACACCGCCTTTCGCTTGGGACAGCTGGCCCGGGGCATAGCGGCGTCACATAGCGCCGTCATCGTGTCCCGGAACCAGGTTGCCTCCCTTTCCGGATCGGGCCAAACCTCATCGGCGTTTTCCGGCCACGCCGCGACGCTGGCTGCGGCCTCGAGAAGATCTCGATCTAGCCGCTTGAGGGACCAGCGTCGCGGGGGGCTGCCTGCTCTGCGGCTGGGGCGGTCGGAGGGTCGGAGGGCCACATCGAAAAGGATGTGGCGGTGGTCGGATAGTGTGACCACCTCCTCCGCTACGCGCCACCCCGACAGCATGTTAATGACAGCGGGAGTCGCCCACGTTAGGTCGACGATCGACTCTCCCTGCCATCGCACGCACGTGCTCACGGACCCCCGATTCACGAGTCGGAGGTCCAGCCCAGCCGCCCACTCTTACAGCGTCTCTCCCTTTGGACTGTCTCTGGGGTTGCCCCACGCCCTAGAGTGGGCGTTAAAATCCCCCAGGACAATCAGCGGACGGGGTAGGCATCTGTGCACGCAGTTCGCCAGCCCGTCCAGGTACACCTGGTAGTCGGCGAGAGACCTATTGGGAGAGACGTAGCAGCCCACTATGACCATCGTTCCCCACTGCACAGCCACGTACCCCTGCCCCCGTTCTATCAAGGAGCAGCGTGGAGCGCCTTCTCCTCCCCCCCAATAGACGGCGACGGAGCCCGTGTTGTCCCCGAACCAACGAGGATGGTCCGGGACATTGTAGGGCTCCGCGACAATGCCAAGGGCAATGGACCACTCCGCAACGGTTTGCAGCAGCAGGTTCTGCGCGTTGCGGCAGTGGTTCAGATTGCCCTGCAAAATCCTTTTGGGAGAGAATTTTAGGCCTCCATTGGCTCTCCCGGCGGGCTATCGGAGCCCGCTTCCGTGGCCGGTGCCTCGGATGCCGCCTGGGGTTGTGTTTGGAAAGGGACCTGCTTTTTTCCCTTCCCTTTCCCCTTCGAGGGGACACATTTTTTGGTGTGCAGCCGATGATCTGCTGCACACCCTTTCGCGGAGCATAGGGGGCATTTAAGCTCCCGTGCCGTGCACGCGCCGGCCCTATGATTGGGTTCAGCGCATGCGTAGCACTGTGTGCTCCGGTCCACCCATTTGCTGCCCACTTGGCCCTTTTCGAGGCACCGGAAGCAATATAACGGCCTCTGCTCCAGCGCCTCGACCCTTGCTGACCCCCAGCCCACCTTAACGGTTTTGGCCGCCACAATTTTAGACATGGCGGCCAATGGGCACTGGATCCACATAGTTCCCATTGCTGTGGACGTACGGCGAATAGGCCCAACTCGAATATCAACCGCCGCACATTCGCCCGCCGCGGCAACCGCTGAAACTACCTCTTCTGGCGTCGCGGCGTCGTCCAGGCCGTAGAGCCGAATCTCACCCGTTTTTGTTGGGCGCATGATACGCACGTTGAGGTCGGATAGGACCTCGCACATCCGCGCCGCAAGTTTGTCGGCCTGGTTCTGGCATTCTGGGCCCTCCAGCTGCAGGAGAAGCGCCCCAGTCAAAGCCCTCCTCTGGGCCACCGTCTCGATGCCGAGATCGGCAAGGCGAATGCGACTTTTGGCCGCAGTCATGACCTCGGCATATGTGGTCTTCTCGTCGAGTACGGTGACCGATACCGCTGCCGTCGTAGGAGCCTTTCGCGGTCTCCTCGCACGCTTTTTACGCAAAGGATGACACGTCTCGGGCGCCCGTTGCGACGGACCCTTCTGGGCCTTTCTCGGCTTTTTGGTGACCGTCGCCCAGGACCCTCCCCCTCCAGGGGCAGGCGGATCCACCACCTGGACCTCCACAGGGGGAAGCTCAGGAACCGGCGGGTGCACCAAAATACCCGGCCTTCGCGCCTTTCGGGCCCTCTTATTGGCTGCAGGAGCCAGCGGCGCTGGCGGCTGCGCGGGCGACGGTTTCGGTGGTGCGGTTCTGCGATAGTCGCGACGGGGCTCCGACCACCACCAAGGCACTGGTGCCGTCTGAAGCCAGGGGTGGACGGAGGCGCCTTTCCGGCGGGAGTCTCGCCTCGATGGCGTCCAGCCGCACGTTGACCATTGTGCCAACTTCTACCATAATGGCGCGCATCCTCCGCTCCCACTCCTCCTCTGATGTTTGCGGAGGAGAAACTACCGGCTGGCGCGTTCGAGCGAGCTCCTCTCGCAGCGCCACCACTTGGCCCCTCAGCTCCGCCAGTTCAGATTGCAGGCGAGAGTTATCTACCTGTAGCTTGGTGGTCTCTGCCGTTGAAGTTCTCGCCTGTAGCATTTCTGTGGCCGCCTTAATGGAGGCCGCCGCATCCTTAAGATCACGTTGATACGTGCCCTTAAGGTTCCCCGATTTGGCAGCGACCCTCAGGATGATGGCCACATCCTCCTGGACACGCTCTCCAAGCGCTGCCGGAGTAGGGCCCTCCTGTGCAACGTCAATCCCCAGCGCGCTTCTTCTCACGCGGGCATCTGTCGACATTTGCGTCAGCTCTGTCTCGATCCCGTTCTTCGGTTTCTTTTTCCGGGTAGAGGTCAGGAGGTTACATTGCGATGACTCCGTGGAGTCTGACTCAACCTCGCTTGCAGCTGGTGTGTCGGTTTTTCGCAAAAAGCGACCTCTTCTATCGCGCTTGGTTCTGGCAGCGCTGGTGCTGACACCGCCTCGCCCTCTTTGCGCTTTTAGCACCTTTTCTGACGCCGGCATGAGTTTATGGCTGGACGTCGATTTTAATGCTATGCCACCTCCTTTCTCGCACTTGCGATTGAGCCCGCTGCTTTTTGAGAGCTCGGAGCAACGCTCTAAGCTGCCGCCATCATCTTTAACATACTCTGCACTCGAGCAGCCGGATTCCCCACTGCTCTTTTCCTCCTCCCTAACTTCAAAATTATTTTTATTCGGTTCCATTTTTAGTCCCACGAGTATGGGGGAAATAAATCGTCGACCCGGGCGGAGCCCCCTGCACCCGGGCAAGCCTATATACACCGAGGGGTCGGCCGGTGCCTCGGGTTGCCGCACTAGCGGCTGGTAATTTTTTAAAGTGGTTTTCTTCCACGCGGCCCAGCCGGCGAAGGCAAGGCCCCCGTCCCAGCGTAGAGCCGAAGCTCATCGTTGCCGGTTACGGGTTCGCCATCGGTGGTCCAAGACCCTGTCTGGAGGCGGGGTAAGCGCACACAAGACCCGACAACTAGGAGGGGAAGGGAAAGGATTGGGAAGGAAGTTAGGGATGGGGATAGAGAAGGGGAAGGGAAGGGTTAAGTTAGGGCTTCACGCCCTCTCTCGACTGCCGTTACCGCGGAGTCTCGCTGGTCCTCTCTGAAGCCCAGAGAGGTACCTAGAACCCCCGGGCAACGCTTCTCCAATTTTTTGCTGCGCCCCACCCTCTCCGAAAGCCAGAGATTGTGAGGGGCAGCATGGCGACTCCCGTCATACACGCCGGACTATTCGCCGCCGCCAGCAGTCCCATCGGGAAACGAAAGAGCTGCTGAAGACGCCCAGGGTGAACCACGAGGAGGTTGTCCGACCTAGCACCCCTCAAACGGTCGTCCTAGGGCAACTGAGGGCAACACCGTTGTGAGCGGCTCAGGGGTGTTGAGATGTGTGCTGCGCTTTCTCCGAAGTAATTAGCGCTGTTATGCCTTTTAACACTTCCACCCCTAGAGTATATCGACGTAGGACCGCATTATCTTCCTACGTCGATATAGCTCTCACGGCTTCTCTCTGGACGGCCAATTAAGGCTAGCCAGAGCCGAGAATCCTGCGGGCACCCTTCGGTTTCCACTCGACCGACTAAGACACGCCGAGTTGGGCGCCTTGACCGACTCTCCGAAGCACTCGGGGCCGTGGTGTCTTTACTCACCAACAGCTCGCCAGAAGCTGCGCTACGGCTAGTGCGCTATAATAATATATTGATATTATTATTAACACTGTCACCCATGTCAATAGTTATGGTTATATGACACATAACCGGTTCAAATTTCTGAATACATAAAATGGCAGAGACATACGTGTAGTATCTATGGCCAGTCTGAATTTGTTAGTAAATTAATTTCAATCAATATAACGTCGTTATGACTATGGGCCACATTATATACTATAACTAGATTTATGTCGTATATGTGGTTATTTTGTTCCTGTGTTAAATTACATGCATAAGGTAAGGCACATAAAACAAATTGACAATTGTATTTTTCACTAATTTCCAGTAGTCTATTTATACTACTAAGTCTTTCTTTTTCACAGAAAAGCTATCACCATATAATATTACAACGGTGGAGTATTTGTCGGATTCGCTTGAGCAAATATAATTTATTATATATTCAAAGCTAGCTCTGGGTGAACACAAATTAATAATTTGATGAGTGTGCAGGTAATTATAAAAAATAGAACCTAGCCCCTATTACCTAGTTACTGTTAGTAATATATAAATTTCTGCGTCCTGAGTGACTAATTGAGAAACTAAGTTGGGCAAAGTTCCAAATAGTTCTCTTCTTACAGACATCTCTGGCCATATAAAGTTATAGATATAATATATATATATAGTTATATTTATATTCTTGATGTAAGTATAATTATTTATCTTTATAATCAAATACGACATAACTATGCACGTCACGGGGCACAAACACGTCAATGCTTATTTTAGTTAAGTACTTTAGGGTTTATCTAGTTTATTACCATGTAGGAGATAACCTCTTCACATTAAATGAGTTAACTGCCGTTGCCAGTACATTAGAACACGTGTTTGCGTGTTTGCTATCACGTTCCGATTAGATGCAGTGTCATGAGGGGTCTACTGATTTGTATTGTTATTTTTAGATAATTATCTATTCATAGGGTGATTTAAATAACGTATAATATTCAAAGCTTTTATTGTTATCTAATCCCTAACCTAAATAATTGAAATATCATAGCTAGAACTAATGAGATGTGTGGCATAGCGAATAAAACGTGAGTCACAGAATTAAGGTGTATTTTTTGGTGTGAATCTATTCGATTGTATATTAAATGTCATTTATTAAAACATATTTTTTTGATATTCTTATAATAGCTACTCCCTAAAACTGATAATTATAAATCAACCTATACCGTCCTACTTCTGCCCAAAAATCTATCACAAGATGAGGGAGTATTCTTTCTAGCGAATGAGTGATACTCAGCCCCGTTAACCTAGTGTAGATTAGCGGAGGTAGATTTGTGTTTAACAGCTGTTGGCATTTATCAAGCCAACGAAAAAGCTGGTGGTGATCAAAGGACGGAGACGTTTGAATATGGAAATGATGCCACGAACGTTCATCCATTTCAAACTAACCGAGCAGAAATGAAGAAATGAAATATTTTGTTAAATTATTCTTTCTCATTTCTCCACACTCAAATGATCGCTGTAAGAGAACTTATATTATGAGTTAAGCTCACCTTAGTGTATCACTTGTGAATATTACAATTATTTCTATAATGTATACAATATAGAATAAATAAATAAATTAGATGATCATAATAATATTACTACTATCCACGATATTATCATTCACCCTACGAGTATGTCTCTTAGTATGAATTTTGGCGCTGATGACGGCAAATAACTAATACTTTTCCTGTTATTTATAGTTGTTCACGTGTATCTTGGAAATTTTCTAGTGACCCTTTATCAATGACGCGTTGATGGTTCGATAAATGTTTATCAGTATTATTGACCTCATAAGAATAATTATTTATTGATAATTGACCTCTTTTACGATGTTATATGATTTGAGTTTGATAACACTTGTTTCATTTACTTCAGAGCGATCAATGCAGTCTGGTGTTATCAGAGGGTAAGTTAAAATTATTATTTCGTATAGTGGTTATTGTGTATAATGGTGACTTTGACTTTCATTGTATCATATTTAAAAATATAACAATACTTTTGCTTCCCCATGTATGTAAATGTTTTAAAAAGTTCACTCAAACTGGGATGGTTACAGTATATTTAGAAGACCAGATTCACAAACACCCAGATGAAAACAATTTTTTTTATAGTCGATGTTCATCATATTAGCACTTTTCATCATTCAACTAAGCATTTTACACAGTAATAATATTATTATTACTGTGTAAGATTAGAAAGGTACCTATTGCATCGACAGCGAGTGAACTGAAACTTATTGCTTCAATATATCTTTACGTTACAACTAGTTTCGATCGATCAACAATCGTACAACAATTTCCTATTAGTTACAATAATTATCTTTGTTTCAGAATTCACTAAAATGCATTCTAATTTGGTTATATTTGCAACGTTATCCATGGCAACCATTTCATTGAGTATGGGTGACAATGAAATCCTCGATCCCGAACAAGAAAACTGTGAAGATCTATCATCCTGTGCTTCTTGCATAACAAAAAGTTTTTGCACCTGGTGCGTTATCAAAAGCAAGTGTACTAGGAACTCCTGTGGTAACGACAATGTCATTTATCCCAAAGACATTTCATCAATTATGACTGGACCACAATTCTGCCCTAGAATAGTGGATTCGGAAGATATCTTGACCATTAGAAGTGGCAAGAAGTCGGCAATCAGTATCAAACTAACACAGATGCATTTGTATATGGCGTTCACACCATGGAAATGTAAAATAACACTTAATGGCATAGAACTGACGGTCGTTGCTAAGCTGATGGGCGATACAGTGTATTGTGAGTCGGTAACATTAACGAATAAAGTTAACGAGCCCTATACCTACGGGAGTGTTTTAGTTTTATGGGATTACACTAAGGTTTTTGACGGATCTTTTTCGTTTAAAGTATGCCGATGTGATCTGGATCCTAGTTGTATAGCTTGTAATTAATTAGTTTATAAGCTTACTTTAAAAGAAATATGTATGTATTAACATGAAGCGCTTGAAATACTGTATCTTATTCTTTCCAACCTATATATATTTGTGACTGCGTAAATACAAATAAGTCAAACAACTGTAGTTGTTGCTTCTTTGATATGTCTGTTCTCTTCCTATTTTTTAAAGTATGAAAATATTTTTGAAAAATTTTGCCATATATCTGCATATTAAACAAGTTTTGTGCACGTACGACAAATACAAAAATTGGAAAATATGTAACAAAAACCTATATACTAGCCGCAAAATGGGATGTTATCAGTACATGCTTATACAAACCTCACCTGAAAAGAATCAATAGGGACCTATCTATAATTGTGTATGAAGCGATCCCTCTTCTAAATTCTATTATATAATATATGTTGAGAGGATGAGACATTCTTGGTGTGTGTGTGTGTGTGTGTGAATGATCTACGCTGTTGGCCGCAGGGCCTTTACAGTTTCACTGGACAAGAGACATTATATCTTGGTATAGGTGATGATTCGCATGATAGATCTTAATTGTACGTTGACATCGGATTCAATATGTATTTAAGTAGTAAGTAAGGCAGATAATTGTATCTATTGTATGTTATCGTATCAAAATAAAAGTGAAATTTCGTTATCACGCTGTACAATGTCTTATTTCTTTATCCGACAAAGTCTACGACTTAATTTGTTGTTGTATTTTATCTTTTTAAACTTTGTTCATATTTCTTCCTGCATTGTGGTAGTGACGTATAAACCGCGTAGAGATTACGAGAAGGAGGGTTGAAATCGTAGACCAAACAGTTTTTTTTATTGTAAAATCCTTAGTATTTGTCCGGAGTCCGGAATTGAGCTTGGTGCAATGACAATAGCCTCAACCTCTATCCAGTCTAAGTGTAGTAGTTGAGATGAGAACAATCGAAAATGTTTGGTCCCGGCCAAACATCTCCGACGCAAAATTGAGGTAAACAGTAACCGCAGCTTAGAGAATAGGGGCGTGACTGTTTATATAAGTTCTTTATTTGATAATTTCGTACAGTTAATCTCGTATCTTGTCTTTATCATCAATTTACAACAGCGGGCCAAATATTAACTGATATTTGTGCTGAATTTAATTTAGACATTTTATATTACATTTAGGAATCTAATTTAGATGTTTACTCGTGAAGCGGTACTACTAATGTCACATTTTACACACAATCTAACTCTACATTTAAATCGTTTGTGTGCAATGCAAATTGCCGTTCTAGCTGATTGTGCATCAATACTCAGATTTGGAACTGAATGCGGGATGATTCGTGTTCAGCAGGGTGCAAGTTGATCGAACGGGCGTTGGGAAATACGTGCATATGTCGTTTCTGTGAACGAATTGGTCTATAGAGCTCCAGAGCTTTTACGTTGAACTGATAACAGTTACAGTAATTTTGCGACACATAAATCAAGAGAAAATATTTATTATTGCTCTTGACTGTTTGTTCTCCTTTTAAGTACAAACAAACTAGAAAAATAAATTGTTGATACAAAAAGTATAACTACGACGTTTATTTCCATCGTATTTATTTATCAATACTTCATTATTTTAGTTGTCCGTAATGCGGTTGACGATCACGTAGTCCTGACTTCGAAGTCTGGGTCGGACAGTGGTATATAGGTATTCCTTTCGAAAAAATATATCTATAGCAGTTTGTAATCCCCACATCCATAGACTCGTAATACCGTACACAATGGCCGCATTGGGTACGGTAGGGCTTCCAGGCGTTTTCAATTCGTTTTTCGTCTAAATTTTCTTTTTTGTTTATCACAAAGATGTAAATATCGTATTAAGCATATTATGTTCCCATTGTTTGGACAACATATAAATACTGAAGTAGCAGTCTTGTATTGTGTCGTATCGTAGTCTTCAGAAATGTGATCGTAGAACATTATGGAAATCGACAAATATGTGTAATTACAAACATGACTTTTCGGTCGGCACTGCATACATTTATAGTAGGTGCATAATAGGTAGTATATTTAATAACGCTAATTAACACTGTTTTAGAATACGAAAACTTTTCAGACGAATACAAAAAGATATAGACCGTAACATGCAACATGCCGGGTTGCGGAAGTTTTTAAACAAAGTTACATAAAGTCTGAAATAAACTGACATATACAGGTAAACCACAAAAATGAGTTACTTTTTCTTCACGTTTTCATAGATAGTATAACTTTTACCATTAACTTTTTCTATCCTGCTTATGTGTTTACGTCCCGTCAGTTGCTGATACGACGAGTAATTTTATCATAAATCACCTGTAATAATAAAAATAAACACCGTCACACCTCTATTCCCTAATCGGGGGTCGCAGAGGTGTACCGTGTACACCCACTTTTCACCGACGATGTTAGGTCCCATGTAATAGAGAGCAAGCTATTGTCTTATAGCTTGCAAAATTCCAGACTCCCGACTGATATTGGGAATCTTTCGATAGAAAAACTACATTTGGCTGACCTAGGATTTAAGCCACGAGAACAACGAGGCAGTCTAAATCACATGTGTGTTTTATTAAGAGACTACGCTGCATTTCACGAAATACCAGAATAGTGACTTGTCTTAATTTTGAGATGTATCTGTACGCTGAGTGCTTCACGAGTAGTGAACGGTTCACAAACTGTGCCTGGAGGTTTAAGTTTTCTAAGTTAGGCACTGTACACTGTCACAAGTAAATTGAGGCAGTTAACGAAGCCCTTTCTTGTATATCCACCTAAAAGTACGTGTTTAATTTGTATAAGTGCTTAGTATAATAGGTTTCCTAAATAGAGCTTCTAGTTAGGACAGGGCTCGTTGCCGGATAGCAATTAATCAGTCCGACACTTTTTCCGAACAAGGATTATGCGATTAGATGGTCGCACATTTTCTCTCCAACCAACATTTGGATTTTTAACACACGATTTATTTCGCTCTTCTCGGTGAAAAAACCCATTTTTGGCTGACAAGTTAATCTCAGCCGCACCCAATCAGAAGCTTAACGTCAGAATATGTCAAAATATCAGTCATATTACATAAAATGTTATTCCAAGTATCTGTTTGTATGAGTGTTTGCTAAAGCATTTTTGTTACATCAGTATTTCATAAGCCCGTGTTATCTGAACACATCATATCTCTAGTATGGCTTTGGTTGTTTATCACCGCTACTACTGCATCATTGTATAATAATATGATTAGAATAACTGTCTCATGGTGAACTGGTTTTCTATCATGGACTTCGGTAATTTCCGTTTGGAGATCCCGCAGTCTCCTACCAAGGTTAAAAAGGGCCACCATGGCTGTCGGTCAAGTTAGTAGGCGATCAATTTAGTAATAACTAGTAGTTGTCTCTAGTTTTACATACCTAATTAAAATTTACGACGGTTGGGTCCAGTGGTTAAAGGTTTCGCCACCTAGCCGACGCAGCGTGACAGGAACGCGACGGTGGCGCGGCTTGGGGAGTGGTAACGTACTGAAATATACACAACGCAGTCCCACTTGACGCGGCGGTAAACGTCACGAACGAACGTAGCCGAGCGCTTCCGTCGCGCTCCCGTCGCGCTCCGTCGACTATTTGACCAAATCTTAAGGGCTTGCACTGGATTGTGTATTCGCGGGTTAAATAAATCTTTGTGTGACCACTAATATTTGTTTCGGTCTAGACGTTTGTGTATGTGAATTTCATGTTTGTAAATGCACGTACGATGATAATTCCTAGTGTGGGGCTCCGATATATTTAAAAAAATAAATTCTTATAAATTGTAAGATAACTTTATAGTTGTGCTATGTACCTACTATGATTTACTATGAAAAGGAAACCAAGGTAACTAATTCATATACTTTAGTACAACTGTTATCCTAAGTCTAGTATGGAACAAGGTCATGTTTTGTGATTGAATTGAATCTTCATCACGAACTCTTAGTGAGCCGTAATTACCATTTATAGTTTAGATCAATAAAATTTAGAATTGTTTTACTCTGGTCATTCCGATGTACTTAATGCAACGGCTAGTGAATGTAAGGGTTTATGTGGTATGTCAGTTTATGGTGAAAATAAAAAGATCGATTATTAAAGAGAATAATGGTTTATTTACTGGAACTCTAATTAACAGGTAAAAATGAATGAAAATGGTGACGCACACGTGATGGTTATAAGTGACCAATGAATGGTAATGAGTGTGCGATGGTTGATTGCGTCGTAAACTTTATTATATAAAATTAAGGTGTAGCGATGCGCCGACTGGCGAAATGCTGTCGGCGTCACCTTGCGCAATACATAGAAACCGTACAAATACAAAAACTACATATCTATCTATCTATCTATCTATAACCTCACGCCAGATCCCTTGCGGGGTAGGCAGAGAGTACAGAGTTCCAACAGGTTCTTTCCTTACATACCTCTCTGGCTTCCTCGACTCTCATAGTTCGTCTCATACACGCTCGCCGGTTACGGAGACTCTTGACTTAAACACAAAAAAAAACTACATATTACTAATTTAATTATGTATTTACGTGTGTACTGAAAATATTGCACTTTCGCGCCATGTATGGTAAGGTACTATATAATTATGTAAAAAGTTCCCTATACCTATATATAAAAAAATATATTATCTGGTAACGTTATAATTTATATGTCAGGTTAATTAGAGCTCCTTATATTCTCAAAACTACGTAACGATTGTTAAGTCGCTAAGCATTCAATTAGACTTGTTCAATGTTCGTGAAGTGATAAAAACTGAACTGAAATAGCCGTGTTAGTGCCGGAAGAGAAAGCCCAAGTATCCTTCCTGCAAATCTTTCAAAAACTCAAACACCTACTTACTACTATCAAATCACTAGTTAGACCCCAACTTGAGTACGCCACTCAGGTATGGAATCCATATTACAACAAATATTGCGATCAATTGGAATCTGTTCAGCGGAAATACCTTCTCTCACTTAATTTCAAATGCTTTGGTACCAGATCATCATATCATAATCTTATCAGCAAGTTTTCCTTGTCAACTTTGAACAATAGAAGACTTCTATTGGATTCATATCCAATAGAAGTCTTCGTCTTATGACAAATTTTGAACAGAAATATCATTATTTCTGTTCAAAATTTGTCATAATGTTTTTGATTGTGATCAGCTTATCAACCAAATCTACTTACGAGTCCCTAGTCGCTCTCATCGTATTCGGAGTACCTATGTTCACAGTATATTTATACCCAAATCGAGTAAAACAAATGCTGGCGAACGCACCCCATTGTGCCGTATTATGAAAGCCTTTAATGATAACTTTTCTGAAATTGACATATTTGCTTCCTCAATGAATCACTTCATAAATGCTGTTATAGACAAATTGTCAAAGATAGATGTCTAAATGCTATTTCATATTTCTCACTTATTTTAACCTGTACTGTTGTTTTTTCTTTTCATCTTGTTATCCTAAAGCACATTGGTACGTTATTGATAGTATCAACCTTAATTACTACGTACTTTACAAAGGCGTATGTGGTACTTACTTTTATTAATTTGTTTTCTTTATGTGTAGTATCTGTGCCTTAACCTTATATGTATATTTAGTGGATAATGGTGTTGGCTGTGTAATTACTTATTTGTTATAAGTCTGATATATTATATGCGCTATTACATAGCTGTTTGTTATCCTAAATAAAATAAAATATAAACACCGTCACGCCGTATTCCCCCGACAGGGTTAACAGTGGTGTAGGTGTAGAGATGTGTACACCTACTTTTC
This sequence comes from Phalera bucephala, assembly GCA_905147815.2. Taxonomy (NCBI): domain Eukaryota; kingdom Metazoa; phylum Arthropoda; class Insecta; order Lepidoptera; family Notodontidae; genus Phalera; species Phalera bucephala. Next base: position 20,252,656 of record LR990612.1, read on the forward strand.
GCTAACGATATTAGGTCCTATGTGATAGGCGCCATTTCCATTGCCATGCCAAGTACAGTTTCAGACTGCGACTGATAATTTTTCGATAGAACTGCATTTTGTCCGACCTAGGATTCGAACCCAGGACCTCGTGATCGCTACCCGATCATACGCCTAGGCGTAATGAAAATGCCTCGTTGGTCTTGACTCTTTAGACGCGCCACTTTGAATCGAACAATACGCCTTTCTAAAAGTATGAACTATACAGCAGATATGCGGGTAATCATAACGAAATGAGAAATAAAATTTTGCTGCAGCGAGTGTTTGTTAACATTTATCCACCTGAATATCATGTTTTTTTTTATTTTCGTACATCATAGTATTTTTACTTCTGATATATACCTATCTCTGTATGTATAATAGCAGTTTTTATTTGTTGTTAAAACAATAACATTGAGGTCTCAGTCGTCTAATATATGTAGTGTATATAATGTATATAGCGGATCACAAAAGCGTCTCATAAATAGAAATTACTGAAGAATAATTTGCGATTAAATATGCTCCCAATAAGAACATTTAGACACATTGCTCTCAAGTATTGGTATTAAAAGAATTATTGTTAATTCCTCTACATGTATACAAATATTATAAAGATTTAAATTACTAATATTATAAAGTTGTAAGTAAGTCTGTGTGCTGGTGTGAGGTAATCGCTAGAACTATTGATGCGATTCTGAAAATTATTTTGCTGACAGGAAGCTAATTATTTCTGAGCGTGTCTTTAATTCTGATAAAAATTGCAAAATTACATAATAACCACGTCCGAAGGCGCGGGTAATAGCTTGTAAGGAATAACTTCCTTACAAGCTTCCTGAGCTTTACAGCTCAAGCTAGATATGAGTTAACAGTAAGTAATTGTAACTGTTGGAACTCTGTACTCTCTGCCTACCCTGCAAGGGATCTGGCGTAATGATATAGATAGATAGATAGTAAGTAATTCACGAGTGCACCAATTATGCTAGACACTGATGAAAGGTCTACCTATAACGGTTATACCGGCTTTTTTGATTTTATGGTTTGACTTGAATTCAGTACTTAAATTAACCGGAATAGCTCACTCCCAATACCATGTCATTAGTATCCGTTACTACTTGTAATTGAATTTTAATAGGTTAGATATTTTTTCATAATAACTTTTTCCTTAGAATAAATGAAGATAGCTTCTCCGAACAATTGTCCGTATAAAGTCGCTAAGAAAAAAGCTTAGAATAATTATATTTATTTTGAGCTTATTTCTTAGCGTCTTTATACGCACAATTGTTCGGGGAAGCTAACTTCAATCGGGTTAAGTTATCGCGTTTACTGTACTTATGATTCTGTTCTTAGTAACATGACGCGAGTGTGGTAAACTAATGTAACTACGTAAGTGAAACTTTCGCGATTATAAAAGAAATAATCAACGAATAAAAATTATAGGAATATTACCTACAAATGTCTTAAGTGTTGTTACAGACATAAATTATAATTACACAAGATTTGATTTCGCGATAAATGGCACCCGTATCAAGAAACTGTTGGTTGACGTATGTGAGTAAACACTATCAGAAGAACAGGTTTCTTGAAGTGTACTGTGGTAAATAAAAATGTATAAAGATGTTTGAATCATTTTTACACATTGCATTTTTATTTTTACAGATTTTGATTTCATTCCCGCATTACATTGGGACCTGGAGAGGTCTCAATGTAATGCGGGTATAAAATCAAAATCTGTAAACCACCTCTACCCCCGCATAGTGAATGTAGGCGTTACTTGTTTATTTTTTTGAGTTATATAAAACTCGTTGGTCGAGAACCATTAAATATATTTTAGACTGTGCTTATCTCAAAGTGTCATAATATCATATTAATAGCGTTGCTATTAACCGCATTTCAAATGGTAATTATTCACATTCAGTAAACGTGTACAAATTGTGATAATAAACAATAATTAGATCTTCATTACAGCGTTGGAGATAACAATTACTAAACTACATTAATATCATTTTATTCGTTTCGACTGTACACTATTCATATTTTTGCTTCGAACAAGTCGCGAGGCAGTCGCGTTCACGAGACTATTTCCTCAAGGGAACAACAGTGAATTTATTTGGCCCGGGAAAAAATAGAAAGAATAATAGTTAAGCACTGATAAAACTTTAACGGATTTATCAACACAGTGAAAGTGAACAATCTAATAATATCGTGATTCTGTGACGTCTGTGTCCAGTGGTTTTAGTCTCCGAAATTCCGCAAAATGACAGTGCCACCGATGGCAGAAAGTATAGTCGGAGTGATTGAAAGCAAGGTCAAACCAAAAAACTTTGCGGCCATAAAGTCTTCTGTGTTCTCTTGGTATTCTTCCAAATGGCGGCCGATTGTTGCAGAATTTATCGCCACATTATTACTTGTACTGTTGGGATGCATGACTACAATTCCGTTTGAAGGACAGAATTCAGCCATGTACGCACCATTTGGCTTTGGTCTCGTAGTCATGTTTAATATACAAATTTTCGGACACATATCCGGATCACATATGAATCCCGCGATTACGTTAGCTGGAATCATATGGGGAAACACAACAGTTATTGTGGGGATCGCGTATTTTATCGCCCAAGTTGCTGGAGCTCTGGCGGGTTATGGAATTTTAACGATGTTGTCGCCGATTGATGTGGTGCCTGGAGAAGTATGTGTTACGGCTCCAATATCAGGGTTAAACGTATATCGCGCGTTAGGTATCGAAATAGCTATAACGTTAGCTCTTTCATTTATCACATGCGCTTTATGGGATCCAGTTAATGAGCATAAACAGGAGTCAGCTCCAATTAAGTTTGGTTTGACTATAGTTGGGTTGTCTCTGATTGGAGGTCCATGGACCGGCGCGAGTATGAATCCCGCAAGGACCCTAGCCCCCGCCGTATTCACAGGTATCTGGACTGTCCACTGGATTTATTGGATTGGACCGTTCGTCGGCAGTTCCGTGGCAACAATTATTTACAAATTCGTTTTTCTTCAAAAGCGTGGCATTATTGCGAAGTGAATAGAAAGTTCTGTTGTTAGGGTAACTTTTCTGTTTATGTGTGCCAACACGTAAGTGAAAGTACCATCGTCATTCTGACCAAGGATTTTGTAAATTGTGATTATTAGTTTATTTATTTAGAGGTAGGTAGATAGATTTTTGAAAAATAAACCATTTACAAAACTCGAAATTTGTAATTTATTAAATGTGAAAATAAAGCTTCATTTGATAAAAATGTTTGATACTTTTATGTAAAGCCTCTTCACAGTGCTTTTTTATGATGTGTTTACAATATATTTTCCAAGTGACTAGAGGGCTGGCTGATACCTCGCACAAGGGTTAGGCATTGCTATTCAACGTTGCAATGCTGTCAGTCTTCTGGGCATGCTGCCACGCGACAGCGATTTGGCACAAATTTATTTTTTATAAATATTCTGTACATATTTTTGGCTACTGAGTTCTTAGATTTACGCGAATATTACACATTAAATAAAACTATTTTTTCGGATTTTATCGCGGTTTATTTTGATTTTTAAGTTCCCGACGTTTCGAGTGCTTTGCAGCACCCATGGTCACGGGAAGGACTGAGGTGTTAGACGTCCAAAAGGCATAGTTGTTCCGGGGTACCCTCAAACTTCTTAATTATTTTTGTTTTTGTTGGTCCGATCTACGCAGAATGAGCTCACGGTGTCTTGAGGTCTTGCAGTGTTATGCTTGGTTTTAGATTTGATTATATTAATTACTGGATCCCAAGACGATGGAAGCACCCAGCCATCTTCTCTATTGAAATTAGGATGTTTTTTAATTTCAATAGCCTCGCGAACCATCCTTGGTAGGAATCGGTGTTCTTTCACGAGGATTTGTGGTCTATCAAATCTGATGTTATGGCGGGTGCGGTCAAGGACATGTTCACAGACTGCAGACTTCTTTGAGCGACGGTGTTTTAGGTCAGCTATGTGTACTTTAACCCGAGTTTTTACTGGTGCCGTAGTGTAATTGCAAATATGAATTTTATTTTAAGGTCCTACATCGACACATGCAACATACCAACGTGATCTGAGCGGCCCACGTTTGAATCACGGCACCAAGCCATCCTCAGATCCGTACTCAGATATATTATAGATAAAAATAAACAAACATTGTATCCGCAAGAAATCTGACGTTATGATATCGATGTATAAACAAACATACAAGGACACCCATGTCTGGTGTATCGAGGTTTGGTACCAATATGACATTAAGTTATACCTACCGATGGGTTAAAATCGTTAGCACTTAAAAAACATATTTTGAAATTATCCAAACATATAGGCTTAAAGAAAAATCTCTCAGTTTTAGAGGAGGGCCGTGCCCAATAGTGGGACAGTTTCTTAACAGGGCTAAAATTATTATTATTATAAAATTATTACACTGGCTTTATATTACGCGAAGAATTCCAAACATACTGTCCTTATGTTGTGCGAAGATTTATCCTTATTGGAGACCACGTACAGCTTATGAGGCATCACAATATACCTACGTAATATACGTTGACGGCTGCTCAAGTAGTCGTATTCTTGAAGGGGTGCTGCTTGTGGATACTGGCCCACACAGAATCTTTTAGCTTTTTATTATAACATATCTTTAAATATATTATTATTAGTCGTATATCTCAGTCGTAAGGCATCACTTTGCAGCTCAATGACATAAATGATTTTGTATAATATAAAAAAGTATGTATCTATATAAAAAATGATGAAAAAAATGAATGGAGTATTAGACAAAAAAAACCGCAGGGTTTATGCAAAATGAACGATGAATGATTTTGAGTTTGACGTCAGTCAGTCAGTCATCACACTTGTAGTCACCATTGATTTGGATAAACCTGTCTCATACTTCTGCCCCACCGTAAATATTAACGCCTGATGTTAGTGTTAACGCCTACATCAAAATACGCTTTAAACAAGACACTAAACCGGCACATGTGGAGCACCAGCATTAGAAGAATTATTCAAATATAACACAAAGAAGCTAAATCAGAGGCACTGTTTTTTTTCAAATATTTCGAGCATATTCCAATTAATTTATGTCCCATCAGAAAGAATTCTAATAATTTTATTAGTGTTGCACCCAATGAAGTTTCTCAATCGTACATCGCATTTCAATAATCCAAACGCGTTTACACTATCAGATGATTGTTTATTTTTATCACAGTTTAGGTGATAGTAAGCAATCATCGTATATTTTATTTCAAGATAACGATTACTATAGCGCATATCATTTTATCCAACGCGATTGTGCTCTATTGAATATTTTTGGCGCGAGCCGGGCGCAGACCAGTTGCGTCCACGAGACAATTTGCTCAAGAAAATAACAGTAGATTTATTTGAACTGAGTAACATATTACGAATTACAGTTATAGATATCAAAGGAACTGGTACACAGTGTACGTGATTTGTCCATTAGTAGTTTTGTGACGTGTACAGTGTGTTTGAAATCCACTTCAGCACTTGTTACATCTGAAAATGACGGTTTTGCCGACCTCTGATACGCTGGTGGGAGTGATCGAAAGTAAAGTCACATCAGAAAATGCTGCAGTCATTAAGTCATCCGTGTCTTGGTGCTCATCCAATTGGAGGCCGATTGTCGCAGAATTTATCTCCACATCCCTACTTCTGCTGTTGGGCTGCCTAAGTACGATACCCTTCGAAGGATATTCGGCCATGTACTCACCGTTCAGTTTTGGATTAGTAGTCATGTTCAATATACAAATTTTTGGACACATTTCTGGAGCGCACATGAATCCAGCGGTTACGTTTGCTGCAATGATTTGGGGAAGCACACCTTTTATAGTGGGAATCGCATATTTCGTCGCTCAAGTTGCCGGAGCGCTGGCAGGCTACGGCATTTTAACGACGCTGTCTCCGATAGATGTGGTGCCCAGAGGAGTGTGTGTGACGGCTCCGTATTCAGAGCTAAACGAATATCAAACGTTGGGTATTGAAATAGCTCTGACTGCAGCCCTTTCGTTTATTAATTGCGCTATATGGGATCCAGTCAACGAGCATAAGCAAGAGTCGGCTCCGATCAAATTTGGTTTGACAATAGCAGGGTTGTCTCTAGTAGGTGGTCCATGGACTGGCGCTAGCATGAACCCTGTGAGGACTTTGGCTCCTGCTGTATTCACGGGGGTCTGGACCGTGCACTGGGCTTATTGGGTTGGACCTTTTGTCGGTAGTTCCGTAGCAGCGGTGTTTTATAAATTCGTTTTTCTTAAAAAGCGTGACAGTGTTGTGGAGTGAACGTAGTAATGTCGTACTGTGTTGCCTTAGGCGTTTAGACTATAAGTTGTATATCTACGTGAGATTAAGTACTTCTATGTTCACAAAAGACATTAAAATTTTTCGTTATTAAAATCGTTGGATTTTTAATTACAAAAAATATTCAAGTAACTTTGTAGTTATTATTATACATATACATACGGAAAGTGGTTCCAAGTGTATTAGACCAAATTTTGAAAGCTGTTTCGTTAGGTATACAAGGTGTAACATATACATATAACGCAAAACCTCAGATACCCCATTTGGAGTATTACCTTACGAATTCACTACAGAAATCAAACTTCCAATTTAATGGAGTTTTCTACCAATTTTAAAGCTCTTTGGTACCCAAGTTAACCATGAAACCTGTACTTTCGAGTGCATATTGAGGTATATGTATTTGAAATGCATTAGAATTAGTCTTATAGCTTTCAATAAAGATTTTGTTTAATACAGCGAACTGAACGAGTAACTGCAATTTTAAAATACTCTAAAAATAGTTGTAATCGATTCAGTTGCTGATTTAAAACAAACTACTTTTAGGTCTTGCGTTATTATTGTTACACCTTGTATATAGTTTTATGTACATATAACGTGATACCTGACGGTGACGTCAACCGAATCAAATACAAGTATTCTTTGTAAGTAAAATGTATAGGGATGTGTTCGTAACGTTATGCATCCGCAGTGATCTTAGCTATCGTGAAGGTTAGACAAGGGTTAGCTGGGTCGTTCTAAGATGGGTGACCGTTTGTGGCATTTTCATATTGTGGCATCTCCGTGCATCGAAAAATCCTAAGCCGTTGGACCCGATTACCACTTAATGTGGTAGTTATTAAGCCAACTTAGCCTTATAGGCGGCTTGATAAGTTTTAATAGCAGGTGGCCACAAACCTACCTTCACTAATTTGCACTGGACCCACTCTCTTACCTCGATTTGTGAAAGAAGATGATTGCCCAGTCATTCATTATATTTATTATAACATAAAATTATTTAGGCCATGTTTAAAAGAGCAAGGTTTTTAGGTATTTAAATTGATTTTTAACCGACTTCAAAAAGGAGGAGGTTCTATGTTCGGTTGTATGTATGCTTTTTTTTTATGTATGTTCAGCGATATTTCCGTCAATTGTGAACCGATGTTGATGATTTTTTTGCATTGGGTTCAGTATAGCTCCGCGGTGGTCCCATTTTAATTTCATTGGCATTGAACCTTGGACTTAGAAGATACACCAGGGAACTCCTTAACGACAAACAATAGGCATGTGATAATTGAGATATTATGGGTATTACGTCAATCCTATAGTAGGGTACTATAGAACTAAGCAGTATATTAGCCAACTTCAAAAAAGGAGGTTCATAATTCTCCTTTGCTTATAGATCGATTTTGATGATTCTTTTTGCATTTGGTTCAGTATAGTTTTGAGGTGGTCCTATTTTATTGTTATTGGTATTGGACCTTGGACTTTGAAGATACAAGAGGGAACTCCTTAACGGCGAACAGCACGAATGTATAGATTCCGTTATTATAGTCATTATATTAATCCTGTAGGTACCTTACTTTACAACTTAGCAAAATAATATAATATCGGTATATAAATATGACTAAATAATTCACTCGTCACTTAAAATTGTAAAATAAAAATCTTTAAAAAAAAAGGTAAACCGACTTCAAAAAAGAAAAAAATAAATATTTGAAGTCGGTGCCAAGTACCTGACTGCACCAACCAGCACCGACTTCAAATATTTATTTTTGGCTTTTTGAAGTCGGTTTACTTTTTTTTTTAAAGTATTTTATAAATATTGTCGTAGATATAAACTGTTGTACTAACATTAAATTCGTTAACCGAATGATAAGATAATAAAGTCAAAGAAGCAATGAATACCCAAAATATACTTACCGTTATAAATAAAAATCTATCTCTGTCTATCTATATCATCACGCCGGATGGCAGAAAGGCAGAGAGTACAGAGTTCCAACAGGTTCTTTCCTTACATACCTCTCTGGCTTCTTCCACTCTCATAGTTCGTCTCAGACACCCTCGCCGGTTACGGAGACTCCTGACTTGTCCTTCAGATAAGACCCGGTCTATTTGATCATGGTAAGATAGTCTAGGTCTTCCCCGGTACCTACATCCTTCCACTTGTAGATCAGTTTTGTCATTCTTTCTTCAGACATTCTTTCTATATGCCCGAACCAACGGAGCATACCCTTTCACAACTTTACACCGATACTATCATTCATACCTAATCGCTTTTTTCAGTCCGCTTTCGTCGGTCAGCTTCACTCCGCACACCTTCCGCAAAGCTCGCATTTCGACCACATTTATCCTACTTTCATTCTCCTTCTTACATACCCTGCCCTCGATGCCAAATAACAGCGTTTGGACAAGCACTCCGTTATGTACGGCCAGCTGCGCCTTTTGGCTTAAGTGCCGGCTCCCAAGTAGCTTTCCCATCGCACCATTCACTCTGTTTCCTGCACTCACTCTTCTGTCTTTGTCAGCGGTGTATTACCCATCCTTACTATTCAGCGCATCCAAGATACACAAACTCATTCACTTGCTCCAGCACATCATTACCAACCACAATCCTTGCATTAGTTCTGGTTTTTTCCCGTTCAAAAACCATAATCTTGGTTTTCTTTACATTCAAATACACAATTTCTGTACATTTAATAAAAATCCAAAAGTGTGCAAATAAAATGATGTTATACTAGCACTACTTTCCGGAGGCTTCGCACCCGGTCGACAATAGCGCCACCTACCGAGTCTATGTTACTTCTGGATAATGTAGCTTGTGGTGAAAGAATTATTAAAATCGGTTCAGTACTTTCAGAGTTTATTGATTACGAACAAACAAATGTCACTCGTTTCCAAAGAAATCAGCAAGGAAATGAGCAGTGCGAGCATGTAAATTAAACATAGTTTACACTTTTTTCCCCACTGCCGCCGTTCACATTATTGCAGTGGCCAGTTTCATTCATTTTTCTCACTAAGTACCTACTGCACAATTGTTCATATGTCTACACACTGCAATAATTGCAAATATCCGTATCTAACAGACAATTTGCAATCTGAAACAAATATTTCAAAGTATTGTAAAATAACTTATATCGAAGTCGCCGATATCTTTACTGAATTAAACACAATATAACCTAATATGTATTATTGGCTACTGAATTATAACCTAGTATTTTTTGTATAATGTTGCTATTTCCCCGCTTGTCCATTTAATAATAAATACCTTAAGAGAATTTATGGGTGATTTGAAATCATACAAATATTTTTTTTTATTGCTGTTGGTACTGGGGAAAATCACGTATAGGCGTCGAAAAATGTCCTTTGCTAAATATACATGAACGTGGCAGTTACGCTTACTCGCTAGCGTCACGCTAACGTCAATCTTTTCGTGCTAGGCCCTCAGGACAAAAATGCTATTATTTTGTTTTTAACTGTCTGCTAATGTTAAAAGTAGTAGTCATACAGTTAAAAGTAGTAGATATAATCTGTTTAAAACATGGCAATCGTTTTTAACGGATATGTTAAAAAACACTTGAAATTATCGATAAGCCTATTACAACAATTAGGGAAGATAATCATTAAAAAACATAATTATTATCAACGTTCTCATAATTTTGTAAGTACATTGATAAGTTTCAATAGTTAAATAAAATTATCTACTAATAGTAATTATCTACCTTATTAAAAGCCGAAAGCATAACCGAATGGAAACAGTGGAGGAAGGCTTTTGCCCAACAGTGTGAAGAAAATGGCTAATAATAATTAATTTACGACGAATTTGAAAATGGCTAATAATAATTAATCGACGGACGATTTAGCGCAATGGTTAAGAGCTTAAGCCGCTATGCCCACTGCGTCTAATAGTCGCGGGTTCGAGTCCCGCACGGGACAAATCTTTGTGTGATCCGCAATTATTTGTTCCGGTCTGGGTATTTGTGTATGTGAATTTTCATGTTTGTAAACGCACCCACGACACAGGAATAAATCCTAGTGTGGGGCTACGTTTAAAAAAAAAAAAAAAAAAAATTTACCTAATTGTACTTTGCACAGGTTTGCAACGACATGGCAGCACCTTTAATTATCAGTTTGCTTAACTTTATCTATAAACAGTAATCTCTACTCGATGGTGTATTATTCAATACTCATAAGAATGTATGCTCGTGGTATTGACCCGAAAACACAAGGAAAACACGATACCTTGAAACCACATCAAAAGTATTCTTGCGTTGTACGTATCGACTCCTACATACACAAATAGTCCAGTCTATACTTGGTTTTGTTGAGGATTCCTTTGTGTGTGTACTAGTTAAATTATGAAATCTATTTTGTTTGAACAAATTCAATGAATATTTGGTTTAACCAATGGGGTAACAAAAATCTAATTTAATTTTAGCAGTATGATGAATTTTCGTATTTTTTTCAAGTAGTTATGTTGTTATAATATTATTTATTTAAAAAGTCCACTGCAAGACAAATACTTCTTCTGAAGACCACCACAACGACCGGATTTCTGCTGTACGTATCCACCTTCTACTCGCAACCTTCACCAGGTTATCGGTCCATCTTGTAGGGGGCATCCCCGTTCCACGTCTTCCGGTACGTGGTTGCCACTCAAGAACCTTTCTGCCCCAACGGCCTTCATTTCTACGAGCAATGTGCCCCACCCACTACCACTTAATTTAGTAATTCTAAGTACTATGTCAGGGACTATGGAACTATTTTTATTATTATTTTCCGATCATAAAATACTAGAGTCAAACTCGTGTAGAAAATGGATTACCTAACCACTATACCATGCGAACGATCGACAAATAAATTCAGTAGTTAAAATTACAAATCAGTTTATTGAGAGCATTTATTCCGGTTCCTCTGGTACCTCGAGTAATTTTCATATATATTGAAATGGAACCAAACAAAGTCCAGTATCATAGCTTTCGCCAAATTAAAATCTGTAGAAACGTTTTCGCCAGGTGCCTAGTTTGGTAACTACGTACCTAAGTATATTTTTTCATTAGGATCTACTCTACATAATTTGTTCTATTTCTGTTTTTGTAGGCAATTTTCTGTCGCATTACACTAATAGATGTGTCGAACACAGCACTATTAGATTGACTGCATTTTGTATAAATTGTAATCCCAGGAGATAAATAACCAACAGCGAGTTTATGTACAAACAAGACTCATAACAATAATTAATTAGCCGATAGATGAAGCCATAATTCGATCACAGAGAAGATGCGATGTAAAGCACTGTATATGTGCAATTGATTCGAATCAATTGTTTAATGATTATTAACTCTTAATCAAGACTATTCATTATCATTCATGATCATCATCAATCAGCCAAACGACGCCCACTGCAGTACAAAACCCCTCCCGAAGATTGCCACGATAGATATCACTTGCTTTAATTGATTATGATGGGCAACATTGAGGGCAAAAGACGCGTCAGGGAGTGCACTGGAATTGCCAGCGTTGAGCAGTTGTTCCATATGGCTCAGAAAAGAAGCACATTCACGAAGCTGACGACCAACCTCCAGTAATGGAGGAGCACTTGAAGACGAAGAAGATTGCCATGATGATCGGCTGTGTTGTACGTATTCAGCTTTTAGCTGACGAGACTCTTGAAGGTTAAGAAATGTTAATGTTTTCAGAAGAGATTTTAATTAATACATACGTATTATGATTCCCCCCCGATCCCTGCCGCCACCGCCGGCCGCGACATGTTCTCACCGACCCCCCCCGATGCTTTGTCATCCCTTCTTTCCGCTCAGAATACGGGCGACGACGACGACGTAGTAGTAGATCCCCTCCCATAGCCGGCGGTTGACCGGTGCACTTAGTAGTGCACCCGTCCCCCTACTGCGACTGTCCCAACCGAGGGCGCCTCTTCGAGGCGCCCTCGAGTATGTCGCCTCTTGCCCTTCTGGCTGGCTAGAGCGTAGTGGTTGCACGCTCGCCTTTAAGTCCGGTGAAGCTGTAAAGGCCTCACGGCCAACAGCGTACATCATTCACACACACACACACACACACACACACACACACACACACACATACGTATGAATGTCGAGTGAAACTGATTCAATCTTATTAGAAAATGTTTTTGAAAGTACCTTTATTTATTGCAATACGTTAAGCTACCTTCGAGTATGTATTCATTTAACAGAAAATATTAATTCCTGCGTGGGAGGTGCTCAAGTGATTAATTTGATAGAAATTATATTCTGTTCGTCTATAAATTGACGGTCGGACGGACTAGTTCTTCATTAAATATTCTTTATAAGATACTGAGAAAAGTAAATCGAGTTTTTGTTCTAATAACTTATTTCTAAATTCGAGAATGTAATTGTTATTGACAGGTTTTCAAACTTTTCGGTTTTAAAGGTCGTTTCGGTGTGTTTTGCTAATATAATAAATTATTTATCAGTATTTATAGTATGACCTAATAATTAATTGCTTAAATATTGTTTCCTATGATGTTTTGCTGATGTTATGGCCATTATATATTTTTACAAATAGTTTCTGCGCCATTATCATCCGTTTGCGCCGTAGACATATATGATGAATGGTTACAAACTAGGTATTGGTAGGTTAGGTATGTTTCAATAACAATTTATTTTTGGTCCCGGAACTGTTGCTTTAATTTGTCACGCGATTTGTGTAAAGACATTTCTTCAGTCATTGTATAGTAACAGTATGTTTTTGTATTGAAATGCAATTCTTGGAAACAATACAATGCAAGCAATACAATTATTTAAAGTCCTAGAACACGTTATTCAATATCATAATAGCGTACATGTAGATTGATAAAGATTAAAAAACTTATAAAGAGTTCGAGAGTAGGTTTGCCTGCATTGTGCTTATCTTACTGCCTACTAATATTATAAACGTGAATTTGTATGTTTGGATAGATGTTACTCAATCACGGAAAAACGGCTAAACGGATTGGTATGAAGTTTGGCACACATATAGTTTATTACCTGGATTAACACACAGGATACTTTTTATCCTAGAAAAATCTTAGGTTCCTGCCTTAAGTAAACGCGGACGAAGTCGCGGCCAGAAACTGGTTTTTAAATAAATTAATGAAGCAACTGTTATGTATGGCACGTAAATGTATTATTTAATTGATATAAATATACCTCTCAGGGTTTCTGTTATCTTGTTTTTCGGAGAGAAAGTTTCAAAGTAGGTTCTTTATTGGATGTACGATATAAATTACCTCCTCCCTTCCCTGGCATTATAAGGATTACCGACAAAATAGTCAGGCCCTTCCGTTCAATTTCGCAAACCGTGTTGTGTTGACGGTCGACCGCTCTGACGTATCACGTTCCCGCCACCAAATCTAATTCTACTTGATGGCAAATTGGATTTTTTATAAAAGCCATCGGCATTCTATGTTGTTCGAAACCACACCAGAGGGCTTAGCATAAACAGATTGCCGTTAGCGTTACGCTATTGAGTTAATATGCCTCCCTCTTCACATTGCACGTTTACTAAATAAGTCGAACGTGACAGTAGCTTTATCGCCACCATAACCATAAATCAGAGGCTTATGCACAAAACTCAAAAACTTAAACTAAAATAAACTAGTTTAGTTTGCATAGACCCTGCTTACAAATTGTCCGTTTACATTTTTTTTATTCAATCTAACTATCAAGCTACCACCGGATCGGAACGTGGCTTGCACTCAGAGGTCGCCAGAAACTCAGCGGGCTTGTCTTATTTATTTTACTCTCGTAGTCTTTTTTCTATTATATTGTGTGAATAACATGTTTAGGTTATAATTAATTTTGTTAGTTAAGTCGCATCAGTGCCTTACGATCGCGATATGAGTGTAATAATTTTATATCTAAGCAGTATGTGGATGGACTAGTCCATACGAGCAGCACCCGTTGACTAGTATTCAACTCACTCCCCTCGACCATATTGGAGGGAAGGATATGACCCGCGCCAGGCAGCCACCGCAAAGCAATCGACAAGCATTTGACGTTAGCGTAACTTTGTTTAGAAAGCATGCTGTCACGTTCATCTTTATTTAATAAATATGAAGTGTGAACAGGATCGGATATCAACTCGACAGCATCACGGTATCGTAAATTTGTTAGAGTTAAGCCCTCAGTTCATGCTAAGGCCTTAACACAAATTGACGTTAGCTCAATTAACGATGTCCAAAAAGTGAGCTGCCATTATATTTAGTAAATTTGTAGTGTGAAAAGGATAGCATATTAACTCAATAGGATTACGTTAACGTCAATCTGTTCGTATTAAGTTCTCTTTAGTTCGATGAGAACTAAACTAATAAACATCACAGTAAATGTACACTTTGAAGGAAAAAACACAACGTGATTGCTTTTTAAGTAACCGAACTAGATCAGTCAGTAATTGGTTTTATAATAGTTTCCAAAAGGCAAATTAATTTAAAATGAACTTTAGTGGCGAAAAACTGCCAGAGTAGACCGAGTTGGAGAATTTAGCACGTGCGGGGACATTCAGTTTTAAAGACTTGCAAATTTGCTCGTCTGTGGAAACACTGTTGAACTTTTCGCCGCATTACTACCTAGTATATTATTCGGTTTAGCTTGACCCGCTCAAAATTGCATTACGGAGTTCCTCGCATCTACTGGGAAATTTTTCTAGAGTCGCAACTCTTTGCAAATTATGAAATGATAATGCTGAGCTAGATGTAAACAATTTATAATAATGGGCAACGTCATATGACTTTGATTACAAACTAGCTTATTTAAGTTATGCAGAAATTTTCACCAGCTTCTGAAAAATAAAAACCAGTCCATTATTTTATTATAAAAATTTGGTAGACCGGAGCTCGGAATTTTAGCGAGTCTATGGCTATTATGACCATAGTCTCACTTTCAGTTACACTAGAATATAGTTAGTGAAATGTGGGTATGCACAGTACACCACTCTAACACCCTTGCTTGGGAATTGTAAGTTTGATGGTGAGTGGTTGGCCCCTCAACAATATCCACGGGGAGAGAAATGATTCGCAACTCAGCCACTCCCAGCAGAGACTTTTCAGTGAACATGACTAATCTAAGACCTTACCCAGAAAATAATTATAAAATACCAATATTCTGAATTCATCGAACACAACACACTGGGCATCAAAATTTATTCTATTCCGATCCCAGATTATTAATTTACCTTTCTTACATAATTTAGCGTAGATTGTAGTTTTGAATTTGGCCTATGAACGAATGTGAAACTGGTGAGGTGCCTACCTATAATAATATGTGTAACTAGAAAGATTATTTTTATTCAGTCTATGGATGTTATTTAATTTTACAAATTTATTGTATTTTATCCTTATAACAGTATTTCCTACTCAGCGATCCACTATAATTGAAAATGTTATGTACCTAATTAACACACCGTCACGCCTATATTCCCAGAGGGGGTGGCAGAGGTGTACTGAGTACACCCACGTTTCGCCGACGATGTTAGGTCCCATGTAATAGGGGGCGAGCCTATTGCCATATACCGGGCACAATTCCAGACTCTGGACTCATACTGGGAATTTTTCGTTAGAAAAACTACATTTGTCCGACCTAGGATTTGAACCTAGAACCTCGTGATCACAAAAGCGATGCGCTTTGCCATCAGACCAACGAGGCAGTACCTAATTAAAATTAACTTGTAGTTATGTCCCTAATGAGCTTCTAGTTATGTCCCTGTAATACACTTTTTTTTATTGTTTCCAATAACTTTGTCAGAACAGTAGCAATATTTCATCTCTGCAGTAAACACTTCGTAATGAAAACTTATTTAGCGCGATATCGGGATTACGATATCGAACCGTAATGTTTTCGGTTTTGTGGTCGTGATAATTTATCACTCGGTGAACGCAATAACATTATAGCGTAATATCGTGATTCAAATCGTTAAATATGAATTGCGATTTCGTCGTGACAATTCGTGTGCCAAATTTCATCCAAATCCGTTCAACCGTTTTGGCGTGATTGAGTAACTAACGTAAATATCCAAACATAAAAACATTCACATTTATAATATTAGTAGAATAACTACCTACAGATACTAACAGTAATATACATAAGGAGTAGGACTGCCCCACTACGAAATTCAGCGGCGGATTCGAGGGCCTACACCAGCTGACACCGGAGGCTTAATAATTTCTCCTTTATTCTGACAAAAAAAATTGATTTTACAAAAAATCGCACTACTAAGACATTGCCATACGACTAAATAAAGGTATTGTACTCAATAAAGGCACTAAAAACATTGGGAGAAACTGAAAAATTATAAAATAACAGTGATCGAAAACACAAATATGATTGTAATCTTGTTTTCACCATATAAGGACGGGCGAATCGAATTATTGTTACGCATTGAGATGCACCTGAATTGTGTTGTTCGTAATATATTTAGAAGTACCGCAAAGCCAATCGCTACAGTTACTTATCAACTGAGTCCTAACCAGATTATTTCTTCATCGTCATCATAGGACTTTGACAAAACCGTATTTGTGAGATATAAATGTATTGTATTATAATTTTATACTTCTTTTTTACTGTCAGTACTGGTAAATACCGTCGAGCTTATATTTGTCAAACGGGAGTGGCAGAGGTGTAGATATGTACTTATTATATACGTCCATACTAACTACTATGTAGGTACTTATATAAGAAAAATTTGATACAAACATATTAAATTAATATTTTTTATTTATTCATAATAATTATCATGGCCTTCTATAGTATGATTTGTTGTATGAAGTTAAAGTAATCCCAAGCCGATGACAATTATTCAATACTTTAATAAAATAGTACTTTTTAATGTAGTAAATTTATTACACTTATCCATTATAATTAATCCGAAATTAAAACCAATTGCGAGACTAGAAGATTTCAGCTAAGAAAGAGAAGTTCCAAAAGAAAAAACAAATTGCGATTTAAAATACTATCATATCCCAGTATACCCGCCCATATGTCCCAAAAGGAGTACAGACGAATGTCGCACGTAGACATAGCAATAACAGTTTAGGAGTCCAGCTGAATGCGTTCCTACGCCGGGTCTATTGTACACCAGTGCCTATTTTACACCAATGACATGTATTATGTTGCATTCACGGCCTTATGAAACTTTAGAGGGATATCTGGGAGAACATCTCGACCCATGTCACGTCACGCGCAGAACTGAAACGCTCCGTGTATCTTCCGTTACAATTCACCCCCGTCCTGGGGATTCATATGCTTGAAACATATTTAGCAGTGATTGTGTTTGAATAATTTATTGTATATTTAGTGACTGTGGCGTAAGAATTGTGTACACATATGCGAAAGTTATTAATTTATATATTTAAGATGTGTGTATTTGGTTTTTAATATTTTTGTATCTCAGGAATGAGGGACTCCACTACTATGTTCATCAAGGGGAAGTTGATTAACTAAGATGGATGTTTACATGCTTTTTCTTAATCGCGAAAATTTAATGGAACACATGCCTTTCCTTGCGCTGTTGAACATAACGTTTAATATTTTCGATATTTAGTTTTTAAACCATGCAGTACAAATACAGTGGTTGGTTTCGTAGCATTTTGTTTATATAGTGTGACTGGTAGAATCCAAATTCAATGGGCTAACGTAACAGAAAATTATCTATATTTATCAATATATTTCATTGCTTACTATAATATATATATTTTTTCTACATCCCACACTTATTACGTACGTATCTTTTAGTACCATAGTACACATATATTTATTACTGTGCTACATTAGAAAACGGTTTTAAATTAATGAACAGTAGAGTTCATTGTCAATCGTACTAGCGAAAAACACGTATTTTCGTACTCCATGCTCTACAAGAAGTATATAGATTAGAAATTTATGGTTTTTGACTGTATATTTTAGAATCTGGTAAAAGGAATACACGATCGAACGATTTTTTCTCGATAGAAAAAAAATAGAATGTCATCTCTATGGTTAAACATTTTCTGATTCTAACGCCACATGTTTAAGAACTAATCAATAGAATTTACTTAAAAATATAGCAAATGTATCAAAGTTCTTGTAAAGCAGTTTTTTATTTCATATAAAATGATAAGGTTTTGCATATACGTCGTTTATCGAGCGCGCGCTCAATATATCCGTCCCTTATTATTCTTTTGTAAAGTGATTGCATCACTGTCACTCTCCCGGTCCATAAACGGTCGAACGCGGTATGCCCTTAACTCACCTTCAGTTTTATTATTCTACGTAATAAAAACGGTATCTAACTAAACACGTCTCGCATATTTGCATATACCATGACAATATGATAGTTGGCGATAAGAGTAGCATTATTAGATATCACATTCAGCTGAAACATATGACAACAAGGTCTGAACAAATTTGCGCGGCATACGCATATAGTAAATAGAGTTGATAATGTCACGTTGTTTTATGTTTCAAGTAGTGCGGCAAAACATCATTGCAGGTGGCATTCGTGTAGTTGAAGGGTAGATTAATGAAATAAAGAAGCGTGGGTAGGTTCGTCACCAACAAGGCATTTTTTAGGGGTCCGTACCTTAAACATGGAAGCCTTATAGGACCACTTCGTTGTCCATCTGTCACCGACGGCTATCGCCCTTTTTCTCAGGAACGACTCGAGAAATTAAGTTGAAATTTATGTCAAACACTAAGGTTTGCAGTCTCTTGCTGGTGTAAAATGAAGTTTCAAAGTGAACGTAGTCAAAAGACATGGTCTTCCCGTTGACCTAGAATCATGAAATTTTCAAGACCACCAAGATTGGTATCGTATCAAGAAAAGATGGAAATTATATAAAAAATAATTACTTTTCCTCATATTTAATGAAAAATTAAAATAGTGCCGTCAAGTGGCATTTAGTGGAACTATGCTTTTTTGCCTACCCCGCGAAGAATCTGGCGCGATGATAAAGCAAGAAAGCTAGAGAGACAAAGTAAAGGAAATAATCCGAAAATTAATAATATTTAATTATGTCACATAAAAAAATATTTTCCCTAAAATTCCTGATCCAAAATTAAAATAGCGCCATCTAATCACATTTTGTGGAAATATTTTGATTTGTGGTGCAGTTATTGAATAAGTTTTTTGCAAATCGCGCCATCTGTATTTAAAGTAAGTAAACAATGATTGACATGTATTAATTGACATATTAACCTATCGTAATAAGTGATGTTGAGTTGAGAATATTAGTGTGTACCTACCCAAGTTCATTAAAAACAATTTGAAAATGTAATATGTTCTTTAAGAAACTTATATAAAGATTTTAAGGTTTAATTTGTTTAGGTTGCAGGTTTTCTATATTAACAAACTCAAAGCATTTCTACAAAAAAATCATAGATGGCAACTAGTGTCGAATGAAATTTTAATTGAAAAAATAACGTCCCCTTGGGCCGATTAAGGCCTAGTTCCTTTAGTTTAATTAAGGCACATGGCCCGCGATTCATGGTGTGTGATATTTTTGTGACCGTATATTAATAACATTGACGATTTCCTCTTTAATTTTGTATAGTTAGGATGATAAGTAAATGTAGTTTATTTATTTACTGCTAAAATTTACAAAGAAAGATGGTTTTCTTTAAGTATTGGACTTCCTCGTTCGTCTAGTACCGTATAATGCGCGTAGAGATCACGCAATTTTCTCTAAAATTAAAGGCCGTTTAAAATGTACTTTGTCGTTTTCTATAAGTTCCCAGAATCAGTCCGGTCTTTGAAATTGTGTCTGGTATCCGGAACAAGCCGGGTTTCGAAAAGTCTACAACACCGTAGACCACATCCATACTGTTCGGCAGATTGTACAGAAGACCGAAGAGTACAATCAGCCGCTGTGTATGGCTTTCGTGGACTACGAGAAAGCCTTCGACCCCATCAAACCTGGGCGGTTTTGGTTGCTCTGCAGCGATGTCGCATCGATTGGCGCTATATCGAGGTGTGTTGAGATGTCTGTATGATACCGCCACAATGACCGTCCAGCTCCAGGACCAAAAGACCAACCCGATCAAGCTGCGTCGAGGGGTAAAACAGGGGGATGTAATATCCCCCAAGCTCTTCACCAATGCACTCGAAGACATCTTCAAGACGCTGGACTAGACTGGGCGGGGCATTAACATCAACGACGATTACATCTCACACCTTCGGTTTGCCGATGATATTGTCATGGTGGCAGAGTCACTGGAACAGTTGAAGCGAAATGCTGCATAGCCTTTGCTAAATGGAGCCTCTCGAGGTGTCGGTCTCGGCATGAACTTGGATAAAACCAAGATCATGTTTAATGAACATGTCACGCCGGGACCGATCTACGTCGATGGTTCGATGCTCGAAGTTGTTCGGGAGTATGTCTACCTTGAACAAGTTGTCCAATTTGGTAGAAACAACTTCGAGAAAGAAATTAACCGCAGGATCCAATTGGGTTGGGCAGCATTTGGCAAACTACGTCACTTTTTCTCTTCGCCTATACCGCAATGCCTGAAGACTAAAGTCTATAACCAATGCGTCCTACCTGTTATGACTTACGGGGCCGAGACGTGGCCACTCACAGTGGGACTAATCCACAAATTCAAAGTCGCACAGCGGGCTATGAAGCGAGCTATGCTCGGCGTCTCTTTGAAGGATAAAATTCGTAACGAGGTTACCGTAAAAACCCAAAGTTACCGACATAGCTCGCTGACTCAGTAAGCTAAAGTGGCAATGGGCTGGTCACATCTGCAGAAGAACCGACGGCCGATGGAGCAAGCGTGTCCTAGAGTGGAGACCGCGACTTGGTAAGCGTAAGGTAAGACGGACCCCAGCTAGATAGACCGACGACCTCAAAAAGGTGGGTGGGACGGACTGAATGCGGAAGGCGGAGGATCGTATGCAATGGCGCGTGTTAGGAGAGGCCTATGTCCAGCAGTGGACTGCGATAGGCTGATTGATTGAAATAAATATTTTTTTATGACCTAAAGCTTTTGTTTATAGACTCTTTAGCTTGTTAAATATTATGTACAAGGCGGGCCCACAGGGTAGTGGGCAGGTTTCTTGTAAGATGGACCGATGACCTGGTGAAGGTCGCTAGTAGAAGGTGGATGAAGCCGGTCGTGGCGGAGGTCTTTCGGGAGGACTTTATCGTGCAGTCGAGGTTTTTCAGTGAAGGATTCGTGCCGAAATTGAGGAATCAAAGTAATTGTCTGCTTTTATTAAGAGAGTGATAAATGGTTACGACGCCAATTTAATGACGATGATATTAGCAAGACAAGTCTATGGTAGAGTTACTTGGCATTTTTGTACAACTCTACTAGTCACGTTTGCATAATATGTGTATTTATATAAATATGTTTGACAAGAGGTAAGTTCTCGTAAACTCTCGCCCAGTCACAGAAACGTTTTAAATTTTAATCTCTATCTATCTATATCATCACGCTAGATCCCTTGCGGGGTAGGCAGAGAGTACAGAGTTCCAACAGGTTCTTTCCTTACTTACCTCTCTGGCTTCCTCCACTCTCATACACGCTCGCCGGTTACGGAGACTCTTGACTTGTCCTTCAGATAAGACTCGGCCTATTAATTTCTAAGGATGACATTCTAGTATCAAATTTTAATGATGACATTAAGGGCTAAGCTATCATTAAATCATTTCACAAAACAAAAACATGACAAATTTTTAATTGAAATAATGAATTCATTAATGATAATGCCAATTTATGTAATAAAGTGTTAATGATGCTTTCTGCAACTGAGTGTCTATGTATTTAACGATGAATGCTTTAGAATTGAATACCCGACTAATACTTCAACTGAAGTTGTGTAGTACAGTACTATGTTTGGCAAACATTCGAGTGCAACTTCCAGGCAATTAGAAACTCAACGAGCGAGCGAAGCTACAGTATGGGTCAAAACAATTATCCTCCAGATAAGTTTAGTCTCTGAACCACCTCTGAACTAATTGTAAGGATTGTTTCCGGCGTTTGCCCGCGTGCTACTTCGAAACTACGACAGGAGTTTCAGGTTTCATCTCTCCATTTTTGACGCTTTATGGAGCTTTCGCTAATACTATTCATTTTAATCATTCACCTCAATTTAATTTTATTTGATTATTGGATACGTACCTCCAATTCAAATGCATACTTAGTAACTTAACCGTCCTGCGTAGACTATTCTTAGAAACTATTTTCTCAAAGCCACATTAGAAATTTTCTCATAACGTATGTATTATTCCAACATAACGTATGGATCATAAATAAACAGCATTGATTTCAGAAAGTTAATTTTTATCTAAATAACAGTTAAATCATGTAAAGCTTATATCGTACTAAGCTCAATAGGATATAACAAAGGTACTCCTAAAGAACACGCCTGAGTATACCTAGATTTCAAAACGTAAATAACGGGAGAAAGTTAAACATACATTTGTAACTAATGCTAAATATTGATTTTTGTTAACGCTGTAAACTATGTTCTTTCTTTTGCTTAAATATGTAATTTTTATTTATTTTGTTTATTTTTAAAAGAAGACAATCATTTAAATTTTTCCGACGCACTAAATCTTTTTGGATCATTATTCATTTTTTTTAAAAGCCTATTTTGTTACCCACTACTGGAAAAAGGCCACCCTTAACGTCTTATAAAGATACTATCTTACCAATAAATATATGCCTACATTATATCCATCTATACATATTTATCTCGATCTGGCTAAAATTATACCACTCACCGATGACATTGGCGTCCTAGTATGGGAATACAAGGTGATACAAGAGCCTTCCAAACTAACCAAATCCAGCAAATTGCTTCTGAAACCTCAAAAGATAACGCAAATATTTTATTTATTTATTTATTTATTTAAAAAGATACACCATCAGCATTATCACCAAATCATTCAAAATGTATACATTACACAAATTTACGTCTAAAGCGAAACACTATTATAGGTGTATACAACATTCTCAATCAATTATGCCGTACAATTAAAATAAAGAGCAAACTAATTAATATAAAATTAAAAGGTGACAAACATGAAGCACATACTTATAATAACTTAAAAAAAAATGGTTTTTCTAGAAATAAGAAAATATTAAAATGACAAAGTAAATTTGGAAAAATTAAATAGTTAGAATTTATGGAACTTAAACTAAAAATAAAAAATAAAATTTACAAATTGTTAATTTTTTTAATTTTTTTAACGAAAGAATTAAGATTATCGTGGAAAATATCAATGCTGTCGGAATTTATTTCATTGTAAGAACGCATGAGACGATTTATTGGTGAAAACTTTCCAAGGTTAGTATTAGAGAAGGCTATATTAAATTGGTTCTTAACTTGTTTCCGAGGTATAGTTCGAGGTACAGTTAAGTTGATTTCGCTTAAAATATTAGGTACGTTAAGAAAACCATTCACAATTTTAAATAAAGTAATTAAGTCTGTAGATTTACGTCGTTTCTCTAGCGTGTCTAAACTAAGATTCGATAATCGTGTGGCATAATCACCACGATGAGAACCCTCCCCTTTTTTGTAGGCTAAAAAGTTTGAAAACTTTTGCTGAATGCGTTCAAGGCGATTTATATGAACTGCATATTGTGGGTTCCATACGGCTGAAGCATATTCAAGGTTGCTGCGAATTAGACTGATATATAAGCATCTAATGGCATATGAGTTTTTAAAATCTTTACACACACGTTTAACAAACCCAGACATTTTCCAGGCTTTCGAAGTTATATGGTCAATATGTTGTCTAAAGCTCAATTTTTGATCCAAAATGACTCCAAGATCCCGTACCTCAGTAACTTCTTTGAGAGTAATTTCCTCGATGTTATATTCAGAAGGAATGACATTACGATTTCTAGTAAATTTGATGTGTACACATTTGTTGGGGTTTAATATCATTTTATTCTTATGACACCAGGATTGAATAGAGTTTAAATCACTTTGAAGTAAGCGTACGTCATCTGGACCTGTTATAGGCTTATATAATTTTAAATCATCTGCAAAGATCGAGTAATTGCTGAATTTTATACATTGGGTAATATCATTTATAAAAAGCAGAAATAGTATCGGCCCAAGGTGTGAACCTTGGGGGACTCCAGATGTGGCTCTAATAATTTTAGAAGAAAATCCATTTATCACTACCTTTTGGGATCGATTTTGAAGATAGGACTCAAGCCAATCTAAAAAGGGTCCACATATACCGTAGCGTTGTAACTTAATTATTAATAATTTATGATCCACTTTATCAAATGCAGAACTAAAATCTGTATAAACTGCGTCAACTTGTACTCTATTGTCTAAGAATACTGCTAAATTGTTTGTATAATTTAAAAGGTTGGTCGTTGTAGATCTATTTTTACAAAATCCGTGCTGAAAATCTGATATATAATTCGATGTGTATGCTGTTATAACAGGGTAAACAAGGCATTCAAATATTTTAGAAAAAATACTTAACATTGAGACTGGCCTATAATTTGTGACATTATTTTTGTCACCATTTTTAAAAATCGGAATGATATTGGCTGTTTTCCATAAAATTGGAAATGTTGAGGTTTTTAAAGACAATTCGAAAATCATCTTCAGCGGTTGTATTAAATTTGTATAAGTATATTTAATAAAAACTGGTGGTATGCCATCTGGACCAGCGCCTTTATTAGAGTCTAAAGATTTTAAAAGATTAGCAATGGTTCTTTCACTGACTTCAATATTGCAAAGAGAAATTTGAGGGTATGAAGTATCCAGGATGTCATATTCCATTTCGGAGTGTGCTTGAGAAAATACGGAAGAAAATTGAGCTGCAAACAAATTACATATATCTTCACCTGAGCAAGCTGTTTCGTCATTATAGTTGATTTCGATTGGTATGCCCGAAGATCTACCACGATTTGCTTTAACAAATGACCAGAACTTTTTGGGGTTCTTAGTAACTGAGTTTTCAATTTCGGTAATATAGTGAAAATAGCAAGATTTTATTAATTTATCTACTCTTTTATTAGTAATTTTGAGCTCAATTAAATCTCTAGGATTTTTATATTTTTTATAACGTTTTCTGAGTTTTTCTTTTTCTGCGATCATTTTTATAAGAGAAGGTGTATACCAGGAAGGGAATTTACTATTACGTTGTTTTGTTTTCGGTATTGTAGTATCAATGACATAGTGTAAGATTTCATAAAATTTCGACAGCATATCATTTACATTGCAAGTTTGTTGAAGTTCTATTTGCCAGTCTACTTGACTCAATTTATTATTAACAGCTGTATAGTCGGCTTTACGAAAGTTATGAGTGGCAAAAGTATTGTACTTCAAAGGAACAGAATTGTTGAAATTAATATGGATTTCAAGCGCTGGATGATGTGCGTCAAGTTTACTGAGTATAATAGGGCTCTCTTCAACTGTTATATCATTAAAATTAGCCATTACTAAATCAAGAACTCGTTGGTTGTGGTTTCTAACATTATTTAATTGAATAAGATTATTTTCGGACATAAAATCAATCAAAAATAAACCAAGAGTATTATTACATTGAGGTACTGTTGAATTAATATTACAGTTGTTATTCCAATCAATTGCGCCTATATTAAAGTCACCAAGTATCACAGTTTCAGATTCATCTGATTGCATTACAGCACTTAAACGGTCGATTATATTTTCTAGGGTGATAATAGACACCGGGGGCGGTAAATATAGGGCACAAAAGTTAATGTTCTTGATTTTCCCATCAACTCGAACTTTTATTGATATCCACAAGTCTTCATAGGCGCTTTGAAAATGATCAATTCTTTTAGACTGTATATGTTTGGAAACTGCAATGAGAACACCTCCTCCTTTCTTACCGTTGAGGGACGTTGTACATCTATCCCTTCTATATACAGTATAGTTGGTATTGAAAATTTCATTGTCATTTATAGAATCATCTAACCATGTTTCTGTAGCGACTATAATGTCAAATTGGCAAGTGTCCGAAGCTAAACGAATATCCCGAAGCTTTGTTCTCATTCCACGAAAATTTTGATAGTAAATAGTGAATTTTGAAACTTATTATACGGTCTGGGATAAGCAATTACAAAACATCTATATCTGTTTGAGTGATTCGTGATTTCTTATTTGTTGTGACGGAGACTGGTCATCTTTCCGTATGAAAATACGACCATTTCGTATCCAGACGTATTTTATACCCTTTTCACGGGCTGCAATTCTGGTTTGTGCATGTAGAGATTTTAAATATGGAGATAAATGCTCGGATATAAATATTGGTGTTTTATTACCACCATATCCAAGATGTCCTGAGTGCAGCTTATCTTTTACATTATTCTTGTTAAATTTCGAAACAGCCGCTATTATCCCATCTCTCGTCGTCATGGTCGGTAACTTTAATATTACGGTACGAGGTCTCTGACTGGTTGAGTCTAGTTTCCTGACTCTTACGCAAGACAAAATATTTGATTCTTCTAAAGGATAAGAGATAGCAGAACCCAGTCGTTTCATAACAGAGACTAGATTTTCTGACTTATTTTCTGGTATTCCATTTATTTCTAAATTATGTTGCCGTGAATGCTGTTCTAATAATTGCAGTCTTGTGGACATATCCTGGACTGTGTTTGTTAAGGTTAAGTTATCCTTTTCTAAAGCTTTGACTTTCTCTCTAGAAGATTTCAGATCCACTTTTATACGGTCATATTCATCACTTAAATATTCCATGGATTTTTTGAGTCCCTTCAAAGTTTCTAAATCACTTTTTATTGTGGCAAATTCTTTAGCGAAATATAATTCGACAGCTGTTTTTACAGATTCCTGCACAGCAATTTGTATTTCTTTTTTTATAGCATTCATTAATACCGGATTTATATTCTGTGCATCACATGTATCAATTCTTTGAAATTCAAGTTGAGGTGACTTATTTTTTTTGCGAACGTTCGTGTTTCCGTTATCAAATGAAATAATGGGACTTAGTAAAAATGAACGATTTGGTGTTCCGGCATTCGTGACTTTTGGCGGTCGACTACGACAGCCCGAGCATATCCAGTTCGCCTTAGCCTCCGAACTCATTAATTTAAAACGCTTATCGTTTATATTTGCACAAATTAGATCAAAAGACGAGTAACAATTATGGCATTTAACGTAATCTTTGTTTTTAATAGCAATCAAGCAACCAGTGCAGTTAGTCGGCATTTTGAATATTATGGCAAAATCAGTTGAATATTCAAAAATATGTTAGCGTCCCCAAGCACTGTTTCAAGCAAAAAGTTCAAAAAAAGTTCAATAAAGTCAATAAAATAAGGCAAACTTTCCTGTGTTATAGCAGGCAAAGCAACATCAAGTCCAAAATGTAATAAGCGCCGGGAAAACAGCGTCGCTTACGCGTTGTTGTTAGCACCAATAATGTAAACACATCACTAATCACTTTAAAAGTTTTCAAAAGTATTTGTATATTATTAACACTATTTTTTTTATATTTAAATTATGAGGCAACTTAATAAAGACTGTCAAAATTACTGTATACTAATTACTTTTGCAAAAAACGCGCTTTGGACAAGAAAACTGAATTATTTAAAACGGAGCACAAAAAATACGTCTTCATATTATAACAAATATTATGATTATGTCTGGTTCTGCTTCTCCATCTGGTTATGGACCGAACACAGCATTAATAGTGATATGTCCCGCAAGCGAAACGTAAAATCACATCTGTGTTGACTGCCGAGAGCTTGACAAAGGAAATTGTCTTGCCTTCGAAGTGATTGCCTCTAGTCGGCTCGCTATTATAACTTTTCTCAAACAATTCCTGTGAATCCGCAGTAAATCGCAGCCTAATACAGGCTTTCACAAATTTAGACTGTGAATTAATGTTAATCCAAGAATTTTTATTTCATTGGAAGAAAGAAGCAGTGTATTTTGTTGCGTAGTCCTAGTATATAGTAAAAATATATATTACTTAATCTAATTGCAAACACCCCACCCGTACTGTCCTAAAAGACTTACCTACTGTCTTAGTACAGTTTTTTTATTGAGGTCTGGTCAGCGATTGAACCTTATGTCACCTGATGGAAAGTTACACTGACTCAGTGATAGCCTATTCACTCTCAAATAGACTGAGGAGACATAAGTAAGACCGAGTTCAGAATGGGTATGATCGGGCTTTATTCGCCTCCTCATATAGCAATTCCGTGTATTCCGTCCGGCATGTTGCACGCAATTGCCTTGCCGCCAAAGCGACCCAGTCCTGTTCCGACACGATTGGATCGCTTGGCGGCATGACTCTGCTGGGAAGGTGTAATCAGCCACCTGTAAAGGTGCTGCACGTTTTTTTTTAAAACGTTCCACACTAGTATTTATTCCTATGTCGTGGGTGCGTTTACAAACATGAAAATTCACATACAAAAATACCCAGACCGAAACAATAATTGTGGCTCACACAAAGATTTGTCCCGTGCGGGAATCGAACCCGCGACAATTCGACACAGTGAGCGGAGCGGCTTAAGCTCTTAACCACTGCGCTAAATCGTCTGTCAGTCTGTTACAGATATGAGCAGCCTCGGCCCAATGCCGATATGGATCATAAACATAAGCATAGAACGTTGATTTCTTGATGTGAAACATCGTATCCACCAGCCGCCAAACTTTAAAAACAATAACACGGACATCAGACCACCGGCACGAGCTGTCAGAGCCGAGTGAAAACTTTTGATTGAATTTCAAATCATTCTTTTTAGCTTTAGAGCTAAAACTAAGCAGTATGTACAGTTGCTATTAGAGCAGCCTAACTTTCCACAAACATATTCATACATGACAATTTTCACCCTCCCCCTTGCGTCAATGTTGAGGATCGTGACCTCTGGGAACAACGCAATCACGAAATACGTTGCTGGTTTCTCAGCCGTATATATCGCCTCAGATACTATTTAGGCTGATCGATCCAACGCATAGGGCTACGAGCTCTTGGTCTCTCTTTTTCTGCCTTACCAGTATTGTCGCCCTTTTTCGCAGCTTTGTTTATAATTTTCTTTAAACGATATCAAAACACCTAGCTAGGTACACAATACAATGTTTTTACACACATAAAATACCTATAGCTTTTCCTCAAGCATTATTCTGCTATATAAGCTTTATAAAAACGCCTGGTGACTAATTTGTGTTATTTAGCGTGACCGGCCGAGCGACACTGCGCTATATCTGCATGATACATGCCTACCATAAATATTTTAGATACATCCTGAGAATACGTGATTGCGCGTTCATCGTTTCAGGTGCACGATACGTATTATGTGGTTTAAAAAAACGTACGTATATAAAATGTAGGCATATGGGACAGTATTGGTTCTGAATTTCATTAACAAATATAAACATGGGCCTATATTTTGCAAGCCGGGGTGGCAGAGATGTACTGTGTACACACACTATTCGCCGACGATGTTTGGTCCCATGTAATAGGGAGCGATCTGATATTATACCGGACACAATGATACCGGATTTTTTTATCAAAAAATTACACTTTTGTCCTACCTAGGATTTAAACTCAGGACCTCGTGATTGCTACGCACATTATTCGCCATTAAACCAACGAGGCAGGCAGAGATTAAATTATATAATTTCTACAGCTTATTAAAGCAGGAATATATCCTGATTTAATTAATTTTCTACAAAGGTTAACTTATAACATTTTCGGCGTTATAATTAAAATATTTTTTTAGGTTGAAAGTTTGGCAGGTTTGCAATTTGGCGACGTTTCTTTACTTGTCCTATTTCAAGTCTTCCATCACAAACTTAGAATATAAGAATCACGTATGTATTTCCATCTAAACTTTCTTTTTGTGAAGCAGGCGTGTCGCATCAGATAAATTGTTCAATACCGAGTTCGGTCCCAGATGTGTCATTTGTCAAGGCTTGTTTCTTAACTGTACTGTATGAGAATGTAACCTACCAGCTAGCGCTATATTCGGAATAGACTATTAAAACCTATTCGTATTTTGGAACGAAGGTACAAAACAATATTATTCAATAGTGTTCATGTTAAAAAGTTCTCTTGTTTTGACTTCGACGGGTTCAAATCCTAGGTCGGACACAAAGTAAATTTTCGATAGTAAAATTTCCATTATCAGGCCGGAGTCTGGCAGTGTCACTATATGATGGCAGTAGGCCCGCCCCCTATTACATGGAACCTAAAATGGTCGGCGAAAATTTGATACATGGACCATCTCTGCCACTACCGTTGGGGAATATAGGCGTACCGGTGTTTACTTCTTTTTCATAAATAAGGCACCTATAAAGCTCCAAAATGTAAACAGAAAGCAGCAATGACGCAAATGTCTCTGAATTAGCAAAGGCAAATACTCCGAAACTCTCTCAAGTTAATGTTGCTTTTCAAAGCAACTCATATAAAACTGTTCTGCGAGCTTCCTAATAATGTATAAGAACAACTCTTTTCACTTACAACTTTCAGTTATAAGCCGCCCACTGTTACAACCGATTTGTTGTCAGATATTTGAGGGTAGTTAGAGGTCTAGTATTACAAACTTTTGACCTTCAGACATCATATTTGTACTAAAAATAGAAGCCACCATTCCACGTGGACAGGATTTATATGATTAGGGTTTTACTGAGTATATATTTTATATTTTAAGCCGCTTTTTTTACTTCTCATAAACATTTTCAAATGTAAATAAGTAAATTATATAATTCCCAACAGTAAAAAAACGAACTTATGCGAAATAGTAGCTTCTTCGGAAAATGTACAACATTTAAAGGTCTAATCAGAAGACTATATAAGAACAGTAGGCTGCTTGACTGTACAAATTGGTATAATAACAATCATTAGTTATTACAGATATTTTCATTTTTCATATTAATCTATTTATACAAATTGTTCCAAGCCTCAAGAATCTCATACTTAATACATCGATCCGGTTATGGTTAACAAAAAACAAATTTAGTTCTGAAATATTTACTAACACCACGACGTTAACATATTCATTATCTATTCTTAAAGTTATTCTGAATATGTCTAAAAAAAGGTTACCTATATTTTACGCTGAGTAAAACTACGAAATTGAGAATTCCTAAGCCTGGAAATTTAAATTGTTAGTGATTCAAACGAGAGCTTTTCCCCATTCGCGATAGGGGCCAGGACGCGGTGAAATTTTAAAACTATTTTTGTTGCTTTTACTACCTACAACATAAATACTACCTACAACATAAATTTCATTTACAAACCGTGTGCATATCCTACCTAAATTTATTTTTTTACACTCTTTGTAAAGCCCAGTGGTACGGTAGATATGCATTATTCGCGATTTTCGACAGTTGAGAAAACTCCAATTAGAGTATTGCTTTACGAATTCAACACGAAAATCAAACTTCCAATTTTAAGAA
Source organism: Phalera bucephala (assembly GCA_905147815.2). Classification (NCBI taxonomy): domain Eukaryota; kingdom Metazoa; phylum Arthropoda; class Insecta; order Lepidoptera; family Notodontidae; genus Phalera; species Phalera bucephala. Next base: position 20,284,339 of record LR990612.1, read on the forward strand.
GTTATGTACATCTATATTTTTATCTACATATAGATGTAATATAACGATTTTACCGCGGTTTATTTTTGATTTTTAAGTTTCCGACGTTTCGAGTGCTTTGCAGTACTCATAGTCACGGGAACGACTAAGATGTTAGACGTCGACGACTTAAAAATAAGCCGCGACAAAATCCGAAAATAGTTTTACTTCACGTGCAATATTTGCGTAAATCTCAGAACTCGGCATATTTATTTTAATCATTAACAATTTTTTTTTAATACAGCGAATTGAACGAATAATACATTTATTTATATGTATAGACCAATACTTAATAATTAGAAAACAATAACATACTTAAAAAATAATTCGAACTAATTCAGTTGCCGATTTAGAACAAACTGCTTTTAGGTCTTGCGTTAATGCTAGAAGTTATATAAGTATTTATTAAATTATCTTTTGCAGATATGCTATCGTAATTGGTATCTATTACAAAAGTGATCCAAATGATGCACTTATTCAGAAGAGAACAGTTATCCAGTTCCAGTCACGTATTTGTTGTTAAAGTAAAGAGAGGAAACACGGTCCGCAAACGGAAGTGGCCGCGGGGCGGTATAATTTCCGTTTCCGGTACACGCACCAACCTGTCGCACATAAACGTTATTAAATTATGCCCCAAACTGTGTGAGGACGAGATTTGCCGAACATCTGTTAATTTTCCTTGTAAGAGTTGATAGTAGCCAATATTGGTTTAGGCATATTACGTTACCGTGGTAAGAGGAATAATAATAATCAATCTATATCATCACGCCAGATCCATTGGTGGTAGCCATACATATATTACTAGTCTCTACAATATCATCACGCCAGATCGCTCACAAATTGGCAGCCAAAATTGGAGGCCCGTTTGCGCAATGTCAAATATCAAACGAAACAACAATATGGAAATTGGTTTAACTGTTTGAGCGAGGTAATACTACTGACAGACAACAGAAAAGAATTATGAAACAAATTTAGATATCAATTCCATCGTTACCTGTCAAAAGCAGAAAAATACCTACAAGAGTAGAATAGGTACATACTTTAAATGAAAATACATTAATAATAAAATAGCTATGGTTGGTGTATTTTACCAGTATTTCATTAAGATAGTATTTCATATCTGCTACATATTTCTCGAAATGTTCGTTAAGTACCTTCTTTTATTTACAAAGCTAGATTTTATTACGGAAAGTTTTAAATTCACTAAATTGTAGATTTTTACGATTATTTACGCCTTGTGCTTTCAATTTACAAATTGTATTTGTGTCTAAAAGGTGAAATGTATTTTATATAAGCGCGGCCTCAATCCCGCGTCTTCTCAAACCGGTCCAAGTTTAATAAGATTTTAATAATGGATGCGAACAAAGGTGTCATCTTGTTATGTGTGAGTGAGCTCTGTAGGTTGGCTTTATACAAATCTAGGTAGAGGTCTACACGCAAGTAGGTACATTAGTATAAGGAATGTTAGTTAAAGCACTACCTTTTGATGTAGTTCAATATTTAAGCTCGTGGTCTAATAAAAATAATTACGTTACGCAAATTCCTACTATTATAAGTATTCACAAAACTATTACGATATTATAACTTTAATTTAAAAAAATCCTTTTAAAAACAAGCTTCTATACCATAAAGCAACGACGATATCTTGCTTTGTTGAGGAGTTCCTATGGCTTCTTTCGGGCTCCATCATCAGACCCTGGACACCATCCGGGTTAAAAGTACTCGTCAAGACAAATCCAATGAGCCTATGCACGGCGGGGTTATATTGAGTAGTTGGGTGGTTCCATTGCCCACTTTTAGGCTTCATTATCAGACCCTGCATACCATCTGGTTGTATAGTACGTCTCAGTACCAATCTAAAAAGCCTGAACACAAGGAGGTTAGGTAGTATATTTTATATGTTCCTAAAGCTACCTTCCGACTCCATCATTAGACCAGCTCCATAATACCATTTTATTGCATTTTCACCGAACTTACACATGTACGCCAAATTTCAGCTCAATTGGATACCCGCAAGTGCTTGAAAAATCGATCACAAAAGTTGAAACCGAAAGACGGACAGATATAAGAACATTACAAGTTAAATAAAAGGTTGTAAAAAAGGACACATACCTTATCAGGTTTCAGAATCAATATTATCGATAATAATAAAACTAGAAAGTTTGCCTTATGTAAGTAAAATCTATGTGGCCTTTAGCCAATAGTGTTCATGGTTTGCGGAAGTAGCTATCACCCCGGGTAAGTAGTAAATAATCTTAATAACTTGTAACTTTATGAACCAACGACATATTCAGCAAAGCTAGATACACAGACCGAACCCGGAGCCTTAATTACACATATCAAAGGGGGATTCGATATTAATTATGCAAATAAGTCATAACTGTGTCTGTCTAGGAACATTTCAAAGAGGCTTAGTGGTTCGACTGAGTTTGAAGTGTTCCGGCTCTCTGCCAAAGTTTGCGGACTCCCTTTGGGTTTTAGACACTGCTTGTGTATTAACAGTTGTTATCGACTGACCACTTAACTATTTTAACTTCTGCCAAACTTTGGCAAGAATTTCTAATAGCTCGGAATATTATACCAACAAGAACTTAGATGAAATATCTATCTAATTATGTTAATATGTTGCTTTTTGCTTTATACTTAAGGTAATTGAAATTCTAAAAGCTTCTAATAAATTCGTGCCAAATAATAATTAGGTATGATATTCGGACAGAATTAGTCCGAAAATATATCGAAAGTATGTTTATTTCGATATTATGGTCACAATTAAATAAGGTTCAGAAATATTATGAACCGTGTTAGTTTTGACAAGTTTACGTGAAAGTAAAATGTCAATTCGAGTATGTAAATATCGAAACTATATCCGCTTTTTAGGTAGTTATTTATTGAAACAAAAAACAAAACAAAGAAGAAAAGCCACGGAAGTAGCCACCTTCGTCAAATATGTAGAGACTGGTCTCGCAAAAAAGATTATAATAAAGATTTTCTTGTAACAAGCTGCAATGCTGTAGCATTTATTACAGAAGCTACCTACGGAAAATGTTAATTTGACGATCATCGTAGTGCAAATAGACGATCGTAAAACATTATGACATATAATGTTACGCGCTTCTGTAACCACACCTACAGGGATGTGGTAGTGACAAAATATACGTTACGTAAATTCTAAAAGAAATTTAGGAAAAAAAAGAGTTGTTCTCAAGGAGCATTTGGTATTTTTTCAACTGACTTATTGCGACACAATCTTTCATCGCAATACTGGCCCCGAGTTGCTATATGTACGGATATGAAATAGGTTTATGGGCGGACTAATTTAAAGCCGATAGCGTTATTTTATATTCCATATTAAGTAAGAAATAAAACTATTAATTGGATTTTATCGCGGAATTTCATTTTTAAGTTCCCGACGTTTCCGAAAAATAGTTTTATTTCATGTGTAATATTCGTGTAAATCTATGAACTCAGTTCTATATTAAGTATCAGATTTTGTTGAGCCAGAAGACTACTGTAGTACGTAGGGCTTACCCAAAAATCTGAAGGGTTTGTGCTATATGCATCTAGCTTTTACCCACAACCTTCACAAACGGCCCATGTTGCAGGGGGCGCTGCCTACTCCAAGTCTTCCGGTACATGGTCGCAACCCGAGAATCTTCTGCCCTAACAAACGGATTATAAGATACGCGATGTACCAATAATCTATCTAAGGGGCAATCTTAACGGGGAATATACCATCAAAGGAACTTTGATTACATGGCAGTAAAAGTGACGCATCGATATAGGGCATGTAAAAATAACCTATGAAAAACCTAGGTACCTATGTACAAAAGACGACCAGGAGCTGCGGTGAATTCCCAAATGTGCTGACCGCTCTAGCATAATACACATTTAATACAAATCGACTTTGCCGCGTTTGTGTAAAATACAAGTACCTACCTACTTTAAGCAGAACTTTATATTTCAAAAAGTATGTGTTTAATTTAGATTTTGGTTTAATGATAGATAAATGTGGTTTTTGCATAAATCATTTTTTAATAGCAGAGAATTTAGAACTTTAGAACTTGGACTCGCCACATGCAGGCACAGACAATCACGAGATATCCGTTCAGTTTCGAACCAGATTTTCCCCAAGGGTTCATGTAAAAGGAAATTCTATACTCGGATACTACCTACAATAGGCGGTAACATAGAAATATACGTGAAATGTCAATCTGCTCACCTACTTCGATAATTGTAATCTATGCGTAAATAAGTAGGTACATGCATAGTACCTTTATACATATTGATAGGACAGGTAATCCAAATTTAGCTGTTAGCATTTGCATCGTGAAATTGGTAAATGTATTTCTATGGTTTTAAGTCAGACAAGACATAAAAAACAAAAACACCAAGCCCTATCGCGTGTCAAAAGTACCTAGGTACTGCAAAATATGTTGCTGGGTCTACGAAACGGTTATATATAAATAGGTACCAATTAATGACAATTAAGTGCAGATAGACCTATACCAATAACCTTCATTTTAAACTATTTATCTACGTACGAATACTATAGAAACATGTCAAATGATGATAGTCAAAGCACAGTAATATACATTATGAGTACTAATGAATATTGTGTATCATTATGATTACTCACGACTAAACAAAGGACTTTGAGGCTTGTAATAACTCTTAGGTCTCAGTAGGTACTTATTTATTTTAAAATTGTAGGTATGATTCACATTTTCTATGTCATTCTTAGAACTGTAGTCGTACATTTCCACTTTTTGGAAGTATGCTCCCAATTCATTAAATCAGGGCAGTGTTTGAAACATCTACTTAATAAGTATTATTTGTGCTTCTACAAGACATGTGTCGATCTTTACTGATACGATACAGTGATATGAAACATAAATGCCAATAACTGCCTTGTTGGTCTTATGGCAAAGCGCATCACATGGTGATGGATGGTATATGGCAATAGGCTCGCTCCCTATTACATGGGGCCTAATATCGTCGGCGAAAGTGGGTGTACTGAGTACACCCCTGCCACCCCTTCTTGGGCAATATAGGCGTGAAGGTGTAATGCCAACTTGATTCGTAACAGTTGGACTGGAAAAAAGCCGCATTTGTATCTGAATCTGGAATTTACATTCACCAGTCAGAATACAGAGACGCTAATCTTACAGAACAAACAAAATGCTTCATTATATTAATAGCTCATTCCAATCTGACACTGAATCTCGATCTTACATTCTCTAAAGTTTCCGTCTCACAAAACGAACGAATACGCGACGAGATGTCGGTCGGTAGGCCAACTGGGCATGAATTTCAATTCAAATGCTCCAAAAAACCGACTTCAAGAAATAAAAAATAAATATTTGAAGCCGGTTCTGTACCGGTTCGTGTAGTCGATTTATTGGCACCGACTTCAAATATTTATTTTTTGCTGTTTGAAGTCGGTTTTTCCTTTTTTAAAATTATTTATTCTGCAATTTTAGGTGACCAGTGAATTAAATATTTATATTTATATACCTATATTATATTAATCTCCTTAGTTCTACAATAAGGTACCTAGAGGATTGATATAATACCCATAATAACAGATCTACAGATTCGTATTATTTGTCGTTAAGGAATTCCCTGGTGTATCTTCTATGTCCTAGATTTAATTATAATAATAATATTAGCCCTGTTAAGAAACTGTCCCACTGTTGGTCACGGGCCTCCTCTCAAACTGAGATAGTCTTCGGCCGTAGTCCACCACGCTGGTCCAGTGCGGGTTGGCAAACTTCACACACCTTTGAGAAACTCTTAGGCATGCAGGTTTCCTCACGATGTTTTCCATCGCGCCGTTAAAGCAAGTGATAATTTATTTTTAATACGCACACGCTTTTGATAACATAATGTATACAAAGAAAAATTTAGATATATTTAATCAACTAGGTGATAGGCATTGCTATAACACGCGGCATAAAAATGAATTAGCTCAACCGCAATTTCGTTTGTCTACAATTCACACGTCTTTCATGGGGTACTGTGTTAAATTCTATAATAAAATCCCACTTAACTCCACTCAACTCAGTGAAAATAAATTCAAATCTTGAATTAAACATACACTCTGCAGGCGAGCATAATATACCCTAGATGATTATTTAAATGATAAAAATGCTTGGATAGGTGGTGCTTCAGCTCCACTTGCATGTGAATAACATGTTCAGCTATTATTATTATTTATTATTCCCTCTCTTTCTTCTCGTAGTTTAATAAAATAGATCATTTTTTCCTCATTTCTTTATCTATAAATGAGAGAACCATGTAGCCACTCTCATGAATAGTATAAACTTGGTTAATTTAATTTAGACTCACCTGATACTACATTGTTGGGAGAACAGACAGGAAGTCAGGTTTTCATGAATAGAAGCTTGTCTATTTCTGAGGATGCGAACACCAGCCATAGTATAATTTGTTTAATTAAACCTAGACCCACCTGATAGACCAGCCTACATTGTTCTCCACCCCACAACAAAATGTAAGTGGAAAAAAATGTAAAAATACTATTTTAAAAGAGTAACCGTGGAGTTTCTTGCCCTTCTTCTCCACAGGAATGACATTCCGAAGTGGTGGTAGTCTTTGTTACTATTCTGACGATTCATAAATACTCCGGTAATAATGTTTTACATGAATAAAAAATATTCTGATTCTTTCGAAAAGACAGGTGCGTGCCTGGGTTTGAACCCGAGACCTCAGACTTTGCAGTCTAACGGTCTAACCACTAGTATCACTGCTTGTAATACCGATGAAATTATAATGGGACCACCTTGGAGCTATACTGAACCCAATGCAAAAAGAATTGTCAAAATCGGTCTAAAAATATTTTTTTCCGAAGTGTCATTAAGCATAGCCTGCGGTTACGAGATAACTAAAACCTAGTTAGATAATTTTTCCATTACATTTACATTGTTTCAATATTATACATTACTTTTATCACTTAAATCTATATCGTTACTTACTGGACGATTTAACAGCTATTGTAGGGAGCAAGTTAATGGCGTCATATTTTCTTGGGTGAGTAAAAATAATACCTATTAAAAAGGTCAAGGACCATGCCAACACGAAAACGGTCAAGTTAGGAAAGGTGGTACCATTGATAATTGGTATACCAAAACGTAAGACTACTAATTTTACTTTCTTCCAGTATACTGGAAGAAATAAAAATAAGTGGTGTTACGCATTCGAAACACCACTAAAGTTACTGAACCTCAGCCTCATTTCTAGTTACACAACAGCTGTGTTGAAATTCAAATTAAATAAATTAATCTCAAACAGTTAACGTATGGTAAGCGGCGGTAAATAGTGCACATCGGCTATAAAGGGAAATAATACTATACTACTACTAATAGTTTCGGGTTCGTAGAGCGTCGTCTAGTACATTTTATGACGTTTTGTCGCTTTCGTCAGTTGTTATTGTCACATAATATGTGACAGAGACGCTCTACGAAGCCAAAAGTCGCCGTTTATCTTCCTCTTTAGCCGATGTGTATTATTTACCTCCACTTATAATAACATAATATATTAACATCAAGTAAGGGGCATTTCCTCTTCAAATCTGATATGTTTGAAGGTATGTCCTTCGCATATGTGACTAATAAATAGAATTACAAGGAACGTTTGTAAACTAAATCAGCATATTCAAATTACTAGTAAATCAGCGAGTGAAGCACGAGCGAGTTAACTTTGCCAGGGTTGTTCTCGAATTTTAGAATTCATTATATAGTCCTTACAGTATCTAAGACATGCTTCTCGCGAGTGGCGAATCCTAGAACAAAGCGGTCCCAAGTGATTGTTCTGCCAGCCACCCCGCTTGCAAGTTTAACAAAGAACTTTTTGGCGAAAACTTTCGAGATCCCCCTTCTATTATTATGTATGATATTCATGACGCAAGTAAACTTTTACACAATAATTGACAATAGCCTAGGATCGTGATATTGTTAGTTATGGTATAATAGAAATTTGTAAGCCCTTATCCCTTTCTGATCTCGTTCCTATAGATAAATTGAGATATATTAATGAGAAAATTTCAAAAAACTTATAAACGTATAGCGTCTTTTCATTATGAGCGGCGTATTTATTTTGTCGAACTTGTACTTTGATACAAGAAATCTTTTTCCGAATCTGCTATTGATTTTAATATACTTTAGCATAAATATTGCAAGGCCGTCTCTTCATTCCTCCGTCCCTTGAAATCCGACAACGGCAGCCTACACTACGAGCGCTCGGCTAACGGAATCGAGAAGCCGCAGGTTTGATCTCCGCCCGGGGCAAATCTTGTGTGTCCCATAAATATTTAATTCGTCCTGGGTTTTAGTGCTTATATAATTCCTATCACAGGCGCCAAAATAATTGCTAATGAGGGGAGTTCAAACGTTGTAACAAGAACAATTAAAGTCACGCTCACGGAATCACAGCATCATAGGCGGCTTAGGCGGCCTATCCGTCAGCTTACGATTTTGTAGGCAAGTATGCACCGTTGATTTTACTTAATAAACTTAGTGAAAGCAACAATTTAAAACATTTACATATAAAGCAGCAATTAAACCTAGTGATTATATTTTCTTTGGCGGCAATAATTGCGAATCTGGCCCAAGTCATCTTCCTTATGGTGACCATTATTCATAAATAAAACGAAATTATTTTTCTTAATTTAATGACATTCTCAAAAGAAATACTTAAACACTAAACATAGTTTATCGCCACTTAATAAAATGCAAATGTATCTCGAACAGAACACATCGCAAACAAATAAAAACTAAAATATACAAAATTAAATGCAGATCTAATTAAAACTGTTTTCACAATGGACTGACAGTTGTATAAAATACTTTTTGGACATTTTGAAAGGTTTGAAGATTCAATTGTTCTCGTCGACATCCTGTAAATAAAAAGATGATATATACATACAGTCATACAAGGATATTTTGGTCCGCAGTCAAAATCGGAACTACCGCTGTCATCAACTAGAATGTCACTACATGAGAATCACAGAGTTGCTGTTTGCTATGATATTTCCCCAAGTTCTTTTTTTAATTAGTAACCGTGCGGTGGAGTGAAATTAGGGTTATCATTAGTAAAATTTTACTAATGATAACCCTAATTTCACTCCACCGCCCCTGTCAACGTCATCCCCGGGCCAAAATATCCTTATCACACTGTACATAGTTACAGTTCGTTTTTGCAACAAAGAAATGAAATTTTAATTTTTTTCCCTTACTTATTATTATTTTTACCTTCAATTATTTGTATTAATTTCAGCAATCCAAATCAGAGTATTATGTTTTGCTTCGGCGGCTGGGTAACGTCTGAAAGCCAGTTGCAGAGACGTTGTTAAAATTTAAAAAATGACATTAATAGCTAATGTATCTTCAAATACAGCGCCGGCCCTGAGGTAGAGCGGGACGAACCGTCGCTCTACGAACAGTGGCGCCTTTTGAGAGGCGCGGGGCAGTGTTGACAGATCTGATTTTCAAAAATGCGTAGAATGACGCTGAAAAATCCGTAGATTTCCGTAGATTTGCTCTAGATAAATCCGTAAATTGACAGCTTAATCTGACTGTTTGGAGCGACTAGACTACCTTGAACTTAGTCCATAAGCCGTATTTCTTAGTATTAGCTTCGTAACAGCTTAGCAATAAAAGTCGATTTATGAATATTTTGAAATTCTTATTTATTTAACATAAAATCGAAAGTACAATTTACGCGAAGTAAAAGCGTGGACCAAAGTGCGCTGAAAGACAATCTCGCTCTACCGTGTACAAGAAATAGGGCCGGCGCTGTTCAAATATTTCTTAAAAGGATAGAGCAGCGATTAATGTCATCTTTAAATATAAATAACGCGTCTACAACTTGCCGTAAGTTAGGATATGGATAATATAATTATATGCTGTCATAACGACATTATGTGGTCATCCACAAAGTGGGCATCGCATACAGGTCACTTCATAGTCTTTATGGGATAGAAGTATGGATAATAATTATTATTTTGAACAATACACGTTGGTCAAATAGAATACTAAAAGACAGATAAAACGACAGAAAGTAGGGGAGAAATCAAACTATTTAGTTTTTAAAATTAGATTGTTTAAACAAATTAGCAAAGTTTGAATTTTGTCATGATCACATTCGGCTAACCAAGTGTTCCAATATTAAGATGTTACAAATAAATATATGCTTACCGTAGGATCGCAATCTGCGCAATGCCACGAGTATCCACGTTTCTTCGGGTTTTTATTTAACGGAGGCTCCAGACATGTGAAGTGGTACCGCTTGGAACATTCGTCACACCTTTACAAAACAAAACATATTTAGCTATTATTATATATTAAGTATTACTAGCAGTTTCGACTGTATTCAAATTTAGAAGCAGTCGACAACAGTGCCACCTACTGGAACCAAGTATGGCTAAAAACCATCCAACCCCATAAGTAGGGAAAAGATCATCAAAATCTGTCAAGACATTTAGGAGAAGAAGAGTTACAAACACTCACACGGGTTTTTTTTCTATCTATATCATCACGCCATATCCCTTGCGGAGTAGGCAGAGAGTACAGGGTTCCAACAGGTTCTTTCCTTACAGACCTCTATGGCTTCCTCCACTCGCATAGTTCGTCTTATGCACGCTGGCCGGTTACAGAGAGTCTTGACTTGCCCTTCGATAAGACACGGTCTATTTGGAATTTAATTTATAAAGATATTATACAGTTAGCCAAATCTTACTAGATATTTTTATTCAAAAATGTATTGGAATCACTTGGAATTAATCCTGTATCGTGGATGCGTTTACAAACACGAAATTCACATCCACAAGCACCCAGCCAAAACAAATATTTGTGGGTCACAGAAAAATTTGTCCCGTGCGGGAATCGAACCCGCGACTACTCGAGCCAGTGGGCGGAGCGGCTTAAGCTCTTAACCGCTGGAACAAGCCGTCCGTAAAACTTACTTGAGTTTAGTCAAACTAGGCAGTAAGTTCTTTAGGGATTTTAAAATGGACTGGGAGCATTCCCAGTAACAGTACACAATACCCAGAAACTATAGATAAACTATTTTGAGTAGCACACTAACATAGGAGTTTTATATTTAGCTCACAACCCAAACAAAACACACCAGGTGTATATTTAGCCCACTTGCGCAGCACTAAGCTAATTAGAATTCAGCATGAAAATGGGTTACTATCTCTCAAGCGAATAAGCAGAATTTTAATTCTATAGTCAAAAGTGGCTGATGACTTACGGCACTGAGACATGGTCGCTTACGATGGGCCTCATAAGAAGGCTCAAGGTCATTCAAAGGGCGATGGAGAGAACTAGGCTCGGAGTTACCCTGCGGGATCGAATCAGAAACGAGGAGACCCGCAGAAGGACGAAAGTCACTGACATAGCACTCAGAATTGCTAAACTTAAGTGGCAGTGGGCGGGGCACATCGCTCGTAGAACTGACGGCCGTTGGGGCAGAAAGGTTCTCGAATGGCGTACCCACTCCACGTACCGGAAGACGTGGAGTGGGTAGGCCCGCTACAAGATGGACCGATGACTTGGTGAAGGTCGCGGGTAGAAGTTGGATGCGTACAGCACAAAGCCGGTTGTTGTGGCGGTCTTCAGGGGAGGTCTTTGTCCTGCAGTGGACGTCTTTCGGCTGAAGAAGAAGAAGAAGAAGTCAAAAGTTCCAATACTTGAATGTTTAGATGTTTATTCTCTCACATCTTAATGTTTAAACTTTAGATGACATTTGGCTGAGATGTAGATTATAAAGACAACAAGAAATCACAATAATAAGCAGCTCGTAGGTCCAGTGGCACATAGTGTGGCTGGCAATTACGAGCTCCGTGGTTGGATCCCAGGTAGGACACCTGTAGTTATTCTACCAAATTCCCAGTAGGTATTAATTCAAAATTTGAAATTGTATACGGTATAATAACAAAAGGCTCGCCCCCTAATACACTGGGACCTAACTTTTTCGGCGATAGGTGGGTATACCTAGTATACCCCCGCCACCCCCGCTTGGTATACAGGGTAGCTCTTTGACCCGGGGCAGTAAGGGCAGCTACCTCAACCGTTGTACATCGAATACAGGAAAACGGTCTTAAGCGACTATCCTTAACTTTTTGCGACATTATGAGCTGCATTTAAAGATTTAAAAAAAATACAGTCAGCAAGAACAGAAAAGAAAGTTGTTGATCTATATAAGAAACAGAATGGATTGGCGTAAAACATTTTTCTGTATAGTTTGACACCGTGATCTCCTACTAAATGGAGTTTTTGCGATTTCTGACTTTTCTAGTACTGCAACCTCAGTTGGTCTAATAGAAGTTTTTGATCATCATCAAAGAAACAGAATCGATTGACATTAAGTTATTGTGTAAATACAATTGTTCAAAATCTGTAAATGCAGTTCAAAATATCGCTTGGAATTAAGGATAGTTTCTGAAGACCATTTTTCCTGTAGACACAACGGTTGTGGTAGCTGCCCTTACTGCCCCATCTCAAAAGTCCACCCTGTATAGACTATGTATTTAGAAAAAACATGACAATGCTTGGTGCAGTGGTTTAAAGCGGAAGCCGCTCACTGGATCGATTGTTTCGATCTGGGTGTTACTGTTAGGGAATATGAATTTCATGTTTGTAAGGGCATCCATGACACAGGAGTAATACCTAGTGTTGGGCTACGTATGGATAGACGGCTTGAGCCAGTGGTTAAGAGCTTAAGCCGCTCCGTCAACAGGATCGAGTAGTCGCGGGATCGATCTGCCCGTACGGTAAAATTCTTACTGAGACCTATAAATATTCGTTTAGGTGAATTTTATGTTAGTAACGACAGAAATAATTGGCAGTGCGGAGCTTTATTCAAAAAAATAAAAACGCAGACAAGTCGCGGGCTGTTAATACAGTGAGACCTGGTTAAGTGGGTCCTGGATATATGAGAAATCTCTCCTACTGATAATTTCAATGAGGTCCCGACACTTTTGCATTGAAGTACCTCTATTAGTAAGAATTTTTTAAACCTTTTAATTATGATTTGATTTCCTAGATTGTTCGATGTTTACCTTTATAATTTGAACTTTGTAGCTCAATAGCCTGTATAAGTAAGACCATTTATCAGGTTTTGACAGGTCAAGACACGTTTGCTTACAAACACTTGAATTCCTTTCGTACATGCTTTGTTTGGCAGTAGTATCTAAGGTTTTGTCCCTCTATAAATAAGACAACTGGGTAAATAGAAAGTCTCTATAAGTGATAAAAAATCCTACGACTTTTGTGTTGCGAATGCCGTTTTTTGTTCATTCGCAGACGCGGATGAAGATGTGGATTTTTGAAGGCTCGCATCCGCGGACGCGGATTTATTTTTAAGAAACTTTATATGGGTGCAGATATAAAGTAAAGAGATAGTAATGTTCATATTTATATTAACTATTTAGTAAGTGAAATTTAAAAGAAAAAAATTTAAAAGGTTACATTATATTTAATAAAAAGAAATATCGCCGCCTTTTCAGGTTTCGCAGAGGTTCATAAAATAAACCAGCGCTACTGAACAACTGATTTCAACGTTTACGGCACGCGCCAGTCGTCGACCCCACCCACTTTATTTCTTGTCGCGAGTTGCACTACATCTGTATCTGCATGAACATCTGCACTGATTATTGCGGATGCGGATGCAGATGTCCAAATCGATGGGGTATCTCCGCAATTGCGGATGCGAACACCAGCAATATCCCTGGTCCCTTGAGATACCAGTTATACAGGTTTCACTGTACAAATAAATTAAAAAGTATGCGGTGGGCCCGCAGCCTACAAGCGCAAAGAACATACCGCACGAGGTTGGCCGCGTCGCCGGGCTGCGAGCACACGTCGCAGTGCGTGAGCGGCGCGGGCGCAGGCGGGGCCGCGCCTGCGCCGCTCTCCGCGCCCGAGCGCCGCGTGCGCTCGCTGCGGGCCCTCTGCGAAGCAGTACGAAGAAGGCTTCCATTTACGTACAATTACGTAAGCTCAAAATGGGGGGGAGGGCAATAAAATCTCAATTAAACTTCACAATTGAAAATCTAATCTAGAGTATCCCATTTTATACACTAAAATCACATGGCTATTAAAAACATTTACTTCGTAAATTTAATCTTTTAATAACTAGAGCCTAAAACTCAAAGGGGGTCCCACTCAATTTCACTAAATCACACCAAGGGGGGAGGGGTTCAAATTAAAACAAAACAGCTTACGTAATTAATGGATGTCCCCATAAGCACGAACCAGACCTTCCTATCTCTATAGTCTATCTAGTCTCTATCATCACGCAGATGGTACTCCAACAAGTTCTTTCCTTACAAACCTCTCTGGCTTCTGCTCTCATAGTTCATCTCATACAATTACGTCGGTTACGGAGACTCTTGACATGCCCTTTATACAAGACACCATCCACATATTTGGTCATGATAAGTTAGTCTAGGTCTTCCCCGTTCCCTTTATTAGCCCAAGACGCCGTAAGCACCGCGACGGTGCATGGGGGAACGAGTAATTATAATACTGATACACTTTTAATGAACAACCTTAATTAATAAAGTAAAGCTTTAGTACCTTTGGCTTTTTTATAACCGGTTCCTCCTCTTTATTATCCAGTTTTGGTTGCGGCTTGCAAGAACATAATTTACGATGATTATCACTTAAAAAAATGTACGTCTTAGGCGTTAGCCGATATTGTGATCTTCAGTCAGATCTTCAAATCAGAATATTGTTGTTCATAATATATTTTGTAGCATTTGTTTAAAATTAAACTTACCATTGCTTCAATAGATTCTGTTGCAGCTGGGGCTTCTGGTTGTACGGGAGGAGGCGGCTTAGCTGCCTCTTGTTCAGCTTGCTGTAACAATTTGTTTTATTTTAACACATATTGCTGAAATTAAAGATAAAATAAGAACATTCATGGAACTGTTCTATCTAGATAGATATCTACCTCTATTGGGAAGTCGCAACAGTGGCGCAAAATAAACTCGGTATTAAACCCCAAGGCATTACAGACATATGGGATGTGAACCCCTGGCGACCAGCGCTAGAATACGACGGTAAGAGTGGTTCCTCGCCATTGTTAACACGGTCGTGGAGCGGAGGAAGCTACCTCGTTTCTAATGATATGCTCAATCGAACGAACTCCAAGCCACCGGTGCAGACCCTCTCTACCATGCCGAAGAAGACGACAGTAGGGTTTATTAGTGTGATAAGAGTCTCATATACCTCCCATAAATGTCTAAATTATCTATTTTTTTTCCTGCTACACCCAAAAATAAGGTTACCTTAGACAATTTTTTCATAACTGCTGGTGGAGGTCCATCATTACTGTCTGTCGGCACGTAGAACATCTGCGTGTCCAATGATCCATCCGGCTTGGGAATCGGCTTTATCTATCAATAAAACATCATTTATCACATAAAAGAATTCGGAATTAAAAGTAAACGTAAATTAAAATAATTATTAACCTTGATGGTAATTCTAGGATGAGGTGGATCCGGATTTTCCATATCCTGAGTCTTCTTCTTCCTTTTATGTTTATGAGATTTCGATGGCGAACGCAGTAGGTCAGGGGAATAACGTGACCTATGCTTCTCTTTCCTCCGTTTTCTATTAGCCTTGTATGTCGCGATATCCGATGACAGATTCGCTAACGTATTTTCTATGGAACTTTCAATAGCTTTGCTGTCCCTTTCTTTCGAATCTCCAAGAAGTGATGAGAATGATAGATTCTGAGGTATGAAGCTCTCTTCTCGTTTAGACGAAGCAACATTTGTTGAAGCATTTGAATTTTCGTTGTGGGAATCGTTTGGACTGTCCGCTACGATCGGTGTTATCGACATCAAAGGCGTGTTAGTCAACGTTGGAGACGTAAAACTGCGCCTATGCAACTTTTTCGATGGAGAGTCACTTTCCCCTGCCGTAGTGGACGCATGATCTTTCTGTTTAGACTTCTTTATCTTCTTTTCCTTTTTCGATTTCAATTCGGCACTTTCGTTGCCATCGCTACTAAATTCGAACGGTTTGATTGTGACTTTTATTGGAGAAATATTTTCAGCGGTGGGCATCTTGATTTTTTCCATGTTGTGTGATTTCTCTGATACAGCTTTAGGTGGCGAGGAGCGGACACCTGACCCGGGACTCAACGGATCGCTGATAATCGCACCGTCTTTGCTGTACCGTATGCGTGATCGGCGAGGCCCCTTCTTTTCAAGCACTTCGGGCTCAGAGTCCGAGGTTTTGTCACATTCAGAACATTGCCTGAAAAATATTTTTAAATTGAAACCCAGATACGACGACGAATGGAAACATTAACAGAAAGCGAGAGGAAATTGGGCGTGATAAAACTAATTATAACAATGCAATGGGTAATGTGAAACTATTAGCCGATTCGGCCAAAAGACGGGGCGTTCAGAAACACAATCCCATGTTAAACGTCAACTTTTTACCAGACTAATATCAAACAGCCCACATAGTAATCCTATCAAATGAACCTATTGCAGTCCCAGCTGAGTTAATGTTACATGAATTCCCCGTTGACTTCAACGACATCACAAGAAGTAAAAGTAGCACTTTCTACCACCCCCCACATAAGAAAACAAAGTATATTTCAATCATTGAGTTATTATATACGGATAAAAAAGACACATTTTTTGTACCACGCATAAAAGTGCATATACTTTAGCTCACTGAATCTGCGTCATATACTTGCCGCAACATAACGTGTCATGTTGCGATCAGCTTCGTTTCAAAAATATCAAAAACATGCCTCCATGGCCTTCATAGTGCACTGAGCTACTGTTTAAACAACAAAAAACATGAGTCAAGGAGATTTGCAATAAATTCAGGAAAACACAAACACCCCCGCACATCTCGCGCCTGCCTCGTTGTCTTCAAGTTTACAGCCGTTGTGGTCGATCAAGACGAATACGACATGACTATTTGAACAGTTTTGCGGGAATGACCTCAGAATTGATTTATGCGGAGACGTCAAGGGGAGGTCTTTGCCCAGCAGTGGGATATAGAATATGCTAAAAAAATCCTAATACGTAGTACAAAATAACTCAATGATTTTAATCCAAAACAAGAGAGTGTGCAATAATGAATGAATGACTGCCTCGTTGGTCTTGCGGCAAAGCGCATCACCTTATGATCACGAGGTTCTGGGTTCAAATGCTATGTCGGACAAATGTATTTTTCTATAGAAAATCTTCCAGTGTCCGTCCGGAGTCTGGAATTGTGCCGATATATGGCAAAAGGGTCGCCCCCTATGACATGGGACCTAACATCGTCGGCAAAAAGTGGATGTACACAGTACACCTTTACTATCCTCAATTGGGGAATATAGGCGTGATGGTGTTTAATTTATTTTTATTTAGAATAAGCCAAAAAATCTCAAATACGTTACTACGTATTTGAGATTTTTTGGCACAATCAATGATTTCAATGCATAATTAGAGAGAGTAATAATGGAATAATACCATCCATAGAGCTTGCTCTTCTTGGGCGGGCGCTGCAGCGGCGGCTTGAGGCAGTGCAGGTGGTAGTGGTGGCGGCACGTGTCGCACGCCGCCATCAGGTGGCGCTCGCTGCTGCGCCCGCACGCCGCGCACTCGCGCCCCGCCACGCCCGCGCCGCCCGCGGCTACGTACACACACTCTTATACCCAATTTACACACTGCTCACTTCCACACGAAATGAGTTTAGTCGTATAAACACGCCACTTACGCTACTTCCCTTCCCACACTATCACTGCCCGTCGCTCCCCGGAAGTCAAAAGACTTACAGGCCCCGCCTACTCAGTGTGACCGATTTAGAAATCTTTTTAAAATGTGAAAAAAATATATAAAATATTCAAAAAAAATATGTGAGGCTGGTGTATCAGAAAAAAACATGAGCAAGCTAGTATAAACATTGCCCTGGGGATTTTTTTATAAAAACAATATCGTTTCGGGGAAAAGAAAATCTGATGTCGAGTTTTTTGCAAACATAAGAGAAACACAGAGCGATGCTTGAAGTGCAAAGGTAGTATATGAACAGTCGACGCTGCCGCGGTACAGCTCATTTCTTTTGACGGGAAATGGCGGCAATAGTAGTGTATAAACATGGTGTTATACATGGTGTTATAAGCGTAAGTGGGGCGTTTATACGACTAATCTTCCCTCACTTCACGCGGAAATGAGCAGCATGTAAATTGGGCATTAGACTGAAACTCGTCTAGGCGGAACATTACTAACATAAATGGCGCCTAAAAGCGACCTAAGTAACGCACCATGTGTGCGTGATGCCAGGGTCCGATATTTTTTAATTTGTTCAAAAGCTGTCAATGTGTGTGGGCGCGTGTGTGTACTACAATTAATCTACCCGCGCGATGATCTATCTAGATTAGTAATTCATCGAAGCCCACACTATTATGACAGTTCTAATTGCCAAACGAAATTAATATTTAATTCAATGATATTAAGGCGCAAAACCATAAGTATAGAAACGGGTCATCCCTCTTATTGCCATTGAAAGTATAATTTCGTTTGGCAATTAGAACGGTCACTACCCATCCTATCTGAAAAATACTATAGTCCCAGTAACCAAACAAAACTCCCACACGCACTATCATGATCCCGGAACAAAAACTATAGAAGTGCCCATAAGCTAACTCAGTACGGCGACTGTTAAAAAAATACTTTCTTTTTAAAGAAAACGTGGTCCCACACTAGGAATTGTTCCTATGTCGTGGGTGCGTTTAAGAACACGCAACACTCACACTATTACAAACTGAATAAAACACGGAAATATAGAGACGCAGTGCTGTATCTGTATGGCACTTCCGTGATCCTAACAGTAAGTACCCGTTCCACAAGCATGTCAGCGTACGTTTAATTCCCGGTTCGTATATTCAATAAACGAACCGTTTCGTGCTTAGGCTAGTTGTTGATCGTGGCACAGGCCGTTCATTCCCCAGAACAAAAATAGCAAAAGCCGTCTACGTTTCAAAACGAATTCAGATGTTCTAAAAACATATTTTGATACTGCCCAAACCACTCATGAACAAAATAAAACACATTTATAGAGAATATACAAAAAAAAAAAAAATTAAGTCCAGATATTCGGCTAACAAAACACGTGGAACTCTTTACAGCGAAATAAACATACAAGAATTGGGTCCATATAAATAAAACATATGTAGCTAAACGCCAGTTATACGAAATGATTGTTTTGTAAATTTACCTTCCAATGAAGTGGACAACACTTTTCCTTGGCGAGCGTCCGGGTTGTCGCTAAGAGGAAAACCAACGCCCATCTTAAGTGCAGCCGCGGTGGGAACAGACATAGACCTGCTGGCCGAGCCACTATACAGTATACTGTTCACAATACCACCTTTTATTACATGAGTCAAGATATTGTACTGAAGGTCTGTTACACTATTCATTGATTTATGCCACGAAGCAAATATAAACAGGAGCCAGCCTAAACAACTGTGCAATATGTCATCCAACTAGGCCCTGACTAGGTCTGTCATTCTCACTAAGATAGCAAATACAGAAGTGGGTGTAACTTTCTCTTCTTCCCGCGCTATCCTGCGCAGTGGCACACTTGATTGTACAGGGATATCTAATAATGGCATCTCCACTTTAGATTTGCTTTGTCACATAGGTTATCCGAACTAGTAGCAGTATTCTTAGGGTCTCTTTCATTACCCTCGAGTAAAGTATGAAGTAGACTAATCGACAATTAAAGTTGCATGTAACTCTATATACGAGTTTCACCATCTCTGAATAGCCCTAACCGACGATTAAACGAACCAGTTGTAATTGCCGTGTAATTATCATAATAAATCGGGCTGTGGCGAGCTCTGCAGAGGGCAAAAATCGTTAACAACATACGGCATCCCATGCATAGTCACACTCCAGTACAGCAAAGACTAAAGAGCCTTAAGAGCTTCATAAAGTGTGTTGACCCATTTACCCTGGAGCCAATAAAAGCGAGGCGCAACCTTTGGAGAGAAGGAATATCGCTACCGATTCACTTTGTTCCACCTACTGAGAGTCTCCCAACTGGACATAATTAAATTACCATGGCCAGTCAGAAAGTCTTCGGTTTCGGTCGGTTTTCGTAAATAGACATCGGACCCAGGTCGGCCGTAACAAGGAAAACATGATTAGATGGGGATAAACAGACAGTACTAATCTGGGGAGTTTGTACGGAACAACACAAAGGATGTCCCACCTTATATTATGCTCTGCGTGCCCTAAAACTTGCACGCAGCAAGATTTGATGTCTTCTTCCGACAAGCAATCAGTGTGGCCACCTTCTGGGCCGCATCCATATAATCATAATAATGTGTGCGCCCAAACGCTAAGAGGAAGTTTGCCGTGTAACACTAATGGCGAAGTAACTAACAAACACTTAACTCGAGAGTGGTGAAATAGGCACTTAAACTTATTTCAACTAAAGTTCATTATAATTATGACAATACAGTGTAACAGACCTTTGGGGGCGATTGTAAATGAATTATGAAATTTAATGAGAGCACTACATAGACATATTGTGATGATTTGCAGAAATAAAATACTACAATACAATCTTCAAACGTTGATAAAAATCGCATAACAGTGTCGAAATATTTTCTACTTGATATATAAATGAGCTCTGAGTCTATCAAATAATAAGCGACTGGCAATAATATATGCGGTAATAGGTAGTTTAAAAAAAATTTGCTCACCGTTTTTGTAGCTGCTGTGGGGTAACTTTAGGCGTGGAACGTGGCAACTCAGGAGGCAAAAGAGGTTTGTCTTCTAAAATGGTCGGTGCGGTTTTCTTAGGACTTAAGGCGACAATCGCATCATATATCTTTTGTAGAGATTGTCGAGTGGATGCCAATGTCGCTAAAGCATCTGTATTTTCTTTCGAAGCCTACAAATAAACATACGCTTACACACATCTTACCTTGTTTTGAACAGTTTGTATCCCATTATTGTAGCTTTTAGCGTCAAGAATATTTCACATAAAAAGAATTAATACAAAAATTAGGAACTAGCCCATTAGACATCTGGCATAATGATATAGATAGGTAGATTAAAAACTAGAAGGTACCCAGGTACCCACCCAAAGTTATGAACGGGACGTATGTCGTTTACAGTGCGTTATATAAAGTGTCCCCTTAGTAAATATGCCCAAACTTTTAACAAATTTATGATAAATTTATTTCGCAAAGTCTAATTTTAGGACTATTTTCATTCCCATTATTTTTGCATGTTTACAATTTTCACATGTACGGACAAAAACTTGTATACTGAATACACGAACATTATCCCGAATGGCAGTCGAAGCTGTCACCACTGGATTTAATGAGTCGACCAGCCTAGGCCAGTGGTCGGCAAACCGCGGCTCTTTGACTCTTCGGCTGCGGCTCTTCCAAGAAATGTTTAGTGCAGGCACGGAATATTACGCATTATCATGCCTTGTAAGAGACGAGTAAAAAAATTTTGAAACAAGCCTTAAAAGGGTCACATTTATAGAAAGCAACAATAGCACGGATAGGCGCTCGCAAAGGTGTGTTATATTCATTATTTCCGCCTAATTGCTCGCGCCGAAATGTATTTCTACTATGTGTAGTTAAAAAAATACTATTTAAAAAAAATGGCTCTTTGAATAAATTTTAATTGTGTATGCCAACCACTGGCCTAGACTCAGACCACTCAACGAAGCAATGGTAAACCAAAACCATACACATATACACCAGCCTATTCTCCCCCACTGCTGGGCAAAGGCGTTCTTCCACAAATCAAAGTGAAAGAGACCTTACATATACGCCTACCTCATCATACTCAGTTCTCAACTTGTCGTCATCCGCCAACAATTTTTCGTTTTCCTTAGTGAGTCGTTCGAGGGATCGTCGCAATGACGTCACTCGAGTATTCCTCTCCAAATAATAACCGACAAACTCCACAGAGAAAGCAGGTGGCACGTGCCAACGGCGGGACACGTCTTTCAAAGCGGCCATCTAAAAATCCATTATAATTATGTATAAAACTTCATAACTGTTCCTAGGGAATAATGAATCAATGGCAAACATAAAAAAATACAACTATATACATCTGCCTTTACAGATTAATTGTGCACGATTCGTAATAATATATTAACTATCTTTATTAAAGTACATATTTGAATGAAAACAATAAAAAACAATGCTTCCATACAATCAATTCGAGAAATATAACCATAGAATCCAGAAAGCTAAAGTCAACAGAAATTTCACAGTTCGTGTATAAAATTATCCAATTTCTTAAACATTTTAGTCAAATGTACATCAAACTTGATTGCCCATTTACGTATATATACAAAGTGTAACATAATAAACGCAAGACCTCAGCCACCCCGATTAGGGTATTGCTTCATAAAGTCAAAACGAAAACCAAATTTTTATATTTACAGGTTTTTACCCTTTTTTAAAGCACTTTTATACCACAATTAACAATGAAACTTGTACGTGTATGTGTGCGTTTTGAGAAATACGTTTTAGGAATGCGTTTAGAATCTTCTTATTGCTATGAATCAAGAAATTTTTTTTTATAGCGCACTGAAGGATTAAAAGCATTTTTTGCAAATTTAAAAAAAATGTAAACTACATTAAAAATAGTTGGAATCGATTCAGTTACCGATTTAGAACAAACTACTTTCAGGTCTTGCGTTTATTATGTTACAGCTTGTATATTACTCGTAATGTATAAGTATAAGCATACAGATAAGTTGCCATGTGCGTGTGACCCCAACGAACGGCCCTGAAGAACACCTGCGCCGATTGCTTGCAGTCAGCACAAAGCTGAGTCGGGACCGACTCGCAACATTTGCAGTTGTTTTTCTTTGTTATTTTAGTAACATTATATCTGCTACTTCACTTTCTATTTGTTGCGAATAAATTTATTTGCTTTCTTTCAAACAAAAAGTTTGGATGTATAAGACCAATCTCCTAAACTTAGGGTTAAATTTTCATGAAGTACCATTGCATTTTAATACACGCTAAAGTTATGTGAATGGCTAAAATAAACGCAAGTGTAAACAACTGCAACTAAAAAAATATTACTGCCTAAAAAAATCACAAATTTTCATCGACATGCGATAATAAATAAATGTCGAATAACCTGTGCATCTTGAAACTCCAATGCATGCGTGTCGATACCCATGCATTCAGCTTTACGCTGGAACTTCCTCATCGCTGAAGCACTGCTGTACAGCATTCTCGCCATTTTCTGTGTCGGTACTGTTAAAATAAATAAACATTGAAATAAAACTATTTTTCGGATTTTATCGCGGTTTATTTTAGATTTATAAGTTCCCGACGTTTCGAGTGTTTTGCAGCACCCATGGTCACGGGAGGGCCTGAGGTCACTTGGGCTCCGGTAATTAATATAATCAAATCCAAAACCAAGCATAACCCTGCATGACCTCAAGACACCGTGAGCTCATCCTGCGTAGATCGGACCAACAAAAATAGTTAAGAAGTTTGAGGGTACCCCGGAAGAACTATGCCATTTGGAAGTCTAACACCTCAGTCCCTCCCGTGACCATGGGTGCTGCAAAGCACTCGAAACGTCGGGAACCTATAAATCAAAAATAAACCGCGATAAAATACGAAAAATAGTTTTATTTCATGTGTAATATTCTCGTAAATCTAAGAACTCAGTATGAATAAACATTGGATATAAAAAATAACAGTCTATTTGGTCATGATAACATAGTCTAGGTTTTCCCCGGTACCCACATCCTTCCACTTTCATATTGTAAATCTGTTTTGTCATTCCATAACCAAATAGACCGTGTCTTATCTGAAGAACAAGTCAAGAGTCTCCGTAACCGGCGAGCGTGTATGGGACGAACTATGAGAGTGGAGGAAGCCAGAGGTATGTAAGGAAAGAACCTGTAGGATCTCTGTATTCTCTGCCTACCCCGCAAGGGATCTGGCGTAATGATATAGATAGATGGATAAAAAATAACGTACAATAGAGGGCTGGTTAACAAACAATATCAAACCCAGAGTCCATCGGAGCCACTAAAACATCTATATCAGTATTGGTGTAATCTTACTATGCCGTGAAAAGGAGACGCCTCTATAAACTGGCTATAAACCTATATATCACTTCCTCGTCATGTTAAATTAAGTTTGGTTATTAAGTAATTAAAAAACCAATCGTATATTACACACTATATTCTGACGATATTGCCACACGATATTGCCTGCAGGTTTAGATGGTGTTAGGAGGAAAACTTCTCTCTCCCTCTATACTGTACTACCGTTTGTCGACACATATGCATATATACCTAAAATAAAATATGGAATATCTTACCCCATGGAGGATTTCTATTTTCCTTTTGTTGCAAATATTTCTTCCTGTACTTGATAAGTTTTCGCTGAATTCTTAACTTCTCTTCTGTACTAAGGTTATTCTGCAACTCTAATTTCCTAAAATTATACAAATTTGAATTATAAATTATGGTAATAAAATTTCTTACTGACGACACTGAAATTGAAAGCATAGTATACCTCTTTTCTGTACGAAACTGTAAAGCAAGCCAGTTCCTTTTACGTTTTTTAACAAGTGTTTTATCCGAATGTAGCTTGCAGTGAGCATAAAACGGATCTGCTTGTTCAGCTTCTTCTGAATGGGCTTCAGCTAACAGACCCTCACGTTGACCACTGCAAAAAAAAAATCACTAGCAACCTAGTACTTGGACCTATTTTGGACAGAGTCCGAGACGGTCCTGGACTGATGTCTTCTTAGCGGTCACCTAGGTTAAGCAGCGTTCGGTAACAGCTTGTGGCACTTTCACCGAATATGAAGGCACGCTAAGCTGTTGGTTCCAGTTACCACTTAATCTGGCAGTCATTAAGCCAAGTTGGAGACCAGCGGCTTGATAGTTCCAATAGCATATAGCCACAAACCTGTCTCGACTATCCGCACTAAGTCGGCGTGATGGAGTATGACCCAATCTCTCTTACCACAATTTTCTGTCTTCACTACCACAATTCACAATTTTGATCCCCCAGCAACGAGACAGTATAATTTGATTTACATACAAGGTGTAACATATATACGGCAAGACCTCAGACATCCCAATTAGATTATTGCTTTACGGATTCAATACAGAAATCAAACTTCCAATTTTTAGGAGTTTTCTACCATTTCATAAGCTCTTTGGTACCCAAATTAACCACGAAATATAATAAATATTTAACTTTTGTATTGTATTGATGTGTGTGTAATAGAATGTAAATTAGCTATTTAAAATTGCCGTGTTGCTTTGAATAATGATCAAATTCCGTTTAATACAGCAAACTGAACAAATAACAGCGATTTTTGATAATTTAAGAAAAAATGTAATACCTACTTTAAAAATATTTAATTGGAATCGACTCAGTTGCCGATTTAGAACAAACTACTTTCTATTCTACACCGTGAACTGAAATAAATAATTGCCTGTCCAGTCTTGACATATGTAAAATAGAAGTTGATTATACCATGTGACGTGAAAGAAGGTTTTGCAGAGTCCCGCGTCGCAGCCGACGCACACGCCCGTGCGCGCGAGCGTCGCGTCCACGCACAATGCGCACGAGCGCGCGCCCCAGCGCGAGTACGCCATCTCAAACAACGTCACTCCGGACAAGCGTTCCACCTGCCAAATATAATACATAGACATTTATGTAGGATCAGACATCTACCTCGCCGGCCGAAGAGTGCCTTGCCCGCCGGCCGGTGCAGAGCACCACGGGGAGACACCTAGTATATGACTTCCCCCATAGCGACTGCCAAGGCCGAGGCCGTTCCTCCTTTAGGCCCCTGCTCTCGCCCTTGAACTAGATGCCCCTCTTGCCCTTAAGGCTCGAGCGTAGTGGTTGCACGCTCTCCCCCTTTTGACCGGTAAAGCTGTATAGGACCCGCGGCCAACAGCGTAGATCACTCAAATAACAAAAAATAAGCAACAACAAGTCAACCAAATGCAAAGTGGAATATGAATTAATACTCTAATAATATAACAACAAAATTCTATCTTTAATACACATTGTTAATGTATCACACAGAATTGCTTATGTGTATCCGAATATCATGTAATACATTGAAATTCATGTACCTATTCTAAATTCAACATCAATTCAATATTTATACATACATAAATTTTAATATGTCCTCGAATACATATATATGAAACCGTGTGCCACTTCAAACATGGTTTCATAGTGAGCACTAGTTTTAAAATAAACTCTTTTGAATGAAAATTATAGGTTGGATGAGTTAAAAGATACTATACGATACATTATTCTTGCTTCAACCTTATGGATATAACCTCTGATGGTAACAAAATTTACTAAATTGTTCTTATTTGTGAAAATCTGTAATTGGCTTTCTGTTATTATGAATTTTTAAGTATTTTTGTAGATTTAAGCTGTTGGATTTCCATCAAATAAATAAATAACAATATCTTACCTCAGAAAATGCTACTCCAGGAACATAAAGTGCACATACTAAATGTACCCAAGCTCCAACTTCAGTCTCCTTGAATATGCCACCTAGGTTTAAAAGAAACCAAACAGAATATTAAAAAAAATTTCCTAACAAACCGAGTTTGAAGAGTAATGTTTTAGATATAAGTGACACTCAGTTGTAAGTGAAGGAGTTTGACTAATAAATACTACATAACCAACTTTTACATTTAACGGCAAAACAGCAAACTGACAAATAAATAAAAAATTATACAAGGTGTATCGTAATTAGAGCAAGACCTCAGACACCCCGATGAGATAATTGCTTCACAAATTCAATACGAAAGCCAAATTTCCAAATTTAAAGTTTTTACCCCTTTTTTAAGCACATTTATACCCCAATTAACAATGTATGTGTAAGTGTGCATATTGAAAAATACGTTTTAGAAATGCATTTGAAATCTCCATATTGCTTTGAATTGGTAACAAATTTAGTTTGTTATAACGCACTGAAAGAGTAACAGCATTTTTTGCAAACTGAAAAAATATGAAATACATTAAATATCTATCTATCTATAACCTCACGCCAGATCCCTACATTAAATATAGTTGGAAAAATTCAGTTACCAATTTAGAACAAACTATTTTCAAGTCTATTCGTTTATTATGTTACACCTTGTATTTACATATTTTGAAATAGCAACATAAGTGTGTAATGTAACATAAGTATGTAAGACTTACCTTTGTTTGGACATAATTCACAATTAGGATCAGTAACACCAGCCTTACATGCCTCACAGAACCAAGGTTCTGTAGAAGCAGAGCTAACTGTGCTTGATTCACTTGTTGTGTCTGATACACCATAGCAGCCTGTAATTAAAATACATGAGAGTAATATGAAACGTGGGAAAAATCAGTTCATAAAAGAATTCATGGGTAGGCAAAATCACACATTTCAACGTAACGTTGCAGCTCCCTATTATTAATTATTAACAATAATAAAATTAATAAAGTTTTATAGTTTATCCCCCGATAATCTCGGATTTCTTCATTTTTCCGGGATAAAAATTATCCTAAAATTTAAGTTAGGGTATAATTTATTACAAAACCAAATATCATTGAAATCTGTTTGGTAGTTTTTGCGCGATTGAAACACAAAGTGACAGAAATTTAAATACAAAAAAAAAAAATTTAAAGTACGGATTCGACTTGGTTTCAGTTTTATTTATTTATACAATCTGACATTTCACGTTTTTGAACGAATGTTTTCACCTCAAAATAAAGGTACAAAAATAATTAAAACAAAAATAAAGTGACCGTCACATAAAAAAAAAAAAGCAAAACAAAGTAAATAATTGAGTGTTAGTATGCAAACATCACTTTTTCCGGGATTTCTTTTCTGCGGTCAAGGTAGATGGCTTATCTCTGAGCTGCGATGGTCCTGCTTTGGAGTCTTCACCGGACGCAACATTTCTTGCCGGGAACCGAGCGAGAAGTGGCCGCAGTTCAGCTACAGACTCGATCTTACGGCGCGATTTATCAGGAAGCAGTATATTAATTTTGCCCTCTGATGTCCAACAATGACTCACACCGAAGTGTTCACGAGCTCGTAAAAACGCGTCATGCCTCGGCTTCGTCAGGAACTCGGAAAATATTAAACCTGAGCCCTTCAATTGATTTTATTTTATATGTATAGGTAACAAACAGATTTAGATGACAGCACATGTGTTAATTTTCATAATACACCCACTAGTTCATGCAAACACACCCACTGGTACACACCATAGGACATAGTCCTGATTTATTAAATTTGGGACATATATTTTTAAACTCATTCTTAAAAAAACTCCCCTATTTACCTAATTAAAGTTGTATACACATAAGAGATAATGCTTTTTTTTCTGTTAACACTTAGTCTAAAATGTTGGTATGGAATCAATCAGCTCTGAATTATGGCTGGCTATTAGCTATATGGTTATTAAATAAATCTATGTCATCTGACTTTAAGGAAACATAAAAATTCCCAAGTCCAGTCACATATTTTGTTGTTATAGCAACTATAAATTTTCTTTATAATAGATACCTTCATGTACTGTAACTCCACAACCGTCACATTCAACAATTTCATTGAAGTCGTCACTTCTGGAGCCAAGGCAGCCAGCACATATCAATATATTAGCAATTTCGCCTGAAAACTACAAAAGAAGATTGCGCAAATTAGTATTTTTTTGAATATTTAAATTTATAATTAAACTTTTTATTCCAATCAAACTTTTTTCACTCAACATAAAAATGATGATTTCTTGCTAACAGCATTTTCATTTTGATGTCTTCGGAAATACTGTCTGCTTCATATTACACTTGTTATAGATTGCAATTACAACTAAAACATTTAAAAATGGTGATGGTTTGTCCACAAAGTTTTAAAATTTGATTGGAATAGACAATACATAGATAATTTAAGCATACAGTACCACATATAAAAATAAATATTTACTGAATAAGTGTGCATATATCAAATTAGTGAAATATTCATTTTAAAACACATAAATTTTATTTTAGAACTATTCTTACCTTAAATTCTTGCTGTTTAGCTGTTTGTAAGACATCATTGACTGGATTGTCTTCTCCAATCTTATTAGTGGAATTTTTAAATTCATCTTCAATATCCGATTCTGATTCTCCTGATGACCCACTTTTTTCTTGCACTTCTATAAAGGATAATAATTTTAACATGAATAATAAATCAAAAATAAGTTTTCTAAACTATTATAAAATTTTTAAAAGACTGCGTATACAGGTGTAACATAAATTACGCAAGACCTCGGACACCTCAATTAGATTATTGCTTTATAAATTCAATACGAAAATCAATCTTTCAATTTTAAGGGGTTTTCAACCACTTCTTATAAGCTCTTGGGTACCTAAATTAACCACGTACCACGAAACTTACTACTTTCTTGTACATGTTGAAGTATATGTATTAGATATACATTTAAAATAGACGTATTGATTAGAATAGTGATTAAAATTTTGCTTAATACAGTGGACACAACGAGTAACAGAAATTTTTGATAACTTTAAATAAACATACATTAAACATAAATGGGTTCGATTCACTTGCCAATTTAGAACAAACTAGTTTCAGGTCTTGAAATATTTATGTTACACCTTGTATATATAGTATATGGAAACATACTCGTTTTATTTAAAAACGGGGAAACGAGGATTGTAAAGGGGAAATCGGTCATGGAAATAGGAATTTGGATTAATAATATCAGTATTTTGTGCTTCAGCACTATTATTAATTTATTAAATTTATATAATAAGCATAAATTAAAAAATAAATGTATTGTAATAAAATATAATAAAACACAGGAAAACAGAATGTATGAGTCACTGTCAATAAAGAAATTTTGACTTTAATAAATCTAGGTACGGGAACGAAATGATACCTATTAATTATAACTTAAATATTAGGGCCATTAATTATCTACAAGTCTCTGGACCCATAAAACAACTTAAAAAAAATAGTAACTTTTTTGTTTTAGGCATTGTACAAAAACCACAGATCAGATATTAACATAAAATTTGTTAATCCTTTAGCTCTAAGAAATATGCTACATTTTATACCAGTATACCCTTGAAGATAATTGGTGGGGTGTCTATTTATGTTGATGTTTGCAAAAAAATTATATTTAAAAAACTATAGCAAATTTTCACTTCAAATAAGAAGTAAATCACATGTTTTATTTAAAATAGGTGTTTATGTCTGGCTTAAAAATGTTGTAACTATGTCTGTTCACAATCAGTAGAGTGCAATGGGAGACACAGCTTGACCTCACCATACACATGGACAAGTACTTAGGTCAAGTTACTGGTTGCCATTCAACATATTGTATATTTGAGTAAGATTTTAATGCTTAGCAATACCTTGTTATGCTGTTATAAACCACATCACAATATAATGCAGTACAGAATAGTTGTCTAATCATATGCAGTACTAGCTTCGGCCTGACTTCATCCTCTTTAACTTTAAACAGGAACCTAACATTTTACAGGAATTAAAAAAGGATCCTATGTGTTACTCCAGGTAATAAACTATCTGTGTGCAAAATTTCATTCAAATCCATTCAACTGTTTTTGTGTGATTGAGCAACAAACATCCAAATATAACATACATAACATACCAATTTTCACATCTATAATATTAAGTAGAATTGTCTAGTTAGGTCCAATTTCTATTTCATGCAGTTCACATAGACAGAGAACTGCAGGCAGTTTCGTATTTTGCAGAGAAAGCCATTTGGATGAATAAATTTTTACTGCCTAACTGATGATCATGAGGCCCTCCCCGAGTTTGAACCCTAGTTTGGACATTGTTTCAGATTTTCCTATAAAAAAGTTCTCAGTAGCATTCCAGGACTTGATGTACTATCCTCTTCTTCTTCGTCTGAGCGTGTTGCCAGTAGCATCCTCGGCTGCTACTTCGGAGCTCGGGGTCCGCTTTATTGCTTCTACTTTTCCACTTGGCGTGGTCTTCGGCATCCTCTGTGGCGAGGCCATTGGCACGCATATCATCCCTGACGACATCAAGCCAGCATTTCTTGTGGCCAGGCACTTGTTGCCTAGCCATGCATGTACTATCCTACTTCCTATTAATATTATAAATGTGAAAGTTGTATGTTTGGATGTTGGTTACTCAATCATGCAAAAATCGCAGGCGACAAGGTCGGGGGCACTAATAAGCATGTACTTACTTTTATCATCATCATCAGTATTTATGGAGTAATCATCACTTTCCTCCGGATGATCCTCTATACGAAAGTCCGAGTCATCGGAACTCTCCCCCTCACCAAGATCGAAATCTAGTAATGACTGCGGTTCCACCGGCTTAACTTTACGCTTAGCAAGGCCTCTGGTTTCTGTAAAGCTCGAGTTGTGTTAAAATTTTGTAACAACAAATGTTGATTAATTTCAACGTTAACTATACTTACGGTTATTCATTTTTGTGAATCTTTAGTATTAACTGTTCATTGTCATAAAAGTCCCAATTGCAAATTAATGACTTTTAATGAAATAATCTGGATAAAATCGGACTCGGAAATGTCAATAATGCATCTTAAACGTCAAAAACCACGCAGTGCGATCCGCTTGGCTACAAAATAGTGCTAATGATAAATCGCTCACACCACTCACTACTATCGCGTTTGCTAAAACGTAGTGATTATATACTCTTTGGCGTTTGCTATTTATTCCACAGAGATCCACTGGCTACCTGACTTCGAGCGCGACCGTGATGACCATAGGGTAAAGTAATATAGTAGCTGTGTATAGTAGTAGGTGAGGACTATGATCCATGAACTTTAGATACATGGACGGCATCATACGACATTGCCACTCATCGTTCCGCCGTTCATCGTTTAACACATTGTCTTCTTTCTCGCTCAATTACACGGAAAGCAATTTTGAGAGAATGAGAAAGCTATTGTAAGATTGGTGACGTTGGCTTGTGCGTGTGCTTGGTGTAATTACTAGGCCATAACAAATCGGCCCTATCCGCTTCAAACGTGAAAATATGAATTAAAATCGTTGTGCATACTTAAAATTATTTTATATAGTGAACTTATATCGTGTTGTGCAGAACACGATATAAGTTCAGTATATATTTTGTCCATCAAGAACAACTAAAGTCTTATCTTACACGTCTTACACGTATGTCTTTATTGCCTGGTATTGCATTCATAACGACGTTTAATAGCAAAATATGCATTTCATATTAAGGATATACATCATTGGCGATATATAATTACCACATAGTGGCCATATACTACGGATTTATTTCTAATCAAATTTTTTTAAATTGGTTTTAGTGTCCCGAACAGTGATGTACCTACAACGCCTGTGGTCTATGCTGGATATTTGACAAATCCATATCCTTCTTTGCCCTTTTCTTGTGAAAAATTGACTGTTCCGCTTCACGTCTAACGTCTCGTTCGCACAAACCCTTTTTCAACGCATAGCGCTGAAGTGCTCTACAACGCTTTCAAAAAAATTTAAAGAGATATTTTTTTTTGCATTCCAGCGCTTTTCTAATATGCATTAAAAAAGCGTCCGTGCGGACGTAGGGTAAATGTGATGTAAAAATTATAACCACCGCCACGCCTACATTCCCCAAGTGGGAGTGGGAATGGTGTACTGTGTACACTCACTCGTCGTTCAACAATGTGAGGTCCCATGCAGTAGAGGAGGAACCTATTGATATTATACCGAGCACAGTGCCAGACTCCGGACTGATTATTTTTTTATCGAAAAATTACTATTTGCCGACCTAGGATTCGAACAGACGACTTCATAATCGCTATGCGCATTACAAAACAATTGAGGCTTTACTAATGTATTAAATTGTACGTACTAATACCGATGTTTTCAGATACGTTTTTAAGATTTGTATTATATACTAATAATACGTATGTCTGAACCTATATAAATTACTCGTAGTCATTAAAATCATAATTTACCTGAGCCCATCATGATTTTGCATGAAGTAAATATTTTTTAATCATAAATCGTATTTTCTTGTCGATAAATCGTTTACTAGTAATCACTTGCCTACTCACGCAAACTAACGCAGATTCACAAACTCATATCAACATAAAGTTGACACGCTACCACAGCGATATGCGCCGTCCATTCATCATTCGTGGTAGGCTGGATCTGGGGGATATCACTTTACTCTATGGCTTACGTGCGAGCGTGCGAGCCACAATGGTACGAACATTGTGAACAATAATCCTTGCTCAAAGAATTTATTTTTCCGAATACTTGATCCTTGGTTGCTCTTTGATTTTGAGCGCTAATTCGATGTAGGCATGTCGATTCATTCTAAGAAAAATTGATCTCTAGATTGAGTCGAATCATCGCAAAAATCTATTCTCGATTAAAAAGCGATTCGCGTATGATCTATTTGACGTTGATTAATATTAATTTGCCTATTAAATGATTTTTTATATAAAATAATAACTATTATTTAAAACCATACTTCATTATTACGCAAAACAGACTTACAATTAATACAAAAATATAATAAAAAGTAAAACTTAAAACAAAATACAATCGTTAAGTAACAACATGCGCAGTTCAACCACTAACATTTTAGGATCCCTCCTTTTTACAATTACTTAGTGCCTTTAAATTAGAGATTATCAAAAAGACAACTTATCTATACATATAATAAAACTGTAAGAAAGCCGTATCTGTACATAGAATATTGTTTCGCATTTGATTCGCTCGGTGAATGTTGTTGCGTTCGGACGTGTGCTTTGTGCTGATAATTTCGTAATAGTTGCTCTGGTTGCCTTATACTGTGCTTTTTGCTTTCTACGGATTTAACGGACCCTCTCTTACTATCTTGCGGAGGATCCCATTTACGGTTATCGCCATATTTGATTTGCTATCTCCGTACCGCTTCCACCAAGATTGCAACCTGCGACACCACTTCGTCATCCTCGGCTGCGTTCCGTGAGTTGAGAGCATTATTATACGTTTACACAAAGTTTGGCTGGCCGGATTCAAGCCGGGCATCTTTGCCGTGTGGAGCGGTGGTTTCACCAACAGACCAAGAATCGGTGAAACTTTGCTGGCGAATATTGCTTTCACTTTCTTGATCCGCACATCTTGCTGAGTTTGAATTGTAAGGCGCTTGCTTTAGATCAACATCTGTCACAACTTATTGCTAGACAATTTAAAAAGGCGTCAAATTATGAATTCTCTTAATAAGCCAATATTTTCTTCAAATCCTGATTTAACTGCGCTTTCCGAAACAGGTGAAACTCCGAACATTTTAGTGCGCAGTAAAAGGAAGCAGCCCGAAAACGAGTCTACAATGTTGCTTATAGCTGTAAAATCTGAACTTAAACAGTCACTTGAAGAATTCAGAATCGAGATAAAAAAATGCGTAACAGACTTCCACAAGAAGATCAAAGAGGAGCTAAATTCTCTAAAAAAAAGACTTAAGTAAAGAAATCAGTGATTTAAGGCCAAGCTGTCTAAATTATCCTCCGAAATATCGGCTACGCAGACTTCACTAGATCACCACTCTGACAAGTAAGCTGATTTGATTAAACGTGTGGATAAATTGGCTGACGACCAGAAGACCCATACTGAGGTGGATCAAACTGTTAGCATTCTAGATACAAAGCAGAGCAAAGCTGGATACTTTAGAACAGCAGGCTAGACAGAACAACATAGAAATTTATAACGTACCTTAGAAACGAGGGGAAAACCTTTTATCTATAGCTGAAACCATTGGCTCAATTATACGCTGCACAATTGAGCAAAAGGACATTGTCGCCATTCATCCTGTTCCGCACGTTCAGAAGAATAGTGCTCGTCCTAAGAACATTATTATAATATTATCATCCCGAGTTCTTAGAGACAACATTCTCACGGCATTCCGCTTGAAGAAAACTGTTGCGTCTAATGACATCGGGATTTCTGGAACTCAGTCTACCATCTATATGAACGAACACTTAACCCTTCGTAATATGAAATTATTTCGAGAAACACTTGAATCGTGATCATATATTGGAAATAATGGATATTTATAGTGTTGATAATTTCTTTATCTTTGGTGACTATAACCTACCAAGACTCAACTGGGCACTCAGTGATACTGACGCAGGTAGATTTCATTTAAATTGTACTGGAACATCATTGACATGTATATTAATAAATAATTTTATGTCTATCCTGAAAGCTTCACAATTCAACAGATTTATAAATGCTAACGGCCGCATTCTTGACCTATGTATCTCCGATATTAATTGTACAATTTTATCCCGCGAGACAGGTGTCTCGCGGGATAAAATTGTCAATGTCAAGTAAAGGTTTACTTGACATTGACAGCCACCATCCCCCATCTTACGTCATGGCACCCATCTTTAGCAGCAAATCCTCATATTTCAAAAGAATGCATGTCGCCCGGTATAATTTTCATAAAGCGAATTACAAAGAGATTAATACTGCGCTAAGCGAACTGGGCTGGCATGAACTTATTACGAAAAGCTGAATGAAGGTATTAAAAAATTCACACCCCTAACTCGACCAAAACCTAATGATTTGCCTGTGTGGGTTTTCCCAAAACTTTTAAACATTTTTAATTGTAAAGCTAGAGCATGAACCTCGTGGAAAAAATTTAGACAAAATCTGACTATGAAATCTTTGCTCTCAATCGTGACCAATTCAGATCGGAATGTATTAAGTGTTATCCTAGATATATTGATTCAGTAGAAGACGGTATTATGGCTAACCTGAAACATTTCTGGTCTTACATTAAAATCGTAAATTAGACTTTAATTTTCCTTCAACAATCCATTATAAAAACAATAGCTCTAAAAATCTCCCTGGCGTAACTAAAATTTTTTCATCTTAATTTCAATCTGTCTTTGAATCATCCACCCTTAACTCGGGTCAATACTCTCCCCCAAGGGATTTCTCTGACTGCTCCACTATAATAAGTACACTACACATACGTTTATCTAAGATCCGCAAGGATACTCAATTGCTTAAATCTTACAAAAGGCCCTGGCTCTGATGGTCTTTCCGCTGTGTTTCTCAAAAGAACTATGGAATCAATCTCATTAGCATTGTATATTATATTCAATAAATGTTTAACGGAGGGAGTATTTCCTAATGTTTGGAAACGAGCTAATATAATCCCAATTCACAAAAGTGGTTCCAGAGCCAACGCGGAGAATTACCGTCCTATATCTATTCTTCCAGCACTGTCGAAGCTTTTCGAAAAACTTGTTCACACTGAGTTATATCCCCACCTATATAAAGTAATTATCGAACAACAACATGGCTTTGTGAAAGACGGGTCAAGTACGACCAATCTTCTTGTATTTTCAAATTTTTTATTTGAAAGTATGGATAAACGCTTGCAACTTGATGCTATCTATACAGATTTTCACAAAGCATTTGTCAGGGTAGATCATGAAATTCTTTTAAATAAAATCGCACTTAACGGAATTAGGGGTAATTTACTGCGATGGTTTACCTCTTATGTTAGTAATCGATGCCAAAGAGTTGTTATTAATGGGTACAGCTCTCAATATGTTTCTGTTTCATCCGGTGTACCGCAAGGATCGATTCTTGGTCTTCTCTTCATTCTTTTTATTAACGACATCAACGACTGTTTCAAACACTCCCATTTTCAAGTACATAATTGGTTCGCATGCAACAATTTAGTGCTTAATAACAAGAAAACTAAATGTATACGGTTTTCTTTACCGAATGTGAAAAGTACTGCATGTGATATTATACTAAATAACTAGGGATTACGCTTGACTCTAAGTTGCAATGGGGCCCTCATATTAAGACTTTAGGTAAACGACTCAGTTCCGCTGCCTATGCCGTAAGAAAAATCAGACAGCTTACTGATGTGGACACCGCGCGGTTGGTCTACTTCAGTTACTTCCATAGTATCATGTCTTACGGTATATTATTGTGGGGTAGGGCAGCTGACATTGACTCTATTTTTATCTTACAAAAAAGGGCTATTAGGGCCATCTATAACTTTACCTAAGTTATAGATGGCCCTAATAGCCCTGTCGCGACTCTTTGAGGGAATTGTTTAAAGAAGCCAATATTATGACGGTCCAATGTCAGTATATTTATGTAAACATAATGTACACACGGAAAAATTTAGATCTGTTAATGTAATTTAGACTCACCTGATACTACATTGTTCTCCCATACCCCACAACAAAATATAGATAGAAAAATTGTAAAAATACTATTTTAACAGAGTAACCGTGGAGTTTCTTGCCCTTCTTGTCCACAGGAATGACATTCCGAAGTGGTGGTAGAGTCTTTGTTACTATTTTGACGATTCATAAATACTGTAATGGTTTACATGAATAAAAAATATTCTGATTCTGAGTTAAAAATGATTTACCATTACCATTTATTTATGGGGTAAGTAACATGTATCTTTATATATATTAACGAAGGAAATACACGTAATTAAGTAGGTTCTTAAAATAAAACACGATTCCATTAGCAGTAAATTAATAATGTTTAGTTTTTTATAAGTTAATAATAATTTTTTTTATTGCGTTATAATTACGGGGTTCTGGAATCGATTCTGAGGACTGAAAAAAATATTTAATATCCCCTTTGTTGAATCATTTTTTAAATATTGTCTGAAATGTGGGTGTACGCGGTACACCTCTGCCACCGCCACGTGGCGAAATATGTTTTTAGTATCTAACATCGTCGGCAAAATGTATGCCTATGATTTATCCAGCTTCATCATTATACTAGTAGGAATAAAATTATTTCCTGACTTTAACTACTCTACTACTGCGTCATACATATAAAAGCGTCATTCCATACAGCTTTTAGTAATTAAAAGTGGTAAAAGTACTTTTGTCATCGTAACTAAGTAGATAATTCATTATGTAATATGTAACTAAATTAATAAAAGTTAGTACTATAACACTACGACGTAGACTAACTACCATAATGATGGGATTACCCGCGCCGGACACCGACGTCTTGTAAATAACAATGACACAGCAGAAACTACGCACAGAGCTCCCCGACCAGTAGTCGTACGTATCATAAGACGAAATAAACGAGATGAATTTCTAACTTCAGCTAAAAACAGGAAAGGTGTGACTAACTCTGGTATCGTAACCTCTGGTCCTAACAATATTATATACTTCAACGAGCGCTTATCTTCGGAAGTAGACTAACTACCATAATGATCGGAACTAAACTACCATAATGATGGGATTACCCGCGCCGGACACCGACGTCTTGTAAATAACAATGACACAGCAGAAACTACGCACAGAGCTCCCCGACCATTAGTCGTACGTTTCGTAAGACGAAATAAACGAGATGAATTTCTAACTTCAGCTAAAACCAGGAAAGGTGTGACTAACTCTGGTATCGTAACCTCTGGTCCTGACAATATTATATACGTCAACGAGCGCTTATCTTCGGAAGTACGCAATTTATTTCGCGCAACCCGACTACGTGCGAAGGCAGCTGGATACAGCTTCTGTTGGGTCAAAAACGGATCAATCTATGTCCGTCGACGTGTAGGTGATCCAGCAACTAACATCAAAACCGTGCATGATCTGCAGCGCCTATTCGACTCTCCGGTGGATTAGCAACTCTTGCAAAATGCTATGTCAGTTTATTATTTTTGATTTACCTCAATTACTGATTTTGGTTTATGTGCACTATAATTTCATAATTTTAACTTTTTTATTTTTTAATACTTTATTTCATGTTATAGATGTTATGTGCCTATTCCATACACCATTTTCTAACACGTGTATCTTTCAAACCGATGTACTCAAGTTCTCATCTGACACACAGCTACATACCTCACATACACTACCCCCAAAGGTACATGTACACACACAATTACATTAAACACCCAT
Source organism: Phalera bucephala (assembly GCA_905147815.2). Lineage (NCBI taxonomy): Eukaryota > Metazoa > Arthropoda > Insecta > Lepidoptera > Notodontidae > Phalera > Phalera bucephala. Next base: position 20,323,317 of record LR990612.1, read on the forward strand.
ACGAGGCATGCCTTTTAAGTTTTGTCGTTTGAAGAAAAAAACACAACTAAAACCTTATAGTACTTTTTATTGTTTTTAAAAGTATTCACCACGTAGCTTAATACACTTTTCTATTCGCTCAAACCAGTTATTATAACATTTATTCCACTCTAAAGTGGGGGTGTTCAAAATGGCTTACTTGAAAGCGTCGACTGCTTCTTCACCGGACTGGAACCTTTGACCACGAAGAATTTCCTTAATTTTAGGAAATGTAAAGGAATCGTTAGGGCTTAGGTCAGGACTGTATGGAGGATGGTCAAGAATTTCTACTTTTTCCTGCTTCAAATACTCAATCGTTTGACGAGCGCTGTGTGAGCTTGCGTTGTCGAGTGCAGGATGATGCGGATTACTCGCACCGTATTACTGCACCTGCTGATTTATAAAACAGGTCCCAAACACTTACCGGATAACTACAGGCCCATAGTGCTACTAAACGTAATATCCAAAATTCTAGAGAAAATAGTCAATAAACGCCTTATCTCCTACTTGAATAAGAACCACATTATCTCTGACAGGCACTTCGGCTTTCGTAGAAATAGGTCCACAGAAGATGCTGCCACGCTTTTGGTTAATCATATATATTCTTATATCGAGAAACGCGAAAATTGTTTAGCCATCTTTCTCGACCTAGCTAAAGCGTTCGACACTGTTTCAATTGGCCTACTTCTAAAGAAACTAGAATAAATAGGTGTCAGAGGCATTGGTTTGGACTGGTTCAAGAGTTATCTAACCAACCGTAGGCAGTACACCAAAGTGGGTAATTACACCAGCAGTCTACTTTCAATTGAATTTGATGTCCCTCAGGGAAGTATACTTGGTCCCACATTATTCATAGCCTACATTAACGACATTTTATATTTACACATCAATAATACTGTAATAATCACGTACGCAGATGATACCGTTGTGCTATTTCATAATAAAACTTGGCAACAAGTTTATAGCCTCGCAGCTCAAGAAATAACTCATATCTCGAATATATTAGATCAGAATTTATTAACCTTCAACTTAACTAAGACCAAGTATATTGCTTTTTCCTAAACATCTGCTTCCGCTCCGCCACCAAACTTATCTCTAAAAATTCATTTCTGCTGCAGCACAGATCCACCAGAGTATTGTCAATGCCTCCCTCTTCAACGTACTCCCTTCATTAAATACCTAGGTATCCATTTAGATGAACATCTATCATATAAACTTCACATCTCTGCATTATCTGGAAGAGTTAGAAAAATTATGCACACCATGCGGAAACTTCGGGACTGTCTACCCCTTGATATCCTTAAAGTCTACATAGCTTTTGGTCAATCACTCATCCAGTATTGCATCAGCGTATGGGGAAGCGCAGGCAAGACCTTCCTGCTTGAGCTTGAAAGAGCTCAAAGAGCCCTTATTAAAGTAACTCTAAAGAAACCTTTTCGATTTCCGACAGATCAACTGTATAGTGACTTGCAAGTCCTACGGGTGAGACAGCTCTATATTTTATCTGCTACTATAAAAACACACAAAGTTATGTACACTAGAGAAGATTTCAACTTTATTACATCAAGACGTGTATTTAGAATTCCGCTACCAGATGCCACTTCGCTCTTAGTAAGACGTTCCCATGCATTTTCGCTAATTAACACATATAACAAGATTTATAAACAAGCAGAAATTAAATATTGGTTCTCGGCTTTCACATGTAAATCTACAGTAAAAAAGTTTCTGTTCAATATTGGGTATGATCAAACTGAGAGTCTGATATGAAAAGTACACAAGCATAAACTCTAGATGCTCAATCACGCAGCAAACCTAGGCATCCATACACACACACACACATACATACGCACACACATACACACGCACACACACACACACATATACATAAACACACACACACACACATATATACATAAACACACACACAAACACACGCACATACATACACACTTGTACCTTACTATCCAAGCATCACTTAGCGTTATTCATTATTTATTTGGTAAACTACTTTGTTAATTGTCAATTGCTTTTGTTTTTGTTTTTTCTACGTGGTTTATTTTAAGGTTGTGAAGTTTATTGTTTTTGTTTTTTCTTATTATCCATTTTTATTGTTTCTTTATTTATTTTTTTCTTATTATTTACTTAATTGTTACAAAACTTTCATCACTTACATATAATTACTGTTGCTTGGTAATACTTAACCCTAACATTTGCACATTATTTTTGTTCATCGAACTCCAAGATACAGACTCTCCGTCTAGTTTGGAGCTCACTGATAAATGTATCTGTATCTTAGTTATTAAGTTATTTGAACAATAAATTTATTCTTATTCTTAACAACTAAGACCCATAGTAAATAAAAGTAGGGGGAAATTACACTGCGGTATTGGCAACACAGACAAAATGAACGGATCATTTTCGGTGACAATTATAAACGGAATATTTAATTCAATATTTATATTTTTGAGCTTGACGGAATTGTTGCAGGTAGGAACGCCACAAGACGTCATAATTAAATTTAACTTGCCGCCGAGTGACTAATCGTGTAATCGTGTGTCTACTTGCAGGAACTTGCGTTGCTACAACCCGATGCGCGCCCGCGGGTTCTAGATTATTGTTATTCTATGAGCATAGCAATATATACAATAGCATGACTTCTGCGGAATATCTATTATTTATTTAGACCAAAACTTGTCCGTGTGGGGACGGATCAAGAATACAGTCTCCCCACCGCATGCTGGCCTAACAGCGGGTCGTAAGAGGCGACCAAATCCAGCAACAAATACCGCAAGCGGTAGTTCAAGCGAGGCAGTACTCTGGTGCCACACCGGAAGAGGGCTCGCTTGGGCTGAGTGTTGCCGGAAGCAGGGCACCACTCTCTGGAATGGCGATACACATGGCATCCAAAGCCCTAGTTAGTTGGGTGACTGCTAGGAGATCAAAGCCCACAGGTGCCGTAAGTGGTGCCTAGGGGGCTTGTAAGAGTAGAGGATGGGCAGCAGCGTCCTCTTAATACCTACTAACGCTATACTGCGATCGCCAACCCGCCTGCCAAGCGTGGCGATTATGGCATCATCCCCCTAATGACATCCACACATATTAAACGGCCCCCAGTCCCCGGCGGCCCCGCTAGTCCTGGCCACGGTAGCAGCCACGGTAACGGCGGGGCAGGGGGTGCTAAGAATCCCCGGAAGAGGCATGGCTACCGACAACGAAGACCATTGGCCCTGGCAACTTTTAACACGCGCACACTGCGAACTGACGAAAAGATCGACGAGTTGGAGGAAGAATTGAGCAAGTTACACTGGGATATCATAGGATTATCTGAAGTCCGAAGAGAGGGTGAGGACTCGATAACACTTAAATCCGGTAACTTGTTCTATTTCCGGGAGGGCGACCAGATGTCCCAGGGTGGTGTCGGGTTTATAGTCCACAGGTCTCTCGTGAACAACGTTGTCAAGATCGAGAGTGTGTCGACCAGGGTAGCGTACCTGATATTCAAAATGACTGAAAGGTATTCACTGAAAATTGTACAGGTATACGCACCGACTTCGACACACCCCGACGATGAGGTAGAGGCTATGTATGAGGATATATCTAGAGCCATACATACCTCTAAAACTCACTACACCGTTGTCATGGGGGACTATAACGCGAAACTGGGCAGACGAGGCGACGATGAGCTGAGTGGGAACCTTTGGTACTGGACAACGGAATCCCCGGGGCCAAATGTTGGCTGACTTCACGGAGAAGGAGGGACTCTTCATGATGAACTCCTTCTTCCAGAAGCGGGAACACCGTAAATGGACCTGGGTGAGCCCCGATGGTGTTACAAGAAACGAGATAGACTTCATCATGTCGACGAGGCGGCACATATTCAATGATGTCTCTGTGATTAACGCAGTTAAAACTGGAAGTGATCACCGACTAGTAAGAGGCACATTGAATATCAACTTCAAGCTTGAAAGGTCTAGACTGATGAAGTCTACACTCCGTCCAGCACCTGTCCAGATTCAGAAGCCCGATAGCTTTCAGCTCGAACTGCAGAATCGCTTCGAAGGTCTAGGTGAGTGCATAAACGTGGACGATTATAACAGCAGGGTAGTGGAAACTGTCCATACGGTCGGGCTCAAGTTCTTTAAAACCCACCGTACAAAAAGAACCAAAAAGCTCTCAGGCGTTACTCTCAAGCTTATGGAGGAAAGACGCAGGATGATCTTGCAGTCTCCAGAAGAAGTTTCCGAATGCCAGCGGCTCAATAGGCAGATCTCTAAGTCTCTGACTCGCGACGTGCGCGAGTATAATACTGAAAAAATAAGAGAGACTATCGAGCGCAACAAAGGCCCTAAAGTGTTTGCAAGGGATCTGTCTTTCGGACAGAGCCGGCTGAGTAAGCTGAAGACCGGAGACGGCAGGATTGTATCCTCTACACCGGAACTCTTGAGGGAAGTCGAGAAGTTCTACGGCCAGCTTTACACATCAGTACAATCACCTGTCTGCAATCCGGCTATAGACCCAAGAGCCAAATTGACCCGACACTATACCGATGACATCCCGGACATCAGTCTGTGCGAGATTAGTATGGCTCTCAAACAGCTCAAGAACAACAAGGCGCCAGGCGATGACGGTGTAACAGCCGAGCTTCTCGAGGCTAGTGGAAAGCCGATATTGAGGGCTCTCCAGAAACTATTCAACACCGTCATCCTCGAGGGCAAAACGCCACAGTCATGGCGCGGAAGTGTGGTGGTTCTCTTCTTCAAAAAAGGTGATAAAACCCTCTTGAAGAATTATAGACCCATCTCACTTCTGAGCCACGTCTATAAACTGTTTTCGAGAGTCATCACGAATCGTCTCGCGCGCAGACTAGATGACTTCCAGCCTCCCGAACAAGCCGGTTTCCGAAAAGGCTTCAGCACCATAGACCACATTAATACGCTGCGACAGGTCATACAGAAGACTGAAGAGTATAACCTGCCACTATGCTTAGCGTTTGTAGATTATGAGAAGGCCTTCGATTCGATCGAGACTTGGGCTGTACTACAGTCTCTCCAGCGGTGCCAAGTTGACTACCGGTATATACAGGTGCTGAAGAGTTTGTACGAAAACGCTACTATGTCAGTCCGCCTTCAGGACCAGAGCTCGAAACCTATTCAACTGCAGCGTGGTGTGAGACAGGGAGACGTTATATCCCCAAAACTGTTCTCCGCCGCGCTGGAAGATGTCTTTAAGCTTCTGGACTGGAGAGGACTAGGTATTAACATCAACGGCGAGTACATCTCGCACCTTCGATTTGCCGATGATATCGTGCTCATGGTGGATACCCTGGAAGACCTCAGTGCCATGCTCGACGACCCCAGTAGAGTCTCTCAATAAGTAGGTCTTAAAATGAACATGGACAAGACGAAGATCATGTCAAACGTCCATGTAGTACCAACTTCTATAAAGGTTGGAGACTCTACGCTCGAAGTTGTTGACGATTATATATACCTGGGACAAAGAATCCAATTAGGTAGGTCCAACTTCGAGAAAGAGGTCAATCGTCGAATCCAGCTCGGTTGGGCGGCGTTCGGGAAGCTACGTAACATCTTCTCTTCCAAAATTCCGCAGTGTCTCAAGACAAAAGTCTTTGACCAGTGTGTGTTGCCAGTGATGACTTACGGCACTGAGACATGGTCGCTTACGATGGGCCTCATAAGAAGGCTCAAGGTCACCCAAAGGGCGATGGAGAGAGCTATGCTCGGAGTTACCCTGCGGGATCGAATCAGAAACGAGGAGATCCGCAGGAGGACGAAAGTCACTGACATAGCACTCGGAATTGCTAAACTTAAGTGGCAGTGGGCGGGGCACATCGCTCGTAGAACTGACGGCCGTTGGGGCAGAAAGGTTCTCAAATGGCGACCACGTACCGGAAGACGTGGAGTGGGTAGGCCGCCTACAAGATGGACCGATGACCTGGTGAAGGTCGCGGGTAGAAGTTGGTTGCGTACAGCACAAAGCCGGTCGTTGTGGCGGTCTTTAGGGGAGGCCTTTGTCCTGCAGTGGACGTCTTTCGGCTGAAGAAGAAAACTTAATATTAAAGAAACCACACAGATATTTATTTATTTATTTAAGGACTACCAACTGAGTTTACAATAATAAATTACAATTATTCATTATATATATAAAACCGTATTCTAATTGCAACTCTGATAATAGGTAATCACAGTATGTATTAAAATATATTTTATAATTAGAAAGTTTAAATAAAAGAAAAATAATAATGCTTTAGGTTCAACAGCAACTCTTTAATATTTCTTTTTTGAATTTTGATTGTGAGGTATTAAATATATCAATATTCTCATATTTAGATGTAAGTCTATTGTAGAGACAAGACAGTCGAGGAACAGGTGAATGTTTACCAACATTAGTTCTACATGATCGGATGTGGATAAGTAATTGGAAGAACGTAGATATTGGGGAAGTCCTAGACTATCTTAATAATATTATAATATTAGCCCTGTTAAGAAACTGTCCCACTGCTGGGCACGGGCCTCCTCTCCAACTGAGAGGGTTTAGGCCATAGTCCACCACGCTGGCCCAGTGCGGGTTGGCGAACTTCACACACCTTCGAGAAACTCTTAGGCATGCAGGTTTCCTCACGATGTTTTCCTTCACCGTTAAAGCAAGTGATAATTAATTTTAAGTACGCACATGCTTTCGAAAAGACAGAGGTGCGTGCCTGGGTTTGAACCCGAGACCTCTGACTTTGCAGTCCAACGGTCTAACCACTAGGATATCACTACTATCTTAACAGATCCAAAGAACAGGTATTTTACGAGAATAGGCGGCACCTAATCCAATTCTGGCAATACCTAATCCACCTAATATTCATATTCAATATAATCTAATGTTTAGCCGTTTAGCGCGCTCACTCACACCTGTTCCCGCGCCCTCTCACTCACTCATATGCTTATCGCTTTGCTATCCCGCTTACATGTAAGGGAGCGAGACAGCGCTATACAACGCGTATTGATATAAAACAAATGTAAATATAATGAATTGAAATCTTTTAAATACGCCATCTTGCAAACGCTAAACTTTTGCGGAATATTTAATATCGCAAGACTCAAAACTTCATACATTCGTAAGTTAACAGTCCTAAGCCTGTAAAAAGTATGAAGGGAAGATACCAATTCATCACTAATATATCATTAAATGATAAAATAGAAAACAAGTATTGGTTTATTCAACCAATTTCGTGCAAAAATATCTAATCTAATCAAAAAAATAATTTTTGATTCCATTTTGAAACTTCCATTTTCTTAAAAGTGTTATTATGACTCAATATAACAAAACAATCTAACATTAAATTAATTCAAATATCGATAGTTCGATATCAGGATTTGATATAGAATAGGCGGATTGAGATCACTAAGTAACGGTATGTGTATGAGATCATTGAGATTAGGTGGAATAGGTATTTGGATTAGGTATTTATGCAGACTAGGAACAGGTGTACTTAGTACCTGATTTACCTAATACAACCCATCTCTATCTTACTATAACCAAATAGAACGTGTCTTATCCGAAGGGCAAGTCAAGATTCTCCGTAACCGGCGAGCACGTATAAGACGCACTATGAGAGTGGAGAAAGCCAGAAACTTCTGTAAGAAAAGAACCTGTTGGAAATCTATACTCTCTGCCTACCCTGCAAGGGATCTGACTTGATGATATAGATTGATAGATTGTATTAAAGTATCTTAAGCCGTAAAATTGTAATATGGAATAGGCAACTTTGTTCACACACTATATCATGCCGATTATAATCTATATCTTCTATCTATATCTTCTCGTCCAAAATTCCGCAGTGTCTCAAGACAAAAGTCTTTGACCAGTGTGTGTTGCCAGTGAGTGATGACTTACGGCACTGAGACATGGTCGCTTACGATGGGCCTCATAAGAAGGCTCAAGGTTACCCAAAGGGCGATGGAGAGAGCTATGCTCGGAGTTACCCAAAGGGCGATGGAGAGAGCTATGCTCGGAGTTACCCTGCGGGATCGAATCAGAAACGAGGAGATCCGCAGGAGGACGAAAGTCACTGACATGAATTGCTAAACTTAAGTGGTAGTGGGCGGAGCACATCGCTCGTAGAACTGACGGCCGTTGGGCCAGAAAGGTTCTCAAATGGCGACCACGTACCGGAAGACGTGGAGTGGGTAGGCCCCCTGCAAGATGGACCGATGACCTGGTGAAGGTCGCGGGTAGAACTTGGATGCGTACAGCACAAAGCCGGTCGTTGTGGCGGTCTTTAGGGGAGGCCTTTGTCCTGCAGTGGACGTCTTTCGGCTGAAGAAGAAGTGGTATATAAAATCAAATAAATGCAATATGCATTTGGTGGATTTTTACCGGTCTGCATGAAGGCTTAAAGATATTAATCATAATTAGGCAAAAAAAAATGGATGGCAATCCTTCGATTTCCCTCTTCCTCTTTACAGATGACTAGAAGCCTGGGGACCTGTTGAAATTGTTCTACAACAAAAATTTACTCATTTTTAAGTTGATTTTATAAATACTTTTGCAAAACAAAGATGACTTGGTTTAACTGATAAAACGTAGACTGCTTAACTTACTTTGTCCAATATTCGCAGGTTCGATCCCCGATTTGTGATTTTGAAATAAAGAAGATATTTTAAGTGCATACGGGCACAATAAAAAATATTTGTTTGACCGTGTTAATATCCAGAACGGTGGAACCGATCTTAAATAGACTATCACTGGAAAATGGCGGAATATTCAGAGATTCTTTAAGACTACTTTTTAGATCGGGAAATTTAAGATTTCTGGGTGATAGTTGATTTTATTTCTTTATATTAACACGGCTGAATGGATTTAAAAGAAACCAAATATGGATGTGTCTCCTATGTCTTGGAATAATGCATTCGAAAAAAGTCCTACCTACGTATGCCAAATTACAAAAGAAACGCGTGCGAAGCCGCTGCTAGTTCAAAATAAACTCATGTTTAGTACTACGTAGTATGTAAACAATAATGATATTTGTCTGTTACATATTTCTATCCCTGATTTACACAGCTTAAATAAGTAAAATTTTCGATTACCATTTTTTTATAACTGAATCAAAAATTGATCCGATTCGACGGCTTTCGGAATCAATCTACTGAATTGATTCAATGGTTCAAATCGATTTAAAAAATCGATTCTTTAACTTGAAATAATCGATTACTTGATTAACAATTTTAAATCAACTTTATTTGATCTAGTCTGCCTAGTCTGTAAATCAAACGTTCAATATTTTGTTTTTGATTATTTGTGGCATATTATTATGCCTGTCTCTGTTACACATTCTGATTATATATGGATTATATTAATTGCTATCCTGCTGTCACTAGAGACAAAAGCATTTATTGAATTGTTTTGACTGAATTTTCCGAGCGTGAGTAGCTGTAAAGACAGGCAATTTATATTTTGTTTGTAGTTCTTGCTTTCTGCTTCCAAATATAAATTATTTTATAACTATATACAAGGCCCTAATTATTGTGATCGATTCTAGAACGAGTTTTCCTTTCTTCTCGTAAAGAAAACCATTAAAATGGTTGGGCTCGACGCCGACGTTAACCGGGATGACGAATGCGACAACATTGGGCTTGGATGTGCCTTAGAACACTTTTCTGAGGTTGAAGAAGTAATGAATATGATTGATAATTTGAAAAATATATATAACACACCAGCGCTTGAAGTAGAATACGATAAGTTGTACGCTATACTGAAACAGTATTATGAACAACCACATTTGCTTGACCCTCATTTAGAAAAGATTTTAGCTAAGTTCTTGAACTTGATCAAGGATAAAGATACGCCTTTTGCGCTCAAACATGCTACATTTGATTACATGTATCAGATTATCAGAGTTAGGGGATATAAAGTGGTTGTAAGGCATCTACCACATGAGGTAAGTTGTTTTTAACTTATTTGTGTATTTATTTTCTGTAAGAAATAACCTGTTGGAACTCTATACTCTGTGCCTGCCTTGCAAGGAGTCTTCCATGATGATATTGATAAATATATTTTAATTTACATTGGAACTAGTAGGGCGATTATGAGATATACTAATGGAATCATTCGATTATGAAAATGTCTCGAGATTTCTTCGAGATTATAACCATCAGTAATAAATTAGTAATCAATAGCTAAGTTTGATTACGTACACGCAACGCGGCATGGCTAATCCAAATTTATTAATTTATTTATTAGGCTCACAAAACAAATTACAGTCCGAAAGTTTACAATGTTTGATCATCCATATTTCAAGCTAGACTATAATTCTAACTATGTGGGCACAGAAAGTTCCAAATTTCAATAATAAAGGGGAGGGTTAGTTGAGTTAGTGTAGTTCATTCTATCTAAAGTTAGTAAAAACTTTTTTGCGAATGATGCGATGGCACTTGATTTGGGCTCACTGTATGTACCTGTTGTGCCAGCGGTATACGGTCCTGAGTAATAGAGTTGTAAAAGTATTTTTTACGTGTTTAATTAAATATTTTTAAAAAAAATTACCTTTCTTGAATTTGCACTTAAAAGCCTATAAGATATTCAATCATAGTTTTTGGTTCATAAAAATAAAAGACAAAGTAATAAGTATTCAATCTTTAATTAATATATTTTTGTTTTCATTTAACTTTTGTATTTTTATAGTATAAACTTTAAAGAAAAGAAAGTGAATACTATTCAATGTTTTATTAGTTATTTTAATGTTAGTTAAGAACAAACTTAAAATAAACCAAAAAATAGAAACAAAGTTTTTACCAAACAAAATAAATATATAACTTATGTACGTACATAAAATTGGTAATACTAATTAGTAACGCCATTCTATTATGAAAATTAGTAAGTTACTAATCTCATGATCGATTATCAATATTAGTAATTAGTCAATGTCTCGATTATGTAAATCATTCATAATCACCCACCTCTAATTGGAACACAAGTCTCAAACACTTGCACACCGTTTGTTTCATTTCAGTTGATACTGTTCAGTAGTACATAATATGTATTATGTGCACAAGGACCTGGGTGTGAGCTTATTGCCATTATACTGAGCATAATTCAATTGAATTGTGTATGGGGTGAGCCCCATACAAAATACAGCTGGTGGTGATATGGTGTCTATTTATTAAAAAGATTTATGGTAATTCTTAAATGTGTATTGTCTAAATCTATGGCCACTCTATCTTGGGAGTTAGAATCATCATGTGTATACTATAGGACCTCCTATATGTATCAAATACAACTAATCTTCATCTTCTCAACACTCAATACATCCCATGTAGCTCTATGAGTTGATAGTTAAATATTAATTTCAGTTAATATAACACGTTCTTTTGATATCAAGGTTTCAGATCTCCTTACTGTACTAACATTTCTGGAGGCTCAGGACCCTAGGGATAAAGAAACATGGAGAAGCAGATTTGTTTTATTATTATGGCTCTCTATAGTCGTCATTATACCTTTCCATATGAGTCGGTTGGATGGATTTGCACCAGGACAACCAGGTGAGTATCCCTTTTTATCAAATTTATTAATTAATAAGATGTTTATGAGAGTGGAGAAATCTAGAGAGGTCTGTAAGAGCAGTTATACCTCTGTACTCTCTGTATTTGTAACCTGAAGGAACTATGTAGTCTCTCCCTACCCCACAAAATCAGAACTAATATTGTCATTAAGTGAAATGTCACCATGACAGATGCAGAGTTGTTAATTTTTAACTGTGCTGAAATATGATGAAATATTTTCCTGGAAGTAGGAAAATTTCAATAAATTATATTTCACACCAATGCCCCCCTGTCAATATCGTATATGGGCCAAAAGATCCTTTTTCCCCTGTAGAATGTGGGATATTTTCAAAAATTCTTGAGTATAGCATATGATAAAAAGAATGATAATACGGACGATTTAGCGCAGTGGGGCTTAACCCGCGCCGCCCACTGTGTCTAATAGTCGCGGGTTGTAATCCACAATTATTTGTTCCGATCTGGGTATTTGTGTATGTGAATTTTTATGTTTGTAAACGCACCGACGACACAGGAATTAATCCTAATGTGGAGCAACGTATATTAAAAAAAAAAAAATCAGCGTGCCTTCTTTTGTTGATCTGTATATATCTGATATTATAGTATTTTGGTGTACATATAAAAATATAATACACTCTGATTTTTGTCTGAGTATGATAAGGTTTATCTGCAGAAGTATTTTGACATTTGATGTATGTAAGTAATTGCTTTGTGTGTGTGTGTGTGATCTATGCTGTTGGCCGTGAGGCATATACAGCTTCACTGGCCAAGCGTACCCTGCCTTCAACCACTCCACTCGAGCCAGAATGGCAAGGCAACTAGCTTAAGGGCGCCTCAGGGCAGGAGGAACATTCTTGGCTTGGGTAGTCATTATAGGGGAAAGCATATACTAGGTGTCTCGCCGTGGTGCTCTGCACCGGCCGACGGATACTTCAACCTCGCCGGCGAGGTCGGTGTGTGATCCTGTGTGGTATCGGTATTCGAAATTAGTAATTGCTTTAACAGGCATAAATTATAATCTACATCTGCATTTATTAATATATTTTTGTAACATTCTCTAATAATCTCGTTCTAGAAGGTACCTCATCAAAGAAGCTCACAGTGATGGAGAGAATCTTCAACATTTGCAAGACATATGCATTGAGCAAAGACTCTTGCGCTGAAGCTAGTGCTTACTTAACTTCTAAGTTTCTTATCAGGTAATAATATTATTATTGTGTATAGACCGTTTCATAGGGATATGTAAGAAACACTAATTAAGTATGCTTTTCATTATATGTACATAATATTTTGCTATTTGCATAAGATTAGTTAAGTGTTTCATATCCTATGAAGTATTGAGAATCTATATATTAAAGTCAACTCCATAATAAGGCTAACTAGTTTGACAAGAGTGTAACTTCAAACCCCAATTTGAATGTAGAAATCAATAAGCCAAACTACTCGTATACAAAGTCACATTTTTTATAATATTGATAACAATAGCATTGACAATTATGACAACTTTTGTGCATTTTGAACTGTCAAACTAGTTCTCCTAAGTTCCCAAACAATATGTATTGTTACAGATCAGATGTAAAAGAGCTGTATATGGGCGCGTTTTTTGACTGGGCTTGTGATTTACATTCCAATTTGCAAGAAGAAAACACCATACATTATGGAGTTTTAGCAGCGGCTGCAGCTGTTCTAAAGCACGGGAAGAGAGATGACCTTCTGCCATATGCTCCTAAGCTGCTTGAATGGGTGACAAAGCAGAACTATAAGCAACACAAGGCTATGCTAGTTAGAAAGTATGGTGTTAAGATTGTACAGAGAATAGGTTTGTATAACTCGAAATCTTAATTATATAGGATTAATCATATTACTATCATTACATGTTATAAAACAAAGTCCTCCCGCCACATCTGTCTGAACGCGATAAACTATACCGACCGGATTTTCATACAGTTTTAACTAATGGACGTGGTGATTCAAGAGGAAGGTTTGTGTGTATAATTCACCTGTGCGAAGCCGGGACGGGTCGCTAGTCTACACTAAAATAATAAAAAGGAAAGATTTGTATTTTTGTATGTTTGTAACTAATAAACTCAAAAACTATTGGACCGATTTAAATGATTGTTTCACCATTACATAGGCTATAAAACATAGACCCGGTAGGTTGCGCTGTTGTCGACCGGGCACGAAGTCACGGGAAACTACTAGTGAGAAATAAAGAAAGAATAAAGTCTCATTAGAAAGCAAAAATAGTGATGGAATCAAAACTAAATATATTAAAATGTGATAACAATTTCTTTATACCTATTAAAAAACATCATATTTATATACGAAGTATACGAAAATGCGTGCTGTATCCATTTTGGCCCCCATTCGAAACCAGTTGCAAAGAGGATTTTTTATTCTTTGCAACTGCTTGCGATGGAAGAGTGTTTCTTCTTAATATGCAACCTGGTTGCCAACAAAGAATAGCTTTATCGCAAACGCAACCAAACTTCGTAACTAGTTGCGATCAAGGAATGATTATTTTGTATTTTTATTTATATGCTTTTTTTCTTTCATAGAGGATTAGTATTTGTCATTGATAAAGTCATTGAGGGGATTGATTATTCTTTTCAGTTTACCCATTTTTCTCATCATATTTATGTGACATTAAAAATTTTGATCAAGGGCTAGGACTTCATAACAGACAAGGAGATCTTAACTCATGACCGATATAATCGAAAACGATAGATGGGTAAATTTGAACGAAATCCCTATTCATAGTATGTACCATACTCTGCTATCGCAATCTGTTGCCAAGAAAGATTAAAAAATCCTCATTCGCAACTGGTTGCGAAACTCCGTTGCCATGACGGCCGTATCTAATAAAATATTACCAAACTAGATTCTGCCCGCGACTTCGTCCGCGTTGCCTTCAGACGAGAACCTAACATTTTTACATTGGATCTAACATCGTTGGCGAAACGTGGGTGTACTCAGTACACTTCTGCCACCCCCGCTTGAGGAATACAAGCGTGACGGTGTTTTTTTTTAGTTTTTTCTAACATTTTTCCGGGATATATAGTATCCTATGTGTTAAAATAAGCTATAAAAACTAATAAACTAGATAGTTTGAACTAGACAAATCCGTTCAGCCGTTTTTGCGTTATTGAGTATCAAGTACAAACATGTAAACATACAAACTATTAAATTTATTATATAAGTAGGATACCAAGTATAAATAAAAACGTTATTCTAATAGATCCATACTAGAAATAAGGTTTTTTTGTTTAAAGAACATACATAATATCTGCCTATACTGCCCACTGCTGGGCAAAGGCCTTCTCTCACAAATCGAGGTGAGAGACATTAGGTCATACTGCACCACGCGGTCCCACTGCGGATTGGTGGAGGCAGGTTTGTGGCCACCTGCTGTTGGAACTTATCAAGCCGCCTTTAAGGCTTCCAACTCGGTTTAATGACTACCACATTAAGTGTTAACCGGGAGCAACGGCTTAACGTGCCTTCCGAAGCACGGAGATGAATATGAAAATGCCACAAACGATCACCGATCTCGGGCCGACCGAGTTGAACGCTGCTTAACCTTGGTGATCGGTAAGAACACCGCCGTCGCACAGCGCTACGAGCGCC
The DNA here is from genome assembly GCA_905147815.2 of Phalera bucephala. NCBI lineage: Eukaryota > Metazoa > Arthropoda > Insecta > Lepidoptera > Notodontidae > Phalera > Phalera bucephala. The sequence goes on from LR990612.1 coordinate 20,338,526, forward strand.
TCAAAGAACATAGTATATATATTTTTTCTGTAGGTCTAACATTCCTCCGTCCACGCGTGGTGTCATGGCGATACACTCGTGGTTCCCGCTCGTTGGCGGTGACTTTGGGGGGAGTCGCGGCGGCTGGTGACACCGAACCTATGACCTCACCTCCGGATGACGATGATCATGATATACCGCAAGAGGTAATTGTTTTATGCATTAAGACCAAGTAGTGTAGAGATTATCTGGAGCTAAAGTTATCTTCATCTATTTCGCCGATTCCTATTGTATTTTGTATTTCAAATAAACCTCATCACATTGGAGCGGGATCGCATACTTAATTTTGTATAATATGACATTGTATTTATAGAAAAATAATGCAAAAAATTAATAGAGAACTAGACAATAAAGACAAGCCTCCTGAGTTTCTCGCCGGATCTTCTTAGTGTACACCGTTTTCTGATCCAGTGGTAGATTAGTAAGGTAAAAGAAAAATCTTGACAATTTGTAAGGGGCAGTGATAGCCTAGTGGTTAGACCGTTGGACTGCAAAGTCAGAGGTCTCGGGTTCAAACCCAGACACGTACCTCTGTCTTTTCGAAAGCATGTGCGTATTAAAAATTAATTATCACTTGCTTTAACGGTGAAGGTAAATATCGTGAGGAAACCTGCATGCCTAAGAGTGTCTCGAAGGTGTGTGAAGTTCGTCAACCCGCACTGGGCCAGCGTGGTGGACTATGGCCTAAGCCCTCTCAGTTTGAGAGGAGGCCCGTGCCCAACAGTGGGACAGTTTCTTAACGGGGCTAATAAAAAGGGGCACTTACAAATTGTAAAGTTTAATATTTTTTTATGGTTTACACAAAATTAATTATTTGAGGCTGCCTCGTCCGTCTAGTAGCGAATGGTCCGCTTTGCGATCATGGGGTTCAAGGTTCAAATCCTTGGTTGGACAAATGTAGGTTTACTATCAAAACCACAGCCAGGAGTCTGGAAATGTGCCCAGTATATGGCAATAGGCTCGCTCCCTATTACATAACCCAACATCGTGGGCGAAAGTGGGTGTACACTTGTGTTGTGAAAATGAGCGCTGAAGTCTAGCGATTAGCGCTGAGTCGACGCTTACGAGCGTTGAAACACGTAGAAGAAGCGAGCGTTTAAGCGCCGATTTAAGCGTTTTTAGAACACGTTTTGAGTTCGAAATACTTCATGTTTATATAGGTAGAGGACGTTGTGGAATTACTACTATGTTCTCTGCGGGATGACGACACTGTGGTCCGATGGTCGGCTGCTAAAGGCGTCGGTCGAATCGGTGCGAGATTGCCTGCTATAGCTGCCGCCGACGTTTGTGAGAGTGTACTTTCTTTGTTCGCGGAGAACGAACGAGAGACTGCGTGGCACGGTGGATGCATGGCATTGGCCGAACTGGGTAAGTTTTAGTCATAGAATAACGCGGCTTCTGGATGATTATCCAGAAGCCGCGTTCAGTCGTAATTGCACGCCGCGCGGAGAAGCCAAAAAATCAACAAACGTCCCGCACTCACCGCACTTCTCACGTGCATAATGTTGCTAGTTAAAAATGGTTTACCACTTTTTGGGGTAAATGTTCAGTAAGAAATTATAAAATCATTATTGTTTATTTCAGTATGTAACATGTATATATATATATATATATATATAGTAACGATAGAAATACACGTAATTAAGTTGGTCCTTAAAATAAAACGCGATTCAATTAGCTGTAAATTAGTTTTTATTTGTGTCCTTGTGTTACACTTACACTTAGTTCTGAAATCGATTCTTAGGACGTAAAAATATATATTATATTTAATATCCCTTTTGTTGAATCATTTTTTTTAAATATTGTCGGAAATGTGGGTGTACGCGGTACAGCCTATATATAATTCATCCGGCTTCATCATTATACTACTAGGAATATTATATCCAGACTTTAACTATCTACTACTGCGTCATACATATAAAAGCGTCATTCCATACAGCTTTTAGTATTCAAAAGTAGAAAAAGTACTTTCGTCATGGTTACTAAGTAGATACATCATTATGTACTTATAAGTAACTAAATTAATAAAAGTTAGTACTATAACAACTAAGATCCATAGTAAATAAAACTAGGGAAAAATTAGACTGCGGTATTAACAACACAAACCAAATGGGCGCATCATTTTCGGTGACAATTATGACCGGAACATTTAATTCAATATTTAAATAATACGATGTCCATTTGCGCTAGTTACATATGAAATGTAATCCCATCGTTTGTCTTTTTGAGCTTGACGGAATTGTTGCAGGTAGGAATGCCATAAGACGCCATAATTAAATTTAATTTGACACGCGTAGAGCACGTTGTTCCGCGCGACGGTCGCCGAGTGACTAATCGCGTAAACGTGTGACTACTTGCTTTGCACGTACTAATTGTCGCTTCAACCCGATACGCGCCCGCGGCTTCTAGATTATTATTATATTCTATGAATTTAGTAAGAATAACGGTTTAGTGCCATATACCAATGGCGTAGCCGGCAAGAGGAGAGTTGGAGACTTGGTTTAACGGACTATTTAGCGCTGTGGTTAAGAGCTTAAGCCGCTTCGCCCACTGTGTCTAATAGTGGCGGGTTCGATTTCCGCACGGGAAAAATCGGCGTGGCCTGGGTATTTGTTTATGTAAATTTTCGTGTTTGTAAACGCACACACAACACAGCAATAAATCCAAGGGTGGGTCTACGTTTTTTTTAAAAAACAAATGCGGACCTGCAATTAAAGTAACTAGTGGTCGCCCATTGGTCGAAATTCGACCATAATTCATTTAAATTATAAGTTTGAACATTATTAAGGTTCTATTGTCAAAGACTATACTTCTATAATCACAGATTTCGCCAAGGCTACACTGTTACTTTGCCATTTTTTTTTCAAACAAATTAATGAAATCTAATAAAAAAAAAAAACAAAAAATGTTTAAAATAAAGAATAGAATACCTTTGTTTATTTACTTTTTATTGTAATAAAAACCATTCGATAAAGAAAATGCTGTCCATTGAACTTGCCATACATATTTCGATAATTTAATAAATGATACAAAACTTCTTTGTAATCGATGTTTTTTGTAAAAACTCTTTCATCGTTTGCTGGTTATGTTTGACATTCACTAAGACTATAGACAAATAAAATTAAAGACAAACAATATTAATCTTACTCAATTTGAAGTGTATTGTGTCAAATATATGGTAGTGTGTGTAATGTTTTTTTTATGGATTTAATGTATTTTTAATGCATAATTTTAAAAAACTTTTAGCATTCTGCACTCCTTCTCTATATAAACTATAAGTGTGGGAAATTTCATACTCCTTCGTCCGCGAAATTTTCGTAAAAAGGGGTACAAAGTTTTTGCTTCACGTATTAATATATAGATGACTGTTTAATGAAAATTCATGGGTGAATATGAATCGAATTAGTTGCACAAGTTATAACATATGTTTGGCCTAAAAAGAGTCGATGGAGTCAATTATAAGCCAGTCGACATTTATTTTTTTGAGAAAACTAAGCTCCACACTAGAAATTATTCCTGTGTCGTGGGTGCGCTTACAAACACGAAATTTACAAGCGCAAACACCCAGACCGATACAAATATTTGTGGGTCACACAAAGAATTCGTGCGGGAATCGAACCCGCGGCTGCTGAATCTAATGGGTGGAGTGACTCAAGTTCTTGACCAAGCCATCTGAATTCATTGACTACCAATTAAGCTCGGGGCAATAGTGGGGATATACGTTTGTACAAAAGTAGAAACTATACCTGTATGCTCTGCGACAAGTGCAGAAATAAGATACTCCAGCATTCATAGAGGATTGTTGTACAGTTTCTTGTAATTTCGTTCACAAGTTTAATTATTATTCTTGTGCAGTTTCTTTTTATCTCGTTTGTAAGCCATCCAGTGAACATCATAACTCCCATTTTTAAGAACAATATTCGAAATATAACGATAATAAATTAATTACTGATAACCGATTTTTATTGTTCAAGTTCTTTTACTTTCTTTTTGCAAAAATAATTTTTCTCCACAATTCCAAAAAGATTTCTAAACCGGCCACACCGCGGCGGCGCGGGCGTGGCTTGTCAGTCAGACTTCCGCTCAAAAAAACCGCCAACGAAGGGAGTGCCGGGCATAGTGTGGGAAGGGAAGTAGAGCTTAAGTGGTGCGTTTATACGACTAACTTCCCGCGGAAGTGGGCAGTGTGTAAATTGGGTATGGCGTGTGTTTCAGGGCGGCGCGGGCTATTGTCTCCGCGGCAGGTGGGCAGCGGAGTCACGGGCGTGGTGCGTGCGCTACGGCGAGACGAGGCGCGGGCGGCGGGCGGCGCGGGTGGCGGGGGAAGAGCGGCGCGTGACGCGGCCTGCCACGCCGCCTGGGCCTTCGCTCGAGCCTACGACGCTCAGTCGCTCGCGCCCTACGCTACAAAGCTCGCCAACGCACTCATCGCTACCGCATGCTTTGATCGAGAGGTTACCTACTTTTATTTATTACTAAATTACCATGACCAAATAGACCGTGTCTTATCTGAACGGCAAGTCAAGAGTCTCCGTAACCGGCGAGTGTGTATGAGACGAACTATGAGAGTGGAGGAAGGCAGAGAGGTATGCAAGGAAAGAACCTGTTGGAAATCTGTACTGTCTGCCTACCCCGCGAGGGAGCTGGCGTGATGATATAGATAGATAGATAGATTCTCCTGCGTTTAGCGTTTTTTACCTAGGGAAAATGTTACACTGGACTTCTGTGAAGTTGGGATATCCGCGGCGCGTGTCAGACTCCTACCAACTAAAAACCAGTGGAGCGCGTGTGGCGTAAAACGCAGCCTGCCACGCTGCCTTGGCCTTGTTACAGTTTTTTTTTTACCTAAAGAGTCCTTCCGCGAAATTGGAAAATCCGCGGCGCGTGTCGGACTCCTACCAATTAAAAACCACAGGGTGGCCGGCATCGACACTTCGGAGATGCTTCGAGATTTCCGCTAGGAACGCACTGGCGCCCTTCTGTGGCACGCTTCATAGAACCCGTCTTCGGAGAGGAAATTGTCTTGCTTCACCCCTACACCGTCGCAATGTTCACGATGGCGAGGGCCACTACGCACTCTGCGCTACAGTCCTCCTCCTTAGGATCGCGCTTAAAGAAATCTCGGAACCCTCGAACCCGCGACCGCGGGGCCCCCACGATTAGCCCAGCGCTTTGTTTAAATTATTGTAAACTATTTTTTCTCGTATAATCGAATATAATAATGTTTCATTATATACAGATAAACTGTAGGCGTGCCGCATCAGCCGCATACCAAGAGAATGTGGGAAGACATGGCATGTTCCCGCACGGTATTGACGTGCTCACTACGGCAGACTTTCAGTCTATTGGGCCCAGAAACAATGCGTATCTTATCATAGCACCACAAATTGCTTCATACTCTGAATATACCCAACCTCTTATTGATCACCTGGTCGACTTGAAAGTCGAACACTGGGACTGTGCTGTCCGCGAGTTAGCTGCGAAGGCGCTCAACAAATTGACGCATAAGGTTTGATTACTTTTTAATGTTCTTAAAATATCTGGTCTCTTATAATTTGAATTAGTGTTTAAATTTAGAATTCGAAAATTGACACACCGTGTCATTAATCAGTTCCCTTCGGGACGTAGGTTAGATAGGACGTAGGTTTTTTTTAGTTATTTTTATGGTTTTTAAAGTTAATTGATTTATTGAGTTCAAAATACAAGTAATATAAAAGAATTAAAAATGTCTGAGGTAAGTGTTTATAAATATATTTTAGAAATGTTTTTGTAAGTTCCGATAATGCATTTTTATGGTGAGCATGACTTAATTCTACACCCACGATTAGCTCCAGATGAAGGAACTTCTCAATGGCTAACAGCATAGCAACGATATTTTGTAAACACATTTAATTTATTTGACCGTCTAGCTGTATGCCAGTTAGAGCATGTTTTTAAAAAGTCTAAAAAAATATTTAGACCATGTTTCTTCTTTCAGATTCCTGAGTACGTAGCCACAGTAGTGGTACCAAAATTAATAACAAAGACTGAATCCATAGACTTGAATGTACGACACGGTGCCGTTCTAGCTATAGGGGAAGCTATTTACGCTTTATCTCAAGCAAAGTTATGTAATGGTATGTTTTTTAAACAATAGCACAATATTTTAACACTGCACCTTAATTACGAAATTTTCTTCTTTTCGGCTTGTAAACAATACTTTACTATTACTACTAATTTTAAAATTCCAGCTGCGTTGGCTTAGAAGCGCATAATGCGCGTAGCGATCACGAGGTCCTCGATTCGAGTCCTCGGTTGGACAAATGTTATCTGCGTTAGCAAAATTCCCGGTATCAGTCCGGAGTCTGGTATTATAATCGTTATGATAGCAAGTGGTTCGCCTCTGCCACCCCCGCGTACGGAATATAGCCGTGACGATGTTTTTATCTAAACCACAACCTGGCATTGTTATATTTTTACTCAACCAAAATAAAATTTATATACTAGTCCAAACAAAATAAGGGTCACCTTGTATTTTTGACATAATGCGAAAATTTTGCGAGTTTTCGAGTATTGTAAATGAAAAAAATTGTTGCAATATGCTGAGGCAGTATCCTATTCAACCCCACACAACCTCTGGTGTCGTAAATGTATAGTCTATTTTTTTAACCGACTTCAAAAAGGAGGAGGTTCTATGTTCGGTTATATGTATGCTTTTTTTTATATGTTCAGCGATATTTCCGTCAATTGTGGACCGATTTTGATAATTTTTTTGCATTGGGTTCAGTATATCTCCAAGATGGTCCCATATGAATTTTATTGACATTGGACCTTGGACTTAGAAGATACACCAGGGAACTCCTTAACGACAAACAATAGGCATGTGTAAATTGAGATATTATGGGTATTACGTCAATCCTATAGGTACCCAACTATAGAATAATTCACTGGTCACTTAAAATTGTAAAATAAAAATCTTTTATAAAAAAAAATAAACCGACTTTAAAAAAGCAAAAAATTAATATTTGAAGTCGGTGCCAAGTAACCGACTGCACCAACCAGCATCGACTTCAAATATTTATTTTTTGCTTTTTGAAGTCGGTTTACCTTTTGTATAAAAGATTTTTTTTTCTCTTTGTTATTATTTTTAGTTATTATGTTCGTTATTAATATTAGTATCTAAATTACTATGTGAGTGTGGTTGAATAAATGTCTTTTCTTTCTTTCTTTCTTCAATGTTCCGATCATTGTCAATTACGCCATATCGACGGATGATTTGATACTACGATATGCCTATTTACCGCATCGGTACACGTACGTTGACGGACGATTTAGCGCAGTGGTAAAGAGCTTAAGCCGCTCCGCTCACTGTCTAATATTCGCGGGTTCGATTCCCGCACGGGACAAAATGTGTGATCCACAATTATTTGTTCCGGTCTGGCTATTTGTGTATGTGAATTTTCATGTCTGTAAACGCACCCACGACACAAGAATAAATCCTAGTGTGGGGCTACGTTCTCTACCTATCTATATCATCACGCCAGCTCCCTCGCGGGGTAGGCAGAGAGTACAGAGTTCCAACAGGTTCTTTCCTTACATACCTCTCTGGCTTCCTCCACTCTCATAGTTCGTCTCATACACACTGGCCGGTTACGGAGAGTCTTGACTTGCCCTTCAGATAAGACACGGTCTATTTGGTTATGGTAAGATAGTCTAGGTCTTCCCCGGTACATACATCGTTCCACTTTCGCATTGTATATCTGTTTTGTCATTCTTTCTTCGGAAATTCTTTCTATATGCCCGAACCAACGGAGCATACCCTTCATCTTTACACCGATACTATCTTTCATACCTACTCGCTTTCTCACTACGCTGTTGCGAATACGGTCGGTCAGCTTCACTCCGCACATCTTCCGCAGAGATCGCATTTCGACCGCATTTATCCTGCTTTCGTTCTCCTTCTTACATACCCAACTCTCACTGCCATATAACAGCGTTGGGACAAGCACTCCGTTATGCATGGCCAGCTGCGCCTTTTGGCTTAAGTGCCGGGTCCCAAGTAGCCTTCCCATCGCACCATTCACTCTATTCCCTGCATTCACTCTTCTCTATATCAGCGGGCTACGTTTATTTTAAAAAAAAAAAAAAAAAAAAATCACCATAAGTCCGAAATTCAAGAATGACCCTTATTTTGTTATTAGTATGTATTTATACTTTACAGGCACAACGGCGGACTCGTTGTTATCTGAAGACGTATCAGCAAGCGTCCGAGAGTTGATTCCTCGATTCCGCAGCCGGCAGCAATTCCGTGGCTTGGGAGGCGAGCTGATGCGCCAGGCCTGCTGCCATTGCATTGCGTCGCTTGCGCAAGCCGGCGCTCCTTATCACGGTCTGCCGATCATTGGTAAGTAACTTAAAATGTAACTTGGAATCTATTAATCTATACTATCACGTCAGATCGATGATATACGATTTAGCGCAGTGGTTAATAGCTAAAGCCGCTCCGCCCAATGTGTCTTATAGTCGTGGGTTCGATTCCCACACCGGACAAATCTTTGTGCGATCCACAATTATTTGTTTTGGTCTGGGTATTTGAGTATGTGAATAATTTTCATGTTTGTATACGCGCCCACGACACAGGAATAAATCTCAGTGGCAGGCTCCGTTTAAAAAAAAACCCTGTGCGGAAGGTTGAGGTACAGGGTTCCAACAGAATAAAATGTCTTCATGTTCCAGTAACTTACAAAAACTTGACTTGTTGAATTTTTAGTTTTACTTATGCCTGATCAATCGTATCATGTCACAATCGTTTTTTTTTTCTTTTTTAAATCATAGCCCCACTAGGCTTTCTTCCTGTGTCGTGGGCGCGTTTAAAAACATGAAAATTCACATACACTAATACCCAGACCGAACGGAATAATTGTAGATCACACAAAGATTTGTCCCGTGCGGGAATCGAACCCGCGACTATTAGACAGTGGGCGGAGCGGCTTTAGCTCTTAACCACTGCGCTAAATCGTCCGTCAATCTAAACTTACTTTATTTTTCTTAAAAAAAAAGAGCCTATATTAAGAATTATTCCTGTCGTGGCTGCAATTACGGACATTAAATTCACATACACAAACACCTAGACCGTAACAAACATTTGTGGGTCGCACAAATATTTGTCTCTTTCCGGGATCGAAGCCACGACTACTCGATCTAGTAGGTGGAACGGCTTAAGCTCATAACCATTGGACTAAGTCATCTGTCAATTATTCTTTCTCTTTAAAAAGTACAATGTGTAATCATAAATTATAATAATATTAGCCCTGTTAAGAAACTGTCCCACCGTTGGGCACGGGCCTCCTCTCAAACTGAGAGGCCTTAGGCCATAGTCCACCACGCTGGCCCAGTGCGGGTTGGCGAACTACATACACTTTCGAGAAACTCTCAGGCATGCAGGTTTCCTCACGGTGTTTTCCTTCACCGTTAAATCAAGTGATAGTTAATTTTTAAAACGCACATGTTTGCGAAAAGGCAGAGGTGCGTGCCTGGGCTTAAACCCGAGACCTCTGACTTTGCAATCCAACGGTCCAACCACTAGGCAATCACTGATTTTAATCATAAATACCAATTATTTGCTTTATCCAAATAAATATTCCAGATGAATGGCTAAATCTCATCGAAGAATGCTTATCCCACGAGGTCCAAATAATAAGGGAGAAGGCTATCTATGCTCTCCCGTTAGTTTTTGACCAGTACTTGCGCGATGATAACCTCAAATACGGAGATGTGACTACTAAAGAAAAACGCAGGCAGTTGTTGGAGAAATATTGCGAGCAGTTGAACAACACTGGAGTGAACGGACTTTTATTGAGGATGGGCTATGCTAGAGCTGTAGGTTAGTACACTTTTGAGAGAAATAACACCACTGACTGATAGGTACTCAGTCTTGGCAAAGATAATATATGTAAAACCTTTTTCTTTTATAGCACATGTGTTTATAAAGACAGGCTGTGGGTTTTTGCCGGGCAGTCGAAGAGTGATGTTGTCAATTTGTTTTAATTTCCATAACTTGTGTTATTTCGACTAATAATGTGTAATGTTGGTGGAATATTAACCATTATGTGTTCTTATATGTGCATGAGTGAAGGTAATTGTAACAAAGTGATAAAACGTGCCTTTTCGACTTCCCTCAAAACGGCCGTCGCAATTGGTATGTAAAGTATCCACCGATTTACTGTCCAGGGTGGGGTACTTCATTCATTTCATTATCATCGTTTTCATCAAATTCATCGGGGAGTTGAATTAATTTAAATAAACACGATTACTCACTGGACACTGGCAAAATACACTTACAATTAGTGTGAAGCCATAACTTGAAGAAGAAGAAGAAGAGACAGGCTGTATTTTGGCTGTGGTTCGAATGACGCGTCGATATTAGTGCGTATACAATGCGAAACGGACAATGCCAACGATTTGGAACGCATGTATAAGCCTAATATTGATATTAGCGCGATTCGGACCGCAGCCTTTGTCTCGTGAAATAAATTTAAAATAAATTCTCGAAGCTATAAAACTCTTACTTATATGTTTACTTTTTTAAATAGATTTTTGGGTATTTTAAAATATTTATTATAGGTATAGGTACGATAATACTAACATGTCGTTAGCCCAATGTAATAATGGTATAACTCGCAAAGAATGATTATTTGAATTAGCACTGTAATCTCAGGACTATAAAGCTTAATTTTTCATATTCTTTTTAATTGTCTCTATTTTATAAGGGCAGCGATGTATTAAATTTAAAAAAATAAACATTTTTTTAATTGCAGGTTCTCTTCCCAAGTTTGTACTGAGTGAACATCTGCCTACAGTAATTAAATCGCTTATCCAGTGTTCGAAAGTGACTGAGTCTACTCAAAAGTGGGCAGAAGCTCGTCGCGATGCCGTGTTAGGTCTGACCGAGGTGTGCAACACAATGGGCATTGTGGCCGGCGTCGACAAGTATGTGGGAGAGATTATCGATGCCTTACTCGAGTGCTTGTCGGAGTACACTGTTGATATGAGGGGGGACATCGGCGCGTGGGTACGGGAGGCTAGTATGTCAGGTTAGTACTTTTCCACTGTTTGTTATTAATCTCAAAGTAGTGTCCGACCGTAGCTTCGGCTCTGACTTCGGCTTTGCTTTGGCCATCTTCGGCCAACATTTCGGTTTCGGCCGAAATGGCCCGAAATTTCGGCGGAAGCCGATGGTTTCCAGCAGGCAACGAAATTGAACAATCTATTGCTATTTACGATTTACGAATGCTTTTTAAGTTAATAAAAATTATAAATAATATTATTTGAGTGGAGGATGCCAGAGAGGTATGTAAGAGAAGAACCTGTTGGAACTCTGTACTCTCTGCTTACCCCGCTAGGGATCTGACGTGATGATATAGATAGAAACAATATTATTTCAGTGTTATTATTTTTAACCAATGGTAGGATATTTTAATCATCTCGAGTTAATACAGTAAAACATAACTTTTAAAGAACAAGAACGAAGAGGAAAGTACCTCTTGGAACTCTGTACGCTCTGCCTACCTCGCAAGGGGTCTGGCGTGATTATATATATAAATAGATAGATAGATAACTTTTAAAAATTTAGCCAATTATGAATCGAATTTTTTAGGGTTATCTAACCTCCGGCTTCGGTCGGTCGGTTTACTTTTTTTTCATCTAATGTAACTACTAAGATGTGCGGAGTGAAGCTGACCGACCACATTAGCAACAGCATAGTAAGACAGCGAGTAGGTATGAAAGATAGTATCGGTGTAAAGATGAGAAAGGGCATGCTCCGTTGGTTCGGGCATATAGAAAGAATGCCAGAGGAAAGAATGACAAAACAGATATACAATGTGAAAGTGGAAGGATGCAGGTACCGGGGAAGACCTAGACTATCTTACCACGACCAAATAAACCGAGTCTTATCTGATGGAAAAGTCAAGAGTCTCCGTAACCGACGAGCGTGTATGAGACGAACTATGAGAGTCGAGGAAGCCAGAGAGGTATGTAAGGAAAGAACCTGTTGGAACTCTGTACTCTCTGCCTACCCCGCAAGGAATCTGGCGTGAGGTTATAGATAGATGGATAGATAGTAACTACTAAGCTACCACCGATTTTTCCATCATACATATAACGATTTTTCCTAACGAATTGGTTCACAATTATTTCGTGTTTTTTTAAGTTGCATTGAGTAAATAATAATCGCTATTCCAATAAGTATTTACACGCCCGATATTGCGTTCAAGCCTGTAACCACAAGGATTCCGGCATGTGGTCTATAATGAATATCAAAACTGTCCAATTGTTAGACAAAAACTATCTATCTATCTATATATATCATCACGCCAGATCCCTTACGGGGTAGGCAGAGAGTACAGAGTTCCAACATACTTTTCCTTCTTCGACAACATTCTTTCCTTACATACCTCTCTGGCTTCCTCTACTCTCATAGTTCGTCTCATACACGCTCGCCGGTTACGGAGACACCTGACTTGTCCTTCAGATAAACCCCTGTCTATTTGGTCATGGTAAGATAGTCTAGGTCTCCCCGGTACCTACATCCTTCCACTTTCGCATTGTATATCAGTTTTGTCATTCTTTCCTCGGGCATCCTTTATATGCCCGAACCAACAGAGCATACCCTTTCTCATCTTTACACCGATACTATCTTTCATACATATTCGCTTTCTTACTACGCTGTTGCGAATACGGTCAGTCAGCTTCACTCCGCACATCTTCCGCAGAGCTCGCATTTTCACCGCATTTATCCTACTTTCATTCTCCTTCTTACATACCCAGCTCTCGCTGCCATATAATAGCGTTGTGACAAGCACTCCATTATGTATGGCCAGCTGCGCCTTTTGGCTTAAGTGCCGGCTCCCAAGTAGCTTTCCCATCGCGCCATTCACTCTGTTCCCTGTACTCACTCTTCTCTCTAAAATGGCTTACATTTGAATGTAAAGAAAACCAAAATTATGGTTTTTGAACGGGAAGAAACCAGAACGAATGCAAGGATTGTGGTTGGTAACGATGTGCTGGAGCAAGTGAATGAGTTTGTATATCTTGGATGCCCATTCAGTAAGGATGGGAAATACACTACTGTGACAAAAACTTGCCTTCAAAAAATCTTAATGAGAAAGAATACTACTATTATACTGTACCTCAGTATGCCGACTCAGTGCGGTTCGGCTGTGGCAACTTTGTGCCTATCTGTTACTAGCACTTTTTAAACTTTCAACTTATCAAAGGCAACAACTTCCTCCATTAAGTGACAACAATGGCTTAAAGGTGTCTTCCAAAACACGGAAACGCTAAGAACACCGCGAAGCCGCATAGCTTCCGGATCCTGTGACATAATCTATTCCCACCAAATAGTATATTTCATATATACAACTGACTACACTGAATTATCAGGACTGGTGTCCATTTGTCGGCAATGTGGTGTGGAGGCGCCTCACCTGAACTCTATCTATTCCCACCAAAAAATATATTTCATACATATAACTGACTACAGTGAATTATTAGGACTGCTGTCCATTTGTCAGCAATGTTCTGTGGAGGCGCCTCACCCAAACTCTATCTATTTCCACCAAAAAGTATATTTCATACATACAACTGACTACACTGAATTATTAGGACTGCTCTCCATTTGTCGGCAATGTGCTGTGGAGGCGCCTCACCTGAACTCTCCGCAAGTGATCAAGGACATAATGTGTGGCGTTGCGCAGCAGGCTGTTGAGAAAATCGACCGCACCAGAGCGCATGCCGGAAGGATATTTACTGCATTTATTTACAAGTAAGTGTCTTCTGCTTACATCATAGGGGATATTTTCTTCTTTTATTTTTAAGTTCCTTTTTTATTAATACGTTGCCCCACACAGGCATTTATTCCTGTGTCGTGGGTGCACATGAGGATTCACATACACATATACCCAAACCGGAACAAATAATTGTGGGTCTCACATAGATTAGTCCCGTGCGGGAATCGAACCCGCGACTATTAGGCACAGTGGGCGGGACAGTTTAAACTCTGAACCTCTGCGCTAAATTGTCCGTCTGGCGTGATATATCTTCACGCCAGATCCCTTATGATTCAGGCATAAGTGTCTTCATGATAATCTTCTCATCATCATGTTGAATTGATTTTATGCTATTCTTTTGTTTGTAAAGAACGTGTGTAATATAGTAAGCCTGTATAATCTAGTAAGAAGGTTGTACCTGCAAGGGATCTGGCGTGATGGTATAGATAGATTGTCTAGCCATAACTGTTTAATTTTTAACAGATATGTTTTTTAATTGCTTTTTTACATAAATGCATGGAACCGAAGTCTAATCATAATGTAAAGATTCCAATTGATAATAGAAGCTTATTGATTATAGTTCAGGCTCCATTGCTATATAAAGTTCTTGGTCATATATTTGCCATTCCAATTGTTCTCCTACATACATTTTTGCAATGGTTAATAGAATACAATTTTGTTCATACTTTATAGTGATCCACCAATAACCAACATTCCACACCACGATGCGCTAAAACGCATATTTCCATCTGAAGAAGTCGAACTTAAAGGACATTCAAAGGAACTTGAAGACGAGGGTGAACAGCCGCCCACTAGTGAGAACTCCAACGTAGTGCTTTGGCTGTTCCCAGGGCATACAATGCCGAGATTTGTTCAGCTCTTAAACTACTCCGACTATAGATACAATGTGATCAAAGGCTTAGTAGTCAGCGGAGGGGAATTGACCGAGAGTTTGGTATGTAGTGTGTTCCAATATTCACTGTATGTTTAAAAGAATAATAAGAATAATACTCTCACAAAGGAGTTCAGTTTGAGCATGCTGTATGTACTAACTTTTAAGACCTGATAACCTTTGTAAAGAAACGAAATATTATTATTATTATTATATATGTATCTCGCTGAGATTTACGGGCTTTACCCGGACCTTTGAAAGGCTTACATGGGGACATGGGTCCAACACGTAGAGGCCCTTTGCGAGAAGTTAATGTTATGTAAGCCACCTGCTGAGATCACTTGCTGAAAATGAAGAAACATAACCAGCGAACTGACCCCGGCAGGTGCAAGGACTATTGTAAATTATGGAAAGAAAACAAGGGCTATGTAAATGAGGTTTGATGGACAAAAACTGGACTATTTCAAAGGGGACGGACACCGGCCATAATTAGTGATACCTAATTACCCGTGGCCGGCGGTGACTCGCCGCTTACTAGATGGGCCCTCAAAAGGTCGTCCTAGGACAACTGAGGGCAACACCGGTGTGAGCGGCTCAGGGGTGTAGAGAGGTGTGCTGCGCTTTCTCCGAGTTACTCGCGGCGTTATGCCCTTTAACACTTCCACCCCTGGAGTACATCGACGTAGGAACGCATTATCTTCCTACGTCGATATAGCTCTCACGGCTCCTCTCTGGACGGCCAATTAAGGCTAGCCAGAGCCGAGAGTCCTGCGGGCACCCTTCGGTTTCCACTCGACCGACGAAGACACGCCGAGTTGGGGGCCCTGACCGACTCTGAAGCACTCGGGTCCGTGGTGTCGTTACTCACCAACAGCTCGCCACAAGCTGCCCTGCGGGCTTATTATTATTAAATAAACATGTATGGTGTTCGTACACGATTCTGAACTGAGTTGTCGTTAAACCCCGTAAATACATGGGACCTGTGCTGTCCCGTGTTCTGTAACGCAAGTTTGTTGATGCGAACATGCGCCAATAGTAAGCGCATGTAGTTTACGAGTTTATTGGCCACATGTTCGAGGTTAAACCACGCCATTTACCCACGTGTGTAGAATGCACGTGTACTGGCGCTGTGTATAGATAGGGCTTGTGCGGTTAAGCTGTAAAGGGGCCTTTACGCTGCCAACAGCGTAGATCATTCACACACATACAAAGCTGTGTATAAGGATAACAATCCGGAAAACCGGATGCGGTAATCCGGCGAATCCGGAATGATTAAATGTCTACCGGATCCGGTACCAATTTGCCGGATCCGATGACCGGATCCGGTAATAGATACAAATACCATTTTTTGGTGAAATACTCGCGCTGTATACTTAGATAAATGCGTTATGCTGTGCCTAAAAAATAAGACGTTTTTCATTCATTATTGTGATAATTATGTCATGGATTTAACATATTCATTATGACTGTCATTCTTATTTTAAGAACGAGTATTGCATAACCTACCTAAATTACCTACTTGTCGCGACCTTAGTTGATTTAGTTAAATTTAAAATAAATTATTTATATAATGTAATGTACCTAAGTTACAAGATGATTTCATTGTTCTTATTTGTAAAATAATAAGTCTAATCTTAACCGCCTTTTATTAAAAATATTTTTCTTAATATAAAGTTCTAAATTTGACCGTATTGAGTTGATTGGTAACTATTAGTTGCTTAATTATAACAGCGTAAATAAAGTTGATTTAATAAGAAATTAACTTTTTTTTATAAAAAATGTATTACACTCAATTATCATCTTGATATCACCAATCCGACTGGATCCGGTCGGATCAATGGAAATCCGACCGGATTGAAATTGATACTGGATTGCAATCCCTAGCTGTGTACTTTTAACAATTCATTGCCACTTTCAATAACGTAAAATCTTTACGCAGACCATATAATTGTCTCTTGAAGGATGACGCGCCTTGTGGGTAAGGACGCAAGCCAAGGGGCTGTTGATAATGATGTTTTCGTATTGTCTGGTAAATTTGCCGAAGCCCCTTTATTGTTGGCTTCACTGGGTGTTTGATGACGCACCTGGCGCAGTGACTATAATTCGGATAAAGGAGCTACATGAATTACTATATAAAATTGTCAAATTGTGTAATACACACATTTACTTCACCTAATTGAAATCCATATCACTTTTATTTATATATATTGCAGATTTTACAATATGCTTTGTTTTCTTACAGGTAAAGCACACAACCCAGTCTTTGTATGCATACCTGATTACTTTACACAGTGACACGGAAATGCTAAAATCCATCTGTGAAACTATCATTAAAGTATTCGCTGATAATTTACACGTGAAGAGAATCACCAGCCCCATGTTCAATTTCTTGGATAGGCTGCTAAGTTCAGGTACTATTCACTATTTGTAAAAGATTGCCTTGGTTGTATTAAGGACAAAGAATAATTAATATATAATAATAGTTGTTAAGAAAGAAAAATACGTGTGTAAAAAATGCGTGTATATAAATAAAAAAAAAATTGTAGAAATTTTTTCAAATGAAGTCATCTGGTATTCTTAGTTTTTTTCATAATGCTGCTGCCTTACTTACGTTAACTTTAGCGTTAACACTTCCGTCATAATAAGTTGCTGCTAAAAAATACGTCGCTGCATCTAATGAAACATTGCCTACATCTGCGTGATGTCTTTATTAGTATGATAATTAACGCATTACAACCTAGGTGGGGTAGTAGCATTAAGGTGAGCAATAAGTTCAACAAGTTTATATACATTTTGGTTTTAGGTTCCATATCTCCGATATTAGAAGATCCGGATTCCACATTTGCTATGGACATTTTGAAGTACTTACAATTAGAATTGCGAGGAGGGAAAAATATCTACAAGCTGCTCGATTCGATCAATGTTTTATGTCAATTAATCCAGGTAAGCAGTGCCAATGTATTGAACTGAACTCTTTCTCACTGCGTGTGGGTATGCTATTGTCGGCCGAATGCGGTCACTAATCTAACTGACTTATGCTCGGTTTCTGAGGTCATTTTCTCGGTGGTTTATCTATTTAATAGCGCTATTGGTTCGATAACTTGAGAGAGTGCGTTACCGAACAACGCAATGTAAGATAAGCTTCATTTAAACGTAGGTTAACTTAACTGAGCAATTTTTGCCGTTTATCGGTTCCATAACTTTATTTGTCGTTTCGTTTCGAGTTAAATAATCCTCTTATTCCTTAGTAACCCAAAAATAATAATCATGATCCCAATAAATAATACACAAAGGAAACT
This sequence comes from Phalera bucephala, assembly GCA_905147815.2. Classification (NCBI taxonomy): domain Eukaryota; kingdom Metazoa; phylum Arthropoda; class Insecta; order Lepidoptera; family Notodontidae; genus Phalera; species Phalera bucephala. The sequence goes on from LR990612.1 coordinate 20,356,564, forward strand.
ATACGTTAAACATCCATTCAGTTTTTCAAAGGTATCACGTAATCGTAAGAATTTTGAAATGTCACATCACTGCTGGCAACCTTACCTAGCTTTCAAATGAAAGGCATCCCCAGGGATTGACATGACAAGTGACTCTGTTTGCCTCGAGCTTAAACCCGTGACCTTCACTAGGCCATCGGGTTCATAAGTAAGAAAGTCGTAGTATTATTCATACGAACATTTATTTCATACGAACTTTCTGAACTCGAGTAACAGTGGACCTTCTTCTAGTCGTCTATACATTTTGCCCTCTGATAATTCTTGTACACAATCGGAAATTCATGCAATTGAAACTGACCTTAAACTAATTGAGAAACTGCTAAGTAATCTTGATCCGCTTAAAACTGCGGGACCAGATCGTCTCCCTCTAAAGTTTCTAATAATATGTGCAAAGACCGTTGCTATACCAATTTCCCAGTTATTTAAGAAATCTCTTTCTACAGGTATTATACGCCAAATCTGGAAATCTGCCTATATAACTCCAGTTCATAAAAAGGGGCCATTAACTGAAATTATTAATTACCGACCTATATCCAAGCTGTGTATCATAGCTAAAGTCTTTTGAGAGATTTGTGTATAACCAGGTTTACGCAGCACTTAAAAATGATTTTAGCTTATCTCATCATGGATTCCTTAAGGGTCGATTGACTGTTACTAATCTGACTATTTTAAATGATTATGTTAGTTATAATATATGCCATGGGGGTCAGGTTGATGTAGTCTATACAGACTATAGTAAAGCTTTTGACAGGATTGATCACAATATCCTGAAAACAAAGGTTTACAATACAGGTATTAGGGGTGATCTGCTGAGATGGTTTTCCTTATATCTTGAAAATAGATCTCAGGCTGTCGTGGTCAGCAACTATGTTTCAAGTTGGGTCCCGATACCTAGCGGAGTGGCACAGGGATCCTTAATGGGTCCATTGCTCTTCATTTTTTACGTCAATGATATAGATTCCTGCTTTAAAACCTCTCAGTTAATGTGTTTCGCTGATGATATAAAGATATACTCATCTATATCGTCATCCGATGACATGGTGACTCTTCAATCTGACCTCTTACGACTAGATGATTATTGCCAAATTAACAAATTAGATTTTAAGATTTTAAAATGATCTGTAGTCTTATTCAGTCGTAATCGATCTCCATACCTACAACCTATAAGCTTAAAGATCAGGTATTAAGAAGATGCGATGTTGTACGTGATTTAGGGGTCCTTCATGATTCTAAGCTAATGTTTAATGCTCATATTGATGAGGTAGTGGCTAGGGCTTCTAAATCACTTGGTTTCATTATGATGATCTCTGGGTGCATTAAACGAGCTAAAACCTTTAAAATTTTATATTGCACGTATGTAAGAAGCCACCTTGAGTATGCATCGCAAATTTGGAACCTCTGCTATGATAAATACTTGAATCGGCTAGAAAATATTCAAAAACGTTTTATTAAATTTCTGTTTTCGGCTGCGCCTGCCCTATCGCTCTGAGCATTACCTGACTTTATGTAAAAAATTTCACATTCAACCTCCCGTAAGTCATCGTTGTCTGGCCGACTGAACATTTTTATTAAAAATATTATCTAATGAAATAAGCTGTCCAAAAATTCTTCAAAAATTGCACAATTTTCCATGTTCCCCACAGGTCTACCAGATTTAATCTTCCTATCTATATTCCATTTTCTTATTCTAATTTTAGAGAATTTTTTTATCTGGTGCGAGCAAGTAAAGACTAATGAAATATGTAGGGAGCTCTCATTTGACCCGTTTGACACCATGAGTCATACGGCAAGAAATCAGCTTAACCTTAATTTTTTTTCATCAGTTTAAAAATTATTCACTTTATGTTGTCAGGCCTAGTAATGTGTTTAGTTATGAGTGTTAATAAGTGTTCGCTTTAGTCTTTGTCTCATCTTGGTTTTTACTCGTGAAAACCTTTAATTGGCTTCATGTTGAATAATGTGTTACTATGCTCATATTGTATAGCTGTTAAATTAAATTAAATCTATCATTTACCGTGCCTAAAACGGTCTATAATTGGTCTGATTTTAAGTTACATTTATGTTTATATTATGGCGTGCAATATATGTTGAGTATTGGATTTATATATTTTGCCTGTCCTGTGTAATAAAACGAAGGTTCTAAGTAAACCCAAAGAAAAGATATGTCAATTTAAAGTCACTTATCAGAAATTAAATGGAACTTCCCGTTGACCTAGAACCATGGAATTGGCAAGAAGCAAGGTTTTAAAGTACACGTGAAGGAAAAAGTCCGATAATTGTTAATTTATAACTATAACATATAAAAAATAATTTGATTTCCCTCAAATCCGATGAAAATTAAGATAGCGCTGTCTAGTGACATTTTGTGGAACTATGTTTCCATGTCTTCCCCGCAAGGGATTTGGTGTGATGATGTATAAAAAGACAGAGAGATACTAAAGGAAACACTTTAACTCCCCAAGCCGCGCCACCGTCGCGCGCCCCAGTCGCACTGCGTCGGCTGTGTGGCGAAACCTTTATGTTGTATGTACAGGTGGGTGGGAGCGTGTGTGCGCGCGCGCTGGGCCAGCTGGTGGTGTACCTGTGCTACGCGGACCGCTACGTGCGGCGCTGCGCCGCCGCGCGGCTCTACGAGGCGCTCACGCTCTACGGCGACGTGTGCTGCGCGCCGCAGGAACACGTCGACCAGGTGCGCACATCTGGCGAGACCTAGTATACGCCATCCCCCATAGCGACTGCCCAAGCCGAGGCTGTTCCTCCTTGAGGCGCCCTTAAGCTAGTTGCCCCCTTGCCCTTCTGGCTCGAGCGAAGCTGTAAAGGCCCCGCCGCCAACAGCGTAGATCATTCACACACACACACACGCACACTCACACACCCACACCCACACTCACACACACCCACACCCACACTCACACACACTCACACACACACTCAAACACACACACACACACCCACACTCACACACACCCACACTCACACACACATACCCACACTCACATACACACACCCACACTCACATACACACACCCACACACCCACACACACATACATACACACACACACACACACACCCCACACACCCCCACACATACACACACACATACACACACACACACATACACACACACGCACACACATACACACACACGCACACACATACACACACACGCACACACATACACACACGCACGCACACACACACGCACGCACGCACGCACATATGCACACCCACACACCCACACACGCACACACACACACGCACACACATACACCCACACGCACACACATACACCCACACGCACACACATACACACACACACACACACACACACATGCACGCACGCACGCACGCACATATGCACACACACACACACGCACGCACGCACGCACATACGCACCCACATACGCACACTCACACACACGCACGCACATACGCACACACTTACACGCGCACACACTCACACGCGCACACACTCACATCACAAACACACGCGCGCGCACACACGCGAACGCACGTGAAGCTGTAAAGGCCCCGCCGCCAACAGCGTAGATAGAAAGAAAGAAAGAAAGAAAATAATTTATTCACTACCACAAATAAGGCACAGTGTATACAATTACAGGTTATATTGATATGTTTGCTGCGGCAGTGAAAAGGCTACAACTCAGCATAGATGCCTCGCTTGAAACAGCTTGGCGCTGATTTTCTGTTGCACCCGTTATAATACGAGGTAGTAGGGTGAGAGACACAGTTTAAAAGTATATGGAGAAGATATAGATAATGTTGCTGCAAGTAAATAAACACAATATGGAGTTTGCTACACAAGATAATTATATATAACATAATTTAATTAAAAACAATATATCAATATAATTAATACAATATAATACTACAATGTATATCAGACCAGGAGTGAGGTAAGTAAAAACCAAATCAAGTCCAGGGCTAAAGAACAGCTTGTTTCGCTATCAGACATGTCTTATACAGAGATTTAAAAGTACTTTTAGACATCGGTTTCGTCAGTGGTGGCGGAAGATTATTCCAACATTTAGTAGCCTGATAGCGAAAGCTGCCCTCAAACGCTCTAGTTTTATGAAATGGAGTGGTAAGAATAAAACAATCAGCGCGCCTAGAATTGTACGATTTATGGAAGGTATACCACTCAAGTTTGTTGTATAAATATTTGGGTTTCTGCTTCCGTATAATATTACATAACAGTCCGGCAAAATGAAGATTTCTCCTGGATTCCATATTAAGTAAGCCAGCTTTGTTTAAGTAAGGTGTGATATGACTCCGCGGTGGCACTTTATAGCAAAATCTAATACACGCATTTTGTACCCTTTGAATTATACGCTTGCTACGCGAAAGAAGACACGGTCCTATAACTACGTCAGCATAATTTAATTTTGACAAGACTAATGATTCACACAATTGTAGTCTAATGTTTTCACTTAGTAAATGTCTGATTTTATATAATACTTTTAGCCGAAAAAAGCAGCTCCTTACGACGGTTAGCACATGGTTCTCAAAACGCAATCTGTTATCCATAAGCACTCCGAGATTTCTGGTCTCCACAACATACTCAACAGCAGTTCCATGTATAGAAACAGGAAGATCAAGCAATAATGCAGTTTCAATTTGTTTTTTTGATCCTAAAACCATATATTTGGACTTGTTTGGATTTAGTGATAGAGAGTTTTGGATGGACCAGTCTGCTATGCTGTCCAAGTCAGAATTAATTTTATTAATAACAGAAGTGACATCGTCTTTGGGATTGAAAGATAAGTAAATTTGTACGTCATCGGCATAAATATGAAATTTGGAATACTTAATATGTGCAATCATATCAGATGTATATAAAATAAAAAGGAGAGGGCCTAGGATTGAGCCCTGTGGGACACCTCTATATACGTCCCTGGGTGCAGAAAAAACGTAGGCACCATCACTTTTCTGCACTTTGACGCTTTGCGATCTACCACTTAAATAACTACTGAACCATTTTATAGTTGAATGATCAAAACCATAATATGCCATTTTTGAAAGGAGTAAAGGTATGCTTATGCAATCGAATGCGCGTGAGAAATCTAGTAGAACTAGTAATGTGCATTGACCAGTGTCTTGAGCTGCTAATATATTGTCGACAACGTCCAGAAGAGCCGTTGCAGTACCAACATTTTTCCTAAATCCCGATTGTACTGACGGTAAAATGTTATTTTTCTCCAAGAAATTATACATTTGTAGGTACACGATTCTTTCAAGGACCTTTGAGAGGTAGGGCAAAATGCTTATCGGTCTTAGTTCTGTAAATTTAGTTGGATTTGCTACTTTGGGTACAGGAGTGACGAGAGCTGTTTTCCAAGAGGTAGGGAAAGTTGAAGTATCGATAGACTTATTTATGATTGACGTTATGGCTGTTAAAGTCTGGGGCATCGTTAGTAATATCATCTCCATACTATTACCATCCGCACCTTGAGAATTTGATTTAATAGACAGAATTGCATTTGATACGTCACTTTCATTAACAGTTTTTAATTTAAATGACAAATGAGGTAAATTATTAAATTCGTAGTAAGTTAGTGTTGATATTGAAATTTTGTTTGAACTGGGCAATGTTAAAAAATGATTATTTATTTCATCAGGATTACTAAATTTATCAGGCAGGCAACTATAGTCCTTATTATCATTAGTCAAAACGGTTTGTTTTAAGTTTTTCCAAAGACTTCTCGAGTCATTAATGCGGTTGTTTATAGTTTGGTTATAGAAAGCACGTTGTTCATTATATATCGCTTCTTCGACCAGTTTTTTAAAGGATTTATAGTATATCTTATGTGCATTAAGCTTTGTTGATCGATAGCGTTTGAGAGCTTTATCACGTAATGTTATCATAAGTCTAAGATTAGGAGTCATCCATGGTGTGGGTTTGTCTCGTATGAGACTAGTTTTAATAGGAGCATGATTATCAAATAACCTTTGTATAGAATTGTTGTATGTTAAAACCATATCATCTACAGAATCAAGCTCAATAATTTTGTTCCATTCAATGCATTCTAAATCTAAATTAAAATTATTTATATTAATATCCTTAATAGGCCTAAATGTTATGAAGCGTGAATTTGTTTTATCTTTTTTTATACTCAGAGTAACGTTGACCATAGCATGACCATGTATTCCTGAGATATTTGAAAGATTGACACTATTTACTGTAACATCAGTGCAGACTAGATCTATGAGGGTTGCACTGCTATCAGTAAAGTGAGTATGCTCTGTGATCACTTGTTTGAGCCCAGAACACTGAAGAAAGTCCGAAAACTGCTTGTATTTACAGTTGGTTGTATCAAATTGGTCAATATTAAAGTCACCCAGCAACACAATCCTGTCTATATATGCGAAGCTGGAGATGGTGTCAGTGATAGCGTCAAGAAACACTGAAGCACATTGCCAAGGTGGTCGATATGCAGTGCCAATAGCCAACCTTACTCCATTTAAATTTATCTTTACCCATAATTGTTCAATCAATGACTGCGGATGCGTTATAGTAACAGCTCTTAAGCCATCGCGAATGTAGAATGCTACACCCCCACCTCTGCCCCCACGTAACTCAATAGGGCGCGGTTTCATACGGAAACGGTAACCAGGAATTACAGGAGCAAGTGCTTCGCACCCTTCTCTTAACCAGGTTTCATTTATTGCTAAGAGATCTGGGGCGTGATGCTCCACGGCCAATATGAATTCGTTCCTACAAGTATTTAAAGACCCCGCATTATAAAGTCCGACTTGAAAAAGCTTACTTTTAGGAGTCATTTAGTATGGGTATAAATGAATCTGAGCTTGTTTCTGTAAGTGTGTAAGCAGACATGTGAGTGGAACGGTAATTTGAACATAAAGATAAAATATATCACCAGTATAATATATATGTCCTTATAAAATAAAAAGCCGCGCGATAGTTTATGCAAAATATAGTATTTATATCTGTCATTATGCATAGAAAGATATTTAAGAGGATCGATTGACAAGAAAATAGAAAAATACGAGTATGTTATAGTATTTGCGCCTGATGAATGTTCACATATAAATTCATTTTTGTAAATATTTATTGTTTTATCGTGAAATCGTGTGTGGTGGGTATCAGTATAAATGTATAGATAGTTAATTATTGATATTATTATGATACACTTCAAAGCTTTTTTCACTGCCGCGAGCAAATCCCAGAGCAAGTGTACGTAAGGTAATGTAGTATACATATTAGATAATTTACAGAAACCAAATGTATGTATTTTGAAACTAACACAAACACGAGTATAGAAAAATATGGAAATGCGTTCTGAAAGTAATAGTATGATGACATGATATTTCATCCAAAAACCTGTTCAACATCTTTTTCGGTTCGCAGCAGATGGACAGGGGAATTAGGGGAGTCCGTGCGCTTTGCGTAAATACGTCCCTCCTTGATCCAAACAAAACTCCAATTATGATTTCGGCCGGCAGCACGAGCCTTTCCAAATATGACCCGATTTATTTTGGTGAGCCTCTGGTTCACGTAGAAGCGGCGGTTCTCATCAGCTGCAAGGCCAAGGTCAGCGGTAGTGGCGCCACGCCGCACCCGTGCGCTTTGCAGCAGCTGATCGTGGACAGAACGTCGTGTGAAGCGCACAACAAGCGGGCGAGGACGCACCCGCGACTCATTATCCTTTGAACCTGTTACCCTGGGGTTCTTAGGGCCGACGCGGGTAGCGCTGACTATGTCGCGTTCCTCCAGAGACAATCCCAGCTTGACTGCAACATTAAGAACGATATGAATAGCTGACTCGCTTTGTGACTCCGGAATGTTGTTAATCTCAACGTCATTAAGTAAAGCCCCTTGGTCACGGTCGTTGAGTTCAGCTCTAAGTTGAGCAACTGTGTCTGCTAGGATCGAATTCCCTGGCATTCCTTCAGTCTTGAGCATGTTTATCTCAGAGCGTAATTGGGAGTTTTCCTCTTGAAGTAATTTAACAGTATTACTCATAGTTTCCAATTCTTGCTTCATTTTAGATAGTTGCATGCATAATTGTGACGTGCCAGCACTTAACTCATTCTTGAGCGCATCAATAGCATCTTTAATTTCGCGCTTGATTTCATGGGTAAGAGTTGACCTGATCGTATGTAGCTTAGAGTCGAGTCTTGTATCCAATAAAGCCGCGAATTGTTCCAAACCCATTAACGGACTAGGCTCAGTATGAGCGCTAGATGAAGCTGTTACATTTGCAGTATCCTCCTCAAAAGACATCTCCTCAGAGTTGATGGTAGCAGTGGGTGGAGAGCATTGAAAAATTCCCTTAGTGGGTGTTTCATCAGTTTTCCCACGGCGCTGAGAATTGATGTTAGTTCGGCAGGGAGGGCACTTCCAATTGTGCTTTAGAACATCTTTATTCTCCAAAAAAATAGCTGCCGTCATATTTAAACACTTGTAGTGGTATGTACCTTTGCAGAGTACACATGCAATAAGCTCGTCAACTGCAACTCGATTAGGACAAGCTAAGCACTTCATTTTTAAAACGTATATAATCCTCAACTAAATCTATCAGGATTTTGTTGTTATAATTTAGTTAACTTCTAGCGGGTAGATGCAGGTAATGTATTTGTGTCGTCCTCTCAATAGAAGTGCAGTCGCATCAGAAATAAAACACGGAATATACGACGCCGCGCCCAAAAGGTCATAAGCGCCGTGTAATACGCGTCGCTTACGCGTTAGTTACAAGCATCAAGGAAAAAATTAACTTGATTATATTATTCCCTGTTTTAGTAATGTTATTGGGGTATAATTTAGAAAATTATTATGGCATAAAGCACACTGCCTTTATAAAACACAATACACTATAAAACAACTGTTCACTAGCACTAATAAAACTTTTTTCCTACTTTTAAACGGACTATACAAATAAACGTGTGACCCTCACAGTTGGTACGACGGTATCATTCACACACACACACACACACGCACACTCACACACCCACACTCACATACACACACACCCACACTCACATACACACACACACACACCCACACACACACACACGCACACACACACACACACACACGCACACACACACACACACACACACGCACACACACACACACACACACACACACACACGCACACAGGCACGCACATACGCACACACATACGCACACTCACACAGACGCACGCACATACGCACATACTCACACGCGCACACATTTACATCACAAACACACGCGCGCGCACACTCGCGAACGCACGCACACGCGCACACACGCGCCCACACGCGCACACACGCGCCTACACGCACACACACAGGCACACACACGCACGCACACACGCACACACACACACACACACGCACACACACACACAGATAAGACACGGTCTATTTGGTCATGGTAAGATAGTCTAGGTCTTCCCTGGTACCTACATCCTTCCACTTTCGTATTATATATCTGTTTTGTCATTCTTTCTTCTGACATTATTTCTATATGCCCGAACCAACGGAGCATACCCTTCCTCATCTTTACACCGTTACTATCTTTCATACCTACTCGCTTTCTTACTACGCTGTTGCGAATACGGTCGGTCAGCGTGACTCCGCACATCTTCCGCAGAGATCGCATTTTGACCGCATTTATCCTGCTTTCGGTCTCCTTCTTACATACCCAACTCTCACTGCCATATAACAGCGTTGGGACAAGCACTCCGTTATGCATGGCCAGCTGCGCCTTTTGGCTTAAGTGCCGGCTCCCAAGTAGCCTTCCCATCGCACCATTCACTCTATTACCTGCATTCACTCTTCTCTCTATATCAGCGGTGTATTTTCCATCCTTACTGAAGGCGCATCTAAGATATACAAACTCATTCACTTGCTCCAGCACATCGTTACCTACCACAATCCTTGCATTCGTTGTGGTTTCTTCCCGTTCAAAAACCATAATTTTGGTTTTCTTCACATTAAAATGTTCATGCAGTCGTCTCTCATAACTGTGACTAGTGTTTGCAGATCAGTGGCTGTTGGCGCTATCAAAACCGCGTCATCTGCATACAATAGGTGGTATACCACTAGATCACCCATTTTTACCCCTTCATTCATCGCATTCAGCCTTTAAAGACTTTTATCCAGATATATTATAAACAGTCTAGCGGACAACACGCAACCCTGTTTGACGGCGATTTTAACGTCAAACCAAGGTAACATGTTACCACCCACCCGTACGCATGCCTTGCTGTCCACATAGGTGGACTGGACGGCTTGCAACAGAGTGCCATTTACACCATATTCTGGCAAAATGTCCCAAAGTCTCTTTCGCACGACTATCGAACGCCTTCTCCAGATCCACAAAACCGCAGAACACCTTTCGGTCTACTGCCAGATGCTTCTCTACGATGTTGCGGAGGGAGAAAACTTGATCCGAACATCCTCTTCCAGACCTGAAACCTCCCTGTGCCTCGCACAACATTGCATCGGACTTCTCGCGCATTCTCCGTTCAATAATTTTACCGTACACCTTAGCTGCCAGGCGGATCAAACTGATGACCCTGTAATTGGCGCAGTCATATTGAGAGCCCCTGCCTTTATACAAGGCTACTATGACTGCGCGGCGCCAATCTGTAGGGACTCTACCGGTCTTCCAGCAAAGATTTGCAAGGACCCAAAAAGCGTCCCGGACGCAAGTTCTACCATATTTAATCATCTCGGCAGATATCATGTCTATTCCCGCAGCATTCCCCATTTTTCATACTTCGTATCGCCCATTTAACTTCTTCCATAGTGATGTCCCCTGTGGACTCTGGTGCCGCAAACTCGCCTTTGGGCTCGTCTGTGGCACCAGCATCCGGGGCATCCTCATACATTTCTCCAAAGTATTCACTCCACCGGTTTAACACAGCTTGTGTGCTAGCAAGTTTAAAATCATTGTGACTATATTAATTAATCAAGACTAGTAAATATTTGTTTATCACAAGTAAATTCTATTCTATATCATCACGCCAGATCCCTTGCGGGGTAGGCAGAGAGTACAGAGTTCCAACAATGCCCACAAGTAAATTATTAAATTATTTTGAGCAAAAACAATGTTCAGTAACTTTGTGAGGGGTAGATACGTAATGACTGGTATTACTAAAAGGTATATTTTCGTACTGAAATTAAAATGTGTCATTCGTGTCAACTCATTGTGTCTATGGAATGTGATTTGACCTAAACGACTCCTAAATTTGGGTGGGTTATTTTCGGAAATCACAATGTTATTTGTACAATTTTACTATATTAAAACATGTACTCGTCATATTTTTCATGTCTTTATTAGGATATAAACGAACAAATACGAAAATGTGGCACTTACGTGTGACAGGGTATGTTTTCATCTTTCCGGTCACTATGGCTTTTACAGCCAATTACACTGCAATGATGGTTCATTGTAGTGTTATTGGCTGTGTTTACCACACGAAACTTTACGTCAACACTTCTTATAATATAGTTAATCACGGTTTTAATGATCAGATAACACTTATTTTCACAAAAACTGAGAAACGTAAAGATTGTTGTACACAAACTAAGGATAGGCCAAACAAACTAGGCGATACGCAGAAAGTGACAAAAATATTATATCTGTCATGTTCACTCTTACGATTTCGAGCGTAAATATATTTCGCGCACTCTCAGTATTATTATTACAATGTCAAGTCTATGTATCGTATGTCTATGGCTACCCGCTAAAACTTAGAGTACCCGCGTAGATCGCGAGTGTGTCCGTGATTCCTATTCAGGCTGCTAGTACTAATATGTTCCATGTCTTTACTTTGTAACACCCTGTCCTCAAGGGGCGACTGCGTCAGCATTAAGGGTAAAAAAATGTATGTACAATAAATAGTAGCTGAGGAGGCTTTGGCTGAAAACCAGCGTTGGGGGGAGACTTTGTCCCCCTCCAACACATGCTGAGCCCAATGCCTTTCGGCACAGCTCACACCGAGGCATACGTCACAAGAAGCAGCAGTAGTTTATTTGTCTTTCCTCGTTTTTTATTTTCTTTTGTTACCTTTCATATATTTTCTATGTGTGCTGTGCTATATAAATATTTTTTCTTTCTTTCTTTTTCTCAACACTGTTTACAGTCGGGAAAAGTTCTGTTTTTGGAATATCGTATCCTACATAACACAGAACGCGCACAAGATACATTTAAATAACGAGGAATCTAGACTAATTCTTCTGCCTACTAATCCTGATGTACTGCTCATTATTTAAAAAACAGCATTTTATAAAACTAGACAGGAGCGAGATACCTTTGAACCGCACGCACCGCCCTTGCCGATATTATGGCATCAACGGAGCGCGACAGCGTCCGCCATTTTTAGGCCCGTGTTACAGAACGAAAATCGGTAGTTTTTCACGACTACTAGATTCACTACTGATTTACTTTCTATAATACGGTCCTAAGTGTAGTTCGCAAGTTTAGGTTTAAAAAGAAAATCCTCACTAGAATTGCAAGAATTTTGTAAACATATTATTATTATTCTCTTATTAATCAACATAATATTATTATCTTATTAACCGCTCTTATCAAACGACCACGTGCATGCGACGACTACGCACCCTCTTGCGATATATTTAATGTTGTTTTGATTTGTCTAGGTGATGTCAGTACTCGCAGAAACCGACTGGGAGAGAGAGGTATCAGAATTGAGACCCATAAGAAATGAGCTGTGCGATCTAATGAACATCAAAAGGCCGGTTATGAAGCAAAAGACAACTTCGTAAGACTAACAAAATATACCTAATCTTTCAATATGTGTATTGTTCTTAGCTTTGTCCATGTGGGAGAATTCAGAGTGGCATTCCAGCTACTTATTTAATGGAAAACGCTCGATTCCATCGTGGATTGCTGACATTTTTTAAAGCTGATGAAATTTATTTGCTTGTGTTAACATCGTGTTTAATTTTAACGTAGAAATGAAAGGTGCTTGTTTTTATGTGGCTTATCTAGAATAACATTCGCCACTATAAATTGTTTTTACAAGTTGCGTGATAAATATTAAACACGTTTCGCTGATTATTGATAAATAACTTCTGAGAATAACGCTAATAAATTGATGGATCTTATTATGTGGAAGGATGCAATTGTGTAACTCAATGCACTAATATACTATCTATTTATTTATAATTTGTAGTTTTATTTACAAAAATAACGTAGTCTATTATAAGAACATAACATATTTGGACTCATGTAGCAACGGTTCTCGAAGCAATACATTGTATTTCATAAGATGAGTTGCTTTTAAAATAAAACATTATCAACATTCATTATATGCGATATAAACAAAATTTCTGCAGCGTCGATTTCAGCCGAGTACTTGAAGTTGCGTTGAGTCCTGGGGTGCCTCCGCGATTAAATTCGACCAAAACGTTCCATAATTCTTTAGAACTGTACCCCTGTAATGATAAAAAATTTATAATAATATCAATAAAACAAGGAACATGAGATAGAGACTATAAGGTGCACAGATGACGATTGATTAGTTTGTAACCTTTGCTTGCATCGTCAACTAATTGTCTTGTGGGTTAAGTGGTTTGATCCTTGTGAGGGATATAAGAATTGATTATTCCCGTTTAAAGAATCGGACTGAGGACTATCGTTGTTTTACACAGTTTTTTTTTCTATAGGTCCATCAACGTCCTATTTCAGCAGTTTTGAAACCAGTCATTCGATTGATAAGATGACGACCCACGTCTTTTTGGTACAGTTTTTAACCTTTATATAGGATCAACGGAGGAGGATATCTGGTAAGGCTAAGTACAACTGGCGGATGTAAGAAATTAGAAGCTTTTAAAAGATATAAAGATTATATTTTCAAAACTTAAAACTCCTTTTGTCGGAATTTGAGTACTCACACTTACTCATGGTCCAACGAGTCGAACCATGAATACTCGTATTTCCCCGTCGTCTAATCGGTCGGACCACGCGGTCACAGGGGATTATTCCAATACCTTTAAAGTTTTGGTAGTCTATTCATGGAACAATAATAGTAACGACCGTATAAAACAAATAATTTTAATTTTAACGAAGACGGCAATATAATAACATCGAAAAAACACTACACTACAATTGTGCTTGGTGGTCCCACAACTATCTTGCGGCATTATCAGGTGTTGTAGCAATAAATAATGTAATAAATACAAGGATAATTAGCATATAAATAAGCAAACAGAAACGTGGATTAGTTGATCATTCGTCGTACATTAATCGTATCCGAGGTTTATCTAAAGGTCACTCTGTGCGTTAGCAGTCTTGATCATGACAGCTCATCGTTACGCAACTGGTACATATGTACGTGCCGAGTGAAAGGAGAGTAGAGCAGCTATAGGGTACGGGTCAACGACCTTATTATCAAGCCTTGCCTTAAATCTGAGCATGGGACCCGATTTACTGCAATCAATCTAATGCAACATTTATATTAGAATTCATATGTTGAGAAACGCTACTGGAAACTTTAATTAGAAGCGAGTTTTTTTCTCAGCTCGTTTACTAGCTCTATCGCTGTCGATGACGTTTGTATGCCTAAAATATTTACCCAGCCATCTTCTCTATTGAAATTAGGACGTTTTTTAATTTCAATAGGACCAACAGAAATTATTAAGAAGTTTGAGGGTACCCCGGAACAACTATGCCTTTTGGACCTCTAACACCTCAGTCCTTCCTGTGACCATGGGTGCTGCAAAGCACTCGAAACGTCGGGAACTTAAAAATCAAAAATAAACCGCGATAAAATCGGAAAAATAGTTTTATTTCATGAATAATATTCGCGTAAATCGAAGAACTCAATATATTGCATCTTAATAATTTGCTCAGAAATAACAAAGACATACCGAACTATTTAAGTAAGGAGGCAAGATTAGAATTATTCATTCATTGCGTAAAGCAAAATAATTTGAATAGTGATTCCTCATAGGAATAAAACCACTTGTCTATTGCTACATGAACCAAATCGACCGCGACATGCAGTCTCAACAAATATCGGTTTCGGTAGCTCAATAGTTAGAACTGTTCCTCAAGCAGGCCCCAATACATCGGTTCGATTCCTATTACTATTTAATAGCAGACTGCAATATGTGGTTATCGCAATATTACTGGTATGGACGCATCTTACCGAAGAATGCTGCTATCTTGATCTTGATTGCGTGTTTCGTACATATAGCATCAAATAGTGTTACCGTATTATTTATATACTTTAATGCGTCTCTGTAACTAATTGATATAGCATTTCTTAAGACGTGGACTAATCATAAAAATAAATTCTTCGAAATCTGACTTACAAATCTTTGTAAACGTATCTATCAGATAATCAAGTTCCGAATCTTATTTAAGAGTAGTCGTTAAAAGACCTTCGTTGTTGAGGCACGGTCTTATCTAAATTCATTTCTTCTTTCATTGCTTTCATGAGCCACCAGAACTTTGATGTTCATGATAATACTACTCGTGTAAACGGCCTACACAAAATCATGGTCAATGACGGATAGTCTGTTATCAATTGTAAGCAATCATAAAGCCACACATTGCCCGGCAATTAGTGGTCAATGGCTAGGCCACTCGTTACTGCCTGTCACATGTTCTCCTAATCTACGTTGCTTGTTTTGACCAACCTTAACCGTAAAAAACATTAACCACCTTCAGGCATATTTTCCCTAAGCAATTCCAGTACTTACGTAAAATATACCCTGCCGTGGGAATCTGGTGGCGCCCGCCATAATAGTGTAGCTCTGGCCTTGAACTCGGGGTCAGCGTGCGTGATCGAAGAACATTCTGGATGTATAGTTGTGTTAGGCGCGTTTTCCCATGACCCCAGCCATTGGTCGCGTTCCACGGACCTTGCTTGTATAAAGAATCCTTTGAATGGCTCCGACCCTTCTATTGTCACTGAAAGTCGGAATGTTAGTTAAACAAATTTGCCTGTAAAATAGATACAAAAATAAAATATTGTATTGAATTAAAAAAGTCAAGACGTCTGCAACGAAGGGACCTGTGGGAACTCTGTACCGCATTGGAAGATATTATGGTGAGGCCCTGTGATGAAATAAAGAGAATTAGATTTAAAAAAATATGCATAGAATTTTCGCAAGCTTGAAGCTAAGCTTGCGCACTCTGTAATACTCAACGTTAAAATTGTGAAACTATGGATCAACGGATGTCATAACAATGTTACAATGTCAAATTAAGGATAGACTATTTGATTCAAACAGAAATTAAATTAGCGGAGCCTCCCACCTATTCCCACACAGCTATTGCGACCCTATTTTTATTTCTTTGCTAATGTTATTACAAGATTCGTCACCCTATGCAGAATTTATGTAACTTCAAAAGTTGTATGGGGTTGGGGCTCTCGAGTTTTACCCTTCATCTGGGGACAAACCGGTTGATAGCCATAAGCCGTTTGACCCAGAATATCTACCATGCTCTATAAAACTTGCGTAACCGGAGCTGCGGTCGTTACGCATTCACTATGCGGCCATGTCACGATCAATTTTATTAAAATAAATCTTTAGATTCCTAATATTGTTGGTTTAATTATTGTTCCCGAAATCCCCTCATATCAGAAAAAATAAAAAGATTATTTAAATCAGGTCAATTCAGGTTGAATTATTTCAGAGCTCAAGGTCGTGAAGCTTATCCTGTCACCATTATTTCTTTCCACGAGTAGGTAATAGTTTTCTTCTGTATTATAACTACTAATTGAAAAACGCACTATAAATTAGTGGAAATTTATGCTGGATATACCTACCTATAAGGGATGGATATACCCATCCAAGTAATAGCAAACAACATTTTTTATTTAAAACTTTTGCAGAGAAATAACTTACGTTACAGATGTAATAGGTAGGTGTACCTTCCGAGTACTTCTTTAACGTAAGTAATTTCAAAGATTTTTTGCCACATTATTTTCAGGTTACGTTAGATATACAACACTCAGTTTAATTTTTTTTCATATGAGAATTGTATATATTACTCGGTTTTTAAACTTGACAGATACCTGCAGTATTTGTAGCTAACGACTTACATAAGTTGTCATCAAAGCTTGTCTCAGTTCTCTTGTAGTACCAAAAACTAAATGTTTGTTACATTAAATCTTACGTACCTTGATTATTTCACTTAAAAAAACCATCTCGGTTTCGTTATCAAAATAAATTAACATAAACAATTAGTATTGCAAAATGCACGTGCAAATTGAACCGCTGATGTACCCACAAATTACGAAACGCCTAACATTATTGTAGCGGCTGCTAGAAGATGTGTAATAACTTGTGAGTACGTTGAATGCATGAAGAAATTTGATTTCAGAAATTTCTATGACCTTCCATACAACTAATATATACTACCTATATAGTAATAGGCATCGATCTTATATGGATGGTAACAGGTTTTTAAAAAGCTTTACTGCTGACTGCCGCGTTAGTCAAGTGGCAAAGCGCATCGCTTTGTGATCACGAGGTCCTGGGTTCAAATCCTAGGTCGGACAAGTGTAGATTTTCTAACGAAAA
This sequence comes from Phalera bucephala, assembly GCA_905147815.2. Lineage (NCBI taxonomy): Eukaryota > Metazoa > Arthropoda > Insecta > Lepidoptera > Notodontidae > Phalera > Phalera bucephala. The sequence goes on from LR990612.1 coordinate 20,374,136, forward strand.
CCTCCCAGTACGAGTCCGGAGTCTGGAATTGTGCCCGGTATATGGCAATGGGCTCGCCTCCTATTACATGGGACCTTACATCGTGGGCGAAACGTGGGTGCACTCAGTACACCTCTGACACCTCCGCTTAGGGAATATAGGCGTGACGGTGTGTAAAAAGCATTACGATCAATACGCTTAAGTAGCAAAATATACAACTATGCAAAAATCAATTCTAACATGCTACGTCTTATAGTGTTGGGCATTATTCAGTCAATATTTTAATTGTAGGATCAATTAATTGAAATCTTAATTGTAATGAAATTAAACCCCCCTAGGGTACTCCGGAATAACGATGACTTTTGAACGTCAAACGCCTCAGTCCCTCCCGTGACCATGGGTGCTGTAGATCCCCCGAAACGTCGAGAACTTCAAAACTAATACTAAACCGCGAGAAAATCTGAAAAATTTTAATTGGATTTTTTTTCACAATTAATTTTTCCTAACTATGACGTAAACTGATTTACGTAGTTACATATATTTTAATTATTAACGTGGGAATAAAGATCAATTTTTTTTTATTGACACGAATATTAACCATTGTTATCTTATTTTTAGGTTTCTATATAAATCAGTCGAAGACGAAATCTGCCTTAATGCCGGCAAATGATTTCGTGTTCTGCTAAAAAAACTGACACCTACCGGATTTATAACAATACGTGGTAATTAACATATTCCGAATTCGTATTATTTACCTCAGCAAAAAAAAGACATAACTTACCTAATTTGCAAATTACAATAACACCTAATTATATTATAACTTTGTAATTGCGTCATGCATTAAAATAACTAACCTGTAACAGGTTCGTTTGGCCTGTATATTGAAGATGATGCAACCACCCTGTACGGTAGACTAGACAGTGGCTGCGTCCTGTGTTGACCATGATTCGGTTGATTTGCACGGTCCTTCACACATGCATCTACCGGTGCTCCATCGGGAAAACTCAACACTCCCCAACACATCATAAGCCCGATAAATAATTTACTTAACATCTCTATGTATACTATTCGTCAATAGGAAGGTAACACTCAAAGGTCTCGCGTTAGACTGTGCGTGAAAATGTTGCTGCACTCACTTTTGTAAGCCGAGTTCGAAAGGATCTAGATCTTAAACAAGTTGACAGATCAATTGATGTTTCTTAGCCGGAGGTTTAGGTGTGCCGAAATAGTTTAATCATTATTTATATTGCGTAAATAATATGCGCAGATGTAATTGGTATATTAAGAGGTATTCATGTAATTGAAACCGACGTCTCAAAAGTTCATTGGATTTTATTAAAGTTATATTACTCTATTACAAATAAATAATCTTCTGGATTAGTAATGGATACGGTTAAATAATGTTTTAAGGGTATGTTTTTAAGGTTAATTAAATATTAATCTACAAAAATAATCTTATCTTCCTCTTTACGGTTGGGAGAAAGAAGATCTGCGTTCAGTGGTATTTTGTTACTTTCGGTGGTTTCAATATATTGTAATATCTCATCAAGCATATTTTCACAGTCTTCGTATTCAGCCTCGTTTTTGACGCTAATGTCCTCGTTCGCAGGGCCGTCTTTCATGATTTGTGCATTTGTGGTGGGCTCTGTTTGAACATTTTTGTTTTCAACTTTATTCTCGTTTGCAGTGATATCATTAGTCTTTTTTTCACGAACTTCATTAATGTCTCGAAGTTTTGGATGATTCGGAAACTTCTTTTCTAAATATTTTGCTTCGTAGTCGTTTAAGGAGTTGTTGTAAACGCTACTGGAAGGCGACGATACACATCGGATCCAATCTTGGCAGTCTATAGAAACACTAGATGCATTAGTAAAACCATAGTATTCTTCTACTCTTGATTCTCTGTTTGGAATGAAACCCGAATCATTATCACCGTCGGATCTTTCTAAAGAATCATAACCTTCGTTACTGACACCATTTTGGATAGTTTCATAGACGGGCTCCAGGATCTCTGCTAAACGTTCACTGGCTTGTATTGATATTATTTCGGCGACGTGTAATTTAGGCCTTATAGTGGCGTATTGATCTTTAGGATCATCAGCAGGATTTGAAGGCAATCCTGTGCTGTAAGTCATTCTTCTTGAATTTTGGCCCATGCTTGTGCGAGGATACACTGAATCTCCTCGAATACGGGATGCTACAGCACTTTCTGTTTTCCTGTATGTCGCTTTTATTAGCACGTGGACCTGTAACGTTAATGAGAACAACCCTTAGATTAATAACCTACATTATTTAGTTTATTGTATAAGTATTCCAAGGCAAATAATAATGAACATTACTTTATTTTCTTCTCAATCCAAACATTACTAAATATTACCCGCGGCTGCGCACGCGTTGTTTTGTAATTTATTTTGTAATATCTTTGTAATTCTTGTGTATAAAGCTTCATCAATTTCGTTAGTAGTTTTTAATTTTAGTAGGATTTCAATTTAAAGAAGTTTCGTATTGTTTTTAGAATTAAGAGAATTTAACTAAAATTAACCTTTAGAATTTTTGATTAAAAATTTCCCTTGTCTGATGAGTTTAACAGTAAAAAGTGTACCCGGAGGACCCAAAATGCAGTTTTTTTTTTCTAATAAATAAGCTATTAAAATAAAAAAGCCATCCATACTTGTTATAGAGCATATCTTAAGCTTTTTTTTCGTGTATATTGTATATATATCAAATTGAATGGAAAATTTGCAATATGTATTCAATAAGTGTAAGTGTTTTAAAAGTATTATTTTGGAAAATTTAATAGGTAAAATTAGATTTTATTCCATACATTAAATTCACGACCCTTTTGTCTTCATTTTTATATACATTTCTTAAAACAAAGACGTAGTACATTCATCAACAATCTTTCATAAATAGAGCCTATTTTTGGAAGTTAAGGCTAGGTTCCCCCTTAAGGATAAAAAAAATCTACGCACTAGGAAATTCGTTTTCAGTTACTAATGAACGAATAAAATAGATGCAGTATTGTGTAATAGCGAAGTGAAAGAAGAAAATTAAAAAGGCAGACCCCACTATCAGATGGGAATAATAATTGTCAAAGAGAGAGAGAGTATTGTGTAATAGGTGGAAATGTAAATACCTACCTCTTTATTGATATAGCAATATAGTAAAGCTACAATGAAGCCTTGAAGTCCTTCTAAAGCGTAGGACACGTAGTAGTAGATTTGTTCTCCCAAACAATTGGTCGTGTTAGGTCTCAACGCGGTCAATAAAAATTGCGTTCCAAACAGTGGCATCAGAAATAAGGTCGCTTTTGCTGTGTTTCTGAAATAAATTGGAATAAGATTTATAATGTGAAGGAATTGTTGAAATATGAATCAGAATCAGATTATTTACTTTTGTAATAAGCGAGAATTGAATGTTCGTTACTGATTCTAATCATGGTGTTAAAATGTCAACATAATTTGTCATTATTTCCAAGTAAAAATATTTCAAGCTGTAGTGAGTTCTTAGATTTACACGAATATTATACATCAAATAAAACTATGACCGAATAGACCGGGTCTTATCTGAAGGACAGGTCAGGAGTCGCAGTAACCGGCGAGCGTGTATGAGACGAACTATGAGAGTAGAGGAAGCCAGAGAGGTATGTAAGGAAAGAGCCTGTTGGAACTCTGTACTCTCTGCCTACCCCGTAAGGGATCTGGCGTGATGATATAGATAGATAGAAATAAAACTAAACAAGTCAGGAGTCACCGTAACCGGCGAGCGTGTGAGACGAACTATGAGAGTAGAGGAAGCCAGAGAGGTATGTAAGGAAAGAACCTGTTGGAACTCTGTACTCTCTGCCTACCCCGTAAGGGATCTGGCGTGATGATATAGATAGAGAAATAAAACTATTTTTCTGATTTCGTCCCTTCCGCAACCATGGGTGCTGCAAAAATAAACCCCGCAAGGGATCTGGCGTGATGATATAAACCGCGAAAAATCCGAAAACAAAGTTTTATTTCATTTGAAGCGATATATATCGGCTACGATTGCGTTTTGCGATCACGAGGTTCTGGGTCCAAATGTTTTTCTATCGCAAATTTCCCAGTATCAATCCGGAGTCTGGAATGGTGCCCGGTATATGGCAATATACTCGCCCCTATTACATAAACCTAACGTCGTCGACGAGAAGTGGGAGTACACACCTCCGCTTGGGGAATATACGCGTGACTTTGAAATCATCATCTCAGTCTATGCGTGTCCACTGCTGAACATAGGCCTCCCCAATCGCTTTCCAGCGTAACCGGTCCGATGCCACCTGCATCCAACGACTTCCTGTGATTTTCACAAGATCGTCGGTCCATCTGGCAGGCGGCCGTCCTACGCTGCGCTTGCCAATACGTGGTCTCCACTCTAGAATCTTTCTGCCCCAACGCCCGTCCGATCTTCGCGCCATTTAGCCGGCCCATTGCCACTTCAGCTTGCTAATCCTGAGGGCTATGTCGGTGACTTTGGTTCTTCTACGTATGTCCTGTGTAATATTTATCGGAAATTGGTACTTACAACTGATTAGCATTCTCACTATTCCTAATCTTGGTCAACAACACCCGCAACACGTCGATGAAGAGTGCGGTATTGACAAGCAGTATGATCACCCTCGGCGCGTCTAGAATCCACTGCACATGCTCGATGGTATATACAAGCCAGCAGGAGTGGTCGTTGTGGACAGCCATCACGCAGGCCCAGGCAACCGCTGGCGCGAAAGCTAACACTAAGGAAAAATTTAAAAATTACATATAACAATTCACCTATCAGGTAAAATAAGTGAAGTTCCAGTTCTTGCCAACAGCGATAATGAAAGAATTAAGAAAAAAGTCAAATTCAAATGAGGCATAGGTATTTCTTGTAATACCAAAGTGAATGGTATCTATACATTTAGCGACAACTTAGGTACCCAAGATGGTATGTTTAAAATGTTCTTCAACGAGGACATAGGTTTCTACTCTCATTATGTTGTAAGGACCTGATCGGCAAGGTAAACTCCTATAGAAATATTTTCCAGAGACTAAATTTAGAATACTTGTATCCTGCTTTCATTCTCCATCTAACATGGTCAAATCACACTTTTTATGGATATACAAGCTGTATCGTAATTAACGCAAGACCTTGGACACCCTGATTAGATAATTGCCCACAAATTCAATACGAAAACCAAATTTGCAAATTTAAAGTTGTTTACCCCTTTTTTATTATTTCAAATTTCATGGTTAATCCATGAAATTTGTACGTGTTTGTGAATATATCGAGAAATACATTTTAGAAATGCATTTGAAATCTCCATATTGCTTTGAATCAATAATAAATTTAGTTTGTTATAGCGCACTGAAGGAGTAACAGCATTTTTTTGCAAATTTGGGATGAATTCAGTTACCGATTTAGAACAAACTACTTTCAGGTCCTGCGTTTATTATGTTACACTTTGTATATAGGTAGCTATTATAGCTTTAAACATATCAAAGTATTATATGAAATTTAATCCTATTATGCTTAAAGCAAACATGGATAAATAATGCAGGTAAGTATATAAGTACCTCCACTTTGCCGATCGCATGCGTTCATCTGGGATCTTTGTTTCGTTATGGTTTTTATATTTCACAAAAGTCTATACTTACGGATGCCAATTACGTACAGCCACTTGATCTTCAGTTTTTGTCTAAAAACTGCGACGATGAGTCTGTGTAAGTAAATGCCTTCAACCAGCATACAAACGAACACTGCGTTGCCCGCTACGCGCTCGGCGAACGCAAGTATACGGCAAGCGATGCCGTGTGTGGACATCACGGTATCACCAGTGCTCGTTAACTCGTCTATGTAGATCTTGAAGATGGATACATAGAGTACACTTTATTGTACACCAACATAATCACAGGTAGACAAAGAAAATAAAATATACATGTATAAAATAATAGTACAATTGGCGGTCTTATTGCTAAAAGCAATTTTTTCCAGATAGGAAAATAAATTGAAACATCAAAACAACATTAAATCATTAAAATTAGATAACACAACAATGCTGGCCTCACATCATTAAACAATCGGACAAAACAGTTTGACAACATTTTGCTATAATGGTTAAGCCACTGGATCAAGTTGTCGCAGGTTCGATCCCAGCACGGGCAAATCTCTGTGTGAACCACAAATATTTATTTCGGGCTGGGTGTTTGACGTTTGTGTATAGATGCGAATCGCATGTTTGTAACTCAAACAAAATATAAAAGTTTATTTAAATTCTAGAGTTCGTAAACGCGTCCACGACACTAGAATAATTCCTAGTGTGGGACTACGTTTTCCTTAGAAAAAAAAACACAACAGATTAATTTCCCCCTGATGTAGGTACAGGATAAATAAGCTATATTCCGTGGCTGTGGATAACCAGGGAATTGAGATTATAGGTACTGTTTGGATATTATTCCATCTGATAGTGTACCTAATTACAATAGTCGGCATGTTTATTTAATCTTCGATTGATACAGTCCGTCTTATCGCTGAATCACTTCGCCAAAGTGATTTTTCACCTACTCAATTTACGAAAGTTTACTCGTAATTAGCACTCGACTCAATTTACGAAAGTTTACTCGTAATTTAAACAAGATGACTCACCTCACTTCGACTTACGATTACAAGTATATTCCTTAAGACAATGCAAATCAGTAGGTTTCTATGCAAAGCCACTCTCGTGATCCGGAGTCGTTTATAGAAACAAAAGATGAACACCGCCGGCACGCAGGAGGCGATGGAAAAAGCCAGCACGGCGATGTAAAAGCGATAACGCCGGAGAAGGCGTGGCGTGATGCTGCAAGTACTGTAGTCGGTTTGGAGCTCCCACGTACCATTTTCGTGGCATTGTTTACTGCTATAGTCTGAAAATTAAGGCAACATATATCATCCATTTCTTATCATCGTTAACAGTCTTGGCAACCTTACCGCTTTTTGGGAGTTTGATGCTGTGACTAAACGCTACGCTGCGCTGATTTTGATACCGCAGTAAAATGCAGTTAGTAGTAAAAATGCATTGCAGTATTGATGCAGTCATAGACGCGATTCGATACCGCGATCGAACACAGCAAGTCGCCAGAACGCGATAAGTGGGTAGGTACTTCGGTACAGCATCGATGCAGTCGGAAAATCGCCAAACACCGATGTTAAGAGTATGCTACCTATGTACTATGGCCCTTAACGACATATTTATGATTTCTTTGATAACGCTTCCCATTTACACGAACGCGCTTATCAAAACCTACACGTCACCAACACAGCTAGAATTGAATAGATTAAAACTAATGGGACTACCAGAAATTGAAGAACTGAGTTGATAATTACCAAATGCGATACTGAAAAGTGGTTCAGTATTTGTTTTTACTTCAAACATCCAGAGACCAATTTGATATTAAAAGTTGGTCGTTTTAGTTCTACCAATTCTTACCGCCAACTTTAATGGTTCTAAAGCTGAATGGGAAGTGGGACATATTACACTTCAAAATAAGTTCATCTACACGTTACTTAAGTTTGCATACTTATCTGAAGTTAAATTCGCAGTTTGGACGCATATGGCTGCGTCCAAACTGCGCTCTACCAAGGATGTGCGAGGATGCGTAGCGAGGGATGTGTTTGTTAAGAACCAATAGAATCGCTTCATTTGCCAAACCTCGCTCAGCGCAGCTCCTGTGGAAACGGTTTAGCGGAGCGAGGGTTTTGTAAATACAAAACAAGCGAGGGAGTGCGAGGGGCATGTGGGAAGGATGTGTGCTAGGGATGGACGCGAGCGAGAAACTGCTAACAGTCACTGGACAGTGTTTGTTAGACGTAGATGATTATTGTAGGGAAAACATGGATCAGTAGAAAAAAACGCTTAAAAAATTTGCGATGAAGAAATGGAGGCGGCAGAATTTATTACTACATTTTTGGGCCACAGAAACACGGCTCATCTGCGCACCGTATCACAGCGACGCTACGCATCCTCGCAGGTCTCAGTGGCCTAGCACATCTCTGGTGGAAACGCTCAAATCGTTTTACAGAATCGTTACGCATCCTCGCACCGCACAGCTACCTCGCATATCTCTAATGGAAATTCAGCCTTAAGGTAAAAAACCGGGATATTCGTATTTACGTCTAGCGCCTCGCGATTACTATTAGCTATTTAATTAGGACTAATGATAACAACTCGGCGACAGGTTTCTCGTAACATACACCAAGACAATTAAGGTAATTAAATTACCATTGTAGTATCATTTCACATGCCTCTAAGTTATAATATCTACTTAGGTTTACCTCCAAACGAGGTCGAATGCTTCGTTAAGTTGATGTAATTAACTATAAGTAGGTATTATGGTTTTTGCACGAGATTTCTCACGAGCACCACTCATATAATTATAAGTAAAAATACAGATATTTTTAGTTGAACAAACCATTAACCCAAAAAAGTGGTATATCCCAAAAATTTTACGTCATTTTAATAAAATGCTAATTTACTTCTTACTATGTGGGATTTTCTCATGATAACTTAAAAGCTTTGTATTGAAGGGAGAACAAAAAAACATACGTTGGCATGACGGGCCGGTGTTGGAGTAAGCGAATTCGGAACAAACTTCACTAGCCATGGTGCCCGAATTAGCTTCATGCCAGCAAGTCCAGCCATCAAAAGTTGCTTCACAATAACTGGGATCTATAAAGGATATAAAATAATTTAATTTAAAATTTAAAAAAACCCCCCAACTCATCATCAGACTTACACTAGTAACTTAGTAAAATGTGGATGTTCGGGATACAAATTACAATCATAAGTTGTTACTTAAGTAGATATCTATCTACTTATATCATCACGGCAGATCCCTTGCGTGATCATTTACCTACGTACTTATTTTAAAACTTATCGAAGTGAAGAGGCTATTTCCTCACAGCGGATCTCTTTCGGTTTATACAATGTGTAACACATATAACGCAAGACCTACGACGCCCCAATTACATAAACGCTTTACGAATTCAGTACGAAAATCAAACTTTTAAGGAGATTTCCACCATTTTTTTAAACTCTAGTACCCAAATTGACCATAAAATTTAATAATTAATTAACTTTTGTATGCATATTGAGGAATGTGTAATAGAAATACATTTAAAATAGCCGTAGTGTAAGCCGTAAATTATTAAATGTTGTTTAATATAGCGAACGGAACGAGTAACAGCTTTTATTTTAAATAAAAAAATAACTTAGTTTAATAATAATTGGAATCAATTCAGTTGCCGATTCAGCACAAACTACTTTCAGTTCTTGTGTTAATTATGTTACACCTTGTATAAGATGATGATAAAGTTCATAATACTCCGAGGAAGTATATTTGTCATATCATCAATACTATATGCTTCGATGAATTATTTGTCTAGATGGAGCATAGGGCGGGCGGGAAACGGCACAAAACTTATCTACCCACAGGGTAGATAAGTTGTAGTACGCACAGGGACGCGCACGCACACATTGATAGCTTTCAAGAATATTATCAGAAAAACGAACACTGGCATCTCGTACACATAGTGCGTAACTGATGCCACTTTTGGCGCCATTATTGGTAGGTCGCAATGCTCCGTAGGGATGATCGATATTAATCAGTGGTCGATAAACATTGAGGTTTAGTGGAAAAACATCGATGTTTTTACATCGATATAAAGGTCTCTTAAACATCGACAGATCGATGGTACGAGTATAATATCAAAACATCGATATTTCCTTACTCAACTAATTGATTTAATCTTAGTTTGGTAGCATACCAAACTAAGATTAAATCAACTAGGATGCTAAGCCACAAAGTCTATTCAATCAAACTTAGTTTACTCAGCTTACTACACTAGATTTCATGTTAACATCGATGTTTTTATAATATCGATCATCCTTAATGCTTCGTCAAGACAAGTCTGTCTAAGACTATTCGTAATAAAAAAAAACGTACGTAAACGAAGTAATAATGACTTACATTATCATATCTACTATTTGTGTCTGCCTTATCTTACATCTAAGATGAAAGCTAAAGCCGGAAAGCTGAAAATATTTTACCTGTGATGTTAACTTCTTCTAGCATGTAATGACTACAACAGTCCGTTGCGGCGTAAAAACATCGCTCCCAACGACCTCGAGCGGCTGGTATTAGCGCTTCATTTACCGCAACAGCCACTTCCTCCAGACCCGGGTCGAATGGGTAACACCCACACGTACCATCTTCTTTAGGCTGCAACGATAACAGTTCTGTTAGTTATGTCTGTGTGATTAATAATTCAACCTATGGATTAGGGGTATGGGAGAACGATGTACGCTGGTCATCAGGTCGGTCTATGTTAAATTAACAAAATTGTATTTATAAAAAAGGAAACAACAAAAGTCATTATGCAAAATTAATAGAAGGAAGAGGGGGAATGTTCACTAATAAATGGAACTAGTTATAATTTTTCAAGTGGAGCTGGAATAGAAATCCCGCCCTAATAGGTTTTCGTTCATGTGCGCACTTGCCCCGTTTACACCGAGATCACATTTCACTACCTCGACTCTGACCTGACGACCTTGAGATGCTCGTACAAGGCCGTCAGGTCGGAATCGGAGTTGGGAGAGGTTTGAAGCAAGTCATGCGTCGGATCCAACTTAGGACAAGTTAGTGATGCGGTCATCGCTATGTCAGACGTCGAAGATAATTATTATTCAGTCTACCTATTTCCCTATTTTATCCGAACCGGAAAGATGGAGAGACATACGAATAAAGAAAGGTTAAAAAACGATTGCTGTTTCGATACATCATTAATCACATTCATTCACATACACAATCATTCCCATTATTTTTTTTACAAGACAACAGTGTCATTTTTTATCGATACGTTGATGTTTATCACAACGATGACTGCATCACTTAATGTCCTAAGTCGGAGTCGGGGTCGAGTGTAGTTGGATCCAAATCTGAATCCGACCTGACGGCCTTGTAATTGCGTCTCAAGGCTGTCAGGTCGGAGTCGGGGTGGGGCAAGGTAATCACGGCTTTAGCTAAAAAAAAGTGCGTTCATATGCAAAGTTTAAATTAATAAAAATGATGGAAATGGATCTTAAAGTAGTATTTTTATAGGCATGTTTTTTTTGTGTGTGAAGTGGACCAGTTTAAAAAACATTAATATTCAAATAACTATTCGAAAATGTGTGAACTAGAAACGCACTTGCACACCTAACCATCAGTACCTATAGTATATTAGGTATTAGGAACATGGTGACTTATGTTGTTATTTTTGCGAATAATATATCGACGCTTCTTCATTCCATAAACGCCTTCTACAACATCTACTGCCGATAAGAGTAACTTTATTATCAAGTACAGAGATCTTGCCATCACACAAGAATATAAGTTATATACCGTGACACGAGTGTCGGACAGAATATTTACGGAGCAAGTGCAGAAAATTATAGATAAATTTGTCACTGAAATAGCTAGACAAAGTTTTGTCTCTACCTAGGTACCTATTACAAAATTGTACCTTATAGGCATAATATGGGTTTTTGTAGACAAATAGAAATCTAAAGCCATGTAAGGTGTAGTTTGTTCTGTGGGTGTAGGTATTGCTGTGATGCATCACAGCAATACGTTTTCGAGCCCGTCAATTCCCTGCCACAATCTGCAGATTGTGTCAGTTTTTACAGTCTACTTAAAAGTCACATCCATGGCCGCGTTCACTTCAAGTGAAGGTATGATTGAGAGAAACTAGGACTGTGTACGCATCTCAGGCGCAGGTTGTACGCGGGTCACTTCCAACGGAAAGAAGTCATGAAATTTAATAATGAGTCATAAAGACTCAAAATCGAAGCGACTGGAGCGCCGTTGCGTCATCTTCTGTCTGCGTCCTAATATTGTAATCATCAGTTCATACCGTTGACAATCAATGCATAGGTACCTATTGTAATGATAGACATCGGGACATTTTTTCGTTACGAATGAACACGCACAGATAAGATTATTTTTTTACGAATTATTGACAAAAAATAATGTATTGTTCTAATGTACTCTTTTTACCTCACCAGGTAAGTAGAAAGGCTTAATAATATTGACTTAGTAGGTGTAAATTATTACTTATTACACCAACACGTCCTGTACCTATTATTACAAACGTGCTATTCTAAGCTTCATGCTGTGCGATTAACACACCTATTTGTGTTCCAAGAATGCTTCTATCCGAGCGTACGACTCCTACCCCACCGAAGCCGGATGCCCGGGCCCGGATGCGCGCTTTACAACGAGAGGTAAAGCGTCGTGTCGCGGAGGTCCGGGAGGAACGGTGGGGTGACTTCCTAGAGGGCATCGCGCCATCGCATCTGGCCTACTGGCAGCTGGCGCGTAGCCTCAAAACCGACTCCACGACTGACATGCCCCCGCTGTCCCGCCCTTCAGGCGCACCCCCAGCCTTCAACGACGACGAAAAGGCCGCGCTTCTCGCCGACTACCTCGAGAGCCAGTGCGCCCCCAGCTCTCAGTCCGTCGACCAGTCCCACGTCGACGCGGTCGACAGGGAAGTCGAGCACAGGGCATCCCTCCCCCCCGTCGATTCCTTACCTCCTATCACCCAAACGGAGGTCGAAGATCTAATTATGGGTCTCAAAACTAAAAAAGCCCCCGACTCTGACGGCATTTCGAATCGCGTTCTGAAATGCCTGCCCGCCCAACTCATCTGCCTCTTAGTGGCCATACTGAACGCCGCCATGGCGAACTGCACCTTCCCCGCTAAGTGGAAGGAGGCGGACGTCATAGGCATTCCCAAGCCCGGCAAACCTCGCAATCTCCCCGCGAGCTACCGCCCTATCAGTCTCCTCAACTCCCTGGCCAAGATATACGAGCGCCTACTTCTGGCGAGGCTCAAAGACTTCGTAACGTCCAGGGGTATCCTTATCGACGAGCAGTTCGGCTTTGGAGCCAAACACTCTTGCGTCCACCAAGTGCACCGCATCACGGAGCACATCCTCTCCGGTCTCAATAGACCCAAACCCATCTACACGGGCGCCCTCTTCCTAGATGTCGCGAAGGCATTCGACAAAGTCTGGCACAACGGCTTGATCTACAAGCTCTACCAATTGGGTGTGCCGGACAGACTCGTGCTCATCTTACGAGACTTCTTGTCGAATCGCGCCTTCCGTTATCGCGTCGAAATGACGCGCTCCACTTCCCACTCCATCAGTGCTGGAGTCCCACAGGGCTCAGTTCTCTCTCCGCTCCTGTTTAGCCTTTACACGAACGTCATTCCTCGTTCGAGTAAGGCGCATCTAGCCCTATTCGCGGATGATACCGCTCTCTACGTCTCGCATAGGAATAAGGGTTTCATTACCAGAAACCTTCAGGCATCCGCCAATTCCCTAGGGAATTGGTTCAGGAAGTGGCGTATTGAGGTGAACCCGGACAAGAGCGCTGCGGTGTTCTTCTCCAGAGGTGCCACCCCGCGCCACTCCCTGCGCCGCCCTAGAAGTAATCTCGGCCCTATGATCATGTTCGACCGACCCATTCAAAGAGGTCAAATATCTAGGGGTCACCCTAAAGAGTACCATGTCCTTCGGCCGTCACATCCGGCTGGCACATCAAGCGGGTCCGTCACCGAGCATCATTTGTGCTCGGTCGTCTCCATTCGTTAATCTGCAAGCGGAGTAAAATGTCCCTTAGAAATAAGGTGACACTTTACAAAACTTGCGTTCGACCCATCATGACTTATGCGTGTGTTGTTTTCGGGCATTCGGCCCCCTCTCACATCGATAAACTCCAAGTGGTTTAAAACCGCTTCCTCCGTAAAGCCGTAGGAGCCCCCTGGTTCGTAAGGAACGTCGACCTCCACTCCGATCTAGGTCTCGAACCTATTCGCGCCTTTATTAAAAAGGCGTCAACACGTCACTTCGCGAACGCATCTACCCATGCGAATCCGTTAATCGTAGCCACCGCCGACTACGATCTCCCCCCCGACCCCTGCCGCCACCGCCGGCCGCGACATGTTCTCACCGACCCCCCCGATGCTTTGTCATCCCTCCTTTCCTTTCAGAATACGGGCGACGACGACGACGTAGTAGTAGATCCCCTCCCATAGTCGGCGGTTGACCGGTGCACTTAGTAGTGCACCCGTCCCCCTACAGCGACTGTCCCTGCCGAGTATGTCGCCTCTTGCCCTTCTGGCTGGCTAGAGCGTAGTGGTTGCACGCTCGCCTTTAAGTCCGGTGAAGCTGTAAAGGCCTCGCGGCCAACAGCGTACATCATTCACACACACACACACACACACACCCATTTGTTTCGAGACATAGTCGTAATATAACTTTAATAAATAACACTTTTGATGGTCCTAAGAATGTAATGCTAAAACCGCATGCAAAGAATATTTTTGTTTATTTACTATAACAACTTACGATCTCCAAGCACGGCGCGAACAAGTTTCCGTAGAAGCATCCGGCGTTTAAATTGATGGTGTTGACTCCCTCCACGTAGAGAAAGTCAGGAGTGTAGAGTAGGCAGCCCCGGCCCGCCACCCACCGGAACACTTGCTCGTGGTAGCGAACATTGCGATAGTTACAGGTCTTCCTCGCCTCCGGTGGTACGGTCTCAGGTGGTTCCTGAATGTAAAAAAAAGTGTACGTTCATTTTTAGTACATTTAAGTAATTCCTTTATTGACACATCGTTGGTAGGCACCCAGATACAATAATAAATGGTTTTTTTGCTTAATGTTTGTATTCCCTTTTTTTCCTGGGGAAATTCTGCATAGGACTTCCGCGAGCCTCGGGAGAAGCTTGCGGGACATGTCGGATTCCTACTGACTCAAACCCCCAGGGTGGCCGATATCAGCACTTTGGACTAATTCCGGTATCTCCACAGCATGCCGCTGTCCTCCTCGGGATCGCTTGTGAAGGACGCTCAGGGCACCCGCCACTCGCGTCCCCGAGGGCACCACTGCTGATGTTGACGCAGGGGAAAATGTTTGTATCCCTAATATAACAGATACCGCTATTACGACACACTTATTTAAATGTATGTATCTAATAATATAACTTACAAAATCGTGTGAAATACGGCAAAAACATATAGGAATAAGTAGCAGTATGACAATAGGTTCGCCCCCAATTACATGGAACCTAACATTGTTGCCAAAAAGTGGGTGTACACAGTACACCTCTGCCACGCCCGCTTGGGTAATATAGGCGTGACGGTGTTTAAGCAGCCGTAAGTATTATTCAGGAAAAATGTTCGATTAAAAGCACATTTCTATTTATTTAAGAATCTATCGTTATTCGTGTCGGTAACCTACATCATCATCATCATCTCAGCCTATACTTCCCCACTGCTGAACATAGGCCTCCCCAATCGCTTTCCAGCGTAACCGGTACGATGCCACCTGCATCCAACGACTTCCTGTGATTTTCACAAGATCGTCGGTCCATCTGGCAGGCGGTCGTCCCACGCTGCGCTTGCCAATACGTGGTCTCCACTCTAAAGGTGTTTTGGATAAGAAGATGTTGCGCAGTTTCTCGAACGCTGCCCAGCCGAATTGGATTCGTCGATTGACCTCTTTCTCAAAGTTGGACCTACCTAACCGGACTACCTGTCCCAGGTAAATGTATTCGTCGACAATTTCAAGAGTAGAGTTCCCAACGGTGAGTGCGGTGGGTACGACATGAATGTTAAATATTATTATCGTTTTGTCCATGTTCATTTTAAGACCCACTTGTTGAGATACTCTGTTGAGATCACCGAGCATTCGTCCTAGTTCTTCCAGTGACTCCGCCATGACCACAATATCGTCGGCAAATCGAAGGTGAGTGATGTATTCGGCATTGATGTTGATGCCAAGTCCTTGCTATTCCAAGAGCTTGAAGGCGTCCTCTAAAGTGGCCGTAACAGTTTCGGAGAAATGACGTCTCCCTGTCTTACTCCTCTATTTATGGAGATCGCCTTCATGCACTGCCCCTGTACTCGGACTGACATGGTGGCGTTATTATACAAGCACTTCAACACTTCGATGTACCGAAAGTCAATGCGGCATCGCTGGAGAGATCTAAGAACCGCCCTAATCTCGATCGAATCGAAGGCTTTCTCATAGTCCACAAACGCCAAGCATAGTGGCCGATTATACTTCTCGGTCTTCTGTATAATCTGCCGCAGCGTATGTATGTGGTCTATGGTACTAAAGCCTTTCCGGAAACCGGCTTGTTCGAGAGGCTGGAAGTCATCAAGCCTGATTTCAGATAAACATGGTTTAGCAGTGTGATGGGCCTATAGTTCTTTAATAAAGTGTTATCACCATTCTTGAAAAAAAGCACCACCACACCCCTATTCCATGCTTCCGGCATTTTCCCTTCGAGCAAGACGGAATTAAACAGCCTCTAAAGGACTTTGGAGTACCGGTGATCCGCCCGCTTTCTGAAGCTCTGAGGTAATTCCGTCTTCGCCCGGCGCTTTGTTGTTTTTGCGTTGTTTCAGAGCCACCCTAATCTCGTACAGGCTGATGGCGGGGATATCTTCAGTGTAGTGTCGGGTCAGCTTGGCTCTTGGGTCTTTTACCAAGTCAACAACAGGTTCAGCTACTGAGGTATACAACTGCCCATAGAACCTCTCTATCTCCCTGAGCACCTCTGACCTATACGACGTTACGTTTCCGTCCTCCGCCTTCAGCTTCGTTAACTGGCTTTGCCCAATAGACGCGTCTCTTACGAACACTTTGGAGCCCTTGTTCTGTACTATGGTCTCCTCAATACGCCTTGTGTTGAAGGACCGTAAATCGTGTCGCAAGGACTTCAATATGTGTCCATTAAGCTGCCTATAGGACTTAGCATCATCGTAGGTTTGGAGCGTCATGGAACGTCGCTCAGCCATGAGGTTTTGGGTGTATTCAGATAGTTTTGAAGCCCATTTTTACGGTGGGGCTTAAAATACTTGGACCTGACCGTATGGACAGTCTCTACCAGCCTGTTGTTGATTTCGTCCACTGATGCGCTGCTGTCTAGCAATTCGAAGCGGTTTGACAATTCGAGTTGAAAGTTCTCGGTGTTTTGAATATGTGCATAAGAAGGTCGAAGCGTAGACTTCATCAGACGCGATCTTTCCATTTTAACAATAATATTTAATGTGCCTCTGACCATTCGGCGATCACTGCCGGTTTTTACCCTGTGAATCACGAAGACATCATTAAATATTTGTCGCTTGGTGCTCATGATGAAGTCTATCTCATTTTTTGTGAAACCATCAGGGCTCATCCAGGTCCATTTCCTATGAGGCAGCTTCTGGAAGAAAGAGTTCATCATATAGAGTCCCTCCTTCCCCAGAAATTCGGCAAGCCTCTGACTCCTAGGGTCGCGCTGCCCATATCCAAATTTCCCCACTCTCAAGTCATCATCGCCCCGTTTGCCCAGCGGCGCATTGCATGGCTGTACTAATGTCCTCATACATAACTTCAACCTCATCATCTGAGTATGCCGAGGTCGGTGCGTAGACCTGTATGACCTTCAGCGAATATCTTTTAGATATTCTGAGTATCAGGTACGCTACCCCGCTCGACACACTAGTGATGGAGACAACGTTGTCTATGAGTGACTTGTGGACGATACATCCGACACCACCTTGGGACTGCTGTTCGCCCTCCCGGTAGTAAAACAAGTTGCCGGATTTTAAGGTTTTCGTGTCCTCGCCCTCTCTTCGGATCTCCGATAAACCAACAATACTCCACTGCATCTTGTTTATCTCTTCTTCCAGCTCAACTAGCTTCTCATCTGTCCTCAACGTGCGTGCGTTGTATGTCACCAGGGCCAATTTTCGTTGTTGGTGGTAGCCGAATCTCTGCCGGAGATTCTTCGCACGCCTTGTCCTGTCGTTACCATGGCTGATATCGTGGCCAGGACGAACAGGACCACCGGGGACTAGGGGCCTGGTTTTCTTCTTTTCTTCCATAATATTGATTGGGGGGTTTGCCATACTCGCCACGCTTGGCAGGCGGGTTGGCGAGCGCTGTTTTTGGTCGTAGAAGTGTTAAGGGAACGCTGCTGCCCATTCCCTAGTTTTCCCTTAGTCGCCTTGTACGACACCCGATGGGATGAGATGGGTTGGTCCTATTCTAAGCTGGGAACCACGCGGCGGTAACTTACAGTTTACGATAATCGGAAATGATAATGATAATGCAAAATGCCTAAGGAATTGGTCCTTAGGGGCTTTGATTATTTGTATATTATCAAAGGGGTCTTAGGGGATTGTAACTTTATTTAATGGTACCGTATTCTTAAAGAATATTACCTACTCATAAATGCCTTGGCTTATAATATCTCAAGGCACTTACATTTAACATTTGTCATTTGTTTGTTTAATGATACTACAGTACCTACTACCGGGTACTACCATGACAAGCCATTTTTAAAAATACGTCCTTGCATAAAAATAGACTATGATTAAACCGTTTGATGTTAAACACTTGTCCAATTTCAGTTCCTTGTATTTTTAACCGACTTCAAAAAGGAGGAGGAGGTTCTATGTTCGGTTGTATGTATGCTTTTTTTTTTTTTTAATGTATGTTCAGCGATATTTCCGTCAATTGTGGACCGATTTTGATGATTTTTTTTGCATTGGGTTAGTATAGCTCCGCGGTGGTCCCATTTTAATTTCATTGGTATTGGACCTTGGACTTAGAAGATACACCAGGGAACTCCTTAACGACAAACAATAGGCACGTGTAAATTGAGATATTATGGGTATTACGTCTATCCTATAGGTACCCTACTCATCATTTCAGCCTATACTTGTCCACTGCGGAACATAGGCCTCCCCAATCGCTTTCCAGCGTAACCGGTCCGATGCCACCTGCATCCAACGATTTCCTGCGATTTTCACAAGATCGTTGGTCCATCTGGCAGGCGGTCGTCCTACGCTGCGCTTGCCAATACGTGGTCTCCACTCTAGAATCTTTCTGCCCCAACGCCCGTCCGATCTTCGCGCTATGTGGCCAGCCCATTGCCACTTTAGCATGCTAATCCTGAGGGCTATGTCAGTGACCTTGGTTCTTCTACGAATCTCCTCATTCCTGATTCGATCACGTAGAGAAACGCCGAGCATAGCTCTTTCCATAGCTCGCTGAGCAACTTTGAGCTTTTTTATGAGACCTATTGTAAGAGACCACGTCTCTGATCCATATGTCATCACTGGTAACACACATTGACTAAAAACTTTAGTCTTTAGGCACTGAGGTATTTTGGATGAGAAGATGTTGCGCAGTTTCCCGAACGCTGCCCAGCCGAGTTGGATTCGTCAATTGACCTCTCTCTCAAAGTTGGACCTACCTAACCGGACTGCCTGTCCCAGGTAAATGTATTCGTCGACAACTTCAAGAGTAGAGTTCCCAACGGTGAGTGCGGTGGGTACGACATGGACATTAAACATTATTTTTGTTTTGTCCATATTCATTTTAAGACCCACTTGTTGGGATACTCTATTTAGGTCACCGAGCATTCGTCCTAGATCTTCCAGCGACTCCGCCATGACCACAATGTCGTCGGCAAATCGAAGGTGACCCTACTATAAGTAGAATATTACTACGAACTAAGCAGTATATTAGCCAACTGCAAAAAGGAGGTTCATAATTCATCCTTTTTTATAACTCCTTTGCTTATGAACCGATTTTGATGATTCTTTTTGCATTTGGTTCAGTAAAGTTTTGAGGTGGTCGTATTTTATTGTTAGTGGTATTGGACCTTGGACTTTCAAGATACAAGAGGGAACTCCTTAACGGCGAACAGCACGAATGTATAGATTCCGTTATTATAGCCATTATATTAATCCTGTAGGTACCCTACTTTGCAACTTAGCAAAATAATATAATATCGGTATATAAATATTACTAAATAATTCACTCGTCACTTAAAATTGTAAAATAAAAATCTTTTTAAAAAAAAGGTAAACCGACTTCAAAAAGCAAAAAATAAATATTTGAAGTCGGTGCCAAGTAACCGACTGCACCAACCAGCACCGACTTCAAATATTTATTTTTTGCATTTTGAAGTCGGTTTACCTTTTTTTTAAAAAGATTTTTATGTTTACATCACAGACCCAGTAACCTAAGGTGATCGACTTGTTATCCGATCAAAGTTCATTGTAGTTATCCGCTTTTACATTGTAACTCTTTATTTTTGCGATAGTAGGTGGTACCTACTTACTATAATTAATTTCCTTTTTTACGATTTAGCTTATGTGATTTCAAGATAGGACATAGGATGAAGACGAAAAATAAAATTAAACAATTTTATTTACCTAGTTTGTTCCTAACATAATGTAAAGTATGTGGACACGGCATGGGTCACATACCTATTGAGGTATAAGCTACCGTTTACCGAGTAAATAATATACACCTACATAAGTTTTACTTCATTTTTATATCTCTATCTGTATCATAACGCCAGATCCCTTGCGGGGTAGGCAGAGAGTAAAGAGTTTCAACAGATTTTTTCCTTACATATCTCTTTGGTCTCCTCTACTCACGTAGTTCGTATTATACACGCTCGCCGGCTTCAGTCTCTTGACCCTTTCCACAGAACAGTACTTCTTTTTTCCGTGGCCCTTCCGACCAGACTTTATTTTTATCAGAACTAGAATATCGCTCAAATAACCCACTTATTTACTTTGGTTATTCATACACTACTAATATCATTTCCTTCTTTCGAATTTATAATCACACATACTTATCTGAGTGCATGCGTCACTTTTTAAGAGCTAAATAAAAAAGAGCAGTTACCTACTTATGTTATTTCGAACCCGACTACAACAAAGCGAAAAGAAAGGGTTATGTTTTTAGCAGTCTATGATCGTGTTTACATATGTTCCACCGTAGCGCCTAAATTACTCATCCGATTTAGATCAATCTTCCTACGCTTATTCCTGTTATTTCGGCCGACTAGGTTTTGTAGTGCGGGATTCTCACGCTGAGCAATAATCGAGCGTATGCTGTGTGGAATCCCGGTCCTCATCACAAATCGTCGTCGCTTCGCGTTCGGTTATAGTCAAATAAACATTGAAACAACCCAGTCCTATCTGAGCAAGTTGCATCTGAGTAAGTCTATAGGATACCGCCCTCCTCTTCCCTGTTGCCAGGCTTCGAAGGACGGCAGAATAGTTTAGACGACGGGCTCACGAGAAATAGTCTTGACTGAGTCTCGCGCACAACTGTGACCGCTTTAGCGAATGATGTGAGTGTAATCATAGATTCTCGAGCCCATGCCCGCGGTAATGTCGAGCAGTGGAAAACGTATCATGTATTGCCGCTTCAAAGGATACGGTCCGGTATTCTTGTGTTCAGTCTGGATCTTAGTTCTGCGGCGCTAAATATCGAACAGTCAATGTGACTACACGGGCCCCCCATAAAGGAGGAACACACCTATGTTAAGTGTAGCATTATAAAGTCATAATATCTACCTCACAAATGTAGATGTTAGGCCTCTCGCAAGCAAGTTGGTTATTAGTCCGGATAGCAAGTCTGGTTTCTCGCGGGTGCCAAGCATCCAGGTCTACTTTAACCGGATTCAAGACATCATTTATAAAGGCTCCCACCTGGAACGAGGATAATTATTGAATACGTGAAACTCTTGTAACTCGTAATTTCAAGACTCAAACAAAACGTGTGAAAACTGTTTACTTTTTGATTAAGTAATTAATATTGTTAAGCATTAAAAAAATATTAGATACATATCTTACACGAGGATAAGATTTTTAATTATTATAAAGTAACAATTTTGTAGGCTGCTGATTTTGGGGTCCCATACCGCAATCGGTCAAAACGGTCACTGTATTGTTCGTCTGTCTGTCCGATGATTAAGACCTTACCTAACCTATCCTTCCTTCCAGTAACGGGTAAATGTATCATGTCCAATATTACAGTCCAGGGTCCCTTGGCATTGTAAAATAATTGAGCTTTTTAAGTCAATGCAATCAAAAGATATAGGCACTTGTACTCATCAAAACCTGTAGGCCTTTTTGACCCAGAACCATGAAATTTGACAAAAAACAAAAAGCAAAGTTTTGCAGTACAAGTAGAGGAAAAATACTGAAATTTCTACTTTTCAAAAACATCGTATTAAACATCTTGAATTCAATAAAACAATTAAATAGCGACAACATTTAGTAGCACTTGCGCAGAACCCTCAGAGTGCGAGTCTAACTCACACTTGTCCGGTTTTTAATATATATTTTTTTAATCTTAAGATCCATAAAAAATTAATAGGTACTTTCTTTTCTAAAATACCTGCGTGTATTTTATTATGTAAGTAGTAATTTCTGTTTATTTATTGTATGTGTTGGAAAACATGAAATAATTAACAATCACTATTAATTAAATAAATATAGAGTCTGTATTTATCTACCTACCTATCTACCTGAGCTCCACCTGTGCTGCTTATTTTTATAGATGTACAGTCCATCTACATAATAAACATTCTGCAGCAGGTACCTAGCAGGTGTTTTACCATTTAATTTGTTTAACGTCACCCTTAAATATTGAGGAGCAGAAGGTGAAGGCACCCTTGTGGTTTATGTTTTAAGTTGCTTATTTATAATATGAAGGGATACGTCCTTTATAAAAAAGATAGTTATACAAGGTGTAACATATATAACGCAAGACCTCAGACACCTCAATTAGATTATCGTTTTACGAATTCAATACGAAAACCAAACTTCCAATTTTACGGAGTTTTCTACTATTTTTTTTAAGCACTTGTGTACTCAAATTAACAACGAAACCTGGACTTTTGTGTGCATATTGTTATTGTTATAGATCTTAGAAAAGCGTTTAAAATAGCCGTATTGCTTTGAATAATGATTCAATTTTGTATAATACAGCTGATCAAACAAGTAACAGGAATATTTGATAATTTAAAAAAATATGACTTTAAAAATTATTGGTTTCGAGTCAGTTGCCGATTTAGAACAGAATTCTTTCAGGTCTTGCGTTATTTATATTACACCTTGTATATTTTCAAGAGCTCAAGGGGCAAGAAACATAGTTCTTGAATACTTTGTATTTAAGAAGGCTTTTCCTTATTATACGTTTACTAGCTGACACAAGTGGTACTTTTATAAAAGAGTATTTCATTGGCAAGTTGTCCCTCCCTCGAAAGGAGGACGATTATTATTATTATTAAACTCTACTTATATAGTTACTTTAATCCTAATAAATGTACGCCACCAACTGCCCTCTACTTTTGTTGTATTTCTTTCGACTTGGTTGTCTGGAAGAATTTGCTATTGACTATTGCTATGCAATAAGACCGCCAATTGTACCTTATATTGTTTTACTATCACTACTTTGTAATGAATTTGGTGTACAATAAATCTATTCTATTCTATTCCTATTTTATTATTTATATTCCCATTGAATAATATTATTTATATTCAGCTCATTACAAAATCAGGGAGGCACATCGATTTCTCACATACCAGTGGCGCTATCGCGTAGGCTGCGGGTTACAAAATATTTTCTTGTTCTCCCTAACAAAAAGTAATAACTTTTTACCTACCTTTAGTGTTAATATCCACTATACCCTTCTATTGGTACCTCATATATTATTATCCGAATAAGTACTGTTCTCTATGACCATTTCCATGAACACTACTACAGCAAATTATGGAGCTTAGTACAGCCCTATTATACGTATTAATCATAAAATGATACATATCAAATAGCCGGTCGGTATCAGTCGGCATATAGGTCGGATAACTATTCCTTAGGGACTGCCTGCCAATAGGTACCCTCAGCAGTCAAAATAAATTCTGTACATACCTGTATTCCATTCAGAACTAAAGTCCACGTAAAGCAAAACACAAGTTTCAGGTATAAACGAAGCCAGAACATAATTTCAATAATTCACTTTTGCATTTATCGCAGAACATAATGAAGCCCGAATAACATTAAAATGCACTTTCACTTAATTATTTTCACAAAATATATGCACTTATTCGGTTTAATGACAATGCACATTTTATTTCTCCGCTAATGGAACGTACGGTCCACGAAAGTGCTCGCACACAAAATAGCATCAAACATTCCAGCACGAGCAAAATCCATAACAGCTTTTGTTGATTGTCTTTGTCGATCAATGTATTTTCATTCGAGACGTCAGCCGCATTAATTATTGTGCTAAACAACGCACTGTTTACAAATTATCATCGTCCACAATCAAATTGATAAATACAAAGGTACCAATAGAATCATTAAATAGTACTTCAAAAACAAGCGAAAAATATTTCTGTAGAGAAAAGCAATCAATTGTGTTAAAGGCTGAACATTGCTGTGATTTACGTCACTATCTAATCTATTTTAATTTCGTTAATCATCAAGATAATTAATTTCAGAAACTGATTACTCGATAAACGCCATGTATATTGATACGACTCGATATCTCAGAACGAGATAATATAATAAAGACTTTTAAGACCTGAGCGTACCTTTCCAGAAAAATGAATTTAGCCTTCAAGATTGAGTTATTACATTGGGGATGGTTTTATCACTAATTCTTCAAATGTAGAAATGAGTAGCTCTAAAAGTATGATGAAACGAAACTCATTCATCTCATAAAACTTTATCAGTGAGTGCCTATCAAAAATGTTCGGTGGCCTTGCCGAAGTAAGGTCAGTGTCTTGGCTTTTGTACCTATTTATCCTCAATCTGAACTATTCAGGGGTTCAAGATAACGTCATTACGGATCCAGATTGAATAATGTTTGGTGTGTGTGAATGATCTACGCTGTTGGCCGCGGGGCCTTTACAGCTTCACTGGCTAAGAGGAAAAATTGTTTGGTGTGCGCCCAATTATGTTCATGGAATAGTGCGAAGGTATTGATAGGGTGATATTATTTTGGAATCTACTCATTATGTATTTATGTTTTAAATGCCAAAAATAGATACAAATAGACTTATTTGTATCTATTTTTATTCGAAAGATGAGCATCTCTTTCAAATGAGATAATAATATGCCTATTGTTATTAAAATGAAGCAGAAAAACCGTAAATGTATTTTTGTGTCGCTTTCGCAGCTTGACGTTCGCTTGCATCGTGAAAAGAAAACCGGGAAACTACGCCCAAGATCAACAGATAAGCACTTTAAAGTCAAATGACTGACGGAATTACTCGTCTCTATAAAGTAACCTTTTGTGTGAAATATGAAATGCGACATTAGAAACACGTGTTAGCACGAACTCTTAACCTCTTTTACTACACTAAAGAAAACTGTTATCTTTAAAAGCAATAAAGATAGTGACTACATTTATGAATAAGTACATAGTTCAACACATATCTACATTTTCAGGGAATTAGTTTAAAGCAAATTATATTATGTTGTGATTGTGGAAAGATAGTCTTATAAAATAAGTAGGTACTTAAATAAAATAATTTCATGCTGTATGTGTGTGTGTGAGTGATCTACGGTGTTGGCCGTGGGGCCTTTACAGCTTCGCCGAACATGAGGGCGAGCGTGCAACCACTACGCTTGAGCCAGATGGTCAAGGGGACAACTAGCTCATGGGCGCCTCAAGGAGGAACGGCCTCGGTTTGGGCCGTGGTGCTGTGCACCGGCCGGCGGGCAAGGGATTCTTCGAGCTCGCCGGCGAAGTCGGTGTCTGATCTTGTGTGCGGTATCTGTATCCGAAAGAAGGGATGTAAGGGCATCGGGAGGGTCGGTGAGAACATGCCGCGGACGGCGGTACCGGCTGATAGGAGGGGAATAATTTCATACTCTCTGGCTACCCCACTAGGGATCTGGCGTGATGTTACATATAGAATGAATGCTTGTTTCTTTATTTTGCTTTCTTTTTAAAAAACGTAACCTCGTATTTATTCCTGTGTCGTGGGTGCGTTTACCAACATGAAAATTCACATACACAAATACCCAGACCGGAACAAATAATTGGGGGTTACACAAAGATTTGTCCCGTGCGGGAATTAAACCCGCGACTATTCGACTCAGTGGGCGGAGCGGCTTAAGCTCTTAACTACTGCGTCAGATCGTCCAAACCCATCTTTACCTCTCTAATACTAAAATATATAAGCATAACACCGTCACGAACGCAATAATCAAGCGAATGTGGCGGAGATGTACTGTGAACACATGTTCGTCGACGATATGTATAAAAGAAGAAAGATTTATGCGTTTTGAAGGGAAACCAGAGTTCGCCGACGATGTTAGGTCCCAATTCCCATGTAATAGGAAGCGCTTATTGCTATTTTACCGGCCATAATACCAGACTCCAGATATATACCGATAATTTTTCTATCGAAAAATTATATTCATCGCCGACCTAGTTCGAAAGAGACACTATAAGTATATCTTAAGAAGAGGTGTCTAATATAAACAAAAAAAAATCTTATTTATTGAAATCGGTTAAAGAACGATATACTATTTTACTTCTTTTATCGTAATTCCCTGATAGGGACACAACATGATTAGGTCAATTGTAGGAACTTAATTCGTTGTATTTAAATAACAACAGCATTAAATATCTGGAATTGTGCAATACCTAGGTACAGTTATACTTACTGAAAGAGGTGCCCCTGACGCGCGGACTCCGCACCCTCAACCTTGTAGCGAACAAAGGAGACATATTTTGTTTGGTTCTCAGTGAATTCACAAGAATAGCGCTATTTGTTATATAGGCTGAAGTAAAAAGTTACTCTATTGCATAAAGGATTACCCTGTAATGATACTCGTAGTAGTAAGTTGGAAATAAATAAATATTTTACACCGTCACGCCTATTCCCCAAGCGGGGGTGGCAGAGGTGTAGTAGTACACCCACGTTTTGCCGAAGATGTTAGGTCCCATGTAATAGGGGGCGAGCCTATTGCCATATACCGGGCACTATTTCAGACTCCGGACGGGTACTGGGAAGTTTTTCTTTAGAAAAACTACACTTGTCCGACCTAGGATTTCAACCCAGGACCTCGAGATCACAGAGCGATGTGCTTTGCCACTAGACCAACGAGACAATAAATATTTTAACACGTTTTTACCAAGAGCTTTGTTTCAGATGACGCGTCATCGTTAGATTCCTTAAAATAAGTTAATATGATTGCCTTTTTGGTCTGGTGGCAAAGCGCATCGCTTGGTTATCACATGGTCCTGGATTCAAATCCGAGGTCGGACATATGGAGTTTTTCTAACGAAAACTTCCCAGTCCGGAGTCCGGAATTGTGCTCGGTATACGGTAATAGGCTCGCCGCCTATTACATGGGGCCTAACATCGTCGGTAAAAAGTGGGTGTACTCAGTACACCTGTGCCACCCCCGCATGGGGAATATAGGCGTGACGGTGTTTATATTTATTCTACGTTTGATCCACAAAAATCGTAATAATAGTGAATCATTCTTAGATGAAATACTTGTTCAGATGGAGGATCGCGCACGCAGCATGCAAAATCCATAAAATGGAGAGATAAAGGGGTAGGTAATACATTACATTATTATCTACAGATAAATTGTAGTACGTAAACACAAGCGTACGCAAACATTGACAGATCTTGAACAAATCGAACACTGGCATCACGCACACATTATGTGTAACCAACGCCGCTACCGCCATCCGCGGCATGTTCTTACCGACCCTTCCGATGCCCTAACATCCCTTCTTTCGGATACAGATACCGTACACAGGATCAGACACCGATCTCGCTGGCGAGGTCGAAGAATCCCTTGCCGCTGGCCGGTGCAGAGCACCACGGCGAGACACCTAGTATATTCCCTCCCCCATAACGACTGCCCAAGATGAGGCCGTTCCTCCATGTGCCCTTGAGCTAGTTGCTTCCTTTCTCTTCTGGCTCGAGCGTAGTGGTTGCACGCTCGCCCTCTTGACGGTGAAGCTCTAAATGCCCCGCGGCCAACAGCGTAGATCATTCACATACACACATATTAGTCTGATTACTTTTGGCCCATCTCTGCATATACCTCGTCTCCAATATATACTAGTACTTTCACGTTATTATGTTTTTGGTAATTCGAAGTTCCATCCGAATCATTATACAATTATTAAGATAATTTTCATTACCTATTAGCGAAACTTATCAAATATTGCATTATGTTATTGTGACCTTATCATAATGACGATAGGTACATTGTGACCCCAGCGTTTGTTATTCGAACCAATATCTAGCTAGTAGATATTAATGACTCCAGTTTCACTTTTTGTTTCTTAATTAAACGTATGACTTGTAATTATTGAAACAGATAATTTTATGTGATTGTGCATCATGAATTCACAGTAAATCCAGTATAAACTAGTTTACTTGTAACGAGTCATCCTGGTCTGACGCCATCGCGGTTGATTATTTTAGTCATCATCAGTGACTACTATTTATCGGACTATTCATACTTTCTTGTTACTTTAAAAATCTATTGGTCTAACGCAACTGGTTGTAGAGGCGTTTTTTACATTTATAGATGTCATTAATTGCTTATTTCCCTTTATTACAGCTTTGATTTAACTTGCAATGTCCGTATGTCTGTCTGTCTTTTCGGTTCAAATCCTGTGATCCATTTTTCAAGCATTCGATTGAGCTGAAATTTGACATACGTGTAGTATAGCGACCTTTATGGTCACGACACGATTTATGGAACGATGAGTTGTGGGTGACGGATGTCATTCCACTAATAAATGATGCCACGGAAAACTGGGGTTTGATTTCTATCCTGAGGGAGCATCACAATACGTATGTGAAGTCAACGATAATGAAATAATATGGTTCCATGGAGTTGGTCTGATGATAGTATCAGAAGGTGGCCCTAGGAACATGTGAACTATACAACGTAACCCCTTCATGTTTGAGCTTGTTAGAGTGGTATTGCCAAGTACTATACCACCAGATAGTGTTCAGAGTCTGATAATGAAGCTGAAAGGTGGCCAATGGAACCAACCAATTACTGAATATAACCTCGCCGTGTTTGGGCTTTGTCTTGACGAGTACTTTAGACCCGAATGGTGTCCAAGGTCTTATGATGGAGCCGGAAGGAAACCATAGGAACTCCTCAACTAAGCTAAAGCTTGTTTTTAAAAAGGTCTTTTTAATATATGAATTGGGATTGATCACCTCTTAATGTCATTTATAAATTTAAAGATCGACCGACCCGCGCTGGACATTAAACTTGCATGATTATCTTTTGGGGGCGTCCATTAATTACGTGAGGTGTTCAAGGGAGGGGGAGGGACTCGAGTCGAAAATAGTATTTAATTAACTTAAATATGTACAAACACAGTAGCCCGTCGTTTGTTTACGCGCACATTGCGCAAAGTCCGACCCTCACGAATTCTCACAAGACGAGCTACTGAGTTACTGTGCGCAATCGCTAACGATTTAGAGTGGCTAAATCAGAACGAGGTTGAAGAAGCAGATGATTTGACTGAAAATCATGTGGACATGTTGGTTCCAATAGTCACTCTTGAGACTGTGCACGAGTTTCTTTGGACTGAATTAGAATGAATATTCTTTTATGAATCATAGTAGTAATATTGCTACTAAATTAAATATTTAAATCGTTAAACGATTTAAGTATATTATTGTATAATTTTCACTGTAATTCTAGTCTACTTTTATCAGAAATCTTAAATAGTAGTCTTAATACGTTTTGAATTAAAATTAGACCCATTTTTTTTTAGAATAAATCCGATGCATTTACGAAGTAAATGCATTTTGAAAAATCTCACGTGAGATTGGGGGATAGGGGACGGGGGTTGAGCCAAATCTCACGAAATCTCACTAGGAGGGGTGGGGGGGGCTAAAAATATCTCTAAAATCACCTTACGTAATTAATGGACGCCCCTTTTCTTTCTTTTATTTCTTATTAAAAAGGTAGCCCCACACTAGGATTTATTCCTGTGTTGTCGGTGCGTTTACAAACATGAAAATTCACATACACAAATACCCAGACCAGAACAAATAATTGTGGATCACATAAAGATTTGTCCTGTGCGGGAATCGAACCCGTGACTATTAGACACAGTGAGCGGTGCGGTTTAAGCTCTTAACCACTGCGCTAAATCGTCCGTCACCCATCTGTGGGTACGTCATGTATCTACTGCTTGCAGTATAAGATAGTCGTGGATACCTTATGAAAATATGAATTACGTCTGTAATATAATTTAAATCCCTGCTGTGAATGAAAGTTGTCATTCAAAGAAACTAACATTTGTAGGTGTACCACGGGTATATCTACTTATAGTAAAATTTTCTTGCTAAAGACTATGGTACATTAGGTAAATTATCGCGTTAAGAGACAAAAAAGAACTATCAATATTAATTATTGATTGCAAGCCCGATCGGAAGTGGTACCAAGTATTCCTAAAACGCCTCATCCAGATGTAATTTTTGTAGATTTTAACCGAAATCAGTGGCGGATTACCTACCAACCTCTGCAATTCAATATCCTAGTTCACAATCATATTAATTACATTCTCTTTGTCAATGAAATTGCAATTTTATGATTTGTGCTCTATCGTCATCATTACATCAGCTTTTTCCCGTTATTACTATGAATGTGAACTAAGGGATCCTTGTGTCAGTTCCTAGATAAATCTTACCAGTCACGATTTAGTGAAGTTTGCACAAGAAATAGTCGTTGGGTATATTTTTGAGCTAAAAAAAGCTCAATCTTGTACTACTTATAAAAAAAATTTTTGAGCTGAATTTTCCGCCCCCCTAAAATTTGCCCCCAAAGGCTCCAGCCTACTCAACCTGCTGGTAAATCCGCCACTGACCCAAATAAAAGTGTTTTTATTAGTATCAAATCTATGGCGGCAAATTCGCCTCATATATTTTTTTTTAGCCAAATTTGCCACTACTAAAACCAGTCCTAGTGTTAGCACTAGGACTGGTATCAGTAATTATCACTATTTACTAATATTATTTATTATAAAAAAAAAACTTCATGTACTATTAACGAATTTTTAGGGAATTAGACGATGTTATGAGACATAATCTTACACCATCCTCCATTATGGAACTAATTGATTGGCAAACATCACCGCCGAATCTGAACAACATCTAACGTAAGTAGTCTAAAATAGCTATATTACAAAAGTTTTAACTCTCCTATTTTATTATTCATCACCAGATTATTGTCCATAAATGGCGTAGTTACCTTACTTGATTGTCTAAATAAATTAATAATATTTGAATGTAATAACTGGTCTAAAATAACGAGTCAAATGAATGTCGTTAAAAAAAGACGGCTGTCTCGCTTTACCTATATGTATTTATATTTACAATGTGACTAAATGCTGATATTGAAAAAAAAAATTATATTTCTACATAAGTACCTAACTACTGTTCAGAATATCGGTATCTTTTTATAACCATATAAAAATTAATACGTAATACATAATACTCTTCCACTGTAGTTTTCCAAGAGTTTGAGATGACCACTACCCTACGTTCGCACAGACGCTTTTTAACGCGCGTTAGTAAAGCGCTGGAATTAAATAAATGGCTAACAGTACATTTTGAAAGCACTGTACAGCGCTGCAGCCGTGCCAATGCCTGCTACTGTCTGATTCTGTCAGCACACCCGAATATAGGTGATACGTATAAAGCTAAAAGTCGAATATCTTGGACATGTGCAACACGATATATCGCTGACCGAATAAAATAGCGTTACAACTTAAAGAGCGAGAACAGGCCAAATTAAGCTTTATATTTCTGAAACTAGAATGGTAAACTGAAGCCCGTATTACAGAACGTAAATCAGTCGTGAATCAAGTTTTTAAAACTGATTTTTGTACTAAAATGTTAGTTTTAAAACTACATTTACGGATTTACGTTCTGTAATACGGGCTTTAGTTATTATATTTCTGAAGTGTACCATTGTTGGGCCTGCGATATACCTGTGTGCTTTATTTAATAATGATGGATTCAATACAACATAAACCCCGTCATCGCGGTGGTTTTTGGGGAGGTCTTTATCCCGTCTTCGGCTGAAGATAGATAGATAGATTTAATAAAGATAGGCAAAATGCGCATTGTACGACGGAAGAAGTCATGTCTGCAGAACAATAGAGAGTGGACTGGAATCGTTAGTGTAGGGTAGTTGTTTCGTGTGATCTAGGATAAATGTAGATTCGCTGACGGCCAACCTCCAGTAATGAGAAGCACTTTAAGAAGAAGCATACTAGTGTGTCCTCTACGGTGATGTTATCAAATCACCTTACAAAGTGCCTATTTTGTATATGAGAGGACTATGTAGACGACAGTAGACACTGACTGATACCATGAATCTAAGTACACTTATGTCTAATCTATACTTAAGATCTGTTCTTATTTAGCTCACTGCTGCATTAGCTGCACTGTTCTCCCATACCCCTTGAATGCAATGTATACAAAAAGAATTATAAAACCCTATTTTTTTTTAATTTGACTGCCTCGTTGTTCTAGTGGCAAAGCGCATCGCTTTGTGATCACGAGGTCCTGGGTTCAAATTCTAGGTCGGAAAAGTGTAGTTTTTCTAACGAAAACTTCCCAGTACGAGTCCGGAGTCCGGAATATGGCAATAGGCTCGCCCCCTATTACAAGAGACCTAACATCGTCGGCGAAACGTAGGTGTACTCAGTACACCTCTGCCACCCCCGCTTGGGGAATATAGGCGTGACGGTATTTTTCTTGCCCTTCTTCGTCCCTTAATGACTTTCCGAACGGGTGTTAGAGTCTTAGGTAATCAATAATTTTCTAATTTTGACTATTTATAAGTGCCTCTTGGTCTACATGAATAAAAAACTTTTGATTTTGATTATGATTTGAAATGAAGAAAACGCCCTTACAAGAGTAACTACTACTTTTTCATCCTGCTGATATTGGACCCGAGTATCGTTACGTGTCATATTTTCTTGGACTTTCTTACGCGCCTTTCGATATTGCGTCGAAATGACGCGCTCTACCCCCACTTCACACATGTGAGTGTCCTACAAGGCTCAGCTTTCTCCCCCCTCCTATTCAGCCTTTACACGAACGATATTCCTCGTTCGAGTAAGGTGCATCTAGCCCTATTCGCGGATGATACCGATCTCTATGTCTCGCATAGGAATAAGGGTTTCATTACCAGAAACCTTCAGGCAGCCGCCAATACCCTAGGGGATTGGTTCAGGAAGTGGCGTATTGAGGTGAACCCGGACAAGAGCGCTGCGGTGTTCTTCTCCAGAGGTGCCACCCCACGCCCCTCCCTACGCCACCCCAGAAGTAATCTCGGTCAAGTGACCATGTTCGACCTACCTATTCCCTGGGTCAAAGAAGTTAAATATCTAAGGGTCACCCTAAACAATACCATGACCTTCGGACCACACATCAAGCGAGTCCGTAACCGAGCAGCCTTTGTCCTCGGTCGTCTTTACCCGATGATCTGCAAGCGGAGTAAAATGTCCCTTAGGAATAAGGTGACACTTTATAAAACTTGTATACGGCCCATCATGACGTACGCTTGTGAGCTGTTCGGGCACGCCGCCCGCTCTCACATCGATAGACTCCAAACGGTTCAATACCGTTTCCTCCGCAAAGCCGTCGAAGCACCGTGGTTCATACGCAATGTCGATCTCCATTACGATCTCGGTCTCGCACCTATTCGCGCCTTCATTAAAAAGGCGACAACCCGATATTTTACGAACGCGTCCAATCATAGGAATCCGCTAATCGTTGCCGCCGCCGACTTTGAACCCAACTCCCCTCTTATCAACCGCTACCGCCGTCCGCGGAATGTTCTCACCGACCCTCCCGATGCCCTTACAACCCTTCTTTCGGATACAGATACCGCACACAGGATCAGACACCGACCTCGCCGGTGAGGTCGAAGAATCCCTTGCCCGCCGGCCGGTGCAGAGCACCACGGCGAGACACCTAGTATACGCCCTCCCCCATAGCGAGTGCCCAAGCCGAGGCCGTTCCTCCTTGAATCGCCCTTGAGCTAGTTACCCCTTGCCTCTTGACCGGTGAAGCTGTAAAGGCCTCGCGGCCATCAGCGTAGATCATTCACTGTGTGTGAATGATCTATGGACACAAAATGGACTTTCTTAGTAGTTAAGTAGTCCACAGACGCAGGTTATAAGATCAAAACCAAGACTATTTTTTGTGTTATTCTTAAAGTGTCTTTGGACCGTATTACAGAACGTAAATCAGTCGACAAACTATTTTTAAAACTAACATTTTAGTACAAAAGTCAGTTTTTAAAACTAGATTTACGATTGATTAACGTTCTGTAATACGGGTCTTACAGTTTGATACCTGAGGAAGACTGAGTATGACTGAATAAAAGCAAATCCAAAACTTAGTAGAGTTATAAAAATACAGGAACTTACAATTTTTATCAAAATTATTTTGTATGGATAGCTAGATAGATATCATCCTACAATCAACAATAATAATAATAATAACCCCCCCAAGGGATACGACCTTGACGCGGTGGGGGGGCTTAAGGGGAGCATGGTACTTATTGCCTAACCGTAACACCCAGGCTACCCTCCTTGTACTAACTGTTCCCAATCTATCCTGTCCTTTCTTCTCTTTCCCTTTTAAAAATTTATAATGGATTCGTATAATAGGAGATATAATTTACGGCCGCTGCCCGGGGGTCGCCGGGGCACACCTGGAGCCGATGCTGGGTGTCTCAGCATGCGAACCATCGGCGATGAGGGACTGAGCAGGCGGGTCCCTGTCGATAAATGCACTACAGCCGAAGTTCATCACGATCATAATCTGTCATCCCCAATATCATCAACCCATAGTTTATTCCAATCACCCAGCTCATCGCCTCATCCATTTGAAATACCATCCTCTCCGGTATCATCAGCAAATAGTGAAGCTTCGCGTAGTGTTGCGCATGAGACGAATTCCGTCGGAGATCATGTGCCCACTATGACGAATACCAAAAGGACTCGAATGAAATGGGACAATCAATTAAATGAAGCCATAATGAAGTCCTACTATCGAATCACAAGACTAGAGACTATTAAAACTATATACAGAAAACCCCTTTATCAACAATTTCTACACGCATTTCCACACCTGGCCCACCTCTCAGAACAAAGAGTAGCAGACCAAAAAAGATCAATTATATACAATAAACTAATAAGTAAAGAAAGACTACAAGAAATACGTAACGAAATCGCTTCGGAAATACAAACGATAGAGAACCTTCCACAAAACAATATCAATACCTCACAATCAGACATACATTTTCAAAACACACAACAACCCAATAGAAACACACCAATAACACAACTTCAAGAACATGGACAACTTACTAACAACAATAAGAGTAGAATGAGATGGTCGGATGCACTCAATGAAAGCTTAATGCGATGTTATTTTGAAGTCACTGAGAATGAAACGAACATGACTATTTACAGAAAAAGGCTACATATAAGATTTCAACAACTGCATCCAGAATACTTAGATATTTCAGAACAAAGACTGGCGGATCAGAGAAGATCAATAGTGAATAATAAATTAATACGCCCAGAAAGGTTAAAAGAAATAAAAAAGGATATACAAGACAAATATAGGTACTCACAAAGTCAATCACATACAAATACGCACTACAGACACACACCAAACGTTTCTAGAACAGTTACTCCTACAACTACACACTTAGATTTACATACAGATATGGAGATAGTGAATATTTCAGCTCATGACACCACTGGACTACTATCATCAACACAAACGCAAAGCCTGCCTGCCTGCTTGCCTGAAAGTTCATTCTTAAATAGCATACATTTAGAAGGAAACACCATAAATTATAACCGAGAAATAGAAGATACCTTCCAACACGCATTACACCAATTTACGAACTATAACCCACAGGACAGACCATATATCCCTAAACAAAAATCATCGCGAAAACTTTCCGTAATAGTAAATTACATAAATACTGTTATTTTGCCCAAGTATGTAGATATTACTACCAATTTCAATTCACTTCAAAATATAATTTATTGCGGAGCATGGACAGCAGCTAAATGTAATGGGTGTAAACTTTTACAAATTGGAAATAATAATTCTAATACAACATTACGGAGGAAACCAAAGTGGCAAATTAGACTTGAAAAAAAAGTAGACCACCTAAGAGCAAGTATAGGAAGAATGACTCAGTATATCAATGGCAATAGAACCGAGACGCTAACCCGCCAAATCGTGCAAATAATGAAACAATACCGTACACATTCTATACATGAAAATGACAACACACAGCCCTCACACTTTCTTGACACACTCAAACAGAAATTAACACTAACTTCTTCTAGACTAAACAGATACCGTACGTGCACGCTCCGCAAAACACAAAATACTCATTTCACCAATAACGAAAGACGTTTTTATCACGAATTGAAAACTTCGACAACCAATGGTGCTGATAATACTGCTCCAGATAGACCTTCACGAGATGAACTGCGTAATTTTTGGGCTGGAATATGGGAGCATCCTGTTAACCATAACGCTGAAGCAGAATGGATAAAAAAAGAAGAGGACAGGAGCGCTAATATTGTACCCATGGATTTTGAAGCCATATCGAATGAACACTTTCAAAACGTTATAAGAAAACTTCAGAACTGGAAAGCCCCGGGAACTGATAACGTTCACAATTTCTGGTACAAAAAATTTACACAAGTTCACCATTGTCTATTAAACCACATCAATAACTTTATCCAAAACCCTCGCATAATACCAAACTACGTAATGACAGGAACCACCTACATGATCCCAAAGGACACAACAGACTCCAAAAACCCTGCTAAATACAGACCAATAACTTGTCTCCAAGCTATCTATAAAATAATTACTTCCTGCATCACAGAAGTGATTCACTCTCACACTAGTAGTAATAATATTTTAGCAGAGCAGCAAAAGGGCTGTAAAAGGTTAAGCCAAGGATGTAAAGAGCAATTAATTATAGATTCAGTAATATTACACCAGGTTAAAAAAACAAAGAACGAACTACATACTATGTATATCGACTATAAGAAGGCTTATGACTCCGTTCCACACTCCTGGTTACTAAAAGTCCTTAAGATATATAAAATTCACCCCCTCCTGATTCATTTCCTCCAAATTACGATCCAGAAATGGACGACAAAGCTTCGACTGACATCTAATAACGAAACCATAGAAACTGATCCCATACAAATTAAACGTGGCATTTTTCAAGGCGACTCTCTAAGCCCTCTTTGGTTTTGCTTAGCCCTAAACCCTTTGTCAAACTTGCTTAATGATACTAAAGACGGTTACCCACTCAATTGTAAGGATAATGACTCTGACGCACTTACTACATACCAAGTTAACCATCTCATGTATATGGATGATATAAAATTATACGCACCCACTCAAAATAAGCTCTACTCATTGGCAAAAACTACTGAAGATTTTTCTGAAGATATCCACATGTTGTTTGGAATCGATAAATGTAAAATTAATTCTGTTAAAGCCGGGCAAAACCAGGAACTCAGTTACCCATTAAAAACCGGCCAGTTGATAACCTCACTAGAACCTAACCAAGTATACAAATATTTAGGATATAACCAAGCACATCACATACAGTACAAAGAAACCAAGATGAAACTCATTCAACAGTTCAAACACAGATTAAACACCTTACTCCGATCACAACTCTACGCGCGCAACCTCACCAAAGCTATAAATACTTATGCCATACCCATCTTAACTTACTCTTTTGGTGTAATTAAGTGGTCAAAGGCTGAACTAAAAAATATACAAAGAACAATAAACACTACGATGACCAAACATAGAAAGCACCATCCACGAGCATGCATACAACGCCAAACATTACCACGGGAAGAAGGAGGTAGAGGACTAATAGATGTAACCAATCTCCACAATAGGCAAATATTAAATCTCAGGGCGTATTTTCACAAAAAAGCCACAGAATCCCATTTACATAAAACAATAGTATACAATGATAACAAACTAACCTCATTGAACTTAACAGATAAACTACCTCAAAAAAATGAAAAACTAGTAACTATAGAAACAAAGCTTGTTGAATGGTCTAGAAAATCTTTGCACGGGAGACATCGACATGACTTGAGCCAACCCAATGTCGACAAAATTGCGTCGAACGCATGGCTTAGTCGTGGCGAACTGTTCCCCGAAACGGAGGGTTTTATGATAGCCATACAAGACCAAACAATAGAAACTCGGAATTATCAAAAATACATTATTAAAATCCCTAGGCTTCCCACAGACCAATGCCGTAAATGTAATAGCTGTACCGAAACCATACAACATATAACAGGCGCATGCAAATCTCTTGTCCAGACCGACTATAAACACAGGCATGATCAAGTCGCAAATATAATCCATCAAAAAATTGCCCATAACCTAAAACTAATCGCAAATCAACCCATTCCATATTATAAATACACACCTGAAGCTGTTTTAGAAAACTCAGACTACCGACTCTATTTTGATCGTGCCATATTAACAGACAGGACTACTCATTATAACAGACCAGATATCACTATACATGACAAGAAAAATCACACAGCATTCATCATAGATATAGCCGTACCTAATACACACAACTTACAAGCCACAATAGCCGAAAAGCTCTCAAAATATACTGATTTAAAAGACGAAATCAGGCGAATGTGGAGACTAAATACCGTTACCATAGTCCCGATAGTACTGTCAACAACTGGTGTTATTCCAAAGCAGCTACACCAGTCTATAAAAACACTCAACCTTCCACCATTTATCTATATCACTTTACAAAAGGCTGTCATATTAAATACATGCAGAATAGTTCGTAAATTTCTTCAGACAGATAAAGACACACACATAGCTATCACACAACCATCCTCATCCTTCAGTATACAAACATAAGGACCGACACCAATAGAACACCAATCATATACACATTCACCACAGAGCCAAATCCAGAACCTATCCGGTTAGTACTTGGCTTAGGCCCGTGTTAACCTGGTATACCGACCGACATGGTCGAGACATAGAAATGTATAAATAATAATAAATAATATTAGCCCTGTCAAGAAACTGTCCTACCGTCGGGCACAGGCCTCCTCTCATACTGAGAGGGTTTAGACCATAGTCCACCACGCTGGCCCAGTGCGGGATGGCGAACTTCACACACCTTCGAGGAATTCTGAGGCATGCAGGTCTCTTCACGATGTTTTACTTCACCGTTAAAGCAAGTGATAATTAATTTAAAATACGCACATGCTTTCGTAAAGACGGAGGTGCATGCCTTGGTTTGAACCCGAGACCTCAGACTTTGCAGTCCAACGGTCTAGCCACTAGGCTATCACTACCGTAACAAGACGGTAATAATGAAAAATCAATGTTTATTCAAGTATATTGTATATAAAATCCATTTTTCACATATATGCTCCTGATAACCTCATTATCTGTCGGTAATCATTACTATCAGGACCAGGGTTCGATTGCGTAATAGAAGGTAATTATGACATGCTGTTTGGGGTTATCACCACCTCTTTAGCAGTATTATTTTAATTCTACATTGCCGCGAGAAAGAGATTGAGCTATAAATGACGCGTAATTACCGCAAAAAAGATTATGGTAGGCTCCCTGATCGATGAAATAGGTATGTATAAACCATTTAGTAAATCATATTCTTAACGTAGGTACCACTGGAAAAAACACTCACCTAGTTAGTACATTACCTGCCATTTTCAACCTGTTCGTTACAGAATTAGGGTCTAAGTGCACATTAGGCTAACCCCCCCGACCCCTGCCGCCACCGCCGGCCGCGACATGTTCTCACCGACCCCCCCGATGCTTTGTCATCCCTTCTTTCCGCTCAGAATACGGGCGACGACGACGACGTAGTAGTAGATCCCCTCCCATAGCCGGCGGTTGACCGATGCACTTAGTAGTGCACCCGTCCCCCTACAGCGACTGTCCCAACCGAGGGCGCCCTCGAGTATGTCGCCTCTTGCCCTTCTGGCTGGCTAGAGCGTAGTGGTTGCACGCTCGCCTTTTAGTCCGGTGAAGCTGTAAAGGCCTCGCGGCCAACAGCGTACATCATTCACACACACACACACACACACATTAGGCTAATCCACAGAACAAAGAACAACTCGGCCTAAACAATCTTCTTTTTTATGTTTGTTTGCCTGCCTCGTTGGTCTAGTGGCAAAGTGCATTGCTTTATGATCACGAGGTTCTGGGTTCAAATCCTTGGTCGGACAAGTGTAGTTATTCTAACGAAAACTTCCCAGTACGAGTGCGGAGTCTGGAATTGTTCCCGGTATATGGCAATAGGCTCGCCCCCTATTAAATGGGACCTAACATCGTCGGCGAAACGTGGGTATGCTCAGTACACCTCTGCCACCCCCGCTTGGGGAATATAGGCGTGGCGGTGATTTAGTAATTCCTGGAAAAAACACTTACCTGGTGACGGACGATTTAGCGCAGTGGTTAAGGGCTTAGCCCGCCCCGCCCTCTGTGTCTAATAGTCGCGGGTTCGATTCCCGCACGGGACAAATCTTTGTGCGATCCACAATTATTTGTTCTGGCCTGGGTATTTGTGTATGTGAATTTTCATGTTTGTAAACGCACCCACGACACAGGAATTAGTCCTAGTGTGGGGCAACGTTTTTTAAAAAATAAAAAATAATATATAAAATAAATATAAATATATAAAAATATATACATAAATATATAATATATATGGCAGTAGGTATATTTTCAACCTGTCCGTTACAGAATTAGGGTCGAAGTGCACATCAGGCAAATGCACAGAACGAAGAACAACTTTTAATTGTGGGTTACACAATGATTTGCTCCGTTAGGGAATCGAACCCGCGACTATTAGACACAGTGGGCGGAGCGGCTTAAGCTCTTAACCATTGCGCTAAATCGTCGGTCGAAACTGTAATCTATCAATATATTTTCTATAAAAATCAATTAGTCAAACAAACGCTGCAAACTAAAGAAATTTATATTTATTATTACGGGCTGTCACCTCAAGTGGTCTACGATATTTGTTTATTTATTGTGATAGGTAAGTCATTATCTCGGCTAGTGACGAGTAACGGGTGTAATTAAACATTATTTACACACTTATCATGACCCTCAACAGACAGAGACATTTCTAACTCATAAATATTTAGAATATTCACTTTCCAAAAAAATATATTTCAACAGCCTAAATACCATGATGAATAGCTGTTGGTCGATCTTATGACGGTTTAATAAACTAACGTACAATTGTATCAGTAGCTTTACCATAGGTTATTTATGTATCTCGCTGAAATTCACGGGCTTTACCCGGACCTTTGAAAGGCTTGCATGGGGACATGGGTCCAACACGATATGTCAAATATGATATAGATACCTATATCATATTATTCTGTACATACATCGCTTAAAATTGTAAAATAAATAACTTTTTTTTTCTATTTCCCAGGCGAAAAGTGGGTGTACTCAGTACACCTTTGCCACTCCCGCTTGGGGAATATAGGCGTGACGGTGATTTTTTTTATTATTAATCTTCAATAGATTGTTGAGGAAGCCTAATACTAAAAACCTACATACATTATTTTGAGTCTAAAATAACGTTTTAGAAAAGGGCCACCGATTTCAAAAATCAAAAAATAAAATTTAAAGTCGGTGTCAAGTAACCGACTGCACCAATTGGCACCAACGAGGACTGGGAATCTATTGAAGATTTATCCTCTGAGAAATAGGAAAAAAGGTACTTCAAATATTGATGAAATAAATAATTTTTATAACACTGCTTCTTATCATAGATAACCTTAACCTTTAATATGTAGGTATTATTTTAAGATAACCGGATTACCAAAACAAAAATTAAAACTATCTTAGTTTCTTGATGATGCAAATTTAATGATATTTGCAATGTGCTTAGAATTTTATTTTATGGTTTTGTTTCACATTTAGATATTTTTACATATTTTTTGTTGTTATTATTACAAGCAGAGTGAACGCCCCTAGTGATTACCAGCCTTGTAAATACCAGCTGTTTCCCATGGCTTCTCCCGCGTCATTTTTATTTACACTTACGTCTGCCAATTTCATAATTAACGTAGGAGTAGCCTCGCAGAAAAGTTCCTACTACTTCCGCGGACACCTCTATGTAAATTTAAAAATAATCGGGGTAAAGTTGTTTTTTTTTTCTTCTGCCGAGACGAGAAATGGATGCGTTGCCATACAAAATTTCAATTCTCTATCTATCTATCTATAACCTCACGCCAGATCCCTTGCGGGGTAGGCAGAGAGTACAGAGTTCCAACAGGTTCTTTCCTTACATACCTCTCTGGCTTCCTCGACTCTCATAGTTCGTCTCATACACGCTCGCCGGTTACGGAGACTCTTGACTTCTCCATCAGATAAGACTCGGTTTATTTGGTCGTGATAAGATAGTCTAGGTCTTCCCCGGTACCTGCATCCTTCCACTTTCACATTGTGTATCTGTTTTGTCATTCTTTCCTCTGGCATTCTTTCTATATGCCCGAACCAACGGAGCATGCCCTTTCTCATCTTTACACCGATACTATCTTTCATACCTACTCGCTGTCTTACTATGCTGTTGCTAATGCGGTCGGTCAGCTTCACTCCGCACTTCTTCCGCAGAGCTCGCATTTCTACCGCATTTATCCTACTTTCATTCTCCTTCTTACATACCCAGCTCTCGCTACCATATAACAGCGTTGGGACAAGAACTCCGTTATGTATGGCCAGCTGCGCCTTATGGCTTAAGTGCCGGCTCCCGAGTAGCTTTCCCATCGCACCATTCACTCTGTTCCCTGCACTCACTCTTCTCTCTATGTCAGCGGTGTATTTCCCATCCTTACTGAAGGCGCATCCAAGATATACAAACTCATTCACTTGCTCCAGCACATCGTTACCAACCACAATCCTTATATTCGTTCTGGTTTCTTCCCTTTCAAAAAAAAATTTCAATTCTCTTCCCGCGTATCTTCAGTGGAAAAGGTCAAGGTGCACAAGCATGTGCGATACTAGAGTTAAAATATTCGTAAGTAAAATATTAAACTGCACTGCTGCATAAATAGAGCATTTATTACTTTGCAAAAATGTTCCACAAATCTCGCAGCGAGCATCGAGGTGGCGCGTGGTCACTCGCCCAGCCCTGTCTCGCGCTGAGCTGCGTTGTCTCACACCGTGCCGCGCTGTCTCGGACCGTCCCGCGCCATCTCGCGGTGTATATCACGGGACGGGGCGATACATGGTAGCTGGATACTGGGTGCTAGGTATTTTCCTAAGTTTAAGCCGAACGTTGATTTCACAAGACGAAGAACAGCACTGGTTGTACCAACATAAACGTTGCAGTGAAACGTAGAAAATGCCATTGACAATCAGCGCAGCGTGACACGGTCCGAGACAATCCGGCATGGTGCGCGACAGCGCAGGACGGCGCGTGACAGAACGGCGCGCCACAGCGTGATATCAATTATCCCGCATCGCGTACCCATCGCCGGCTACGGTAGAAAATAGGCAAAAGTAGACCGTAACAAGTACTTACTCCTTCAAAATCTAATAATAAGATAAATAATAACATACGAGTATATGGATGTATTTTCTTTCAGGTTCTAGTGACACAGAATATTATCACACTATTTATTTTTAACAAGTTTCATACTTTTTAAGACAGCTTTTTAAATGCGATGGTTTTTGCGTGACGTCTGAAACAACAGACAAACATTGTTTTGGGTTCAGAGACCTCTAAATGGTGGACCCAATATATTTTTTTTAATATAATATGACTTTGATGAGCATTTTTATTTTTGTAATATTGTATATTAAATAGATTGGTACTCGCATAATCAGGAATTTAATTAGTAAAGGAGATAATTACCTCTATCTATCATTATGTCATTGATGGTTGTGTCCGTGTCGACAATCAGAGAAGTAATTATTATAATGGACAGTTTAAAGTTTATCTATATATTAAATCCATGAATGACGCGGCTGACCAACACCGAAACGATTGGCACAATAGAGCATATAAAGTAATTTTGTAGATTTCAAGTCTACGATGTCTCATTGATAGATCATTATTTAATATTTTTGTATATCACTGAGATTCACAACTTTTGGAAGGCTTGCGTGCTGGTCCGACATGTAGAGGCCCTTTGCGGAGAACATACCTAAGTTATCTGCTCAGGTAATCTCAGCTAAATGCTGAAAATACAGAAACATAAACAGTGAACTGACGCCATTAGGTGCAAGAAATATTGAAATTATTGAAAGAGAACGGGCCCTGGGTCTTTGGGAATCAGGTATTAAGGGGCAGAAAGTGGTGTACATATTTAATTGGTCGCGGACACCAGTCATA
Organism: Phalera bucephala; assembly: GCA_905147815.2. Classification (NCBI taxonomy): domain Eukaryota; kingdom Metazoa; phylum Arthropoda; class Insecta; order Lepidoptera; family Notodontidae; genus Phalera; species Phalera bucephala. Next base: position 20,418,492 of record LR990612.1, read on the forward strand.
CTGACAACTAATTTTATTATCTCGTAGTACCTACCTGTTTGTAGTTTTCTTTTTACAACATATGCAAAAATATACATTTAATAAAAATAACATATTGTAACAAATCTGTACGCCTTATTTATTGTCGATAAATAAGGAATGTTTTAACTAAGAAATAAATTTAAGTGCTTCTTTTATATGGTCGTATGACAAGAAATAAAAAAACCCCGACACAAATATTGATTCCTTATAAAGTATATTTTATGAAAGTCGATTCAAATAAGGATTGTAAGTTCTTGCAATTAAAACAGAACATAATATCAACTTTACAAAAAAAAAAATAAGGTTACCAACATTTTTTTATATAAAAAATATGATTTATTTTTTTTTGTTATAAAAGTGATTGGTCAAGAGTGTTCATAGCTATGACTCAAGAAAATCTGTTCAGCTGTTTAAAGATGATCAGCGCTTTTCAAGTTGTTGAAGGGATGTGAGCAACTTCTACTGGTCTGTTCGATTCGAAATTTAGTATCCTGTGGCTTCAATGATATTACAATAACATGGTCACCTTGACCTGATGCTGTAATATCATCTAGGATCAGCAAGATACCCAACTCTTCACCAACTTACAGCAGATAGGTATTTGGACTCATTGAAATTGTACTATATAAATAGATAGATGATGATCAGAAGTTAAGGAAGAGTCGGGGTTTTTTTTTTAATTTTTAATTTATTAGGATAAGGTTTAGAATAAATACCAAAAAACTCAATCACACAATCATGTAATCTTGATTAGATGACTACTGTAATCAAAATAAACGCTAACTTTTAATATTGATTGAATGTAACCAGGATTAAAAGCCGTGCATGTGTGTATGTGAATGATCTACGCTGTTGGACGCAGGGCCTTCACAGCTTAAGCTGGAGCGTGTCACCACTACACTCGAGCCAGAAGGTCAAGGGGGCAACTAGCTCAAGACTGCCTCAAGGAGTAACGGCCTCGTCGTGGGCAGTAGTTATAAGGGAGGGCGTATACTAGGTGTTTCGCCGTGGTGCTCTGTTCTTGTGTGCGGTATCTGTATCCGAAAAAAGGGAAGTAAGGACATCGGGAGGGTCGGTGAGAACATGCCGCGGACGGGTCAAATTCAAAATCATGATTAATGTAATAAAGAAGATGGTGAATGCGTACAGTACGGTCGACGTGGCAGTTTTTGGAGAGACCTTTGTCTTGCAGTAGACGTCTTTAGGCTGAATATGATGATGATGGATGTAATAATGATTACTTTCAATCAGATTATCTGATTATAAAAGTATTTGATCGCGCCCATCTCTGGCCTGCAGGGCCGCTGTTGGTGAAGTAACGTCGCGATGTTACGGGCTCAAGAGCTTCGGTCAGGGCCCCCATTTTGTCTTTGTCTTTTGGGGTGAAATCGAAGGGCGCTCTTGACCGTAGCCTGCCTTAAACAAGCCTGCCAGAGACAAGCCGTTAGACCTATATGCTCTGGGTCTAAAAGTATTAGAGCAAATAACGCATCGAGTAACTTCAGAAAAAGCGCAGCACACCTTTCAATAATCACATTGGTTAATTTTTCTATTTCGGCGCAGTGCGACCGCTGTAGCAGCTTTGTAGCACTTTCCCTCCAGAGAGAACAAGTCAATAATAATAAAATCTATACATGTAATAAGTCTTGTCTGTACATGGAATATTTTTAGGAAATAACCACCCAGGAGTATTATATTATCGATGTAGAAGCCTCTTCTACAATTTTTGGCTTTCGTGTCTGTTTGTATGTCTGTTTGTCCAAGGACAAGGTCCAACCATCGTAACGCAAAATCTACTAGACGGATTTTGATGAAACTTACTAAAGTTTTATCCCGGAAAATCAAAAGGTATTTCAGAAAAGACGAAAAAAGCAAAACATTTTGAATTTGAATTTCTAAAAAGACAGTTTACTCCAATCTTGTTCGATGGATTTCAATGAAATTTTGTGTAATTGTCGCCTGTACAAAATATCACAATTCTAAATGCTTATATTTTCAAAAACCTTAACAGTTTCGAAGGAAGGAAAACAACAGTCGATTTTGATAAATCATTCATTGTTCCAAAATCACTTAGCTACTAGCGTAGATTGTCGCGGGATGAACCATTAAACATTATTATTTTTTGTCCCGAACTGCAATGTTACGACATAAAATATGTTATTTGCCTACACATGAATTCCTCTATGAGTTGATTCATGGAGTCCAAAGTGGTTAAAAGCGCTCACTCGAAATTGTTCATACATGTTTGATTTAAACACTCAAGTACGGTTTTGTGCATGAACCGATGATGCATTCAGGATTGTTTCTTCTAGAGAGATCTCTAACGATAAATGTGCCGGATAAGAAACTTTGCATATTCATTTATTTAACAAGAAGAAGATTTTATTATATCTTAACATGATTTTGATCATGAACATGAACTATAATGTTTTACGAGAAGATTAACACAAAATGTCCTGACAAAATTCTGCTGTGTGTGTGTGTGTGTGTGTGTGTGTGAATGATGTACGCTGTTGGCCGCGAGGCCTTTACAGCTTCACCGGACTTAAAGGCGAGCGTGCAACCACTACGCTCTAGCCAGCCAGAAGGGCAAGAGGCGACATACTCGAGGGCGCCCTCGGTTGGGACAGTCGCTGTAGGGGGACGGGTGCACTACTAAGTGCACCGGTCAACCGCCGGCTATGGGAGAGGATCTACTACTACGTCGTCGTCGTCGCCCATATTCTGAGCGGAAAGAAGGGATGACAAAGCATCGGGGGGGGGGGGGGGTCGGTGAGAACATGTCGCGGCCGGCGGTGGCAGCAGGGGTCAGGGGGGAGATCGTAGTCGGCGGTGGCTACGATTAACGGATTCGCATGGGTGGATGCGTTCGCGAAGTGACGTGTTGACGCCTTTTTAATAAAGGCGCGAATAGGTTCGAGACCTAGATCGGAGTGGAGGTCGGCGTTCCGTACGAACCAGGGGGCTCCTACGGCTTTACGGAGGAAGCGGTTTTGAACCACTTGGAGTTTATCGATGTGAGAGGGGGCCGAATGCCCGAACACAACACACGCATAAGTCATGATGGGTCAAACGCAAGTTTTGTAAAGTGTCATCTTATTTCTAAGGGACATTTTACTCCGCTTGCAGATTAACGAATGGAGACGACCGAGCACAAATGATGCTCGGTGACGGACCCGCTTGATGTGCGGGCCGAACGACATGGTACTGTTTAGGGTGACCCCTAGATATTAGACCTCTTTGACCCAGGGAATGGGTCGGTCGAACATGGTCACTTGGCCGAGATTACTTCTAGGGCGGCGCAGGGAGTGGCGCGGGGTGGCACCTCTGGAGGAGAACACCGCAGCGCTCTTGTCCGGGTTCACCTCAATACGCCACTTCCTGAACCAATTCCCTAGGGAATTGGCGGATGCCTGAAGGTTTCTGGTAATGAAACCCTTATTCCTATGCGAGACGTAGAGAGCGGTATCATCCGCGAATAGGGCTAGATGCACCTTACTCGAACGAGGAATGTCGTTCGTGTAAAGGCTAAACAGGAGCGGAGAGAGAACTGAGCCCTGTGGGACTCCAGCACTGATGGAGTGGGAAGTGGAGCGCGTCATTTCGACGCGATAACGGAAGGCGCGATTCGACAAGAAGTCTCGTAAGATGAGCACGAGTCTGTCCGGCACACCCAATTGGTAGAGCTTGTAGATCAAGCCGTTGTGCCAGACTTTGTCGAATGCCTTCGCGACATCTAGGAAGAGGGCGCCCGTGTAGATGGGTTTGGGTCTATTGAGACCGGAGAGGATGTGCTCCGTGATGCGGTGCACTTGGTGGACGCAAGAGTGTTTGGCTCGAAAGCCGAACTGCTCGTCGATAAGGATACCCCTGGACGTTACGAAGTCTTTGAGCCTCGCCAGAAGTAGGCGCTCGTATATCTTGGCCAGGGAGTTGAGGAGACTGATAGGGCGGTAACTCGCGGGGAGATTGCGAGGTTTGCCGGGCTTGGGAATGCCTATGACGTCCGCCTCCTTCCACTTAGCGGGGAAGGTGCAGTTCGCCATGGCGGCGTTCAATATGGCCACTAAGAGGCAGATGAGTTGGGCGGGCAGGCATTTCAGAACGCGATTCGAAATGCCGTCAGAGCCGGGGGCTTTTTTAGTTTTGAGACCCATAATTAGATCTTCGACCTCCGTTTGGGTGATAGGAGGTAAGGAATCGACGGGGGGGAGGGATGCCCTGTGCTCGACTTCCCTGTCGACCGCGTCGACGTGGGACTGGTCGACGGACTGAGAGCTGGGGGGCGCACTGGCTCTCGAGGGAGTCGGCGAGAAGCTCGGCCTTTTCGTCGTCGTCGAAGGCTGGGGGTGTGCCTGAAGGGCGGGACAGCGGGGGCATGTCAGTCGTGGAGTCGGATTTGAGGCTACGCGCCAGCTGCCAGTAGGCCCGATGCGATGGCGCGATGCCCTCTAGGAAGTCACCCCACCGTTCCTCCCGGACCTCCGCGACACGACGCTTTACCTCTCGTTGTAAAGCGCGCATCCGGGCCCGATTGGCTTCGGTGGGGTAGGAGTCGTACGCTCGGATAGAAGCATTCTTGGAACGAATGAGATCCCTAACATCGTCCGGCAGTCGAAAGCGGTTGAGGTAGAGATCTTCCGCCTCGACTTGCTTGGACGATCGACTGACAGCCGATCGGATGTGTTCGGTGAAGGCATCTACGGCCTGATCGGTGTCCTGAGGGGACGGGATGGAGTCCGAGCTGAGAGAGAGGGGGGGAGGGTCGGCATCCGCCAAGGCCGTGCTTAGCGCATGCCAATCCACTACCGTCCTTTTGGGTCGCTGAGGGGCGGAAGGGGGGGAACCGAGTCTCATGACTACAGGTCGATGGTCAGAGTCGAGTTCCTGGACTACTTCCAAGGAGTGCAGCCGTAGGGTGACACCCTTCAGAAGCGCCATGTCCAGGACGTCGGGTCGGTGGTTGGGATTGATAGGATAGTGGGTAGGGTGCATAGGTGCGATGACGTCAAAGTCGAGAACGTCGACCAGGGCGTCAAGGCTCCTACCGTTAGGGGAAGTGGTGAGACCGTTCCAGGCCACGTGTTTACTGTTGAAGTCGCCCACCAGAATGACGGCGCTTCCCAGATTGAGGAGTGCTTAAAAGTCACTCCTGAGAACGGATTTAGTGGGAGGAAAGGTATACCGAGGCGATCACGATGGGCTGGTGCCTCGTGAGAGAGACGCGACAGACCGAGGCTTCGATGTTGGTGAGCGCGGGGGGATCGAGAGGGATGCAGTGAAGGGACCTCCTGTAGTCAATGACAGTACCGCCTCCGCGGGAGCCGATTCTGTCATTACGCACGAGGTTATAGTTTGCGATCCTAGGGTCGCGTTATGCGGGCTTGAGGAAGGTTTCCTGCACGAGGAGGATATCAAGTTGGTGATCTCGGAGGAAATCAGCAACCTGATCTCGCTGGGAGCGAAGGCCATCGGCGTTACAGAACGCCAGGGATAGGTTGTGGGGCTTATGGCGGGGAGGTCGTAAATCCATTATTGGGTGCGGGGGGGTTGGGTTCTGAGGGACGCCAGGACGTCATAGACGTCCCTGTATTCCGCGGCCAGGAGAACCTGGTCCGCCAAGTTGGTGGCGGCGCGGAGTTGGAGGGCGAGTTCGCGGACTTTGGGGAATAGTGCGGGGCTTATCACCGCCGAGACGCTCATAATGAGGTTGACGTCCTGACTTACGTTAGTGGGCGGAGGGGGACAAGCCGCCGCCGGCGGGATCGCCGGCGCGCGCTTTGGAGGGCGGGCAGGGCCCACTGACGGGTGGGAGGCCGCGGTGTAGGGCAGCGGCTTCACCCACGCGTTGGCGCCAAGAGACGGCCTGAGCGGCGGGGGAGGGGGGGGGGGGGGTCAGCTTCTGTGGCGCGGGAGCGCGGGGAGCTGTGGTCGCTGGCGCTGAAGGCACCGGACGGGGGTGCGCTGAGGGTGCGGGGAGGTGTTGCGCTGAGGGCGCAGAGGGGGGGGGGGGGGCAACCGCGCGGGGGCGGCGGCCGCACTTCCCCTTCGGGGCCTTCTTGGTGCCGCAGAGGACGCAGCTGGGGGACTCGGCCGCCGTCTCCTTCGAACGGGCGCACTGGGACGTCGCGTGGTCCCCGATGCACTTCACGCATCGAGGGCGCGCGTGACAATTACGGGCAGAGTGCCCGTATAGCTGGTAGTTGTGGCACTGCCCGGGCGTGCCACGTTTGTGGGGGGCCTCCACGGAGAGGCCAGAAATGTGGCACACGGCCTTTAGGTCGAAGACCCTACGGCCGGACTCGGTGCGGTCGAGGACGACCAGCACCATGTCGTAGGCCTCCTTAGAGCGCCCATTGACCAGTCTGTGCACCTGGCGCACAGGAAGGTCCTGGGACTGGAGGTCGGCTTTAATGACGGCGGTGTCCAGCTCCCTAGGGACACCGCGGATTACTACCCTGAGCTCCCTTTCCTCCTCCAGGGTGTACGTGTGATATGCGATCTTGTTCGATCGCAGGAACACCGATAGCCGTCGGTGGTCGTCCGAGGACGCCACGTTGACGGCTATGCCTTGCGCGGTGGAACGCGCGTGCGTGTAATTAATTTGGCGATTGTAGATCGCCTTAGAGATGCGCTCCCAGGCGCTCTTGTCCTGAATGACAAGTGGCGGGGGAGGGATGTTCGGACGTGCAGGGCGCGCGAGGGGGGAGGCCCTCGCGGCCGCGCTGGGAGACGGCCGGGGGCCGGAGGGGCCGGAGGGCCGGGAGAACCGGAGACGTTCCCGGCCTTCTGGATCTTGGGAGGTGGCGAGTCGCGCGGTTTACGCGCCCGCTTCCCATTCGAAATGGGAATGAAGTCGTCCTCCGAGGAGAACGACGGGGACGGGGACCGGGCGGGGGCGGCGCGTCGCGCGGACGCGCGCTCGACCTCCATGTCCGAGTCCGAGAGAGGCTCGGACCCGCATGGCGAGACGAGGCGGTCGGCGGGGGTCTGGGGCGCGCAACTAGATCCGTTCTCGACGCGGCGAACGGAGTCGCGGGGCGCGCAGAAGGCGCGGGGTGCGCGGGGGCGGGGGGCGACGCGCGCGCGGGCGACGCGTCGGGCGAGGCGGGCGAGTATGTCGCCCTGAATTCCCGGACCATGTCCGGGCAATGCAGCACGATATACCTCCCAAGGTCCCGGACAAAATCGGGAGGGAAGTCGTCAGCCATTTCCATTGGGGAAATGGCAGGGCGCGTGGACTAGAAAGGGGCCCTAGACCCGGGCGTGAACGATGCCCAGATCCCCCCACCGGGTGGCGGCGGGGGGTGGCACTACTGAGGGACGCGGTGTGCCCTTTCGCCTTAAGGGCGAACGGGCGGCACCAAACCCTAACTGCTCCGGGGAAACAAAATTCTGTTATATACTTAGCTGGCAATGTACATTTTTTAGATAATAAGTGATCAAACGAACTTACCTGAAGTGAAGTTCGATCATTATTATACGAAGTCCTTCGTTCGAAGATATAAACTATATTAGCAGCTCTCTCGAGTCGCTTGGCAACCGCGCGTCATTTAGATACTTCAAAAGTCAACGCCGCCTCTATGGTATCTGTGGACATAACCTCTGGAACCATTCCTTTTAGCAGTAGTACATTTCAACTTTACCAACGGGCAGGGCGGGCATCTCGAACGAAGGACTTCGTATAATAATGATCGAACTTCACTTCAGGTAAGTTCGTTTGATCACTTATTATACTGTGTCCTTCGTTCTCGATATAAATTATATTAGCAGCTGTTTAGAGCTATAAGGGTAAAGTTGAAGTATACCACGTAAAGGCTTTTTTTTTTTTTTGAGCCTGACCTCTAAAAAATAACATATCATGAGTATATTTGTACTATAACACATTCCCGTTCTTTGTATTGCCATACAAGTTAAGCTGAAAACACCACACATAAACAACTATCGGTTGATCTTTTTAGAATGTACTCCTTTGCCAGGACGTAAACTTTTCTAAATTTGCCTATACGATGTTTTAAATTTATTTCACACGGTCACTTGAGTATATTACAACCTTTTTGTTATATAATTTCAGTGCCATAACAAAATTATTAAATTAAATGTCGACCAAAACTTTATTACAAAGCATCGGCTGCCGCGCTTTCAAAAGAATGGTTCCAGAGGTTATGTCCACAGATACCATAGAGGCGGCGTTGACTTTTGAAGTATCTAAATGACGCGCGGTTGCCAAGCGACTCGAGAGAGCTGCTAATATAGTTTATATCGAGAACGAAGGACACAGTATAATATTGCGCTAGATAACAATCTTTGGCAGGGTAGATAGAGATGGCTTAAATCAGAAATATTTTACCAACCGTTTTATAATAAATAGATAAACTGATAATCCTTCTTAAAAAGAAAGGTATTGTATATGTTCTGTTGTAAGTGTATGAGACGGCGTTAGTGTTGTGTTGAATAAGATCGTGCTATAGTTTAGTTTATATTTTACAGAGACCACCTGTGCGGGCTAAGTGGGGCTAAGACTGAAACCATAAGTCTGACGGAAGTTGACAAAATATACAATATATTCACTGCACGGTTATTCCGGGATCGCTGTTATTTCTTCATACTAAAATGGCAGAATGGATCACGAACACTTTCAAGGTGTTTTAGGTCTCAAAATAATATTCGAGATACTTTTTATCCCGGAAAAAAATTCACGGTTCTTGCGACATAGCTGGTATTTATTCGTAATAAATGGCTAAACGAATTTAATCGAAATTTTATATGAAGGTGTCCTTACATCGTTAAAATAAAACAGAACACTTCTTATCTCAAAAAATAGCACGGCTTCTGCGGAATATCTATTATTTCTTCATACTAAAACGGCTGAACGGATTATAGAGAAACTTAATATGAACAGAACCCAGATATACTATGCGAAAGTGGAAGGACGTAGATATCGGTGCAAACCTAGACTATTTTAGCCTGACCAAATGGAGCGTGTCTTAGTCGAAGGCCAAGTCAAGTCTCCGTGACCGGAGAGCTTGTATAAGACGAACTATAAGAGTGGAGGAAGCCAGAAAAGTCTGTAAGGACAGAACCTGTTGGAACTCTGCGCTTTCTGCCTACCCTGCAAGGGATCTGACGTAATGCTATAGATTCAAAGATAAGTCATGAAATAATAATATGTAATAAGTAACTTTGTTTACACACCAGATTATGCCGATATTATCCGTCTAAGTGATAAATAAATATACACTAATATGGTGGGTGTTTACGGGCCTGCATGAGGGCCCAAAGATATTAATCATATTTTGGCTAAAAACGGCCTAACAATCTTTCGATTTCCCTCTTCCTCTTCACAGGTGACTGGAAGCCTGTGAAGAGGAAGAGGGACCTGTTGAAATTGTTCTAGAACGAACATTTACTCATTTTTTAATTTAACTTTATAAATACTTTTGCAAAACAAAGATGACTTGGTTAAAGCGATAAAACGTAGACTGTTTAACTTACTTTGTCAAATAGTCGGAGGTACAATCCTCGCACAGCGCACGGGAATATTGATTTAGGTTTTGTGATTTTGAAATAAAGAAGATATTTTAAGCGCATACAGATTGTAAACATTTTATTAATTATATAACTTATTTTTAGTATCTGTAGTACTTTTGGCATAATGAACAATTGGGTCGTTGGCAGCACGGGAGTGCATAAAAAAGGTTGGCAGCTCTGGAGTGACGATTGGATTATGGCGGGATTTGAATAATAGCGTACTTATTAATATTTAACATTGTTATGAGTAACTGGAATGCTTTTATGAAATAATATAGCTACGTTACATCTACACTTCTGAACTAGTTTTATTTTAGTTCAGAAGTGGGATTCGGATAGAAATATTACTATCAACATCACGCCCACTAGGCTTTCAGGTAACAAAAGATAAAGGTAAATATAGTAAAAAAAACTATTAAAACAGGTGAGTCGCATCTTGGTTAATCAAAAAGTAGTGATTGTCGATTTCAAATTACTTTAAAAATGTTGATGTAGGATCTCATTTAACCTATCATCACGCCAGATCCCTTGCGGGGTTGGTCAAGTAATTAATGATTAAATATTATCTACCTAATATTTGTGCACCAGTGCAGGAATATATTTTATACATTTTATTTCTATTGTAGGGACGAATAAGTAATTAATTAACAGTTAAGTACTTGTGTTTGAGAAATTATTGTGCTAATGTATAAAGTATAAATACGAAAATGTATAAAGACGGTACATGATGCTAAATGAAACTGATGTAGTTATCTTAAATATTCTTGGGTATATTTGTATGTAATGTTAAAAGTAATATAATGAAGACTATGATAAGAGATGAGTTAGTATAGCATCGGTTTTATGATAATACTGTGATAAATTGTTTAAATGACCGAGGTTAACAACAGAGGTACATTTTAGTAGGTACCACTAGCATTTCAGACCTTTTAAATAAGGTGTTAGAGAAGCCCGATAATTTGATATTAATCCATCAGAATATGGATGGATTCTCTTCAAAAACATTAGAGATTGACTTATAATTGAAGAAATAAACGAAATATGATGTTTGCATATGTGAACATTGGCTTAAATCACACGGAATATTAATCGATTATGACATGCAGGCTTCATGGAGGTACAATATTTTGCTTAAAAAAATGTCGAGAGAACATAGTGATATAGTCGGGCTTTTATTTGAACAGTGTGATTAATTTATTTGTGTTAAGCTGGATAAGCATATTATTGTGTATATGCAGAACCCCAAACAGTCAGGATTTTACTACATTTGAATCTATAATGGAAGATGTGTTGAATAAAACTTTCATGAGTAAATAGTCGAGAACAAAACGAGTAGTAAATGGTAACATCAAATAAATATTTGAGAAAAAACAAGGTACAGCGACAGACTCTCGAGTTTTAATGTTTTTCTTGAAACATTAACTTCTGCTACATAGATTGATAATATATTTATTTTATGAGTAACCGTGGAGTTTCTTCTTTTTTTTTCTTCACAGGAATGATATTCTGAAGTGGTGGAGTCATTGTTACTTTACTGACGATTCATAAATACTATAATGGTTTACATGAATAAAAAAGACGATACATACAGACGATATATACATTTTAGTCGATGATATAAATGAATTTATTTCTGTTTTGCAAGCTTTTACTTAACTTGCACTGTTCGTTTCGTGCGTCTGTTTGTCTATTTTGACCCATTTTACAAGTACGTGGGTGGCTGATTGAGCTGAGATATGCCACGCATATGAAGTGAAGTATGGTGACAATGCAATATGGTACCGTAGAGATGGCCACATGATCGAGCCAAAAGTAACAAGGATCTCCTCAGTTAAGGAAACAGTTAAGGATCTGAGATATCCCATTTATGATTTGGCTATAATAGGTTGCTTAAAAATAAAAGATCTTTGTAAATTAAAATTGTTCATCTGAATTGCCTACTTACTAAGTGGAGTAGTACCACTACTATGTGGTATATTTATAGATTTATTTGATAACTAACGTATCCACCCAAACTGATTTCAGACACGATGTCAATAGATTTTGTAGAAACATCGTTGGTATCATCGCGCAGTCACGGCGCTGTACAGCGTCAGTGGAGGCGTCGCCGCGGCGTGCGGCGTGAGTGAAGGCGCTTTATGGCATGAGTGGAGGCGTTCTGTGGCACAGTAGAGGCACTGCGCAGTACGGCGCAGTAGCGCGTGAATGGAGGCGCTGTACGGCGTGAGTAAAGGGGCTGTAGGACGTGAGTGGAGGCGCTTTATAGCATGTGCGGCAGAAGTAAAGGGCGCTGTAGCGCGTGAAAACGTGTTGTAGGCCGTGGGTCGTATCAGGAACATAAGGAGGTTGAGTAGACATTATAATGAATATTTTGTTGATAAATTGAAATATGTTATAACTTGAGATGAAGGTATGATTCCCCTGGAGAAGTACATGCACAAAAGAGTCCTAAGACAATTATGAGTGTCTTGTATTTCATTGAATTGGATCTGCATATTTTTGTCAGTTGAAATTTGTTATACATTTATGATGAAGGTATGATTCCTCTGGAGAAGTACACGCACAAAGGAGTCCTAAGACAATTATGAGTGTCTTGTATTTCAATGAATTGGATCTGCGTTTTTGGAGGTTGAAATTTGTTATACATTTATGATGAAGGTATGATTCCTCTGGAGAAGTACACTCAAAAAGGAGTCCTAAGACAATTATGAGTGTCTTGTATTTCAATGAATTGGAGCGGCGTATTTTTGTAAGTTGAAATTTGTTATACATTTATGATGAAGGTATATTTCCTCTGGAGAAGTATACGCACAAAGGAGTCCTAAGACAATTATGAGTGTCTTGTATTTCAATGAATTGGATCTGCGTATTGATGATGAATTGAAATTTGTTATAAACTTAGGACAAAGGTATAAGTCCTCTGGCAAAGTACATGCACAAAGGGCTTGTAAGACAAACATGAGTGTATTGTTTTTCAATGAATTGGATACGTTATAGAATAATTTTAAATCTGAGATGTTAATTTGTTAAAAGAATCTATTCACAAAAGAGTCATAAGACAAATACGAGTGAGATAAATCCGGAGAATTAAATTAAGGGAAAACATTGTGCATTATTATTATTATTTTAAGATTCTTTTCCCTTTTTTTTATTCTAAAGTATGGATGACGATGATAAAAATTTTCTAGTGATGCGACAAGTATTTAGAATTATGGCTTTCTGTATTAAATTGAATGTATAAGTTGATGTTTTAGTGTATTGAGGCATTGGAGAAGACTTTTAGAGACTACACCAGTTGATAAGATTACTATTGGAACAATATGCACTATGTCTGCTTTCCCCTGTGTTTTAATTCTAATGCAAGATTTTGGTATAATGTGAGCTCATCAGATGTTGTTGATTGAATATTATGCGGGTTAGAAATGACTATATCAATAATGTATACTATGTTACTGTCCTGAACGTGAAGAGATGTCTGGTCTAATATAATGGATCGCTTTATTTTTAATTATAGTTCTATCCCAGTAATTTTTTACGTCTTTGTTTTCAAGCACTGTATCTTGTTTGTATTTACAATAAGGGATTTTAAGTGTAAATTGTATTGGTGGGCCATATATTGGGGAATTATTTCTGCCACTCGGTCGTGGCGGTGTTTGTAATCAGTTTGGATGAGGGATTTACATGCGCCGGTGATGTGATGTATGGTTTCGGAGGCAGAATGACAGTGTCTGCATGAATCTGTCGGTAAGATTGAGTCCTTGATAATATGCTTTTTATAATTGCGAGTGGCAATAATTTTGTTTTGTATTGCAAAAATGAAGCTGTTAGTCTCTGGAAACAGTTATCTTCGTTAAAACCATTCGTTCTACTATACTATCCACGTGTCTTTGACCCCAATCGGATCGGTGTCTCCCGCAAAGTGATTTCTGAGCCTATCTTTCTATTGTGTCACGCATATCTGTAAGTTTTTCTATGGAGGATTTTGTGTGATGCTTCCGATGTGTTGTCATAATTCTGTTTATTATACGTTTCAGTAATTTAAGATCTGTGTTTGACCTGAATTTATGATTCCGAATAAATAAGTGAGTATTTGAAAGTATTATTGGTCTTCATTATATTTCTAGAATTGAGGCATGTTTTTGGAATCTGATTCACGCGATATTAAAATTTTCGTGTTAGTTCTGGCTTTGTTTCCTTCTTCTGGATTTTTCGACACTGATTAAATCTTAAATATTTGTATACACTATATTACTAATTGCAGGGAGAATTTTTTGGTGATATCTTCTAAGTGAAATAGATCGTTTTTTATGGTCAGCATAAATTTTAATATCATCCATGAAAAAAAAGGTGAGAATGAATAAATGATGAGTCGAGTCCATGCAAATTCTAGCTATGATTACTATTCTCGAGAAAAACATAGAGAGGATTGAGTGCCAAACAAAACCAAAGAGGACTGAGAGCATCCCCTTGAAAGATGCGGATCGTTTCGTTAGTACCTAATTGGAATAGAACATTTTAATTTTAGTTTGGTATGCCAATGTTGCATTGACGATTTCAAGAACATAGTAATGGTGGGGTAGATTATATACAGCTGAAGCACTTCTAGAAACCAACTATGTGGAACAGAATCGAAGGCTTGCCTATAATCAATGAATATGCTGTAGATACTATGTTTCTTCATATATGCTTAGTTTATTGTGATTGCATCTATTATAAGTTGTTCTTAACAACCTTTGCTATTTTTCCGGCACCCCTTTTATTGTTCTGTAAGTATATGATTTTCGGAAAGATGTTTGTAAATTATCTTACTTATGCATGGTGTGAGTATTTTATTTATTATTTGAAGGCAAGTAATAGGTCGATATTTAGATGGATCCGCGATATTAGTATCTTTAGGTAGTATAAAAGTTATTCTATGTGTATGATGTACTCTGGCATTGTATGTGGTGTCTGAATAAACGTGTTTAAAGGGTTATGCAGTTACGAGTAAGTGGGTGTAAATTTCTTACATCAGAAATAATAGATGTTATCAGATACAGGAGATTTCCAGTTGTGTGCATTTGAGAACTTGTGTGAAAGTTTCTATTGGAATATGTTCGAAATGCATATTTGAAACGTGCGCTGTGTTTTCCTTAGCAGTGATTATCTACTCTGCATTCGCATTTTGTGAACCGGATTTTCCCATATCCCAGCCCAAAACTGCCTGAGTACTTCAGGTGAAGGTGTTCTCTGATTTGGTGCATTATTAATACTATTTATATTATGATGAGTTTTAATGCCTCTGTGAAAATTACTTCCAAAAAATATTTTTATTATTAATTGATTTTGGGATTGTAACTACTTGTATTAAAATGATCTTAAGTGAATTTGCTGGTGAAATTTTTACACGGAGGAGTCATAAGAGAATTCAATCTTGATAAGATTTCAAGAAAGCGATTGAAATATGATCCAGCAATGATGCATAAATACATTTAATGAACAATACATTTTGTTTATATTGTAATCGTACAAGTTGTTGTTCCTTCATTTTATATTGTATTTCAAAAAATAATTGATGGAACAATTAATTTGTTAGATGGCCGAACGTGTTGATTAGAATAGATTTGATTCGAAATGGAATAAAAACAAAGGTTGCTTTTGGTTATTAAAAATAGTATGTATTTATAAATTCAATTTGATTAGAATATATATTTGAACAGAGAACAAGAAATGTTGTCTTTTGGATAGCAAAAATGATATGTTTTTATGAATTCAAATTATTAAGAAATGGTGCCGACATAATTCTGATTTATTCTGTTTAGTTCCTTCAAGGCATCTTCGGAGTTTGGTAGTCTAAAAATTGTTACACCTATGTACATAAGTATTTTGTTGCTTGAATGTGTCATTAAAAAGGTTGTTTTAATGTGTCATGACATTACGAGAGGACTCTGTTATTTCAGAATGGCCGACTGTAAACATTTTATTAATTATATAACTTATTTTTAGTATCTGTAGTACTTTTGGCATAATGAACAATTGGGTCGTTGGCAGCACGGGAGTGCATAAAAAAGGTTGGCAGCTCTGGAGTGACGATTGGATTATGGCGGGATTTGAATAATAGCGTACTTATTAATATTTAACATTGTTATGAGTAACTGGAATGCTTTTATGAAATAATATAGCTACGTTACATCTACACTTCTGAACTAGTTTTATTATAAGATACAATAAAAATGTTTGTTCGTCCGCGTTAATATACAGAACGGTGGAACCACTTTTAATTAGACTACTACTGGAAAATGGAGGATTTTTCAGAGATTGCTTAAGACTACTTTTTAGCTCGGGAAATGCAAGATTCCTGGGGGATACTTGTTTTTATTTCTCCATATTAAACCGATGAACGGATTTAAAAGAAAAAAACTAAGGAGGTGTCTGTTAAGTCAAGACTTATTCCAAGGAATAAGGTCATCCCAAAAAGTTCTATCTACCTATGTCAAATTACAAAAAACGCGTGCGAAGCCGCGGGTAACAGCTAGTTACTAATATGACAGTAATTTATATAACAATAGTTCAATTACTTACGGCTATTTTTATTTTTCTGCGATAAACAACGTAAGCATCTAATTTGTAGAAAGAGAATTCTTTTTGTCGTATCACATGAATTGCTCATAGATACATTTAATAACAATTAGTTAGCTACTCGCGAGCTACGTTTAGCATGCATTTTCGGAAAATCAATGTGGATAATTTATCAGTGACGATCTCTTTGCCTACCAAAAAGAAGAGCTTCGGGATAAGCCATGCGCGAAACACATTGATACTATAGAAGAAAGAAAAGAAAGAAATTTTATTTGTCACAGCATGAGAGACACGATATTTAGCTGATATGACACATACATATCAGCAATATATTCATACAATTCGTACGAAAACTAAACGTTCGAACCATTAACATGGTCTCAAAAAAATGACACATGAGGAAAAAATACAAAAAAGGAACACTACAAAGTACAACCGTATCTCACGGCTGAGCCAAATAGGTATCCAGATCAGATTATGTCAGGCACAAGTGCGAGACGCTGATTTTCATCTGGACCCTCCAGAATCTTCAATTGATAATAAAAATAAAACACATATGTATGTAAGATGTAGAGATGGGAGGAACTGGGGGGCGTCGCGGGAATCTTCAGAGTGAATGCACAAAGAAGTCTTATGCTTTCTTTTATTAATCTTATGTCTTAAATATTACACATCATCATCATGTTTTTACAATAACGTCTTCATTTATCGTCTTCAAAATCGAGAGTCATACTCCTTGACATACGTCTTGCATACATAATCTGTGACACTATTAATTTAAATATTATATACATCTTAAAAGTAAATCGTCTTGCAAATCAGTCTTCACTCAGAAGCTACCAAAATTTTTCATTCCACATATATACAAGCTGTAACATAATAAACGCAAGACCTCAGAGAGAATTGCTTCATAAATTCAAAACGAGAACCAAATTTCCAAATTTAAAGGTTTTTACCCTTTTTTTAAGCACTTTTATACCCCAATTAACAAAGAAACTGGTACGTGTATGTGTGCGTTTTGAGAAATGTTTTATGAATGCATTTAAAATCTCCTTATTGCTATGAATTAACAATAAATTTCTTTTTTTATAGCGCACTGAAGGAGTAAAAGCATTTTTTGAAAATAGAATCAATTCAGTTACCGATTCAGAACAAATTACTTTCAGGTCTTGCGATTATTATGTTAATAATAATAATAATAGCCTTTATTCAGATCAACTTAATCTATTAAAATTATTCTAAAACAAATATAAAAACAAAACTTATTCTAGTATTTCCTGCTTTTTTATTTTCTGTAGATCTGTTTGCCAATCGGCAAAGGCCTCCTCCAACCTCTTCCAGTCTGATCTTTCTTGAGCCACTCTGTTCCACATAGCTCCTGCCACTTCTCTGATATCGTCATCCCACCTTTTCTGTGGTCGGCCTCTTTTCCTTTTACCTTCCCTGGGATACCACCTTGTCACCTTTTTACCCCATTTGTCATGACCTCTTGTTGTGTGCCCTGCCCATTTCCACTTGAGTCTTTTAATTTCCTGTACTACATCTAAAGTTCTTGTTTTATCCCTGATTACACGATTTTTCAGTCTGTCTGATCTTTTGACATTCAGCATGCTCCTCTCCATAGCGTATTGGCAAGTTGCTAGTCTGTTTGTCATTTCCTGAGTTAAAGTCCATGACTGACAGCCATACATAAGGACTGGCAGTATGCAGGTGTTAAATAGTTTGCTTTTGATGTTTATATGAAGTTGTTTGTCTTTCATAGCCTCTCTCAAGCTCCAGTATCTTCTCCAGCTGTTCGTAATTCTTCGCTTTACTTCCTCGCGCATAGGATCTTTTTGGGTTATAACTTGTCCCAGATAGACGTATTCATCGGTGTAGTTGATTTCAGTGTTTTTTTATCTGCATCGTGGTTTTCTTTCCATTTGTCATCACTCTAGTCTTTTCTGGGTTAAGTTTTAATCCTACTCTCTCACTTTCTATCGCTAGGTCTTCTATCATTTTATTGATGGTTTCAGGTGTTTTGGCGAATAGCACTATGTCATCAGCAAATCTTAGATGCGTCAGTGATGTGCCGTCTATATTGATCCCGAAATTTTCCCAATGGAGTTGTCTGAAAATTGATTCCAGTACAGCCGAGAATAATTTTGGAGACAGGGGGTCTCCTTGTCTGACGCCTTTTCCTACTTTGAATGGCTGACTTTTCTTTTCTAACTGGATTCTGGCTGTACTATTGCTGTATACGTTTTTTATTAATCTAATGTATTTAAGTTCAATCCCTTGTTCCACTAATGCTTCCCATATGTTTTTATGTAAATAGAGTCAAATGCTTTCCTGTAGTCGATAAAAGCAATGTAGTATATAAGCTGGTATTCGTTGTATTTCTCTACAACTTGACGAACTACATGGATGTGGTCGATCGCCGAGTAGTCCTTACGAAATCCCGCCTGCTCGATGGGTTGGTGTTCGTCTAGCGTTCTTTCAATCCGTTTTAAAATGATCTTAGCGAAGATTTTGTAGATGTTTGACATAAGACTGATGGGGCGATAGTTTCCGATTTCATGTTTATCTCCTTTCTTATACAACAGAATAATGTTAGACTCTGTCCATTGCTGGGGAATTATTTCAGTGTTTATGATATTGTTGAACATATTTGTAAGGACAGGTATTAACACTTCTTTTCCTTGTCTTAAGATTTCGTTGCTTATACCGTCAGGACCTGGTGTTTTGTCTACCCTTTGGGTATCCATAGCTTTCTCAACTTCAGCATAAAGAATGCTAGGAATGTTTGAAGTATCCACCAAATCAATTTCGCCATCTGTTGCGTCACTTTCATACAGTCTCTTGTAATAAGATGTTGCTATATCTAATATTCCTGTTCTACGATGATTCCATTTTCCACTGTCATTTTTCATTTTAACGATCCATTCCTTTGAATCCTTCAATTCTCTGTATGCTTTTTTTACTCCACTCGTTTTACTTATATACCTTTCTAAAATTTTCATTCTGTTTTGTTTTCTATCCTTTCTTATGCTATCTTTAATTTGTTTACTAATTTTCGTTAAATGTTTTCTTCTGTCCTGTGTTTCTTTAGCGCTAATTAAATGGTTTCTCGCTTCCAGTAGTTTTGTGGTATTTGTTGTTAACCATTTTTTCGGTTCAGTTTTGGTATTTGCAATTAATTGTATTTGGGTTTTATGGTATTCTCTATCCAATTGTATTTTTCTTGTGTTCCTAATTCTTTTGTGTCAGATTGGTATTCTGTTAATTTGTCTCTTAGAGCGATTATTACTTGTTCTAACTGATGTTTTCCGGGCTTTACCTTTTGTGAGTCGTGTCTTGGTCTAGGTTTTTTTGGTTGGTTTGATACTAGTTCTGCTCTAATTAGTTTATGATTGGTATTAAAGTTCAATTTCTTGATTACGGTAAAGTTAGTGAAGTAGCTGTTTCTGTTGGTCATTATAAAATCAATTTGGTTTTTTGTTTTACCGTCCGGCGAGATCCAGGTCCACATGTTTTTCTTATTTTTCATGAACATAGTGTTGAGGATGGTTAGGTTATTTTCTAGTGCAAAGTTCGTGATATGTTCTCCATTTCTACTTCTGGGTTTATTACTGTATGTGAAAGGTCTTACAGGTTTATTATGTTACACCTTGTATAAAGCTCGAAAATTTAAATGTCATCACCCTTTAGTGCGCACTTGTCAAGTGTAGTAAAGTGAAATAGGTAGTATGTACGTATTATATTACGTTTGTAATATCGCTGCTGTTTATGTAAACAAGTGTCGATCCATCTGATCTCAGTTACTGTCGAGTTGTGTACGAAGAAACTACCCGGTATTAAATATATAATAAAAATAACAGAATTTAAAATATCAAGTCACCGTCTACGTTACTGTCGACAATAGTGCTAAGTTTTATAAAAAGTAAGAAGAAAAAATCCTTAATGTGCGATAACTTGTCTACGTAGAACGAAGCTTCTAATTGTGAGGTATTTTGTTTTGGTTTTTTTTTATAACACTAAGATTTAAGTAGCTACCCACTAACGGACTGTAGTCAATTCCTATACTAACCCTATTTCAAATAAGTGCTAGTAATATTATAAATGTGAAAGTTTATTTGGATGTTTGGATGTTAAGATGTTTAGATGTTTCGATGTTTGTTACTCAATCACGCTAAAAGTGCTGGACGGATTTGGATAAAACATAGGATACTTTTTATTCCGGAAAAATGTAAGGTTCTTGTCTAAAGTCAACGCGGACGATGTCGCGGGCAGAAACTAGAAGTATATAAAAATCATAGAAATTAGAGGCACAGAAAATAGGTTAAATCTACAGAGAGATTCGTTTGAGAGGTAAGTAGAGAATAGAGCGGCACCTTTTTATTTTTGCCTTATTTTGTCTCGTGTTTATATAGGTTTCTGATTATTATCCATTTAGGTAATTCTTATTAAAAATAATGTTCGTTATGTACCCCAGTCAGTTTTTAATGTTATTTTTTTACGTTTACACACATTCAAGGTGAGCAGAGTAGACGGGTAGCTAATCAGCGAATTATTTTTTAATGAAAAATAAGTGGTAATTACTTAAAAATAATTAAGTAACTTAATTTTTTTAAATCCATATCGTTTAAGCTGAAATGATTTTGAAAAATTTTTGTCTTCTAATAGGTACTAAATATATTAAGGATACATTATTATGGCTTTAGTGAGCAAAATAACTAAAGCGTATATACAAATAATTGTCCAAAATAAATTACTTATGTCCTGAAAAGTAGCAATGGAGTGCTTATATGCTCTTTCTACATACCTATTAGTAGCCTAAAAATGTTTGATAGGTACACTAAATCAAAAGTCGTAGACTTGGCTTACTATTTATATCTCGGATGTTCATTATGCAAATACACACACCTAAAATATTTTGTGTCCCCTACAATGTAAAATCAGAACAGAGTTCTTTATTCCGTGTGTAAAATGGTTAATTTGCACATTACGCTATTATTTTCGGATATTGCGTACTGCGTACTATTAGGATATAGAAGGTATTGTAGAATATGTACACAGAATGATAAAAAGTGAGACAGGAACATCTAAAGAATAGTACCTAACTTCTTCTTCAGCCGAAAGACGTCCACTGCAGGACAAAGGCCTCCCCTAAGGACCGCCACAACGACCGGCTTTGTGCTGTAGGCATCCAACTTCTACCGGCGTCCTTCACCAGGTCATCGGTCCATCTTGTAGGGGGCCTACCCACTCCACGTCTAACGGTACCTTAGTACCTAACTAGTAAACAAAAATTAAATTATTATTTATTGTTTTTCTTTATCTAATACTAGCAGTTTCTCGCGACTTCGTGCCGGGTCTATGTTATATAACCTATGTTACTTCTGGATAAGGTAGCTTTCTAATGGTAAAATATTTTATTGAAATCGGTCCAGTAGTTTTTGAGTTTATTCGTTACAAACATACAAAAATACAAATCTTTCCTCTTTATAATATTAGTATGGACAAGTAGTTTCCCGCGACTTCGTGCCCGTTGACAATAGCGCCACCTATCGGGTTTATGTTATATACCCTGTGTTACTTCTGGATAAGGTAGCTTTCTAATGGTATAAGAATTTTTGAAATCGATCCAGTAGTTTTTGAGTTTATTCGTTACAATCATACAAAAATACAAATCTTTCCTGTTTATAATATTATATATAAAAATGTTTATAACTTTACTAACTTTAATAACTTTCCTAAAAAGTAGTAACTTGTGCCTTATAAAATACTGTTACACGTGATGCGTCTGCATTGTTTTAATTTGAGGCGAAAGGTAGCTGTGGCCTGCCCTAGGATGCAATGTTAGCCACACTGCATCCTAGGGCAGGCCATGGCTTTCGTTTCGCCAAATATTATCAAAATCTGTTTAGCGGTTTAGGCCGGAAAAATTAACAGACTAACAGAGTTTCACATTATTATATAAGGAAATATATTTTATATCAAAATGCCTCTTCAAGAAGTTACAAACCAAATACATAATTTAAAAAAAAAAAAAAAAAAATGACTGACGGACGGCTTGGTCCAGTGATGAAGAGCAAGACGTCCGTCCGCCCACTTGATAGACTAGACGCGGCTTCGATCCCCGCACGGGGGGAGTCTTTGTAGGACCCTGCCCACAAAATCCGTATTACAACATAACCTACCTTATAGGGCTCTAAGACTACTGTACCTGTCTCTGGCCGATTCTGTTGTCAATTACGGGCTTAGTAGTTATGGAACCACGTAAAAAACTTACGTAGACAGGGTGCAACGTAAAATCTTAAAAACTATAGTATCTAAATATGTTCGAAATCAATACAAAACTAATGATAAAGGCCTTTTTGAACACTGTCAAGTCATCAATGTTTTCAATAAACAAAATACCTAATACTCTCAGAAGTAAATGAACTGGAGTACTTAATACCTAACACAAGACCCAATAACTTAAGAAACAGAGTACACTTGTAAGCATCGCCTGCTTAAGTTTGAAAATGCCTACGACAAAAGGATACTAGATTATCTTTTATAAATAACTTACCAGATCATCTACAGAAGTCATACTCAAATTCCTCCATACGTAAAAGTCAGTTAAAGAAACATTTCTTACAAAATAACTCAATAATGTACCTAAATTCAGACTGAGTGTTATAACTATGTAAAACTTCAACAGCTTACTTAGATCGACTCCTCCTCACTGATAAATTTAAAAAGGTTTCCGTGTGGAAATTACGAAATGTAAATAGTTGATTAAAGATAATATACGTTTCGGTCTGGGCATGTTAATTTCATGTTTGTAAACACATCGATGACACAGGAATAATTCCTATTGTGGGCTATGTTTTTTAAACAAAAAAACAATTTAGGTACCTGGAGCACCTACAAATTTTTTCTATTTCATTTAATACCAATAGCGCGGTAGTGAGCAGGACAAGAAAGTTAGCAGTGTAGGTAAATAAACTTTACATAACCACTCTATTAATTTTTTGTCCACTCTACCACGCCCACGACTACAGTTTACATTCTGCGACTGGGGTGAATTTAATTCAGGACTACAATCGAATGTGTTGTCGGAAACTATATGCATACCGATACAGCGAAAAAATAACCAATGTACCTAAATATTCAAATTTGAAAATCAGTGGTAGGTTCCGACTTTGAGTTATAAAAAGTTTCAAATTTCCTACTCTGTGCTATGAGTTAATACCATATATTTTTTCCTCAAATAAAAACAATTTCTGTGTCGTGGGTGCGCTTACAAACACGAATTTCACATATACAAACACCCAGGCCGAAACAAACATTTGTGGGTCACACAAAGATTTTTCCCGTGTGAGAATCGAAACCGCGACTACTCGATCCAGTGGGCTGAGCAGGTTAAGCTCTTAACCACTGGACCAAATATGTTTTTTATTTTCATCTTACGATATTTAGACACAGTATATATTAAATAATATACTCTAAAAATCTAATTACACAATCATTTATTTTACCCTTTTTTCATCTCGAAAAGTGGAATGCAGCAGAAACAACGAATTATAATATTTTTGGATTTTATCATAATCTGTCATCATTTAAATTTTAGCGGGCAACATTTCAGTTGTAAGCAAAATCAAAACAATGAATTTAGACCAATAGCAGTGCTAGCTGATATCAGCTACAGACACTCTTATTGGTTAATATGACTTGCTCTGCAGCGCCTCTCCGACCTTATAAATATCAGCGCGATCTTTAACGAGACCTCTTTTCCACAGTGTTAATTCAGGGGGACTCTTTCGGGTTATTTTTGTGAGCTAACTCTAAATTCAGAATGCCGGAGACCTCAAAAATGAATGGATACGCAAAAACAAATGGACACAGTTATGATATGGAAGATGGCTCAGTGTTTTTATTCACTTCGGAATCTGTCGGCGAGGGTCATCCAGGTTAGTTTTCTTCTTTAACTACTGATGTAGGGAATCGTTCAACGAAAAATGGCCGCCTTAGCATGTGCGCAGATAATGTATAAATAGGATTCCTCTTGTTTATTGTTGTAATTGAATCACCTTTGAAAAACTTACTTTTCCCGGCAATATATGTAGACGACATAGCATGCTTTACACATTGCCATGTTTTGTTACATCATGGTGCTGGTAGTGGTTAGCGCGATTAACATAATTTGTCAAAATAATCGCAACACGTGGTCTGAGCCTAACAATGTTACAATTATTACCGACTCGTATTCCCTTGATTAGAATATGATGATTTATTATTGAACTTTTGTTCCAGACAAAATGTGTGATCAAATAAGTGATGCTATTTTAGATGCACATTTGAGACAAGATCCTAACGCTAAAGTAGCATGTGGTGAGTATGACTCCTGAGCTACAGAGAATTTTGGAACGCAAATTTTTGTTATTGATGTATTAATGATAACGAGAACATTAATTTTCATCAGAAACCGTGACAAAAACGGGAATGGTGCTACTGTGCGGTGAAATCACCTCCCAGGCTAATGTCGATTATCAGAAGGTTGTCAGAGAAACTGTGAAGCATATTGGATATGACGACTCATCTAAAGGTATGTACTACATGCTATTCTTGAAATCACTTCATAATACCTGAGGTACGCAATGCAATGGTTTGGCGCACAGCCAGTGTAGTTCCTAACTAGCCAAAATACTCTAAATATTGTTTCCATCGCACATATTAATTAAATATTATCCATGCACACTAGGTTTTGATTGGCGTACACTAAACTTGTTAGTGGCTATTGAACAGCAAAGTCCAAACATAGCCGAAGGGGTGCATCAAGACAGAGAGGAAATAGACATTGGGGCTGGAGACCAGGTATACATTGAATTAGAGCTATTTGCACGAGGAAACAATTGGGAACTATTAATTCATCTTGGGTATAGATATTTGCATGATATCAACAGTGAAATCTAATAATGGGTTCATCATATTCATGAAATTTTTTAATTAAAACCAAAGGTTAAATTTATATGTTTAGGCTGTTTCTTCTTAGTATTCATTTACAAATATTAGTGTTATAAAATCCATTACAAAACAAGTCCAAATAAGAATATCTATCGCAAGGGATCTAGCATGATGTTACATCATGTCAGATCCCTTGCGGGGTAGGCAGAGAGTACAGAGTTACAACAGGTAAAATAAGAATAGGAGGCCTTAAACATGGAATATATACTGTTCCCAATGTTACTATCTTTAGATTGAATCAGGCAACTGTATTAAACAATATTGAAATGAGCCTGTTGCTATCTCAATTGTCCGCTTGATCAACATTAAAAACATGGAATATATACTGTTCCCAATGTTACTATCTTTAGATTGAATCAGGCAACTGTATTAAACAATATTGAAATGAGCCTGTGGCTATCTCAATTGTCTGCTTAATCAACATTAAATGGTCTGCTTTATTTGTATAGTACTCCTTATGCAGGAGTTCATTGAACAATATTCTTAGATACATAACTGACAATACTGATTACATTGGATTAAATATAAGAATGACCATAATATTAGGTAGTAAGAAATTGCATTTGACAATATTTATTGGGTAAATATGCATGTTGGGATCAGGATTTGATTACAAGACTTGCGCCGTGATGCTGGTATTGGACCAGCAGTCTCCGAACATTGCTGCCGGAGTGCATGAGAACAGGAATGAAGATGAAGTAGGGGCGGGTGATCAGGTATATTTCATTATCATTATATGTGCATAAAATAACCTATGCCAATAAGATACTACCACCATATGACTGCTGTCTATAAAATTTTAAATAATATATTTATTTCATCAGAAAAAGTACATACATATATCTTAGATCTAGGGCTAATCTTAAAGCAAAATGATACTAAGGGTGCCTCTGCAGCCGAACTAGGTGGCAACCTGTTTTTCGGCATGCAGCACTATTCCCAAAAAAGAAAAGAAACTGATAGGTACAAGATATAGCCATGCAAGAAAGATCTAATGGATATACAAATTAGCATTGGATATACATACACTTAGTAGACCTTAGTTTAAACCAAAATTAAGTTACTTATATATTATAATATATATAAAAAGGTAGCCCCCGTTGGGTTTATTCCTGTGTCGTGGGTGCCTTTATAAACAGGCAAATTCACATACACAGACCGAAATAAATAATTGTGGGTCACAAGGTCAATTAACTTCGCGTAGAATTATAAGGAGTTTCTTGTTAGAACTGTCAATAAATACATACAAAACAAGAAACGGACGATTTAGCGTAGTGGTTAAGAGTTTAAGCCGCTCCGCCCACTGTGTCTAATAGTCGCGGGTTCGATTGCCGCACGGGACAAATCTTTGTGGGACTCACAATTATTTGTTTCAGTCTGGGTATTTGTGTATGTGAATTTTTATGTTTGTAAACGCACCCAGAACAGAATAACTCCTAGTGTGGGGCTACGTTGTTAAAAAAAAAAGAGAATGTACTGTTTATTATATTCTTATAACACAATAACTGGAATTTAATTAGAGTTAATGATCATATTATTTTTCTAGTAATTAGAATGTCATCATTATCATGCATGAGTCATTGAAGACATTTTCCTGTTCTTGAAATGTAATTTCCTTATATATTTACCTACGATAAAGAAGCACGCGCGATAAACCATATAACTTATCTCCACCCATATCTCATCTCTAATATATTGGATCCTCTTCTTCTTTCAATGTAATGCTTCCATAACAAGTTTACTTTTGAATTTATGATTAGGATATATTAGTGTATTTACTTTGTCAGACTTCCAAAAAGAAGGAGGTTCTATGTTCCTCTATAGATTTTTTTTTTAATTTAAACTTTATGCTGACACAAGTGCCTCTATATAATATGTTTATCTTCATTAAAATTACATTCCCAGTGTCAGTGCGGAGTCTGGAAATGTATATGGCAATAGACTCGCCCCTTATTACATGGGCCCTAACATCGTCGGCGAAAAGTGGGTGTACTCAGTACACCTCTGCCGCCTCCGCTTGGGGAATATAGGCGTGATGGTGTAAAATTATATTTTTTTAATAAATTTACAGGGACTAATGTTTGGCTACGCGACAGATGAAACCGAAGAATGCATGCCACTGACAGTTGTGCTCGCTCACAGACTAAACCAGAAAATCGCTGAACTCCGACGAAATGGCGAATTTTGGTGGGCGCGTCCAGACTCTAAAACCCAGGTAATTATCCGATGAATATAAATATAGTATATGTCTACTTCGTATAACGTCTTAGAACTCTGTACATTCTGCCTCGCCGCAAGAGATCTGGTGTGATGATATAGACAGATCATATCTATCTATATTGTGCTATATAGTAGTATATTATACTATTATATAATTGTTAAAAACAAAATAGATGATACGACTTCTCTTCTGAAAGCGAAATAATGTTTAGTTTTTGTCAATTTCTTCTGACTAAATTGATCTGGTGGCAAGCTATTTGGTTTTGAACCAACAAGTGAGAGTTCATAAGTCCAAAGTTAATTAATGAGATCATAATCAATGTAATATGTAGTATTATTATGTATCAGTCAATTATTTAAGGATATAGATAGGTATTAAGAATATTATCTTTACAGCGCGAAATTCGTTGTGAATTTATATTCCGGTTATAAAGATCAACATGACGTAATGACTGTCAGCAACGTATCAATTGCGGCGACTGTGTGATAATACTGACACCAGTGTCAAGCGATATTTGAGACGGCCAATTATAACGTCGAGATTGTGCAGACTATTAGTTGTAGCTTAGTCTCGCTATATGCACGCATTGTGTACAATGAAGCACGAGGTTGACGACACACCAAGCTATAAAATACGATTTACACCTTCCTTTTTTAACTTTTTGTAGGACATCGGATTTACGAAACATTCTCTATCCACACTTTCCAACTTCAGGCTTAAGACAAGGACGATAGGATGTCAAGCGCCCTAACTTTATTATTTTAATAGAACTCGGACATTCTATCGCATTCTATCATCCGTACCTTAAGCCTAAAGTGTTGGAGATAGAACGTTTCGTAAATCGAAAGTCTGACAAAAAGGAAAGGAAAAGGTGTGGGTCATGCTTTAGTATTTGTTTAATCTGAAATCACAAATTCGGGACCTGACTAACGATTGTTTAGTTTGTCTACTGCTTAGCGTGACATGTACACTTTCGTATCGTTATTACTCCCATAAGAATGACCTGCAAGAGATCTGGCGTAATAATATAGATAGAGATTTCTCTATCTATCGGCCATTTCGTCGCACTGTATCCTATTTGATGAATACCCGCTTTTCTTCATCACAAACCACTCATTTAGAATATTCTACAAGTATTCATAATGTATTTTGTCTTACCTTAAAATCTTGTCTGCAGTGTTACGAGTAATTTTAAGAGAAATTCCCAGCTCACACAAAAGAGCTCTGTTAGCTATAGTGAAAACCTCCTAAGATAGCAGAGAATTTCATGGCTAACTTAATATTAGGTTCAACTTGTATGGCTACAGAACTGAAAATAAAGGCTGTTAAAAAGACGCAAGGAATACTATTATAAGAGTCCTTATTTCGCTTTTCGGCGGAATTTCTATTTTTATGTAATAAATATTGTGAGATTCGAAATATGATGTTAGAAGTAATAAAATTGTAGTGTGGTGTTGTGAACATAATCATCTGGAAGTAGAATAATGTGACCCCCACCCCACCTGTGCCTCGTAAAAAGCTAATAAAAAATACATTATCTTAAATAATTCACATGGATCAATTATCATAGCAATATATAGATAATACCAAATTACTTAGACTGTAGATTATTTTATTAAAATGTGAACTTTTTTTCATACTAAACGTTGGTATTTGAACTTGGAATGACCCATGATGATAAATCATGATGGTGTGTATATTGTAACGTAACACCATTTATATTCATCTGAAACAAACTGAATTTGTTTTCAATCAATCAATCAGCCTATCGTAGTCCACTGCTGGACATAGGCCTCTCCTAACACGCGCCATTGCACACGATCCTCCGCCTTCCGCATCCAGTCTGTCCCAGCGACCTTTTTGAGGTCGTCGGTCCATCTAGCTGGGGGCCGTCCTACCTTACGCTTTATGATATGATTATTCTTATTTCTGAAGTTTACATTTTAAAATAAATAGACTGAATTAGAAGAATTACTGTCTGCACTGTGTATATGTAATAATAAATTTACGTCAGTGAAATGCAAATCTAATGTAAACTTCTTTGGTCATTGGTTTCAGGTGACCTGCGAGTATGTCTTCGCTGGCGGTGCAACTGTGCCACAGAGAGTTCACACTGTCGTTGTTTCTCTCCAACACTCCGAAAAGGTGTGTATGAAAGATTATTACGGTCCTATTATTTCACAAAAATTGTTGCGGTGTACCCAAAATAATCAATAATTTGTTGGGATCAAACTAACTACCAAACAAAATAAATGTCATTATATTGTGTAATTATGTGTCAATAATGTTGCTCATTATCAAGTTATTTCTATACATATAGTTTAACTTATGCATTTTATGGTTTTATCTAGTGATATACGCCTCATATCATATCACATAACGGAGTTCTTGTCCCAACGCTGTTATATGGTAGTGAGAGCTGGGTATGTAAGAAGGAGAATGAAAG
This sequence comes from Phalera bucephala, assembly GCA_905147815.2. Classification (NCBI taxonomy): domain Eukaryota; kingdom Metazoa; phylum Arthropoda; class Insecta; order Lepidoptera; family Notodontidae; genus Phalera; species Phalera bucephala. The sequence continues at coordinate 20,448,263 of LR990612.1, forward strand.
TAGGATAAATGCGGTAGAAATGCGAGCTCTGCGGAAGATGTGCGGAGTGAAGCTGACCGACCGCATTAGCAACAGCATAGTAAGACAGCGAGTAGGTATGAAAGATAGTATCGGTGTAAAGATGAGAAAGGGCATGCTCCGTTGGGTCGGGCATATAGAAAGAATGCCAGAGGAAAGAATGACAAAACAGATATACAATGTGAAAGTGGAAGGATGCAGGTACCGGGGAAGACCTAGACTATCTTACCAAGACCAAATAAACCGAGTCTTCTCTGATGGAAAAGTCAAGAGTCTCCGTAACCGGCGAGCGTGTATGAGACGAACTATGAGAGTCGAGGAAGCCAGAGAGGTATGTAAGGAAAGAACCTGTTGGAACTCTGTACTCTCTGCCTACCCCGCAAGGGATCTGGCGTGAGGTTATAGATAGATAGATAGATCTAGTGATATTTGTTTGTTTTATTTTTAGATCACAGTGGAGACATTGCGTGATGAGATCAAGGAGAAGGTTATTAAGGAGGTTATTCCGGCTCAATATCTCGACGAAAGAACCGTGATCCACATCAATCCTTGCGGGCTGTTTATTATTGGCGGACCTCAGGTGATTATTATTTATATTATTACTGTTTTGCTGCAAACTTATTGGGAGTGTTATATTTTTGAGTACACAAACGCACACACGTCGGACGATTTAGTGCAGTGGTTAAGAGCTTAAGCCGCTCCGCCCACTGTGGCTAATAGTCGCGGGTTCGATTACCGGACAGGAGAAATCTTTGTGTGAACCACAATTATTTGTTCCGGTCTGGGTATTAGTGTATGTAAATTTTCATGTTTGTAAACACCCACGACACGGATAAATCCTAGGGAGACTATGTTATAAAAAAAACAATTGCCAGTTGGTCTGATTTTATTTAACATGTTGACATGTTTGGATATTTGTCATTGTCTTTTTGTCATTGTCTTTGCTCAAAGCCAGACTTGAGCAAACACTGAGACTTAACCAAAAGAAAAACATGCTTAGTTTAAATTTAGTTCTACTGGTGATACTCGAGATTGTTGATGCAAAATAAATTTGAAAATTAAAAATATATTAATAAGAGGGTCACTGAAAATAAAGGTTGTTTTATTCTATATTTTTAACTGTTTCGTATATTTTTTATATATCTATATGGTTACGCCAGATCCCTTGCGGGGTAGGTAGAGAATACAGCGTTCCAACAGGTTCTTTCCTTACGGACCTCTCTGTCTTCCTCCATTTTTTAGCTTTCGCAACATACACGCAGCGCGACGGGAACGCGACAGTGGCGTGGCTTGGGTAGTTATAATGTACTGAAATGTACGGGAGGCGGACGGCAAACGTCACGACCGAACGTAGCCGTGCGCTTGCGACGACCTCCAGTCGTGCTCCGTCGGCTATTTGATTAAGGTTTGGTCAAATAGCCGACGGAGGCGTGCGACTGACCCTCGGCCGGCGGTCAGCAGTGCGGCGCGTACGTCACACTGCGGGTGCAACGTCACGCCGGCCAAGCGGCCGCTCAACACTAATGCCCCGCTCGCACGCGTATTTACTAAGCTCGCTCCCGCCGTGCTTCGTTTGTAAGCGCGTCGAACGCGTCGGCGGCGGGTCATGAAGTTTGTTGTCGCGCCAAGCATGACTGTGCTAGCGTCTTCCGTACATTTCAGTACACTACAACTCCCCAGGTAGCGCCATCGTCGCGCTTCCGTCACGCTGCCTCTGTTATGAGGCAAAATCTTTATAGTTTGTCTCATACACGCCCGCCAGTTATGGAGACTCTTGGCTTGATATTTTATAAATGGTGTAATGTGTGTATATGTGGTTGTGCAGTCGGACGCGGGGCTGACGGGGCGCAAGATCATCGTGGACACGTACGGAGGGTGGGGCGCGCACGGCGGCGGCGCGTTCTCGGGCAAGGACTTCACCAAGGTGGACCGCTCCGCCGCCTACGCCGCGCGCTGGGTCGCCAAGTCCCTCGTCAAGGCCGGCCTCTGCCGCCGCTGCATGGTGCAGGTACATACTCCATACCACAGTTAACATATTTTCGACGACGAGAGAAAGCCTCTTAAATCGAAATTTTGACCAAAATAGGATTCATTTTTACATAAGTAGTTAGAAAAGCTTATATCACATACCTTGAACGCTGTTTACAGGACCATCTGACATCATGACTGTACAATCGTACAAGTATCTTGTGGCCCGCGGCCAACTAACGCTGTCACCAAGTAAAATGTCACTTCATGACTCGCAGAGTTGCCGTTTGTTATGAAATTTACCAAAGTTCTTTTTTTAATTAGTAACTGTGCTGTGTTGAAATATTTCCTCAAAGGTAGGAAAATTTTACTAAATGGTAACCCTAATTTCACACTATGTCGTTCATGGGTCAAAAGATCCTTGTCGCACAATAAATGCACTAGGAAAAAATAATTTTCTGCCATTATGAAAATAGCAATTCGGCAAGACTGTCTCTTTTCGTTTTAGACACTTATGAGGTTTTTACTCGTCGCCGACAATATATAAACAGTTGAGCATGTTAGTATTAGCGGTCTGCATAGAAATCACGCGTGCTCTACGCTGCTTCTCGGAAGTATTTAGCAGGTACTCTCTGAGAGCTGCCGTGAAGAGCGCGCGACTGTGTCCGTGATTTTTATTTGGACCACTTGTGCGTTTACTTAAATATGTTAAATGTGTCATACGAAGATCCCCGAGTCATTCCAAAGTGTTGATGTCGCCCACCCAGGAATTTTAGGCTGTAGGAATCCGTCCCGCAAGCTTCCCCTGAATCTTGCGGAAGTCCTATGCAGAATTTTCCCCAGAGGAAAAAAGCACCCACTGCAACGACTTGCCTAAACCTAATATATTTCAATCGTTTGTAGTAGTCAGTAGGTGGCCCCTTATAAGATGGATCAATGACCTTGTGAACCGGTAGTTGTGGCGGTCTTTAGAGGGAGACCTTTTTCTTGCAGTGGACGTCTTTCGGCTGAAACCTAATATTGTACCTAAAAAATAGTAACAACTTTGTTCTTTTCGGTTACAAAATTTATAAGCTTGCAGTCGACTATTATTGCAAAGCGGTATTTGATTAACGTAAATTCGATAATGAAATACCGGTTGGCAATAATAACAAAAATAAGTCAACCTAATTAGATAATTAGGGTGACTTATTTTTACTGCTGCTACATGAGCGATTACACAGTTTAAATGATTCGCGGTGAAGTATTAAACTTTAATCGTGTTCGCATTTCCACGGACAAATTGACGTTTACAGTGTTGTCATAATTTGACACTTTTTAAATAGCCATGTACCACAATTTAATTTAATGTTATTAGGTGGCATACGCGATTGGGGTGGCGCAGCCTCTTTCCATCACCGTGTTCGATTACGGCACCTCGCACAAAACTCAACAACAGCTTCTGTCTATCGTACAGAAGAACTTTGACCTCAGACCGGGAAAAATTGTCAAGTAAGTATTGTCTAATTAGTGAGAGTATATCATTAACTCTTAAATCTATGCAAGCCTAGTGTGAAATAATAATTATCATTCATTTTTATTGAGTTACGGTTAAAATTATCATGATATAATGAAAACCATGTATTATTAGTTAATTAGCACTTCTCAAGAACCTTTTATTAGCACTCTTTTCATAATGGAACATGAAGGTTGTTTATTCCTTTTATTAATATTTGCTATTGTTTTAGGGAACTGAACCTCAGAGCGCCGATATATCAGAAGACGAGTACCTATGGTCACTTCGGGCGAGAGGGCTTCCCGTGGGAGAATCCCAAGCCGCTTGTTGTAGAATGACTTCAGACTTCAGATTTAGACCATTGTAAATATTTCACCAGTATGCTATAAACACTTAATGTACGTCGTGTGTAATTGTAGCGAGAACGCCAAGATTGTCGGTGGTGTCTCTCATTAGACGATTAATGTTTATGTGACTAGAACCTTGACAATGGAACCGTTCTATGGCGCGGGCAACGATCACGACGGTTACATTTCCAAGGTTCCTTGTAATTTTTAAGTATTCCCTAGGTTATTAGATACATAGGTTTAACACGGTACCGTCATTTCTGAATTTGAGTTAGTTCAGGGGTTTTAATGGCAGTCCTATTATTTAAGGTGACGTGTTTAGCTCCCGATTCATGAATTTGTTTATTATGTTTTCACTGCCCGATTGTTTATATAGTTAAGATGAACTTTCCAATGGTTGCAAAATATTTACTTAATTGTGGACTGCCTACTCTCGAATGTTCTTCGTTGTGCGCTTTACGACGTAAGTGCTATAATTATCGGTAGAGTAGACTACTTCCCTGGTCGCGTCACAGTAGAGCGAGTGGGAGTCGAGCGGTCGCTACAGTATCGTTTCGCTTTCCTTCGCTCCACTGCAAATATTGTGCTGCGCAGAGAGGTGTTCCATGATATCTTTTTATTCTATTTCCAACATTAGCTAAAGTGTGATGTGCTATGAAATATTATATAGTTAGTAAATTTGAATGTTGGTAATCATCTCATGGGTGGTACATTTTGTGTTGTGTTTCCGAAAAGGAACGACGTGGAAAAGAGCCATTTTGAAAACACACCGACTAGTCCAGGGCAGTAGTGCACTGTGCATTTACTCCTATTGTAATTCTGCCAGTAGGTTATTTAGGCGAAATGCTAGCCGTACATTTTGACATTTAGGAATTAACTTAGTTTTTAACTATTGCGTAGGGCGGTTAGTGGACTATTTCCGACAATATTTTTCGATCTGTTTCAACTTGGACCTGTTAAAGTTTCTAATTGACTTCTGTGGATTATCGATTTGTCAGATTGTGGAATTTAAACTTAATAAAATATACTATCCCGAAGTACTAACGGGAACAGGGTGTTTTATTTATCTACTCATTTAAATAATATTATTCTTTTAAAAGAGCATACACAAGACCATATATGAATGTGGCTCTGCTAGAAAATGCCGGCCTGGTTAAACTTGTCCTTATAACTTTCGAATAGCGAACTATGATATTTAGCGACAACTCTTTTTGTCATGTCAAACATGATGATGTGATGAGGGGTTGGGAGCACGAAAACGTTTGTGAACGTCAAAATGGCGGGATATTAACTTATTTTTTTGAAAATCTAATTACCAGTATTTGGTACCAAATTGGTACTATTTGCTAACTTTATTAAAAAAATAAGTAGTTCCAAGGTGCTTGAAGATATTCCATAATAATAGTGATCCCCATCTTGACGCAGCAAGATGGCGGGATCAAGGCTATAAATCAAAAATAATGATCGTATCAATATACTGTCTAGACGAAGATTTAGTACCTAAATTGGGACCTTCAAAAGTAATCGCATTATATTAAATACAATTACCGTTTTTAATTAATATTTTTTTTTTATAAATTATGTACGAACGCCTGAATAAAAAAGTTTAGCAGTTGTTTCAACACATTGCTTATATATTTAAAGTAGGCGTTAAAATACAAAATAAAGAAAATCGTTAGCAGCCACATCTTGGAGTGATTTGGGAGGTGTATATAAGATATAAAACGTTGATGAAAGCTTTTTGCATTACATGTTTAAAAATTTCATAGCACACTACTTTTTTCTTAGAATTTAAATAAATGTGACTTATTATTATTACGACATATCCTTATATCTCGGAAACCGTTAATCTTAATGTTAATTCTAAAATTTAGGTCCAAGAGAAAATTTAGGTGACAAGGATGGCATAATAACTCGCAAGCGTCAAGGTAACTAAAAATTTTTCGTGCCTAGCTCTCGTATCTCAAATCGTGGTAGTGAGTGGCCCTGCCAGGGTGTACCATACAGGTATCTACTCCGACATAATGACAAAACATCGGTGGTTCCCTTGATTATGGGTGCTGCGAACGGTGACAATGCAAAGCAATGTTCTTTTTATTTGTCTTTCTTTTCTTAAACCACGAGGCAAGGTAACTTAAGTGCTTACTTAAATTATTTTGAATTAGTTACACAGAACCACTGAAATTATATATTAGTAAAGTATTTATACGTAGATAGGTACTAATTTATACGTACTAGTTGCAAACACAAACTAAGAAATTTGTTAGTAAATTTCCTGTTATTATCATGTTCTTACAGTCTTTTACTCGAAGACTGTCATTGGCAACTAGGAAGTTAATTAAGTGGCATTTTACATTGCATAATATAAAATGGGTAAATTTTTGCCGTTTTAACGATAAGTTAAGTATGTTTTAACCCTAAACATAATTATTGCACTTATCGTAAGGACGACAGATTTTATATATTTAGGTAACTTCAAACGATTGACAAAGTACAGAAACTAATTACTATCACAAATGTAATTGGTGAAAAAACCCTAAAAGTAAGAACCCTATATTTTCTGTCTGACTTTCGGAAAACATTCATCATTTAGAGAGCCATGATGCCACCAGTCTTCGTGCTGTTTGCTGGACATTTGTCATTCTGATTGTGTCTGTAGCTCTCCAATTCAACATGTCGAAGCAATGCGATGCCCTGTTGACAAATAAATCATGCATCTATATTATATACGTAAGTATTTTACATAGATTTAAATTTGAACTATTTCAATTTAAAAGAAAAGTTGCATGACGAGGAATATCGCCCTTATCCTATTCAAATGTGTGTTACCAGTGATGATATATGGATCAGAGACGTGGTCTCTTACAATAGGTCTCATAAAAAAGCTCAGAGTTGCTCAGCGAGCTATGGAGAGAGCTATGCTCGGCGTTTCTCTACGCGATCGAATCAGGAATGAGGAGATTCGTAGAAGAACCAAGATCACCGACATAGCCGTTAAGATTAGCAAGCTGAAGTGGCAATGGGCGGGCCACATAGCGCGTAGATCGGACGGGCGTTGGGGCAGAAAGATTCTAGAGTGGAGACCACGTATTGGCAAGCGCAGCGTGGGACGACCGCCTGCCAGATGGACCGACGATCTTGTGAAAATCGCAGGAAGTCGTTGGATGCAGGTGGCATCGGACCGGTTACGCTGGAAAGCGATTGGGGAGGCCTATGTTCAGCAGTGGACAAGTATAGGCTGAGATGATGATGATCCTATTCAAATAGGTACCTCTGCACCGCTTTCGTTTGAAGCAAATAATTATTTCATGCTCCTGCCGGACATGCGTCGTAATGCGTTAATTAACCCGCTAATAAAGACATTGCGCAGATGTAGCCAATGTTTTATGCGTTTATTGGGATGCGTCCACTCCTTAACGCAGGTGGGCAGTAGTAGCATCATAAGTACTATTTGCAACTCTATTTATATACGATAAGCTGGAGCCGATCTCCAATTTGTGCTGACTAATAAACATTGATATCAATGAATGTTTTATAAAATTACTGTTGAATTCACAGAAGAATGAAAGTTCGTTTTATTACCTAGGTACGTCATAAGTCGGTGAAGTTTCAGTAAGGTCGCGGTCGTACACGCCGAGCGCTCGCCACGGGTCGATATGTCCGTGAATATTTATAGTGTTGTTTACTTCGGGCTCCAGAGCACCAAAAATCAAGTTTACGCGTTCCACGGCATCGTAAACGAAAGCCTCGTCAAATCTGAATGATTAAACGTAAAAAAAGTAAAGTTATTATTATTAATATTTATGTATTGACTGCCTCGTTGGTCTGGCGGCGTATAAAGGGCGTAGCGATCATGTGGTCCTGAGTTCAAATACTAGGTCGAACTATGTGTAGTTTGTGCCCGGCATAATGGCAAGAGGCTCGCCCCCTATTACATTGGAGGTTAACATAGTCGGCGCAAGGTGGATATAGTACACATTATATCACTGCCGCCATACTTGAAGAATGTCAATGTGACGATGTTCTGTGGATTATTTATTTTATTTATGTAGTAATCATAGTCACCTGCCGAAAGACGTCCATTGCTAGACATTAGACTTCCTAAAAAACACCACGAGGACCAGCTTATTTTATCCGCGACCTTCATCAGGTCATCGGATCGAATTGTGGAATGCCTGCCCACTCTACCTCTTCTGGTAGGTGGACGCAACTTGAAAACATTTCTGCCCCAATAGCCGTCAGTTCTTCGGGACACTCTTTCACAGACATAATAAAGCACTAGGCCTGTCTACTGCTACTTAAGTTTAGCAATTCTCAGATCTAAGTCTATGCATCAGAGGAAAAAAAAACAATTGTTAGATTTTCTAGTTCTAGTTTATTGTCAATTTTCATGAATAGGTCAACGGAAAGTACCCTACAGGTTTTGACGAGTGAGTATAAATAAGCGTGTCTTCTGATTGCATTGACTTAAAAGTCTGTGCCCGTTTCGGAGAAAAAGGACCAGGATAGACAAAGAACAAAGTCATCTTATAGGGATTCCGTTAGTACTTACCTTTCATCAAAAATTCTCTTACATACATCCACGTAAAATTCCACACTGAGCCAAGTCAAGTTGTCGAACACCGTCCCTGACCGCGGCGCGGTCTGGTAGTATCCGTATTCAGTGCAAGTTTGGTAATACCAAGCGCGCGCTGAAATTAAAACATCGAGTTTGGTATAGATGCAAAAATTAAGTCTCTCTTAGGACAATCAGCAAAGGTTGTCCTGAAGAACCAAGGAGAACAGGAATACTACTTTGTAGTTTTAATGAAGCAAGCCCAATTTGTTAAATACATACATTGTGTATCACGGTACGGAATCTAGCAGGTGTATTAATTTACAGGCGCACCTTGGTTGGTGCCTATATCGTGCAGCAATAAGTATTTTTTAGCCTGTTTTACTGTCCCACTCCCTTTATATCTCCACATATGTTGATCCATTGACATTTCGCATAGGCAAGGGTTCCAAATCGTCGCGCCACCCTTTCCTAGGGGTTACTCTAGCTCATCGTCTTGGGTATCCAGTTGGTAACGGCGTTTGCCCACCTCTGCGAGTACATGCATGCTACGTGACCAGCCCGCTCCCACTTCAGCTTTACTGTTTTCATACTTACGTCCGTAATACGAGTAATGGGGCAGTGTAGTATTTCTGACGTGGTGGATCCGTTTGACACCTAATATATTGCGCTCCATATCTTTGGCAAATCTTAAGTTTGGATTTCTGTTGTTCAGTTAATGATCATGTTTGCGCACTTTAGGTTAGAACAGACAAAATACACATACCAACGAGTCTACATTTACCTACTAAAATATCAGTAGGGTATGTGCTTCAGAGAATGAAACCTTAAGAAAGTTTCCAACTTTATAAAATCATTTCATTGGGTTACCGTTACGAATTACGGTTCAAATTTATATTTTAGTATTAGGAATAAGTTTAACATTATGAATTTAGTCATTTTTATAACAAATAATGTGTTAACTTTAGTTATTCAGCATTAAATCCAAAATGACCCGAGAAACCCCAGTAAATGAACATAGTAAAACCAGTAAATTACTAATACTGTCCCACCATTGGGCACGACTTCCTCTCAAACTGAGAGGGTCTCAGGCCATAGTCCACCACGGCTGGCGAACTTCACACACCTTCGAGAAACTCCTGAGAGTTTCATGCCTGAGCATGCAGGTTTTCACACGATGTTTTCCTTCACCGTTAAAGCAAGTGATTTTGAAGTTAATTTTGAATATTTTTAATTAGCTAAAAATGGTGGTTATAAAATAAATAATCTTTAAAAATCAACTACGCAACAACGTTATACACCCATGAAAAATTAAAGTTACTATGAAGAAATCAAGGTTTCATAAGTAAACCAGTTAAATAGTTATATATATAACCATATATAGTTATGGTTATATAACAGGTTATATTCATAAAAAAATTAGCGTTTTTTTAAGGAAATGTAATCATATTCATACGCCTACTCTAAATCAAAAAATAAACAATAAAATGTATTGAGCAGAATTAAAAGTCATGTTCCTAATGTTACTGATACACCGATTCCTTTGAATCACTGTATTATTAGAAATTGTCATCAATAATCTTGAAGTGCCACTATGCCAGTCCGTCTCAAGGATTAAAGTCCGAAACCAATCTAATTAAAGCTAAGTATGTGACAGGGGAATGTAATATCTCTGAAACTGTTTAATGCTGCAGTAGACATCTTGAAGCTACTGGAAAAGACACGGCATTAATATCAACAACAAGTACATCTCTCAGCTTCGGTTTGCCAATGCTACTATTGTTATGGCTGAGACTGGAACTACTACGCTAGATACTACTACGCTACGCTAGATAACCCCAATGGAGTTCCTCAACTAATTGGTCTAAAAATTAACACTGACAATAAATGGATAAAGTTTATGTCAAACATCCATTTTATACGCGCTCCTGTGAAGATTGAAGACTCTACACTCAAAGTTGTAGACGATTGTGTATAAAAATAAGACAAATAGTTTAGTTGGGTAGACCCACCTTCGAAAAAGTGGTCCAACTAAGTTACGCCAAAAGTTCATATCCTAAATACTGCAGTCTTTAATCAATGTGTCTTTGGTGACATACTATGGCACTGAGGTCACTAGATTTAGAAGCCAAAGGAAGAGCGACGCTGAGAGTTTCCTTATAGGATAAAATCTAAAATAAAGAGATCCGTAGGAAAATCAAATTCAACGACATAACTTGCAATATTGCCAAATTTATGTGGCAATGAGAGAAGTGTATCATTCGTAAAACTAATGGTCGTTGTGGCAGAAAGATTCTCAAATGATGAACACGTATCGAAGGGCGTGGAGTGAACAGGCCTCGATGGACCAATGACCTGATAAAGGTAGCGAAATAAAGCCGGAGAACAAAATCGGAGTCTCGTCTCTTGTAATAAACCCGTCTCGTCTTTTGGGTGATAAATAGCAAGTTCAATCTTTTATCAACGGCAAGTTCGGGTGAAAAACCTAGTTTGTCAGAGAGCTTTATTTATTTCATTATTTAGAGTAGATATGGAAGTATTAAAATCAAAAATCATTTATTTGTTTAGGCCAATACATAAGCACTTACAAACGTCAAAATTATTACATTTTTACATCTACCACCGGGTCGGAACGCGGCCTCCACTTAGAAGATCTGGCGAGAAACTCAGCGGGCCAGTCGTTTGGCCTTTCCGATAACCACTTCTTTTTTTTTAAATTGTATTATACAGTATTGTTTAATTTTGCTGATTGAGGAGCTGCTTAAACCCAATCTGTTTTATCGTCAAGATAATCCGAAATTTTGTAGTAACCTTTCTTACACAGTCTAGTTTTGATTATAATTATAATTGATTATAGGGTAATTTGTTGTAGAAGCGTATACATTGCCCCATGAAAGAATTACTAATTCTGTGGAGACGAGTAAAATGTACAATAAGATCAGCTTTGTTCCGTGTATTAAAATGATGAATGTCGTTATAGTTTTCAAAGCTACTGATATTTTTTTAACATATAGAAGACTAGCTGTACCCGCGACTTCGTCCGCGTGGAAGAGTGTCTTTGGGTAGCATTTTTAATTATTTAGGCTAATTATTTTACAAGTAAGACACATACATATAAATACTTTAATTATTATAGCTATTTGCAGTGTAGCACACTTAGGCATATTTCCGCACATACACCGCGCCATGCCACGCCGCGCTATACAACTTTTCATCCCCCCCTTTCAACCCGTTACAACCCTTTTTTCGCATAAAAAGTAGCCTATGTCCTTTCTCAGGCTCTAGACTATCTGTGTACCAAATTTCATTGAAATCGGTTTAGTAATTTTGGCGTGAAAGCGCGACAGACAGACAGAGGGACGGACGGTTACTCTCGCATTTAAAATATTATTAAGGATTAAGCATTTTTATATATAAATTGTGAGGTAACAGTTAGAATATTTATTTCTCTAAATTTTTTCTTAAGGGAAGCTCTTGGGGCCAAATTGTAAATTGCTCGAACAGCCCTTTTCTGCAGAACGAAGATGGTGTTTAGTACTGCAGAGCTTTCCTATAGCAGTATGCCATATGACATAATACTATGAAAATAAGCGAAATAAACAAGTCTAGCTGTCTCAATATCAGTTAAAAACCTAATTTTCTTTACGGCATATGCCGCTGAGCTTAACCTACCAGACAATTGTTCAATATGGGGGCCCCATTGTAATCTGGCATCAATATTGATGGGATGGGATTACGATGGGAATTACCTAGAAAAACAGATGACTCTACAAGGTCTAAATCCACGCCATTTATTTGTACATTTTTTTTTTAAAACGTGGCCCCACAGTAGGATTTATTCCTGTGTCGTGGGTGCGTTTACAAACATGAAAATTCACATACACAAATACCCAGACCGCAACAAATAATTGTGGATCACACAAAGATTCGTCCCGTGCGGGACTCGAACCCGCAACTATTAGACGCAGTGGGCAGATCGGCTTAAGCTCTTAACCACTGCGCTACCTGTCTTACATTAGGCGTTGTGAATTTAATACATTTTGTTTTCTTCTCATTAAGGAGAAGATTATTAATGTTGAACCAATTAACAACCTTAGACAGTGCGTTGTTCACATCGTCATAACTAAGCAGCTGTCTCTTAATTTTGAATAATAGAGATGAATCATCTGCGGATGTATTATATAATAGGTAAGTCATTTATATATATGAGGAATTGAAATGGACCGAGACTTGAAACCTGGGGCACGCACATTGTCACATCATAACCGGGAGATCGTTTTCCATTAACATCGACCTTTTGAATTCTATCACACAGATAAGAAGTCAGGTCGAGAGCCCTGATCCTAATTCCATAATGGTGTAATTTCCTGAGAAGAGTTTCATGATGGAAGTCATCAGTCAAAAGCCTTAGACAAGTTGCAGAATATACCTAAAGCATCCTGCGAGTACTTTCAGGACTCAAAAATATTCCTCATTAATTCAACGCCTGTATCAGTAGATGAGCGATTCTTAGTGAAGCCAAACTGGTTTTCGTGAAGTAGTTTATGACTACTAAAGTGGCTTAACAGCTGATTTAAGATAATTTTTTCAAATCCTTTACTTAACGTAGACAACACAGAAATAGGCCGAAAGTAATTTAGATCTGATGTGCTACCCGATTGGAACAAAGGAATCATTCTACTAAGTTTCATAAGAGCAGGAAATATACCACGAGCAACACAACCGTTGAACACAGATGGGGGGCAATAATATGAATTACATAACTAATAGTCTTTACAGACAGCCCCCATATGTCCGCCGTGTTTTTAATATTTACATTATTAAAAGTATTTATAATGTCTTTCCCACTGACATCCGAAAATTCAAATGATGCGCCGCATTTAGAAATACTTTGTTTAAGAAGCGACTCAGCCAAAGTACAAGACGACGTTAGAGTTTTAGTTGACAACAAAGGAATATTAGAAAAAAAAAGTTTTAAACTCAGTTGCCACTTCCTGATCCACCATCACGTTTTCATCACCAATAGGGAATATGCGTGTATTTTTTTTATATTTTTATACGATAGATTACATCAACATATAACTGCATAAAAAATTTAAGTGTCGAAACAAAATGTAAAGGGCAAAAAAAAATGTTGAAGATAGCAAACAGATAAGAGCATTTTAAACGCCCGACATTTTGGCGCGCTTGGCGTGACGTCAAAGTCTAATAACAACCAATTAGTGAACAGCTGTAGAAGTATTTTCACGCCTATATTTCCCAGAGGGGGTGGCAGAGGGGTACTGGGTACACACACGTTTCGCCGACGATGTTAGGTCCCATGAAATAGGGGGCGAGCCTATTGCCATATACCGGGCACAATTCCAGACTCCGGACTTATACTGGGAAGTTTTCGCTAGAGAAACTACACTTGTCCGACCTAGGATTTGAACCCAGGACCTTGTGATCACAAAGCGATGCGCTTTGCCACCAGACCAACGAGGCAGTCGATTTATTTTGTGTTTTGCGACTATTATACAATGGTACAACACTGTGTTGTGCCTAGATGTAAAAATACAATAAGAAATGCACCCGATAGGTGCGGAGACATAAGGAGAATGTGGTGTAAAATCAGAAAAAGATACATGGTATCTCCATCAACTTGTTTATATTGCTGCGAAGATCACTTCAACGTAAGAATTAACTTAAATAATTTAAACTAAAATTTTGTCTTTGTGTAAATCGACAACAAAAAATAACAATAAAACAACTAAATAGCAAACATCCAACAAATATGCACTTGTTGACATTTGTATTGTAGCCTTTGACGTCATATTCGATCTGACCAATAACGTGGCGTTCCCGCTTCTTTGAATTTCCCACTAATTTTTTGTACTTTCATTAATTATTTTCTTAATAAAAACTAATGTTATTAACAAATATTGGTATAGACATTATTCTAATGCGATAAAGTTTGTAAAAAAAAATATTTGACCCGTATCTGAATTACACGCATATTCCCTATTATCAAATTAAAGTCTACCGGTAGCCTACCGGTTTCACTATTAATGAAGTTCCAAGTCATTTTAATTACATTACCGGATTGTTTAATTTTATTTCTTAAGTAAATAGAATTAGCACGGGCACAGGCTCTTTTAAAAAGTTTAGAATGATTTTTAACATATTCTATAAATTGTGGTTTATGGTTACAAGATTTTTCATCATAAAGTACATATAACCTCAATCTACTTTTATAAATACCACAGGTTGCCCAGTCACTAAAGCCTGTACGATGACCAACTATGACATGTTTAGGATTACAAATGTTATTAAATTCAACACTGATAAGGTGGAACAGTGAGTTATATAAACCGTTTGGGTCATCCTGGCAGGGCAACTTGGGTACTCTCTCAATTAAATTGCATTTAAAGCGCTCTAAGCGGCCTACATTCATTGGAGCATAGCTAACTTTTTCCTTTAAACCTTACTAGTCCTAGGGAACACAAACAACCGACCGCTATGATCAGATTCTAGTTTATTTATTACAGAATAATAACTAGGTCTAACATTAGTGAAAATATTTTCAATACATGTTGCACTAGTAGCAGTTACTCTAGTAGGTTCCAAGAAAACATTGTTATAATATACGATTTTAAAAGGGTTATGAACTTCCTAGTAAGAATATTGTTTTCTAATAATAGCTACTGTTTTATTTGAAGTGGAGGTTTATATAAAATGTCCTCCAATAATTATCATAAGGTGAAGAAGGAGGTCTGTATACGCACACAACAATAAACCGCTCAGACTCAATACATGCAACTTCCATAACTCTTTCAACAGATAGGCTCACTATGTCCTTACGTTCTTTAAATTTAATATTATTATTTATGATTATTAAAGAGCCACCATGTATCATATTAACTCTGCTGAAAGAGCTCGAAACCTGGTGATTTGTGATATTGAACATGATCTGATTACTTTTAAACCAATGTTCTGTAATACAAAGAATATCTATTTTGCAACCATTCATGAATAATTCAATTTCCAAATCATTACTACAAAATATCCAGTGTATGAACACTGGATATTTTGATGGACCAGGTTAATTAAATTTTGTTTTCTGCTAAATACTTCATGAGTATTAGAGCTAGAGGATGTCTCTATTGTCTTAATGTGTAATTTAATTTATTAGAAATGTCAAAATTTTCATTATTAAAAATGTCTGAAGTTAAATTACATATGTCAATATTATATTGCTCAATAGAAGCAACTTTGTTATTAGCCAAGTTCTTGGCTGATGTATAAAAAAATATGAAAGCGAACTAGCTATCTGCCTTTTATAATATTTAGAAAGATAAAAATTATCTTTTGTCAAATCTTATTAACATAACGATAATGTCAATGACATGTATTTTGTCACTATTATTATAGGTATTTTGTTTCTAAATTGTGAAATGTCATATTCAGCTTATAAATAGCTTCATTTTCTACCTGTGGCAAGCTTTTGCTGTAGGGAAATGTAAACATTACAATTTTTGCTACCCTTAAATTTAGTAACAAATCATGATAGTGTAATAATTTTTTCTTGTTAACATTGACCCTATTTCCAACAAATATTAATAATGTATGGCCGGCGCTAAATTCAAATTTCAAAATTTTCTGCATTATCTCATGGTAAGATAAACCTGGGTAGCAAAAATTTATAATAAAATGTCCCTTGTCTCACAAAAGAGTACCCATATCTTTACCAATTTCATCACTAAACAATTTAATTTTTAATTTTGCACTACATGAGGTTTAGATTTAATTTTAAAAAGAACACCATCTTTTTTAATAGTCATTTCTCCATCAACAATAGCCTCAAGTGCTGTTTGTAGTGTTTGATGGGTAGGTATATTCAAACCTTTGATATTGTCAGTGCTAGTATTCATGGCATACAATAAAGCTATAAAAAAGGAAATGATGAATTAAATATTAACATTGAGGCTTAAACTAAAATCCGATTTAGTTCAAAAATGTTGTATTGTGATATTAATTACATTCAATTCATACTAAGACTAACGAAGGATCTGAATAAAAATGCCTAGTTCTTTAACTGGCTTTTATGAACTAGTAAATGAACATACCCGTCACAATATTGGTTAAAAGAGTCTTAATCGATTTTTAAAGCTCCTTCCAAAATATAAATTTTGTAACACAAGAATAAATTACATAAATAACTAAAAATAAGAATTTGTCTATACTCCAGTAAATGAACTCTGATGGTGGTAATGTTACTAATAGGGATTCTGCGTATTAGTAACATTACCAACATGACTTTTAATCCTGCCAACTAACAATTATAAGGTATTAAAATAGTATTTTTGCTGTAGACTAGGCGTATGAATGTGAATAATGATTACGTTTCCTTAAAAAACACAATTTTTTATTCAATATTACTGCTTAGAGCTATAATTATACCAGAGATGCTTTCAACTATTAAAACCTTTATATCTTCAGACTCAAGTTTTGTTTCTGTTTTATATTTTTTGTATGTCTATAACGTTGTAGCGTGGTTTATTTTCAAAGAATTATTTATTTTATAATCACCATTATTAGCTAAATAAAAATATTAAAAATAATGTTCATTTACTGGTTTCACTATGTTAATTTACTGGTGAATTTCGTTCATTTACTGGGGTTTTTGGGGTCATTTTGGATTTAAAGATGAATAACTAAAAAGTACACATTATTTGTCATAATTAAAAATGACTAAATTCCTAATCTTAACCGTATTCTTAATACTAAAATATAAATTTGAACTGCATCCCTTAACATAACACACTGAAATGATTTTTTAAAGTTGGAAAGTTTCTTTATGTGTTCATTCACTGGAACACTTACCCTATACAACTGTCTTTTAAAACATAAAATAAAAATCACAAAGACTTCAATTGTGGCTAAAAAGTTAAGTCAATGATGTCATGCCGGACGGATGTCATTAATTCCATATCAACAATTTTTCGAAAACTCGACGTCGCTACTTTGAATGCTCATAATTTCGAAATGAACCATTGAAGTAAGAATTTTTTATTTTATATAATATAGGAAAATAAGTTGGCTTTAGGAAAAAAAATCCATTGCATAGAGATATCTCAATTTCTTAATTTAAAAAAAAAATCTGCGTTTTGTCCATTCACTGGGGTGTGATCATTCACTGGAGCACTTGCCCTACTTCTTATGGATGTCTAACTATTAAAATGCGTAAAATTTTTAAAAATGTTACGCTTTGGCGATTTTCGAATTTTATCAAAGTTTTATTAGCGAATGATTGACGAAGTTAACATTTGGATTAATTTTGTCCAACTCTTTTTTAATATATATGTCGGCGTGGATATTATCTATAGCAAATAGTGCGCGGGTCGTCCGCTAGTCAGCGCTACGGCCGCGTGCTGACGGAACGCGAGAGTCAACGGGATTTTGAATTAGGAAGATGAACAGAACATGGAGAACGATGCGATGACGACGGGTCAAAATGGTCGTCCTGCCCTTTTGATAATTAAATGGTTAATATTGTGTTTCATGTGGATAAGTAATGGTTGATATTGTGTTTCATGTGGAGGTAAATTGCGGTGGTGATAATGTCACAGTGGTACCTCGATGTTGGGACCAGCTGGACATGTGGTGGTGACGATTAATAATGATAATAATAACTCATTTAATTCAGGCAAATAAGGAGTCATTTTGGGAAAGTAGTCATTTTGAGAAAGTGGTCATTCTGAGCCTATATAAGGTTACTAGATTTGGTGGTTGATGATGCTGAAGATGTCGGTAAATATTATGTGCAAAATGTAAACAAGATTTACTTTCAGGTCCGAAGGAATGGTTAACGAAATGTGCGCATGATTAGCGCCCGAGGACGGGCGCATGTCAGGTTGGCCGTGTCGGCGTGGTTATTATCTGTGGCAAATAGTGCGCGGGTCGGCCGCTAGTCACCGCTACGGCCGCGTGCTGACGGAACGCGAGAGTCAACGGGATTTTGAATAAGGAAGATGAACAGAAAATGGAGAACGATGCGATGACGACGGGTCAAAATGGTCGTCCTGCCCTTTGGATAATTAAATGGTTGATATTGTGTTTCATGTGGATAAGTAATGGTTGATATTGTGTTTCATGTGGATAAGTTATGTGATTAAATAACTGATGGGCAATTATTGTGTTTAGCTGTTTGGAAACCTAACCCCGCGCATGTCTGAGTCTAAAGATTGAGCTCTTGTGCTAGTTGGTTGGCCATCTGACGACATATATAAAATAATAAGTGCAATAGTTTTCACTTACAGTTAGTTGGTTGCATATAAGTTGCAATAAATTCTTCGTAATTTAGGTTCCAGCAATTATTTTGCAGGTTTCTAATCGCTGCGATATATCCGCCAATTTTCTGCATAGGAGTTGATCCTGTATAAATATAAGCGTTATCATTCTTTGCCAAAAGTTCAACGTTATATTATATAGTGACTACCTTACTTATTAGGTACAAGTAGAACTTTTAAGAACGGATTATGTACCATGTTGGTTATAAAAGAGATGGGCAAAATGTAATCAGATTAAAGATTACAATTGCATTTTGTAATATTCAATCACGAAACAAGATTAAAAGTGTAATCGTAATCGTTATACATTACAAAATGTAATCTATTTGTCTATCTATCTATATCATCACGCCAGATCCCTTGCGGGGTAGGCAGAGAGTACAGAGTTTCAACAGGTTCTTTCCTTACATACCTCTCTGGCTTCCTCCACTCTCGTAGTTCTTCTCACAAAATGTAATTGTAATCTTTAATCATTAATACACCATCACGCCTATATTTCCCAAGCGGGGGTGTATATAATCATTAATCTGATTATATTTTGCCCATCTCTGCTTATAAAACTGTCTTGGTGCCGACTAGGACACAAGACAAAATAAGTAAAATACCTCCTTAAAATAGCGGCCGAGAAGATTAAATCAGCCTATACTGTCCCAGTGCCGAGCATAGGCCTTATCTCACAAATCGAGGTGAGAGAGATTGGAGTATACTCCACCACGTGGGCCTAGTGCGGATTGGTACAGGCAGATTTGTAGCCATCTTCTGTTGGAACCTATTAAGCTTAAGCCCCCTTAAGTCTTTCATATTGGCTCAACGACTACCATATTAAGTGCTAACCGGGATCAATGGTTTAACATGCCTTCTAAAGCACTTCCTTCTTATAATAGTGGAAAAGAAGAGCATACCATAAATTTCAGTATTAAAATTGTTACATATCGCCAACAAGCTTCCAGGATTAGCCTGTTGCACAGATGTTGAGAAGGTCCAACTGATAAGCCCCGAGAAGTAACCCAAATCGAATCGATTGTCGTAGTCGAGAGGTGAACATAGTCTGTAAATAGATTATTACTAAAATTATGTCATATCTATGCGTAGGCCATATAATGATTACCTATGTAGAAAGTAGAGATAGGCAAAATGTAATCAGATGAGTGATTAACGATTACAATTACATTTAGTAATGTTTAATGATTACGATTACATTTTTAATCTTCAATCATGATTAAACATTTTAAAATGTAATCGTAATAAATAATCTGATTACATTTTCCCATCTCTGGTAGAAAGTAGAGATGCACCTATTATACTTTTAGTATTCGACATACGGTATTCGGCACAAAGCCCGTAGTATGGCGAGCTTTGGGGGAGGCCTTTGCCTTGCAAGGACGTCTTTCGGCTGATAAAGATCACGATTCGGCTAATAATTTAAGATATTCGTATTCAGACGAATTATTCGGTTCTATCTCTAAGAGATTAGATTAATAATATTAGCCCTGTTAAGAAACTATCCCACCGTTGGGCACGGGCCTCCTCTCAAACTGAGAGGGTTTAGGCCATAGTCCACCACGCTGGCCCAGTGCGGGTTGGCGAACCTCACACACCTTCGAGAAACTCTTAGGCATGCAGGTTTCCTCACGATGTTTTCCTTCACCGTTAAAGCAAGTGATAATTAGTTTTTAATACGCACATGCTTTCAAGTAGACAGAGGTGCGTGCCTGGGTTTGAATCCGAGACCTCTGACTTTGCAGTCCAACGGCGTAACCACTAGGTTATCACTGCATAGAGATTAGATTGTCTGGTGAATATTGAAGGTTTATAAATGTTAACAATACTGAACAGATGTATTTTGTCAACATCAGCTTAATCTTTAACCTTTTTGTTACGAAAAATAATAAAACAAATGCTTCTCCAGTTTGCTTCTTTTTAAAAACTGTAGCCCTACACTAGTAATTATTCCTGTGTCGCCGTTGCCTTTACATACATGAAATTCACATACACCGTTATCTAGATATTATAGATAGCAACAAATATTTGTCACAATACAGATTTCTAGTATCTCGCGCATTCGCTTAGAGCGCCTATACAATTTAAAGATCTTGATACTGAGAGAAAGTAACTCCGTTTATAAGGTTATACAGTATAATCTCATGGATACCTCAATGGTACTTTGTTCATAATAAGTCTTGAAGTTTTTAAGTAAATTTATTTACCTATATGCTGCTTCCAAAGAACGTCTACCGGTTTCCGTCTGCATAGCGGCAATAGTTTCATCTAATCCTTGTCTAATATGATTAATGCATTGCTCTCCACCCTCCGAAAAGAACGCCTCGTGAACCACCTCTAAGTAGCCTAAAATAGATTATTTTGGTTTATGTGAGTGTAATATAACGACGTGTCCAACGCACAAAGTCCTTTAATCAAGTATTTATATTCGGCATAAATAACCTTATGGATGGGCACGAAAGTTGCAAATGCCATTTATCTTGTTTGGTATAAGTATCTTTGTGGTATAGGTCAATAAAGGTAAGTAATATACACGTATACTTACCTCTAAATAACCTCATAAGCTTTCGTATGGGTATTGTACAACGCCGAGTTCTTAATGGTACGTAATGAACAGAACTTACTCGGAATACAAATATTCGTTTTGGAAAATACGAAAAAAGTCTCAGCCCGCATTGGTACGAGCGCTTTTTCAATACACGTGTTTGAAGCACTGGAGAGGCTTTTGTGCTGTAAGCGCTTTCTCAAATAGTTGTGCATTCCATTTCGCTTTTTAAATAAGCGATCATGCGAATGAGGGCTTAGGAATATTGATGAGTAGTTTCTGCCCGCGACTTCATCCGCATTGACTTTAGACTGCAACCTAACATTTTTCCAGGATAAAAAGTTCTATGTGTTAATCCAGGTAATGAACTATCTGTGTGCCGAATTTCATTCAAATCCGTTTAGCAGTTTTTGCGTGATTAAGTAACAAACATCTAAACATACAAACTGACATTTTTGATATTAGTAGGAAGTAGGATATTCGGTCTACTCGAAGTATTCAAATTTGGCTTTTTGTAATAATAACGATAGGGATAGGAATTATTTACAATGGTGGTTGATTCTGATTAGGTAGGTACCTACTTTGCCAATAGTGATGATTGATTGTCACTACCTTATTTATGATATATGATGATATGGTAAATGAGTTACCATTTATCTACCTGTAAAATCTACCTCTCCTTTAATAGGGCCACTTGAAGCGATAGTTCCCAGCACCAAGTGTGGATACCGCTGCTTGAACCACAGCACCATATTCGCGGCGTACGAACCCCCGTACAATATAACTTCGCTGTCAGCAAATCGTGGTTGCTTCTTCATCTCCTTTATAAAGTAAGCAAGATCTGCTAGCGCTTGATCGACATTGAGAAAACGCAAATTTTCTGCTGTCATATTTGTCCTGTAATTAAATGCAATATTTTATAAGTGTGCCTCGTTGGTCTAGAGGCGTATAATGAGCATAGCGATTATAACATCCTGGGTTCAAATACATTCGGCAAAAATGTAATTTTTCGATAGCTTCTTGAAGTTAGCATTGAACTCAGGATAATGGTAATGAGCTGGACCTAACATCGTGGGCGTAAAGTGTGTGTACACAGTATAACTCTACACCTGCTTGGGGAATATAGGCGTAACTCTGTTTATTTTTTTCCTCTTATTATTCTTATTAAGATTGTATTAATGAATGCGAAGTTGTCGCGTATTTGTCTCAATCTATCTATCTATCTATCTATAACCTCACGCCAGATCCCTTGCGGGGTAGGCAGAGAGTACAGTGTTCCAACAGGTTCTTTCCTTACATACCTCTCTGGCTTCCTCGACTCTCATAGTTCGTCTCATACACGCTCGCCGGTTACGGAGACTCTTAACTTTGTCTCAATTGCTATGAAAAGGCTCGACAGATGAAATCTTATGGAAAGTGTGTGTGTGTGATGATCTACGCTGTTGGCTGCGGAGCATTTACAGCTTCAACGGACAAGAGGGCGAGCTTGCAACCACTAGGCTCGATCCCGAAGGGCAAGGGGCACCTAGTTCAAGGGCGCCTCAAGGAGGAACGGCCGCGGCTTGGGCAGTCTCTATGGGGGAGGGCATATACTAGGTGTCTCGCCGTGGTGCTCTGCACCGGCCGGCGGGCAAGGAATTCTTCGACCTCGCCGGCGAGGTTGGAGTCTTATCCTGTGTGGGGTATCTGTATCCGAAAGAAGGGATGAAAGGGCATCGGGAATGTCGGTGCGAACATGCCGCGGCGGGCGGATGTGCGGTCCGAAGATCATGGTATTGTTTAGGGTGACCCCTAGATATTTGATCTGTTTGACCCATGGAATAGGTCGGTCGAACTTATGGAAAGATAGGTAGAAAACATATGTTCTAAAATGGCACAGGTACGCGCTATGTAGAATACGCTACGCTATATAAAATGTAAGGTACGGATGAGAAGTACGCAAAACGTTAAATAGATGAAAATACGAATCAATAGGTTCAACTACTCATTACTATCAAGACCCCCACATAGGTAGGTACACAGAAATCGTGATAATAAGGCACTCTAAGTTTCACCTATCTCTGCCTACCTAGACAGAATGTATAACATCCTATATAGATTTGACCGAGGCAGTAGGTATCGGTATAAGTAAGTAGTTTGCCAAATATGGTGCCAACTAAGTGTATAAAACTAGCCCCACATTAGGCATAATTATTGTCTCACGGGTGCATTTACAAATATAAAATTCACATACACAAACACCTAGACCGAAACCTATAGTGGGTCACACAAAAATTGGTCCCGCGCGGGAATCGAACAGCGACTACCCGACTCGCTGACTAGAGCGGCCTACGCTCTTAATCACTAGACCAAACCGTCGTCGAACCTTGAAATATCTAAGCTGGATATTTTAGATTATTTCGATATTAGATATTAAATTAAAAAATGTTAGTATAATATTAAAGAAATTATGGAAGATAAGTGGCAGCTAAATAAGTAGTAATAAACCAGAAATATGTACAGAACTATTTATACTAGTGGTCGCCCATTGGTCGAAATTCGACCATAATTAATTTAAATTATAAGTTTCAACATTATTAAGGTTCTATTGTCAAAGACTATACTTCTATAATCACAGATTTCGCCAAGGGTACACTGTTAATTTGCCAATTTTTTTCAAACAAATTATATGAAAATTAAAAAAAAAACAAAACATGATTAAAATAAAGATAACTTTTTTATGTAAGAAAAGAACCTGTTGGAACTCTGTACTCTTTGCCTACCCCGCAAGGGATCGGGCGTGATGATATAGATAGATAGATAAATAGAATACCTTTTTTTACTGTAACAAAAAACCATGCGATGAAGAAAATGCTGTCCATTGAACTTGACATACATATTTCGATACTTTAATTAATGATACAAAACTTCTTTGTAAGCGATGTTTTTTGTAAAACTCTATCATCGTTTGCTGGTTATGTTTGACATTCAGTAAGACTATAGATAAATAATTTGAACTGTATTGTGTCAAATACATGGTAGTGTGTGTAATGTTTTTTTCATTGATTTAATGTATGTTTTATGCATAATTTAAAAAAAAAATTAGCATTCTGCACTATAACGTAGTGATTATATTCTCTTTGTTCTGCACTTCTCTATATAAACTATAAGTGTGGGAAATTTCATACTCTTGCGTCAGCGCAATTTTCGTAAAAAGGTGTAGAAAGTTTTTTGCTTCACGTATTAATATATAGATTTATATTTAAGGAAAATTATAACAAGTCTTGCGACACCCTAGCAGGGTCATGTTTACACAAATTATAGCTAAGTCTGTAACTCGATGTACATTGTGCAATAAATAAATAAATTATTATGAAGAAATGAAAAATAAATTAGTTGGTATAATGAAATATTTTTCGATAGAAACCACAAATGAAGTAAGGAATATAGTATATAGCATATTAAAAACTGGGATTATTTTGGCACTTACCCAAAAGGTAACGTGTCGCCATAGTATCTATGTTCCGTGTATATTTGGTAGCCTCTGTTCTCTCGAGCCATTTCAAACATGTTACCAGCTCGCAACCAACCCTCGGCTATACTCCATTCCCCGCCGACCATGATAAATAAGGGATATCCATTACCGCCGAAAAACTGTTCGTTGTACATGTATCGCTATAAAATAATTAAACATGCAAATGTATAAGTGCCCATAGCACGGTACTCTAAACCATTTCGGAGAAGTCCGGAGAAGCTGTAAAGGCCCCGCGGCCAACAGCGTAGATCATTCACACACACACACACCAATACGGAGATATAAAGTTATTTTGTTTACAAACGGAACAGATGCATAGGCTTCAACTTCATAAAGTATCTTGGTTAAACCATGAATAGAAGAGATTTGAAATTATAACAATGTTCGTTAAAAATCGATTATTCTGATTGAACTACGAGTATTATAACAATATGCTTTCTCGTTCTTAAAAAAATATATAATTGAAAAAAATGAATTTTTGGAAATAGCAAAATCCTGCTAAGTTGAGAAGCATGGGGAAGACATTTGCCCAACACTACAAATTATTCCTGTATTTCTACAAACACGAAATTCACATACACAAACACCTAGACCCCAAGCAAATGTTTGGGTGTCACAAAGATTTGTCTCGTGCGGGTATCGAATCCGCGACTACTCGATCCAGTATGCGGGGCGGCTTAAGCTCTTAACGACTAGACCAAGTCCCCCGTCTAATTCTATTTAAATACCAACCATGCTGAATGTGTTATAATTTTGTGGATCAAAATGGTCCAGGGGCATGTCCAGCCGATCTGTGATAACATCATTATTTCTAGTGTTCCTCGAAAACTCTTCAGGCGGTTGTAGATCCACTCGCAGGGAGGTGTCCACGAGCACGCGTTGTTGCGCCCAAGCGCACGAACACAAACTTATCGATAAAATTATGGCAATCTGAAAATGTTGGAAACGAAAAATGTTTGTAGGTATTTTACTTACCAACTTAGAAAACTAAAAGAAGATTAATTACTCTTTCCCTTGTTTGTGGTAGAACCAAAAGTCATTGAGAAAAAAAAAGAAAGAGAAAAAAAGATAATGATTTATGTAGGTATCTACTAAGTACTACCTAAAAATCAGGCTAAAGGCCAAAACACATACTGCTATGTGTCGTCGCAGTGTAGAAATCTGCAAGCTCTTATGAACCACTCGGGGAACTACCTACATTGATCGTATTAAAACTAAGGAATAAAATTATTATATTATTTTCATATCATTTCATTATTTCTTTTTAAAACGTAGCCACTAGGATTTATTCCTGTGTCGTGGGTGCGTTTACAAACATGAAAATTCACACACAAATACCCAGACCGAAACAAATAATTATGGATCACACAAAGATTTGTCCCGTGCGGGAATCGAACCTGCGACTATTAGACACAGTGGGCGGAGCGGCTTAAGCTCTTAACCACTGCGCTAAATCGTATTAAAATATCAAAAATTAACTTGAGAATGCGACATTACAACATGTCGCATTTACAATTTTCTCTCTGGCTCTAATCCTTCAAGGCACTTATGTGTGGGTAGCTATAAAATAAATAAGACGAAAATATATTATGAAGCTAATAATGCTTAGATTATCACGTGAAACATTTGTCAATTTTGTAAGCAACGTACATGTCGGATGTTACGTAAACAATGTGTGCTTTAATAACCTGAGTTATGCAGACGATATGATTCTGCTTGCACCAACAGTTGGGGCTCTCAGGCTTATTGCTTATCTGCCAAAACTACGCGCTGAGATTTCGACAGATTGTCGTACAATGTTAACAAAAGTGAATATTTGGTCTTAAGGCCATTGGAAAGAACTCGGATACACTTCTACCCCTTACTTTAAACGGAGTACAACTAAAAAGGGTCAGGGCCTATAAGTTTCTAGGGCATTACGTCACCGACGACCTTAGGGATTAAGACTCAAGTAGACCTTGAGCGGGAGCGCAGGGCATTGGCGGTAGGATGTAATATGCTGGCAGGCAGGTTTACTCGATGTGGTAGGAAAGTCAAAATCACATTGTTTAAGGCATTTTGTCAGATCCTCCACAAGGGGAGTCTATGGGTTAGCTGGACATTGAAATCGCTAAATGTACTGCGCGTACAATACAACAATGCTTTTAGGATGCTGAATGTTCGCTGAAGCGAGGGTCGATGGCTTTGATGCTATCTGGAGAAAACAAACTTCTTCCTTATTGAATCGCATTCGTGGCAGCAATAATAGTATCCTAAAAGTAATAGTTGAATAATACGACTCCTTTATGGTGGGCAGGTAGAAAAGAGGGTGCACTCTTCACTCATCACATATATACATTAGAGGTCAGTTATATAAACGCTCAACTGATCAGGATCCAATAGTATCTGATTTGTATGTATATTTGTATTGTGGTAATAGAATTCTAAATTAAATTGTAATTCTATCTTACTAACACTTAGAACATAAGCTTACTAACCGATAATATACCATATTGTTTTTGATGAAATTAATTAATTGAAGTGAAGTGAGTTATAATATAGTCATGCAAGTTTTATGTGATTATGTTAAATGACAAAAATATTGACTTACCATGTTAACAATAGTCAACTAAAATATATTATTTAAATAAAACATTTGTAACGTTTGTTTAATCGACTTATCTACCTAAGACATTCTATGATAACCTAATAAGGGTGCTTATCGTTATCATTGAACGTGATTAAATAGATTAGGCTGTCCTGTATACAGGATGTTTAAAATACAGAGATATGAATGTGTAAATTTCTTTACTAACTCTACTATTTCTTAACTAAAAGGTACATTAATCTATTATATCTGAAAAATAAAAGTCTTCAAAGACTGTGTGCGATGACTGAAGGGGTAAAAATGGGTGATCTAGTGATAAACCACCTATTGTATGCAGATGACGCGGTTTTGATAGCGCCAACAGCCACTGATCTGCAAACACTAGTCACAGTTATGAGAGACGACTGCATGAACAATGGCTTACATTTGAATGTGAAGAAAACCAAAATTATGGTTTTTGAACGGGAAGAAACCAGAACGAATGCAAGGATTGTGGTTGGTAACGATGTGCTGGAGCAAGTGAATGAGTTTGTATATCTTGGATGCGCCTTCAGTAAGGATGGGAAATACACCGCTGATATAGAGAAAAGAGTGGATGCAGGAGTGAATGGTGCGATGGGAAGGCTACTTGGGAGCCGGCACTTAAGCCAAAAGGCGCAGCTGGCCATGCATAACGGAGTGCTTGTCCCAACGCTGTTATATGGCAGTGAGAGTTGGGTATGTAAGAAGGAGAACGAAAGCAGGATAAATGCGGTCGAAATGCGATCTCTGCGGAAGATCTGCGGAGTCACGCTGACCGACCGTATTCGCAACAGCGTAGTAAGAAAGCGAGTAGGTATGAAAGATAGTATCGGTGTAAAGATGAGAAAGGGTATGCTCCGTTGGTTCGGGCATATAGAAAGGATGCCAGAAGAAAGAATAACAAAACAGATATACAATGCGAAAGTGGAAGGATGTAGGTGCCGGGGAAGACCTAGACTATCTTACCATGACCAAATAGACCGTGTCTTAGCTAAAGGGCAAGTCAAGAGTCTCCGTAACCGGCGAGTGTGTATGAGACGAACTATGAGAGTGGAGGAAGCCAGAGAGGTATGTAAGGAAAGAACCTGTTGGAACTCTGTACTCTTTGCCTACCCCGCGAGGGAGCTGGCGTGATGATATAGATAGATATAGATAGATAGATATCTGAAAAATGTATTAAAGCGTATCGATATTTTCTTCAGTAGACGAGCACAGGTCCCTAACGATTGAATTGATAGAGAAAAGGCTACACCGTCACGCCTATATTGTGGCTGAGGTGTAATGTGTACGAGTATATTCCTCTCGACCCCATTGCGGTCACCAACATCGAAGCCTCGGTACTTACTTCAGTGGGCATCAACCCATTTTGATCGCCTCCGTCTATATTCCTCCTACTAAACTTGTCCCCAGGAGTGATTTCGAATTACTCTTTAATCTGGGAATCGCCGTCATTCTGGCGGGCGACTTCAATTGCAAGCACGTGGCTTGGAATTGCCTCACCACTTCCCCTAATGTTAGGAGCCTTGACGCCCTGGTCGACTATCTCGACTTTGACGTCATCGCGCCTATGCACCCCACTCACTATCCGGACAACATCAACCACCGTCCTCATGTCCTGGACATGGCGCTTCTGAAGGGTGTAACCTTACGGTTGCACTCGTTGGAGAGAGTCCATGAGCTGGACTCTGACCACCGACCTGTAGTCATCGGTCCTCCGTCCACCCCTCAGCCGCTTAAGAAGCCGGTGGTGGATTGGCATGCACTGAGTACAACCTTTGCGGATGCCGACCCACCCGCCCTTCCTTTCAGCTCGGACTCCACCCCGTCTCCTCAGGACACCGATCAGGCTGCTGTAAATGCCTTTACCGCCCATATTCAATCAGCTGTCAGTCGGTCGTCAAAGCAATTCGGGGCGAAGGATTTGCAAGACGATGTTAGGGAACTCATTCGGGCTAAAAATGCTTCAGTCCAAGCGAACGATTCTTACCCCATCGAAACCAACCGGGCCCGGATGCGCGCCTTACAACGTGATGTAAAGCATCGAGTCGCGGAGGTCCGGGATGATCGCTAGAGTGACTACTTAGAGGGCCTCACGCCATCGCATCTGGCCGACTGGAAGCTGGCGCGTACCCTTAAATCCGACTCCATGTCTGACATGCCCCCGCTGACCCGCCCCTCAGGCTCGACCCCAGCCTTCGAAGACGACGAAAAGGCCGAGCTTCTCGCCGACACCCTCGAGAGCCAGTGCACTCCCAGCTCTCTTCCCGTTGACCCGTCTCATGTCGATTCGATCGACCGGGAAGTTGAGCGCAGGGCGTCCCTCCCCCCCACCGATTCCTTACCCTCTATTACCCAGACCGAGGTCGAGGACCTGGTTAAAGGTCTTAAACCGAAAAAGGCCCTCGGCTCTGACGGCATTTCTAATCGCGTACTCAAATGCTTACCCGCCCAACTCATCTGCCTCTTAGTGGCCATCTTTAATGCCGCCATGACGAACTACATCTTCCCCACTCTGTGGAATGAGGCCGAGGACATAGGCATCCCTAAGCCCGGTAAACCTCGTGACCGACCCACGAATTACCGGCCCATCAGTCTCCTCAACTCCCTGGCAAAGATCTACGAGCGCCTGCTTCTGGCACGGCTCAAAGACTTTGTTTCTTCTAGGGGTATTCTCATCAATGAGCAGTTTGGTTTTCGAGCCAAACACTCTTGCGTCCATCAAGTGCACCGCATCACGGAGCACATCCTCACTGGCCTCAACTAACCCAAACCCGTCTACACGGGTGCCCTTTTCTTCTATGTCGCGAAGGCGTTCGACAAAGTCTGGCACAACGGCTTGATCTATAAGCTTTACCAAATGGGTGTGCCGGACAGACTCGTACTCATCTTACGAGACTTCCTGTTGAATTGCGCCTTTCGGTATCGCGTCGACATGACGCGCTCTACCACCCACTCCATACAAGCTGTTGTCGCACAAGGCTCAGCTCTCTCCCCCCTTCTATTCAGCCTTTACACGAACGATATTCCTCGTTCAAGTAAGGTGCATCTAGCCCCATTCGCGGATGATACCGCTCTATGTCTCGCATAGGAATGAGGGTTTCATTACCAGAAACCTTCAGGCAGCCGCCCACATCCTAGGGGATTGGTTCAGGAAGTGGCGTATTGAGGTGAACCCGGACAAGAGCGCTGCGGTGTTCTTTTTCAGAGGTGCCACCCCGCGTCCCTCCCTGCGTCACCCCAGAAGTAATCTCGGTCAAGTGACCATGTTCGACCTACCTATTCCCTGGACCAAACAGGTCAAATATCTAGGGGTCACCCTAAATAAAACCATGACCTTCGGACCGCACATCAAGCGAGTCCGTAACCGAGCAGCCTTTGTGCTCGGTCGTCTTTACCCGATGATCTGCAAGCGGAGTAAAATGTCCCTTAGCAATAAGGTGACACTTTACAAAACTTGTACGATGAAGTACGCTTGTGAGCTGTTCGGGCACGCCGCCCGCTCTCACATCGATAGACTCTAAATGGTTCAATCCCGTTTCCTCCGCAAAGCCGTCGGAGCCCCGTGGTTCATACGCAATGTCGATCTCCATTCCGATCTCGGTCTCGAACCTATTTGCGCCTTTATTAAAAAGGCGACAAACCGATATTTCGCGAACGCGTCCAATCATAGAAATCCGCTAATCGTAGCCGCCGCCGACTACGAACCTAACTCCCCTCCTATCAGCCGCTACCGCCGTCCGCAGCATGTTCTCACCGACCTTCCCGATGTCCTTACATCCCTTCTTTCGGATACAGATACCACACACAGGATCAGACACCGACCTCGCCGGCGAGGTTGAAGAATCCCTTGCCCGCCGGCCGGTGCAAAGCACCACGGAGAGACACATAGTATATGTCCTCCCCCATAGCCACTGCCCAAGCCGAGGCCGTTCCTCCTTGAGGCGCCCTTGAGCTAGTTGCCCCTTTGCCCTTCTGGCTCGAGCGTAGTGGTTGCACGCTCGCCTTCTTGTCCGATGAAGCTGTAAAGGCCCCGCAGCTAACAGCGTAGATCATTCACACACACATATAATGTGTAGGTACATCCACTTTCCGTCGACGATGTTTTGTCTCAACTTAATAGGCAGCATAAAGTTTTTGTTTCTACTAATTGTATTCGTTGTAAATATTTTACTCAATTTTGATAAAATTTCCGACCTGCTAATCAACTTGAATAAGTATTTTCTATATACTAATTGCTTACTAGCTG
Source organism: Phalera bucephala (assembly GCA_905147815.2). Taxonomy (NCBI): domain Eukaryota; kingdom Metazoa; phylum Arthropoda; class Insecta; order Lepidoptera; family Notodontidae; genus Phalera; species Phalera bucephala. Next base: position 20,479,887 of record LR990612.1, read on the forward strand.
TTGACTGCGGTTTGACATAGCTGAATAAGTATTAAATAACTAAATACCCTGTAGGTACACCTTAGGAGTACAGACTCCTGATGCTATCGTGCAGGAACTGAACACTTTTCAGGGATATAAACCCTATAAGCGCTTAGCCCGGAGAAACAAACCGACAGAGATATAAATTTTAAACAAAACATGTCAAGGTTTTTTCATTGTGCAAATATCTAAATGAGCTTAAAAAGGCTTTATTTCGAAATCGAATACAGACAGCTCAATTTTATTTATATACTAGCTGTACCCGTGACTTCGTTTGCGTAATTTTCAGGCATGTTTAGGCATTTAGTAGACGATGTCACTATTCGTGAAAGAAACACAATGAAAGCGGGATAGAAGCAGTCAAAATGCGAACTCTGCTGAAGATGTGCGGAATAAAATTGGCCGACGGCGTTCGCAACAGCGTAATAAAAAAGCGAGTAGGTATTATAGACAGTATTAGTGTAAAGAATTGTGGAATTGGCTTCTACCTACCTAGGTTATTATTTTAGAAAAATATTCCATGTCCAGACGCGACTTCGTTACAGTTTTAATACATGTATAGATAATGTTTTACTTTTCCCTACAAACTGTTTGAGTTTCTGAAAACATAAGTTTCACTAACATCTGAAGAGTAGTTTGGGAAAAATTAATGATTTATCAAAATCGACTATTTTTCTTTCCTTAGAAACTGTTCGGTTTTTAGATATATAGAAAATACAGACTACAATTATATAAAATTTCATTAAAATCCATCCAATGCGTTTGGGGTAAAGGGTCTTTTAAGGAATTCAAGGTTTTGCTTATTTTCGTCTTTCCTGGAAAACCCTTTTAATTTTCCGGAATAAATACTATACAATATGTTCGCCAATAATATAAGGTATTCACATGCAAAGTTTCATCAAAATCTACCCAGTAGTTTTTGCGTGATGATGGTTCATACCCTTGGCCCGACAGACAGGCAAACAAACACGAAAGCCAAAAAATGTAGAATTGGCTTCTACATCAATAGTATAACCCCCGGGTTGACATTTTCGAAAAATATTCCATGAACAGACACGACTTACTACAGTTTTATTGTATTAATAATAGTATATGTATAAATAAATATAAATGATGTATTGATACGTATAGAAATCTTAATTACATGACAGGTATTATTGATTTCTCTGTAGTCAAATCTTTAGCGTAGTTAAGAACACCATTGTACACCACATTGAACAACATGATTAGCGTAACCTCTGTATTGCGTTACTGAATGGTTTACATTTTGTTCTACTTTAAGCACAGTTATCGGTTACGTATTGATAAAGAAGCCAATAATCTTAACGTGCATTTAATAGGTTAATAGCGTATGACTGGGAACGACAAATAACCCATACAGAATAGGTAACTAAATAAGATTTTTTGCTTTGCTCTAAATGAAGTAGGTACCTACAATACTTTTCTCGTTTTATCAATGAAATTAGAATTTAAAGATAACATAGGTGCACGTGATTAGATATACAGCGCAAAGCGGTCGAACTATTATTAAAATTTAACTTTACTAATGGTCGGCTTCAACGCAAGGATAGATGCCGGCCTCTGCACACGCGATCATAAAGAGATACTGAACGCCACCGTGCACACCATCGCGGACGCGGCTGGACGCGTTGGTTTGGCCGTGCCTTAACGCGGCGCTTTACGATAACTTCGTGAAATGAGCGTTTAATGGTATCATACAGAATACCATTTAGTGTTGTAAAAACGCTCGAGTCGGCGCTTAAAACGCTTGCGTCTTCTACGTAATTTTAACGCTCGTAAGCGTCGACTCAGCGCAAAACACTCGACTTCATCGCTCATTTTTACACGCGCCGCGTTTGGTCATAGCGAATAAGGATAAAAAAAATAAACGTTACGTTATAATAAACTTATATATATTAAGAAGAATTAACATACCTATATACTGGTTAGTGTTTATCTACTTGACTGCATATTATCATAACTACAACTATAGAGAAGGGGTCTAGTGACATATTCGCCAGATTATTATGAGCATGAAAAACTAGGTATACTTATAATGTGCATAAAAGCTACGATGTTTCGTGATGACTATTAACAATTCTGGTTCCCAGGACAGACGCTCCAGCATCGTTGAACAACAGGATGCTTCTCACGGTCAACTTGATGTTGCGTCCTTTTATGCTAGAATAGATACAAAAATTTACACAAAACCTGAACGCACCCAATCACCTACTTATTTGTGTGTTCCTGCTGGTCTGCACTACAACTGTATCTTAAATTTGTAAAGTAAGTTATAAAAAAATAACTGATATCTTTTACAAGAACTTTAATATATCCGTTTTGTTTTGTTTCATGGTCAAGCACATAAGTACACATCTTATAGTGGGTAAATTTATTGTTTAGAATGACTACTGACCTAAAAATGCCATTTAGTTAATGAGTGTTCAGTAAGTTTCTCATCTTCATGACAAAGATTTCGCTAAAGCATTTTGTACACAATAGTTGTTCTCGTCACTTTGAGAGTATAACGGAAATATATTTCATACTGTATTAAAATAACGGTAGTTTATACAAAAAGCAATGTAAATTACTTTAGATGGGTTTAGTAAATAATATGAATCGAGAACATTTCACTGACGAAATCCAATTACTAGCTTTGACCAAAATTTCTGTTGTAAAATTCTAACTTATATATCTTTGTTTGAATAATTCACGACACGTATAGATCGATCACTAACTCCCGAGATTTTTCAACATGTACAAAGTGTAACATAATAAACGCAAAACCTGAAAGTAGTTTTTTTTAATTCGACCACTGAATTAGTTCCAACCATTTTTAATGATCTTACATTTATTTTAAATTAGCAAAAAAAGATGTTAGTCCCTTAATGTGCTATAAGAAACTAATTTTCTAGATTCAAAGCAACACAGATTTCAAATTCATTTCTTAATATGCACACATACACGTACTAGTTTCATTGTTAATTGGGGTATAAACGTGCTTAAAAAAGGGTAAAAAAAGTTGGAATTTAGAAATTTGATTTTCGTATTCCATTTAATAATGGCCGGTTTCAATATTCAACTGAAGGATAGATTTGCTTACTGTCATTAGAACTTTGACAGATTTTCCATACAAAATATGTCAAAATTCTATTATTAGTAATATTGAAACCGGCCGTAAGAATTTATCGAACCGGGGTGTCTAAGCTCTTGCGTTATTTACGATACGCCTTGCATAGAATACGTGCCGGTACCCTACCTATCTGAAGGATGCATTAGGATCTAACCCATCTAACCGTAGACTGATCACGTAGTTAGTAGGAAAGAAGGCTTAAAGTGTCTTTTGTGCTATCAGTGCTCTGCATAAAAGGACACTTAACTTAAAATAATTCTAGGCGTTTCAAATTCTTGCAGGGCATGACGATTTATTGTTTCTAATTGTTAACGAAAATCAAAATTAAAAACTTGAGAGGTCAATCACAATTCTTTATTTTCGTGCTATGGAAAAAAACACCCATATAATGTTGGATTTTATTAGATAAATTAAAAATATAAGTTACAGTATTATATTATAATATAAATTAAGATGGTGCACTTATAACAATATTAAGTATATAAGTAAGTACCTAAAAGCTTAACATGAATCTCCATAAATATGGCTGCAGTCATGAACTCCGCATACCAATTCATGGCTAGCTCCCCCATCAGTCTTGTAAGGGAATTTTCCTAAATAGTTGCCGCTACAAAACAAAACATAAAACAAAGAAATTAATTTCCTATTAATTCGTAAACCGCTCCTGTCATGTTTAGAAGGAACGCTATGCCTACGACACCGGCTCACCGGCTTGAGACTGGTTGTAGGTTAAATTTCCATGTTTGTACACATCTACTTAGCAATATCTCTGACATACATCATGCAATTCCACTTCACTGGTCTAGGTAAGTAGGTATGTCGCTAGTTCGACTGTAAGTCAACTAACCTAACCAAACAATCATCATAGTTCGTTTAATTCCTATCCTAAAGAACTAACTAAACATTAAACGACCACAAAGGATGTTTCGAATATAATAACATGTTATGTTTTTAAAACACAAGTCTAAAATGAAAATTTATACACATAACTTTGTTGTAGATTCCCGGGCAGTTGAACACGGTGGGTAAGTAAGTACATGATAATGTTAAAGCCATCTTTGATCACTCCTTGTGGATTATTATTCCAGTCTACAGGTATCGTGGTAGTATGTACCTATCGTTATATTATGTACTAATTATTTTACTTACCCGGGTCCATAATTGCATACTACCATTGTGTAGTACCACTCTAGTTTGTTCGTTCGTCCTACGGCACAACCTAGATAGACGCTGTCACTCCACACTATCTGTAAATTGAAGAATAAAAAATAAACACTGACATACCAACATTCCCTTAGCGAGGATAGCAGACGTATATTGTGTGCAGACACATTTCGATAATATTAGGTACCAGTAGAGATCCTATAGGGAAGCCTATTGCCATTACATCATCATCATCCCAGCCTATACTTGTCCACTTATGAACATAGGCCTCCGCAATCGCTCTCCAGAGCAACCGGTCCGATGCCACCTCCATCCAATAACTTCCTGCTATCTTCACCAGATCGTCGATCCATCTAGCAGGTGTCCGTCCCATGCTGCGCTTGCTAATACTTGGTCTCTACTCTAGAATCTTTCTGCCCTAACGGCCGTCCGATCTTCGCGCCATGTGGCCCGTCCGTTGCCACTTCAGCTTACCAATCTATGGGCTATGTCGGTGACCTTATTTGTTCTGCGGTAGTCCTCATTCCTGATTCGACCACGTAGAGAAACGCCGAGCATAACTGTTTCTATAGCTCGCTAAACAACTGTAAGCTTTTTATAAACGCCATTACATCTACTTTCAGACTCAATTTCAGACTCGTGCTATGATTTTTTCTAAGATTTTAATGTTAAAATCGCTAGCCTTACCATACACTACTAGACAAGTCAATATTAGTGTTCAGTAACTTTGTGTGTATAATCAAGAAATCTCTCTAGCCCCCAGGATATCACTTATTTATAGTAGGTATAAAACAAGAGGAATTTTTCCTTATATAAGAAATTGGAGCTACGTAAATAAGACACTGCCTCGCTGGTCTAGTGGCAAATAGATAATGGGCTTAGCGATCACGAGGTCCTGGATTCAAATCCTAGGTCGAACAAATGTTTTTCTATCGGTAAAATCCTAGTGTCGGTCTGGAGTCTGGGATTGTGCCTGGTATCTGGCCCCCTATAACATGGGACCTAACATCGTCGGCGCAAAAGTGGGTATACACAGTACAACTCTGCCACCCCCGTTTGGGGAATATAGGCGTGACGGTGTGTGAGCAGGACCGTATTAACCATATCTGGGCCCCTAGACAATGCACGTCTCGGGGCCCTTCACTCTCTTCTAACTTCCTAAAATATTGTTTTGTAAGTAGCACACAGAATCAGAATCAGAGGTTTATTTGCAAACATAGGTACATAAGTTGGTGGTTAATAAAATTAAATAGTCCTATCTATGTTTAGCTCTACGAGCATACAAATATAGTCAGAGTAATAAAATCTATACATTTAATAAAACTAAAACATCGTCGAATCTGATAATTACATGAGAATAATTAAAACTTTTTATGTCAATGTAATTGGTCTTAACGTCATAGCAAAGAAGTAACAACGTCATAGTTATAGTATACTCAAAATAAATCGGAATTATTAGCTCACCATGGTCACGATCACATTAAAGACTGTTCATTAAAATATTCATTTATCGTGTAAAAGGCCTTCTTTACGAGAATATTAAATAAAGTTTTCTTAAAAGTATCTATGTTCTTTACTTCAAGTAATTTATTTGGTAGTTTATTATATATTTTGTGTGTCAGGCCCATTAGATTATTATTAAAGATAGATTTTTTATGTGTCTTGACACGTAATTTATTTTTTTGGCGTTCGCTCATAAAAGTCTCAAAAAAATGAATGTTACTTCTAACAAATATAGCAAGTTCAAATATATAAAGCGAGGGAAGCGTCAGTAATTTAAGTTGTATAAAGTGAAGCTTACAGCTATCTGTACTCTTAATCCTACACATAGCTCTTACGCATTTTTTCTGCGCCTTAAAAGCGATTTCCCTATCTCTTAAGTTTCCCCAATAAATAATCCCATATCTTAAGATACATGTGACATATCGATGGTATGCTACTACTAGTGATGACAGATTAGCTACTTTTGAAAGATTATAGAGAGCAAAAGAATACTGACTCAGTTTTTTAGAAATGTTTTCAATGTGAATTTTCCACGTCATACTTTTATCTAACCAAATGCCTAAAAATTTTATGTGTTCTATTTCACTTATTTCTTTATCATCATACTTCACTTTAGGTTTATAATTGTTTGTCCTCTGTTCAAATGAAATAAACTTTGTTTTGTCTAGATTGATCTTCAGGTTATTTGCTATTAGCCAGTCTATAGTTATCTTTAAGTTCTCATTTATTTCCCTTTCAAAAGAATCGTCATTATTACCACTAAATATAATTGTGCTATCGTCAGCAAATAAAATCATTGAATGTCTGATCATTCTTGGCAAGTCATTGATATAGATATTAAATAATAATGGTCCTAGCACACTACCTTGTGGTACTCCAATGTTATTTTTCTGAACTTTGGAATAATATATTTTTTCAGTTTTAGTGTACGGGCAAATTTTAGTGATACATGTAACTTGTTCTCGGTTCGTGAGGTATGATTTTAAAAGATTTAGTATGTTTCTCCGTATTTTTCTAGTTTATCTATAAGTATTTTATGGTTCACATGGTCAAATGCTTTTGACATATCCATAAATATATTTTCTTTTATCTATATTAGTTATAATATTATTCAGTAAATCATAAATAGCTAGTATAGTATTTTTATTTTTTCTAAAACCATATTGTTCATTGGCATTATAGCTTTCAAGAAAAGAATAAAGCCTTTCGTGTATTATTTTTTCGATTACTTTAGAGAACACAGGTATAAGAGATATGAGCCTGTAGTTTCCGGGGTCTTCCTTATCACCCTTTTTGTGAAGGGGTTTAATCAAAGACAAAAGCTTTTCGGGAAATACTCCATTTTCAATACATAGATTAGTAATATAGCTTTAAATTGGAGAAATAATATCAGAAATCGATTTGATCACTTTGGTAACGACATTGTCACAGCCGGAACTATTAGTATTCTTCAACGAATTCATTATAATATAAAGGTCCTCAGGAACTGTGGGGGTCATAAACAGTGAATTTGGATGGGAAGTTATAATATTTTTGTAATTTTGAGTACTATCATTTAAACATTTAGCTTGGTCAATAAAATAGTCATTAAATATTTGTGCAATATGTTCTGGATGCGTCATTACGTTTTTATTTAGTCGTATACGGCATATTTCTTCCTTAGGATAGCTTTTTTATGAGTATTGCTTATACTCCATACGGCCTTAGTTTTGTTCTGCAAGTTGTTAATAAGATAATTGTTTTGGGCCTTTTGTGTTAGTTGAATCACTGATTTTAATCTTTTTGAATATTCCTTAAATAACCGTTTATTTGAAATATTGGGGTGCTTCCTATATTGCCATAACATTTGTCGTTTGCGTCTGCAGCATTTTTTTATACCTTCAGTAATCCACTTAGGGCTTTTAAAAACAGAGACCTTTATTTTCTTTATAGGAAAACACAACACATCAAAACTTTTTCGGGGCTCGGGGTCCCTAGCTGATGCGTACACTGTCTAATGAATAATCCGGCAGTGTGTGTGTTCGCTTGTGCGTGTGCGCGCACGTGCGTGCGTGCGTGCGTGCGTACCAGTGTGTGTGTGTGTGTGTGTGTGCGTGTGTCTAAATGAGAGATCTGCTCAATCAATAAAATGTATTCCTTCTACCTATAGTGTAAAGTAAATGAATACCTTATATGTAATACCAGCAACATAATACCAAATGACTACCTACAATGTCAAGCATTAAATGTTTTACTTCGGAGATAGTCTTTTATATGTAAAAGTGAATAGGTTCTTTTTACAATAAAGGTCTTAAATGTCCCTAATGGAAATAAGGTAAGCAGGTAGGTAATAAAGCATCTACTTACTATCCAGCTCGAAACCCGAATGATTTGACATCGCAAAATATTTAATGGACATTGCATATTTATAAAGCTGTAAGAAGATATGCGACTGCAATCTCGAAGGGGACGGAGATGGGATGAGGGAAGGCTTTCTGATTCCGCAAAATGTGCTTAAAAGAGCGAGGTTCAAGAAAGGGGCATCGATGCGTCCTAGTTGGCGATTCTGGAGCCCCCTACCATGTCAAAGGAGGTCTGACTGCCACCGCAGGTGACATTGGTGTGGGAAAAAACCCGCATAGGTATTTCAGTCTTCCCCATGGAAGACTGAGGATTGTTCCGCTGCGAAATTGTCAAAAAGGTACTCGCCTGAGTATAGTGACCGACGTTGTAATTCTTCGAACCATCGAAGTCGTTTCTCGTCAAGGGCCCGTAAGTATAATTCTCATATTCGCTGAACCAAGATTCGACCGCACTGTCGGGATCGAACGTGTTACTACGTCTATTCGTGTAGTACCAATACAAATTTTCACCGGTTGTATATTTCCCAGACGCTGAAAAGCATTAAAATTTGAACTTAGTAGATACATTGCTGGTTTTAAGAACTAAATAGTAGGTAGTTTGGTAGTAACACCAACCCTATACTTCTTCCATGAAATAATATCGAAAACGAGTCAGTTGTATCTACATACAATTTGTAAGAAATACAACTTTATCATAAAACTAATAACATTTCCAGTTTTACATCTGTAAGTAGGTACGTTGTATTGAATACCACACTGATACCACGTAGCTGCAAAAATAACTTCGATAAGTCACGTACCTATCCAGGTATAAACTAATATATATCTAGTCAATTATGTATTTCTCATTGCAATTAAAAATATGCTAGAATAACTTACGAACAGTTTTATCAGGGTTATGGTAGTGACGATTTTTTAATGCCCATTTAGAAGCCTTCAACTGTAGCTCATCGTCCCACATCTGAGAAGCAACGATAAGAAATTTAGATTATTACAGAATGTGTGTAATTTGTTTTTTAAATATTAATTATTCCGGTGTTGTGGGTGCGTTTACAAAGATGGAATTCACATACACTAAAACCCATACTGAAACAAATATTTCTGGGGTCACACAAAGATCTGTTCCGTGCGGAAATCGAACCCGCAACTCAGTGTTTACTCCGCGACAATAGTACAAACTATATTGGTAGAAGGTCGGCTCCACAGAAATCATAATAATAAGACATTAGTCAGACATTCTGTCAGTCTCTTGATATTATAATTTCTGTGGGCGGCTTTGTACAAGGAGCGATAACAGGGTCCTTATTCGCTATGACCAAATGCGGTGCGTTAAGATATTTTCATAAAATTAGCATAGAATGCTGTTCTGTATCCTACTGAAGTACTTTAAACCACCATTTCACGCAGGTATTGTAACGCGCCGCGTTATGCATTTAATTGGTTATAGTGAATAAGGACCCAGGCGCACAAATTAACGCCGGCGTCAAGACTTTCCTCGGACGGCACCTTTGATTATATTCGAAGGACATAATTTTGTCAACGCGTGATGTCTGGTGTCTACGCAATACAGAATCTTGTCTATATGGTAATAGGTACAACACAATTCTTGAACGGTCCAAATTTTTGCTATAAACAAAACGCTTTTTAAACGCCTAAGGTGACAAAATCCATGACATGTTTTCTTGTCGCGCCGCCTGTTTTAGCCTTGCTGCTTAGGACTATCTCGGATCAAGTCGGTAGAACCACAGTAAAAATATGTAATCAGCAAAGCATCTTAGTACTACTATCTACTTTCTTAGTAATAAGATTCACACTTTTTCTCGGCTTCTCGGCAAGTTTCAGTTTAGGTAGCTACCCGATGAGACCTACCGAGAAGCCGTGTGTGTGTGTGTGTGTGTGAATGATCTACGCTGTTGGCTGCGGGGCCTTTACAACTTCACCGGGCGAGCGTGCAACCACTACGCTCGAGCCAGAAGGGCAAGGGGGCAATTAGCTCAAGGGCGCCTCAAGGAGGAACGGCCTCGGCTTGGGCAGTCGCTATGGGGGAGGGCGTATACTAGGTGTCTCGCCGTGGCGCTCTGCACCGGCCGGCGGGCAAGGGATTCTTCGACCTCGCCGGCGAGGTCGGTGTCTGATCCTATGTGCGGTATCTGTATTCGAAAGAAGGGATGTAAGGGCATCGGGAGGGTCGGTGAGAACATTAAAGGCTCGTAGGGCGCGCGTCTTGTACGGGGATTTATTTGGACCGCTAGTACTAAGACGTTCTACTGTTTACATAGTATTATATTGCAGTCGAACGCAGTCGCAAATGCCCACACTTACCCCTCGTTGCACGGGCGCTTTTTTATCGCGCTGTGCTGAAGCGCTATAAGCGCCTTTCAAAAATATGTACTGTTAGCCGTATTTTTCATTCCAGCGCTTCATTAACGCCCGTTGAAACCGCGGTCGTACACGTAGCATGACACACATGACTATGTGTGCGTAACGGGCGTACCTGTTATTACTAGTTTACTAGTTGTATGGAGTCGCTCTTCCTTATCTATTTATTTTGAGACAATAGCCTCATAGTCATTTACGGAAGGATGGACAATTGTACAAAATAAAACTTTTCAAAATATGAATAATAAAACGTACCGAACACTAAGTATTCGCAAATGTTTCGATGTCCAAATCAATTCAAATAATAATATTTTAAGAAAATAAAAGTTTTAAGACAGAGAATTAGTGATCTCGTAGAATTTAACAAAATATGAAAAAAAAATCTTCAGTTACAAACATCAAGAAGCTTTGTAAGTAGCTGGTATCTATCATATCTATAGTATCTACTCATTATGTACCTAATGAACCACAACAAATATTGAAATTGATTAGGTATGAAGAAGAAAAGTCAAGAGTCTCCGTAACCGGCGAGCGTGTATGAGACGAACTATTAGAGTCGAGGAAGCCAGAGAGGTATGTAAGGAAAGAACCTGTTGGAACTCTGTACTCTCTGCCTACCCTGCAAGGGATCTGGCGTGAGGTTATAGATAGATAGATAGATGAAGAAGAAGAAGCGATAAAAATTAAGCGTAATCTAATTTATTTAATAAAAATATTTAAAATAACAAGGTTTTTTCTGAACGCGTTTCTTAGAAGTTTTTTCAAACTTTATTTCGTAACACCCAGAGATTTTCCAAAATCCGATCGGTCGATCATTGCTTATAGCCAAGAAAACTTTGAAGAATCAACACAAACGACAAACTTATATTTAGTAAAATATAAATTATGTCACATTTTTCAAAAGAGCACAGAAATGTTCTTAACATTTAATGTGGGTATGAATATGATTTTAAATAGGGAGTTAAACAAATAAGCAACTCGATACTGGAAAAATTGGCTTAATAACGTAGCAAAAAATCATTACGAAACAAAAAAAAAAGTGTTCTGTATGTACTGTCCAACCTTTCCCAGACATATGCAGAGAGAGAGAGAGATATAGAGACATTAAAACTTACCATCATTTTCATCTCAGACGCTGCCGGGTGTCCGGGAACTTTACCTTTGGCCACGAGAAGCCGTCTCGAGTTGTGACCATCAACGAAGGCACGTTTTTCTTCACACGACAATTCGAACACTAAAAAAATAATACTAAGTTTATAGGTGAACGAAATGTTTAACAAAACAAAATAAAATTTCAATATTAAAATGAATATTGAATGCTAACAGGTGCATTGTGTGGCTGGTACGAGCGCCAAAAGAAAGAACACACTCAACTCCATTGTTTCAGTGCACAACCAGTTGTGGAGCGACAAAATTCTGTTTCCGATTTGATTGTAAAACACCGTCATTCCGATATATACCTCAAGCCGTACGTAGCACTACAAATGGTTACTATTCGTAATTTATACGTACTATGTTCTAAGTGTGCCGCATGCCGGTAATATTTGCGTGTGGTTCCGTAGGAAATTAGTTTTTTTTCGCATGGCTAAATAGGTAGGTAGTACGTTTTATCTAAATTAATTAGGTAGGTTGTCAAATAAAAAAGTAAATTGCATACTTGCATTTATTTAAAAAATAGATATCAGCGCAAACATGTGATTATTTTTGTAAATAGCAATACACGTGAAACTAATGATTGTATACCCACCTTACCTAAAATCAAAATTGAAACAACGATTTTGTGTGTGAGAGTGATCTACGCTATTGGCGGCGGAGCCTTTACCGCTTTACCGTACAAGAGGGCGAGCGTGCAACCACTACGCTCGAGCCAGAAGGAGAATAAAACAAAGAATGTGTAATCAGTGTTGAATGTTCCTACTTACTTAGGCACTATGTTGCGCAGTAGATTCCAGAAGTTCAGTTCCATTTGGAAAAGGTAGCATCACCATGACTTCATTTTTTTACGCTTATTTTGGTCCTAACAAAATTTAATAATCATAACTTGCAGAAAACATTATTGTCTTATTATTGTTCTGCCAATGGAAATTTTAATTCCTCGATTATCCGCTAAGTGCGCTGTATAATTTTTGAAACGCAACATTATATATACGAACACATACGAACGTTAGTATTTTAGGGCTTTTAAGCTTTAAGGAATTTGTATGTTTGTTGGAACGTGGTGTAGCTATTCATATCATTATCAAAAAAAAACAAATTAGTATTTATTTTTTCATTAATTAATTGTTCTTAGTATAGGAGACTTACCTTCTTCTTGAAATTATGGCTTCACGCTATTTTTAAGTGTTTTTGCCAGTGTCCAGTGAGATGCCTAATCGTGTTTTAAGTATAAATTAATTTTACTCCCCGATGAAATAGATGACAACGATGATAATGATATTGATGAAGTACCTGGATAGTAAAGCGATGGATACTCTACATACCAATTGCGACTGCCGTTTTGAGGGAATTCGAAAAGGCTTTACTTACCTTACTCTAAACGCTGAAGACAACTGGCAACGGAATAAGCGCTCAATGCCATTTACCACCCCTGGCGACACTATACTTACCATTCCTAGATAGCAGTTGGCTATCTTGGGTAGGTATTTTTTACTATCCTGGAGATAATGAGGTGAATGGAACATCTTTTTAGATCCTATTTTAAATATAATGGTATATGAAACGCTTGTTGCGCTCTGTGTGATATTCGACTCGGTTCTATCTGAGATGGGTGACGGTTGTAGCATTTTCATTTTCGAGCGTCGATCGTTTTATGGTACTCCAGTTGTATACAGAATAAGGGTCCAGATGGCTATAACTAATAGGGCTAAGTGTTTTCTGGTGTTCTCCTTACTTACCTCAATTTAGAGGTCTTTGACCAGCAGTGGGGCAGTATGTTATTTTGATATTTTTGTTACACCAGAAATTATTATTCCGTGGTAGATGAATAGGTTGTGCAGGTATAATGACGAAGATGGACAGGTGTGACAAATACGGTCTCGTGGCTGCCATTCGTCGGAACATTGTAATGAGGTGGACATGTTGTTTTGTTTTTGGAAACATTAACGTGGTTGCAAATTCACCATCTCGAGTGAAGCACTCGTTCACAAGCAAGGTCGACGTGAAAAACAAGGAACGGTATTCATTAGAACGTAGATAGGTGAATACCTACCTAAGTAGTGAAGACTCACGTGCGAAGTTTTCAATTAACGCTTGGTTCAACTTACCCACTGTCTTAATTCTCATTCCAGAACGTACATTACGCGCAACTGGTCATGGTGGAGACGCAGATTTAGTCTGTCCTTCCATTCCGAATAACTGAACCACTTAGCTTTCAACTAGTTGTGCAGAATGGAACTCGATGAATTCCAATCAATGTACTAGTGGAAGGACAGTGAAGTAAGGAGGTACAGGTTCTTGCTTACCCATTAAAAAAGCTAGGCATATTAGTATGTACGTATTTTATGTTTTTGCTGTTATTCTAACAGCAAAAACATAAAATCTGAAAAAGATGGTAAGTTCTGTACGAATAAATTGCAGGATTGACTTGCCGATAAAATAATCGAGACCTAGGTATATCAATCGGTGAAAAGTTCTATACAAATCACAGCATAATGCATGCCTAAAGATTTCTCACACAAGTCAATTATTGAGTTAATTCATTTAAACCATTACCTGTCGTGGATCTACGAGAAAATAACTTTACAGCTGACTGTCCTGATGATACAACAATAAGAGGAAAGATTAGGATGACAATTGTCAAGTCACTTCTGAACACAAAATAAAACAAAGTATTGATTTTACACTGATTTTATTTTTTCATTTATTTCTAACAAGTATGTATAATTATTCGTCTTCAGGTCGTAATTCTATTGGAATATTTGTTCCACAGCATCAGTAAATTCTTGTCTTGCATATTAAATCAGTAGATTATTACAAATATTACTGTTCTTTATTATACGAGATGATTTATTCCCAAATAGTTACGATAATATGCTAGAGCCGTTTCCGACGGACAATTAAATATCAACATATTTCCATTCTAATAAAGTTGTTAATAGAATGAAATAAATTCTTGCTTCAGCTAAGGGTGAATAATTGCAAATTCGAATTATATTATGAAGCAGTAAGGGCTATATCTAATCAATCAGTCGGAAACTGCGAAAGCAGTTTTCTGCCTAAATTGTGCCGACCATACAGTGAGTGGGTATAAATAATTCCACGAGGCGCGTGCGGCGGGGCGGGGAGTCATGCGTCCACGATTAACAGATCAGTTAATTCGTTTCAGAATATTCGTTTTCGCTCATCTTGCGTATTTTCCACGATTAACAAATCAGTTAATTCGTTTCAGACTATTCGTTTTCGCTCATCTTGCGTATTTACTAAATTCAATTGATTTTCCGCTTTAAGTACAAAAATGTAACTAAAAAATAAGGGCTTAGATTTTAATCAATAGAAAACCACGCGTTTAGCGGTAGCTTCAGTGGAGCATACTTCTGTATCTTCACGCTTCCCGTCCCGGCAGGCCGCCTCCGCTTTCCGCAATCGCTCTAACGTGGCTAGCGACTAATCTTGCATTAATGGTTAACGCAACCTGGCACTACGTATTAATTTAATATAATGAATTCTTTGGACATAATTATGTTTTAATTAATAATATAATATGTAATCAATCATTAAGGTCCGAAATGGTATTCCAAAATTCGAACATTTTGAGTGTCGGCAGAGGCAATGTTTGCTCATACGATGTTCACAATGACGAATCAAGGCGCATCTAAGCAACAACGTATTATTTTTCAAGATATTAATGTCGAAAGAATCACTAAATCTTAGTTTTTAAGGTCCATACACGGGAATCGTCACCCACCGAACTGATGAACGTCTTAAAAAGAAAGGAGCCACTGTCAAAGTGAAAATGACTTACGTACAAGTAATAACATGTAAGCATTTTAGTATGTTGCAAATTTGTATTAAAAATTCAGGTCTTTATAAACTTGCGGTTACTTGGCAATGTACTAAAATATACACATTATTTCTCGTGACAGTACATTATTATTTTGGCAGTAACGCAATCAATTGCAGACCTAAAAAAACGAAGAGCTGACATGACAAAATGAGACACATTTCCTTCAAGTAACTCAACGCTTTCGATACATTTCGATAGTCCGTCCTAATATTGAGTTTATTGTGTAGCATATATAGGATAAGTCAAAGGACCCGATCGTTAGGAAAAGTACCGCAATTATTAAAGAGAGCCAATTTAACCCAAGGAAGTATTTATTAATAAATTTATTCATACATATGAAAATTGAGTAACGAAGTTAGGGCTCTTATTCGCTATGGCTAATCAAACACGTAACGATCGTTTAGTGGTACTCCAGTGGCAAAACTAGAAAACCTTTACACGATCATTTCACGACGTCATCGTAACGCGCGACGTTTGGTCATATAATATTTTTCACATAAGATAGTGACAGTTCTAAGTGCCAAACGAAATTAATATTTAATTCAATGGTATTAAGGCATAACACCATAAGTACAAAAACAGATTATACCTCTTATTACCATTGAATAAAGTATAATTTTCTTTGACACTTACAACTGTCACAGTACCCTTCCTGCATGTAAAATACTATAGTAAATAAGGGTTCAAAAACAGAAACGACACCCGTGTAGAGTCATGTTTATCCAAATCTGATGGTGAATTTTAAGTGTAGTGATGGGAACTTCTGAACAATCAATTCGATTTATATTTTTAAGACTACTTTCTTATGCAATACACTAACCCCGATAGTAATTAACATTGTATAGCGGCTGGATAGTCACACAATGCTTTGTTTTCTTCTTTCAAATGATAAATGAATGATGACAGAAAGAGAAAACATAGTGGGTAACTATTCATACGCTATACAACGTTAATAGTAAGGCCGTAAGAATCAATTACATTGATGACCTCTTTCATTATCTCGCATACGCACACATACCTTTACAACATAAAATAATTTAATAATAATAGTAAATCATAATTATTGTTACCACTGATATGACATTTTTTTCATCCGAAGCTAGTATTTTTATATGCCTGCTCCACCTGGGCTCTCGTTCACTGATCAATTAACCACGTAACGTGACGCGTTACGATGATTTCGTTAAATTATTGTTTAATGGTACTCCAGTGTCATACAGGAGTCCATTACACGAACTTTTCCCGAAGTTATCTTAACTCGCTGCTGTAACCCCTGGAGTGTCGGGCCTAAATTTAAATGGGCATCTTTTTTACCAGTTTTTCGAAAAAAAATATTTACTGACATAAAACTATAACCATAATAAAATAAACTGTTCCAATCACTTCTACATTATCACGAAAATAACAAAAGACTTGACTTGGAGATTGTTTACATACATAAAGTATTCACACCATAATATTTCCATAAAAATCACTAATCATCGCGAGCGCTTTACGGCCGCTTGACGAGAATGGCGACTTGCAGTCGCCATTTTCGGCATAGCCTCGGAAGTTCTACATTCTATTTTATAAGCGGTCCACTTAAAACGTCATTTAGGCCCCCAATATTATAGACAGGCATATTGAAGAAACGAATAGTATTATTTTATTCAGTTTGTAACATTGAAGCGTAAAAAAATCTTCGACCATGACCAAGCGCGTTAATTCTGAACACCCATCTGTGCATCCGACACTCAAGGGGTTAATGCGTTATTTACCACGTAACTTAGACAATACGTCGAAGTAGCTAATATTTTAATGCGCTGATTGAGATGTGGGAAAATGTTATTTCTAATGGCTTATTAAAGCGCATTTTGACGGAGGTGTTTACAATAACTTGAACACAGGTGGAGCATTATAGAAGAGGCTAGTTAGTAGGGATACAGACCTGTCGTAAAACCTGTTAAAAAGTATTCGGTATCCATTAATTTACGATACCGATATAAACAAGGTGTAACATAATAAACGCAAGACCTGAAAGTAGTTTGTTCTAAATCGATAACAGAATTGATACCAACAATTTTTAATGTCACTTACATTTTTTTTTAATTTGCTGAAAATACTGTTACTCCATTTAAAAAACTAAATTTATTCTTGATTCAAAGCAATACGGAGATATTAAATGAATTTTTGAAACGTATTTCTCAATTCGCACACATAACTTCCAAGTTTCATTGTTAATTGGGGTATATAAGTGCTTAAAAAGGGGTAAAAAAAAAAACAATTTTGTAAATATTTTCATATTGAATTTGTGAAGTAATTATCTAATCAGGTGTGTGAGGTCTCGCGTTATTTACGATACACCTTATATAACGTACCGGCACATTTCAAATGTTGACTTCATTTTTGTTGTAGACACGAGCAGAACAAAAGATGGGCCCTATCATACACAGTGAAAGTTAATTTGTGAGAGTATGTCGGTATGTTCAAGCATAGGACACAGCCATTTTTTGAGCTAATCAAAGGACATTGTAGAAAATTGCCCCAAAACCAACAAACATTGGACCCATACCATCATTTTTTATCTATTTTATTAAAATGACAAATATCTCTATCTAATGGAAAATTTGCAATCTAAAACGAATTTTTAAAACTATTGTAAATACTTATATCGAAGTCGCCGACATTTTCTCAATGTCAACATAATACACACCCACAATATAACCTCAATGTACGAATGGCTACTGAATTATAACCTCAAAATCTAATACTTTTTGTGCAATATTGAGATTCCCCCGCTTGTCCATTTAATAATAAATGCCTTAGAGAATTTATGAGTGATTTGAAATCATACAAGTATTTTTTCATTGCTGTTGGTTCTGGGGCAAATCATGTGTATAGGCGCAGAACAATGTCCTTTAATATAGCTGGTAGAACCGTCAAGTATTGTATGTTTTTAAGGGATTTTTTGTTAAAACTTAATTGATTCAGCTCCCAGTACCTACTCACGTGCCTACAAGCTATTAAGTTATTATTCTATGTAGGTCAGTACCCCATCTTAGTAAATTAACAATAAAATGTCTACCCCTTTTACCGGACGACTAATTTACAATAGAAGACAGACATAAATATCATTAACTTTTATAATAAGTAGTCATCTTTCATAATTAAATTATGATTAAAAAATATGTAATTACATATTTACTTCAGTGTATTCATAAATACAACTGATCTACCTATTAGGTATACATTAAACATTAATTTTCATCGAAATTATACACTCTGCAATCATATGATTTTAAGATGTAAAATAAAAAATTGTGTGTATTTAGATTTGTTTTTAAAATATTCATTTAATCCAATATAAAATAATAATTCTAGGTATTGTGATTTACATACAAAATTGTAAGGATTTGGAAATACGCCGTCCATACATAAAGAAACTAAATAATGAGATACGTGAATGAGAAAAAATAATTTCCAAAATTATTCTTTGATATCTCTTTATATATCTCGTCATCAATTAATACCTTGAAACCCGCTTCAGATTTGAAGTAAAGTTTATGCTGTATTTTACTGAATAAATAAGTACCACAATGTACCTTAGGTGAATCGGTAAAAAATCTAGTTGCATTAATAAAATATTAACTAAATTGACAAATTGAAAACTACTTATGCTTATCGTTATAAAAAGTCTACAAATAAAACTATTTGTAGAGTAAAAAAATAAGAGGAAAATATTTCCATCATTTTGTCAAATGGTATTGTTGCACTCGGTGCCAATGCTCATGGCAAAAAGGTTCATAAAATAATCGTACGTCAGACTACTTTGCCCGGTTCTCGTGAGCCATTTGTAAACGCCACTGCCATGATATATATCCGCGTCTGCAACGAGTGTTGGCATCGAATACAACAAATAGGAATCCCGACTACGATACATCAATACTTAGCACTTAAGATTAACCCACGTATTAATAGTACACATGTATAATTTATTTTCGCTCTTGGTAAGATAAACAGCGAAGAAAGAAATTGAAGAATACCATACAAGATTCCGCAAATTTAAGGTAGCTAGATGGACGTCCACCGCTTACATTCAACATCATAATCTATGTGTCGTGCTGAAATCATAGCCCTATTTTTCAGACGTAGTCGGGTAAAAAAGGAATAGATATATGAATATACGACAAATTGTTCTAATTAGTGCTAGGGCTGTCCGTGCCACTTCCACTGTTCTCTGTGTTCGCTAGTGTCATTTTCGTGTTTTTGTTATTTTTTTTAGCCGATTTGCTGAGCGTCGCCACTTCTTTCAACAAATTTTGTATCTTGCTGTTCATGAGACCGAACTTTGTTTCGTTGAGTCTGTCCTTATTTTTCATCTCGCTTCGGAGCTCCGTGGTGCTATTTAAATGTTGAGCTTTAAGCTCAGTAATCTGAAATGGAGGAAATTTGCTGTTTAAAGATAAAAAAGAAAAAATATATAAATAATATTAGCCCTGTTAAGAAACTGCCACACCGTTGGGAATGGGCCTCCTCCGAGATGGTTGGCGAAATTCATACACCTTCGAGAAACTCATATGCATACAGGTGACCTCACGATGTTTTCCTTCACCATTAAAGCAAGTGATAGTTACTTTTTAAAACGCACATGCTTTTTAAAAGATAGAGGTGCGTGCCTGGGTTTGAACCCAAGACCTGACTTTGCAGTCTAACCATTAGGCTACCACTGCTTAAAAAATATATATATATTTGTGTGCGCAAATTTTCTAAAGCTCACTCTACTCTAGGTGCGCGACCGGAACGACGCGTAATGTACGATGCGTATGCGACGACAGCCGATCAGCTCTGACGGCAGAGTTCAAACATGTTTAAACTCCATACGATAAATGAACTTTAATAACTTTAAGGACACTTTCATTTCCGTTACCGAAATGTAAAATGCGCTGCGTCGCGCGACGACCCACGCTCTTCAATTTAAATATTACTTTAGAGATTCACCCAGGTACTTTAGGCTTTTGTGAATTAAGAAGATGAAACATACCAATTTATCTTTGGCGAGTAGCTCGTTGTCTTTTTGGGCGACTTTTTTTTGTAGACTGGCAATGGTTTCCTTCAGCTGAGTCATCGCGACCACATGATCCGAACTGTTCGGATCCAATTCACCTAAAATAGGGTTGTAAAATGTCATAATTGCTAAAAAGATAAAAAAATTCATACATATTAAAATAAATTAGGAGAAACGCCTAATTAACGGTTTTTCTGTAAAGTGTTTGTGTGTGTGTGTGTAGTGTTTAATCAATATAATAAACAAAAATAAATTGAAATATTATAATCATATATTGACATATGATATGATAAGCAAAAAAATTAAAGCAAACAGTTAAATTACATTTAACTGACTATTAATATAATTACCTTGCATGGGGTTCATCTTAGATTTTTTCTCCAACGGCTGTGAGTCATTCAGAGATGAATCACTAGCATTAATGGATTTCATCATATCCGACTTACGCTTCTCTTTGTGACTGTTTTTTGACCTGAACACAAATATTTGATTACTTTTATTATGTTAATTGATTTAATGGGCAGTTTTATATGACTAATATAAAGCAAATTATATTAAATAATACCCATAATAGTTTTCTTATTCTCAAAAGTGATTGTTTACTAACACAATTTAAACACTTGTGACTAACATTACTTTAAAATGTTATTCTTCAGAAGAGGAAGAAACATCATGGTTATTTTTTATTGATTTTTTATTTTATTTTTAAAAACAATGTAGGACCACACTAGATTTATTTGTGTCGTCGGTGCGTTTAAAAACATGTAAATTCACATACGCAAATACCCAGGCTGGAACAAATAATTGTGGAACACTTAAAGATTTGTCTCGTGTGGGAATCGAACCCGCGACTATTAGACACAGTGGGCGGAACGGCCTAAGCTCTTAACCACTCCGCTAAATCGTCCGTCACATATACATGATATACATGGATAAAACATATCTTGGTTTTGTTCTTTATGGCATAATCAATTCATTGGAGGTTGGGCAACAAATATCAAATTGTTCTACATACATTTGTTATACCAACCAACTATAGGTGTTATTTTAGGTATGGAAAATAGTAAAATATCAAAAAATTGAGACTAACTTGTGTGCCCTGTGTTTATGTTTGTCAACAGATGACATATGCTGTTTTGTCCTGGCCAAAGCTCTCTTGAGGGACTGGGTACAGAGCCAGCACAAGAGTTTACCGTCCACCTAGATCAAAAATTAAACTTCAGGCAGTGATTTTTTTGCCACTTACATTTAAGAGGTATTTAAACGCAAAAAAAACTTGTATTGTTTAAAAAAATATTGTTAAATAAATTAGAAAAAGTCTGTTATCTGGTTTCTTAAGTTATATGTACACCCATATTTATTAGGGGATATTTTAAATCTGTGGTTTTTGTGTGTGTGTGTGTGTGTGTGTGTAAATGATGTTGGCAGCGGGGCCTTTACAGCTTCACCGGATAAGAGGGTGAGCGTGCAACCACTACGCTCCAGCCAGAAGGGCAAGGGGAGAACTAGCTCAAGGGCGCCTCAAGGTATAACGGACTAGACTTGGGCTGTCGCCTAGAGGGAGGGCGGATACTAGATGTCTCGCCGTGGTGCTCTGCACCGGCCGGCGGGCAAGGCATTCTTCGACCTCACCGGCGAGGTCAGTATTTGGTCGGATTTATGCCGAAACCGAAACTGCAATTTTGTACTGAAACTGGCCGAACCCGAACCCGGTACGAAACCCTCAGAGCGCGAGTCCTATTTGCACTTGTCCAGTTTTTATTATGAATAGGGAGGACTTAAACAAGCCATCTAGCCTTTTGTGAAATGTAGGAAAGCTTTACTTGAATTTTATTTATCAACATGCATTTTTGTGGATGGGCTAAGGAAATTATCACACTAAAATCTAGTGTTTATTCTTTGTAATAATAATGTTCTTAAAATAAACAGTTCGTTATTAGTGGTCAAGAAAAACGCCAAAAAGAAATGAAAAACTTAATGAAATTATGTGCACAGGTATGGCAAGCTCCCCTTGTACCACAGAATTGATCTCCATTCCGATATCGGTCTCGAACCTATTCGCGCCTTTAATAAAGGATTCGCGAAATACTCGATATTTCGCGAATCGTCCAATCATAGGAACCCCCTTAATCGTAGCCGCCGCCGACTACGAACCTAAACTAAAGGTATAAATTTCAACTTAATACCTCTAGCCGTTCCTGAAGCCGTCGGACAGACAGACAACAAAGTGATGCTATAAGGGTTTCTTATGAAACCCTAAAAATCCTAAGAGTTTAGTATATATAATAATAATCAGAAGAGTTTAGGCTCAGACACAATTTAATTAATAAATTTGCTGATTGACCAACAAGGTTATAGTTAAAATATTAAGCTAATCTGGATTTCCTATCTGGGCATGATATAGGGGAAGCTGTGTTTTGATCCCATAAAAATGACTAAAATGTTTATTGAGAGCATGGTTACATTACTTTTACTAGAACTATGCTTTTTATAGGTTAATTTTTTTTATTACACATTTACCTTTTTGCTATCATCATGGCGGTCAAAAGCACATCTCTGTTTGCACTGTTCGCATGTGACAGCAGGGCCATATTTGCGTTCCGAGTTGGCACACCGTTGGCATTTGTTACCTAAGATATACAATTTATTGATAGAATAACTACAGTTAAAGTAATATAAATATATTTAAAGCTTCCTCCATATTTTAAGGATACTAAAAACTAATCTCAAAATAAAATTTGGATGCTTTTGGTGAATGTTTAAATAGGATATCATTACTCCAGCTTACTTATTTAAGAAAATTACTTTCAGACTTAAAACTGTTTATTATTGATCAAGCATTTATTCGAAATAACTTTGATGTAACAAGGAAAATTTACTGAATATTTCTGATGATTATATCCTCATACAAATAGTTTGCAGCAAAAATCTAAAAATAAGCTAAATAAACATTATACTTTATAAACATTAGTAATACTTACCAATGAATGCAGCAATAATGTTACAATATTCACAGGCTGTAGGTTTTCCATATGCTTTAACATTAGCCTCACATTTCTTGCATATGGATGAAGTGTTTGACTTACTAAAAAACAATTGATTTAATTAAAATTAGAGCATCATTCATTAATTGAGTGATGAAAAGAGTTAATTCATACTATAATTTAGACCTAAAGTTAACAAAAAACCCTAAAACCAATTAGAATATACTTGAACCAGAAATATAGTTATAGGACCTTGGTTGCTTAGTCTAACAAATAGTTTCTCGAGTTCATTTTTTTACTCAATTTCTTGTGTTTTGGTTTTTAGGATAGCCTCCATATCATGGTTCCACACAACAAAAGTTAGATATACTGTACATCAAAGTTGTTGAGACCACTCCAATAAGAAGTTAAAGATATAATAATACGATGACCTTTTAACTTGTCATGGCACGATATACTTTGAGTAAAGCCTTACTCAATGTGAACAAGAAATCAGAATAATAATAATAATAACATGACAACTTTTCGAAGGGCATCATACCTACGAAAATCAAGGGTATCTCTGATAAACCTACACATCGACAACATAAATAAGCCACCTTGGCAATCGACACTGACCTTGTTTGTTGGAACTCAGAACGGCAGTATGTACATTTGACGACGGGGAATGATCCGCGACATTCCTGAAATATAGCACCACAAACGCGTCATGTTTATTGACGTCAAAACAACAGTAAACTATGACGCACTTTCGCCAATTGAAAATAATAAAATGAGGCGTTAAAAATAAATAATCCTAGGATATAAGTATTGATTTATTACAAATACCTTGCAAAGTTGCTCGCCAGTTGATAGTTCTTCAAAAGGGTGTCTTGTGAAACAACGGGAACACGCAAAAAGCGCTGTTGATGTTGTAGTACTCATAATAAATGTAAGACGAGTAATCAAATAACATAAAAACACAATAGTAATTGGCTATAGTTGCAATTATTAATATGACACGTAAATTAAAAAAAAGACATTTGAATGAAAATTGAAAGATGGCTACCAAATAGTACCTATTGCAAATATGGCGACAACGACAGCGGCTGATTGATGATTGTGCGAGAGGGATGCGACGATTTAAATCGATTTATTTATTAATAACTGGAAAATTCGAGTGAATTCGGATGTACCAAATTTAATCCGTAAAAAGTAAATAATTCAGGTACCTTATTGCATGCTTTAAAGTCATTTGATTGGTTCAAAATAATGTTAAAAAGGCGATAACAATATGTTATAATGGTAGAGAGTCTGTCGAATTAAAGCTGAGAGTGATTTTTTAACGTTTTCATGAACTGGCAGCACTGAAATGAATGTCACCTATTGTTCTAGTTAACGACAAGCTTAGACGAACTGGTTTTGATCTTCGCTAGATTTGTTTATTGTTGTGCTATCTTTTCATGAAATTCCACACGATGTAAATTTAACACTTCTGAATGTAAAATCTTATTAAATTCCGCATTGTATTAGTGAAAGCTAGTTGGGATATCATAAACAAAAACAAATGTAGTGTACCCAAAGATCATATATTACAGTTATATATTGACGGAAAATTAATTACCGACCCAACTGAAATCGCTAATAATTTTAATAATTTTTTTATTGACCAAGTTACACCGTTACAGTCCAATGACAAAAATATCTTGAATTGACATATTCAATTAGTAATTCAATTTTTATAAGTCCTATTACGCCAAACACGAACAGCACTGGTTTTGATGAAGTTTCAACCAAAGTCATAAAATATGTAAGTAAAGTCATATCCCCTATACTATGTCACATAATTAATCTCTGCATACAATGGGGCTATTTTCCTACTTTGCTAAAAAGGACTATTATTAAACCAGTGTTTAAAAAAGGAGATACAAAAAATATGTTATCATATAGACCGATAGCTCTAATTTCTATATTTTCTAAAATCATAGAAAAAGTTATTTATGATAGCCTTTATAATTATTTAGAAAAGCATGATATTTTGACTGAAGAACAAACAGGTTTTAGAAAGAATAGAACCATTGGTATAGCGATTTATAACTTCCTTGAAAAAGTAACAAGGCATATAGACAATAAAATACCGGTGTGTGCCTTATATATGGATCTTAAAAAGGCATTTGACTATGTAGCTCATGAAAAATTAAAATATAAATTACACGTATACGGTATTAGAGGTAATGCATTGAAACTCATCGCATCATACCTGAGTAACAGAGAACAAGTAACGTCAATCACCAAATTTTTTCGAGTCAAAAAACAAGAAACAATACATGTTTCTCACTACAGAAAGCTTAAATTTGGTGTTCCCAAGGGAAGTGTTCTAGGACCATTACTGTTTATAATTTACATAAACGATTTCCCAAAAGCAATAAATAGCCCAATGATTTGCAGACGACAGTACAGCCATATTCCCAAACAAAAACTATACCGCACTTAAAAATGACATTACTGACTCTATAACATGTATCATTAACTGGTTAGAAGCAAATAATCTTCTTATAAATTTAGAGAAAACAAATATTATGTTATTTCGAAACAGAGTAAAACCACCAGAGCCTTTAAACGTTCAATACTCAGGAATCAACATTAAAGAGGTTGAGGTCACAAAGTTTCTAGGTCTCAATGTTGACTGTAATTGGAAGGAATAGACAGTGTCTGCATGAGATTAAGTAAGTTCACATATATTTTACATATGCTTACTAAAGTTGTTAATATCGCCACAGTAATAACCGCTTACCATGGATACGTAGCAGCAACGTTGAGATATGGGATAATTTTTTGGGGTAATTCAACAGAATGGGAGTCTGTATTTAAAGCTCAGAAAAAATGCATACGAGCTTTATGCAAACTCAAAGCCACTGACAGCTGTAAGCCTCACTTCAAGTCTCTAAAAATTTTAACATTAGCAAATCTTTATATTTTCGAGACAGCTATATTCGTTAAAAATAATATACAACAATATAATAAAATAAGCAGTAGCAGACATAATTATAAGCAATGTACCCTGTAAGACTACTCTAATGCATAAAAGTATATTTGTATGGCACCTAAAATTTATAATAAATTTCCCCGTGAAATAGTAGAAATAGAAAATTTACACTTATTTAAAATAAGACTGAAAGAATTTTTAGTCGAAAGAACATATTATAGTGTAAGGGTAAGGTGTAAGTGTCTTGAAGAGTAAAAATCTTATAAATATTAAATTTTATTGACAGTACTATGGACATTATTTTAGTTATTAACATTGACATTGAATTGACATTTGATGTGTATTACAATAATTTAATTAATTAATATTTATAGAACTTGTTGTCTATTTTAAATGTACCTAATACCCTACTTTATGTTTGCATTTAATTATATTATGGCGTTATTTAAATATAACAGTAAGTGTAATTAAAGTCTATCTAATATTTGCATGCTCTTTGGCGAAATATGGAGAATCTATTGTAAACATTATGTTATCATTGTAAAACCCATATTTGCAGATGAATAAATGATTATGATTATGAAATATATAGATGAGGCATTGAGACTTCATACAATCCGTATTTTAATTTAAAAATTGGAAGACTTACAAGATATTGATTTAAGATGAGAAAGCCAATAAGTATAGTGGGACCAAAAGGAGTAGAAATTAATGAGATCGGAACTAACTTATCTCTACCACCTGGTTTCACTGAAAACTTCAGTAAAATTGTAAACATTTAGCAGTGAGGTCCCGTTTTCTTGAGAATTATTCGTGTAACTTCCTATATAAAGCAAATTTGTGAAATTCCTTGTTTAACATGAACAATACAATATATGGTGGTGCTCGTCAAGAAATTTGCAATGTCTTTTACGATGTTTGACGGAGTTATAAGCCGGCAAAGTTTCGTCTGAGTTAGAAATTCTACTAAAGATGTTTACGAAATAATAGCGGAAATAACAGGAATGTTCATGTGTGTTTGATATTATAACCAATTTGTGTAATATGTCTACCTACGAAAAAGTAGTTGTACAATACATTCTAACACATTTTGAGGGAATTTATTAAATCATTTATCATTTCTTTTCATATTAGGCGCCATTGTAATTTATATCTTTTTAAATCACAATGGCGCCTAATATAAAAGGACTTGGTCAATCTTGATACATAATAAATTTTAACTTTTATTTTAATATTAAATTATATATTAAAATGCGCTTTGCGATCACGAAGTCCTGGGTTCTTATCCTAGATTGAACCGGTTTTTTGTCCATCGAAAAATGCCCAGTATCAGTCCGGAGTCCAGAATTGAGCCCAGTATATGGCAATAGGGTCGTCTCCAATTACATGGGACCTAATATAGTCGGCGAACAGTGTGTGTACACAGTACACTCTGCCACCCCTGCTTGGGGAATATAGGCGTGACGGTGTTTATTTTATTTATTTAAATTAAATTTTTGTTGTTTTGGTTTAGGTACATCGGAAAGCATTGTAAGTGGAATAGTTATAGAGGTATTAATATAAAAGGAAAATTGACATGCCTGGCCAAGACCATAAAGTTCGTTGGAGGAAGGATTGAGACGATTTCGATGTTTCATTAATTCCTACATATCAATCTAAACAATAAAGGAGTGTGATATTTATAATTTAAATATTTTAACAGTGACTAAAAAATATGTTTTTATATTAAGATTTTAGTATAATTGTTTTATTTAATAAGTCAGGAGTCTCCGTAACCGGCGAGCGTGTATGAGACGAACTATG
This sequence comes from Phalera bucephala, assembly GCA_905147815.2. NCBI lineage: Eukaryota > Metazoa > Arthropoda > Insecta > Lepidoptera > Notodontidae > Phalera > Phalera bucephala. Next base: position 20,508,227 of record LR990612.1, read on the forward strand.
AGAGTAGAGGAAGCCAGAGAGGTATGTAAGGAAAGAGCCTGTTGGAACTCTGTACTCTCTGCCTACCCCGTAAGGGATCTGGCGTGATGATATAGATAGATAGATAGATTAATAACAAACTATATCTCCATGTTTTAGTTACTTATATAAGTACATTAATAGCCCATGATCACATCTTTTCAGCTTGTCGAAGGAAGTTCTTAGGCGCTCGTAACATTCAAGCACTAAAACATTTTAATCAATGGGGCCCGATGGAAGATAGTGGCGCCCTTATTTAATTTCTACTCTTTACAAGAACTTATAAACCATTGACACGAAAGAATGTAATAAATTACAATGTTATAATTTCTATGCTAGTCCCTCCCTACTCCTTTTCCTCCCTCGTTCCTCCACTCTCTTGTGTGTATATGATGTGTACCTTAAAATCATTATTTACATATTTTTATTTAAGTACTCGAGTATCAAATTCATTTATTCCCAGTTCATCCAGGGTTGCATGACCCAATTTATTTGAATTTGCCGCCCTTCTGCACTCTCCGCTTTCGTTAGACAGACTCTAATGTTACATATATAAAATATGTAACGTTATAAATATTATATTATGTTCTATACGTCGAATTAACGATAAAATAAAAGCACGATTACTGATGTCATATCTACCAATTTTTTGGTAGATTTACCTATTTTGACTCTAGTCTACCTATCTACCACCATACTCGAAAAACCTACTTATTTAATATTTCAAGACGTGCGAGTCAAATGTGTAACAGAATGTTATTGATTCTGCCTGTACGCTTACTGGGATTATGGTTATCGTTCATTTAGTGCATTTTGCATCTGAAAGAGGCAAAGGAACCGTTATAATACACTTTTTTGTAACTAAGATATTTGTTTTGTAAGGCAGTCGACATTTTAATCAGTTTTGTCTAAAAAAAATAGTTCTAAAAATAACAGACAGAAAATTTAATAAGCGCCTATAGCCAAGTGGACAATCTACAGTCGTTAACGCTAATAGAAAGCGGAAAAATGTATGGGAATGACATTTTGCAATGAAAAGTCACGTGGTCAAAACAATGCGCTATCGATTGCGACAAGAGAATAGAAACAAAACGCTTGCAACTTGTTTAGACCCTCATTGCTTTATAGTATCTGATTAACGTTGTCAGTTGTCACAATTTTTGCAAATTATCCGCGTTTATACCTACAAGTTGTATTTAGTTAGTTAAGGTTGCTTAGAGAAACTTCATAGTACTCCCTCTTCACATAAAGACAAACAAAAGAACTTCAAAGACAAAGAACTGCACAAATTATCACTTGCGCTTATAGAAGCAAAGCCTTGTCTATCACATGGCAGCAAAGTCTTGTTGCATGTTCATATTACGCAAGGATATTACGCAAATCCGATATTTTTCTGACTGGCAAATACTGCAAGAACAAGCAGTCTTTGTCAGGGGTACTTTACTTAAGTGTTGAGAGATGAGAATGTTAATAAGAGGGGAGTTATACAATTACACATTAAAACATACAATAACATAAATATAAATAAAATACATACTATACAAAACTAAATATGTATAATTTATAAAATAAACATACATAAAAATACACATAGTATATTATATTATAAATGTGTATCAACAATCAGATAGGAAATGTTCCCTGATTCTTTTCCTGAAGATGTCCAGAGAGGAGCTTGCGCGTATAGCGTGTGGGAGTTAGTTCCAAAGACGCACTCCACGAACAGTAAAAGACCTATCATAGCAACTGGAAGAATGAAGAGGAGCACGAAGAAGGAGAGAAGTAGCAGTACGACAGGCCCTTTCCTTGGGGACAAGAAAGTCAAAACGCTCACGTAGATAAATAGGAGCTTTGGGGTTATAAAGGACGGAAAAGAGAAGAGAAAGGATATGTGAGTCCCGGCGTTGCCGAATAGGCAGCCACTTCAATTTTCTTCGGAACTCTGATACATGATCATATTTACGGAGACCGAAAATGAAGCGGATACACAGATTCTGCAAACGTTCTAGCTTATTAACTAGCTTTTCAGTGGCATCAAGAAAACAGACATCACCATAGTCTAGAAGTGGTAGGAGAAGAGACTGAGCAAGGCTTATTTTAGTTTGGAAGGGCAAGAAGTTTTGAAGGCGTTTGAGAGACTGGAAGGAGCCGTAGACCCTTTTGCTTACCTCTAAAACGTGGGTGCTCCATGTGAGGTTGGAGTCCATAAAACACGTAGATTTTTAATTGCTTTAGAGTAGGGTATACATACAGAATCAAATAAAACTGGAGAGAGAGCCTGTAGATTCATATCTTGTGGATTCATATAGTATCTGCCACCAATTATGATAGCTTGAGACTTAGCCGGATTGACTAAAAGACCAAACGACTTTGCCCACTTGCTGATATTTTCAAGCTCATCATTGATGACGCCGATCGCATGATTAAGCTCCCCAACTTTAAAATGACGATACAGCTGCAAATCGTCTGCGTAAAGATGATTGTAGAAAGTAATTACTTTAGTAATCGAGTTTATAAAAACTAAAATGAGAAGAGGAGAAAGGACGCCACCCTGGGGCACACCCGCAGTAAGATCACACCAATCAGAAGAAACCTCTTCAAAGCGGACCGACTGGGAGCGGCTCCGAAGATAAGAGTCAAACCACGCGATTGCCGGAGCGGAGACATTCAGAGAGGATTGTAAATAGTTTACTTTCTAAAAACTATTTTTTTTTAATTACGTGCTTGTATAATTGTATTTGAATGAAGACAGATATTTTTAAAACAAATCGATATTTCGATATATTTTGCCCAACCGACAATAACATTTTAACTAGTATTGTCAGAAAACTCGAGCTTCCGAGTCTTCTCATTGAGAGCTCGCGCATTCATAGAAAGATTGAGCTTCGACTCGAGCTTTCTATAAAGAGCTCGATTCGAAGCTCGAGCGCCGGCTACAAGGCTCAAGCCGCAGCTCGAACCTCGAAGCTACAAGGCTCGGAGGTTCGAGCCTTAAACGAGCTCTGTTAACAAGGTTCACGGTAGTTACTATGAAAAAAGACTCTGCCCAGAGTTTAAAGTCGAGGGCCGTAAAGCAATAGTAATAGGTATGTAGAAAAGGTCAATCAATGTTCTCGTAATTTCTACCGATTTTAATGAGTTCGGGAATTAATAATTTTGAAACAAGTAAAACGAAAGCTTTAGGTATTTATAAAATACCACTTACACGGTGTTATGGTGCTGGTCTAATGGACTCGGGCTCCATCATCAGACGCTGGAAACCATCTGGGTGCAAAGTGCTGGTCAAAACAAATCCAATGAGCCCAAACACAGCGGGGTTATATTGAGTAGTTTGGTGTTTCCATTGGCCGCCTTTCGGCTTCATCATCAGACACTGTACACTATCTGGTTGTATAGTAGTTCTCAATACCAATCTAACGAGCCTTAACGCGAGGGGGTTATGTCGTATAGTTCACATGTTCCTATGGCCACCTTCCGAATCCATCATCAGATCAGCTCCATGGTACCATATTATTGCATTGTTATTGGATTTACATATGTATGCCAAATTTCAGCTTAATCGGATATCCGCATTTCCTTGAGAAATGGATCTCAAGATTTGAACCGGAAACAGAAAGATAGACATACGAACATTGCAAGTTAAATAAAAGCTTGTAAAAAATTAACATCCTCCGATAAAGGGTTTACGATCTCGTAAACCCTTTATCGGGGTGTATTTAAGTCGTAACATTAACATTCTCTGCCTACTCCGCAACGTATTTGGCGTGGTGATAGATATAGATAATAATATTCATTTAATATTTGGCTAAACGTATCAAAAACCAAAATATCAGGTTGTATAATTAGTTCTTTTTAGCATAGGCAAAATTGAAGGCTCAAGCTTCGACTCGAACCTTTAAGAGCCGAGTCCTACCGGCTCGCAGGCCTTTAAACCTCGAGGTTTGAAAGCTCGCGCCTTAAGGGCTCCGGAGCCTTTAAGGCTTGAGCGTTGAACGCTCGCGAGCATCGACTTGGGGTTCGAGCGCTAGACTCAGAGCTCAATTCTTACAACTAGACATGGGTAACTCAGCAAAATTCCTTGCATTAACTCAGTAACTCAGGCGCAGGCTACTGCGCCGGCTCATTGTGTTAACTCAAAATTGCGCCATGGCACAACAAAATGACACGCGCCGAGTGAGCAGTGAGACGCGCGCCATCTGCACGCCGCGCTCACAGACTCTTAGCACAAAGTACAAACGGCGCATAGCGCCCGCCCGAACTGCGTTGGCTCATTGTTCCGAAAAATACAGCCTACCTATTTTGTACCCTTTCTTCAAATTTACTCCTTCAATTTTATTGATTCCTTCTAATGACAAATTACCTATGATATTAAATTAAATGGAAAGTCATTTTAAAGTTGTACCTAAAAATAATATTATTTGTATAATTATATATTTATATATCTTGATTAGGTGATTCTGAATGATGAAGAATGTCGTCATCAAGAATGAAAAGCCAAATATGATTACATTTTACTGCTGTAAGTGACGAAAAAAAGGTTAAATGTTTATATTGTGATCAACAATTATCAGTTGCCAATAAATCTACATGTAGTCTTATAAGACAAATTAATAACTAATAGGTATGCATTTAAAAGCTGACTGCTATTTATTCAGACAGTTTCTATAATATTGTTCACATAAGATGGGTACTGTGACAGTTAAGTGTCAAACGAAAACAATCTTTAATTCAATGGGATTAAGGCATAAAACCATATTTAATTATAGAAACGGGTTTAAAACTCTTATAACCATTGAATAAAGTATAATTTCCTTTGACTCTTAGAACTGTCACAGTACCCATCATACATGAAAATACTATAATCCATGTTACGACCGTGATTAGTAATAATCAATTATTCAATAAAATTAAATAGGCGTTGCTTTAAAAAACTAGGTAATATATTTTTAATGATTTCTTATATTTATATTATGCATATTTTTGAAAGTGACGCCTGGCAACACAACACCTTTCTAATCTGGTAGGTATCTAGTTACTATTATTTAATCTGTAATTCTGTAATGGCAATAGAGTCTCTAAGCAAAAAGACGAGTGATGGGTGTTTTATGGTTTTCTTGGATGCTGTGGAAACTACTTATCGAAAGAAACAGGTTTGCATACGCCGGCGGGTTCAAAATAAGCTGTCAGTGCGAGAAGTCGCTTGGCACCAATGCACGTCCAAAAATGATGTATTTCAATGGTTTTTTTTTATCTTTGCCGCTTTACTACACTTTGGAATACAAAATAACAACACTTTTGTAAATTAAAACACATTTAATAATAACAAATTAAAAACATTAAAATAGATCAACCATGATTTTCTTTCAACCACTCCTCACAGAATCGACTATAGTACATTCGTTTTGATTTTCGAGCGTATTCCGTCAATTATTTTACAAGTGTCAACTCAGCCATTTGTTAAAATAAAACCTTGTAGCCAGTAAGTACCTAAAGTAAAATGTAGAAAAGAAACTATTATCTATCATTCCTTTTTCACGGTGTTGTAGTTTATAAAAATGATATAAAAAAGATTTGTGCAATACCATAAATGTTCAATACATTTCAATGGATTCTGCGGGCAACTCAACACCTTAACACCTTTCAAATTTACCGGTCGTGCGCTGTGCGCCAACTCATTTTGAACAAGTGAGTTAACACATCCGGCGCAGTGAACTGAGTTGGCGCAATTGCGCGGCGCAGCGCAGTGTTACCCATGTCTACTTACAACACTAATTTTAACTGCTGTCATTTTTGTGTTTGTGCGTGATTTTGGTTTCAAGTGTTTGTTTCGGGTTGTATTTGAGATAGTCTCAAAATATGATGCATTTTACTATCTCATGTGTTGTGTTGTAAGATAAAGTTCCATTTAAAATGGCAATTCCGCCGTTTCCTTCACAAGATCTGGCTAAACTCGTACTTGGTATGTGGGCTGTTTGGCGGGAACAACGTTATCCCAACTAGATTGACGGTTATACATTTTTCTTTGTTTTACTTACAGGATACCTTGCAGAGGAGCAGCTTATGACTGCGTATGATGAGTTCCTGCAAGCTAGTCCCTATTTAGATGCCCTCAGAAATGAATATGACAGGATATTTATGACTTCCCTCAAAAATATTTTGGCAGAATACAGGGCTGTGAAAATATTTGGTAGGTACTTTGCAATAGTAAAATACAATATTAACAACAACTAGTTGCTTTGGAACTCCTGGACTGTGATATATTTAAATGATGAGTTGTTGAGAGTTGACTAGCTGTGATAATTTATTTCCAGTGGAAACTTGCAAACCATTTGTGCTAAGGAAAAAACTAGTTCAGTGTACAAATTTGTTGGATGTAGTGCAGTTTCTGGTGGTTAATATTGATGTTGCAAAAATACAGGCACAGGATGTTACTGATAAAACAAGGTAAAGTTTTAAACTTTTTTTTAAAGTAGGTATAGGTATTATATGTGTAAGTTCTACTTATCACTGCAATATTTATTGCTATATTACATTTAAATATGTGTAATTAAAGAACTCTAGCAGAACATTGCATACCTACCTCCATATACTGTTAGTGATTAAGGAAAGGGGAGGTATTTTGTTGTGAACTGGACTAGGTATAGGGGTGTATTCTTTTAAAGTGTTGCTTTGTAGACACAATCTGACCACGGTCTTTGGGGTTCTGGTTTGGTCATGCTCACTATAATGTCTTTGCGTGCGGTGGCTGTTTGGCACGGGTCACTCCCTTTCCTCCAATATGGTTGAGGGGAGTGATGGCTGTACCAGTAGTCATACTTGTGAATGGGTGCTGCTTGTGGGGACTGGTCCATCTGGAATGCTTTAAGCACTCTTTATAAATAACATCATTATTCTCATATCTTAGTCCTATGGCATCACACTGGAGCTAGATCTTAAACTATTTCATTGTAACCTAAACATTGGACCAATATGATTAAAAAAAAAATAGAATGGAAACAAGAGAAAGAAAATTATAAAAAGGACTAGCCTACTGAGTTACTTAGCTGGATCTTCTCAGTGGAGGCCGCATTCCGATCCGGTGGTTCATAAGTAGATAAATTAGATTTTAAACAAATTAATTCACTATTTGTAAGCACCTCCAGCACTATTTTTCATTTATAGTTTCAAGTGCAGGAAAGACATAGGCAAGATTGGCTCCGAAGTAAATAGTGTACGAGGGAGGAGGCTTATGCCCTGCAGTGGGTGATGAGCTGGAAGTGATGATGATGATATCCTTTTGACCAACTGGTTCAAACATCCAATTAATAAAATTAGTCTATATGATAATAAAAGTACCTTCAAAGATATTGAAGGTACAAAACAGTAGGGAATCAATTAACATTTGAATTTAAGGTAGACTAGTTTAGAACTAGACAGTATTTCTAATTAATTGCTCTAGGTTATATATAACCAGTAATATGACTATTCAAGATTTTGTTTTTGTGTCTAACTTGTGAGGTTTTAGATAATTTTAGTAATGTAATCTGATTCACCAAGTAGAAATTAAAGTGAGTACTCTCACTTTAACACTTTATTAGTTGGTCACATGAAAGGAACCACTAAATAGGGTCTCTTGTTAAACATTATTATAAATCACAATATAGCACTGACCCAAGATTGACTGGTCTCTTTCACATTGGCACCTAACATCGTTAGTGAAAACAGGATATATGCAGTACAACTCTGTTATCCCTACTTGGAGAATATAGATTAAAATCTATGTTCTTTGTTCACATAAGTTTTTTTTCGTGAACAGATGTTCTGATACTCAAAAATTAATTATGAAGGATATGTATACATGTATAATACATTACACTCAATATAATAATTAAACACTTCTAACAGTCACTAGTTATGTTTTTAGGATATCCATAAGGTTTATTCTTTAATGTGACCATATTATGACACCCCTTTTTACCGTAATCATTAATGTTACATTATGTGGCACAAGTTTTTAAGGTTATGTTTGAAAATGTTTTTTATTGTTCAACCTATTATCCATTTAGTCACAGTAAGTTGATCTCCCTCAGCATTTATTCCAAAGGAAGATAAGGATATTAATTCAGTGTTCAATTTTATTTTAAATTTTCTTATTTACAGCCAAAAGCAAAGCACGTCGACAACAAGACATAATACATGTGAAGTGTGTACTTCAATAAATTTAGTCAGCTGTGCCTGTAGAACTAAACAAAGCAACTCCAGTATTCACACATCAGGTAATATACAAACAACAAGCCTGGAAAATTCTGTGGAGACAACTTCATTAGAAGATCTACCAGGTAATTTTTTCATACTCAAATAATTTATTTTGTATAAACCTTGCAGGGGCACTTACAAATAATTTACATTTATTTTTAATCTAATTAACTACTAATCTATTAATGGATCAGAATGCGGCCTCAGGATCTCGGAATATACTCATTGGGCCTTTTTTTTAATTCCCTTTTCTTTTTTCCTATCTATTTCTTTCAATCAGTGTGTGGATACAGTGTTTAGGTTACGATTAAATGGTTTACGAGTTATGCTTCACAGTTTTTAAACCCCTTTCTATTTTTAACGATTTGATAAGGCTCAAAAGTTTTGCCTTTTTGGTCGTTTTGAGAAAGAGGTTACACATATTGTCCAAGTGCTAGGCAAAGCTAGATCTTAAGGTAATGCTTCCATAGACTGATTTGTTATCAACCATCTCCGGCCAATCGTTTTGATATGCATGCATGCCCTGACGTTGATGCCTATCTGCAGGACTATTGCGCGATGATTTAAGCCCATCTCTCAGGAGTATGTCAGAAGTTACAAGGTTGATACAAGTATAAAACTTTTGGCGCGCAAGAAAATTATTGTGATGCGATTAAGTTTTTATGTTTTGAGTGTATAAAATCATTGTTATTTTTTTTCAGGAAACCATGTCACAACTCGTAAGAAACATGTGAAAGTCCTTGATAAGGAAACAACTTTGTTAGAATCTAATTCAAATATAAGTAACAGTTTAACTACAAATTCAAGACATAGCTCTGGTGCAGTATCTAACAGCACTAAAGAGCATAGTTCGACAAATATTGTCAATACAAATATTACACAAATAAAAAGTAGTGAGAGCTTAACTTCAGTAGGTTTAAATTCCATTGTAAGTATTTATCATTAGATAGAAATAGGACATTTGACGGCAATTTAGCGCAGTGTAGTCGTTCCGCCCACTGTGTGTAATAGTCGCGGGTTCGATTCCCGCACGGGACAAATCTTTGTGTGACCCACAATTATTCGTTTCGGTCCGGATATTTGTGTATGTGAATTTTCATGTTTGTAAATGCACCCACGACACAGGAATAAATCCACGGGTGGGGCCACTTATTTAAAAAAAATCAATTTAAGTTCATATGTGAATGTATAAATTGCTATAGATATTTAATTAATGAATTTTTATTAAAATATTAAAGTTATCTTGGATGATCGAAAGGCCCGTATGACAGAAGGAAAGTCAGTTGTTTTAAAATTAAAATTTTAGTGCAAAAATCAGTTGTTAAAATTAGATACACCTAAACGTCTTTGAATCGATATTGTGTAAATTCCTATTACAATTGTCATCCTTGTTCCAGGTAAAAGTAACAAATACACCTGAATGTAGAGATAAGATTGAAGAATTTAATAATGTACTAAATAAAGTTTGCAAAGATAAATCATCTGTTGAAAGCAGACTGAGTATTGGTACAGAAAAAGTAGATAATAGAACTTCAAACACAACAACTTTCCAGGACTTCGCATCTGGAGTTTGTGGTATGATAATTTTATATATAATTTTAGTCCTGATTAGAAACTGTCCCACTGTTGGGCACGAGCCTCCTCTTAAACTGAGAGGGTTTAGGCCATAGTCCACCACGCTGGCCCAGTGCGGGTTGGCGAACTTGACACACCTTCGAGAAACTCTTAGGCATGCAGGTTTCCTCACGATGTTTTCCTTCACCGTTAAAGCAAGTGATAGATAATTTTTTTTTCTCTATATTCATCTTGTGTACAAGGTGTAATATAATTAACGCAAGACCTGAAAGTAGTTCTAAATCGGCAACTGAATCGATTCTAACTATTTTTAGTTAATTATAGTTTTTTTCATATTAAAAAATTTTTATGAATGAATGAATTAAACAAAATTGAATAATTACTTAAAGCATTACGGCTATTTTAAATGTATTTTTATTACACACACCTCAATATGCATACAGAAGTTAATTCATTATTAAATTTTATGGTTTATTTGCGTACTAACGAGCTTAAAAAATATGGTAGAATGCTCTTAAAAATTGGAAGTTTGAGTGAATTCGTAAAGCAATAATCTAGTTGGGGTGTCTGTGCGTTATTTATGTTACACCTTGTATACATTTTTGTTCACATGCTATGGATAAACTTATTTCCTGAAATTATAGCGAGTGGGATAATAAGGGTCTGTCTACATTTGACTGATGAGCGTTATGTAATTATCAGGGATAATGGATTATAATTAACGAATGACGTCATTTTCCATTCCGGCGTTACGCAACCGACTGCATCGCATCTTTATTCAGATGTAGATTGAGATTATTTCTTTCGATGAGAACTCTCAAATTGTAATTTTCATCTTTTCAGGTCAAGAAAATCGCAATGCTCCCGTACCAGATTCGAGTACTTCTGAGAACAGTAATTTCCAGTAAGCATTACATTTTGCATTGCAAGTTTATAACTCTTCTTTGTAGAAGTATGTATACTACATTTTGTAAATCTGGGCGGTTCTGTGGATGATTATATTAGAAAATGGACGGACGATTTAGCGCAGTGGTTAAGAGCTTAAGCCGCTCTGCCCACTGCGTCTAATAGTCGCGGGTTCGAGTCCCGCACGGGACAAATTTTTGTGTGATCCACAATTATTTGTTCCGGTCTGGGTATTTGTGTATGTGAATTTTCATGTTTGTAAACGCACCCACGACACAGGAATAAATCCTAATGTGGGGCTACGTTTTTAAAAAAAATCAAGAAACAAGAAACAATTTGGAATCAGTTAGAGCCTAAGGGATCGTCCATAATCACATGGGGCTTAAAGGGAAGTCTAAATCCCGACCGCGTATCATAATGGGTTAAAAAGTTGCTAAAAATCATCACGTGACGATCATCATCAATGGACGATCCCTAAATTCTAACTAGGACCGAAATTTATTGCGAAGGACCTAAATTTTGAACTCGTTCATCTATCTATATCATCACGCCAGATCCCTTGCGGGGTAGGCAGACAGTTCAGAGTTCCAACCTTTCTTCCGTTCTTTCCTTACATACCTCTCTTCCACCACTCTCATAGATCGTCTTATTGCAAAAAAAAATTCGTTCATGTTTCACAAATATGTAGTATATAATATAAGGTTTTATCAATTGACACATTGATGCTACACCGGGTTAGAATTATAGCTGTGCTTTAAAAGTGCACAAATGGTAGTGGCCTTTTTTGCTGTTCACATCTGGTACTGCTGCTTTTAATTGTTATCCCAGCTGTTTAGGCTAGTTACTCACGAAGCGGTTCTCACTCACACTTGTCGCGATTTTGGGCCCGCGATAGGATATGTACGTACTACTAGCAGTTCTCTGCGGCTTCCTAACCCCTTTCGACAACAGCGCCACCTGCCAGGTCTATGGCACTTCCCGATAATGTAGCTTTTTAACGGTGAAATAATTAATGGTTCAGTGATTTTAGAGCTTATTGATTACAAATAAACAAAATAAAGGGGGAAGCCCCTTTGTAATATGTATTAGTATAGATAGATATTGAGTAGCGATTTCACGTTGCGTTTTACGCGGCCATGGTTACATAACCGCACGGCACGTGATGACTCGCGGCTAGGCGGGTGTCATCTTAATTGATCTTAACCACTCAACTTGCGATCACCTCTCACAAAGATTGCGGGTCTTTCCGCAACTGTGCCGGTTACATGACCATACGTACCTGCGGTTTCATGAATTTTGTAATAAAACATTTGTCCCGCAACCGCGGCGACAGTCTATGAGTCGTTCCGTGAGTCTTTAGGCTTAGTAAATAAGTAAATCGAAAAAAAATAATTATTTTAAATTATATTTTTAAATGTCACAGATAACTTCTTCAACCATCCACATCTTAAAATGATAATATCTCAAAAAGCTCACTGTACACTACCGAGCTACTGACTTGGTTTGTTACTGGCAGGATGATGAAATAGTTACACTTTTCTATTTTCGCAGAGTTTCTTATACCACGTAAAGTTTTTATATTAGCAGATGATAAAGCGATACAGACTCAAGTTCCTTTAATATATTGATTTTCAGAAACACTAAAGAGAATAGGAATACCACATGCACTAATGCAAGTAACTTAATGAAGGTTTCAAAACGTGAAAGTACAAATGTGGAAGCATATAATTATCCTCGAATAAAACCTCACCCAACAGAACAGAAAATAAAAATTCTTTCTGACATAAAAGTGGACAATCCATTTCACACTAATAATAATGCTACTTCTACACCGTTAATGCGAACCATAGTTATAAATGGGACCCAAGCGTATCGACAGAAATCGCCCCTGCCTAATAGCAATTACACCAAGGATGAAATTATGGCAATGCCTACAATAATCGTGGTGCCAGCTTCAGGTAAACATTTTTCTTGGAGTGATAATGCAGCTGCCTTAAAAAATATTAATTAATAATTTCGTTTATATTTCAGGTCAAACAAAAACATTTACTCAATCTCAACCTGTAGTGTCACAGAAGTTAAATCATATACCTAAACCTGTTTCATCAGCTAGAATGCTTGGTCCTCTTGTGATAGATGTTTCGTCAAGTCCTGTATCAAAGCAAACTGTTATTAGTTTACAGAAAGCTAGTTCAGAAGCTGGGCTCGTAAAGACTGTAGATGTTACAAGAAATGCGTCTGTCCCAAAAGATAATACTGTTACATATGCTGCGGAAACTAATACTCCGCAAGTACTTCCCCCAGTTAGAAAATCTTCATCTACACCTCGTAGAAATTCACATATAAGAGTTTTAGATTTTACAACGCCTCGAAGAATATTTCACGAAACCATAAATGAACAACCTAGCTCAGAAACAAACGATAAACCAATTGAAGTTATTCTTAATAGAAGCCCTAATATAGCATATGCAGATGCAGAAAAGAATGAATATGTTGATATGAGTACTATTAAAGTCCATAAAATAGAAAGCTCAAATATCATTCAAAATGTAGCTCCTAAAAAAGATGAAATTAGAAATAAAAAAAATAATTGGGATGCGGATTTACGTGCACTAGCAATATCAAACGAAAGTAATGTCGAACCACTTGAAAAGGCTAAAGCTAAAAGTAAAAATAACAAGAAAAAAGTGGAAGAATCTCAAAATCAAAAGAAAAAGGTAAAAGATGTCGCTGAAGTTAAACCTGCAAAGAAGAAGAAAATTTTATCACCAAAAAGTAAGAAACCGAAACGTAGACGAAAAGTAGACGAGGACGAAGATGATGATGATGATTCAGTAAAGATTATCGAAGGGGATATGACTGCCCCTGTTAAACCAGCAATTAACATAATACCATGTGAAAAATATGGTAATCAAGCTACTAAAAAAGAGAATGATAGCAATCAGCATAAATCTAACGATGATGATGCGAACGAAACTCCTGAAGCAGAAAGGATATCCTTACAAAATGTAATAGGTGCTAAATTAAATATTTCAGAACTATTGGAAACTCCGTATAAGCAGGCGCTTTATGATATACAGATGGAAACACCTAAATTTTTAGGTTCTGATTTACCAGATGAACCAGTTTCAGATATTAAAATTATGAATATTCCTACACCTCGCTTTTTTGATGATCCTAGAGGAGTGCAAGCAACCCCTTCATCGTATTCTTCGCGGCCTACTGATTACTCCAGTGGTGGGTCATACTACAAGCCTGACGATCAGGACTACATCCCAATTCCAGATATCGATTGCCCAGTCACATCATCAAAATCAGAACTTATTGTAGGAGCCACTAAAAACACTGATAATAATTGTAAAAAAACAAGGCCGGTAAGACAATGTACTAAAAATGTGTCTTACGTTAATAGTAGTACTGTCAACAATAAAATAAAAGAAAAAGATGTAGTGGATAAAATAGAAATATCATCTTCATGTAGTGATTCAACAGTAGCAAATAATTCTTTTGAAAAGAAAACAGTTAGTGCAAAAACGCCAAAAAATAAGTCCAAATCGCAGCCTAAAACGGATACAAAGAAGAAGATAGGATCTAGTAAAAAACATAAATCCCCTATGAAAAAAACTAATTCGTTTATGAAAATCAAACCCAGGCGACCCACGCCAACAAAAGTAAGTCATATGGGAAGCAAGCAAGTAAGCAAGAGAAAATCAGACATGTCTCAAAATTTATTAAAATCGCAGTTAAAAAAGAAGTCAAATGGGAAAGAAAAGAATATTCATATTACACCTATAATAACCTGTGCCCCAACAAAATCACGAAGAAAGTCCTCAACTCCTAGAAAACTTCATTGCACCAAAACGTTTAATTCTGAAAGTTCTGGGCACGATTCTCCGGAAATAAATGCAACGAATATAAAAGAAAATATTGCGCGTGATCAAGGCTTAGCTATAGCTTCTTCGCTTGATTCTGATACGGAACAAATGGCTTTAAGATGGTCTGACGATGGCTCTCAGGATGCTAAACAACATAACGAAAAACCTAACGATATCGAAGATATATCAAAGATACAAGCATATATTGACACAACGGTTCATAATAAGCCAAACTATAGCGATGGAACGGGGGCGTTGCATGTCGACCTAATGAAAAGAGGATTTGATGCAGAAACAGCAAAAATAATTGAACGTGATTTACTTGATACACCACCTCATCCGGAACAACATAATGCCCCTTGTCATGTTGAGATCATTGAACCAATAAAGGACGACTCATTAAATAAGAGTCTAGAAACTGATACAATTGTAAATGATTTACATATCGATCAAGATGCAGATATAGAAGAAGACTCAATCGAATTATCTGTTCACGAATGTAATGAAGAGAGTAATAATTACTTTACTGAATGCCATGACGACACCAAAGATCCATATGTAGGTGATCCTATAAAGTTAAAAGATAAGTTTAGTATGGAAGTATGCATAGATGATGGGGTAACGATTAGGTTAAGAGCAAATGATTTGAGTTTTCTTATTGATAATGGTCCGTCTAATATTGCAGAATTAGGATATAGTTATAGGGAAACTGAAGTAGCAGTAAGTTCGATAACTAACATTGACAAGTTATATACTCCGTTAAAGGATCAAATGAAAGCGACCTGTTACGAAATATTTGATTCTACGTTGACCAGTTTGGACACCCCGTTAAAGCAGCGTAGTCCAAAAGAAAAGGAGCACGAAGTTGGAGAAGTAGAAATAGTTGAAGAAGATAAGTTAGAAGATAAGGAACAATCTGATTCTAAGAAGAGAAAGCGGTTACAAAGTAATAGTCCTGAACAAACTGTTAATGACAGTAAGAAATCAAAGTCTGAAGCGCAATATTTATTGAATTCCACTAATATCCAAAACATAGATATTGAATCAGTGTTAAAGAAACTTCATGGACCCTAACTAAAGGCTCCTATTTAATTCACAGTTATTATATCTTTATACTTTTTAGTGTAGATAGTGTATAAAAATATTAATATTATTATAGTAATTGTAAGTATTGATCGTGTGAAATGGTATTACATAATTTTATATGTGTAAGACACATATACAGTAAGATAGTATTGATGTACAGTTATATTTGATTTTTTATTACGTTTGTGCTAGACGCAATACATGATCACGTTTTCAAATTAAACTGTTGTAGATATATCGCACGCAGTTTTTTTTAATAAAAAATGAAAAATAATCCCTTAGTGGAAGTAGCAGAGATGAATTGTGTACTCCTACTTCTCGCCGAGTTAGATCTCAGGTAATAGGCGGGCGAGGTTGTCCTATCCTGCCTATTGTCATTTTAATGACTTCTACATACTCGTAGCTGGCCGTTGGATGCCCAACACTTGCTGGGTCGGGTAATCAGTGCAGCTCCGATTAAAATTTACTACTAAAACAATAAATATATTTTAATTTCGATATTTTTTAAGTAAATAGGTTCACTCCACAGAAATCGTGATAATAAAACACTGGAATTGAAAAAGCGTACGATTCTGTTCGAAACCTGTGTCACCGCTTTGTATAATCTATGCGCTTTGGCATACATGCACAGTTTAAAAAAAAATAGACAGACACATGCACTCATATTATTGCTGTACAGTTACAAGTTTTGGAAGACTTATACGAATTTCCACCACCAGAATTTCAGCCACTGTATCACATAACAGTGGTCCACGCAGTCCTGAAGCATTTTGTTACAATTTTCTAACATGTGGTGACAAGTTACCGCGGCTATACTTCTAGTATCTTATTATTGCGTACAGCATTATTACGACGTCGGCTGTTAAGATCATTCTAGTAAAATTGGGCATTAAGAATGTCTGATCACTTTTTCTGGGATATGTTCGTGATGATATTGATGTAATGCAACAAGCTCATCCCGTATTATGTGGACTGATTAAAAATGTTGATACAATGAAGGCGTTTAGAGTATCAAAGCGTTCCCAAATTAGTTTCATGGTTTCGAACCTCACTAACGACCGTGATGTGCAGGTGTTATGATACAAAAGTGCTTAGCCACGATACGATACGATTGCTTTGTAGTCTTGATAGCCTAAAGAAAACACCGTCACGTCTATATTCCCCACGCGGGGGTGGCAAAGGTGTACCGATTACATCCCTTTTTCGCCGAGACGATGTAAATCCCAATAGTAGGCAAACCTAGCCATAGCCATTATTCTAGCCACAATGCCAGGTTCTGGACTGATACTCGGAATTTTTACATCGAAAAATTACATTTTGTCAGACCTAGGATTCGAACTAGGAATAAAGTTGCAACTTTAAGGCCGGAAAGTTTTCAAAAGGTGCTGAGCTTGACCCTGGAGGTGCAGAAATCACATGCACGCTGGCCAAGGGTTCTTTACAGCTTCACCGGAAAAGAGGGCGACCGTGCAACAATTACGTTGCATCGGAAGAGCAAGGGGGCAACTAGCTCAAGAGCGCCTTACGGAATAACGGACTCTGCTTGCGCTGTTGTTATGGGGGAGTCGCTATGGCCATGGCGCTCTGCACCAGGCGGGCAAGGGATTCCTCGACGTCGCCGGCGAGATCGGTGTCTGATTCTGTGTACGATATCTGTTTCCAAAAGGAGGAAGTTAAGGGCATCGGGAGGGTCGGTGAGAATCTGCCGCGGGCGGCGATAACGGCTTATAGAAGGGGAGTCAGATGCATAGTCGGCAGCATCTACAATTAGAGGTTTGAGTGATTAGAAGAATTCGCTAAAAAGCGCGTCGTCTATTTGTATAGACGCGAATAGGTTTATGACCTAGATCGGAATAATATATCACCTGAGGGGCGATAAATTCACATGGCTACACCACTTATGTCTTATGATTAAGATATCTGTCTTATGATTTAGATCTCCGTGGGCATCAGCATACTTATCACCAGTAGACTCATAAGCAGAGGGCATTGAATACGCAAGAGATAAATGTATGTTTTTTCCATTGGTATTTTTAGTACCTATCTAAACTACGACGTCGCAATAAAAATAGTGACTAAGATTTCTTCCACACACTAGGTGATTCACTTCTCTAGCTGGTTTATAATCTCAATGGTTTGGTTTAACTTGATTATCCCGTAAAAAGATTAATGACGTGGCGGCGATTCGTTGAAGCGTTTTTATTAATTAATCCATTATACAGACAACGAGCGAATGCGTCTAATTTGCCGGTCGGATTGTTGATGTGAGCCGTGTGCAATTATTGTAATATTCCTTTTAATTAGATATCGCAATTAGTGGCGATCGTGACACCGGCGCGGTGCGAACCGTCCATTATTAATGCTAATTTGAACCGTTACCTCCTCGCACCGGCGCATGCGCTTATCTTAGGGGAAAATGCACATGCAATCATATTAACTTTGAATTTTTTTATTATATATTCTAGAAGGCATTTGTCAAGTCCCTGTTGCTAGGTGAAGAGAATAGTATCACTTGTGATTTCAATACACTATAATAGCACGTGCAAATGTACACCGGGGTTTATAAGAGTAAACCCCGGTGCACATTTTGACGACTCTAGGTGACACGATATAAAACTCACATATCAATGCTCAGTTGAATCAAAATCAATTTTTTTTTATTCATGTAGACCGATAAGCACTTATAAAAGTCAAAAAGGGAAAATTATTTATTACTTAAGCCTACTACCCGTTTGGAAAGTCATTTCTGTGGAGAAGAAGGACAAGAAATTTAACGTTTACTCTTTTTAAAAAATTAGATACAATTCTTTTTGTATACATTGCATTCATGGGTATGGGAGAACAGTGCAGAGCTAAATAGATGTGCCTACGTATAAATTAAACATAAGTGTACTTAGTTTCATGGTATCAGTCAGTGTCTACATACAAAGTCCTCTCATGAGTTGGTGAAGAGTTAGGTGTGCGACGGTCTTAAGAAATATAAGACTGAAAAAAGAACGAGATTATATTTTTAAAGTTTAAGCATTTGGAATCTACTATAGCACTAATGCTATGTTTGCGTTCAAACGGTCAGGTTACCATGTTTGTTCGATCTATATCGTAGTACATTGTAGTTACTTAATTAACCTTTAAAGTATTTTAATGGTGGGTATTTTTTTTTAAAACACGTAGGCCTATAGTGTTTATTCCTGTGTCGTGGGTGCGTTTACAAACATGAAAATTCACAATCACAATTACTCAGACCGGAACAAATAATTGTGGATCACACAAAGATTTGTCCCGTGCGGGAATCGAACCCGCGACTATTAGACACAGTGGGCGGAGTGCCTTAAGCTTTTAACCACAGCGCTAAATCGTCCGTCAAACAAAAATGGTGGGTAATTAAGTCCAAACATTTCATTCCAAGTACAAATTTTGTATTTCATCGTTCGTATGAATCAGAATCAGAATATTTTTTATTCATGTAAACCATTACAGTATTTATGAATTGTCAGAAAAGTAACAAAGACTCTACCGCCACTTCGGAATGTCATTCCTGTGGAGAAGAAGGGCAAGAAACTCCACGGTTACTCTTTTAAAATAAGAAATTACAAACTTTTTCATCTACATTCTGTTGTGGAGTATGGGAGAACAATGTAGGTTGGTCATCAGGTGAGTCTAAGTTAAAAAAGCGAATAATACTATTTATGAGAATGGCTACATGGTTCCCTCATTTACAAAAAAAGTACATATTGTGTTAAATTAATATAGTAATTATAATTGATTGTAATAATAATTGAAGAGAGGTAATGTTAACTAACAACAGTTGAATAGGTTGTCATGACTCAAGTGGAGTTGGAATAGCATCTATCCAAGCATTTTTATCTTTTAAATAATCTTCTATTGAATAATAAGTTTGCTTACAAAGTGTTCGTTTTACACAAGCTTTGAACTTATTTTCACTAAGTTTAGTGACGTCAATGGGAATTTTGTTATAAAATCTAACACAGTGCCCCATGAAAGACGTGAATTTTTGACAGACGAAACTGCGGTTGGTCTAATTTATTTCTATGTCGTGTGTTATAGCAATGCCTATCACCTAGCTGATTAAAAAGATCTAAATTGTTTCTAGTATACATAATGTTTTCATAAATATATTGACATGGGACCGTCATGATATTAGCTACTTTGAACAGTTCTCTTAAAGAGTCGCGACTACTCAAGTTATAGATGGCCCTAATAGCCCTTTTTTGCAAGGTAAAAACAGACTCAATGTCCGCTGCCCTACCCCACAATAATATACCGTAAGACATGACACTATGAAAGTAGCTAAAATAGACTATCCTCGCGGTGTCCACATCAATTAGTGATCTTCCTTACGGCCGCCTCCTTCTGGCGAGGCTCAAGGACTTCATAACGTCCAGGGGTATCCTTATCGACGAGCAGTTCGGCTTTCGAGCCAAACACTCTTGTGTCCATCAGGTGCACCGCATCACGGAGCACATTCTCTCCGGTCTCAATGGGCCCGGAAGACCCGTCTACACGGGCGCCCTCTTCCTGGATGTCGCGAAGGCATTCGACAAAGTCTGGCACAACGGCTTGATCTACAAGCTCTACCAATTGGGTGTGCCGGACAGACTCGTGCTCATCTTACGAGACTTCTTGTCGAATCGCGCCTTCCGTTATCGCGTCGAAATGACGCGCTCCACTTCCCACTCCATCAGTGCTGGAGTCCCACAGGGCTCAGTTCTCTCTCCGCTCCTGTTTAGCCTTTACACGAACGACATTCCTCGTTCGAGTAAGGCGCATCTAGCCCTATTCGCGGATGATACCGCTCTCTACGTCTCGCATAGGAATAAAGGTTTCATTACCAGACACCTTCAGGCATCCGCCAATTCCCTAGGGAATTGGTTCAGGAAGTGGCGTATTGAGGTGAACCCGGACAAGAGCGCTGCGGTGTTCTTCTCCAGGGGTGCCACCCCGCGCCACTCCCTGCGCCGCCCTAGAAGTAATCTCGGCCAAGTGACCATGTTCGACCGACCCATTCCCTGGGTCAAAGAGGTCAAATATCTAGGGGTCACCCTAAACAGTACCATGTCCTTCGGCCCGCACATCAAGCGGGTCCGTCACCGAGCATCATTTGTGCTCGGTCGTCTCCATTCGTTAATCTGCAAGCGGAGTAAAATGTCCCTTAGAAATAAGGTGACACTTTACAAAACTTGCGTTCGACCCATCATGACTTATGCGTGTGTTGTGTTCGGGCATTCGGCCCCCTCTCACATCGATAAACTCCAAGTGGTTCAAAACCGCTTCCTCCGTAAAGCCGTAGGAGCCCCCTGGTTCGTACGGAACGTCGACCTCCACTCCGATCTAGGTCTCGAACCTATTCGCGCCTTTATTAAAAAGGCGTCAACACGTCACTTCGCGAACGCATCTACCCATGCGAATCCGTTAATCGTAGCCACCGCCGACTACGATCTCCCCCCCGACCCCTGCCGCCACCGCCGGCCGCGACATGTTCTCACCGACCCCCCCGATGCTTTGTCATCCCTTCTTTCCGCTCAGAATACGGGCGACGACGACGACGTAGTAGTAAATCCCCTCCCATAGCCGGCGGTTGACCGGTGCACTTAGTAGTGCACCCGTCCCCCTACAGCGACTGTCCCAACCGAGGGCGCCTCTTCGAGGCGCCCTCGAGTATGTCGCCTCTTGCCCTTCTGGCTGGCTAGAGCGTAGTGGTTGCACGCTCGCCTTTTAGTCCGGTGAAGCTGTAAAGGCCTCGCGGCCAACAGCGTACATCATTCACACACACACACACACCTTACGGCATAGGCAGCTTAGCTAAGCCGTTTACCTAAATTCTCAATATGAGGACCCCATTGTAACTTGGAGTCAAGCGTAATCCCTAAAAAAGATGTATAATTGATGAACTCAAGTGTCTCATTGTTCAGTATAATATCATGTACAGTACTTTTTACATTTGGCAAAGAAAACATTATACATTTAATTTTCTTGTTATTGAGCACTAACTTGTTGGATGTAAACCAGTTATGTAGTTGAAGAATAGCGTCATTTACTTCGTCAAAGTTATTAACATGTCTACCTACTTTAAAAATCAAAGAGGTATCGTCAGCAAATAACACTATCTTCGCTCGATTTTTAATTACTTCAGGTAGATCATTTATGTAAACTAAGAATAGGAACGGACCCAGTATCGATCCCTGTGGAACGCCCATTTTAACTAAAGAGCCTAGAGATTTAGTTTGATTTATTTGAACACACTGTTGTCTGTCCTCTAGGTAAGATTTTAAAAGATTAAGTGCTTTACCATGGATACCATAGTGCTCCAATTTAAGCAGCAGTGTTTTATGTTTCACACAATCAAATGCTTTGAAAAGATCACAAAAAATGCCAATGGCGTCCTGTGAGTTCTCCCAGGCATCGAAGATATGCTTTATTAGAGTTACACCGGCGTCAGTAGTACAACGCCCTTTGGTAAAACCAAATTGCTGATCGTGCAGGATGTTGTTTGCGTTAAAATGATCTAGCATTTGCATGAGCATTATCTTTTCGAACACTTTACTGAGCACTGGCAAGACAGACACTGGCCTATAGTTGTTGGCATCTTTACTATCGCCGGATTTGAACCTTACCTTACTAAATTTCATTAAATTCGGGAAGACTCCTTGATCTACGCACATATTAAAAATAACAGCTAAGTGTGGCGCGATTGTATGTATAATGGATTTACACACTTTTACCGACATTCCCCATAAGTCTTCAGTTACTTTTAATTTTAAATCATTAAAGACTTTGATAACAGACCGGGGATTAGTGTACTCAAACCCGAACTCCACCGGACAAAGAGTAATGTTGCTTTTAACAAAAGAAATTGCAAGGGAAGAAGAGCAATTTAAGGATTTTGTTGTCTCTACCGGAATATTAGTAAAAAAAATCGAATTCTTGAACTACGTCACTATCTGCCTGAATGAGCCCACGCGCAGTCTCTAGAGTAAAGTCCACACTGCGGTGCTTAGACCTCCCAGTTTCACTATTAACAATTTTCCAGGTGGCCTTAATTTTGTCATCTGCAGATTTAATGTAGCGCTTTTGCTGCCTTACATACTCTTTTAAACGTTTTAGAATAATTTGCAACATACCTTGCAAAACTTTCACTATTCGTTTGGGATTTTAGGTCATATAATGCATGTAGCTTTTTCCTACTTCTACGAATTCCAGCGGTGGCCCAATCACAGAAGGTGAACTTGGGTTTGATATTTTTCATTTTAATGGGAAAGCTACTAGTAAATTGTACCTGAATAATTGAAAAAAGATCAGCATACAGTTTATGAGGTTCGTTTGCGTTACTCGTGTAAATATCTAATTTATTACTCAAAGCTGTATTAAATGTATGCAATGTTGTAGGTGTTATATTTCTAGATTTAACTTTAACACTTCTCAATGGTGTAATATTAGTGAAAGTGACTGTTTGCTCAGTGTGATCAGATTGTAGATAACTAACTACTGCTTGATCTATATAATCGCAATTACAAAAAATATTGTCAATGCATGTAGCAGAAGTTAATGTTATTCGAGTCGGTTCGAGGAAAACATTAATTAACTTAAAAGAATTGAATAAAGGTAAGAGTCTGTCACTATACGATGTTTTTTCTAAAATATTTATGTTGAAGTCACCACAAACTACAACAGACTTGTTACTCATGAAAGTTTTATTCAGCACATCTTCCATTACAGATTCAAATGTAGTAAAATTTTGACTGTTTGGGGGTCTGTATACACACACAATAATATGCTTATCCAGCTCAACACAAGAAATTTCAACACACTGTTCAACTGAAAGCTCAACTATATCCCTACGTTCTCTCGACTTGATATTTTTTTAACCAAAATTAATGTACCTCCATGAAGCTTGGATTTACGAGTATAGTAACTTAAGACGGAATAATTGTTATAATTTATTAATAATTCATACGATTTAAACCTATGTTCACAAATACAAACAACATCATATTTAGTTTTTTCCAAAAATAACTCTATCTCTAATGATTTTGAAGAAAATCCTTGTATATTCTGATGGAAAAGTTTCAAAGTACCAGGCCTTTCTTCCTCCTTATTTAAAATATGTGATTTGCTAGAGATACTAGTATGTAGCCTCGGTCGTTTAAACAGTTTATCACAGTATTATTAGAATAACTATATAATACTGGCTCGTCTCTTACCCTAGTTTTCGTTATATTACTTATAACGGAGTTAATATTATATGCTATCAAAGTAGTCATTGTTTTTTTGCATTTCTTGGGAAGAAACATACCTTCCTGTGTCAGTTTAAATCCACTAACAAACTTATTAGTGTCAAAAAACAAAACATTATCATGTTGACATGATATCATATACATATAATTATTCAAGTAGTGAATAAGTTTATTTTGTTTTTCTGACAGGTAGTCAGATTAAGGAAAGGCACACAACATTAATTTTCCTAGGTTTAATTTTAATAAGGTGTTAATACCATCCACAATGTCCTTTTTTTTGATGCCTAAACTGTTACCAAACAACAAAACAACTGTAGTGGTACTATCTATTTTTGTCAGTAAAATTCTATCTATCAATAACTTATAGGGCAAATTATTATAACAGAAGTTGGTTGCAATCTGATTAAGTTCATTGTGTAGAAGTGCACCAAAGCCTGCTCCAATTTGGTCTGAGAAAACTAATGTTCTATAACTCACTATCGAATTACTAGTTTCTTGCACGGGTAATTCATGCCTGGTCTCAAGAATAGATTTCGAAGGGGCACAGGCACACGAGATATTGTTGGTCAGAGACTCATGTCTTTCTGCATTATATCTTACCAAATCAATTAGCTCGCTAACCTCCTGCATCCGTTCACATAATTGTGTCTGAGCGGCTTCATATTTACTAAAAATATCCTTTAAAGTCAATTCCTTTAATAGTAATTCGTTTTTTAATTGTTGTGTTTCTATATTGTACCTAGATTCACTATGTTCTAATTCTTTTGTACAGGTATCCAACTTATTTAATAATTGGAAACGCTCTTTTCTAAGACAAACATTAGTTTTAAAGTAATTTTGCCTTGATAGTGCCTTTTTTGTTTTTTTAATGACCGATGGAACGTAGTGTATCTACCTATAATTGCAGCAGGTGTGTAACACGGTCGGGGCTATTCATTAGTTCGGCCACCGACAGTTTTCGATAATAGTGACGGTTGTGGGACATCGATAACATCCACAAAACCAACGAAGCTGTGTATCGTGACCAATCGCAGTTAAATTCATGATGGCCGGACACGGGCATCTACCCAGATATTATAAATTGGCAATGCTAAATAAATATTATCGATAAGTGCTTATTATTTTAGTCGTAATGTGGGTACCACACACGAATATGTGGGGTGATGCGTAGTTGCCGACAAACCCTTTAGCAAAGAATTAGTCAAGTGCGATTGACCGAGTTTAGCTGCTGTAATTTAAAAGAATTTCGTTGATCTTTTTTTAATTAAGAGACGAGGTTTCTTTTATAGTAGTGCTGTTATAAGAAGCCTGATTCAACTGCTGCACCTATCTATATAATTACGCCAGATTCCTTGCGTAGGAAGACAGTATATAGTTCCATTAGGTTCTTTCCTTACTGACCTCTGGCTTGTTCCACTTTCGATCAGCTGCATTTGCATAGAATAATATTTTTTGTTATGAGGACATAAGGTTCAAAGATTTAATAGTGTCATTTCAGTTTGCCTATTTTGAAGTCTGGCATCTCATTTTTGTATTACGTGTGAGAAAAATGTATCACTTAGATTGCACTATACCTATTTGCTGCAGGGAGGTATCCCTGTAATAAAAATCCAAAATAAAGCAAAATTATGTGAAAATGTCCCTTTAGGCTTTATAATAATTTAAAAGAACAAAGTTTACCTATACTGTTATGTCATTAAGTATAATATAATCACAAGTGCATATATGACACTATAGTATATGGAACTAAGAAACTTGTAAACTCAGTGCGTAGGTACATGCGTCATTGATACTGTAAAAAAAACAAACACTGAGATATCTAGGGTACTGAAATACATATCTTGCTTAGTTAAGAAATTCCTATAGACACCTGGGTGCATTTTTAGACCGGCGCTATATTATTGCATTGTTACCGAAGTACTTATGCCAAATTTCAGCTCACAGCCGGAAAGACAGAAAGACACGAACAAAGCAAGTTAAAAAGCTTTTAAACATAGAAAAAGTAATGTACATTAGCTCTTCTTGCATGCCATCTAAACCTTCGTGATCCAAACTGACTAGGTGCTCTTGCTATAAAACTTTCAATACGTAACTACAAAATAGATGACAACTTAAAATTACCGTCAGCTTCTCCGAAATTTCTTACTACCAATTACACTGACAGCAAGTTACGTAAGGATAACATAAAGCACAGTAATGGCGGCAATATAACTTGACATAACCTAGACCAATATATACGGCAGTGTCGGTGCGGGGCTCCGGGAAGGGGTGTTTGCGAAGTGGGTCACGGATGCAAGCTCCTGACACAAATAGCTACGTCGCATCTCACCACGTGGCCTCGTGTTGCCTCTCAAATACCCTCAATATACCCACGCTACGTCGTCACAAATGTGTGGGAAGTATGTACTTACATGGTAGATATCATCAGCATGGTTAAATTGTTTCTGGTAGTGATTTGTAAAGTGTCATGGAACTTGTTTTTATGGTAATGACTTACAGATACCGCACTTATTTGGTAAGGATATAAGTTTCGAAGTTATCTTTCGTCTCAATCGGAGTTTCTAATTGTATAACTAATATCTTTATATACTACCTACATACTTAGAAGTTTACTTATCATTATTTTTATTAGAATGGGTGTGGGAATACTTCATGTGCACTTACTTAGAATAGGTATTATTTTCACATCGGCTAAACCACGTTTAGAGTATTCACCTGTACCTACCCCGAAGATTCCTCGTTTCTTTTTTGTTTTAATTTAAGATTCTGACTGCAACCGAAAGCTGTAAAGTAAGTTGAAGCAAGGAGTGGTGTCGTGAATTTAGTGACGGCTAGTAATTCCGCAGGCAGTTCGGGTATAAATGATTGCGGGTGATTTTACACCACCCCAAACTCCTCCTCCGATGTCTAACCCCCCAGTGGAGCCACCCAAAGTGCAGCGCCGACGCGACGTCGCTCCGGACAATCTGCGTGCTCTGCTTATTTTCACGAGTAATTCCTTTTGCGGAAATTGCCTTTATAAAGAACGTCGAATTTAGTTTTGGAGGCAGACGCTATTCCAATAGATTTAAGATAGATCCTGTTTTTCTTAGCCTAATGTTCATTAGACTAAGAAATTCATTCAGTCATTATATACTTACATTATATTTTATGCGAATAGACAATGTTCTATTGTATCTACCCATTCTATAAGGAATCTTTATACAATGGATAGTGGATTATTTTATTCTTATGTACCTAGAAATCTCATTTTTGTTAATTTTCATTATTTTGGCTAAAATGTTTGTGTAAAATGACTAACGGCAACAAAGAAACAGACACATCACATTATGATATACATAACTCCGAATATCCGCTCAATGAATATTTGTTTAAAATAACAGAATTAGATACCATGTCGATTATCTATCAGACATTTAGATTAAATAGTATCAAAGTTAGGGTACGTATGGTAATTTAGGGCGATGGCGACAATCATGTTTTTCAGAGCTTACTAAACACATACATTCTTATACTTATTTCTAGCTAGACTTTTACAAGAAATGCACTTCTTAAAGTTAAATATTTTATTGTTTTCTTCCAAGGTTAAATAAAACGGATAGTTATCTATAAGTAGGTGCCCAGTTACGATCTACGGGCGGGCTTGGAGCCAACTGGGTCGAGCTTTCCGTAATTTTCAACTGCTTCTGCCAGTCTGGCAACAATCATTGTATATGCAACGCAATCATATTATCGGATATTTTTTATTTAAAGTAGCTCTGGTATTCTGTTAATATTTTCACATCGGGGTAGGTACAAGTCGACCTACTCGTTGACGCAGAATACCGAACTCGGTTCTGGCGCTGACCATAGTTGGTCAGGCGACATCGTAAGTGCCAAGTATTACCTTAAGTGTGTCAATTGGTGGCTCGATGTGCGTGGCCCCCTACATCCCACCCTTTTGGGTGGCGAGCGTGGGGCAGGTCGTCGGATCGATACCCGACGTCTGGCCCACGACCTCGCCTTTCTTACCACCTTCCTAAATACTAATTACGTGCTTTGACACGGGCTGCTCCGGCTCGCGCCGAATGAAAAGGGCTATGGATGGCAACGTGAGCGTTATTAACGTTACTGCCATGTTTTGTCGTGTTTGTTTTTGGTAACGCTGATGATATGTTTACGTGTTGAATGTGTCCTCGTCTTTGCACCCGCGTCAAAGAATGAATCCTTCTTTTGGTGCTACGCTCAAAAGACTGAGTGAAATTCTTTTAGATATTGAAAACGGTATATTATTTTAGTAGGTGCGGATAGTTATATCAGTATGTGTTATAATTCCCGAGTTGAGGATATGAATACTCGGAAAGATTTAAAACACTAAGTAGCTATTTCGATCATGTACTTACAATTCGCTAAAATGGTGTCAATCCGGCCATGTCGGTAATAGAAAGTAAGCCCATTGCCATCATCTCAGTGGTTCATCGATGTTAAATAGTTTTTACTTATCGCCCTTTATCTATTTTCAACCAATAGACGTCCACTGCAGGACAAAGAGCTCCCCCAAAGACCGCCACAACGACCGGCTTCGTGCAGTACGCATCTACTTTTACGCATACTTAAATAGTGCTAATTAAATAATAACTGAGCTCATATATTCAGAATAGGAAAACACAATAGGATTAGAGATATCTACTGAGTGCCTACTGGATATTATCGTCCGGATTTTAGTTAGGAGTCGTGCTCGGCTAGATTCTTTTAGAAGCGCACTGCCGCTTTTCTCAGCCGGATAATATAAAGGAAACAAGATTAAAAATGTATTCCTTGCACGTGGGCCATAATGCGATTTATCGGTACAGGGGCATGTCGTGACTGGGGTAGGTGGTTTGTACAAAATATACGTCATAGGTGTTGTTGTGTGAGTATATGTGTAAGTATATAAACCACAAAGACGTTAAAGTTCTGATTCGGTAATAGTTTGTTCGGGCTTTCATTATTTCCGAATGACTGACTAGTACTAATTATTTAATTAAATGAACAATAAAAATCTTCCAAAAAATCACTCTTAATGCTTCATTCCAAGTGATGTGACGAGAATTGCAATTTTTAACAGAATATATCGACGCCCTAACATGTTGGTCACTGACTCCAATTAGGTACATGTTGTCCGGTGAAAATGTTAAGGCCCCACGGTCAACAGCGTGGATGATTAACACACACATAAAAACACACCTTACGGAATAAAGAATACTGTGGGTACCTAATAGGTAAAATACCCAATGGTTGGTAAGGTTAATGGTTGGTATTCGACACATTTTTTCAAAAAGTTCTTACATGTATTTTACACGACACATATACCTAATTAGTATAAAAGTATGATTAATCTTATACCGTAGATACATTTTAAATGTGTAATGTGTAACACTCGACGTAACTAATACTCGTTTATTAAAACATTATTTCTCATAACATAAAACTACTAAAATGTTAACATGCACCTTCGTTTTAAAGAAAATCAATAGGTAGGTAAGTAGGTACTAGGTACCGACCAAATAAAATGGAGACAAAATTCATTACCATTATATGCAGCGGTGGTGCGGTTTCGTCCAGAAACTCGATGCATCTTTGGGTGTGAGCGAGATACTTGCCACCCCCACACTTTCGGCAGCCGCCCCCCCCTCGCTGGAGGGGGTAATGGACGCACGAGGCTCTTCGGCCGTGCACCGTTCGCTCTTTATGTCGGCTTGCACGCGTGCACTTCCAAGTTTCTTTGACGTCCCTTTGTTGCGAATTCCAATTTCGGAATATAGCGAAAATTCGTAATATCGAATCTCATTTGTAGCGGGGTATAATCATTGATTTTGTAGCATGGTTGGTTATATGTGGATATTGTAGGTAGTGGTATTATATTATTTGTGTAAGTAATGCTGTAAGATTTAATGAATAAAAATATCGTTTAACGTCGCCAACCTAACATAGGTATATAAGTTGTCTGTTTAGAATGTGTATTTATAAAAATAGTCATCTAACTCTATTGGCTCTAACAATAGGCAAATAATAATTATATTTCTTTAGTAAGTAATTAATAGTAACATGACGAAATCTTCATTTTTCAGTTTACATAGATAGTAGGTACATCTAATTTCTTTCTTCAAAATTTACGAGTGCATTTTTATATACGTCTATCGTAGCGCGTTTAATCATGCAAATTTTCCAAGATGGGCGGGTGGCGTCGGCAACTGAAACTGAAACTTGAACAACCACCCTCCTTGAAGGTCGTTTAAAAGTTCTTAGAAGAAATGAATCTACTGCAGCAAAACACTTTCATTTAGTATTTCATTCTGTGTGCTGTTATAATTGAAGGAATTTTCATTTCGTTGTTAATGTAAGTAAAGTAGCTGCTTGCACATCATGCGGGCTTTGCTTAGTCTTGACCCTAGACTTTACAAAGGAATAAAGAGATTGTTCATTATTTGTATATTAAATTATTTGTATATTAAATTATAAGTACCATATATGAATTGTCTGGTCATGGCTGTGCTTTAATATACGTAAGTTAAAAATTAAGATTTGATATTTTAATCTTATACTTCTAAGAGAAAAATTTTAATCTGACCTGTTTTTTGTATTATGTGGATATAATAGCTATTGAGGTACAAATTATGAGTTGTAGATAAAATATAAATAAACAAAGAACAAATTATGATGTCGTAGGTATTCTACTTAGCTATGTAATTATGAATTGAAGGACACCTCCACTGGAAGAATCTCTGGAATATACCTATTTACATGTAACTTTTAAAGTCGCGTTGGCCCTACTTCACCCTACTAGGAACTAAGTTAGGCTAGATAGCCTTTAGATATCATAAAATATAAAAAATACAACGAATCTTGTGTAATTAACAGCGCATTATTAGAGCAAATAACATTAAAACTTACATTCGCGGAGCTGTATAATAATTTTGAACAAAACATTTTAATTATGGCTCCGTGATGAGGTGGGCATGAAAGGGCGCATTGGGTGGGTGCACTATCGATCTCCTTTGAATTAGTGTGCGGATCGGTCGTCGTCTTTGTGCGGCCGTCCTCGGCTCGGCAAACCGACCAAAACAAGCAAGCCTCCCCATGCTCGCCCGCGCCCTAACAACGCCCGCCTATCCTTACCTTGTTTTCGTAGTACGGGGACACTTGATATTATTTGAAATGTACGTTTGATAGGTGGTGCATGCACTGAAATGTTATATGATGTTTTGCTATTTATATAATTTTAGAAGTAGAAAAGCTTTGTTATGAAATATTATTGTTTCGTAATAGTTTTATCTATGGCTAGGCTGGGAACTGGGCAAAAGCCTTTTATCACTAATCGAGGTGAGTGAGAATAGATCTTACTCCACCATCTGGACCCAGTGCGTGAAGGCAATATTGGCCTGCTTAGGACTTATCAAGTTGCACCTAAGCCTTTCCACAATTACCACATTAAGTGGTGACCGGGATCAACAAATTGCCTATACCGAAGTGGCAGAGACACTGATTAGATTGTGAAAATAAAATGAAAATGCCACAAGCAATCACGAACGTCGTTTGACCTTGGAGATGGTTAAGGACAACGCTATGAGCGTCTCTATAGAGTTACCTACATGTATGAAACATAGGTCGATGCAACTGACGCGTAGTTTACACAATTTCGTATTAAGGTTCGGATGTTCATTCCATACGTGACGTCGCTTGTCTAGCCATATCAGAGTCTAGACATCCAGAACTACTACTAACAAAATAAACTCAAACGGGTTAGGTAACTGCAATATTCACTTAATAGCAGTGGTGAGCATTATTCAATCATTTTTTTAATCATAGGATCAATCGAGTAAATTTTCAATTGGTACTCGCCATAAGGTACTCCGGAACAACAATGAGTTTTGGACGTCAAACGCCCAAGTCTCTCCCGTGGTCATGGGTGCTGTAGCACCCGAAAAGTGGGGACCTTAAAAACTAAGAATAGACCGCGATAAAATCCGAAATATGTTAATTGCATTTCACACACCGTCACGCCTATATTCCTCAAGCGGGGGTGTACACCTACTTTTCACCGACGATGTTAGGTCCCATATAATAGGGGGTGAGCCTATTGCCATATGTACCGGGCACAATTCCGATTAATTGCAATTTAATTTTCACAATTTATTATTACCCAACTTTGCTTAATGGATACCTACTACAGAGCCTTTAAGGTTTGGTTAAATAGCCGACGGAGCGCGACGGACGCGGTCGGCTACGTTCGGTCGTGACGTTTGCCGTCGCGCCGAGCGGTGCTGCGCTGTGTGGCGTCTCACGTACATTTCAGTACATTACAACTCCTCAAGCCGCGCCGCCGTCGCGCTCCAGTCGCGCTGCGTCGGCTATGTGGCGAAACTTTTATTCGCTATGAAATCGTTTATAATATTTTTACGTAGTGACAGTTTTAAGTGCCAAACGAAATTTATATTTAATTCAATATTATTAAGGCATAACACTATAAGTATAGAAACAGGTCATGCCTCTTATTGCCATTGAATAAAGTATAATTTTCTTTGACACTTATAACTGTCACCCTTACCTGTACCCTTCCTTCATGAAAAATACTATAATGGTATTTCAGTGGCATACAGAATACCATTAAACGATTATTTCACGAAGTAATCGTAAGGCGTCGCGTTTAGTCATAGTAATTAAGATCCCAGATGCGTTCCATCAACACTCGTAATTAAAGGTCAAAGCTAGAAGTTCAGATGTTAATGTGACTTATTTCCACTATTTACTTAAGTTTTCTTGGAAACTATAAAAGAAACCCCCTGCAGCGGTGCGGTTTTCGATTCGGTCTAGTGGTCACCCTATAGATTAATCAAGGAATATTATAATCTTGTGACTTTGTATGAGCCATTTATGAACATATACAGCAGGGATTGCCAAACTATTTTGGGCAAGAGACCCCTTTTCCAAAATGAACTGATACCTCAGACCCCCGTAGCCAAATTACTTTAAAAATCCCATTTCTAGTTTTTTTACCTATTGATACAGAATACTTACTAATTTAGAAACTTTGCAGTGAAGTACAACAATGATACATCCTACTAAAATATTGGTTATTCTTATAACAAGTCGGTACATGTAACACAACTTATACAGTATCTTGAAAGTTTCAAATATGAACTTGTGTTAGTTAATAGGAGTCGATTTTTAGACCTCGTCGACCCCCAAAATCAGTTTTCTTTTATGTCGACCCCAGGGAAACCGATATCGACCACTTTGGGAATTCCTAATATACAGGATACTTCACAACAACACAATTACGTAAGGCTATTTTTAATATAACAACTATTCAAGATTCCAGTAATACTACATCTGAGAGCTTATCCCGAACAGGTTGACGTTTGTGTTATGCTATCGAGAAAGGTTGTTGTCACTTTCATCTTTATTTATTTATTTAATACTTTATTATATACAGTACAAAAGCGATTGTAATTTTACAGGTGATATACAAAGGCGAGCTTAACTCAAAATATGAGTTCTCTTCCAGCGAATCTTTCATGTTCTTAGTTGTAATTATGTATTTCAAAAAGTATGGCATATCAACTCTGTTGCGTCACGCTATCGTCAGTCTATTCATGCTAGGTTCTCTTTAGACGTTATAATAAATATATTATAAAGATTTTGTATGTGTGTATGTTAGTTTGAAGGTAATCACTGAAACAACTGATCCGATTCTTTCACTGACATTATTCCTCAGACCAAATTACAAAGTAAACGCGTGCGAAGTCGCGGGTAACAGCTACTCATACATAACGAACTAATTGCATGCTGACAGACATAAACATGTTATAAATAAGGGTTCGCAATTTCGAAATCAAAACATTAGAAATCCAAAGGAAACAATTAATTAAAGCTTCATAGGTGTAGGTAGTCACATAACGAAGTGTTTTTCAAGTACCAAGCAGGGCCCTTATTCGCTGTAATTAAACGCGGTGCGTTACGATAACTTCGTGAAACGATCGTGGAATGGTATTCTGTAAGCCACTGGAGTACCATTAAACGATCTTTTATAGTATTTTTCATATAAGGTGGGAACTGTGACAGTTTTAGTGTCAAAAAAAATTACACTTTATTCAATGGCAATAAGAGGCATGCCCCCTTTCTGTACTTGTGGTTTTATGCCTTAACACCATTGAATTAAATATAAATTTCATTTGGCAATTAGAACCGTCACTACCCATCCTATGTGAAAAATACTACAGGTCCGGACACTTTGTTATTTTAAAAATCAACGATTCGCAGACACTTTTTAATTATCATTACCACCTGTACAAGGGACGAGCTGAGCTCGGCCACGGACGGTGAGGTCAAACTAGCCTTAGCTAGCTAGCACTTAGTGGGACAAATATGAACTGTTGACACAAAAAGAAGAAGATTTTATTATGTATCTATCTATCTATATCATCACGCCAGACCCCTTGCGGGGTTGGCAGAAAGTACAGTGTTCTAACAGGTTCTTTTCTTACAGACCTCTCTGGATTCCTTTACTCTCATAGTTCTCACTACAGTACAACATAAAATCCTCGCACTAATCTACACGTAGGTATAGAACTTGGTCGCTCACGCGCAAGATCTTCTAAAGGTGTTGGTATATTAGTTTTTATCACTAAGCCTATCCTAGGTCGGACAAATGTAGTTTTTCTAACGAAAAATTCCCAGTATGAGTCCGGAGTCTGTAATTGTGCCCGGTATATGGCAATAGGCTCACCCACTATTACATGGGACCTAACATCGTTGGCGCAACGTGGGTGTACTCAGTACACCTCTGCCACCCCTTCTGGGGAATATAGGCGTGACGGTGTGTTTATCACTGAGCCAATCGGCAGGCAGAAACCAGGCTCGTAGTTGAGCAGTTAAATACCAAAATGACTGATGGGGTTTATAATTACATATATTTCACTGGCACCTTCCCGCGACTTTGTACCCGGCCGACAACAGCGCCACCAACCTGGTCTATGTTTTGTAGCCTATGTTACTTCTGGATAATGTAGCTTTCTAATGGGGAAAGAATCATTAGAATCGGTCCAGTCGTTTTTGAGTTTATTCGTTACAAACATACAAAAATACAAATCTTTCCTCTTTATTATATTAGTGTAGATTGGCATTATTGGCTGATTGACATTTATGATTTAGTATAGAGGTGGAAACTGCAATTTAGCAATACAGCCGTGGGAACCGAAGAAGTAACAGAGCATTTCAGGAATTTATCGTTACGCACCGCGTTGCGTTTAATTGGTTATAGCGAATAGCGCGTCGGGCGCCGAGCAGTTACACCAATTTGCTTGAACAAATACACGCCAACGTAGTGCAGACCTGACAATTAGATTATTTATTTTGATAATACTCGGTTTAA
Organism: Phalera bucephala; assembly: GCA_905147815.2. Taxonomy (NCBI): domain Eukaryota; kingdom Metazoa; phylum Arthropoda; class Insecta; order Lepidoptera; family Notodontidae; genus Phalera; species Phalera bucephala. The sequence continues at coordinate 20,543,566 of LR990612.1, forward strand.
TTAGATACATATTATATCGTGACAGTTGCATTCCCTAATGTAAATGCTATTTAAACTGTTTATGGATAAGTTTTTGTCAGTGTAATGTATTGTATTATGATTGGAAATGATAATTTCATGAAGTTATCGTAAAGCGCCCCGTTATCTGGGGGCACGGTAGTGCCCCCGCCAAGACAAGCCAAGCGATGCGCAAGGGTATTACTACCCTTTCTCGAAGTGCTTCGTCATTTTTTGAACCCTCATAACTTGGGTTTGGATTATACGAGATAAACAAAATTCTCGGGATATGATGTCAATAGTGGACTCATTAAACATATAAAGTTTCAATTGCATAGCGCTTAAACTTTAGATTTTATTGATATCTAAAAAACCCCGATTTCGTCACTCACTCACTGATGATCATCAAAGTTCTTAGGACATTTTCTGAAGTCCTAGTAAGCTGAAATTTGGTATGTAAGCTAGTATTGTGAAATTAGGGCTTGTAGAGTTAGGGCGTGTAGAGTTAGAAGCTTGGCTCTAGATGAGATCTGATAAGATTTTGACAGTGCGGTCTGGTCTCGTCTTGGCAACATTTTACCTGAAAATGTTTTGGTGGGATTTGTTATATTCTTATAGCGAATAAGGGCGCAGCTGCGATATAATTCATGTGCTACGTCGTACCACTTGTGTGTGTGAATGATCTACGCTGTTGGCCGCGGGGCCTTTACAGCTTCACCGGACAAGAGGGCGAGCGTGCAACCACTACGCTCGAGCCAGAAGGGCAAGGGGGCAAATAGCTCAAGGGCGCTTCAAGAAGGAACGGCCTCGGCTTGGGCAGTCGCTATGGGGGAGGGCTTGCCCGCGGGCCGGTGCAGAGCACCACGGCGTGACACCTAGTATACGTCGTACCACGTCGGGCGCCGCGTAGTGCTACCAATTTGCTGAACAAATACACGCTAGTGTAGCGCAGATCTGACAATTAGATTATTTATTGTGATAATACCCGGTTTAATGGGGTACATATTATATCGTGATAGAATTCGAATTCCTTGTTGTAAGTGCTATTTAAACTGTTTATGGATTAAGTTTTTGGGAATGTAACATTTTCTGTTATGATAATTTATTGCTGACTAGCAGTTTCACGCGACTTCGTACCCGGTCAACAACAGCGCCACCTACTGGGTCTATTTTATATATCCTTTGTTACTTCTGGATAAGGTAGCTTTCCAATGGTGAAATAATCATTAAAATCGGATCAGTAGTACCGGAGATGACCCCGAACATCCGAACTCACAAACTTTACTTCCTTATAATATTAGTATAGATATAAAAATAAAACTAGTGTGCATTTCTAAATACTTCAATTTAATTAATTTAATACAAAAAAGTAAGTAGGTACGTGCGTAGGTACCTAGGTAAGGAGGAAATAAATAAACTTTTGAAAAATTTATGAAATCTTTACTTTTTTAAAGTAATTACAGAGTATGAAAGGATATTAAAGGGCTACCGCGAAAAAGAGTGTTTATGTACTCCATGCCCATCAAGAAGTATATGGATTAGAGACTTAATATTTCAAAATATGATTTTTGACTGTATATTTTTAGGATCTGGTAAAAGGAATACCCGATTAAACGAAATTATTTCGATAGAAAAGAAATTTAAAGTCATCTCTATTGCTTTACATTTTCTGATTCCAACGCGAAATGTTTAAGAACTAATTAACAGAATTTACTTAAAAACAAAAGCAAATAATTGTAGTAAAGTTCTTGTAAAGCTATTTTTTATTTCGTAGTGTAGTTTTTTTAGAAAATCATTAAATTTGTTTGTCCACATACGTCGTTTATTTTCGCGCGCGCTGAGTATCATCATCATCAGCCCGTGTCAGTCCACTGCTGGACGTAGCCCTCTCCCATGGCACGCCACTGAGCTCGATCTTCAGCTCTCCTTCTCCAATCCCTGCCCGCTACCCTACGAATATCGTCGCCCCACCTAGCTACAGGGCGCCCTACACTACGTTTGCCGACACGCGGTCTCCACTCAAGAACCAGTCTGCCCCAACGGCCATCGGTACACATAACCCCCTACAAGTAAAACTTTCATACTACGTATATAATTATGTAAGGTAAAGATCCGAGGCGCAGAGCGTCCATCTATTGAATTAGTAAAGTCTGTCAAAGTGCATCGCTGAGGCACAAAGGTCGTTGCGTGGGAACAGGGGGGGGGGGGCGCCCCCCCCCCCCCCCCCCCCTACATCGGTCTCGTGGGCTTGCACCAACTAAGCTCCAACACCAACCCTTATTCGGTATAAATTAACGTGCCGCGTTACGATAACTTCGTGAAATCATCGTGTAATGGTATCCTGTATCCTATTGTACTAGATTAATAGTTGATATAGACTGCCTCGTTAGTATAGTCAGGAATAATGCGTTTTGAGATCACAAGGGTTTTAACCCCGACAAAGAGACTAAGAGAAAAGTACACTAAGAGTTCGATACAGGAGACCTGCGAGAAACCCGCACGAATGCCACCCTATCCTGGAGGTTGCACCCCCCCTACACAAAAGACTAATGGAGGTGGAGAAGGTATACATCGGACTCCAAAGGAGACCGGTGGAAGACCAATCTCCATTGGTACAGTGCTCGAAATGCCTTGGGTTTGGGCACACAAAAAATCTATGCCAGGAGAAGGAGAGCCTCTGCAGCTACTGTGGAGGCACTCACACCTGGCAGCAGTGCCCAGACAGGAAGGGGGGAAGACCCCCGACCTGCAAAAACTGCGAGAGAGCACGCGCGGAACGGGGGACCACAACATCAAAGAAACCTCCAACTCCGGCACACATCGCTTCGAGCATGGAGTGTCCGGAAAAACAAAAATGGGATGCTATAGCGAGGTCTCGCATAACATACTGCTAAAGGCGACTCGGAGAACCAAAGCTCTTCCACTCAAGTGGTCGACAAAGGTCTGCGCTTCATCCAGGCAAACCTGCATCGCTCCAAACTGGCGACAGCGGAACTGCTACAACTAGCAGTCCAAAGGGGAATCTCGGTAGCCCTAGTGCAAGAACCCTATGTGGGCCGAGAAGGATACGTGAAATCCTTCCCTGGCACGAGAGTCATCCAGTGCACGCTGAACCGCAAAAAACCGGTAAAGGCTGCCGTTCTGGTATTCGAGGACAGACTGGAGGTCATACATGACCCCCAGCTTGTGACCGAGACAGAAGCGGCGGTCCTACTGGTTGCAGGTAGCCAAAAAATTGGAGTGGTGTCGGTCTACTTCGAGGGGGATCAAGACATTGAGCCATACCTGAGTCGCACGAAAGCGGTGTGCGAAAAACTCACCACATCGAACCTACTAGTGGGGGGCGACATTAATGCCTGGAGCCACTGGTGGGGCAGCAGCGACGAGGACCAACGTGGTGCGGCGACCAACAGCTTCCTCAACCAAATGGATCTCCAAGTCCTCAACACGGGCAACACGCCAACCTTCGAAACGGTCAGGAGGGACAGGCTGTACACAAGCATAGTCGATGTGACAGTGTGCAGCCTACCTCTCTTGTCAAAAGTAGAGGACTGGCGCGTAGAGAGAGGTCTAACAACATCAGACCACAACGCCATAACCTTCACTCTGCGCCTGGAGGGAAGACTGGGAAGTCCGGCCCCTACTTCCACGCGCAGATACAATACAAAGAAGGCAAACTGGCAGGAATTCTCAACCCGTCTCGAGACGTCACTGGCGGAAGCCAACCTAACACCCGACGTCATCGAGCAAGTGTCAACATCGGAGGGCCTGGAGACAGTGGTAACAACCTACACGGCGAAAATACAGGATTCCTGTAAAGTAGCCATACCCAAAGTAGGTCAGTGGAAGGTAGACGCCAAACCACCGTGGTGGACACATACCCTCGAGAACCTCAAAAAAGACGCACTGCGTAAAAAAAGGAGGATAAAAAACGCTGCACCCATCCGACTCGAGTACGTCGCCAAGATATACAGAGAGGCCAAAGAGAGGTACGTGGAAGCAGCCTACGAAGCCCAAACCAGGAGTTGGAAGGAGTTCTGCTCAACGCAAGATAGAGAGAGCCTATGGGACGGTGTATACAGAGTCATAAGGAAAACAGCTAGGAGGCAGGAGGATGTGCTCTTGAGAGATACAGAAGGGAACACCTTGTGCCCGGAGAAATCAGCGCACCTCCTAGCAACCACCTTCTATCCAAGTGACTCTGCGACGACAGACACACCTTACCATACTCAAATCCGAGAAGTGACTGACAATAACGAAGCGGCGGAGTCAAGTAGCCTGTCAAAAGATGACCCTCCATTCACGGGGGCCGAACTGGAAGGTGTACTCAAAGCGCTAAATCCAAAAAAGGCCCCCGGGGCGGATGGGTTAACCGCCGACATATGCACGAAGGCGATTCAAAGCGACAGGGGAGTGTTCTTAGCGATAGCCAATAAGTGCATGTCGCTGGCGCACTTTCCGACGCAATGGAAGACAGCACACGTTGTCATACTCCGGAAGCCAGGCAAGGAAGACTACACCCAACCAAAGTCTTACAGACCAATCGGCCTGCTGTCAGTTCTCGGGAAAATCGTTGAGAAACTCATGATAAGCCGCATTCAGTGGCATATTCTCCCAACACTGAGTGTAAACCAATACGGCTTCATGCCACAGCGTGGCACAGAGGACGCTCTCTATGACCTAGTGAAACATGTGAGGTCGGAAATCGACAAGAAGAAGTTAGTAGTCATAGTTTCGCTGGACATAGAGGGTGCCTTCGACAACGCGTGGTGGCCAGCTTTAAAACATCAGCTATCATTAAGGAAGTGTCCGAAAAACCTGTACGCAATGGTGGCGTCCTACCTCCAAGACCGAAAGATCAAGGTCAATTATGCCAGAGCAACGTGTGAAAGGGTAACCACAAAAGGTTGTGTCCAAGGATCCATAGGAGGACCGACCTTCTGGAACATAATCCTTGATACCCTGTTGCAAAAACTATCTGGCCAGGACGTCCACTGTCAAGCGTTCGCGGACGACGTGGTTCTAGTCTTCTCAGGAAAAACAACACCTGACATGGAGCCGAACATCAACACAGTCCTGGCAGGGGTGGTGGAGTGGGGTAGACAAAACAAACTCAGCTTCGCAGCACACAAAACAAATGCAATGCTGCTAACAAGGAAGCTGAAATACACCACTCCGGCAATCTACATGTCGGGAACAAAAATACAACTGGTTGACGAAATAAAGCTCCTAGGACTCACCATAGACAAAAGACTCACCTTCAAACCACACGTAGCCGCAATTAGTAAGAAAGCTGCGGATATATACAAACAACTTGCGCGTGCGGCGAAGGTGACGTGGGGTCTAAACGGTGAGATAACTAGAACAATCTACGTCGCGGTAATAGAGCCAATTGTGCTGTACGCTGCGAGCGTGTGGTCCCAATCTACGGAACTGCAGATAATCCAAAACCGTCTGCAAGCAATCCAGAGGGGCTTTGCTCAAAAGATCTGCAAGGCGTATCGCACAGTGTCTCTTACATCGGCATTAGCTCTGTCAGGGCTGCTACCCCTGGATCTAAGGGTACAGGAGGCGGCGGCTCTTTACACAGCCAAGAGAGGGATCAGAAAAGACTATATACCACCAGGAAGGGAACTGGAGCACAGGGTGAGCTTCAGAGAACAGCCTCACCCCTCCAAACTCACAACAACAGAGTATGGGCTCCTGGAGAGCACGGACTCTCAAACCCTGGAAAGCCACAACATAGTCGGGCCACACATCTATACCGACGGCAGTAAAATACTCGGCAGAGTGGGAGCTGCAGTAACGTGGTGGGAGGGGGGAAGGGAGACCGGGTCCTCAACCTTCAGTCTTGACCCCCACTGCACTGTATTCCAGTCGGAACTTTATGCCCTCCATAGAGCGGTGCAAATGATAAAAGCCAGCGGGGTAAAAATAGCAAACGTAATGAGCGACTCGAGATCTTCGCTCGACCTGCTGGCCAATCCAAAAACAACGCACCCTCTAGCCAAAACCATAAAGGGGAGCATAAATGAGATCAGAGCAGCCGGGGGGGAAGTCCGCCTCTTTTGGCTCAAAGCGCACGTGGGGACCGCCGGTAATGAGCGCGCCGACCATCTGGCGAAATCGGCGGCCCAGGCATCTGCCACCCACACAGATTACAACAATATACCCCTGTCATATGTCAAGAAAACCATCAGGGAAGAGTCGGTCCGTAAATGGCAGGCCAGGTATGACTCTTCGAGCACAGGGCTGGTCACAAAGACCTTCCTCCCCGATGTTGAGCGAGCTTACTCCATCGTAAGGAAAACAAGGTTGACAGCCAACCAAGTGCAAATCTTGACGGGACATGGAGGAATAGCGGAATACTTGCACCGATTCAGGCTAAAAGACAGCCCCGGGTGTGAGTGCGACCCCAACATCAGTGAGTCTGTGTGGCACGTAATCCTGGATTGCCCGCGCTTTGCGGCTGACAGATTGGACCTGCAACAGAGGTTAAACGAAAACCTCAGCAGGACCAAACTGGCGGCCATCATGGCAGACGACGATGCGAGACCGCACTTCCTGAAGTTTGCAGATAAGGTTATCCGCATCTGCCTCAGAAGGAACAGCACTCTGGCATCAAAAACTTCCCCAAGAGATACAAACACAGCCACCAACAACACTTACACACCAACACAAAACCCTACGTCACCTCTGGCAGTCGCCATTCCCAAAAGCATACATTTTCTTGGGAGAGGCGAACGTGGGAAGCCGGGTATTCAAATAAAATCAGTCGCCCTGTTTATGGACAATAATTCCGAGCGCATTGGCATCGGCTACTGCAACGCAAGCGGCCCCAAACGGGTAACAATTTCGCCCGGGCTTGCCTCCCTTCTTCATGGCAGCTCGTTTAAGAACACAATGAAGCGTAAGAAGTTCAACGAGCTGCAGAACGCGGGGATCGGAAACACAGCGTGCAGAATAGTGCAAACCAAGAACAAGACCGTGGCACTATTCCAAGCGGGCGAAAACACCTCCCAATTCGCCCAAGCATGCAGTTTTCTGATCAGCCTAGCGGGGAAGGGTGACAAGCCAACAAAAGTAAGCGTAGACGCTATGGTGGTGGAATTTGAGGAAGGTGAGGCCGCCGACCACATCGGGATAGTAGAAGCCTCAAAACACCACGAGGTAGTGGTCTATGAGGATAGAGGACAAAACCTCGACTTCCTACGGCCACGACAGCCAGAAAACCTCATCACAAAAACCCCAACTGACATCTGGGGACACCCCACGGCGACTCAAGACGGGCTCAGCGGGTCTGAACGCCTACAAATGAGGGCAGCTCTCGAGGAGAGCACAGCGAAGCAGAAGCCAAAGGACACTACAGGTGCCAAAAAACTCGCGTCTTTCACAACGGCGCTCGGGAAGGCGGTCCTCGGCATACCAAGTGTGCAGGGGAAAAAAATCAGGGGGAACCAACGGGCGGAGGGGGTGGCAGTCGCCGCCGAAGTGTTCTTGAGGGAGCCCCCTCCCAAAAGTCATAAGCAGCCGGAAAAGGCTCGAACAAGAGCCCAGATGGGGCTTGTCGATCCGCCGGAGCTCAGCGAGGCGACGGAGCCGCTGCAACACACAAAAAACGCGTTCCTCGAGTTCAAAGCAATCACCAAAGCAACAAGAAGGGTCAATAGTGAGACCTGTAGATCCATCCTGCAAACCTATCACCTGGGCAATGAAGGATTGCTAGAGGTGAAGCTCGAGGAGGCAGAAGCGGCGGTGTACGACAACGACAACTCCACCACGTTAAGAGGAGAAATGTCGGGGAGGTACATGGCGGCCTATAGTGGAACCAGCGGTTTCGTCGAATACGATGAGGAGGGGTCCCGGCGGACCGGCAAACACAAGTTCAGAACCCCCCCTAACGACCCAATAGTGATTGCGGCGAAGTGCACGAGGGTGGTGCTCGACGACCGGATACTTGAGATGGCAGAAACTGTCTCAAGTGGCCGGGGTCGGGGGCCTGCAATCGAGCACTGGACCGTACCCAAAATAACATGGGTCAACGGGGTTCCTGGATGCGGAAAAACAACATGGATAATCGCAAATTACAACATCGAAAGCGATATCCTAATAACATCTACAACCGAGGCAGCGAATGACTTAAGGGAGAGACTCGCGCAAAAAGTTAAAACAAACACCAAGAGGAGGGTCCGCACTATGGCTTCAATGCTGGTCAACGGATTGAAAGAAGGTGAAGAGTGCACACGTATTATCATCGACGAGGCACTCATGAACCACTTTGGAGCCGTAGTGATGGCCATCAAGATAACTGGCGCGAGAGAGGCTCTTCTCGTCGGCGACTGCAACCAACTGCCGTTCATTGATAGGGAGAACCTGTTTCGACTGCGTTACAACCGCCCAGACTCCGTGGCGCGTGTCAACAGGGAGCTGCTCTGCACTCACAGAAACCCAATGGACGTAGCGTATGCCCTCAACGAGATATATGGGGGCATATACTCGTCCAAATCCCTCGTGAGGTCCTTGAGCCTCAGTAAGTACACGGGAGCGCAAATTCCGAAACACCAGGAGAACACCCTGTTTCTGGTGCACACCCAGGCCGAGAAGGAAATCCTCCTCGGCCAGGGCTATGCGTCGGGAAACGGGTCGCGCATCCTCACCGTGCATGAGTCTCAGGGACTAACGAGTGAAAACGTGGTGATAGTGCGAGCGGTCCCCAAGAGACTGAAGCTCCACGGAAGCTATCCACACGCGGTCGTAGCTATATCTCGCCACACTGGAAGTTGCGTCTACTACACAGACAGCTGTGAAGGGGACGCAACGGCTACACTAATAAGCAGGGCGGGGGCAGCTGCGACCAAAAAAATAAAAGAATACAACATAAAGATGGCTATTCGCAGTCGAGACATGGTAGTTGTTAAAAAGCTGCTGGAGGCGGAGGCCTAAAGGAAACCCTCACAAGCAGCCAAACACCTACACAACTGAGGCATTCTCGCTCAAAGGCAAGCCAAAACAGAAAGCCTCATCACTTACAAAATCATTAATATAAATTAAAAAAAAAAAAAAAAAAAAAAACCTTTACTGAAGTACCGCTACAAACAAATACCAAGCACTGTAACAATAAGCTAATAATAAGCGGCATGTACCATACAAGTGCAAATACTAACAACACATAAATTACACAAAAAAAGGTGCGGGACAAACCGGGCCCGCAGTGTCTAATTACAAATAAAAAAAAAAAAAAAAAAAAACCCCGACAAAAGTAGTTTATCTATCTAAAATTTACCAGTATCAGTCCGGAGTCTGGAATTGTTTCCGGTATATGGCAATAGGCTCACCTCCACGTTGGCGAATATTGCGTGTACACACTACACGTCTGTCATTTTCGTTTGGAGAATATAGGCGTAGCGGTGTATGTGTTGTGTAGATTAAAGGTGACAGTCCAAATACGGCCCGAAAAATAAGAGCACACGTATGGGTATGGTCTTATTTCAAATTAGTTCGATTGAACCATAGCCAACGTAAGGAGGTGTTAAATAATACAGGTTTCTTCTTCTTCTTTTCGTGTCAATGGCTCATATTTGTCCCGCTAAGTGAGTGGCCACCCTCAGCTTTTCCCTTGTAGTTGGTGGGGCATAAAGGGCAGACTAGCATGTTCGACATAGTCTGTGAGGTCGCACCACAGTCGCAGGCTGTTAAATTTGGATCTCTGAATCCCTATGTACACAGATTTTGCCTGCATCTACCTACCTGTTTACAGTTTGCTAAAACAACCATAGTAAAAAAATCTGAGGTCACATAATTTAAAGTTCATTTTCATTTGCTGGCTACGTAGTAGGTAAAAATGCGTATATATACCCATGCGGCCGCTTTTTGGCCATTATTTTATTCGGTATCCTTAATCTGGTACGAATAATATATCGATGATGTTAAATGGGATATTGAATTACAGACATTTGAATGTACCGAACCTAAAAATGATACATTTCTCCGAGCAGATCCGTAATGTATGTAGTGTATATTCCGTAATTCGGTCATTTTCGTGATTATCTAGTTCGGATAATGTATCGTTGTGTACGCCCCTGGGGTACCATTAAACGGTCAATTCACGAAGTTATCGGAACGTGGCATGTTATGTGTAAAATTGGTCATAGGGAATAGGGGTCCAGAAATTTGTTATGACGCATTGGGTTTTGTCTACTATTATTTTAGAGGAGATAACATTAGTGGCGCTTCGAGCACCTGCACACAAAAGGTATTATTTAGAAATACCTTTTGTAATTAATGTTTCCTTGCAGGTGTTATGTTTCTTTTAAACTGTAATGTATTTCTGTTAATATTGCACTGCACATTGTGCAGCTAACTTTAAGCGTTACCTGACGACGAACATGTAAAGCGATAACTAACGCTACAAGCAGAGTCGCAATTTCTTTTTTTTCTTTATTTAAATACAACGTGGGCTACGTTTACGATTACGACACGAGGATTAATTCCTGTGTCGTGGGTGCGTTAACAAACATAAAAATTCACATACACTAATAATAATAATAATAACTGCACCTCCTCACCTGCTCCTGACCAGCTACAGGAGCAGGTGAGGAGAGCTTTGAAGGATGCCTTTGCGGAGTATCGGTCTGCACCGATTTCTCTAAGACCATGCCTACCCCGTTTGCCCATGCATAGACATAACATTTCGCTTGTGGGTGCCCTAGACAATGTTTTAAAGTCACACTGGGAAACCAGTGTGGACTTATGTGATACCCACTCTATTTTGTACTGTGGAGCGGTGGCGGTGTGTCGGGTGGCAGGTGTAAGATTTCCTAATCTACATCGAGCCACCCAACCTACAAATGCTAAACCATTCTGGCAGTGCAGAATAGAGCGGCGTATAAATATGGCTAGGACACTCATAGCGAAATTATTGTGCTTCCAGGCCGGAAACAACCGCCCGAGAGTTGTGCATTTCGTGGCCCAAGCCTTTGCAGGCACAGGAGTCGCTCCTGTGGACTATATGGCACGGGTCACTGAACGCATAGACTACTGGAAGCAGAAAGTTTATGCATGGGCGAATAGGATTCGCAGGTATAGGGAAAGAGCAGACCGATACCACGTGAATCGTACCTTCGAAGTGAATCAAAGGAGTGTATACCAGGCTTGGGAGCGCCCCCAAGAGAGAGTGACTGACGTGCACTTGCCAGATGCGGCCACGATGGCTGAGTTTTGGCGTAAAATTTGGTCAGTGCCCGTCAGTCACTCCGAGGGCGAATGGTTTGATGTTGTTGGAAGATCGTGTGAGCCCATTCAGGAAATGGAGCCCGTAGTCATCACCCGTGACGATGTAGCCTGTGCGGTCCGTGCGGCGCCGAACTGGAAAAGTCCGGGGCCGGATGGACTGCACGCATTCTGGCTAAAGAGGCTCCAGGGTTCACATGCTCGTCTAGCAACTCAGTTCCAAGAAGCTCTTGAATTGGGATCACTACCTAGCCTTTTGACAACGGGTGTCACTCATTTGATTCACAAATCTGGCAGTACTTTGGAACCTAAAAATTATAGACCGATTACATGTTTACCTACGGTTTATAAACTCCTTACATCCATTCTGAGAACAAAAATCAATAATCACCTTAAGGCACAGCACATTCTATCGCCTACTCAGAATGGGTGTAAGGGGGGGTCCCGGGGTACAAAGGATTTGCTCCTCATTGATATGGCCATTTGCCAACAGGTGCGACGATCTAGAAAGAATGTCTCCATGGCCTGGATCGACTATAAGAAGGCCTATGATTCGGTGCCTCATACATGGCTAAGGAGGGTGCTAGAGCTATACAAAGTACACCCAGCGCTATGCTCTTTCCTCGGTTTGTGTATGGGGCAATGGACCACAGTTCTTCGTCATCCAGGATATGGAGGCCTTTCTGGCTCATCGGACTTGATAAAGATAAGTAGGGGTATCTTTCAGGGCGACAGTTTGAGTCCATTGTGGTTCTGCCTGGCTTTGAATCCATTAAGTGCTATACTTAAGAATTCAAAGCTAGGTTACCATTTGCGGAGAGGGAGTGAGCCTATATCTCATCTACTGTACATGGATGACCTTAAGTTGTATGCTTCGAAGAAAACAGACCTGATGGAGTTGCTCAAAATAACCGGCAATTTTAGCAACGACATCGGAATGGAGTTTGGAGTAGACAAATGTGCAGTCCATCCATGTACAAATGTACAACCACCATCCATGTACAAAGAGGGAGAGTTGAAGATTCTTTTAATCTACAGCTCTCTGAAGATATATCCCTCAGGTCTCTCTCTGAAATGGATTCCTACAAGTATCTTGGTATGTCACAAGCCTTAAGTATAGCTGAACAGGATATGAAACAATCATTGAAAGATCGGTTCTTTGCCCGCCTGATGAAAGTGTTAAAAAGCCTTCTATCAGGTGGAAATAGGGTCCGAGCTTTCAATGGTTGGGTCATGCCTGTTCTTACTTACTCTTTTGGCATACTAAGGTGGACTCAGTCTGAACTGGATGCCCTGGATAGAAAGGTCCGTCGATTGCTGACAGCGTATCGTATGCATCACCCGCGGTCGTCTGTTATGAGGTTGTACATCCCGCGGAGGTGCGGTGGTCGTGGGTTTTTAAACGCTAAGACACTACACAACCGCGAGGTGTGCAATCTCAGACAGTACTTTTTGAGTGTGTCCGTGGTGATGTATCGAGATGTTGCCGCAATCGATAGAGGCCTAACTCCGCTTTCCTTGGCAAACGGGAACTGGCGAAGGCCCCAGGTATTAAGTATTTCGGACCGCACAGCCATATGGAAGGGCAAGGAGCTACACGGACGGTTCTATCGGGCTCTTACAGGGCCTGATGTGGACCAGCTCGCTTCCGTGACTTGGCTACGCTTCAGCAACCTTTTTGGGGAAACTGAAGGGTTTGTATTTGCAATTATGGACGAAGTTATCATGACGAACAACTACCGGAAGCACATCCTAAAGGACGGCACGGTTGACATTTGTCGGGCATGCCACCGTCCCGGTGAGTCTATTAGACATGTAGTTTCCGGTTGTTCTCGTCTTGCTAACGGAGAGTACTTGCACAGACACAACCAAGTGGCTAAGATTATCCATCAGCAACTTGCTCTTAAATATGACCTTGTGGACTCTGAAGTACCGTACTACCAGTACCAGCCTCTTCCAGTTCTCGAAAGTGGTCATATCACGCTCTACTGGGATCGATCTATTATCACGGACAGGACTATTGTAGCCAATAAGCCTGATATCGTGATATTAGATCGATCGATGCGTCGTGTAATGCTAGTTGATGTCACCATTCCGCATGATGAGAACCTTGTGAAGGCCGAAAAAGAAAAAATATCTAAATATTTGGACCTGGCTCATGAGGTTACCGCCATGTGGAATGTTGATTCAACTATCATTATTCCGATGGTCGTATCAGTCAACGGCCTAATAGCGAAGAGCTTCGATAAACACCTCGAGAAGCTCTCGCTTGGCAGTTGGGTGAAGGGCCTGATACAGAAGGTGGTAGTATTGGACACGGCGCGCATAGTGAGGAGATTTCTCTCTTTGGAGCCCTGACCATCGGTAGCTTGGGTCGTAGACCCCGTTACCAGTGGAGCACATTTTTTGTATAATATATAGAAGAATATTTGTTTTTTGTATTTTTATATATATTTTATAAGAAATTGTATTTAAATAAATGCATACATAATAATAATACACTTTATTTTACACCAAAAAAATCAATACAAGAAACAAATTTAAAACAAAAACAGTACAAATGGCGGTCTTATCGCTTACAGCAATTTCTTCCAGACAACCGTCAACAAATACCCAGACAGGAACAAATAATTGTGGATCACACAAAGATTTGTCCCGTGCGGGAATCGAACCCGCGATTATTAGATACAGTGGGCGGCTTAAGCTCTTAACCACTGCGCTAAATCGAGAATAATTAAAATATTTCGGATTTGATCGCGGCTTATTTGTGGCTCCAAAGTGCTCAACGTTTCGAGTGCCTCTATAGCATCCATGATCACGGAACAGCCTTAGGCGTTTGAAGTCCAAAGACATTGTTATTCCAGAATACCCTAGGGAGATGAATTTAATTGCAAATGAAATTTCACTTGATCCTACAATTGAAAAATGCCCAACACTGGCTACAAGGCATTACTTTTAGGTAGCGGCGGTACGCTTTATGGATTTTTTTACATCATCTTCTTTAAAATGGTATTAAGTAGTACTCGTATATCCATGGCCTTTTTCATATTAGACGTAGAAAGGGAATTTTGAAATTATTTGGAGTGTTCGGATCGAAATTGCTCTAAGATTATGTGTCTATAGCTAGCTCTGTCTTATATAAGATTCTATGCAAAAATGTAGCTGTATAAATTCCAAAATAACTTTCACAATTAAAATATTGCAGCTTTTGTCTTTACATTATTTGAACTGTTTTACATATTTGTATTCAACTTTTTTGTAATAACTCAACATTCATGATACGTTTGTATTTATACGAGTTATTATAAACTTATTTTAAAAATGTGTACTTGAGTATTTAATTTGTAAAATAATAAATAATTACTAACGATATAGATTAAAACTGATAGTTCCTTTTTTGTGCTTGAACGAATATAAACATATTTTTTTATAAGAAATGTAAACGATTATTTATAAATATCATGTCTCATTTTATAGACACGCAAGTTACATACGTCCGTATGATAATAATTATTTACTTTAACTGGAAACGCGTAAAAAGGTGAAGTGCGGTTATTCTCAAAGGGCCTTGCGTGAGAACCGAGGGTGACGCACACCCTGTAGTCTTAAGTCTAGACATTATTTTATTAGGTATATGAGGCCAATGGTACTCCAAATGCGATACTTTTAGAGCGATGTCTGCGTTGTATGTTGTATGTGTGAATGATCTACGCTATTGGCTGTGGGGCCTTTACAGCTTTATTGGAGAAGCAGCGTTGTATGAGGGAGTAAGGTGGTTATGTGTATGCATGTTTGTCTACCTTTGAAAGGGAAGTAAGCGTAAAACTGAAAATGCACGACTACTCATATGATGTATGGTTATGAAGTTCTGTTAGTTAAGATCAATTACTGACGTTTTGTTAGTTGAGACTAATATCCATGATTAGGACAAAGAAAATATTATAAATTGAAAACTACGGTTACCTAGATAAGCATGTTTTTTGTGTAGGCTATAATTTATTCCAATAGTATACGAATCGTGATGCAGATTTTAGACACTCTTATTCAGGTAATCAGCGTAGATTTAGAGGAGTTTTTTTTCATGCTATCATTTGAAAGTTTGTAAATACGACACCCTTAATATAGGTCAGTCTGGTTTGTGGATCCATGGTCCAGACTTAGTCCAGAAATTGTCTCATTTGTGTTGCAGAAGTGGCCGTCTTCCTTTTACGAATTTTCAACGGTCTCTCAGAATTCGTGGGGCACAATTTTCGAGGAATCTGTGTATTATTAGATAACAAAATTTGATTGTGAGAATCGATTACTAAAAAAAATAAATTTTATAAAGTTACAATTATATTATAATTAAGAGTTTCTGGAAGGTGTGTGAAGTTCGCCAACCCGCACTGGGCCAGCGTGGTGGACTATGGCCTAAACCCTCTCAGTCTGAGAGGAGGCCCGTGCCCAACGGTGGGACAGTTTCATAATAGGGCTAATATTATTAAGGTTACTATTCGCACAAGTCGTGAGAGTAAAATTTTTGTGAATCGACAACTAACCCCTATATCATCATTATATTAATACGTGAAGCAAAAACTTTGTACCCATTTTTACGAAAATTGCGCGGACGGAGGAGTATGAAATTTCCCACACTTATAGTTTATATAGAGAAGGAGTGTAGAATGCTAATATTTATTTAAAATTATGCATAAAACATACATTAAATAAATAAAAAAAAACATTACTCACTCTACCATGTATTTGACACAATACACTTCAAATTATTTGTCTTACTGAATGTCAAACATAACCAGCAAACGATGAAAGAGTTTTTACAAAAAACATCGCTTACAAAGAAGTTTTGTATCATTAATTAAATTATCGAAATATGTATGTCAAGTTCAATGGACAGCATTTTCCTTATTGCATGGTTTTTGTTACAATAAAAAAAGGTATTCTTTATTTTAATCAATTTTAGTTTTTTTTTTTAATTTAAATTTCCTATGATTTGTTTGAAAAAAATAGGCAAATCAATAGTGTAGGCTTGGCAAAATCTGTGATTATAGAAGTATAGTCTTTGACAATAGAACCTTAATAATGTGCAAACTTATAATTTAAATTAATTATGGTCGAATTTCGACCAATGGGCGACCACTAGTATTTATTATCGCGTATAGTTTGCGTATAGCTGGTTAGGTGGCAAACCTTTAAGTGTACCTATTCAGCCGCGCCGCCTCATCGCACCCTGCAGCTGTTACTTGTTTACCACATTTATACGAAGCGCTAATTAATTGCTTATCAAAACTTAATTACGCTTTTCTCCGTTTATTTTTCTCGTTCATGACTTTTATGTTCGTGATATAATTATTAATGTCATTTAATTCGTGATATTAAACAATGTTTTTTTACTAATTCTGCACCGTATTTTCCTATTTTCCCTATTTTCTTCAAGCGGGGGTGGCATAGGTGTACTGAGTACAGCCACATTTCGCCGACGATGTTAAGTCCCATGTAATAGGGGGTAAGCGTATTGCCATATAGCGGGCACAATTCCAGATTCCGGACTCATACTGTTAATTTTTCGTCAAGTATTATTTTATTAATTCTGTTGCCTATTAAAATATTTTTGTAAGTAAATATTGGACCACAATAACCTTTTTAGTATTTTATTAATACGAATCGCAAGTATCATAAAATATGTTCTATTTGTTTCTGTTTATATTATGCTACAAAATATATAACTTAAATGTGTTTGCCACGCCTTTTAATTATGTCTAAAATTGCTTGCATATGGGTACAGTAATTAAAAAAAAACGATTAATATTAAACGTGATCGGACAAAAATTTCGATAGAAGGTACATTTTATGTTTATATATTTTGTGTGTGAATTGTTTTGGTTATAAAAATAAAAGCTAACATTTGAAATATTATGAAAAAAACGCCGACGTCTACATATTTCATGTGAAGGCGACAGGTGTGCTATGGCCAGGGTGTATAATGTGGGTACATTTCGTCAAACACGTTAGACGCGAATGTTACAGGGGGCGAGTCTATTAGACACAATTTAAGACTACAGACTCCTTCTGCTTTGTTGTCCATAGAAGGGCCCGTTGCACTCTCTGAGACCCAGGATTCGATCCCAGGACCTCGTGGTCATCTGCACTATGCGTCACTAGACTAACAAGGCAGACCACGAAATATTAATATATTATTTCATTGAAAATTTCTAACGAGATTTCAACAAAAAACTTCAAGCATTGTTGCCTAACTCAATGCGCATACAAAATTACAGATTTGTGCAAATTGGAAATGTTACCCAAAAATGTGTTTTTTATGTAAGTTCAGTGATCTCAGCACCTATTCCGTATTGGCTGGATACGTAACGTCGTCTGCTTACTATTGTTGAGTTGACAGGGCAATGACGCTGGCGGTTCGGTGTAGCGGTTCGTGGTACCCCCACTGCGCCTCCCCAGCCCCCTCGTAGCCGACGGTCGACGCTCTCTAAAAGGAAAAAGGAAGCTAAAGGATAATCTATCACGCCCGAGGCCCGACTCGATAAAAATGAACGATTAGAACACAATCGACGTTCCAATAGTACTTACACAGTACTAGCGCATGTCCTTTGTCTACCTAAGTATTGATTGGACTAATAATAATTAGTATGAAACATAGAAATCGTATTAATATAACACTAGAATTGAAACAGCGTACAATTTTGTTTGAAACAACTGTCAACAGTTTGCTATACATGCAATTTGAAATAAATCGACAATACACTCACATGATTGTTTAATTACAAAATATTTTCTGATGAATCGTATTACCTTATAAGTACAATTAAAGTTGGAAGACTTTCATATCTCTCAGTTCCGTACCACGCCGTCTTGAAGCAATTTGTGATAAAAGATAACATGCGGCTATATGACTTGAAGTGTCTCTTTATTATGCTTTCTATGGTATGCCACTACTTTCTGTGATTCATGAATTAGCTTGAGTGAGTTGATGATTAGCTAGAATTGAGTGAGTAATAAAAAAATTGTTATCATTAGATATGAAACATGCCATGAAAATTTTTTTCGTGCTCCAGTAATTAAACTTAAAATGATTAGCATACGTTGAGTCATTGTTCTCGATCCATGGTGCAATACTCTTTGACCTGGGAAGGTGGAGGTGTACTAAGTTCAAAAGGGTGCATGCGAATTTGGCGGCGGCACGTCGAGTTCGACGACCGGACGTAGACCTGCTACGCAGCTACGCCGTAGAACATTAATTCCCGTGTCAACTCAAGATAAAGACTGCATATTTAAAAAAGAATGCTTTCTATTTAACTAGATTATGTCCACGGCTCCGTGGTAAGTTTGAAATATGTGGGATCAAAATCAACTTGTTATTTTTTTAGTACATGCTCGCGTACGACGGAAATGTCAAACTGTAATTCCGGTTCCACTCAACGGTTCGACTCAACTCAAATATAACTCACATTTTTACACAACTTAGACTATCCAAAGGTTTCCGTCAATATGTTTTAATGATTTTTGCGTAATGACTGGACGGATAAATATACAATTTTTTATTTCAAGTGTTTGATAAGCCCCTAAATATTTGCTCTTATATTATTAATATATTTAATGTATAGCCCTTTTGCAGTAGGCGTCACGTTTATTATATTTTTTGGAAATAAAAATCTAATGGACGGACTTTTCTTTTTTCTTTTAAAACTAATTAGGTGTTTCCGATAATTCCTCAGTCAAAATAAATGCAAACGCAGTGGAGTCTTATTTATACAAAATGTTTAAATTATCTCGCCACGTGAAATGCATATTTAACATGGCTGTAATCCTGCTTGCGTTATATCTTAAATTGATTAGGTTTGAATTGTACGCGTTATCTAACACATTAGTAATGTAAAGAAGCAGTACAATACTGAAGGGCCTATGTCGTATTACGTTTTATGATAAGTTATATTTAAGACGGTCCTAAGACACTGTAATCCTAAGATAGATAGATAGATAGATAGATAGAGTACTCTTTATTGTACACCAGTGATATTAACAATTAATTACATACAAGAAAAAAAAATAGGTACAATTGGCGGTCTTATCGCTAAAAGCAATTTCTTCCAGACAACCAATGTATTGGAAGAAGCAACATACGGAATAGGGCAGTTATAGTGGCGTACACTATAAACCTCAATAATACATACTGTCATCATTTTACTTACATACATATCATAGTTATAATACAACATTATATACATACATATATACACATATAATACTATGCAAATATATAAATATATCTTACACACAATACAGAGAGTGTGCAATGAAAAATTTATAAATGAAGAAAGTGGTGGTGAACCTAAGTCCAATCGGCTTTGTTTAGTGAAGCCGAAATTATTCTATAATTATATGCATATAACTTAATAATGACTCACCAGTTAGCGGCGTGCTCACTGACCTTTAAACAAACTTTAATTCGATGACTCTAGTTATTGGTATACTTTTCTATTTAAACTTTATAATAGCCTGTCTGATGTAGAAACGCGTTAGGATTTTTTAGTACAGGAGAGAGTAAGGAAAATGGTTTTACATTAAACGTTTTGTTAAAGATAAAGTTTACGTAACTGGTCGGGCGTGGTCACAGTATAAGGAAGTATTTAGATAGTGACTGCCTCCTGCTGCCAAAGACGATACCTACAGAAGCTGTCTATTGAATCGTGACAGTTAAAAAAAGAGTGCAACGACATCTTAATTTATGCAATGCATAGGATGCGTTCACTCGCAAATTTCTATTATTTGGATGACCCTAATTACGTAAATCTTTATCCAGACCCATCATGCGCGTGTGTTTCGCTTAGTCTTATGGCTGATTAAGACGAGTTAAGTAATTAAGTAGTTAACTAAATTTTAAGTTACTAAGTTCTTGTAAACATCGCAACTGATTAACAAACAAACTAAATAATCCAAAAATATTATACGCGTTTCATCATTTAAAATTAAGTTACAATTTAGTTAATTACTTTACTAGTTTTATCTATTTATCTATATCATCATCGCTAGTTCCCTTGCGGGGTAGGCAAAGAATACAGTTCCAACAGGTTCTTTCCTTACAGACCTCTCTGGCTTCGTCCACTCTCATAGTTTTTCTCATGCACGCTCGCCGGTTACGGAGACCCTTGATTTGCCCTTCAGAGAAGACACGGTCTATTTGGTCATGGTAAGATAGTCTAGGTCGTTCCCGGTACATACATCCTTCCACTTTCGCATTGTATATCTGTTTTATCTTAATACGTGTAAATCAGCCATTACATTTCACATCTGCGGACCTAGCCAAGTGGCAAGCGTTTTTGTTGCTATTGTCTTTCCGCAATCGATATCGCATTATTCTGACCACGTGACTTTTTGTAAAATGTCAGTCCTGTACATTTTCCTGTTTTTTATTATAGGGCGACAAGGATCTTTTGGCCCACGAATGACATTGACAGGGGGGCGTTAGTGTCAAATTAGGGTTAACATTTAGTACAATTTTCCAACTCCCTAGGAGATATTACAAAAGGTGGGTCCGCACGGTTGCTAATTAAAAAAAGAACTTGGGTAAATTTCTTAGCAAACGGTAATATTGCCATTGTCATATAGTGATATTTCACTTGATGTCAGAGTTAGTTTCGATATTTTTACGCTGGCCCAAAGATTCTTGTCGCACTGTAGCGTTAACGACTGTAGAAAGCCGTGCTCAGTTACGCTTTATTGGATATGAATGTTGAATTTAATGTTGTAATCTGATGAATTTATGGGCAGTTTAAGGGCAGCCAACGATCGATATTCGCTTGAGATTCGCACGCACTAGAACATGTCTAACTTTTGACTTGTTTCGGGTACAGATCTTTCGTCGAGTCATTTTAGTCCACATTCTGTACAGTACGACTACGCTATTTAGTGCTGATCTAAAAATGCAGCAATTCATATGGTAGTTATCGTGTATTTGGTTATTTTTGGCAATATTAACAGGTAAATCCGGTAATTATTTGCATTTTACGAGTATCCGTTTTCACGGTCAATTTTAAGTGAATATAAACATTATTTTGAGCCCATATTTTTTCGCCTGTAAACTAGTCAATGATTCCTTGTATCGCTCGTTACTTGCCATTATTTTAAAAAGTTCTTGCGATAATTTCTCTCAAGGTCTCTTTACTATGGTATACTATAGTATAAAACGTAGACAATTTCGTTATCAAATGAACCATTAAAAACACACTGTATTCGCTCTCAGACGTTATATAACTGACGTAGTTGATAAAATTGTATAACTTGTTTCGTCTCTGCTATGAATGGCATCGCTGTATAAAAAAAATCAATTGATATGTTTAAATAAAGAGTAGCATAAAAAGGTGTCTGGTAACTGGTCGCCTTAATGTCATCGGAAATAATACCTGTTTGATTAATTTACAAAGCTAGACTATGGACAAAGGACTTGGGATCTTTTATTTGCCAGTGTTTGGCTCGCCATAATTAGATAAACGAGCAGTCTCGTTTATCTAATTTAAAACTTTTAAATAACTATTATGATTCGTCACCGTTATTGTTGTTTGATTAAGATTTTTCATTTACCAAACAGGTTTTATCGTAAGTACTGAACTGAATCGTGTCGCTATTTTGCATTTGGTATCTGTTGCATTTTTAACTGGACTAGTTCCAATACGAATCTATTTAAACATTTTATAACTGTATACTTTTTATTTATCGCACGTTTATTTTTTTATTTTGTTTAGTTTAGTTAACTTGTCAATCAAAAGCAGCGTTCACGTGTAAACTAGTTTTAGACCAGTCGCCTGTGAACTGACTAGGTGCTTTTAGGTCATTATGTTTAATTAGTTTCCTTTTTTCAGACTATAATTGGAATACCTAGGCACATGACATGTATGTTGGCGTTTTCTTTATAAGCGAGCGTTCACACGGCGCATATTTCAACGGTTACGAGATATATAAAATATTTTAATAGTACGGAAGTCACACAGCGATGGTTTAGGTGGTTCATAAAACTACTCGTGTGTCCCAAGTTTATGATTATCGTTGCGACTTGGTGTGGTTATTCGAGACGAATGGCCTGAGCGGTTTTGCATAGGGATATTCAAGATAAATCGTCGAAGAATACTCGAGCAAGGGAAATGATCCGTGAAGGAATAATAGTATATCATTAAATGTATTGGGATTGCGTAAATATAGTGGAATTGCTTAAACCACCATAGATATTATTTGCATTAGTCGTAGGTTTTGGTCCCTGTCAAGATAGGTGATTTTGCTCTAAGAAAGTTGGTGAGGATTTTGTATACGTTTGAATGGTGTTGGATTCCTTGAAAAAATGCAAGGCGCGAGTGTTTTGCGGTATCCGGACTGTCACAGGCAGATAACAAGAAGTGACGGCTGTTTGATTGTCGTACCACTATAGAGCTTACCGCGATTATTACCGCATATTATATGTCTGTGCGTTATCGTAATGTTGTCGAAAACGTGTGCTGTCTCTTTCTTTTCATTAAGAATTTTTACCCGTAAAAAGGATGGCATATCAACTCGACGGCGTCACACTAACGCCAACCTGTTCGAGCTAACCCCTCAGGTGAGACACTGCTGCGCCACCTTGCGCTCTTCAAATTTCTCTGTCACACGAATACCTTAATAATGTATAAGAACTTCTGTGACAACATACAATCAATTAGCGATCTAAAATGCTGGTATACAGAAAGTAGGTAGTACATTCTACAAATTTGAAAACTTTTCATAAGATTGACACAAATCTATTTAACTAGTGCAATATCACCTTTATGTTCGACAACACGTCTTTCGGTTCAGTTACGCTGTGTTTTTTAGTAATTCTCTATTAGAACGGAAACAACTTTATATTCAGATTCTTTAAAATATGATGTTACTATCTTGTTACTTTAGTGTCAAATAGTCAATGGTCAAATTCCATTGTTAGCACGTAATATTGTTAAATTATATTATTGTGAATTGCATTTTCAGATAAATTCTTATGTTGCTTCTTTTGCGGCATTACAATCGACATTCTTATAGCTATACCTATTTATGAGTACTTAGATGTATGGGGGATCGTGAGATTGAGGAAAATACATCAAAAGTCTTGTTAAATTGCACAATAAAATAAATTTTCCATTAAAATAAATTGTACAATAATAATTAAACGTTAAACGCCTTTAGTCTTCGGTCTTCCAAATCTTTTCTTCTAACTAAGTCTTACATTTAAGTCTAAGATGTAAGACTTAAATCGTTCTTTCGTCTTAAATCACCTTAGTAAGCGTCTTCCTTATATCACCTTCCTTATATAACACCACAGAAGTATTAATATATAACGTGTAGTATATATACCATGGTTTATGGTATTACAGTATCTACATACAAATTATGCACGGACAATCTGAACGCTACAACGAATCTATTCTATTCAGTAATCACATAATTTTCATCATTAATATAAATTTGAAGTAAAAACCATATATTTGAATAGGTGCAGTCAGCAACGGGATCGGCAAACGTTGGTGATCATAACCTACATATTCAAATATAATTAGATAAACAAAAATGGATTTGAGGCAAAACAAAAGTGTGCAAGCCATTTGAAAAAATGAGAATGTTAAATGTCTTATGTAAGCTGACCTTACCAAAGCTACTCATGATTAAAGAAAGCACTGCGAAAAAGATATTTTGTAGTGTGTCAATCTGAATAAACGTGGAAATGCATATTGAGCCGTCTTTAAATAAGATAAATGAGAGCTTAGCAAGAAAAGAATGACATTAACGTGACGCTAGCGAGTTGATATGCTATCTTCTTCATCATCATCATCATCTCAGCCTATACTTGTCCACTGCTGAACATAGGCCTCCCCAATCGCTTTCCAGCGTAACCGGTCCGATGCCACCTGCATCCAACGACTTCCTGCGATTTTCACAAGATCGTCGGTCCATCTGGCAGGTGGTCGTCCCACGCTGCGCTTGCCAATACGTGGTCTCCACTCTAGAATCTTTCTGCCCCAACGCCCGTCCGATCTTCGCGCTATGTGGCCCGCCCATTGCCACTTCAGCTTGCTAATCTTAACGGCTATGTCGGTGACCTTGGTTCTTCTACGAATATGCTATCTTCATCACACTGCAAAGGACATCGTCGAAAATGGCCCCTGAACCAACAAACATGTGACATATACCATAATTATTTATCTGTTTTATTATAGTAGTTGCAAACATCCATGTCTAACGGACAATTTGCTATCCAAACAAATATTTTAAAATACTGCAAGTATTTAAATCAAAGTCGCCAACGTCTGTTCCGAATCTCAACGTTGATATCGAATTACGGTTCGAGATGTCAATCCCATCAATCGGTTATATTCAATCGATTACATTCAATAATGATCGATTTGATTATTGCTAGTGTATTGTTACATAACGATTTTACGAATTTATTGTTGGCTACTAAATTATAACCTCAAATCTAATACTTTTTTGCAGTAATCCAATTCCCCCGCTTGTCCCTTTAATAATAAACGCATGAAGATAATTTGCAGGTAACTTGAAATCGTGCACGCATTTTTTCATAGCTGTTCGTTTTGGGGAAATGTATGGACGCAGAACAATGTCCTTTACTAAATAAACATGAATGTGACAGCACTATCACTAGCTAGCGTCAATGTTTTTGTGCTAAGATCTCAGTATTAAAGTTAAGCAGTGTCCGTTATGTTTAATATTGAAGGAACACCAATTTAATATAATAAGTAAGTTAGTTGTAGAGAAGATGAGTTAGTTGAACCTAAGGAACAGTGCTCTAAGCGATTGCATTGTATGTAAGCCCCCACTTGTTCTTTTTTGCATGCGCTTAAAGTAATCATACTGCAGGAATAGTTCACATCGCAACACTTTGCGTAAATCGGAAGTTTCAAATATGCTACTTTTTAAAATATTACCGATTTGCTTCTCAACCAAATAAAATAGTTCTTAGGCATTGTAGAACGTATTTACACCTTCATTAGGTGTTAATAAGCCGTATGATTACAATTTCTTATTTCGCTTCGTCGAATTTAAAGTTTTTTCATACATATCCACTGTCGGTTCCGTCGACTCTTAAATCCTTCTTGAGTAATAGCACGATAATACTAAGTCCCTATGTATTATTTTGCTCATCATTTAGGCAATAATTACATTTGATTAATTGATATTGCAACGCTAATTTGTTTGATTGATATTCGTTGTTCTTGGAAATTCATAAAATCTTGATATCTAATCGACAAAGAAAATACGAAAACATTTAAAATCATTGTCTAGTTTTATAAATCCACTTTTTAGACAGTGCAAAAAGCTTCAAAAGCAAGTTATTTCTCTACTTAGAATCTTTTAAAGTGCTAAAATAATAGTATTTTCATTTCGGAGCAATCATTCTGTTTTTAACAAAGTTGTTTATTTGTGAAAGTAGCCCATTAATAAATATCTCAAATGTCTAACAACTTTTTATTGGATTATACCTATTGTAGTTAGCCAGCGAGGTATGCAAAGAAAGGGCCTGTTGGAATTTTGTTCTCTCTGCCTACCCTGTAAGGAATCTGGCGCGATTATAAAGATATAGATTGACGATTTGACAGACGATTTAGCGCAGTGATTGAGAGCTTGAGCCGCTCCGCCCACTGTGTCTAATAGTCCCGGGTTCGATTCCAGCACGAGACAAATCTTTGTGCGGTCCATAATTATTTGTTCCGGTCTCGGTATTTGTGTATGTGAATTTTCATGTTTGTAAACGCACCCACGACACAGGAATAAATTCTAGTGTGGCCATACGTTTAAAAAAAAGATAGAAATAATTTTTAAACTATATCACAGCAATATGCTGTACTGTGTAAAGCCCTTTACCAATCTTTCAATCAATAATAAGGCGATCGTACGCACGGTTAACACAGGTATTGGTTTTTCGACTTGAAGTTTCGTGTATACTAAACCGGAAATTATTACCTTCTATATAATCGATTATGGGAAAGTCGGTATCCAATTGGTGCGGCGAAGATATCTTTATAATCTAACATAACGTACTTCTGCGGTGGTTAGAGGAAAGAACGGCATTACCTAAAAATAACACTATCTATCTATCTATATCATCACGCCAAATCCCTTGCGGGGTAGGCAGAGAGTACAGAGTTCCAACAGGTTATTTTCTTACATACCTCTCTGGCTTCCTCCACTCTCATAGTTCGTCTCATACACGCTCGCCGGCTACGGAGGCTCTTGACTTTTCCATCCAAAATAACAAAATACTAACTAACTTTTCCAAAATAACACTACTTATCACTAATCGTGTTTTATTTCTCCGAAATTGAAATATGGTTTTACAACTATTACTATACCATCACGCCAGATCCCTTGTAGACATAGAGTACAGAGTTCTAATAAGGTCTTTGAATCCCTACAGATATCTCTCGCTTCTTCCATTCTCATAGATGGTCGCGTATACGTCTTGAGTATCGTTTTAAATTGATTTACCACACAAGTTTTGGAATTTTGAGTCAAGGCAATTGTTTGAGGACGTATTTTCACTTTGATCTCTACAATGAATCTGAAAGTGAGTTTTCGTTAAGGTTATACGAATAATATACGAAATACGCTCTTAATTTTAAAGCATTTTAATATATTAATCTAACATGCACTTTTAAGTGACTGCATTATTATATAGCTCACCGTCACACCTATATTCCCCAAGCGAGGGTGGCAGAGGTGTACTGAGTACACCAACGTTTCGCGGACGATGTTAGGTCCCATGTAATAGGGGGCGAGCCTATTGCCATATACTGGGCACAATTCCAGACTCCAGACTCGTACTGGGAAGTTTTCGCTAGAAAAACTACACTTGTCCGACCAAGGATTTGAACCCAGGATCTCGTGATCACAAAGCGATGCGCTTTGCCACTAGCCCAACGAGGCAGTCATAGCCATATTATATAAGTAGCTCATCATACTTTTGCATCGATTGTATGATTAATTACTATCCTCTTACTACTCCTCCAAACAAAAAGCCATGAAGTCATATTTTAGTAGCAATAATATACTGAGAACCTACAAAAAAAAAAAATGCTAGAACGCTATTGGAGAATATTTAAAACTATTCAAACAATATAAGCGTATAATTTCTAAGAGCCTGATCGAGGCGGTGTGTTCCCACAGCTGACAAGCAATAGACCAAGAATGTTGGCTCTACGGGAACCCTTTTCCAAATAATTAATGCGATAAAATAGTGCGGTGGGCGCGCGGGCGCAGATCGCAGCGCGTGACGACCGCGCGCGCACGGTCACGACGACGCATGCGCGCCGCAAAACGACCAGCGGCCCGCACGCGCGACCTCACCACTACCAACGAACATACACAGATGTTTCCTATAAAAACGAGTGCATTTCAGAATAAAAACAGATAAATAGTTGTCTTTAGTACTTGTAATGCATTGTTAAATGGTTCGTGCAAATATGCTCTGGTCTCTTTTATTATGTTAACGCAATGCGCGAATTATAGGGAATATGTATTAGTTATAAAATTAGTTTTTTTTTTGGTGTATCATTAAGATAATGTATAAAATATGCGAAATCTAATATTAGAATTGTTCTGAGTCCCAGTTCGTAGCTCATAAAATACCTTTTTAGGTGTACTTTATTTCGTCCAAACCGTTTCGTACGTGGCGTCAGATGCGTTGGTATGAAAAATAAAACATTGGAGACTTATATAAAGTATTTAATGGCAAAGTTATTTTGTGATAGATACAGAAATGGAAGCGTACGATGACTGATAGAGTAGATAGCATCTCAGTTATGATGCAAGGTGCACATTACTACTTACTAGTTTCTGTTCGCGACTTTGTCCGCCTTAACTTTAGACAAGAACCTAACATTTTTACGGAATAAAAAGTATCGTATGTAATAATCCAGGTAATAAACTATGTGTGTGCCAAATGTCATCGAATCCGTTCAGCCGTTTTTGCGTGATTGAGGAACAAACATTCAAACATTTATAATATGAGTAGGATCATTTCTTTTTTGTTTTCTTTCGTCCGGATGTCATAGGGAGGTCTGCTTACTGCACAGTCAAGGATAATACGAAGTATTAAAATTTAAATTAGTAGAATATTATACAAGGTGTAACATAATAAACGCAAGACCTCAGACACCCCGATTAGAGAATTGCTTCATAAAGTCAAAACAAAAACCAAATTTTCAAATTTAAAGGTTTTTACTCTTTTTTAAAGCACTTTTATACCCCAATTAACAATGAACTTGTACGTGTATGTGTGCGTTTTGAGAAATACGTTTTAGGAATGCGTTTGGAATCTTCTTCTTGCTATGAATCAAGAATAAATTTAATTTTTTATAGCGCACTGAAGGAGTAAAAGCATTTGTTGCAAATTTAAAAAAAAATATAAAATACATTAAAAATTGTTGGAGTTTTGGCGGGAAGTCGAAGAGTGATGTTGTCAATTTGTTTTAATTCCCAAAACTTGTGTTATTTCGACTAATAATGTGTAATGTTGGTGGAATATTAACCATTATGTGTTCTTATACGTGCATGAGTGAAGGTAATTGTAACAAAGTGATAAAACGTGCCTTTTCAACTTCCCTCAAAACGGCCGTCGCAATTGGTATGTAAAGTATCCACCGCTTTACTATCGAGGGTGGGGTCCTTCATTAATTTCATTATCATCGTTATGATCAAATTCATCGGGGAGTCAAATTAATTAAAACAAACACGAATATTTATCTTACTGGACACTGGCAAAATACACTTATAATTAGTGTGAAGCCATAACTTGAAGAAGAAGAAGAAGAAAAATTGTTGGAATCAATTCAGTTACCGATTTAGAACAAACTACTTTCAGGTCTTGCGTTTATTATGTTACAGCTTGTATATAGGCATGTATTTTAAGTACATAGACATCCGGATCAAAATATACCTGTGTCCTATCGCCGACTACTTGATACAATCAGCCAAGCGGCATTCGCTCAAGTACTACATTAAGAGAGAAGAGTGAATGCAGGTAATAGAGTGAATGGTGCGATGGGAAGGCTACTTGGGAGCCGGCACTTAAGCCAAAAGGCGCAGCTGGCCATGCATAACGGAGTGCTTGTCTCAACGCTGTTATATGGCAGTGAGAGTTGGGTATGTAAGAAGGAGAATGAAAGCAGGATAAATGCGGTCGAAATGCGATCTCTGCGGAAGATGTGCGGAGTCACGCTGACCGACCGTATTCGCAACAGCGTAGTAAGAAAGCGAGTAGGTAAGAAAGATAGTATCGGTGTAAATATGAGAAAGGGTATGCTCCGTTGGTTCGGGCATATAGAAAGAATGCCAGAAGAAAGAATGACAAAACAGATATACAATGCGAAAGTGGAAGGATGTAGGTGCCGGGGAAGACCTAGACTATCTTACCATGACCAAATAGACCGTGTCTTAGCTGAAGGGCAAGTCAAGAGTCTCCGTAACCGGCGAGTGTGTATGAGACGAACTATGAGAGTGGAGGAAGCCAGAGAGGTATGTAAGGAAAGAACCTGTTGGAACTCTGTACTCTCTGCCTACCCCGCGAGGGAGCTGGCGTGATGATATAGATAGATAGATAGACTACATTAAGCAATTGTCAAAAGTTGAAGAAAAATTAACAGTTGTTTTGGTCTAACATAAAACAGTCAAATATATTGATTCTTAGGTTAACGCGAATATTTCACATGAAATAAAACTGTTTTTCGGATTTTATCGCGATTTATTTTAGATCTTTAGGTTCCCGACGTTTCGAGTGCTTTGCAGCATGGTCATGGCCATGAACACAGGAAGGATGTCCTTCTAGTAGTCTACTAGAATTGTTTTATCTAAAGATCGGACGATTTAGCGTAGTGGTTAAGAGCTTAAGCCGCTCCGCCCACTGTGTCTAATAGTCGCGGGTTCGATTCAGATCAGACAAATCTTTGTGTGATCCACAATTATTTGTTCCGGTCTGGGTATTTGTGTATGTTTTTCATGTTTGTAAACGCACCTACGACACAGGAATAAATCCTACAGTGGGGGTACGTTTTTATTTAAGAAAAAAAAGATCGGCACAACAACCAGCTTTGTGCTACTTAGCTAAAATCTCAAGGGTCTCAAATCAATAAAAACTTTGGGCTCCAAAAAGACACCGAAATATGTACAGAAACGCTCCAAAAAAATATAACTTTTTTCCTGTGATTCAAAAAGTATCATGCATATACTTATTATTTAAATCAATTTCAATCAGACCAGTATTCGATAAAAATAATCTTATTTAATGCTAAGGATATTGTGCTTAGGAACAGCGTGTGTCTCTATATCTATGTCCCTTTATTCTATTAAATCAGGCCGATGCCTCGACCATGCATGCATCTTTTACGTTCGAAGGCTTTTTGCGATTCATGCTATGCAAAGCTATTCCAGATTTGTGTAAGAAACAAGTTAAAATGGGGGTTTTGCTTTAAACATTGCTTTTTGCGGACTTGTGAAATTGGTTGCTTTAAAAATGTGAGTAGGCAAATAGTAACCTGTTTTTATAGTTTTATGTCACGTAGTATTTTTTAAAAGTTATCTTACATTTAATTATTTATTCTTCATTGTACGAAATAACATATAAATAATTTAGCACATCCACAAATATAATGTACAAGGAACGAACTTAATGTAACATTATATATAATTTAATAATGCATGTTTAATAAGGTCTTTAAATAGACGTTTTCTGATATAAGAAATGCTCTTGAGTACTGATACCGTTGGTATAGGCAGAAGTATGCCACACATAGATGATCTTATCTTATGACTTGATACTGTTTCTGTAAAAAAAAATGGCAGAGAGATCTAAGCTTTTATACGTTAAGACCTTTACGTTCGTAATTATACTATAGAGCGCGGTGATTCATTAATACAAGAGTGCATACACATTCATTCATAAAATACGTATGAAACGGATGTGACCATAAGGCCGGGGTCTGACAGGCGGCGGCTTGCATCTCAAACGGGCCTGTATTGCGACGTCACTCGCGGTAACGAATGCTGCGAGCTGTCTGTCGCAGGCTTAACTGACGATTGTGCGTGTGCGTGCCCTCGTAATGAAGACGGTTTTAATGCGTTTTTTTTACTTTATCTTATTGAGATTGGATAACTATATGGTCCGCACATAATCAGATAGTTTTATGTTTTTTTTTACCATAATCAGCGATAAGTGTTAAACGCAGAGGTTTAGACGTAGATACTGACTTAAGACGCAATCTTTATAAGATAACATGGAACTTATAAATGCAGCCTAGTTGGAGTTAGAGGATAGAAAAGCGATCCTTGTATCATCAAAATTACTTAATATTGGAAGGGATTTAGTATTTTATTTTATCTCAACGTATTTTCGTCGTAAAATTAGTATAAAAGATGGTAAACTGTTGAATCCCAAATGTATCGAAGTATACAAGGGTTGTCCACCAGATATGTCAAATATGACATGCAATTCCATTTACATGCCAGTCTGCGGCTATATCCTCGATGAGATTTTCGACCACCGGTCATACTAGCGTGCCGGTTGACAATAACACATACTTTTCCACCATGCCAGTAATTCCTTTGCATGCACCCATAATTTCTTAACCACCGTTAAAATTTACATGTAACATTTTGTAAACTTAAATATTTCTCAATTAGTCACAATTAATTATACAAATGAGCGCGTTGTTATCGGCGTAGCTTCGATGCCACAATCATGGCGGCTTTCTACCCGTACATGCGAAATGAGAAGCTTTACTCACGCCCCGTCACACCGTCGCGCATTAATTACGGTACAAATTATACGTTCTTTATCACCATTCTTTTTTTTAATAACAGGCATTGTTGTCCATTCGTGCCAAGAAACGATTCTTTTCAGCCAGTGGGTGATTTAATTCGGTCTGCTCACGGCTCCCGCCTGATGTATAGCGAAACGTCTCCATCACTCCTTTCGAGACGACTTAATCTGAATTACTTTTAGAGCCGTATTTAGCATCGTTAGTAATGATAACCGAAATATGCTTTTAATTTATTTAATTTATGTTTTCTAAAGTTATTTCGGGGTAAAATAATTGCATAAATATTTAAAGAGATGCTCTACAAAATGCTTTTAATACACTTTTTATATTTAGCTACTATATAAGTCCCTATATTTTATCTAAGTCAAAGGTGCTGATATTGTCTATGTTAATTTATTTTTAAACGCCTCATTTTATAGCTTGTATTAATTTTCCATTGAAGAAAGAACTCAAAATGGTATTCTGCTGAATGGATCCATACATACATATAGGTTGATCGTATCCGTCTAAGAGCCAAAAATCATTCCTAAGATATAGCAGTGTAATATAATGAAAAAATCAGTGGGTTTATTGTTCAAGTGTTACCATAGGTAATAATATCTTATTTTCATACGTGCGGCAATTAGCATAAAAATATACATGGAACTGGCCATTGAGAAAACGTAAGCTGCGGCGGTGAGCAGGGACGGTGATATGAAATTGATATGTAACTTACATAAACTTTTTACGCTTACACTCTTCATTTTCAAGTAAACTTCTCTGTACACCACCGCGAAATAGTGCTGGATATAAATCAGAGTTTAGGTACAGACGGATTCGAATAATTAGATAAACAGCGTTCAAAACGGCAATTTTGTTTACCCGGTGAAACTGTGCTCAAACTAGGTGCACTTAACTAAATGAGTGTTGGAACGCACCTGGGAGGCACCTGCATCTTGATTAGTGATTGCACTTAGCTGTTTCTGCTTGACACACTGGATTAATACTCGCGTATCAGCGAATGCGAGTTAAAATTAATTAAATGACTACGCAAGCTTCGCGCGGGCGCCCGTTCCGAAACGATTGTTATCTGTCATTTTTAGACAGCTTGTAATTGCTAGCAAAGTAAACTGCATCTAAAGTATCTTTTAATACGAGTATTTTATGTTGCGGAGCAGCTAGCTATTCTTTATACAGATATTTGAAACAAACCAAAATATAATGGCATAAAAATTTTGACGTACGCGTGATGCTAGCGAGTTGATATGCTATCTTTGTCATACTAAAATTTATTAAATAAACATGAACATGACAGTTACTCCCTAGCGTCAAGTTAACGTCAATGTTTTCATTCTAAGCCTTCTGGTATATTTTTCATAATCTGGAAATTATTTCATTCTAAGGAAAAAGTACATAGGTATATTATGACATAGAATAGGCGAAATACTCGGCTAAGTTAAGTAAAGGGTACACGGTAAGTGCGGCCAGCCGGAAAGAGCTAGTTTCGCGAAGGTGCATCGATTGGTAACAAAATAATCTAGAAGATCGGCGCGTGCCTTACCATCGCACTGGCCCCGCCCAGGGCTGGAGGCCCAGTTTGTTTAGCACGAAGTCGCCGTGTTCCTGTTTAGCGAACCTTTTCAATTCATATCATATGTATAGTGATTTGATCTATTATTTAATACCGATAATTCTGGGTGCGTTATACATCGAGGGGTTACCGCGAAAAACACGTGTTTTTGTACTCCATGCACATCAAGAAGTATATGGATTAGAGACTTAATATTTTGAAATATGATTTATGATATATTTTAATATCTGGTAAAAGGGATACACAATTACCGGAAATATTCTCGATGGAAAAATCTGAAGAAGATGCGCGGAGTCACGCTGACGGACCGTATTCGCAACAGCGTAGTAAGAAAGCGAGTAGGTATGAAAGATAGTATCGGTGTAAAGATGAGAAAGGGTAAAGGGCTCCGTTGGTTCGGGCATATAGAAAGAATGCCATAGGAAAGAATGACGAAATAGATATACAATGCGAAAGTGGAAGGATGTAGGTACCGGGGAAGACCTAGACTATCTTACTATGACCAAATAGACCGTGTCTTATCTGAAGGGCAAGTCAAGAGTCTCCGTAACCGGCGAGTGTGTATGAGACGAACTATGAGAGTGGAGGAAGCCAGAGAGGTATGTAAGGAAAGAACCTGTTGGAACTCTGTACTCTCTGCCTACCCCGCGAGGGAGCTGGCGTGATGATATAGATAGATAGAAAAAATCTAAAGTCATCTCTATAGCTTTAACTTTTCTGATTCCAACGCGAAATGCTTAAAAACTAATCAATAGAATTTACCAATAAACATTCTGAATAATTATAGCAAAGATAGTAAAACAGTTTTTTATTTCATAGTTAAGATTTGTTTGAAAATGATATAATTTGTTTTTGTACGTATACTCGTACGCCTATTTGTTTATTTCCGCGCGCGCTTAATATATCCTAATATTCTTTTGTAATGTGATTGCATCACTGTCACTCTCCCTGTTGATAAATGGTCGATTACGGTAGGCCCTTAGTGACCATATTAGCTAGCTAGCAACGAGTACGAGTGCAGATGCGTAAGGACATCCAAACGTGGCCGTTGTGTGGATGTTATATGGTTCGTGATCCGTAATCTGTTGCGAGTAATATATCAAAGACGTTATGTGAATTATATTGGATTGAGTTCTTAGATTTACGCGAATATTACACATGAAATAAAACTATTTTACGGATTTTATCGCGGTTTATTTTTTTATTTTTAGTTCCCGACGTTTCGAGTGCTTTGCAGCACCCATGGTCACGGGAGGGACTCATTCACAATCAAGCTTGTAAACTACAAGATGCAGGAGTTTACAAGCTTGATTGTGAATGTGGTCTCTCTTATATAGGACAAACAAAAAGACCGGTAAAAACTCGGGTTAAAGAACACATAGCTGACCTAAAACACCGTCGCTCAAAGAAGTCTGCAGTCTGTGAACATGTCCTTGACCGCACCCGCCATAACATCAGATTTGATAGACCACAAATCCTCGTGAAAGAACACCGATTCCTACCAAGGATGGTTCGCGAGGCTATTGAAATTAAAAAACATCCTAATTTCAATAGAGAAGATGGCTGGGTGCTTCCATCGTCTTGGGATCCGGTAATTAATATAATCAAATCCAAAACCAAGCACAACACTGCAAGACCTCAAGACACCGTGAGCTCATTCTGCGTAGATCGGACCAACAACAACAAAAATAATTAAGAAGTTTGAGGGTACCCCGGAACAACTATGCCTATTGGACGTCTAACACCTCAGTCCCTCCCGTGACCATGGGTGTTGCGAAGCACTCGAAACGTCGGGAACTAAAAATAAAAAAATAAACCGCGATAAAATCCGTAAAATAGTTTTATTTTATATTGGATTACAGATCTTTGGATGTACGGAACCCTAAAAAGACACATTTAAGCGAGTAGATTTGTGTTTTTTTTGGTAAAGCATGGTTCAACAAAAAAGCTGTTAGTTTTAATAAACACAATACACCTTTTTACTCATCTGAACACAACAATGACTAGGTGTAGAATTAACACTTAGTGATGGTCTCTCTAGTTTACGGCACGTGGAATTACTGGCTCTAAATAACGATTACTGTTAGATTTGTGTGTCGATTTTATGGTTCAAATATACCATAAAATTAGCAAATATTTTTCATTGTTGTTGTCGGAGAACACAATGAGCATAAATATAGAATTGATAAATAGGAATCAGAGGAAGGAAAATGTATAGAAACGATTTTGGCGGAACGCTACATTCGTTTTGCATTTATTTTTTGATCATTGTTCACGATAGGCGGAGAAATTCAATTGGGAAAATTCCAGTTTGCTAAAGCGTGGATGATCAGATGAAGAGCAACAGAACCTCTCGATGACAGCAATTTTACCTATAGAGGTTCTCAACCTTTGGTCTGTAAGTATTTTAAATGTGATTGACAGCGCTTTGTTTATATGCCCCTTGTTAACCATAATTCTTTATTATTTTATTTTTATAATTTATGCAGTTATTTGCTACTATATTTTTATGTCCTAGTTTTGTTACTTACATTTTAAGTGAAACAATATGTTGACGGCGTCTGATAGAACGGGACTCCACAGTTTATATTTCCCGACGCACTTAAGTTCAATACCGATGATTACGGACGCCGATACTGAATCGAAAAACATTACCCACGAATTACGCTAGTAACAGAGTTCTACGTAATAAGCGTAGGACAGTACAGAACGGTATCAATATCAATTTTTAGGTCAAATCTTGCAAGCAAGGATTAGAACCAGTTTGTCTTATCCGACGGAGAAGAAGGAACTCCTCAACGGCCTATAACATAGACACGAATTGTCATGTCTATGTTGTGTTGGTATAACACATTTAATTTTGATTTACTGTCTCAAATTGCACCGTTAACTGTCTGCGAAAAATCTTGTTTTTCATAAATGTTTTTTTTTTACTATTAATTTATTTTTATTTTAGTTTAGTTTTACTTTATTTGTGAGACCACGTTATTTTTATTTTATATCTTTTGTACCTTTTTTATAGTTTGGAAGAATTTTCAATTTTAGGTGCTTACTAAGCAAGTAACAACATTCCATGTGACTAGCTAGGTATCTCCTAAAACGTGACGCTTCTATAGTTGCGAGGTTTAAAGTATATATGGGAGGTTGAAATCAGGCATGTTAGGATTTTAGACTAGATAGTGATTCGATAAGTACCGATTGCGCGTGTGTGATATTTTTGTGAACTCAAAGGACGTAGTGTTACTTATATATTTTCTTAAATGTTAGGCAACAGGAATATGTGAATTTATTAAAATCACAGGAAGTTGTATTTTGGCATTATGCTTGCGACATTACAACACTCGGCTTACACCAAAATTTTTCTGTTCAGTTACAGTCAGGTAGTGTGTAGTTCTACAATAGGTTACAAACACATGC
Source organism: Phalera bucephala (assembly GCA_905147815.2). Classification (NCBI taxonomy): domain Eukaryota; kingdom Metazoa; phylum Arthropoda; class Insecta; order Lepidoptera; family Notodontidae; genus Phalera; species Phalera bucephala. Next base: position 20,580,619 of record LR990612.1, read on the forward strand.
TCGCTTATAATTTGGATGAACAAATTGTACAGCGCCCCTACCAAATATTTACAAAAAATCTGAATTGTGATTGGTATAGATTTCCAAAGTTATAAAAACCAGCGTAAATGAAATAGGCCAAATAAACTTAAAATTAGTGTGAAGCCATAACTTGAACAAGAGGAAGATGAAGAAGAAACAACATCTTCATGTATTTCCCGATGTGTGGAACAGTTAGCTGGGGAAGAGCCTGTGGCAAAATCTATACACTGAATTTCTAAAGAGTCCTATATGACTCTAAGTAATAAAAAAGTTGCAATATTTATTTTGTGATTTGTCTAAACCGAGTTACTGTAAAAAGTTTGGCTTTGATCGACTAGTCGCAAATTCGATCCCGGCACGCGACACCTCTTTGTGACCCACAAATATTTCTTTCAGTCTGCGTATTTCCGTATGTGAATTTCATGTGTGTAAACGCATGCACGGCATAGGAATCATTACTAGAGTGGGTCTTCGTTTCAAATTAAAAACAAAAACTAATAAAAAAAATCCAGCCGAATAAATACGCGGGAACTATAAAGTGGGCCATAGATCAGCTAATTGTTACAGAATGGTAGAAACGGCGGTAATGGCGCTCTCAGTTGGTGCAGCCGCTTCGCTATTTAAACGCTAACGACTTTTATAGCCTGTATGTATCTTCCCCTAACAAGGTTATAATGAAGTTTTGTTTTGTTCTTTAGTTGTAAGCTGGACCATATTAAGCAATATTTTTAACTGACTACGAAAACGGTTGGGATGGTTTTAACGGAGTATAAGATGTTTAAGTGACATTAAATAGAAGTGTTTATGTGAGAGATCTCATTAGCTTTAGAGTTTTTATTTATGCTATCGGTGATGTCAGATATGACTTACATGATTTTTATTTAATTTGTTACTATATCATCACGCCAGCTCCCTCGCGGGGTAGGCAGAGAGTACAGAGTTCCAACAGGTTCTTTCCTTACATACCTCTCTGGCTTACCCCACTCTCATAGTTCGTCTCATACACACTCGCCGGTTACGGAGACTCTTGACTTGCCCTTCAGCTAAGACACGGTCTATTTGGTCATGGTAAGATAGTCTAGGTCTTCCCCGGCACCTACATCCTTCCACTTTCGCATTGTATATCTGTTTTGTCATTCTTTCTTCTGGCATCCTTTCTATATGCCCGAACCAACGGAGCATACCCTTTCTCATCTTTACACCGATACTATCTTTCATACCTACTCGCTTTCTTACTACGCTGTTGCGAATACGGTCGGTCAGCGTGACTCCGCACATCTTCCGCAGAGATCGCATTTCGACCGCATTTATCCTGCTTTCGTTCTCCTTCTTACATACCCAACTCTCACTGCCATATAACAGCGTTGGGACAAGCACTCCGTTATGCATGGCCAGCTGCGCCATTTGGCTTAAGTGCCGGCTCCCAAGTAGCCTTCCCATCGCACCATTCACTCTATTACCTGCATTCACTCTTCTCTCTATATCAGCGGTGTATTTCCCATCCTTACTGAAGGCGCATCCAAGATATACAAACTCATTCACTTGCTCCAGCACATCGTTACCAACCACAATCCTTGCATTCATTTAATCCTTGCATTCATTAATTTGTTACCTTCAGTTATACGACCCAAAAACTAGGAAACAAGTTGAACGCAACACTATTTGACCGGTAACGAAATATATTTTATTACCTAAGGGCGTTTTTATCATGATTCTTTAATATTACATTAAAAAACACATTATAGATAACGGACAAGTCGTTACGATTATGTTCTTATTCATTGTAAATATGATAACGTGAACAGAAAAGCTCTTACATTACTTTTGTACTGCCGTGAGAATTTGTATACTTATGAGAAAGTTTGTATTTTTGCCTATTTACGACTTGCGCTTCAGTTAGAAAAGAAACAGTGCCAAGTGTTTATTTCAGTCTTTTGCTAAGTACTTTCATGCAACAGGTATGTAAGATTGTTTTTTTCATATTTATGAGTCATGTCTTATTATAAAACTTCAATTTTTATTGTTCTGTATAAAAAACTCTTCTTTAATTATAATGAATACTAAACTATTATTAAAAACACCATCACTCCTATATTCCCCAAGCGGGGATGGCAGAGGTGTGACTATGTAAACCTACTTTTAGTCGACGATGTTAGGGTCTCATGTAGGACTAATTACTAACTCACCTCATAAATCTCGACCCACGCAGGTCAGTTGGTTAAACTTCATATTATTAAATTAATTCTTTCCTCAACTGGCCCCGCGAAGGTTTTTTGTGAAAACCTAAGCGGGTTGAGATGATGAATTTAAAATTTTTATTTTTATTTTAAATATAAAACACTTTTTTTTGTCCAAAAAGTACAGTCATATGAAACACTTCAAGCGACTTAATGTGAGTCGTATGTGTTCGCTCAATTATTTGATGATTTAAACACAGCACGTCTAATTTTTGAATCTTTACTATTAGTACAGGAACTAATAGCAACTTTGTTTTGTAGAAAATAATTTATAAACAATTATGAATTTTACTGGAACAATACAGTAAGAGATCCAGATTAGATCTTGGCCACATGATGATACCTGATGTTATGCAACCTGACTGAAGATAGAACAAAGTGAAATGTTTGATCCTTAAACGGTAATAATAACTACAGTTCATAATCATATGACAGTTCTCTCACCATATTCTGATATAGGATAATTTTAGCATTAATCATAATGAGGCATCGATCCATTGAGCGCACCAACTTAAATTCACCAGATGGTATTGCAAATTGCTCACTACGTTATTGCATTAAATATGAAAGAAATAAAATATTTATTATTTGAAGTTGGTTTCATTTTAAAGTACCAGAAAAGCATAAATTACCAACAGTCAGAGGTGCCTCTGTGGCTGTCGATAACTAAAACAAACATATTTATTTGCTTTATTTGTTTCGTTAAACTAATCCTAATCGAAGCAGTGATTGGCTGATTAGAAAAAATGTTTCGCTGTGCAGGACCAAATTTGGAACTATCTATAATTTCTTGGTCATCACTATTATTTCAGTTTTGTTCAAATTTGCTTGCCAAGTAATTTACTTTTAATTTCAATAATACTATCACAGTATTTTACTTAATTTTAAGATTTTTTTTTCTTATAGAAAACGCTGCCCCACACTAGGATTAATACCTGTGTCGTGGGTGCGTTTACAAACATGAAAATTCACATACACAAATACCCAGACCGGAACAAATAATTGTGGGTCACACAAACATTTGTCCCGTGCGGGAATCAAACCCGCGACTATTAGACACAGTGGCCGGGGCGGGCTAAGCCCTTAACCATTGCGCTAAATCCTCCGTTAAACAAGATGATGAGAAGATGCAAGATTAAACACAGATTTTAATATTTTTCAATTATTATTATTCCTATTGACATTTTTTTATTTTGTTTTAATTTTGTTACATATTTCTAATGATTACGGTCAATGGAGTACCTTATAAAGGGTGAAGTGATTTCACCTGACTGTTTTTCAACGAGAACTCAGAGTGGGATGACTTGATGAAAGCAAAAAGTAATTTATTTCAAACTTCACCATCTCGACCCGCTCAGGGTTACACAAAAGAAACCTTCGCTGGACCCGCGAAGGTTTCTTTTGTGGACATGCTGAGGAAAGAAATAATTTAATAGTATTAAGTTTAACCAACTGACCCGCGTGGGTCGAGATTTGAAAGGTGAGATAGTGACTAGGCCCTCATGTAATAGGGGACAAGCCTATTGCCATCATATGAGGCGCAATGCCAGATTCCGGACTTTTTTTTTTTTTTTTTTTAAAAACGTAGCCCCACACTAGGATTTATTCCTGTGTCGTGGGTGCGTTTACAAACATGAAAATTCACACACAAATACCCAGACCGGAACAAATAATTGTGGATCACACAAAGATTTGTCCCGTGCGGGAATCGAACCCGCGACTATTAAACACAGTAGGTGGAGCGACCTAAGCTCTTAACCACTGCGCTAAATCGTCCGTCGACTAGTACTAGAAGTTTTCCTATTGAAGAATTACTTTTTGTACCAGGATTTTAACCCAGGACCTTGTGATCGCTACGCGCATTATTCGCCAATAAAACGACGAGGCAGACCAACTATTGGTAAATGATTAGTAAAACTAATTGGACGATCGAATCCGCTTTAAAATGGGCACTACTTGTAGGGAGGCGTCGGAGACTAATTGCTGCGAAATGGGGTGAAAGCTTGTGAAGCCCCTAGCGTTTGCTGGAGTGCAATACTATTATTTCACCGTTGATTAGAATTTTATCTGTTACCTCTGTTTTCGGTTTAACTTAATAATAAGAATAATAAGTTCTCGGACCTGCTTGGGTCAGTTCGATGTATTGTTTTATTTTCAGCTATTGATCTCAGCAGGTGACTTACATAACATTATCTTCTCGCAAAAAGCCTCTACGTGTTGGACCCATGCCCCATGCCAGCCTTTCAAAGGTTCGGGTAAAATCCGTGAATCTCAGCGAGATACATAAATAATAATAATAATAAAAAACGACCCAGTCACTAAAATTAAAAAAATCTAAGATCTATAACAGGTATGCTGAACTGTGTTCTCTTTGCCTACCCCACTAGGGATCTGGCGTGAGGATATAGATAGAAAGGTATGGCGTACTATCATACATAACGTGCCATTTTTTAAAGAGTTTTTCAAGCAACTATATCGTGTCAGCAAACATCGTCAAGCGGGGGTGGCAGAGGTGTACTGAGTACACCCACGATTCGCCGACGATGTTAGGTCCCATGTCATAGGGGGCGAGCCTATTGCCATATACCGGGCACAATTCCAGACTCCGGACTCGTATTGGGAAGTTTTCGCTAGAAAAACTACACTTGTCCGACCTAGGATTTGAACCCAGCACCTCGTGATCACAAAGCGATGCGCTTAGCCACTAGACCAACGAGTCACTGTTAGCAAACAATCTTTATTTAATGATGGGTGAGAAATAAAATTTAAAACTTATATTACAAACACTTATATTGCTTTATTTGCAACAGAAAACGTACATTTTATAAGGAAATCATAATACCCCAGATCAACCAGATATTCTAACCATATTTTGGACCCGTGTGCTCGATTCATATTTTCTCTTAAAAACCGCACTGTGTCCGTATAGTGGAGTGTCGCCTGATCTCGCTTCTTTAGATTTTTGAGAGAAGGACTTTGCCCAGATCTAAGACACAATAGTCTGATCTTTTGATCATAGACCAACGAGGCACTCATGGATCATGATGATTTAAAAGATTTATATGCCCATAATATTTATTGTCATGAATATATGACGGCCGGGCAGGGTGCACGCGTGGGTCGGCACGGCGCCGGCGCATGTGGGCCGAAGGCGCTTGCGTGCGCCGCCCTTCGGCCCTTCTGCTCACTATCGACCACCGATGTGCGCATGCGCGTTAAATCAACCATTACCGTGCCCTTATTTGCTATGAACAATTAAACAGGTAACGTGGCATGTAACGATAACTTTGTGAATTGATCGCTTAAATCAGTGGGCGTCACACTTTTCTGGTCAACGGCCACATAGAGATACATGTGACGTATCACTGCAGGCCGCACATTTAACGATTAGGTAGTTGCCACCATCAATCCATTGCCATTCTTTAAAAGCTGTCAAAACGCGATTGCCTTATATATTTTGTATGACAATAGCGACCTGTGAAGAAATTAAGTTACCATCTTAATAACTAACTATTAATTGATTTAAAAACAAATAAAAATTTGATTTGCATTTAATTGAGATTCGGGGTTTCAGGGTTAAATAAAGTGTTTCCTGGAATTATTGGTTAATGGTGTCAACTACCCAATTGGATAATTATTACATTAGCAACGTAGAATATGGGACTGGATGTAAATACATAATGTATATTGAAAAATGATAGTATATTCTATTTAGTTAACTTCATATGCAAATCAGTTTTGATAGCTTTTGTCTTCTTGTTTGCTGTGTCGCCCACCGCACAAATAACGGCCGCGGGCTGCATGCGGTCCACCGGCCGCAGTTTGACGACCACTGGTTATGAATGGTACTCCAGTGGCCACGAAGTTATTGTAACGCGCTGCGTTTGGTTATAGCACACTGTCATAGCGAATAAGAGCCCTGGATATTTAATCGATGACAGATATTATGCGCATTATTGTCTCGTTTTTCTTGTTGTGTAAAGCTTTGACCTTCTCTTTGCATAACAGAACTTTACAAAAACCTGTTTTATAAAAGGTGTGTTGCACTACTGATTCGGCTAGGAAACATAGATAATTCAATATATCTTTGAAGAATATGAGTATATATGAGTATGATAATATTCTTATATTGCGATTTTATTTCATGCATCCTTAATTTATAGAAATAAGAAAACACTAATGGCTTTCAATTATGTTTTACTAATGTAGATAATGTTCTTCATTGTAATTTTCTATATAACTATATCAAATTTATGAATAGCATGCTTTTTTGACGGTTAAGTACCTACGTACAAAAAAATAAAGCTTAATGTAATAGCAAAATATGACCATACTTTATTTGTTTTATTCTTTTTAATTGGATTGAACAGATAACAGATAAACATCTTAGCAAATTAAATAAATAAATATTATTTTGTTTAGGCCCGCGGCGCGTTGGGTAGCCGTAAGTTTATGCGCAGACGCAGTATACGATAAAACAATCCTAACTACCTAGTGGTGAGCTTATTAATTTATTTTGTTTATTACTTGCAGTTAACTGCTTGTTAGCCACCATAATGTTTAACCAACTATTCAGTTTTATTGTAAAAGATTGTACGATACCATGTGCGTATATTATGATTTATGGTCATTTAATAATGGTATTAAGTTAAGTAAAATGGAGGGTTTGTAATTGTAAATGAGCTATCGTCTTTTATTTTATTTGTGAATAGGTTGCGATTTTTTTAATTAGCCAGTATGCAACTTTACTTCGTCCAGATGTAACTTTTTAAGAATTCGAGTTTCGATTTTTTTTTATATTGATTTGTTAGATTTATACGAAAATTACTCATAAAATAAAACTATTCATTTTAAGGATTTTATCGCGGTTTCTTTTTGAATTTGTAGTACCCATTGTACCGGTCGCGGGAAGGACTGAGATGTTAGACGTCCAAAAGGCATAGTTGTTCCGGGGAACACTAGCACTTCTTAATTATTTTTGTTGATCCGATCTACGCAGAATGAGCTTACGGTGCCTTGAGGTTTTGTAGTGTTATGCTTGGTTTTGAATTTAATTATATTAATTCAATCGAAACAGATCCAAAGTCGATGGAAGCACTCAGCCGTGCTCACTATTGATATTCGGATGTTTTTCAAACATTTTGTAAGCCGCCGAAGATTTTCCAATAGCGTCTGAAATTTTGATATAAGCGATGAAATTTATAGCAAGCGAAACTACTTGAGTATACACCTAACTGTAAGTGTATAAGGTATAGGCAAGTAAGGTTAGATTATGCGACTCTTGCGCCGGGTGTGCTGGCCTGTCAGGATTCACATATCACGCCTAGTGCGACAAAATCCGAGACGTATGCCTTATCGTTTGTACTCTAGCCCTGCACACTGGCGCGCGAATCGAGTTGGGTATACACTAACTGTAGGTGTATAAGGTATATACAAGTAAGATTAGATCCTGCGACTCTTGTGTTGGGTGTGCGGGCCTGTCACGATTCACATATCACGCTTAGTGCGACAAAATCCGAGACGTATGCCTTATCACCTGTGCTAGCCCTGCACATCGGCGAGTGAAACTAGTTGAGTATACACCTAACTGTAAGTGTATAAGGTATAGGCAAGTAAGGTTAGATCATGCGACTCTTGCGCTGGGTGTGCTGGCCTCTAAGGATTCACATATCACGCTTAGTGCGACAAAATCCGAGACGTATGCCTTATCGTTTGTGCTAGCCCTGCACATCGGCGAGTGAATCTAGTTGGGTATACACTAACTGTAGGTCTATAAGGTATAGGCAAATAAGGTTAGATCCTGCGATTCTTGCGCTGGTAGTGCAGGCCTGTCACGATTTACATAACACGCCTAGTGCTACAAAATCCAAGATGTATGCCTTATCGCCTGAGCTAGCCTTGCACATCGGCGAGCGAAACTAGTTGAGTATACACCTGACTGTAGGTGTATAAGGTATAGGCAAGTAAGGTTTGATCCTTCGACTCTTGCGCCGGTTGTGCGGGCCTGTCACGATTCACATATCACGCTTAGTGCGACAAAACCTGAGACGTATGCCTTATCGCCTGTGCTAGCCCTGCACATCGGCGAGCGAAACTAGTTGTGTGTACACCTAGCTGTAGGTGTATAAGGTATAGGCAAGTAAGGTTAGGTCTTGCGACTCTTGCGCCGGGTGTGCGGGCCTGTCACGATTCACGCAGCGTTCATCGCGGACGCAGCCTCATGCTATTTGTTTTATATCCGAGACACATCGTAGAGAGCACCCACGCCGCGCCGCACCGTGCGTGCAACAAGACTTACCTGCTAGCTTGTTTATGTGAAACAATTTATTGTATTCCTACTTCCCACTATTGCAGCGCAATAAACTTAGGTCGTGCCCCTACTTGGCAAACGATTATCAGTTTTATTTTGTTAGTGGGATGTACCATTTTTGGTAAGCAAGGAGTTTAATTGTGAACTCTACTCTTTATAGGCGAATTATGGTAGGCAAGTCTTATAACCGTGCCAAATGTGAGATAGCACGATAATTAACTTAGTTGGTGTGAGTTAGCAATAGCTAATGTTACAACTGCAATATCTGCGTGAATCCACGTGTACCCCGTGTTCTGAAATTGTTTGCAAGAAGATCCTTGGTCTATATTTAAACATAAATCATAATAATATTAGCCTTGTTAAGAAACTGTCCCACCGTTGGGTACAGGCTTCCTCTCAAACTGAAGGGGGTTTAGGCCATAGTCCACCACGCTGGCCCAGTGCGGGTTGGCGAACTTCACACACCTTCGAGAAACTTAGGCATGCAGGTTTCTTCACGATGTTTTCCTTCACCGTTAAAGCAAGTGATAGTTAATTTTTAAAACGCACATGCTTTCGAAAATATAGACGTGCGTGCCTGAGTTCGAAACCAAGACCTCTAACTTTGCAGTAAAAAGGTCTAATCAGGTCAAATCAACTGCTTATTTGAGCATAATATTTACAAATTAATAAAAGGGTGTTTTATATTAAAAGTTGTATATAAGTTATGTAAGCGTATTTATAATATCAGCCTATACTGCCCACTGCTGGACAAAGGCCGTCTCTCACAAACCGAGGTGAGAGAGATAAGGTCATACTCCACCACGCGGACCCAGTGCGGATTGATGGAGGCAGGTTTGTGGCCACCTGCTGTTGGAACTTATCAAGCCGCCTTTAAGGCTTCCAACTCGGCTTAACGACTACTACATTATGTGGTAGCCGGGACCAACGGCTTAACGTGCCTTCCGAAGCACGGAGACGCTCGAATATGAAAATGCCACAAACGGTCACCCATCTCGGGCCGACCGAGTCGAACGCTGTTTAACCTTGGTAATCGGTAAGAACACCGCGGTCGCACAGCGCTACGAGCGCCTCTCAAGCGTATTTGCACAAAATTTTAGCTTTTTTACATAACGATGCAAACAGAAATTATATATAAATATTAATAGCGTGAAGTTTTTTGTGCTAATATTGTTCTAATTGCCAATTATCCTGCCTGTTAGTGTCGACGAAACCTCGCTTCTATAAAGTTAGTAATGAGTCGAATCATGTTTCGTATTTTCAATCGTCATAGTAATCTAATAATTTACGTATTAAAACGCAGAATTTTAGTCCGCAATTTTTTTTTATTTATTTATTTCAGATATAAATCCATATTATGACAGTCCAGACGAGCAGCAATCATCTGCATAAAATGCAAATATTAATATGTTTTTAACTTAAGAAACACATTTATATCAAATAAGTATATATTTATATTTATTTCATCTACCTAACATCGTTGGCGAAACGTGGGTGTACTCAGTACACCTCTGTCACCCCCGCTTGGGGAATATAGGCGTGACAGTGTATATATTTGTTTCAACTTTGCTATTAATATTAATTAATACTAATCAGATTGCACTAATATTTTTAAAACGAGTATATTTTTTAAATAAATTGGTGTCATGGGTTATGTTATAGAACATACAGAGGTCATAGATTTTTTAGGTAGAGGAAGCCAGGGGGTTTGTAAGTAAAAAAACCTGTTGGCACTCTGTACTAGAGAGTACAGGCAGAGGCCTGCCCCGCCAAAGATCTGGCGTTAGAATATAGATAAATTATTTTAATCAATTTACACAATGAAACGCAGGTTTATTAACTGCCCCTGTACATAGCTTATTATACTGTCGACACGTGCCTGGATATTTTTTTTACCTAACGTATTGCTGGGTAAAGGTCATCAATTTTTGGACCCACCACAACGACGATGTCCGTGTTCTGGGATCCATTCGGTATTTATTGTAGCCCAGCCGTCGGCGTTAATTCGCGTCTCGTGACTAGCCCATTTCCATTTAAGTTTAGCAGTTTGTTTAGTAATAGCATTTTGTTTTCTTTTTTTAAAAAAACGTAGCCCCGTTCTAGCATTTATTCCTGTATTTACATACAAGAAAATTCACAGATACAAATACCCAGACCCAAACCAATAATTGGGGGCCACACAAAGATTTATCCGCGAATTATAAGATGAATCCGCGGCAATTCGACCTAGTGGGCGGAGCGGCTTAAGCTCATAACCACTGCGCCAAATCGTCCGTCAAATATATTCTTAACATTTAATATATATATAGAAGATCAAAGCATATAATCAAGTCACAGCATCTAATGTGTGGGCGGCTAACGCGATGAAAGTCTAGATTTTTCCTTAGCTTCGAGCGAGCAGATTTGCTCTGAGCGTCTCACGCGCTATTACCTATGTACGTGGGTCCCGGTCGTGAGTGCGCTTTGCATATTTCAAGAACGCCAGTTAAATGCGTACACCACAGTTAAGTGAAATAGATCGGTGTTTATGACGGTGGATAACTGCGCCGTTCTTTGCTTTCCCACGTTAAGGTTTGTCTTGCTTCTCTGTAGATGATCATTGTGTGACTTGATTAATACATTACCTTTGTAACGTCACGCCTATATTCCCCAAGCGGGGGTGGCAGAGGTGTACTGAGTACACCCACGTTTCGCCGACGATGTTAGGTTCCATGTAATAGGGGGCGAGCCTATTGCCATATACCGGGTACAATTCCAGACTCCGGACTTATACTGGGAATTTTTCGTTAGAAAAACTACATTTGTCCGACCTAGGATTTGAACCCAGGACCTCGTGATCACAAAGCGGTGTGCTTTACCATACCAACGAGGCAGTCACCTTTGTAACGTTCGCATTAAATAAGGCTATTGATCGTTGATCGATGTATCCATGAGCTAGCACGGCTACGCGGTACTCTGCTGTGTTCTCATTATCGTCTTAAAATCAAGTGTGGTATTTACTGATAGAAAGTAAAATAATGTAACTTGTATGTAGTACACTACAGACAACTTTACTCGTACAGACTAAGTATAAGGCTTTTGTGTAGAATCAATGTCTCTGAAATGTGGAGTCTTGTTATAAACTGGGTGTTACCCGCGGCTTCGCACGGGTTATTTTGTAATTTTACATAGGTAGGTAGTACTTTTTGGGATAGTATTATTTCGAGACAAAGACACCATATTTAGTTTCATTTAAATCCATTTAGCCCTGTTAATATGGAAAAATAAAACAACTATCCCCAGAAATGTTGCATTTTCCGAACTAAAAAGTAGTTAAACAATCTCTGGAAATACCTCCGGTTTCCAGTGATAGTCTATTTAAAACCGGTGCCGCCGTTCTGGATATTAACACGGAGAAACAAATATTTTTTTTTATTGTGCCATACGGGAAATGCACGCATTTACGCTTAAAATATCTTCTCTATTTCATAATCACAAATCCTACATCAATATTCCCGCGCGCTGTACGGGGATCGTACCTGGGACTATTTGATTAAGTAAGTTGACCTACGATATTAGATCCTATTGGTAAACGCGGAGAGCCTATTTTTATAAAATACCATACTCCGGTCTTATCTAAACGACAAGTCAGGAGTCTTCGTAACCGGCGAGCGTTTATGAGACGAACTATGAGAGTAGAGGAAGCCAGAGAGGTATGTAAGGAAAGAGCCTGTTGGAACTCTGTACTCTCTACCTACCCCGTAAGGGATCTGGCGCGATGATATAGATAGATAGATAGACCATACTCCGAACTAATATTATAATTTTTATACGTATGCCCCTCCTAAGATCCGAAATCAGGACCTCGTGACTGTGTACCAACTAGCAGTCCGTCGAGGTAGACAAGGTAAAGAACACTCAAATAATCCGTCCACTGAATAAGCTTCCCAACACCTATAGACTAAGAAAAATATATACCCATAGCGTAAAGTTTATACTTTGTGGCGTTAGCGTTTGTGAATTGTGGCAGTAGAGGCGAGCGCACGCTTGACCTGCGTAATTGTCTGCTGAGCCCAGCCTATAATCCCATACTACACTGCGCGACGCTTTTCACCATTCGATTTGGAAAACGATGGCCACGTACTTACAAATTTTAATTATACTAATATTATAAACTATTATAATAACAATATTAGCCCTGTTAAGAAACTGTCCCACTGTTGGGCACGGGCCTCCTCTTAAGCTGAGAGGGTTTAGGCCATAGTCCACCACGGTGGCCCAGTGCGGGTTGGCGAACATCACACATCTTCGAGAAACTCATAGGCATGCAGGTTTCCTCACGATGTTTTCCTTCACCGTTCAAGCAAGTGATAGTTAATTTTTAAAACGCACATGCTTTCGAAATGACAGTGCGTGCCCGTGATCGAACTCGAGACCTTTGAATTTGCAGACCAACGGTCTAACCACTAGGCTATCACTGCTTACTATTATTATATTATAAATATATTTAATTATGCAACCTGAGAGATGGGCTAGTGTCGTTTCGCAATGGGTGCCTGCAGATGGGCATCGACGTCGGGGTAGGCCCAGGAAGCGTTGGCGTGACGACTTGGATGCATTTCGGAAGGATTAGCCGGAGATGGCTGAAATTAGGCCTGGAAGGTTATGGGGAAGACCTTTGCCCAGTGGTGGGACAATATAGGTTAAAAAAATTACTGATACCCGAAAAAAAAAACAAATATCAAGAAGGGATGTTTAACAGTTTATCATTATCAGATCTCAATCATTCTATGCACCAAAGCTACATCTGTCAAGAAGTAACATAGCCTATACTAAAAAGGTATTTATTTATAGGCGATCTCTGCGGAAGACGTGCGGAGTTACGCTGACCGACCGTATTCGCAACAGCGTAGTAAGAAAGCAAGTAGGTATGAAATATAGTATCGGTGTAAAGATGAGAAAGGGTATGCTCCGTTGGTTCGGGCATATAGAAAGAATGTCAGAAGAAAGAATGACAAAACAGATATACAATGCGAAAGTGGAAGGATGTAGGTACCGGGGAAGATCTAGACTATCTTACCATGACCAAATAGACCGTGTCTTATCTGAAGGGCAAGTAAGAGTCTCCGTAACCGGCGAGTGTGTATGAGACGAACTATGAGAGTGGAGGAAGCCAGAGAGGTATGTAAGGAAAGAACCTGTTTGAACTCTGTACTCTCTGCCTACCCCGCGAGGGAGCTAGCGTGATCATATATATAGATAGAGAGAGAGAGAGATTTAAAATATAGTACAGAATAAACATGTGTGTAGCCGCGGTGGCAGCTAGCTTTTCATAAAGCTAGAGTGTTCAAATGGAATAGCACTGACTACTTCGTGAAATTTTTAGTAAAAGCTAATAGAGCAGAATGTGGATGCTAGTTTAGTGAAAACATCCTCAAAAACCTGAAAAAAAGGAGTAAACATCGTCATCTTTGAGAGATTAACGCCCACTAAATGTATTGATATACTTTTATAGGTAAATATTTACGACTGAGCAATTAGCTTGATTAAATGTAGATATTAACAGTACTTGTGCGATTGGTCTCCTTAGGCTATGGCCCTATGTTTATTTTGAGACCTTGGGTTACATTATTGCAATTTTCGTATAGATCTCTAATTTTTTGAAAATAAAATGTTATCTATGTTACTCGCTGATAATGTGTCTTTTTATAAGTGAAATAATTTTTAAAATCGGTTAAGTAGTTTTTAGGCTTATTCGTTGCAAACAAACATACAAAATCTTAGAACTTTCCTATTTATAATATTAGTTTAGATAAACTTGTTTCTACTTTTTGTTTTTTTTTTTGCTGATTACCCTTCCATTTAAGTTATACCACCAAGCGCCCCAATCGTGTATCGGCATATAACCCGGAGTTGCCGTATGAAGAGGTGGGTCGATTATTTCGTAACTTGGTCTTACTTTTGTCTTCTCGGCCTATTTACTCTCAACAAGTTTAAAATCCAGATGATTCGCTGACTCATCTCTCGCTATCCCTGAGTCACCTAGTCACATCTTTGGCCCATCGTCACTTGTCATCAAGTGAGGTAGGGGGTCAATCGTTGAACTTCATTGTGTCTAGTTTTGGAATGTTGGTAGTTATTTTACTAACTCGGTTCTTCATTTTCAAATCTAACCTTGCGAATTTATAGTTACGCAATTCATTAGTTAGTTTATATAATTCTATCCGGCGATTTTATCTCATAATTGCATGCACTTAACGGATGATATGACTGACGATTACAAATAGCCGCGTGCCGGATCATCAAGGCTCTTCCCACTATGCGTGTCGGTCTATGCACCTTTGAACTAACTGATTCGCGGCGCATCCGACGGATCCGACGTACTGATATAAACATGTACCCACGGAATTCTGCAAAACTATGGACCGTAAAAACTGTCTTAGGGCAAATGCCTTAATAACTAAATTGGGGCAAGTAAAGTAACGTATTTAATTTCCACACGCATTTAACACATCGGATAGTGTAAATGTCTTTACGCTCAGATCTTGCCTATTAGTGGCGGAGCAAAAACGTGCGGAAGTCTGCGCCGACTAATTGGACTGTATTGAGACCGCAGAGGCGAGCTATCGTATCGATATTTCAGCTCGGTGTCCTTATTTAATTTGCTGAAATCAGTGACTTGTCGCTTCTATTATTAGCCGGTTGAAATAATTTGAGAAAGCAAATACGATTCATCATAATAAAATCAATATTTCTTATCTTTTATTTGAGCTCTTAATTGATTATAAAAGTGATGGCATGAAAATCCTGTAATAAGTGCTAAATCCACATCAAATGATGAGCTGGATTGTCCTTTTTTAAGTATTATAATCCTACTAACAATATAAACGTTTGTGAGGCTGGATGTATGATTTGTTTTTAAACTACTGAAGGGTTATTGTTGGAATTTCACACTAATATAGCTTATATATCAGAATAACACGTAGGCTATAATTTATAAACTTATTTACGAAGACAAAATCACGGGTGACGCTAATTTTGAAAAACAAATTTAATAATGATCATTGCTTGTTTTTTGCCGAGGTAACATAATTCAGATACGTCATCTTTTCTCCATATATAATGATTATTCATTAAATAATATACATAGAGTAAAATATTTATTCTGTCAATTATATAGCAGCAGTGTTGCGCTAGTTTGAAGCGCGCCCTGCACGCAGTTCGGGCGCGTTAATTTTTCACGGAGTATTTCGCGCCATTGTGAGGTGTTGAAATGGCCATTGTTTCCCTGACAATGGCCCGACAATAGGCGCGTATCTCTCAAAAGGCCGCGAGCTCCGACCTAGCTCTGTTGTATCTTGTAGCCTGGGTCGGACGAGCACTGCCGCGTTAGAATTTACGAAGTTAACCTTTGTTTTAGCTATAAAATTATTTTCTGGATCATTGACGACGAACTCTAACATCCAATTCCAATTATAATGTATGGCTCCATGGTTAACCGCTGATTCTGCCAATGTCAAGTTTGACATCATTCGTGCGTGAAACCAACCTATTGCATAATCACTGCACTGCACTCTCTCATCCATGAAATCGTTGACAAAGCTATAATGTATTCACATGTTGACCTAACAAAGATTCGCTAAAATGCAAAAACAAAGGTTTTAAACTTCTAACATTTCTTTTTAGCCATAGGTTAAAAAAATAATACGATGTCTTGTGACAGATTACATTGGCTGCCGCCCAAATTGGTTTTCCACGATACATTACAGTAATGCAGGTGATAGAGAATCCCCGCGTCCATGGTTGTTCGTAGCGTGTTCCTATTACGTCATACCGCCATTAAGCTTTGTGGGATGGTGGAATCGATCAATTATTTTTCGCTCGGCGTGCAGTAAAAAGATGGTAGAGACGGTTCGGATATTAAACGCCCGCTCGACGTAGAAGGATGAAACGCTCGCTCGGCACGGTGATCCTTTTGAAGAAGAGCTCGCGATCCGTCTGCGTCCTTATCGCAGCTCCAATTTCGCTTCGAAAATGATACGTTGAAGTCATCTATCTTCAATAGCTGGTTTGGCGGAGCACTTAGCGGTGCAGATTGGTTTTGGGCGAATAACTAGTAATGCAAGTAAAATGTTTTGTCAAATGATATATCACTAACAATAAGATTCAGATTAATTATTCGTATCAAAGAAAACTCGTGCTTTCGAGGCGGTTAAAAAGATATATTACTCAGGCAAACGTTGCTTAAACTTGTATGCTAAGCACGCAGCGCTATCAGTGCTTCACTTAACATGTTACCCAAAATCTTATATCTGTTAATCTATAATTTGATGATAAATTTGGTGGTGAGCTGGAGTACTGCGCGGGCGGCGGGTGGCGATCGTATCGCAATGATCGATGTGAGCCCGCACTGAGTCGCGTCGTATTTATTATATTATATTTATTATATTCATCTATTCTTTTTTATGTCATAGTTAAAGATTATTAGCGGCTTCGCTTATACTCTCAAACTAATCACTTGTGATTCGAGTTCGAGTTAGTCACTCGCGCCTGATTGAATATTAATTTGTGAAAGTATAATAAAATAAATTAAAGTATTTATTTCACTGTATAATTGTTTTATTATATTTATATATATTTTTTTTACTATTTGACTATTAACCTCTAAATTAGTAATATTTAATCAGCTTTTGGTCTGAGATCGTTATTTACAGATTAGCTTGGAAGGTTACGAGGGAGACATTTGCCCTGTGGGAATATAGGTTATGAAAAAAAAACTAGTAACGTTAGTGACTAAGTTTCAAAAGCTAGTAAGATAGTAATCATATAGAGCAGCAAGTAAGTAAGCTATAGGAATTATTGAAAGTAGTATAAATCCCGGTTTACTGGACTAGTTCTCACTTTTATTGGTCCTAGTAGGGACAATTCTAGAGAGCTATGAATTAGTAAATACAATAAAATTCCAATAAATTCACGGGACGATTAAAAACAGAAGGTCTTCGGGTAATAGAAATTTTAGTACGAACACCAGTCTTGTTAAAAGCCCAGGGTGGCCCCAGTGAAAGTAAAGTAAACAGGCGGTCGGGCTCGTCTATCCCCCATCAGTACCGGTCGGCGCCGACGACGTTGATCGATGCTCACCCTGCAACGGAGGCGCTTCAGATGTAACTCCCCAATGGGACTTCTGTTACGAAACAACGAAATTCGCAGCTTGTTGAAAACCTGTACTCTCTGCCTATCCTGCAAGGGATCTGGCGTGATGACATAGAAAGATAAAAAAATCCAATAAATTGACAGAACGCTTAACAACAGAAGGTCTTCAGGTAATAGAAATTTGAGTACGAACAGAAAAGTCTCGTTAAAAGCCCGCCGTAGCTGTGTGTAGCGGGTGCTAGCAGCTAGGCGGTTGGGTTCGTCTCGCTCCCATTAGTACCGGTCGGCGCCGGCGACGTTGATCGATGCCCGCCCTTTGACGGCAGCGCTTTAGATGCACCACCCACTTAAGGCCACTTGGGTACGATATAGTCACCTATAGAAGAACAAGAAATTTACAGTTATGTAAGTATTAAAAGGAATGATAAGCTCTGAAAAACACCAGTTTACTAGACTCCTTTCAGATTAAATAGACACTGCTAGAGAACGCCGAATTAGTAACTTCAATAAAGCTCGCAGCTGGTTGAAACTCTGTACTCTCTGCCTATCATGCAAGGAATCTAGCGTGATGATATAGATATATCAAAATGCAATAAATTCACAGGATGATTAACAATAGGTCTTCAGTAAGAGAAATTTGAGACCGAACACAAAAGTCTCGTTAAAAGCCCGCCGTAACTGTGTGTAGCAGGTGCTAGCAGCTAGGCGGTCGGGCTCGTCTCACCCCCATTAGTACCGGTCGGCGCCAGCGACGTTGATCGATGCCCGCCCTGCAACGGCGGCGCTTCAGATGCATCTCCCACGTAATGCCACTTTGGTTACTATATATTTATGTACAGAAGACTAAAAACTTTACAATTACCGAAATATTAAAACGAATTGCAAGCACTCAAAATCCTGTGGACTGGAGTCCTTCTAGATTAACTAGGCAATGGTAGAGAACCAAGAATTAGTAACTTCAACAAAATTCACAGTTAGTTGGTACTCTGTACTCTCTGCCAATCCTGCAAGGGATCTGGCGTGATGATATAGATAGATAAAATAATTCAATTAATTGATAGAACGCTTAACAACAGAAGGTCTTTAGGTAATTGAAATTTGAGTACGAACACAAAAGTCTCGTTAAAAGCCCGCCGTGGCCGTGTGTAGCGGGTGCAAGCAGCTAGGCGGTCGGGCTCGTCTCGCCCCCATCAGTGCTGGTCGGCGCCGGCGACGTTGATCGATGCTCGCCCTGCCACGGCAGCGCTTCAGATGCACCACCCACTTAATCCTACTTGGGTTACGATAGACGTTTTTGGAAAAAAAGTACTGTATTTAATTGAGAACTCTTTAATTATGTTTTAGTGAATGTAAATTTTGATGATGTTGATTGCTTTTTTTAATTTAAACGTGAATTCATGTGGTAGAATATGACAACAACTCTAAATAGAAATATAAAATGAAAACAAGGATAAATTGGTTTTTAGATTTCTAGATAAATGATCTTTATCTCCTGCCAATAATGGTCATTCTGCTCGATACGCGTCGAGGTCATCGTACCACTGTGAATAGTTAACAAAATATTTTTGTAGGATTACAAAGTATAATAAAGTTTTGTTAATGTTAATGTATCGTAGTGAATTAAATATAAATAATTCACAGAGATTATGATAAAGCGGTGTTTAAAATAAAATATCAATTAATAAACACGTAGGCGTGACGTAACTTTCACAGTTGTTACTCTCACTAAAAATAAAAAATAAACATCGTCATCTCTATATTCCCCAAGCGGAGTGGCAGAGGTTGTACTGTTTACACCCACATTTCGCCGACGATGCAAGGTCCTATGTAAGAGGGGATGAGCCTACTGCCATATATCAGGCATAATTCCTGACTTCGGACTGATACTGGGATTTTTGCGATAGAAAAACTACATTTATCCGACCTAGTATTTGAATCCCTCACCTCGTGATCGCAACGCGCATATTTGCCACTAGACCAACGAGACAGTCCCTCCAACCTCGGCCAAAATACCATAAGTAATCTTTTTCCGATACCCCCACCGAATTTTAAAACCTTAAACCAACAAATGGGTTACATTTCGGTGGGCTATCAACCCACAAAGAAAGTTGGGCGGCTGTCGGAGTTAACTCAAGTTGTTTGTAACGTCTGGGGGCGGGGGTGGTCGCCCGCCCGGGGCGCCCACCCCGTGCGAACAAAGCCTTCCGTGAAAGCCTTCGGACGTTGATAGATGCGATAAGCTCGGATGCAAGTAAGCTGCATACATTTCTTGTTACAGTTTCTCGCTGAACAGTAATCGCTTACTTTCTATGTATTTTCTTAATTGGTTTAATGGATGGAAAAAAATCTGTTGTTTTAGTAGTTTTATTTATTATTTTTGTTCTATTGTTTGATTAATAACATTCTGAGTAAAATTTTAATAGGTATTAAAAGGCATATTAATATCTATCTATCTATATCATCACGCCTGATCTCGTGCGGGGTAGGCAGTTCTTTCCTTACATACCTCTCTGGCTTCCTCCACTCTTATAGTTCGTCTTATACACGCTCGCCAGTTACGGATACTCTTGACTTGTCCTTCAGATAAGACTCGGTCTATTTGGTCATGATAAGATAGTCTATCTACTGGTCAGGTAGATATCTACTGGTCTAGATCTTCCCCGGTACCTACATCCTTCCACTTTCGTATTGTATATCTGTTTTAATAACAGATATTTAAAGGCATTCATTCCTATGCCCTATTTATTTGTCAAATATGACAAAATTGGTGCATTGTCACGACTGATTTTTAAAAAAGCGGTTTGTATGGCTTATTATTGACAATTTGGTTATACTGGTCTAGATCTTCCCCGGTACCTACATCCTTCCACTTTCGTATTGTATATCTGTTTTAATAACAGATATTTAAAGGCATTCATTCCTATGCCCTATTTATTTGTCAAATATGACAAAATTGGTGCATTGTCACGACTGATTTTTAAAAAAGCGGTTTGTATGGCTTATTATTGACAATTTGGTTATACTGTATTTTGAAATATATAATTTGGAGGCCACATGAAGTCGTTAATATTTATCGATTTAATAATATTAATTAGTAGGCATATTGATTGTGAACACAAATTTATGACATAAATAGTGCATACTACAACATTTTATGTTTAAAGGGACGATGCCTACTGGTTTGCCAATAAAGTAATCTCCAGAGTGGCCTTCTTGGTTGGCTAATATAGAATTCATGTGACTCATAGTGTAAAAGCCACGTAGCGCTAGGCACGAAAACACGCCCGAGCCGTCTGCTTCGCGGCGCACCACCACAACGCCGTAAATGCATTTTCTTATAATTCAGAACCGTCACGTAGCCGGAACGTAGCACAGCCCGAGGCGAAAGCCGAGCTACACAAGAATGCAAGCGAATTTGCAGTAACCGCTTTTTATCACACGCCCGAACCTATAAACTGGGATAAGAAAATTGAATGGAAAAAGTTGAAAATGAAATATATTTTTGGTGAATGTTTAATTTTAAAGCATAAGAGCTGCAGTTTAAATAAATGTCTAGAGAAGTTATATGACTAATATCTTTAACAATATAATATTCGAAGTGGCACCGCCTCATTGTGAATGCATGCTTGCACTTTCACTTACAAGTTTGTATACTAACTATAACTATAGTTTACATAGTCACAGTATTACTGCAAACTGTGATAGTTGAAACTTTTTCACTGTCTGAAGTCTCTGTCGAGTTGTGAATGTACGTATACACGCTATATTAATTAAATACCTCACTTTTATAATAGTAATACTTTTTAATAGTACGTCTGATCATAAGTGCGATGCTATATTTGAAGACTGAACCACAATTATATGCAATTATCTAATTAAAATTAATACAATGCATGACATATCCCTCTATTCTACTTATATTTTAGTAGTACTGTTATTGTACAAGATTATTGGGAATATTATAGCAGTATTACATATGACCTGGCAATAACGCAATTAAACAAGCAAATTAGTAAGCATTACACACACGGCTGAGGTTTAGTATCACCATCTTCCTATTGTTTTTCATTATCGGGGTCTGAAGCAATACATCTTGTCGGTCCATTGTTTCCTAAATACTGTGGCTCACTAAACCGAATTTGGTTACATCTACGGCAGTAGTATTTCATCGCTGAACTTAAGTAATTAAAACGCAAAATGGCTCAGCGTAAATGCACTCGTCCACAATTCTTTTGCTATTTTTTGACATGTGACAGCGAGTGTCATATCTAAGGGTAGTGAGTGCAGCGTTCGTGCGAATATTTTATTTGGGCAGTGCAGGGACGTTGGAGCCTCCCTGCGCCTATCCGCCACCGCGAGGGGCGGGCGGCCACCGGAGGGGGCTAGGGGGCGTTCGGGGGCGCGCGACGTTGATCGATGCACGTCTTGCGCCGGAGGCTGCACCCGACGTAATTCATTAAACGCTGAAACTGCAAGCGGATTTTGAGTATTAAAACGATTTCTCACGGGGTTGTCCAGTTTGGCTGCGCCATTCCGTACTTCGTGGCTGCGCCTTTATGTACGAGTGCGCTTAAAGCGGTAGCTTAGCTGATAAAGTGAATAGAGATTAAGTTAAAATGGGATGGGGGTTCGGTCTGCACGAAGGCTTAGATCGGCGGTACGTTGTAAATAAATTAACAGAGGTAAGTGTTGGGAACGCTAGAAACTCATTTCTGACTAAGTACTCGTCTCGCTTTTGATTAATACCATATTTATTATGCGTTTAAATTTGCACTATGAAAATGTTTTGCTTTAATTCAATTTACAGTAATTATACCTTTATTATCATCATGCTACTGTCATTTTTACCCAACTATGGCAAAGCCAAAAAGAAAGGTTATGTTTTTAATTATTGACTTAGACATCTATAGTTAACCTTTCAGCGACGATCTTGTTTATGTTTTTTTCATGACGGCTTTACTTTAGATTCTGTGGCTATAACAATGTTAAAGGTCATACAAGAGAAAGGTATTACACGTACGTTAAATGGGTCGCGCATGAAATTCTCGTTCAGAATCATACATGACATAAAAGGTAGGTATAATTAGTGTGAACGCGCGCTCCGTGTGTGTTACGAGCACGCTAAAAGGCGATGACACTGGAACAACGTCTGTGTATTATATTGACAAACACTTTGAGAGCGCCCCGTCGGGTGTTATCAATGCTTGCGCATTACCTGCTGAGGTTTCAGTGTATGTGTATAGTAACATATATAATTTAGGAGCCAAAAGATAAAGACATATTTTGCTTTTCAGAGGACTATACTTAATGATATACGCGTGATTAATGGGACCTGTGCTGTTAGTGATGTCAGCTCATACTGTCTAACTGTTGGGCAAGGGTCTTCTTCCTAACTATTTACCGGGCAACTACACAATTTAATCTTTCGTCGTGTAAAATTAAATGCGACAAAATTATTTGTGTGTGTGAATGATCTACGCTGTTGGCCGCGGGGTCTTTACAGCTTGACCTGACAAGAGGGCGAGCGTGCAACCACTACGCTCGAGCAAGGGAGAAACTAGCTCAAGGGCGCCTCAAGGAGGAACGGCCTCGGCTTGGGCAGTCGCTATGGGGGAGCCGTGGTGATCTGCACCGGCCGGCTGACAAGGTATTCTTGTACTTCGCCGGTGAGGTCGGTGTCTGATCCTGTGTGCGGTATCTGTATCCGAAAGAAGGGATATAAGAGCATCGGGAGAGTCGGTGAGAATATGCCGCGGACGGCGGTAGCGGCTGATAGGAGGGGAATTAGGTTCGTAATCGGCGGCGGCTACAATTAGCGGATTCCTATGATTAGACGCGTTCGTGAAATATCGGGTTGTCGGCTTTTTAATAAGTGTGAAGATGAGTAACATGAATGGTATTCATGGATGACAGGTGTATGAAGATATTTTATGTACATTTGATTATCATGTGGAGAGTATCACTATACTTACCTGCACTTTTACACACTTTTTTTTGAATATAAAGATATTTAGCTACTAAGTAATGAGGAATATCACCGTTTGAATAAAATCATTAGATCACATAACCGGCTTTATCTTCTTAAACCCAAAGGTGGTTTGAGCAAAGTCCTGAAACTTTTTCATGGCAGCCGCTTTAAAGTTCATTTGCTAAGTCGTGTAATCCCGTCCAAGTGTAAATGCAGGTTTCTTACAGCACCTGCATCAATCAAAGTCGGGAGCTACGCGACAGAGTCACCAGATTATGGGGAAAAACGGACTTGAATTTTTCACTTTAAACATTTCTGAGGCTTGACGTTTAAATAAAAAATAAAAATAAACGCACTCCTGCCTATATCCCCCAAGCGGGGATGACAGAGGTGTATAGTACACCACTTTTCGCCAATGATGTTAGGTCCCATGTAATAGGGGGCGAGCCTTATGCCAGTATATCGAGCACAATGCCAGACTGCGGACAGATACTGTAAATTTTTCTACAGGGAAATTACCAATTTGTTCGACCTAGGATTAGAACCCAGGTCGCTACGTGCATCATTCGCCACAACACCAATGAGGCAGATAAATTCAATTTTATTTCTATATTGTTATATATTGTTATATATACCCATGCATGGTAGGCATACAAAACTGATAACAACTCTGTTCTTACTGAAATACCGAGTCTCCCCTTTCAATACATTAATAATTTCACTAACAATTGTCGTTATTGCATAACCTTTTAGCAGTCACCCAACATCCTTTGTTAATAATAGGTATAGCACAGGCATATAAATATATAACTCAAAAATTATTAATCATATGTTCAAACGTGGGTTCGGAACAGGAATAGTAAGATTGCAAAATTTCGCAATTATTACTATAAAGGACGCATAAAACCGATAATTCCATACCACTGACTTAGACGTTTTAATCTTTATATTTTATATGTTAAATAAATTACAAGGTTAAAAACCTTAGCACGGTATTTTAATAATTGTAAAGCAGAAAATAAAAAAAAAACTTGAATGCCATGTTGTAGTAAATATGACATTTCTTGGTATTTAAAACATAATGTTTATTCGGGTCATTTGATGCGTATCATTGAACCAATTCATTGGTCTCATAAATTAGAGTGTTAGTTTTTTTGGTTCAATTCCCAGTTCAGACAAATGTTATGACAAATGCATGTCTTTCATTACCATCTATCTATCTATCTATAACCTCACGCCAGATCCCTTGCGGGGTAGGCAGAGAGTACAGAGTTCCAACAGGTTCTTTCCTTACATACCTCTCTGGCTTCCTCGACTCTCATAGTTCGTCTCATACACGCTCGCCGGTTACGGAGACTCTTGACTTTTCCATCAGATAAGACTCGGTTCATTTGGTCGTGGTAAGATAGTCTAGGTCTTCCCCGGTACCTGCATCCTTCCACTTTCACATTGTATATCTGTTTTGTCATTCTTTCCTCTGGCATTCTTTCTATATGCCCGAACCAACGGAGCATGCCCTTTCTCATCTTTACACCGATACTATCTTTCATACCTACTCGCTGTCTTACTACGCTGTTGCTAATGCGGTCGGTCAGCTTCACTCCGCACATCTTCCGCAGAGCTCGCATTTCTACCGCATTTATCCTACTTTCATTCTCCTTCTTACATACCCAGCTCTCGCTACCATATAACAGCGTTGGGACAAGAACTCCGTTATGTATGGCCAGCTGCGCCTTATGGCTTAAGTGCCGGCTCCCGAGTAGCTTTCCCATCGCACCATTCACTCTGTTCCCTGCACTCACTCTTCTCTCTATGTCAGCGGTGTATTTCCCATCCTTACTGAAGGCGCATACAAGATATACAAACTCATTCACTTGCTCCAGCACATCGTTACCAACCACAATCCTTACATTCGTTCTGGTTTCTTCCCTTTCAAAAACCATAATCTTGGTTTTCTTCACATTCAAGTGTAAGCCATTGATCATGCAGTCGTCTTTCATAACTGTGACGAGCCGTCCAGTCCACTTATGTGGACTGCAAGGCATGCGTACGCGTGGTTGGTCATCCTGGTTTGACGTTGAAATTGGCGTCAAGGAGGGTTGCGTGTTGTCTGCTAGACTGTTTATAATATATCTGGATAAAAGTCTTTAAAGACTGAAAGCGATGAATGAAGGTGTAAAATGAGTGACCCAGTCGTAAACCATCTACTATATGCAGATGACGCGGTTTTAATAGCGCCAATAGCCACTGATCTGCAAACATTAGTCACAGTTATGAAAGACGACTGCATGAACAATGGCTTACATTTGAATGTAAAGAAAACCAAGATTATGGTTTTTGAACGGGAAGAAACCAGAACAAATGCAAGGATTGTGGCTGCTAACGATGTGCTCGAGCAAGTGAATGAGTTTGTATATCTTAAATGCGCCTTCAGTAAGGATGGGAAATACACCACTGACATAGAGAGAAGAGTGAGTGCAGGGAACAGAGTAAATGGTGCGATGGGAAAGCTACTTGGGTGCCGGCACTTAAGCCAAAAGACGCAGCTGGCCATACATAACGGAGTTCTTGTCCCAACGCTGTTATATGGTAGCGAGACCTGGGTATGTAAGAAGGAGAATGAAAGTAGGATAAATACGGTAGAAATATGAGCTCTGCGAAAGATGTGCGGTGTGAAGCTGACCGACCGTATTCGCAACAGCGTAGTAAGAAAGCGAGTAGGTATGAAAGATAGTATCGGTGTAAAGATGAGAAAGGGTATGCTCCGTTGGTTTGGGCATATAGAAAGAATGTCAGAAGAAAGAATGACAAAACATATATACAATGCGAAGGTGCCTACCCCGCAAGGGATCTGGCGTGATGATATAGATAGATAGATAGAAGTTCAGTCATACCGTTACCGTTTAGTTGGAACTCTGCAGTCTCTGCCTACCCCGCAAGGGATCTTGAGTGATGATATAGATAGAAGTTCGGTCATTAGAAATTAAAAACTATTATGGATATACTCAATTCACCGAAATAGCCTCAAATCATCTATGACCCACCTGGTCGAAAATAGTGCCACCGGTCTAACTATAGCTAAGAAACATCGGGGCGACCCCATAAGTAAAAAATAATCATCAAAATTGGTCAAGTCGATTAAAGGTTTGGTCAAATAGCCGACGGAGTGCGACGGAAACGCTCGGCTACATTCCGTCGTGACGTTTGCCGTCGCACCGAGTGGGGCTGCGCTGTGTGGCGTCTCCTGTACATTTCAGTACATTACAACTCCCCAAGCCGCGCCACAGTCGCGCTCTCGTTGCGCTGCGTCGGCTATGTAGTGAAACCTTAAGAGGAGAATTACGAACACACGCATATCGGAATTTTATATATAAAGATAATACGTTTAATATATGATTTACTTGAAAAAAGTTCAGTCTAGATAAGTATAGATGGTACTCTGTTGCGAGCCGTCCAGTCCACTTATGTGGACTGCAAGGCATGCGTACGCGTGGTTGGTCATCCTGGTTTGACGTTGAAATTGGCGTCAAGGAGGGTTGCGTGTTGTCTGCTAGACTGTTTATAATATATCTGGATAAAAGTCTTTAAAGACTGAAAGCGATGAATGAAGGTGTAAAATGAGTGACCCAGTCGTAAACCATCTACTATATGCAGATGACGCGGTTTTAATAGCGCCAATAGCCACTGATCTGCAAACATTAGTCACAGTTATGAAAGACGACTGCATGAACAATGGCTTACATTTGAATGTAAAGAAAACCAAGATTATGGTTTTTGAACGGGAAGAAACCAGAACAAATGCAAGGATTGTGGCTGCTAACGATGTGCTCGAGCAAGTGAATGAGTTTGTATATCTTAAATGCGCCTTCAGTAAGGATGGGAAATACACCACTGACATAGAGAGAAGAGTGAGTGCAGGGAACAGAGTAAATGGTGCGATGGGAAAGCTACTTGGGTGCCGGCACTTAAGCCAAAAGACGCAGCTGGCCATACATAACGGAGTTCTTGTCCCAACGCTGTTATATGGTAGCGAGACCTGGGTATGTAAGAAGGAGAATGAAAGTAGGATAAATACGGTAGAAATATGAGCTCTGCGAAAGATGTGCGGAGTGAAGCTGACCGACCGTATTCGCAACAGCGTAGTAAGAAAGCGAGTAGGTATGAAAGATAGTATCGGTGTAAAGATGAGAAAGGGTATGCTCCGTTGGTTCGGGCATATAGAAAGAATGACAAAACATATATACAATGCGAAGGTGCCTACCCCGCAAGGGATCTGGCGTGATGATATAGATAGATAGATAGAAGTTCAGTCATACCGTTACCGTTTAGTTGGAACTCTGCAGTCTCTGCCTACCCCGCAAGGGATCTTGAGTGATGATATAGATAGAAGTTCGGTCATTAGAAATTAAAAACTATTATGGATATACTCAATTCACCGAAATAGCCTCAAATCATCTATGACCCTGTATTCGAGACCAAATTGATGAAAGTGATATACATTTTTTGCTAATCCTAAAAAGTGATATACATTTATACTAATAGTATAAAATGCACTATACATAATGTAAATAGAAAGTTTAGGAAGAAGAATTGCTTATTTTTTTTCTTTATTATCAACATCATTTCAGCATATACTTCTTCACTGCTGAACATAGGCCTCCCCAATCGCTCTCCAGCGCAGGCAGTCTGATGCCACCTGCATCCAACGATGCGATTCTTACAAGATCGTCGGTCCATCTGGTAGGCGGCCGTTCCACGCTTTGCTTGTCAATACGTGGTCTCCACTCTAGTATCTTTCTGCCCCAACGCCCGTCCGATCTTCGCGTTATGTGGCCCGCCCATTGCCACTTCAGCTTACTTATCCTATGGGCTATGTCTGTGACTTTGGTTATACGAATCTCCTCATTCCTGATTCGATTACGTAGAGAATTTTTTTTTATTATAAAAAAATGTGTTTATTACAAGAAAATATTCTACATCTCATACGTCATATAATTACACAATTCCAACCACCGGTGTATAGATAGCAACACTCTCCGTATGTTTGTTGCTTTATGGTTTATTTTGATGTAGAGATCATTTTCTGACTGATGCAAGTACATTACAGCGCCGCTGCGCCTGCGCATCCTGCATGATCTAATCTTTACATAACGTACATTGTGTATGTCAATGTACTTACGCACACATGTCCGTATGAATCGCCTATATATTTTTAGAGTTATAGTTCAATAGAATACGGGCGTGAATATAACATTTTATTGGAAACACGTGTAATGTAATAGCCTTGTGACGTAATGGTGCATATAGTGTAAATAATGCAGAAATGTGGACTGACGAATGTGTTCCTTACTGCTCTTTAGAGGTTACTACGCAAAATTAGTACGTATTCCGTGATTATGTTGTGAGTAATCTATACGCATCTAAATATTGTAACCATTTCCGTGTCATGTGATTATTTCAAACGAAGGTAAACGTGTGCACCTATATTGTTCTTAGTTAGTTTGGCACGCCAATTGTTTTAGTTTGAAGTATTGTTAATTTAACAAGAAACGCGTACGTACCCACATAAAATACAGCATATTATATTAACTTTAGCCAGGCATACTAAGTTATACACGTCGTATATTTTAGCAAATACCACTTAAATTTTCTAGGGTTACGTAAAACTATTATATAACAGTAGTTAGATCATTATAAACTAATTAAAATCATTTCGATTTGTGTCCATTCTATTTTACGTCTGGCTGAAAAGGGAAAGAGATACCGCTTAAAAACAAATAGTGAAGTATGTATTTTAAGGAGGTTAATGGCATCACGACAATGTGTATTTTGCAAATGTCAAGTTTTAAAAAGAGAAGTTGTAAATGCTTCTTTTTTCGAAAATCCAAAAGCTTATCTGTCAGAAGGCTACAGAAATGGTACAGAACGGTACCTTACAGAATCTCACGAGATTAATTTGGCGGGCGGCGAGCGGTGCCAATGTAGACGTCTAGATGGCGCTACTAAGCACGTAGCCAAGCTGTGCGCTTTTTATATATCGCTGCCTAACTTCTCCCGATAAAGCCCAGGAGCGCTACGGTAAAACTGAACTGATAATGTAGTCTGTATACTTTTTGTATCTATATAAATATTAAAATAGTTTACCCAGTTAACTAAATTATAATTTTTTTTTGATTTTCTCCCTGGGGATGTAGCTTTAAACAATATGATTTGTTCCACCTATCTATGTCATCACGCCAGATCCCTTACAATGTAGGCAAAGGGTACAGTAGTTGTAATGGGTTCTTTCCTTACAGACCTTTCTGGTTTCCTCCACCCTCATAGCACTCACAATTTACTATTTATAAGTTCTGTAAGTCTACATATATGCAAAACATGATTCTGTATAAAATAAACAGTGCGGAAACAAACACAGAATATGAGACGTTACAATATTATGAAACATGTGATATAAGCGTGAGTCAGGGTACGAGTTTGATAGTTAATTAATATTTTAAATGTGCAAGTTACATTCAACTCGTTAGCAGACACTATGAAGTCACTTTTGATCACGGAGTATATTTGATACACATATAATAATATCAGCCTATACCGCCTACTGCTGGATAAAGGCCTTCTCTCACCAATCGAGGTGAGAGAGATTAGGTCATACTCCACCACGCGAACCCGGTGCGGATTGGTGGAGGTAGGTTTATGGCCACCTGCTGTAGGAACTTATCAAGCCGCCTTTAAGGCTTCCAACTCGGCTTAACGACTACCACATTAAGTGGTAGCCGGGACCAACGGCTTAACGTGCCTTCCAAAGCACGGAGACGCTCGAATTTAAAATGCCACAAACGGTCACCCGTCTCGGGCCAACCGAGTAGAACTTTGCTTAACCTTGGTAATCGGTAAGAACACCGCGGTTGCACAGCGCTACGAGCGCCGCCTCGCTTGATACACATACATTGTTAAGAATATTTAAGACAAGCAGTTTCCCGCCACTTCGTATCCGGTCGACAACAGCGCCCCCTACCGGATCTATGTTTTATAGCCTATGTTATTTCTGGATAATGTAGCTTTCTAATGGTGAAAGAATCATTAAAATCGGTCCAATAATTTTTGAGTTTATTCGTTACAAACATACCAAAATACAAATCTTTCTTCTTTATTATATTAGTGTAGATGGGATAGAATATACCTCAGAACCGCATGCGGAAACCAAACAATGGCCTTGCTGTTATACTGTTTGAATGTTACAGTGACTAGTTACACGTACAAAATAAATATATTAAACCTACGTTCCCCTAACTTCCTTGACATGCCCTTGACGGATGAAGTTAAGAGCTCAAGCCGCTTTGCCCATTGAAAAGTCGCATGTTCGATTCCCGCAAGGGACAAATCTTCGTGTGACCCACAAATATTTGTTTCTGTCTGGGTAATTGTGTATGTAAATGTACATATTTGTAAACGCACCTACGACACAGGAATAAATCCAAGTGTGGGGCTACGTTTTTTGAAAACAAAAAACAAACAGAAACGGCATACAGGTGTGCACTGGTGTACTCACATTTCGCCGACGATGTTAGGTCCTAAGGGGGTGAGCTTATTACGATTACACCGGGCGCAATTCCAGACTCCGGGCTAAAATTATTTCGTTTTTGTTCAAAAACATTACCCTTCTGCGAACGGGTCAAAGTCAACGTCAGAAATCATTTATATGTATAGGCCAATACAATAGCACTCACAAACGTCAAAATTATTACATTTTTTACATCTACCACCGGATCGGAATGCGGCCTCCACTGAGAAGATCCGGCGAGAAACTCAGCGGACTAGTCTTTTAATTTAATATTTTTGGCCAATCTGATAACCATTTTTTTTTTATTTTCAAAATTGTATTATGCATCATTGATTAATGTTACTGATTGAGGAGCTGCTTAGACCCAATCTGTTTTATCGTCAAGATAATCCGAAATTTTGTAATACAGAGTCTATAGTGTTCGAGAGTTTAGAGAGTTCTTACAGAGTCTAGTTTTAATTGCCTTTTTAAACTTATTGATAGGCATGTTTCGGATATCTATGGGTAATTTGTTACTACGGGTAAGACCCTAAAAGCACTTTGTTGGAACTAGGAACACGTCCGCCGTACACGTGACACAAAACTATCGAAGCCAACGTATTTTAATGTCTGAAATAGTATTAGGTATGTGATTATACAATATAATCAAGACTGCGCCTGAAGGCCACCATCTGCATGAGCATCGCCACTGCTGTTAATCTTGCACATAATTTATTAAAACCAAAAAGCTGTTGCGTGAGACAAATGCGCGGCACAAATTAGTTAAGTAATACTTTTGCGAGTTAAACTTAATCTACGTTTCAATATTAAAGCTACCTAATTGGGAGTGCACAAGTATGTGCCTGTTGGCATTCTGTTCCCTATGTGGCATAATGTGGTAATGACACATACTTATTTAGAGAATTCTATCTATCTATCTATCACCTCACGCCAGATCCCTTGCAGGGTAGGCAGAGAGTACAGAGTTCCAACAGGTTCTTTCCTTACATACCTCTCTGGCTTCCTCGACTCTCATAGTTTAGAGAATTCATATTTAAATATTATATTTATATATAAAATGTGAGGCAGCTAGTTGAAAAAGCTCCTGAATATAACGTACCACTTATAATGCGCTTCGTAGACTACAGTAACGCTTCCGACTGCGTCAACTGGTACTCTTTGTGGTAGGTACTTACGGACTTTGGTGTACCAAGCCATCTAACGTCGCTGCTCCAATCCTTATACTTAAAGATTCTAGGAATCGTCAGAATTGATGTAATCTCATCCCAACCCTTCTGCTTTGGCATAGGTGTACGCCAGGGTTGCATCCTGTTCCCTATCTTGTTCAACGCCTATGGGGAGTATATCATGCGACATACTTGTTACGACTGGTATAGAGGCGTATGGATGGGCTGAGTAAAGATTAGAATCCTCCGATACGCCAATGACACAACGTCATTTGCTGCAAGTGAAGCTGAAATATCCTTGCTTCTGAATAAGATGGAGGTGGTGAGAAATGGCTTGGGCCTCTCCATTAATAGGTCGAAGACCAAAATCACGGTGGTGGACCGCGCCAATAAACTGAACTTGACTGGTGTACTGGACTTATATACTGTTGATAATTTTGTTTACCTTGTATTCACTATCAGCAACGATGGCACCTGCAAAATCGAAATGCGAAGACGCATTGAAATAGCTAAAGGTGCTATGACTCGGCTTCAAAGATTTGGAAGAACAGAGGAATCGGCCTCAAGACGAAGATAAGGCTAATGAGGACCCTCGTCTTTTTTTTTCTATGAAGCTGAGATATGGACTCTGAAAGCAGCATACTTGGGGCGTATTGATGCGTTCGAAGTGTAGTGCTGGAGGAGAATGCTGAGGATACCTTGGACTGCTCATCGAACTAACGTATCGATACTGAAACAGCTCAGAGTCACGAGTCACAAGACTCTCTACCATCTGTCACAAGCGTATCTTAGAGTTCTTTGGCCATATTGCCAGAAAATACGGTGACAATTTGGAGAAGCTAATAGTCACTGGGAAGGTCGATGGACAAAGACCTCAAGGCCGCAGCCCAACACGTTCGTCTGACCCGATTCGCACCACTCTTGAGACTATAGTCTTCAACGCGCTTCATGTTACCGAGGACAGGGGAATATGGCAAAACATCACAAGCAAAATGGGAGATGGAGGTCACGACCCTCAGACATGAGGAATATGACTTGCGGAGGAGGAACATTTAGAGTATTACCTATATAAATTATGAACATCAAAACATTATTATTGCATACAATCGAATCTTTACATGTGCCATGTACATAATATATTCAATGAAATACATTATAAATTTAAAATTTTAGAAGAATCGGTAAGTAATTCCTTCATAAATATTCCTATTACATGCACAGACGTAATTCTACAAAGCTACCATCAATTATTTAACTCCTATATAAACTTAAATCTACAAACTGCAGCGTATTCGGGTATTATCCTTCCTATTTCCCTACTTAATGGAGGACGAATGTCGTTAGAAGTCGCAAGTGCTCGTAAAATCCGGCGGTTTTCGTGTTGTTTAGACTAGCACACCGTCCTTATTACGAAGTCCAAGTTCGCAGAAATACGCCATATGCAGTTAAAATCGACAGGTAAGAAATGGTTGCACTGCATTTAAGTAAGTATTGTGAAAGTAAGTTACTTTATTCTGTGGTTGTTGATATGTGTGCGGTAGCTTAATCCGAGCACTAAGCGTTGTAGGAGTGGGGTCTGGAAGCAAGTGGAGCGGAGACGACTAATTGACCATCGACTACATGCAAATCGCTAATTACCATCGTCGGTTGCCGAGCTTCGCAAATACATAATGGCCGATACAATTATTTTCTATTGCCTGAACCACCATATCGGGTAGCTAATGGAACAAATCTATTTAACAAAGTTCGTGGGGTCGTCAAACAAGTTTTGTAGTGACTGAAATTATTGCAGATATTTTTAACATCTTAATTTGCATGGCTGGCCTTTGCACAGCTGTGGGTCAGTATAGGACAAGCATATATTTATTAATTACTGCTTGGCTCGTACAAAAATTCGAATGATATGTAACATTTATTATCAACAATATTTTGCCAAAAAGTCCGTTCAACCACATCTCTCGCGCCTTCAAACGTTGCACGTTACTATAACTTTGTGAAATATCGTGCACTCTGCATGTTACCTGGAGTACCATAAATAATTTCATGACGTAATTGTAACGCGCTGCAGTGCGTTTTTAATTGGCTATAGCGGATAAGGACCGTGTATTTAGTTATGACCACAGGGTATTTCCATATCAGTGGCTATGACCTTCTTAGAATGCAAGATAATTCTTTAACATATAAACATTGCCTTCAAAAACCTTCAGCCGTTATCTGTAACCGTAGCGCATTAAATACTTGTAGGCAATAACCTAATCGCTTTGCCAGTAAAGTTTCTAGGTGCGATTTACTTACATTGTTAGAAAAAAAGACGTGTTCATGAGTCGTGATTACACTTTTAATGTATATTCTACTTTGTTGGATACTACACGTGTCAAATTCCATGGTAACAATGCCTAATGTGTTTATGCGCACCTGTTAGTAGTTATAAAATATCACGTAATAACTGAAAACATAAACTGTTAGTTATAAAGAAATCAACTGTTATACAGAATACAATCAAGAAACATGCAGTTTTTCTATCAAGCTACTATTACTTTATTTATTACTAGTTTCTGCCCTCGTCTTGTCTGCGTAGACTTTAGACAGGAACCGTTTTTTTCGGTATATAAAGTATCCTATATGTTAATGCAGGTAATAAACTATCTGTGTGCTAAATTTCATCCAAACCCGTTGAGTCGTTTCTGCGTGATTGAGTAACAAATATCCGAACATAAAAACTTTCACATTTATAATAAGTGATCAAACGAACTTACCTGAAGTGAAGTTCGATCATTATTATACGAAGTCCTTCGTTCGAAGATATAAACATGCAGCTCTCTCTACTCGCTTGGCAAGCCGCTAAATTTTTTAGAAACGTCAACGCCTCCTCTATGGTATCTGTGGACATAACCTCTGCGACCATTCCTTTTAGAAGTAGTACATTTCAACTTTACCAACGGGCAGGGCGGGTTGGGTACTTATATCTTCGAACGAAGGACTTCGTATAATAATGATCGAACTTCACTTCAGGTAAGTTCGTTTGATCACTTATTATACTGTGTCCTTCGTTCTCGATATAAACATGCAGCTGTTTAGAGCTATAAGGGTAAAGTTGAAGTATACCACATGAATGTCATTTTTAAGCAAGCGTGAGCTCTAAAACATAATATGTCATGAGTACATTTGTATAACACATTCCCGTTGTTTGCATTGCTATACAACACAAATACAACATATATATATATATATATATATATATATATATATATATATATATATATATATATATACAGACGAGTATATATACACCTATATTGTTTCTTACAACCAGTCTGTCTAACTTATTCAAAATAAATTTATTTAATCAAATTCTATAACATGTTATGTTATATAGCGTAGATCCATCCCAACAAAATTCTTTAAAGCACCTGTTATAGCACACCTGTTGTCCTTAACTCATTACTACCGGGTAATAATAATCAATCATTACTTATCAAGATATCAGTGCATTCTCCATCTGTTATGTCTTCTATATAAAGATTTTTTTTTTTTTTTTTTTATAGATGTCCCTTTATATAACGAGAGTTGAGGAATTACCGATCCAGAACTTTGTTTATATGAAATTAATCCCTTTATAATAATTCTTGTATCATAGAAAACCCTTCCGAAACGAACTATGAGAGTGGAGGAAGCCAGTAAGTAAAGAACCTGTTGGAACCCCGCACCCGCCCGCCTACCCCGCAAGGGGTCTGGCGTGACGATATAGATAGAGATCGATAGAAAACTCTTACTGTGTACTAGATCTAGAAACAAACTATATTAGTACCCAATCTATAACAATATAAGACGAATAAGACAGGGAAACCTGTTTCCCCACTAACGTGTCTTCCAAGTGGCATGTGGGGCTTTATGTGTTTTTTTTTTTTTTTTTTTTTTTTTTTTGTCAAATGTTCTCTTTTGTGAGTACAGTACCAGACAAAGGCTACCAATTCTATTGGTGATTATAAGGATGCTTTGCTATAATTACTTATTTAATTTATGATAAAGTATTTTCCTTTATGTCAAAGTTCGGTTATATTTAATGTTAGTTATATTTATAATCTTTAAAGATGCACATATACCAAAATTTAACATTTTTGTACTAGAGGCCTTTGTACTAATGTCCTTATCTAGAGCTATTCCTCACATAAGGCTATGTACCTTAACTATATGATCTCGCCCCCCCCCCCCCCTCCCCCATTTTTGGGTTTGGAACGAAGGGCAGTGCTGATGTGTGGTAACCTAATTTAACCTGCCCCACTGTTAAACTACACTACTATTATTATTATATATTCCGAAACTATCCCGGATATCATTTTTATGTCCACCTAAATATTTATGTATCACTTAACAATTCGTTCTTGCGCAATAACGCCCGCGAACATTCATTTTTGGCAATACGATCGGGCCACCCCTGACCCGTTATATTGCTGATGAAAATTACACTCAAATTTACTAATTTAGTAATGACTTAAGTAGCGAATAAGTCACAGGCAACTAGACCAAACCACGGACTATAACTTTATGATATTGGGAATCCTATTCATAACTTAACTTTTTCATACCCTTAAATGCCACACTTCCTCTTAAACTGTTTTTACACGAAGAGGGACATGAGACTTCGTAAGTTTACTTTTCGAGTGAAGACTTTACTTTATAATAAAACTCACGTCTCCAAATATTCGATATTATTATACATAAACATGTTAAGCTGAAAACGCCACAATTAAACAACTATCAGTTGATCTTTTTGGAATGTACTTTTTTGTCAAGACGTAAATTATTTCTGAATTTGCCTATACGATGTTTTAAATTTATTTCACAACATCACTTGAGTATATAAAAACCTTTTGTTATATAATTTCACTGCTACGATTATTTGATTAAATTAATTGTCGACCAAAACTTTATTACAAGGCATCGGCTGCCACGCTAAAAGAAAGAATGGTCGCAGAGGTTATGTCCACAGATACCATAGAGGAGGCGTTGACGTTTCTAAAAAATTTAGCGGCTTGCCAAGCGAGTAGAGAGAGCTGCATGTTTATATCGAGAACGAAGGACACAGTATAATACAACTTGGATTGCTTTATTTAATTTGTATTAAGGTAATAGCTCTAAGATTAGATTAGATTTCATAGAATTATGAAAGTCAATTCATAGAAAAAGAAATCATATAAATGTAAGTACGGGTCGCGCAATGAGGATTCTGTGAAAATAATTTGTTAAATTTTATTAATTTCGTTCTGACCTTAATGCGTCGATAATTTTGATCTGATTGTTTCAGTCTTATTATTATATTAATGGGAAATCTGCTAATATGGTACTATTATTTTCTATTTTAACATTTAGATATTTGAGACGTTTCATAAGCGTTATCAATAGTTGGTTAGTCGGCAGACTGAAAAAACCAAAAGGGTGTCTCTGTTGATAGCAGAATCAGAATATTCTTTATTCTTGTGGAGAAGAAGGGTAAGAAGCTCGACGGTTAATGATTTAAAATATCAGTTAGATAACGCCAAAAACTAATTAATGTGATTGGCTAGATAAATACATATTATAGTATATTTTACGACACTTTAATGTACATACAGAGTAATTATATAGAAGTTCTGCGTCAATAGAGATGATAAGTCATCCATGCTGATGTCAGATGTCTGGTTGTAACATCCTCTAATAAAATTAATGGGACAATTTTAATAAAATTATAAAGACGGTTTTAAAATTCTACAAAATCATGGCGTTATCAGCCTCCGATAATAAATATATTCTGAATGAATTGAAATTCCAAACGTACATAGTTCACCAAGTTTAATATATTTACGAGTGGCGTGATTCTACTATTTTGTTACCATGGGTCGGGCAATAATGACCTGTTTACGCAGTGTTGTTTTTTCTTTTTGTTTTGAAACGACTTCAAAAATGGAGGTTCTCCTTCAACCAGTGTGTATGTATGTATGTCAGCGATTTTCTCAAAAACTGCTGGTCCGATTTGGGTTAAATCAGAATCGGGATTATGCATATTTAAAAAAAAATATCAAATCATCAATGCTGAACAGTCCATGTAGTAGGGGGTAAGCGATAAACATAGTTCCGTATAAGATGGAAGCCCGTTACGAATCTATAGGCGTGACAGGCTACTCAATCGTTACAACTTTTTGGTATAGTATTATGGCATAGTTAACTGCATCAAATACACGCGGATGTGATTCCCGTACGGTGCAAACCACAAACATTTGTTCTAGTCAGACATTTGATTGCATTGTTTTTGACTGCAAGAAATAATTGTCTGTGTGGTGTGGGTAAAAAAAATACTTGACGGTTTATATTTTGTTAATAATACTCGTAGATGCTCGTAGCGCTGTGCGACTGCGGTGTTTCCACCGATCACCAAGGTTAAGCAGCGTTCGACTCGGTCGGCCTTAGATGGGTGACTGTGGCATTTTCATATTCGAGCGTCTCCCTGCTTCAGAAGGCACGCTAACCCGTCGGTCCCAGGTATCACTTAATGTGGTAGTCGTTACGCAGAGTTAAAAGCCTTATAGGCTTGATAAGTTCCAAGAGTTTACAAACCTGCCTCCGCCAATCCGTACTCGGTCTGCGTGGTGGAGTATGACCTAGTCTCTCTCACCTTGATTTGTGAGAGAGGACCTTTGCCCACCAGTGGGACAGTATAGGCTCATCTTCATCATCTCTGCCTTTACTTGTCCACTGCTGAATATAGGCCTCCTCAATCGCTTTCCAGCGTAACCAATCCGATGCCACCTGCATCCAACGACTTCCTGCGATT
The DNA here is from genome assembly GCA_905147815.2 of Phalera bucephala. Classification (NCBI taxonomy): domain Eukaryota; kingdom Metazoa; phylum Arthropoda; class Insecta; order Lepidoptera; family Notodontidae; genus Phalera; species Phalera bucephala. The sequence continues at coordinate 20,619,822 of LR990612.1, forward strand.
TTCACAAGATCGTCGGTCCATCTGGCAGGCGGTCGTCCTACGCTGTGCTTGCCAATACGTGGTCTCCACTCTCGAATCTTTCTGCCCCAACGCCCGTCCGATCTTCGCGCTATGTGGCCCGCCAATTGCCACTTTTGCTTGCTAATCCTGAGGGCTATGTCGGTGACCTTGGTTCTTCTACGAATCTCCTCATTCCTGATTCGATCACGTAGAGAAACGCCGAGCATAGCTCTTTCCATAGCTCACTGAGCAACTCTGAGCTTTTTTATGAGACCTATTGTATAGGCTCATATTATTAATAATACTGTCATCATCATCTTCAGCCGAAAGACGTCCAGGACAAAGGCCTCCCTAAAGATCACCACGAGTACCGGCATAGTGCATCCAGCTTTCGCCTGCGACCTTCATCCACCACCTTGTGGGGGGCTGCCCACTTTGCTAATTAATTGTTAACTAAAATTGCAGTTTCCAATTATTTTGTATAGGAACGACTATGATGTAACGTACTGTATATGTATGTATACAGGGTATGTTATACGACGAACGGGTATAACTTTGCACAGTGGCGCCATCTAGACGTCTACATGGTTGCTTAGTTAAATTAATTTGTACCTACGTAAACAAAATGCATCACTTGACGTAACACTGAACAAAGCAGACGAATAAAATGTTTAGAAGTTTTATATGTTGCATAAATTGGTAATGGGAACAAAGTTGTTACATACAAAATATAATATAGTGTGTTATATACAAAATGTAATTGTACGATTTTTATAGCATTAAAATTATATTTGAATCGTACGTACGTATATACGTAATTCTAGTTTTAGACATCCAAATTACAGTCTTTCTGTTTAGGGTTCCGTAGCATTATCAGTAAAAACAGAACCCTAATAGGATCACTTTGTTATCCGTCTGTCTATTAGTATGTCTATCCGTCCGACAGTTAAGACAGTTATTTCTCAGGAACGGATTGAGGTATAAAGTTGAAATTTCTGTCAAATTTTAGTATTTGCCAAGAAACCGTAGTCTTGACAGAAAACCCTTAAGCTCTACGGTTTTTAATAGTGTTAAGATTGAAAACTTCTAAATCAATGCAGGAAATGTTAGTAATTTGTGCGGAGTAGGCAGTGAGCCTATCCTGCAAGGGATCTGAAGCGATGATGTAGATAAATAGACCTCAAAGCAATAAAATTATATCGCCTTTACGTTAACGTAGAATTATGAAGTTTGGCAGGTAAGGTTCCGAAATTTGTTAATTTGTAATTATGTGACATAAAAAGTCAATGGAAGTTTAAAACGGCACGACATATACTGAATTCTCAAAGCAGTGTTCCAAAAAATATCTTAAAGAACCATTATGTGCAATTATATGAAACATATTGTGACTGTTCTATATATTATGCCCGTATAAATCGTCTTTTTTATGAGACATACGTGAGAGGTACGGTGACGTTTCATCAAATTCCATTTCACGTTTTTTATTGAAGAATATTTAAAACAGGGAATCCAGAAAATAAACAAGAATATAAACTAATGAAATACTCACTAATATATAAGACTAGAACCAAAAATCTACTTCTAATATATAAGAATAGAAGGTTGTGTGAGTGTGCATTTAAAACATACTGTATGTATTGTGTACACCCACTTTTCGCCAACGATATTAGGTCCCGGGTAATAGGAGTCGAGCCTATTGCCATTATATTGGGCACAATCCCAGACTCGAGACTGATATTGGAAATTTTTTTATAGCAAAATTACTTATTTGTCCGATCTAGGGTTTGAACCATGGACCTCGTAATCGCTACGTACATTATTCGCCACTACACTATTGGCATATTTGAGACAAAAATAAACCGACTATTTAAGAATGAGAATTATTATTACCTACCGACTGTTGTTAAGCTATTAACAAACTTGGAGGTGCAACCTTGGAGAGATGGCGTGCCACTTCCAAATCCTTTTGTACCACCTGCTGAGAGTCTCCCACCTGGACATAAATTACCATGTCTGGGAGTCTTTAAATAGACTTCGGCCTCGGGTCGGCCGGAGTAAGGAAAACATGTTCAGGTCTGAAGTTCAATCTGAAGTGTTTGTGCGGTGTTACCAAAATGATGGCCCACCTTACATCGTGCCCTGCATGCCCCAATACCTGCACGCGGCAGGATCTGATGGATGCCACCGACAATGCGGTCGAGGTGGCCGCGTTCTGGGCCGCTTCTATATAGATTCGACATATCTGCCGTCGAAACGATAAGAGGAAGAATAAACTTAAATTATTAGTTAGAAGCTCGAGGCTGTATTTTACAAAACTAACAACGTTGTTTATTAACAAATGAATGACAAATGTCACTAAAGGTCTTTCTACATAGTAAAATAAATTGTAACAGGAAATTAAATTGTGAAAGTAAAGGAGAGGCCTGACTGGTCTATGAGGAAAGAACTGGTTGGAACTCGGTACTCTCTGCCTACCCTGCAAGGGACTTGGCGTGATAATATTGATACATTAAAATTGTCAGATTGTCACTGTCATTATTAGTTTTTAAACAGGGGCCCTGGTGAAAAGTCTACAAAAAATCTTTATGATTATGTCTCGCAAGTTTGTAATAAAAAACTAAACTGTAGGCTACGTGACACGTTAGAGTCGTAAGTGTTATTTCAAAAATATGCTTTCATATGTACTGAGATACTACTTAAACAACTCAGAAAACAAGATTTATATTATCTATGAATACCATCGATCAAATATAGGTATATACACGCTCGCTGCACAAAAAATGGCACACAAAAAGGCAGGCAAAAGTGGACGGTACTGAAAAATTAACAGGCTTCCGCTTTTTTGCAAATACAAGTTTAAGTGATACTAATAAGGTACAATTGAAGAGCAGTGATAGCCTACTGGTTAGACCGTTGTACTGCAAAGTCACCTCTGTCTTTTCGAAAGCATGTGCGTATTAAAAATGAACTATCACTTGCTTTAACGGTGTGGGAAAACATCGTGAGTGCATGCCTAAGAGTTTCTCCAAGGTGTGTGAAGTTCGCCAAGCCGCACTGGGCCAGCGTGGTGGACTATGGCCTTTCCTAACCCTCTCAGTTTGAGAGGAGGTCCGTGCCTAACGGTGGGACGGTTTATTAACAGGGCTAATATTATAATAAGGTACAATATGCCCTAATTTATGTTTATATCATACATATAACTACTCACGTGGACTTGGGATTTTTTTAGTGTAAATTTTGAACGGGACTGTGTATCTTGTTATGATACGAGTATATCAATGATGAAAACACAAACATCCCCGCTAACTTCGCGGTCGTCAAGTTGTGGGCCATTTTTTGTTTGAAGTGTTTTGCTCTTGTAGGTAGTACATATAAAACAATGATGGTAATATGCAAAGGTACGCCCCGTTGGTTCGGGCATATAGAAAGAATGCCAGAAGAAAGAATGACAAAACAGATATACAATGCGAAAGTGGAAGGATGTAGGTACCGGGGAAGACCTAGACTATCTTACCACGACCAAATAGACGGAGCCTTTTCTGAAGGACAAATCAACAGTCTCCGTAACCGGCGAGCGTGTATGAGACGAACTATGAGAGTGGAGGAGGCCAAAGAGGTATGTAAGGAAAGAACCTGTTGAATCTCTGTACTCTATGTCTACCCCGCAAGGGATCTAGCGTGATGATATAGATAGATTGTAGTATACATCTTTGTCTCATTATTATACGTAATTGAACAATTACACTCCAGTAATTTCCTTCAAAAAAAGGTTCGCAGTATTTTATTTTGTAAACAGGTGATTTGTCACAATCATGTTGCAATCAATATTTATAGGGTTAATTTTTTCGAACTGGGCGCCTATTCGCTATGAACAAACGCAGCGCGTTTTGACAACTTCGTGAAATTATCGTGTAATGGTATTCTGTGTGGTATTGGGGTATCACAAAACGGTCACTTCACGAAGATATTACGATGCGCCGCGTTACGTGTCTAATTGAACATACCGAATAAGGGAACAGGTGTGGTAAGGTAATGACATTAAATTGTTGTTATCGTTTAGGAACGTTAAGTTATAATTTACTGTAAACATCGATTTAATGTCGCATTTTGTCGTAATAAATATGAATTATTTAAATGAATTTTGAGAACTCAACACCATTGACTTTATAGAGTACCAATTTGGGTAAGTAATTATGTAAAGTGTATTTTCTGTATTCAAGTTAAATATTCTTTTGAATAAACAACTCTGTGTTTATTCACGTACTTCAAATAAAAAGCTCTAAGGGAATGAGAGATTATAGAGATACTTATTAGGTAGTAGAATTTTTACGGTAAGTTAAATGTTAGTGACCTCTACCAGAACGCTCCCGTATCACTGGCACTAACAATGGATTGGGAGCAATTAAATTATATAACCTTAGCTCCATACTAATAATTATTCATGTGTCGGGGATGCATTTACCAACACGAACTTTACATACACCGAAACTGATATTTGTGGATCACATAAATCACGACTACTCAATCCAGAGGGTTTAGTGGTTTAAACTCTTAACCACAGGAATAAGCCGTACGTGATATCTAGAACGAAATAAACCCAATTTGTAGAGATATAGGATTCCGTAAGCCAAAAAATTTCTCTCAGTAAGAGTTACTGAAAAATCTAAACTAATCGCCAAGTCATTGTTTCCACAAACTTAGTAATTCTACTTGAGTGAAGTCGCAATCAAAAGTTAATCTAACAATAGGTACGGTCTTGTGGTACGATATAAAGTTGTTATTAGTATTAAGGATGTTATGTTTGCAGTCAACCACACTGTACATCAGACGAGTAACATGAAGGAGCAAGGTTAGCAAAGGCTGCGCGATAAGACTGTTGCCCTAGGCGTGAGATAACCGCTTTGTATTACGGGTTACCATGGCGTACCATGACAAAAGTGTGATATGAGAAAATTTGTTATAAGAATTTTATTGTATTGATGGCATAAACTCAAACTCAAATAATTTATTTTGTATAAGCCCTGCGGGGGCGCTTACAAGTAGTCAATTACATTTTTTTTTTAAATCTATTAAACTACTAATCTACCACCGGATCGGAACGCGGTCTCCACTGAGAAGATCCGGCGAAGAAACGCAGCGGGTTCGTCTTTTTTATTTACTTCTCTTTCTTTCCTTTTTTTAATCATATTGTGGGGATACAATGTTTAGGTTACAATTAAATAGTTTATGACCTAGTTCCAGTGTGATGCCTTACGATCGAGATATGAATCTAATGTTATCTGTAAAGAGCGTCTAAAGGATTCCAGATGGACCAGTCCCCACAAGCAGCACCCGTTCACGAGTATGACTGCTGGAACAGCCATCATTCTCCTCGACCATATTGGAGGGAAGGGAGTGACCCGCGCCAGTCAGCCACCGCAAGCAGAGACATTATAGTGAGCATGACCAAACCAGAACCCCAAAGACGGTAGCCATATTGTGTCTACAAAGCAGCAATACCCCAAGCTCATCAGGCAGAACACGCTACGCTTTAACATTGCCGTAATTATAAGAGAACAATACATAGCATTATTATCAATAACATGGCACTTCAATCCCACGCGGCCTTATCTTCTATGTTATCCGAGATTTTGTAATAAGCTTTCTTACATAATTTAGTCTTGATTATGGTTTTAAATATATTAATTGGTAAATCTCGAATATCGTAGGGAAGTTTGTTATAAAAGCGTATACACTGGCATATGGAGTGGTGGCCACGGATGACGTCGTTAAGTGCTTAGGCAAGGCGTATATGTGGTGTTAGGGGAAAGCTTAGGCCCAGTGCGTGGAATGAGCTGAAAGTGATGATTGTATTGATATATAGACAATACTGTTTTGGTTTTGCGTACAGGACACGAATCGTGGGGCTGGCAAGATTTTGTTCAGTGCGAAAAAAGTCTTGCCACCAGTGCTACAGGCAGGGCTACTGCGACAGTTTAATGTACTTATCCTTTTGTTGTTATGTTATCTGGGTGGCTTGACGTATAGATAAGACTATTTTGACTTGCGGATATGACTGGAAACGTGGGGCTGGTAATATTTTGTCCCATGCGACAACAGTCTTGCTGCCCGTGCTAGCCATACAGTTGTGACAGTTTGTTATTAGTAATGAACCTGTCCCTGTGTCGCCATGTTAGCCGGGGTTTGGCGTATAGATAAGACTAATTTGACTTCCGTAGAAGACTCGAATAACGCCGATGAGAATTTGTTCTGTGCTTTAAAAGTCTTGCAACCTGTGCTAGCCCTGGCTATGCCAGTTTTTATATTATTAATAACATACCTGTCCTTTTGACATCATATTAGCCTGATGACTTGACGTATAGACGAGACTATTTTGATTTTCGTATTAGACTCAAAACTCCAGTCGACGAGATTTTATCCCTTGTGTCATGATTTCCCGTTTCATTATTTATTTTAAGATTAAGAGTATTTTATCTGACTTTGAATTGTTATAAAATAATAGAACAGGATTTGTCTTGTTAATATAATCAAAATTAACGGAGAATTTAAATGGGTATACCACTTAAATTCTTGATATAACTCAACTGCAAATTTTGTTTCATAAGGCTGACCATTTTTAAGTAAATTCGATTCGAGCGTTCAATGACTGAAGACGTAGTAACGGGACCAGGACGGGTAACTAGGGTTTCCTAGAAATTTTACCGTACACCCACATGGAATTAAAGTTTCAGATATAAGGTATTTTGATTTAATAACAATGTGTTAAAGGTGTGTTATTAGTTAAGTTATACTTGCTAGAAAAGTCTTGCCGCCCGTGCTAGCCCTGCCTGTGACAGTTTGTTATTAATAATTTACCTGTCCTTTTGTCGTCATGCTAGTCCAGTGGCGGGGGTGTCGGGTTGTCATGCAATACTGCAATCATAGCGTGCAGTGCAACCGTCGCTCTTCCCTCACTCCGAATATAACCGACAATAGATATACTGTTAAAAAATATACAACTTCAAGTGCTTTTCAGAATATACAAGGTATATTAGAAATAATACTAAACCTCAAACATCCCGTTTAGATAATTGCTTCACAAATTGCATACGAAAACCAATTTTCCAAATTTAAAATTTTTAACCTCAATTTTTACTTACTTTTATACCCCATTAACAATGACACTTGTGTGCGAATTGAGAAATACGTTTTAGAAATAGTTTTGAAATTTCCGTATTGCTTTGAATCACGAATATATTTAATTTATTATAGCGCACTAAGGGAGTAACAGCATTTTTTGTAAATTAAAAAGAAATATATACTTTAAAAATAGTTGGAATCAATTCAGTTATCGATTTTGAACAAACTACTTTCAGGTCTAACGTTTATTATTTTACACTTTGTAAAATGGTGAAAACATTATATATTGTAGCGCTAATCTCATCACAAAAATGAGGAGATTCGTAGATGAACCAAGGTCACCGACATTTCCCATAGAATTAGTAAGCTGAAGTGGCAATGGGCGGGCCGCATAGCGCGAAGATCGGACGGGCTTTGGGGTAGAAAGATTCTAGAGCGGAGACCACGTATTGACAAGCGCAACGTGGGACGGCCACCTACCTGATGGACCGACGATCTTGTGAGGATCGCAGGAAGTCGTTGGATGCAGGTCGCATCGGACCGGCTGCGCTGGAGAGCGATTGGGGAGGCCTATGTTCAGCAGTGGAGTGCAGTATAGTCTGATATGATGAAGATGATGACGTCGCATTAACTGGCAATTCCCGAGAACATGTTTTGAAAAGATTTTCCTCTACAAGTAGTGTAAAGATTTCGTTGAAATATTTTAAATCTAAGCATATCATTTTACTTGCAGTTAATACGTATGTATTACATAAAAGATTCATTAATACAATACCAAAGTGGAACGATGTAGATACCGGGGAAAAACTAAACTATTTTACCATGACCAAATGGACCGTGACTTATCTCAAGGGCGAGTCAAGGGTCTCCGTTACTGGCCAGTGTGTATGAGAGTGGAGGAAGCCAGGGAGTCTGTAAAAAAAGAACCTGTTAGAACTCTGTACTCTCCATTTCGCCCGCACGAGACGTAGCTTGATAATATAGATAGATGGATACCCACTGATTATACTGTGTCCTTCGTTCTCGATATAAACTATATTAGCAGCTCTCTCGAGTCGCTTGGCAACCGCGCGTCATTTAGCCAATTCAAAAGTCAACGCCGCCTCTATGGTATCTGTGGACATAACCTCTGCAAGCATTCTTTTGAAAGCGCGGCAGCTGACGCTTTGTAATAAAGTTTTTGGTCGTCATTTAATTTAATAACTTGTTATTGCACTGAAATTTTATAACAAAAAGGTTGTAATATACTCAAGTGACCTTGTGAAATAAATTTAAAACATCGTATAGGCAAATTTAGAAAAGTTTACGTCCTGGCAAAGAAGTACATTCTAAAAAGATCAACCGATAGTTGTTTATTTGTGGTGTTTTTCAGCTTAACTTGTTTATTTATATAATATCTAATATTTGGAGACGTGAGTTTCGTCATATTAAAATTTGGGAAAGCTTCGTCGTCCGAAAAGTAAACTTATGAAGTCTACGTCCCTATTCGTGTACAAACAGTTTAACACGAAATATACCTGAAAACGATTATTAACCGTCTATAAATTGGCAATGTTATACCTCCAATAAGAGAAATTAGGGGGAAGTTCATCAATTATGATGATTGTTCAGGATCGATGGCATTTTAAGGACACGGGTGATGTACGAGATACATCGACGTGGTCCGCAAGACTTGACGATAATTCAAGGACACGAGTGGTGTACGAGATACATCGGCGTGATCCGCAAGACTTGGGGCCCATACGAGATATGTGCTGAAGGTCATACTACTCATAGGTTTCATCCATGAGGTGTTCCTGTGCAGTTCACATTTCTATAATGGTAAGAATCAAAAATGTTACCTAAAATACATACCTTAAACATGCCTAAAACAGTAAATACAAAGACTATTGCTATAAACTATAAGCAATTTGTCATATTATATCTCCAAAAGGAGACTTACTGAAAGGGTAATTAAAGTGACATTGTTTATGTATAACAATACATTATTAATAACAAAAGTCACTCCTTTGCAGAAACATAGTGTTTTTATTGATTTCATTATTAGACATACTTGTATAATAATACTGAAATAGCCCAAACTGGAGCTTATTACACAAAGAATTGTGCAAAATTATGAGTACTTGTATTAAAAAAGTTAAATCCAGCAATACTTATTCCTGAACAGGGTTTATAACCAAATAAGCCAAAGTAATATACTAATGGCAATGCCTGTTGTAACTGACAAGCAACAGGACTGTGGATACATTCCAAATATAATATCTTATCCTACCGATGCTGCGGCAGGCAGGTTGTGGGATAATTTGTGTTATGCACAAAGATACTTAAAAGATAATATAAAATACCTGGTCTATCCAGTTAACATAGAACTAATAATTATCTATCAATATTATCAACCTAGACTCCTTGCAGGGTAGCCAGAAAAGATTAATCCTAACAATACAGTCATGAAACCTTTATTGAGATAAGAACCTTTAAGGTCAGCAGTATATATTTTGCATAAAAGGAGTGTTAATATAGTGGATTATCAATATGGAATTATTAACTAGCTAGTCATAACCAGTAGTTAAAATTTCATAAATCGACCACCGTTGTAACCAATATAGAACAACAATCCTCATCCTGGGTATGGAAATATTAAGTCACAGTGTACCTATCAGTTCACCAAAAACAACATCACGTTGGACATTGGAAATCTCCTACCAAAGAAAGTGAGGTACAAAAAGCATGATAGGCATTTTACACAAGGACTTGGTTTTTAAGTTGCTGAAAAATTCAGAAAAACTATCAGGAATACAACATGGGTTTTACAAAGAAGCCATAATATTGGAGGCTAAAGGTATTCACTGACGGTGGTATGTATCTATGACACTAATAATGCCTTCAACGACAAACATAATTTTATTGGGTTTTGTGCAAGTACTTGCACTTCAGACAAGTGAATCTTGTCCTACATATGTTTAACATTATGTATAGAAACATTATTATTAGAAACACTATTGTTTAATAATTTGAAATATAATTTATAGCTATTTTTATTAAAAATAAAAATAAAAACTTAATGCTAACAGGTTAGACCTTACAGTCATAATAAATATACTAATAGAAAATTTATTAGTACCTATTCAGTTTTCTTTCATGTAATGAGTTCAATGGTTTTGGGTTCTTGATTATTTCCTGCATCAATTATAGTGTACTTAATAATATTAGAAATTTGAGGCACACACAATGGAAAGCTATACATCAATTCATGATTTGGAGAATTAGATGTTTTTACTGTTTTTTTGTTTGATCATATGATAATCAATAAATAATATGTAATTAAATAAGATTATTCAAGAAATTAATAACTATAAAAAATAGTTTTGTAATTAGTTTGGAATGTGTACAGTTATTTTGAACACCAGTGATGTTTTCTGGTATAGTTATGATAACACAAGTACAAACTGCTACCATTAAAGTAACAAGTTGGTTTTAGAGCATTATATATGTTGTAATTTATTTAAAGGTGTTTCAGTAAAAAATATTGGATTAAGATATCATACAAAAATTAGCAATTTTGGTATTGTTATACTTAAATTATTACATCCACATGTTACATGTATCTTATAAATAGGTATCTATATATAAAAAGAAAATAAAGTCATGCAAATGACTTGATAATAATATCCATTTGAAAATTTAATGATATTATGTTGACAAGCTACGGTGGATGAAATATTGAGTTACAGTATTTGAAAGTATGGATTATCTTAAACAAGAATAATCAAAAGTATATTCTTATCACAGGTATGATAAATATTATGTAGTATCAGCAATAATCTAAGTCCTAAGGAACTTGATATTATTTATTTATTATTAATGGGGGATACATAATAATAAGTTGAGTAACACTCAATTCTCACGGTTGGACATCTAGAACTAACTAGAAAGTTACCCATTGCAATTTTTGGTTTTACTTATAAATACAGTCACATACAAAGAAGCAAAGGAAGTGTGGTATGAAATGAAAATTTCATGGTATGAAATAATTCAGTTATGAATAGGATTCCCAATATGATACAGTTGTAACCCATGGTTCGGTTTAGTCGACTGTAACTTATTCGCTTCTTAAGTTATTACTAAATTAGGAGTGTATTTTTTAGTATTTTTAGTATCAGTCATGTAATTGGTTCAGGAGTGGTCCAATCGTATTGCCAAAACGAACGTTCGCGGGCGTTATTGCGCAGGAACGAATCGTTAAGTAATACATAAATATTTATGTAGCCAAGGATTTATTTGTCGGCGCACACTCAGAACATGGAAATGATTCCGGGATAGTTTCGAAAAATTAAAATTGAATTAATAATAGTGGTATAGTAATAACACTGGGGTAGGTTATGTTTGTTTACCACGCATTAGTACTGCCCTTCGTTCCAGACTCTAAAAATTGGGGGGGGGGGGGGGGCGCGAGATTATATAGGTAAAGCACATAGCCTTATGGGAGGAATATCTCCAGATAAGGTGTGTGTGTGAGTGATATACGCTGATGGCCGCGAGGCCTTTACAGCTTCACCGGACTTAATTCCATATAAGTTCATTAGTACAAAGGCCTCTAGTACAAAAAATGTTAAATTTTGATATATGTACATCTTTAAAGATTAAAAATATAACTAACATTAAATATAGCAGAAAGTTGATATAAAAAAAAAAAAAAAAAAAAAAATCATAAATTAAATATGTAATGATAGCAAACCCATTCTTATAATCACCAAGTTAATTCGTAGCCTTCGTTTGGTACCGTACTCAAAAGGAGATCATTTGACAAAAAACAGTTGGAAGACACATTATTGGGGAAATAGGTTTCCCTGTTATATTTGTATCATATTGTTATAGATTGGGTACTAACAGACTTTGTTTTCAGGTCTAGTACACAGTAAGGGTTTCTAGCTATCTATCTATCTCTATCCATATTATGAGGCCAGATCTCTTGCGGGGTGGGCAGAAAGTGCAAGGTTCCGACGGGTTCTTTACTTGCATGCCTGCCTGGCTTTCTTCACTCTCATAGTTCGTCTCATAATGGTTGTCAATGATACAAGAATTATTATAAAGGATTTAATTTTATATAAACAAAACTCTAGATGGGCAATTCCTCAACTCTTGTTATATAGAAGATATCTATAGAAGAAAGATCTCTATAGAAGACATAACAGATAGAGACTGCACTGATATCTGATAAGTAATGATTGATTAATATTACCCGGTATTAATGAATTTTGGACAACAGGTGTGGTATAAAGGTATATAACAGGTGCTATCAAGGTTTTGTTGGGATGGATCTACACTACATAACATAATATGTTATAGAATTTAATTATATAAATTTATTTTAAATAAGTTAGACAGACTGGTTGTAAGAAACAATATATGTGTATATATTTGTTGTTTGTGTTGTATGGCAAAACAAAGAACGGGAATGTGTTATAGTACAAATATACTAATGATATGTTATTTTATAGAGGTCACGCTCAAAAAAAAAAAAAAAAAAAAAAAAAAAAAAAAAAAAAAAAAAAAAAAAACCTTTATGTGGTATACTTCAACTTTACCCTTATAGCTCTAAACAGCTGCTAATATAGTTTATATCGAGAACGAAGGACACAGTATAATAAGTGATCAAACGAACTTACCTGAAGTGAAGTTCGATCATTATTATACGAAGTCCTTCGTTCGAAGATATAAGTACCCAACCCGCCCTGCCCGTTGGTAAAGTTGAAGTGTACTACTTCTAAAAGGAATGCTTGCAGAGGTTATGTCCACAGATACCATAGAGGCGGCGTTGACTTTTGAATTGGCTAAATGACGCGCGGTTGCCAAGCGACTCGAGAGAGCTGCTAATATAGTTTATATCTTCGAACGAAGGACTTCGTATAATAATGATCGAACTTCACTTCAGGTAAGTTCGTTTGATCACTTATTATTCGTGAAGACTACATAATATCTAGACAGGCTAGTGAACAATTTCCACAGTACCGTGACTATTAAAATAAAAAGGCTTCTGAAAAGCACCAAGTGGTGTGTACATTGGGCGCACTGGGCGCTGAGTCACGCAGCCCCCCATCGGATACTGTGTCACGCAACGGGCTTGTTGTCACGTGAGTATGATGCGACACCAACCCATATACTTCAGGAACTGAAACTATTGTTTATATATTTATTTGGTACATAAACAAATCATGTATCAAATATAACTATGTATGTAATAGTCTAATCCAATATAACTGTGATACCACCCCTGAATGACAACCATAAAATACCAATACAAAGATAATTTAACAAACTAAATTAAGTATAGCACTCTTAGTTCAATATACTTCTTATAACGAAATTATAGGATTTGCGTTTATTTATGTTCCAAATCTAACTATATAATAACTTATTTAACTGTAATATAAATTCATTGCCTCTTCTTAGGTTCAGTTTCTCTTCATGTTTAAATTTGTAATGTGACAAGAATGGCATATCAACTCGCTAGCATCTTGCTAAAGTCAACATTTTTGTGCTAAACCCTCTGGTCTATAACTTAAAGCGTATTCTCTAAAAAACGGTGCTTGCACATACTTAGTGAAGAACATGTCACCGTTGTCTGTTATCGTAATAGTAATAATGATTGCTTTTAAGGTTTTATAACATTCCTGAAACCTAAGTATGAACAATTTGATGTTATGGTGATGTTACCGAGAAAGCGTTCTGTCACGTTCATTTAGTAATTTGTATAGTGAAAAGGATGGCATATCCACTCGATAGCGTTACGCTAACGTCAGTCAGTTCGTGCTAAGCCCCATCATAGCTTCTAATGCGTCAGTGCAGTGTTAAAAATTTTAAGTTGCCGAATTTTATGCAGTTATTATTTTATATACGATATTCAATAATAATTTATGTATTCCTATTGTTCCAGTGCCATCATTCATTTTAATGTTACATCTAGCTTATAACCTTAACTTAATTGTTTCAGATTATTACATCAACTAGTTTAACTAGGTCTTTTTGAGATACCTACGTGGGCATCATGATATATTAAAGTTATTTCATTTCATGTAATTATTGTCCATAACACGTTAATGATGACGTGTTGCACGTCACGCGGTCTCCTAGTGTCATGCAATACCGTAATTTCATTGCACATGGCTGCATATCATAAAAAAAACACAATTCTTCTACAGACTTTTCTATTGCTTATTGAAAATGTTATTAATTTAAAGTGTTAAAGCTTTAGCAACTCAGGGCTAACTCGTGCTGTCACGTTCAACTTAATTTGGTAAATTTGTAGTATGTAAGGGATGGCCTATCTACTCGATAGCGTTACGTTATTGTCAATCTGTTCATGTTAAGCTCTGAGAGCTTTTTCAACAAGAGAGGTGATAATTCGAATCAATGTTGCCTTAAAAATCGTCAAAATATCAAACTATAATAAATTTTACATACTACCCTATTGGGTACTAGTGCAATCTGCCTTTCTCTTAGGGGAAAAACCTGCATGAATGGTAATTAAATTTATTTATATTAACGCTCTATTGAGAACCAGTATGGTGGGTGTACTCAGTACACCTCTACTACCTTGGGAAATAGAGGCGTGACGGTGTTTATGATAATATTTTAAAAGATATACGAGTAGAACGAGGGGGAATAAAAAAGAAGGGTTGGCATGTGCCATCGCAAGTTGCTTTATCAGCTGTCGTGACACAAAGGGCTCTTATGACACTTAAGTACCAAAACGATCACTTCACGAAGTTATTGTAACGCGACGCGTTACGTGTTTAATTGGTTATGACCAATAGCGAATAAAGGCCTAAAGCCTAGCTTCTGCCCGTGACTTCGTCCCCGTTGACTTTATAACATTTTTCTGGGAAAAAAATGCTACGTGTAAATCCAGGTAATAAACTATTTGTGTGCAAAATTTCATCTAAATCCATGAGGTCGTTTTTGTGTGATGAGTAACAAACGTCCAAATATCTAAACATTCAAACATCCAAACTCACATTAATTATATTAATTGGCTGGTATCCGCAGCTACGCACGCGTTTATTTACACGTTTGCACCCCAAACTAAGTATCGTTAAAATCCGTTCAACCCTTTTAGTCTGGAGAAATAAAAACTTTATCGCAAGAATCGTGTATTTTTTCCTTACAGAAACGAATATGTAAAGTTTCGTGCTCGGGTCATTCATCGTTAAAGAGTTCACTCCCGGAGAGACAATCTTGACTCCATCATCGATTCATGCAAGAAATCATATCTGAGTATCTAAATCAAATGTGTATAAACAATTTCGGGCGCGTGCTATTTACCACTGAAGAGTTTCTTCATGAGGAGACGAACCCGAGCCCATTTTCAGTTTATGAAGGAATTCATGTGTACACAAAATCAAACATTTTGGTGTTACATTGCAGCTTACCGCTAACAAAAATAAAAATGAAGTTTTATGAGTTATTTCGTGATAATCCCGGATTGCTTCATTTTTCCGGGATAAAGCGTATTTAATATTTTAAGTTAGTGTATAAGTTATTACCATACCAAATTTTATTGAAATCCGTTTGGTAGTTTTTGCATAATTGAAACACAAAGAGACGGACAGACAGACAGACATACGGACAAAAATTCAAAAAAAAAATTGTTTCGGGATTTATATCGCTAATAAAGAAGTGTACCCCAATTAAAATTTCCAAAAACTATACAATGTACAGATTTGGCTCCCTTACAGTTTTATTAAATGTATAGATATAGAAGATAGGATTAGTAGGATGAGTCAATCTAACTAGCCATGAAAGTAAAGTACCGTAAATATTGAAGATACAAGAAGCAGAAGAAGAAGGAATAACTGCATTTATAGAATTCTGAATACAAACTCAAAGAAATAACATACGGTATTATCACTCGATAGAGTTACTAATATAAACATTAGATATAAATCAAAAGAAGATAATGAGATTAAATTAAACCACTGTAACACGAAGACGGGTTTCATTTCGCGCGATTCAGAAGTCAGTTCATTAAATTTGTTAAGCAATATAAATAATGTATATTTTTTAAATATTATTTCGACATCTTTTCCATGAAATACATGGTCTTTTTTGAATTAAGGCATCATGAAAAAAAATTAAGATATAACTGTTGCATGAATAGTTAACATAAAGCGCTCAAGAACTGATAGTTACTCCCTTAAGTCCTTATATTGTCTATTGCATGCTCCCCTGTTTTTTATTACAAATCTTTAAAGGTTTATTCATATTTACTGAAAAACACATTCTAAAATTTTCAGGTCTATGTACATGGGGAGAGAAGAAATTATGTTGCACTTATTTATCCTTTATAATAATTAAATACCCTAATCTATTGTAATTTTATACTAAAAACAAAAATCAACAACAAGTAAGTGAGTTAATAAAATATATTATATTAAAGTGAGCTACAACGAAAATGTGAATTTACATAAACACTAACTCTGTTGTTTCGTACAAGCTTAGTTAGAGTAGCTTTACAATAAGAGTCAGGTAAAATAGAACAAGAAAATAATAACGTAACGTTGTACATTTCAGAGGGTATTTGGAGTCAACGCACTCTCCTATGTTAGAAGCGTCTTCCACATAATGTTCTAGAAAATCCCTGCAGCGTTTCTACGAAGGGGGAAGTCTGTGGGGTTTTGAAGAGCGCAGAGGCGTAAGTGGGAGGCATGATGTTGATAACCTGGATCGGGAGCGAGGGCGCAGGGTCGCGGACCCTGCTGCACGACCGCGCCCAATCTGAACCTTGCAACCCTCAGCTCTAACTACTAGTGCCCAGAGAACTAATAAATGTAGATGTGAAACACGGTATTTCTGTAAGCATTGGCATGCACTGAATATTGGCATTCAGACAATATATCAATATAATATATGGATTGTAGGTATACGTTATTAATTAGCATACTTGAGTAAGTATGATTTATCCATCGATATCATCACGCCAGATCGCGGGAAAGGCTGAGAGTACAGGGTTAGTAAGTTGATATTATATTATTTATGTAGTAATATTTAAAGACTGTTTAATTAATTGAATTGTTATGAGGAAGGCACAGCTTAATTGCCTATATGCAATGTACGCCACTCTGTCTGTAAGCCTCTTATTATTGATAACAACCATAATCGCTTGTGGCTACTGCTGAGAGTAGTCACTGTCACCAGTTTCTTTCTTTACTTAAATAGTTCTCTTCTATAAAACAATGACTGCTTCTCAAAAACTACCATGGTGCCTCAGGTAATTTAGTCACATCTCCCATCAGCAACATGTTAAGACCTTAAACTCTTTTTCGTTTAGCATTGTCCCTTATTCCCCCTACTTTCCCAAAAATTTTACCACCTTTTGCTTTACCGGGCTCTACATTTGTTGGCAAATGTAGAGGCTGGTAGAGCAAAATATGCCTGTTATAAAATTCAATGAGACTGTTATTAATTTGGTATGTTAGGCATAAACTGAGGAAATTTATGTTCATAGTACTGCAGTGTCTACATTTTCCTTATCATTCTTCCATGTTAGTTAACTTCAACATGAATTTTTATACTTCGAAGTGAGGGCTGTTATTAAAAGTTGAGATAAGATGCCTGGCGATGCGGTGCACGACATCAAATAGCTCGTGACGTGTTTTGTTAGATATGGTTCGTGTAAATTAATATTATGTAATCAGGTCGTCTAGTTCTCGTTATGGAAGGAAAGTTAATAATTTAATATTAAAATTTTAGCTCAGAAAATGTATTCTTTCTTAAAAACATAACTTAAAGTAGGTTTACTCACAAGAGGACGAAGAAAGTAGGGGAATTAATTATTATAGCATGCAAACTTCTTAATAATAACGAGGAAGGATTAAAATGCTATTACTTATAATGTAGCGCCGGTTTAAAGGCTAGATCATGTAGATTGACGTCATTTCGTGTTGTATTTTATGCATAAAAATATCCATTTATTATTTAAAATATATTCTCAACATAAAAGGAAGTCTTTCGAATGTATAGACTTGTATAGATAATACTATTTTTTTTGAATAAATCAATTTGTACCTAGAATAAGAATTTTAGAGACAAGGTAATAAATACTAATAAAATATAAAATAAATATTTCAATTCGTGAAAATTCAATTAGGGTAAACACTAAACACACAGTCACAACGTGTTACAAATTTTCAGTTGTAAAACTTAACAATATATATATTCGGCCGTCTATGCGTAACTGAGTTCGTCGACCAGTCTGCAATTGGAGCAATGTTCTGGAATCATGAAGGCATTGACATAAAGGGGGCTCCAAAATTCCCGCAAGCGGGGTGGACACCACCCAACAGTTGCGTGCATAAGGTGAATGACTTCAAACGTTTTAGAAAATGACATCCGTTCAATGGATTATGTAACAGTCTGTGACAAAGAAAGTTAAATATTATGAAATTATGTTGCGATTTTATTTTGAAAATTAATATTGTTAGCCTTATGTTTGACTATTTAGCATCGAAAAAAAGAACGGTTTTATGCTTTTTATAGATTTTATTTTAGACTTTCTTTTAACAAACTTAAATATTATTATCAATTATCACCAAACTCTACATTGAACTATTGACGTTCTATTAAGGTGTAACAGGAAATGAATCTTTATCCACCCTATGGGAACAAAAACTGGATAGCATTTTTTTATCCGATCACAAATTTGGAGGCCGAAACTGCTAGCATCCTTACGATTTACCCTCGATTGCTTACACGTGGTCCCTAGGTAGTGCTAAACGAGGAGCACCTTCAATAGTGGTAGGCTCTAAATCCACCAAAGGCATGCCGCCATGCGACTCAGTCGTGTTCCGGTATGTTGCCCAGAGTTGCCTTACAAGGAGGCATGTTCCTTCCTCAGTCTATTTCATAGTGAATAGGCTAATACTGACCCAATTCTTTAGTACATCGTCACTTTGCATCAGATGTGATTGAAGTCATTCCATGACCAGTTGTTGAAAAAAATAATAATGAGTGAGTAACAAACACCTCATTGTAATTTATGTAGAACCCATTTCATAAAGACTAGGATTTTCTAAACAAGATAGGCTCAACTTAATTGAATTGCTATAAATTGCAGGGGCTGAGGTCTGAACCGCACCTCGTTGCGTTATTAGAGGGCTGCGTAAACAGCTCTAACGTTTGACCCCAGGGTAAAGGCTTCGGAACGTTTCTGGTGTCGTGTTCTCACAATTTAGATATACTTCTAGTGATGCAAAGGTACATACATGAAATCCTTTAATATTGAAATGTAGATCCTGGCTTAAGGAGTTACAGTGGTAGGAAGGCGAATAGGATGGGAATGTGTGGCGGGAAAAATATGCTCTAATAAAAAAAATATGTTCTTTATTCCGTGGCGCGCCTATATTCCCCAAGCGGAGGATGCAGAGTTGTACGATGTACACCTAATTTTTGCCGGCGATGTCAGGTCACAATGTAATAGGAAGTGAGATACTGGGAATTTTTCGGTATCTGTTCTTTTTGATCGCAACGCGCGTCTTACGCCACTAGACCAATGTTTTAGAATATATACGTATCTAGACAGGGTGAAGAACAACGAACACAAAAGAAAAGTATTTGATGCAGACCTTTTGTGTGAAGGCCAGGTTTTTTAAGAGACTCATGTATGTGATACAGTGGTTAAAGTTGGTATGAAAGACTTCCTAAATTTGTACCTGTAGTGTAAGGTAAGGCTCGACGATTTTCAACCCCCGGAGCAAGCCGGGTTTTGAAGTGGCTACGGCACCATAGACCATATTCACACAGTGCGGCAGATTGTAAAGAAGACTGCAGAGTATAATCTGCCCCTATGGCTAGCCTTCGTGGACTATGAGAAGACCTTTGACACTGTCGAAACCTGGTCAGTTCTGGACTCCTTGTGACGATGCCAAGTCGATTGGCGATACATGGAGGTGATGAGATGCCTTTTTGAAGCCGCAACAATGACCGTCCAAGTACAGAACCAGCGGCCTGAACATATCCACCTGCGCCGCGGAGTGCGCCAGGGTGATGTCATATCACCAAAACTGTTCACCAACGCACTGGAGGATATGTTCAAAATGCTGGACTGGAAAGGTCGCGGCATCAATATTAATGGCGCACACATCTCTCACTTGCGATTTGCAGACGACATCGTCATTATGGCTGAAACGTTGCAAGACCTACAACGGATGCTGGACAGCCTTGCTAATTCGTCTCAGTGAATCGGTCTCCGGATAAACTTAGATAAAACCAAAGTTATGATCAACAAGCATGTTGACCCGGGACCGATCGCCGTAAACGGAATCTCCCTCGAAGTTGTTTCCGAGTACGTATACCTAGGGCAGTTGCTCCAACTAGGTAAAAATAACTTCTACAGGGAAGTTAAGACACGGATACGGCTGGGCTGAGCAGCATTTGGAAAACTTCGTTGAGTCTTCTCATCGCCCATACCCCAATGCCGAAAAACTAAAGTTTTTAAACAGTGCGTCCTACCTGTAATGACATACGGAGCCGAAACGTGGCCACTCACCGTGTGGCTTGTCCACCAGTTCAAGGTCGCTCAGCGAGCTATGGAGAGAGCTATGCTCGGAGTTTCTCTTAGGGATCGAATCCGGAACGAAGTTATTCGTCAGAGAACCAAGGTTACCGACATAGCTCAACGAAATGGCAGTGGGCAGGTCACATATGTCGCAGAACCGATGGTCTTTGGGGCAGACTGGTTCTTGAGTGGAGAACGCGTGTCGGCAAACGTAGTGTAGGGCGCCCTGTAGCTAGGTGGGGCGACGATATTCGTAAGGCAGTGGGCAGGGATTGGAGGAGGAGAGCTGCAGATCGAGCTCAGTGGCGACCCATGGGAGAGGCCAACGTCCAGCAGTGGACTGACACGGGCTGTTGATGATGATGAGTGTAAGGTAAATTCATTAGAAAATATTTTTTTCAACAATAATGCGTGTGTATGTGACTAGACATAGGCCACTCTATTGCGCGTGACCGAGTACGATCCTCGGTGGCTCAACATACTTACTCTCATCTCTACATCATTAATTTAAAGCGTACGACTTCGCTATTGATTCTATTATCAGAGGCTAAACTATTTGTGGCTTCATCAAAATCAATTCTTTTTTATTCATGTAGATCAAAAGGCACTTACGAATAGTCAAAAATAGAATATTATTGATGACTTCAGACTCTACCACCCGTTTGGAAAGGAAAGGGCAAGAAACTCCAGGGTTACTCTTTTTAAAAATGAGTTTTACAATTCTTTTTGTATACATTGCATTCATGGGATATTGAAGAACAGTGCAGAACGAGCTAAATAGATGTGCTTAAGTATAGATTAAACATAAGTGTCTACATAGTCTTCACATTTACAAAAGAGAAACTTTGCAAAGGTTTATAATAAAAAGTATTATAATAAAAGTAAGAGAAAGGGTTACTATAAAATATGTAAAAAGTGCGTACAAAATAATTGGTTATAGTTCCAGTGCGATGCCGAACGAAACAAAATTCAACAGTACTACGGTTTATGTTAAATCAGTCAACGGATAGAGGACGGACCAGTCCCCTCCAGTAGCACCCGTTCATGAGTATGACCATAACAGAGGGAAGTGAGTGACCCGCTCCACAGAGCCACCACTAGAAAAGACATTTTAGTGAGCATCGAGTTCCATTCTGCACAACAAGTTGGTCCGTTCAGTTGGACGGAATGTAATACAATGTTATAGTAAAGCTGTCGAGAAATTGTGCTGTGACGTTCATCTTTATTTAGTAAATCCGAAGTGTGAAGAGGCACTCGTAGTGCTGTGGGACTCGATCGGCCTGAGATGGGTGATCGATTGTGGTATTTTCATATTTGAGCGCCTCCGTGCTTGGGAAGGCACGTTCAGCCGTTGGTCCCGGTTACCACGTAATGTGGTAGTCGTTGAGCGGACATGGAAGCCTTATAGCCGGCTTGATAAGTTCTAACAACAGGTGGCCACAAACCTGCTTCCGCCAATACGCACTGGGTCCGCGTGGTGGAGTATGACATAATCCTCTCAACTCGATTTGTGAGAGAAGGCCTTAGCCCAGCAGTGTGACATTATAGGCTGATATTATTATAGTGTGAAAGAGATAGCATAGCAACTCGCTAGCGTCAGGATAACTCAATGTTTTCACGCTAAGCCCTCAGGTAACGAAAAGAAATAGGTTGCTTGTGATATTTGTGAACATCTGTCAGTGTTATTGTCGTTTCTGTAGTTCTTCAGTCAGAATTATACGTACTTAGCTCCAGTTAGATGAGGCGAAGTTATTTTCTTTTATTACTATTCACTGGTTAAAATTATATGCATCATTATTATTTAATATATAATAATTAAAATCATTAACAAAACAAAAGTGCAAAATAGAAATCACAAAATGCATTATTTCCCTGGACTATGACCGCACAGAGGTCCTTCTCCACGCGCCGTAGCAATTGACAGACCCGTAGACACACACACACACAAGTGAAATGCCACTAAAAATGTCGAAATGAGTTGTTCTAGAATAATAACTGAATAACAAACATGTGAAGGAACTAGTATAAGTTGTATAGGTTGATACAGGTTGTACCTAGCTTGAGCATCAGTCTCCTGCAATACTCTGTATTATGTTTCTAGGCAATATAATTAATACAATGTCGTGGTGAGAAAATAAAAAAATGTATTGTATATTTTTTACATACAAGCCAGGCCATCGCGATACGTCGTATGTACTGAGAAAATTTTAGACGAATGCGTGTTGCCTCGGGTGCAATGGTGAATGTAATTATCTCAAATATTTTGATGTTACAATGACATCACACATCAAAGTTGAAAATCAAATTATTTTTGTAAATTTCGATTTAGGTTTTATCTACAAATACAATTAATTACAAATATTGTATTTTGCGAAATGCGGCTTACTTGGCGTCGTTTATATATTTGAATACCCTACGTAACAATTTGTGTACTTTTTGTAGAAATAACATGATATTGTAAAAAACTTAATTAAATTACGAATTTACATGGAAATTGTATTAATTTCTGAAAATATATTTAATCGATGTGACTGCAACCATGTTATACCTATCTATTTCAAGGTGCGATTTATGTTTAAGAAATAAAATTTGTAATTTTCTATCGTGCAGTGTCATCAATAAATATTAAAAATATAATAAAAAATAGAACCGAATTATTATAAATCACTTCAGCATTAAAATATTATTTCGTTCAATCTACTGTAGGTATTTACCTTTATACTATATATTTATTTAAATTTTAAATATAAAAATAAAGTAGGTTATTAATGATAATTTTTAAAGTCATAAAAGTATAAATTATGGTTTATAATTTTTAAAATATATTGGTCGATCGAAGATCGGTCGTATTCGTGTTTAAAAAATTACATTTTCGAGTACTAATAAGGTTCCAGTCTCAGTGTGTATGGAAGTTAAGGGAACACTTTTATTGCGTAATGAATGAGAGGTCGGCGCACGGGCCCAGCGGGCGCGGGCGGGGGTGCAGTGGCGCGGGGGTGGGGGTGCAATACCACCCCCCAGAGCCTTATTTCGGGTCATCGAGCCCGACCTCGCAACCAGCAAACGCAGCGTGAACCGCCTTGCAAAATTGAGTTTTCATCTTGGATTATTAATTTTAAAGTACGTACTGGATCATACTCATTTAATGTAAAGGTTACGAAAACGCGTATCTTTTGTTTAGCAATATCTCATGTATTCCAAGTTTTGATAAGATATTTTTACGTATAATACGATAGAATTATTTCACCAAGACACGAAGTATGGTGACATTAGGAGTTATTCTGGAATATTACGCGATCATGTTTGTTCTTTCCTTACATACCTCATCGGAGAGGTATGTAAGGAAAGAACCTGTTGGACCTCTGTACTCTCTGCCTACCCCGTGAGGGATCTGGCGTAATAATATAGATAGATGTTTGGGCTATTTTGATAAGTATCATATACCTAGATGGTGAGCAGGGTCTGCTGAGGGATCCGGAAGGAGGCCATAGGAACTTCTCAACCAAGCAAGAGATCTCCGTTGTGTTTTCGCTGTAAAAGCTTGTTGTTAAAAAGACCCTTTTAAATTAATTTAAACACAAACACCCAGACCGAAACAAATATTTATAAGTTACGCAAAGAGTTCTCCAGTGCGGGGATCGATCCAGTGAGCGAAGAGGCCCATGGTCTAAACCACTGAACCGCTTCCGTTGAATTCTAGGATTCCAAGGAAATGCAATATTCAAGTATCTAATAAATATTGCATAAGTGCTGTTTATAAAGATAGATAATCATGCAAATTGAAGACAATAAATATAAATATATAAAGCAATTCATAATTTAAACGGATTTCGACAGGTTTCTAAAATTATGATAGTAATACACAACGATTTAAGTGATTATTTTTGAATCAGCACCTGCCTAAAATATAATATTTTATTATCAAGGTTATTGATAAATAATTAATTAATAACCGTGTATGATGTTGGAACTCGGTACTCTGTACTCCGCAAGGGAATTATAGATAAGGCAATATCTGTACGCCATCCAAATTATCTAACGTTCGTTCTGAGATTTTTTAATTTTAGAGGGAAAAAATCAGCTCCTCCAGAAAAAATAAGGACACTCAACTAATGTCAGTCCTTTTTTATGTTCTCCATAATAATCTGCTTTATTTCGTAGCATTTAAATCCCATATCATTGAGATGGAATTAGATGTTAAATTTAATTTGATTACAAATGTATCCCTTGTATATTATGGATGAGATGTGAAGAATAAAAGGCTGTTCACATCAAAGAAATCGTCTGCTTTTCCAGTTATCACTAATCTTTTGAGTAATATGATGGTTTATTATACGTCTGCTTTCAAGCGTTTACTGAAATCATACCGCGTCGGAGCGTCGAGCGGTTATGTCCTTCATGTATATTTTCTGTTTGATTGTTGATCTGGCCAAGAACGGGTTATTTGGTAATATAGGAAACCACATTTATGATAAAGTTGTATAGTGGAGAGTATGCTCTATACACACTTGTACATGTGTTTATGACCCTGTCTTAGAGATATAATAATTTAATTTACTTTGTCACCATAAATTGCAATTTTATTAATATTTCTCTGCTACGACATTACTTTACACTAGCGAAACGTGTTTGTGAGTGATGTTGCCAATACTTTAATGTATGTCGTATCCTATTATTTAAAAATCACAGTTAATGGAATGATGAGCAGTTATTTTCATTTTACTAACCTTTTAATCTTGTCATAGACATACTCTTGAGTGTGTTTAGTTGTGAAGCGATGACAGATGACGAATCACTGATGACAGATAGTCGATGTAAAATGGCGGACAGCGCTGCGTTGTGTTTTGATTGGCAACGGGGCAAGCGGTCGAATGAATCGCGGAGCAGCTAACTTCGCTGCATTCCATGTGACTTAATCTCCAATTATAGTGCGCAACCTCGGATACCAAGGAAGATCAGTGTACCGGACAAGACCCTAGTGTTCTTTCAAGATTCCTTTCATGTTCAGACACCATGCAGATGACTATGAAACGAAGATAAATCCACCTTTCGCCGTTATCAGTATTGAAACGGCCGTCCAGAAAACCCAAGCGTCGATATATATATTAAAAAGTAAGTTAAGTGTTCAGTCAGGGCGGGTTAACTCATTTTTGTTTAGGCCTCCATTTGGGCTTTGGTGTTCACTAGACTCGGTTTAATGTATATTAATTTATGATTTGGGTGTAATTTTGAGATTAATAATCTAAATACAAAAAAAAAAACTGTAAACATAGCCACAGTAGATTCATCATCATCATCAACTCAGCCTATACTTGTCCACTGCTGAACATAGGCCGCCCCAATCGTTTTCCAGCGTAACCGGTTCAATGCACACCTGCATCCAACGACTTGCTGCGATTTTTACAAGATCGTCCGTCTATCTGGCAGGCGGTCGTCCCACGCTGCGCTTGCGAATACGTGGTCTCCACTCTAGAATCTTTCTGCCCCAGCGCCCGTCCGATCTTCGCTCTATGTGGCCCGCCTATTGCCACTTCAGCTTGCTAATCTTAAGGGCTATGTCGGTGACGTTGGTTCTTCTACGAATCTCTTCATTCCTGATTCGATGACGTAGAGAAACGCCGATCATAGCTCTCTCCATAGCGCGCTAAGCAACTCTGAGATTTTTTATGAGACCTATTGTAAGAGACCACGTCGCTGATCCATATATCATCACTGGTAACACACATTGACTAAAATCTTTAGTCTTGAGGCACTGAGGTATTTTGGATGAGTAGATGTTGCGTAGTGTCCCGAACGCTGCCCAGCCGAGTTGGATTTGTTGATAGACCTCTCTCTCAAAGTTGGATCTACCTAACCGGACTGCCTGTCTTAGGTAAATGTATTCGTCGACAACTTCAAGAGTAGAGTTCCCAACGGTGAGTGCGGTGGGTACGACATGGACGTTAAACATTATTTTTGTTTTGTCTATGTTCATTTTAAGACCTACTTGTTGAGATATCCTATTGAGGTCACCGAGCATTCGTCCTAGATCTTCCAGCGATTCCGCTATGACCACAATGTCGTCGGCAAATCGAAGGTGAGTGATGTATTCGCCATTGATGTTGATGCCAAGTCCTCGCCATTACAAAAGCTTGAAGGCGTCCTATATGGTGGCCGTAAACAGTTTCGGAGAAATGATGTCTCCCTGTCTTACTCCTCTTTTTATGGGAATCGCCTTCGTGCACTGCCCCTGTACTCGAACTGACATGGTGGCGTTATTATACAAGCACTTCAACACTTCAATGTACCAATAGTCAATGCGGCATCGCTGGAGAGATCTAAGAACCGCCCAAGTCTCGATCGAATCGAAGGCTTTCTCATAGTCCACAAACGCCAAGCATAGTGGCCGATTATACTCCTCGGTCTTCTGTATAATCTGCCGCAGCGTATGTATGTGGTCTATGGTACTAAAGCCTTTCCGGAAACCGGCTAGTTCGGGAGGCTGGAAGTCATCAAGCCTGCGTTCCAGACGATTCGTGATGACTCTCGAAAATAACTTATAAACATGGCTCAGCAGTGTGATGGGCCTATAGT
This sequence comes from Phalera bucephala, assembly GCA_905147815.2. Lineage (NCBI taxonomy): Eukaryota > Metazoa > Arthropoda > Insecta > Lepidoptera > Notodontidae > Phalera > Phalera bucephala. The sequence continues at coordinate 20,647,066 of LR990612.1, forward strand.
TCTTGAGTAAGGTGTTATCACCTTTCTTGAAAAACAGTACCACCACACCCCTGTTCCATGCTTCCGGCGTTTTCTTTTCGAGCAAGATGGAATTAAACAGCCTCTGAAGGACTTTAAATACCGGCGTTCCACCCGCTTTCAGAAGCTCTGCGGTAATTCCGTCTTCGCCCGGCGCTTTGTTGTTTTTGAGTTGTTTGAGAGCCATCCTATTTTCGTACAGGCTGACGTCCGGGATATCTTCAGTATATTATCGGTATAGCTTGGCTTTTGTGTCTTTTACCAAGTCTATAACAGGTTCAGCTACTGAGGTATACAACTGCCCATAGAATTTCTCTATTTCCCTGAGCACCTCTGACCTAATCGACGTTACGTTTCCGTCCTCCATCTTCAGCTTCGTCAGTTGACGAATCTGGCAAATTGATTCGATTCGATTCAATTGAGTCGATTGGGCAAAGCCAGTTGGCTTTGCCCAATCGACGCGTCTCTTGCAAACAATTTGGAGCCCTTGTTCTGTACTATGGTCTCCTCAATACGCCTTGTATTGAAGGACCGTAAATCGTGTCTTAAGGACTTCAATATCTGTATATATTGAGCTGCCTATAGGACTTAGCATCATCGGAGGTTTGGAGCGTCATGGAACGTTGCTCAGCCATGAGGATCCGGGTGTATTCAGATAGTTTTTTAAGCCCATTTTTACGGTGGGGCTTAAAATACTTGGACCCGACCGTATTGACAGTCTCTACCAGCCTGTTGTTGATTTCTTCCACTGATACGCTGCTGTCTAGCAATTCGAAGCGGTTTGACAATTCGAGTTGAAAGTTCTCGGGGTTTTGGGTATGTGCATAAGAAGGTCGGAGCGTAGACTCCATCAGACGCGATCTTTCCATTTTGACATTAATATTTAATGTGCCTCTCACCATTCGGCGATCACTGCCGGTTTTTACCCTGTTAATAAAGAAGACATCATTAAATATTTGTCGCTTGGTGCTCATGATGATGTCTATCTCATTTTTTGTGAAACCATCAGGGCTCATCCAGGTCCATTTCCTATGAGGCGGCTTCGGGAAGAAAGAGTTCATCATAAAGAGTCCCTCCTTCTCCGGAAATTCGGCCAGCCTTTGACCCCTGGGATAGCGCTGCCCATATCCAAATTGCCCCACTCTCAACTCATCATCGCCCCGTTTGCCCAGCCGCGCATTAAAGTCACCCATAACCACTGTAAAGTGTGCTTTGGAAATATGTATGGCTCTACTAATGTCCTCACACACAACTTCGACCTCATCATCTGAGTATGCTGAGGTCGGTGTATAGACGTGTATGACCTTGAGCAAATATCTTTTGGATATTCTAAGTATCAGGTACGCTACCCTGCTCGACACACTAGCGATGGACACAACGTTGTCTTTGAGTGATTTGTGGACGATAAATCCGACACCACCTTGTGACTGCTGTTCGCCCTCCCGGTAGTAAAACAAGTTGCCGAATTTTAAGGTTATCGTGTCAGGACACGATCTTCGGACCTCCGATAAACCAACAATACTCCACCGCAACTTGTTTAACTCTTCTTCTAGCTCAACTAGCTTCTCATATGTCTTCAACGTGCGTGCGTTGTATGTCACGAGGGCCAATTTTCGTTGTTGGTAGTAGCCAAATCTCTGCCGGAGATTCTTCGCACCCCTTGTCCTGTCATTACCATGGCTGCTACCGTAGCCAGGACGAATAGGACCGCTGGGGACTAGGGGCCTGGTTTTATTCATTGCTTCCATAATAATTGGGGGGATTTGCCATAATCACCACGCTTGGCAGGCGGGTTGGCGAGCGCAGTTTTTGGTCGTAGAAGTGTTAAGGGAACGCTGCTGCTCATTCCTTAGTTTTTCCTCAGTTGCCTTGTAGGACACCCGATGGGATGAGATGAGTTGGTCTTATTCGAAGCCGGGAACCACGCGGCATCTAAGCCAGGAACCACGCGGCACAGTAGATTCTAGGTTAATAATAATTTTATTACCTATTATGAATGTAAATAATTTGGAGTTTTCGTAAAAACTCACTGCAACTTAAATTTGTGAAACAAGCAGAGTGCAAGTATTCACCAAGTCATAAAAATCGTATAAAAATTGTCTAGCCAGTAATTTGAATATTCGTTACTGGTTATTCAAGTTGTGGAGCTAGCTTCGTGGTAGTTATCCAAGTGCATTTTTGTGACATTGAATTATAGACTGGGATTTTAAAATGACAGCCACGAGTCGAACGAAATGTATTTTCTATGCAAAATAATTCTAATTATTTTCCGTCTTTACAAAACACGCAATAGACATTCAAGGCTGTCTACGTAGCTCAACTCATTTGCTGCATGAAATCAAGATGTTTTAATTACTTTTATTTAGCTTATATTTGTGCATTGAAATCTTTTAGAAAAAAAATAAGTGTTCTGAATAATGAACGACGATGGTATGGTCCAGTGGTAAACCCGACTCTGTGTGGGTTGTTCCCAGACTTCCAAAATTTTATACCCACCCCTTCCATAACTTATATTTTTAATTCCCACAAGAAATATTCAGTATATTCAACATGAACATAAAGAGAAAGTGCGTTGTTGATAACTAGATGGATTGGTATATTGGGATTAAAGAGCCATTTTTCATACTTTTGGTAATTCACCTCTTTTTGATAATGGCCAGCAGTACCTCTGGATTTTGAAGGTGTATAGAAATGATTATCCTAAAAATTTTGTTTTTTTTTTGGTTTCGTGCATGTTTTCCTCCTAGAAGATTGCTACTTTATAAAAATATTTTTAGCAGACGATTATTAAAACAAGTTTAAAGTATTAAAACTTGTTCACGGATGACGTGGGAATTAAAATATATTGTCATAGAAGTCAAGGGAACTAATATATATGTATGTAATGTATATGAAAGATTTTTTTCGAAAGGAAGTTATGGTCTGGGTATTTGTGTATGTGAATTCAATATTTATAAACGCACCGACGTCATAGGATAATGGCTTGCGCCTTGGCTATGTTTTTAATAAACAAATAAAAAAATATTAACAGATTCCAATGAAATTAAAATTATTTCTTAGAGTTTATATGTTGGTACCAAATATAACAAAGATTTCACAGATGCCTCGGTGGTGCATGTTTATATACCCCATAAAGGATTCCCACGTTCCTTTTAACGATTTATTAACTTAACAGGCGTTTCTACAAGTATATAGTAGTAGTTTAAGTTAGGTATCTATTATAGTAAACAAAAAATAGTTAAAACATTAAACAGATATCATACATGTTTAGTGAGCACGTTTATAAATTTTTTGAGAGTGGGCGTTATTTATTGAATAAGATTTATAACTGCTTTAAGAACATAATGCGAATACGTATTTGATGCTTGTTCTGTATACTTGTGGGTAGAAAAAAACAATTAATCCTGTAAATATTCTTATCGCGTAAAAAGAATAGTAGTAGCATAAGAGAGATGCCAGCTTAACTGTGGCTGGTGCTACCGAATATTCTAATAAAGTCAGAATTTATTAGTATAGGCCAATGAAATAACATCAAAAAATATAACATTTTTTACATGACGGTAAATTGATTTTCGTGCGTTTGTAAAATGGAATACCTATTCATCTTTATTCTATATTATATTCTAATAGCTAGCTGTTACCCGCAGCTGCGCACGCGTTTATGATGTAATTTGACATAGGTAGGTCTTTCCACGATAGCATTACTCCAAGACCTAAGACACCTCTATACTAAATTCCTTTAAATTCCATTCAGCCGTGTTAATATGGAGAAATAAAAACTTTCCTACGGGAATCTTGTATTTTCCCAGAAAAAAAGTAGCTTTAAGGAATTTCTGAAAAATCCACCATTTTCCAATTAAAATTGGGTCCGCCCTTCCGGATATTAACACGGACAAACAATCACTTTTTATCGTGCAAATACTTACTTATGAGCTTAAAACATCTTTAATACAAAAACAAAAATTGACACATCAATTTTGTTTTTTTTTGTTTTCGTGCGGACTTTTAACAAAAATGTCCAATATGTCAATTTAAAAATTAGTAAAATTTCGTTGTAAATAAATTTTAACAGCAACCCTGGCCACCAGCTCCCTGTGAAGAAAGAGGAAAATCGATGGATTGCAGGGCTTTTATTTAGTCGAAATAAGATTGATATCTATGGTTCTTCGTGCAGGCCGGTAAAAAAATCATATGCATATTGGTGTAATTTTTTATATCACTGATACGAGTAATATTGGCATGATCTAATGTGTAAACAAAGAACCTACCTATCTTGTATTTTTATTTCACGTAAGATACTTTCATACTATCCGTCCAGCCGTTTTACCATCATATAAAGTTTCAGTTAAATCCAAGCTTTAAGCTATAGTTGACGAATGATTTAGCGCAGTAGTTAAGAGCTTAAGCCGCTCCGCCCACTGTGTCTAATAGTCGTGGGTTCGATTCCAGCACGGGAAAATCTTTGTGTGACCTAGAATAATTTGGTTCGGTCTGGGTATTTGTGTATGTGAATTTTTATGTTTGTAAACGTACTCACGACACACAAAAATCTCCTAGTGTGGGGCTACGTTTTTAAAAAAGAAAAATAGTTGAACCCTGTTGGTGGGTCCTGTTGTCGACCGGGTGCGAAGCCGCGAGAAACTTCTAGTAAGTCAGTTTTTTATTCTTCACCGTTTATCATGTATTTTACCGGAAATGTATGAAATAATTTATATAATATTCTTATATTAATGATTTCCTAGGAAATGTATATGTTGCCTTGGCATTGTAAATGGCAATTTCTAAATGGTACTAGGAGATGTATCAAATATAATCAACAAAAACGACGGAACTATCGTAATAAGTTTATGACAGAGGCTACAGTGTAAATATACGTTAGTTAAATAACCAGTACATTAGATAACCAAAAACAAATATTTGACGCGAGGCGAAGACAAATTTTCAGCGTGTAAGAGGTATCAGAATTCCGCCTAATACAGTGGCGGAACTGCGTTGAACGAATTGGACCGGACTTCTTCTGTCAGTGATATTGACAATGCAGATAAGGAAATGGGCGTGAGGGATGATAGCCTTCTGCGACAATGTGATGTCCGAGAAGGAAGCGAACAAGCGTAATCGGATAAGACCTGATCCCGCTTAGCGAAGGTGATGGTGCCGATGCTGCCGCAGAGGCCTGGCCTTATTAGGCTAGGGGTCCATCCTGGGACAATTGCTCGTCGCACTAGCTGACGAAAGACCCCTGTACCAGTTTTACAAGGGGTCCTAAGAGGTTGGGCGGAGCAAGGTGCGAGAAATCCTGACCATCCCTTAATTGCGACTCTGAGGAGGATGCGGCGTAGTGACCGACACCACCGTCCTCTTTAGTGCAAGGGGAAGCACGAATAGCTTTCTTCCGTAGACAAGCACTTTACGCGGTCGTTCCGGGAGTACGTCTGGAGGGTCAATGCAGGATTCAGGATTTTCAGTCGGTAGGAACCCGCACACGTCCCGCTTGCTCTCTCGAGGTACGTGGAAATTCTATGCAGGATTATCCCCGGGTGAAAAAAAGAACTTGTGATAGGTAATCAACAAAATCGACATAAGTCGCATTGCGATTTTGTAAAAAAAACGCATGTATAAAAAAATGGGTTCAAGACACCCACCCTGGATTCTATTTACCCCGCTGTAATCTATGGATACATTTTATTACATTTTCTAATAAATGTAATACATCAGTATATTAGCACATTTATTAGAAAATTTACAGAATTCCTAGGAAATGTGTATACACATTTTCATTTCATACATTTCCTGAAAATTCTTGGCAATTCATCCATTTCCTAAGAATTGTATGTAATGACGGATTACATGTTTTCCGGTAACATATATTTATTACATTTAAAAGTTTATTAAAAATTAATAAGGTAAGAGAAACTGTTACATTCACGGCGTACAAAACAGGTTACATATTATTGAAAATATTAGGAGGAAAGGAAGCATCTTTGTCACATATTTGATTTGGTTTGAGATCTTCGGTACTACTAAACACCACCACGTTGGGGCAAGCTACGCATAAACTATGAAAGTGTAAAGATCCATAAATAAACCAGTTATATCAGCAAATTATCCTCATGTTTTATACTTACAATGTAAGCAACTACGGTTAATAGTAAATGAGAAAAAGAAGCCGATGAAATTATAATAAGCTTAACAGGCAGACAAAAACTAAAAATATTGATGGTACAGATAGTCTGCATACACGCACTGCAAAGTTGCAAATGCGTTTTTTAGGTACGTTAGTATTTTTATACACTAACGTAAAGGAATTTTTTTATTTTACTTTTTTCGTATCAAACTAATTATAAAGTGCTTAGGTACTTGTTTAAAAAACTCAGAGAATTTCTTGTTTGTGGAGCAGTTAAGTATGAAATCGTACAATTGTAATTATCAAAAAATTCTCATAAAAGACTTTGACTGCCTCGTTGGTCTAGTGACGAATAATGCGTGTAGTGATCACGAGTTCAGGGGATCGAAATCTATTTTGAACAAAGTGTGATTTTTCGTAAGAAAAATTCCCAGTAAGTCCGAAGTCTGGCATTGTATCCGGAAAATATACGTGTACACAGTACATATATAGGCGTGATGGTGGTCATTTCTATTTTCTCAAAAGAGTGTACGTATGGTATTTACGGGCCAGTACAAATATTAAAATCTAATAAATTATATCGGTAATCTCTAAGTTTGTATGTCTAAAAACAGAGAACTAGGACGAAGTGGACTGTGAGAAGTCTAGTATTAGACAACAAAACCTCCGCTGCGTCTATTAATTCAATGAGCGCGCACCGACAGGTGAGCCGCGATAATCTTGCGCCTGCGCCCGCAAACGGCGTGACCTTTCCGTAATTGAATAGGCGTGCTCGTTGCAAACGCACGCACGCACGTTCTAACGCACGCGACCGATTAACTCGTATAAAAGCAAAAAATATTCCATGTATTCCTAATACATTTATATACTCATAATTATAATGCAGTATTCCTTATATAACTTTATAATGAATGTGAGGTTGATAAACAATAATATCTAAAGTTACTTCATATTTATCAGCAAAAACACAATGTAGGCACATATTTAAAACGCTTCACAAAAACTGCTCAATTTTATTCCGTTAATAGTCTATTCTGTTGACTTAATTTCACGTACGATAGAACTGGTAGATAATATATATTTCCCTTGGTATGAGGTACATAAAAGTACCCATACAAGGTTATAGCAAAACATATTAAGTATTTATGTAGGTAAGTGAACTTTCTTCAAAGTTCATGTTTCTTTTTGTTTATATATAGATACAGATAAATTCATTTTAGATTACTTCAGGAATAGTGAAATACCGTGTAAATACTATTAGAAGATATCGTGTCAAGTGCACAATGATATTTTAAATAATACCATCAATTGATTTTCAATTAAAATCCAGCAACTGAGAATTAGATGAGAGTTTACAATTTTCGTATCCATTGATGATGTGATTTTTAAAAACGTTCAAACATGTTTTAATAGAAAATGATATTAGCTATATTTTGTAACAGAACCACGAACGTGTAGATTGTTTACCATTTATTTATCTTAAATTGTGTATGGAAAATGGTGTTAAACCTTAATATTCTGGAAATGAAACAAACTATTGTTTTGTGAATATGTAAAAAACAACTAAAATTAAATCCAGTACAGATGTCTCCTATATACATTTAATGCTTGTTTCGCTGTTATGGCCAATTAGGGTCGATTTGGTGTTCACCATCAATTTACTGACTGAAGAAATACTTAGTGCATATGTCATAGGGATTTAAAATAAATGCTATAATTTAATGTGTAAAAAATATTTTTTTACATTTATTTTTAGCATTGTGTACTTATACTGTCCCACTGCTGGGCAAAGTAGGTAGAGATTTCATATGCATCTTATCGACTGAACAATTTCGACAAGCCTATTAAATGTATCTACTGTAAAGTTAGTAATACAAATAAAGTAAATAAATATAAAAAACGAATGATACAATATACTATACGTAGATATAGTAGGTATATAACAATACGTACTATAGTTTCTCGACTTTGATTACGAATTCGATATCATCATCAACCGAAAGGTAGGATGTAGTCCTCCCCCAAATATCGCTACAACGGCATTCTTTGTTTCTTAGCTTTACTAGATTAGCTATTGTTGATATTAAATTTTTAGTGTCCTAGAAAATCCTCGAATAATTCTCGACCTAATCTGAGCTGATCCTCACGCGACATTTATTACAATTATCCATACAAAAGTGGCTGTATAATATTCACCGGGTCGATATTGCGCGACAAGGGTGATGCTGTACATGATAATTGATACATCCGTGTGGTGCTAATCGGCTGGAAAACCGCTTCACCAGCCGATGCACATTTCGATTTTTCTCCTTTGATATGTTTAATAATGCATGAGCCGGATCGCCGCTCTCACGGCGTCCACGCGGCCACAGCGAATTTACGGACAACGATGCACACGCGACCTGCTATCGCCATGCAGTTGTTTTGATCCTGGATGAACGTCTAATTGGGTTATGATAATAGGTCAGTTGGTTTTCATGTATACGTGTGCTCTATTATACTTTAGTTTCGATTTCGCGTGGGCTCAATCTAAGGCGTCTAGCTAGGCTAGGCTTATAAACTATAACATAGAACCATTATATTTCAAAATCAATAGTGATAGACAATTAGAAAGTACCTTTTTCAAATAAGCTTAAATAAGGTCAGGTAATGGTGCAATTTAAAATAGCCAATTAAAATTTCGTGTTTCCAGCTGTTGACCGTTGAGAAGTTCCTTAATCTGGATCTTCGTCAAATTTCAACTGCGTAGAATAAGCGAAAGCGGTTCTAATTAAGCTTGCGAGATTTGACCTAAACAAACTAACAAACAATGAAAGTTAAATAAAAGCTCCTAAAAAGCAATAATTAGCGATTATCATATTTTCATTTATATTTACTATCTTACCATAACCAAATAAACCGAGTCTTATCTGAAAGACAAGTTGAGAGTCTCGGTAACCGGTGATCGTGCATGAGACGAACTAAGAGAGTGGAGGAAGCCAGAGAGGTATGTAAGGAAAGAACCTGTTGGAAATCTGTACTCTCTGCCTACCCTACAATGGATCTGGCGATAATATAGATAGATAGATATACAAGGTGTAACATAATTAACGCAAGACCTGGAAGTAGTTTGTTCTAAATCGGAAACTGAATCGATTCAAACTATTTTTAAAGTTAGTTAATTTTTTTTTTCAAAAAAATGCTGTTACTCGTTTGTTCGCTGTATTTTAATAATTATTAAAAGCTCTACGGCTATTTTAAATGTATTTCTATTACACACACCTTAATACAAAAGTTAATTAATTATTAAATTTTATGGTTAATTTGGGTACCAAATACGAGTAGCTTTAATAAATGGTAGAAAACTCCTTAAAATTGAAAGTTTGATTTTCGTATTAAATTCGTAAAGCAATGATCTAATTGGGTTGTTTGAGGTCTTGCGTTGTTTATGTTATACGGTTTGTGCCATTACTTACTAAATACAAGTATTTACAACTACAAGTACAAGTATTTAGTAAGTAAAGGCACTGGAAAAGGGATCTAAATAAGCAAGGTAAGGAACAAATGATATGGTACACTGACGGATCCAAAACCAAGTTCGGAACGGGAGCCGGTGTATACACGGAAGGATACAACCTTAGTCAAAGTATGGGCAAATTTGCATCAATATTCCAGGCAGAGACCTATGCGATAAACATTTGTGCAAAAGAGATACTGCACAAACGAATTACAGGCAAGAAAACCTACATTTGTAGTGAGAGTCAGGCTGCCCTCAAAGCCATCAGCTCCTATGAGCTAAACTCAGCACTGGCTGTGGAGTGCGCATACCTTCTTAACTGATGTGGAGCGCGCAACACGGTCAGGTTAGTCTGGGTCCCTGGGCACACGGGAGTTGATGGCAATGAGCGCGCGGATGACTTAGCCAGGAAAGGAGCAATGGAAAACCTATTGGTCCAGAACCGTTCATAGGCATACCGGACGGTGCCTACAGAGGCGCACTCTTCAAGTATGCCCAAGAACAACACAGGAAAGAATGGGAAACACACACAGGGCTTAGGCACTCCAAGAAATTTCTCCTCGCATGGTGTGAGAGCAACAGCAAGAGATTACTGAAATACAGTAGACTACAACTAAGGCAAATAACTGGAGCATTCACAGGCCATTATGGCACGAAAGAACATCTACACAAGATGAACCTATGCGGCGACGTGGTATGCAGGAATTGCTGTACAGACACTGAAACCATGAAGCATGTCCTCTGCCATTGCAACGCTCTGGCCGCGCGTCGAATGAAGCTTCTGGGATTGGCCTATCCAAATCCAGAAGAACTACGGCTCTGCCCACCTGCTGGGATTTACAACCTGATACAGGGAGTATTGGACACGTCAGGTACGTAAGAGCATTAGGGCAAGGACAGCACAAAAGATCCCATCGGGTCGAAGTGCTATCAACACTAAGATAAGATAAGTAAAGGCACAAAACGTACAAACATACGTAAACTCTAATTAATGTTGCATCACAAAGTGTGGCTAAGAACTGAACAGTATTCGCTTAATTTTAATTTATACTTTATCTTTTATTTAATCTCTGAGTTTGCATTGGCTCATCGACGTCATATCCACACGTCATTAAATCTTATATATAATTCATATCGGTGGATCTTTCAATTATAAATTCGTATTTAAAGTTAAAATAAATCCATCTACCGTATTACGACAAAATTGCCAACGTTAAAAGCTTACCCGTGTCTATAGGATAAAAACTAAATTTTAAATTGGCATTTGTATAAAATTTGCAGACGTAACTGTTTTATTTATAGAGTATCGTTCCAGTTTCATTGCACTGGGTCAGCGGTTGAGTCTGTTTATTGATTTGCTAACGGGCCCGGTTAATTTTGGCAAGGTGGGCTAGACGGGCGAAGCTCGCCGTCGGAGGTTGACTGAATGCATTTTCAAATAACACACTATATAAATAAAGCTTTATATCTGCAAGCGTTGTAAGACCACTAGAATAATACAAGACAAATGTGTAGTTGTCAAATAATTGTTCGAAAGTCATTCAGATTATTCTGTTAATTCATCTTTGGTATCTGAGGGCCTAGACAAGTTGCAAGCGTTTTGTTTCTATTCTAAAATATTACTAACTTTAGATTTAATGAACTACATTAACTCAACTAACCCTCCCTTTTATTATTGAAATTTGGAACTTTCTGTGCCCACATAGTTAGAATTATAGTCTAGCTTAAAATATGGATGATCAAACATTGTAAACTTTTGGACTGTTATTTGTTTTGTGAGCCTAATAAATAAATTCTCTTGTCGCAATCGATAGCGCATTGTTTTGACCACGTGAATTTTCGTTGCAAAATGTCATTGAATTTTTCCGCTTTATATTAGCGTTAACGATTGTAGATTGTCAACTTGGCTATAGGCGCTGAGCACGCCTTAATATAGTAGTAATAATTATGAATGATAGGTATTGATTTGGACCAATAAACAATTAACAGTGCTTATTAGGGACGCATCTTTATAAAAATGAAAATAATATTTTAAAATTTATCCTTATATCAGGCATTTATGGACGCACGAATTGGCGCAGTGGTTAAGAGGTTAAGTCGCTCCGCCCACTGGGTCGAATAAGTCGCGGGTTCGATTCCCGCACGGGACGAATCTTTGTGTGACCTACAATTATTTGTTTCGGTCTGGGTATTTGTGTATGTGAATTTTCATGTTTGTAATCGCACCCACAGTATAGGAATAAATCCTAGTGTGGGGCTACGTTTTTACATAAATAAACCGTATGTACTCTTTCCAGTAGTGTAACGGTAACATAGTGACTTTTGGGTTTTAACATAATTATTTGTAACGATGTATGTCTCAAAGGGGTTTGTTTGGAAGCGTTAAAGGCTGAAAGTGTATAAAGTATACATAGTGTAGGGCTTAGTGCGTGTAAGTACTAAGAGTTAATTTGTTTCTTGATATTGTGTTGTTAGTTCACATACAATTGCTCCCTGGTCAATTGGATGCCTCTTAATTACTATCCGTCACTATATGGCCCCATAAAATAGTACCATGCAAACGTGTTAAGGAAGGCGGTTCGTTTACAAGTATTCTTTAAATGTTACAAAACAATGTTTTAGCCCTAATAGCCTTAACCTTTAGAATTTAGTCATAAATGCAATTAAATAGTTGCACGCGCGATGCACGCACCCTCGTCTCGCGCACATAGATATGCCGCAGTCGACCTATGAAATAAGTAAATGAAGCAACGTCTATTGGTTTCGAAATGGAGAACAAAAAGCTTAGCACGAAAAGGTGACGTTAGCGTGACGCTAGCGAGTCGATATGCCATCCTTGTTAAACTGCACATTTACTAAATTAGCATGAAGGTGATAGCAAATTTCAAGTCAAAGTTTTCGTGATATTATATACATATTTAAATGGTCTTAGTATTCATTTCTTTGTTGTGACTAAAGAGATTGAACAAATCCATATCTTTGGGTGTGACCATCTGGGTATCTATAAAAAACCATGAATGCGAAACTCGTATGGGCTTAGGGCGAAGATCGTCTATTTTCGCCCTAAGCCCGTACGAGTTTCGCATTCATGATTTTTTAGTGTAATGGATGATCGTTAGCGATCATCCGTTAATAATATGAATATGACAGCACGCTTTTTCGACAACATTAAACATTACATTACATTACATAACGTCAATCTGTTTGTGCAATCTTGCGCTCGATTAATTTTGCTTCTTAAGTTATGATAATTTACTTTACTGAGTTCTTAGATTTACGCGAATATTACACATGAAATAAAACTATTTTTTCGGATTTTATCGTCCTTCCCGTGACCATGGGTGCTGCAAAGCACTCGAAACGTCGGGAACTTAAAAATCAAAATAAACCGCGATAAAATCCAAAAAAATAGTTTTATTTCATAATTTACTTTTATCGAATATTGTATTATGAGCGATATTAACTATTTTGTTTAAGAAGCTACTCATCTCTATTTACTAAAAGTAGATTCAAATTGTAGAAGAACGTCGAGTCGGTCATCCAAAGAATTGGTGGATGATAAAGACAGACCCCTATCCGTCTAAGTTTAATATTGAACTTTATATGCAAAGCCATTTAGACCATGCGCCGGTTTGCTAGCAACATAGTCTTGTAACTAATATCTACGCTATATCAACTGTTGAACTTGACACATGTTCAAAAGTATGCACGTAAAACATGTTCACGATCAGAAATATTATAACAGCTGCTACGACTGTGTCATTTGACAACTTTAATGTCAACAGCACATTAATGAAATCTATAAAAGCTTAACATACAAAACTACTGGTTCCTCACCTTTAGAAGGAATGTTTTGAAGGCGTGAATTTTTGTTGCACTAAATTCAATTTCACTCGTAGCACTGTGCGAACGCGGTGTTCTTACCGATCACCAAGGTTAAGCATCGTTCGGCACGGTCGGTCTGAGATGGGTGACTGTTTGTAGCATATTTATATTCGAGCGACTTTTTTATATTCGAAGATGTGTAGAAGGGTTATAATATGTTCCAACAGCAGGTGGGCACAAATCTGCCTCCACCAATCCACACTCGGTCCGCGTGGTGGAGTGGGTCAGTACAGGCTGATATTATATTATTATATATTAAATTCAATTAAAAGCTTTTATTTAACTTTCTTTGTTCTTATGCCTGTCTTTCTGGTTTAAAATTTGTAATTTATTCTCCAAGCACTTATTTGCATCTGCTTGGGCTGTGGCATACGCCTCTAGCTTCGTTGACAATGCAGTAGTATGGTACTGTAGAGCTTGTCTGATGACCGAGCTGGTCGGTGGCTATGTTAACTTGTCAACATGGCCAGGTTGCGTTTAGGCTTGTTGGATTTGTGTGTGTGTGTGTGTGTGTGTGTGTGTGTGTGTGTGTGTGTGTGTGTGTGTGTGTGTGAATGATCTACGCTGTTGGCCGCGGGGCCTTTACAACTTCAACCGGACAAGTGTTGGATTTGTCTCGACAAGCGCTAGCTAGCCATTGGTTATAGGATCGGATGATGGAGCCGAAAGGTGGTCCTAGGAACTTATTTTCAGCTATAATAGCTTGTTTTAAAACATTCTTTTTATGTTTAAAATTATTCCAATATTACATCAATATCGCAAAAATGCAAAAGAAACAAATATCAGATAGAATAGATACACATAGAACAAACGATAGATGTCGCCATCGCTTGCATGTCTTTATTTATGTAAAAGGTAAAAGCGCTAAGGTTATGCGACGCCCTCTTCCTTTAGATTATCATAATAAAGGTGCGTCAATGAACTATTGCTTCTCCTTGGCCTTACTTGAATTATTACTTTTTATTCTAATAACGGACGGTAACGAGCTTTTAAATTTCAACGTAGAACAAAACAATATTTGTTAAGAAAATATTTAATGCAATTTCAGAGGGCTTAGCAGGAAAAAAATGACTTTAAAATGACGCTAGAGAGTTGATATGCCGCCCTTGTCACACTACAAACATACTACGTAAACATGAACGTGTCAGCACGCTTAATCGCTAACGTCAATCGTTTCGTGTTAAGCCCTCAGTTCATTAATGCCCTGTTGCTCTTAGTGCAAAAAGTACCGGTGTAGGACTTGTTTTTCCATTGCGGTGCAGGCGCATTGCGTGTGCATGCTTCATGCGCACGCGCCGCCCCACGCAGGCGGCGCTAACTGAGTCTTTCAATCACACACTTACATTTAATATGCACACATCGAAAAATGACTATCATGCGAACTGTACAGAAGCTCCTATATACGTTTTTATATAGAGATGTGGCGTATTAGATGAAATTTCTAATAAATCGTATTTTTAATTTTTTTTTAATAAACAAAAAGAAAATAAAGTCCTTTACAGAGTAGCGCAAGTGGTAGAGGTATGCTGTGTACACCCACTTTTTGACGACAATTTTTGATCCAAATATAATAGGAGGTGAGCCCATTGCAGTTATACTGAGCATAAGTCCAGAATCTAGACTGATACTTACAATTTCTCGTTACAAACAATACTTTTTGTTCGATCGAAGTTCCTAGGATCTTGATCGTTACGCGTATCATTCGCCACTTAACTTACGAGGTACAATCTTAGTAAATTGATAAATTGGTCTGCATTACATGGCATTAATGAGAGAGAGAGAGAAGAGTAATAACGCTTCCGACTCACTGAGCTTTTACCAGTACCTCTTACTGATACATTGTTTACTCAATGTGACTTTATTATTGCAGAATATTTTTGTGACATATGTTGTTGTCCAAAATGAGGTAAATCGATTAGTATGGAATCGATGTTTTTGCTAGATCTTTTCATACAACATCTTTTTCACTTCACTAATTTCACATCTATACTAATATTAGAAAGAGGAAAGATTTGTATTTTCGTATGTTTGTAACGAATAAACTCAAAAATACTGAACCGCTTTCAAAAATTCTTTTACCATTAGAAAGCTACCTTATTCAAAAGTAACATAGGCTATATAACATAGACCCGGTAGGTGGCGCTGTTGTCGACCGGGTACGAAGTCGCTGGGAACTGCTAGTATAATATAAATCATTTATTACAACTTTTGAATTAACCTAACTCATATACGTGTATTCTGTGTAATTATTATAGTACCTGTAATTATATGGTCTTACGCCAGTAGAGGGACAGAATAGGCTATTTGTATCTCGCTGAGATTCACGGGCTTTACCCGGACCTTTGAAAGGCTTGCATGGGGTCATGGGTCCAACACGTAGAGGCCCTTTGCGAGAAGTTAAGGTTATGTAAATCACCTGCTGAGATCACTTGCTGTAAATAAAGAAACGTAACCAGCAAACTGGCCCTAGCAGGTGCGACGTTTATTGTAAATTATGGAAATAAAACAAGGGCTATATAAATAAGGTTTGATGGACAACAACTGGACTATTTCAAAGGGAACAGGCACCGACCATAATAAGTGATACCTAACTACCCTAGGCCGGCGGTGACTCGCAGCTTAGATGGGCCCTCAAACGGTCATCCTAAGACAGCTGAGGGCAACACCGGTGTGATCGGCTCAGGGGTGTAGAGAGGGGTGCTGCGCTTACTCCGAAGTTACTCGCGGCGTTATGGCCTTTAAAACTTCTAACCCTGGAGTACATCGACGTAGGACTGCATTATCTTGCTACGTCGATATAGCTCTCACGGCTCTTCTCTGGACGGCCAATTAATGCAAGCTAGAGCCGCGAATCCTGCACGGCATATTTACAAGTATAGAATTGAAACGTCTTAGGTAGGATATAAAACAAATATTAATTTCAACGTATACACACAACACTGACCGTTGTTTAATTATGAAAATTTAATGAAAAGATCAGCGATTACATAAATAAAACTATATTTTTTTCTTTTTTCTGGTTTTGTGTCATGCCAATACAAAGTTCAAATAAAAGTTAATGAAGATTTATCAATACAATATATATAAGCATACATCCTGGGATCTGCTATAGCCGGCGATCATGTGGGTGTACTACTGTACACAGTACATATCTGCCACCCCCGCTTGAGCGAGATATATTTTAATTTAGTTTTTTTTTTCCTATCTATATCATCACGCCATATCCTTTGCAGGGTAGACAGAGAGTGCCGAGTTCCAACAGGTTTCTTTTGTACGAGTATATCAATACTTTTTATCTTCGAGTACGAGCAACAAAATATCGAACAAGCATCTAGGGGCTCTACCACGGCTCTATCATAGAATTGAAAGACCTTTGCCCAGCAGTGGAGAAGTTAAACGAATGTAAAAGCAGAAGGAAGCCACGGGGTAAGTGTAGTTAATAATAAAGTTCTATTCAGTGAATATTTCTTCTAATCGAAATAGAATTATAATTTTAAACGAATGTGGTGTGTTGTGTGTGCAAATGTGGTGTTTTTAATGATCACCAAGGTTAAGCAACGTCTGTCTCGGTCACCCGTTTGAGGCATTTTCATGTCCGAGTATCTCGATTCAGAAGGCGCTTAATGAGGTAGTCGTTAAACCAAGTTGGAACCCTTATAGGCTGCCTGATAAGTTTTAACAGCAGGTGGCCACAAATCTGCCTCCACCAACCTGCACTGGGTCTGCGTGGTGGAGTATGACCTAATTTCTCTCACCCTGATTTGTGAGAGAAGGCATTTGCTCAGCAGTCGGATAATATAGGCCGATTTATTATTATTATGTTAACACTGCTCAATGGGCGGGCCACATAGCGCGAAGATCGGACGGGCGTTGGGGCAGAAAGATTCTAGAGTGGAGACCACGTATTGGCAAGCGCAGAATACGACGACCGCCTGCCAGATAGACGGACGACCTTGTAAAAATCGCAAGAAGTCGTTGGATGCAGGTGGTATCGGCCCAATTACGCTGGAAAGCGATTGGGGAGGCCTATGCTCAGCAGTGGACAAGTATAGGCTGAGATGATGATGATGGTGAACACTGCTTAATTTACGCGATTAATATTAACTTGTAGTACTGTTCCGTATTTCTAGGCTATTACCACGAATATTTAAAGAAAAACTAAATATGAATTTGTAATAAACACAAATTTAGCTAGCTGTTACCCGTGGCTGTGGACGCGTTTATTTTGTAACATCTTTATATATTCTTTTAAGAATAAATGCGGTGGAAATGCGAGCTCTTCGGAAGATGTGCGGAGTGAAGCTGACCGACCGTATTCGCAACAGCGTAGTAAGAAAGCAAATAGGTATGAAAGAGAGTATCGGTGTGAAGATGAGAAAGGATATGCTCCGTTGGTTCGGGCATATAGAAAAAATGTCCGAAGAAAGAATGACAAAACTGATATACAATGCGAAAGTGGAAGGATGTAGGTACCGGGGAAGACCTAGACTATCTTACCATGACCAAATAGACCGGGTCTTATCTGAAGGAAAAGTCAGGAGTCTCCGTAACCGGCGAGCGTTTATGAGACGAACTATGAGAGTGGAGGAAGCCAGAGAGGTATGTAAGGAAAGAGCCTGTTGGAACTCTGTACTCTCTGCCTACCCCGTAAGGGATCTGGCGTGATGATATAGATAGATAGATAGATCTTTATAAAAGTTTTATCAAAATCCGTTCAGTTGTTTTTGCGTGAAACATATATCCATCCTCACAAACTTTCGTGTTTATAAAATATAGCAGTTTCCTGCGACTACGTACGCGGTCGACAACAGCGCCACCTACCGGGTCTATGTTCTGAATAATGTACATTCTAATGGAGAAAGAGTCATTAAAATCTGTGCAGTAGTTTTTGAGTTTAAGCAGTGATAGCCTAGAGGTTAGACGGTTGGACTGCAAAGTCAGAGGTCTTGGGTTCAAACCCAGGCACGCACCTCTGTCTTTTCGAAAGCATGTGCGTATTAAAAATTAACTAGTGGTCGCCCATAGGTCGATATTCGAACTACTCTTTCATCGTTCACTGGTTACGTTTGACATTCAGTAAGACTATAGACAAATAATATTAAAGACAAACATCAATTTGACGTGTATTGTGTCAAATACATGGCAGTGTGTGTAATGTTTTTTTTCATTGATTTAATATATGTTTAATGCATAATTTAAAAAAAAAATATTAGCATTTTGCACTCCTTCTCTATATAAACTATAAGTGTAAGAAATTTCACACTCCTCCGTCCGCGCAATTTTCGTAAAAATGTGTACAAAGTTTTTGCTTCGCGTATTAATATATAGATTATCACTCGCTTTAACGGTGAAGGAAAACATCGTGTGGAAACCTGCATGCCTAAGAGTTTCTCGAAGGTGTGGGAAGTTCGCCAACCCGCACTGGGCCAGCGTAGTGGACTATGGCCTAAGCCCTCTCAGTTTGAGAGGAGGCCCGTGCCCTACGGTGGAACAGTTTCTTAACAGGGCTAGTATTTTAGTTTGAGTTTATTCGTTATAAACATACAAAAATACAAATCTTTACTCTTTATTATATTAGTGTAGACTAGCAGTTTTCCGCGACTTAGTCCGGGTCAACAACAGCGCTACCTACCTGGTCTATGTTTTATAGCCTATGTTACTTCTGGATAATGTAGCTTTCTAATGGTGAAAGAATCATTAAAATCGATCCAGTAGTTTTTGAGTTTATTCGTTACAAATATACAAAAATACAAATAATATTAGCCCTGTTAAGAAAATGTCCCACTGCTGGGCACGGGCCTCCTCTCCAACTGAGAGGGTTTAGGCCATAGTCCACCACGCTGGCCCAGTGCGGGTTGGCGAACTTCACACACCTTCGAGAAACTCTTAGGCATGCAGGTTTCCTCACGATGTTTTCCTTCACCGTTAAAGCAAGTGATAATTAATTTTAAATACGCACATGCTTTTGAAAAGACAGAGGTGCGTGCCTGGGTTTGAACCCGAGACCTCTGACTTTGCAGTCCAACGGTCTAACCACTAGGCTATCACTGCTGCTAAAAATACAAATCTTTCCTCTTTATTATATTAGTGTAGAAGTATGATGTTTGTATTCAAACTTAGTTTCATGGGCGCGTGGTCGGTTGCGAACAAAATGAATCAAGCGCAGGTGGTTTGTCACACGATTCCCAGTCGATCCGAGAATGTATCGAATCAGCAGCGCGCTATCGAGAATCGAGCCGCACTGTGTGAACGCGCCCGCACATTGTGTCGCTTGAGTCATGTTCGTGAGATCGGATTATGTTACAATACAAAATGATGAAAACTTAGTCCAATACAGATACGGAAGTTTGTTTTTGTTAGACTTTCGATATTTTTTTATTAACCCCATGTGACTCACTGCTGGACTTGTCTCTTTTTTCCTCCAAAAATCTCAATCCCCTGTCAATAATGGCCATTCTGCTCGATACGCGTTGAGGTCATCTCGCCACTGCTTTCCGGGCCTGCCATGGTGACTATGATGTTTTGATAAAAATTTTAGTCTGTAAAAATAAACACAAACAGTATGGTTTGGAAATAAACAGAAAAATAAAGGTTCAAGGTTTAGGTCAGACAAAGTGTGTTTCTTTCTGTTTCTGACGGACGATTTAGCGCAGTGGTTAAGAGCTTAAGCCGCTCCGCCCACTGTCTAATAGTCGCGGGTTTGATTCCTGCACGGGACAAATCTTTGTGTGATCCACAATTATTTGTTCCGGTCTGGGTATTTGTGTATGTGAATTTTCATGTTTGTAAACGCACCCACGACACCATAATAAATCTTAGTGTGAGCTACGTTTTCTTAAAAAAAGAAACAAAAAAAAAATCTCAGTCGCGTCCTGGACTCTACAAAATCAAAATCAAAATCAAAAGTTTTTTATTCATGTAGACCAAAAGGCACTTATGAATAGTCAAAAAGAGAAAATTATTAATTACTTAAGACTACCACCCGTTCGGAAAGTCATTCCTTTGGAGAAGAAGGGCAAGAAACTCCACGGTTTTTCTTTTTTAAAAATGAGTTTTACAATTCTTTTTGTATACATTGCATTTATGGAGTATGGGAGAACAATGCAGAACGAGCTAAATAGATGTGCTTAAGTATAGATTAATCATAAGTGTACTTAGATTCATGATATTGGTCAGTGTCTACATAGTCCTCTCATTTACAAAATAGAGATGTTGTAGAGGTATATAATAAAAAGCATAATAATAATAGTAAGAGAAAGTGTTACTATGTAAAGAGCGCGTACAAAACAACTGGTCATAGCTCCAGTGTGATGCCGAACGAGACAAAATTCAACAGCATTATGGTACACGTTCAGTCAGACAAAGGGCAGGGGACGGACCAGTCCCCACCAGCAGCACCCGTTCACGAGTATGACCTGAGAAGCAGCCATCACTCTCCTCAACCATTTTAGAGGGAAAAGAATGACCCGCTCCACAGAGCCGCCACTAGCAAAGACATTTTAGTGAGCATGACCAATCCACGACCCTGTCGACATCGTTCGAGAATAATATTTAAAATCTATGAACGCTCGCTAGGCAGGACACGCTGCACTTAACATTGCGCCCCGTATACACAAAGACTACTGCTCACTGGTAATAAAAAATGAATAAAAAGAAAAATTCAACGATTTGACGTTTTGACTTTCTCCATGAAACACATTCAAGGTTCTTAGGAACCTTAGGATCATCGGAGAATCTCAGACTAAAAACACCCATGCATTCCACAAATTTCTATGATAAATCCTTTTCAGTTCAAGCTGTCCGTTTCTGGAATGCATTACCTGTGTCAATTAGACGGCTAGTTTTAAAACGATGGTTAAGAACCACTTCCTCTCTGCTGTCATTAGTGAGACGCTGTCATAAATAACTTGCAACCTTTTGTATTTACACCATTTTACTTATCCTTACTTAAGTGCATTATGTTTATTTCACTATATAAAAATATTTATTTCTTACTATATATTTTTGTATGTGTTTTATATATTCCGTATAAGTAGTTACTTTTAATCTTAATAAATGTACGCCACGAACTGCCCTCTGCTTTGTTGTATTTCTTTCGACTTGGTAGTATGGAATAAAGAAAATAATACTTTATATTGTTTTGTACCTTATACTATTGTTTATTTTTAATTTGGTGTACAATAAAGAGTTTTCTATTCTATTCAATAAGTAATATCTACCTACTGACATATCCGAATATCATAGCTAGAGTGAAAATCCGGAACACCGGAGATCTACCAGGTATCTACCGGGTACGGCTACGATCCGCACCGCCCCTAAATTCATGTTGTATTTGGTATACCTATACCACTTATATATATTTTTAATGTACTTAATTATTATTATTAAGGAGATGTTACTTATTAATGTGTGTTGATTTAATTTTTTTAGTACTAGTAAACAGTTGGCATTTGGTACATCATCTGGGCTTTCACTACACGACGACTAAAATTACACTCTGTATAATGGAAATAGCCTAACCCCCAATTACGTTAGGAACTATCATCAGCAATAAGTGTACGTGTACCTTTGCTACCACTGCCACCACCACTTGGGGGTATAAACGTGATGTATTTACGAGTATTTTCTCCAAATTAAATAAAATCATGTTTATGGTAGGTACGTTTGAATTCAAGCAAAAGTAATAATCATTCGAATAATCGTTTATAAATGACATGGTACAAAACCACTATCAATTGTATTAAAACTAAATATTTAGTTTATAAAAACATGATATTAGGCAACCAGATTTTTTTAGAGGCGCTGGAAAGGGTCATAGACCATAACTAAAACTAAAATATGGTATTTGGAGAGGCATAGTATAATGCAAACTGTATTATTATGACCTCATTCGGTGCTTTCGAGACTTCAAAATACAAAACATAATTATGAATACTAGACATTTTTTGATAGTGTACATTTTACGATATTTTTCTTAGATAAACTGCGCACCTATAAGGGGCAAAAAGTTTAAACTTATTCCGCCATATTTAATGATATTCAAAAAACTTTGTTGTTTCGTACCACGTTGTGCCATTATTGCTCATTCGGTTTATGATGTGAATCAGTAAATGTTTTTTGTTTAATTTGGCGATTTGGATCATGGTGCCACATAGAAAAGTAGTGTAGCCCTTCTTTAAATAGCTCTATATCTTAAATGAGGGCTTTAGAAATTGAGTTCTTAGATTTACGCTAATATTTTTCGGAATTTATTGCGGTTTATATATGATTTTTAAGTTCCCAATGTTTCGATTGTTCCCGTGTTTGACGTCTAAAAGTCAAACTAAGTCTAACTAGACTATCTTACCATGACCAAATAGACCGGGTCTTATCTGAAGGACAAGTCAGGCGTCTTCGTAACCGGCGAGCGTGTATGAGACGAACTATGAGAGTAGAGGAAGCCAGAGAGGTATGTAAGGAAAGAGCCTGTTGGAACTCTGTACTCTCTGCCTACCCCGTAAGGGATCTGGCGTGATGATATAGATAAAATCCGAAACTCTCGAACTACTCCCGAAGTAAAAAAAAGAACCTATTTGCCATACAGACCGAAACAACGTCTAATAGACTCGATAGAGTTACAAATTATAAAAACAGCCTTTCGCATTCAAATGACTGCGAATTAACCGCCTGCTGTTTAACTATCATTATGCCGTGTCCAATGGGCAATAAAACGTCCTTACCTGTATTATACGTACTAGGAAAGCGGTCAATTCTCACCAATTGTAGTAGTCGTTGACGGTTTATATAAACGGTAATTACCATCTCTATGTAATGTGTACTTAGCGCAAACGAATTGACGTTAGCGTGACAATGCCGAGAAAGCGTACTATCACGTTTGTCTTTATTAAGTATATTTGAAGAGTAAAGAGGAGGCATCTAAACTCGATAGTAATACGCTAAAGTCCTAATTTTTGTGCTAAACCCTTAGGTATGCGTAATGCGCGTCGGATCATGAAGCTCTTTGAGATTGCAAATGAATTGATAAAACACAGTCATGCCTATTTCCTGAAGCGGGGGTGGCTGAGGCGTGTGCACTGTGGTTGTACACCCTTTTTCTAAAATTTAATACGCCCTAGACTACTGTTGAGAAATTGTCAACAGAAAAACTTTAGTAGCCCTCTGTCTGATCTTGGATTCGTATACAAGACCTCGTTAGCCTTACGATACGCCACTTTACTAACATTCACATGTGATTTATGTTTTCCAAAATTACTTCGCGAGTATCTTAATTAATTATGTACCTACGCGAGCTCCAAAGAAATTAATTAACAATGTGGTTGCTAATCTAGCATGAAAGACCTACATATATATCTTGTAACATCCCTCGTTCTATGTATATCATAACGCCAGATCACTTGCGGGGTAGGCAGAAAGTACAGAGTTCCAACAGGTTCTTTCCTTACAAACCTCACTGACTTTATCCACTTACATAGTTCGTCTCATACACGCTCGCAGAATACTTAGACTCTTGACTTTCTCTTCAGATAAGACACGTGTATGTAACATAATGTACTTTGATTCAAATAAAGTGTATGTTTTAAATAAGGTGTTGAATCATTGAGTTAGACCTATGCGATAATTATTTGTGCAAAAGAAATATTGGACAAACGAATTACAGGCAAGAGAATCTACATTTGTTGTGATAGTTAGGCTGCTTTCAAAGCCATCAGCTCCTATGAGCTAAACTCGGCACTGGCTTTGGAGTGTGTATACCTTCTTGATAGATGTGGAGCGCGCAACACGGTCAGATTAGTCTGGGTCCCTGGGCACACGGGGGTTGATGGCAATGAGCGTGCGGATGACTCGGCCAGAAAGGGACCAATGGAGAAACTTGTTGGGCCAGAACCGTTCATAAGCATACCAGATGGTGCCTACAGAGGCGTGCTCTTCAAATATGTCCAAGAACAACACAAGTAAGAGTGGAAAACAAATACAGGGCTGAGACATTTCCAAGGAATTTCTCTCCACATGGTGTGACAGCGACAGCAAGAGACTACTAAAACACAGTTGACTACAACTAAGTCAACTAATTGGGGCATATACAGGCCCACTATGGCACAAAAGAACATCTACACAAGATGAACCTCTGCAGCGACGTGGTATGCAGGAACTGTGGTACAGTGACTGAAACCATGAAGCACGTCCTCTGCCACTGCGACGCACTGGTGGCGCGGCGAATGAAGCTACTGGGAGTGGCCTATACCCAGAGGAACTTCGGCTCTTCTCCCCTGCTGGAATCTACAGCCTGATACAAGGAGTATTAAGTTCTTAAGGTACGTAAGAGCAACTGGGCAAGGACATCACCAAAGATCCTATCGGGTCGAAGTGCGCCTGAGGTTTTCTCGGTCCGATAAGCCAACAAGATAAGATAATCATTGAGTTAGTATGTACTAAGCACTAGAGAAGTTTCCTCAAGTAATTTTTTGTAGCACAAGTAAGAGTGTATGTTCTAGTTTCCTTGGTTCTAGGTGTTACCTGTAATGTAACACCTTTTAGTTCTATCTTTTATTTAAAAAATATGACTTCATGGGTAGTTAGATACTGTTTAGACAATTCCAGAAGTAAAATTTATTATCTATGAAAATAAAAACACTCCCGCTACAGCCATACAACGATCTTCTGGCCGTTAAATGTCATTTCATGACAGTCGCAGAGTTGCCGTGTGCTATAAAATTCACCCATTTTCTTTCTTTTATTAGTAACCGTGTGTCCCCACCTGATGAAATATTTCCCTGGAAGTAAGAAAATTATACTAAATGGTAACACTAATTTCACTCACACTCCTGTCAATGTCATTCATGGGCCAAAAGACCCTTGTCGCACTAAACATTATAACTTAATGTTTACACACTGGTTTTAACCCTAATAGTAGGTGTAGCAATTTTATTATTTATAAGCATATGTGAACACGAAATCCCCTAGGCCTGGGTTCGGGTCCGGCTATAATCATGTCGCACGTATTGTATGCAGATTTCCTTTTCTTAAAGGCGTTAACTTTGCTGGCTGCGGGCGAAATAATAAATTTTCCTTCACTTACATGGTGCGGCATAACGATGTTATGATATCATTATTTATCCGGAGATAAGAACAGCAGATATAGGTACATTATTGTGTTGTTAGGACTGTTAATAATGCGTATAACTTGTTGGGTATTATGTCTGCTTATTATTGGGTTAATATTTATTTTGGACTGGTTGTTTTCCGCGGCTGTGCACGCTTTTTTGTAATTTATTTTGTAGTATCTTTATCTATCTATATCATCACGCCAAATCCCTTGCGGGGTAGGCAGTGAGTACAGAGTTCTAATAGGTTCTTTCCTTACATACCTCTCTGGCTTCCTCCTCTCTCATAGTTCGTCTCATACACGCTCGCCGGTTACGGAGACTTGACTTGTCCTTCAGATAATACTCGTAACATCTTTATAAATAGTGTTATCCTCATGTATAAGCTATATTACTGTATCGTTTCATTAAATCCGTTCAGTAGTTTTTGCGTGAAAGAGTAACAAGCCTACATCCATCCTCACAAACTTTTACGCTTGTAGTAGAATTTTGATTTTTCCACTTTTGCGACAAAATTAAAATTTATACTTTACGGAAGAAGTAGTTATGTCATTAATTAATTCGTATGATTTCTCTTTTTTTTAAATAATGATAACCACAAACACCGTCACGTTTACATTTACAAAGCTGAGTGTGTGTGAATGATCTACGCTGTTGGCCGCGGGGCCTTTACAGCTTCACCGGACAAGAGGGCGAGCGTGCAACCACTACGCTCGAGCCAGAAGGGCAAGGGGGCAACTAGCTCAAGGGCGCCTCAAGGAGGAACGGCCTCGGCTTGGGCAGTCGCTATGGGCTAATATACGCCATATTAGGTGTCTCGCCGTGGTGCTCTGCACCGGCCGGCGGGCTAGGGATTCTTCGACCTCGCCTGCGAGGTCGGTGTCTGATCCTGTGTGCGGTATCTGTATCTGAAAGAAGGGATGTAAGAGCATCGGGAGGGTCCGTGAGAACATGCCGGCGGCGGTAGCAGCTGAGGAGGGGAACAAAGCTGGGGTGGCAGAGGTGTATTGTGAATACTCCGTAATACGTGTATATACCTATATTTTTCTGATAGTGTTACGTCCCAGTGTAATAAATAGGGGGAAGCATATTACGTATACACTTATACTTATATACACTACATATGGCTTAGCTCAGTTTCAAACCTTTTTGATTTTTAATGTGAATTGTCCAAAAAAAAATCTCTGACACCCAGGTTTGAACAGATGACCTTGTGATCGCCAGCCGCACTTTGATGATCTTAGTATATTATAGATAGTCAAAGAGAAAAATATGTCTGATGTTTTATTTTTAATTCGTCATCCTAATAAAATAAAGTATGCCGCTTTTAACATAAGCGAATTTAAAAATGTTGTCTTTGTGATCATTAGTCGGTTTGGAACGAGACGATTGCGTGCTGACTCGGTGGTCGAGGTCGTAACTGCAGTGGACAATCGATTCATGGTACCAATGCGGCATAGTATGCGACACTATAAATTGAAATCGAACACAAACTTTTAAATACGTACATTTCGAATCCATTGACGCATGACACCAACAATGCGAAATGGCGTACTTACAGTAACCGCGATGCATCCATGAGAACACGATAAAATCAATACGAGCTTTGTTGAAATGTCAAGTAGTAGGTGTCGCCGCACGCGATTGACACTTGTATCGAATGAATTGAGTGACAATTTTATGTATGAGTAATCGATGCGTGGCGACTTTCTATGGGTCCGTGTAAGTTTCCGATGTAGTGATTCATGAAGCAACAAAATCTTAACAATTTTATTATGATTTCTGTTCCTCGCTATCATAGAAAGGCAAATGTACCTTGTAGACCTCATGAAAAAGAAACTATCGATACACGTAATATGTTTTAAACATAAACTTTAATAATTTATTTTGTTTAAGCTTTATAAATAATCATTGATATTTTTTTTATCTGATAAATTTATTAATCTACAATATAATCTCACCGGGCTTGTCTTTTTTCTCTTTCTATTTTTTATGCATGATTTACATTAATATTAATCAAACTAAGTAGGGTTCTGAATCATAGTCCACCAGAGGCTATGCCCTCTAGATACACGGCTAGACTAAAAGAATGGACGTCAAAGTAAAGTCATGAAGATCATTCATTTATGCGTCACCGGTAACGACTTTACGAAGAGCAGTTGCATTCTATAGGCCGATTTGTATTCCTTTCATCTGCGTAACACTTAGTTCATTAGTTGAAAAAAGCAATGCAATGAATATTCCAAACACTTAATCTAATTAATTAAGCCTCGTTAATTGGCGTAGTTAGTAGTCTACAGGTATACGCCAGTAGGTTTAACGCTTAACTGAACGGGAACATTTTTATCGTCATAATCTTTAGCGTGAGTATAAAATGTAATCACTCTAATTCTTTTAATTGCTTGTGTATAGCGAAGTGGCACTCACGCATAATTGCGAATTACTTGGAAAAAATATGACCTTTAGCTTGCACACGTCTTTTATAATTAAGCCGCGTTATGCCGACACCGGAGGTCTCACTTTATTTTTTTTTACTTGTATGTCCTAATGTCGGTAGATAGGAAATACGTTTTAAGGTTTTATGTATGGTTATCAACGGAATGTCGTGGCATTGGCGCTGTGTATTCATTTGGCTATAAGAATATGAGGAGCCATTTAACTTACTTATCATGTTTAAGACGCAATATATCGTGCGTGTGTTTTACTACCGTGTACATACTTTAAAGTACAATATTTTGATAAAAAGACGGAATGTTCGCTTGAATGGAAGCAAAAAATACATATACCAGCATGAAGAATGTTTAATCGTTAGTAATTATCTATGACAACTAATCTATTATTCAGTCGGGTGAGGAGGCATTGTTACAAAGTTACGCAGATACTGGAAGGTACGTGAGCTACACCGAAATGTTCTATAATCATTTGCAAAATGTTAATGAAAACATGCATTGCAATGTTTTGCTATTATGTATGTCATATCCGGTGACCGGGAACGAATAATATCTAAGTATATTACCAAATCTAATTCTAGTAAATATAAGTAGATATATGTAGACTTGTGTGAGTGTGCGTGTGGGAGTGATCTATGCTGTTGGCCGCGGGGCCTTTACAGCTTCACCGAATAAGAGGGCGAGAATGCAACCACTACGCTCTAGCCAGAAGAGCAAGGGGGCAACTAGGTCAAGGGCGCCTCTAGGAGGAACAGCCTCGGTTTGGGCAGTCACTATAGGGGAGGGCATAAAGGCTAGGTGTCTCGCCGTGGTGCTCTGCGCCAGCCGGCTGGCAAGAGATTTTTCGCCCTCGCGGGCGAGGTCAGTGTCTGATCCTGTGTGCGATATCTGTATTAGAGAGAAGGGAAGTAAGAGCATCGGGTCGGTCGGTGAGAATATGCCGCGGGCGGCGGTAGCAGCTGGTAGGAGGGGGAATCAGGTGCGTGGTCAACTATGTAGAACTAATACTTGTTTTACAAGGACCTATTACTAATGTTTTCTTCGCTCTAAGTACTTGCTAAGATGGGGTGTCTAAAATAAGTCGAAAACAACTTGATTTCTAGCGAATAGAGCCACGGTATCAATAATTCTTGGATTATATGCCTTTTATTATTTGTATTATTCTATATTTTATAATATATATCGTATCCTGTTATTTGAAAATTACAGTTTATGGAATGACGAGCAGTTATTTTCATTTTAATAACCTTTTAATCTTCTCATAGACATACTCTATGCCTTTAATTATTGTTCGACTGCGTTTAGTTGTGAAGCGATAACAGATGACATCGATCAGATGACGAATCACCGATGACAGATAGTCGATGTGAGATGGCGGACGGCGCTGCGTTGTTATTCTATTGGCAACGGGGCAAGCTGTCGGACGTATCGCGGAGCAGCTAACCTCACTGCATTCCATGTGACAAATAATCTTCAACTATTGTGCGTATACTCGCATATCATAGTATACCGGACGAGACCCCAGTGTTATTTCAAGATTTCCTTTATGTTCGGCCACCATGCGGACGACTATGAAAACGAAGATATATCCACCTTTTACCGTTACCAGCACCAAAACGGCCATCTAGAAAACCCAAGCGCCGATATATATTAATGTGCGCAGCAATCGCGTGTTCCTGGGTTCGAATCCGTGGTGGGAAAAAAAGTAGTTAGCCATAAGACTGCCATTTGTACTATTATTATTATTAGTAATGAATTAGTAGTCAATAGCTAAGTTCGATTAAGCGCCACGCGCGGCGGCATGGCCGATGCGAATGATGCGATGGCACTAGACGCGGGCTTACGGTATGTACCTGCTGTGCCAGCGGCGTACGTTCCTGAGTAATAGAGTTGTAATAGTATTTTCTACGTGTTTAATTATAATATAATTATATGACGTGTTTAATTATATGTTATTTAAAAAAATATTACTATTCATGAACTTCCACTTAAAAGGTATCCTATAAGATATTTTATCATAGTTTTTGGTTCAATATAAATAAAAGACAATGTGATAAGTATCAATCTTTAATTAATAACAATGACAATGAATGATTTACTTTGACGGGATTTTGACTGAACTAAAATTACTAATACTAATTAGTAACGTCATTCGATGATGACAATTAGTAAATTATTAATTTCATGATCGATTATCAATATTAGTAATTAGTAAATGTCTCGATTATGTAACTCATTCATAATCACCCACCTCTAGTTTAGTGTTTTTCTGGTGTATAATAGAGCGTTCTATTATTATGTGGCAGGAACGTTGTGGCAGGATTTGTCAAACGGAAGATCTTCCAGCCAGACGGGTGTTGTATCTAGCGGGGTCTGCCACTTCCCCGAGAGTTGTTGTCGGGGGCTTGTATATATGTTACACGTCGTGCAAACTCTAATATCGCGTTCTAGATATGTATGGTGGATCGTCAGCGCCATCTAATGGTAGGTAGTCACAGCTTTGTAGCGATGTATAGGGGTCGCTACAAACTTTATTACATTCTTCATTCCGTCACATACATTCCGTCTCTCCTACATTCCTCAAGCAGAAGTGGCACGAGTATACTGAGAACAACCACATTTTAATGATGTTATTAAATAGGATTGTCTCTTACGGCACCATATTAGAGTTTGGACTGTTCCTGAGAATTTTCCGATGGAAATCCCCCAATAGCATTTTCGCCTAACATTGCGTCTCAATCATGCGTCATTAGACAAATTAACGCAAAAAAAAACAAAATTGCATATGTGAAAAAAAAGGAATCCATTTTTAGTTATGTTGGTGTTGTTTATGCTTTACTTATCTTCAGCTTTTGTGGTAAAAAAATGAAAACTGTACGTTTAACCTTTACTATAATTTTTAAGATTTGGCAGAGTGGGGACAGTAGTAAAGCCGGTAGCATCCACAGCACTCTCTCACAAAGAACTTCTAAATTGTATAACTGTACTAACCACTTAAGTTTGTATTTCTGAAAGACATAAAGAGGAGCTATTATTATTATTTACACTATATTGTGAATTAACTTGTGA
The DNA here is from genome assembly GCA_905147815.2 of Phalera bucephala. Taxonomy (NCBI): domain Eukaryota; kingdom Metazoa; phylum Arthropoda; class Insecta; order Lepidoptera; family Notodontidae; genus Phalera; species Phalera bucephala. Next base: position 20,678,209 of record LR990612.1, read on the forward strand.
ATTAAATTTAATTACAGTATGAATTTGAACTCACAATTTTAAAAACTGTAATAAATTTACGTTAGTAGACAACGATTCAAACAAGGCGGTTACTCAAGCAAATTTGTATCATAACAGTTTAATCTATCTTCAGCCGGAAGACGTCCACTGCAGGTGAAAGGTCTTCTCAAAGATGGCCACGTCGACCGGTTTAATAAAAATACTTATAAAATTAAACTATTTTTCGAATTTTATCGCGGTTTATTTTTGATTTTTAAGTTCCAGACGTTGTCGGGACGTGACGTGACGTGATTATGAATGTGGTTTTTCTTATATAGGACAACCAAAAAGACCAGTAATAACTCGGGTTACAGAATACATAGCTGACCTAAAACACCGTCGCTCAAAGAAGGCTGCAGTCTGTGAACATGTCATAACATCAGATTTGATAGACCACAAATCCTCGTTAAAGTACATCGATTCATACCACGGATGGTTCGCGAGGCTACAGAAATTGAAAACATCCTAATTTCAATAGAGAAGATGGCTGGTTGCTTCCACCGACTTGGGATCCGGTTATTAATATAATCAAATCCAAAACCAATCAAAACCAACAAAAATAATTAAGAAGTTTGAGGGTACCCCGGAACAACTATGCCTTTTAGACGTCTAACACCTCAGTCCTTTCCGTGACCATAGGTGCTGCAAAGCACTCGAAACGTCGGGAACTTAAAAATCAAAAATAAACCGCGATAAAATCCGAAACATAGTTTTGTTTCATGTGTAATATTAGCGTTAATTCTAAATTACTTGACTAATATTCCAATAAATAATAATAAATTCCAATCAATCTGTTCTGAAATTATGTTGTTAAGTAAGTTTTAAATAAACCTGCGTGATTTTCATGGAGAGTGAGTAAGAAATAAACAAGTCTGCACTAATTACGAAATTGTCATCGAGGAAAGGTCTATAAATTACGCTCCAATTTAGATGTAAAATGTCGCCGTCGCGACGGACGGACGACCAGACGTTTTTACAAACACTAGTAATTGCCCATTGTGTACTGCCTTCCTATGTTCTAATTGAAAAATATGTACTGCTCTGCATTCTATGTGCATGGGAACTAAGTGGGAAAGTTCTGTGGCTGATTATGAAGACACAGCTTTCGTTATTACGTACAATTTATTTGTTGCTATAGGATAAGTTTGGAACAAAATGTGTTGTCTCGTCAAGTATATATATAAGTATTTCAAATACTAATGCGAAAAGTCAATTAGTGGTAATTCTGTCGAGCAATATATTATTGGGGGATAAAAGCAATTGAACCCTGAGTCTCCGTAACCGGCGATCGTGTATGAGACGAACTATGAGAGTGGAGGAAGCCAGTGAGGTACATACCTCTCTGGTTATATTATGCTGTATTACAAAGAGTAAACACGGTAGAAGCCAAAGAGGTCTGCAAGGAAAGAACCTGTTGGAAGTCTGTACTCTCTGCCTACCCCGCTAGGAAACTGGCGTGATGATATAGATAGATAGAAAAGCAATTGAACACTATCGGAACTATATCTATCCGTTATTTTATTAAAATTTTATACCTAGTCTAGTTGTGTGAATAAAAATTGAAAAAATAGACTTAAAATGTTTTCAAAAAGCGTTTCATGTTTCAATGTGTTCTGAAATGCTTAATTTTAAGTAGTATATTGAAAAGCTAAAATAATGAAGCAAAGCGAAGTGGAATTAATTTTTTGACTACTCCTTTTATTTTCTGTTCGTTCTAATTAAATTTTAATGCGGGTTGTCAAGACAATTAAAGCGCTCCCCGGTACATCCCGAGGTTTAACCTTGATGTTGACCGAAAAAACACTGATGTACTTAGAACAAGACACATCTATACAGATCATAATGTACTTAGAACAAGCCAGGATACTTATAGGCGTTGGATACAGTGGTGGGAATGTGTGGCGAACATGGTCTCCAAAACAAGGTTGCTAACGAATAAATGAGAAGTTACTCGACTATTAAGTTGTCACTGCATTTAAAACAAAGAAAGGACATTGTCGAAAATTGTCCGCGAAGCAACAAAAATTTGCCCCATGCCAAAATTATTTATCTATTTAAGTAAAATAATGGCAAATATTCGTGTCTAACGGGCAATTTGCAATATAAAACGAACGTTTCAAGGCAAGTACTTATATCGAAGTCGCCGACATCTTTACTGAATGTCAACATACAATATAACCTCATATGTATTATTGGCTACGGAATTATAACCGCAAAATCTAATACTTTTTGTGCAATATTGCGATTCCCCCGTTTGTCCATTTAATAATAAATGCCTTAAGAGAATTTATGGGTGATTTGAAATCAAACAAGTATTTTTTCACTGCCGTTGGTTCTGGGGCAAATCATGTATAGGGGACAGAACACTGTCCTTTATCCGACAACTGAAACTTAATTACGCATTGGAACCTATTAGCCAGGATGGATAGATCAGTGCGCAGGATGCTATTGGCTGTGCCTACTATTGTTCGTCTGCGCGGGCGGCGGCGCGGTCGTGCAGCCTCGCGACCTCGCGCTTATCGCGCGCGCTCTCACGACCACGCAGCGCGTTGCACGACCACGGCCGCAGCTTTCCTTAACTATTTGTGCGGGTGCTCTGCCTTACCTTTGCTTATTAGAACTTAGTATTACTTTTTTAAGTATACACGTACTAGTAACATTTTTGTAGTTTTCTTTTTTAATACTATTGTCATTTTGTGAATCTAAAAACTTCTTAGGTGGAGTGTCGTATCTTTTGCCTTAATAAAATGTTGCTGATAATTCAGGCTCTTTAATATTTAGCACGGAACGATGTGCCGACCATTACCTAGTATGAGGGAAGTATACCATACTTTCCCTTTTCTATAGGTAAGGGACTTAGGTAAACGACACCATAGTTCTTTAAATGTTTGTGTTTGGATTTAAAAGCCTTAATAATTATTAACCTAAATTACCGTGTTATATCATTGTCGATATACCATTGAATAATAATCATAACTCTGTAATTGTGAGTACCGAGTCAATACTTTGTATTTTAAGTACCGCACTTGTACATAAAGATGATTATTACAAAAACATAAAACACGTATCTCGTAAAATGTACATACTAGGAATAGTCAGAGAGGCGGCGTAGGAAACCTAGTATTTGAACGCACATAACTTTATATAATTTTTGATTCAAGCTTTTATTTAACTTAGTATGTTTGTCTTTCTGTTTTTTCGTTTCAAATCTTGTGATCCATTTTGCAGGCACTTGCAGTTATCTCTATCAGATTGATCTGAAATTCGGCATACGTATGTAAATCCGGTGACAACGCAATAATATAAAGATGGTTTGTAATGAAGTCCGAAGGTGGCCATAGGAACGTATGAACTATACAACGTAACCCCCTCGTGTTTAGGCTTGTTAGATTGGTCAGTGTCTGATGATGACGCCGAAAGGTGGCTAATGGGACCACCCAACTACTTAATATAACCCGTGTTTGGGATTGTAGGATTAGTGTGACGAGTACTTTAGACCCGTATGGTGTCCAGGGTCTTACACACCCGGAAAGAAGCCATAGGAACTCCTCAACTAAGCAAGATATATTCGTTGTGTTTTTTGGCTATAAAAGCTTGTTTTTAAAAAGGTCTTTTTTTAGTGTCCGACTACCTTCGGCCAATCCTTCGGTTCTGGCCAAATGGGACGAAGTTTTGCCAGAAGCCGAAGGTTACCAGCAAGCACCGAAATTGAACGAACTGTTACAACTTCCGACTTACAAATGTTTTTAGTAAATAAATATTTTAAATAATATTATTCCAGTGTTATTATTTTTAACTAGTTGTAGGTTATTTTAATCATCTCGTTAAGTTAACACAATCCACATAAGTTGTTGAAAATTTTTGCTAATCATGAACCGAATTTCATAGGGTTATTAAACCTTCAGCTTCGGCTGAAGCTTTTGGCGAGAGCCTGTTAATCGGCTTCGGTTTTGCCAAAAATCAATTTCCGGTCGGACACTAGTCTTTTTAAATTAATATTATTATACAAACTTTGCAAATTCATTTAATATAAACATTAACGGGTGTTGTTGGGGCTGCCACGGTTTTGTAGTGCCTCTGGGATGTTCACAGCGGCTGGACTTGATGGCTTCCATGCCATCATCCGAAAAAGCTGTGCATCCCTCCTACATAGATGGTTACTCAAACAGCATCCTGAAAGTATTATGCGATAGGTGGGACTGCCCAATGCTGGAGCACTGGATACGGCTGCAAGTGCCTGAAGCTAAGTGTGCAGTGCTCTAGTGTGACAGCCACTTCCCATTTACTCATGTTCTTCTTACTATCATTAGTTTATTAAGTTATTATTGACATACTGACATTTATGAACTTTCTAGACTAAAATAAAAGATTTTATTATTATTAAGAATGTGGTGGCGCTATGATCTCGACGCGTATCAAGCAGAATGGCCTTTATTGACAGGGGATGGTGATCGTTGAAGGAAAGAAGGGTAGACCCTTGCCAATCAGTAGGGCACGTTATTAAAAGGTTATTAAAAAAATTACTGTAATATTTATACAGTAAAAGTTGAATCAAAAAGAGTAGAAAGACTGCAGAAAAAACTGACGCGCCTATATTATCTGAGGACATGTACCCACTTTTCGCCGTCAATGTTAGGTCCCAATATAATAGGGGGTGAGTCTATTGCCATTATAACGAGAATAACGTTAGACTCCGGACTGAAAATGGGAATTTTTCTACACAAAGTGTTATATTACTTAGTATATTATAGTACTTAGTAGTACTACTAACTAGTAAGTAATAAACTACCTGTGTGCGACATTTCATCTAAATCCGTAACAAACACAAACTTTCACATTTCTTATATTAGTAGGATAGTCAATGGGAAAAGAGGATATACTGCACTTAAATGCCATTGACTAGTGAGATATTTGTTTCTATAATAAAAATATTTTTTTATGTTATTCTTCACATCTATCTTAAAAAAGTAAACGAAATTTTAATTTTCAAATTTTAATCAACCTTTTTTGTTTTAACCAACCAAACAATTAGAAGGAAAGTTTAGCAGATGCCTAGTACGGAAGTATAGATTTGCAATAGGTTAATAAAATGTAGGCCCTGTTTATTAAAATGCGACTAGTTAGTGCCAGAGAAAAGAATGACAAAACAGATATACAATGTGAAAGTGGAAGGATGCAGGTACCGGGGAAGACCTAAACTATCTTACCACGACCAAATAAACTGAGTCTTATCTGAAGGAAAAGTCAAGAGTCTCCGTAACCGGCGAGCGCGTATGAGAGTCGAGGAAGCCAGAGAGGTATGTAAGGAACCTGTTGGAACTCTGTACTTTCTGCCTACCCGCAAGGGATCTGGCGTGAGATTATAGATAGATAGATAGTTAGTAAAAAATTGACAAAATTTTCATAATCACGATAGGCGTTGTTCAATCAAGTAGTTCTGTATGACTTATTATTGACAAATCTGTCTAAATGTCACATTGTTTGCTGTCGCGTGTCAGTGAAACTTACTGAACAGAGCCTGGTATAAGTGCGTCAAGGATATTATGGCAAGTGGATGACATAGACAGGGGGGCATTGGTGTGAAATTAGGGTTACCATTTAGTAAAATTTTCCTACTTTTAAGGAAATAATTCAACAGGTGGGTCCGCACGTTTACTAATTAAAAAAAAACTTGGGTAAATTTCATAGCAAACGGCAACTTTGCGATTGTCATGGAGTGACATTTTACTTGATAACAGCGCTATTCCGATTTTGGGCGCGAGCCAAAACATTTTTATAGGACTGTATTAAACAGGGCCTGGTTGTTTTAAATCTACTTAAGTACCGTTTCAAACATGAGGAAAATAACTTAAAGTATAAAATGGATTCATTTGACTCCTGAACTCTCAGAATAGCTGTTGTGCCTACAACGCGTTGTAAGCTCTCACGCTTGTCATGTTTTGACATAGATAATATCAGCATAGTTAGCTGTTTTGCCAACTAGCACTGACATCTACGTTCTAGGACAACATGTGATATTTCTAATCAAAATACAACCAGAGAGTGGAAGAAGCCAGAGAGGTATGTAAGGTAAGAACCTATTAGAACTCTGTACTCTCTGCCTACCCTGCAAGGGATCTGGCGTGATGATATAGATAGATAGATAGAAATTACAACCAGAATAAAATAAGCAATCAGCCTTAATGCTAAAACATACATTATTAGTTAATTAACTTAATCAACACCGTCACGCCTATATTCCCCAAGCGGGGTTGGCAGAGGTGTACTGCGTACACCCACTTTTCGCCGATGATGTTAAGTCCCATGTAATAGGGAGCGACCTAATTGGAATATAGTAGGCACAATTCCAGACTCCGGACTGATACTGGAATTTCTTGATAGAAAAACTACATATGTCCGACTTAGGATTTGAATTTCATTCCCTACTAGACTCTCGTTATTCTAGTTAGTCAGTATTAAACATATCTTGTATATTATGCTGTATTACAAAGAGTAAACACGGTAGAAGCCCAAGAGGTCTGTAAGCAAAGAATCTGTTGGAACTCTGTACTCTCTGCGTACCCCGCAAGGGATTAGGCGTGATGATATAGATATAAAGATAGATAGACTAAAGAAAGAATCTTATTTAATAAGATGGAAAATTTCCTTTTTAATTAAATTCAGATTACATTCTCATAATACCACGCTCCCTTGCTATAGAATATAATTTATTATCTTAATAAAACAAAGCTTCTGTGACCACTTACATGTGTATATCACAGACTATACAAAAGAAGTATAGGTTTTTTCTTTACCCATTCATAGATGCTGAGACGTTGGTCTAGTAGAAAACACGAGGTCCGTGGTTTGAATCCTTATAATAATATCAGCCTATGCTGCTGACTGCTGGGCAAAGGCCTTCTCACAAATCGAGGTGAGAGAGATTAGGTCATACTCAACCACACGGACCCAGTGCGGATTGGTGGAGGCAGGTTTGTGGCCACCTGCTGTTGGAACTTATCAAGCCGCCTTTAAGGCTTCGGCTCGGCTTAACGACTACCACATTAAGTGGTAACCGGCACCTACGCCTTAACGTGCCTTCTAAATCACGGAGACGCTCGAATATGAAAATGTCACAAATGGTCACTCATCTCAGGCCGATCGAGTCGAACGCTGCTTAACCTTGGTGGTCGGTAAGAACATCGCGAGCGCATAGCGCTACGAGCGCCTCTCGCACAGCGCTACGAGAGTCTCTGAATTTGAATCCTTGATCGGACAAAAATGTAATGTTGTCTATAGAAAGAAATCCAGTATCCATTTGGAGTCTGGCATTGTGCCCGATACAATGGTGTGCGTGTGTGTGAATGATCTACGCTATTGGCCGCGGAGCCTTTACAGCTTCATCGGACAGGAGGGCAAGCGTGCAACCAGTACGCGGTACAATGGCAATAAACTCTTCCCTATTACACGGAATCTAGCATCGTCGACTCTCTCCACTTTTCTCTCACTTTTTTTCACAGAAAGATTTAATTAATAATTTTTATAAAATTACATTACGATGTCACGTGATGATATAATCACGTGCAATTTTTACAAGTTAGTACCTATTGTATTTTTATTAAGTAGACTCTTCTGATCAGACTCCTCGCAGAGGGTGTCTCTAGGAAAATCTATCTCTAAATGCTTAATGAAGTTAATTAAAACAAGTTTTTATCCGCGATGTTGCTCTGAGCCCCGTAGTCATTAAGTACGGAAGTTGATCTGGCTGAGACGTTTAATACAATCATATCTCCATTATTCTTCATCTCATCTTTTATTATTATTAAACTTCCACGATATTGATTCGTATTGTTTTTTTTATATTTAAAAAAACCGCACACCGGAATAATTCCTGTGTCGTGGGTTGGTTTATGAACATGGATTTTACATAGTCAGACCTTGGTTCAGTGGTTAAGAGCTTAAGCCGCTTCCCCACTGGGTCAAGTTGACGCGGGTTCGGTCCCCGCACGGGACAAATCTTTGTGCGATCGACAAATATTTCTTTCGCTCTGAGTGTTTGCGGTGACTCACGACATAAAAATAAATCTTAGTGAGGGCTAACTTTTTTAAACAAAAGAAAGAAAGAAACATCTTAAAAACATTCCAAGATTCTGATGATGTAAAATTTTTATAATTACTGATATAATAAAATGCATGTTAGGTAACAAATGTTTTAATTTAAATAGTTAGACGTCATATCAGATGGTCGCTTAAGCTCTGTAAGGGCCACCGCACACGTTTCCCGCTGAATGCGCGCGGGTCGCGCGGTATCTCGCGATCTCGCCATTTGCATCCAGTGTCTCGAACGCGACTCATCCAACGCTATATCGCGGGTGTTGCTCTGACTTGGGATATGGTTTACATGGTATGAATTTTATTTATTTATTATATCCACAGACTTGTACTAGCATAATCTAGTATATTTTTAAGGGTATGGGTAAAAGGCCTATAAAGCGGTGGCGCAATTACCTCCATGAATATCGGCCTGAATGGTCATCATTGGCTAAGGATAGAATTATATGGAAGGAGAAGGGGAGACCTTTTCCCAGTAGTGGAACACAATAGATAAGTTAAAAAAAGGTAAAGGTAGTTAGCATTAAATACCCCTTAAGTAAAGTCCAATTATGGGCGAGCACCGCTTAAATGTAAAAAAATCAAATGTGTATGAAACTATATATAAAGTAAATGAAACTATATATAATATTGAGTCCGTAGGTAGTAATGAGTCATACAATGAAGTTATACGAACGAATCATGGATAACCGTCTAAGACAGGAGAGCTTGCTATCCACTAACCGGTATGGCTTTGTTCCAGGCTTGTCCACTGTGGACCCGACGTTTGTAGTCAGCATGATTGTTCAGGAGTTTACAGCTAAAAATATGCCATTATACGTTGCGTTCTTGGATATGAAAAAGGCATTCGACCGTGTACCTCGACCGACAATCTGGTGGAGTCTCCGTAAGAAGAATATCTCAGAAAGGTATGCTGATATCATAGCCGACATGTATAAGGACGTAACTAAGGTAATCAGAACAACAGTGGACCGGAGAAAACCGATAGCAGTTACAGAAGGGGTACACCAAGTTTTAATATTAAGCCCATACCTCCTCTGCTTGGTGATGGATGCCCTTACTGAAAATGCCTAGTCCCTGGTACCCTGGACATTAATCTATGCCGATGATGTAGCGATCTGTTCAACATCTCAGGGCGAATTCGAGCATGCTTTAGGAGAACGGAAGCGCTAGTTGTAGGCAAGCAGCCTCTTGCTTAGTATTACGAAGACCCAATACATGGTGTGTAATGATCCAAATACCATAAACAACCCTCTCATTATTGACGGACAGCAAGTCACTAGGTCATACAAATATTTAGGTTCTATGTTACACTGCACCGGAAATTTGAATTGTAACATACAGCATCGGATAGCGGCAGCCTGGTTTAAGTAGCGGGAAGTAAATGACGTAACCTGTGACAGATGCATGCCCGTTAAGCTTAAGACCTTAGTGTACAAAAGCATGATCCGGCCAGTCTTAACATATGGTAGCGAAACGTGGGACGTAATGCAGCGCCAAGTCCATTCCATTCAAGTCGCTGAAATGAAGACGCTTCGGTGGATGTGCGGGCTGACGAGACTCGACAAAATTTGCAACGAGTACGTTCGCGGGAGTCTCGGTGTTCGCGACATCGCTGATAAACTTCAAGAAAGTAGACTCTGTTGGTATGGCCACGTAAATTTTATGTGGCATTATGTGGGTAATATTACGGCCAATCTGAACATCTCAGGACTTAGACCCAGAGGGCGGCCGAAAATAACATGGGCAGATGTGGTCACACGACATGTTCAACAGAGCGAAGTGGAAGGGGAAAAATTAGGAAGGCTCCACCATCAGATGGGAATAATAATTGCCAAGTAGAGAGAGAGAGAGAGTTAGCCGGTAGGTATGCTATTAAAGTATTTGAGTTCTTAAAGGTGTGATACTTCGTAAAGTTTAAGAGAGAAATAAAAGGATTTCTACATTTATTTTTTATTAGCATATGACTCTTTAAGATGTTGTTCACTTTCCTAGTCAGCAGAACGTTAACCTATTAATATGTTGCCATGCAACTTAAAGTAAATTGCACGATGCTGATGTGTGAATGTTTTTTATCATTCTGTCGAAGGTCGGGACTTTGATGCGATTCATTTACTGTGTTCACAAGCAAACAGTATGTTGCATTGATGCGTCCAAGTGCGTGGTCGTGCGCTGGCAGTAATGACAGGCCGCACGCGCGCGCCGCCTAATTGATAATGGCTGCGGACGTGCGCGGCGCGCATGCGCCATGGGAACCGCGCACGAGCACCTCGGTTACCGCGAGATCGGGGATGCAGCGACGCAATTACCCACTTCAGTACACGTACCTAATGTCTTGAGAACATTATTATTAACTTAAATTATTACTTTTTATTGTGTCGAGTGAGTGAAAATAATTCCTCTACTGTGCAGCGTTCCATAGAACAAACGTATTTATAACTATATTTAGGATTTACTAAATAACTTAATACTGTAAAGAATGAGTTTCTGTCTGTCTTCTCATACATTTTGCAATTCATAAAGTTTAATAACAATGAACATGTTTTGATCAGAATTATTGCACAGATGAAATTTAAAAAGTTAGGCTTTTCGCTAGTGATGTATGTAGCCGATTACTCTCATAACTATAAATAGCAGCTTTTTTGTCGGTTCATCTGATGGATCTTAAATTAAAAACTTTTATTGTAATTTGTAACATATTAAAAAATACTAGTACTTACCAGTACTAAAATTAGTACATAGTAACAATTGCGTCTCCAGTATCAAGTTGTAACGTGTCTTGTTATTTATGGCATATTTATTGCCAGATATATCTATAAACTAAGCAACAATGGACTAACGGTTTATTACCATATTTCATTACTGATCATTCGGTTTTTGTCAACCGTTTTCCTTCGGTCAAACCCGCACCGGTTAACATCATTGCTGGATATCATATGACTGTTGGAGATATGTGCAATAGAGACATATTTATCATACTATTAGCACACAAAAACTTCGTCCTCAATTCATAATAGCATAATTATTTTATTCATAATAAAATAGCTCTAGATATTTAGACATGGTTATCATGCAAATACGGTCAATTTATAGCTGAACCGAACAAAAAATAAAATACGTATGGGCCCATGTGTCAGACACGGTAATTGCATATGGCGATAGAGCATGACGGGAACGCATGTTACTTTACATACATTAGTGTAACTACCATCGTTTAGGAATCACCAATAAATGCCAACTATATTAATTTACGATAGTTCGGCTCTTCACGGACGCCGGTAACTTTAACGTCTAATTAGAAGTCAGAAGGCTAAGCACAAACCATTTGCGTTATAGTACCATTGTCAAGAAATCATGCTTCCACTTTCATCCTTACTTAGTATACTTGCAGTGTAAAAAAGATGGCATATCAACTCGATAGCTTTACACTAACGTGAATCGGTCCGTGCTAAGTCCTCAATTCTTACGCGACTAAGGCTATGCCAATAAATAATGTACGTTAGGTAGGTTGGTATTTCCCCTGGGGAAATACCTACCAATGGTGATCGCTTTGGAGTTTTAAGTGTTACTTATTCATAGCTGTCATTAGAAATACTATGTTATATTAACGATGTTTTTACAAGCATTAATTTAACTGCTTTATTTGTATGCCTGTCTGTCTTTCAGATTCTTGTAATGGATTACAAAATTTGGATTCAATTCAAGCCCTTGCTGAGATCCAATTAAGCTAAAATTTGAAGTAAGTATGTTACTTCAGTGACAATTGAACGATATACTACCATGGAGGTGATTTGATAGATAGATAGAGTACACTTTAATGTGCACCAATATAATCACAGTACAACCGACAAACAAAAATAAAATATTTATTTGAGCCTATTATTTGAGCAATATTTGATGATCACAGTTAATGGAATGTCAGGCAGTTATTGTCATTTTACTAACTCTTAATCTTGTCTATAGACTTTACCTGAGTGTTTAGTTGTGATGCGATGACAGCTGTCAGATGACGACCGATCGATAACAGATTGTCGATGTGAAACGGTGGACGGCCCTACTGTGTGATTATATTGGCAACGGGGCGAGCGGTCAGACGTATCACGAAGCAGCTAACCTCACTGCAATCCACAATTTTTGCGAAAATCTTCAGATATTTTGCTACCAAAATCTGGATATCAAGCGAGATCAGTGTATATAATAATAAAATATCAGCCTATACTGCCCACTGCTGGACAAAGGCCTTCTCTCACTAATCGAGGCGAGAGAGATTAGGTCATACTCCCCCACGCGGACCCAGTGCGAATTGGTGGAGGCAGGTTTGTGGCCACCTGCTGTTGGAACTTATCAAGCCGCCTTTAAGGCTTCCAACTCGGCTTAACGACTACCACATTAAGTGGTAGCCGGGACCAACGGCTTAACGTGCCTTCCGAAGCACGGAGATGCGCGAATATGAAAATGCCACAAACGGTCACCCATTTCAGGCCAACCGGTCGGTCGCACAGCGCTACGAGCGCCTGCTAGTGCCAGTGTACTGGACAAGAACCTAGTGTTATTTTAAGATTTCTATGTCCAGCCACTACGCGGACGACTATGAAAACGAAGATAAACCCACCTTTCAACGTTACCAGCATTGAAACGGCCATCCCGAGAACATGAGCGCCGATATATACATGTATAAAATGGTTGTACAATTAGCGGTCTTATTATTAAAAGCAATCTCTTTCAGACAACCAAGCTATAGGAAGAACACACAACGTAACTCTTCATATTAGGGTTCGTTGGATTTATCTTGAAAAGTAAATATCAATTAATAAGACACATGAACATATGTACAATGCGAAAGTGGAAGGATGTAGGTAATAGGCAAGTCCTAGACTATCTTACCGCGAGCAAATAGACCGAGTCTAATCTGAAGGACAAGTCAAGAGTCTCCGTAACCGGCGAGCATGTACTCGTATGAGACGAACTATGACAGTGGAGGAAGCCAGAGAGGTACGTAAGGAAATAACCTGTTGGTTCTATGTACTCTCTGCCGACCCCTGGGGATCTGGCGTGATAATATTTAGATAGGTGAACATATGTTTAATCTCCACATAAATGAACAGTACATCTTCTTCTTCTTCAGCCGAAAGACGTCCACTGCTGTACAAAGAGGCCTCCAACAACAACGACCAGCTTTCCGCTGTTCTCATCCAACTTCTATCTGCGACCTTGACAAGGTCATCGGTTCATCTTGTAGGCCTGCCCACTGCACGTGTTACGGTACTTGGCCCACACTCGAGAACCTTTCTGCCCCAACGCCGTCAGTTCTACGAGCGATATCACACCGCTAACTTATCATCATTATCATCAGCAGCGTCCCTTGCAGGACAAAGGCCACCCTTAAAGATCGCCAGCATGACTGACTTTATGCATCCAGGCGTTAACCTAAATGGCCAGAGCAAATTACTTTCTTTTTAAATGGTCACACAAAGATTTGTCCCGTGCGGGAATCGAACTCGCCACTATTCAACCCGGTGAGCGTAGCGGCTTAAGCTCTTGACCACTGCACCAAATCGACCGTTAATTTTTCGTCCAAAATTAGAACTGTATAGGAAAATAACGGGAAACCTGCTTGTAATGATACCTTCGTAAAATGTTGTTTGATACCGCAACTCATTTTTTATCGTCGTTATTGTCACGCTTACAATAGGCGTAAATAGTTTCAACAGAATAATTGCCTCATATAAAATCCATCTTTGACCCGGTTGCAACCTAAATGCAAACATTAGGGACACGCAACTTGCAACGACGACTGCGTGTCTGCCCACTTGGACCTAGCATGCAAACCGAGCTAACACGCCGAATAGACGCAGACATAGAGAAAGTACCGCGTCTGCTTATGACAATAAAATACGTAATGAACCGTGAATTTCAACTTTATACTTTAATCGCACAAGTCATTAAATAATATAATTTACTGTCAGCCTCGTTGGTCTAGCAGCGAATAATGTGCTTTGCGATCACGAAGTCCTCGGTTCAAATCCTAGGTCGGACAAATGTAGTTTTTCTATCTAAAATTCCCGGTATCAGTCCGGAGTGTGAAATTGTGCCCGGTATATGGCAATAGGCCCCTCGCCTCCTATTATACGGTGATCGTCGGCAAAAAGTGGATGTAAACAGTACATCTCTGCCACCACATGTGAGACGGTGTTTTTAATATTAATGATACGTTTGCGGCGTAATAAAATGCCGAATAACGGGCGAAGTACTTTATTAGGCGCTGTATACACAAAACAGTACGTACGCACTGGTCTTGTTAGTATCCAAATACTGCTTCCAAATCGCTGAGTCACTCGTAGTATCCGTATATCGTTGCTAAAGTCGCCGTCTTATTCCACTTAGATCGATTGTTCTCCGATTCGATCACTATCGCTTCCGAGAAGAGACTATATCCCCGCGCTCTGTTTTCCTTTTAAATTCATATGAAAGTTCTAGAACGGACGTAAACCCTCTAAGTACATCGAACAATAACCGGCGCGGCCCACAAAGCGGTATTGTTATTACATACCTATTTGTACGGGAACGAAAAGGTACTTGTATAATTAAAGGGGTGGAACCTTCTAGACGTTTCGGCACTTAAGCGCGGATTCTAGATCTTTCTAGACAGATCGCTTGGGGTCCCAAGTGTATGTAATGCATTTTTAAATTAACATTCCCCGATAAGGGGTTTACAAGATATCGGGGTGTATTATAGTCGTAACATTAATATAATTTAAAGTATATATAATTTTTGAAACAAGCTTTGATAGCGAAAACACGGTAAATATATTTTGCTTAGTATAGATAGATATAGTCGTTAGGCGGCGTTCGGGAAGCTACGTAACATCTTCTCGTCAAAAATTCCGCAGTGTCTCAAGACAAAAGTCTTTGACCAGTGTGTGTTGCCAGTGATGACTTACGGCACTGAGACATGGTCGCTTACGATGGGCCTCATAAGAAGGCTCAAGGTCACCCAAAGGGCGATGGAGAGAGCTATGCTCGGGGTTACCCTGCGGGATCGAATCAGAAACAAGGAGATTCGCAGGAGGACGAAAGTCACTGACATAGCACTCAGAATTGCTAAACTTAAGTGGCAGTGGGCGGGGCACATCGCTCGTAGAACTGACGGCCGTTGGGGCAGAAAGGTTATCGAATGGCGACCACGTACCGGAAGACGTGGAGTAGGTAGGCCCCCTACAAGATGGACCGATGACCTGGTGAAGGTCGCGGGTAGAAGTTGGATGCGTACAGCACAAAGCCGGTCGTTGTGGCGGTCTTTAGGGGAGGCCTTTGTCCTGCAGTGGGCGTCTTTCGGCTGAAGAAGAAGAAGAAGAAGATGAGTTCCTATAGCTATGTTTCAGCTCCATCATTAGAGTTCCATAGTATCATATTATTGCATTGTCATTTCAAATTTCAGCTCATATTGTATTTGCAACCGGACGGACGTACAACTTCAATAAATATTGTATAAAAAAATAGCAAACAATTATCTACAAAAAAAGAAGGATGTGAAATCAAAATTATTTTACAAATGGACCGTACTCAATTGAATTAAAACAAGTCTATTAAATATTTTATTCCATAAGGTGTAATCCTAATTTGTGTTTATTAAAAACCTAGTGGTTATTTAACCAAATATGTAATATTATGTACATCTTGCAAATTTAACTATTTAACGTTAAGTAGATTTGATTTACGGCGTTTGGGGTGCCTGTAGTTCAGTATTACAGCAAATATGTTGCGTTCTAAAGGTCAAACCAGTAACGCAGTGACATTGATTTGATAGTAATTTTGATGGTTTTAGTGGTACCAGACAAATTTTGTAGAGAACATATAATAAAACTATAACCGAGCCGAATCTATACATTGAATATTTATTGAAAATTTTAATGGTACATTTTTGTATCGATAAAGAGCCCGAAACATTTTTTGCTGGAATAATTCTGTCTTTTTGTGTTTCAATCATGCAAAAACTACGGAACGGATTTCAATGAAATTTGCTATGGTAATAACTTATAACCTTACTTAAAATAATAAATACTTTTATCTCGGAAACAAGAACCAATCTGGGATAATCGCGGGATAAACCATAAAACGTTATTATTTTTATTATAATTATTAGGTTCGAGCTGCAATGTTACGTTAAGATGCATAATTTTTCCTATACATGAATTCCTACATCAACTGATATTAGACTCAGATTCGTCTCCTCACGAGAAACTCTTCGGTGGTTAAAAGCATTCACCAGAAATTGTGCATACACCTTTGATTAAAACACTCAAACATGATTTCGTGCATTAACTGATGATGCATTCAGGATTGTCTCTTCTGGAGCAAACTCTTTAACGATGAATGGCCCGGACACGAAACTGTATATTCATTAACTTAAGATATCTAAACATGATTTTGATCACAAAAATGAACCGTATATTCTTATGAGAAGACTGACACAAAATGTATTGACGAAACTGTGTTACATATTTAGCTCGCAATGTACCTTTTTTAAATATTATTACGCCACATAACGATCTTTTACAGGGTAGGTAGAGAAAATTTAAATTAGCCATTTTACCATTAATTTTCTTATCAACTAGTAGTTTCTCGTGACTTTGTACCCGGTCGACAACAGCGCCACCTACCGGGTCTATGTTATATGGCCTATGTTACTTCTGGATAAGGTAGCTTTCTAATGGTAAAAGAATTTTTGAAATCGGGTCAGTGGTTTTTGAGTTTATTCATTACAAACATATATTCGTTATCCTCCTCCTTGCGTCGTACTCCTCAGTGCTGAGGGTCGTGATTTTTATGAAGAACTTTAGCTTTGATAATGTCTCTCCATTTGGTCCTATCCTCTGCGACATGTTCCTGTAGTTCCAGATTCGGTAAAGCTGTGACATAGCGTTCTTTGCCATACCAACCCGTCTTCGTACATCTGGTTCGCATGAGCCATTATTTGCAGCAGAGGAGCCCACGTAGACGAAATTGTCCACTAATTCTAGTTTTAATGCTCCCGTTAGCTCCAGCTTGCCTGTGCGATCGATCACCATAACTTTCGCCTTAGCCCAGTTGATGGAGAGTCTGAGTTCATTACTGGCGCTTTCTAGTCTATCTAAAAAGGTACACATCTCTGTTTCGTTCGCTGCGAATAGGGTGGTGTCATCGGTGTATCGTAGATTTGTTATTTTAGTTCCTCCTATGGTGATTCCACTAACCCAATTGGCGCAGGTTTGTCTCATTATATATTCACCATATATGTTGAATAAGATTGGTGATAGAATGCACCGTCGTCTTACTCCTTTTTTAAATTTGAATGGAGCTGAAAGCGCCTTGTCCACTCAAACAACTGCCTGATTTTGGTTGTACAAGTTATTTATCAGTGCTATTAGATGCTGTGATACTCCTAACTCCGAGAGAACCTTCCACAAGTGGCACCAGCTGACGCAGTCGAAGGCTCTGCTATAGTCAGTAAAGCACATTATGACCGGAGGGTCAAACTCGTAAGATTTTTCGATAAGCTGCCAGATGTTAAGTATTTGTTCTCTTGTGCATTTTCCTTTGACAAAGCCTGCCTGCTCCTGGGGGATTTGCCAGTCCATGTAATGACGTATGCTGCTGTTAAGTACGTGTAATAGGATTTTACTGCAATGTCAGATTAGGGCAAGTGTGCGATAATTGTCACATTTTCTAGTTGAGCCTTTTCTATGCAGTGGTAGTATTATTGACTTTAGGCCTTAGGCCAATCTCCGTTTTGCCATATGTGGTTGCAAATATTGTGAAGTGTATCAACACCGTTATCTCCTAAGGCCTTTATGATTTCTGATGTGATTTGATACGGGTCTGGGACCTTTTTATCTTTGAGGCGTGTGATGGCTGCTGTTATTTTCGATCGAAGAATTGAAGGTTCCATTTCAAGGTCATGCCAGTTCGGTATCTTTGCAGAATTTGTGTGTGTTTGGTTGTATAATTCTTCACAATTCTTTTGCCATCTTTCTGCAATGGCCTCTAGATCGTGGATCTGAGTGCCATCTGGATCTTCAATTATCCATGATTTAGTTTTAAATTTTCGTGAAAGAATGCGTACTTTCATCAATAGATCAGATGTTTGATAAGTGAGCGCATGTGAATACATATCAATGTCAATACATATCTTTTCCAAAAAGCAGTTTTTGTTTCGACGGCATTCCTTCTTGATGAAGCTGCAGAGGTTGTTGTACTTTTCCTGATCTGCTCATCTTGTAATCCACCAACCTTGAACTCTTTCCTTTTCTGTATTAGTTACCAGGTTTGGTCCGAGATCCAGATCCTTGATTAACGTACCCTTGTTTTCTTCCGATTTTTAGCTATATCTTTAAGGGTTTCACATATGAGGTTTTAAGTCTTATGCCATTGTGTTTCTGCATCACCCGTGGGAGCATTTGAAGTCAGTTTAGCTTCGAAAGAATCATGTAGGCATGCTCTTTCATTCTGTTCTAGGGCTCTGATTCCAGTATGGCTATGCTTTTTGGTGATTTTTAGCCGAAGAGCAAATTTTGCAACCCGTAAGTTATGATCACTTCCGCATTCCGCCCCGAGAAAGTTTTTACATTCTTTACTGAGGACTTCCATCGGTTGTTGATCAGAATAAAATCTATTTGGTTGCGATATCGTGCGCCAGGAGTGGTCCATGTATAAAGTCGCGTAGGATGGTGTTGGAAGCAAGTGTTGGTGATCCAGAGATTGTTCTCTATGCAAAATTTTATGAGTCGTTGACCACGTTCATTACTAACTCCTAGCCCGAATTTGCCCACAAAAGGCCTTATATCTTCGTCATATATGTTGTTGCCGATTTTTGCGCCTCCCAGGATAAACGTGATTTCGCAATTGGATACGGCATTTAGTGTGAGCTCAAGTAACTGATAGAAAGCATCGATTTCTTACTCTTTTGCCCTCTCAGTGGGAGAATATACTTGCACAATGTTAATAATGCTAGGCTTCGCATTTAACTGCAAGCTGATAATCATATCTGAAACGGGGTTAAGCCTTAGACATGTTTGTTGATATGATTAGGCAACAGTATTCCTACGCCATTAGCACTCTTATCTTAGTAAAGAAGTATAAAGTATTCCCTGAGGGTATTGTAAAATTTACGTTGCCACGCATGTGAGTTTCACTGAGCCCGAGTATTGAAATGTGATGGGTACTTACTTCGTTGTCAACAATGGTTATTTTGCCTAGTTGAAGTAGTCCTCTAACATTCCATAGAACAATGAGGTGTTCGTTCCTAATGGGTAATTTATTTGCAGTATTTGTATCACTAGTAATATATCTTCCGTGGAAGGCCTGGCGTGGAACTTTATGGGAAGCTTCGGTAGCATATTTCACACCACCTGTCCCGGTTACCAAGTGGCGCCGAGTGTAAGTCGGGTCGTCCAACATCCTTGCATCATAAGTACTCATTTATTCATAAAGATTTTACTTGGGAGTAATACTTGTGGTGGGCTACCACGTCTTTCAACAGCAGTATTTTAGAGGATGATTTAGTTAAGGTCACTGAAGCCCCTTTTTGGTCGGGTTACTTAATCGTCGCCCGATATTCGGCTTTTGTCACTCGTTTCGCAACACTCGGAGGCACGTGCACGGTTGTAGGTATTTCCTGCGGACGCGAGCAACACCACCCCCGAAAATATTCGTTATAAACATTACAAAATACAAATCTCCCCTTAATATTAGTGTAGATAGATATACTGGTAAAACTTTTTAAAAAGAAGGTACCCAACTATACTGTATTTTTTTTTATGAGACGGCTTTGGTGGTGTATATGATCACGCTATAGATTTGTTTATATTTTACAAAGACCACCTGTATGTGCTAAGACTGAACGCGGTGATAGATAGATTGTTGATAGAGGTGGATATATAGAATGAATCTGGTAGGAGTTGATAAAATATATTTGATGAACATAAAGTTATCGCTACACGATTCTTGCGGGATAGCTGTTATTCTTACTAAAAAGGCTAAACAGATTTAATTTAAACTTTATATGAAGGAGTCTTACACCGTATAATAATAAACAGGACACTTTATATCCCGAAGAAAAGTACGACTTCTGCGAAATAGCTATTATCTGTTCACACTAAAATGGCTGAACGGATTTTAAAGAAACTTATTATGGAGGTGTCTTAGGTCTTGGAGTAATGCTATCTTGAAAATTCCTACCCACCTATGTCAAATATCAAAACAGAACTGACTTAATACTGCAATTTTGATAATTTATTACATAATTATCTAAAAGTAAATTAAATTTTATGTTTAAAAAATCGAATCTAGTCTTATATTGGTTGAAGTTTTTAAATTGGTTGAAGAAGAGGTTGTTGACATTAGGTATAAATATACAGGCCCCACCTTGGCCTGGCTATCCACCTAGCTGGATAATAAAATTATTGGTATTGTGTGGGCAATGCTAGTTATAATATATCTGCGTAATAATAGGTTTTTGAAATGCATAAGATCGATAAACTGTAAACTCAACGCAACCGTATAACATTATTTCATTGTTTCCTAGGGGTTTGTACCTGCGAAGAAAAACGGAAATTTTCTAGTAGGTTCAGTCGAGCATGTCTGTCGTAAAGAGTTTTTTTTTGGAAACAGTAAAGCCTAGAATTTGGCACACTCATGGATCAATGGCGCGTACACAATTTGATAGCTTTAATTTCGCTTTCTATAAACTAGGTGTGATGGTATGCAGAAGGATTTTGCACAGCAGTGGAACATTACAGACCGATTTATTAAGTTTATGTTTAGTTAACATATAATGGTAACGATAAGCCGTTGCCGAGAAAAAAGGCTTATGTTAGCACTTAATCGACTGTTTATATAAATAATATATACATAGTAATATGGAGATAAGGTTACCTTAGACTAACGTAAAAACAATGAGTATAAAGAGGTAGTAGAGTAACTCCGCTTGCGCCTAATAAAATAGATCGAAATAGGCAGTGGCTGCCTCGTCGAAATAATGAGCGTTGCGATCACGAGGTCTAGGATTTAAATCCTAGGTCGGACAAATATAAGAAAAATTGCCAGTGTGAATCTGGAAGTCTGGAATGGTATATGCCAATAGGCTCCTCGCTATTAGGCACATGGAATGGCAAAAAGTGGGTGTACATAGTAAACCTCTGCCACCCCCGCTTGGGGAATATAGGCGTGACGTGACGTGAATAGGTAATTAGGCTCTTTATTGCAATATCGGCGACCTTTGTTAGAAAAATTTAACAATTATATATTGTTGCCTTAAGTGGTAAGTTGTGAATGCTTCTCTTTTTAACATACAACAGGACTTCTCTCAGTCTGACAGTCGGTCGGATTAACCGTATAACCTCTGCCTTAAAGCTGCCTAGTTATTATCGACAGGATTTATTTATGAGTTTTAAAAGAGCTAGAATTGACTTAATTTTTAATGCGTCTACCCCAGACATATTAATTAGGTAACGGTAAACTTGCACTTATTAAAGAATAAATAAATATTTTAAAGCATTCATGAATAATTCAGCATGGACGATGTTTTTAAAATAAATCCAGATTGACTAAACAGGTTTATTAAATTTATATAAAAAGATTATTTGCTTATGATTACTAACGAAGTCTGAAAGAGTCAACAATAACGAGAATTAAGAGCTATTTAACTAAAAAATACACTATAAGCGCTGAGTGAAAAAATGGTCTCCACGAAACTAAATCAATCAGAAAGTGAAAAAAAAACTCTTTTAATGTACATTTTATGATCTAAGGCTATGAAGTGGTGTTTTATTTTCCAAGATTAATCCATTAGAAAGTAACTTTTTAACCAGTCTGATAGTTGTTCACAATTTATTTGCTATTTTTCGAAAGAACAGCTAATCGGTATATTAAGGAGTTGTTTGGATGTTATTAATTAAAATCAATCACAAATACCCATATTGAAACAAAAATTGATTCTAATTGAGAATACTACATATATGTATGTATGCATTACAGTACAATGTTCCAATGGGTTCTTTCTCTACAGACATCTCTCGCCTGCTCCACTCTCACAGTTCGCTTCATCATTACGTATACCTATCCGTAATAATGAGAACTCTTGACTTGTCTATTAAATAAGACAGCAGTATATTTCTAATCACGGTAAGATGGTCTAGGTCTTTCCCGTTCTCCAAGACATTGACGGGTCGAGACGGCAAGAAGTCTACGTCTATTATGTTACGTTAAAAAAACTGCATGTCCATTTATGTTTTTGGCGATAGCTTAACAACTGGCCGTAATTTGCAACTGCATAAAAATATACGAATTGTCTTAAAATATAAAGCATATAACGATTTCAAACATTATCGGCTAAAATAAGACTCGCTAGTATGAGACGAACTATGAATTATGAAAGTATTGGAAATCAGAGAGGTCTGTACGGAAAGAACCTGTTACAACTCTACACTCTTTACCTACCCCGCATGGGATCTAGCGTGATGATCTATACAGAGAGTGATAAAACTCACAAATATATTATTATAAAAAACTCATTGCCTAAAAAAAATGGTAGTGAAAGTGGTTAATAAGTTAATCGTTAGTGTTAAGTCTAAATTCAACAGAGTCCCATAAAATAATATATACACAGTGTAAACGATAATATAAATCAGTACAAACCAACTTTGAACTTATGAAAATGAAAATTAAACTACAAAATTAAGATATCTGATTGTGTGCAGAAGTAAAACAACTACACTAAACTAAAAATAAATCACTCTGAAATAAAATTATAATTGTAATTTTACTATCCCAATATTCTCAGTTTTAGTCCGGAGTTTGTAACTGTGCCCAGTATATGGCAACAGGCTTGCCCTCTATTACATGGGACTTAACGTCGTCGGCGAAAAGTAGGTGTACGCAGTACACCTCTGCCACACCGCTTGCGGAATATAGGCGTGACGGTGTTAAATTATCCATCTATTCATCACGCCAGATCCCTTGCGGGGTAGGCATAGAGTACAGAGTTCCGACAGGTTCTTTCCTTACATACTTCTCTTTATAATTTCATCAAATGAAAATTAAAAGGAGCAATCATTTCCATTCCTAGTTGTAGACTTCAGATTAAACGGCGTTGTTTTAAGTTGCCTATGCTTGTATTCTTCTACGTCTTGTAACCTATCCTTCACTCAAATGGGACCTAACTGATTTTAACACTTCAGTTATCGTACTACAAGAGTAGAAACAATTCTATTTTATGTAAGTAGTAGTATTTCTATTCAATTGGGTGATATTTATATTTTTTAAATCTGGAGTGGGTATTTTATATTCATAATTTTTTACAACATTTTTTATTTCATTTATCGACAGCTTAAAATTTCTTCGCGCTATGAATGTAGAAAGTAGACATTTATTATGAATTTTAGGTGACTGTCTGACTAAAATATTTACACACTTTTTGTGATAAAGCTACAAAAATACAAAATATAAAATCAATCAATCAATCAATCAGCCTATCGCAGTCCACTGCTGGACATAGGCCTCTCCTAACACGCGCCATTGCACACGGTCCTCCGCCTTCCGCATCCAGTCTGTCCCAGCGACCTTTTTGAGGTCGTCGGTCCATCTAGCTGGGGGCCGTCCTACCTTACGCTTACCAAGTCGCGGTCTCCACTCTAGGACACGCTTGCTCCATCGGCCGTCGGTCCTTCTGCAGATGTGACCAGCCCATTGCCACTTTAGCTTACTGAGTCTGCGAGCTATGTCGGTAACTTTGGTTCTTTGTCGGATTACCTCGTTACGAATTTTATCCTTCAAAGAGACGCCGAGCATAGCTCGCTTTATAGCCCGCTGTGCGACTTTGAATTTGTGGACTAGTCCCACTGTGAGTGGTCACGTCTCAGCCCCGTAAGTCATAACAGGTAGGACGCATTGGTTATAGGCTTTAGTCTTCAGGCATTGCGGTATAGGCGAAGAGAAAACGTGACGTAGTTTGCCAAATGCTGCCCAACCTAATTGGATCCTGCGGTTGATTTCTTTCTCGAAGATGTTTCTGCCAAATCGGATAACTTGTCCAAGGTAGGCATATTCCCGAACAACTTCGAGCATCGAACCATCGACGTAGATCGGTCCCGGCGTGACATGTTCATTAAACATGATCTTGGTTTTATCCAAGTTCATGTCGAGACCGACACCTCGAGAGGCTCCATTTAGGCTATGCAGCATTTCGCTTAACTTTTCCAGTGACTCTGCCACCATGACGATATCATCGGCAAACCGAAGGTGTGAGATGTATTCGCCGTTGATGTTAATGCCCCGCCCAGTCCAGTCCAGCGTCTTGATGACGTCTTCGAGGGCATTGGTAAAGAGCTTGGGGGATATTACATCCCCCTGTCTTACCCCTCGACGCAGCTCGATCGGGTTGGTCTTTTGGTCCTGGAGCTGGACGGTCATTGTGGCGGTATCATACAGACATCTCAACACCTCGATATAGCGCCAATCGATGCCACATCGCTGCAGAGCATCCAAAACCGCCCAGGTTTCGATGGAGTCGAAGGCTTTCTCGTAGTCCACGAAAGCCATACACAGCGGCTGATTGTACTCTTCGGTCTTCTGTACAATCTGCCGAACAGTATGGATGTGGTCTACGGTGCTGTAGCCTTTTCGAAACCCGGCTTGTTCCGGTGGCTGGAACTCGTCAAGTCTTCTGGCGAGGCGGTTTGTGAGTACTCTCGAAAACAACTTGTAGACGTGGCTCAGGAGTGAGATGGGTCTGTAGTTCTTCAGCAAGGTTTTGTCACCTTTTTTGAAGAACAGAACCACCGCACTCCCGCTCCATGCTTGAGGTGTTAAGCCCTGGTGGATGACGAAATTAAAGAGACTCGCTAGCTTTTTCAGGATTGGAGTCCCGCCTGCTTTTAGGAGCTCAGTGGTGATTCCGTCATCGCCTGGCGACTTGTTGTTTTTGAGCTGCTCGAGAGCCACTCTGACCTCGTCCTGGTTGACATCAGGGATGTCTTCCGTGTGGTGGCGTGTGAGTGGGGCTCTGTGGTCGTCAGCGCTGGGTCTCGTGGGTTTAGTCATCCGTGATGCGTACAGGTCTTTGTAGAAACTCTCAATTTCCTTGAGTATCTCGAACTTGGAGGTTACGGTTTTGCCACCCGCAGTTTTAAGTTTCGTCAGATGGGATCTACCTAGCTGGCGAGCGAAGACTTTGGTGCCCCTGTTCTGTTCAATCGCAGCCGCGATGGCGCGGGTGTTGGAACATCGGAGGTCACGTCGCACCCGCTTCCGGATCTTCCGGTTGAGGTTCCTCCCATTTGGCGAAGACGCCTGCGTGGATGACATTTCCCGTCTCTGCCTCATAAGTTCAAGAGTCTCGAGCGAGAGTTTAGACTCTCTGTTACCGCTTTTGCCGGGAAACACCCTTCGAGACACATCCTGTAGCGTTTTGACCACTGTGTCGGTTTTCTCGTCAACATTGCCTTCGGTTTCCAGCAGGTCGAAACGATTTTGAAGCTCCAGTTGGAACTTTTCGGACCCTAAAGCTATTTGAGGCGCAGTAGGTCTGAGAGTAGACCTCATCATGCGACGCCTTTCGGCCCTGAAGTTTATATTTAGAGCGCCTCGGACAAGTCGGTGATCGCTGCCGGTATTAAACCTGTTGATCACGGAGACGTCTCTAAACATAGACTTCCTGTCAGTCATAATGAAGTCTATCTCGTTCCTCGTCACAGTGTCGGGGCTTCGCCATGTCCACTTTCTATGAGGCTTCTTCTTAAAGAACGAATTCATCGAGAAGAGCCCCTGCGACTCCAGAAAGTTGACCACGCCGTGGGGTCCGATTATCGTTTCGCCGCGTTCTTGTACTCCCACTTTGGCATTGAAGTCCCCCATAACAACGTTGTAGTGAGCCTTGGTGGTGCCATGTAATGCCTTGGCTATGTCTTCATACATGGCTTCGGCTATGTCGTCGCAGTATGTCGAAGTTGGCGCATATACCTGTACCACCTTCAGGGTGTATCTGTCGGTGATTTTAATTATGAGGTACGCTACCCGTGTCGACACACTGCTGACTTCCACAACGTTGTTAGTGAGAGCTTTGTTGACCAGGAAACCGACACCGCCCTGAAAGGGCCGATCACCTTCCCGAAAGTAGAACAGGTGGCCTGACTCAAGGGTTATCGTGTCCTCGCCCTGTCTTCGGACTTCGGATAACCCCAATATGTGCCAGTTTATGCGACCTAGTTCTATCTCGAATTCAGTGAGGTGTTGGTCCAGCCGTAGAGAGCGTCCATTGTACGTAGCCAGGGTCAGGTGTTTTTGGTAGCCTTGTGTCGTAGCCCGGAGATTCTTCGTACCCCCTGCCCCGCTGTTACCGCGACCGCTACCGTGGCAGCGGACAGCGGGACTACCGGGAACTGGGGGCCTTTGGTTTAGGTGCCTTATCATGTTAGGAGGTGTTTGGCCTACTATACCACGCTGGCCAGACGCCATAAATATAAAATACTATATACAAATCTTTGTGGTTTTTCAATGCTATGTAACCGACTTTTTGTAACAATTTTTTAAGTGATAAATTAATTAAAAAAAAATGTAACCTAATCTTAAAGTAGTTTGTTCTAAATCGGTAACTGAATCGATTTGAACTATTTTTTAAGTTATATTTATTTAATTATTAAAAAATTGCTGCTCCACGTTCAGTCCGCTGTATTAAATAAAATTTAATTATTATTCAATTATTATAAACACTGATCAAATAGCCTAAAAACTATAAACACGGTAATAAGCCCACTGCTTGGCACTTCGAAATTAAAAATGGACATTTAGCATAGTTTTAATTTTAATATTTTGGTCGATTACAACTTCATCAAGTATAAAGTCTTAAATGTGTTTACTTTAGTGGACCATTTGTTAAGTTAATATTTTAAAACCTCTCTTCGCGTTAGTAATTATTCCAGGATCGTGGGCGTATTTAATAAAATTAATTTAACAGACAAAAAACCCTGACTGAACTCAAACTCAAACTCAAATAATTTATTTTGTATAAGCCTTGCAGGGGCGCTTACAAATAGTCAATTTACATTTTTTTTTTGAAATCTAATTTAACTACAAATCTACCACCGGATCGGAACGCGACCTCCACTGAGAAAATCAGCGGGCTTGTCTTTTTTTATTTAATTCTCTTTCTCTTTTTTCCTTTCAATTTTTTTATCATATTGTGTGAATGCAATGTTAAGGTTACAATTAAATAGCTTACACTCTAGCTCCGGTGTGATGCCGTACGACCTAGATATGAGACTAATAATGTTATTTATAAAGAGTGTCTGAAGGATTCCAGATGGACCAGTCCCCACAAGCAGCACCCGTTCACGAGTATGACTACTGGAATAGCCATTACTCCCCTCGACCATATTGGAGGGAAGGGAGTGACCCGCGCCAGACAGCCACCGCAAACAAAGACATTATATTGAGCATGACCAAAGCAGAACCCCAGAGACGGTGATCAGATAGGGTCTACAAAGCAGCAATACCTCAAGCTCGTCAGGCACAACACGCTACGCTTTAACATAATACGCTTTAATTTCAAAAGAAAAATTAAATAGCAGTGCTAAATAATATGGCACTTCAATCCCACGCGGTCTTATCTTCTATGTTGCTGTATCCAGGGAGCCGGACGACCTGCGCTCAAATATTCAACTAAGTCGTCGTCTAAATGAATAGTGCTATTTATAAACATGATCACTAATATAATAATAAAATATTCCATGTTTGTGGCACCGAATAGGAGACTAACATAAATGTGAGCAATAATTGAAACATTTCGAACAAAAGCGTGTAGAGCAACCGTTAATCGCCCATATGCCTAGTGCAGTGGCCTTTGCCGACATCTGCTGTTTATGAAAATTGAAAAAAAAACATCGCTTTGAGAATTCGATTGTCCTTCCACATTGCTTAGTAAATGCCAGTAAAGTGGTTCTTTAATAATATCATTAGGTACATACACTACAATGTAAGACAATACAAAAGTGTGTTGTGTCTCAAATACAGAAGAAATGCTAGATTATACAAGTTTCTAGTTTTAAGTTGTTGCTAGATATGCCTTTAACTAATACAAGGGTGTAATGTAGTAGCGTAAGCCCTACACTACAAAGGTTTATAGAACTTTTAGCTAATATAATAGTTGGTCCTACTTTTGATAAACACTAAACTGTTGCTTGTATTGCTCATTTTTATCTGTAATTGTTTGCTAAAAGTGAATTTTGATAAAATGAATACCTATTCATTACATGTACTACGCATCTGGTCCATAGTGATAATACCTGCTGGTATATTTTACTATATCCATTTGATATCTTCTAACAATTTAAAGAGTTGAATGTGACACCGTAAAATTACCTATCGAAGATATTTTTAATGTCTGCCGTAAAATAGGAACAGTGATGTTATATTTTATAATTACTAATTGTTATTGGTATTCAAATGGATATTTAATCTGCTATCAATTTTAGTAATATGCGATCAAACGTGAGTTTAGAAAGGCTTTAGATAAAAAAAAAACATCACGCTTATATTCCTCAAGTGGGGGTGACAGAGGTGTACTGTGTATACACACTTTTTGTTGACGATATAAGGTCACATAGGGGGCGAGGCTATTGCCATTATACTGGGCACAATGCCAGACTCCAGACTGATACTGGAAATTTTCCTATAAAAAAATACAATTTGTCCGACTTAAGATTCGAACCCAGGACCTCATAATCATTACGCGCATTATTCGATCATCGAAGCTGTCAATCGAGGCTTAACTATTAATTTATAGTCTACTTACACGATTAACTTTTATATTACAATAAAATTTCCGCTTAGCGCTAGCCGATGTTGCATGTTTAAGTTTTGTATAATAAATTATATATAAAAAAGGTAGCTAATTGGCTAGTCTCTCCATAAATTCATTAGTTCTAAGTATTATAGTAATTAATTACAACTACATACGGAAAATTATGTTCGGTCCATGTGAGTTCGGTTCTATGGTACTCGGGTGGCCACGTTACTCTGTTGACAACTTTAGGAAGGATTAAGGGAATGAACATTTTGCTTCTCTTTAATCTTACTGTTATGTCTTACGATTTAGCGCAGTGTGTAAGAGCTTTAGCCGCTCTGCCCACTGCGTCAAATAGTCGCGGGTTCGAGTCCCGCACGGGACAAATCTTTGTGTGATCCACAATTATTTGCTCCGGTTTGGGTATTTGTGTTTGTGAATTTTCATGTTTGTAAACGCACCCACGACACAGGAATAAATCCTAGTGTGGGGCTACGTTTAAAAAAAAAAAATATGTTTCCTTGCGACACAGTTTTGACTAAAACAGGCATTATCGTACCCAGTTCTATCTATCTATATCATCACGCCAGCTCCCTCGCATTACAGAGTTCCAACAGGTTCTTTTCTTACAGACCTCTCTGGCTTCCTCCACTCTCATAGTTCGTCTCATACACTCTCTCCGGTTACGGAGACTCTTGACTTGTCCTTGACCCAGTTGTATAAATATTAAAATTTGGTTCCTAATTAAGATTTATGTATTTAGAAGTTCTTATAACCGCAAAGAATTTAGTGTAATAATATAGATAAATAGAGTTATAAGAACACACCGGCGAATAAATAGCAAAATTATTATCTCTCAAATTAGACTGAAATATCATTAGCCACCATCTACAATCTACATACAGTTGTACAAGGAACTTTTGGCCCGCGGCCAAAATCGGAACTAACGCTGTCATCAAGTGAATTGTCAATTTGTTACAGTGGCACAGTTTCCGTGTGCTATAAATTTTACTCATGGTCTTTTTGTAATTAGTAACATATTAAAATATTTTTTTTATTTATATTTATTCATTAATTATACCTGGAAGTATGAAAATTTTACTAAATGATAAACCTAATGTCCGCCTCGTTGGTCTAGTGGCAAAGCGCATCGCTTTGTGAGCACGAGGGTTCAAATCCTAGGTCGGACAGGTGTAGTTTTTCTAACGAAAACTTCCCAGTAAATTCCGGAGTCTGGAATTGTGCCCGGTATATCGCAATAGGCTCGCCCCCTATTACATCGGCGAAACGTGGGTGTACTCAGTACACCTCGGCCACCCCCGCTTGGGGAATATAGGCGTGACGGTGTTTTTTTTTATAAACCTAATTTCCCACCAACGTCCAGGGGCCATGTCAAGGTTATTCACCGGCCAAAAGATCCTTGTGGCAGTATACTTATGTATGTACATGCGTCGAGGTGCTAGAAGCATTATTCAACAAAAAAGTATATCGGCCGGATCGTTACTTAATTCAATAATATATATAATAATATCAGCATATACTGCCCACTGCTGGACAAAGGTCTTCTCTCACAAATCGAGGTGAGAGAGATTAGGTCATACTCCACCACGCGGACCAAATGCGGATTGATGGAGGCAGGTTTGTGGCCACTTGCTGTTGGAACTTATCAAGCCGCCTTTAAAGCTTCCAACTCGGCTTAACGACTACCACATTATGTGGTATCCGGGACCAACGGCTTAACGTGCCTTCCGAAGCACGGAGATGCTCGAATATGAAAATGCCACAAAAGGTCACCCATCTTGGGCCGACCGAACGCTGCTTAACCTTGGTAATCGGTAAGAACACCGCGGTCGCACAGCGCTACGAGCGCCTCCTTTAATTAAAGACATAGACTAAATACAACTATTCTTAAATTCCGTAGCAAACAAATAAGTCTAAGCGACGCGACACTTTGTGATAAGCTAAATGATACGAGCGCTACGAGCGTCTCCTTTAATTAAAGACATAGACTAAATACAACTATTCTTAAATTCCGTAGCTAACAAATAAGTCTAAACGACGCGACACTTTGTGATAAGCTAAATGATACGAGCGCTACGAGCGACTCATTTAGTTAAAGACAGACTAAATACAACTATTCTTAAATTCCATAGCAAACAAATAAGTCTAAGTGACGCGACACTTTGTGATAAGCTAAATGATACGAGCGCTACGAGCGTCTCCTTTAATTAAAGACATAGTCTAAATACAACTATTCTTAAATTCCGTAGCTAACAAATAAGTCTAAACGACGCGACACTTTGTAATAAGCTAAATGATACGAGCGCTACGAGCGACTCATTTAGTTAAAGACATAGACTAAATACAACTATTCTTAAATTCCGTAGCAAACAAATAAGTCTAAGCGACGCGACACTTTGTGATAAGCTAAATGATACGAGCGCTACGAGCGTCTCCTTTAATTAAAGACATAGACTAAATACAACTATTCTTAAATTCCGCAGCTACTAAATAAGTCTAAACAACGCGACACCTTGTGATAAGCTAAATGATAGTGCCTGTTTTTAAAATTTAATGTGTTTCATTATATTGCGATCACATGGGAATATCACTGTGTGTCAATGATTTTTTTTAATAACGTAGCCATACACTACGTTTTATCCCTGTGTCCTGGGTTCGTTTATAAACATGAAAATTCACATTCACAAATGCCCAGATCGAAACAAATAATTGTGGATCACACAAGGATTGGTCCCGTGCGGGAATCGAACCCGCAACTATTAGACACAGTGGGCGGAGCGGCTTAAGCTTTTATCCACTGCGCTAAATTGTCCGTCATATTAAGATGATTGATTTTAATAAGAACGGTCTACCACCATTCAGGTCTGCTTATATTAAGTTACAAAAATATATTTGAATATGAAATTCTAGCAGAAGCAGAAGCAGTGATAGCCTAGTGGGTAGACCGTTGGACTGCAAAGTAAGAGGTCTCAGGTTCAAACCCAGGCACGCACCTCTGTCTTTTATAAAACATGATCGTTTTAAAAAAAATATATCATTTGCTTTAACGGTGAAGGAAAACATCGTTTGAGAGGAGACCTTCTCAGTTTGAGAGGAGGCCCGTGCCCAACAGTGGGACAGTTTCTTAATATTATTATATAAAATTCCATATTGTCTATATGCATAACATTAAACTAACGGATGGGCGATTGGTCAGACGGCTTGGTCCTGTGGTTAAGAGTTTTAGTCGCTCCGCCCTCTGGCTCGCGTAGTCGCGGGTTCGATTTCCGCATGGGACAAATCTATGTGTGACCCACAAATATTTGTTTTGGTCTGGGTATATGTAAATTTGATGTTTGTAAAACGCAACCACGACCCAGGAATAATTACTAGTGTGCCCCACACTAAAAAAAAAACATTTTATTATACAAGTCAAATATACAAAATAATATGTATTAGATTTAGCTTATGTGGAAGAGTCCTCATAATTGATTATTGCCACTAGCTTACTTTGGACGCAAACATTCCTAGAAACCTTCCGTGTCTGAAAAAACTAACTCGTTTTTGAAGGTCTCTATTGCGAAGTCTAGTCTATGCACTAGAGCGTTTTAGTGATGGCCGTCGTAAGGAGAAGTCGATAAAAAGAGACAGACCCCTTGATCCAGTGGTAAAGAGCTTAAGCCCCTTTGTCCACTGGATCGAGTAGTCGCGGGTTCGATTCCTGAAAGGGACAAATATTTATAGGTCACATAAATGTTTGTTTCTGTTTGGGTCTTTGTAAACGTGAATATCAGTTTGTAAATGCACTCACAACACAGGAATTATTCCTAGAGCGGTTCAATTTAAAAAAAAAAGTTGCTAAAATGATGATGTCGAATAAAGAGAAATATTCATTAAAGACAAACAATACCCTAAACTTGTCTATATCGTTTTAAAATATATAAAAAACTACTCAAAAATATATAAATCTAGACTCCATTACTGAGCATAATTTATATTTTATAGTATTAAATCACAGTATTTTTTTATTTTTTTCATTTATTTGCGAAATAGCCTTCAAGACATCGAAAACCAAGTCCAAAGCAAATTTAATTTAAAAATTAATACTCAATTTAAACTTATAAATTCTAAAGCCAGATCACGGAAGGCTAGATTGCTCGCAAAAAAACATATGAGGTGTTTTTTTTTCTTTTGGCGTCTTTATGACTATTATTAGTATGCAAATGAGTGCAGTCGTCTCACCGATGTAGGTGGAAGTGGCTGCGTCGCTCTCTACCGTAGACATGGATAGATATAATGCAGCATGACGGCTTGTCTGTCTTTCGGCTAATTAGCATGATTCCGGATACGTATCAGTGTACACTGTGTGCGAAAAGTTTATTTTATAACTATTTGTACCGTCAGGTGAGATGGATTATCTTTTGGAATATGGGGTCTCGGCTTGGGTGCAAAATGTCTTGATATCGATTGAGGTAATATCATGTAAATATATTTACAAGAATAAGATAAAAATCGCTCGTAGCGCTGTGCGACCGCGGTGTTCTTACCGATTTCCAAGGTTAAGCAGCGTTCGACTCGGTCGGCCCGAGATGGGTGACCGTTTAAGGCATTTTCATATTTGAGCGTCTCCGTGCTTCGGAAGGCACGTTAAGCCATTGATTCCGGCTACCACTTAATGTGGTAGTCGTTAAGCCGTGTTGGAAGCCTTAAAGGCGGCTTGATAAGTTCCAACAGCAGGTGGCCACAAACCTGCCTCCATCAATCCGCACTGGGTCCGCGTGGTGGAGTATGAACTAATCTCTTTCACCCCGATTTGTGAGAGAAGGCCTTTGTCCAGGAGTGGGCAGTATAGGCTGATATTATTAAGATAAAAATGTTTTCTATATGGTACCGTTTCTATATGCATCATTAGCTTTCTATAAGACATTGCAGGGCATAATTCGTCACGGTCCTGTGTCAACGTATGTCGAGTTCTTCCTTCAACTCGATATGTCATCTACCCACGAAATTATTGTGGTATGTATTCCTAAAAAATAGTCTCTGAAAGGCATTAGATGGATAATTCCAGTAGATTTTATTAATCCACCACTTTTCTGTATTGTATTCCAAGTCTAGAATTTCTTGTTAATGATTATAAAAACAATGCTATAAGATTTACAATGTTCTTGAGAAGACAATACAATATGTGAGAATCAACAACAATTCTATATTGTTGCCTAAATATTCTTAGGTAATAATCAGGCTACGAGCCTAGGTTGAAACAGGTTTGCCTGGTATTCGTAGAGCCGACGGAGAAGGTCATCTAGTATTTACAGCCGAATTTATTGTAATTATCATATGCATATATTCATTTTAATAAAGAATATCCATGTTATATGTAAAAAAAACTTTTATCTTAAAGCGTTTCAAACTTGATCCAACATCCTCTGTAGATTGTGCGTAATAAAATAATTTGAAGTAACATTTGACCATAGAAACATCCATTCTAATATTATAAATTCAAAAGGAACTCTGTTTGTTTTTTTTTTGTTACATGCCCAAAGAGCTCAACAGATTTTGATCAAATTCGGCAAGGTCATAGATTTTATCCGGGGAAGGACATAGGCTACCTGTTGTCTCAAAAAAACACCTTAAGGGTGTGAAATACACGCCTGAAAATAACGCGAACGAAGTTGCGGGAACAGCTAGTATTGTATAAATTTTATACTTATGTCAACCTTTAGACTATATCTACGTAATAGTGTGTCGATGCCCAATATAAACTTGCATTTTTCATAGATAGAGTTCGGCAACTGCAGCCTGCCAGTTCTGCGGAGATTCTAGAGATGATCGTGCGCCTGTGGTACTTTTTTGAATTTTGATTATGGTATTTGATTTAAAACTTTAAATCAATAGAAGAGAAAACCGTCTTGATTGAGGTGTGTTTGTAGAACTTTGTCTCTTTGTATTCAAATATCTATCTGTATCATCACGCTAGATCCCTTGCGGGTTAGGCAAAGAGTACAGGGTTCCAACAGGTTCTTTTCTTA
This sequence comes from Phalera bucephala, assembly GCA_905147815.2. Lineage (NCBI taxonomy): Eukaryota > Metazoa > Arthropoda > Insecta > Lepidoptera > Notodontidae > Phalera > Phalera bucephala. The sequence goes on from LR990612.1 coordinate 20,713,183, forward strand.
CAGACCTCTCTGGCTTCCTCCACTCTCATAGTTCGTCTCATACACGCTCGCTGGTTACGGAGACCCTTGACTTATCCTTCAGCTAAGGCACCGTCTATTGGGTTATGGTAAGATAGTCTAGGTCTATTAGAGCAATAGATATATTATAGTATTAATAAATAAAAATATTTGCCCTGTTAAGAAACTGTCCCACTGTTGGGCACGGGCCTCCTCTCGAACTGAGAGGGTTTGGGTCCACGACGCTGGCCCAGTGTAGGTAAGCGAACTTTACACACCTTCGAGAAACTCTTAGGCATGCAGGTTTCCTCATGATGTTTTCCTTCACCGTTAAATCAAGTGATAGTTACATTATAATACGCACATACCGTCGAAAAGACGAAGGCGTGCCTGGGTTTGGACCCGAGACCTCTGACTTTGCAGTCCAACGGTCTAACCACTAGGCTATCACTGCTTTTATTTTTATAGTAATAGTACCCACCATTACTTTTATAGTAAAAAAAGTTTATTATAGTAAAAAGTTGTACATTATTTTCATCCAAGATGAAATCAAACTCATTTGATGAGATTCAAAATTAGGGTATAGAATTTTTCATGAGGGAAGGGTACTGTGACAGTTGTAAGTGATAATGAAAATTATACTTTATACAATGGCAATAAGAGTCATGACCCATTTCTATACTTATAGTTTTACACTTTAATATCATTGCATTAAATATTAATTTCGTTAGGCACTTAGAACTGTCACTACCCAGCGTATGTGGAAAATATTATAGTAAAGAGGTTGTTATTATTATGTCGCTTTAAGATAAAAGATTTTGTTTTATTTTCTTACGTTTGTAAACACGAAACAGTGTCATTGCGCAACCCTCTTCATGTAAATCAACTGACCCGTATTTGTAATGTCATTGAAACACAGACAAATAGACCACCTGGTTTTGATCGTATATCATAATTTCGAGAAAGTAATTCTAGCTTTGTGAACCATGAGTTTCTACGGTTTTGTGGTGTATCCAAAAGAATGTAAGTAAATGGGATTTCATTTTATTATTTTTCCAACTAGTAACTGGTTACATACATAACATCAACATTGTCAATTATCACAGAAATGGTGGTCAGAGCTTACACACACACAAAGCCACAACCGCACACACACGCACACACGCACGCATGCATTCACGCACGCACGCACGTACGCACGCACACACACACAGTTAGACATCGATAAGTAATTTATTATATTCCCCAAGTAGGTGTGGCAGAGGTTTATTTTGTACCCACAATTCACTGACGGTATTAGGACTGGTGGATAATATGCCCATACCGGGCACAATTCTAGGCTGCTACGGAGATTTTTTTTTTTAAAAACCTTAATAAGAGGTTTGTGTGTACACTTTTATTTTACACTAAACTTATCAATTTTATTTCACATTACTACTGCTACTGCTATAACATTGTTTTTTTATACTCCAAGCGCAAAAGGAAGTATATGAATTCGAGACTTAATATTTCGAAATATAAATGTTGTCTCTGTATTTTAGGATATAGTAAAAGAATACACGATTAAACGAAATTTTCTCGATAGAAAAACAATCCAAAGTCGTCTCTATTACTTTTTATTTTCTAATTCAAACGCGAAACATTAAAGAACTAGTCAATAAATAGAAAGTACTTAAAACATAGAGAGAAATTGTAGCAAAGTTCTTGTATAGCAGTTTTTATTTCATTGGGTAGTGTTTTAAAAAGGTTTTAACTTTTTTTTCGCCTGTCTTTATATTATTATTAATTTGTAAAGTAATTCCATCACTGTCTCTTTTCCGTTCGAAAAATGATCGATTGCCGTAGGCCCTTAAGATGCCACGAAACTCTATTATTGGCTAAAGCCATTCGTCTTATAGATACTGCCAATAAATAACAAGATTATGAACTTAATACTAAGACTATTGTGCTAGAAGTATCTACATCATAAATAAAAAGGTGTTGAGTTTCTTGTAATAAACAAATAGAGCTAGAGCTATGATCGGCGTTTCTATTGACCGAATCAGGAATGCGTGACTAACATAGCCTATAGGATTAGTAAGCTAATGTGGCAATAGGCGGGCCACATAGGGCGAAGATCGGACGGGCGTTGGGGCAGAAAATATAAAGCGTGGGGACCGCGTATTAACAACCGCAGTGTGGGACGGCTGCCTGCCAGATGGACTGACGATCTTTTGAAAATCGCAGAAAGTTGTTGAGGCAGGTGGCATCGGACCGGTTGCGCTGGAGAGCGATCGGGGAGCCCTATGTTTAGCAGTGGACGAGTATAGGCTGTGATGATGAAACAAATAAACACTTTTTTCAGTAAAGGATTCAAACCCCTCGTAAACCAACTGGCACCATGGGCCTCGCTTTGAAATAATGACATTGAAATTACGATTTCTAAATAAAAATGTAGTCATCATTATACCTACCAACTTAGTTCATTATTACTAGATCCAGACAGACACTAATTTGCATTTTAACATTTCTTTATTCTCAAGGTTCCTTTTATTTCGCGATAGACTTGAAATATATTCTGTTAGTAACTAATGCGAACATTTAATTTTTATTTTGCGTGTAGAAACGCAGCAACGAAACACTAGGGAGAAACTTAGTGAAAATTAGTTCACTATATTTTGTTGGGTATATTTGGTAAATGAAGTCCTCCGTAATTATATTGAATTCAACATTGAATTCTTGAGAGACCGTAAATGTTGCATAACAAGACCAAATAACAAACTTTTAAAAACAATCAAAAACCTGACAGCGTTAAATATACTTAATTAACTGATAAAAAGAGATCGTTTGGGCGATTGGAGAGTTAATAAAAGTTAATAAAGATGTTAGTTAAGTTTTTTGACTTATTGAGCTATTATCAAAATTTATAATATAAGGTACATTTTAAAAATTCTTTTTCAGATTAAAAAAATACATTGCGTCTGCATTCTTCAAGCCGGTGTGGCAGAGGTGTATTGTGAATACCTACATTTTGCCGACGATGATATGTTGTAATGTAATAGGGGGCTAGCCTATTGCTATTATAGCAAGGAGGCCAGGCATAATTCCAGACTGCGGACTACTACAGATCATTTTTCGATAGACAATTCCCTATATTTTTGCCCAATCTAGGAGGCGAGAACAGAGGACTTCGAGCCCATGCGCGGCACCAATGGGGCAATCCCCTTTTTTACAAGCTTTTATTTAGCTTGCAATGTTTGTATGTCTCTCTGTCTGTCCGTCTGTCTTTCCTATTCAAATCTTGTGGTCCTTATGTTAAACACTTGCGGGTATGCGACCGAGATGAAATTTGGCTAAGGGATGTAAGTTTGCCGACAATACGGTAGGTACCATGGACTTGATTTGATAACGGGGTCGGAAGGTGGCCCTAGCAACATGTCAACTTTAAAATATAACACCCTCATATTTTGGCTTGTTAGATTAGTATTGACAAATATACAACCAGATGGTGTTCAGTGTCTAATGATGAAGCCAAAAGGCGATCAATGGAACTACCTAATTGCTCCTGTAACCCCGTCGTGTTGAGCTCGTTGGATTTGTCTTGATGAGTATCTACTGCAGACTCGGATGGTGGGCAGGATCTGATGATGGAGCCAATAGAAAGCCATAGAAACTCCTCAACTAAGCAAAATATCTTTGATGTGTTGTTGCTGAACTGGTTTTTATAAAAATCTTTTTAAATAATATTGTTGTAATCCATGGAAAAATATATCTTTTGTAAATATAGAGTAAATGACAACAATCTACTCCATATTCACATGTCATAGGTGTATCAGCCGTAGTGATCCTATTCCTAGTTTTTAATTGTTTGCATCGATAACTTTATAAGCTTCAATTGTCTCTTCTAGTGGAAAAGGGCTGCCTCCTTGTTTATCTATTCAATAGATGAAGAATTTCATATACACGAGTGTATATTCGACGGACGGCTTGGGTTCAGTTTAACCCGTTACGCCCACTGGATCCAGTAAACGTGGCTAAACAAATCGATTTGTGACCCATAAATATTTATTTCGATTTGGGTGTTTGTTCATCTAAATATCTATCTATCTATTTCCTCACGCGAGATCCCTTGCAGGGTAGGCAGACAGCACAGAGTTCCAACAGGTTCTTTCCGTACATACCTCTCTGGCTTCCTCCATCTCATACACGCTCGCCGGTTACGGAGACTCTTGACTTGTCCTTCAGATAAGACTCGGTCTATTTGGTCATGGTAAGATAGTCTAGGTCTTCCCCGGTACCTATATCCTTCCACTTTCGCATAGTATCTGAATTTCAAGCTTAGAAATCGATTCGTACGAATTTAACTCGCACGAATCGTGCAAATAGATATGTTTGTGAACACTTCCACGACACAGGAATAATTCCTAGTATAAGACTACGTTTTTTAAATACAAAAAAATACGTGTGTGAATACTTTAAATCTTCCACAAAGGTTTCGGTTTTACACTAGTAGTAGTAAAGATATTCTATATCCATGGGTGTATATGGAGTTGAATTAGAAACAAGATTTTGTTCGTCGCCCACGGCTAGTGGTCAGAATCTCGTGTAAACACAGCCGCGTTTAGTTAGCCCGTTGGGGTATAGACTCCTCGTGGCTAACGTATGAAAGGTTATGTTGTGGCCATACTGTGCGGGATTTACAACGAGAGTGATAATAAAAAAAACATACCGTCACAACTATATTGCCCAAGCGTGAATGGCAGAGGTGTACTGTGTAAACTCACTTTTCGCTGACTATGTTAGGTGCCATGTAATGGGGGTGCGTCTATTGCCATATACTGGGTACTATCCGGACGTCAGCTACATTTAGCGACGGACGATTTAGCGCAGTGGTTAAGAGTTGAGCTGCTCCGCCCACTGTGTCGAATAGTCGCGGGTTCGATTCCCGCACGGGACAAATCTTTGTGTGATCCACAATTATTTGTTCCGGTCTGGGTATTTGTTTGTGAATTTTCATGTTTGTAAACGCACCCACGACACAGGAATAAATCCTAGTGTGGGGCTACGTTTAAAAAAAAAAACAAAAAAAAAATTGGCGAACTTCGAGAAATTCATAGGCATGCAGGTTTCCTTACGATGTTTTCCTTTACCGTTAGAGCAAGTGATAATTCATTTTTAATACGCACATGTTTTGGAAAAGCCAGAGGTGCGTGCCTGGTTTTGAACCCGAGACCTCTGATATTGCAGTCCAACGGTCTCAGCACTAGGCTAGCACTGCTGTTTTTTATACCTAGAGTAGTTTTGCTTTAAATTTCATAATAAAAACCTACGCTTCGTATTATTAATAAAAATGAAATATATTTTAGATATATCAGTCTATAAAAATAAACTATAATCCTCATTCCATCATTTATTCAATCCTCTGAATAGCAGTTCAAATCTTTCTCTCCGTTTAGAAATTCCCTTTATTATACGCTATGTAAAAGCAATTCTGCGAAGAGGCATTCGAAAATACATTTGTTATATGTATAAGAATGTATAAATTGGAATTTAAATAGTATGTATGTTGGTGTGTGGTTATTTGGACTAATAAATATGTTTGTTAAGATCTAAACAAGTTAGTTGCTGAGACATTCTTTAGCGGCAAAAGCATATCACCACCCTTAATATATACCTTGGATATGGATTACTGGAATACGTCAGTGGAACGTACTGGAATAAGGTAACACTTATGATGAAATGTACCGACTTATATATTTAACCGACTTAAAAAAAGGAGGAGTTTCTCAATTCGGTTGTATTTTTTTTATATTTGTTACCTCAGAACTCCGTCATTTATGAACGGATTTGGAAACATCTGTTTTGTTTGAGAGTCTTCTTTTTTTATGATTGTTTGATATTTCCCGTTTGGTCCCATGTAAATTTGAAGAAAAAATACCACCCCTAAGGGTTGAAAAATAGGCGATGAAATTTTTTATGGGCTCGAATTTTATATATAATTTAGTATCTTTAGTATTTATCTATGTGAAAATCCTGTAGGTACTTTTCTATAGAACTAATAATTTTCTATAGTACAATATAATATAGGTCTATAAATTTTATTAAATATCGATTATGAGTTACTTTTTGCGTCGCTAATTCCTAAGTTTAGTGGCTCGCAATAAAGCATGAAGCGCGCGTGCACCGCTTTCAGTCAAAAACAACGGCGTGGCCACGATTGCGATAGAGTGTTACCGCGGTTCGGCCGACCGCGCTGTACCGTCTAGGCGCTGCCCAGCGGTGCTATGGAGACTCCTTATACGCAGATTGCGTGAGAATCATGACGTCATGCCATTTAAAACGACTACTCGCAAAGAGCAGAAGTAAAACAAAAGTTTAAGAGAAATTATTAAAAGTAGTTCGCAATTAATTAGTGCTGTAACCGCTGGTTCGAAGTCCAAGTTACCTAATAGTCTAAAAGTAAGTAAGAGTTAGTTAGAACATATTTTAGAAGTGATTTAATCTAATGCTGTGGCAGGTATGTTCCCGAGCCTAAACGTAGAACTATAAGATTATTGGATTTGTTATGAAGAATAATCTGCTTGAACGACTGAGGATTTGTTAGTTTGACGGCCTGCATTCAAGTTAACATAAAGTCTTTTAAAATAACATTGCAATATCGTACCAAAACTGTGAATTAAATTCTGAAAACACTGTCAAGTTAAACAAAAAGTTAATTATAGAAGTTTGTGATGTGTTAGTTAAACTAACATGCACGACTGTTGCTTAGTTTCGTAGCTAGAATACCACAGAAAGACATATATACTACCGTCATACAAAGACCGTTTACCCTCGGTCAAAATCGGAACTAACTTTGTCATCAAGTCAAAATCACTTCATGACTGTCGCAGTTGCCATTTGCTATGAAATTTACCCAAGTTCTTTTTTTTATTAGTAGCCGTGCGGAGCCATCTGTTGAAATATTTCCCTGGAAGAAGAAATAATTTACTAAATGATAATCCTCATTTCACACCAACGCTCGCCTGTCAATGTCATCCACGGACCACGGCACACAAAAATCCTTGTCGTACTATTTTAGTTAATTTACTTAATCTATGTCCGTGTCGTAGAAATTTCTAAAATAAAGATTGTTATGATCTACAAATGTTTCTAAATACCTCATGTCAACTAATCCCCGACTGTTGTGTCGATCGGTGCCTTTTAACTATTGTACAGTAATATACTCGGGCAAAGTCTCATTAGATCCCATACAACTTAGGCTGGTATTTGTGTTACTTAATTGTTGTTTCTTTTAGGGTGTTAACTAATAAAATGCAATGTTTATTTGTGTGCTGTAATATTTCTTTCATGCACTAAACCATCATTCATACACAAAATAATGTAATTAAGAAATACATTGGACATCTTGGAAATATATTATAATTAAGTGCATCGTACAATAACGTGTACTGAATAGTTTTGTATAATTAATTTACAAAATTGGTCATTTGTTGCATATTGCATTTAAGCATTCTATTATAAGGTTGCAAAAACAAGGTTTTTACTAAGACTTAAAAGAAATAAATTATAATATGCAATTGCGCAACAAGCCTCGCCGTTGTGTATATAGGTAGTGAAGATAAAATAAGTTCTTAAATTGTTTAAAACGTTGCAGACGAATTATTTTGGCCTTCAGACAGTATTGTATGCATCGTTTGTGCATTAAACAAGGACAAGCTGCAACGTTACGCGTGTAAGCGGCTATTGACGACTGCATAGAGTTTTTGTTCTAGTGTCGGTGGGGGCGTGGCGGGAAAAGTTGCACATTATTTACGACGGCCACGAAGCCGATGCGGCGATAAGGCGCGTCGCAGACGCCGCGTCACGATCTCCACAATCTCTCGATATTGGAACTATAATAGTATTAAATACAACCCCACAGATTTTGCTACGTAAATACTATTGACCTAATACGGTATGTACGGAACAAAGATGATGATACTGTACATTCTGCTTGGCTCGACTTACTAATTCTCTCATGGTGCAATGTATAACGCTTCTACAAAAAATACCCATAGATATCCGAAATATGCCTATCAATAAGTTTAAAAAGCCAATCAAAACTAGACTCTTAGAAACGGTATTACAAAATGTCGAATTATTTTGACAATAAAACAGATTTGGTTTGAGCAGCTCCTGAATCAGCAATTATTAAGCACAAAAATAGTTATTACAAAACGCCAGTCGACTAAAAGATTGTTTAAGTTAAAATACTAGCCCGCTGAGTTTCTAGTCGGATCTTCTCAGTGGAGATCGCGTTCTGATCCGGTAGTATATGTAAAAAAAATAATAGCTTTGACGTTTGTAAGTGTTTTTATTGGCCTATACAAATAAATGTTTTATTTTTTGTATAGATTCCGCATTGATGCAGCCTCGGGATGTTATAATTATTATTCAATTTATGTTCAGGTTGTTTGTGGCCTGCTATGTAATTTTGAGTAGGTGTATATTATTATTTAGCTGTAGCGGTTACGAATGCATAGTCTAGACGAGTAAGTCGTAGACGTGTCTAGACACCGCGTGTTACCTAATGATGTTGTTCTTATTAGCCGTGAATAAGTGAGTGTATTTAACTTATGCTCAGACCGCTATTTTAACTTTTTGCGACCATGGAGCTCGACATATTTGACAATGTGGCAATTTACTAAATGTAAATCGACTGAAAGGTAATTACTGCGAAAAGTAGTCTCATAATACTCTATTAGTTATAATATTTCCGTGGAATGCTCAAGTATCGCGTCTCAGTGGTTGCATGCTAAGTTTCAAGTTTCCGGGAACAGTTGGTTATGGTAAGCTTACCATTTAAGTTTAACACACATATAAAAAAAACACAGTCTAACATACACAAGGTGTAACATAATAAACGCAAGACCTACTTTCAAGTTTGTTCTAAATCGATAACTGAATTCATTCCAACTATTTTTAATGAATATTATTTTTTTATTTTACAAAAAATGCTGTTACTCCTTTAATGCGCTATAATAAAAAAAACTTATTCTTGATTTTTAAAGCAATACGGAGATTTCAAACGCATTTCTAAAACGTATTTCTCAATACGCACACATACACGTACAAGTTTCATTGTTAATTGGGGTATAAAAGTGCGTAAAAACAGGGTAAAAATTTTAAATATGGGAAATTGGTTTTCGTATGGAATTTGTAAAGCAATTATCTAATCGGGGTTTCTGAGGTCTTGCGTTATTTATGATACACCTTGTATACAAGGTGTATCATAAATACACCATAAATAATAAAATAAAATATCATAAATGCTAGAAGGGAAAACGCCGGAAGCATGGAACAGGGGTGTGGTGGTGCTGTTTTTCAAGAAAGGTGATAACACCTTATTGAAGAACTATAGGCCCATCACACTGCTGAGCCATGTTTATAAGTTGTTTACGAGAGTCATCACGAATCGTCTCGAACGAAGGCTTGATGACTTCCAGCCTCCCGAACAAGCCGGTTTCCGGAAAGGTTTTAGTACCATAGACCACATACATACGCTGCGGCAGGTTATACAGAAGACTGAGGAGTATAATCGGCCACTATGCTTGGCGTTTGTGGACTATGAGAAAGCCTTTGATTCGATCGAGACTTGGGCGGTTCTTAGATCTCTCCAGCGATGCCGCATTGACTATAGGTACATCGAAGTGTTGAAGTGCTTGTATAATAACGCCACCATGTCAGTCCAAGTACAGGGGCAGTGCACGAAGGTGATCCCCATAAAAAGAGGAGTAAGACAGGGAGACGTCATTTCTCCGAAACTGTTTACGGCCACCTTAGAGGACGCCTTCAAGCTCTTGGAATGGCAAGGACTTGGCATCAACATCAATGGCGAATACATCACTCACCTTCGATTTGCCGACGACATTGTGGTCATGGCGGAGTCGCTGGAAGATCTAGGACGAATGCTCGGTGACCTCAATAGAGTATCCCAACAAGTGGGTCTTAAAATGAATATGGACAAAACAAAAATAATGTTTAATGTCCATGTCGTACCCACCGCACTCACCGTTGGGAACTCTACTCTTGAAGTTGTCGACGAATACATTTACCTGGGACAGGCAGTCCGGTTAGGTAGGTCCAACTTTGAGAGAGAGGTCAATCGACGAATCCAACTCGGCTGGGCAGCGTTCGGGAAACTGCGCAACATCTTCTCATCCAAAATACCTCAGTGCCTAAAGACTAAAGTTTTTAGTCAATGTGTGTTACCAGTGATGACATATGGATCAGAGACGTGGTCTCTTACAATAGGTCTCATAAAAAAGCTCAAAGTTGCTCAGCGAGCTATGGAAAGAGCTATGCTCGGCGTTTCTCTACGTGATCGAATCAGGAATGAGGAGATTCGTAGAAGAACCAAGGTCACCGACATAGCCCTCAGGATTAGCATGCTGAAGTGGCAATGGGCTGGCCACATAGCGCGAAGATTGGACGGGCGTTGGGGCAGAAAGATTCTAGAGTGGAGACCACGTATTGGCAAGCGCAGCGTAGGACGACCGCCTGCCAGATGGACCGACGATCTTGTGAAAATCGCAGGAAATCGTTGGATGCAGGTGGCATCGGACCGGTTACGCTGGAAAGCGATTGGGGAGGCCTATGTTCAGCAGTGGACAAGTATAGGCTGAAATGATGATGATGATGATCATAAATCCTTAACGACTACCACATTAAGTGGTAACCCGGAACAACGGCTTAACGTGCCTTCCGAAGCACGGAGACGCTCGAATATGAAAATGCCATAAACGGTCACCCATCTTAGGCCGACCGAGTCGAACGCTGCTTAACCTTGGTAATCGGTAAGAACACCGCGGTCGCACAGCGCTACGAGCGCCACCTTCCATCATCCTTGTATGACTGTGTGTAATGAATTCGTACTGTGACAAAGTTGGCATATAAAGGACATCAATAGCGTTACGATAACGTCAATCTGATGGCTTAGCACGAAAATATTGACGTTAGCGCGACCCTAACGTTGGTGAGTAAGCGTGCTGACACGTTTAGGTTTATTAAGTAAATTTGAAGTGTGACAAGGACAGCATATCAACTCGCTAGCGTCACGCTCACGTCATTTTTTTGTCCTAAGCCCTCGCGAACTCATAGTGCTAGTTGGCCTACTTCATTCAATTAATAAAGTATATATTTCTAGCGTTTGTTGAAAATAGTCTGTGTCGTGATAATTAATCGTAAAACTAAGTACTATACTATTACAAAGAAGTTTACTCACCATTAATTATTGTAATTTAAAGATAAGGTATACTGAGTTCTTAGATTTACGCGAATATTACACATGAAATAAAACTATTTTTCGGATGTTATCGCGGTTTATTTTTAAAATTAAAAAAACATCCTAATTTCAATAGAGAAGATGGCTGGGTGCTTCCATCGACTTATGATCCGGTAATTAATATAATCAAATCCAGCCAGCCAGACCAAGCATAACACTGCAAGACCTTAAGACACCGTGAGCTCATTCTGCGTAGATCGGACCAACAAAAATAATTAAGAAGATTGAGGGTACCCAGGAAGAACTATGCCTTTTGGACGTCTAACACCTCAGTCCCTCCCGTGACCATGGGTGCTGCAAAGCACTCGTAACGTCGGGAACTTAAAAATCAAAAATAAACCGCGATAAAATCCCAAAAATAGTTTTATTTCATTAAAAGTTAAGGTGTTTAAACTCACCAACAATAGCGGAAAAAACCCTACCTACGCACATTAAGTTTAAAATGATATAAACTACATTTTTTGTGTTAAAAGATTAGCGGAGAATTATTTTAATCGTATAAGCCAAGAAACTTTAAAATATTACGGTTATAATATATTTCCAAAAGGTCGTTGGTGCTCGCGGCAGTGGTTAGCCATTTTAAAACCAAAGTAACTAAAATCAATGATTTGTTATTACTTAATTACATTGATTATTATCATATGACGAACGATTTAGCGCAGTGGGAAAGAGCTCAAGCCGCTTCGCCCACTGTCTCTAAAAGTCGCGGGTTCGATTTCCGCACAGGACAAATCTTTGTGTGATCCTTTATTATTTGTTCCAGTCTGGGTATTTGTGTATGTGAATTTTCATATGTGTCTAGTGTGGGGCTACGTATTTTAAGAAAAAAATAAATATGCACTGGACTGCACTGGTGCACATTGGAAGAGACCAACGTCCAGCTCTGGAATACATATATATATATATATATATATATATATGTAATTTAAAAAACGTAGCCCCACATTAGGAGTGTTTCCTGTGTCGTGGGTGCTTTTACAAACATGACAATTCACATACACAAATACCCAGACCGGAACAAATAATTGTGGATCACACAAAGATTTGTCCCGTGCGAGATCGAACCCGCGACTATTAGACACAGTGGGCGGAGCAGCTTTAGTTCTTAACCACTGCGCTAAATCGACCGTCAAATCATTCAAAATCAAAAATCAAAATCAAAAGTTTTTTATTCATGTAGACCAAAAGGCACTTATGAATAGTCAAAAAGAGAAAATTATTATTACTTAAGACTCTACCACCCGTTCGGAAAGTCATTCCTGTGGAGAAGAAGGGCAAGAAACTCCACGGTTACTCTTTTTTAAAAAATGAGGTTTACAATTCTTTTTGTATACATTGCATTTATGGAGTATGGGAGAACAATGCAGAACGAGCTAAATAGATGTGCTTAAGTATAGATTAATCATAAGTGTACTTAGATTCATGATATTGGTCAGTGTCTACATAGTCCTCTCATTTACAAAATAGAGATGTTGTAGAGGTATATAATGAAAAGCATAATAATAATAGTAAGAGAAAGCGTTACTATAAAATATGTAAAGAGCGCGTACAAAACAACTGGTCATAGCTCCAGTGTGATGCCGAACGAGACAAAATTCAACAGCATTATGGTACACGTTCAGTCAGACAAAGGGCAGGGGACGGACCAGTCCCCACCAGCAGCACCCGTTCACGAGTATGACCTGAGAAGCAGCCATCACTCTCCTCAACCATTTTAGAGGGAAAAGAATGACCCGCTCCACAGAGCCGCCACTAGCAAAGACATTTTAGTGAGCATGACCAATCCACGACCCTGTCAACATCGTTCGAGAATAATATTTAAAATCAATGAACGCTCGCTAGGCAGGACACGCTGCACTTAACATTAAATTCTTCTAGATTTCAGTTAATTTGTGTAAAGGCATTTTTATCATTTAAAAAATCATTTAGTGTATAATATCCTTTACTCATTAGTGAAGATTTAATATACTTTTTAAATCTGTCAAGTGGCAACTCTAACATGGGCTTTGGTATCTTATTGAAGCAGCGAATACCGACTCCTACGAAGGAAGTAAATACTTTTTTAAGCCTAACAATTGGTAATACCAGTTTATGTTTATTTCTAGTATTTAATTTATGAACGTCACTCACTTTATTAAATTGATTTGTTATTACTTAATAATATTGATTACTGTCATATGCACTGCAATGCAGTACTGCATTGGCGCACACTGGAATAGATGTATGTCCAGCTGTGGACTAATGATGATGATATCCACTACTGATATGTACATATATTTTTTTCTTGAGCTAAACATAAAGAATATCAATACAGATATACAATGCGAAAGTGGAAGGATGTACCGGGGAAGACCTAGACTATCTTACCATGACCAAACAGACCGAGTCTTATCTGAAGGGCAAGTCAAGAGTCTCCGTAACCGGGGAGCGTGTATGAGACGAACTATGAGAGTGGAGGAAGCCAGAGAGGTATGTAAGGAAAGAACCTGTTAGAACTCTGTACTCTCTGCCTACCCTGCAAGGGATCTGGCGTGATGATATAGATTGATTACCACAATAATGTGTTTGAGTAGGGTGGTTAACGCCCTTAATAGGATTAGTTTCTTCCTAAACTCATTACCATCTACTTATCCTACTATCTCATACAAAATGAAAAAAAATAATAATATTCCAATATTTAACTAATTTCATAATTTAAATCCTATCTACAGCCGAAAGACGTCCTCTGCAGGACAAAGACATAGGCATATACGCATCTAACTTAATATGAAACACCAAAAATTTATTACAAGCGTACTTAATATTCAAAAGCTTATAGTGGTCAGTCATTGACCTAAACATTACGAGACCAAGGGAAATCCTAAACCAACACACCGTAACCATCAACGCCTTAAAAAACGCACTTAATGACCGAAAAATAGCAAAGACCGAATCCAATTTGTGAGTCGAGACTTCAGACTGTTATAACGAGGTCCCAGACATGTTATTCAACTAACGGAGGGAAAGTTCAAACCACACGTAACGAAAGTTCTAGGCGAAAGCGTAACGTGGCCAATGTCTGCAGTAGATCCTAATTTATGAGTAAAAAACAGACACCGAATACATCGGAATGATGCACATAGAGTCCTTCTAATATTATAAATGTTTTTAAGTTTTTAGGTTTAGATGCTGCGATGTTTAGGTGTTTGGATGTTTCAATGTGTCTTACCGAATGACGCAAAAACGGCTAAACGGATTTAAATGAAATTTAGCACACAGATAGTATATTATCATCATTATATTAATACGTGAAGCAAAAACTTTGTACCCCTTTTTACGAAAATTGCGCGGACGGAGGTGTATGAAATTTCCCACACTTATAGTTTATATAGAGAAGGAGTGTAGAATGCTAATATTTTTTTTTAAATAATGCATAAAACATACATTAAATCAATAAAAAAAAATATTACACACACTACCATGTATTTGACACAATACACTTCAAATTATTTGTCTATAGTCTTACTGAATGTCAAACATAACCAGCAAACGATGAAAGAGTTTTTACAAAAAACATCGCTTACAAAGAAGTTTTGTTATCCTTAATTAAATTATCGAAATGTGTATGTCAAGTTCAATAGACAGCATTTTCTTTATCGCATGGTTTTTTGTTACAATGAAAAAGGTATTTTTTATTTTAATCATTTTTTTTTTTTTTTTTTTTAATTTAAATTTCATATTTTTTGATCGGAAAAAATAGACAAATTAACAGTGTACCCTTGGCGAAATCTGTGATTATAGAAGTATAGTCTTTGACAATAGGACCTTAATAATATTAAAACTTATAATTAAAATTAACTATGGCCGAATTTCGACCAATGGGCGACCACTAGTCTGAATTAATACGCAGGATACTTGATATACTGACAAAAAGGTTCCTCTCTAAAGTCTACGCGGTCGAAGTTGCGGGCATAAACTAGTAGTTTATATTATAGATACAAACTTTTTCATTTATAATTTTTTATTAATTAGTTAGTAGAACACCGTCACGCCTATATTCCTCAGCGGGGGTGGCAGAGGTGTACTGAGTACACCCACGTTTCGCCGACAATTATAGGTCCCATGTAATAGGGGGTGAGCTATTGCCATACACCGGGCACAATTCCAGACTCCGGACTCGTACTGGGAAGTTTTCGTTAGAAAAATGACACTTGTCCGACCAGGGATTTGAACCCAGGACCTCGTGATCACAAAGCGATGCGCTTTGCCACTAGACCAACGAGGCAGTAGAATTTAACTAATTAATATTAACACATTATTATTTTATTCAAAGTACATGGACTACTATGACTTACGGGGCCGAGACGTGGACACTCACAGTGGGACTAGTCCACAAACTCAAAGTCGCACAGCGGGCTATGGAGCGAGCTATGATCGGCGTTTCTTTGAAGGATAAAATTCGTAACGAGGTAATCCGACAAAGAACCAAAGTTACCGACATAGCTCGCAGACTCAGTAAGCTAAAGTGGCAATGGGCTGGTCACATCTGCAGAAGGACTGACGGCCGATGGAGCAAGCGTGTCCTAGAGTGGAGACCGCGACTTGGTAAGCGTAAGGTAGGACGCCCCCCAGCTAGATGGACCGACGACCTCAAGAAGGTCGCTGGGACGGACTGGATGCGGAAGGCGGGGGACCGTGTGCAATGGCGCGTGTTAGGAGAGGCCTATGTCCAGCAGTGGACTACGATAGGCTGATTGATTGATTGATTGACATGGACTACCCAGTTTGGTTAGCAGTAATTGAAATCGTGAAAACGAAATACGTAGAAATTTCAAACAACTCGATGATGCCAATATATATATTAAAAACGTAGCCCCACATTAGGATTTATTCCTGTGACGTGGGTGCGTTTACAAACATAAAAAGTCACATACACAAATACCCAGACCGAAACAAATAATTGTGGGTCACACAAAGATTTGTCCCGTGCGGGAATCGAACCCGCGATTATTAGACACAGTGGGCGGAGTGGCTTAAGCTCTTGACCACTGCGCTAATTCGTCCATTTTAATACCTATACCTAATATTATACGCTTATTGCTATGTATCCTTGGAATTTGCAGGAGTAGCTGTACTGGTGATACTGAATACAAATTAATAAAAAACGAGACGAAATAAAACTAAAAAAATTGGTTTTATTTTATGATTTACCAGCTCCTGCCCGCGACTTCCTTCGCGTTGATCTACAGGAACCAAACATTTTTCCGCGATAAAAAGTATTCTTTGTGTTAATCCAGATAATAAAATATCTGTGTACCAAATTTCATTCAAATCTGTTTTTGCGTGATTGAGTAACGACTGCCTCGTTGGTCTGGCGGCAGCTTCTAGGTTTAAATCCTAGGTCGGACAAATGTAGTTATCTAACGAAAAATTCCCAGTATGAGTCCGGAGTCTGGAATTGTGCCCGGTATATGGCAATAGGCGCGTTACATGGGACGCGAAACGTGGGTGTTCTCAGTATACCTCTGCCACCCCCGCTTGGGGAATATAGGCATGACGGTGTATTTTTTTGTGTAACAAATATCTAGCCTAGTGGTTAGACCGTTGGACTGCAAAGTCAGAAGTCACCGGTTCAAACCCAGGTACGCACCTCTGTCGTTTCGAAAGCATGTCCGTATTAAAAATAACTATCACTTGCTTTAACGGCGAAGAAAAACATCGTGACGAAACCTGCATACCTAAAAGTTTCTCGAAGATGTGTGAAGTTCGCCAACCCGCACTGGGCCAGCGTGGTGGACTATCGCCTCTCAGTTTAAGAGTAGGCCAACAGTGAGACAGTTTCTTAACAGGGCTAATATTATTAGAATTTATAATATTAGTGCGAGAAATTTGTAAAGATGAGAAAGGGTATGCTCCGTTTGTTCGGGCAAATAGAAAGAATGTCCGTGGAAAGAATAACAAAATTGATATACCATGCGAAAGTGGAAGGATGTAGGTACCGGGGAAGACCTAGACTATCTTACCATGACCAAACAGACCGGGTCTTATCTAAAGGACAAATCAGGAGTCTCCATAACCGGCGAGCGTGTGTGAGACGAACTATGGGAGTAGAGGAAGCCAGAGAGGTATGTAAGGAAAGAGCCTGTTGGAACTCTGTACTCTCTGCATACCCCGTAAGAGATCTGGCGTGATGATATAGATAGATAGATAGAAATTTAATAAAAATCTTATCCTGTTGCCTCACTTGGGTTATAACTAACCCACGCGGTCGTACCAAGGAAAGCATAAAATACTATGTACACGTGTACAGTACTATACTCTACCACGTGGATATGTACATATTCAACACGTGCTAGGATATTTTTTGCTTCGGCTTTCTTATTCTGATTTAAGGTGTCGCTACATAGACAACGCAGCGCGACGGGAGCGCGATGGTGGCGCTCCATCGGCTATTTGACAAATCAAACAAAAAAACAAACATAGCCAGATTTAAGTAGAGTAGAATTATTAAATAGTCCTTCTATTATGCATTCCATAAAAAAAACAGAACAATAATAATAATCACCTTAAGGCACAGCATATTCTATCGCCTACTCAGAGTGGTTGTAAGGGGGGGTCCCGGGGTACAAAGGATTTGCTCCTCATTGATATTGCCATTTGCCAACAGGTGCGACGATCCAGAAAGAATGTCTCCATGGCCTGGATTGACTATAAGAAGGCCTATGATTCGGTGCCTCATACATGGCTGGCGAGGGTGCTAGAGCTGTACAGAGTACACCCGGCGCTATGTTCTTTCATCGGCTCGTGTATGAGGTAGTGGACCACAGTTCTTCATCACCCAGGGTGTGGAGGCCTTTCTGGTTCGTCGGACTTGATAAAGATAAGCAGGGCGACAGTTTGAGTCCGTTGTGGTTCTGCTTAGCTTTGAATCCATTAAGTGCTATACTTAAGGATTCAAAGCTAGGTTACCATTTGCGGAGGGAGAGTGAGCCTCTATCTCATCTACTGTACATGGATGATCTCAAGTTGTACGCTTCGAAGAAAACAGACCTGATGGAGTTGCTCAAAATAACCGGCAATTTTAGCAACGACATCGGAATGGAGTTTGGAGTAGACAAGTGTGCGGTCATCCATGTCCAAAGAGGGAGAGTTGAAGATTCTTTTAATCTACAGCTCTCTGAAGATATATCCCTCAGGTCTCTCTCTGAAATGGATTCCTACAAGTATCTTGGTATGTCACAAGCCTTAAGTATAGCTGAACAGGATATGAAACAATCATTGAAAGATCGGTTCTTTACCCGCCTGTGTAAAAGTGTTAAAAAGCCTTCTATCAGGTGGAAATAAGGTCCGAGCTTACAATGGTTGGGTCATGCCTGTTCTTACATACTCTTTTGGCATACTAACGTGGACTCAGTCTGAACTGGATGCCCTGGATAGAAAGGTCCGTCGATTGCTGACAGCGTATCGTATGCATCACCCGCGGTCGTCTGTTATGAGGTTGTACATCCCGCGGAAGTGCGGTGGTCGTGGGATTTTAAACGCTAAGACACTACACAACCGCGAGGTGTGCAATCTCAGACAGTACTTTTTGAGTGTATCCGTGGTGATGTATCGAGATGTTGCCGCAATCGATAGAGGCCTAACTCCGCTTTCCTTGGCAAACGGGAACTGGCGAAGGCCCCAGGTATTAAGTATTTCGGACCGCACAGCCATATGGAAGGGCAAGGAGCTACACGGACGGTTCTATCGGGCTCTTACAGGGGCTGATGTGGACCAGCTCGCTTCCGTGACCTGGCTACGCTTCAGCAACCTTTTTGGGAAAACTGAAGGCTTTGTCTTTGCAATTATGGACGAAGTTATCATGACGAACAACTACCGGAAGCAAATCCTAAAGGACGGCACGGTTGACATTTGTCGGGCATGCCACCGCCCGGTGAGTCTATTAAACATGTAGTTTCCGGTTGTTCTCGTCTTGCTAACGGAGAATACTTGCACAGACACAACCAAGTGGCTAGGATTATCCATCAGCAACTTGCTCTTAAATATGGCCTTGTGGACTCTGAGGTACCGTACTACCAGTACCAGCCTCTTCCAGTTCTCGAAAGTGGTCATATCACGCTCGATCGATCGATCTATTATCACGGACAGGACTATTGTAGCCAATAAACCTGATATCGTGATAATAGATCGATCGATGCGTCGTGTAATGCTCGTTGATGTCACCATTCCGCATGATGAGAACCTTGTGAAAAAGAAAAATTATCTAAATATTTGGACCTGGTCCATGAGGTTACCGCCATGTGGAATGTTGATTCAACTATCATTATTCCGATGGTCGTTTCAGTCAACGGCCTTATAGCGAAGAGCTTCGATAAACACCTTGAGAAGCTCTCGCTAGGCAGTTGGGTGAAGGGCCTGATACAGAAGGCAGTAATGTTGGACACGGCACGCATTGTGAGGAGGTTCCTCTCTTTGGAGCCCTGACCACCGGTAGCTTGGGTCGTAGACCTTGCTGTCGGTGGAGCACATTTTTTTGTATTTTATATTTTTATATATATTTTATAAGAAATTATACTTAATAAATATATAAATAATAATCTCAGAAACTACTTCACGGATTTCATTCGATTTTTAGTAATAAATAGAATGATTAAGGAGGAATGTTTGCGAATATAATTTATGAGTACTTATTTTTCAAATTTCCCGAACGAACATATTTATATGTGCCGTGTATAGTCGGGGTGGGTCGTTAGTAGACAATCCTACAAAGGACATCATCGAAAATAGCCTCAGAACCGAGCTCGGTCGCTTCCGCCCTATCAGTCTCCTCAACTCCCTGGCCAAGATCTACGAGCGCCTACTTCTGGCGAGGCTCAAGGACTTCGTAACGTCCAGGGGTATCCTTATCGACGAGCAGTTCGGCTTTCGAGCCAAACACTCTTGCGTCCACCAAGTGCACCGCATCACGGAGCACATCCTCTCCGGTCTCAATAGACCCAAACCCATCTACACGGGCACCCTCTTCCTAGATGTCGCGAAGGCATTCGACAAAGTCTGGCACAACGGCTTGATCTACAAGCTCTACCAATTGGGTGTGCCGGACAGACTCGTGCTCATCTTACGAGACTTCTTGTCGGATCGCGCCTTCCGTTATCGCGTCGAAATGACGCGCTCCACTTCCCACTCCATCAGTGCTGGAGTCCCACAGGGCTCAGTTCTCTCTCCGCTCCTGTTTAGCCTTTACACGAACGACATTCCTCGTTCGAATAAGGCGCATCTAGCCCTCTTCGCGGATGATACCGCTTTCTACGTCTCGCATAGGAATAAGGGTTTCATTACCAGACACCTTCAGGCATCCGCCAATTACCTAGGGAATTGGTTCAGGAAGTGGCGTATTGAGGTGAACCCGGACAAGAGCGCTGCGGTGTTCTTCTCCAGAGGTGCCACCCCGCGCCACTCCCTGCGCCGCCCTAGAAGTAATCTCGGCCAAGTGACCATGTTCGACCGACCCTGGGTCAAAGAGGTCAAATATCTAGGGGTCACCCTAAACAGTACCATGTCCTTCGGCCCGCACATCAAGCGGGTCCGTCACCGAGCATCATTTGTGCTCGGTCGTCTCCATGTGTTAATATGAAAGCGGAGTAAAAAAAAAAAAAAATAATGATCGATTTGATTATTGCTAGTGTAGTTTTTCATACGGATTTTACAAATGTATTGTTGTTCGTTTAATATTAAATGCATGGAAATAATTTGCAGTTAACTTGAAACTCTTGGCAAATCGTGTATGGACGGAGAACAATGTCCTTTGAAACTTTGCGTGTTTAGATGTTTAGAGGTTTGGACGTTTGAATTTTTGTTATTCAATCACGCAAAAATGGACAAGCAGATTTGGGTGAAATTCGGCACACATAGTTTATTGTGGAGACTGGTCCATCTGAAATCCTTTAGACGCTCTTTACAGATAACATTAGATTCATATCTCGAACGTAAGGCACACATGGAGCTAGGTCATAAACTATTTAATTGTAATCTAAACATTGTATCCACACAATATGATTAAAAAAGGAAAGAAAGAGAAGTAAATAAAAAAGACTAGCCCGCTGAGTTTCATCGCCGGATCTTCTCAGTGGAGGCCGCGTTCCGATCCGGTGGTAAATTAGTAGTTTAATTAGATTTCAAGAAAATGTAAATTGATTATTTTTGTAAGCACCCACGCAGAGCTTATACAAAATAAATTATTTGAGTTTGAGTTTATTATCTAGATTAACACATCGGACTTTTTATCCCAGAAAAATGTAATTTTCCTGTTTAAAATCAACGCGGGCGAAGTCGCAGGTAGAAACTTGTAAGAATATGAATAAGTCCAAAATTAAGGTGTAGCCTTATAAATGCGTTATTTTTATAAGAAGTTTATATTATCATATTTTCGCCAATTCCTGCAAAGCGCATAGAGGAGTTCCATGACTGTCGAAAAAGTTTATAAAATTATCGATGTAACCATATATTGCTGGTTGGACAAACTTTTTGAATGATAATATTAAGTGGATTTTTAGACCCTTGGGGCTTCTTTCCCGATATCCAAAGAGTTCTTCCACAAGTTTCTTTACTTTAATATCATGAAATCAGCAAAGCAAATGACAACTAAGTACGCGTCTATGCTACCGTCTTAGGATAAAAATATTATCCAGAAGCCAGAAGAAGAATTTATTTTTCCCTACTTTTATTTCCTGAGTACTTTAATAGTTCTAGTATTAAATGTTATTAATTTATCAACTACTACATCAAGATTTTACTATACTATGCTGAAAATATATTTTGAAATATATCGTGAAATATCTATTTATGGGGTTTAATACGCATTAAAATGCACGTTACCGCAACAATGATTTTATTATCTTACTACTCTAATGCTATCAAAATTTACCCCCAAAAAGTGATTATTTTTCCGGATTGCCCAAATCACGCGGGTAGGAAGTGCGGAGAGTGCGAGATGTTTGTTGAATTTATCGGCTTCACGGCGCGGCGTGCAATTACGACTGGACGCGGCTTCTGGATTTTATTTATTCTAAGGCTGCAAACAAAGGCCCCAGAAGTTGAGCTCCAAATTGAAGGAATAAGTTTAGCATTGGTTGCTATTAATTGCTTATATAATTTTATAGTGGTCGTGAGTTTAATATGCATATTAGCACACCACAATCATAATGCACACTTATTATGTCTGCTCTACTCACCGATATTGATGGATGGCGGTACTACCCAAATGGTCTATTGGCGCATAGTTCGGGTGGTGACCATGAGGTTCTGAATCCGAACCCTTGGTCCGACAGAGGATTTTTTCCGAATCTATCGGATAGTGTACAGTACACAACACACGTCTGACAACCCCGCGTGGGAACTAAAATAGGCGTAACAGTTTTTTTTGATTATCATGTCGTATACCAATAGTCATACAAATTTGCATATTTTGGTGATTGAAAATAACAAAACAGAAATGATAATGTGTAGTAGATAGAGACATGTGTTATATTTCGTTAAAGTCACGGCACCCTAAAGTAATAAATAAATAGCTACCCCTTGGCTCTTTTAATGTGGGGTCTATTAAATAAGGTAACCCTGCCAAAAACTCAGTCATAGTATATGCGAGTACAATAAAAATAGAATATAAAAGTGTTGATTTAAGACACTCATTGAATATAAAAAATCATCATACTAATCACTTCAAGCTCCACTGCAGAGCGTAGGCCTTCTCCCGCCACATATTCTTATTTTGAGCAAATCTTGGTTAGGTCTTACCTATGCTCTTAACCATATCATCGACCGATCTTTGTACTGACCTTCTCCGATTGTCATAGCCTTTCGGCCACCGTTCGGTTATAGACTTACTTCACCCGCCATCATCACACCTTACGACATGTCCCATCTTCTCATGAGTTAGAGAATAATATGTATTATATATTTCAACAAAAAGCTCGCAAAAAAGTATTTTTAAAAGTATTTCATGGCAAACATTTTAAACCTTAAACAAACATACGAAGAAAGCGAATGTTGCGAATCATAAGCAAATAGTGGCAAAGTAATAACAAAAAATATTGCGGCAGTTTGATGGCATATTCTTAGGGACAAAAAAAATAGATGAAATTTTGTACAAAGAGCAAATTCATTGTTAATGGGAAATTTGATGGTCACGCAGTCTACATTTCCTTACATGTTCGTCGCATCGATCTCGACGCTTGAACTGTTCTAAATTGATTCCACTTCTTTATTTTTTCGTGTTGTAACGTGTAGACAGGTAGCCATTGTTTTTTTTTTGTTATCTGTTAGCACATTTTTTGCCGTGTCCAAAAGCTTATTTTTACTAGTAACGGATCTCGTTTGAGGAAAATGTTTACAACAATTGTACCCGATATGTATTACGATGACAGCCAGCGCCTACTCTATAAAATGGTGATTTTTTTCAAATTAGCTCGTTTGCCTTTCTCTTTCATGGCTTTCAATTTCATTTCAAATCAATATATATGTGTTTGATATTAATTTCATGGTGAATGTTACGTATAGATTAAGCTTATTCAAAAGGAAGTACGTTATTATATCATAGTAATTTATTTTATGACTAAAGTTTGTTTTTAATTAAAACGTTATAATCGTACCTAGCATTGCTTCATATAAAAAACGTGGTGATTCACCTACTCGAAGTTTACGTCGATTTCAATGAATAGGTAAGCACCTCATACTGCTGCCTATAATATTATATTATGTATTTATAAGAAACTATAGTTATTCTATGCCAAATATTGTATAGGCACTGTGGACTGTTCAGAGCCTTTCTTAGCAACTGTAATTACTTTCTTTATCGTTTACATGTAAAATAATTGCAAATAAATTTGCACACAAAATATCAAACCAATTTTGTCAAAAGATCCGTTCAATTCGTTTCAGTTACTGAATAACAATGTGATACAAAAAATTGACAAAATTTCAAAACGGTTGTATAAAAAAGAAAAGAGTTATTGTATGTTTACGAAGCTAGGTTTCATTTTTACTAGAACATCTACTTAGTTATTGAAAGCTCGTCTGTTATAGCAATATCGTTATTTTTTGTGCCTATATAAAGAATGAGGACCGTCTCTGCTCAGTGAGGTGTCGCGACGTCGCGCGTCACGTACACATTCTACCACGTCGGGCCAAATTTGTCTGAGGGCTAATCACAAACGATTCGTCGTTATCGTAACGTCATTGAGAAATCGTCCTGTCAATTTCATCTATACTTAATAAATTTGCAGTATGAAAAGGATGGCATATCTACCCGATAGCGTCAGGCTAACGTCGACTTGTTCGTGCTAAGCCCTCTGAGGGCTAAGCACAAACCATTTGACGTTATCGTAACGTCACCGAGAAATCTTCCTGTCACTTCTATCTTTATTTAGTAAATTTGCAGTACGTGAAGGATAGCATGGCTATTCGATAGCTTCATGCTAACGTAAACTTGTTCATGTTAAGCCCTTTGTGGGCTAAACACAACGACTTGACGTTTTTGTAACGTCATCGAGAAATCATTCTGTCAATTTCATATTTACTTAATAAATTTGGAGTATGATAAGGATGGCATATCTCCTCTATAGCGTCACGCTAATGTTAACTTGTTCGTGTTAAACCCTTTGAGGGCTAAGCACAAACCATTTGACGTTATTGTAACGTCGTCGAGAAATAGTCCTGTCACTTTTATCTTTATTTAGTAAATTTGCAGTATGTAAAGGATAGCATGTCTATTCGATATCGTCATGGTAACGTGAACCTGTTCATATTAAGCCCTTTACGGGCTAAACACTGCGATTCGACGTTTTTGTACCGTCATCGAGAAATCATCCTGTCAATTTCATCTTTACTTAATAAATTTGCAGTATAAAAAGGATGGCATATCTACTCGATAGCATAAGGCTAACGTTGACTTGTTCGTGCTAAGCCCTCTAAGGGGTAAACACAAACCATTTGACGTTATCGTAACGTCATCGAGAAGTCGCGCTGTCCCTTTCATATTTATTTAATGTATTTGCAGTGTGAAAAGGATGGCATTTCAACTCGATAGCGTCACTCTAACATCAACCTGTTCGTGCTAAGTTTTCTGGTGTCGCTTACGTAACGCCGCGGCGAGGCCGATTGATCAACCCTAAATTAGTGGGTGCGGGGAGAGAGCGGCGCGCGGTGGGTTACGGCAAACTAGGTTGGCCGCGGAAGCACACTAACCCCTAGAAAACTAGGGGTGCGAAACTCCTCCCCCTTTTCTGGTCACGGGAGCACAGCGATTGGTCCGTTCGCTTCAACCGCTCGCCCCTCACCCAGATTACAATCGGTGGGGTGCGCTCATAGAAATAGTGCTATGTGTTTATCTATGTACATACCTACTTATATACTGTGGCAGTACATAGTACATGGGGAGTCCCCAATTCGTGACATTGAAACTGTAGTATACTCTTGTCCCCTTGTTTGGTAAACCGTGTACAATATTATTTGTATTATGGTTATATCTATTGTATATTTTTCTTTAAACTCGATCGCCACTGCTAGTTACCTGTTTAATAAAAGAAAAAAAACTGTGGCAGCAACGTCTGTTATCTTTTTCAATTGTTAGAAAACATTTAAAACCGGTTTAATATTTTTTGCATCTTACGTAGGTAAAATAATATGCATACCTAACTTTAACACCTTCATGCCTACATTCCCCAAGTAGGGGGGGCAGATGTGTACTGAGTACACCCACTTTTCGCCGACGATGTTAGGCCCTTTGTAATAGAGGGCGAGCCTATTGCCATATACCGGCCACAATTCGAGACTCCATCCTCCGATTTGCCCGACCTAGGATTCCAGGACCTCGTGATCACAAAGCGATGCGCTTCACCACTAGATCAACGAGGCAGTAGACCTAACTTAGTATGTACCTTATAAACAGTATTATATATACAAGGTGTAACATATATAACGCAAAACCTCAGACACCCCAATTAGATTATTGCTTTACAAATTCAATACGAAAATCAAACTTACAATTTTGAGGAGTTTCCTAGCATTTTTCTGGTACCCAAATTACACACGAAATTAAATAAATAATTAACTTTTGTGTGCATATTGATGTGTGTGTGTAATAGGAGTGCGTTTAAAATATATTATAATAAATTTTGTTTACTACAGTGAACTGCACGAATAACAGCATTTTTGGTAAATTAAAAAGAAAATGGCACTATGGACATTTTTGGTAATTTAACCCTTCTGCTCCACCCGTGACGAAAGACAATACCAGTATGCTCAATGAGGTCGCGGTCGCGCGGTCATAAATTTGCCGAGGTTTACAAAAACGACGATAATTCAAAAACTACCTAATGTTTTGACTTGAAATAAAAAGTATTTTCATCTATAATGTAATGTTACTGTGTTTTACTTATATATACATTTATTTGATACATCACCCTATCCAATTACATTTTCAGCCTAAAAAATACATAGAAAAAATGAAAAAAAATTGTGATCACGCAAATATTTTTTTTAGAAAATATTACTCTACTTTGGAATAACAAGTTATGTTTTATGTAATCTAGGATAAGTCGTTATAAAAATCTGCATATCTAGTTTTATGTCTTTTAACCAAAATAATTGCCCAAAACGATGGCAAGTGACCATTTGTGACCAAAATGACGTGCGTCCTCTCTCACGAGTTTTAGAATATGAATGGCCGATGCTCATTGACAATCTATGACAAGTATTATACACCAAAATAAAGAACGTAAACTCCGCCATCTTTCGTCCGAAAAAACCGTATGTCTACAAGGTCACGTGTTCATACTAGAATGGACTTTTTTAATCAGTAATATCATGAGACAAATTTGTGACTTAGTGAGTATAAGGCATGATTTTGCCCGAGACAAATTTGTCGCTTAAGTTAAAAAGTTAAAAGGTTAAAGTATGTCACACTTTAAAAATAGTTGGAATCGATTCAGTTGCCAATTTAGAACAAACTTCTTTTAGGTCTTGCGTTGATGATATTTCACCTTGTATAGGATCTACAATATAAGTTTACCCAGTTACTGACCTCCATCATTTATTTGGAGATTACAAAACGCGTAGGCAATATAAAATTATGAATATGCAGAATGGCGCAATGTCCAATCATTGATATCTTGTCAAAATGTTAATATGACGATATCGATTTGCATTTGCTCATACATTTGTACATACGTATGTAGTTACAAATTTTAAATTTCATATAGGTACGTCTAGAAATTACTGCTGACCGAATGAAGAATAGTGTGATAAGAAACCGATGTAAGTTGAAGGATGACGTGGTGACTAGGATTGAAAGAGGTATGTTGAATTTGTATGGGCGTGTGGAGAGGATGTGTGATAGGCGGCTAAGGAGAGGAATATATCGAGCAAATTTGAGTGGAAGCGTTGGAAGAGGCCGCCCAAGGAAAACCTATCACAACCAAATTAATAGTCTCTTGGAAAAGGGTCAAGTGCGTAGCACTCTAAATCGACGGAAATGTATGAAGAGATGTATGAACGTAGATGAAGCGAAAGAGATGTGGCAGAATCGTAGTAAGTCTGCCTACCCCAGTGGGATAAAGGCGTGAGTGTATGTATGTATACAAGGTGTAACATAATAAACGCAAGACCTCAGACACCCCGATTAGAGAATTGCTTTATAAATTCAAAACGAAAACCAAATTTTCAAAATTTAAAGGTTTTTACCCTTTTTTAAGCACTTTTATACCCCAATTAGCAATGAAACTTGTACTTGTATGTGTGCGTTTTGAGATATACGTTTTAGGAATGCATTTGACATCTCCTTATTGCTATGAATCAAGAATAAATTTATTTTTTATGGCGCACTGAAGGAGTAAAAGCATTTTTTGCAAATTTAAAAATAATGTAAGATACACTAAAAATTGTTGGAATCAATTCAGTTACCGATTTAGAACAAACTACTTTCAGGTCTTGCGTTTATTAAGTTACAGCTTGTATACGTCTAGAAATATTTGTCGCTTTAAATCTATTTTTCAAGGATTATTAAAATGTTTTACAAGTAGTTGTTATATAGAAGCTATTTTTACATAGGGTAAGTCCGGGCGAGTTGGCCTTAAGGAAAAAATAACCAATTAAAAAAAAACATAGTTACATTTATCAGAGGACACTACTTTATCGTTAGATCATTTCGTTCAGTGTGTGGGAACAACATTTAAAAATCCGACAAAAAACAAGACAAAAAGTACCTTCCTAATAAAATGTATCTATATTTGAAATAAAACTATTTTACGGATTTTATCGCGGTTTATTTTTTTTTTATTTTTAGTTCCCGACGTTTCGAGTGCTTTGCAGCACCCATGGTCACGGAAGGGACAAAAAAATAAACCGCGATAAAATCCGTAAAATAGTTTTATTTCATGTGTAATATTCGCGTAAATCTAAGAACTCAATATGTATCTATATTGATTTGAATAGGGCTTGAAGTTGTCAAAGGATTTACGTTACATAGTTTGGTGATAAGATATTTTAAAATTAAAGTTTGTTTTTGTTCACTACATATTTACGAACCAAACTTTAACATAACCTCAAAATAGTGCGTACGTTGTTAGATTTTTGAAAATAATGGATATTTAGGAGGGTAGACCATGTAAGTTTGGTGTGAGATGGCCATTAGAAAATGTAAAGATAATTGCTTAAAAAATAAAACAGACAAAATCAATCTCGAAATTTATCTAATAGATGAAGGAACAATGTTACGCGATTGGTCTGATGTCGAAAGTGGAAACACAGAGGTGAATGATTGTGTAGGTTGTGAAAAAAAATACTATGAAGCATAACTCACCGCATACTAGTTTCAATGCATTATATTCCAACTACTATGTGTACATTAAACTTCCACAAAGATTGATGACATGAGTCAAATAAGTAAAGGAAAACAGTGTTAAAATGTAGATAAACCAACTGGTCATCTCTCCCTTTGACGCTTCCTACCAATATGGCCGTTTCTATCGGGGCACTTTGCAAGAGATAGCCAATCCGTAATGAGAATGATTATGTTAAAATTAAATATATTTTTTTGATATTGTGTGATGTTAATATCGTAAATTCAATTAGAAATTG
The DNA here is from genome assembly GCA_905147815.2 of Phalera bucephala. Lineage (NCBI taxonomy): Eukaryota > Metazoa > Arthropoda > Insecta > Lepidoptera > Notodontidae > Phalera > Phalera bucephala. The sequence goes on from LR990612.1 coordinate 20,742,593, forward strand.
ACATTAATGTATTAATCTTTGTAGTTTTAACTGACTTCTTAAAAACTACGGCTAACTACCTCGGACTTACCCTAATAGAAGTAACATAATCTTTTTACTAATTAAATGTTTTACTTTTGACATCCTACTATCATGAAGAATTAATTCTTGCTAAAGATTAATTTAAAAAATATAATTTTGGCCTAAAAATAGACGCACGTACACGACTTAAAGGTGATGTAAAATATACATACTAGCAGATTTCCGCGACTTTGTACCCGGTCGACAACAGCGCCACCTACCGACCTCTGTTACTTCTGGGTAAGGTAGCTCTCCAATGGTGAAAGAATCATTAAAATTGGATCAGTAGTACCGGAGATTACCCCGAACATCCAAACTCACAAACTTTACCTCTTTATAATATTAGTATAGATAACACTTTATACTACACACTTGTACACTACAATTCATAGACAATTTTGCATTATTATAATAGGGACCTTCTACTTACACGCGGATAAGACCACCTTCAAAAACTCTTTAAAAATACAATAATATATGCATTATGTTAATCAAGTTAAAATCGTCTAAAACATGTATGTTAGAGTTTTGTGTATCGTTTCAAATTGAGTAGGACTCAGTGGCAACATTCACAACTATAATTTGTAGAAAGCGGTATTAAACACTAAGTTCGGGAGTCTGGCAAAGTTTCAGGTCTCGGATGTATAAAATAAGTAAACAGGTTTGCTGTGTATTAATACCCGAGACTTTAAAGGTGAATTATTGAATTGAATTATTTGTCCGCAAGGTATTTATATTGATAAATAGATTAACCACATTATTAATAACCCTATTATTTTTGTATGCCAGTATATGAGTTACTTCTAACCGTTATACATCAAGGTTACCAAAATATTTACAAAACACTTTTGGGGTTTTAATTTTAAAATGGATTCTGAATTTTAAAATTTTATGCAAGAAAATTAGTATATACACTTTCAGTTTTTACAAACTATTTCGTTTTGGTTTCTTTATTTATAGACAAATTTTAGTTTACAGGTCGATGAAGAACTAAATTTGTAGATGAAGTGTGAACACTAAAATATTAAGAAGAAAGTACATATATAATAAATTAATGTAGCAAAGTTTTCGCCTTTTTTAATTTTCATATAACTCACATTTTCACAAATTTTTATCACTATGGCGAAACCCCGTTTGCTTTATTAATATACATATATGTGACACTAGTAAAAGTGATTATTATAGTAAGCCATACGAGTATAAGTATAGAACCTATTACAATTTAAACTGGTCTGTGCTTATATTTTATACTGGTTCATATTCTACTATTGATAATAACAAATCACGACGCCTTTATCTAGTGAGTGAAGCGCAAAATAAAGCTTCGGTTGTTTTGTTCTGATTTTTTCTGGGCAATAACGATTACATTATTATTTATGTACCTGACCGTATCACACAGATACTCCTCTTAAAGATTGGTTCAGAAGGGAATTAATTAGAACAGACATCGAATTACATGTTGCTGACATAGTATTTGAGTGGTAAAAGTTTTAATCTTGAATTTACAACAGTTTTTTGCCGTAATGGCGACAATAAGCCAATATCATATATCTGACATTCCCAAAATACGCTGTTAACATATGGGGCTATTAATTGAAAGGCTAATTCACAACATGGGTGTAGTTGTCTAATTGAGTTTTAGTGAACTTTATCTCACCGAATCCCGCTTTAATTTTTAGAAATACCTATGAGTTTAATTTAGATGGATTGATTTCGGGATAATTTGATGGTATTATATCGGTTTCTTTGTTCGCAATAAGAGCTTCTTTAGAAAGTGATTTTGGACTATTATTTACGACGAGAGATATACAATGTGATGATGGAATAATTTAGGTACCTAAATTATTTTACCATGAACAAGTAGACCGTGTCTTATCGGAAGGGCAAGGCAAAAGTCTTTCTAAACAAACGTGCATGAGACGAGCTATGAAAGTGGAGAAAGCTAGAGGTCTGTAACAAAAGAACCTGTTGGAAATCTGTACTCTCTGCCTACGTCGCAAGGAATCTGATGATGTAGGCAGATAGATATTTTTTTTTCTTATCCGTGGTGCTTTACAACTGGGCTTATCCTAGTTTTTGTCTCCTTCTTTATGGTTGATATGCAATTTTTTTTGTGTCTCCCGCTTTGCGAAGGTGGGAAGTGGAATTTTATTTTCCTACACCTCCTGTTTTTCTTTCTAATTAAAATTGTTGCGGTTCCAAGACAATTAAATCGCTTCCTGGGACACCCCAAGGTTCAAACCTTGGTGTCATCTAAGGACCATTGTGGATCCTGGCTTACAGGAGTTACAATGGTGGGAATGTGTGGCGGGCTTAGTCCCATATAAAAAAAAGATAGATTTAAAACAAGCAAAAATAAATTACTGTTATTACCACAAGCCGGGTCCAAGTATTTATCCTGTGCACAGTTGATTCCAACATTGTCGGCAGCCAGCAGCCGCGAGCTAGCCAACTTCGCCTGAATGAAACTCGCGTCGAAAGACTTTCGTTTTCCATACGAGCAGCTCACATGTTCGCAGCTTTGCATTTTGTTTCCCGCTTTTTCACTTGTGACGTCATACGATTCATGAGTACGATTCTATAACAATATAACAAAACTTTGAACCAGCTTCGGAGGATGTGGCCAGTTGCAGTAGAATAAAGTTAATTTTTAGATACGGCATTCGTTTATGACTGCTAAGTTCTGAAGCATTTTTACTATAAAATGAAAAAATTGTGACCGCGTGGTCTGATTGCTTAGTCCGACCGTTCGGTTCAATCATGTCAAACAATTCAGGTTAAGAATATAATGCTCGAGTCGTTATCTTTTCCGCAAGTTTAGTAGTCATAAAGATTAGAAAAAATAAAAGCAAATGATGTATGCCATTGTAGTAATTATTTTTTACCTGTACTCTCACGGCAATATATTAAAATTTGCTTGTCCTTAATTATAGTATTTTCTAAATGTAGGTACTTAGTCTTGCCAGTACATGAAGCACTTGCACGCATGCTGCAAAATTAAATATGATAGTTATAGTAGACTGATATTAAAAATTTATTGTCACAATATGCTTTGCTTATTTACGTTAAATTACCTTGAAATGTGTGTACATATATGTCCTCTAGTAATATAAGGTCAATAGTAAAAACAGTGTCATGCCTTTATACCTCAAGCGCCCAAATGTGAGGTCTTAGTGTATTAGGGGGTGCCTTTATATCGAACAGAATTAAAAACGAACTATGAGAGTGGAGGAAGCCAGAGAAGTCTGTAAGGAAAGAACCTGTTGGAACTCTTTCCTCTCTACCTACCCCGTAAGGGATCTGGCGTGATGATAGATATATATCGAGTCTTGAATTCTCTACCTATATAGGTAGAGAATATATATATATATATATATATATATATATATATATATATATATATATATATATATATTTCTACTTTTTATTGTAGATTCTAAATTGTACAATAAAATATCATATTTTTATAGGTAGAGAATTGAAGACTCGACATCGACTCGATACAGCAACTAATAATAACGTAATGTACATATTTTAATATAGCATTAAATGATTAAATAAATAAGTATTAGTAAATTAGTTGTTTTTTTTAACATTTATTTTATTCTTTTCAATCAAGTTACTTTGCCTTTTTGAAGCTTGGTATAATTTTTTTTAGTCTATTTAGTAATAGACTCAGTAAAATTATAACAAACTTCATCAACTATCCGAAACAAATAATATACGGATACAATATACCCATATCGTATACTTAATACATTATTTTTGGTTTTCTTAATTTTCTAAATTCCATACTACCTAGATCACAGATTCGACTCCACTGACTAATTCAATCCAATGACATTTCTTTCTTTAAAAAATATTTGTTAAAAAGACCTAGCCCCACAATAGGATATTTTTTTTTATTTTGGGTACTTTTACAAACATGAAATTTACATACTACTGTTCAACTGGATTCTCTCTATAGTCATATGCGTTGATTAGCTGCTTGTGAATGATTAAAAATAATTTAACTTTTGATTCCTGTAAGATTTTTTTTAAGAAAACTTAGCCCCGCTCTACGATTTATTCCTGTATCGTGGGTGCGTTTACAAATATGAAAATTCACATACACAAATACCCAGGCTGGAACAAACAATTGTGGATCTCACAAAAATTTGTCCCGTGCGGGAATCGAACCCGCGACTATTAGACACATTGGGCGGAGCGGCATAAGCTTAAACAGCGTCACGCCGATATTCCCCAAGTGAGGGTGGCAGGGAGGTATACTAAGTACACCCACGTTTCGGCGACGATGTAAAATCCCATGTAATAGGGAGCGAGGCTATTGCCATATACCGGGCACAATGCCGGACTTTAGATTTATACTGGGATTTTTTTGATAGAAAAATTACACTGTTCTACTGATACTGGATATTTATTCTATTGAAAAATTACCTTTTTGTTTAGACGTATTATTCGCCACTAGACCGACAAGTTAGTTCCACTCGTAACTCACTGATATTTAAAATGTCTAGGCTTCAGTTAAAATTTTAGTGTTACATCGTGCGGTAGGCATTGTCGATAGCGCGCGGCGATAGCAACGCACGAAGCATGCAAGGACAAGGCGAGTCACTGCCATTATTATACAAACACATACATACGTACACACATACTTTATCGTACGTATTATTCGCTTCAGTAATTGTTTTATGACTGCCTGGTTAGTGGTGCATGGTTCGGCTGACGATCCTAAGGTCATGGGTTCGGATCTTAGGTCTCACAAATTGATATATGAGTTATTTTATTGAAAATCATATAAATGTATTCTTTGGTAAAAATATAATCGTAAGACCATCCTTCAATGTGTGGTGAGGAGGTATATGATCACACCAGATCCCTAGCCGAGAAGGCAGGGAGTACAGAGTACATTGAGATACTCTTTTTTGTTGATTGAGATAATATCAATTTAGAAATAATATTTAAAATATGTTTATACCAACAAAGTAGATAATTTCCACACACACACACCGTGGTGGTACTGTTGTGTTCTAGCTGTATTTAAATTAATTTAATTTCAATTAAATGACAATAGATAAAATACTAAAATAAATTAATGGCATTCATGTATGCTTATATTGCGAGTGAATGAAATACATTAGACTTCTACGGTGTACAGGTCAATGGTGTGCGAAATTAAATACACTTTCCGTTACAGAACCACTTTGATGACAGCTCGTCACATTTTTACAGGCTTTTGTTTAAAGGCTTTTGTGTCTGTCTGTCTGTCTTTTCGGATCAAATCTTGTGATTCATTTTTCAAGCGTTTGCGGATATCCGATTGAGATGAAACGAGGCATGCGCATGTAAAGTCGATGACAATCTAATAATATGGTACTATAGAGCTGGTCTGATGGTAGAGTCGGAAGGTGGCCAAAGAAACATGTTAACTATACAACGTAACCCCCTCGTCTTTAAACTTGTTAGATTGGTATTTGTCAATAAATTACAAGCAAGTGTTCCAAATCTGATGATGAAACCAAAAGGTAGCCAATGGAACTACCCGACTACTCAATATAACCTCACCGTGTTTGGGCTCGTTGGATTTGTCTTGACGAGTACTTTAGACCCATGTGGTATCCAAGGTCTGATGATGGAGCCGGAAGGAAGCCATAGGAACTCCTCAACTAAGCAAGATATTTTCGTTGTGTGTTGCTATAAAAGCTTGATTTTAAAAAGGCTGTGTTGATGGTAGACTACAGTTAACGTTTAAACATACACTCACTTTATCTGACTGGGGTAGGTAGAGACTATAGTTCGCTAGTAAACGTCACCTACGTTAATACATTTTGTCAAGTTTTGGCTTGTTCCATTGGATAAAAGCTTAAGCCTCACCACCCCCTCAATCGAGTAGTCACGGGTTCGATCCCCACACGGGACTAATCTTTGTGTGACCTACAAATACTTATTTCGATCTATGTGTTTGTGTATGGCAAAAATCTTGTTTATAAACGCACCCACGACACAGAAATAATTTCTAGTGTGAGCCACATTTTTTTAAGTAAAATAAGTGTTAACGTTTATAGTTATACCTAAAATAGTTTATAAGTTTTTTGTATTTTATATATATATATATATTATTTATTTAATACTTTATTCACAATTGGTACAAAGGCGGACTTAATGCCTAAGGCATTTCCTACCAGTCTACCTTAGGATGATGCAGAAACGAGTGAAGCAGGTGCAAATTCACAGGAAGCAAAAAAATAAAGGGAATTGAAACAAATAAATAATAGATAATAGAAATCAAAAATACATAGACCCTAACTACATACATAAATGTTAGTCTGTAAGGTACATATTCTGTGAGCCCGTAAGTTGCACAATTTTTTCTTTTGTAAAATTACAGTTGAAGAACATATAGAAAGAACACATATAACATATAGAAATAATGTTTAAAGAAAGAATGACAAAACTGATATACAATGCGAAAGTGGAAGGATGTAGGTACCGGGGAAGAACTAGACTATCTTACCATGACCAAATAGACCGAGTCTTATCTGAAGGACAAGTCGGGAGTCTCCGTAACCGGCGAGCGTGTATGAGACGAACTATGAGAGTAGAGGAAGACTGAGAGGTATGAAGGGAAAGAACCTGTTGGAACTCTGTACTCTCTGCCTACGCCGTAAGGGATCTGGCGTGATGATATAGATATATAGAGATAAAATATAAATATAAGGTTAAACTATTTAATATTTTCAATAATGTGAAATTATTCACTTTAAACAGGTGTCATTACACGCGCCGGACGCTATGGTAAAAGTAACTGAAGGCCTAATTTATTTGCACATGTCTGTACAAATATATAATTATGAATTTATTTAAATTTTATAAAATGCAGGTGTCTCAGGTTGTTCTTATCGTGCTCGGTGGCTATTTTAGTGACTGACACTCCGCGCTCGTAGATAACACAATCATTATTACATGCCTAAACATGAGGTGATAATGTCCACAAAATGCATTCGCAAAATGATTATGCATTGAGAAATATCTCTTGTATAATAAATAAATATTATAATGATTTAAACGTGTGCTGTTCAACTAATATACATCTTGTTAGTCGGATGCCGAATTCTATAGAAATAAAGGCGTACGCATAAAAAGGGAACCTTAGCAAAACTACCTTTTATCAAAACGTTCTAATAGAAAAACGGTCTACATACAAATAGTACTACTGGCAATTTGCCCTAGTTTAGTTTCACCAAACCTATGTAAGATATATTATATAAGACATATTGCAAAATAAACATGGTTATAGAGTTTAGCAACCGTTAATTATGCAACATAAAAAAATCGTTGGTCTAGTGGCAAAGCACATCGCTTTGTGATCACGAGGTCCTGGGTTCAAATCCCAGGTTGTACGAGTGTAGTTTTTCTAGCGAAAACTTCCCAGTACGAGTTCGGAGTCTGGAATTGTGCCCGGTATATGGCAACAGGCTCGCCCCATATAACATGGGACCTTACATCGTCGGCGAAACGTGGGTGTAGTCAGTATACCTCTGCCACCCCCGCTTGGGAAATATAGGCATGACGGTGATTATAAAAAATATCTACGACCCACGGATTTTAAACAAACGTAGAAAGCAGTTGGTTTGCCTCCAATCAACTCCTTTTAAAACAAAATACAGCTCCAGATTTCTCCCATTTATAGGCCTTTACATCCAAAAAAAGATCTAGAAAACAAAACTCTTAACATTTTCCCATTGACTAAGAAATTCTGCAAAATTAAAGTAAGTGAATATCTTCAGAAACCGACGTACAAGGCGACAGAGGAATTGCTACGGATTAAAATATAAAGTATATTTTATTATGTAGTCAATTATTTAAATCTGATTATTATACATATACAAGGTGTATCGTAAATAACGCAATACCTCAGACACACCGATTATATAATTGCTTCACAAATTCAATACGAAAACCAAACTTACAAATTTAAAGTTTTTTACTCTTTTTTAAGCACTTTTATACCCCAATAAACAATGAAACTTGTACGTTTATGTGTGCGTATTGAGAAATTTGGTTTAGATATGCATTTGAAATCTCTGTATTGTTTTCAATCAAGTATAAATTTAGTTTGTTATAGCGCACTGAAGGAACAGCATCTTTGAAAATTAAAAAAAAAATACATTAAAAATAGTTGGAATCAATTCAGTTACCTACCTTATTTTGTTACAGCTTGTATACAAAATTAATTAAAATGTAACAGCAACTCCCGCCAGTGCGCCCGCATATTCGCCCTAACCTCACACACCCTCTCACACTCACTCATGCACATCTCATAACACACAAAAAGAGGGCAGACTACACACCCAACATGTTTATTATTATTGTTATTTTCTGTATTTTCCTCTGTGTTGTCCTATTTTAACCTAGTATAATTTTACGAGACCATTAATAACATATCTACATTATTTACTTGTAACTCAAGGGGATTGGCGTTGAGGGCTGAAATAAGGCTATGCTTAGTTCAGCCTCAAATGCTAATACTTTTGTGTACATTCGCCTAAGATTAGGACTTATATTTGACTAAAAAATGTACTGAGATTTTGAGGAATAAACTTTATTATAATTACAATAATATTTAACAGAGTTGTGCGAAAGAGACTTTGGGACATTTTGCCAGAGTATGGTATAGATGGCACTCTGTTGCGAGCCGTCCAGTCCACTTATGTGGACTGCAAGGCATGCGTACGGGTGGGTGGTAACAGGTCAACCTGGTTTGACGTTAAAATCGGCGTCAAGCAGGGTTGCGTGTTGTCCGCTAGACTGCTTATAATATATCTGGACAAAAGTCTTCAAACACTGAAAGCGATGAATGAAGGTGTACAAATGGGTGACTTAGTGGTAAACCATCTACTTTATCCAGATGACGCGGTTTTAATAGCGCCAACAGCCACTGATCTGCAAACACTAGTCACAGTTATAAAAGACGACTGCATGATCAATGGCTTACACTTGAATGTGAAGAAAACGAAGATTATGGTTTTTGAAAGGGAAGAAACCAGAACGAATGTAAGGATTGTGGTTGGTAACGATGTGCTGGAGCAAGTGAATGAGTTTGTATATCTTGGATGCGCCTTCAGTAAGGATGGGAAATACACCGCTGACATAGAGAGAAGAGTGAGTGCAGGGAACAGAGTGAATGGTGCGATGGGAAAGCTACTCGGGAGCCGGCACTTAAGCCATAAGGCGCAGCTGGCCATACATAACGGAGTTCTTGTCCCAACGCTGTTATATGGTAGCGAGAGCTGGGTATGTAAGAAGGAGAATGAAAGTAGGATAAATGCGGTAGAAATGCGAGCTCTGCGGAAGATGTGAAGAGTGAAGCTGACCGACCGCATTAGCAACAGCATAGTAAGACAGCAAGTAGGTTTGAAAGATAGTATCGGTGTAAAGATGAGAAAGGGAAATGCTCCGTTGGTTCGGGCATATATAAAGAATGGGCATATAGAATGATGACAAAACAGATATACAATGTGAAAGTGGAGGGATGCAGGTACCGGGGAAGACCTAGACTATCTTACCACGACCAAATAAACCGAGTCTTATCTGATGGAAAAGTCAAGAGTCTCCGTAACCGGCGAGCGTGTATGAGACGAACTATGAGAGTCGAGGAAGCCAGAGAGGTATGTAAGGAAAGAACCTGTTGGAACTCTGTACTCTCTGCCTACCCCGCAAGGGATCTGGCGTGAGGTTATAGATAGATAGACAATAATATTACAATTACCACACATTGTGCAATAAATGATTAGTTAATATTTTTAATTGAATATATTCTAGAAGCGGTGACAGCCTAGTGGTTAGACCGTTGGACTGCAAAAGAGGTCTCGAGTTCAAACCCAGGCACGCACCTCTGTCTTTTCGAAAGCATGTGCGTATTAAAAATTAACTATCACTTGCTTTAACGGTAAAGGAAAACATCGTGAGGAAACCTGCATGCCTAAGAGTTTCTCGACGGTGTGTGAAGTTGACCAACCCGCACTGGACCAGCGTGTTGGACTATGGCCTAAACCCTCTCAGTTTGAGAGGAGGCCCGTGCCCAACAGTGGGATAGTTTCTTAACAGGGCTAATATTATTTTATTATTATTAGTAGAGATTCCGCTAAATACAAATGATTTTGAAGTGCAAAGATCAAATATAAATACCATCATCATAAGTCAAAGACATCTTTTGTAGGACAAAGACCTCCCCCAAAGACCGCCATAACGGTCGGCTAAATATAGATCACAAATACATAAATAGTTGCATAGTAAATAATCTATAGAACACAGTATATTTTAGTGAGTAGAATATCTTGTTATCCGTTTGTCGGTGAAAAGAGAGTTGGCATCTGTATCGGTCGGTGAAGAAAGGCTACCCGGTCATTAGCGCATGTGTGTCTATCTGTGGTCGCTGGGGAAAGGCTAGACTTAGCTTTTATTTCGGACGTCAACTAACACATCAATTAATACAGCAGGTCTTCGTTATTATAATTAATTTTTAGATAGATAACTAATATAAGAATAAATGCACGTGCATAATTTTCGCATAATGACCTGTATCCATTAATTTAATACGGTATGTAGTCTAGTCGGAAATGTTTTCCTACTATGCTGTAAAAGAATTATTTAATTTATTATAATATTTTAATGATTTTTTTATTAGACTAGCTGTTATTCGCTGCTACTTGCGTATATTTTGTAATTTGACTTAGGTAGGTAGATACATTTCTAAAGTGTGATCTTATTCAACACTAACGCCGTCTTATAAAATAAAACATATATAATACCTGGGTACTTTTTTTATAAGAAGAATTACCAGTATATCTATTTATTGTTAAAAAAAACACTTTTTGAAAAATAAATATTTGAAGTCGGTGCCAGTTGGTGCAGTCGATTACTTGGCACCGACTACAAATTGTAATTTTTTGCTTTACGAAGTCGGTTTCCTTATTTTAAAAAGTTTTTATGTTACAATTTTAAGTGATGAGTGAATTAAATATTAGTACTTGTATACCTGTATTATATTGTACTTAGTTCTACAGTGAGGTACCTACAATATTAATATAATACTCATAATAACTAAATTTCTACATTCGTGCTGTTTGTCGTCAAGGAGTCACCTGGTGTATCTTCAAAGTCCGAAGTCAAATACGGATAAAATTAAAATGGAACCACTTCGGAGCTATATTGTACCCCATGCAAAAAGAATCATCAAAATGAGTTTATAAGCAGAGAAGTTATAAAAACCACAGATTAATTATGAACCTACTCCTTTTTTAAAGTCGGTTAATATTCTGCTTATATCTATAGTAGGCTACCTATAGGATTGACATAATACCCATAATATCTCAATTTACACATTCCTATTGTTTGTCGTTACCTAGTGTTTCTTCAAAGTTCAAGGTCCAATATCAATAAAATTTGAATGGGACCACCTTAGAGCTATACTCAACCCAATGCAAAAATAATCATCAAAATCGGCCCACAATTGACGGTAACATCGGTGAACATACATAAAAAATATACATAGAGAAAAAATGACAAAACAGATGTACAATGCGAAAGTGGAAGGATGTAGGTACCGGGAAAGACCTAGACTATATTACCATAACCAAATAGACTACGTCTTATCTGAATGACAAGTTAAGAGTCTCCGTAACCGACGAGCGTGTATGAGACGAACTATGAGAGTGACGGAAGCCAGAGAGGTATGTAAGGAAAGATCTCTGTACTCTCTGTTGGAACTCTGTACTCTCTGCCCACCCTGTAGGGGTTTGGCGTGATGGTATATATAGATAGATTAAAAAAATAAAATTATGTGTTACTATATGAAATTGAACCATACATATCTATTTAAATCGAATACATACTCAAATTTGGTTTTTTCATCCATATCTTAATTAAGTTAATACGGAAACTGGAGTATCTTTATAAATTAATAATGCTACTTCTAGCATAAACACCTCCACTCAACCTGTATACATTTTTCGTTACGACTCGGCGACGTGTGAGTCAGCCTTAAGGCTTTGTGGCTAGCCAGACGGACCGAAAAACATCTAACAAAAGAAGCCATATGAACAAGTCTAGTCGGTTTTAGGAATTCGCGCTAATGCGTCTGGCGACCCACTTGAATACATTGCCCGCCACTCGAATGTTATAAAATTATTTAATAATAATAGTCTATGCGTCTGCGACGTCATCGATGTCTGTGCACTCCGTCTGCGGCCTGTGTTGGTTATGTCGGCCAACTACCGTCCGCTCTCTATCATTTTTATTATACAATTAAACTGTTTAATTACTGTAGGTGAAATACAAATTTGTTTTATTTTAATAAAATATTTTTAGGATTATTTATGTTATCTATCTATCTATATCATCATTCCCTTGCGGGGTAGGCAGAGAGTATAAAGTAACGAGGTAATAATTTGATAACCTAAATTATTTAAATTATGGAAACGTTTTGTTAGGTACATTTTATTTGTCATACATCAGTCGATCAGCCTATTACGCCAAAAGGCGCATAATTTGGAATTCAAATTCGTTGAGGCTCATCCTATTACATAGGTTATTGCGATTGATTTGGTAAATTGTTAACGTTTAGAATATGAATGTGTTCCGAACCTTTCTAGCCACTGTTTCAAGATCAACGTCAACCTCGCATTGAGTCGTGATGATATATATGTGTACGAGACTATAATTAAAAACCCTATTATTTTATGTATACTTGTTTGCTGTTCCTCAATAAAATAAAAATAAAATATATACGTATCATTACAACTATTATCCTGCAACTTGAAAACTTACAGAATAATATCCGTGTTATTCACTAAAATATAGAGCAAGTGAGCCTATTATCAGACAGGCTTATTGATTGATGATTAATGGCTTTAACTCTCTTAGCTGTGTTTTACAGCATTTACAGGAAAAAGAAGCTATCAATTTTATTTTAAAACTCAAATAACGTTACCATTAGTACATAATCTGTATAACTAGTAGCTACCGGAATAACTGAATATTCCGGTGTGATAAATGGATTAAAATCTATATACAAATCACCTATCAAGCTTAATAATAGACCTCATCTTTAAACCCTTTTAGTGAAGATTAGATTAAAAGAATCTCATTTATCATTTAATCCCTGCATGCTAGTAAAAATATATTCTTTTACGTATATTAAATAAAACAATAGCTTTTCCCAAGGCTCCGCACAGGGTTACTAAAGTTCGCCATCTTGGAATAAAATTAATGACATTTTATGATAGAAATTCGACAAAATGTCCTAATGTCTTATTACGAAGGCAGAATATATTTGTTACTCTTGCTTATAATCCGACCCTCTGAAAGTTTTATCTAAATCAATTTAGCTGTTTAGACGTAATCGAGTGACAAACACAAATACCCAACCATCAAAAAACCTTTGTATAAACATACATTATACTAGTAGGATATGAATAGTGAGTACTTATTTAAACAGGATGGTAACGATAAGTCGATTATTTCATTTTTAAAACATTGAACTGTTCATAGAGACTGCGTCGTTTAACGTGTAAAATAATGTAAAAAATTATCTGCGTCATCGCATATGAATATAATTCAGTAGAAGTTGCAATAGATTTTTTTCAATATGGTGCTTCATTATATTTTACTCATAAATGGCGCTGATTCTATTATCAATGATTTAATTGAATTGAAATCTTATAATGTATTTTGAATTAACGATGTAATCGATATGAGAACGAACGAACTATGAGAGTAGAGGAAGCCAGAGAGGTATGTAAGGAAAGAGCCTGTTGGAACTCTGTACTCTCTGCCTACCCCGTAAGGGATCTGGCGTGATGATATAGATAGATAGATAGATCGATAATACCCACTTATCGTGTTTAAGAATTAGATGCACAATAAAATATTTAAAAATATTGTGACAATCAATCCGTTTTATTATATTAGAAGAAAATAAACGTTGGCACAATAATAAAGAAAAACCGGTTAATATTCTCATGGTAGGTATAGGTTTAATGCATACATATTTTATACTAATCGTGCTTTTAATTCTTTATTTTTACTTAACGGCTTTGCCGTACAGTCGTCGAATTTCGAGTTCGTTGACCACCAAAGATAGTCTGGCCTTGCGTGTCTGTAGGTACTGTCTATGAATAGTCTACAATAGACGACCTTTTTAAAGACAGATAACGTGCAGTGTACGCGAACTGGAGCTTCAGATATTAAATATATGTTTATTTAAATAATATTATCTTAACGTTTCCATACTGGTGTAACGTAAATTCCCCAATCGTGACTCATCTTGAAGCAATTCAAAGCGTAGTGCAGAATCATTAGATTCGTCACGTAGATTTTACGGTTTTTATACTCAAGTATCGGAGAGTTTTCCTCAATATGTCATTGACTTCGAGTTTGTTTCGAAGTGGGCCCTACTTGTTAACTATTTGGCTAGGCGACGCCAAAAATTTACTGAAAATCAGATCTTTATCGTCCGATACTTCTATACAGCTATTGTTGAGTGTTTTGTTATTCTTTAGTAAGAATAAAAGTAAACTACTACCCGGCAAATTCCATTGTCCGGAAGACCTTACATAATTGCTTAATCAATGTTTTTTTATTGTTATACCGTTAATATTTTAGTGTAGGTACGCGATGTGGCAAACTAAAAAAACATCTCATCAACAAGTAAACAACAATTAATTACATTGAGGGTAAAAATAGTCCACTATTTTTAGCATCTCTTTTACAACGTGTAAATAAAATTGCAAATAAGTTACAGTGGGTAAAATTGTCGGGTTGTACGGGTAGCCTATTGGAACTGCATTTCAACATTCCTTTAGTAGTTTGATACGTTTAAGCCCTTACAATTTTGAACATGATATAGCATACGAAATGGGGAGGTATGCGTGAATTTGATAATTGAACTATAGTTGAAGGCGCCTCTGAAATAATTAAATTACATGCACAAATTAAACAAGCATAAGCTATGCTGTTTGTTAAACAGTGCAGTATGCCTGTTCACCTTTGTTGGTTTACCCAGGCGATCTGAGATCTATTATAATAATGACTGAAAGTGACCGTAAGGTATGGATAAGTTCTCTAGCCCTCGTAAAGTCTTTTAACTTGTTCTCAATCTCCACTTGTTACAAAATTAATCTTAAACATAATGAGTGATATTACATGACGCCTTTTCAGCAAAAATCCTATATGTAGGTAGAGTCATCTATATTATATTATCTACCACTACACCTTTACAACTTAGCGGATGACAAGGCAGAAATATTGGATAGGCAGATAGGTAATACATAAAAAAGAAAATGCGACAGTGTTTTTAAATACTTTCTACATGCTTCGTTTATCTACCATTCTCTATTCATGTCACTATTGTGATTCATTTAATAACAAAGATCATTATTTATGTGAATTACCAGTAGCACTTTGGAAGTTGTTTCGTAACACTATAACGATGCGAATAGAGATTAGTTTGTTACATAATAAGAGAGGTACTATAAAAATTTATTCTTTTTATGAAAGAAAATCTGCGTTGTTTTGTATTTAGGGTTTTTTTAAACAACTATAGGTAATTAGTTGCTTAAAGCAGTAGTGATTTGAAATTATACACTTTAATAATCTATATCTATCTGTCTATAACCTCACGCCAGATCCCTTTATCCCTCACTTTAATAAATTCATGCTAAATAATGACTCACGGCACTGAGACATGGTCGCATTGAATGGGCTTCATAAGGAGGCTCAAGATCACCTAAAGAGCTCAGAGTTTCCCCGCGAAGTCGAATCAGTAACGAGGAAATCCGTTGGAAGACCTTCACTGATGTGGCTCAAAAGTGCTAAACTTAAGTGGCTGTGGGTGGAGCACATCACCCGTAGAATTGACGGTCGTTGGGGCAGCATGGTTCTCGGGTGGCGATCACGTACCGAAAGACTTGGACTGGGCAGCCCCCTAGAAGATGAACTGATAATCACCAGACCATCATTTCAACCAACCAACCAATTTTACAACCAAGTACCTTACCGTACCGTAACCTTCAACAGAAGGGCGTGGGTCAAAAATTGGTTGCGTACAACGCAAAGCCAGTCATCGTGGTGATCTGTGGGAAAGCCTTTAGTCTGCACTGGAAGTCTTTCACCTGATGATGATGATGAAAAATCTTACGTCAGTCTAAAACAATTTACTATATTTTCGATCTTTTTAGGGAGTAAGTCCGCCACACATTCTTACCAATGAACTCCTCTAAACTAGGATCTAAAATGCCTTCTTGGTCCACAGGTAGAGCGCTTGAATTGTCTTGAAACCAGCAACGACTTTAATTAGAAACACTAACAAGAGGATTAGGAATAAATGTAGTACCACTTCGTTCCACTGCAAAGTTGGCAGATCAGCTAAAGATAGTTGATACAACTGGAATAAGATGCGATAAAACCATTATGTGGTATATATTTTGTGAAGCTTTTATTTGATTATAATGATTATTTATTCAGATTTTTTCAATGTAATTACGAGGTTGCTGTATAGTAGACTACCCCAGATATACATATACGGCAAGCTGTCTAACATAGTGACCTTCTGAATTTTCATACGCGCAATAAGACTTGAAATATTCACATAGCGGTGAAAGTACCAGTTTAAAAAGGAGCAATTTGCTCTTAAAATTAGCATTTACACGGCCACATAGTAGGAATTGTTAAAAACTTTATTACATTATAGACTAACTGATCAAATATATGTCGGCGATTAGGTTTTCGGGATGGCCGCATAAATGTTGGTAACGGTGAAAGGTGGGTTTATCTTTATTTTCATGAAGTAAATCTTGAAATAACACTAGCGTCTTGTCCGGTAAACTGATCTTGCTTGATACCAGCTTTGGCAGCAAAATATCTCATGATGCACACAGTAATTGGAAATTAATATTGTCACATGGAATGCAGTGTCGGACGTATCGCAGAGCAGCTAACTGCTAAATCGAATAACAACGCAACGTCATTCACCGTCTTACATTGGCTATCTGTCATCAGTCAATTGTCATTTGACAGCTGTCATCTGTCATCACGTCCCAATTGCAACTAAACACACTTAACCGATTATTAAAAACATATAATATGTCTGATAGAGAGATAGAGTATGTCAGATTAAAAGGAAAGTAAATGAAAATAACTGCTTGACAGTCCATTAATTATAATCTTCAAAAAAAAGGATACGACATATAGATTAATATTTTATTAATTTTATATCTCTTTTTGGAGGTAGGGGTCTTGCCCGGTTATTTAGAATGCTTAGGAGGTGCCATGGCTGAAACATTTCGAGCTTTTTGTAAGAAATTTGTACTATATATGTTGTTCATTGCTGATGATAATGGAAGATAAACAAGAAACTGAGACCTGCAGGTGCAGAATTATTGCAAAATTCTAACGGGGATGTGAGGTTAAAAGGCACATTTTGGTGGCTAAGGGACTGCAGTAAAATGCGATAACTATATTGAATCGGTTGTACACACACAGGACATTTAAAATGTTATAATAGTGTAGCTGTAGATAAATAAATACTTAATGACTCGCCTGTTTTAAATGTTCGTAATTAGTGTCTTGCTCGAAGAGAATACGCCGGAAGCATGGAACAGGGGTGTGGTGGTGGTATTTTTCAAGAAAGGTGATAACACTTTACTAAAGAATTATAGGCCCATCACACTGCTGAGCCATGTTTATAAGTTGTTTTCGAGAGTCATCACGAATCGTCTCGAACGCAGGTTTGATGACTTCCAGCCCTCCGGATAAGTCGGTTTCCGGAAAGGCTTCAGTACCATAGACCACATACATACGCTGCGGCAGATTATACAGAAGACCGAGGAGTATAATCGGCCACTATGCTTGGCGTTTGTGGACTATGAGAAAGGCCTGTTTACGGCCACCTTAGAGGACGCCTTCAAGCTCTTGGAATGGCAAGGACTTGGCATCAACATCAATGGCGAATACATCACTCACCTTCGATTTGCCGACGATATTGTGGTCGTGGCGGAGTCGCTGGAAGATCTAGGACGAATGCTCGGTGACCTCAACAGAGTATCTCAACAAGTGGGTCTTAAAATGAACATGGACAAAACGAAAACAATGTCTAACGTCCATGTCGTACCCACCGCACTCACCGTGGGGAACTCTACTCTTGAAGTTGTCGACGAATACATTTACCTTGGACAGGTGGTCCGGTTAGGTAGGTCCAACTTTGAGAGAGAGGTCAATCCACGAATCCAACTCGGCTGAGCAGCGTTTGGGAAACTGCGCAACATCTTCTCATCGAAAATACCTCAGTGCCTTAAGACTAATGTTTTTAGTCAATGTGTGTTACCAGTGATCATATATGGATCAGAGACGTGGTCTCTTACAATAGGTCTCATAAAAAAGCTCAGAGTTGCTCAGCGAACTATGAAGAGAGCTATGCTCGGCGTTTCTCTACGCGATCGAATCAGGAATGAGAAGATTCGTAGAAGAACCAAGGTCACCGACATAGCCCTTAAGATTAGCAAGCTGAAGTGGCAATGGGCGGGCCACATAGCGCGTAGATCGGACGGGCGTTGGGGCAGAAATATTCTAGAGTGGAGACCACGTATTGGCAAGCGCAGCGTGGGACGACCACCTGCCAGATGGACCGACGATATTGTGAAAATCGCAGGAAGTTGTTCGATGCAGGTGGCATCGGACCGGTTACGCTGGAAAGCGATTGGGTAGGCCTATGTTCAGCAGTGGACAGGTATAGGCTGAGATGATGAGATGATGAATTAGTGTTAGATAACTGTTGCTTCACTTGAAATATCTTTTTTTTCATTTGATCGCTCTATAGCGGTCAATTACGGTGTTATTAATAAGTAAGGAGTAATTTTGCCGAGTATTATACTTGGGTACCTATAAACGTACTGAATATATAACACTCAACACCCAGGTTTAACACTCAACGTAATTAACTCTTATATATTACATGGCTTAAGTGGGGATAGTTAATATAATCCTACTCTTAGCTAAAAATGCGTTTCTAGGGTCTTAAAAAATATTTTTATTTGGTTAAAATCTATTTTTGCCATTAACTTTTATGGTCAAGAAATGAAGATGTTAAATTATAAGTACATGTTATTTTTTTATATTTTACGTTATAACATTGAACCGAAAGTTTATTATCCCCAACAAATTATTGTCCCCAACAAGTCACGCTAGAGTCTTTTTTACAACACATGGGTGCTGTATTAATTTATAGAGAATCCAATAACAAAATAGAAAATCCAAAAAAAAATAATATGAACATAAACCAAAAATCTATTTTAATTTGCATTTAAAACACAGTTTTTTTACTAATCTATCATGTTTTCGGGATACAGATCCTATATGTTAATCCAGGTAAAAGACTATCTGTGAGCCCAATTTCATTCAAATCCGTTCAGCCATTTTTGCGTGATTGAGTAACAAACATCTAAATATTAGAACTTTGTAACATACATATTTTCACATATATAATATTATGTAGGACTTAGCTTATTTCTCAAAGTTTCTACATGCCTGGTGCTCTTTATGATGATTATTAATACATTTTCAAGTTCAATTTTGAAATTGGATACAGTGCCTAGGAAATGTATATCCTTCGTAGGCAATGTATGCATTTACAAATTTTTGACAAGTAATTTGCATATTTCGTAATATAATAATATACATTTCCTATGGATTGTATACAATTTCTAAATATCTATCTATATCATCACGACAGATCTCTTGCGGGGTAGGCAGAGAGTACAGAGATCTAACAGGTTCTTTCCTTACATACCTCTCTGGCTTCCTCCACTCTCATAGCTCGTCTTATACACGCTCGCCAGCTACGGGGAGTCTTGACTTGTCGTTCAGATAAGACTCTGTCTATACATTTCCGGTAAAGTAAACCAAAGATTCCTATAAAACTTTCAACTAATTTCTATAATGAGACAAGGTCGCCGATTTCTTGGAATTAAATTTGAAGCACCACTGAATCTTGCTGTTAATTGTGATGGGATTACACAACCAAACTCACCAACGATTTAAAGCAATGCGCAAGATTAGTTAAAAGTATCGTTAACTTATAGTTATGTAAGGTAAACGGTTTACTAAAATGAACTTGTTATCGTATTTCTTTTGGGACTAAGCCCGCCACTCATTCCCACCATTGTAACTCCTGTAAGCCAGGATCCACAATAGTCTCCTTAGATGACGCCAAGGTTTGAACCTTGGGGTGTCCCGGGAAGCACTTTAATTGTCTTGAAACCCGCAACAAATTTAATTAGAAAGAAAAACAGGAGGAGTAGGAAAAATAAAAATTCCACTTCCCTCCTTTGCAAAGCGGGAGACGCAAAAAAAAAATTGGCATATCAGCCATAGAGAAGGAGACTACAACTAGGATAAGCCCAGTTGTAAAGTACCACGGTCACGAAGAAATATTAACAGGGCCTATTTGTGAGCCTCATGTTTGATTCCAGTAATAGGTATGGCAAAAACGCTTGAACGCACGGAAATTATCCCGAGTTTCTACATGATCCGTGTAGTAGATTACCCCAGATGTAT
This sequence comes from Phalera bucephala, assembly GCA_905147815.2. Classification (NCBI taxonomy): domain Eukaryota; kingdom Metazoa; phylum Arthropoda; class Insecta; order Lepidoptera; family Notodontidae; genus Phalera; species Phalera bucephala. The sequence continues at coordinate 20,763,263 of LR990612.1, forward strand.
TTCGCAGACTGTTTAACATAATGGTACGCTCGTTGTGCCAGAGACTGCACTCCCAAAGAACATGGTGTGCTGATTGTTCATACTCGTAGTTAGACGTGGAACACTGACATAGCGGTAAAGGTACCACTTTAAAAGAGAATATGAATATGTTATCGTATATAAATATATGAGTCATCATCGTCATCTCAGCCTATACTTGTCCACTGCTGAACATAGGCCTCCCCAATCGCTTTCCAGCGTGACCGGTCCGATGCCACCTGCAACCAACGACTTCCTGCAATGTTCACAAGATCGTCAGTCCATCTGGCAGGCGGTCATCCAACGCCCGTCCGATCTTCGCGCTATGTGGCCCGCCTTTTGCCAAATATATGAATAATCGTATAAAAATAAATTATAAAATAAAAGTCACTCACAAATGTAAGTTTTAGGAATATACTGTATCTAAGAAATAATAAAATAACTATTTAGATTCAATACAAAGAAAATTGAACTTAGAATAGGCATTATGTCAATCACACTTACTGGATGCGTGCAATGAATCATCTGGGCATTACATATTATGTACGTTGAGTAACTACTTTAGTAAGCACGTATATGTATTAAGCTTTGTACATACAGACTGAAATCTAGGTACTACCTATATCATCACGCCAGATCCATTGCGGGGTAGGCAGAGAGCACAGAGTTCCAACAGTTTCTTTTCTTACATACCCCTCTGGCTTCCTCCACTCTCATAGTTCATACTTATATTATTATGTAATACCGAATTGCACTTGCTGCATAGGATATAGCAATTCCGTGATAGCGTCGACAATTATATTGCTTGTTCATAGTTCATACATATTTTGTATTGGAACAGAGGATGTAGATATTTGGCAGCACTCTTACGTTTATCAAAAACTGCCCGGACCACATTATTTCTTTTCAACATGTTTCAACTTTTTCATAAAAATATACCTGAACTATGTTCATACTAGCTCACAATTTTTTTTTACGATGTATTAGATTTTAATCCTCAAGTTTTACTCGAATATGCTAAATGCTTTATCCTATGCAGTAATGCGAGCTCTGCGGAAGATGTGCGGAGTGAAGCTGACCGACCGTATTCGCAACAGCGTAGTAAGAAAGCAAATAGTTATGAAAGAGAATATCGGTGTAAAGATGAGAAAGGGTATGCTCCGTTGGTTCGGGCATATAGAAAGAATGTCCGAAGAAAGAATGACAAAACTGATATACAATGCAAAAGTGGAAGGATGTAGGTACCGGGGAAGACCTAGACTGTCTTACCATGACCAAATAGACCGGGTCTTATCTGAAGGACAAGTCAGGAGTCTCCGTAACCGGCGAGCGTGTATGAGACGAACTATGAGAGTAGAGGAAGCCAGAGAGGTATGTAAGGAAAGAGCCTGTTGGAACTCTATACTCTCTGCCTACCCCGTAAGGGATCTGGCGTGATGATATAGATAGAAGTTTTACTCCAAAAATATTTATTCCCCAAAATTGTAAAAAGTAATATGGACAAAAATATTTGGCAAAGGCTCCAAAATGGCATCACTGACCTAGTAAGTGAAGACGCTGAGGTCAACCATGCTTGTGCTTTCAAATCCATTGTCTCCTGCTAAAAAGTATTAAGAGAACATCGGGCGGTGATGATGACAGAAGAATATGACGGCGTATACGACTTTGTACGAACTAACTGCCTTCACTTCCCGCGCGAGTCGGCAGAATATTAATTCGGAATAATAACAGGTATCTAGACAAAATCTAGCCAGACAGATACATATAGAATAAATATACAGGTATAGAATAAAATAACGTCATCGAAGTATAGCGTGTTCACATTAATGTTGTTTTGTGAGACATCCATTAGGACATTAGTAACAAGTGATACATATTTTTCTATGCATCTATATCATCACGCCAGCTCCCTTGCGGGGTAGACAGAGAATACAGAGTTCCAACAGGTTCTTTCCTTACATACCTTTCTGGCCTCATAGTTCGTCTTATACACGCTCGCCGGTTACGAAGACTCTTGAATTGTTCTTCAAATAAGACTCGGTCTACATATTTTTTAACAAATAAATGTAGAAATCTCACCTAATTAAAAGGAAAAGCTTGTGAGAACACATTTCGATTAAAGTTGAGTACACTAGGTGTTTTTTTGTTTGTTGTGAGAGTTTATTTATTTTCAACTTGAGATTTTTTGTTCCATCATCAATAGAAAACTAAAATGGTAGTTTCAAAACATATTCATTTTACGTCGAGACTTTTGTTGCCATAACATATGAATAGAGTATGTATGTTTAGAGCAAAAGAATGCGCTTTGTCTTTAGGCCTAGACTTGAAGTGACGTGCGACGATCCAGTTGCATCGCTCCGGATATGGAGGCGAGACATCTCATAAAGCTATTTCAGCAGAAAGTAGCACGTGTGCGCAAAGCATAACCATTTTTAATGTCAGCGGAGGTCACGACGCGACTGGCTCATAGAAAAAAACGATGCCTAACACGCTTTTTAAGCGGTAAAAAGTAGACACACCACAAAAAATGATTCCGACGTCGGTAGTGGCGGGACGATGCGGCGAGGACGCAGCCGGCGACGCGACCTACACACACGGACTCGTGTAAATAACCAACTTAAATTATATTTACCTAGGTTATATTTGTTAAGCACTGGCTATTTTATAAAATAACAAAACGATGCTAGCCATTGATTCGTACCAATGATGCTTGCTAGCCATAAACGTAGATGTAGATGAATTAATAATAAGAATTCATTTATTTCAGGCATTAGCATTTGGGTAATTAACATGCATATCATTTAAAATAAAAATCTTTTATAAAAAAAGGTAAACCGACTTCAAAAAGCAAAAAAATAAATATTTGAAGTCGGTGCTGGTTGGTGCAGTCGGTTACTTGGCACCGACTTCAAATATTTATTTTTTTGCTTTTTGAAGTTGGTTTACCTTTTTTATAAAAGATTTTTATTTTACAATTTTAAGTGACCAGTGAATTCTATAGTAGGGTACCTATAGGATTGACGTAATACCCATAATATCGCAATTTACACATGCCTATTGTTTGTCGTTAAGGAGTTCCCTGGTGTATCTTCTAAGTCCAATGTCAATAAAATTAATATGGGACCACCTTGGAGATATACTGAACCCAATGCAAAAAAAATTATCAAAATCGGTCCACAATTGACGAAAATATCGCTGAACATATATAAAAAAAAAAAAAAAAAAGCATACATACAACCGAACATAGAACCTCCTCCTTTTTAAAGTCGGTTAAAAAAAAGAACGTAGTTCCTCTTTTGGAATAATTCCTGTGCCTTGGGTGCGTTTACAAACATGAAATTCACAAGCATAAACACCCAGACCGAAACGAATATGACGGAGCGACTCAAACGACTCAAGAACAAAGTAGATACTTTACTTAGACGCTGGCAACATCATAAATATCAGGTAATGACAGTGTTTGAATTTGTAAAAAGTAATAAAGGTGTTTTATTATCAATCTGAGAGTTGTTACAAACAGCGTTATCCGTCAAACTTCATTTTTTTAAGAATCCTCGATTATGTAATACTGACTACAAATGGAAGTGACCCATTTTTACACCTTTAACGAGCTGTTCTGAGACGCATCCTACCCTTTCTTGTTACTTGCTTACAATGCATGTGTATGTTCAATTTTATTATGTGTGTCAGTTCTTTAAGGACACACACGCATTAAAACAAATTAGCTAAGTCACAAGAAACTGTCACAATCAACTAGAAAGATGCTTTACGTAATTTTTAACTTTTTGATGTGCATATACGAGTATATCACATTATCCATTATCTATCTATATCATCACGCCAGATCCCTTGCGGGGTAGGCAGAGAGTACAGAGTTCCAATAGGTTCTTTCCTTACTTACCTCTCAGGCTTCCTCCACTCTCATAGTTCGTCTCATACACGCTCGTCGGTTACGGCGATTCTTTGACTTGTCCTTCAGGTAAGATTGGGTCTATTTGGTCATGGTAAGATAGTCTGTCTAGATCCTTCCACTTTAGCATTGTATATCTGTTTTGTCATTCTTTTTTCTGACGACGATGGCAACGGCTTGATAAAGTGGTTAAGACCTTGAGCTGCTCCGCCCCGTCGCTGATTCGATCCCCGCTCGGATCAAATCTTTATGTGATCCATAAACACAGCTTTTTTTAATCTCGGTGTTTGTGTGTAAATTTTCTATTTGTAAACGCATTTATGACAGTGGAAGAGTTTTTATTGTGTGGCTACGATATTTTTAAAGAAGAAGTGGGTACTGTATTTTACCAAGGCACTTTTTTTGCTATAAAAAATCTCATAAACAATACTCTTAAAATCTAGAGCTGAATTATATTGTTACATATTAAGGTTCAATTCTCGCTTCACGCATTGGTCTCGTATCTGGCTCTGTGATGTGCTGGGCACCAAACGGTGTTTTCTGTTCAAAGGTATGTCCCAAACGTTCTGACAGCCTATGCAACAGCATAGGCTATTTAATAATCCTAAATTCTGTTAATAATGTTGTTAACAGCATTTAGGACTGACTGTTAGAGAACACTCCAACGTGTATCCGTTATTTTTATGCGTAATTACAACAACTGATTCTTTTTTAAGGTTCTGTTCTCCTACATCCTTTACGAGCCTCTGATCATATAGCATATTATTAAATAAACAACTAAAATCTAATGTTTTATAGAGATTTTTGAAAAGGACAGAACCTGTTGGAACTCTGTAATCTCCGCCTACTCCGCAAGGGATCTGGCGTGATGATATAGATAGATAAACGGACTTTTGAAAATATATTAGATAGTTGAGCAACTTTCATGGTGACTCGAGGTCTAAGGCAACATGGTTATAACTAATCTTGTATCTTGTATACTGAGCCGAGTATGTCTTGATACTGACTTGATTCTTGATGCTTTGACTATAGGTCCTTTTCACACCCAGCAACCCTTCATGCTTCTCCCCCACCGGCCGTAACTCCTGACCTTATATAAGACGCAAAAAAATAACACGCTGCCGGATCTCAATTGACTCATTAAATATTTAAAGTATATATTTATTATTTATATTAAATATTTTAATTAACATATTGCAAAATACGTAGCTCAGAAGGTAGGTTGAACAGCAAAACGCGTGGGACAAAATTTCACTAGGCCGTAATTCGAGTTGTGTACGCAAGTTAAAATAGCCTTGTCTATACGTCAATACACTACATTTTTTTCAATCGAATTTTCTTAGGGCAAACTTTTGTCACGACACGCCATGCTAGCACACCACGTCACTTGTAGTAGACCTGCTGTGTATTTTCACAGTTGAATTTAAGTTTGTCCTTTTCAATGGAATTCTGAAATAATCTAATCTAAATATTCGTTAACTAGAAAAAATACTATTAAAATCAATTTAATCTTTGAGGTCTAAAAGCATAATAAAAACTTATTGAGCTCTTAGATGAATGCAAATATTACAAAGGAAATAAAAACAATTTTTCGAATTTTATCGCGGTTTATTTTTGATTATTAGGTTACCGACGAGTGCTTCGCGGCACCGTCACACAACAAAACACGGTCACTCAAAGAAGTCTGCAGTCTGTGAACATGCCCCTGACTGCATCCGCCATAACATCAGATTTGATAGACCACAAATCCTCGTGAAAGAATACCGATTCCTACCAAGGATGGTTCGCGAGGTTTTAATATAATTAAATCCAAAACCAAGTATAACACTGCAAGACCTCAAGATATCGTGAGCACATTCTGCGTAGATCGGACCAACAAAAATAAATAATAAGTTTGAGGGTCCCCGGAACAACTATGTCTTTTGGATATCTAACACCTCAGTCCTTTCCGTGACCATGGGTGCTGCACTCGAAACGTCGGGGACCTTAAAATCAAGAATAAACCGCGGTAAAACCCAAATAAATTGTTTTATTTCATATGAAAAAAGCGTACACCCACTTTTCGCCGACGATTTCAAGTCCCAAAGTAATATGAAGGCAAACCTATTATCGTTATACCGGGCACAGTACCAGACTCTGGACTAACACTGAAATTTTTTTAATAGAAAATCTAAACTTTGTCAGATTTAAATCCAGAACTTCGTGATTGCTACTTGCATTATACGCCACTTTTTTTCCTAGGCAAAATCCTGAACTTCTGCAAGTCTCGGGGGAAGCTCGAGGGGCGTGTCGGATTCCTACCGACTTAAAACCCCAGGGTGGCCGACATCAGCAATTTGGAGGGGCTCCGGGATCTCCGTATGGAACGCACCGGTGCCCCTCTTGTGCCGCGCTCCGAAGAGCCCGCCATCGGGGGGAGACTTAATTTACGCTCCCCCCGCACCGAGACGGTGCTCACGGTGACGTGGGTCACACCACGCCACCGTCCTCCTCGGGCATTATACGCCACTAGACTAACGAAGCAGTCAGGAGGATATAACTGTGTACTTTATAAGCAAGTACACATTTTGTTTCAAATTAACTAAATAATGACCAATATATTCCCAGACTCTTTTTTCTCTTCTTTGTGTTTTTTTTTGCGTCTAGGAGCTGAGAAAAAACGTATAGTCTACAAGTGCCTATCGCATATTTTTGCACTTTATGTTTTTTCTGTGTCTTCTAACAAGATTTAATTATGTGCATACTTATAACGCTGCGTTTATCACTGATATTTTAAATCTATTCTGTCTGTCTGCTAAAACTGTAAATATTAATGATGAGCGTACATTAGCAAATGAATATTCATTTGGTATTAAAGATAATACCTTAATATGAAATGAAAATGAAATGAAAGATATTTATTTAGCACAGTGTAAATGCAGGGATAAAAAAAAACAAAGAATAAGATACACGGAGATACTTACATAAGTATTGTCTGCTACGGTGTGAGCTGTGCCTAAAGGTTTGGCTCAGCATGAGCTGGAGGGGACTGGGGTCTTCTCCAACGCTGATTTTCAGCCATACCAAACTTCAAACTGTTTTTACGTATGTAATACGTACGGCTACCCTGAATGGTGATGTAATCGAACATACATAATATATTGTTATGTTACCGCGATGTACCTTTATTATGAAAGCCGTTTAATTCTCCTAAAAGTTGAAGATATGATACTGATTGAAAAACACAATTATCTATCTATCTATCTATATCTATATCATCACGCCAGCTCCCTCGCGGGGTAGGCAGAGAGTACAGAGTTCCAACAGGTTCTTTCCTTACATACCTCTCTGGTTTCCTCCACTCTCATAGTTCGTCTCATACACACTCGCCGGTTACGGAGACTCTTGACTCTCTATCAAAAAAACACAATTACTTGTGTAAAAATAGTATAATGCTCGAAAGACACTGTAAAGTGTATACATTATATATACCTTCTTGTTAGATTTTATGTATACTTTAGCTGGATTGTGCAGAAAATTAGTGATTCGTCCGTATTACACGGAAAGTGTGCCGTGCCACTTTAAATAGAAAATCATCGATAGATATAGTTTTTATGTCATTGTGAATCATCCCCGTATCTTGCTTGAATTTATCGGGAGCTAACCAAAAGCACATAACTGACCACTATAGGGCCAAAGTACACAAGATAATTTTAGCATTAGCTTCTAGCGATTTTGCAACTTCACCCATGCTGAAGTTACTGAGTTTTAAAAAAAAATCTTTAAATAGCGAATGCATTGCACCATCATGATAGTGCTCGGCTACACGCTACACGAAAATCTCAGAGTTACAGGATCTCCGTCTAAAAATTCATTTTCAACTATAGTATACATCTATACTGTATAACATCTGTAGTACCCGTAGGGTTAAGGGCCTACAGCAATCGACCATTTATCGACCGGAAGAGTGAAAGTGATGCTATTACTTTACACAAGAATAATTAGGGACGGATATATAGAATGTGTGCTCGGAAATAAACGACGCATCTGCAAAAACAAAATTAATCATTTTTTAAAAAGACTACACTATTAAATAAAAACTGCTTTAGAAGGACTGTGCTATAATTATTTGATATGTTTTTAAGTAAATTCATTGACTAGTTCCTAAGCGTTTCGCGTTAGAATCAGAAAATGTAAGGCGATAGAGATGGCTTTAGATTTTTTCTATCAAGAAAATTTCGTTAAATCGTGTATTCCTTTTACCAGATCCTAAAATACACAGTCAAAAATCATAATTGGTCATGGTAAGATAGTTTAAGTAATGTCTACCCCGCAAGGAAACTGGCGTGATGATATAGTTAGATAGATAGAAAAATCATATTTCTAAATATTAAGTTTTAAATCTATATACATACATGACGCGATGACCTCGACGCGTATCGAAAAGATTGGCCATTATTGACAGAGGATGGAGATCGTTGGAGAAAGGAGGGGGAGAACTTTGCCCTGCAGTGGGACACGTTAGGTTAATAAAAAAAAATACATACATAGCAGCGATAGCCTAGTGGCTAGACTTTTGGACTGCAAAGTCAAGGGTCTCGAGTTCAAACCCAGGCACGCACCTATGTCTATTAGAAAGCATGTGAGTATTTAAATTTATTATCACTTGCCCTAACGATGAAGGAAAACATCGTGAGGAAACCTACATGCCTGAGAGTTTCTTGAAGGTGTATGAAGTTCGCCAACCCGCACTGGGCCAGCGTGGTGGACTATGGCCTAAACCCTCTCAGTTTGAGAGGAGGCCCGTACCCAACAGTGGGACAGTTTCTTAACAGGGCTAATATTAAAAAAAATATTAATAATCTATATACATCTTGAAGTGCATGGATTACAAAAACACGTTTTGTTTTCCGTAGTAGCTCCTTAACTAATGTTATCTAATTTCTAAACCGCAGAGAAAAAGGCAACGGGTTCTCCAGAAAGTTCATTTATCGATTCCTAGTCCCTGGAGCTCTAAACCTCAATACACATCCATCCATGAATTGCAAATGAATTGATAACAAATACTTTAAAATATTAAAAATAAAAAATATTGTCTATATTTAATAGCACTTTTATAGCTTACACTTCGATAACGATTTGACACATTGTATAAATAAATATTTTTTGGCATTTAATATCCTATAGCAATTTTACAAACGAAATTAATATTTTTAATTCAATGGTGTTGTGGCTTAAACCCATAAGTATAGAAACGGGTCATGCCTCTTATTGCCATTGAATGAAGTATAATTTCGTTTGGCAATTAGAACTGTAACCACCCATACTATGTGAAAAATACTAGACAGAATATTTTCGTGCCTGTCGTATTTATATCATCGATAAAATTAACGGACTTATCATCATAATGTATCAAATGTATTTAATTCCATAATATGTTTCAATTAATTGTATGGGTAGTATATCGCCTCGTTGGTTTAGTGGCAAAGCTTGATGATCACGAGATCCTGGGTTCAAATCCTAGGTCGGACAAATGAAGCTTTACTAACGGAAACTTCCTAGTATGAGTCCGGAGTCTGAAATTGTACCCGGTATATGGCAATAGGCTCGCCCCTTATTACATGGGGCCTAACAACGTCGGCGAAAAGTGGGTGTAATCAGTACACCCTTGCAACCCCCGCTTGGGGAATATAGGCGTGACGGTTTATGGTGTTTTTGCCAAGTTTGGGTTCGGTGGGCTTCTTGTCCAGTTAAGGGTTTGTGTTATATAATTTAGCGCTTGTTGATAGCCTAATAAAAAGCACAATAAACATATTTAAACAGTAGAACATCTTAGTACTAACGGCCGAAATTACAATTAAGCACAGACGTGCGCTCTAAGCGGCCACTCGGCACGACTACCTTTCCTAAACCTGCTGAGAAGCCGCGTGGGTCGCGCGTCTGTGTGTAATTCTTATTCGGACTGCTACTAGTAGAATGTTCTACTGTTTACATGTGTTTAATATGTAAATAAATAGTCAGTATCTTCTAAAGAAGAAGAAAGAAAGAAATAAATTTTATTTGTCACAGCATCAGAGACATGATATTTAGCTGATATGACACATACATATCAGCAATATAACCATACAATTACAAAAAGTACCAACGATTAACGTTGTTAAAAAAGAACTTCTACTCATTCACCAAATTAATTACTTTCGAAGTTTGATTGTTTTGTTTTAATGTATTCAGAAATCACAAACAAATACATAGTGAATTAGAATTTTAAAATTTATCTTCAATATAAAATAGTTTTTAAATAAAATAAGGTCTGGCCAGTATGATACGGCCGGTTTTTAATCATCCTGAAGAGAAACCTCTACTGACTGACATTTTTAGTTTCATTTTTAAAGGTAGTAATGGCTATACGTTAAAATATATATTTACGTAATAAAGAAGCTATGTCGAACAAAAACTGGCGCGTAAATTGATGGTTTTAGGAGTAAGAGGTTAAGTTTTTGTGTTTTATAGATAATAAATAAATCATTTTGTTTCTGGAGTTGCTTAAATAGTATCCCAGTGCACATGAAGGTATTCGAACGATTTTTTAATTATTGCGTAGGTAAAATGTCTTTATGAGGAATTCGTATAATTCCTGTAGATACATTATGGTATCTAACTGCGCGTTATGTTCTGAATTCAAAATTTTGAAGTGAGGCCAAAATATCAGTTGGAAATCATCTCTAAGCTCAGTGCATATAATGAGAATAGCAAACGGTATGAAGAGATCCTTCTTCAAATCGATTAAATTGTTGTCATATATTACGCAACAAATATATGGGGCCGCAGCTTTGTCACTGACTTGTGCTTATGACGATAAGCCACCGAAAAATCAAAGTACTCACAGTAACACGTCAAAATAATATATGTAAAATTTCGCCTTCGTTTTTGGAAGCATCTAATATGGAAAAAAGAATGTCCGTCACGCCTATATTCCCCAGAGGGGGTGGCAGAAGTGTACTGAGTACACCCACATTTCGGCGTCGATGTTAGGTCTCATGTAATAGGGGGCGAGCCTATTGCCATATACCGGGCACAATTACAGACTCCGGACTCATACTGGGAATTTTTCGTTAGAAAAACTACATTTGTCCGACCTAGAATTTGAACCCAGGACCTCGTGATCACAAAGCAATGTGCTTTGCCACCAGACCAACGAGGCAGTCAAAAAAAGAGTTGTGATAGTGAATATACCTTTTCAACATATTCGCAAAAGCATAATGCTTGATTAAAACCAACATCCCCAATCGCTCTCCAGCGCAACCGGTCCGATGCCTCCTGCATCATTTCCTGCACTCATCATCCTCACAAGATCGTTGATCCATCTGGTAGGTGGCCGTCCCACGCTGCGCTTGCCGATACGTGGTCTCCACTCTAGAATCGTTCTGCCCCAACGCCCGTACGATCTTCGCGCTATGAGGCCCGCCCATTGCCACTTCAGCTTATTCATGCTATGGGCTATGCCGATGATCTTGGTTTTTCTACAAATCGCCTCATTCTTGATTCGATCACGTAGAGAAACGCTGAGCTTAGCTCTTGAGCTGGAGCCGTTGAGCAACTCTGGGCTTTTACATAAAACCAACAAATTTAAAATTAATAAAGTACACAAATATATAAGTAATTAATCACACTTTTTGAGACCGTTGCGTTAACCAGTAAAATACCAAAAATAAACTGGACCATATCACAACTTTTAAGTCTAGAATTGATCCAATAATTAATCGACATGCCTAGACCGTAGTTCAGTCGCCTTGACCGTTGCCGACTGTTCTCGAAGGACACCCGAACATTCACAAACGTAGTTTTGGTTTCAGCCCTAGTTTCGGACGGTTTCCTTCCGAAACCGACTTTGCGCTAAAACTGGCCAAAATCAAATGTTTAGTCGGATACTACATGGAACCACTTAGAATAAAAGGAACTAGAGTGTATGTTGTGAAACCACTTGGAATAAAGGGAACTAGAGTGTATGCACAATTTACTAACTACTATATACTAACTTTTACTACAAAAAATTTACTTGAGGTGTCTGTTTCTAGTATGTAGCATAACCCAATGAATACTTTATGATGCGTTCCGTGACATTATTTAAAATATGGCGTAGCACGAAAAGATTGATATACCATCCTTGCCACACTACAAATTTACTGAATAAACACGAATGTGACAACACGCTTACTCGCCAGCGTCACGCTAACGTAAATCTTTTCGTTCTAAACCCTCTGATTTTTGAAATCAGCGCTACTAATAAAGAGCCTACGTCTAATATTTCATTAGACTATATTTATCAAAACGCACCTTAGTAAGAAACACTAGCATAAAAAATTGAAAATACTTTTTATTATTAAGTACTGAAGGTGCTTGGATGCGGTGCCGTTGCATAATTTTCATTTAAATCTTAACTAAATCACATGATTTAGTTTAGATTTAAATAAAAGCTCTGTTTTAATTATAGTATGTATAAATTGATTTGGTAATTAGGATATAATAATTTAATAATCTATCTATATCATCACGTTAGATCCCTTGCGGGGTAGGCAGAGAGAACAGAGTTGCAACAGGTTTAATTATCTGTCTATCTATCTATATCATCACGCCAGATCCCTTGTGGGGTAGGCAGAGAGTACAGAGTTCCAACCGGTTATTTATTTACATACCTCTCTGGCTTCCTCCACTCTCATAGTTTGTCGCATACCCGCTCGCCGGTTACGGAGACTCTTGACTTGTCCTTCAGATAAGACTCGGTCTATTTGGTCATGGTAAGATAGCCTAGGTCTTCGCCGGTACCTACATCCTTCCATTTTCGCATTGTATATCTGTATTGTCATTCTTTCTTTTGACATTCTTTCTTTTGACATTCTTTCTATATGCCCGAACCAACAGAGCATACCCCTTTTCATCTTTACATCGATATTATCTTTTATACCTTCTCGCTTAATCATAATAACTTAATTTTACTATTACCATACAAAATGTTTCCCCCTCAATATGTGATCGTCTTTTCGCTCTCCACTGAAGTGGCGACTGCCAGAGCCAACACCATATGTATCTAGTTAGGCAATATTTGCGTATGAGACCCTGGGAAAAAGTTTCTACCAATAATTGCTCTATCACTGGGCATAGAGGCATAAAGGCATAGAGGCATAAAGGCAAGAAATATATTTCATTTGAGTTGTAAACTTAATGTTTGATAAAATAGGTAAATATTATTGCCAAGTCACGTCGTTATGTCACTGCGCACGGATAAGTAGGCGTGTCGCGTAAAGCATTTTATAAATGCTGTCTCGTTCTAACTATGCATTTATACGAGTATAATATGAAGTAATAACAACTTTTTATTCGTAGTAAAATTTCGTTGTCTATTTGACTATCTTCGATTGCCGCTATATTCCATTTCTACTAAGTAAGGACCGATTGTAACTCTGTACTCACTCCCGCAAGAGATCTAGTGTGATAATATAGATAGATAGAGACCACAATGTTAAATATTGTGGTCTCTGGTCTTTGATAGAGGTAAACGGACTAAACGCTTAGGTGTGAATATATCTGTGCTCACGAAAATCGCTACCGCGGTCATCTCCGTCAAGCAAAATGGACGCATTCGTTTAGTCCTACCAACATTTCATTTAATTTAAATAAATACGTAGCTCCACACTAGAATTTATTCCTGTGTCGTGGGTAGGTTTATAATATAATAATAATATTAGCCCTGTTAAGAAACTGTCCCACTGCTGGGCACGGGCCTCCTCACAAACTGAGAGGGTTTAGGCCATAGTCCACCACGATGGCCCAGTGCGGGTTGGCGAACTTCACACACCTTCGAGAAACTCTTAGGCATGCAGGTTTCCTCACGATGTTTTCCTTCACCGTTACAAATATTTATACAAATTACAATATTTTTACAAATATGAAAATGCATATACACAAATAACCACACCGAAACAAATAATTATGGGTCACACAAAGATTTGTCCCGTGCGTGAATCGAACCCGCGACTATTAGATACGGTGGGCGGAGCGGCTTGAGCTCTTAACCGCGAAAAAAACACAAGAACCCGCACTTGTTACTCGAGTAGTGTACAAGTGCCAAATGTCGGAAAGTCGCCATGCATTTACAAATATTGCATGTCAGTCAATTCATATTTTCATTTTAATAAAATTAATGTCAATCGATTTATTTATTTACGAAATAATTGATATCTTCAATAGAAAATACATGCGGTAATAATTTGGTGCCGGTTTACTTATGGAATTAAGTACTACCCTTACCTGTAAACACAATTTTAAAGATAAACAATTTAGATAGATAGATAGATAGATAGAGCACTCTTTATTGTACACCAATGAAATTACAATTAATAAACAACTAATTACAGACTAATATGTACAATTGGCGGTCTTATAGCTAAAAGCTATTTCTTCCAGACAACCAATTTACTTTTAATAGAAAAACAGCAGTACGCCTGCATTCCCCAAATGGGGTTCGTAGAGGTGCACTGTTTATTTGGAGACTTGACAAGACCAGAGCTTAAGACAAGGACAAGACCAGACTCAAACTGCTACTGTTTTTTTATGTGAAAACTTCATTACACTGTTTATTGATGTTTTCATAAAAAAATTTAATGTCTCTGCTTTTTTTTATCTGGGATTTTAAGACTAAAATCACTAGACTAATGAGGCAAGAGTCAAATAAATTAACAAAAGAAATTTAACTAAATAGTATCCGATAATAATCACAGCTATTAGAAATTATCAAAACTAATATTAAACAATCTACAAAGCAAAACTTAATACGCAAACACAAAAATCATATTTAATATACAAAGATATTTTAATCAGACAGAAAACACGAAATGCCCAAATTCATATGCAATTAAGTGATACTTTTTTATTGTATAAGCAGTTTTTATTTAATCAGTTTAAAATTACAATGTCTCTTTAATCGAACGTTTAAAGTTAGGCTCTTCTGATCGCTAAATCGATGACCTAGTTAATTGAACTCCCCCGAAAATAGCCGTTGCATTGTATGTAAAAGTAAATATAGCGATGTAGTATATAGTTAGGGAATATTTGTGTATAAAGTTTCTACCAATAATTGCTCTATCACTGTAAAGGCAAAATATAATTCAATTGATTTGTAAACTTAATATTTTGTTAAAATCATCATCATCATCTTCAATCAGCCTGTATCTACTCTATCTATCTGTCCCACTGCTGTGTGTAGGTAGAGGCTAACATTGACATCGTGAAGGTGCCCGGAAAAATGTGAAAAATGGCTAGTACAGGACCGGAACGAATGGCGTAATAGAGGCCCTCTATTACGCCATTCGTTCCGGCCCTGTGCTAGCCTATTCTATAATTTTCCGGCCACCTTCACCTTGTCATCACTCCATGTGGCTGATGGTCTGCCTCTACGCCTGCACCCTTTTTTTGGGCCACCACTCTGTTACGGCCTTGGTCCATCTGCTGTCATCCCGCCTCATCAAGTGTCCTGCCCATCTCCACTTTAACCTCGTGATCCGCTTACCAACATCTTCAACTTTCGTCGGCCTTCGGATTTCTATGTTAGTATTAACGATTTGTTAAAATAGGTAAATATTATTGTTAAGTAATAAAATAGGCAATGGATTTCGCACTAAGAGATTTTTGTTTTGTCTGTCTTTGGCGTTAGCGTGATGCTAGCGAGTAATCGTGCTGTCACGCTCATGTTTTTAGTAAATTGGTAGTGTGAAAAGTAGCCATCCTTGTCACACATTCTTGTGACGCTAGCGAGTTGATATGCCATTATCATCTCGCTAGTGTCACGCTCTCGTCTAAGTTTTCGTGCTAATGCCTCTGGTAAATATGTATGATATGAAGTAGAAGCCTACTTACTAACATTTACTGATACATCTATGTAGAATAGAATAGAATACTTTTTATTGTATAGCTATGTATATCAGTGTATACAATATCAGGGTTGTATCTGAGGGGAGCTGTAGGTACCAATGAGAAAATAAAATACTTTTAAAATAGCCGAGTCGTAACGAAAAATGGTGAGTGGAGGTGTTTATGCTAGAAGTAGCACTATAAATTTATAAAGAAACTTCAGTTTCCGTATTAAGTTAATTAAGATATGGATGAAAAAACCAAATTTAAGTATGTATTCGATTTACATAGATATGTATGTTTAAATTTCATGTAGCAACACATAATTTTATTTTTTTAATTCATCTATCTATATCATCACGCCATCAGATCCCTTGCAGGGAAGGCAGAAAGTACAGAGTGCCAACCGGTTCTTTCCTTACATACCTCTCTGGCTCCCTCCACTCTCATAGTTCGTCTCATACACGCTCGCCGGTTACGGAGACTCTTGACTTGTCTTTAAAATACAATTATAAAATACATAATTTATATGACCTCTCATAATGTATGTATACAATATATTTCTCCCTTTATTTACACATTTATATTTCATAATTAGGTATTTATTGTAACTAAGTAGTTAATAGTAACTAAGGAGGCTTTGGCTGAAAACCAGCGTTGGGGGAAGCTTTGTTCCCCTCCAAGAAATGCTGAGCCCAATGCCTTTCGGCACCGCTCACACCGAGGCAAACGTCAGAAGTAGCAGTAGCAGATTATTTGTCATTCTTCGGTTTCCTAGTTTATTAGGGTTTCGTACCTAAAACGAAACCCTTATAGGATCACTTCGTTATCCGTCTGTCTGACGGTTATCACCTTTTTTAGGTTTTTTTTTCTCAGGAATGGCTAGAGGTATTAAGTTGAGATTTACACCAAATACGAAGGTCAACAGTCCCCTACTAATGTAAAACAATGAAGATTCTAAGTAAACCCAAATAAAAGATATGGCCATTTAAGTCACTCATTAGAAATTATATAGCACTTCTCGTTGACCTAGAATCGTGGAATTTGGCAAGAAGCAAGGTTTTAAAGTATGCGTAAAGTAAAAAGACCAATATTTGTCAATTTATAACTATAACATATAAAAAAAAAATATTTTCCCTCAAATCTGATGAAAAATTAAAATAGCGCTGTCTAGTGACTACTACACACACTACAACAATACTTCTTTGTGTATGTGCTATCAGTGACATTTTGTGGAACAATTTTGATTTCTGGTGAATAAATATTTATTCACACACACACAGATGGCACCACAGGTCTCTCAGATCTATCGCACCATCTGTGTACGGTATAGGGCATAAGTAATTAAGTAATTCGATCAGATTGTCAATATATTCTTTTATTTTTATATAAATTGAATGGAAAATAATTGTTATTAATTTAATTACGGCAAAATTTTATAAAGAAAAAGCACTTTTTTAAAAGTATTTTTATGGACTGTCTCTTTGAACAAGTAGGTACCGTATAATGCGTTTAGAGATCGCGGAGGATCTCGTACAAATTGTAGGGCGAGCAAAATATAGTATTTCTATAGAAAATTTCCCAGTATTAGTCCGGAGTCCGAAGTTGTGCCCGGTATATTAGCAATAGTCTCGCCCCTATTACATTGGCGCCTTACATTCTCATCAATAAGTTGGTGTGCGCACCTCTTAGCCACTTCCGCTTGGGAAATGTAGGCGTCCCGGTGTGTGTGAATTTTTTATACGGACATAATTGAATATCAACGTTGTTCATTTAAATTGTAAAATGCATAAAAATAAACATCGTCACACTTGTATTCCTCAAGGTCGGATGTTAGGGGAACAATGCCAGTTGACACTGGAAATATTTCTATCGAAAAATTACATTTGTTCTGACCTGGGATTCGAACTCAGGACCTCGTGATCGCTACGCACATTATTCGCCAATAGACTAACGAGGTATAGGTAACTTTTTAGAAGCTTTTGTGTTCGTATGTCTATCTGTCTTTCTGGTTCAAATCTTGTAATCCATTTTTAAGCACTACGGGTATTTTACTTATTAGTTTTATTTAATTTTATTAAGAGATCCAATAGCGTTTAACAATAGAAAGCATGCATCCGACTGAGCTGAAATTTAGCATACGTATGTAAGTTCGGTGACAATGCAATAATATGGTACATACCATGGACCCAGCTCCAGAACAGTCTTTTGATGGGGTCAAAATATGGCCATGGGAACATGTCAACTACACAACATAACCACCTCGTGTTTAGGCTTGTTAGATTGGTAGTGACAAGTACTATACAACCAGATGACAACAACATATTCTCACCGGGTTCGTTGGATTTGTCTTGACGAGATTTGTATACCCGGATGATGTCGAGGGTCTGATAATGGAGCTGGAGGGTAGCCAATAGAATTTCTCAATTACTGAACATAATCCTGCAGTGTTTGGGCTCGTTGTATTTGCCTTGACTAGTTTTATAAATCCAGACGCTGTCCAGGGTATGATGATGGAGCCGGGAGGTGACCAACGGAACTACCCAACTACTTAACATAGCCCCACCGTGTTAGGGCTCGTTGGATTTGCCTTGACGAGTTATATCGACTTTGATGATATTCAGGATCTGATGATGGAACCGAAGGGTTACCAAAGGAACTACTCAACATAACCCCGCCGCATTTGGGCTCATTGGATTTATCTTGACGAGTTCTCTAGACCCGATGAAACTAAAATTGGGCGCAAACTGGCCGAAACTGAACCCGGTACGAAACCCTCAGAGCGCGAGTCCTACTTGCACTTGTCCAGTTATTATGCTGTACTTAAAAAAATTTTTCTTTTTTTCTTTCTCCTATATCGTCACTTCAGATCCTATACGTGGTAGACAGAAAGTTGTAGATGATTGAGATAAGCATTGCTAATTATTATTAATCGACATGCAAACGTTTCAAGTAAGTGTTTTTTTTTATTGGAGCCTTTGCCCAGTAGTAAGAGCGTAACAGATTCATAATAAAAATAGTGTAATATGAAATAAAATTATTATTCGTATATAATGGCAGTTTATTTTGTTTTTATGTTCTCGTTAGTTAAAAAACAAAATAAACCACGATAAAATCGGAATAATTATTGCATACCATTAAGTTATTATGTATTACGTACTAGAAAGTTAGAGTGTATACACTCTAGTTAACCTTGTGGCAGGATGTTTTATTTCAAAAATATGCCTCTTATGCACTGAGCTACAGATTTAAACAACTCGACAATCGTAAGATTTATTTATCCCCGCCATTGTTTGTTTGAAGGAGTTTCTGTTGTACCTAGTTCATAATAACTCGATGTTTCATTAACTCAACATTGTGTGTTATAATAAATTCGTACTTAGCAATGTTTCATTTAATATTTATAATAATAAAAATGAAACTGTCCCACTGTTGAGCACGGGCCTCCTCTCTAACTGAGAGGGCTTAGGCCATTATCCACTACGCTGGCCCAGTGCGGGTTGGCGAACTTCACACACCTTCGAAAAACTCTTAGGCATGCAGATTTCCTTACAATGTTTTCCTTCACCGTTAAAGCAAGTAATAATTAATTTTTAATACGCACATGCTTTCGAATATACAGAGGTGCGTGCCTGGGTTTAAACCCGAGACCTCTGACTTTGCAGTCCAGCGGTCTAACCACTAGGCTATTACTGCTGTTTACATTTAATCTCAACCGATAAAAATTATTATAAATTACATTGAATCAAATATGTTTTTCTCCAATTATGATATAATATTTCCTAAGGAACATTTTATGGATGGGCGCATTTGATTTGATCCCATAAACTAAACGCTTTTCTGAAAAAATAATAATAAAAAAAACTATCACGCCTATGCTCCCCAAGCGGTAGTTCCCCAAGGTAGCAGATCTGTACAACCATTTGGCGCCGACTATGCTAGGCCCCATGTAATAGGTTGTGAGCCTATTACTATACACCGGTAACAGTTCCAGACTCCGTACTGATAATGCTACAATATTACATTTTGCAGCAACAAACACCTCGTTACCTATAAGTACGAAACACAACACCGGCCAAGTGTTGTAATTTTCTTAGAATTTGAAATGTGCTTGCTTAAAATTTATTACTATGTAAATTTTTTCGACGCAAATCGTTATACGTAATCTTTACATACAAATGCTAAATAAGTGCAAATACGTCACGATTGATTGGAATTGCTTATGAGAAATATAACAACGATTGTACTTATTACAGGCCAAATTCGTAATACATACGATTTGTCCTTAGCAACCTAATGCATAGGTTAAAATCGCCTGTAGATACAAATAAAGAATATTCTTTCGATGTTGGTATTAAGAAGATGTTTTACACTAAAAAAATAAAAAAAACACCGTCATGCCTATATCCCAAGCGGGGGTGGCAGAGGTGTGCTGAGCACACCCACTTTTCGCACGATGTTCGGTTCCATGTAGACTCCAGACTCGGACAAAGGACGGACACAATTCCAGACTTCGGACTCATACTGGGAATTTTGTCGTTAGAAAAACTATATTTGTCCGACTTGGATCTGAACCCGGGACCTCGTGATCACAAAGCGATGGGCTATGCCACTAGACCAACGAGGCAGTGTTTTAGATTAATATAAACATAAGCCTGTTACATAAAAATAACTACTTCGCCTCTCTCTAATCTAGGCTCATTGCCTACCCGCCAAGAGAGCTGGCGTGTTTAAATCTATGGATATGTATAAAAATAATAGTTATGAAAGTCATCAAAGTCATATCAAAGTTGAAAATAAGGTTTATATTGTGGACATCAATAATAACGTTCAGGGCCGTATTAACCATGGCTGGATCTCGACACATTGCACGTCTCGGGGCCCCTTTACTCTTTTTATGTGCTTATTTTTTTTAATCGCAGCCCAATATTATTCATACCCTGTTTTTACTATATCATGAAGGTATGCTGTCACCTTATTTAGTAAAAGAATGAAAGGAAACTGTTTGTGTTTTAAATCGATTTTTTCAAGGACAATATTATGTTAAAATTTTGAAATATTAGCTTTTCTAACTTTTTTAGATACAAATTTACTTAAAACATCTTGAAAGTAAACCTTTTCCAATATATAATTTTCAATCGCCAATATGGCCAAGAGATTTATGAAGATTCACATTGCAGTTTTTGAAGCCCGTTGCGTTAATGTTGACTATAAAAAACTGTAACCCGAATAATAAAGTAAATACAAACGGAAACTCAAAGACTGTTAATAAGGTTAAATTAATAATGCTATCAACTTTCACTAGAAGAAATATTTTCAATATTTGTTTTCGGGGCGGGGGCTCTAGGCACTTGCCTACACAGTCTAATGGATAATCCGGCCCTGATAATGTTAGATCTACGTTTAATTTTAAATTTAGTTTCAAGTCAGTCCATATACCTCAGTCCTAATAATAAATGACGAATACTTTTTTTAAGAAGTAAGTAGAGAATTAAATAAATATGTATTAACTTGACCTTTTCATAATTATGAGTTTAACTTAGTATATGTATGTTGAATCATTTCACTTAATAAAAACTAACAGCCAAGCATTATTACGAACTTGACAGTTAACCACGTGTGCGGTCACAGTACTCAGTTCTAAGTAATTGTGTTTAATTCGTAGAATTTTTCACTTTATTAGGAAATGGGTCCATGTATATACGAGATATGTACGGGTATTCACATACCGCGTAGCATTCATTTTTATAAATTAATTATATTATAGATAATTAATTATATTATAGATAGAGGCGCTCGTAGCGCTGTGCGACCGCGGTGTTCTTACCAATCACCAAGGTTAAGCAGCGTTCGACTCGGTCGCCCTGAGATAGGTGACTGTTTGTGGCATTTACATATTTGAGCGTCTCCGTGCTTTGGAAGGCACGTTAAGCCGTTGGTCCCGGTTACCACTTAATTCGGTAGTCGTTAAGCCGAGTTGGAAGCCTTAAGGGCGGCTTGATAAGTTCCAACAGCAGATGGCCATAAACCCGCACTGGGACCCCGTGGTGGAGTAAGACCTAACCTTTCTCACCTGGATTTGTGAGAGAAGGCCTTCGCCCAGCAGTGGGCAGTATAGGCTGATATTGTTATAGATACGCTTTCATGGCATTGTCGCTGGTAATCGATTTGAATCTAATTAATTTACTTTGTTTTGCACTTTTATACTTTCACTCGTTACAAAATTAAGCCCCGTTCGACTTGGATTAGTTCGGATTACTCACAAAATAAGCGTTGTGCACGCGTAATAGTAGTATAAAAATGAAAACGGGTCAAGCGCGATTTGATTGGAGTTGCGTAGGTTCTTCAAAGTTTTTATTATAAACTATAGTATACTATAATATAGTTTTTATAAACGTATTAATAAGTAGCGACCACTCGCCACTTTATCTGCGTATGTACATAAATTCATTAATGATATGTATTATTCTAAGCTATATTACTGTAAAGTTTAATTAGGAGTAACAATCAATTATACATCCATCCTCAATAAATAAATTAACACTCACATTTATTTTCTGTTGTGTGACAATACTTTATTTAGTAATCTGTGATCACCCAACTCCAAGATACAGACGCTGGTACTCATTGATAAATCATCTAGTTATTTGAGCTATAATTTATTTTATAAAATAATTATTATTATTTTCGTAGGTATGTAAGCACAAAATATAAATAAAATGTTTTACATTTTATAGCAACAAGCAGTGATAGCCTAGTGGTTAGACCGTTGGACTGCAGTCAGAGGTCTCGCGTTAAAACCCAGGCACGCACCTCGGTCTTTTCGAAAGCATGAGCGTTAAAAATTAACTATCACTTTCTTTAACGTTGAAGGAAATCATCGTGAAAAAAGTTGTGTGAAGTTCACCAACCCGCACTGGGCCAGCGTGGTGGACTATGACCTAAACCATTTTAGTTTAAAAGGACGCCCGCGCCCAACGGTATGACATTTTCTTAACAGGGCTAATAATATTATTAAATTTTATAGGTTAATTCCAACTGCCTCAAGTCGTAGTTTTCGAAAGTTTATTATTGATTTCCTAACATTGGTTCCTGCATCCTTCTTGCAATGTACCATTAGCAAGGAACATGCTAGATACTATATATATTATATCTATCTATATTATCCCGTCAGAACCCTTGCGGGATAGATATGATTTTCTAGAATGTAAATAAAAACACAACATAAAAACTAGTGCATTTATTCATCTTAGTGATTTTCTTGTAAGTGATCATGGCATAAATTATCATAATAAGTCGTATTTATCATACAGGCAATTATAGTGGAATTAATCTTTAAGTTTTAAAATAAAAACAACAACTGTTAAATACAAACAAAACAAAGTGAACATCGTAGGCCGGTAAAAGTAACCAGCGTAGTTTTAGAGAGGTGAAATAGAAATCATTTTTTATCATCTAAGTTTTTAATGTTAACTTAAAATATTGTGTTTCTTGGATGCGCTATTGTATAACTGAACTTTATATGTAGTGGGAGGAGTATACTGTACAAATGACACTATATAACATCCAATTAAAGCGTATTTTCTGCTTGAACCACAAAGAAAATAGTAAAAAAATTGGACACCTATATAGCTCGTAAATAAGACATAAACTTTTGTTCTGGATATAATGGAATTAATAATCTATTGAATAAATACAAAACCTAACGAGTAAGTTATCAGTGCCCAATTAATTACCAGTTACTCTTCAATAATTGTATAACTGTAAAAAATATGGATGGAAAACAAGCAAAACAATTATTTAGCGGCTTCGTGAATCAATTAATCAGTTTCATAATTAAAATTCATATTTATACGGAATCCTAAACGTATTTGGAAGAAAGCAATTTGTTTCCGATAACCATTTTGTATTGTAAACCAACCGTACTTAATACGTAACAAAGTAAAAAAATAAACCACCGTTTACAGTAACATGTAACGTGTAAGTATATTAAGTAAGGTTACTTGTATGCGGTTTCTAAATACACAATTATCTATAAAAATATAAAAACTATGTAGAAGAAAGTTGACTTGAATGAGATACATGACAACGTTATGAGTTTTTTAAATTTAATTTGTTACCGGCTTGGGACTTAAGTCATAATGATCAGATAGATACATTGATTATTTATAGTATTTAGCGACGTAGAATCTTATGCATTTAAATGAAAAAAAGAAACACCGTCACGCCTATATTCCCCAGAGGGGGTGGCAGAGGTGTACTGAGTACACCTACGTTTCGCCGACGATTTTAGGTCCCATGTAATAGGGGGCGAGCCTATTGCCATATACCGGGCACAATTCCAGACTCCGGACACGTACTGGGAATTTTTCGTTAGAAAAACTACATTTGTCCGACCTAGGATTTGAACCCAGGACCTCGTGATCACAAAGCGATGCGCTTTGCCACCAGACCAACGAGGCAGTCAAAAGTGCATTTAAATGCTTGTGTTATAGTTTACATATCTCAAATTAGTTAAATAATACGGGCAACTTGGATTAGTTCTAGTATTGTGTGAAGTTTTAAGTCCGATTCATCAACCCAAGAAGATGTATAATAAGATGGCTTTATTAAAAAATGTATGTATCCGAATAGTCACAATAACCTGTCACATTAAGATAAAACCATTTTTAGGGTACCGTAGGATATCCTATGCCATAGCTCAATTGGTGAAAACGGAATCCTTATTTCCTTATGTACGTCTATTTGTTCGACTGTTAAGAAACCTTTTTCGCAGGAATAGGTAGAGGTATTAATTCAAATTTATGTTGAATACTAAAATCTATGATACTTAGACGGTGTAAAAAAATTGAGCTTCTAAGCTAATAAAATCAAAAGAAATTACCATACCGCCAGAAACAAGGATTCACAACACAAGTTAAACAATAAACACTGACTGCCTTGTTAGTCTAGCGGCACATTGTGCACGTGACGTTAGAGAGTTCCTAGGTTCAAGTGTTAGGTCGGAAAAAATTATAGATTTTTATTCAAAAATGCCCACTAATAAACCCAAGTCTGGAGTTCTGAAGCTCGCCTCTTATAAAATTGGGACATCGTCTGTAATAAGTCAGTGTAAAAAGTACATAGTACACTTGTGCTACCCCTGCTTAAAGAATATAGACGTGATGGTGTTTAGTTATTGTTTTAAAAAATAATACTTTTGTATTATTTTTTAAAACAATAATATCGGTGATGTAGTACGAGTTTCGTTTCAGTTGTGTCGTTGTTCACATGTCGCAAATAGATATCTCGAGATTCTCAAGGCCCGGGATGAATGAACAACCTAATACATAATTAAGTTTGTACGGACCCCTCATAGCACGAGTCCTACACGTACTTGTCCGGTTATTTTTTAAAACTATTCCTGATAAAGTCGTTCGGGACATTAGAAAAACTTTGAAAGCCGGATCGGATTGAAATCAAATATCTTTTTCTTCAAGTTTAGAATGAATAGTGTAACGTTTCCATTTGTATAGCTGATTGTATCACTATGATTTTTTCATTAATTGAATACTTGCATGACCTTATTACATTTTATTTGTCAGTACTTTCTGCTACGATAAAACTTCTTCCAGTTTTAGTACCGCAAACGATCAAAATAAATAAAAAATAGTCTCCGATAATATCCGAAAGCATAACTAAATTAGACGGAACTATTATAACGTGCAAGATTGATTGTAGTCCAGTCTTTTTTATTCGTCAAGTGAGAGTGATTCTCACTACAGTCAGACAGCTGAGTTTGATATCAAATTAGTTGACGAATAGCAGCACATAACAAAAAAAAAACAGAAATTAAAACTATCACGACTATATTTCCTGAGTGGCGGTAACAAAGGTGTACACCCACACTTGGGCAAAAAAATTTGAGTCTCAATGTTATCGCGATGAGTCTATTTCTATAATACCAGTCACAATTCCAATCTGTTACACTTCTGGGATTTTTTGGGTAGGAAAACCCCAGTAGTACTTTATTACACGCCACTAGACGCAACAAGGTAGTCAGCATATAATACTGATCAAGGATAAGTAAGGTAACAATACCTTACTTATCCTTGATCACTATTAAATGCTTATTATACAAATATAAGGGGTAAATCTTAGTGTACAAAACTTCTCGTTACAGGTTCGCCTTTTAACTATTTGTTCTTTTTTAAACGAACATGAAAATTTACATATACAAATACCCAGACCGAAACAAGTAATTGTGGGTCACTCAAAGATTTGTCCCGTGCGGGAATCTTAGACACAGTGGGTGCAGCGGCTGAGGCTCTTAACCACTGTGCTAAATCGTCCGTGAAATTTAATTATTAGCAATCGTATTAAAGCTGTATTTTTTTAAGTAAAACAGTATAACTTACACACGTTCCATTCGGTCAATCATAGTCGGAAGCCAAAAGTCATAGTGGAACATTAGTATTCCTATAGTCATAATTTTAATACAATGTTTGTATAACCGAATAGTCCAAAAGTTATTGCATACTATTGTCTCCTAAAATATTCTTGAGAGGTCAAAAAACAGGTTGGTGGGAACCTGTCGACGAGTTCGCATAATGTATGTAGGTACATAGAGTCGCCAGAAAAACAGTCACTGAAATTAATCAATATTTCAAAAGAAGTATTAAGTGCAAACATTCACGCTCAATCAAGATAATGTTAATTTAACAATATTAATAGAGATAGAATATCACCGTAATGTTAAGTTAATGGTTAACCATTTCTGCTTCTTCAGTTCAGACCCTGGTAATGCTACTATATTATTCAGGTATTCCCTTCAGTGTGGTTGAAGGAGTACTAGTAATGAAGTAAAAACAGTTTTTGTTTATATTAAAAGGGAGGTTACGTCCTTGCTTTGTATAGCCTAAAAGTAATCGCGATACAATGACATGCCGATTTTACACGCAGTTTCAAACGACTCACTCGTGATATGAACAATTTTAGATCCGGTAGACTCGGTTACCAGGCTCTACGCGAAGCGATTGTCACGTATCTTTCCAATTTAAATTTAATTGCTAATTAAATTAATTCTATCTGGCTGGTGGCTGGTGCCTCGGAGGCTTTGGAGGCCTGGAAATGTATTTACCCTAATGTCGATGTCCCAAAGGAAGCAAACGTACAAAAACTTCGGGATATGCCATTGGTGCAAGAAAATATTTGGACGAAATTAACACCAGTGACCGCGACCGTGCGTGTCACTGGTATGCCCTAGCATTAAGTCAAAAGGTATCGGGCCACTGGCTGCATACTATCCTATAAACCAACCTCGGCACCCTACTGGATGCCGAATCTTCCGGGATGTCTTGGGTATTCGTTTTGGCGCTCCAATCTGCTGCAAACACAGATGCCTGTGTGGTGTGGAGGTATATCGGTCAGGTCTCCATGTGCTTTCATGCCGCAAAATCGCTGACAGGTTTTCTCGCCACAGTGCCTTAAACGATATTATTGAGAGGGCTCTTACCGCCATCGGTGTTCATTCAGTATTGGAACCGGTGGGATTGTTCTGTAATGATGGCAAGAGACCCAAGGGCAAGACGCTGGTCCCTTGGTATCGAAGGCGAGCCCGAGCGAGGGACGCCACGTACGTTGACACATTGGTGCCGTCTCACATCGGGGAATCAGTGTTTAAGACGGGAGCTACGGCTGAGAAAGCTCTGGATCTGGGCAAGCGGCACAAATATGTATCTATTAATAAAGATTTCGTATTTGTAGCGTTTGCGGCGGAGACATTAGGTCTATGAAGATCTTGTGCAAAAAGGGATGTAAAAAATAAAACACCTAGATTCATTACCTCCACAGGTGACAAAAGGGCTGGCTTATTTCTCGCTCAGAAAATTAGTATGCCTATTCAGCAAGGGAACGCAGCCAACGCTCTTTCCACCCTACCATATGGAAAAGACTTAGATTTGGAATATTATTATGTCAATATATAATAAACTGTAATTTTCCATATCCTGTAATATATGTAAATGAAAATATTAAATTAAAAAAAAAAAAGTTGTTGCATTTGTGCGTCAGTCTAAACAACTTTTGTTCAACGACTTTTCATCTCGCGCAAATTATATTTTTTTTTTAAATTTTCAATTCAAATTGCAGTATGGAAAAGTGGAAAAAAATCGCGAAGAAATAAAAAATAGCAGAACATAAGTTGTTCATATTGATTGTATAAATGCAAGTTATTTTGGCATGATAACCTTTTTCCTTATCACCCAGTACTGTGTCCGCGTGCAGTTAAGCTGTAGACTGCTCCTCTCATATGCTGTTAAATAGGATTTAAAATTATATTATTTTACGGCGACGGGGCCCTTCAGGTCGTAAGTTACGAAATGCCCAAGATACTTGATATAATCCACTCTCTTTAGATCAGTTTCTCTGTTAAGTAGAGCAAGTAAAACTCTAGGTGGACATTTTTGAAGGATACTGAGTTCTTAGATTTCGGATTTTATCGCGGTCTATTTTTGATATACACTTCTTCACTTTCATTTCATTTTTGTTCAGCTCAATTCACTTTTTTGTACCATATACCTACATCAGCTCGTGACGTCACGCGTATTCCTCGCGATATCATTAAAATGATTCAAACCAATGTGACGATATAAGAAAGTAAACCAAGATTTCAGTTCCATAAAAACAACGGGTTGAATTTGGAGCAGCGGACAGGGACAGTAAAGTTGCATTTTTATATGAGAAAGTAATATTAATAATAATGCGTAATTTTATTAACTTTTTTATTTATTTGTTTTAAACACAAAACAGAATACAATTCTTACAAATTCAATATAAAAGCTAAACCTAACTACATTATATTCCAAAGCATGTGTCCAAAGCATGTGTTTGACGGACGATTTAGCGCAGTGGTTAAGAGCTTGAGCTGCTCCGCCCACTGTGTCGAATAGTCGCGGGTTCGATTCCCGCACGGGACAAATCTTTGTGTGATCCTCAATTATTTGTTCCGGTCTGGGTATTTGTTTGTGAATTTTCATGTTTGTAAAGGCACCCACGACACAGGAATAAATCCTAGTGTGGGGATACGTTTATAAAAAAAAAAAAAAAAACTACATTAACAACGTGCAAGCTGCTAGTAATAATAATAGATAGCCTAATATTTGATAATCTACGCATAACTTAAAATCGGCATGAGTTTTAAAGAGAAAAGATGAAACTAGCGTACTGATTGGAACGCACTCTTAGTAATTGTGCCTTCCGATTATATATCTAAAACACGTCAGGCTTATCATCCGTACGAAAAGCACATCTGAAAGTTGGACTTGTAGTCGAGCGAGTGAACGATTTACATAGTTTAAGGTTTGTCTTTCATATTTCTTTATTATTAACACCATTTTTCTTTTCGTGAATAGTAAAAATCTCTTTTCTAATTAAAAATATGTATTTTTTTCTTTCTTTCTCTATTATCACGACAGATCCGTAATTCTACTATTTGAAAATTGATTGTAATGCATTCTGAGTAATGGCTTTCGATTTACATATATGCTATAAAAATACACTGCAAATATCATCTGTAAAAAAATCATATCTGGAAATTTGACTTGCTATTTTGCGATTTACGTAGACCTTAATCATATCTTACATACTTTTTCAAAAGAGAAGAGAAGCTTAGAAAATTAGAAAAAATAATCAGAACTATCTGATCTACAGTTGGCCTTATAAAATACATGTTCTTCCAAAATAGATACCTATTGCTTGACGGATGCCAAGGTTATATAATAATTATGTGATAAAAGTCGAAAAATAAAAACACGTTAGGAATAATCCGCGCGGTAGCATATTATTAGGGTAACTCTGTAATTGGGCATTGACGAGCAATTCCCCTGAACTATGAGTACAAAAATAGTAGTAAAATTTCCGTTAACCTATATAGCGTTGTAACACACACACATTTACAGTTAATAATTTCGCGCAATGCAAAATACAGGTTTCCCTAATTGACAACAGTCAATGGACAATTTGTCGTCTTTTCTAGATTTTCTTCAATTTGTAGTCCGATTTGTGATCAATGGCGTGCCAGGTGCGTCGTCAAAAAATCGAGTGAGACCAACAGCGCGCGTAGCCCCGCATATTTAAAATGTAAAAAAACCGGCTTAAGAATATTTTAAACAAAAAATATATCGTCAAAGTGATATTACTCAAAAAACTAGATTAACACCCAAGCGTCATCCTTCAGGAGTCATTGATGCGCCTAGCGTGGCACCAATTTTATTGTATGGGATCTGCGTAAAGTATTTTACATATTTGAAGGTGCCAATGAAATGGTTAAGTACAGTGAATTATTACTTTTATTTCCTGAGCATATTTTGTTTGCGTTCTTACCCTATTTTATAATACCGACCCTTCTCTTTGAACCCCTCTTGCAATGTGAATAAAGAGGGATGAGATATCATGATCTGTCAGTGTTCGCTATGTATATGGTGAAATTATGTATAGTCATTTATAATTATGTATATCGTTTGGTTGTTCAGATAAAAAATATATATACGAATCCGTAACATAAAGTTTGACCGGATGAGCTATGGTGTAACTTATCAAATTTAACTACTAAAATATGTACGCTTTAAATCCATTTATGTTATTAATACTCGTTTTATCTTAATTCATCGTTGTCAACTTACAATGGCTATCAATAAACAAGAGGTACCATTGTGTCATCTTCTTAGTGCTTAAGCAGTCGAAATACTAATCAATCACAATCGAAATAGTAAAAAAATATTTTAACTTCATAGTATCTGTATATTCGTTCCTCTCCTTTAATACTTCAGCGCCTTCAATTGTTCGCGTGTAGGGCTTAATCATCAGAGAATTGCAATAGGCACGAGTAAGTTGCCCTGCTAGTAAATTGCTGAATGTCAAACTAGATGAGTATTTTACTTTTGTCGGTCCAAAATAATTATAAAATTCTTGTAAAGTTGAAAATATTTTACCTGCATTAGTTAAACAACTTATGAAAAATTTCGGTTTGATTACAGGGCCGTTCCAAAATTAAAATGCTTGTGAGACGGCACAAATTTGTTATCAATTGGGAAATGCACATTTTTATCTGGCCTTGATAATGTGACATTTTATATCAGCATTAGTTTTATTGCGTGCATAAGATAGATATGATTGTCGTCTAGAAGCGGGTGCAACGGTGTGGGCACGGTCGGTGCGGTAACGCAGAGTGAAAGGCGGTGCGCTTGACCGTCGCGGCGGCCGCCAGCGCCGCGCCAGAGAGGACGCAAGGGCGCCGTGCGTCTTGCCGAAATTATTCGGGGCTCGCTGCACAATCGATTTTTCCCGCCCGATGCGGAAAATTCTTCGGGGCGGGGCGGGTAGTGCGACGGGAGGAGGGGGCCGAGCGAGGGGGGCGCAGCGCCAGGGGGGCAGGCGGAGTGCAGCGGGGCGGTGCAACGCGCGCCGCCGTCCCGGCCGGCGGGCAGACAGTAGGACGGCGACGCCACTGAGAGTCGGTGACCACGGCGCGAGGAGCGCGCTCGCCGCACAGTGACATGTAGCGCGGCCGCCGCGCCGCAGCCCCGCGACACTACCGCCGGTGGCGGCGCGCCGATGCGCCTGCCGTCCGGCCGAACGCACGACGCCCGCGCCGCGACACACGACACGCGTTACACCAGTGCCGCTTTCACTGTTACACCTGAAGCGAACCCTTCAGCCCGTCTGTATTGACGACAGTCGTCGGATGGAACCCGGAGTGCGCCGATTCGCATCAAGGTTAGACGAATATTTGAATGTGAGTGTTTGTGCGCCGCCCGCGGACGATCCAGCGCGCCCTAGCGCAACCCCGTACTTCAGCTGTACGCGCACACTACACTACACGCTATAGGTAGGTCTCAAACACGTGAGAGGGAAGTCGCCACTGACTCACTAATTCCGCAACTCGACAACGTTTAAATTAAACTGAAAATGTGACCTTCATCGAATAGATCTAAATGCAGTTTCCCACTTGCGAAAATCGGATAAGTCGATGTTTATTATTTCACTGTATTTTATATTATGAATTGTTTTATTTGTTTTCCCGCCGTTTATGCATTTAACGGCAATTGTCTGCTCTTTCTCTATAAAGTTTTCTGGGTTTATTTTTTTTATAGATGCATGCATCAACGGCCGCTATTAGATAGTTATTTTCTTGTACAAAATTCTTTTATGAGTCAGTCGTGAGCAATAGCATGACAACGCAAAGGGGCGGAGTTTGCGGGGATAGTTGGGTGCACTAAATTATTCAATTATACTAGATATTTAAGTACGTAGTGTGAGTACGTAGTTGTAGATGCATGCGCTGATTAATAGAATATGTAACAATCGTTAAGAAAAGCTGTAATGTTTACTATATATCCATATTTGTTATTGAATATTTGGGTCAATATCATATGACCTACAGGAAATAAATACCTACAATACTATGCCCTAAAGAGCTATTAACCGGTATACACAATGAAGGATTTATAGTAATCAGTGAAGCACAATAAAGAAGTTTAACATTGATGACATAGTAAGCATACATTATTATATTTTAAATAATACTGATTACTTTTGTATTTTAACTACAAACTTGATAAGGGGTCATATTTGGGTAGATATAAAAGTATAATAGTCTACTGCACAATATTCCACATTTGTATAGCTTCCTTTCAGGATCCCATAAAACGTGGTCCAAGATCGAATCTGACTTTGTACAATATCTATGACTGATTGGAGTAGTATTAAATACTGGCTTGAATTGTCTTGGATCGTATTTTCAATGAACAACCCTTTATCGTTTAACTCAAAATTGATATCATCTTCTTACTTTGTTAACTTTATAGCGTGTTTGAGTGTGCAGTGTT
This sequence comes from Phalera bucephala, assembly GCA_905147815.2. NCBI lineage: Eukaryota > Metazoa > Arthropoda > Insecta > Lepidoptera > Notodontidae > Phalera > Phalera bucephala. Next base: position 20,795,939 of record LR990612.1, read on the forward strand.
TTTTTAAATACCTATAGAGCAATGAGTGGAATAGCGTGGGTATAGTATAGCATTGGATACATAAGAATAAAACAGACCGGGATAAATGATTAGTTTAAAAGTCAAATTTATTTAACGGAAATGCTTACTTAGTATTTAGTACCAAGCAGTAACTGTTAGTTAACACCACGGTCGTAACTAACCGAATAAATTAGGACGGTAATTAAGTATTAATCAGAAAATGGTAGCACACATCTCCGCCTAATCTACGCTAAATCTGCCTACTAATAAATTTCAAATTTCATTGCAAAGATAAAACATATCCCACATAATAAACAACCCTTTGGAAATGACATCTTTAAAAATTATACTAATGGTACACAAATGAATATAATATACTATTGATAGTAACTTTCCATTTACCCCATTAAGGAGAACGTGTACGTATGTCTCGCACTAAAACAGTAATCAATTGATTTAACAGTTAAACATTATCACCTGAACATCAATAAACTCAAATATGCGTAGGTAGGCGTATATACGTACTAATGAGTGCATTTTTAAGAAAATATAACAAATTTACTTAAAACAAACAACTGAATAAAAGCCAAATAGTCTTATTTGTATGTGTTAACTAAGAACATCCTGTCTCGCGATAAAATTGTAGTCAAAACCATAAACTTGTCAATTTGTATTCAATCATTACTTCATACATTTAGGTATGATTGCTAAAAGCTTATATATAATTTAAAAGTCTGTATCGGATTATTTAGGTCATAAAAGTATGGAATAATAGGGTTCAAAGTTGGAAATTTAGACATTTGTATTTATGTAGCTGGTCCTACAGAATGAATTACACTAAATTAGTCCGGTTACTCAATAACTGCATTCGATTCATCTTCAATATGCGTAAATACGATCATGTGTCAGAACACCGTTCACTTTAAAAGTGGTTTCCTATTCGGCAACGCAGAGCTCTGAGGGCTTTGACAACATTATTCTGTATCCTTCATTCTTCTGTCTCGCCTGCTTATCTTACTTCCCAATTTCAGTACCTATGCTCTACTCATGATAAACCTCTACGTTCCTCAAATAATCTTGTTCAGTGTCCCTCTCATCGGAATGATTTTATTCACTCTTCCTTCTTTATCCTATGCTTTTATGTAATGAATTGCCTCTGAACCTCAGTACGGCTAACAATCGTCTCACTTTTAAAAAAAATCTGCAGGTCTATCTACTACATAACATGTTGGCGGAATCTTCTAAACGTTAGTAGTTCATGTCGTTATGTCACACTATCTGGTTCATACATATGTATGTATATATTATTATGTATATATATGTATGTGTACATATTTATGTATAGTATTATATTATATATTGGTATATTACTTTTTTATTGTTTTCCCTCCTTTTTTTAAATTCTCATATTTTAGCACCTACCACAGTTGTTTCCACACCACCTCAAGGTAGACTGGCAGAAAATGCCTCAGGCATTAAGTCCGCCATGTACACATGTGCATAAAGAATAAAATAAATAAATAAAGTTATTTATTAGTATTAATCTATAAAGTAGCGGTACTGAATTCATCCTTAAAAAAAACTGCGCACTCAAACTGTTACTCAATTAAACGATCAGTATAAACTCTACCAACAGCATGACGGTTCTAACTTTTTTCCGTCTCCACCGCACGAATTGCGTACGTGTTGTACGCAATTAATCTGTACAAATTATTTACACTGACCATTGCATAAAATCGTTTATTTTTGTACTTTTCTAGACGTAACCAGCAATATGTCTCCTTGATATGTTCCGTGCATGCACCCGACTACGCTTCTTATAAGATAAAACACTGCCGCTTTTCACGTAAAATTAACCATGTAATTTTAAAACTATAAAGCTGAGTGCGTAAATCTAGCCGCCTAACATGTCTATCATCGATTTTGATTAGTCTACGGTTAATTACATTTGCCGACGGTAAAAACTAGGATGTTCAAATTTTTACGTACGTTTGAGAAGCCTTGTATCACACAGTTTTATCGCGTTTTATATGTCGCGTTACTGCCGCTATTTCTATAAATATATTAGTTAAATTGTATCCTTGTTTAATAAGACAATAAGTACATTTCAATAGTATGTAACATGTAGCAATGAACCCTATGAACTTAAGTCACAAGTTAATGATTAGAATAAAACAATAGCCCCAAAATATAAGGAAATACCTACTAAGCATGTATACAATTACCTAAAATGGTGAAGTCATGAATTGTGACTGAAAAATTATCGAGAGGAACGTAATTTATATAAAATATTAATCATAGTGTCACTATTATGGATGTAATCACCTCTTATGGTTTTATTTCCACCGAAAAATCTTGATCGTCTGATCAAAAAAATGATCTTACGTATGGTATATACGTCATGGTGCTGTGATACGTGTCACAGTAATGTAAAATTAAGAATAATATTAAGATCCAATGTTAGTTATAAACCACGACCGCAAACCGCGAGATTTGTTCTATGTAGAGAACTATGACGTCGATATTTGAGTTAAGAAAAACTGCATTCAAAGATTTGGAGACAATCTCATACACGACTTGTAAAGCTTTTTAGCGCTGTAATTAATAGTGTACATTGTGAACTATAAATCCGCCTTTAATATACTGCTACAAGGCTACAAGGATATTTCGATCCGTGAATGATATTAGCGGGGGGCCGTTGTTGTGAAATTAGGGTTATCATTTAGCAAAATTTTCCTACTTTCAGGGAAATATTTCAACAGGTGGGTCCGCATGATTACAAATTAAAAAAAGACCTAGAGTAATTTCATAGCAAATGGAAACTCTGCGACTGTCATGAAGTGACATTTCACTTGATGACAGCGTTAGTTCCGATTTCAACTGCGGGCCAAAATATCCTTGTATGACTGTATTAAGAATCTACGAAATAATATTAGGACTTTTGCACTTATTTCCTTTTTAGTAGCTTGGCTATTGCTTATTTTCTTTATTAAGCTTACAACGTATTTTAAAAAACACCCTCATACTAGTATGGATGTAATGCATTCATATATATTCAGCCGACAGACGCCCACTGAAGGATCAAGGCTCCCCAAGATCGCCTCGACGACAGGCATTGTGCTTATGTTCATTAAATTATTGTTCGATTGCCGTAAGTTCCAATTACTGAAAATTACGAAAACAATTCAAAAACTTCAATCAATCAGCCTATCGTAGTCCACTGCTGGACATAGGCCTCTCCTAACACGCGCCATTGCACACGGTCCCCCGCCTTCCGCATCCAGTCCGTCCCAGCGACCTTCTTGAGGTCGTCGGTCCATCTAGCTGGGGGCCGTCCTACCTTACGCTTACCAAGTCGCGGTCTCCACTCTAGGACACGCTTGCTCCATCGGCCGTCAGTCCTTCTGCAGATGTGACCAGCCCATTGCCACTTTAGCTTACTGAGTCTGCGAGCTATGTCGGTAACTTTGGTTCTTTGTCGGATTACCTCGTTACGAATTTTATCCTTCAAAGAAACGCCGATCATAGCTCGCTCCATAGCCCGCTGTGCGACTTTGAGTTTGTGGACTAGTCCCACTGTGAGTGTCCACGTCTCGGCCCCGTAAGTCATAACAGGTAGAACGCATTGGTTAAAGACTTTAGTCTTCAGGCATTGCGGTATAGGCGAAGCGAAAACGTGACGTAGTTTGCCAAATGCTGCCCAACCCAATTGGATCCTGCGGTTGATTTCTTTCTCGAAGTTGTTCCTACCAAATTGGACAACTTGTCCAAGGTAGACATACTCCCGAACAACTTCGAGCATCGAACCATCGACGTAGATCGGTCCCGGCGTGACATGCTCATTAAACATGATCTTGGTTTTATCCAAGTTCATGCCGAGACCGACACCTCGAGAGGCTCCATTTAGGCTATGCAGCATTCCGCTCAACTGTTCCAGTGACTCTGCCACGATGACGATATCATCGGCAAACCGAAGGTGTGAGATGTATTCGCCGTTGATGTTAATGCCCCGCCCAGTCCAGTCCAGCGTCTTGAAGACGTCTTCGAGTGCATTGGTGAAGAGCTTGGGGGATATTACATCCCCCTGTCTTACCCCTCGATGCAGCTCGATCGGGTTGGTCTTTTGGTCCTGGAGCTGGACGGTCATTGTGGCGGTATCATACAGACATCTCAACACCTCGATATAGCGCCAATCGATGCCACATCGCTGCAGAGCATCCAAAACCGCCCAGGTTTCGATGGAGTCGAAGGCTTTCTCGTAGTCCACGAAAGCCATACACAGCGGCTGATTGTACTCTTCGGTCTTCTGTACAATCTGCCGAACAGTATGGATGTGGTCTACGGTGCTGTAGCCTTTTCGAAACCCGGCTTGTTCCGGTGGCTGGAACTCGTCAAGTCTTCTGGCGAGGCGGTTTGTGAGTACTCTCGAGAACAACTTGTAGACGTGGCTCAGGAGTGAGATGGGTCTGTAGTTCTTCAGCAAGGTTTTGTCACCTTTTTTGAAGAACAGAACCACCGCACTCCCGCTCCACGCTTGAGGTGTTAAGCCCTGGTGGATGACGGAATTAAAGAGACTCGCTAGCTTTTTCAGGATTGGAGTCCCGCCTGCTTTTAGGAGCTCAGTGGTGATTCCGTCATCGCCTGGCGACTTGTTGTTTTTGAGCTGCTCGAGAGCCACTCTGACCTCGTCCTGGTTGACATCAGGGATGTCTTCCGTATCGTGGCGTGCTAGTGGGGCTCTGTGGTCGTCAGCGCTGGGTCTCGAGGGTTTAGCCATCCGTGATGCGTACAGGTCTTTGTAGAAACTCTCAATTTCCTCGAGTATCTCGAACTTGGAGGTCACGGTTTTGCCATCCGCTGTATTAAGTTTCGTCAGATGGGATCTACCTAGCTGGCGAGCGAAGACTTTGGTGCCTCTGTTCTGTTCAATCGCAGCCGCGATCAAAAACTTGCCACTTCGTAAATTTACGTTTGTATGCTAAATGTTTACCATGGTAAGTGGTTTAGATATTATTAATACCGTTGATTTCTTTATCTTTTTCTATGTAAATTATATAGTAACACACACTTAATTATATAGTAACAAGTGAAAATAAAAAAGTAATTAGCCAGTAAGTTCAAAAATCATATAATATTAGAATTGTAAAGCTATTGCATAAAATACACAACAAGCTATAAATAATTTTGCAATAACGTTCTATAGATTATCTAAAAACGCTGATAACCGACTGATAACAACTTAGTAATGTTCAGAGCTATTAATCGATGTTCTACTATCTAATTAGTTTTACGATGACAACGATTAAGTATTCGAACAATGGTGAATGTCAAGTGCAAGAATATTTCCAGATGCATATATATAAATTAAATTATGCTTACATGGTCTAACGCTGTGTATGCTGTGTTGTGGTTAGAAGAAAAGCCTGACTATTTCAGGTTTCCAAATCTTACAAATAGCCTAGTAAATTACTTACATATTTCATGATATCGTATTTTGCAGTAATCTCGTTTTATGCAGACTGTAGATTTTTATCTATCTATCTATATCTATCTATATCATCACGCCAGATCCCTTACGGGGTAGGCAGAGAGTACAGAGTTCCAACAGGCTCTTTCCTTACATACCTCTCTGGCTTCCTCTACTCTCATAATTCGTCTCATACACGCTCGCCGGTTACGGAGACTCCTGACTTGTCCTTCAGATAAGACCCGGTAGATTTTTATCCTCGTAAAAAATCATAAACCAAAACAAGAACCTGAAATTGGTTATTAATCGTAATCGTATTCGTGTATTGACATTAATTAAAACCGTAATTACAAATAAATGTTTAAAAAAAATGAAATAAATAAAAATAATAATATGTTAAATAATACTATGTAATGGAAATAATATGTGAATATTATATTTAAAAAATGTTATATGCTTATCAATTTTAGCCTATAAGATACTAAATATTTGCATGCCATAAAGCTGGATATGGTGAAACACCTCAAACACTGAAGATCTTATGTAATACGTACCCATATTCGCAAATAAAGATATGATTATGATTATGAATAAATTTTAATATTTTTTTTGCTGTGGCGTTGGTGTGTAATGTCCCGCCCGCCTGCTGGAGTTTTTTCAATTCAATTCAATCCTTCTCCTTTTAATTCTGATTTATTGTCTAATAAGTATCAGAAAAAAATCCTTAAATTAAACATAGCATGCGTTGAAAAATAAGACTTTTAAGGCTGTAATGAACGCGAATATGTGGCTTAACCTATAAAACATGCAAAACGTTGAGTACATTGTGATTAAAATAATCCTTGTATTCAAGCTGAAAATAGTAAATGGTTTAACAAATGGAAAGACTCCCCTTATGTCGCCTTATGTTATAACATCTTGCTAGATCCCTTACGGGGTAGACAGAGAGTACAAAGTTCCAAGAGGTCAAGTCAAAGTCAAGCCAGTCGAACTTAGTCCTTACGGCTTAGTCGGCTACATAAACAAAGATGGTTTATATAAATCAATATTTTAAAATAGCACCCCAGTATTTTGATATCAAAATGGAGTACTTAAATAAGTTCTGCACGTCAAATAATATTTGATCATGGTACGTGTCGTGGGACAGGAAGGTTGCGAACGAAAACAAACATGTTGCGGACAAAATTCAGCGTCCGCTCATAGAAATACCCTTATTATATATGTACATATACATAAGTCCTTATATGAACTGTATATTGAGCAATCATGGGATAATCATTTTTGTGACAGCATTATTATGCCCACTGAGATCTATGGTATTTGAATTTCTCAAAAAAAAAAGGTCTTGTATTAAAATAAGTGCCTCCCTAAAATCTAGTTCATTTTATGTAGTTTAAATATTGCGCTCAATGCGTCATAAAAACTTAGTCAAATATATCATCATGTTGATAGCGACCATTTTTCTAAATGAATTATGATTAGAATGGCTTCAATAGCCTAGCGTTTAATAGTCGAAGCGCGCGGGTGGGTGCGCGCGCGCCGCCCGCTGTCTGACTCCGGCGCCGCCGCCGCCGCCGCCCGTTCTGTATAATGCCTGGCAATTAGCATTGACGCGAAATTCATCCGTGTTATATTTCGGGCATGGCAACTATATCTGCAATCTAAAAAGTTAGCCGCCGTCGCCGACGCACTCACACATGCTTCACGGTAAACATGTGCATACAGCACACAATAGGCCTAGGCATACAGCGATTATACGAGTCCACACACACATATTGTAGTGCATGTGTATGTGTGCGTGCGGCCGCAGACTTTACCCTTGAGCGCATGCGAAACGCTAGATAATTCCACGCCGAAATGGTGCATTGATAAAAATATGATAACCTGAATAAACATTCCACAGGTTTAAGCAAAAGAAATATATCGATATTTTTTGTAATAATTGGATTTTAATATAGTAGAGTATATATTTTTTTAAGAAATGTGCTTATACTTGGCCAACCATCGTGGTTTACTGTAACACCGCAAACGTACCAATTAGGCTTATTTAAAGTAACTTCGAGCACGCCACTATCCGAAGTGGGGGTCCTGATACATTTGCTTTTGTTAGATTATTTCACACTTAGTCTACGTACTATCTCTGTCGAAAGTTCCGGGTGCGTGTTTTCGGCAAGTCTTAGTCTTTTTAAGTGTACTGTCACAATCTAACCCTTCGCTGACTGTTTTTTGAAACTTATGATGCGAGATGACTTAGATACTATTCAAGTGTTGCAACGTGAGTTGATAAAGAATAAGTGTTATATATAGTATATATTATAGTTTATAATGTAATAAATACTCTACAATATGATTCCTAAATAACAATTTAATGAGTTCCTATACCTATTTATATTTATTTCTGTTAACGCTGCTTCTGCTCGAAAGCAAAGATAATATTAACATTCGCAAAACCAATGTATTCCAACCGACCACGTAATAAAAAAAAGAAACATGTGCATACTTATCTAACCTATTCTCATTCGACTCTCTCAACGAGATCTATGATTAGTTTTTAACTAAATTATTTTTACTTTTTGTCGTGTTTTAAGAAATCTTCAGATAGAAATTACAGAATTTTTAATCGTAACTGCCGCAACTATATAGATGCCGTCAGCTACACTGGTCACATTAAATCGATGATGAAGAAATCTATCCATTACATCACACCAGATCCCTTGCGGCGTAGGCAGAGAGTACAGAATTCCAACAGGGTCTTTTCTTACAGATCTCCCTGGCTTCCTCCAAAAGAAAGTGTTTATTAAACAATCTTGGCACTTATTGTCATACATGTTAGATGTGTCAATGCTTTCTTTATCATTAAGACCGTTATTAGTGTTAACCGACGTTATAAATCTGTCTATATTTGGTAGTATTCTTGTATTATCTTTTACCTAAATCTATTATCTACCGTGCGGTAATGAAGACAAAGTCACGATGAATCACTTTTAATTACAGCGCCTAGGATATGAATAAGACATAAAGATAATAAAAAAATTAAAATAAAGTTTCACATGTCCAGTCCTATCAAAAATAATTTATATGAAATAGTTGGAATTTGTATTAATACAGAACCAAATACATGAATTTGCATATAGCAATTTAAACAAATAAGAAAATATAGCTAATTAATTTTGGCAACGTTTTAACTTATTATTTTATAAAAATAGTAATTCGTTAGTCAAAAAATGACATAGTTATCGTAATGAAATTCATACAATCAATTAATTTGATTTGCACGCAAGATTTAGTGACTAATATTTTTTGTATCCATAATTTTATGAAAACAACAAACAATTTGAACACATCTTATGACAAACTTCATTATTTCTATAGACAGAAGTAGGAACTAACAGTTTCAAACTCCCTTAAGTATATAATTATAGTTTATTTACCAAAAATACAGATACATATGGTACAGAAGTTTAAAGTATTAACTTAGTAAGATTGTAGTAACTAATGTTAAACAAGGATGTTGATAATATGTTACATCTCTATGCCTAAATAGGTTGCAGAAATTCTGTATTGAATTAATGTTAAAATCTGCCTCTTAAACTAGGATTAACCTGTATAAAAGTTAAAAGCTACTTAAGTAGCTTGATTTAATGCAACTGGTGAACGGCGAAGATCTACCATTCGAATATTAGAATTAATTATGTGGTTGTGTGCTCTTTGTGCTCTCTCCACTCTAAGGAAGTTAGATTTTGTTGCTCCGCCACACACGGCACAATGCAATATAGCCAGCTTTAGTGTGTCAAAATTAGCCGACTCTCTGAGAGTTTTAAATATGTGTATAAGTCGTATTGTTTTGGTTGAAAGGGCATCAATGTGATTGTCCCATCTTAGTCAAGACGCAATCAGTTCCAGTGAGAGTCGGACAATTGCATTTTGGCATAAGTGAGCAGTTATTGCGAAGGCGTTGGACGGTATGGTGTTTCCTTGTATTAAAGGGCATGTAGGTGGTTTTACGTAAGTTTAGTGAGAGCAGATTTACATTAAGCCAATTAATTCATTATTCCGTATAGAGATGACTCCGCGTGTTCTTTTACACTATCCCAGTAGCTCCATCAACGAGTATCACGATATCGTCTGCATAAGCGTAAATCTTCCAGTTTCGAAGATTCATAGACCTAAAACAGGGTCGGAGAGATAATACGCTTCCTTGTAAGCACCGTGGATCATCGTCATCATTGTTAAGTTACGAATCATTTTTGACTCATTGACAACAATTACTTAAGTAATCTTTAAAGATTTTAGGGGCAGGCCACGTACACCAACACGTTCTAGCTTTGAAATACGAACAGGATCAGAAACTGTGTCAAATGCCTTTGAAAGATCTAAGAAAATCCCCAAGCATTTTACTTCGTTGTCTAAGTTCCTGGTCACAGATTGCGTAAAATCATTTACGGCATCCTCTGTGGGAATCAGAATCAGAATATTTTTTATTCTTGTAAACCCTTACAATATTTATGAATCGTCAGAAAAGTAACAAATACATTAATTATTATAATACAAATTGCATTAATAATAATAACAATATTTTTAGTAATTAAGTTCATTAGTATGCCTAGAAATACTAAATTAGCTCATTAAAATTTATTTCAACATATGTGTATCACAAGGAAAAAGTGATTACATATTATTGTTATTAATTAAACAAAATAAATTTTGAATGCTCACAGAGTCAATAATAAATTTAATCAAACGTGTTAGTAAGATAACATTTTAAATGTTTTAACAAAATTATATTATATTTCGCCATCGCAACTTTTAATTCATGTAAAAATCACGAATGCCTTTAGTCAAGATGATTAGAAAAAATCAACGTTTAACTAAAACTCCACGCGCGTTATCTGAAATAAATATTAACGTTTATTACAAAAATACAACTTTTAGATCTTTAATCATTCATTTTATCTTCAAAATATGAATCATTTTAATAATTTGGTGTTCATTCTAAAATTACAATAGCGCCAATACAATGTATCGACACTTACAGTATTTAACTCAAGGATAAATTTGCTTACTACAGATAGAATTTTGACATATTTTGTATGGAAAATCTGTCAAAATTCTACTGCCAGTAAGCAAATCTATCCTTGAGTTGAATGTTGAAACCGGTCATTAGAGAATCGTTACTTCCCTCGCCATCTTAATGAACAAATTTTATATAAACTAAAACAGAGAATATACGGTACTGTAAAAAAACGGCAAATAAGCGTAGAATTCCAGAGAAAGAAAAAGTTAATATGTGAGCGCTCGTTGAAGTCTATTGAAGGGTTTTATCCCTTTTAACACGAGAAACAAATACATCTCGTCTTTTTATGTATTTTTTTTAGTACAAGACTTGATATTTGTTGTTATATTACCTTCATTTGGCGTCTTATTGGTGATTAAATAATGTTTATAGATTTTAAAATGTATCTCATCGGATTTAATGTAAATTATTCCAAATGTACTCATACACTATATCCTTTTACAGCGTGCTTATAAGTTTTTTTTATTATTTAGGCATATAAATCGACAAAACAATCACTATTGGCTTAATTGTTCATAATCAGCAATCATATAAAATACCTTGCCTGAATGCCCATAAATAAGTAGATACATTATATGTATATAAATAATAAAATAGATTTTTAACATGCCTAGTAAGTACTCATTGTAAAATAATCTGGTGGGCAAACGTTATATTACAAAAAAAAAATAAGAAAAAAATATTATTTAAGTAGTGAAAACTAGCTAGATTAAAAAAATCAAGGCTGACAGGTATAAAACAAGGTTGATCGCGACCAGACAAAGCCTATGTTGTAAAAAAACAGAATCTAGCAGGTTCATAATATGTTAGTCTATAAGCTTTTAAAACGAAGCTGCCAAATTTACTGTTAGTAATTTTTAATTAAGGTTATATTAATTATCATTTTAAAACACCTTCCTTATGTTTCTTTAAAACCTTAAGCTGAAACTTGTATAACCCTGTCACATTATGTTGTTGTTTAATCCTGACAGTAATTCGCCTATATCTGTACTTACTATTAAATAGTACGGTAAAGATATTCAAGGTTAAAACAGAATAAACAGAAAAAAAAAATTATTACACAGTTCTATATCTATAAATTACTGTCTGTGATTTCAAAATTACCACACAGGCTTCGCTTAGATAAAAAAAAACATAAAAAATATAATAATTAACTAGGCAGTATTCTGTAATTTTTGCTTCGCATAATCACGCGATTTGAGCATTTTAGAGGGGGTAATTAAATGAAGAATTAGAATGCTTCCTCAAAATTGTAGACGGAATTGGTATCCGCAATTAAGTATCCTCCAAGGCTAGCATGGGTGGCAACATTTTTATCGCCCCGGACAGAATTTCGTCGGTTTGTGATTCGAGTATTGCACACAAGTCAAATAGTCTTATCTATACGTCAGTACAATATAATTCTTAAAAAAAGGTTGCACGTGTCAAGGTTTTGTCACGGCACGCCATGACACGCTATTAAACACAACAGTTATCTCACGACCAAATTCTTGACACATGTCTTACCGCATCGCCTGTGCTATCTGTGATTGCAAATTGTTTTAATAACTGTGTGGTACAATAAAATATTTAAATTAAGCAAAATATAAAGATATATGTGGCAATTCATTATGCCTCATTTTGATTACCGGCGAAAAATTCGCCGAATAATTATATAATATTAGCCCCGTTAAAAAACTGTCCCACCGTTGAGCACGGGCTTCCTCTCAAACAGGACCCTCTTAGTTTGAGAAAGTCGGCGAATAACTAGCCGATTTGTAGATGAACAAGACCACGTAAAAGAGTACTGTACTGTACTCTTTTACGTGGTACTGTACTTTCTGCCTACCCTGCAAGAGATCTGAAGTGATGATATAGATAGATAGAAAAGAGTACCGAATACACCCAAACAAGTTGTTTACATACTCGTATTCGTGCCTATTCATCTGTACTCGATGAGTATTAAATGAGGGATTATAAAAACAGGTGAAGGGCCCAATAGCAGAAGTCCTTAAGTCACAAAATGTAATTAGTGCTAAAAGTTTTAAGTGAAAATAGAAGCATGATACTAGTTGCAAAACCAGTGTTGTTTTGAATAATAAATAACTAATGTAAAAGTGATGAAAAGTGACTTTTCAATTAAACTCATCTTTTCAAAACACCCGTCTTCACTCTTTGAGGGGGTATTAGATCAATTGAATGATTATCATCAGGAGGATTAAATTAATCTAGAAAACTTGATAATAACAAAAAAATATTATTTAGCTATTCGTCACTAAAAAAATTGGCCTAACTTTGTAGGCCATTGCTAATATCAAAAAGAAGAAAAATGCAGGCGTCTGTAAGAAATACACATGTGTATTATAACATTTAAATCATACAGTGCATTTACAGGCATCCCATGCTTTATATTATTTATTCAATGAAAAACCTGTTGTTAGAATTATAGAAGTATAATAACTATTAATAATATAACATGTACATAAGAATAAGAATAATTTAATGTTCAAAAAAGACTTAGCAACTAAGTGACAATTTCTATGACATAAATATATACTTGTAAAATTATGAATGAAAGAATGTAAATGTATATAAAGGACTATGTATGTAAGTGGCTGGATTTTATAAATTAATTAAATTAAACATCCGCAAGGGATACATATGTAATATAATGTGCTAAAATAACGTTAGGATTTGTAAATTTTATATTTCTAAACAACTTGTTATAATGTGACCGCGTCAGGAACTGTCATACGCAAGTGTATAGGTCAGTATTTGCTTTTTGCGTACTAGCTCGTTTACGCGTCATTACAGCATTTCATGGGCATTGCAAAATAAAGACGCGGCCAAGAGAAATACAATCCAATATTATTACCGTTTTGAATAATAAACGTGCCCTCAAACCTTTAGGTATGAACTTGATTTTTTATAACTTACTTGTGAGATTTACTAACCCAAAATAGGCTAAGCTACGTCTGCGTAATAAGTATAGTACCTGCGTATGAATATGTCTCTCTAGTAATAAAAAATTTAAACAAAAAATATTCTAAGCGTGCCTGACTGCTAAACGTATTTTTGTGCATATATTTTGCTTATATTTCTTGTATAAAAACTAATAATACCTATAAGTAAGTAATATTTATTCAATAGAGTAGAAACCGAAAAGTTCGAGTCACTCTATATAATCAAGAGTTGAAAGCGCCGAACTATCACGTTTCGAATAAACCGATGAACTTTTATTTACACTGCCTATTATGGTTTTCTCGAGTTGCATGAAATTATTATGCGAAGCGTAAGTTCAAAACGAAGTGTGTTCACGTTTCTATAATGTCATAACATTAAACATGCAAATTGTACAAAATAACTTGTTAATCGATTCTTAGTACGTAGATACAAGAAAGTTTTTGTCCGCCAATACCCTCATTATTAATTCAAAATTAATAAAATGCTTTGTAGTTACCATTTTAATTTATATAAGTTCAATAGTCATAACCATCGGAGCATCCATATATCTAATAAAATCCCCTAACTGTTATTTCCGCGACCGCCCATTCGCATCACTATAACAACACCATTATGACAGTTTGTATGTGTGCGTGAGTCACGAGTCTGTATTTTTGTTGCCTTACAGTTAGACATACACATGCAACAAGAGCATCTGTAGTTATATAACTTTGCATGCAAACCGCCGACACGTCGTTCTATGTCGGTGTTCAGAGAGCATAATAGTAATAATTTTTTATGTGGTCCTACGTCGATGTACTCCAGGGGTGGAAGTGTTAAAGGGCATAACGCCGCGAGTAACTTCGGAGTAAGCGCAGCCCCTGAGCCGCTCACATCGGTGTTGCCCTCAGTTGTCCTAGGACGACCGTTTGAGGGCCCATCTAGTAAGCGGCGAGTCACCGCCGGCCACGGGTAATTAGTATCACTAATTATGGCCGGTGTCCGTACCCTTTGAAATAGTCCAGTTTTTATCCATCAAACCTCATTTATATAGCCCTTGTTTTCTTTCCATAGTTTACAATAGTCCTTGCACCTGCCGGGGTCAGTTCCCTGGTTATGTTTCTTCATTCTCAGCAAGTGATCTCAGCAGGTGACTTACATAACATTAACTTCTCGTAAAGCGCCTCTACGTGTTGGACCCATGTCCCCATGCAAGCCTTTCAAAGATCCGGGTAAAACCCGTAAATCACAGCAAGATACATAATAATTTTAGCCCTGTTAAGAAACTGTCCCACCGTTGGGCACGGGCCTCCTCTCAAACTGAGAGGATTTAATCCATAGTCCACCACGCTGGCCCAGTGGGGGTTGGCGAACTTCGCACACCTTCGAGACACTCTTAGGCATGCAGGTTTACTCACGATGTTTTTCTTCATCGTTAAAGCGAGTGATAGTTAATTTTTAATACGCACATGCTTACGAAAAGACATAGGTGCGTGCCTGGGTTTGAACCCGGGACCTCTGACTTTGCAGTCCAACGGTCTAACCACAAGGCTATCACTGCTATAAGTATTAAAGAATAGCACGAAAAAAATGACTTTAGCGTGACGCTAGCGAGTTGATATGCCATCCTTGTCACACTATAAATTTCCTAAAGGCTGGTTTCAATATTCATCTCAAGGTCAGATTTGCTTACTGGCAGTAGAGTTGACAGATTATCCATACAAAATATGTCAAAATTATATACGTAGTAGGCAAATCTATCCTTAAATTAATATAAAACTGGCCGTAAATAAACATGAACGTGACAGTACGCTTACTCGCTAGCGTCACGCTAACGTCAATCTTTTCGTGCTTAGCCCTCAGTTAAAAAAAGCGTTGAAGTTAATATCAAGTTAGATCTTGGGACTTTTTGGCGGGAAATGGAAGAGTGATATCGTCAATTTGTTTTAATTTCCAAAACTTGTGTTATTTCGAATTATAATGTGTAATGTTGGTGGAATATTAACCATTATGTATTCCTATATGTGCATGAGTGAAGGTAATTGTAACAAAGTGATAAAACGTGCCTTTTCGATTTCCCTCAAAACGGCCGTCGCAATTGGTATCCATGCATCACTTTACTATCCAGGGTGGGGCACTTCATCAATTTCATTATCATCTTTGTCATCAAGTTCATTGGGGAGTTGAAATAATTTAGAAATGAATATTCGTAAACTTTGTACAATGGGATAATGTAAATGCACCAGCCACGAAAAAAAAAAGTAAGATCTTTAAATCAGGTCATGCGTTATCATTTTATTTATCGTAATACAGTTATTTTCATTTATGTACCTAGTTATCATGTTTGGCGTTATCGCTATGGATTTGCAAATTCCAGTTTGAAATCCCGTGTTTTTATGTGGAATGTAGTCCTAACACATATTGTGACGCCACATTTCAATTATATTAGATCCTAATAAGGGTCAAGTTGTTTTATTTCTTTGTCTTTTTATTTTTTTGAAACGTGTGAAACGTTGACGTTTTTTGAAATGTGTTCAAACATGAACATTCACATACACAAATACCCAGACCGGAACAAATAATTGTGGGTGGGTCAAAGATTAGTCCCATGCGGGAATCGAACCCGCGGAGCTGCTTAAGCTCTTAATCACTGCGCCAAATCGTCTTTCAATTATTGCTATTGTACCGTGTAAATCTGGACTCTAGCCGCAGAAGAATTGCAATAACATTTAATCTGACCTAGGATTCAAACTCTACACTTCGTGTTCGATCAAATATAACAATTTTCAAATACTCTCGCTCTCTTAAATGACTCTGTTTATAGTAACAATAATGAATTTTGGCAAACGTTCATTTTCTAGTATTTATGACGTTACAATACACAATAGCATAATAAGTCGTAACAATAGATTAATTTTATTTAGTTTTTGATTTTATCAATTTATAATTATTTATATGTTTTATGTAAATGTACTACTAATGTATCATCACGCCAGATCCCTTGCGGGGTAGGTAAATGTAATTTTAAAAAAATGCTTATACTTGTTTTTATGCTTTGCAAGTCGTGTAATAGTAGGTATATTTATTAGAGTATATTTACAGGCATTATTTAGAAATAGCGATGCGTTTACAAACACGAATTTAACAAAGTCTTTGAAATAATTCATTTTGCATTCCAATTAGTGTTATTGTTTTAAAAATAATAATTAACGGCTTTTTCGTTTTGTTTCTAATCTTATTAAAAAACAATTCGCCTGTGTTGTTGATATAGACCACGATACAGACAGATAAGCCTTTACATGTCAAGGTACTTAACTGAAATAAAAAATGTTTCTATACTTTATTTGTAGGGTATCTTAAGACCAGAAAAGGAATTGCTTCTTGTTAGCTCCTTCTACGCATTTTTTAAGCATGTCAATATCTACGGTTTATGCGGTATATATCTACGGTATTTTATGTTATTATGGTTTATGGTAACACTTATAAAACTTAAAATATAGAAAGCGTTTTTATTATTATCGCAAAAAAAATCTCAATAAAGTCTGTAGTAATAAACATTTAAATTACTTTTGCGCAAGCATTTAAATAGTCATCGAATAAATATGATCAAGTCATTGAAAAGCTTAAAAAATACTTTAGAGCCATTTTGTAACGCACTACAATTCTGGAGCGATGACCTCCGCTGTGTGATCTTTATTTTTTGTGAGCCTTATATTTTGGGAATTCCAACAGTACCGATCTGTAATTCTAAAATAATAATAGACACCACTACTTACGAGCTTGCACAAAGAGCAATCAATTTAGTTTTTATTTGTTTTTTACGTATTAGTGTGCTCGTGCCACTGACATATCGATTTTTTGACAAAAAGGAGATAACGAGGTAAACGGAACCGATATTTATGATTTCACGATATTTTGTTTGGTTAAAGGGTTTCTTATTAGAATCATCCGAGACAATATTTGCCTGAATAAGGGGCTCTTCGCCCTCGAGTAAAGTGCTAGTTAGTTACTTCTCGATTATCGTTACTTGGCAATTAAAACTGGCTAGATTAAGCGTCGGATATGGGTGATTGGAGATGGTGAAATTCATATATAGACTTACTTTAATTCACGATTAATCTACTAGTCACTTTAATCGAGGGTGAAAGAGGCTCTAAATCAATTATCTTTATCTATGAAATAAACACTTATAGTATTATAAGCTCTTAATCTTCTTTGCCACACTCCGTGCTCTTAACGCACTCCAGTGAATGACAACGGCTTCGAAACCGCGGCGGACATCAAATTCGAAAAATACATATACTCGTATTTTTTTTAAGTGACCAGTAATTTTAAAATTGTATATTAACTAGGTGCCGAACCGCACTGGGCTAGCATGGTGGACTATGGCCTAAACCCTCTTAGTTTAAGAGAAGGCCCGTGTCCAACGGTGGGACAGTTTTATCCGACAGAAGCATGGCAGTGTTAGTAAAGAGAGTTAGATATGTTAACTAAGAAAGAGACCTGTTGATTTTTGACTTAGATAATTTTGTGGATTTTAAATCAAATGCAATGCAAATGTTTTTATTATTGAATTTTTTGCGTCCTCATACGCAATTGGCAACTTAAGATACAGTGATTTCAATTAAAGTAAGTCTACATATAAAATATGAATGCTGTCGGGATTTTAGAGTAAGTAGCACTATTTCTCTCTCTCTCTCTCTCTCTCTCTATATATATATATTTACATTACGCCAGATCCCTTGCGGGGTAGGGAGAGAGTACAGAGTTCAACAGGTTCTTTCCTTACATACCTCTCTGGCTTCCTCCACTCTCATAGTTCGTCTCATACACGCTCGCCTGTTACGGATACTCTTGACTTGTCCTTCAGATAAGACTCGGTCTATTTGGCCGTGGTCTAGGTCTTCCCCGGTATCTGCATCCTTCCACTTTCGCATTGTTGCACTATTTGTATACACCAAGACAGTCACATCTGGGTACCTAATACGTACAATATTTGCAGACTCATTTGTTAACAGTTTTGTAATTTACTAATTCAAGAATTAGAATTATGAGACTGTTTTAAATAAAATGCACTTGAAATGTGCCGGACGGAGTGCTAACGTTTATTCTATAATGTCGGCTAGCTAGACAGGTTTTGCGCGCCAGAACATAAACAAAAAATCCAGCCGAAATGTCTGTAGGTATATATTTAGAAGTTTTTCTAGATATGCATCCTCATAAGATCGATGTTTGCGGGCGGAACAAAAGAATTATATTTTTATGATCATTTTTAGTGTCCTATGCAAGAAAAGAGATCACGTAATACTTATCTATTACTATTAATATATATAAACTCCAAAATCGCACTACTAGGAGTGGAGGAAGCCAGGGAAGTATGTAAGGAATGGACATGTTAGTACTCTGTACTCTCTGCCTACTCTGCAAGGGATTTGAAAGAGATTACACTATTACGAGTACCTAGCTACGATCTGAATAACAAAACATTAACCAAGTATTTGGAATTACATTTATTTTTACGTTACGTTTAAGCTGTTTATTCCGAAATGATATAAATAATAAACTGCCATTATAAATTAATCTTAATATGCTCGCATATATCATATTATATATATGGCACATCGAGATGCAGCCATGGTAACGGAAACAGCATGTGAAATAATATATTTCTTGATTCGAATTAATTTAAACGCACATAAATTATGCGTCTTCACAAAAAATCGTCTAGAATCCCAGACAAGATGATATAATAATTTTAAATTTTAATACCTGCTAATCTGTCTGCAGCAAGAAATCTACTTTTGAGAATGCAGACATTCGATGAACTTTTACGAACTAGTTTTAAATTAGGTGTAGTTTAATATATACCGTGTCTTATCTGAAAAATAAGTCAAGAGTCCGTAACCGGCGAGCGTGTATGAGATTAACTATGAGAGTGGAGGAAGCCAGAGAGGTATGTAAGGAAATAACCTGTACTCTGTACTCTCTGCCTACCGCACAAGAGATCTGGCGTGATGATATAGATAAATAGATATATTTTAATAGATTAACATTACGTTGCGACAAGATTTGCGCAGTTTCAGACAACTTAATTATTTGATATGAAGGTGCGTAGGTGTTTCCTATGATTACTTTTATAACGTTGTGCTTTTGAATAATTACATGATTAATTATTTATAGAGTATACATAAGTATATTTATTTTAAATGTATTTCATAATGAGTGTCTGTATATCTAGTTTAGGTAGAGACTTCCTACAGTTCTCGATATGCTTCGACTGTGACATATCTCTATCGCTTCATCTATATTATACCTAGTCTAGATTTTATTGGTGTAAAAATGTTTAGTAAGTGCCTTTTATTGGATATTTTCATTTACTTTATAATGCAATTTTTATTACAATTCTTTCAGTTACATTTCCAATACATCCAGAAAGTAACATGCTTATCCGCTGATCTGCTTACTGAATAAAAAAATCATAATAAAGTTTTTGGGTAATTATTCAATACCTCTCAAATAAAATTTATGTATTAGCGGTTAATTAAGTAGATTAGTACCTATTCAGTATCCGATAGATGCACATATCTAGAATGGTTGTGATCCATCATTGATATTATGATGTGTTAACTCATAATATAGACATGTGGCACATAAATCGGGCATTTCAAAATGTCACGCTCGAGATTGTGACATGGTTTTCTACAATAATAGTGAATTTATTTCAGCAATGGCGGGCAAGGATAGGCTGCGTTACGTGCAAAAATCTTGCGTGGGCGCAACATATGCTCCGCCCGCGCGATTTGTGTTCCCATCATTGAACTCGTATGCATAATGTCTTGTTTTATTTTTAGTTTGGTGGTGATCTATCAATATCATTGACTGGAGTAATGAGGTCAAATAGGTTTACCAATAAGAAATGCAATAAACAAACAATAGGTCTTTCATCTGCCAGAATCAGAGAGGCTAGCATAAAGACATTAAACGTTAGCGTAACGCTATCGAGAGGTGATGCTGTCACTTTCATCTGCATTTAGTAAATTTGTTGTATGAAAAATATGAAATATCAACACGATAACATCACGCAAACAAATATGTTCATACTAACCCCTCAGTTGGTTGGCGATGATTCTATATTTTCAGTTCAGCAGTTGAATTCGGCAGGCAAATTACTAACCATGAAATTGTGTAAAATGGCCTCTACTTTTTAAATCTTATAAGAAATACAATGATGCTAGCCGTGTAAGCATAGCTAATATGAATCGAATGGCAGTGCTGTCTGTATGACCCACTGTATATGTTTAAATGATCACTACAATTTTATAATAAACTTGATTTAGCCTGCGACTCTAACCGGGTATCAGACGGATCAATCATACTCTAAGATCACTTGAGCATAGGAATACGTATGGGATAGCTTTGATATTGTTTTCTACGTGTCATAGTTGCTGAACGCTGAGACAAAAACAAATTTTAAAAAATGTTCTGTGTTCAGAAACCTGTAAATTAGAATTAAAAAAATTATCTTGAAGTCCGTTTACAATTTAATAGTAATATAAAATTAATTTAATTAGTTTCACCTTCCTAAAAATCAATATGTCTTCACGATTTTAAGAATCGAAATAAAATTCAATTCATCAAATCAATTGTAAATGTGTAGGTATAATATTTCCTCGAATTTTCTATATTGCTTTAGTCACTAGATTGTCAGAGAGAACTAATAATCTGATGATTCGCTACATATAGTCACTGCCACTACTTGCTACATACATATATGTATGCATACAGACGTCTAAAGTTATAAAACCGCGTAGAAAATTGTGTATATATTTATAGTTAATTTTTACCAATGTTTGCTTATATTCTATATTAATATTTTAATTACTTGGTATTCAAGTGGATGTAGGTACTGGGGAAGACCTATGCTATCTTACCATGACCAAATAGACCTGAATCTGAAGGATAAGTCAAGAGTCTTGAGAAAAGAGACGAACTATGAGAGTGGAGGAAGCCAGAGAAGTATCTAAGGAAAGACCCTGTTGTAACTCTGTACTCTCTGCCTATCCCGCAAGGGATGACGATATAGATAGACAGAATATTTTAATAACAAAGGAAACTGAGTAAGGAAAAAGAATGCTTATTTAGAGGACCTCGGGATGATATGGTTATTTTGTGTTAAAATGCAGAATCGTATCAACTCTTTTGCTCACAATTGGAGAGGTATATGTCCAGCAGTGGACTGCTATAGACAGATGCTATATTTTTATACAATTTCAATCATTTACCTATAATCCAGTATATAATGAAGTTGGATTCAATGTAAGAATCCCAACTCAAACTAACCTTCACAAATCGGTGAGTTTCATTTATAGATCGCTTACTATCATACCGATTTGGCTTGGGCACGGATTCTTATACTCTAATCGTTGATTTTTACCAGCAATTAAGTTACGGTCGAGAATTCAATTAATTTTTAGTTGCGTTAACCAGTTCCTCTTAGAAAAAGTTTCATGTTCCTATGCGCAATAGATGCCTACGTGACGCTGTTTAAACTCTTGCATTTTTATTTAGTGAGCTGCAAAGGGCTTCTCATAAAATAAGGAAAAAAATGAACAGCCTCAACGACGTTACTCGTAGGTTTTTTATTTATTGATTACTCACTTTTATAACGAAGTAATTAGAAAAAATTATTGTTAGCTACGATAAAGTCAAGTGTTTGTGATGTAATGAAATAAAAATTAAAGGTTAAAAAACGATAAAACTGTTCAAACCATAAAATATCCATGTTACAGATAAATGTTTCTAAATCATTTAGGAAGAACCGTGAACATAAAAAGAATAAAATTATATATTATAATGAATTTAACTAAACATAGGTCTTAGAAGTATGTTTTAAAAGGAACTTATATAATAAAATAGTCTCCTCAATGTATCTATGTTAACTCATATGCATATGTGAAGGGCAAACAACATATTCATAGATTTTTTTTAACGCACTATATGTGACTAAATAATAAAACTATCAAACCTAGAGTATATTTAAATTCTCAGCAATTAATGGTACTTTTAAGGTAACTTAGGTAAGGCCCTACCTCTCTCTGTATTTAATAGAAACAGTACGTTTAATTAGTTACGGAACTTACTCTAAAATGTACATTATTTTAAATTTTATACGTACTGAATATTCAACTACGCGATTCTACATAATATGTTCAGAAATATATTAAGGTCCACTTGCACGAACTAGGGTTAGCTTTACCTATTGACTTACTCGAGGTTATAACGTTAAATTGCCTTAAACTAAACGTTATAATCGAATAAGAGAATCGAAAAAGTAAATAGGTAACGTTAACTCTGGTTCATGCAAGGGCCCACAGTGTTAATACCTACACTACAGTAAAAATATTAATTAAATCAATAAGTTCAAATAATAGCCTTATATCAATGTATGATGGTTGATTGGTGATTATTTATTAAAAAGAATACATTAACTTTTTTCTTCTATCATAATATGGCAAGTATATAAAAGCTTATTTAAACAGTTAAGCTATTTAAATTAGGCTTTTATACTAATATGTAGTATTAGCATTGTATAAGCAGTATGTTTAGGTATACGAGATTTAGGTGTGACCGGATGTATCCGTTCGAGAATGAGTATAGGTATGTATTTTTAAACCTAAATATCTCTATACCTACTGAATGGGGTAAAGTAACTTAATGACAAATAATAGATTTGCAGTTGTTGCGCCGCTGGGATCCTGGGCAATATTGGTACCCGGCCGGCACCTGTGTTATTTTTATAGTGTGTTGATGCTCGTCTGACAAACTGAAACGGACTCGGAAAACTGAGTGATATCGATGCAGCGTGCGATGTTCAGTGGGCGTGTGTATTATTCCGCACAACCTTGATCTATACGCAGTGGCCGTGGCTTATTAAAATACGGTAATAGATTCGGTTCAGTCATATTAATTTAAATACTGGTTACACAAAATTCAAGGTGCTGCAGAAAATTGAGAGTCTGGCCGTAAATTGTTGCTCAGTGAGAAATCGACGCTTGGAAGTGCGGTTTGATGTGTCGTTGCTTCTTACATCACTATGCGTTATTTAGTGCGACTTTGACCGGCGTCCGAGGATGATCCAAACCTGTTAGTAAGGCCACGTGCAGTGCAATTTGTAGGCAAATTTTTATATCCTTGCTTTTTTCACATTTTATACCTATTAAGGTATCCGAAATATAAATCTTTATTGAATGACTTAAGTTACCTAAGGGCTTAGGTCGAAAACTTTGACGTTAGCGTGCTGCTAGCGACTAATCGTGCGGTCACCTTCATGTTTATTTAGTAAATTTGTAGTGTGACAAGGATTCGCATATCAACTCGCTAGCGTCACGCTAAGATCTTTATTTATTGCCTAAAGGACCCTCAAGTGGTATCGGTTAAAAGGATTTACTTAATTAGCTAGAAGCGTACAAGGACATTACGTCACTTATTATTGTTAATAAGTACTAGGTGGTAATGCCCTCCCCCATAATGACTGCCGAAGCCGAGGCCGTTCCTCCTTGAGGCGCCCTTGCTAGTTGCCCCCCCAGCCTTTCTGGCTCGGGCATAGTGGTTGCACGCTCGCCCTTTTGTCCAGTGAAGCTGTAAAGGCCCCGCGGCCAACAGCGTAGATCACTCACACACACATACAAAAAATTGTCAGCCCTATCGTCCGTCGGCCCGCTCCGCGGCGAGTCGGCAGGCAATCGGCAACTATGCGGAGATATCGGGCGTACGCGTTATGCGCATGACCTTGATCCCCGCGTCTGCGGCTGATCCGCGCGTGTGCCTAAGGCCATCGCCACACACACTGCAGTTTCAGGACGATACTATGTTACATCATCGACGAACATACGTTCGCAACTCAAGCGCATAAAATTATGTTCAGAGTTTCATATTCTTTACGATTTCGGTTCACTTTCACGTATGTATGTAATAATGTAGGTGGATAGGAACTGTCATTATGTATAGTGTTGGGTAGAAAGCATTAACAATTTTTTTTTATTCCACTGTACATAATGATAAGCAAATGAAGGGAAATTTTGCGATGCCAATCCAAATACAGGAAATAATTAAATTGGTTAAATATTTTAAAAAGAAAAACCTAGACAACACTGTTTCCCGTTACATTATTTATTGGGTTTTTACTTGGGGTCTTTAATCCCGATAGCTATAAATATTAAAACCAATACAATTAAATATATCAAAATATTGTTATTATTTGTATAAAAGAAAACATAAATTGCTTTTATTTATATGTTTTTGTGTGAATTTCTAATTATGGTAAATTAAACATTCTTTAATTAGTACTTCTAATAATGAAATCTTCCTTATTATTCCCTAAAATAATCATAATTACGGGCTTTTAAGTACAACCTATTGAAGGTTATTAAATTACTTGAACAATAAAATTATTTTTAACCAAACCGCCTAATAGGTAATCTGTTTATTAACTAGCATAAAACAATCGTATTAATAGGCATCCTACCCTACGTATAGAACACTACCCTGCGACTTATATATGTGCAAATTATTCGTGTATCGTCATCACTAAACGAAAGATGTCCACACGACGTATATTTGCATCTAATTATTAATAAAAACTTCTTATAAAATCATTGAGCACAAATATAAGTAGGTAGGTATATAAAATGCACAAAGTTACACATGTATGTGAAATATATCTAATATACCATTAAATTAGCATAGCAAAACTCACGCGCACTGCACCTATAGGCCGAGACCACATGATTCGAATAAGAAGAACAGAAATGCATTTTAAGCCAAATCACCACCAGTCACTATATTATTTGTTAAATATACCTTCTCGAGCTTCCACCAATCCGCACTGGGTCCGCGTGGTGGAATATGTCCTAATATCTCCCACCTCGATTTGTGAGAGAAGGCCTTTGCCCAGCAGTGGGACAGTATTATTATACCATCTCGAGCATCGATATTATTTGTACTAAATTAAACGTGATAGTTCGAAAAACAGCTCGAGCACAACTATGAGTGCGGTCTCATTTTGAATTATTTCGATCCAACCAAAGCCAACGTGAGGACGTGTTCAATTGCTAAAACTAGTATAATAATAAGATTATTAATAATTAAAAATCTATTTCTACATTTGCTAGCTCCGAGTAGGTAGAGGTGCGTAAGTATAACGCAGTCGCTTTTTGGCCGTCTCTTTTTGATCTCGAAGTCTCAAAAAAAAATTAACGCATAAATCCTGCACCCGATTAGTTTTTTTTGTGACAATTGCGTTTACATTATGCCATTGTACAAAGTTTACGAATATTCATTTCTAAATTAATTCAACTCCCGAATGAACTTGATGACAAAGATGATAATGAAATTGATGAAGTGCCCCACCCTGGATAGTAAAGTGATGGATGGATACTTTACATACCAATTGCGACGGCCGTTTTGAGGGAAATCGAAAAGGCACGTTTTATCACTTTGTTACAATTACCTTCACTCATGCACATATAGGAATACATAATGGTTAATATTCCACCAACATTACACATTATAATTCGAAATAACACAAGTTTTGGAAATTAAAACAAATTGACAACATCACTCTTCGATTTCCCGCCAAAATAACCATCCCATTAGTTGCCTTTAGCATTCCCCTCAAGTTCTAATATTGGAGGAACAGGTTAGTAATTAGCTTACATTCTGGATAAAAACATTCCGTTCTGACATAATTGTTATGCCTTTAACACAGATAACACAATGTTATTACTTCGCCGACCATATGTCTAGTGCCTTAAACACGTAAGCTAGACTATTGTGCGTTGAAGGTCACACATGGTTATACCGACCATTTACAATGGCACGCTAGTTTTTCTTCTGGTAATCGCTTTTTCATTTTATCTTCTTTATAACATTTTAGATTACTTACCACAGTTACTAAGATTGTGAGAACTATAAGTTGGTTTAAATATTCAACTCTAGGATAGATTTGTTTACTGTCAGTAGAATTTTTACAGATTTTCCATACAAAAAATGTCAAAATTCTTTCCGTAGTATGCATGAGTTATATATGCTATGTTGCATGAGTTTATATTAAAACCCGCCGTAAATATCCGTGTGCCCGATAGAATTTCCTATCACTTATTTTAAAATACTAAGACATTTATTTATAAAAAAATAAACACCGGCAACCCCTATATCCCTACATTCCCCAAGCGGAGGCGGCAGTATCGAATCCCGAGTTAAACAAAATGTAATATCGTCGGCTAAAAATGGAACGCCATTTTAAGTCCCATGTAATAGGGGGCAATACTATTGTCATTATATCAAGTACAATTCCAAACTCTTGACTGATACTGGAAATTTTGCTATGTTAAATCACATATTGTCCGACCTAGGATTCGATCCCAGGACTTGGTGATCGCTACGCGCATTATTTGCTACTAGACGGTTAGTCTAGTTAGTCCAGTCTTGTTCAAAATTTTCGAGTAAATTAATAAAAAAAAAGTATTTTTTAGTGTTCACATGGTGTTCACCTACGTAGTATAAGGAAATGAAGTGCAAAATTTCATGCTTTTAGACTCACCGCTTAAAACAATACGTTTTTTGTCAGTCATTCAATTTTATTTAGTACATAATAATAATGCTGTCGGACAAATGAAGTTTTTCTAACAAAAACCGATGAGACCGTATGAGTCCGGAGTCTGGAATTGTGCCCGGTAAATTGCAATAGGCTCGCCCCCTATTACATGGGACCTACCACCGTTGGTGAAACGTGGGTGTACTCAGTACACCTCTGCCACCCCCGCTTGGGGAATAAAGGCGTGACGGTGTGTGGATTATAACAATAATTACAGCTCCGAAGGCTTCGTTAAATTACAGAAATAGGAAGAAGCGCGTAAATAAATATTTGTGCCAATGTGTGCTTGTGAAACAGGCCATAATTATTACGAGCTTATGTGTTGTCAGGTGCATACTGGAGGCCGTGACACAGACGATTCTTTCCTATAATAATAGCTTGTTTCAAGATTGACACTGTGTATAATATAGATACTATGCATGTTATATAGAATGCATGTTATTAATACTCGTACAGCGTACGTGGGTAGATATAGCCTACCTCAATAGAGAAGTATCAACATACTTACCTCGAAGTATACTGAAAATTCACGTTGTTATCTTTTATCTGAAAAAGATATTATCTCACCGCAGGTTACGTAACGCGATAGCCGTAATTCATTGCAATTTTATCAAGTGCATTTTAGGAAGGACATCTAGATTATTCTATTTTATAGCTGAATAACTTCCGTGACGTTTTAATCGTAATTGCCGTTGTAACGTGTATTAAAATTGTATATGATTTTTTGCGATCAGCAACATAATATTATAGCTTATTATAAGTGTAGCACGGTTACTACTCAGGGCCCTTATTCGCTGACCAAACGCAGGGCGTTACGATATCTTCGTGAGATGAACGTGTAATGGTATTCTGTATGACGCTGGATTACCATCAAACAATCATTTTACAATGTGACCGTAACGTTGTTACGCGTTTAATTGGTCATACATAGTGCATACGAGCCAAGGAGTAAAAAAGAGAGGTGGTTTTACAAAACATCATCAAATAGAGGCGCATACTAATCGTATGTACTGTCAAAAAATTAAAAATAGAACGTTCCGCGTTCGCGGCCTTTAGAACGAACGTGTGATGCGAGAACAGAGGAGTGGGGGGACGCAGACGGCCCGATGACATCACACCGAGTTGCAGTGCGGTGCGACCGCCAACTCTTGCGCAATCGTGCGCCCTTGATCTTGACTGCGTCGCGGCCGCACGCGTGTGCGCACAACACCTACGTTTAAATACTAGGTACATTCGTAACTATATTTATCTTCGCGCATGTAGGCGCGAAACGGTAGTCAGAGAAAAAAAATACTTAAGTGGCGTTTTGTACTCATTAGCGAATCTGACAGTTCCGGCTGCTGAATGTGGCTCTACGTAGGTAAATGTAATTGTAATTAGCGGCGAGTGCGTCACGAAAGAACAAATTTTGGTTTGGTATCCCTCAATTGTAGAACTCATAGTGTAATACACTAACAGATAGCAATATTATTGTCGTCATAAAAACAGCTGTTACTTTAAAATTGAATTTTGTCTCTCATATAACTCTACATTTAACTTTTTTGCAAACTTAAATGTTCATCTTACACGCAGGAAGGCATCTATTAGATTTAGAGATAGTGCAATTTATTAAACACGTTTAGGCACATCATATAATCGTAATATAATTATTAATATCCACACTATGGTGTAACGTTTTATTTTATAGGAAATATTTTATTCATATATGATTCAAGTAGAGTACGTACATATAAGCATTAGTGTTGATAAGACTGGCAGACTCAACATAAATGTGAGTTAATAATACGCGACGTCCTCACGTGCAAAAATACGTAATTTAAAAAGCCTACCAGCCGTTAAACTTGACAAATGGCGCTAACCAGTAAATAGTAAACGTTAAAATAAAGCTGGTAGCACTACGTACGTACATACAAATTCTAGAGTCTATATCATCACCATCTGGTTAAGTACTAATCGGTTTGCGTTACTCGGCAATTAAAACTGGCTAGTTTAACCGTCAGATATGTCCCAATAATGGAAAAATTAGCTACTAGACTTACTTGCAACTTTAATTGACGATAAGTCTACTTTAGACTTTCCTCGAGGGTGTTAAAGGAGGCCTATAATCACGTAGAGTTCTCACAGTGCGTAATTTAGTATCCTATGCGTAAATTAATAAATTAATACCTTGGAATCACGCGTTATGACTAATTCTGAATGTAGCAATTTTGGAAAAGAGGAAGTCCTCAGTCAGTGTGGCGTCAGAGATGCAATATATTTAGAGCACCATTTGGCCGCGAGCCTTTTAGAATATTTTCATACAAATTGAATCAAGATGACGAGAATATGTTATTTTATCATCTTGAGTAAAAATGAGTATATTTCATGTATATTATGCAATATACCCTGTTTAGCAGTGAGATTGGAAGCCAAGGAGGTATTTAAGCAAAGAATCTGTTAGAATTCTGTACTCTCTGCCTACCCCGCAGGGAATATGGCGTGATTTATAACAAATAGGTCTGTTTATAGAAAATATCATCTTATTTCTTATAATGTGCGCAGCGATTACAATGTCCGGGGTTCGAAAAATTCCCAGTATCATTTCGAAGTCTGGAATTGTGCCCGGTATAATAAAAATAGGCGCACTTCCTAGGAACTGACATCGTAAGCGAACAGTATTACATATAGGGACATTGGTAGTCGTTTGCCACTCCCTGTTGGGGAATGTCGGCGTGACAGGGTTATTTTAAATTTTTAATACCATAAAATGAACAGAGTGAATGGTGCGATGGTAAAGCTACTCGGGAGCCGGCACTTAAGCCATAAGGCGCAGCTAGCCATACATAACGGAGTTCTTGTCCCAACGCTGTTATATGGTAGCGAGAGCTGGGTATGTAAGAAGGAGAATGAAAGTAGGATAAATGCGGTAGAAATGCGAGCTCTGCGGAAGATGTGCGGAGTGAAGCTGACCGACCGAATTAGCAACAGCATAGTAAGACAGCGAGTAGGTATGAAAGATAGTATCGGTGTAAAGATGAGAAAGGGCATGCTCCGTTGGTTCGGGCATATAGAAAGAATGCCAGAGGAAAGAATGACAAAACAGATATACAATGTGAAAGTGGAAGGATGCAGGTACCGGGGAAGACCTAGACTATCTTACCACGACCAAATAAACCGAGTCTTATCTGATGGAAAAGTCAAGAGTCTCCGTAACCGGCGAGCGTGCATGAGACGAACTATGAGAGTCGAGGAAGCCAGAGAGGTATGTAAGGAAAGAACCTGTTGGAACTCTGTACTCTCTGCCTACCCTGATCTGGCGTGAGGTTATAGATAGATAGATAATACCATAAATACGCCCATTATTGAAGTCGTAGCTGGCAAGCCTCCAGCCCTGTTGCCCAGAGCTTAAAATAACGGGATACCCTAGAGGTCACAGATATTTAGGATGTGGATCCATATCAAGTTGATGGCATAATCATATGACGTTATGAGTGCAGGGGAAGCGATTTTGCTATTTATGTGCTCTATCGAGTGAGCCACAGAAGAAAGTCATCGATGCGTTTTGTTTGGAGTTTTCGGAGTTATTCTCGAAGTTATCGTTTTAAAGATGACTACGGGGGTTTTCAGGGCGCTATAAGTATCACATGCCCGAGTATTTCTTCAGAGGATTGGGATTTTTTTCAGAAAATTTACCTATAAACGAGAGTAGTAGTTGAACGTAGTAGAACACCTGATGCACGAAGCATTTGAATCTATACAGTTTACTGATCGAAGTTACTGAGTTTAAACTCTAACCACAAAATCAATGAGTCAACAAATGTAATCTCTACAGTAAAATTAGCATGCCTGCGTAGATGAATTATTACATTCGGTTTACGATAAAGCTACGATATTAAATAAAATATACATATTGTCCTTTGATATGGCAATATTTTTTTTACTTGAAGATTTTCTCATTAATTTTAATCCATATCATAAATACTTATCATATTTATATTCTTAACCTTGATCATTGAAAAGTGTTTCGTGTTTGAAATGTGTGCGTGTAGATATTTTATGAGGAAGTATAGTTGTAATAGCTATTGGTCCATTATTCCTAACCAAGTGGGATGTAGATAGTGGCTAACTACGCATAAGTATATTTCCTCCCGTAATCGCAAGATAACTACATCCAACTAAATAAAATTGTTGCTTTTCTACTATAGTTGTTTGTTTTTTAAATATTTTTCATTACATACGGTACAGAAGTAGTTACAATATTCATAAGCGAGCTAAAGCTAAAAATAGGAGTTATAGCGGACCTTTGAGTGTTGAGAAATGAGGAAGTAAATAAGAGGTTACTATAACCACGAGGGGTGAAATCGGGGTCATTGGTAGTTAACAACCCCTAATAGTGCCGTAATAATGATATATATTTTTATAATTTACTTATTTCTTTCATGATATACTTAATTTGTAACTACGTAGGAAATATATTATACAGTGGTCTATGATTTTTAATATACAATAGTCTGTACATGGTCTGTACATTATAATTTTAATTTCAAAATAATGTCAAATCATCAAACTCATGTGGCTAACAGTGGCTATTTATTTCGGCAGCGGCGGGAGCTAGCTCAGACATGGGAAGTGAGCACTATTGCCTAAGGTGGAACAATCATCAGAGCAACCTGCTGGGAGTTTTCAGCCAGTTGCTGCACGACGAGAGTCTGGTGGACGTCACGCTCGCTTGCTCCGAAGGTGCCTCCATTAGGGCTCATAAGGTATAATATACATATAATAATCATATAATACACATACACTCCCATTGCTAGCTAAAGAATTTTTCTCACAAATAGAGTTTACAATATCCTACTTCCCCACGCGCACTCAGTGCGTATTGCTTGAGGTTTGTTGCCGCCCGCTGTTAGAGATATCAAGCTGCCCATAGGGCCTCTAAATTATCTGAACGACTACCGCATTAAGTTATAACTTCAACAGCTTAACGTGCCCTTCGAAGCACGGAGACACGCGAACAAGAAAAGAACGAATGAACGAACGAACGCAGCTTAACTTAATCGTTAATACCGCCGTGGTACCGAGTGTTTTTATTGAAAAAATTTACGCCAATTTAAGGTGTACTAGAATAGACTTCATAATATTTATGTACCAATATATTATGGGCAAAAGATACAAAACAAATAATGCCAATGCCAATAATAATTGCAATATGGCCTATATATATTGCAATTATTATTGGCATTGCTCTCTACTAAACTTTAGGTCCGAGATATTGACGATACGTGAATACTTATTCTGTAATAAGACTTTTCAGATTGGACGCAGTGCACAAGAATTTTCACATTATTTTTAGACTAATGCAATGAGAAGTATTAATTACTTTGGATTCTTTATTTGCCTAGGTTTTAACCTTAGTTTTGATTTACAGTCAATATAGTCCTTATTCATAAGGCGATCGATGTAAGCACAAATGATTATTTATCAACATAGCGTACCTACAAAGTATAGCAAACACTAATAGTAGCAAAGGCAATAACATGCACATTCCTTCCGAGTTAAATAATCGTCTAATATACATACGTCAATTCAGACTCTGACTAAATAATTTTAAATAACGCAGATTTTTCGTACCAACATAACATTGTTTTAACAGGAAAAAATATTATTTACCGTTTAAATCTAACACAGATAATTCATCATGTATCGTTGGCGACGTGGTATTAACCTTACCCCTCGTTCGCACGGGCGCCTTTACAACGCGGTGTACTGAAGTGCTGAAAGCGTTTTTGAAAAATATGTACTATTAGCCGTTTGTTTCATTCCAGCGTGCGTTAAGCTTTACTTCATCTCAAATAATGCCAGCAAACTCTCCTGTGTAAGCACGTATGATATCTACTTAGGTGAAGGCCAAGTAATTCTTTACGGTTTTGAATTACAATTTCCTATTAGAAGTCTAACTAGTGATTCATTAGAGTTTCTAAGTAATCCAAAACGTACGAACGTGCTTACCTATACTTAAGGGTAGACCGAATAAATTATTAAAGATCGTTTTATTTCTTACAGGAATGTAATGATGTAAAATAGAAGGTAGAAAGGACATCGTGGAAAATGGCCTCAGAACCAACAAACATGTGACCTATACCATAATTATTTATCTGTTTTATTCTAGTAGTTCCAAGCATCCGTATCTAACGGACATTTTGTAATCCAAAACGAATATTTCAAAGTATTGTAAGTACTTAAATCAAGGTCGCCAACGTCTTTTCCGAATGTCAACCTTGTTATCGAATTACGGTTGGAGATGTCAATCCTCTTAATCGGTTATATTCAATCGATTACATTCAATCATGATCGATTTGATTATTGCTAGTGTATTTTTACATAACGATTTTACAAATGTATTGTTGGCTACTAAATTATAACCTCAAAATCGAATACATTTTTTACAATTATGCGATTCCCCCACTTGTCCTTTAAAATTAAATGCTTGAAGATAATTTACAGGTAACTCAAAATTATACAAGCATTTTTTCATTGCTGTTGGTTCTGGGGCAAATCATGTATGGACGCAGTTTCCTTTGCCGTACCGTAATTATAGGTTAAATAACTTGTACTGAACTGCACGTGTAGAAACCTCTCGTTACGGTTCATTTCATTACGCTATAACCATTGTTCAATCTTTCTCTAGTTAACTAGCTTAACCGTGGCTTAGAATTATTTATTATTACAGTTGAATCATGGCTTCATTTTAATTAATAATAATAAATTGTTCTTCAAAAGTCTAGGTGTACTTATTTACTCTTTAAGATATAGGTAAAATCTAGGTAGGTACACTATAGGTATTTCAGTGGGTACGTAGATAAAATTTTGGATAGGGAAGTTCGACATTTGACTTGAAAATTTATAGTATGGTCCTATTAATATTGAAGCCTATTACTGAATACTGAAATATACTGAAGGGAATAAAAGCTAATTGTTTTTCGGATTATCATAATAAAGAAATAAACTTGGCATATGAACTGCATTCGGTATATCAAGTCGTCACAAACCTATCCCTACGTCACAAAACGTATATTGTCAGCCGATTTATTCATGTTTTTCAGCGGTTGGCTGAGGTATAATGTAATTTAACAGACAGATAAAAATTCTGAGTAGGCACTAGGACCTTAGAGAATCTCACACAAGGATGCATTAAATAATGTATGTGGGCAGGCTGCGCATTTTAGGTGTGCATAATGTTGCATTTTTGGTTGGTAAAGCAAACAATCTATTGGCATACAAGATTGATAACGCTTACCGACTGCGTGAGGATGTAGTTGTTAGCATTACTACATCCTCGCATAGTATGTAAGCGGTACAATATCATGAAGTCAGAAGTCGTCTTTTCTCAAATATAGGCCTATAGACTATAATATTATACTCTATCAGATAGTGCGTTACGGAACTAAGGCTATCAATGTTGCGAAAAATATGGTCCGTTTTTATTGTCTTCAATTTGCATTATTTTATTTTTGCTGTCAGTTTACTATATTTTTTTTATCTTTACGCATTTAATCAACTTGAATATCAAGGTTTACTCATGTTGTTGTACTTGCGACAGAAGCATCTATTTCTAACATAAAATAACGAGCTCCTTTGTTCTAGTGACGAATAATGCGCGTAGCGACCACGAGGTCCTGGATTAAAATCCTAGGTCGGGCAAAATGTAATTTATCGATAGAAAAAGTCAGTCGGGAGTCTGGCATTATCCCTGTTATAATTGTCAAAGGCTCGCCCCCTATTACCTGGGACCAATTATCGTCGGTGTAAAGTGGGTGTACAAAGTGCAACTCTGCGAGGTCCACTCAGGAAAAAAAAGGCGTGAAGGTTTAAATTAATTTATAAGGTTTATTTTTGTTTGAAATATCTAGCTGACAGTAAAATTCTAACTCTTCAGGTAGTGCTATCTGCGTGCTCATCCTACTTCCGATCGCTGTTCGTGGACCACCCGTCGCGTCACCCCATCGTGATCCTCAAGGACGTGGGTTTAGAGGAGCTGCGAACCCTCGTCGACTTCATGTACAAGGGCGAGGTCAACGTCCAGTATTGCCAACTGCCCGCTCTCCTTAAAACAGCTGAGAGCCTCCAGGTACTTATCGATAGTGTTTTGAGAGCTTTATTGAAGAATCTGCATTCCTAGCTACTGGTTGTATTTTATTGGCCTTTCTTTTTTCCGTAACCACAATTTATTTATAGTACAACTTGTGATCTGTTTTAACATTAAACATACTTACCTTTTTTAACTCTTAGCAAGTCTCGAAGAAGAAAATCTCTTTTAAAATCGACGAATATATTTTTATCTGCTTTAACTCTTAATTTACGTAAAACGAGTTGTGGAAATTAGAAATTATTTTACACGGAAGTTCCACTGGACAATTATGATAATAAACTCTTACAATAACATTTCCAACTAGACCGCTTATATGAAAAAGCGACTCAGGGTGAAACATAAGGTAACCTAAAAACACTTGCTGCGATTTGGGAAGATATCTTCCCAAAACGCAGCTAATGTTTTTCAGATAAGATTTAGCTTTTCTAAATAATAAGCAAATTATAACACTACTTATATAGTAAGTCGAGAATCCATACCGTGCTTGCATACCCTCCGATGACTTATTATTCCACCCCGTAATAAGTTCGCTTAAATTTATATAAGAAGGTACTTATAGCTTTAAGTTTGCAAAACACGTAACTACCAATGTTCTTACTTAAACTTCAAAGAATTTGAATAAGTAGGTAAAGTACTAATTACAATTAAACGGAATGCTGATACATATGTTTGTACATATCTAGTTCTAAGAACCAGTCGTAACTGTACTAGTTTTGTCACCTACCCAAGCGAATCAATATAGATACTCAGAAATACAAACACAATATTCGGCAATAATAATGTAAAGGTATTAAACATAAGAGATACATTAAACCAGTTACTTTAACATTTTCTAGGTGAAAGGACTTGCTGAAATGACGACTTTAAGCGCGGCCGGAATTGATACAAGAAAAGTTCCCGAACCAATGGAAGAGTGCCAACCGCATGATATTAGAGAAAGTTCGGAATCACATGACAAATTAGAGAATAGAGAACATAGAGACAAAGATGAGAGGCGCGAAGTGAAGGACACGAGGGAAGTCCGCGAACGAGAAAACAAAGACAGTCGGGACGGACGTGAAAGTAACATTAGAGAAATTCGGGAATCCAGGGATTCAAGGGAACACAGAGACAAAGAACAATGGGAATCTCGTGAAATGAGAGAACCTCGAGAAGTCAGAGATATACGAGAACCGAGGGAGCCTCGTGAAATGCGCGAGATCCGAGAAGTTCGGGACCATAGGGACTCACGAGAGTCTAGAGAAATCCCACGCGATTTAAGAGAACATCGGGAACTGAGGGAATCCCGCGACAGTCGAGACCCTAGAGAAGTACCCGAAGCCTCACCCCCTAGAATATCCCCATTACTTTCAGTGCGGCGATTTAGGTCTGAAACTGCGGCAGAGACTCCAACCGCTACGCATCCTCCTATCCCAAAAGACGAGCCTCCCGACGAAATAATGCGTTCTTCATCACCAGAAGACGATACCGTATCTATTAGATCAAATGGCGCACCAAATGATAATATTGGTAAGTAAACCAAACTAATACCCAAAGTACTTCAGTAATGAGTAACTCATTCATATTGTTTTAATTTAGGTAGCCTTCACTTAGAAATTTAATTTGCTTACATCTGAAGATGGTTGGTAATATAATATGTATATTGTTCTTGTTGTAGGCGTTATTTACCTTGCTGAATAATGAATATTCAGTCTGTAGTCTAGAATCGTGTTCGCTTAAATGGAAACAGGCTCGCACCCTATTAAATTATTTTTTTAATTTTTGACGAATACACAAAACTAAATAGAAATACAAGTTTAGGGTAGGTCAGATAAGTATAAATAATGTTATGGTTTCATACAATGAACTAGCAACCTATCGAAAGAAGGTCAACAGACCTGGGTGGATAATTCATTGTATCAACTAAAAGCAGCTCAGCTCAGCCTATACTTGTCCACTGCTGAACATAGGCCTCCCCAATCGCTATCCAGCGGAACCGGTCCACTGCCATCTGCATCCAACGACTCTTTGCGATCTTCACAAAATTGTTCGTCTATCTAGTAGGCGGCCGTCCCACGCTGCGCTTGTCAATACATGGTCTCCATTCTAGAATATTTCTGCCCCAACGCCCGACCGATCTCCGCGCTATGTGCCCATTGCCCCTTCAGCTTACTAATCCTATGGGCTATGTCGGTGACTTTAGTTCTTCTACGAATCTCCTCACTCCTGGTTCGATCACGTAGACAAACGCCTAGCACAGCCCTTTCCATAGCTCGCTGAGCAACTCTGAGCTTATTTATAGGACCTATTGTAAAATACCACGTCTCTGATCCGTATGTCATCACATTGATTAAAAACTTTAGACTTGAGGAACGTATATTTTACGTATTTTGGATGAGAAGACGTTGCACAGTTTTCCGAACGCTGCCCAGTCGAGTTTTATTTGTCGATTGATCTCTCTCTCAAAGTAGGACCTACCTAACCGGACTGCCTGTCCCAGGTAAATATATTCGCCGACAGCTTCAAGAGTAGAGCTCCCAACGGTGGGTGCGGTGGGTACGACATGGACATTAAACATTACTTTCGTTTTGTCCATGTTTATTAGATCACTCACACATCACTAGATCTTCCAACGATTCTGCCATGACCACAATGTCGGAGGCAAATCGAAGGTGAGTGATGTGTTCGCCATTGATGTTGATGCCAAGTCGTCCTCTAAGGTAGCCGTAAACAGTTAGGGTGAAATGAAATTTTACTGTCTTCCTTCTCTTCTTATGGGGGTGGCCTTCGTGGACTGCCCCTGTACTTGGACTGACAGAGTGGCGTTATTATACAAACACTGCAACACTTCGATGTACCGATAGTCAATACGGCATCGCTGGAGAGATCGAAGAACCACCCAAGTCTCGATCGAATCGAAGGCTTTCTCATAGTGCTCAAACGCTAAGCATAGTGGCTGATTATACTCCTCAGTCATCTGTATAATCTGCCGCCGCGTATGAATGTGGTCTATAGTACTAAAGCCTTTTCGGAAACCGGCTTGTTCGGGAAGCTGGAAGTCATCAAGCCTGCGTTCGAGACGTGATGACTCTCGAAAACAACTTTTAAACATGGCTCAGCAGTGTGATGGGCCTATTGTTTTTTAATAATGTGTTATCACATCTTTCTTGAAATACATTACCACCACACCCCTGTTCCATGCTGCCGGCGTTTTTCCTTTAGACGGAATTAAATATCTTCTTAAGGACTTTAACGGCGTTCCGACCGCCGTCTTCGCCCGGCGCTTAATTTCTCTTAAATTCTCGCAAATTAATCTCATACAGGCTGATCCGTCCGAGTCCGAGATATCTTCGGTACAGCGTCGGGTGAGCTTGGCTGTTGGGTCTTCCACCAAGTCAATAACAGGTTCAGCTACTGTGGTATATAATAATAATAAATAAATAAATAACTATCCATTGAACCTCTCTATCTCCCGGAGCATTCATTGTATGATGTCATCCAATTTCCTCCTAAATGTACCTACTTACCTACCACCTACGTGTACAATGGCTAAACTCCTAAAACTGTGAAATTATCTGTAACTTCTAAATAAATTTAAAATTGGTAGATAAAAATAAGAAGGAAATAAGCATTTAATAATTTGGTGCTGGTATCGTTTTTATTGTCTATTGTACATTTTACTATTAAGCACTTTGCGCTTTGTTTTCTTTGATGGGGAAAATGACAATATAGTATTTTTCCATGGTATTTTTCACATAGGATAGGGTAGTAACAGTTCTAATTGACAAACGAAATTAATATTTAATTCAATGTTGTTAAGGCATATAACCATAAGTATAGAAATGGGCCATGCCTCTTATTATATATATAAATGAATACGAAATCAAATGCCTAAAAAATCAAAAACCTCTGTAAACCGTGCAGTTATCTGAGATTGAACATTTGTTCCATTAATTCAATATTTATGTCATTTTGTGTTTTATTTAACAGATATTACATCCTTAGACTTAGACTAAAGTTAGATTTTATAGTTTTAGGCTACGTTTGCTAATACAACGATCAAAGAGTATATAATCACTACGTTTTACAACGATCGTATCGGATGTGTTGTGATTGATAAACTAAAAAAACAAGAACAAAACGTTGCGCTGTATTGACCTTTGACAAATTACGTCATTGGTTGACAAGTTCAAAATATCGATTTTATGACATATGACAGCTGTCACTGTCGTTTTATTGCACTAGGGACGTCACTTGAAAAAACAAATCGATGTTTTTTCCTTATAATTATACGTATTTTTAACCGACTTCAAAAAGGAGGAGGTTCTATGTTCGGTTCTATGTATGCTTTTTTTTTATGTATGTTCAGCGATATTTCCGTCAATTGTGGACCGATTTTGATGATTTCTTTTGCATTCGGTTCAGTATAGCTCCGCGGTGGTCCTATTTTAATTTCATTGGCATTGGACCTTGGACTTAGAAGATACACCAGGGAACTCCTTAACGACAAACAATAGGCATAAGTAAATTGAGATATTATGGGTATTACGTCAATCCTATCCTACTATAGAACTAAGCAGTATATTAGCCAACTTCAAAAAAGGAGGTTCTTAATTTGTCCTTTTTTTATAACTCCTTTGCTCATGAACCGATTTTGATGATTCTTTTTGCATTTGGTTCAGTATAGTTTTGAGGTGGTCCTATTTTATTGTTATTGGTATTGGACCTTGGACTTTGAAGATACAAGAGGGAACTCCTTAACGGCGAACAGCACGAATGTATAGATTCCGTTATTATAGTCATTATATTAATCCTGTAGGTACCTTACTTTACAACTTAGCAAAATAATATAATATCGGCATATAAATATTACTAAATAGTTCACTCGTCACTTAAATTTGTAAAATAAAAATCTTTTAACAAAAAAGGTAAACCGACTTCAAAAAGCAAAAAAATAAATATTTGAAGTCGGTGCCAAGTAACCGACTGCACCAACCAGCACCGACTTCAAATATTTATTTTTTGCTTTTTGAAGTCGATTTACCTTTTTTGTTAAAAGATTTTTATTTAGGTGACAAGTAAATTATTTATGCTATATCAATTGTTCGAGTAATACAAGGATAGATTTTTTTTAATGTAAATGTATTACTTATATAGGAGTGAAAAACAACTATTAATATAAATATAAGCTGTTTATTCCAAATTTATGTTCGCTGTCAGAGTTTTTAGCATCTTCTTTACGAAAACTAAATTTATTTATTGGGTAGACAAGCGTTTAACTTAGCTTAATAGCTCGAGCGTTGCAGTTGCACCTCACCCTCTTGTCCGGTGAAGCTGTAAAGGTATCCCGAATATCAGCGTAGATCATTTACACACACATACACAGACACATTGAATAAAAAACATCGATTCCTATTGACACTTATTTTTATTCAGCACATTGATTGTTTTCGATACATCGATGGCATGACTGACTTCCCAACATCCATCAAGGCTGTGAATCAATATGATTTCAAAGTTCAAAACAAACAATACAGAGCATCAAACAAGAGCGATAATTATTTACTAGTTTTTTAAAGTACTCTGAAAGATTAAAAGTTGTAAATAATCTGTTTCAGCGTGCTAAATTGTGGTTATTTTAATTAATAGTTTTACCAAACTTACAAGTCACATAGGTAATAAAATATGACCCAAGAAATAGATACAATGTTGGTTTGCAGGAAGGTTTTTTTTGGTGGATTAAAGCAAACGTGTATCTGCACTATTAGAATACAATATCGAGAAAATATTCCCAGAAAAATAACATACGCATTGGGTTCGATAACTTAAACTTAGCAGGTATGTTTAATAGTTTTATAACAGTGTGAAGCCTAAAGAAATGTAAGTTTCTAATATTCTTTCAAAATTTAGTCACAAATAACGTCAATGTGCTACGCAAATTATGCAATACAAGTCACTTTGGGCATTTATATTAATAAAAAATGCTTTTTTTTAAATAAATCCTTATCACATACAAGGAATTATTCATGAGTTGTGGGTGCGTTTACTAAAATGAAATTCACATATATTAACACCCAGGCCAAAAAAGTATTTGTGGTTGACACAAAGACTTGTCCTGTGCTTAAATAGACTACCAGCGACTACTCAATCCCGTGGGAGGAGCAAGTCTTAACTCTTAACCGTTGGACCAAGCTGTCTGTCAATTTTTAAAAATACCAAGAAAAAGATATCTAAATATGTTGTAAATTATAAATATCATCACAATTATTCCTTCCCACAGCAGTGGTCACATACATTTGAAGCATGGACTTATAGTCACAAAATCCACATTTCAATAAATTATATTAAATAACTTATGGCTTATAAATTATAACTGTGTATAGCCCCATATTGCTTAAAATATTATAGATATATTGCTTATATCCAGATTATACATTGCCACTGCCACCTCTTCCCGCATAGAGCAATAAGCAGTACAAGACTGCTACTGACAAGCTTCTTTCCATAAAAAACTGCAGTAACAATTGTCTAATTCAGGATTCAATAATCTCTTAATCCCAGCTGCACCATAATATTAGTTCCTTTTAAAAGTTAATATTTATTGTTTCAGGTATAAATATGACTATAAACAGCCACAGCAGTAGCAGTGTTTTGGGTCCACATTACTCACCTGTGGAGCCACGGTTAAGTGTGCTGAGCACAATTCCACACCCGGGGCTGAGTCACCTATCTCACCCATCATTGCAGAGTCCTAGGAGTGAACCCATTGCAGGACCATCTGGCCTGCATCCTGTCCAAGAACAACCTTTGGTATGTTTTATATATATCTTCAGCGGAAATATGTCCACTACATGACATCCTTAAGACTGCCCCTCCCCTTAAGACTGCTACAATGACCGACAATCTAGTCCATATTAGAGGGGGCCTGCCA
This sequence comes from Phalera bucephala, assembly GCA_905147815.2. Taxonomy (NCBI): domain Eukaryota; kingdom Metazoa; phylum Arthropoda; class Insecta; order Lepidoptera; family Notodontidae; genus Phalera; species Phalera bucephala. The sequence continues at coordinate 20,838,094 of LR990612.1, forward strand.
ACTCCTCGTTTTCCAGTACATGGTCGCCACTCAAGAACCTTTCTGCCCCAACGGTCATCAGTTCTATGATCGATGTGCCCGCCACTGCCACTTAAGTTTAGCTAGTTTTAATGTTATATATTCAGGTCCCCTTGTCTGGTGAAGCTGTAAAGGCTGTGCAGCTTACAGCTTCACCACACAAGAGTCTAATCTTCCACATTCACTCATATGTGGATGCTTTTTGATTTGCTTTTAATTGGATACATCTGCAATAATGCTTTAGTTATTAAAATATACTACTCAAAATTGTATTTAATGTCTATCTGTAATTGCAATTAATATTCTAAATCAAATGTACATTGTATGTGGTTAAAATGTTATAGCCTGTTAGCGTCAAATTTAATTGGAAAAAGTACAACTAATAACTCTTGTAATAACCAGCCGCATCATATGCTGACATCAGTAGTAATGAGCCATTAGTTGCCTGATATATTCAGGCAATAGTCCAAAAGCCCACCACAATGGATCTTGTGAGAGGTCTTCAGCTGGAAACTGTTCACAACAGTATTCAATTTATTTTGATGTGCATGACTTGTACAAAGTATGTATTACATGATTGAAATAGATACATAAATTTGAAACAAACATGTACCTTGACTGGCTATGATAATCGTCAGTTTATATTAAATGGAAACATACAATATATAATATACCTAAAAACAGAATTTTTGCATAAAAAAAGAATTATACTTAATTTAAAAAAAAGAAAAATCTAATTGTGCAAATCTTGTCCACATGAAATAGTGGCAAGAACGCTGGCTGCATTCCTTCGCTGGATGGCCATACTTATCTTTTGGGCAAGCAAAGAGCCAACCCTCTTGTCACCTGAGGATGCGACCAGTCCAGGTGTTAATTTGTTCACAAAATCTTTTCTGCTGGAACTCCATGGGCCCACCGTTTGACGGCAAACAGCACAAATACGTAACTATTACTAATCAAAGTGTTTTTCCGCCGCAGCTTTCCCAATAGACACAGACTCCTTAAAGTGGGACGGTGTCAATTTATCTACCTACATTCCATACAAGGGCCCATCCGCGTTGCCAATCAGCGTCATGACATCAGGTCTCATCAGTACAGAATATCCTCCTCAAAGGCTCTAGAGCCGAACGAACTTTAAAGACCTTCTTATGATGTCAATGCGGGAGTTGTAGCGGGAAAACCTAACCGCAGTTTTGCGACACAAGAGCCCATGGAGTTCATACTGATCTATTTATTTTTTAATTGGTAAAATAATAAACCTATTTTTTAAATTATTCCAGTCACTGAAAAAAGAAGTAGATTGGGATAGAAGTAATGAAGAGAAGGGTGGTGGAGAATCTTCATCAGACTACAGAATGCAGCACGAATCGGTAAGTGATTATAAATTCTTTTCTGTGGTTGTTGTCGAATAAAATAATTGGGAATGTTCACAATGTGAAAATTATGCAAGGGTTTCAGTTTTCCTTTGGATATGAAAACCCAAAACCAGTTTTTTATATGTAAATATAAAAAACACTATTGTTTTACAAATATTATAAATTCATGAGTTGATTCACATTGTGATAAATAATATTTCTGGCGTTTATGAATGTTAGACTTCATTTTAATATTTTCTGACATTCATAAATAACCAGATCATTGGATGTGCATGTATTAAGTATACAGCTTTTATTAAAACCTTGAATTGTTTAGTAAGTGGGTCTTAAATATTTATATACTTTCTGTTGCATGTTACATTACCTTATTATGAAAAAAGAGTATGTTTGGGTTGTTTGTTGTATAGAAAAACTGCATACTTACTATGGATTATTTTTTGTTTTTCCTTACTTTAATTTCTGTTAAATTTCCCTGTCCCCTATAAACCTTTGAGACAAAGTTAGAATTTTAATCATAAAATAAATCTATTTTCTGATTTTATCGCGGTTTAAATTTTGATTTTTAAGTTCCCGACGTTCCTGCGATAAAATCCAAAAATAGTTTTATTTCGTGTGTAATATTCGCGTAAATCTAAGAAATCAAAAGAAAAATCTATCTTGAATTCCGTAAAACTAAATGCTTCTAGAGGCCTAGAGATTAGTTTGCACTTTATATTGCGATATTTACTCAATCTCTTCAAGTTTAGTATTTGAACAAAGATATATCTACAGACTTAGATACTGTAAATATATAAAACAAACGGTGTTATGCCTTACTGCCTGGTACTTACACCAATATGTTTATAGTTTGCAAACACGTTAATTTTTTTTTCGGTGGAATTTGCCCCACATGACTATTTATCCCATGCAATATTTATTATATGTGTAGCTAAAATTTCAGTTGCTAATATTTTGGTAAATACTCCTGAAATTTTATTTGGTGTTATGAAAATTGATTTGTTATATGCATGCTTGTTTGATATGCTGCGCTATTTTGAACATCGAGTACTATGCCTTGCTGTCAAGAAGTTGACCTTCATTTTGTTGGCCATCATTTTTTATATCCATTCATTTTGTTTGATATATATTTTGGGCAATTATTTTTAAACTTTGGCCATATACACGCATACGTAACAGTACGAATCATTGATTCAGTACGCGCGCGTTGCTAAACAACAAGGCATTACGCGTAGCCGGCTCCCCGGGTCACTCCTGCACATTTTTGGGCAAAAATGAGCGTCAACTTCTTAGATAGTGGAAATTAAAGATATACCGAGATTGCATCTCAATTTAGATAGTAGTGGTAGCGATATTGCACACAATTTGGTCCGTGTAAAAATGGAACAAGAAAAAAGAAGTTGATGTTCTTTTTTGTGGTTGCAGGAGTACGATGGGTCCGGTAGGGGGCGAATTGAGGAAGGGGACAGGATGTATCCTTGTATACACTGCGGCAAGGCCTTCCCACACCAGAGCAAACTGACTCGCCACATATTGACCACTCACACCCTGGATACGCTGAAGTATCGGGACGCCATACTGGGTCGGACTATAGGCTTGCCCATGATAGGACAGTTCAGTGATCCATCGTACATGACTATGCATACGGAAGAATCTCCTATAGAATTGGATATTGGGCCCGTCGAGCCTGGCAACGTCGTACTGTGCAAGTTTTGCGGCAAGAGCTTTCCAGACGTTTCATCTTTAATAGCGCATTTACCAGTGCACACCGGTGATAGACCATTTAAATGTGAATTCTGTGGAAAGGCGTTTAAGTTGAGGCATCATATGAAGGACCATTGTAGAGTTCATACAGGTAAGCCACCATCATCATTATTTTTATTATTGTAAAGAAATGAAGTGAAATAAATAAACGACGTTTATTGGATCCTAAACCTTTGCTTTAAGGACACGTTTATTGCTGTGTAAAATTATAACTTCAATTTCATAATTCGTAATCAAAGAAAGACTGTGGTCAGTCGTTTTTGTCCATATAACAAATTTGCGATAATATTGATACCAAGAAATACCAAGAATCATTTCATAAGTTGTATCTTGTAAAATCATTGTTTTATAACTTATCATTTACTCGAAACCGTGATGTTCCGATACTTCTCTAGTTCATTGTGGGGTACTGAAATAGCACCATTCCTACAATCTGGCAACCAAATGAAAAATATTCGCAGCCTATAATATATTGGAATGATAGGCTCACCAACCACGTGGGCTATTATCAGTTTGGTAAAATGTCCGATTGGAATACAAAGATTATACCGGAAATTTCTGGGATAATGGATAATTATTGTATTTTTAGTCATTTTAGATTAAATAGATAAGTATAACACGGCAAGTTATCGGTTCGCAGGTGAGCGGCCATTTCGTTGCGGTCTTTGCGGAAAGACGTTTTCGCGGTCGACGATACTGAAGGCGCATGAGAAGACACACTACCCGAAGTACGCCCGAAAGTTTTTGTCGCCCAGCCCCGTTGACACCGAAGAGGAGAGTCCGCACCAATGAGTATGGCCCGACACTGCACAGTCAACCTACGACCAATTACCCAATAATCTCTATTATTGAAAATAGTCAGTGGTGAGAAGTGATAGTCGAATGAACAAATGGAGGACAATATGTTGTAATTAGATAAGAATGTGATTTAAACGCCGCAACTGTGATCTGAATGATATGAATAATATTTGATATTTCACTAATAGATAATTGATACACTAAAGTTGTTACTTCTTAGATTTATTTGAGAATGAGCTTCGTCGGTTATTCTATTACGTTCGCTTAATTTTCGTGAAACTTGAACGTTAGGTGCTTACTTTATGCTTTAGATATAACGAGTAACTCATTCTACGATGGGTCATTAGACGGCATAGCCAAAGTTAGCTAGAGAAGTATGACTTCATTTTTTGTCAAATACGAGATGAGAGGAAATGGTTATTTCCTGCATAGTTGCTGGTGCCCGTGTAGTGACCGGGATAGTAGAATAGCGCCACTCCTTCCTGTAGACTTTAGCGTAATAAGCGTTTGAAGGACTAATACATGAACATAACTTAAGTTTCAGCTACATGAGCCTATTTGTTGTATGCATATTGGGTACTTGACTATAGTATTTTTCACATAGGATGTGTAGTAACAGTTTTAAGTGCCAAACGAAATTAATATTTAATTCAATGGTATTAAGACATGTAAGAAGGAGAATGAAAGTATTATACATGCGGTAGAAATGCGAGCTCTGCGGAAGATGTGCGGAGTGAAGCTGACCGACCGCATTAGCAACAGCGTAGTAAGAAAGCGAGTAGGTATGAAAGATAGTATCGGTGTAAAGATGAGAAAGGGCATGCTCCGTTGGTTCGGGCATATAGAAAGAATGCCAGAGGAAAGAATGACAAAACAGATATACAATGTGAAAGTGAAAGGATGCAGGTCCGGGGAAGACCTAGACTATCTTACCACGACCAAATAAATCGAGTCTTATCTGAAGGAAAAGTCAAGAGTCTCCGTAACCGGCGAGCGTGTATGAGACGAAATATGAGAGTGGAGGAAGCCAGAGAGGTATGTAAGGAAAGAACCTGCTGGAACTCTGTACTCTCTGCCTACCCCGCAAGGGATCTGGCGTGATGTTATAGATAGATATAGATAGGTATTAAGGCATAAAACCATAAGTATAAAAACGGTTCTTATTGCCATTGAATAAAGTATCTTTGACACTTACAACTGTCACGGTGCCCACCTTACATGAAAAATGCTATAATTTCTACCTTGTCATTACGGCAATAGAGCCCATTATAACACGAGCTGTTTAAGAAACTTTCCATGCCGGTGGCGGTTTAGGACACATAGTGTTCGGAATGTTGTACAACACGTCTTCGAGGATATAGTCCTGACCGTGTGAACGTATTCATTTTTAGTTCGCTTGATTCTCATCGACTATTAGTGTACAAAATACTTATAGTAAAACATTTCTTATAATTTTTCGTTGCGACTTCGAAGCTTTCAAGTTTTATGAAGAAATTGTAAAATATTAATATTAATTTAGAGCTGGCATAATCTTTAGGCACTTGCATATTTATATTGTAATTTAATCACATCAGAGTTGATTTTATAAACAGAATTAAAGATTGTTTATGAGTGCTTTAATTATAATTATTAGCGACCATACGAAAACTGCACTCAGCATAGTTGATAACGTTTAAAGAGTTAGGGATTTGAGATTTTTACTAATTTTATGTCTTTCGAAGTTAACGACGCACGCTCCCCTGAGGTAATTCAAAAGCAATATTACGACATATAAATGTAAATAACATATAGTTTGATAATATTGGATTTTTAGGAAATTTGATATAGTGTAAACGCTTCGGTAGCTCTGTATTCGGTACACACGGGGAGGGGTGTGGATGTGTGATTATGGGAATCAAAGCTTTAAACACTGTTTCAGTTCTGTCCCAATACTATGCCTTTTACTCGATGCCCTTATGTTCTGGTATAGTGTATCACTTGCAATATATTACGACGTAAAAGGCATGGTATATATCTATAAATATATATTAAATTTTATATCTATTTTCATATTGCAGAACCATCTTGTTTTACCATTGTTTAGTAAATGTCTGACCCTGTGTATATCTAGTTTTATGAGAAGCTCTGTGAGACTTTCTGTATAAGTTTTCATATTATGTCTTAGCTGACAGCGCAGCGACAGGTTTTTTTGTCCATTATCGCAAACTGTTCTTTGTGTCTGTGTAAATACTTTAAAGTCTGCCTGCCATAATAATCAGATTTCAGGTCTCAGATTTAATGTATCTTTAACATTGGGTGGAATTTTACTTTCTTTCTACGAGAGACCTTCCTTCCCGTAAGAGCCCTGGTGTAATTATATTATAGATAGATCATTGGGATTAGTTTAATTATAATTAACACCGAGCAAGATCATTGTTTGTATTTTATCGTTAATTAAAACTGGGATATGCACAGAGTCGGAGATTCCTCACAATAATAGCTGTGTTCAATAAATTCAACAGAGTCAAATACAGGGATATTTTATGGATCGTAAATGAATTATTTTTCAATAACTCCGTATTTTCTTTCGAAATACAGTTTTTAGAAGTAGCCTTCATTTACTAGGCTCCATGTTACTACGCATTGTTTCCCGTTAAAAAACTCACAGTTCGACATCACAAACCGGAATATATAAAGCTTTGATTTGGAACTGGTTGGATGTTGGCTCATTTTAGTGTGTAAGTTTAATGGAGAAATGTAATACTTACTTCTTGATATGCCATCGGTACTCTGCGGTCAGATCATACAAATATTCTTATAGGAATTATTATCATTATCTATTGTAAAATACTTAAATCATTTACGTAATGTACTAGTCGATAGACTGAGCTTTCTAATCAATTCATAATCTTTTGGTCATCGAACATATCATTTTTATAAAAAAAATTATTTCATGTATAGAATTGAGTGTCACAACACTTAAATAAAAAAAATAGAATTTAAAAACTTTTTATGTTAAAATTTATCGGTTTGAAACTGAATGTAGGCGTTTTAATATTTTAATATAAATTAGAAATTTAATAATGGGTATTTTCGGGATTTATCAAAAGAAAGTATTATGGTAATATAGTAAAAGATCTGTGATATATATATCTATATAAAAGTAAGGATGCTACATCTGGGAGATAAAGATGCGATCTCAGTATGTGATTTCAAATATTTAGGAATTTTAGGCCAAACAAAAATCATTAATCTTATAATCAAATTATATTTAATTTTTTCTTCCAAAAATATTAGGGATAAGCCTTTCCTTCGAGCGTGGTGAGCGTCGTGCTTATATCAAAATTTTTAATAATTTTATAGAGTATTGTGAAGTGGTGCATTGTTGGTGAATGGAAAAATATCGTGAGAATTTTAAAATTAGGTTACAAAAGATAAATGTTTCAGATCTCATTGCTATTTTTAAGTTTTTATGCACCATATAGAAATTAAGGCCAGTAATAACATTCGTTAAAGTAATAATTTTCCGTGAATTTAATTTGACCTCATTTTGGAGTTGATAACGCCTAACATTCCGGAATAATTCCTTCTAAACTTCAGCCATTGATTTATTTTATTCGACATGCCACCGAAGCAGCGTAGGAATGTAATTTTGTATTAGACTGTTTATTTAAAGAAAAATTTCAAAAAAAAAAATGTATGATCACCTCGAGTACCGTAGCATTTCAGTCTTTTACGACTTAGTTTATTTCGTTTTGATGGAATGTTTGTAGATAGATGCATTGAATTAACGATGTGGTAGTGTCCTTAGGAAACTTCCAGAAAGAAGCAAGTGGTAAAATTAAATTAGACTTACTGTCGTTTGTTTTTCTAGTATTATGTATTGTTTCTTAAAATGGTTGACCAGAATGTGTGGTTTATTGATCAACATGATTTGTAAAATTTTCAAATGACTTACATTCCATAAACCATTATGTTTAAATTTACTCAAACTTTGTGCAGTAACGTTTACAAATGAACCGATTGATTCATGAGCCTATCAAGTGAACCATGTTTGCAAGCAAATTTAAACATACTAACAAACGTTGATACCAGTTGTTTAAATATAAATTTAATGATTTCGTACTGTTCTGTGTAAAATTTTAGCGAATTTACTAAGGAAATACTGTGGGAAAGTAAAATTTAATGTTGGTCTATTGTTAAAAGTCACACAGTATGTAAACTGCATTTTAGATAATAGATTGGTAGATGCGCTACTTCCCGGAGCTAGAGTACGAGAACTCATGGACTAGTAGGAAATGAGACTCAAGAATGTTGCTATTTGAAAAGCTGCACTCGTTTTGTTTATTTATCCGAGTCGAACGTTACCAAACTTTATAGCAATATTGAAACCTTTATCAATGTTCCTCTTCTTATTTTAAGAAAGATTAAATATTTACAATTTACAGAAATACTTAATAGCAATAATTAAATGACATAACATAATGTGATAACAATCACACGAATAACAAATTTGTACGAGTTTTAATCAAAATAGTTTTTATAATAGTACAGAAACAGTTTACAAATGCTATTTTGTTTCCTAACTTCCAGAGGTACTATTTATTATTGTAATAATTATATTGATATAGATTTATATACCTATGTATTGATGTGTATATAGGCAATATGGTGAATGTTGTTAGTAAAGTGTAAATTACATGAACAATAGATTATACTATCCTCAAGTGCAGTTATTCAAATTTTAACATTGGCCAGTTGTTGCCACGTCCTTGCACCGTTCACATGCAGAGAGCACAAATAAATAAATGATACAGATATGTATATTGATAAACATTTATTATATATTATATAATTAAAATTTACGTAGGTATTTTTTCTCGAGTACCTACACAGCATGATATCTTAAGAGAACACTAGCACGAAATATTTCATGTGTTGAAATGCATAGATACGACGTAGATTCATTTTTATATTATCATAAATTGTGACCACAGTTTTATATTTAGAGTGCCTCTTGCCTATACAAGACTTATATAAAGGCTGCAAATCACGGAATATACATAGTATATGTAGCAGATAGTGAGAAAGTGTAATTTTATGGTGAAAATTGTAAGTTGCGTTATGATATGTGACTTGCGCAGTTCGTTCAGTTAGTTTGGTGCGTCAGAAACACCTCCGTACCTAGCGCATTCCAATCTTGTGATGTTATTTACGAAGAACAACCAGTGCAACATTGTTTTCATGACCAATATTACAATATAATTATTTCGTCTAGTGTTAGATAGTATCGTTAAGTTTCGTCTAACAAGATCGCGATAGAAGTCGCTGAAACGTGAACTGGTTAGTTGTAATTGACTTACCATTTTTTTAAGTGGCATACCTAAATATAGAACTTATATTGCAATTTTTCTAAGTTCCTGTAGGTGTATTAATTATTGTATATTGGTACAATTTGTTTTAATAATTATAATGTGTTTATTATAAATTATTTAGATTTAAACTTTTGGGACTATAATATTTTTCACATAAGATGGGTAGTGACAGTTCTGAGTGCCAAACGAAATTTATATTTAGTTCAATGATATTAAGGCATCAACCCATAAGTACAGAAACAGGCCATGCCTCTTATTGCCATTGAATAAAGTATAATTTTCTTTGACACTTAGAACTGTCACAGTACCCGTCCTTCATGAAAAATACTATAATATTTGTGTTAGCATAATATACGAACGTGTTTCGTTTTTTTTTTCTGTTTTTTATATTAGTAATAGCATTGATAAGATTTCGATCGTCACTATTTAACGAATTTCACACAAGTAAGTGCTCCGCTATTTTTCGTATATTATGCTGGTATACAATATTTCAGCACAAGTTCAAATAACGTAGGCCCACTTTATTTATAGAGCTTGATAATTATCGTGTCTCAGACAACGGAGCGATAATTAATTTTCCCTTAAGCTGTTTTATTTAACATTCATTGTTGACATTTTAGATTAGAAAAAAATCTGTTTTGCCTTAACTTAATTAATAGTTCATAATGTTGTAACAAAGAGCAGTACATGCGTGTCGAAAAGGTGTTACAGTATATACGACTAAGGATCGGATCAGACGGTGTAACTTTTCGTCAATTTCGCAACAATCTTTTAACAGAGACCCATCGCTGTTGATCATTGTAACTTTTGAAACAAATATAAGCATATCATAGCTGTAAAAATACAATTTTGACAAATAAAAGCTCTACAATCATTACAGTACTGATCTTTTATTTTTATTGTTCTCCCGCTCTAAACGACGGTAGGTATGAGAACGTTACTATTATTATTATCTAAATTTAAGCAGGGTGTCCTACACTAGCGTCAGTCCAAAACGTTAAGTCGTATATGCGAATAGTGTGTGCTTATGTGACAGATGCTAGTGTGAGGATGCCCTCTTCCTACATGGCTAATGTTTTTAATGTTGCATTATAGATGTGCGTGGAGATGCCTTGTCCGCCGAGCCTGGCTAGCCCGGTCCCAGCGCGCAGCCCCACGGCGCTGCCGTTGTGGTCGCCGCTGCTGGCGCTTCAGGCTTGCCGTCTGCGCCGCTACCTCAGCGACGACTGTATGTTGTATCACAACCGGCACCTGCTGCAATCCGAGCGGCGCCGCTGCGGCGTGTGCCTCGCCTCGTTTCCCTCCGCCTGGCTGCTCGAGCGCCACGCGGCCCTCCAACACGCCTCGCAGACCTCCTGCGACGACAAACCTTTCGTCTGCGAGCAGTGCGGCCAGAGCTACAGGTACAGGTCCGCCTATGTCAAACACAGGGAGCAGAACCACCGCGCCCGGCTTCCCGCCGACAAACTCTTCACCTGCGACGTCTGCGGCATGCAGTTCCGCTACCTAAAATCCTTCAAAAAACATCGCCTCAACCACACCCTCGAGAGGCTCCACACCAAAAATACCGACGGCCCCGAAGGCATCGACCAGGTCTCCAGCACGAACGAGGCCCTCATAGGTCAGTGCGGTGAAATGGATCTTTCAATGAAAAAGAAAAACAGGACCGAGGCGGCGAGGACCTCGCCCGTCGACGTGATCCGTGACGCGGAGCAGGACAGCACTGTAGACTCGAACGGTCCCACTGACTCCGTCGTGACCGTGGACGACTCCGTCGACTGTCGGACTTCAGGCGCCGAGAGCGAGAGCAAAAAGGACGACGACACTACCTCCGAGGAGAGGAGACGCATTCCCGTCTCTTTCGCCAGCATCAGCTCGATGGCGGACAGCTCTGAGAGTGAGTCGCGAGGTGACAGCGGCAAGCTAGAAAGTTCGAGTTCCCACTCGGGCATCCTCGGGTTCATGCACAACGACGATAGGCAGAGGGACAGGGAGAAGAGATTCGCGTGTCCGTTCTGCGGTAAGTGCGTTAGGTCCAAGGAGAATTTGAAGTTGCATGTGCGGAAGCACACAGGGGAGCGGCCGTTCGTGTGCCTGTTCTGCGGGCGTGCGTTCGGTGGCAAGAGCGACCTGACTCGGCACCTGCGCATTCACACAGGCGAGCGGCCCTACCACTGCGAGGCGTGCGGCAAGTGCTTCGCCCGCGCCGACTACTTGTCCAAGCACCTCACCACGCACGTGCACAACACGCGCTGATCCGCCGCGCCGTCCTCTCCCCCGATCTTCGCATACCTCTATAGTTAACGACCGAGTCATATTATAACAGTAAATGGGAATATTTTTTAAAACGTTTTTAAACTTTACAACATAATTATATCGATATAAGCAGGTTTAATTAGATTTTTACAGAACTGTTTTCATTTTGGAGTGGTTTATGTATATTTATGTAATAATTTTCTATAGGTATTGATTCTAATAGCGAATGGTGACTGGATTATAAACGTAGTTGTCTTCTTTTTTACTGCTGAGCATTGATGAAGATAACTGTTTTTATACCATCGCGTTTAAAGGTGTTTTCGCAGTAGTCACTGTTTTTGCTTTTCGGTTAAAAGCACACCTTTCTTATTTTATAATGTCATTTATTCGCTTGCATTAAACAATTATGTACCATTTAGGGTTTTGCATCTTACGTACATTACGACGACCGCAAATACAACATGAATTTCAATATACAGTTACATATAGTGCTGCTTGCGTATTGCGACATTGAAAGGTAGTATCCTTTGTAGTGATGTAGTCTGGTGATTAACATAGCTGCACATACCTTACATTATAATTGCTAGTCCCAACCGCATACCGATATTAATCTTCTTTCCCTGTCTAAATGCAATGCAGTCAAAACCAAGTTACCTTCGAAAGACGTCTACTCCAGGACAAAAGCCTCCTCCAAAGACCGCCACAACAACTGTTTTTGTGCTGTATGCAATCACTTCCTACTCGCGACCTTTACAAGGTCATCGGTAACGGTCAAATAGCCGACGAAGCGCGGCGGAGGCGTTCGGCTGACGCACGTCACACTGCAAGCGCGCTCAACACTAGCGTCCCGTTAGCACGTGCATTGGCATCTCGCTCCCCCTGTGCTTCGTTTGTAAGCGCATCGGGCGCGACGACAGCAAGTCATAACGTTTGCCGTCGTGCCGAACGTGACTGCGCTGTGAGCGTCTCCCGAACATTTCAGTACATTACAACTTCTCAGGTCGTGCCACCGTCTCGCTCCTGTCGCGCCGCGTCGGTTATGTGGCGAAACCTTGAATCTTGTAGGGGCCTGTACACTCCACGTGATCCGGTAAACCACAAAGCAAATATCAAGAGTCGGCCTAGCCCGTCATTGCGGTGGGTATGGTTTACGTCAGTTTGTCATTCTCAGGGTGTAACGTCCTCTTCATTCCGCGCCACTCCACTAAAGAGAATTCTAATAATGCCATCCCCTTCATATTTGCTTTATGCGGAAAACCAAGTTTACCCTGTAACCAAGTAGCGTTATCCCAGCTATAGTTTGCGGTCGTTCACTTTCGGAACCAAATTTATTGTCTTAACGCCTTTCTTCGTCCCCTTTCGTTCGTTTAGTCTGTTTAAGGTTTATCATACCAAGTGCAAGAAGTGATTGTTATATGATAGGTTTTTCAATTCTAAACATAGCACGTCTCTCATCACCTAGCTATTGAAGTCTTGTATGTTTTCTCTGCTACACTTAGGTATAATGTGTCTATGGCAAGACTTAGTGCATTTCTATAATGATGAGGGACCAAGTACGTTACCCGCTTTGCATAACTACTGGACCATTTGACTAATAACCATTTTTATAACTGTTTTTAACTTTACGAAAATGGCGGATCAACATGATTTAAATAAACCAAGGTTTTTTTGTTATTAAGAGATGCTTATAAATAGTTTCTTTTGCCATATTTTTATATGCCTAAGTATTGTAAGAATTGTTTGTTTTTTTAAAAAAAGCTCATTCCATTGAAGAGGAACTAGAAAATTGGTAGTCGTGACGATAGTTTAGTAGATGAATGCAAAAACTGTGATTCGTACGATTAAGACCAGTCAAACAAGATTTAGAACATCGAAAAAATGTTTTATGTAATTTAATATGACGTTATGTAACAATTAGAACTACCTACATAGGTATAAATTAATTATAGTTTTAAGAAATCTCTCTGTGCCAAAATATGTACCTCATAAAGTAAACACTGAAGTAGGTAAATTAATTGTCATTTATAACATCTTCTCTTGATGTAACAGACTACTGTCTTAACCATCTCTTCGGACAACCTGATCGCCCAGTCAGTTACGGCTGCTACATACATAGCTAAGAACGGCATTTGCAAACAAACTCGCTTGTTTATAGGCCCACAGGCCACCTCATGTATGTAGGGTCGATAAGACATCGCAATAAGTTATAACAACTTTTATATTGAATGGTCTGTAAAAATATTCGTCCACAGTGTTTTGAATACCTACCAAGTTAATTAACACTTGCCATTTTGTCCATTAAATGAGAAAACTGCCAATATTGTGATATTCTCTATATTTGTATAGGTAAGCATCTGTTTTATTTGGAACGAGCTTTTCTATTTATATTTCTATGGGATTACATTTTTTTAAATGGAAAGTACTTACCAATATTAAATTAAATTTACGTTTAGGATCACAAACTATTTTTTCAAAATACGCCTATCGATATGACTAAAATATTCACATTTTATTGATGTCGATAAAAATCTTGGAGGTGTTAGAAATCGGGCAAAGGAGATAGATCAGGCTCTTTTTAAAATGGTTTAAAAGTGGTGTGCAAATCCCGCATCATATTTCTATAAAGATATGTAGCTTGATCAAACCATTCAGGACTTTTCCGGGAAGATGTGCGTTTTATTGAAGTCGCACGTTTATTTTTCAATATATCATATAATATGTTTGTTTTTCAATATATAATCAATATATCATGAGCAGCAGAGCTCCAGTTGTTATAAAATACATATTCAGTAGTATTGGCAGCTATTCAGCACTCTCATAGTTCTATATATTTTATAAGATCTTATAGTCCATCGTCATTAGTAGACATAGCTTAGGTGATTACATACTTGATGACAAAAATTTGCCCATTCTGGGAACCAGCTATGGCCCGGGTTTTCCTTTCAAATGCACTTAAAGTATTTGCTACTAAAATGCCAATGACATTATTCTGAAACATTTATTCACACATTTATTCTGAAATTACACATTCCGAACAGTTGCAAGACAATTCTACTATATTCGCAGTATTCATAATCAGATTTTTGAAATGCATCATTAAAACGTCAGTTATCTCCGTGAAAGATGAGGGTTTTATTCAGACAAAATAAAGATGTCAAGTGGTTTGTATATTTTATAAATTTCAAATGGATTACATACAGTCAATTAATTATAGGATAAGTCAATATTAATATTTTTTGTAATCATACTTTAAATAGGTAATTCTTTGATAACGATTGTGGATGAATATTTTTGACCGTATAATAATATAGCTATCGAAACGTGTCCATAACATATTTACATGTTATTACCACATTTTAACAAAATAGTCAATGCAACGAAATATTCAGGTACAGGATATATTAATCGAAATTTTTAACTTAGCGTAATTGGTTTAGTTAGTACTATTAACGTAATAATGCCGGTTTAAACTGAGGATTTAAACTTTTTTTAATGTATTTATTTGTTCATTGTTATACACGATACAGTTGAGAATAAAGTGTATTTAAAATATTATAATATCGACTTTGCCAGAGGGATATAATAAGTTAGGTAGGTAATCGAAAACTTTTAGTATAAACGAGAAGCAATACTCTGATTTTTTATTTTTACTACCGAAATACTCTAATTGCAACCGGAGTGAATACTGAGGCTGGAACTTTTAATGTTACCAAGTGACCTAAATGCAATTTGAGTTTGCCTTTTAAATTTGTACTGCGCCATACGTGTTACAATATTGTACAGATTAAACTTAGCGAGCAGCCTCCGTATTCCCTCTGGACGAGTTTATGCTATCGAATTAAACAATGTAATGCATTCACATTGTGTATAATGTAGATATTTTGCCATTACGTCAAATCTATGATATAAATATTATTCAAAATTGATGTTGACTGTTTTTATAATTATATCAGCGGTAGTTACTTGATGTTGTGGTGTAATTTAGTGTCTTATAGGTTTAAGGTCATAACCACTCAAAGTAGGCGAAAGCTATAGTACATATTTGTGTTTCGACATCGACAAGGCCAGTTTCATATAAAAAAACATTCTAATTTTTAAAAAAAATCTCGCACTATCTTTGAGTGGTTCATTATTTTGAATTCTCGTAGTGTTAAAATTGGTGTGGTATTCTTTATATCTGTTCATGTAACATACATTTTAACTCTTATATTATTATAGATAATTTAATTTTTAATCAGATTATAAAATATAATGAGCACAGCGAAGATTCTGTAAATATGCATGTGCTAACCAGGTCAAATGTGATACATTAGAATTTAAGTGATCTTTTATTTCGTTTAGAATTTTAAAGGATTTCAAGTGAAAATTTTACCATTACATGAAGCTTAAAGCTGCAACATATCTTCAGTTTTAGTGTTACTTAGCACATGATATTTTGAATAATTTTCTAAATGTTCTCATTATACCTATTTTTATCTTCGACTGTGAGCTTAGCGGGCATTATTTATTATACCATTTATTTTATATTTTGGAGGACTTCCAAGGGTGGAAAGCGCTTTACTGCACGATAGAGTTGTTGGTACGCGACAGTCTGGACTGAAGCTGTGCGTGCGTGGCACGGACACAATCGACGCACAATTTTAACAGTTTTTAAAACGTTTTATAGTTATCTCCGTCCAATAAATATTGTGTGTCTTATTTCGTAATGATTTAACTGAACGATGGTTTGTCGGGTGTCGAAGTCAGGCTACTAATCGCTCTATTCTGTACTCTGTTATTTCAACATCTTAATGCAATAGGCGGGAACGAATATTTGTAATGACATTTTACAGCAGTTTGTTTTACGATAGGTGTAATATTAACTACCAAACCTATGCAATTACAGATCTCTTGTGTTTTATTTAAAATGTGGGCGGAAAGGAAATTTTCCTTCTGCTATATGTTGAGCTTTATTTGCGGGAGTTAGTGACACTGAGAATATTGTGTGGGGGAGGCCAATGCGGAGGCTGAGCCGGCGGCGGCTCATCTGACGTAACTAATGTCAAGTTAGGATATTGATAGGTAGGTAATGTTCGGTGATTGCAACGATTGTGATATTATTTTAAGCGAAGGCATCGACGGGGCACGCAGGAACGAAGTCTCTCCACATAGCCAACGACGATCGAAAGTAGATAGACTGATTTTCGGGTAGAAGTACAGTAGGCCAGAAGTTTCGCAGTCAATAAGTAATATTTATAAATAGGTGTTGATTTAAAAATGTTTTAAAAAGCCAAAACGCAGTCTCAATAGTTTACTACATAAAACAATAAGAGAGTTTATTTTATTTTTAAACATAATTATACAGAATGTTTTATATACCGACCTTAAATTATTTTGTCAGATGTATTGATTTTTATACATCTCCATATACAACAATGAATAGAGGTAAGTGTAGACATAGATGGGTCTATTAACCGCGTGGTGCTACAATGTGTAAAGATATGTGATAGAAACTGTTCTTCAGAGACATTTTATTTATTGAAGCTTCCATAGGTAATAAATATAGTCACAGTACACTATGATATACCGACTTCAGCAATAATTTGGTTTAGGTAATTGCATAAGGAATTATTTTGTCCAGTATTTTAAAGGTCTCCAGTGGTTGGTCGAACGTGTCTCTTAGAAACCAAAGTATCCACTTAGTAAGTAAAGGAATTGTGCTCGTAAAACTTTGGTGGTGTAACCATTCCGCAGTTTTAATTGTGTATCTTTCACGTGTTATTTATTTCTATGAGATTTAAGTCGACCAAATTGCCATCAACGTGGTGGTACTAATATCGAAGTTTTAGGTTCTTAAATTATTTTGTTACAAATACGTCCAAGTCTTATTCCAGTCCATGATAAGGCAGGAGCGTTTTGTATTCGAACATAATGAGAAAATGCTAGTTAGGAAATATTCATTGAGTTTTGGCTGGTAGTACTATTGATTCTCAATTAATACTGGAATACTTAAAATGTTATGTGTAAAATTGTTTTATGGCCTTATTAATATAAAGTTTTCTCGGAATAAATTGTATGAATTTTAATAATAACATAAAACTTTCTTACTATATTTAAATAATGAAATTCGGACAAAGAATTATTTAATTAGTTTGGTTCTTATTTATTACCCGAATTTTCAAATAGGTAGTTTTAATGTTTATTATTCGATGGGCACTAAAATAAATAAATATTTGTATAATTGTGTACTACTTGGCGAACGGTTTTTGTTGATAAATTTTAATTTAAATATTGGGTCAGTTATTTGAAAACTAGTTAATAGTAAGTACATTCATACATACATACTGTTACATAATATATTTTTTTTACCAACTTGTATATTTCAGATAATTATTATTGTTACACAGATGGTTTTATATTTTTATCGTGATTAACTATTGATTGTTTTCAAGATTTTTATTTTGCAATATGAATATTCGTCTGTAAAACAGTCCATTTAATTTATAATATCTTGTCCATTGTCCAAACTAACTTAGGCATAGTTCCATATTTTGGATGTGTATTATACCACAGTCTAAATTTAAATGCTATTGTGTATATTATTTCATTAAATATTGATGTGCAAAATTATAGTAAATGTCTTGGATCTCTAAAAATAAGAAAAAAAAGACAAAAACACTTTACGAAATTTCTAAATGTGCAATAAATATGTGTGTTGTAGTGTTACCATTAGGCGTAAAATTTTTAGCGCGGCAAGTGTGGCCACTGGTGGCGCAGACGAATGATGCGTAGCTCGTGTTGTTCAGCTTATGTTGTTTATTATCTCAATGATCTCACAGTGCTGCCAGTGGCTGGGCTTGCGGGGCATATTAAATGAATATTTGGCACTTTAAAAAACGGCACATTTCCCTATCATATTGAAAAATGGTTTGAAAACGTGTTGAAAATGGATTTGTTGGTGATTAATTTCATAATGAAATATACTTGTTTCATTAATTGAAGATCTTTTATTTCCTCATTAATACTATCCTACTCATATTTTTATTAATAACCTTCGTTTAGGAAGTACCTAAATGTTATTTGGTAAAGCGACACGTCGTTCTATGTCCTTGTATGTGATGATATGGTTATTTAAATTTTACATGTAGTAGGATCCCTGTAATCATCGAGTACGATAGAGTCGCTTCGAGGAAAAATCTGGAACCCGGAAAGAGTGATTAAGGTTCAGTATCGATCAAACAGTTTCATACGGCGATTATTCCAGTTCGTGTGATGGTTGACATGATTTTGTAGGAATAATGTGGATTTTCGATATGTATGTACATGACA
Source organism: Phalera bucephala (assembly GCA_905147815.2). NCBI lineage: Eukaryota > Metazoa > Arthropoda > Insecta > Lepidoptera > Notodontidae > Phalera > Phalera bucephala. The sequence goes on from LR990612.1 coordinate 20,856,965, forward strand.
GTATCTTCTATCCAACCCGGGATATCAGCGTACCCTGCGAGAGTCAAAGTTTTAAATCTGGTAGTGATAGAAAAGTTTGTTGACGCAGTTGTAACTATGATATCACTAAATTCTTAGCCGTATCATCTAAGTACTTCCATGTACATAGGTACTAGTGAAAAAGATTATAATCTACCTTTTGTTTTCTGAGTAGTTACAGACCATAGCGCCAGTTTGCCAGAGTCGTTTGCCGGTTTTTTCTGCTAATGTGCAACGGATGAATATGTATGAATGAAAACGACGAAAAACGAATTTTCGAACATATGAATTTAACACATCATAACCAATAATTAAATAAATCAGTAGGTAAGATAAAATACAATTCAAGAGGCGAGGCAAGTCAAGAGTCTCCGTAACCGGCGAGCATGTATGAGACGAAACTATGAGAGTGAAGGAAGCTGGAGAGATCTGTAAGGAAAAAACCTGTTGGAACTCTGTACTTTCTGCCTTCGGCGCACGGGATCTGGCGTGATGATAAAGATTAATAGATAGAAGATAAAATACGATTAGATAAAAAAAAACGAACATATCGATTGTAAATAGATAGGTAAGTACTGACTACAAATTGTTTTCTTTTCGCAGTCGGTGAAGTAATTTGTTTACTTAACCATCTGTTATCTACTTTAACGACTTTAGAGTGAATATAATAACCCGGCTTGTAGAGTTGCCACAAGTAGACTAGTTAATGTATGAACCTTCCAACGCTCAGGGAGACAAATGTTTAAAATTGTATACATGTAGAGTCACAACACTAGCTCGTTAGGCAAGATACGCCATGAATAACTTAGTATGAATTTAACCGGTAAATTTTGACAAGGTATTCATATAGATGTGTAGACGTGCTTATACGTAGCTCCAGTCATATTAGTACTTCCCTCAGACATGCAACAGTGCAAATACGGCATAAAATGTGAGTGAAGTGATTTTGTTAAAATCACATAATCCGACTTATTAAAAATAATATAATCATGGTCACGGCTTTATTGTTCAAGAGGGAGAAGCAAAAGTGTATTGTAAACACCCACTTTTCGCTGACGATGTTAGGCCCCATGAAATAGGGAGCGAGCCTATTGCCATATACCGAGCACGATTCCAGACTCCGGAGTCATACTGGGAAGTTTTCGTTAGAAAAATTACATACATACACATTATTCGCCCCTAGATCGACGAGGGAGTCTTACCCTTTTTATGTACATATTCAATTATATAGGTAAAGAAAGGAAGACGTATGGCTAATGTTTATTTTGGCACATAGAGTTTGCTTATTGAAATCATGAAATATAAAACGCAGCGACTTTTTCGCTCACTTGATTTATGACAACCTTTTTACAGTTCTAAAGGATGGTATTAAAAACACGTGTGGAAGTAAGTGAAATTAAATCAGCATCAAATATTTACGGTAGGTATCTCTCTCTCTCTCTTCAATAGTTCCCTCATGATTGAGGATCGTGACTCCGTTACTGGACTTTTTTTTAAATTTCTCTACATCTGCTACGATCACTTGCCAGGTGGAGCATGGCGCTGACTGGTATATAGAGTTGTTTTGATATCTGATCCGACAATCTCTTAGGGCTGCGCCCCCTTGGTCTCTTCCGCTCTATTTTGCCTGACACCAGTAATCTCTTTAGGTTATTACCATTCTTCGAGCTATGTGATCAAAGTATTGTAGGGTTCGGTGAAGGCAGATGGTGGACAGTCTCTAGAAATGTTCGAGTTTTAGCTCTTTAATTATTGATATATTAGTACGGTGAGCTGTCCATGGGATTCGCAGCATGCTTCGCCAGCACCACATTTCAAATGCGTCTATCCTGTAGGTTTACGGTAGGTATACCTACCTGCTAAATAGCTTACAACATCTAGGTATCTATGACGTATATTATTATGTATCTATAAGCACGCGAGATCCCTTGACAGAATCTTATTAATTAATAACCTATGTCTAATTATATAAATCATAATAGAAGTGTAACAGCTGTCGTCGTTATAATTATACTCCCTCGAAGCTACAAATAAGCAAGTATGCATGCTGCACGCAACAACTTCTCAATTAGACCGCAACTTTGACATCAAAAAATAGGTTCCATCCAAAAGCAATTTGCATTTGTTAATTAAAGCAATTTGTTTCAAGAAAAGAGTAAAACTATAGCGACTTACGAAATAAATATATCTTACTCATGATATATTTATGTGTACAGTTAGTTAATTTAAAGTAGATACTGAATTTAACTGAAATTGTAGTTGTTTTAATTTTACTATTACTGTACTCTAAAGAGTAAGTACTAAATTACCTTTAGTCTATTATAATCAAACTTCAAAACTTTTTAAACAAACCAATCACCATTTTTAGATGATTTAGTTGTGATTGCAATCAATTATAATATGAACGCGACAGTATTTCAGCGTTTTTATGTATGGTGAAAAAAGTTTAAAAGTTTGATTTGAATAGACTATATCAATAACAGACAATAAATAGATACAATACTTAAGGAAATACAATAGTGAATTCAAATAACATGTCTAGTTTCTTTAATACATAAGAAACGTTCATAGATATATCTCGAATATTGACTTCTCGGGAAGAATATTAAGCTTATCTATGAAAACTACTGTGGGTACATCGTTTTACCATACGTCTGTCACTCCCGCTTGAGAAATGTTGGCGTAACGGTTATGGGTTACGTATAAACTTAACAATACCTACCTACAAACCAAGGAGTCCTACGAAAACAAGGAATGGTATATCTAGTTAGATATAATGTTTTTTTTTTCAATCTGGGTTGCGTTCTGGTTACGTAGTGGTACTTTAAAAACTAGTACCTATTTTGATATTGTAATACCTACTGGCTGTATGTCCGATGGGATTTAGCAAAAACATTTTCAAACCTCTAAAAATGAATAGAATGCCTTCGACTCCCCTAATACAGAGTGTATTAAGGGATAAATTTTCCCAAATCTTTTCCTAGTATTTACCAACATTGTAAGGACCTCCCATACAAAATTTTATGCTAGACCCACCGGTTTAACATGTGTTATCTGTTGATGAGTTTTAAGTATATCGGTACCTACCTACTTGTATTTTGCGAACTACTTTTAGCGTTAAATAAAATTGTGTAAGTTATTTCAGCTAAGCAGTGATAGCCGTTGGAGTGCAAAGCAGGGGTCTCGGGTCTAAGAGTTTCTCGAAGGTGTGTGAAATTCGACAACCCGCACTGGGCCAGCGTGGTGGACTATGGCCTAAACCCTTTCAGTTTGAAAGGAGACCTGTGCCCAACGCTGGGACAGTTTATTAACAAGGCTAATATTATATTATTATTATAAGTGATTTCAAGTACCTACTTGAAATAACTCACACTATTATTTAGATACCTATGTAGATGTGCTCTTTGTCAGCACTAAAATTGAGAAGCAAGAAAATAATGGAAAGATTAACGTCTATCGAATCTGTGTCCAATCCTGACAATTGCCAACTAGGTGATATTTGAATATCACCTAGGTGGGACCTATCAAAGTAGACTGGATCATATATTCATAAATGGAAGGTACTCATTTAGTAACATCGCGCCAGGTCGTAGTTGTAGCGCGGGAGTCGTAATATTCCGCGCTCACTTATGAATACTAATGATTCAGACTGTGATAAGATTTTGGGAAGTACGGAGCCACCCCATTTTCCTCTACTTGGACACGAAGACAAAGATTTGGCAAACAATATTTTTATATATACAAGGTGTAACATAATAAACGCAAGACCTGAAAGTAGTTTGTTCTAAATTGGTAACTGAATTTATTCCAACGATTTTTACTATATTTTATATTTTCTCAAAATTTTGCAAAAATGCTGTTACTCCTTCAGTGCGCTATAACAAACTAAATTTATTTTTAATTCAAAGCAATACGGAGATTTCAAATGCTAAAACGTATTTCTCAATTCGCACACATAAACGTACAAGTTTCATTGTTAATTTGGGTATAAAAGTACTTAAAAAAAGGGGTAAAAAACTTTAAATTCGCAAATTTGATTTTCGTAGTGAATTTGTGAAAAAATTAGCTAACCGGGGTGTTTGAAGTCTTGCGTTAATTACGATACACCTTGTATATATTGTTATTAAAAAAAAAACGTAGCCCCCACTAGGCTTTATTCCTGTGTCGTTAGTGCGTTTACAAACATGAAATTTCACATATACAAATACCACTGCGTTAAATCGTCCGATGACAATAGTCGAGGTATAAATAAAAATTAATTCCGTCATGCCTATATTACCGTAGCAGCGGTGGCAAAGGAGTTTCTACTGAGTAAGTATACTCGCTTTTCGCCGACAATGTTAGGTCCCCATTTAAAAGAGGGCGAGCTTATTGTCATTGTACCGGGTACAGTTGACGGACGATTTAGCGCAGTGGTTAAGAGCTTAAGCCGCTCCGCCCACTGTGTCTAATAGTCGCGGGTTCGATTCCCGCACGGGACAAATCTTTGTGTGATCCACAATTATTTGTTCCGGTCTGGGTATTTGTGTATGTGAATTTTCATGTTTGTAAACGCACCCACGACACAGGAATAAATCCTAGTGTGGGGCTATGTTTTTAAAAAAAAAGAAAAAAAAAGAAAAAAGAAGAAGGGTTCTAGACTCCGAATGGATAATGCGATTGTTTAGTTAGCAAAAAACACTTTGTTCGACCTAGGCTTCGAGCCCAAGGCCTCGTGATCGGCACGTGCACTAAGCGCCACTAGACTAACGAGGCAGTCTGACGGAATAGGACGTAAATTAGAAAATTAGAATCGATAAGATCGGTGACCGGTCATCTTGGCCTTTGTCTTAAAGTGGACGTCTTTCGGCTGATGGAGAAGATACGTAAGTAATCTACTGACTTAAATCAATTGAATGCCATGTTGTTTCAGAACGACTTTATTTAGTGGTTTGAGCGTAGAGTACGCTCCGCACGCTCCGTACGTACTTAGTTTTTGTAAATGAGGGAACCATGTAGCCATTCTCATAAATAGTATTATTCGCTTTTTTAACTTAGACTCACCTGATGACCAACATACATTGTTCTCCCATACCCCACAACAGAATGTAGATGAAAAAATTTGTAATTTCTTATTTTAAAAGAGTAAACGTGGAGTTTCTTGCCCGTCTTCTCCACAGGAATGACATTCCGAAGTGGCGGTAGAGTCTTTGTTACTTTTCTGACGATTCATAAATACTGTAATGGTTTACATGAATAAAAAATATTTTGATTCTGATTCTGATATTTTTTTAAATTATTTCTTTCAGCTGGGTGTTTGTGTAGAACTTTTATTTTTGTAAACACATCCATAAAACATAAAGAAATCCAAAGTAGGTCGTATAGAGTAAAGATTTGAAAAAGAATAGAGAAATCAAACCTGAGTCATGTACGAATAATGTTGGTTATAAGTAATAAAATTTAAAAAAAGACAATGGATTGTCTTTTAATGATTAATAAATCTGATAATAAGAGCTTCGTAGTTAAGGCTACGATACCTGCACAGAAAAAGATTTTTTTAATCACGGTATCTGCTAATAAAGGTAGACTTATGTAAACTATTATGGTGGTGTGTATAAGACACACAGATCTGAACAATTATTCTTCTATCTATCTATATCATCACGCCAGCTCCCTCGCGGGGTAGGCAGAGAGTTCCAACAGGTTCTTTCCTTAAATACCTCTCTGGATTCCTCCACTCTCATAGTTCGTCTCATACACACTCGCCGGTTACGGTGACTCTTGACTTGCCCTTCAGATAAGACACGGTCTATTTGGTCATGGTAAGATATTCTAGGTCTTCCCCGGTACCTACATCTTTCCACTTTCGCATTGTATATCTGTTTTGTCATTCTTTCTTCTGGCATTCTTTCTATATGCCCGAACCAACGGAGCATACCCTTTCTCATCTTTACACCGATACTATCTTTCATACCTACTCGCTTTCTTATTCTTACAATTATTCTTGTTACAAAATATACTCGTATCCTAAAAGAACAGTGGGTCGAATAAATTGTACCAAGAATGGAGAATTAGTAACTAAAGTGGAGTGCATGTGGATTGTTTGATATCGTATGGTACATAAGCTATTTTACACCGTGCCCTGAGCGACCTACTTACGCGGGTGGCAATTTATGATATCTTACCTACACTGTAGGCACCTTGGAGAATTAATTAAGACGGTTTAATTATACTTTCTAGGTCATAATGCATTAGTAACCGACCACAGAGTCAGTTCTCGACTCCCATTTGAAACACGTAGTATTTAGAATGTCAATAACAACGATGCTGCTTAGAAATCTGGAGGCACGGTAGTGCCCCCGCCAAGACGAGCCAAGGGAAGCGCAATGGCACTACTACCTATTCTCAAAGCGCTTCGTCGCTTTTTTGAACCCTCATAACTTGAATTTGGATTATACCAGAACAAAATTCTCGGGGTATAATGTCAAAAGTGGACTCATTAAATATAAAAAGTTTCAGTTGCATAGCTCTTATACTTTAGATTTTATTGATATCTAAAAAACCCCTATTTCGTCACTGACTCACTGGTAATCATCAAAATTCTTCGGGTACTACCTGAAATCCTAGAAAGCTGAAATTTGGTATGTTAGCTAGTATTAGTACACAAACAACAACAAAAATTCGAAAAGTTGAAACTTTTACCCCCCAACCCCTTAAACTAGGGGATGGAAGTTTGTATGAGCCTTTTGTAAATTATAAATTATAATCAAATACATATTTCAGAAGTTTTAGTAAATCACCCCGCTTTCCTTCTCCTCTTCTTCCTTTCCTTCTTCTTCCTTTCCATCACACCTTTAAATTAGGGAATGGAATTAAGCGCGCGCAAAACGCTTAATGTGTACCCGCTGTGATTGATGATGACGCATTATGAACAGTAAACCAACGAAGAAAAAAGGCAAAGATAGAGAGTGGGCTCTGAAAAAAGGCAAATCGGATGTGCAAGAAATACACCCCAAAAAAGAAAGAAAAAATGAACAATATAAAAAAAATATTCTCACAACTTACAAAAAGAAGTGAAATCCCACCAAAAACATTTTCATGTATAATGTTGCCAAGACGACCAGACCGCACTGTCAAGTTATCAGATCTCATGTATAGCCAAGATTCTAACTCTACACGCCCTAACTTCACAAACTCTATACCTTAGTCAAAATAGACCAATCTGTTTATATAGTATTGTGTATCGTAATCAAGGTTTCCTTGTCTCAGACATAATGATCAATTATAAAAGAAAAAGAATAATTACAGGCCAAATAGGATAATCAACAAAGAGTTATATATTTCATCCATTGTTTGTTGTGGCATAGAAAGCCTAAAACCTTCGCAATGAATACGACCATGATAAAATGTAAAGGTTTATTTTAAAATATCCGACATATATCCGTTTTTCAGCTGTAAAATTAACATATCACTAACACATATAGCGGTTTCGAAATTCCATCGATTACATACGTCGATTGAGAAATACCACGGGAAAAAGTTTCTGTGTCAGACAAATCAACGCTGTGTCTCTTGTGTTTCACGACTGAAACATGACCGTTAAGAAGTAAATTACTATTCTAAACACCTGCGTCTTCCCACCCATTCTGGCAGTTTGTTCACTTATGTTATCAAGTTCATAGTTTTATGTTCATTATACAATACTAGCAGTTTCCCGCGAGACATGTGTTCCAATTATTACTATAACAACGCACAAAGCTAGGTAGCTATATCATATAAAGTAAGACAAGTCTCTTTCTAAACTGAAATACAGAGTCAACCAACGTAAGATCTGGTAGTTTCCCTTATTGTAGGTATAGCTAATTCTTATCAAAGAATTAGTTATGGAAGTATCAACTTTCTTATTCGGGTAAACAGTAGGTAGAGTTGATAACAGCGATCGAGTTATAAACAGAATTGATCGATTCATTAACCTACTTTTGATGGACATTCTGGGTCAATGCAAGGGTCTATTGTGCATCCCTCAACCCTTTCTATTTTTATATTGTCTTTTATTGCTATTTATAGTTTTTTATCCTCAGTTCCTATAAAGGAATATGCTTGTTCTTACTTTGACTACCCAAATATGTTTGGTTAACAGCGTGGATTTTCAGACGGGGCAGTAAGGGCAGCTACCTCAATCGTTGTAACTACAGGATAATGGTCTTAAAAGACTATCCTTAATTTTTTTCGAATTTTGAGTTTTAGAGATTTACAATACAATAAATTAAAAGGTTGCCTGGAAGAGATCACTATTAGTGATAAGGCCACCCATTGTTACACTATCTTTCAATTGAAATATTGTATCTTTTTATTTCCTTCTTGTATTTCTGGTGGAACAATAAAGTATTATCTATCTATCTATCTATCTAAATAAATAAAAAATACAGTTGGCAAGAATATAGGTAATTCACACAAAAACTTCTTGGATGTCAATCGATCCTGTTTATTATAAGCATTAAACGCTTCTATTGGACCAACTGAGGTTGGAGTACTAGTAAAGTCAGACGTCGCAAAAAACTATTGCTATACATTTTGTAGGAAAGAAATCATCGTGGCTTTGATAGCTATGAACATGTAAATATAAAATAAACGGCTGCCGGGCAACTACGGCAGGCTTCAGTATTTCAAAGCGCCATTATGACTATACCAAAGAAATACGAGTGCTGAGAATATTGCAATAAGATTTAAAATAATTTAATCTTAAAATGGCACATCCTGTTCCGTTTGGTAAGCGTCTGTTATTAGTAAACGTTTTTCTTAGTAATAAAGTGAATAACCGCGTAACAATTTTATTACTTCTCTAAATTTAATATTTAGTGCACTGAATCAATAGATGATATCATTTATTGATTCATCAAAAATTAAATCTATTAAATATTTACATACCGAAGCCAAGTTATTTGTTGTTCAAATGACGTCATTGGGTGACGACACCGTGTCCTACTAACCTTCCGTAGTAAGTAAATTCCGACCATCCCCAAGGGTTCCAGGGTCACATAAAGACTACTGCTGTTACGTGACCAAACGTTTTAAATGTCAAAGGAAAATACATGTTAGGAATCAAACAAAAATCGGTAATTTGTAAATGTACGTATTTGAAGGAAAACATACATTTTTCCCAAAGAAATTATATATCACATGTACTTTACTGTATATCTTCCTAAAATCAGCTAAAACTGCGAATTATATTTTAAATGGAATCAAATAGCCGTTCGATACATAAATTTAATGCCTCTCCTCAACAAAAGTTGCTTATCCACATTGGTCATTATTGTTGTGTTCATTAGTAACTGGTTTTCTTAAATGATGATCACACATTTATAGTATATGCTGTACATATACGTAATAATTGGAATGTCCATTTGGTAAGTCTGTAAGGGTAAACAACAAAATGTTTAATATTATTGAAATTTGATGCTTGTTGAAATAACTCATATCGTTTGCTACGTTAAGTTGGAAGACTTTTTAATGTAACGTGACTAAAGATTAGTAAAGCTTTTACAGTTCTAACTGTAGTATATGTCTATATATCTATCTATATCATCACGCCAGATCCTTTGGGGGGTAGGCAGAGAGTACTGAGTTTCAACAAGTTATTTACTTACACACCTCTTTGGATTCCTCTAGAGGCTCCTAGTATATGCCTTGGTTTATAATATGATACATATGGTTTGTAGTTTATAAATTTGGAAACACATATTATTTTAGATTTTTACTATATAGTTTTAAGCAGTCCGTTAGTAGTAAGTTCCATATCGTATCCGTTCAGATCTTAATGTGCGGTACACTGTTGAAAGTTTGCGTGTGCATTGCATGTATCTACGCATGTTACCATGGCTACATGAGTGTATTGAATATGATCCGAGTCAGTGAGGCATTCGTAGCGCTGGGAGACTACGGTGTTCTTGGCGATCATGCTTGGTTCAATTCGCTAAGTCTGAGATGGGTGACCATTGTGACATCTTTATATGGAAGTATCTGTATGCTTCTGAAGAAATATGTAGCTGTTTCCCGGTTACGACTTAATGTGGTAGGCTTTAAGCCAAGGCAGGCATGGGTAGCTTAATAAGTTTTTAATTGACCGGCCTCTATCAGTCTACACGGGGACCGCATCTGACTTTATCTCTGTCACCTCGATTTGCGATAGAAGACCTCTGCTCAGTAGGTGGGACAGGCTTATTTATTATAAGTGGTATTTTTGGTGATCATGAGTACCTATTATAATATAACAATAATAAGTCTTTGTTTTATGTAATTGTCTAATACGGGAACCCTACTTGAGAGTAATGTGTCGTGCTCCGGTGCTCAGTGGCGGGAGTTACGGATGTTCCCTTTGTGGGAAGATGAGTACAATTTGTCCCGGAATTTCATATTACGCGCTTAGTTTGCGTTTATCTGCTTCAACAAGATAAGTGCAAAATCGTGTCGTGTTCGAATCGGGTAAGTTAAAAGCTTAATTGAGTTCGTTCATATATTTTGTTTGATATTTTACAAAAGTAAGTTCAAAAAAATACACCATCACGTCTATATTCCCCAAGCGGGAGTGAAAGAGGTGTACTGTATACACCGACTTTTTGCCGACGATCTTAGTTCCCCTTTTGCCATATACCGTGCTCGGTACAATTCAAGGCTCCGGGCTGATACTGAGAATTTTTTGATAAAATTTCGTTCGTGACCGCTACGTGCATTATTCGGTACTAAACCAAGAAGTCAGTTTTTTCTATCTATCTATCTATATCATCACGCCAGATCCCTTGCGGGGTAGGCAGAGAGTACATAGTTCCAACAGGTTCTTTCCTTACATACCTCTCTGGCTTCCTTCACTCTCATAGTTCGCTCGCCGGTTACGGAGACTCTTGATTTGTCCTTCAGATAAGACTCGGTCTATTTGGTCAAAGTCAAAGTTAAAAATTATTTATTTGTTTAGGCCAATACATACACTTACAAACGTTAAAATTATTACATTTTTTACATCTACCACCGGATCGGAACGCGGCCTCCACTGAGAAGATCCGGCGAGAAACTCAGCGGGCTAGTCTTTTAACATAATTTGTTTGGCCTTTCTGATAACCATTTTTTTTTTCAAAATTGTATTATACAATTATAAATCAATAAAGCGCCTAAGCCCTCTCAGTTTGAGAGGAGGCTCGTGCACAACGGTGGGACAGATTCTTAACAGGGCTAATATTATATTATTATGTATTATACAGCATTGTTTAATTTTGCTGATTGAGGAGCTGCTCAAACCCAATCTGTTTTATCGTCAAGATAATCTGAAATTTTGTAATACCGTTCCTTACACAGTCTAGTGATTGCCTTTTTAAACTTATTGATAGGCATGTTTTGGATATCGATGGGTAATTCGTTGTAGAAGCGTATACATAGCCCCATGAAAGAATGAATAATTCTGTGGAGACGAGTAGAATGTACAATAAGATCATCTTTGTTCCATGTATTAACATGATGAATGTTGCTATATTTTTCAAAGTTACTGATATTTTTTAACATATAAAAGATGTTCATATATAAATTGTGAGGTAAACACAACATTTAGAATATTTATTTCTCTGAATTTTTCCTTAAGGGTCCTCGGGTCCAAATTGTAAATTGCTCGAACAGCCCTTTTCTCCCCCCAGCTCCGTCCTTTCATCCTCATAGCAATATGCCTTAGTTTTTTAATTTTTTTTTTATGACATAATACTATGAAAATAAGCGAAATAAACCAGTCTAGCTGTCTCAATATCAGTTAATAATCTAATTTTCTTTACGGCATATGCCGCTGAGCTTAACCTACCAGACAATTGTTTAATATGGGGGCCCCATTGTTACCTGGCATCAATAGTGATACTTAGAAAAACAGATGTTTCAACAAGGTCCAAATCCACGCCATTTATTTGTACATTGGTCCTACCTAGCTGTTTTACATACCTGTCTTACATTAGGCGTTGTGAATTTAATACATTTTGTTTTCTTCTCATTAAGGAGAAGATTATTGATGTTGAACTAATTAACAACCTTAGACAGTGCGTTGTTTAGATCGTCATAATTAAGCAGATGTCTCTTAATTTTGAATAATAGGGATCCCCTACATAGTAGGAAAAGACATTTATATATATGAGGAATAGAAATGGACCGAGAATCAAACCTTGGGGTACGTCCATTGTCACATTAGAACCGGGAGATCGTTTAACGTTCCATTAACATCGACCTTTAGAATTCTATTACACAGATAAGAAGTCTAGAGGTCAAGAGCCCTGTTCCTAATTCCGTAATGGTGTAATTTCCTGAGAAGAGTTTCATGATGCACACAGTCAAAAGCCTTAGACAAGTCACAGAATATACCTAAAGCATCCTGCAAGTTCATGCAGGCCTCAAAAATATTCCTCATTAATTCAAGGCCTGCATCAGTAGTTGAGCGATTCTTAGTGAAGCCAAACAGGTTTTTGTGAAGTAGTTCATGACTACTAAATTGACTGATTTAAGATAATTTTTTGAAATACTTTACTTACCGCAGGCAACACAGAAATAGGCCATAAGTTATTTGGATCTGATGTGCTACCCTATTTGAACAAAGGAATCAGTCTACTAAGTTTTATAAGATCAGGAAATACACCACCAGCAATAAAACAACTGAACACAGATGCTAAGTGGGGGGGGGGGGGGGGGGGGCAATAATATGGATTACAGAACTAATTGTTTTTACAGGCTGCCCCTATATATCAGCCGTGTTTTAATATTGAGATTATTAAAAGTATTTATAATATCTTTCCCACTGATATCCGAAAATTTAAATGATGCATGCCGCATTCAAATATACTTTGTTTAAGAAGCGACTCAGCCGAAGTACAAGATGACGTTAAAGTTTTAGTTGTCAAAAAGGAATATTAGTAAAAAAAGTTTTAAACTCAGTTGCCACTTCCTGATCCGCCCTTACATTTTCATCACCAATTATCAAATTAAAGTCTCTATTTCGCACTGTTGTCCTACCGGTTCCACTATTAATAACGTTTCAAGTAATTTATAATTTTTAACATATTCTATCAATTCTGGTTTTTGGTTATAAGATTTTTCATCATAAAGTTCATATAACCTCAAGCTACTTTTATAAATACCACAGGTTGCCCAGTCACTAAAGCCTGTACGATTACCAACAACGATAGGTTATGGTAAGATAGTCAGTTTTTTTACTAACCAATAACTCTTTAATAAAATATAAGATTATAGTATTAAGATTATAGAGAATTGCTTCATATATTCAAAACGAAAACCAAAGTTTCAAATTTAAAGGTTTTTACCCTTTTTTAAGCACTTTTATACCCCAATTAACAATGAAACTTGCACTGGATGCATTTGAAATCTCCTTATTGCTATGAATCAAGAATAAATTTAGTTTTTATAGCGAACTGAAGGAGTAAAAACAATTTGTGCAAATTTAAAAAAAATTGTAAGATACTTTAAAAATTGTTGGAATCAATTCAGTTGTCGATTTAGAACAAACTACTTTCAGGTCTTGCGTTAATTATGTTACACCTTGTATACTTACTAGCTGTTACTCGCGACTTCATCTGTATTATTTTTTTAGGCAGAATGTAGCACATGTCTTTCTCCAGGAAGCAATATATGTCCTTAACAAATGTTAGCAAGATCTATTCGGTACGGTGAAAATACAGTAACTTTCATTTATAATATTAGTATAGATGTAGAGCTATTGAATACTTTATTTTATTGGCTCTATATTTTCTTGTCTTCTTCAATTTTGCCCCTACGTACGGTCCAGTTAGATAGATTTTCCTCAAAAATTCGCTATAGAATTTTCTGTCCTTTCATAGCTGTCTGTGAATACAAAATAAACATGAATAAGAACGCTCCCTGGGCGTTGCTAGGTGGAGGCGACACCTCGTTGCACACGTCCGAGTCCCACGATGGTACTCAGAGCGTGGCTTGCAACTAGCAAATTTAAATTTAACGTGCATTTCTAGAGCACATGCTACACTCAAGGTGTATATAAATAAAAAAATGAAAATCTTTTATATACAGTTGGGACCTGAGGGCATAACACGAAAAGACGGTAGCATGACGCTAGCGAGTAAGCGTGCTGTCTTGTTCATGTTTATTTAGTAAATTTGTAGTATGACAAGGATGGCGAATCAACTCGCTAGCGTCACGCTAACGTCAATCTTGCTAAGGCCGGCAAGTGGCAAGTGTTTTGTTGCTATAGTGCCATAAGGATCCTTTGACCCGTGGATGACATTGACAGGGTTGGGGTGAAATTAGGATTAGCATTTAATAATTTTTTTATACTTCCAAGAAGATATTTTAATAGGTGGGGTTGCGCGGGTACTAATTAAAAAGAGAACTTGGGTAAATTTGAAAGCAAACGGTAACTCTGCAAGCGTCATGTAGTGACATTTCATTGGATAACAGCGTTAGTTCCGATTTTGGCGCGGGCCAAAAGATCCTTGTATGGCTATATCTTGCCGCAATCGAAAGATGGCGCATTATTCTGACCATTCACTTTTCGTTGTAACATGTCATTCCTGCACATTTTTTTGTTTTCTATAATGTAAACGACTGTAAAATTCCACTTGGTTACAGGCCCTGTACAGACTGTTCTACCATGGTTTGTTGTTGTATTTAACCACGTCTTTCTTATTATAGAAATTTGAACAATAAATTATAACATGGAATTTTTATTCCTCGTTAGAAGCGTTTTTTCATACATACATGTCATAATTGTAAATATTCCCACTAGTGAGTGACTGTTATGATTTGAATGACTAACATAAACAACACCACCCCACTTACTATAATAAACATATGATCACATTTGGTTTAACATTGGCATTTCGAGGTAGGGAGTAACCCTAGGGTAGGATGGTTTGAGCAACGTCTCGTAATTTATTAATATTAGCAATCACTGATAATTATATCCAAACAGTAAGGTCAGATAGCCAGTAATCCAATGAATCGTCACTGGAGATATGTTTAAAATATAATAAAATTAAAATTAAAAAAAAATATATGTTGAACCACCAGTCTCAACAACAGTCACTATATTGAAGTCGTCAAATAAAGTCCGGGGTTTTCAAGCGACCTCATCGTGACTGACTCTCAAAGTTTAATTAAATTAGTATTAATTTTAAATGGCTTAACCAAACCAGACAAATAATAATTCACCATTTTATACTGTATCTATTAGCCACTAATTAAAATAAAATATTCTCAATAACAAACATAATTATCGGACTACGATCCGTTAAAGCAAAACTCTTCAACCAAACCACTCCATTATTTATTCATTAGGTTGAATGTAATCAAGAAACTTCCCCTTGAATGCCCCAATTTCGTTGAAAATTTACGAAAGAGCCGAACCACAACCGCGAATCTGCAATTATTTAATCGTTTTCGAGGTGTTGCTCTACGGAAACTGTGGATTCATAGTAATATGATGTAACCCTTCCACTTTTATAAATTAATTTGCTATAGATAGATTCTGCAGTACTAAGCACCTGATTTCACGGCTTACTAAAGCGGTAATAGACATCGGATAGGTTGAAAGGATCGTTTTACGCGGAGCTCATAGTAAGAGGCCATCGTATGGGGTGCCTCGACGCGATACCGGTCGGGGAAAAGTGATCATCCACGACGGGTGAGGACAGAAAGTTACGTCTTCCCTAAAATATTGGTAAAATTACTTGCTGGATTATAATGTCCCTTTCTCTTCTATCTTAAGTTAGTTATGTATTGGATTTTGTAAAATAAAAGATAAATGACCCATTATAATTGATGTATACCTAAAAATTATAATATATGAGAAATAATTAATAATCCTTGTATGTGACATTTTAATCTGAGGTATAAATTTATGTATGCAAATCACATACAAATCTAAATACTAAAATAAGACGGGTCGTTAACTTAGTTCCTTCCAACTTGAGAAATCTGTATACTCCTTGACAGAGAACAAGCTTATTGCCTTAGTAAAAATATAGTTATATTGTTGAACTAATACAGTCGATAGGTATTAGGAAAAAAAATTACTTTTATATTTTTATACTAATCCAGACTGAGTCCGCGTGATATGTATGACCTAATCTCTCTCACCTCGACTATAATGCAGGACAGGCTGATATTATTATTATTATTAAGTTCGACTACCAAGATTTTCCAACTACGTTAAGCGGAGCTTTTCTGTATTACTCAACCACTAAAAGCTCCGTCGAATCGTAGCAGAGGTGGAAAATGCTGTCTATAGCTTGCAACCCTGAAAGCCGCCGGCCCGATTTACTTGGACGCTTAGTTTGCTCTGATCCGTCGATGGAGACGCATCGCGCCCGTCGCTCTCTTCCACCCAATTATTGCTTCATTTAAAACGCGAGTGAGTGTGTGTGAACCTTATACCAAACTTGAGTGTCGGTAACACCCTCCCCCCACAAACTGTCCAGCCAAGGCCACCTTTCAGCGAGACACCTGTTGTGTTTGTATACTATATGTATGTAATTCTATGCGTAATACGCTAAACAGTTGTATTTTGTAATGGTATCGATATCGAGCGCGATATGGGCTTTGAGTTCAGCTTTGATTATTTTATAAATCATATGCGTTTGATAGGTATACGTAATTAATTAATTCGATTTAATGACGGTTATTTAATGTTTTTAAGTTAAGAACTGACAAAGTTCCGTTTAATGAATAGAATATTTATTTTTTAAATAAGCTATCGTAGTAAACTTATTTTTGATGTTTATGTAATTTTAAAATGTTAAACCAGTTTAACCACGCTATAAATATAATCGTATTCTCAGTCAGTGTGTTATTTTTATGACAAAATATAAACAAGTATTATTATATAATTCAGGGTTTTCTCGTACCTATAAGTAATTTATTTAATATGGATTCAGTATAGTATTATTATTAGTGCGGTATTTATTTTTATATATTTTAAATACTAGAAAAAAAAATTATACACCGTCACGCCTATATTCTCCAAGCAGGGGTGGCAGAGGTGTACTGAGTACATCCACGTTTCGCCGACGATGTTAGGTCCCATGTAATAGGGGGCGAGCCAATTGCCATATACGGGGCACAATTCCAGACTCCGGAGTCATACTGGGAACTTTTCGTTAGAAAAACTACATTTGTCCGACCTAGGATTTGAACCCAGGACCTCATGATCACAAAGCGATGCGCTTTGCCAACAGACCAACGAGGCAGTCTTTATATTTTCTAAAATATAAAGAGTAGATCCAGTAAATAGGTAACCTGGTTCATTTCAAAAATACCCTTATTACACTCCTATGTGTACCTTATCATCGGATGGTTGAACTAATGTGTGCGATAGAATATTATAATATTATTTATGATCAATAGATCACATTTCAATAATTTTATTATGAGACATGTACATACTATCACAACTGCTATCCCAGCACGGGTAGTCAAAGACGACCGTAGCACGATACCAAAATTCCACATTATACCAAAATGTCTCTAAATAGATAAAGACCGCTGTGCTATCTATTTCGGTCGATAAATCCTAACAAATTTATTTTAACGACATTTAGTTAGTCGCTATTGTCAAACCTATCCATTCAAGATTCCGACGAAAATCCATAGCTTCGTCAGTAAAGACTACCAAATGTCCCAAGTTTATTCGACCTAAATCAGTCATATAGCGATCGTTATCTTTGTTGAGACTGTAGGGCTGGGGCTAATGCAGGACTTCCACAGTCGTTAAGGGTCTACCAAGATCGACCATTTATCGACCAGGAGAGAGACAGATATATTGCGGGTGCGCTCGCAAATAAACGATGTATATGCAAAAAGAAAATTTTAATAATAATAATATTAGCCCTGTTAAGAAACTGTCCCATCTCTTCTCAAACTGAAAGGGTTTAGGCCATAGTCCACCATGCTGGCCCAGTGCGGGTTGGCGAACTTCACACACCTTTGAGAAACTCTTAGGCATGCAGGTTTCCTCAAGATGTTTTCCTTCACCGTTAAAGCAAGTGGAAATTAATTTTTAATACGCACATGCTGTAAAAAAGACAAAGGTGCGTACCTGGGCTTGAACCCAAGACCTCTGACTTTGCAGTCCAACGGTCTAACCAATAGGCTATCACAGCTTATTTAAATGAAAACAAATTTTTCTCTTTATCTAATAACTGCTTCACCAGAACTTTGCTACAATTAATCTAGGTTTTTAAATAAATTCTTTTAAATATAGTATTTTTCATAAAGGAAGGATACTGTGACAGTTGTAAGTGTCAAAGAAAATTTTACTTTATTCAATGGCAATAAGAGACATGACCTGTTTCTATACTTGTGGTGTTATACCTTAATACGAGTACCATTAAATTATTAATTAATTTTGTTTGGCACTTAGAACTGTCACTACCCATCTTATGTGAAAAATATTATAGTTCACAAACGTTGCGCGTTGGAATCAGAAAATATAAAATGTTAAACACGACTTAAAATTTTGTTCTATCGGAAAAATTTCGTTCAATTGTGTTTTCCTTTTACCAGATCCTAAAATATAGAGTCAAAATTCATATTTATAAATATTAAGTCTCTAATACTTCTTAAAGTGCATGGACTACAAAAACACGTGTTCATTGCGGTAGCTCCTTAACGTGTTAATAGAAAACGAAAAAATTTATGGGAATGACATTGTATGACGAAAAGTCACGTGGTAAGAACAATGCGCTATCGGTTGCGGCAAGAGAACAGAAACAAAATGCTTCCTACTTGTCTTGGCCCTCAGATTTCAAAAAGCTCACGATTAGAGCATTAGCTTATTACTGTAATAGGCCGTTTGATTAATGTCACATTACTTGTCTCTAGTGTCTGCCCGAAGATTCGCCTTCCACCACCTTTGGCTAAAACTACCAACTTCGGCCAAACCTTCAGCTTCGGCCCTAGCCCTACAGTCTCCATAATGATAACGATCGCTGTGCTACCGATTTCGGTCGATAAATTTTAACGATTTTTAGGGTTTCGTACGAAACCCCTATAGGATCACTTTGTTGTCCGTCTGCCCGACGGTTATACCTTTTTTAGGGTTTCCTTTTTTCAGGTACGGCAAGAGGTATTAAGTTGAAATTTATACCAAATACGAAGGCCTGCGGTGTAAAAATTAAGGTTCTAAGTAAACCCAAACAAAAGATATGGCCATTTAAAGTCGCTCATTAGAAATTATATAGCACTTCCCGTTGACCTAGAATCGTGGAATTTGGCAAGGAGCAAGGTTTAAAAGTACAAGTAAAGGAAGAAATCCTATATTTGTCAATTTATAACTATAACATATAAAAAAATATTATTTTCCCACAAGTCTGATGAAAAATTAAAATAGCACTGTCTAGTGACTACTTTATACACTACAACAATAGTTCTTTGTCTATGTGCTATCAGTGACATTTTGTGGAACTATTTTGATTTGTGGTGAATAAATATTTATTCACACACACACAGAGATGGCGCCACAGATCTCTCAGATCTGTGGCGCCATCTGTGTACGGTATAGGATGTAAATTGGATCAGATTGGCAATTTATTCTTTTATTTTTATATAGTTTGAATGAAAATTCTCCTCCTTGCGTCGTACTCCTCAGTGTTTAGGGGCGTGATCTTTATGAAGAACTTTAGCTTTGATAATGTCTCTTCATTTGGTCCCATCCTCTGCGACTTGAATTGCGTCCCTAATACTGCAATCAAGCGTCGACCGAATCTGGTTGAAATGAAAATTAAATGTTATCAATTTAAAATTTTATAAAGAAAGAGCACTTTTGTAAATTTATTTTTATGGACTGCCTCGTTGAGCAAGTAGGTACCGTATAATGCGTTTAGAGATCGCGGAGGATCTCGTACAAATTTTAGGGTGAGCAATATATAGTTTTTCTATAGAAAATTTCCCAGTATCAGTCCGGAGTCCGAAGTTGTGTCCGTTATAATAGCAATAGCCTCGCCCTTATTACATTGGCACCTTACATTCTCAGCAATAAGTTGGTGTGCGCTACTATGTGCGCCTTAGCCACTCCCGCTTGGGGAATGTAGGCGACCCGGTGAGTCTGAATTTTTTATACGGAAATAATTGAATATCAACTTTGCTCATTTAAATTGTAAAATATATAAAAATAAACATCGTCACACTTGTATTCCCCAAGGTCGGATGTTAGGTTTCATGCAATAGGGGGCAAGCCAAATGCCATTATATCGGGCCCAATGCCAGTTGACACTGGAAATATTTCTATCGAAAAATTACATTACATTGTTCTGACCTGGGATTCGAACTCAGGACCTCGAGATCGCTACGCGCATTATTCGCCAATAGACTAACGAGGTATAGGTAACTTTTTAGAAGCTTTTGTGTTCGTATGTCTATCTGTCTTTCTGGTTCAAATCTTGTAATCCATTTTCAAGGACTTCGGGTATTTTATTTATTTATTTTATTTTATTTTATTAATATATCCAATAGCGTTTGACAATAAAAAGCATGTATCCGACTGAGCTGAAATTTAGCATACGCCGCATCGGTGAAAATGCAATAATATAGTACGTACCATGGACCCAGCTCCTGATCAGTCTTTTGATGGGGTCGAAAGGTGGCCATGGAAACTTATCAACTACTCAACATAACCACCTCGTGTTTAGGCTTGTTAGATTGTTATTGACAAGTACTATACAACCAAATGATGTTTAGGGTCTGATGATAAAGTGGCAAGGTGACCAACGGAACTACCCAAATACTAAACATACTCCTGCCGGGTTTGAGCTCGTTGGATTTGTCTTCACGAGTTCTGTAGACCCTGATGGTGTGCAGGATCTGATGATGGAACCGAAGAGTGGCCAACGGAACTACCCAACTACTTAACATAATCCCACCGTGTTTGGGTACGATGGATTTGTCTTGACGATTTCTATAGACCTTGATGATGTCGAGGGTCTGATAATGGAGCTGGAGGGTAGCCAATAGAAATTCTCAATTACTGAACATGCTCCTGCAATGTTTAGGCTCGTTGGATTTGTCTTGACGAGTTTTATAAATCCGGACGCTGTCCAGGGTCTGATGATGGAGCCGATAGGTGGCCAACGGAACTACCCAACTACATAACATAGCCCCATCGTGTTTGGGCCCGTTGGATTTGCCTTGACGAGTTTTATAGACTCTTATGATATTTAGGATCTGATGATGGAACCGGAGGTTTGGGCAAAGGAACTACCCAACTACTTAACATAACCCCGCCGTGTTTGGGCTTATTGGATTTATCTTGACGAGTTCTCTAGACTCGACGAAACTAAGATTTGTCGCTGAAACTGGCCGAAACTGAACCCGATACGGAACCCTCAGAGCGCGAGTCCTACTTGCACTTGTCCAGTTATTTAATGATATTTTAGTAGTTTCTTCTGTCAAAACTATTATGACTACCAAATGTCCCAAATTTCATTAAAATGAATTCATAAGGATTCGACAGAAATCGGTAATATAGCGATACTTATCTTTGCCGAGTCTGCAGGGCCACGGTTTGGAGCCAAGTGGTCCTTCCGCAATCGTTAACGCGTTAATAGAAAACGGAAAAAATTATGGGAATGACATTTTATAACGAAAAATATGGCGGTAAAAACAATACTTTATTGATTGCAGTAAGAGAATAGAAAAAAAAATGCTTGCTACTTGGCTAGGCCCACAGATCTCAAAAAGCTCACGTTAAAGGCATTAGCCTATTTCTATAAAATAGGCCGTTTAGTTGATGCCAATTACTTCGCTCCTTTAGTCACTTTTTCGACTGTGACGTCGCTATGGGTTTCGGAACCACTAAGAGGGTATTACTAAGAGATTTTATTTTTAAAATATCAATTTAGAAATCAGTTGATGATTAATATTGAATGCTGAGCACTTTGGATGTTTCTTAGACTTTATGTTGGTTATATATACTATAACTACCTCACTCACGAAGTGATTTTTGTATAACTATACATAGTTATAGTTAGTTGTCTAAAGTTCAATTCGTGTTATTAACATTGGCCGTTATAATCGATTTTGTTGCCTCATCATTTTTTGTTGACTCGTCATTTGTAAAGATCTTAGTATTCCTTGCCGTATTTTTCTCACTTGGTGGGACAAATATAAACTAATAACATAAAAACAAGTATTTTTCTGACCTTTATGCGTTTTGTGTATAATAAAAAACCTTTTAATGTATTCCTATACACTAATAATAAAAAAAAAAAAAATATTTTCGAATCGCAATTGGAATATCCTGCACAGTCGAGTCGAGCTCATCTCGAGTCGACGGAAGCGTCGGGCTCATTCAAATAATTCAATTAAATCCCGTGTTGAGCAGAGGGCAGCGCTACACGGCTGCAAATCGAAATAGGGATGTACAATAACCCATTTAAATATATTTCTAATCAAATTTGTTTTCGTAACGAAATAAACTTGTTAGGTTCGTAGTTTTGGGTCCCGCTACACTAAAATGTTTGCGATATTAGGCTAATAATTAAGTTCACTATAGTATTTTGTTCCTTCGTTTAACATCGTAGATTCCGGATCTCGGTCTAGATATCCTATCCTAGTCAGGACAAAAATTATTTTTATCTAAAGATTCCAAGTATAAATTTGGAGTCTGCAATTATGCTCTGTAGGCAATAGGCTTGTTTTTAGCATATTAGGACATAGTCGTTGGCGAAAAGTGGGTGTACATCGCGAAGAAGCTACGAAGATTAGTGGTAATACACCCACGCTCTGCCATTCTCGCTTGCGAAATATATAGGGTTGACAGTTCTTTTTTACTGTTACATTTCAAACTCAAACTATTTATTTAGTAAAAACCCTGCCTTGTACTTACAAATTGTCATATTTACATTATTTTTTAACTTACTAATCTATTACCGGATCCGATCGCGGCCTCCACTGAGAAGATTCGGCGAGAAACTCAGTGGGCTTGTCTTTTTGGTCAAATTCTCTATTCATTTTTTTTCATAATTTTCTGACTGAGTTATAAGACTAATAATATTTCTTTTATAGAATGATAAGCTAAAGGATTCTGGGTCTAGTTTTTGTATTTCGCCGTTATTCTAGCCAAGTACCTACCCAAATCAGTCGATATGAGGACGCTACCACTACTGGCTTCGTAAGGGAGAGAAGTAGAGTTTATGGTTTTTCTTTGTCAATTTAGGTATTTCTTTCTTCTACTGAAATTTGTAGCAGTTTCGAAGACAATTTAAGCCTTACTGGAGTTACTTAACTTCAAGACATTTATAGAGCTTTTGTGGTTTCTGATATATTAATATGTATTTGTAATAAAGCGGTAAGATTTGATGACTAGCTCAGTTACAAATAACTAAAGCTATTTTCAGATACTGTAATGTCAATCCAGTTTTGCAAAATACCTTAGTATTTATATATAGTAGGTATAGGTACCTATACCCATGTCCTACACAATAAAACTGGTAAAAATTGTAATAAATGTAACAAAAATATTACCCTGGACTGCTAGACGAAGTCTTGGTCTAGTGGTTTGAGGGTAGGCCACTTGGTTTCCTGAATCAAAGAGTAGGGCGCAAATCATTACACAACTTACAATTTTCGTCTCGTTTTGGTTGCTGTTTGTAAACGAACACACGACACAAGAACAACTCGAAGTGCAAGGTAACGTTATATAGAAAAATAAAAATGGTAGTAATATCTACAGTAAATATACCAAAAAATAGTAACATTGAGAGATAGATTATTATGAAAAAGTCCTTAAAGGTACATAAATGATATTTAAAAACAGTCTCGTCTCTTTTGAAAGTAATTTGAAATACCTGAACTGAAAAGATACCCCATAATACGAATCTATAGTAAAACTCCATGTTAAAATCTTGGTAATACCGCTACTATTTTATTGACAATAAATACATGGAAGACCTTAAGAACTCCGGCGACTATACAAATCTGCCTCGGTTAAATTACTAGGCAATTTGCTAATGGACTACTTAGTTACCCTGTTTCCAAAAAGAGATTTTCCTTACTGCTTTACTGGCAGCCCTGTAATGTTTTCCTAGCCACTGATAAATCGGTTCCATTAATGAAAGCCAACGCCGATAAATTCCCCTTTCGTATCGCTGCTATTGAATATAAAGCGATATCAGGTGAGAAAAATTCTGCAGACCAAGTAATTGCTGAACAGCTTTTATTTTATTTTAAAAAGCCTGTCTATCTTCATAATTTATGTATTTTTGTTTAATGGGTATAGATTAACTATATCGTATTGACGTGAAGTTATAAGTGTCTATTATATAATTTTATGAGACAAACTTCCATGCGTCGATATGGGTTTGTTTCAATTCCGTATTTTTTTTTAAATAAAACACCGTCATAAATAATTCTCTAAGAATAGATGGCGGAGTTGTACTGGGTACACCCACTTTAACTGACAATGTTAGGTCTCATATAATAGGGAACAAACCAATGACATTATATCGGCCACCGTTCCAGACTTCGGACTGATACCGATTTTTTTTAGCTCCATCAAGGTAGCAGCGTCAAATCAGCAAAATTCAATATAAAATTATGCAAAATTTGTAGCTTTTTTGTTGCTATTCAGTTGCTAAAACCGCGATATTGTTGCTTGAGTCATTCGCGAAAAATCACAATTACTGCTAAGTTCATATAAAGCTAGCATAAAATTTTGATAAATCAATAAATATCAAATCAACTATTGAGCCAGAATTTGTTGCTAATTTGTTGCTGCAAGTAAGCACTACCGAAAATTAAAAAAGAAAAAGTCCGGACGAATTTTTTATATTAGCAATGATTTTCTAAACACATGCTAGCTTGAACTAGACTTGTTAAACAAAAAATTAAGAGAAGATTTAGTTGCTACATTGAACAATGTTCAAATGACCCTAAAGAATCAGCAACAAAATAGAAACTAAAAATCGGCCGATTCTTTCGATCAGTAACAATTTTCCTAGTACATGCTAGCTTAAACTTGACTTGCTGAACAAAAAACGCTAAAGAAATTTAGTTGCTACATTGAAAAGTGTTCTAATGAGCGTAAAGAATCAGCAACAAAATAGAAACTAAAAATCGGCCGATTCTTTCGATCAGCAACAATTTTCCTAGTACAGGCTAGCTTGAACTTGACTTGCTGAACAAAAAATGCTAAAAAAATTTAGTTGCTACATTGCACAGTGTTCTAATGAGCGTAAAGAATGAGCAACAAAATAGAAACTAAAAATCGGCCGATTCCTTCGATCAGCAACAATTTTCCTAGTACAGGCAAGCTTGAACTTGACTTGCTGAACAAAAAACGCTAAAGAAATTTAGTTGCTACATTGAACAGTGTTCTAATGAGCGTAAAGAATCAGCAACAACATAGAAACTAAAAATCAGCCGATTCTTTCGATCAGCAACAATTTTTCCAGTACATGCTAGCATTGATCTCGTCTTGCTGAACAAAAAATGCTAAAGAAATTTAGTAGAAATGTAGCAACTATATTTTTTTGAGCATTTTTTGTTCAACAAATCAAGTACAAGCTATCATGTACAAAAAAAATTGTTGCTGATAGAAAGAATCGGCCGATTTTTAGTTTCTATTTTGTTGCTAATTCTTTACGCTCATTAAAACACTGTGCAATGTAGCAGCTAAATTTCTTTAGCATTTTTAGTTCAGCAAGACGAGATCAAGCTAGCATGTACTGGAAAAATTGTTGCTGATCGAAAGAATCGGCTGATTTTTAGTTTCTATATTGTTGCTGATTCTTTACGCTCATTAGAACACTGTTCAATGTAGCACCTAAATTTCTTTAGCGTTTTTTGTTCAGCAAGTCAAGTTCAAGCTAGCCTGTACTAGTAAAATTGTTGCTGATCGAAGGAATCGGCCGGTTTTTAGTTTCTATTTTGTTGCTCATTTTTTACGCTCATTAGAACACTGTGCAATGTAGCAACTAAATTTTTTTAGCATTTTTTGTTCAGCAAGTCAAGTTCAAGCTAGCCTGTACTAGGAAAATTGTTGCTGATCGAAGGAATCGGCCGATTTTTAGTTTCTAGTGTTTACTTGCAGCAACAAATTAGCAACAAATTCTGGTTCAATAGTTGATTTGATATTTATTGATTTATCAAAATTTTATGCTAGCTTTATATGAATTTAGCAGTAATTGTGTTTTTCGCGAACGGCTCAAGCAACAAAATCGTGGTTTTAGCAACTAAATTGCAACAAAAAAGCTACAAATTTTGCATAATTTTATATTTAATTTTGCTGATTTGACGCTGCTACCTTGATGGAGCTATTTTTTTTCCATAGAAAAACTACACTTTGTCCTAACTAGGATTCGAATCCAAGGCTTTTTGATCATTACGCTCATTATACGCCATCAGATTGCACGCATTAGCTGGCATTCGCACGAACGCTTTTGCAACGCGCGGTTTTGAAGCGCTGTAAACACTTTAGAGAAAATGTATTGCTAGCCATTTAATATATTTAATTCCAGCGCTTTACTAACGCGCGTTGAAAAAACACTCATGCGAATGCGGATTAGTATGATTTTTAAAGTTTACGTAAGTATTATTGTTTAATGACGTAAAATTATAAGTGTCTTTTATATAATTTCATAAGACAAGTACCATGTATCAATTTAGTTTTGGTTTTAGACTTCAGATGTTTTTATTATGGTAGTTTTCTGAAACTATAGCATTTTAATGCGTGCTAGGACTGGATGTATAATTCGAAATAAGATCACACCCATAGTAATGTTCTTATTTTTCAGACCGTTTGTGGAATGTCATCTTTAATCTAGTAACAAACACATCGATGGTTAAAGGCTTTGAGAATATAGGTGTGATGGTGTAAAAGCGAATGGCTATTATTTCTTTTATCGAGAGTGTAGCATCCCTATGCTATGACAGCTGCATGTGGCTCGAACGTGGGCTAACGTTCACTGCCGCTGACAGAAATGCATCACCGCTTCGTAAATACGTAATAGCCCGTCCTTCTCCCTATCAAACCGTGAATATTTAATATTACCTCTTACTGAACCGTGTCAAAGCTTGTGCAGTTAAGGAGTGATTAAACTTGCGGTCGTTGAGCGGCAAATAGGAATATTAGGAACAATTTGTTATTTATTATAAGACTAGCGTTATGGCTTTTTGGAATGATATCGTTAAATCTCTATCTATGTATACCATCACGTTAGAGCTCTTGGGTCCTAGGCAGAGAATACAGAGTGAGCATAACACCGTCACGCCTATATTCTCCAACCAGGGGCGGCAGAGGTGAGTACACCTACATTTCGCCGACGATGTTACGTCCCATGTAATAGGGGGCGAGCCTATTTCCATATACCGGGCACAAATCCGGACTCCGGACTCATACTGGGACTTTTTCGTTAGAAAAACTACATTTTTCCGACCTAGGATTTGAAACGAGGAGCTCGTGATCAGAAAGCGACGTGCTTTGCCACTAGACCAAAGAAGCAGTCAGAGTGAGCATATTGATTTATTTTAAATATTGTGAACAAATTTATTATTATAAGACTAGTGTTATTGCTTTTTAGAATTATATCGTTAAATCTCTATCCATCCATACCATCACGTTAGGTTTCTTGCGTGGTAGGCAGAGAATACAGATGAAGCACATCGATTTATTATAAATAAATCGATTCACGAATCGATTCGAATTGAACGCACTAGAATTGATTCTTGATTAATCAATCCAAAGTCGATTTTAATGAATGTGCCAATTTAAAGAATATATTTTTTAATCCCTCTATTAATATAACATAAGTACTTTTTAGTATTGGAACATGAATTGATCGATTCGGGTGCTTAATAAATAATTCGATTTATCGCTTTCTGTGCTTCAGATCGGTCTAAAAAACGATTCTTTCTTAGGTTAAATCTTTAAGGCCGTAAATATAGAGAATATTCCACCTACCTACTTTCCACCTACTATTTTAACACATTGTTGAATTGAATCAAATTATTATTAGTAATAATATTGGCCTGAGTGGCCATTATTGGCCAAGGATAGGACTGTTTGGAGGAAGGAGGGGGAGACCTTTGCCCAGCAGTGGGACATAATAGGTTAGATAAAAAAAATAAAATAATACGAGCCCTGTTAAGAAACTGTCCCACTGTTGGGCACGGGCCTCCTCTCAAACTGAGAGGGCTTAGGCCATAGTCCACCACGCTGGCCCAGTGCGGGTTGGCGAACTTCACACACCTTCGAGAAACTCTTAGGCATGCAGGTTTCCTCACGATGTTTTCCTTCACGCACATGCTTTCGAAAAGACAGAGGTGCGTGCCTGGGTTCGAACCCGAGACCTCTGACTTTTCAGTCCAACGGTCTAACCTCTAGGCTATCACTGCTTACATTAAATTAATAATAATTTCATTCAATTCAACAATGCGTTAAAATGTATAAATTTTCCTGATGTAATGAAAATTGATCTTGAGATTAGAATTGATGATGAGATTGATGACGTTTTTTTAAAAACAAATATAAATGCATTGATTAATTTGACAATTTGATTAAACATTTCTGTCGCTAAATTGCAGTAAAACTTAATCGACAAGCTTGGGCTATTTAAAAATTTAAACATGTCTGTCACTTGATTAACCCATTCGTAAAGAATGGAAATAAAATAACTCTTTACGCTTTAGTGAGGTAGAGGGAAATATAAAACACCAGAATTACACTGGGGTTTTTTGTCTAAATATTTGCCTTTCGTTTTTTTAGGCATAATATTTCACATTCATGTAGAAATAAATATAAAAAAATAAGAAATAATTAAAAAGTAAGCCGATGCCCAAAAATGGAATCCGAAAGACTTGTCTTAACTTTTGTGGAAAGATTATTATAATGTTTCTGGCGCAAAAAATAAACATATTAATAAAAAATAAACAAAAATGGTATTATTATCTAAGCAAATTCTTTTTAGAATTTACCTTACTTAATCTAGATTAGAGTTCTAGAGTAGTGGACAATGGTATTGGCAGATGATAGTGTTATATTTACACCGTGCAATAATTACTATTTTGCGAAATTTTCTATTTTGTTTATAACAGAGGCTCCGTAACCGACGAGCGTGTATGAGACGAACTATGAAAGTGGAGGAAGCCAGAGAGGTCTGTAAGCAAAGAACCTGTTGGAACTCTGTACTCTATGCCTACCCTGCAAGTGATCTGGCATGATGATATAGATAGATAGATAGATAGAATGTTTATAACAGCTGTATAGATGGTGCAATAATTTTTTCAATGTTAACTTGAAGATATTCAAGAAAAAATGTGTATGTTTACACACACATTTTTTCTTGAATATTATTACATAACCTTTAACTTCAACGTACGCCACACACTGTATATTCCAGGTAACCTTTCTTCTTGTCTAATTGATCAAATAATTTATGTTCTGTCTTCAGCTTTGCAAAAAAGGGAAGTGGAATTTAATTTTAGCATACTCATTTTGTTCTCGTTTCTAATTAAATTTGTTGCGGGTTACAAGACAGATTATGAATTCCTTATGCCTCCTCGAGGATCAAAGCTCGGTGCCAGCGATGGAGGCCATTGTGGATTCTCGCTTACAGAATCACAAATGTTACAATATATGGTGGGCTTAGATCCCTTAATAAACATCACTGTTCTGAAGGTGATTATTGTATTTATTCTCTTTATATAGGTACCGGAAACCATAATTAAGTTGAAACAAAACTCACTTCAGTTCACTTTTCAGTACTAGGGGACTATTTTCTTTTCATGAAGCTTTCCCGCTATTAAATTTGCGAATCGAATTAATGGCCTACTTTCTCTCTTTACTCCAAGTATCTAAACATGTTTTTTTTTCATTTCCATTGGTTTATTTTCTTGTTTAAGTATATTTTTTAAGCCTCTGTTCTACCATCTAATCAACTGAGAGGGTTTCGTGCTCTGAATAAGTAAGACATATTGAATTAGTTTTTCCGATAATATCGGGGGTATTTCCTACTTCTGAAATATTGATCAAGACAAGAACCGCGTTTCTATATATCCAATAAATCAGAGTCCATTTTAAAGTTGTTTTATTGCGCACTTATTTTCTAGGTAATAGGAAATGTTATCTAATAATCTAATCTACCTATACTATGACAAAAATTGAAGTCAGATTAATAATAATAATGTAATAATATATTAATTACTATCCAAAAGAAACGATATGAGTATATTCCATTTCAATAATGTATACTGATCGATTTTAGCTTATAATACAGGAAATATTTGCATGCCATGAAGCTGGATATGGTAAAACACTCAAATATTTTAATGTAATATTAAATCTGTAATATAATATCTTTATTTGTGAAATATGAATTTCACAAATAAAGATATGATATTCTTATAAATAATACACTAAAAAAATATTTAATACGTAATCAATTAACAAAAGATTTTATTTTAATCGAAAATTAGAAATTATGCAAATTAACGGCTTTTAATATATCCAAAGGAACAGAGACATAATGTTGCTTGTCCGACGGTTGGTGGCAGAATGATTGCCACTCTCGTGGCTTTCGCTCGCATCTTTCGTTATGCGGGGAATCGGCATCGGGGCGTCTGCCCCCAGGCCGAGGTGGCTTTCGCCAGACATTAAATGACCGGGTCCTTGGATTGTGACTAAAAGTCCGTCGGTGAGGCGGAGGCCCGTAGATACCGCGGGGGGGGGGGCATCATGAGAGTGTTCACGCCGCCTCCGCGATCAACCCTGTCAGGTGGAACCTATGGCGAAACATAGGAAGCCCGACAAAGCGATCAGCAGGGAGGTGGTGACTTCCTGAGGCACACCGACACGCCTATATATTCCAAGCGGGGGTGGCAGAGGTGTACTGTGTACTTCCTAGAGGTGCGAACAAGCACCGCTAGTAAGACCTAGCGGGCGATCAAACACCACCGGGCTGTATAGGGCATGGGGTGTGTGGGTAGGGAGTTTAGGGAAGGCAGAATGGGGTTTTTGGGTGTGAGAAGAGTTAAGACCGGGGTGTGTGGAAGTTGTTGATCGCCACGCGTTGACTACGGCCTTTTAATACCCTGCGCGACCATTTGAACAAATAAGTCAAAGTACTATCTAACACAACATATATAATATGATGGGTGTAAATGTTTGCATCAAATGTTCTATCTATTTATCTTCAGCTGAAAGACGCCCACTGCGAGACAAAGGCCTTCCCTAAAGATCGACACGAAGACCGGCTTTTTGCTGTACTGCCAAATTTTAACCGCGACCTTCACCAGGTCATCGATCCATCCTGCCCAATCCACATTTTCTTTTTTTATTTGTAAGTGTACCCTGCAATCAGTCTCGTGCGACTATAATCAGGCTGGTTGAAGTAAAATGGGTTTGGAGCCACTGGCCCAACTCTCTGCAGTCATCAAGCACATTGGCTCTTTTCAAACGATTAATAGGATTTCCTTGCAGAAGCACATTTGTCAGGGTTAGGGTGATTTACGATATGTAGTTGCCATAAAATGTTCACGGGAAGATTGTTAGTGTAACTACTCGAAAATATTAAGTCAAAAAATGGGTTGCTTTGTAAAGATATGAAACTGTAACTTACATAATAGGCATCCATCAACATTTACTCGCGGCCTACCTTAGTTGGTTTTGCGGCTATGCAAATATTTCAAGGACTGCCGGGTTGTAAGGTAACTTTAATGTCGTGAGTTCCTTAGGTACTTGCATCACGCTCCAGTTTTAGTATGATTGTTTAATTTATAGTTTAGAACATTAGGACAGCCCCGTCCACAAAATCCTATCATAGTGTGGTTTATATATGATAGAGCCTCGGTTGTGTTTGGGTGAGAGGAGTGTAGAGATTTAAGGAAACTTTGGTTACGATAATATCATTATACTAGCTATCACGGAAGGGCAAGCAGGGGTTGCTTGCTCTTCCGTGATAGCTAGTCTGACTTTACTCTAACTCTATCACGATCTATAGTATCATAGACCTGCCGTATATAATGTTAAGGACTGATTATACGATTATAGTGGCGAGATGGTAAACTTCCGAGAAAGAAGCAAGTAATGTTACATTAGTGGTCGTATTCATACAACTAGAGAATTAACGACCAATCATTTAAAAGAATCCATGTTACATATTCTTTATATCTTTTAATGTGTCTTCAATTGGGAGACCTTGGTTTCGAATTTGCCTTATGTATTGAATTATATAGGTAAAAAATGCTATTTCAATGGGCCTGTCCACAGGATTAATAAGGACGAAAACAGATAAAACATATTTTGCGCTATTTAGTGTTATGGAGGTCATTATTTACATTATTATATCTTATACATAGAATAACCCAAAAGAGAGTCATTCATCATAACAGTTATTCACCAATAAATAAATCTTGACGGACGACTTAGCGCAATGGTTAAGAGCTTAAGCCGCTCTGCCGAATGTGTCTAATAGCCGCGAGTTCGATTCACGCACGGGACAAATCTTTGTCTGAGCCACAATTATTTTATTAAAAAAAATCAACAATATTAATTTAATTTCAAAACCAAATTAATCAAAGATAATTAAACGAGTTTTCTCATTTCTCGATAAACCTACGTACAGATAGTTCCATCAAAAAGGATAATCGATCATCGTTTATGAGGGAGTGTGTAACGGCGCCATTATTACGTACGGACTGAAAGCCACTTACAGGGCAACCCGCATTTTATTATCTACCTATAGCTTCTTATTTTTCTGCTTCAAACACTGTTATCCCATTACGGAGCTCTCGACTTACACAATCAATAACACAAGACATCGAAGGAAAGAAAAATAATAGCCGTTGGTTACGATATCCTTCGATAGGTTTTTAAGAGATTATGTATTCTACACGCGAATAGTAATCTTGGTAGATTCCATTATTGGTCGTAGAATTAAATTTCACAAGTATTCATGTTTATTCATTATTCCAGTGGGTAGAAGCTTAAGCCCTGAGTGATCCACAAATACTGGTTTCGGTCTAAGTGTTTGTGTATTTTATGTTTGTAAACGTACTCGCTACACATAGTTTTGCAAAAACGCTCGAGTCGGCGCTTAAAACGCTCGCGTCTTCTACGTGTTTCAACGCTCGTGACTGTTGACTCAGCGCTAAACGCTCGACTTTGCCACACAAGACAAGCCAAGCCACACAGGTATAATTCCTAGTTGGGAGCTACGTTTTTAAAAAGAAAAATAGCCCAGTAACTTCGCTTTCATTCATGATTGATTGTCCGTTTATATAACTTAAATCTAGGCTATCGATGATGGTATATAAGTTTATTATGAGGCTATTTGATAAATGATGATAAACCGATTTCAGTTAATGTGGTTCACACGTCGGATATGGGAGATTTTATAAGGAAATATTAATGTAATGAGTAACGAATGCCATGTTATTTTCCTTCAATATTTAATGTTGTCAAATATAAATGGATACCTACACACGCGAGGATTATATGTTAGGGCAATTATATTATGGTATTTAGTCTTTATTATGGTTAAATATTTAGAAATATAGGCTGTTTAGTGATTTTATACATTGTTATGCTTTTTCTTTGATTTGCTTTTTCTTAATAAAACGTAGCTACACACTAGGATTTATTCTTGTGTCGTGGGTGTCTTTACAAACATGAAACTTAACATACACAAATATCCAGACCGGATCAAATAATTGTGGATCACACAAAGATTTGTCCCCTGCGGGAATCGAACACCAACTAATAGACACAGTGGGTGGAGCTTAAGCTCTTAACCACTACGCTAAGTCGTCGTTTCAGTTTTATTGACACTATATTCAGTATGAGTTGGATCCCATTTAAACATGCTGCTTTATCACGAGTGAAGTTGATATACCTAGATTCCACGTTGCTTAAAATTTGCCTCCAAGATCCTGTGTAAGACCTTAAAGACAAATAAGGTCTCTTTATCGTTTTTTTTTACTTAAAATAAAGAGAAATCATGGGTTCTCCATACAAACTTTCATCGCCTACTTCACCCCCCCCCCCCCAGTTTTTTGTGACAAAAATGACCTATGTCATTCCCTAGAATGCAATCTCTGTTGAGCGGTTTAAGAATGCGAAAGTGGAAGGATGTAGGTACCGGGAAAGACCTAGACTATCTTACCATGACCAAATAGTCCGAGTCTTAAGAGACTTGAAGGACAAGTCAAGTCTCCGTAACAGGCGAGCGTGTATGAGACGAACTATGAGAGTGAAGGAAGCCAGAGAGGTATGTAAGGAAAGAACCCGTTGGAACTCTGTACTCTTTGCCTACCCTGCAAGGAATCTAGCGTAATGATATAGATAGAGATAGATAGATAGGTTAAGTCGTGAAAAAGTCAAAGACAAATACCTAGAGTTTCTTGCGAAATTCATAATATTGGTGTCGATAAAATAGACATGGTTGTATAAATTAAAAATTTTCAGAAAAAAACATTATAACAGATAATCTTAGAAAGAAACACATTCATTTTCACACAAAACAACACATTTTTTTCTTAAATAAAAATATAATTCAGTAAAATTGACTAATGCGACGGGATTTATGTTAATAAAGTTTGATTGTCATTCTTTCCTCTGGGATTCTTTCTATATGCCCGAACCAACGGAGCATGCCCTTTCTCATTTTTACACCGATACTATTTTTCATACCTACTCGCTTTCTTACTCATGAATTAATTTCTTACGAATGACAAAACAGATATACAATGTGAAATTAGAAGGATGCAGGTAACGGGGAAGACCTAGACTATCTTACCCCGACCAAATAAACCGAGTCTTATCTGAAGGAAAAGTCAAGAGTCTCCGTAACCGGCGAGCGTGTATGAGACGAACTATGAGAGTCGAGGAAGCCAGAGAGGTTTGTAAGGAAAGGACCTGTTGGAACTCTGTACTCTCTGCCTACCCCGCAAGGGATCTGGCGTGATGTTATGTAAAGATAGATAGAAAGTTTGATTGTGGTGACCCCAAACTATGCACCATCTGATTGGTGACTTGTTAAAAATTGTTTAAAAGTATTATATAAAAATAATGAATTAAGTTTTGTATCAGACCCATAGATCGGTATTCTGTACATATTGATAGTAAAAATACTCACATCTTTCTTCTGGAGCGGTGAGGTAAGATATTTGATTGCCTGAACTCAAGGGCCCTAGCGTCCTTTTAAAAGTCCTATTCAATCGACTAATGTTAGTGACATTCAGTTGAATAATCAATTTCCAATGCCAAATCGACCCGTCTATTTTGTGACAGTTATTAACCAAGTTATTATTATCTGACGATTAAATCTCTATTCAAATTTGAAATTATGATGAGCAGTGTCTGAAATCTTTTTATTTCTCTAGATAGTGGAATACTAAAGTATTATGCGTATCAATGTCTAGTTACTACCTATAAGTCATATTACCTGAAATGATTTGGGATATATCACATGCATCACAGAGTTATAACTTTGCATAAGCATGTGCATCACATCATCATTATATTAATACGTGAAACAAAAACTTTGTACCCCTTTTTACGAAAATTTCGCGGACGGAGTATGAAATTTCCCACACTTATAGTTTATATAGAGAAGGAGTGCAGAATGATAATTTTTTTTGCATAAAAATACATTAAATCAATAAAAAAACATTACACACACTACCATGTATTTGACACTCACACGCATATATACTCTTTAGTTTTTTGTTAAAGTCTGTGGTCAAATTGAGAATAGATTAATATTGTTTGTCTTTAATGTTATTTGTCTATAGTCTTACTGAATGTCAAACATAACCAGCAAACGATGAAAGAGTAGGTCGAATTTCGACCAATGGGCGACCACTAGTATTTATAACTCGGTGATGCATATAATATGCCCCAAATAACTTCATAGATACACCATGTGAAAGTGGAAGGATGCAGGTACCGGGAAAGACCTAGACTATCTTACCACGACCAAATAAACCAAGTCTCTGATGAATCTGATGGAAAAGTCAAGAGTCTCCGTAACCGGCGAGCGTGTATGAGACGAACTATGAGAGTCGAGGAAGCCAGAGAGGTATGTAAGGAAAGAACCTGTTGGAACTCTGTACTCTCTGCCTACCCCGCAAGGGATCTGGCGTGAGGTTATAGATAGATAGATAGATAGATAACTTCATTCGGCACACCTTATTGAAGGATCGTGGGGATGTCAAGGAGTATCAATATTCTCGCACAGTTCGACAACACCATTATCTTATCTTTGAATATCACATATTATTAATTCACACATTTCAGTTCACCTACTTAATAATCAGAACAAAAACAATACGTTAACAACATTGCCCAGAAATCGTTGTGGCACGCTCATCTCAATTAGTAAATTTAAAGTGCGGCCAGAATGGCATATCAACTCGATGGTATTACGATGAGCTAAATCTAGGGGTAGCAAAACCATTTGATTCCCACTTTGCCGTGAAAAAGAGACAGAGCTATAAACTGCGTATATTCACATCTCTTTCTTACAGTGGTACGAGCCCTGTTTATGCTTGGGTCTCGACTTATAGTGACAAAACTATATGAGACTATTTTTTCTTAACAAATGAGAAGAAAGAGATAGAGAGAGAGAGAGGGAGAGACAGAGAGAGAGAGAGAGAGGGAGAGATAATTGTTAATGGTATGTAAAATCGTATTTTAAGGTATACCTTTTATGCGAATCCTCCACCTTCATCGTAATGTTTTAATTAACGCTACCTAAATAATGATATATATAATGCGTTAATTGAGATGTAGCATTATTAGTTACGTTAGAACTTATGTGATAACTCACGTACGTACGTATAGTATCGCCATTCGCTAACGCGTTATATTTTGACGCTTTAAATAAAGCGTATTTTTTCGCAAGCGTTAACAATAACGTTAATGCAGGTGGAGCAAGGAATATTAGTGGAAAGTACCTGCCAACCCTATATGGAGTCGGAGTGGGACGTGTGAAGCGTGCTGCGTGATCGGACCCCACACGGAACTCCACGCCACCGACTGCACGTTTGTCAAGCCCGCCCCGGAAACCACACTTATTCTAATAACCACGTCGAATTGATTCATATTATTGTCACTTCGATTTGTGTTCATTCGTTTTTAAAATCAATTACTGCAATTGGTATACCGCTAAGAGATATTGTTGTCAATATGCTGGTGATTGGAATATAAAAGACGCGGGTTGAAGAAGACGACAAAAGCTATTCATACCAAATTATTTTTAACTAGCATCTGCCTGCGACTTTATCCAATTTGACTTTAGATTGGAACCTAACATTTTTCTAGGATAAAAAGTATCTTATGTATAAAAAATAAACCGCGATAAAATCCGTAAAATAGTTTTATTTCATGTGTAATATTCGCGTAAATCTAAGAACTCAATAAGTATCCTATGTGTTAATCCAGGTAATAAACTATCTGTGAGCCAAATTTCATTCAAATTCATTCGGCCGTTTATGCGGGATTGATTGACAAACATCTAAACATGCAAACTATTACATTTATCATTATATTAATACGTGAAGCAAAAACTTTGTACCCCTTTTCACTAAAATTGCGCGGAAGCTGGAGTATGAAATTTCCTACACTTATAGTTTATATAGAGAAGGAGTGCAGAATGCTAATATTTTTTTAAAATTGTGCATAAAGATACATAAAATCAATAAAAAAAACATTACACACACTACCATGTATTTGACACACACACGCATATATACTCTTTTGTTTATTGTTAAAGTCTGTGGTCAAATTGAGAATAGATTAATATTGTTTGTCTTTAATATTATTTTTATATAGTCTATAGTCTTACTGAATGTCAAACATAACCAGCAAACTATGAAAGAGTAGGTCGAATTTCGACCAATGGGCGACTACTAGTAATGTTAGTACGATGTTTGTAAATCCTGTCAAAACGGCCTAAGATTACTTCAAATGAGTGAAAAAAATGGATTTCCTGAGCTTAATTTTCCTTTCCATGCCAAGTCACCGCATTTTTTTCTGGATAACAGTTTAATATTTATGATTAAAACGATAGTTAACGCAAATGTCTTCGATAAAATCACTATTTAACCCATTATAATTCAATAAACCGTGTTAAAAAGAGGAATGCAATATAATAAATATGCCAACCGCTCAAACGATTGTATAGCATGTCTGTTATTTCTAAAATCCACTACAAAATGGAACCGAACACAATGTTCGGTACTACGCAGGAGACTCCCCCGGGCTTTGGTTCAGAAATGTCGTTTATCAAAGTCGAAAATCGGCGAACCTGACACAAGTTGTTAGTCTTTCTTAAACTAACTATTTGTTTATGGTCTATTCATGACAAGACTCTAAGTAGGTACGTAATTGGGAAAGCGCTGCGGTTGAGCACGAATATAAAATTGAATTATACTAGGGATTGTTAAATAAAATACAATTTATGGGTATGGTAATGAGGTACCTACTACCTTGAATATTTATATTGTAAGTACAGGATACGCTTTTAATAAAGATGGAGAAATAATAATATCACGAACCGACCGCAATCATACTTTTATTTGAAACTTGATTTTTTTATGTGAAACTTTTATTAGATCGTCTCAAACTTTTTGGTCTGTGTGTTGCATGTCGCGTGACGGTCGGCCGCGGAGTAGGGATAAAGTGAAAGGCTATCGCCAGAGCAGCCAAGGCCAATATGTTTTACTTTTACCGTGGTTTCATAAAACCACACAAGGGTTTTTATTATTGGCAGTCATTTTTTTCTAATTTATAAATGTCGTTCATATGCCAACACTAATCGGATATCTACTGGTAGATTTTTAAAAATAATTATAGTGCTAGATATAGGTATAACTAGAGATACCAAAATACTGATATACAGATTGACCAAGGGGTTATCTACCTCTGGGCAAACTAAAATTAATAAGTCATTATCTCATAATAAGTATCATCACAACTCTACCGTGGAGTTCGCGTGGTAGAGACTTGGTAGCGACGTATACTTTATCCATCAATCATATCCATCAAATCAAGCCGATTTAATATATAAATATTACAATAATTATACCTTACACAGAAGTATATAACGAAAGAACCTGTTATTTTTTTTAAAGAAATATAGCCCGTCACTTTGAATTATTCCTTTGTCGTGGGTGCGTTTTCAAACACATTGTCTGTCATTTATTTACAAAGATAATTATAACTTATTCATACGAAACACATGAATTATGAAGAACAAGGCAAGACGATCAATTAGATCAGGCAATTATTGCGGGGTAGGCAAAATTCTCTGCCTACCCCGCAATTGATCTGGCGTAGTGACAAAGATACCTATTTCTAACATCACGTCAGATCCATAGATATTAGACCGATTTATGAAAATGCAACATAGAAATCACAAGAACTGTATACAACACAGTAAACAGTATAATTAGCTTGGCGCGTTGGGAGCTTAACTAGCTAATAGAGTAATTGATTACAACTAGACAGTGCGAGAACCTGGTTAATTAATGCGCCGTTGACATGCCCACCTATAATTTGTATTGAGAATTAAAACTTTGAGTAGCCTCTCTTTAAAAGTAAATAGTTTGATTTTTTACGCCTTATGATATGTGAACTGAAAGGGTTTCTTTTTTTTTTTTTAAACATGGGCTACGTTACGTACACTAGGATTTATTCCTGTGTCGTGGGTGCGTTTACAAACATGTAAATTCACATACACAAATACCCAGACCGGAACAAATAATTGTGGATCATACAAAGACTTGTCCCGTGCGGGAATCGAACCCGCGACTATTAAACACAGTGGGAGGAGCGGCTTAAGCTCTTAACCAATGCGCTAAATTGGTTTAGGTGAAAATTTAATCAAACCTTTTGATCTCTTGATATCTTCTACCCGGGCACGGAAGTTTCACGGACTCTCAAAACCTTAAAGTTTCGCAAAAGTTTTTCAGGATGGATATATGGATGTTTGTTACTCTTTTACGCAAATCTACTAAACGGATTTTGATGAAACTTTACAGTAATATAGCTTATTAATTAGAATGACGTGAAGGCTATAATTTGTAAAGATAAATACGCAGACGAAGTGTCTGGCGACCGCTACTCAGGAAGAAACTGACTTTTATTATCGCTTTTATTTTATTTGGCTTGAGTATTGGTATGCAATGTAAATTACTTTTGTTCGCCCTTAATATGTTTGTGTGATTGGGTAACAAACTTCCAAACATACAAACTTTCACATTTATAAAATTAGTAAGATTTGTGCCGTGTCTTTTTATTGAATACTCTACCACGTTCGCAGGTTAAAATAGAAATACAATCTTACGTATTTTTTAAGTTTTAATAATTTTTCTTTATTGTGTAAATTAATAAATAAATAGAGCACACCATGACCAAAAAGACTGTGTCTTATCTGAAGGACAAGTCAAGAGTCTCCGTGACCGGCGAGCGTGTGTGAGACTAACTGTGAGAGTGGAGGAAGCCAGAGAGGTCTGTAAGGAGAGAACCTGTTCGAACTCTGTACTCTCTGCCAACCCCGCAAGGGAACTGGCGTGATGATATAGATAGATAGATAGAGCATGCAACAAAGTACATAATTTAACAGTCTGACTATTGTGACTACACTTCGACTGTTCTGAAAGAGATGTCAGTCCTATGTTGGCCGCAGGTTTTTGATGTTATGAGATATACCACCCGCGCCCTAAGTACCTCCTGTAATTGAGTCTGGTTCTGGCGACTACATAAGATAGATTCGTCCCGTAATCCTTGAGGGTTTCACGAGATTTCATGAGGTTGTGTAACAGTTACCCACTTAGCCATCCTGACTAAGGCTTGAATTACAGAACGAAAATCAGTGGTAAATCAAGTTTTAAAACTAACATTTTCGTACAAATATCAGTTTTAAAACTTGATTTACGACTCTTTTATTTTTGTAATACGGATCGAAATGGCTTACTGTAGATAGGAAAAAGTTTAATAAATTACTTTTAGCTAATTACTTTTTTAGAAAAATACTTTTAGCAGACCATATGTATAAAATAGACTTTGCGCTTATCAGTCATAAATCTTCCGCGACGACTTAGTTTAGTGGCTAGAGTTTAGGCCGCTTAATTCACTATCCCGGTAACGGTCAACAAATTTATGTGTAAACGATACATATTTGTTCTGGCATTCTCAGGAGTTCAAATTTAGTGTAGAGCTATGTACTCGTATTTAATAATCAGATTTCAGATAAAGAGTATAACGGTAGGGAGAAGAGTATAATACAAGACATAAAATTTGCGAGACGGTGTTTATTTATCTATTTTTTTTACATATGCTAATAGCATCTAAAGCTGACCTTCATTGTTATAGACGGGCTATATGCATATCGAGGTTATTTCATTTTCGCTATTTTGTCACTGATGGCGGTAGTGAGCTTCCACGGAACTAGTGTGTGTCGTCATGTGAGATATTGGGTAACATTACATTCTTGTATTTTGTTCATTACATTTGGTGGCAGGTTTTAAGTTGGAACAAGAAATGGCTGTCATTTTCCAAAGAACAACCACGGGTTAAAGAGGTCAGTGGTTTCATGTAACGATTTTTGACACGTCACTAAGATCGTAAAAATTAAATCACGCCGTTTTACATAATTGTCGTGACTTACTAACCTACATACTAAATTCTATTATTAGGTTTCCATATCGATGTGGTCTAGAAAGCTACTGTTCATTAAATTAGCCGGGTCAAAAACTAATATATCAATATAAATCTAGTATTCGTTCTGTGACAAGTGCTGTGGGACAAACTATGATGAAGTAGTTCTGAGTAGTGCGTTAGAAGACATCATTCCCGTTGACATTTTTTTTTTATTTTGCATATTTTTTTTATATATTATCATCCAGTGCGAGATTAACGATACTTTTAATAATTGTGGTCATTAAATAAACCTATATTAGTAAATTTAAATTTGGCAAATAATATTACACGCAGTCCGTCTATTTATCTATTAAACCATGCTCATTTTCAGATATTTCTTCAACAATGATTGTTTTTAAAAATATGTAGTATCGTAGGCGTTTGATATGGGCAAATCCGTACGGTTTAATTATCATTTTTATAAAGGAATACGAGCGAGGACTTACTAAAGTCATAAAAGATATAAAATAGAAAAATATTCAAATTTTATCACAGGTTACAAATCAAAAATTAACCGCGATAAAATCCAAAAAATACTTTTGTTTCATGTGTGATATTCGCGTAAATCTAACAACTCCATATCGTATAGGACGTTTTATATTTTAGCTGGCAGTACACGCGTACGTCCAAAGTGATGTCTTTATTTCATATAAAAAGAACTCAATAAGCATTCAGTTCACGGATGAGGGGTAGCGACGAGTGGGACCCCGAGTCAGAATTAAGTGTGATTTATTAGTTTTACGAGCCAGTGTTGCCTCGGTCCGGCTTATTTGCGTGAGTGAGCTCTGTTTTATGATATGGCAAGTATTGACTGATGTTATTCTTTACTGTCATCGTAATTTCTTTTTAAGTACGTTAGGTGGGTATTTAAATTGCGTAATATTTGGCGTGATAGATGCGGTTAGGTCAATGTAAATATATTTAATAAGTAGGTCAACGGTAGTGTTGTATTAATAGGTTCCTTGTCTGGTGAATCACACATATTTACCTATCATGAACTTGGGTACTTACCTACGCCAGATTCCGGCATGTTATACTATAGTAATTACTTTTAAACTAGTAATGGCTTTTGCTTTTGGGTCGTAGCTCTAATTAAGTTCGTTGAGATCTAAGATCATCTGTACACGTGGGTGTATACAATAATACACCTCTGCCACCTCCACTTGGGATGTAGGCGTAACGATAGGCGAACAGATTTCGAAGTTTCTCAAAG
This sequence comes from Phalera bucephala, assembly GCA_905147815.2. Classification (NCBI taxonomy): domain Eukaryota; kingdom Metazoa; phylum Arthropoda; class Insecta; order Lepidoptera; family Notodontidae; genus Phalera; species Phalera bucephala. The sequence goes on from LR990612.1 coordinate 20,899,876, forward strand.
TGATTAATAATTACATAAGTGTTGACTTTGTTTATCAATTACGTGCGATTTTTTTATCCTTTGTGATTATGAAACTACGAAAGACTTGATTAAAGATTTTTGGTTAACTAAAACATCATATAACCTAATGAATACTAGTTTCAATTTCATTCTTTTGTAAATAATGCAACGATACCTTGTTAAATGAATTGCTGAAATTGTAAGCATTTATGTAGCTACAAAAATTGATTAAGGATTTTGTGAGTACTCGGATACCTTCTTACCTTTAAATGTTATATCAATTCAGCCGGGGATGGAATGAGTGGTAAATGAAAGCGATTGCTCTTCATCATACAAATGCTTTTTTATCAAAATTTCGACAACGATCGGACCGTGTTCACGGTATAATAATGATGGGCACGCGACCCAACGAATTAACGTCGGGCGAATGAAACATGCCCTTATTTTTATTTATAAGGCTCGTCCAGATTTTTGGCTGTCAACATTTAAACGATGAAATGATGAAGACTTGGTCTTGCGGTTAAGGAGTAAGGTGGTCCACTTGGATCAAAGAGTCATGGGTCCGATCGCAGCACGGGATAAATCTTTTTGTGACCAACAAATTTCTGTTTAGGTCTGAGTGTTTGAGAATTTCATGTTTGGCAACTCACTAACGGCACGGAAATAATTCCTAGTGGGCTTAGTTAAACAAAAATAAGGAAGATACTTGAGAATGAACGACAAATCTTTATGATGACTCTCAAATATTTGTGTCGGTTTGGGTGTTTATTTTCCAGAGCAATCATGGCACGCGAATAATTACGAGTGCTAACTTACAAAAATATATATAATATACTTGGAAATGATAACAAAAAATATGTACTTGGAAATTTGATATACCTGGCGGTCTGGCATAGTACTTTTTAGATTATAACACAAATTTATGCAATTTGTCTGCTTTGCTGCAGGTTCGTTGATGTCTTGTCGATGTACTAACTAATAGTGTAGCTGGTGATCTCTAGGTCCTGGGTAGGAATCTTAGAACGAAAAAAGTGTTATTTCTTTCGAAGAATTTTCAATAGCAATCCGGAGACAGGAATTCTATGCCTTCAGAGAAAGGTGATACAACTCGAGTTATAGCACTTTTGATATTTTTGCACACTATGCTTCAGAAGAAATACCCATTTTTAAATAACTTTTTACACACCAAATACTTAAATAACTTTTGATTTTGATTATATCAATAAGCTCAAAAAAAAAATTCATTATAAGCCTTAGGAACATGTGAATCAGACTGAAAAATAGCAGGTTTTTTTCTGATGCATAATGTGCAAAAAAAGTGCCATAACTCGAGTTGAACCTTTCACTGAAGGTGATCGTAAAGCGCATTATTTGCCACTAGACCAACGAGGCAGGCAGAGGCAGAGAATCCAAATGAAGTAAATATATGATCAATATAATCATTATTGCAATGTCCTTATTAAATTCTAGTGGGGTTTCACTTTTTACAACTACAAAAATTAAAAACTGGGACAATTTTTAAATTAAATTTTCTTTTACTTACTATATCATCACGCCAGATCCGTTGCGGGGTAGGCAGAGAGTACATAATTCCAACAGGTTCTTTACTTACATACCTCTCTGGTTTCCTCCACTCTCATAGTTCGCCTCATACACGCTCGCCGGTTAGGGAGACTCTTGACTTGTCCTTCAGATAAGACTCGCTCTATTTCACATCATTTCACTTACAAGGTAGATCAATATTTGTTAGGACGTAATCTCTTGAAACATTAGCATCATATATAGTAATCGGTAAGAACATGAGTTAAATGGATCGCACGTAAATTTATAACGACAAAATCACGGCAATTCCCTTCGGTTACTCGCAGTAGCTAATTTATCTGCATAAAAGAATTTTCCGGCGTAAAACTACGTTAGTCCCTGCCTCACCTACCCGCTCTTTAGACGATTACCATAATTTACTGAAAATTTCAGAAATGTGAAATGACATTTAGCATGTGTATTTAGGACATTCAATTGTTTTCCTGACCTCTTTTATTAGGCTTAGAAAGGACATAGGATGGTAGCGGAGGTAGATACTATGACGTAATTGTGTAAGATTAAATTTAATAAATTTTTTTTAGAACCCTAAAACCATTTTGTGTGTGTATGTGTGTGTGTGTATCTATTAATGTATAATGTTCTTCTTCTGGGGCCTCTCCAACTAGTGAGGGTTGGCAATCAATTTTTTAAAATTCGTCTTTATCCTGTGCGGCACCGAAGAGTTGTGCCACGCTAGCAATTCCTGTCCACTCCCAGATGTTACGAAATCACGACTGCTTTCTGCGACCTACACGCCTTGTACCGGCAACTTTGCCCATCATAATGGCCCTTAAAAGATAATTTCTATCGTGCCTGAGCACCTGGCCGAGGTATGCAATATTTCTTCTTTTTATGATGGTCATAAAGTTCCGTTCTTGAGTGGCTTGTTCCAGAACTTCTTGGTTGGTGACTTTTTGAGTCCAACTTATTCTCAGCATTCACCTGTATGTCCACATTTCGAATGCTTTAATACGTTTCTTGAGTTTCTCCTTAATTGACCACGACTCACATCCGTACATCTGGCACACAATTCAAATTGTGTGCCAGATGTAACAGTGAAGAAGACCTAAATTGATGTTTAAGCTCCGGTTGCAAAGCACGACTCGGTTAGTATTGAAGGGAGTTCACACAATTTTTATGCGGCTCTTGGTCTCTAGATTAATGCCCATTGTTCTGTTAGCCATGTGCCTAAATATTTGTATTTACCTTTTATTTACGTTCCACCCTTTGCCCTGAAACCCTGAGGTCGAAGTTAGTGTTGGAGTTTTTGGAGATCACCATGAGCTTAGTTTTTTTAATATTCATCCTCAGACCGGCTCTCTCGCTATACTCATTTACTCTATCGACTACTATTTGGAGGTCTGCCGCAGATGACGCTGTTAGGACGGTATCACGAGCATATCCAATGTTGTTAATGATACAGCCCAATGGCTGTATCATTAAAAAAATGACTGTGGTGTCAACATCAATATGTGGACACCACAGTCAAGGTCTTCTAGTGCTTCAGTCATTATTGTCTCTGAGTATAAGTTGAACAGAGTAGGTGACAAAATGCAACCCTGTCGAACTCCTCTCTTTTTCTCTACTTCCTAAGTGCTCTCCCCGTCAACTTAAATAGAAGCCCGTTGTTTCTAGTACAGATTTTGAACAATGTGTATATCCGTGCCGTCTAACCCGATTGTGTTTAGGATTTGAATAAGTCGGTCATGGAGAACCCTAACAAACGATTTTTCGTAGTATTTTTTTCGTAGTTTTTATTCTATAAAACTGAGAAGTATGCATATCTCTGCACTTTTGTATCAAATCTTGTAACGCAAACAAAGTCTCTCATTCCAACTCCAGACCGGAATCCAAATTGATTTTCTCCAAACTGTTCATCACATTTTCCTCTGATTCGTTCGTGTATCGACTGTAAGGAAAAGTTTCAGAACTTGACTCATTAAACTTATAATTCGGTACTCTTCACTTTTCTTAGCGAACACTTTCCAAAATTGAGTTATCTATTGATATACTAGGACCATTCATATCAGTAGCACTTAACGACTGGTAAATATTTGGGAGTCATCTGAAAACATGTTCTTAATATTGTTGCCATACTTCCTTTTTTTCTTTCAGGATCAAGAATTGGAAAGTTGTTCTCATCCACTAATTAGAAGATGGGGCGTTTAGGACCAACCATAGCTTTTATTTCTTTATGTACATTAAAAGAGTCATGTTTCTTGTGACGACGAGCAAATCTTACCTTTCATCATATCTCCTCGTTTAGTTTATATTGTGACAAATCTTTATGCTTGTAGGATCGTCTTTCTTCCATAAATTGGTATATTCTAGCTGTCATACAAGTTTGTTTTGGCGTCTAATTATACGGTTTTAAGCACTTTGCATGAATGTCCTGAACCTTATTCCTGAAATATAGGCAAGTATCTTCAATAGAAATAATAGGATCTTGCTTTTGAATCACAGCTCATTCGTTAATATCATCCGACACTGTCGATCTGATATTCGGACCGCACAACTTCCTTATGTCGATTTCTGGTTGTCGCTTTTTCCTAATTTTCCTAATCACACTGTGGGTGAGTTTACTAACAGGAAAATTCACATACACAAACACGCAGACCGAAACCAATAATTGTGGATCACACAAAGATTATTCCCGTGCGGGAATCGAACCCGCGACTATTAGACACAGTGGGCGGAGCGGCTTAAGCTCTTAACCACTGCACTAAACTTCCGTCAAATACGTAGGAGTTTATCACGGTTTATTTTTGATTTTTAGTTCCCGAAGTTTCGAGTGCTTTGCAGCACCCATGGTCACGGGAGGGACCGTGGGTGCTGCGCGCCGCGATATGAATAACCGAATAAACCGCGATAAAATCCGTAAAATAGTTTTATTTCATGTGTAATATTCGCGTAAATCTAAGAACTCAGTAGTATATCTTTTTAATTAACATGATTGCAGTTTAGATACAGTATCAAAATCGTACATTTTATTAAGAATATATTAGTTAGACAACTTCTGTAGACTCTTTTTTTATATAAAACGTAGGAATTATTCCTGTGTGGTGCATTTAAAAACTTGAAATCGACATACACAAACGCCTAGAGCGAAATAAATATTACAATATTGGTCACATAATGATTTGTCCTGTGTGAGGATCGAACCCGTCACTAATTCATCTTGTTGGTGGAGCGGCTTAGCTCTTAATCACTGGACCAAACCGTCGGTCCGATAGGTGATTGCGTGATGCGTGTTTTAATGAGTTCTTTTGTCCTTATAGTCTATTCAGGGAAGGAATGTTTGCATGACATATCCATAGAACGTTTTCATTTTTTTTTAATACGTATTACTAACATTTTTGCACAGTAAAATTTAAATTTATCGACAAAATGTTTTTTTAAAAAAAAAACACCGTCACGCCTATATTCCCCAGCGGGGGTGGCAGAGGTGTACTGAGTACACCCACGTTTTGCCGACGATGTTAGGTCCCATGTAGTAGGGGGCGAGCCTATTGCCATATACCGGGCACAATTCCAGACTCCGGACTCGTATTGGGAAGTTTTCGTTAGAAAAACTACATTTGTCCGACCTAGGATTTGAACCCAGGACCTCGTGCTCACAAAGCGATGCGCTTTGCCACAAGACCAACGAGGCAGTCAATGTTTTTATTTTTTTTATTATTATTATTATTCTGCTCTATATACAGATACTGTGATCTAAAATAATTGAGTGGATCAGTGTTGAAAATTAATAATCGTCTAATTATTCTGAATTTCACTATAACACGCGGGCAAGATTTCTTTCTTCTTTTTTTCATAATTATGTTTTAAAGTACTCGTAATTTGGTTTTTTATTTAATATAAATATTCTTTCAATTAACTTATTTTTAATGTGAATATTTTAGTGTATTTTAGTATCATTCTAAATATCAAGTAAATCGTCTATAAATAAAGTACCATTGACGTCAGACAGCCAATGATACCTTTTTATTATTTGTTAACTCTCCGCAACCGAATCAAAAAAACAGGTAAGGAACTATATTTTCCAACGAAGTGTTTACTATAATTTGTCCTGTACCTCCAAATACGCATTGACAAAGAATCGTTACTTGGAAAAGTGACTAAGGGCCTACGAGTAAATTGCTGGTTAGTTAAGTGCAAATTTAATAATCGGATAGGGCTACTTTGAGGTGGTGAAATTCGTATAAAGACTTGCAACTTAAATTGTCGATAAGTCTACTTTAGACTTTACTCGAAGGTGACGAAAGAGGCCCAAATTCTAAAAATTTGACAATAATACATTAAAATTTGATAAGGATAGTACAATAATTTTCGTCATATATGATAAAATAAAATTTGGCCAGAGTATAATACAATAAAATTTGGCAAATATAATACCCTAGCACCGTGCACGGAGTATAACTATACTGGTTAACTAGCAAACGGCAATGGATCGCTCTGAGCTAGTGCTCGTGGGCACGACATGACCACGAACGTGTTGAATCCCCTTGCAAGCTACGCATCGTTGATGACTATGATTCAAATTTAATATATTCTATAAAGATGTTATTGTTTTTTGTTTTTGTTTTTTTTTAAAAACGTAGCCCCACGCTAGGATTTATTCCTGTGTCGTGGGTGCGTTTACAAACATGAAAATTCACAAACAAATACCCAGACCGGAACAAATAATTGTGGATCACACAAAGATTTGTCCCGTGCGGGAATCGAACCCGTGACTATTCGACAGAGTCGGCGGAGCCGCTCAAGCTCTTAACTACTGCGCTAAATCGTCTCGGTCTTACCACCGAAGGTTTTAAGATATTCTTCTTATCCGATAAAGGATCGAATATTATTTTTGATTTTGATTTTGTGGGTGCCTACCTATTACATATCCTTCCTAATAAAAATTAATCAAATACTTCGAACACGTGGTCCGACGAGAACCAAACCACTCGAAAACACGAATACTTGTAGACCATATGGAAGGGAAGTGTAGAGGAAGAACACCAACCAAGCCGACATACGTTATGAAAGAGACCACAAGCACCAGTACCCCAGCCGCCATCAAACATGCCGAAAAGCCTGGATCCAGGCTTTTCGGAGGCTGGTGCAAAAACTTAAGTGTAGAGAATAGAATATATGTGATTCTAAAGTGAAATATAAGATTAATTAAATTTATTTCAGTTATTTAATTTAATAGGAATATGCTAATAATTACCTAAGTGACATATACAGCATAGTACTGCAAGCAAACTCTTTGCTCAGGTATTTTAGACTCTGCTTGATAGTAGGTGAACCTGTCATTGTTCTTGAACATATTTATACGACTCTAGACTTTTTAGGTTTCCGCGGTGTTTTCCTTTATGTTAGTGAGTGATACAGACACCTAGGTTTACAATATTGTGAGATTTAGGTTTTTGACTAAGACCTTCTTCTTCTGATTACCAATGTTCTATTACCCAAAATATTGTGCCGTGACTGGGCTACATAATTCATACCTACGCACAGTTTTCACAAAATAAATCAATTCTGAACAGTCTATTTAACCATAGGAAAATTGTTTCAAGGTCTTGGTTATGGAAGTTAGTTATGTTATTATTGAAGCAATTAAAATATTATGGAAAGGAATTATTAGTATTAGTATGATTGTTATTATTCCGTTAACTAATATTATTATTTTAATTAGTTAAATTATTCTAGTAAGGTATTACTAGAATAAGTCTTAGCTTAAATATTATGATCTAATTTGTTAAACGTGCTAATAATAGTCAACAGATTAGATCATAATATTTAAACTTGTTATTAGCGGATACATCGACTATAGTATTTATTAATATAGTCTATTTGCCTAGTTTTACATGCTTCGGTAATAATACGGACCTTCTTTCTATTGGCATTACAATAAAGATTAATAGAGATTTTACTGACAAGGAGTAAGTATATGAATTGAAGGAATTAAGGTTTATTCCACTCAATTATAAAGCTAATGTTTGCAAAACATGAACGTCCATGCATTTTTTAACTTTGCTCCAAATTAATTGTCGAACATGTAAATTTTACAACGTAACCCTCTTGTGTTAGACTTCGTATTGAGAAGTACTATATACCCTGATAGTGTTCAGGGTCTGATGTTGAAGCCGAAAGGTGATCAATGGAACCACACAAGTATTGAATATAACCTCGCCGTGTTTGGGCTCGTTGGATTTGTCTCGACTAGTACTTAACACCCGGATGATATCCAGGGTCTGATGATAGAGCCTGAGGGTGGCCAATGGAACTTACCCAATTATTCAACATAACCCCGCTATGTTTGGGCTCATTGAATTTGTCTTGACGAGTTTTGTAAACATGGATGGTGTCCAGGGTCTGATGATGGAGCCGGAGGGTGACCAACAGAACTACCCAATTACTCAATATAACCCCGCCGTTTTTGGGCTCTGTCTTGACCAGTTATGTAGACCCGGATGATGTCCAGGGTCTGATAATGGAGCCGGAGTGCGACCAACGGAACTACTCGATATACCCCCGTCGTGTTTGGGGTTATTGGATTTGTCTTAATAGGTTTTGTAGACACAGATGATGTCCAGGGTCTGATGATGGAGCCAGCGGGTGGCCAACAAAACTACTCAATATAACCCCGAATTCTTAAGCTCCTTACATTTGTCTTGACAAGAACCATAAAACTTGTCGGTCTCCGTTGTTTTTGCTATAAAAGCTTGTTATTAAAAAGATCGTTTTAATTTAAAACTATAAAAGGGAATTCCCCTGCTGGGTAGGTAGAGAGTACAGAGTTCCAACAGGTTCTTTCCTTACAGACCTCTCTGGCCTTCTTTCTACAAGATAAAATGTTTAATTGTTGTTGATTAAACTTTCCGTTTAATTTATTTGTCTCGATTAACTACTCACATTTTAATTTACTAGTTACAACGTACAGTAGTATAGTTATAATAACATTCTGTATCATTCTGCATTAAAAGTACTGTTGGAATTCTGTACTCTCTGCCTACCCTGCAAAGGAACTGGCGTGATGATATAGATAGATAGATAGATTAATAGATTAGGGACTTTTTGTAACTATTATTTTCGCTGAATAAAGAAGCAAAGATATTTTTAGGTATTCAGTAAACATTTTCTTTAAGCGACTGTTATAGTGTTAAGATAAGCAGTGGGTGGGACCGTTCAGAGATCGTGATACGAATTTTATATTATGTGACAACGAGATGAAAATACTAAGCAGTGTACCTTCACTGAAGCAGTCTTTGTCATATTATTTACTGCTTTACATAAAAAGTAATTTGTATTAATTATTTTATGTTTCAACCAGCTATGTCTTATCCCCCAATCTACTAACACTCGTTTAGTTAGTAGAAATGTGTGAATATGTCGCTTCAACATAGATACGTACCTATAACTAAAACTAATGTGTGAAGTGCGAGACTTTGGCCATTTTCTGTAGAGCTTGCGAGAATTATGGTCTGAATAACCTTCGTCTGGCTAAAGGCATGAAACCTAACTGTTAGGCGTTTGTAGGGCATACTGAATATTTTATATTTGCACAACTAATCGATCATACAGTCGAAAGGGTTTGGAGAAACATTAGAGTACCTAATGGTCACAGCTTCAATGGGATACACTAACGTATTTTTGTAATGTCAGCTTATTTAATACAATAATAATAATAATAATAAATCGGCCTATACTGCCCATAGCTGGGCAAAAGCAAGGTAAGGTAATATTACAAATCAAGGTAAGAGGGATTAGGTTATACTCCAACACGCGGACCCAGTGCGGATTAGTGGAGGCAGGTTTGTGGCCAAGTTGGAACTTATCAAGCCGCCTATAACGCTTTCAACTTGACTTAACGACTAATACATTAAGTGGTAACCGGAAACCACGGCTCAACGTTCCTTCCAAAGTATAGAGACGCTTGAAGATGAAAAATCCACAAACGGCCACCCGTCTTTGATCGACCGAGACGAACGGTCACACAGCGCTACGAGCTCCTTAACTTATTTAATACTAATAATTAAGTAGGTACCGCAGGTAACTTGGATGTATTATTAACAAAATTATTATGCCTATAAATGACACCGCGACCTCGCTTGCGCCCCGGCCTCGCTTCTATTTCTAACCAAGTCAAGCTTCGAAGGACGTTTCTGGCTCACAATATCTGATTTAAATGCAAATACGGTTATTTCTGCAATGTGCATACTATATAACTTTTATTCTTTATATCCGTGTACAGGGGTTGTGATGAAAATATTGAATACGTTTTAGAAATTTCAGATTTTAAAGTTTATAGAATTTGGGAAATGGGCCATCAGCGCCGAATGCTCGTTCGAATGTATAAAGCGAAACAAATAAAAAACGAAATTCTCTGTATTTATTTTCACACGGTGTTGAATATAAAATAGGTTTCTATTTCAATAAATACCTGTTAAAGTTATATCCATCGGATAGGTTTTTGTCACTATTTCTATGACAAGTGCCTATTTACTATCCACCACTTGGAACTCAAAGATTAAGACTCAGGTAAAGTTGGTTATATATTATATCGCTAGGCAATAACTATCTTTTCATACAAATTTACTTTGGTTAAATAAATGCTCTGAAATATAATCACATCTAAGACAAAAAGGCCCTCCATTTTGCTCGTATTACAAATTAGTATTATTTATGTTCAGTAGCTTTGACATCAACGAGGGATTTCAAATAATGTTGTAAACCATTTTTACTTTACTCACATAATATTTAGTTTTCTACAAGATTTGATGCTTGTAAATGGACTGCCAGACTAACATATTTAGAATAAATAATTCACAAATCAAATTTATTGCATCTGTAGCTATAGTTCGCAAAAGTAGATACAAACAATATTTTATAAAACTTTTGATGATTTGATTTCTTAATGCGATAGATAAAGTCATTTATCTATTAGCTTTTGCTGTTAAGTTGACAATTTAACCTTCAATTAGGCAGAGTAAAAATATTAAAAAAAAAAAAATTTTTATATATTTACCTTCATAAAAGATTATTGAATCGAGTAAAAAAATAATAAAAAGGCTAGATTTTGGGAAAAACACTTTAGGCTAAGCAGTCACTAAACTAGGCTAAACTTGGCAATTTCCAGTATACTGAACGCACTATAAATATATACTGGACATTGCCCACTTTAGCTTAAAGTGACTGCTGAAAGTAATGTCCTGTATACTAAACATTGTCAAATAAAGGTTTGGACTATTTATATTATCTATTATTTTGTTTAATATTATGGGCTAAGTCATGGAAAGCGTATAAAAATGTTATATATTTATTACCAGTTTATGCTCACGACTTCATCCGCGTTGAGTTTAGACAGGAACCTAACATTTTTTCGGCATACGGCATAAAAAGTATCCTATGTGTTAATCTAGGTAATAAACTATCTGTGTGCCAATTTCATCCAAATCCCTTCAACCGTTTTTGAGTGATTGAGTAACACACCCAAGCATCTAAACATACAAACTTTCACATTTATATGTGACAGTTATTTATTTATTCATATAAGGCTTCATCTTCCTTACACTTATTAAGATCAACGCCAGTCATAAAATACCAACTAAGATCAACATCGGTCATACCTACGTAATGCTTATCAGGGACATAATAACGACAGTCGGTGGATATCACAATTCTTTAGACCAAAAAAAATCAAGTAAGATAGCAACCTGAGTAGTATAGCTAGTAAGTAAAATGGACATGGAAACTTTTATTTCATCCTCTGTCACGTTCATTGAGTGTCCGGAATCTGTGTTATCTGCGGGCATGTCAAATACAATATCAAAATTGAATACTCATTATTCAATTTTGATATTGTATTTGCGTTATGTTGAAATTTCTCCTTTTTCAAATTATAACACATAGTTTTTCGCTTCTTTGATGGCACATTTCTCGTGTGAATATGGGTAAAGAACCCATTGACTAGTTGACCCGGTTTTTGCAACAGTAATCTCGAGTGTCGAGTCTTTTGGTTATAGGTAGATAGTATAGACCATATGGACGACAGGGTTAGTAGGGTTTCACCTTAAAACCTATGCAAAATTACCTAGCTGGCGGATAGCAAAGTTGTCTCATAATTGATGTAAATGCTGAAAAGGAAGGCTCACTGCCGGGTGTTGCAAAAAAAGGAATTTAGTTCCTCAGGACTATCGGATCATAGTCATGAACCAGTGACGGTATGACCGATTCTTTGGATATCTTTGCAGTTAAGGTGCGGAAGACCTAAACAGGTCTTTTGTCATGGAGTCGCCTTTTATAGCAGATACTGAGGCTCCTAAACCTCCAAGGATGATTATTTATTTATTATAGACCGTGTCTTAGCTGAAGGGCAAGTCAAGAGTCTCCGTAACCGGCGAGTGTGTATGAGACGAACTATGATAGTGGAGGAAGCTGATTATTACTATCTGAATTCTAATTCAAGGCGCTTTGCTTGACATAAACATATGTCAAAAAATATTAAACTGGTCCCTTGTATGTTAAGCAAGGTCCAGTATACTGAACATAAAAATATCATACCACATTAGCGCAAATTAGGCAAAGGACTATATAATGGACAATGAAGTTTTATAAAGTATACCTCGAAGTTTATGTGTGATATTATACCGTACATATTATGCATTTATGTATTGTGGAATATACTGTAGGAATATCAGCAAATGTTTTTTTTTAAAAAGAAAGAAATAGTCGTGACCTCCCCAAAGCGGTTATCATACCTTCATCCTCCGAGATATTGTGGTGATGACTGCTTGGCCAAATGCAAGTACACAGCAATGACGAATTTTTATGTAATAGTGTAATAAATGCATTATATGGCAAACTATTTGGCAAACAAATTTTGCTATAGATCTTTTTAAGTCTTATGCCCAGTATACTACCCACTGTCAAATTAATTATGAAAATAGTTCAAAACAGATTTGTAGTTAAGCTTGATGTTAAATATAGTTTTGAAAAAAAAAAACAATTTTTAATTGTTATATATTTGATTTTTTTTTTTAATCTGTCTTCATCCAGTACATATCGGTATGACATATTTGGATATAATATAAAAATAACTGAATATTTAAGCTCATTATGATTAACGTTACACAACATTAGGCTGAATTTGAAATACATAGTATCATATATTTTTTTAATAATAATCTTGTTCTATTCTATGAGGTTTACAAAATGGTTATCATTAATTCAGATGAATCGACTGAATTTAAATTTTAATTAACAATACTCGCCTCCACGATTGCTCTACAACATCTGGACAAGTTATATTGTCAAGAAACAGATGAGCAATACCATTTAAAAGTACATTATTTATTTAAAAGTTATACTTTGACACTTTTGTATAATATAAACGTGAAATTTATTGGAAAACTTTAAAAGGCCTACGTCTCGTAAACACTTAAGTAAATACTAGACTATTAGTTGCTCACTAAAAAAATATTTCTTTTAGAAAACCTTCGCAAGATTGTAATGAAACGGGATTGAAACAGGGGTGGAAACTTTCCCACCATGTTCTGTTTACGCTTTGAAAAGTCGTAAACTAATCCCAAGTCGGTGAAAGTCTCTAATTTACTTTATGTCTTTTTCGTGACAATCAGTCAGTTATCGATCGTTCCAGCGGCGGTCTTGCATCGCTCGCTATCATAAATATTGGACTTATGAGACATAAATTACACTTGAACTTGCCGTGGTTTAATACCAAGTAAGTATGCTACGAGGTTAGAAAAAAAACTAGGCCTCGACCTGTGAAAGAGCGTGTTATGCATTAATCATAATTGTAATAATTAATTTATTTGGTTTCGCGTGGGCGGTATTTCAATATTGTGGGCCTCCCTCCCCCCTGTTTATATATTTATAATAATATACATATATTTTACAACAAAGAAAAATAAATCTTTTCATTCAGATAGTTACTAGGCGCTGTTATAATACTAGGAATGGTCAAAATAAATCAGTATTAATTGTCAAAAAAGCACAAATCTGTTATAAGGTACTGTGTTCAATTTTATAAGAAAATTCAATTTGATGTCACTAATTATAGTGAAAATAAATTAAACAAGCACATACCTTGTTCACTTCCTACACTTAATAATGTATACAGAATATATAATAATAGAGTGTATAAATAAGATATATAATAATAGAGTCGTTGCTCCGTTTTTAACGATTCATAAGCGTTTTAATTATTCACATGATGACTCTGGTTTTTCTCATAAAGTAAGCCACACAAACCTACGCAAACATAAAGATCAAAAAACGACAGTAACACAAATAACAAAAATCTAAAGAGATCATGTAAGCGCCGAATACGTAGGTGTTTGATTCGGTGGGACTTAATCACAAACATGTGTTGTCTGTAAGTGGGGCATTCGAACTCCACTCATGAAGGATATTTGTAGCGAATAGCTGAATAAATTACGGACTATAATTGATTTTACTTTTTATTATGTTACCGTTTGACTATTGAACGTCAAACACCTCAGTCCTTCTCGTGTTTATGTATACTCTAAAGCCCTTGAAATGCCGGAAAAATAGTTTTATTTTACGATATTGTAAGTTTTGCATCTTCGTTGGTCATATACAAAACGAAGTCGGCCTACTGGACTCTCGGGTCTCAGAGAGGAGCTGTTAGAGCTATATACCCGGTGAAAGTGTTAAAGGGAACCTCTAAACATGGAATGGAAATAAAACTATTTTTTGGATTTTATCGCGTATTTTTTATTGGTCACTGGAGGGACTGCAAATTTAAACCATGAACAACTACTGACCATGGGTGCTGCAAAGCACTCGAAACGTCAAGAACTTAGAAATCCTATTAAAGTTTTTATTTCATGTGTAAAATTCGCATAAATCTAAGCACTCAACTCCTGTACGGCTCACACCGGTTTTGCCGTCAGTTGTCTTATGGTTACCGTTTTAAGTTCATTTAGTGAGTGGTTATGGCTGGTATCTGTAGCTAGAAAAAGAGGCAATATTACCATCACATTGGACATTTTAAATTTGTTAGTGTCAGAAAATATTAAATCACTTTCTTATCATCGTTCATGAATTTTAATACAGAAATCAATTTTGTCGTAATATCTTCAATCATATGAAGTTATAATATTCTAGTTTATTTTCGTAGTTTTTGTAGCAGATCATTAGTATGTTCCGAAACCTAGTTAGGTTTCGGAACATACTAGGTTAGCGTAAAAGCGTAAAAGCTAAATTAGCGTAGGTCCATGTTACTATTTAATTACAGCTACTTATACAGCGTCTTCTGTAGCTCTGCCATTGTTCGGAGAAACGCTATCATAAATGCCTTAAATTATTTATTGGAACACAGATATATTGAACATACTACTACTATAAGAACTTTTAATAAAGTTTAGAGTTTAAAAAAATACGAAGCTACCCCCGTCCTTCGCAAATTATAAGGGCAGAAAATTACTGTGACTTACGTTTATTGCCGTGTTTACTGAGACTCATCAAAACACCACTAAAGTAATAAGAAATTTCCACAGTGGGTATATTTAAATTTGCTTAGCTTAACTAGCGTTGGTAAAAGCACGCTAAAGCGTATCAAAAGTGCTCAAGTCGTCTTGAAACTTAGACCGATCGATACAGAAAAAAAAGGAGTCGAACCGAGTCTCATTTAGGCCGAAGTGAAGGCTAAAGTACTTTTCGCATTCTAGTGACGATATGGAATAGCTCTGTATGTATATAGTTAGTTATTATAATGCATATTTGATACGAGTAAAATGTATGACAAGTTTTTAATTGAGAACTTTAGGCTAAAGCTGGTTTGTGATCATGTGTTAACAACAACTTCCATCATAACCGTCAAATGAATACCTATACCAGTATAGATACCAGTGATATTTTGTGTAACTTGCTAAGCAGTAAACTTAAGCAAGTAGACGCGACTCTACATAATCGCACTTTATACCTTTTCGCTCAAAAGTTAACCATCATTTAAAATGTATGTAATTGTCAAAACAAATGCCAAATCAAATCAAAATCAAGCAATCAGAACGCATAAACGGTTTCGAATAAAAAAAAATTATATGCTTCGCTTTCAAAGTCGAGTTGGCAATGAACTTGGCGAGTCGCGGGGGTGTGTCTTGCAGGCTGCAGCACCCAAGGCCGTCTCATCGCATAGCATTGTATTACCCACATCGATTTATTGAGCGGCGCGCGCCGGCCTCTTCGCCTACCCCGCGCCCCTCCCACCCCTTTCCACACTATAAGGCGGTAGAAACAGCTGAGAGGGCCCCGGACAAATTTTAGCCTATGGATTTAAAAAGCGCTTTGATTTTAATAAGCCGTAAATAGTTAAGAGCCACTCGTGG
Organism: Phalera bucephala; assembly: GCA_905147815.2. Taxonomy (NCBI): domain Eukaryota; kingdom Metazoa; phylum Arthropoda; class Insecta; order Lepidoptera; family Notodontidae; genus Phalera; species Phalera bucephala. The sequence goes on from LR990612.1 coordinate 20,915,817, forward strand.
CTTCTTAAAGACTAATGGTTTTGTTAGTTAAAACTTTTAAAATAATTTGAAAGTTTTATATTTAGGTCAGAAAGTTTAATCAAAGTTTCATTTTTTTAAATCATTGTAATGGAAAAAAAATAATAACAATTAAAAGTCATCTTTGTGCATAAAGGCCCCGTGCATTTTTAATGTCGCAATATTATTGAAATTTATACATTTAATTGACATTGATTATCGAAGAATTGGTTTTATAAAGTTTGTCTAAATAAGTATAACAAACTCGCTAAAATACGTAATTTTGCACTGTGATAGCTATAAGTTGATTTTAGCACCTAATTCAATACGAAAAACTGTGTTTGTCATTATATCAATACTGACATACATATATCATTTCCTATATTTCACACCAACATGTCCTCACATTGTTAATACATTCCAAGAAACCTAATTTAATAAAATCCGGACATACAAAAAAATATATCTACCATAAAAGAGGGTGGTGAAATGTATTCTTAAAGCGGATTACGCGAACTTTTATGGAAAAAGAAAGACATCAAACCGAAAGTCAACGCTGAATAATGAGCTCCTTCATTTTCAAAGGTGAAAAAAATATATATTCGGGCGCCATTACCCGGTCCCGAGACAACGTGGCGGGTGCGGCGGCGCGCCGTACCTCGACCAACTTTAAATGGAATTATTATAACTGCGTGATAAAATCACGGTGAATATTCAAATGCAGAATAAATAAGTTCCTTATATAAGTACCTGAAAACTGGCCTGTTGCCTTCCAAATGTTATAAAGGTTTATTATTTATTACAACGCAACACATTTTTTCAGTTTTTTTTGTTGAAACCAGTTATGCGTTGTAACTGTTTGGTTTCAAATTTTACTTTGAAATTTATGTTGTTAAAGAAGGGTTCTGGCATGATAATATAAATGGATAGATAGATTTATGTGGTTAATAACACTTTGAATATTATAATAGTTACTAAGTCAACTTTCACCCGACAAATTATAGGGTGTGATGTCGTAGAGTCGTCTCTAATTAGATCTTATGTATTCCCCCGGTTGCCGTTTATAAATTTACACAGTATATCAATATTAATATTGAAAATGTTGGTTATAATGTGTCCGTCAGGTCACATTTACCTTACGATAGCGACAAAGCTTTCTTAGCAACCTAAGCAAATAAACAATTTAAATAACCCTATAAAACACGATTATGAATACAATATTCAACATCAAAGATTATTATGTGCTTTTGATTTAAATATTAAAGTCAGTACAAATTGTTTATCAACCGAAAAGGCCAAGGGAATACGTAATATTTGTAGTGGGTTGAAAGTTGGATAGCCCTAATAACGTTGTGCGATTATTTACAAGAGGTCTCCCAACTCGGCCCTATGGGAGGCGAAAATTTAACGTCTCTACATAAGTTAGTAACGACACATTTGGTAAACTTGTAGCGAGAGATGTTCCGTAGGGTTTAGGACGTTAGGCGACACGACAGTCTGCATACAGAATAACCCTAAGTTAATTTAGACCGTGGACTGCTCCTAGGGGATTCCGGCATTGATCCGGACAACCGTACTTCGATATGCAGTAGTATCCTGTACATGAACGGAATCTATTCATTTTCAAGAGCTATAGCTGATATTTGGAGATGTTCAGAGTGGTTGTAACACGTTGAAATGAATTTTGACATTTGCTAAAGTGATATTGCAAATAGGATTACTTGCTTACAGGTATTTTGATTTAAGAGTTAATAGTTAGATTGATTAGTCTTTTGCTAAAAATTTTTTGTGATAAACTGGCACTTCAGAGGTTTTGTATTATTATTTTTAGGAGATTTGATTTTGTTGCAAAACATGGGAGTAGGTAATACGTAAGTACGTATGACTGAAAAATTATTTGGAAATTTCATAAATAATTATTGTTCGAATTTCAGAGACGGCCGACTTTCTACTTAGTCTAGAAAAGTTACAAAGGCGATTAGGAGTGAATAACAATATCTACCTACTCTCAAAATATGTGTAATATAAATTAAATTTGTAAATAATACAGATTATTTACAATTGTTATGTTTGATAATAATTAATTCTCCAGATCAGTGTATCTAGGTACATATCGTATAAGTGCTCCTAAAACCTTGCCTAAATTAAATATTAAGTGCTTGCTAATATGTTGAGTCATACTGAATTCAAGAGGACTCTAGAGTATCACGCTCAATTTTTTAAAGGTTTTGGTTTATTTTTGCGCGATTCGGGCTTACCTTAAGAGATTTGTGCATTATTAGATCACCGATAAACCTTAAAATAGTAACTGACTCTAACAAACTAGTTTTGATTTCTCTAAATTCTATTACAAGTTTGACAAGACTTCAAAGGGACATCATTCATGTCATTACAGATTCAGAGCAGGTAGATGTAAAAGTTATAGGAAAAGTTAGCCTTCATGCAGGTAATTTAATTTCGGAATCCAATAAGGCGTTTTGCTGGTACGTGTACATCGTATAGTGCGGTAAGGAATTTTTTATTTAGCGGCGAAATTAGGGTTAACATTTAGCAAAATTTTCCTACGTCAAGGGAAATATCTCATTAGGTGGGTCCGCACAGTTCCTAATTAATAAAAGAACTTGGGTAAATTTCATAGCAAATAGCAACTCTGCGGCCGTCACGAAGTGACATTTCACTCGATGACAGCGCAAGTTCCGATTTTGGTCGCGGGCCAAAAGTTCTTTGTATGACTGTACGATCGCAAATTGTCAAGATGGGATATATAGTAATATTAAATATCAACGAAAGATCACCACTAGATATTGCACAGTGTAATTTTAGTCGTCTTGGAGCAAAAGCCTAGATGATGTATCTAATGCCTACTGTTGACTGGTAATAAAAAATGAATAAAAAGAACACTTCAATAAGTAAAATCTACCTACTGACCTCTTTGAATATCATAGCTGGGGTGAAAATGTGGAAAAGCGAGGGCATATATATAGTACACCGCTCAGCTGACGAACCGCGTCACCTCTTAATGTTATTTTGAGATTGTTATAAGTGTTTTTAATGCACTAAATTAGTTTTGTTATAGAGATTTTACGTATTGTAATGTTCCGTTTTTCAATTTTTTAGTACTGATAAATAGTAGGCATTGGGTACATCACCTGGATTTTTGCTCCAAGACGACACAAATTACACCGTATATATGTCCAACCGTACAAGGTGTAACATAGTTATTGCAGGACCTGAAAGTAGTTTGTTTTGAATCGGTAACTGGATTGATTCCTACAATTCTTTATGTATTTTTTTTTTAATTTGTTAAGAATGCTGTTACTCCTTCAGTGTACTGTAACACTTTCTAAACAGCATTTCTAAACCGTATTTCTCAATACGCACACATACACATACAAATTTCGCTGTTAATTAAGTTATACAAGTGCTTAAAAATGGGGTAAATTACTTTAAATTTGGTTTTCATATTGAATTTCTAAATCAATTATCTAATCGGAGTGTCACAGGTCTTGCATTATATATGTTACACCTTATATAGAATAGATACTATGAGAGTGGAGGAAGCCAGAGAGGTCTGTAACTAAAAAAACTGTTTGAACTCTGTATTGTCTGTCTACCCTAGATCCACCAAGGTATGATATAGATAGAAAAACATTAACATGGATTCCGATGGTATTCTGTAGGTAAACTAGAGTAGTTTTAGTTATAATGTTGATTCTAACGTATGGTACTATTTATTAAGCGGTGGATTTCGTGCTACTAAATGGACTTAGCTTTGATCTTAGGAATATAAGGACCTAAAAACAAAGTAAAAAAATGACTTTTTCTATAAAGAATATTTACTGACAAACTTATAAAACTTTATCTATACTAATCACTAATAATATTATGAAGAGGTAAAGTTAGTGAGTTTAGACGTTCGGAGTAATCTCCTGTACTACTGACCCGATTTTAATGATTCTTTCACCATTTGAAAGCTACCTTATTTAGAAGTAACGTAGGCTGTATAACAAAGACCCGGTGGCGCTGTTGTAGACCGGGTACGAAGTCGCGGGAAACTGCTAGCATTGTATAAAATAACTATAGCATTTTTCACATAAGATGGGTAGTGTCAGTTCTAAATGCCAAACAAAATTAATATTTAATTTAAGGCAAAAAACCTTAAGTATAGAAACAGGCCATGCCTCTTATTGTCATTGAATAAAGTATAATTTTCTTTGACACTTACAACTGTCATGAAAAATACCTATTTCTTAAACTAGGCCCACAATTTATTCTCGTTTTAAATCAGACGTATCCAATTTTAGCAAACTAACATTGATTGGGCAATTCGTCGTGCATCCGACCCCTTTTCCGGGCTAGTTAGGCAATTTCACGAGCGGACATTCTACTTTGTTAACAAACGACTAAAACTCCGTAGAATGCCATCTAAAGCTGTACTTTTAGAGTTAGGTACTTTTGTTTTTCTGCTCCATGAACCAAGGTTCTCCATCGCAACCCTCGGAATGATACCTTTCTGTTAATCGTCCTTTGTTTCGTGTCAGTGATTTGTTGTTGTTACGTTCATTCGTTCATTTGAAGGGATCTATTAACCTTTATTCATCACTGCTCGGCGCAGGTACGTAGGTACCCCTGGTTTTTGCTATCGGAAAAATGGCGGCCTTGTGTACTGATGTGGATTGATGGTTTCATTAAATTCAGAAGGCGTTTTTATAAATGAGATTGTTAATTACCTGATTAGGATGAAATATGTGTAACTGCGTTATTTTATTTACACTAAAAAGGAACAAGTCCAAAATTTTACTTTTGAAACTATTTGTAAATCAATTGACAATCATATCGGATAATCTAGCTATCTATCTATATCATCGTGTCAGATCTCTTGCGAGGTAGGCAGAGTGTATAGAGTTCCAACAGGTTCTTTTTTTACATACCTCTCTTGCCTCTTCCACTCTCATATTTCATCTAATAAAATAAATATCACAAATATGTAACTGAATGAAAAATTTACTGCCTATAATCAATTGGTACTAGAATTGTTTGGTCCAATTGCTACCAGAATAAAAATCCCTTAAAATTGTATCCAAAACGAATTACATCCGGCGTCAATAGCAATTTACATCAAACACACATTATTACCGGTCGTTATTTTTCACTCGACGCAACCCGTGGTCCCGAAACCAAATGGTTATGTGTCCCCTGCGACCGGACCGACACCGGGTGAAATAATGAGTAGGACCCAACACCACTTCATACATATCACGACATCGGCACTGAATTAATAGTATCAGATTAAGTTGTGAATTCAAAATTAAAATCGTTTTCCTTGCTGGTAAGTCGCTTTTTGTACCTATTTGTTATTACGAATATGATATGAGTAATGATAAGTAAACGCTGAATAAGGTGTGAGGTACTTTGTTAGGCGCAATACGCAAAAATCAAAAATGCCCACAATTACTTTATACATTATAGTACTACATATACTAGTACTACATATGTACCAAAACAATACCTCCAATTGGCGATTAGGGGTTCTTTGAAATATCAGCGTATATAGAAGTCGTAACAATATCCTATGGTTACATGTACTTAATAGACAAGTATTAATTGACTAAGTGATTCCTCTCCATTTCTAACAATCACTGATTTCATAAAGGTGGTCACCAATGTTCTTCGCTTCGATCACTGAGGTGTTTACATATATATCATTGATCAACTATATAACTCGTACGTAGATTTTAAAATAACGTGCCAAAAACCAATCAAGAAAATTTCAGTAACTATAGAATCAGTATCAATTGATCAATGTTATCTAGAGTATCATATATGTATAATACAACACAGAGTACCAATCTCACCGATAGCATCATTACCTTTGAAACCACTCGCAAGCCAAGTTCGATCGTAATTGATTTGCCATTTCCACTATACGGTATAACTCATTCTGTTTAAGGGGATAACTAACGTGAATGATCTTGAAAATTCATGTCAGAAAATTTACCTAGTCTATTGACCTTGATAGAAGTGAAAAGTGGGCTCGAGCGAACGAAATTGCAGCCTTTTTTTAAAATAATAATAATAATATAATATTAGCCCTGTTAAGAATCTGTCCCACTGTTGGGCACGGGCCTCCTCTCAAACTGAGAGGGCTCAGGCCATAGTCCACCACGCTGGCCCAGTGCGGGTTGGCGAACTTCACACACCTTCGAGAAACTCTTAGGCATGCAGGTTTCCTCACGATGTTTTCCTTCACCGTTAAAGCAAGTGATAATTAATTTTTAATACGCACATGCTTTCGAAAAGACAGAGGTGCGTGCCTGGGTTTGAACCCGAGACCTTTGACTTTGCAGTCCAACGGTCTAACCACTAGGCTATCATTGCTATCCAATTAAAATCTGTCAATACGATTTATTGAACATATTTTAAGCTTTCTTTTCGTGTATATTTTTGACATATAAGCTAAATAATCAATTTCTTTAAAAAAGAGCTTCTAAAAGTGTATTTTTTTTGAAAATTAGAATACATTACATTAAATTTTGTTAATACATCGTTTTCACAACATTCCTATATTTATTTTTGTACATATTTCTCATACCAAATTAGATTTTTTTAAAAATGTTCTGTCAATTAGTCATATTTTGGGAGTTCACCGTTTATCTTAAAATCAGCTAATGGATTCATCTCTGCAACGCAATCCCATCCATCTTCTGTATCTTGTACATATGTATTATTCCCATTTTGCTTATTTTCACATTGTGTTACTTGTTTATAGATTCTGATTGAAATAAGTATTTTAATATCAAAGATTGCTATTTATGTATTTAATTAATCGTTAATGATTCAAGTATTTATAACGGCCTTCATTATTTTTCTTTGTTATGTATAGGTAAGGACCTCATAGAGTTCTTTTATCCGTTTATATAATAGCAATTTGCTGTAATCGTATTTTATAAGATGATTTACTCTATATCTATAGATATCATATTTCCAATTATGTATCTTTCAGACCAGTTTGTAAGGTATATTTGATCCTTTAACGAATTTAATTTATACTTCTTAGTTGAATTTATATGGATCGACAGTATACTAACTAGATATTAATTTCTTAAGCAAAGTCGCTGGAGCTATAAAACTGAAGTTTAAAAATATTAATAATCTCTATATTAATTAATCTCTAAGCGATCGTTAACGCTATAAAACAGTACATAAATTTAATGACGATCATATATTTATAGTCTTAGCACGCGAGCCCATATCACGCTTTAAAAGGATTGATATTGTGAGCCTATAATTCCATTGATATAAAAATGCAATCATTATGATTTTATTGCTAGTAAAAAACTCACAAACAATTATTTTATTAAAGTTGTTTTTTTTTGCAGGTACCACCACAGCTGCATAAAATTCCAACGAGTTCAGAAATGTGTTTTAACAAGTACTTAATCAAACTGGCGGATTACTTTAGATTATATCCTGATACATCTCGTTAATGGTGAATTGGGAACAAAAAATCAAAATGATTAGCAACAGGAAAATTGTATTTACTAAACTTCTGGTGTGCCTTTTCTTGTCGGGCGCGCGGGCACGATCATGGGCAAATCACCACGATACGACTACGTCCACCACACAAACCACACCCACCACTAGTCCCGTTCCAAAGAATTTCCATAATGACCCACTTATCGTCGAGACGAAAAGTGGCCTCGTCAAAGGTTACGCTAAAACGGTAATGGGCCGAGAGGTACATATTTTCACAGGTATCCCCTTCGCTAAACCTCCCTTGGGTCCGTTAAGATTCCGAAAACCTGTGCCGATCGACCCATGGCACGGAGTGCTTGAAGCTACCGCGATGCCCAATAGCTGCTATCAAGAGAGATACGAATACTTCCCTGGTTTTGAGGGAGAAGAGATGTGGAATCCCAACACAAATATATCGGAGGACTGTCTATACTTAAACATATGGGTGCCGCAGCACTTACGAGTGCGCCATCATCAAGATAAGCCCCTTACGGAAAGGCCAAAAGTGCCAATACTAGTGTGGATTTACGGCGGAGGCTATATGAGCGGCACCGCAACACTCGACCTATATAAAGCGGACATAATGGCTTCATCTAGTGATGTAATAGTGGCCTCCATGCAATATAGGGTTGGTGCATTTGGATTTTTATACCTAAATAAATATTTCTCTCCGGGAAGTGAGGAAGCTCCGGGAAATATGGGTTTGTGGGATCAGCAGCTTGCGATTCGCTGGATTAAAGAGAATGCTCGTGCTTTTGGTGGGGACCCAGAATTAATTACTTTGTTCGGAGAGTCTGCCGGTGGTGGCAGTGTGAGTTTGCATATGCTTTCACCTGAAATGAAGGGATTGTTTAAAAGGGGTATATTACAGTCCGGTACTTTAAATGCACCGTGGAGCTGGATGACAGGGGAGAGGGCACAGGATATCGGAAAAGTGTTGGTGGATGACTGTAATTGTAATAGTAGTCTGCTGGCCGCTGATCCGAGCTTGGTAATGGACTGTATGCGCGGTGTCGACGCAAAAACTATATCTGTACAACAATGGAATTCATATACCGGCATATTAGGATTTCCGTCGGCGCCAACTGTGGACGGCGTGTTTTTGCCAAAAGACCCAGACACGATGATGAAGGAAGGCAATTTTCATAATACCGAGGTGCTTCTTGGAAGTAATCAAGACGAAGGTAAGTTTTTGTTGCGATCGTTTATGTAGCGTTTTTGTTTAAAACTTTTATCACTGTTATTATAACCGTAATTAAGTTAAAATACCTTCGTTTCGATTTCGTAACTAAAATAACAACTACCTATTGACACGAATGTTAATAATTGTCCATATCAATTAGTTTTTTAATATATGTTCTAATATATCGTGGGCTTACCAGAAAAAATACCGGTTAAAAATCTTACATAAGACATCAAGCATAAAAAAAGTGTAAGACACGTTTTGTGTGTGTATTGTGTAAGGCATATTTTATCATAAATCAAAAACAACCGAACATTAATTATAATATGAAGATACTTAATCATAATGTAATATTTTCGAAGACTTAAACAGACGACCGTTATTTGCACAGGTAAATTCCAATAGCCTCATATGAAGAATTCGCTAAAGTATTGACAAGTGTAAATAACATATATGTATTTGCGTAACTCAAATTAATAGCATCTACATACATATCTCAGAGCCCCTTCCCAAAGGATTCAGCAGTATTGTTCCAGACGAATTTCATGGTCGAATAAAATGAATGCTTAAGTACGACTTATCAATGTTTGATATAGAGTTCGAGGTCATTTGTGTCTCGGATCCGCACGCCTATAAGTTGCGTAGTGACGAGGCGGCGCGCCTGCGCGAACTCATGCGACGTAACAACAACACGCTTTGGATTTTAGTCGTACTACCAGGTACTACAGACTCGCCCACGTAGACCGGGGCTCCAGTCGCGTCACCGCCCCATTCCTCACCCCCTATATTGTTGCTACGCACCCCACCTCTCGAAAAACGTATCTCAAATTCAAATAAGGACAAATTGTCGAAAGCGATGTTTTATTGAGCACTTGAGCACTCGTATTTTAAAGTAAACAGTGAAATCACAGAGCCGAAAGACGGAAATTTTCCTTTTTATTTTCCATTATTACTAAAACTCAACACAAACACTTTATGTTCGTGACCCCGAAAGAATGGGCTATTGCTAATTCGAAACTTCCACCATGTGTATTCAAATACTTTATTTTGAAGATACGAAGATACTAGATCGATGATACAGATATTTTTTTTTGTCTTTTTTGATTTTTACATATATCTGCAGAAAGATAGAGTAGCGTTACTGTACTTACCCCAAATCTAAAAGAGCTCCGAGCAAGACAGACAGGGTTATACTGTTAATTAAAATTTTGATACTTTTTTCTCGTTGTTACCATTTTGTTTAATGTGGTTAATGCCTATTATATAACATTGTAATCATGCCTCATGCAAGAATAGTACGATCAAAACAATGAGTGGCATAGATACATAGTGTAGCAATGACATTGTATTTCTACAATGTCATTGCACTCTTTCGAGCGTGATAAAGCAACAAAATACGATCGATGCTTTCATTTTATTTGACCTAACAAAGCTAAATGACCTTTAGGTTGTCTCTACCAAGTGCTACTTTAAAATAATCTTATGATTATTAACTGTTATGATAAAAATCGTTGGTCTATTCGTAAATAATGCGTGTAGCGATCACGAGGCCCTGGGTGTAAATCTTAGCTCGGACAAAATGCAGTTTTTCTAACGAAAAATTCCTATTATCTGTCCGGAGTCTGAAATTATGCTCGATATATGGCAATGGATTCGCCCTCTATTACGTGGGACCTAACATCTTCGGTGAAAAGTGGGTGTACATTGTACACCTCCCCAGTGTTTTTTTTTATTGTTTCACATTATGTAGTTATGAAAGATGGGAATAATGAGTCCGTATTATATAGCAACGGTAAAGCGTAAAACAAAAAAAAAGAGACACCTGCGAAATCACATCACTTAAATTACATTTACGGAGAGAGCGCTCGGAGCGACTGTTGTGCTATCTACGCAGCGTGTTTCCTAACTCCTCGTTTGTCTGTTCTCCGAGAACTCGCCGACTGAGATTGCAACCAGTCCACTTAAATCTTGAAAGGATTTTCTGGTGCTTTATGAAACGGTAGCTTAAATCCAAATGAAAATCAATATACAGAGTTATACAGGAGACCCGCGCATTTTTAATCTAAACAATTTTTGTTCTACATCTCTTTACTTTTTTGGATTTCTGTATTAATTTTCAATAAAAATTGAACAGCTGACCGAATAAACTTGCTTGGGAAGGTGAAAAAAGCGCTAATAAATAAAAAGTTGTTTAGAGTGAGATGTGTAAATGCTATTCTGAGTCACCCTTTAAACAACTTTGACGGACGATTTAGTGCAGTGGTTAAGAGCTTAACCCGCTCCACCCACTGTGTCTAATAGTCGCGGGTTCCATTCCCGGACGGGACAAATCTTTGTGTGATCCACAATTATTTGTTCCGGTTTGGGTATTTGTGTATGTGAATTGTCATGTTTGTAAACTCGCCCACGACACAGGAATAAAACATAGTGTGGGGATACGTTTAAAAAAAAAACTAAGCTATTATCAACAAAACGGATACAAAAACAATGATTCGGGCAGTCTGTGAGAACTGTATGTGTTTTTACTAATATATTCAATTCGACTTGAAAACTTATTTAACTACTTTTATTTCTCTCTGCTAGTTTTCATATTTGCTCTCAAGCGTTGCCTGGTAGGTGTGTTAATTAATATGTTTTTCGAGCAAACCCAGGAATTTCTTAAGTTCCTGTGTTTTATGATAAAATTAAGTAATCTAGCATTTTTTTTCTAGAAACTTTAACCTCCATTGCCACTTATACTTAACCTTGACCCGACAAATGTAGATTGCAAAGTTACAATGTGTACACATGGTAGGTCATGTGAATAAAGGCCGCATGTTCGATTAATTGATATAACACTATAATGAGTTCTGTTATAATTCTACGATGTACTTGAAATCGTAATTGAAATCGTATTATACGATTTCAATTACCATCTTTCTTTTTTTCAATTTATCGACAAACAATACTCGTTTGAGAATTTACGTATTTTCTCCGAGTAATAGGCAAATACGGCTTTTAAAGGAAAGATCGAATAGAGTACCTCCAAATTCTCTGCGTATTTTTCTCACAAAAGGAAATTCAGATATTAAAATGTTCTTGGTAACCGACAAAAAAACATTCGTTCATTTTAATAAATTTTGTAGAGAAAATTTGCTGATAGGTAAACAGTGTTTGCCATTTTGTGGAGGTAAATAAAAATAAAATGTAGTCGAATAATAACATCTGGATAGAAATGTATAAACACGTTTTTGAAGTCTAAGGAACATATAATACGTCACATGGATCAGAAAAAGGAGAATAATTAGATATTCGCCTACAAAACCATAGAGGTACTAAAAGAATAGAGGGAGCATTAACACGATTATATAAATGCACTGCTAACGTAATTACGTAATCAGTTTAGAATTGAGGTTATACAGCTGACCGTGCACAGTTGCTGCTCGAATCTCGATACTCGCACGCACACATACATATAACCGTGTATTAGAAAGAGACAGAGAGAAAGAGAAAGAGAGGGAAAGGTCGCCCGAAGGGGGCATATCTGGCAGTCACTCTACTGTAAGCCGCGTAAAAGAACTTCGTTACAATATCTTCTTGGAAGTAGGAAAACTTTACTAAATGTGAACCCTAATTTCACACCAACGCCCCCTGTCAATGTCTTCTATGGGCCAAAAGATCCTTGTCGCACTATATGTAAATGCCACATGATATATTGTTTATAGATTATGTTAGTTTTTGTGGTCACTTCTAACATCAAGGTAATTAGAATATGATATTATTATGACCACCACGACCAAATAGATCGAGTCTTATCTGAAGGAGAAGTCAAGAGTCTCCGTAACCGGCGAGGGTGTATGAGACGAACTATGAGAGTGGAAGAAGCCAGAGAGGTATGTAAGGAAATAACCTGTTGGAACTCTGTACTTCTCTGCCTACCCCGCAAGGGATCTGGCGTGATGATATAGATAGATAGATATAATTATGATATTTATTAATAGTGGCTTGACAGGCCAGCTTCCGATGAGGTCAGCTTCCGATGAGGTCATGACTAAAAAGTTTAAATCGTTAAACGATGCATGTGTTTTGTTTAGCCGTATTATATCATTGGAGTGCTCGAATACTCGTTTAAAAAACGTAATTACAACCTGTTTCACTACTGTGCAGTTCGTAAATTAAAAAATAAATTTTTGAAATAAAAAAACATTAACACCATGGCGCCTATATTCACCGACGACGTAAGATCAACAATGTGTATCGGACACAATTCCAGACTTAGAACAAAAAGGGTTTTTAATAGAAAATCACACTTTGACCTAGTATACTAAATAACGAGGCAGTTCTATCTATCTATATCATCACGCCAAATCCCTTGCATACAACCGATGCCAGATATACAATGCGAAAGTGGAAGGATGTAGGTACTGGGCAAATAGACCGAGGCAGTTAATGGTACAAAATTGTTTGTAATTTTATTTTCATTATTTAAGTTTTTGTAATGACATTGTACTTCAATAAGCTAAACCACATCCTAATGATAACATACCATCATTAAAACTTTCAATTTACATACGAGTTAATAAAAAATAGTTACATATATCTAAGCAGCAAACATGTTTACTTTCGTTATCAATTGTTGTCCACGCTCCGTCGTTGTTTGATGCTCATAGAGAATTTGGGCTCTACAACTAATACAATATATTATTTAGGCGTGCACAACTCGTAAACTATGAGTCAAAAATGTTATCGTCATTTAAAATATATCAATGATGATATATTCAGTCAAAAGACGTCTACTGCAGAACAAAGGCCTCCCCGAAAGATCGCCACGACGACTTGGTTTGTACTGTACGCATCCAATTTTTACCTGCGACCTTCACCAGGTCAACGATCCACTTTGTAAGGGCCACAAAAACTACAGAAAGCTGCAAAAAGCTACAGAAGGAGTAAATATCATTGACAATCCATCATTTTACCTGTAATAGTAACGGACCCTTACAATACGAATAAAAGATGCGACCCCCTCTCACTACCTTATCTGTGATAATGGTTATAATGATACGAGCATATTATATGTTTTATCATCACTCTAGAGGGTCTAGAAACGAGTGACAAGCTTTTGTTTCTATTCTGTTGACGTAATAGATAGCGAGATCATGACATACGGTGCCGAGACGTGGACACTTACAGTAGGGCTAGTCCATAGCCTCAAAGTCGCGCAGCGATCTATGGAGCGGGCTATGCTCGGAGTCTCTTTGAGGAATAAACTCCGAATATGGTTATCCGTCAAAGAACCAAAGTAGGTGACATAGTTCGCAGAGTGAGCTCGCTAAAGTGGCAGTAGGCTGGCCATGTCTGTCGAAGAACCTCTGGCCGATGGAGGAGACGAGTTCTAGAGTGGAGACCGCGACTCGGCAAACGTAAGGTAGGGCGCTCCCCTGCTAGGTGGACCGACGACCTTAAGAAGGTCGAAGGGTAGGACTGGATGCGGAAGGCGGAGGACCGTGTATTGTGGCGCGAATTGGGAGAGGCCTATGTCTAGCAGTGGACTGCAATAGGCTAATTTGATTGATTGAATAGATAGCGCATTATTGTCAGAACAATGCGCACGTGACTCTTCATTGAAAATATAATTCCTATACATTTATTTTGTTTTCTATTAGCTTTTAAAAGGTTTGGTCAAATAGCCGACGGAGGGCGACGGGAGCGTGACAGAAGCGCTCGTCTACTTTAGCTCATGACGTTTGCCCGCTGAGCGGGGTTGCGCTGTGTGGCGTCTTTCGTACATTTCAGTACAATACAACTCCCCAAGGTGCGCCACCGTCGCGCTCCTGTCGCGCTGCGTCGGCTATGTGGCGAAACCTTAACGCCTGTAGAAAGAACACTTGGCTACAGGCACAAAGCCTGTTTCACAAAGGAAAGTTTCACAAAGCCTGCATCCAGCGGATAACAGTTTTCCACTTTTCCAGTAAATAAAAAACGATAACAAAGACTAAAGAAAACAATCTGAGAAATATAATTTCTTTTAAGTGATTAGTTTTTAATGGCTTATGTCGGGGACACGTAAACACTGAGTGAAAGCTTGTTTATAGTAGGTGTTGTTGTCCTCCTTGTTATGTTTCAAGGTAAGATTAATTGTGGATTACCTAGCTTTTCATTCTGTTTAATCAACAATACCAGTTACTTACTAAAGTAAATGCAGGGTTTTATAAAGGACTGATTTGTTGTTGGATAGACTTTTTTTTCTTTCGATATATTGTCTTCTCGTTTATGAATATCTTTAATTACCAAAGTTGAGCAGCTTACAATTCGTTGGATTGTTGGATTTATTACGGCTGACAATGTTAAGCAAAATTGTTACGTATACAAAGTTTTTATAAATTTGCAATAATATTCTTACCTGGTGTTGCAGTTCTTACTTTTTCGTAATTTTGTACGAAATCTACTCTTAGCACTAACAAGCGTTTTATTCGGTTCGTTGAGTGCACCGTGTCAAAAGTAGTTCGTTAGGTTCCTTAGAGTAATACGACAAAAAATACTCGGGATAAGAAATATTTGAAACAATAAAGTATATATCTAGTCTGCCAACATTAAACAATATCTGATAGGTAGCTTATAGCTATGATGACTAGGGCTGCTTAGTGTGCAAAATGGCGAACGTAACCGCCAAAACAAGAAGTAATCGCATGGTTTGACTATGTGGTGTAAGATATGGGAAATAACTAAACAGTTAATGGAGAATATAGAAAGAGCGAGAGGAAGACCGAAAAAGTATAGATGGACGGAATAAACTGCTGCGTATATATGCAATAGTATTAAAGCGATGGAAGTAATTCAAGATTTATGATAAAAACGAAACGAAAGAGCACATAAGCGACAACTACGATGCGGGAGATGGTAAGGCCGGTTATGGGGGCGGCGATGTTAAATGATTTTTTACCTTTTCATTTCTTTAGTAATGAAAGGTCATCACGACATCCATGATGAAAATCTACACTTTCACTGCCACACTTTTTAGGGCATACACTCCAATTGTATTGTTTATGTTCCTGTATTCAATTCATGGTCAAGAAAATAGTATGCATGTGTAAGCAGGCAGGCCCCCACAAGGACCGATGAACTAGGGAAGTACAGCATAAACCCTATCACTGTGTCGATTTTTGCGGTCGCCTTTATTTAGCAGTGGACGTGTTTCAGCTAATAATAAAACATTTACTATTTAATTTCTCCTTTTTCTTGCGTCGTTTCCTCAGTGCTGAGAGTCGTGACCTCCGATGCGGGATGCATTGTGCGATTTATATTCTCCATGATAAACAAACTGCCTCGTTGGTATAGTGGCATCGCTTTGTGATCACGTGCACGAGGTCCTGGGTTCAAATCCCAAGTCGGACAAGTGTAGTTTTTCTACCGAAAACCTCACAGTACGAGCCCGGAGTCTGGAACTGTGCCCAGTATATGGCAATAGGCTCGCCCCCTATTATATGGGACCGAACATCGTCGGCAAAACGTGGGTGTACTTAGTACACCTCTTCCACCCCCGCTTGGGGAATATAGGCGTGACGGTGATAAAACAAAATATTCCTATTTTGTTTACTATTAAATGATATCTTTATTTATATATAGGTATTTAAGCTGAGGTATTTTTGTACATAGTTAATTATGAAATCTATAGTGACCCAACACATCCCCTCTTAGCATATTAAACACATAAAGTAAAACAAATAACAATTATAATGTAACATACAAATATTGTAAAGCTACAAAATAACAATAGCTTTAATGATAACGTAAACATCTGCTGTGTTGCTGTCGTATTAATTCCCTGTGAACCCTTTATAATATATCTGTACTACATATAATCCAATTACTACGTTTAGTGAATCTGTGTCTGACCCACAAACATGTAAATCGGTATAAACTGGTATAAATTTTAGGTTTACTAAGTTTAACAATTAGTGAAGTAATTATTTGTATATGACAAGCGCCTAGTGAATTAATCGAGGCCCATTGTGTTAATGCTAGCTGGTTGTATTTGTAATTAGTCTGCCAATTACACTTACGAATATTTCCTTTACTGACATCACGACTAGAACATATTAATTACTTAAAACGCAACAATTCCGCAATTAGAGTAAAAAATATTTGTTTCCGTCATCTGGTACAATCTATCTATCTATCTATAACCTCACGCCAGATCCCTTGCGGGGTAGGCAGAGAGTACAGAGTTCCAACAGGTTCTTTCCTTACATACCTCTCTGGCTTCCTCGACTCTCATAGTTCGTCTCATACACGCTCGCCGGTTACGGAGACTCTTGACTTTTCCATCAGATAAGACTCGGTTTATTTGGTCGTGGTAAGATAGTCTAGGTCTTCCCCGGTACCTGCATCCTTCCACATTCAAATTGTATATCTGTTTTGTCATTCTTTCCTCTGGCATTCTTTCTATATGCCCGAACCAACGGAGCATGCCCTTTCTCATCTTTACACCGATACTATCTTTCATACCTACTCGCTGTCTTACTATGCTGTTGCTAATGCGGTCGTTCAGCTTCACTCCGCACATCTTCCGCAGAGCTCGCATTTCTACCGCATTTATCCTACTTTCATTCTCCTTCTTACATACCCAGCTCTCGCTACCATATAACAACGTTGGGACAAGAACTCCGTTATGTATGGCCAGCTGCGCCTTATGGCTTAAGTGCCGGCTCCCGAGTAGCTTTCCCATCGCACCATTCACTCTGTTCCCTGCACTCACTCTTCTCTCTATGTCAGCGGTGTATTTCCCATCCTTACTGAAGGCGCATCCAAGATATACAAACTCATTCACTTGCTCCAGCACATCGTTACCAACCACAATCCTTACATAATCTGGTACAATCGGTATCAAAAAATGGATATTTTATAAAGACACGCAGAAATTTAAATGAAATCCCAGTCAACTGGAGTATGATTGCACTTAAAATATCTGCTTGATTTGTATTACGATATTTTGCATAATAAATTATGTATTTTCATTTCAGGAACGTATTTCTTGCTGTACGATTTCCTCGACTACTTTGAAAAGGATGGCCCTAGCTTTCTCCAGAGGGAAAAGTTTCTAGAGATTGTAGATACAATATTCAAGGATTTTTCTAAAATCAAGCGGGAGGCCATTGTATTTCAGGTTAGTATAAACATCCTTCTTTGTTTTATAGTAAATGTATGTATATGTGTACACATCGGCCTACTTATATTTTCATCCGTATACTCGTATATCCCATGCGACCTATATCTGATTCGAGAATAATTTTAGGAGGCTTATGGTATTTAGACCTTTAATGAATGTCAAGTATAAAATTTTGAATAATCGAAGGATTTAAATTTATTGGCATATCAGCGGCTCGTCCTACAAAGAGCTCGTCAATTGTTTCAAGGCATGGGATCTCTGTGGTGTTGGTACTTTTTGAATAATACGAATGTATACGGCGTCTGAATTAGATTAAAACGCAAATTATATGTTAGGAATAGGGCTATTATTACTTAAATTATAATATTTAAATTTTTAAGATAAAATAGAAACGTACTATGAATCCAGGATTCATTAAATATTATATCATAGCTAATGCTGTTTTTGTCTGGCCTTGTATGTGTTTTCTAGAATGCTGTTGGAAAAATATTGCATGATCAGACTGTCAATCTGACAAAGACGATATTATGAATTGAAACAGGAAGTTGTAAATGATTTTCTTTTTCACCGTGTAATCTTGTAAATGTTGACATAGACGGCATTAAAATACCGGCTTGGGATTAATTTTATTGTTAGCTATTTGCAAAATTGCAAACAAAGCATCTAGCATCTAGCAGTTCTATACACTAAGTCTCTTATTCACATAACACTCGGAGTACCTCAAGGAAGTGAAATAGGGCCTTTACTTTTTCTCATATTCGTCAACACTGCCAAGTAATACTAATTACGATTGTTTTTTTTTAATTTTCATATAACATAACATACATGATATGAAAAAATGTAAAGACCCTTACAATATCCGAGTAATATATCGGAAACTATATTCAAGTGGTATACAACCAAAGCACTTACTATCAAATTGTAGAGAACTACATTAGTTCAATTTTCTAACCAATACAAAATCAATACTGATTGTAGAGACCAAGCAATAGTGAACATTTTACGTTCTTGATAAGTTTGTGAAGAAAACTCCGTGGCATTTCACAGCAGCACTTAAAAATTCCGTGATTGGGCTAAGAGCTTAGACCTGGCTATTGATATCCATTTATAGATCGAGAATATTTCATAAAAGACGCTGTATACCTTGTAAGCATTAATGCATAATATAACCATGCACGTGATTATATAATCAAAATGCAGAACCATTATATTGATATTATGGTTAACTGAAAAACAAAACATAATTTAAAGTTTTTCTGTACATTAAGCTTAAAAATTAAAAATGTGTATTTAGTGTTTCTAATACTTATCTATCTATATTATCACGATCCCTTACCTATGTTTCTAATACAATTTACATTATTAATTATTATCTGTACCAACCAATCAAATTATAAAAAAAAACTTTTTTACTTTTGTTTCTTAATTTACTTAAAGCCTGCGTAAAAAATATTATAAAGCTATCTACTTATGATGAGTATAAATGCTCAGTAACCATAATTTATTCGGCATGTTAAGAACTGTAACTATTGTGAGTAAATTGTTATTTATCGAGAAAAAATAGGTAAATGATCTTTATTATTATCTAACACTCAGTTTGCCAACCCGCACTGGGTCAGTGTGGTAGAATATGGCCTAAGCCCTTTGAGTCTGAGAGGTCCGTGCCCAACGGAGGCACAGTTTCTTAACAGGGCTAATATTATTATCTAACACTTATTGTATGTATAAATACATAACAATGTTTTTTGAATTAGTAAGGAACTGTAAAATGCACAATCAATTGGCTTGCACACCCCCTCAAAATTTTATATACCTTTGAATTAAATTCATAAGTAAATTATTTTAACAGAAACCTCGTTAAAGTATTCATACATATCATGACAGGTTACGTGATGAGGATAACGTTGTTTTAAATTGTATAATGTTTTACCATCATGACAAGGGTCAGGACCTTTATTCTGAGTACCATAATTAGAGTATGTGCACGCGACTGTTTCATGTTCTTTTGTGCCATCTTTCGCGTCAGAAACTCCTTATTTACTTATTTTCTTGAAGGAAACGTACAGAAGAGTAAAAGTCACAAGTTTTAAGATCCATGTACCATTTTTTGTTTGTCTATTTTGCTTTATTTGAGTAAAAGAATTGAAATATATATTTTTCTGGGTGATTCCAAGTATTAAATAAAATCTATAGTTATATTTATTAAAATTCATATGGAGCCAGTAACTACTATACTTACATATTTATTTATTTGTACATCTTTGAGAGTTATTTATTAAAAAGATTTACTACATAGCATAGTTTCAGAAATAATAATTTGTTAATTGTGGACATTATAATATGGATATGTTTATGTATAATTGTATTAAGATTCCATGAACAGACGAAAGTCAATCTTGCATTAATATTTGCGATGAATAATTGCTTGATACAATTAAAAAGTCTACAAAATTATAACAATTTTGCATGATACTAAATTCCTATGACATATAAATCATCGCGTTGTGGAAATGTCATTGTCCCGTTACGTATATTTATTTTCCTACACACCTATTCACCGATATGATGCTATCTCGTGCTATCCCGAGTAACAGCTAAAAAGGATGTCCATCTCGAATTACCGGCAATAATGCAAAAGTGTGTCTCATTGCTGCACTGTTTCCTTAATTTATCTATCAAAGGTTTATCAGCTTTGCTGTGAATCATGCGTTTTAATTTAATAGTGTCAGGAATAATTTCAATTTTAATTTAAAATACTGATTCATCACAATCACTTCATGTTATCTAAATTGTTTAATACTTGTAGGATATTAAAATTTTTAGTTACAGCTTGGTGTAGCGCTTACCGTATAGCCCGAATTCAATTCGTTATATCACCCACAATTTTTCAGTCTGAGTCTTTTTTTATGTGAATTTCAAGTTTGTTAAGGCACCCACCCATGATACGAGAATAATTCGTAGTATTGTTAAAAACAAAATCATTTTTAATATCGAAACGTGTCACGACGCTTCACATGACACTTTAAGAGAGTGGGTTGTTTAAATGGGCTATTGGTAAAGTCAGTCGCTGATAAGATACTCATCTCCGACCGCAGGCGACTCAACTTGTTTATTATAAAACGAGGCCACGAAGAAGAGTGCGGTAGAAATAAGATCCCTTTGACCGTAGTTTATTGGATATGTTATTTATTTGTGATAGAAACTTTAAAACTTACAATTTTAAAATATAAAGTTATTTTTCTTTCTTTCTTTCTATCTATCTCTATCTATCTATAACCTCACGCCAGATCCCTTGCGGGGTAGGCAGAAAGTACAGAGTTCCAACAGGTTCTTTCCTTACATACCTCTCTGGCTTCCTCGACTCTCATAGTTCGTCTCATACACGCTCGCCGGTTACGGAGACTCTTGACTTTTCCATTAGATAAGACTCGGTTTATTTGGTCGTGGTAAGATAGTCTAGGTCTTCCCCGGTACCTGCATCCTTCCACTTTGACATTGTATATCTGTTTTGTCATTCTTTCCTCTGGCATTCTTTCTATATGCCCGAACCA
The DNA here is from genome assembly GCA_905147815.2 of Phalera bucephala. Taxonomy (NCBI): domain Eukaryota; kingdom Metazoa; phylum Arthropoda; class Insecta; order Lepidoptera; family Notodontidae; genus Phalera; species Phalera bucephala. Next base: position 20,937,208 of record LR990612.1, read on the forward strand.
ACGGAGCATGCCCTTTCTCATCTTTACACCGATACTATCTTTCATACCTACTCGCTGTCTTACTATGCTGTTGCTAATTCGGTCGGTCAGCTTCACTCCGCACATCTTCCGCAGAGCTCGCATTTCTACCGCATTTATCCTACTTTCATTCTCCTTCTGTATGTAAGAAGCTCTCGCTACCATATAACAGCGTTGGGACAAGAACTCCGTTATGTATGGCCAGCTGCGCCTTATGGCTTAAGTGCCGGCTCCCGAGTAGCTTTCCCATCGCACCATTCACTCTGTTCCCTGCACTCACTCTTCTCTCTATGTCAGCGGTGTATTTCCCATCCTTACTGAAGGCGTATCCAAGATATACAAACTCATTCACTTGCTCCAGCACATCGTTACCAACCACAATCCTTACATTCGTTCTGGTTTCTTCCCTTTCAAAAACCATAATCTTGGTTTTCTTCACATTCAAGTGTAAGCCATTGATCATGCAGTCGTCTTTCGTAACTGTGACTAGTGTTTCTTTCTTTCAATATATAAAAATTAATTTTTTGGTTCAGTACACAGATTGGGAGGAGATCACCGATGGCTACCTGAACCAGAAGATGATAGCGGACGTTGTCGGCGACTACTTCTTCGTGTGCCCGACAAACTACTTCGCGGAAGTGCTGGCCGACTCCGGGGTTGAAGTTTACTACTATTATTTCACTCATGTAAGTATTTTTATATTTGAAAACATATATTATTATATAGGCATTTGTACAATGGTAATTAGTAATCGACTAATGGTACTGTTACAGTTAGATGCATAATATAGCAATCAGGCCGGGACTCGATATTTATTAACGAATGAATATCTAAATATGCGTCGTTTTAAGAGTGCTGCCCAGAATATTTAATTAAAAAGTGTTGAAATATAATATGTATAAAATGAAAACGTAAGTTAGTCAACGTAGTTATTTGAGTATATCCAAAATCGTAAATTATTTAAAATAATAATGAAACTATTACTACCCATACGAGTACACCACTAATTAGCTGTACTTCATATATTTATATTTTGTAACGTCCTTACTACAATGGAAATCGAAAATCTACTGTCTACTTTAGAGAAATAATAAGTCCACTTAATTAATACTTACTCTTTTAAAAATGTAACTACATTACTATTTTTTTACAGTAGCAAAGTTTGATCAATATGTGATATAACAAATTGGAATATTTTGGTCCAAACATTTCAATAATCGAACTATTGGTAGGACTATATGGAATAAACCGCAATCCAATAATGCAAAAATAGGCCAACTAGCATTTAAATAAGCTGAATTACGAATCAAATTAACTCGTCCACCAGAAATAAAACTATTTCACGAACGTTCACGTCAAAGTGTAGTTGCTAGAGCCCGACGCACAGGTTAGCAGACATTTCAAAGGCATTCCTGTGACAGACACACTCGTGCCGCCAGAACCGGCCTATCGCGTTAATTTGGCTAACGAACCAGATACGAGGGTCCTTATGGAGAGGCTGCCAGTAACATTTGCTTTTTGCTTTAACATGGCAGCCCGATTCAAAGGTAGCGTGGTTCTTATGTTTAGCGTTGATATGTTTTAGGGGCAAAATTGATGGTTCTTCTGGCGCTTGAATGCTCATGCTTCACATGTGTCGTAATATGTTAATTAAAACACTAACTAAGGCATTATTCAGATGTAGCATTTTTTTTTAATTAACGCTCCATGCAAATCCATAATTGGAAATTTATTGGCTATATGTATTTCAGTGTTCATAATGTAGTTTTTGTGTAATATTAATGTTGTTTGTTTTCCTTAAGTGAAAAAACACAGAGCCAAGAGCCAGTATATTTATGAATTACCGTCTATATTAACTGTTGTAAGCTGTCAACAATGCAATCCTATGTCACTGCTAATTTGAGCTTTTTTGAATCATCTGGATAGCCTCTGCAAGTCTAAGAGTTAGCATTATACATATTTCATAGTTTCGAAATATGTGTTGTCAAATTGCATCTCCATCTGGCTAACCACACCTTGTCGGAGCTCTACCATTTTGATGCAGGCATTACCACTAACATCAACACAGGTGAGGCAAGAGCCAGGAACATTATGAATTTCCGTCAATATTAACTGTTGTAAGCTGTCAAGAGTGCCATCCTATGTCACCGCTAGTTTAATCTTTTTTCAAATCAGTATTCCAGATAACCTCTGCAAGTCTAAGAATAGCGTAATACATATTTCATAGACTCCAAATATGTGTTGTCAAATTGCATCTCCATCTGGCTATTGTGAGCACACCCTCTCGTGGCTTTACACTTTTGTTATTCAATTCACAAGTCCACTATTGTGATTTAGACGTACATATTTTTGTATTTGTATATTATTATGGTGAGAAGTTTGTAATGTGAATATTTTCGTGGGGTTTTCCTTTTTCAAAGATGTATTGTGTGAGATAGATGTTGAAGCTGATACATATGTGCACATACTTAGAGTATATATAGAGAAAGAAAGAAAGAAAGAAAGAAAGAAAAATAATTCATTATGTGCTCACACAACTAAACACAAAAGAAAGGAATCAGTAACAAATGTAATTAACATGATAAATAGTATTAATAAAAAAAAGTAGAAATTCAAAGCAGTGACTGAGACCCAAAATTGATCTCTGCCTCAGCTTACATGGGCGGTCTCTTTCAGATATATGTAGTAAAATATAAAACTACAGAGGTATATAAAAAAAATAATTAAACGGCTTTAAGGTTTATTTATACGAGCGTAACACTGTTCTTGGAAAGTATAATGGTTACCACGACCAAATAAACCGAGTCTTATCTGATGGAAAAGTCAAGAGTCTCCGTAACCGGCGAGCGTGTATGAGACGAACTATGAGAGTCGAGGAAGCCAGAGAGGTATGTAAGGAAAGAACCTGTTGGAACTCTGTACTCTCTGCCTACCCTGCAAGGGATCTGGCGTGAGGTTATAGATAGATAGATAGAGATAATTGTTTAATCGGTGGCCAACAAGATTTTTCTTGCTCAAATAACACAACATAAGCGATAAGGATGCTACAGCTAGTATTTAGAGTGCATGGGCTAATAAAAAGAGACCTCGAATGAGAAAGATATACTAGGTTCAACCATACAAATAATCACAATAATTTCTTTATGATTTTCATGGTGATTCCATGTATCCGTACCCGAAATATCGGAAACTATAACCACATCTACAATCGTTAAAAATTAATCTAAATAAATCGATATGGGTCTGTGATGGTGTCCATGAAACTTGTAACACAAGCAGATATTACACTTTCAAACTACATAGCAGGCAAGACGGGCCTTACATTTAAATTCATTAATATTGTATTTGGGTGAAAGGTTTGGGCGCTTTGTTGCTGCTATGCTGAGATAAAACATAGTGCTTAGTGTTGCAAAATTTATCACAGTTCCGAATCATACGTAGTTAATTATACAGAATGTTGTTTTGCATCCTCGCGTAATTTGAAGGAGTAGGTACCTGTACTGGTGATACTGTACATAAATTTATATAAAAACGAGAAACTATATATTTTTTTGTTTTTATTCAATTATTTATAAGTTTTACTGCCTCGTTGATCTAGTGGCTAAGCGCATCGCTTGGTGATCCTGATCCTGGGTTAGTCCTGGTTGGTTGGTTGGTCCTGGGTTCAAATCCTAGGTTGGACAAATGAAGTTTTTCTAACGAAAACTTCTCAGTATCACTCCGGAGTCCGGAATTGTGCCCGGTATATGGCAATAGGCTCGCCCCATATAACATAGGAACTAACAACGTCGGCGAAAAGTGGGTGTACTCAGTACACCTCTGCTACCCCCGCTTGGAAAATATAGGCGTGATGGTGTTATAGATTTAAATAAATCTTCTCCTGTTGCGCCACGTATATAGCGACCGGCTCACGCGGTCGGTCGGGCCGATGAAAGCGTTCTGTAAATTATTCTGATTTACTGATAATGAGTATTGGCAAAAATATGATCCAAAAACAAACATAAGCCAGTTTTAGCAGTTTAATACATATTGCAGAAATTCCGTAAGAATATAATACAACATTCGTTATAATGACCGTTAATTGAACATATGCAATTTATGCATAAGATCATTGCAGATTCTATACATAACACTGTGATGAACTATATAATAATATTAATGCATGAAACGAGTTGTAGGTAAGTATCTACGTAAAATGGGAAGGTAGCGCAAATTGCAAGATACCTTATGTTTAATATTTATTATTAGTATTGATAGATAGGTAATTTAAATCACCCTAGCTGAATAACAAATTATCTACCTGGACAGTTAGCAGCTATTGCGAATAATAATAGTTTCAATATGTAGCAATAACCATAACAAAAATCAAAGGGACAATTGCGTGACCTATAGCACGCAAATTTATCGTAATGGTACTAAAGTGTCTCTTAAAGATGAATCAAGATGATATAAATGGCCGACAATAAATCAGGAAGTTAGCAGGGCGGCGGTGCAAGTACCGCTTTGTCATCGAAATAACGATTTGACGGACGAGCAGCTGCCGCCCAGAGTTGCAAGACTATCGATAGATTGATTATCGATAGCTGTGAAACTGTTACGCCTGTATTCCCCAAGCGGGGGTGGCAGAGGTGTATTGAGTACACCCACGTTTCGCCGACGATGTTAGGTCCCATGCAATAGGGGGCGAGCCTATTGTCATATACTGGGCACAGTTCCAGACTCCGGACTCATACTGGGAATTTTTCGTTAGAAAAACTACATTTGTCCGACCTAGGATTTGAACCCAGGACCTCGTGATCACAAAGCGATGTGCTTTGCCACTAGAACAACGAGGCAGTCATCGATTTTCTCGATAGGCTAGATCAGCCAATACTATTAATTGCAGACAATACTATCAATAGTTTAAATATATTTCGATAGCTTGATTATTACAAGCTTTTATTTAACTCGCAATGCTCGTATATCTGTCTGTCTGTGTGTCTTTCCGGTAAAAATCTTGTGATCCATTTTTCAAGTACTTGCGGGTATCCGATTGGGCTGAAATTTGGAATACGAATGTAAAGTCGGTGAAAATACAATGATATGGTACCATGGAGCTGGTTTGATGATGGAGTCGGAAGGTGGTCATAGGAACATGTAAACTTAAAAATGTAATCCCCTCGGGTTAAGACTTGTTAGATTGGTATTGACAAGTACTATACAATCATATAGTATTAAGGGTCTTATGATGAAGCCGGAAGGTGGCCAATGGAACCATTCAACTACTCGATATAACCTTGCCGTGTTTGGGCTCGTTAGAGGAGGGATTTTTTAGACCCGGATGGTGTACACGGTCTGATGATGGAGCCGTAAGGAAGCCATATGAACTTCTAAACTAAGCAAGGTATCTTCGTTTTGTTTTAGCTTTAAAAGTTGGTTTGTAAAAACATATTTAAAAATTAAAATTATTTTTATTAGTTAACTTTGAGTAGACTATCGATAGTATCGATTTAACCTACTGTACAGATCGAGCAATACTATTGACTGCAGACAATACTATCAGTAATATTGATACTATTGCGTATCAATAATATTTATTTCTTTTATTTATATATAGAAAACTAAAAATATTATAGATAGTATTAATAGGTTTAAAGCATGGCTATCGACAGTATCGATTCTATCTATTGTACATACCGGCCAACACTATTGATTGCAGACAATACTATCGTTAATATCGATACTCTTTTTTAATAAAACTATCGGTAGTGTCAATAGTTTTAAAGCATGGCTATCCATAGTTTGATTATTGATAGTTGACCTTGAAAAATAGTAGACTATCGATATTATGAATTCTATCTATTGTACAGATCGGCCAATACTATTAATTGCATATAACACTATCGATACTATTGGGTATCAATACTATCGATAGTATTAATAGTTTTAAAGCATGGCTATCGATAGTTTGATTATTGATAGTAGACCTTGAAAAATAGTGGACTATTAATCGATAGGACTATAATATTTATTGTATAGATCGGCCACTACTATTGATTGCAGATAACACAATCGGTATATCTATGCTATTGCATATTAATATAATCCATAGTATTAATAGCTTTAAGGCAGCACTATCAATAGTTATGTCTGCCATCTGCAATCTGAAAAAGCGCGAAAAGTTACGTTAGAGTGACAGTAGGGAGTAAGCGTGTTGTCACGTTCATGTTTATTCAGTAAATTTGTAGTGTGGCAAGGATGGCATATCAACTCGGTAGCGTCACGCTAACGTCAATCCTTTCGTGTTAAGCTTTCTTTTCTACCGATAGTATCGATACTATTGATACCACTATCGTTAGACTACTTTTTATCTAGTGACGATAGTATCGCTAGACTATCGATAGATTCATTATTGCTATACAACTCTACCGTCAACCGCGCTGCCGGTGGCTTTATAGGCCACGTCCCGGCTCGCCAAAACAAGCTAAGCGACCATCGACTACTATTTGTCTTGCCGGCCCGTGAATAATAAAGCGAGGCCTCGAATTTTTAGCAGCGTAAATTTGGCTGCTGTCAGGTAAACTTAATTCTTATAAATATCATTACAATAATTTAATGTGATTTATTTATTTTTAAAATATTATCATTGCCGTTTTGAAGTTTGAATAATTGCAATATAAATGTTGTTTAGTAGAGAAATATAAAAAATATAACATACATTCCGTAAGTGCGGGTGGCAGAGGTGTACTGTACCTTAAAATTTCGCTGAAGACCTATTTACCGAGTACAATCTCAGACTCTGGACTCCAGTCCAAATATAATATAATGTTAGAAAGGGTTCAACGGGAGATCGCACGTACTCTTTACAAAAAACTTTAGGGATATTATCCGTACTTCTATCCATCCCTGTTTGTTGCAGGTATGGTAGGCTTAAACACATTAGAACTCAGGCGAATGTGCGCTGTAATGTTTTATTATTATTTACTCGTTAACGGCAAGATAGAGAACCCAGCAGCACTATCGCGCTGCTCACTGTCCGCTCCTGCGCAGTACGCGCGGCTGCGCGCGCGCCGCTTGCTGGCGGCTCCGCCGGTCCGCACGTACACAGCGCAATATGCACCAACATCTGCAGCAATCTCATTACTATACCTTAATTGCTCAGAATCCAAATTTAGACATATTCAATTCAATATCAAAACAATTTGTAAATTATTGTATAAGTTTTTAAAGCTAAGCGAAAAATATTTCCTACTGTACACACATTAGGAATTTATTTTTATGTAATAAAATAGCTCCCTGTGCGTTTTGGCAAGTCTGTAAGTGCAGCGAGCAATGGAATTATAAATAAATAAATAAATAGATCTTCCGCCGCCGAGTCCCCGCATACACGAGAACACTCGGAGCGTTAAGTTACCCAATCTAGCTGTTACCACGGTAATATCAGCTTTTTTGAGGTTGCGCCGGATTGTCTCCATTTTCTGTATCACAATTAAATAGGTCCCTACACATATGTTGATCTAGGGCGCATGGTATGGCTGACAATCAAGGGGACCTATGATTAAATGAGTAACAATCAATTGTTACTGAGTAAGTTTCGATAAAAAAACCTCAAGAGCACTTTGTCGGCTCGGAATTTGATCATAAGTCCCCGTGATTGTCAGCCATACCATGTGCCCTACATCATTCTATGTGTAGGGCACATGGTATGCCCTATAACCTATCAGTTTTTTGTGGCACTTTACTATTCAAGCGATGCTTATTTTCCCTACCTCAAAATATAAACGACCTTATATTAGATCATGGAATCTAAACGATTCCGAAACTAAGTCAAGAAGCATAATAATACGATAATCTTGAGGTTGTCCGGTAAAAAGAATAAAAAGAGATAATGACTTTTACAACACCTGGGAACAGTTTCAGAAATGTATTCACACTCATTCTATGATTTTATATACTAAATGCTTGTAAGGGAAGTAAAATACTTCTTGCTCCTCCCCATGCATATCGCGTTGAACTACTACTATAAAACGACAAAAACGACACAACGTGTGGCGTGTTAATAGTGTAAAAACACCGTCACGCCTATATTCCCCAGAGGGGGTGGCAGAGGTGTACTGAGTACACCCACGTTTCGCCGACGATGTTAGGTCCCATGTAATAGGGGGCGAGCCTATTGCCATATACCGGGCACAATTCCAGACTCCGGACTCATACTGGGAATTTTTCGTTAGAAAAACTACATTTGTCCGACCTAGGATTTGAACCCAGGACCTCGTGATCACAAAGCGATGCGCTTTGCCATCAGACCAACGAGGCAGTCAACCGTTGAATATTAAAACTTACGTTTTAATAGGTAAGTACCTAGTGAGATCATACCGGAAACGCTGTAATTAGATATGCATCGCAGAACGCAGAATTGTTCTCCGAATGTAGATAGCTATGTAGATTATGAATCGCGTATAGTCCTACAAAGATCGTTTGGTCTGCGGTCGAAATCGGAACTAATGCTGTCATCAAGTAAAATGTCATCACATGACAGTCGCAGAGCTGCAGTTTGCTATAAAATTTACTCAAATTCTTTTTTAAAGTAGGAATGTCTTAAATTTATTTATTTTTTTATTTTGTTCTATAATTTGGTTACTGTGTCCAAATGTTGCAGCTTGATTAAATTCGGTGAGCAAGTACATCAACTCTCTTGAGTTAGTTATACCGTGCGGATCCACCATCGAAAGTAGGAAAATTTTACTAAATATTAACCCTTATTTTACACCAACGCCCCCCTGTCAACGTCATCCACAAGCTAAAAGATCGCACTGCAATTCCAGCATATTACTGACAAGCTAATCATAAGATGACGTCGTGTAAATGCCGGTTACAAGCGAGTGTAGCCAGCTTAATAAATTAAGCATGGGTCAGGCTTGGCGGGGCAAAGGTCACAGATTAACAACGCTCTATTTCGGGTTGTGACCCGTCGCCGTTCCATTTCTGTTCCCGGCAGTGTGACTAGTTTATTATAATGCCTTTATTTTATCTATGTCTTCGTACGTTAAGGCGAGTCGGTTTTGACTACTCGCACGAACTAGTATTATTTGCTATTTAATTTTGAAATATAATTTGGTTTTTACCAAAAGTTGATTGGCGTTCGATATAATAAAATTTACTTTTATAAATGTGAATTTGCATTGCAATGTGAATTTTTAATGTTACAATTGTTTAAGTAGGCACTAATCGAGTTATATTATGATTAGAAAACAATTTCTGTGTGCGCTGTAAAGTATAAATTGTTAAGAATGTGTTGTTTATGTTGTTGTCCATGTTCTTCAATACTTAATCTGAATTGAACATTTTAAATGAGTCTGCACATAGGTAATTTCGTTACAGACTACTACAGACAACAAAATAGTACGCTCATGATTCTATTTTTCAACGTAAATAAGTACATTTGTCTTGGTCTTTTATGCAGGTAGCATTTTGGATGATGGCCACACCATATTCTTTAAGCTGAGCACATTTATTGTTATGCTCTTGCTACGTGTGTCCGGTTTATTTGGGTTGCAATATTCAACACGAGGATAGATTGCCTGCTACCAGTAGAATGCTGACATATTAAAAGGAAAATTTGTGCAAATAGCTACTACTCGTACTAGCAATAAGCAAATTTATCAGTTATTGGTTAATTATTAATAACAATCATTACGTTTTAAAGGCTAAGATTGTTTACATTTTAACGTCATAACTTAAGTTTCACTTAAAATAACCTATAATTCAGGTAAGGCTATGTGAAATATATACAAATTACTTACATCTATGATTTAAGTGCGCTAAATATATATGCGTATGCATATATTTTAACATTCAACTTCTAGTAGGGTATGTACACAGAATAAGGTTTTGAATAAATAACTTAATGCAAATGTTCGCATTTTGTAGCTAATAAAAGTCAAAGGAAGTATGTAACGCAAACTCTCATTTATTATTCAATTCTCTTTTACCTTGACCCACATTAAGACTTCCCTCAGAATGGAAGAACCTTTATGCGACGATTTTTCAACAAACGTGGTTTTAGATTAGAGATAATCTCTGGGGATATTAATTTTCAATTTGTTTCAGAACAGTACTCCGTTAAAAAAGGTTCCTGTAAAAAATCGAACATAATATTGAGTGTAGGATGTAGAATAATATTTCAACGTGTCTTAAACAATCGACCTGAAATCGTTTTAGAAAACTATGTGGGTTCGCCATGTCTCACGCAGAATGCTTATCAGAACCACCTCTATACAAAAACCTACCCAAAGTGTCCGCTGCAGTAATATTGCGATCATCCCCGTTATCCCCCACCCGTTTGTCCACTAGTGGTGGACAGGGCACAACTTTTAAAAATTAATCCAGCTGTCCACCACTAGGGGACAGCGGCTCAACTTTTTGAATTATTCTCGTTAGCCACCAGTGGTGGACAGTGATACGACTTCTTTAAAACATTCTCGGCACCTACAGATGCCTTTAGCGAGACGCTCGAAAATAAAATTGCGACAAACGGTCGTCCCATCTCAGACCAACCAAGCCGAACAGCGTTTAACCTTAGTGGTCGGTAGACCACCGCGGGCGTAGAGCGCTTCTTCAACTTACTACTAGCTATGAGCTCTTACTTAAAATATTTGCCTGTGAAAATAAAATTGCAATTTATCAAAATAAAAACTGAAAACAATCATTATAAAAATTCATCATTCCACTTTGTCTGATAAAGCGGATAAGAGTAAAAAGCAACGTAATTTGATCAGTAGAACTAAACAGTGGAACCATGCGGACACAGGGCAATCATTTCCATGCCCACTTCTCACTACTATACGAGTGGACAATGTAATCCTAGGGTAATATGTAAGATTACACGCGGACTGACCTTTTCATGGGTGGGTGCCTACAGGTGCCTCCGCTCCGTGCCTCCCTACCGTCCTGCCTACGTCACGTTCAATTCATGCATGACAACGCATAACGTCCGCCGCCAACCGCGTGCATTATTAAAAGGGCCTGCCGTACCAAGCGGTCGCATTTAATTTAATTCTCTATTTTAAAAACCTCAGTAAGCGCCGGCGATTATTTTCCAATTTCCAATTCAACATCTATAGTTGTTAGTCACTACTGAATTATGTGGCGACAATTAAAGCCCCTCATTTGTATGAATCAAATTTAAGTTCGGCCATTCTATCAACTATTAAGTTTAGTTCGCTGTTTTATTATGGAACATAGGTATAAATAGACGTGACTTGAGTTTTATCACATCTATTACAGTGTGGTGTTACTCGAATGTTAAGTTTTAATTCGTTAAAAAACCTGTTGTAACTTAAGGCGTAAATTAGCAGACAAATGATAAAATTCTTGTATAGAATTTTAGGTACGTAATCGTTTTAAAAGCATTCGGGACTCCTTTTTCATTTTATGAAAAATGACAGTGTGGTATCCGCTAATTAGAAGTATCAGGGTACTAGGACCTCTGACCTATTGGAACTCTGTACTCTTTGCTTACCCTGCAAGGGATCTGGCGTGATGATATAGATAAATAGGACTGTGGGCTTAGAATAAAACAAACAAATTTTGACATATCCAACGATAGTGAAGCGCAACTGTTGATTGTGGGCCTTTTTAATGATATATCAGAACTTATTATTTCATGTACTAAGTACACCTCTGCAACCCGCGCTTGGGTAATATAGGCGTGACGGTGTTTTTTTAAAATTATTATTTCATTCGGAAACACGCCAACAGTACACATATACAACATTGTATGAGGTAGGTATAACATAATAGTAAAATTCTTATATGTATACCTGTAACAGGCGTGTACAGCACATAAATCAACAGAAACACAGAAAGAAGTTGGTAAATTAGAAATTGCAATAACTACGTAGGAAAATAGGTTAAATAGTGTAAATTATGCAAATGATTTCAATATTTTATTCCTGAAGTTCTCTAGATTCGAAGATATCTAGATGATTAAGTTTACCATTCAACATATTGTATTTATTACAAGCTTGCACGATGGGTGAATATAGTCCTACATTAGTTCTTACAGCTGGTTTGCTGAAAGTTCTGGTAATGGGATGACGTGGTGGTTCGCGAGGAACAGTTACCAGTAAGACATTAATGATATCGGTGCAGGCAAGGTTATGGTTGACCAACTTGTGCAGAAAAAGTAAGGTAAGAACTTGTAATTATAGTAAGCGCTGGTAAAGTTGCTGTACTTTAAATAACCACCACAATTTAAAACCTTAATGCTTCAGACTTTTATCGAATTTATATTATGACATTACCGCCACTTCCTGCAACTGCGTAATAGGGTTGACTGATTACATTATCTACTAGTATGTACTCACTTCAGATTTCATTGGCGAACTTCAAGTAAAAAGCGAGATGTTTAAATTTCCATAGTTCAAGTATTTTTATACAAAATGGTCTGACTGCCTCGTTGGTCTAGTGGCAAAGCGCATCGCTTAGTGATCACGAGGTTCTGAGTTTCAAATCCTAAGTCGGACAAATGAAGTTTTTCTAACGAATACTTCCCAGTATGAGTCCGGAGTCTGGAATTGTGCCCAGTATATGGCAATAGGCTCGCCCCTATAACATGGGACCTAACATCCTCGGTGAAAACTGTACGAAATTCTGTATAAACATTTAATTAGGATAGCCTGTTCTAAGTTCCAGCCAATAACATGGCTACTGCACCCAGGATTGGCTCGAGACGAAAGAACACCTCATCGGCCAATACATATACACGAAATTTTGTAAACATATTTAATTTTGATTTATACATTTACTTGAAATAAAACTACTTTTTCGGATTTTATCGCGGTTTATTTTGATTTTTAAGTTCCCGACGTTTCGAGTGCTTTGCAGCACCCATGGTCACGGGAAGGACTGAGGTGTTAGACGTCCAAAAGGCATAGTTGTTCCGGGGTACCCTCAAACTTCTTAATTATTTTTGTTTTTGTTGGTCCGATCTACGCAGAATGAGCTCACGGTGTCTTGAGGTCTTGCAGTGTTATGCTTGGTTTTGGTTTTGGATTTTGGTATTCGCGTAAATCTAAGAACTCAGTATATACATTTACTGTTCTTAATTGAACCTAACCAAATACTTGGCTGCATAACAGTTTGTTCTTAAAAAGACTTCTTAAAAATAAAATTAATTCGTCCAAAATAATACTTTTTGCCCCACACAATTTTTATGCTATATTTTTTTTTCACATAGGATGGGTAGTGACAGGTCTAATTGCCAAACGAAATTAATAATTAATTCAATGGTGTTAAGGCATAAAACCATAAGTATAGAAACGGGTCATGCCTCTTATTGTCATTGAATAAAGTATAATTTCGTATCGACTATTGAGTATGATTTCGTTTGGCAATTAGAACTGTCACTACCCTTCCTATGTGATAAATACTGTAGTCCGTTAGCTAGCTTACTCGTGTTTTTGATACGCTATTATTATTTACTTATTTAGAGATTTTCTTGAAAATATGGTCCTCCCAAATTGCGAAAAGGACTCCAACCTGGCAACACTGGTTGCGTATTTTGGTCAATGTAAAATCATGGAGCCGCAAAAAGCCAACAAAGGCAGTACTAGGCCATAATGAATGATAGTGAACACATGATTTTACAAGACTTAGCTGCTGCTGCTACATAAATTCGGAATAAATTCGGAATTCGATTGCAAAGATATTAAACTTCCGCGAAAAACGTTAAAATATTTCTTAATTTCAAACTCACGTATAGTTGTATTGTCATGATTGCCGCCTACGACCCAATGACCTTATTCGAACACGTTTCCATGACATTCGATGAAGTTAATGTCAATTAAACTTCCTTGTGTAGGTGATAATTTGCATTCCTACAAAGTTTCTCCCGTACATTAACAAAAGTTTGGAGGAAACTGGAAAATTCGTAGGAAAGATTGGAAGTTACCATTTACATCAATTTACTTGTTAGGGCTAACATTTATGATGATTGTTATCCTAAAGTTCAGTTCTTACATTTCATGCTTAACTACCTACACTACCTACACGTACTTAACTACCTACACTGTCACTGATCGATTTACAGCCTATGAAAGGCAACAAAAAAGCCGGAAGAATGGTTTCTAAATGGTTTATATTGAATTATTTTCAACATACATACAACTAATTGCTAAGTGTAAAGGTTCTGAATCAATAAATTGATATTAAAAAACACAGTCTGACGACATCGAGTGGTTGGGTTGAATCTGCGGGTCCATTGGAATAGGGAACACAAAATAATATTTAAATAAAAAATTATTTGTCTGCTTGGCTGCTTATTCGAGTACACGCATAATCCACTGAACTGATTTAAATGGGACTTATCTACAAATATACCTCTATGTAGTTAGCGGGCGGTGTTAGGGAGAGGTCAAGCTGTTTTCATTTTTTAAGTCAACGTAAAGATTTACTGGAGTAATAAAGAGTGTGTGGGAGAGAGAGGAGAATATAAAAGCGATGGTGTGTTTCTAAGAAAAGAACTTGTTGGAACTCTGCTTTCTCAAACTACTGCTCAAGGGATTTGTCGAAACGATGTAGATAGAAAAATGCATTAGGTTTACGCGAGTATAACTGTGGAGTGAAGTCTAGTATCTTATGTACTTTGAAGGTAAAACCTACTAACGCTGTCTATACCTACGCCTTTAAGAATGATGTGCAAATAATGACGAGAATCAGGTTATGATATTCAAGCTACAAAATAGTGATTGATGTTATAACGTAGCTACAACATGTAACGCTATTTCTATTTCCATATCATTTAGTAAAAACGGCATTTACGTTAACACAAATAGGGTATGTATGTATGCCCTTCCATCGGATTTACTAATGTTCAGCCTTTCCCTCATATTTGGATAATAAAACGCTCATACACAGTACACATTTATAGTTACTCGGACCATTATCGTAAACGCGAACCACAAATGCGTCGTTGTTAGTCGAGAGACACAAAAGTCAAAAACAACGGCTACTCATATACTTACATAATAGCAAATGTCATGGAGTTATCTTTCTCACAAAGACAAGAGCCTTCATTATTTATGAAATATATTTCTTATGTCGAAAACTATTTATTTATCTTGCGGGTATACAGGTCACACATATAGATAAATATATAGATATTATCACGTGTTTAAACTGGTGCTCGATATGGCATTGGTCCTATTAAAAAAGAAATGCCATATCACAATTCAGCCGTCCATTATACATTTTTAGATATTAGATTTATCCGTCCATTTCCAGAATATGCTGTTATCCCTTCAAGTGCAGGCCTTCTTGTAATCTTTTTATCCATTTCTACATAAGGTATTCAATAACGCACCAGCAGCCAAATGGGTCAAGATAAAACATTACTAAGAAATGACAATCCAATTACAGCTTTTCTCAATGGACAAGTCACGAGGCTTTCGCCCAAAGCCATCTCGTCATTCAAAACCTGTGATGTTTACCTGAAATTTGATTGTGTATAAAACCCACACATTATGTTGGCTGAATACAATGCCTTAGATATAATAGAGATTAAACATAAAGAAAATATCATTGCTTCGGTAGGGAATCGAATAAAAGTAATTCGTTATACGACCGCTCTAAACACGTGACTACCGAAGCTCCCACTCAAAACGTTGAATTTTTCTTATTATTTAGTCAGTATTCTATATAACATAATTAGACGCATTAAAATACGAGGCATGCTTTTTAAGTTCTGTCGTTTCCATATTTCCCGGCAATTTTGAATTTGGAACTGTTCTATATTTGAATGTGTTTAAATTTTGAATCTCAAAACAGTTTAAAGTATTAGGATTAATGTTATTGTTCAGTCACAGCGTCGATTGGAATCTGTCAGGTTACGTACGAAAATGAATCTTTCTAAGGAAAATGTCCGTGCAATAATTTTCTACAACTTTAGAAGAGGCCTGATACGGCTTCAGTGTTTTGAAGAGCTAACATCTGTGTTCAGTGATGAAGCCCCATGTCTGCGGACTGTCGAACGCTGGTATTTAGAATTCCAGCGTGGACATACTAGTGTTAGTGATAAATCTCGCGAAGGACGCCCAAAATCCGCCTTCACTGAAGATAACATCATTGCTGTGAGATAACTAATTCTCGAAGATCGTCATGTGACGTATCGAGAGATAGAGGTTCTATTAGGCATCTCAGGGACAACCATTCAGAAGATCTTGCATGAAGTGTTTGGTGTGAGAAAGCTAGTTTGCCGTTGTATACCGCATCTGCTTTCCGACGATCACAAGGCGGCCCGCGTCAGATGGTGTAAGAAAACTCTGCAAAGGTTCAACCGAGGAGAGTCAAATCACGTCTATAACATCATCAGTGGTGACGAATCTGTGCCTACGATCCTGATTCCAAACAACAATCTACAATCTGGGTCTTTCAAGAGGAGCCAAAGTCGACTAAAGTTGTTCGTTCTCGAAGCACTTCAAAGAAGATGGAAGATCGTAGAACGGTTAACGCAGAGTGGTATACCACAGTTTGTTTACCACATTTCATCGCCGAATTTCGAAAATCTAACTCAAAGCGACGCATCATCCAGCACCACGACAACGCAAGCTCACACAGCGCTCGTTAAACGATTGAGTATTTGAAGCAGGAAAAAGTAGAAATTCTCGACCATCCTTCATATAGTCCTGACCTAAGCCCTAACGATTTCTTTACATTTCCTAATATTAAGAAAAGTCTTCGTGGTCAAAGGTTCCAGTCCGGTGAAGAAGCAGTCGACGCTTTCAAGTCAGCCATTTTGAACACCCCCACTTTAGAGTGGAATAAATGTTATAATAACTGGTTGGAGCGAATGGAAAAGTATATTAAGCTACGTGGTGAATACTTTGAAAAACAATAAAAACTACTATAAGGTTCTAGTTGTGTTTTTTTCTTCAAACGACCAAACTTAAAAGGCATGCCTCGTAATTCCAAGAAAATGCTTTTGGTACTTAGTTTTGAATTATATATTACAGCGTACGAGTACCAGTCTGTGGGGAGAGTGGATGGGTGTGATGCACGGAGACGAAATGGAGTACGTATTTGGACACCCTCTGAACATGTCTCTGCAGTACCACACAAGGGAGAGGGATCTCGCAGCGCACATCATGCAATCTTTCACTAGATTTGCTCTCACTGGGTAAATGTTCTGTTAATTATCACCAACCCTTTTTTACAAAGGGGAATCCCATTGCCACCATGCCTATGTCATTTTATGAAAGTTACAGTTTTTGGAACGCGCTTTCATACTTTGTCATAGGTTAGCAAGGCTTCTATGCACCTTTAGTAGCAGGCGTGAGTTCTTAACTACGATAATATAAAGATACCGATATTACACTGTTTTCAAAATGTGAGGTCTAGTGGCTATGGGATCTTGAACACTTTATTTTTTAAGGAAGTAGTTGCTACTCTCTAGGAATAATAATTGCAACGCGGGTGCGTTTAGACACAAATAATGGAAAACGAATGTGACCAAGAACACTCGGAGTAAAATAAATATCTGAAGGCCACATAATGTTTTGTGCCATGCGGAGATACTTGTAACAACATGGATTACTCCAGTGAGCTCTGTAGCCCTATCTCAGACCTCTCAATCAAATCATTTGGTATCTGGTTAGACATTTCCTACAGATAGACAAAATTTTTGCCAAAGTCCGATAGTTTTGTCTTTCAGTCAAAAGTAACCGATTGAGATGAGAAGTTTTAGTTTGCGATCAGACACAAGCCAAGTGGAATATAAAAAATTGACCAAACAACTACACATGTTTAGAATATAACCTATTTAGTCCATCACGTAACTGTTTCAGGAAACCTCACAAGCCTGATGAGAAGTGGCCGCTGTATTCGCGATCATCTCCTCACTACTACACGTACACGGCAGACGGAACAAGCGGCCCAGCTGGTCCCAGGGGTCCACGAGCCTCAGCCTGCGCCTTCTGGAACGATTTCCTGAACAAGCTCAACGGTCTGAAAGGCATAACTAACCCCTTTGGTTCCTAAATGTGCTTGTGATTAGATGTGTATTTATTTATTTAATTCTTCTTGCACTATTGGTATAAAGGCGGACTTAATGCCTGAGGCATTATCTACCAGTCTACCTTAGGGTGATGCAGAAACGAGTGAAGTAGGTGCAGAACCATAGAACCAAAAAAATGTAGAGGAAAATATGTAACAAATATATAATTAGTAGAATAAATATTATATCGAACTGACATATAACGATATAATATAGATACAGATAAATACACATATAATGTATATATATAATAATATAAATAATAAGTATACATATACATAAACTAAATTAATATTGAGATGAATCCGCCAAAGTTTTGTGCAGATAATCCTGTACTTTGCTTTTGAAAGATAAACGATTTGTGGCCATCCTGATATCCAGAGGTAGTGAGTTCCATAGTAAGATGGATTGGTCAAAGAAAGAAGAGTGAATAAAATTAGAATGGTGAGAAGGGCATTGAAGAAGGCGATTATTAGAAGAACGAAGAAGTTTGTCGTGATTAGAGCATAGATATTGAAAATGGACGGAAAGATAATCAGGTGAAGCAGGAGAATAAAGAATGGAGAATAGCATTGTCAGTGCTCGTAGAGCTCTGCGCTTGCGAATAGGCAACCACCTTAAATGAGATCTATACTCAGACACATGGTCAAATTTACGTAAATTAAATATGAATCGAATGCTGTTATTAAGAAGACGGTCGAGTTTGTTGAGATAATCTGCATTCAGGTCGTAGTAGCACACATCACCATAGTCGTATATAGGTAGGATTAGGGACTGCACGAGCATTGTTTTAGTGTTGGAGGGGAGCAAGTTTTTAAGGTATCGCAACATCCCGGTGACCTTTTGACCGACGGCCGTGATATGGGTTTGCCAGCTGAGTGTAGTATCAATGTGCAAGCCGAGATCTCTGACACTAGAACTAAAGACGGGCAATTTAGCGCAGTGGTTAAGTGCTTTAGCTGCTACGCCCACTGTGTCGAATAGTCGCGGGTTCGATTCCCGCACGGGACAAATCTTTGTGTGATCCACATTGTTCCGGTCTGGGTATTTGTTTGTGAATTGTCATGTTTGTAAAACGCACCCACGACACAGGAATAAATCCTAGTGTGGGGCTACGTTTACAAAAAAAAAAAATAAGTGTATAATTTTACCATTGAACATGAGTGACGGCAGAGTTGCCATATTTATTTTGGTAATAGTTCTAGAACTGCCTACGAGAATAGCTTGACACTTAGCCGGGTTAACAGTCACTCCAAACCTGTCAGACTAGTTCTTGATTGCCCCCAAATCCTGGTTTAATTTGCCAACAATGTTAGAGATTCGATCGGCACTGTCTTGCGAGTAAAGCTGCAGGTCATCAGTGTGGGTATCATCATAAAGATGATACCCACACTGAAGTTCATAGGTTATTAGATCAATAAAAATAGAAAACAGAAGAGGAGAAAGTATACCACCCTGGGGAACGCCACTTCCTAAACAGCGCCAAGTTGATGATAACTCGTCACTCAAAACAGCCTGCTGACGCTCCCGAAGATAGGAAGAAAACCAGTCCAGTGACTCTCGTGAGCACATACGATAGGAAAGAATGGACATTTGAAGCAACGGAATTGAAAGCATTAGAGAAATCTACTAAGACAAGAACAGTAACTTTGGTTTCTTCTATGCCTTTTCGGATATCATCAGTCACTTTAAGTAGAGCAGAGACGGTACTATGGCCAGGCCTGAACCCAGATTGAAGAGGACTAATTAGATTGTTAGAGTAGATGAAATGTGAAATGTGTTTGTGAACGCAGGCCTCGAGCACTTTTGAAAGAAATGGAAGAATGGAAATAGGACAAAAATGGCTAGATAGGGACGGGTTAGCGATTTTGGGAAGGGGGCGGACAAAGGCTTTACGCCAGAGAGATGGAAATGTGACAGACTTTAAGGAAAAGTTGACAAGGGAGAAGAATGTCCAGAACTGTTGTAATCATAAAGCGACATATTTTGTCACATCCCGCTGCCTTAGATTTAATGGATAGGATGGTTTTCTTGATTTTACAAGAGTCAACTGGAGAAAAGTAGAAAGGGTTGATAATGGGACGTTTGAGACCATCCAAGTAGGCCAAAGTATGACTAATCGTTAGACGATCAACAGGAGGAACAGTAGAGAAATGACAATTAAGATCATCTAAACTTAATGTCTTTGGTAGGCCTACACGTCGTATTCTGCATTGGTAGTCGCCACAGAAATCGTACCAATAAAACGCTGTTTGGATGCGCACGATTTCGTTCGAACCCACAGTAACCGCTTTGCCTTACATGTACAGTTTGAAATAAATTATCGGTAAAAAAATATATTTTTAAAAACAAGCTCTTATGTTGGTTAACAAGTTCCTTCGTGTCGAGCCAATCCTGTGTGTAGAATCGGGTCATAATAATAACAGCCTATACTGCCCATTGCTGGGCAAAGGCCTCTACTTACAAATAGAGGTGAGAGAGGTTAGGTCATCCTCCACCACGCGGACCGAGTGCGGATTGGTGGAGTCAGGTTTGTGGCCACCTGCTGTTGGAACTTATCAAGCCGCCTTTAAAGCTTCCAACTCGGCTTAACGACTACCACATTAAGTGGTAACCGGGACCAACGGCTTAACGTGTCATCCAAAGCACGGAGACGCTCGAATATGAAAATGCCACAAACGGTCACCTATCTTAGGCCGACCGAGTCGAACGGTCGCCCGGCGGTCGCCCGCGGTCGTCCAGCGCTACGAGCGCCTCAGAGCGAATCAGGTCATGCTTACCATAAAAATGAATTGTCATTGAAACTGAACCAATATAAACATTTCATCTCCTTAGAATAAGAGCTACTTCCTCTTTTAATTTAGTTTGCCAGATTTGACTACAAGGTTGTAAAAAATGGACACAGATTCAAAATCACATACATTTTTAAAAATATTTTATGATAATTTTTTTTTATTACCTTATAAGTACAGTTTTTAGGAGAGTTTTATACCAACTTTAACCACTGTATCACAGACTTTGGTCCACGCAGTCTTGAAGCGTTTTGTGATAATTTTGTCATGGTGATAGTTTGACGCGGCCATATGATTTCTAGTCTCTTATTATTAAGATTTCCATGGCAGTTATTGTTTTGTGCAGTATATTTTATTTTTATTAGAAACAAAACAGAAATGGTATGCATTTTTGCATGCATTAATTGACCAAGTAAAGCCGTAGTTAATAAAACATGCATAATATTATTTCCCTTTTGTTTCCAATTCCCTATTGTTGTTCTGGTGCTTCTTAACATAGTATTAAGATCATCTTTTAGGTAGTAGACTGTTAGATATTTTATTTGTTATCATTTTCAATCGTTAGGCTCATGAATAAATAATGATCATAGTCATCGTCATCATTTGAAGACATGCAAAATAGATATAGTGCATGTCTTCGAAGAATAAATTTATATAGTAAAACTTTTGTCGTAATGGCGCTATTTTAATAATACCTATCATGTATTATTAAAATAGCGCCATTTTCTTTCCTCTGCAAAAGGTGGCTAAATAATATAAACCGATAAATTAGTACTCAAGATTTTTTTATTTGCTTTGTGGGTTACAGGACAATAAATAATTATTTTGCTGAAATGTGGAAAACGTATATTATTCTAAATAATTTATACCGATTGTTTAGACAAAATATGTTTGTAATAGGTTAGTTCTATAGGTAACAAAATATCAGTATTAAATGTGCTATAGAATTGGATAAGCAAAAATTCCAGAGTACCTTAATAAATAATAACCTTAGGGAGATTAATTTAATTGCAACTGAAATTTCAGTTGGTTGATTATACAATACCCAACACTGACTATAAGTGACTTTGAATAAAGTTTTAGAGCCTTAGGTACTCGTATATTTTACAACTTCATATTGATTTTGATTTAATATTGTTTTAGATGAGAAAAAGCAGTGATAACCTAGTGGTTAGACCGTTGGACTGAAAAGTCAGAAGTCTCGGGTTCAAACCCAGGCATGTGCGTATTAAAAGTTAACTGTCACTTGCTTTAACGGTAAAGGAAAACATTGTGAGAAAACCTGCATGCCTAAGAATTTCTCGAAGGTGTGTGAAGTTCGCCAACCCCCACTGGGCCAGCGTGGTGGACTATGGCCTAAACCCTCACAGTTTGAGAGGAGGCCCGTGCCCAACGGTGGGACAGTTTTTTTAACAGGGCTAATATTATTATTATGTTGTTTTAGAACTGGAACACGTCCCATGCGATGGAGCGGTAACTGGTCCGTACAGCAGCGTCGCCGGTACCACGCTGCCCATAGTGCTGCTCACCACCCTTGCCACAACGGTCGCCTTGTAAATCCATACACGGCGTCATCAGTATGAGACACACTCGGGAGTGTATCAGAAAAAGTATATCTATTTATTCAAATCAATAATATAACAAAAAGTTTAAATACCTTCCACTTATTTTTTTTACAGAAGATATGAATCTTCAATTTTTGGTGAAAGATTTTTTTATGGTGACGAGGAACTAATTATGACCGATCAAGTGTGAAAAAAAGAAGAAAGAGTATTCTTCTTTATTAATATTTTTCTTATGGATTTGAAGTGTACAGTGATAGGAATCAGACTTCGAAAGGAACTTTCAAAAAGTGAATACGGAATGTGCAAGACATTAAAAGAAAATTGGAATCGATTCGACATTGAATAAATTTAATTTTGTGTATTAAAATTTATATCGTAGAAGAACTATGTTGGATGTTAAATATAATTTAGTTCAAGATGTTCCTGTACCTAGTTGTTTCGCATGTTTGATGTTTCGTATATTTAGTTGAATGTATTTCGATGTCACGAGACCATACTCGTGTTAATTATTAGGGAAATGGACGGTTTCATGTAATAGGTACCGTGTGTATAAGATGTTAAACTTAGACCACTGTTTAACGTCGGCTTTGATTGTTAAGGCAATGCTTTCACACACGACAGTTCAGTAATCACTATACATATCAACGTGTGCCTCTGCTTTAATAGCAAAACATACATATCTTTATCGTAGGAAAATTTTTCTATTTTATATTGGTAATAGAAAATATTCGGGTGTATACTGTGAGATAAATTTTTAACAATATATTTACTATTATTGTATTTAGAGCGCTATTAAATTCGTACCACTTGAGGATCTTATGAACTCCAAATTCTTATGACTTCGAACAGATAATAGTATATTATGTAAATAGTCACTTCTTAAGTATATATACGTAGAATGCGGTGTTCTGAGCGCTGAGTAGACTAATCTGTGTACCTTAATACTATGTATATACATGTTACATGTTAAATAGGCAAGAGCACAGATAACCGTGAATAAATGTAGTACAATTACATGTTTAATAGGTATGTTTATGCTAATATTATATTATTCTTGTATGTCTATAATACCACTATCATTACTCGTATAATGTTTGAGTTTTCAGGATTTATAGAACTGTATATCAATACTTAAAATACACACAAAATATATACAATTCAAATATAATTCTATACAGGTATATCCCAATGTCTTCTCAATAGCAGTGATATCCAACAACCGTACGTAATTCGTAGCTTATCAATGCTTTAAGTGAAAATTGTCTTATGAACTTAGTATCAATTTTTATACTTTTAACATAATATTTGTACTAAAGAAACGTTAGCGGTAATAAATATTTATACCTATGCGATTGTCAATTACTATCCTCGAACGGGTTTGAAATGTGGTGGGAACATTATTGGAAGAAAGTGGTCATATTTTTAAGAAGAGAATAATAAATTATTTATTTCATACCGCCTTGCATCGGAGTTACCCTTTACCTCGCTCCCAACTACCCATATACTCCAACACCCTCACGAATCACAACGTAGACATTCTCAGAGTTATTTCTACTATCTGAGTATACATTTATTTGATAACCATTCCTACAGTGAGCTGTCTCGGAGAATAACTATGTTACTACATATATCGTCAGCACAACACTCGCTTTCATGTTGAATTAAGCACAATTTGAGAAGTTGTATGGGATAGCTTTAATTAGTAAAAGTAAGATGTATAGTGATCTAAATAAGAAATTGTAACATAAGTAGCGATTTTAAATAATTTTCAAATTTGTTTAAATCCAAATGTTTGTGTAGCGATTAGTGTGACATAATATGACATGATTGTAATAACGCTTCGATAGGTATTAATCGTAACAAATAGTGTATTTTTTAGGGTGTGATAATATACTCCTGAGGGGTATAAAGCACATAAGTTATAACATACAGATGTATAACTGCAAGTCTATATATCCTAAAGACATATAAAATCTTCCACTGCTGAGAAAGGCCTTCTCGCACAAACCGACATAGCTGAAAATTTTTCTCTAAGTCGTTTTCATGACTAAGTTGAAGTGACAAGCGAAAGTTGAAAGCAAAAAATTACGTTTGTTACCTCAATTTAAGCATACTAAAGTCTATCTGTTAGTATTCCAACATATTGTAACTGTAGAATAATATTTTCTTATTTGCAATTAGCCCTATAAACTCAATAGACTAACTTAAAGTAATATATAATTTTCCAGTGACAATTCAATCAGTATTTTATTTTTACAACAAATTAGAAGGTATCTTAAGCCCAAGGCCGAGGTTTTAATTCTCTAAATAGCTGAAGTAAAGAGAATTTCCATTAGCTGATATACGAATAATTTGACATGTATTTGAGTTGTTTGACATTTGTGCATCTGTTTACTTCTCATAAAAAGTGTAATGAAAATAAATGTACGGCCAAACCAACGCGTTCCGCCGCGGCCGCAGTGGTGTGCACGGTGGCGATCAGCTTCTGCAGTAATATTTGTATGGAAATGTTCTCACCAACGCGTCCTCAGTGTTGGGCAAAAATCAATTGATTAAACAATTGACAATTAACAATTGATCAACTGTAATTGCAGTGTTATGCAATTAACAATTGATCAATTGTAATTGCAATGTTTTGCAATTAACAATTGATCAATTGTAATTGCAAAACAACGCAATTACAATTGATCAATTGTTAATCGTTTTATGCACATTTACGATTAAACAATTAACAATTAATCATCAAAAAAAAGCACACCTAACGTTGGCCCAATGTGGGCACTCCCACAATGTAAACTTCTGTCTGGTGTTGTAAGACTTGAATCGGGAGTACGAAGCTTGAGTGTATGTTTGCCTTCTAAAAAGACTCAAGGCAAAAGAAGACATCATCATCTATGAGATTTTAGGAGATGCTGATAACTAAAATGGCGTTTATTTTTGGATCAAAGATGGCGTCGCGACTTCTTATGAATAATCAATATGGGCATCGTTTTTGGATTTTAAGGGGAACGCTGATTACGAATATCGCGCAAATTAAACACTATGTTCTTTATCGGCATTCCCTAAAACCCCAAAAATAATAACCATATTAATTTAACATCAATATCAATCTACTTGTACTTGTCAATATCAAACTAACCAACCTAAACACGAGGGGATTATGTTGTCCAGTTCACATGTTTCTATGGCCACCTTCCAACTTCATCATCAGACCATCCCCATGGTACCATATTATTGTATTGTCACCGAACTTACATACGTATGCCAATTTCAGCTGAATCGGATACCGTAAGTGCTTGAGAAAAGGATCAGAAGAGTTAAACCGGAAAGACAGACAGACATACGAACAGTGCAAGTTAAATAAAAGTAACACCGTAACACCTTCACGCCTATATTCCCCAGAGGGGGTGGCAGAGGTGTACTAAGTACACCCACGTTTCGCCGACGATGTTAGGTCCCATGTAATAGGGCGCGAGCCTATTGCCATATACCGGACACAACTCCAGACTCCGGACTGCTACTGGGAATTTTTCGTTAGAAAAACTACATTTGTCCGACCACGGATTTGAACCCAGGACCTCGTGATCACATAGCGATGCGCTTTGCCACCAGACCAACGAGACAGTAAGCAGTAGTAAGGCAGGGAGCAAATAAAAGCTTGTAAAAATTAAGTATTCTATTTTGTCCATATAAAAATGGAATATTTTACAAGTTCCAGTTCCATAAATCATTCGAAATTCGACCAATACACTGCACCTCTCTGCCAACCCCCCGTGGTAACCAAATGTTTGTTTATAAAAAGGTACCTAAACTTTAAAGGAGCGCGCGCGCACTTGTCGCCTTTCGGCAGTGTCACGAGCCGACAAGTGCGCGCGCGTCACTAGTAGGGCTGCCACCTTTTATTTGAGCAAATTAAGTACATTGGTTTTTAAAGGTAGGCAAAAAAAGTACATTGTATCAAAATAAAGTATTATTTATTTCACTTTATTATTTTGTTTTAAAACATATTTATTATTACTTTTAGAACTTTTCAGTCACTGTTATCATTGCTAAACACCTTCACAGCATGTTGACAGTCTATAATTAACTTGAATAGATTAGTAAGAATTAAGAAGTGCTTATAGTTTTTACTATTTTCTTTAAGTTAGAGAAGTTAGATGTAATAATGTTTTTTTCTTAAATCTAGTACCATAGATTCAGATTTTAACACCAGACACTTTGCTTTGCTCTGCTGCTTTGTCTACTTTACTTTTAATTGCGATCATTTTTTTTCTTTTTTATGATTTAAGTAAAATGAATCTTAAAGGTCAAACTATTCGAAATAAAGTATTTTCGCTTTACAGTTCTTATAAAGTACAAGGTATACTTACCTTAAATAACGTACGATACGTACTTTATAATAAACTACGGGTAGCAACCCTAGTTACTCGTCGCCTTTCGGCACCGACACGAGCCGACAAAGGGCACGTGCGTAGGTAGCTAGAGTCGGTCGGTAATGCCACAGTATCTATCTATCCAGTAACTCATCTAAGCCGTTTTAGTGGTATAATTACCAACACTCCCCGTCAGAATGTTGTTAAGGTTAGCACCTTTTTATTTCATTTATTAAAACTTATCTACTGCAGTGGTTATAAGCCTGTAATATTTCGTATGAGTGCAACGTAATACAATTTACCATAGGGACTGTGTAATAACAGCATAATGAAAACGTTTATGCTTTTAATGTTTATGCTTAAATATTATTTACCTTTATTGCAATTTTTTTTTTAAAAACGTTGCCCCACACTAGGATTTATTCCTGTGTCGTGGGTGCGTTTACAAACATGAAAATTCACACACACAAATACCCAGACCGGAACAAATAATTGTGGGTCACACAAAGATTTGTCCCGTGCGGGAATCGAACCCGCAACTATTAGACACAGTGGGCGGAGCGGCTTAAACTCTTAACCACTGCGCTAAATCGTCCGTCTTTCAAAAATTCATTTTACGAATAAGTATCATTCATTATATATAAGTATTCTCGAATCTCATTGTTATTGAGAGTGTGTATGATAGATTACTCGGAAATTGTATATAAGTATATTTGTTAAAAACCACATGAGTTACTAAAAATCAATAAAACTATCGAGAAGACGTGTAGAGCGCGCGTCTGTGTGCGTGAGTTTAATTCGGACCATAAGTACTAAGATGTTTTACTGTATTATATTACACTGTGGTAGGGCACACTACATACCCCGCGCACTGAGATCCAGCGTGTCTCTGTTCATTCGGCCTGAGGATTTAGGACGAAAATAATGTCATAATTTTTTTGCGGAGCGCAAAGTATCGCGTATATTTCGACACGATCTCACTTCAGAGTACTTGTACTTTTAGTAGCAGTTGTTTAAACTAAACTAATTTCCACAAACATAGAGAGTGTGAGTCTGAATCGTGCGCACACAGGAATATTGTAGGAACTTAAATTCATTTCCATTAAGTATATTCGCATATTTCAACGAATATTTCCACACTTTTTGGACATTATAGTCATTATGGATGAAGAGGAATATAGTTATATGTCAGTTAACACGTTGGACACGGACATCAATGAACAGTTAGATCGAGATGGGCAGTCTTCAGGGCCGAGCTCAATCACGTCGATATCTTCACCCCCGCGTCTTGCACTACTTGACGGTACATTTTTCAAATATTTACCAGAAGAATCAACAGCACATATAATTACAGCTCTGTGTACTAAATGCTCGCCTGTCACTACTAAAATCAGAGGATTCGACAACTGTACATCCAATTTTCTGAGTCACCTCAAACGGAAACATGGACAAGATTGTGTATATGAATATAAAAGATACATAAAAACAAAGAAAAAAGATAAAAAAGGTGCAAACATTCCAAAAAAAATACCGACTAGGGGCTTAAGAAAAAATGAAGAGGTCCAGCCATATACACAAGAAAAATTTGCACAAAATATGATAAACTTCTTTATTGATTCTATGATCCCATTGAGGGCTATTGAAAACCCATATTTTTTAGACATGTTTAGCAACTTGAAGATATCCGATAAGAATTTGAAAGTTGTAAGCCGTCGAAGTTTGAGTCGCCGTATAAATACATATTATGAAGAAAAAATGTCTGCCATAAAATCTGAACTAAAGGCTGTTGATTTCGTGTGCACTACAACTGATATCTGGTCAGGAAAGAAGAGAAGCTTCTTAGGTATGACTGCACATTGGATCACAAAAGATTTGAAACGTGTTTCAGTAGCATTAGCATGTCAGCGGTTCAAAGGCATTCATAGTTACGATCGTATTACTAATTTAATTAAAGAAATTTATACAGAATTTGGTTTAAACGGTAATAAGGTAGTCGCAACCATTACTGACAACGGCAGTAATTTTGTAAAAGCATTTCGCGCTTTTGGCGTGGAACTTACAAACATCAGTTGTGACAAAACCAGTCAGCCAGAAGATTCCTTGTTTGAAGAAATAGATGTGGAATCTGACTCAAGTCTGGACGAAGAAGAATCCGAAGATTTTTTTTTGCCTGCCCATCTAAGATGCTGTGCGCATACATTAAGCTTATGTGCTACCGTTGATGCCAATAAAGTTTTAAATGACATAGGTACTCCATTATCTCATATACATACCACCACATTAAAAAAATGCAATTCTTTATGGAATGCAGCTGGTCGTCCAAAAACGGCTGAAATTATACAAGATATATTACAACACACATTAAGTCGACCGGGTGAAACCAGATGGAATAGCCTATATGATTCACTTCAACAAATTTTATCAATTCAAGAAAAAAATTTTCAGCTTCATAGAGCTTTAAATATTAGTAATCCCATAAAAGATGTTGAATTTGATTACTTGAAAGAATATTTGACATGTGCTGCACCAGTAGCAGAAGCACTAGATATTATGCAAAGTGAAACCAATGCCTATTATGGCATTTTATTGCCATGTCTGTTTGCATTGATAAGAAAAATACAAAAAATTGAAAGGAGAGGCAATTTGATGTACTGTGCACCTTTAATCGAGGCGTACAGAATAAGCGTTGAAACGAGATTTAAACAGTTTTTTAACTTTAACACTGCTGAGGCAGAACATGCAGCAATAGCTGCTGTATCTTATCCCCGTTTTAAAAATAAGTGGCTTTCTCGCTTAGATAATCAAGACCAAACTAAAGTACAGAATCTTTTTAAAACCCTTATTTCAAAAGAACTCAATGAAGAGCCTCAACAAATTATAGCAACTAAAAGCCGTAATGAAAAATTTTTTGAATCTGATTCTGACTCAGAAAGTAATATTCATGTGTCACCTACAGCGGCTGCCGGTAGTAACGTGCCTATAACAAAGGCTGAGCTATTAATGCTACACTTTTTTGCTGAAGAAAGTGAAGAACTAAGTCTGCTGAACAAATACCCAGAAATAAAAAGAGTCTTTATAAAATTTAATACGCCATTACCAGCTTCCGCAGCAGTTGAAAGATTGTTTTCTTTTGCTACTATGACCAATTCACCAAAAAGTCATAGATTATCAGATCAAATGTTTGAAAAGAGAGTCGTGTTGAAGTGCAACTTAACCTATTCAAAGAATATACAGAAAACATTTTAATTATGTGTCATTAAATCGGAACATTGATTTAAATAAAAATTGATTTTTAATATTTCTCATTGTATATTTATTTAACACTATTGTTGCTCCTTGTTTGCTATTGTTTATCTTGAATTCTTATGACAAATTGAATTTGTGATAAGAAGACAAATTGACTTTGCGGGTCGAAAAAACTAGACCAACATATCTCGGTCAGTTCGAGATTTAGAAACTCCGTCGTGTGTTAGATCGTTATATTTGTCTTGACCAGTACTTTAAACTCAGATGGCGGCCACGTCCTGATGATGGATCAGGAAGGTGGCCAACGGAACTCTTAGGATCTATAGTACTCGTCATAACCAATCAAACGGGGTTAGATGGTCTAGATATTTCCCGGTACCTACATCCTTCCATTTTCGCATTTGATATCTGTTTTGTCATTCTTTCTTACGACATTCTTTATGCCCGAACCAACGAAGCATACCCTTTCGCATTTTTACACCAATACTAACATTCATACCTACAAGCTTTCTTACTATGCTATTGCGAATACGGTCAATCACGGCACATCTTCCGCAGTGGTCGCATTTCGACCGCATTTATCCTGCTTTCATTTTTCTTCTTACATACCCAACCCTTACTGCCATATAACAGCGTTAGGACAAGCACTCCTTAATGCATGGCTTGCTACGCCTTTTGGCTTAAGCCTGACGAATCACCTCGAGCCTTTCTTCTCCAATCGCACTAGTTCTTTCAAACATTTCTTTCACTAAAGTTTTGGTGGCACTCTTGCATTGCCGTATATTTATTTCTTCAGCTCTGTCATACTGTCATTTACATTCAAAGAAGAAACACAGTCCTGTCACGCTTTCTTCTTACTTTCTACGAAGCTTTGTAACTCTCCGTCCCACCTTCCGCTGTGCTTTGCTTTTTTGAGCAACGACATACTTCTTTCGCGGATTCTAACAAACTCTCTTTCAGGCTATTTCAGCATTCATTTATATTCGAGTCCGAAGTACCTGCTGTCAAAAGCTTCTCCCGGACCAGAGTCTTTATGAACAGATCTTCATACATTCTTCTCACTCTTGCAACTTTTCAATTATAATTCTTTTATGGCCTCCGAAGGGTATATGCTCTCGCCAGTGCCTCTTCTTCTAAACAAACCACTAAACCACGTAACTATGAGATAGTGTTCCGATTCAAGAGTGGGACCTCTATATGCACAGATATCTTAAAGTTTGCTCTGGAGACGGTTATCTACTAGGATCAAATCTATCATGCTTTTCTGTTCATTCCTTCTCCACGTAATATAAATCGCTTTATGTTGGAATATCGTATTTGACACAAAAAGGCCTCTTTCCAAACATGCATCTACAATGAGCTTACCCGCATCATTTACTCTCTTATCACCATAAGGACCTAGAGCAACGTCGTAAGATTACCACCTGGTTCCCACCCATTTATTCAGGTCGTCGCACAAAATCACCTTTTCATTTGCATCAGTCAGATTCAAATGTTCCCTGACATTATCCCAAAACTTTTCAAGCTCCTGGTGTGTCGACAAGCTTACAGAAGCGTATGCTGCATCCAAAAATACTCTAGTGAGACTTAGGATTTAAACGGAGAATCTTGCATCGTACAGGCCATAGTCTAACTCCAGAAGCCAGGCGATGGGACAGCCAGATACCCACCCCCTTGCTGGCACGACCGCTCAGTGGTACCCTAGAATACACGCGTCGCCTCGGGGAAACGACCCAGCCTAGATGGCTGGCAGGGGTCGCAACGAGCACGCACTTGGACATAACCCCCGAAATGATACCCACATTGATGTTACTTTAAAAGTCACATCCGCCATTTTGGATTTCAAAATTAACGCTATATTCTTTATCAGCTTCCCCCAAACCCCAAAAATAACACCCATACTGATTTTACTTCAAAAGTCGCGAACGCCATCTTGGATTCCAATATTAAGGTTATATTCGTTATCAGAATCACCTAAAACCCCAAAAATGAAACACATATCGAATTTTACAAAAAAGGTCACGACCGCCACCTTGGATCCAGAAACTAACGCCATATTCGTAATCAACATGCCCTAAAACCCTGATATCGATACCCATATCGATTTTCATAACAAGTCGCGCCCGCCATCTTGGATTTCAAAATTAACGTTATATTTGTTATCAGCATCCCCTAAAACCCCAAAAATAAAACCCATATCGATTTTACTTCAAAAGTCACGTCCGCCATGTTGGATCTTTAAATTAACGTTATATTTGTACTCAGCATCCCTTAAAACCCTAAAAGTGACACCTATATTGATTTTACTTCAAAAGTCATGTCCGCCATCTTGCATACAGAAACTAACGCCATATTCGTAATCAGCATCCCCTAAAACCCCGAAATCTATACCCATATTGATTTTAATAAAAAGTTGCGCCCACCATCTTGATTTCAAAATTAACGTTATATTTGTTATCAGCATCCCTAAAACCCTAAAAATAAAACCCACATCGATTTTACTTCAATAGTCGCGTCCGCCATCTTGGATCTTTAAATTAACGTTATATTTTTACTCTGCATCCCTTAAAACCCTAAAAGTGACACCTACAATGATTTTACTTCAAAAGTCATGTCCGCCATCTTGGATCTAGAAACTAACGCCATATTCGTAATCAGCATCCCCTAATACCCTGAAATCGTTACCCATATCGCTTTTCATAAAAAGTCGCGTCCGCCATCTTGGGTTTTAAAATTAACGTTACATTTGTTATCAACATTCCCTAAACCTTGAAATCGATACCCATATCGATTTTCATAAAAAGTCGCGTCCGCCATCTTGGATCCAGAAACTAACGCCATATTCGTAATCAGCATCTCATAGAACCCCGAAATCAATACCCATATCGATTTTCATAAAAAGTCGCATCTGCCATCTTAGATTTTAAAATTAACATAATATTCGTTATCAACTTCTTTCAAAACCATCAAAGTTACATGCATATTGATTTTGTTACAAAAGTCACGTCCACCATCTTAGATCCAGAAATTAACGTCATATTCGTAATCAGCATCCCCTAATATCCCAAATGTGACTCCTATATTGATTTTACTTCAAAAGTCTTATCGTCGTATTTTACTTAGATCCAAAAATTCACGCCATATTTGCAATCAGTATTCCCTGAAACCCCAAAAATGACACCCATTTTACTTCAAAAGTCACGTCCGCCATCTTGGATGTGTTTAAAATATATTGTCGTGTGTTTAATTGTTAATTGTTTAATCGTAAACATGCAAAAAACGATTAACAATTGATCAATGGTAATTGCAACGTTTTACAATTACCATTGATCAATTGTTAATTGTGAACCCTACAATTAACAATTAATTTTTCAATCGTCAATTGCAATTGATTTTTTCTGCGATTGAAATTTCAATTGTTTGGTCCTACAATTGAACAATTAAACAATTAGTGCCCAACACTGCGCGTCCTGTGTCCTTTGCCCGGTGAAGCTGTAAAGACCCCGCGGCCGACAGCGTAGATCGTTCACACACACGTCCTGCGCCCTGCACGCGCTATCTGGGCGGCGTCTGCACGCACAATCATAGGGAGATACTGATCGCCACCTTGATCGCCACCGGCGACGCCACCGCGGCCGCGGCTAAACGCGATGGTTTGGCCGTATCTTAACACTGTTCAATATGTAAACGTCGTGAGCGAGAAAATCGACGTCTTCGCGGTTTAAATTAGCAATGAATAATGGATATTACCCCAAAATTTCAACTACTCTATATAGCTACGTATTTTAAACAACATATATTCGTGTAATGGAAATCCCACAATATATTCATAAAGTAAGTGAAGCCAACGTAAGTTACTTTTGTTAAATTGTTGATGTTGTTTTTGAGGTGGCCTAATTTATTTTCCTCTATATAGAAAGCTTTATAAACATGTTATTCCCTTCAAAATGTCATATATTGAGATCAATACTGTTTGTTACAATAATAAGTATTTATAGATACATCATTGTGTTGGGTGAGACGAGGTCATATTGCAGGAGATAAATTAGATCTTTACTTAACTACAGACATAAATTCAAATAGGTAGAAAAATATTTGGTAATGTACTTGTTACATACAATTAGGTAATGCATACATTTCCGAGCACTAATAAGTCTGTAAAAGAATAAATTTATACTAGAAAATCATTTTTAAAACAAGCATTTATGCAGCCAAGACGGCTCAAGTTTCGACTTAAGTGGAGGTGGGCAAGGCACGTCGCTAGATGAGGTGATGGCAGGTGGATGAGTCTCTGACCGAATGTTAGCCAAGTGGAGGTGGGCAGGACACATCGCTAGATGTGGTGATGGCAGGTGGATTAGTCTCTGACCGAATGGTAGCCAAGTGGAGGAGTGCAGGACACGTCGCTAGATGTGGTGATGGCAGGTGGATTAGTCTCTGACCGAATGGTAGCGATGTGGAGGTGGGCAGGACACGTCGGTAGATGTGGTGATAGCAGGTGGATTAGTCTCTGGCCGAATGGTAGCCAAGTGGAGGTAGGCAGGACGCTTCGCTAGATGTGGTGATGGCAGGTGGATTAGTCTCTAACCCAATGGTAGTCAGAATTCTTACCATAAAAAATCAATGTCATCGAAACTGAACCATCATGTCAAAGGCATACACGAATATTGCAAGTTAATTAAAAGCTTGTAAAAATATTATAAAAGAATCAGCAAACGGCTACTATTATGAGAAGACTCGACTAGTTCTGGTCGACTGATCTATAGGTTTAAAAATTATAGACTTCTTAAAAATAGTTCTGTAAAAAACTCTATTAAACCGATCATGGCAGCATTTTTCAAGCACCACATATTTTGTAGTTGCATTACAAATCCAGGCAAGCAAACTAATTCCTGCAGTATATCATATCAAACGTCTTACCACGCATGGTGTATTAATTAATTGTTAGTTTTAGTACATAGGAAGATCTCCTGTTGACACATCGAAAAAGTTATAGGCGTTTTACATTTCGCCTATGACTATTCGCGTATCGCGTTTGCGATTCGTTATCTGCGAAATGGCACTCGACCCGTAACAATTCGGTCAGATAACAGGATAATAGATAGGGTAGTGTTATTATAAGACTTAGATTGAATGTGATTGCCATTAGAACTTCTTGTAATTAATGATTATTGGACCCTGTGGTTGAGTCTAATATCTGATGAGACTCACTATATTCTAATAAATTATACCGAATATTCGTTTCTAAATTTGACAGCTCTCTACCTGATAGTAGATATCTTTAATAATTATGGCGATTTTACACGGTGCAAGTAACTGGTGCGGATTATGAATTGTTGCGTAATAATTGCGCGTGTCCGTTGTTCCCACATGTAATGCAATGTTGGCCGCGCCGTTTATTCACCTGACTACATGCGGATAATCCGCATAAACTACAAGCGAATAATCCGCGCGTGCATTTGCATTTGCGTTGTCCATTTATTGGCAACGTGTACAAATGCCTTAAAGTCGTTTCAGACGTCCTGTAACGACGTTTGCTTTCGTGAATTACAGAATTATAGTACACAGTAATCAACATGTAGGTATGTTATGTAAAACAGAACTTAATTGTGTAGCAAGTAGAAAAATTTACAGAGGTATTATTCGTTAGATTAAAATAAGTGTTTAATGTTATTTGTGCAAAAGCTTATATATGTTACGCGATCGATGACCTTAGGTACTGCTTTACAATTAGGTGCTAATTTAATGTACGTATACACATCGGTGTGCACTTATTCGTTTTATACTTACTACTAAAATCAACTAAAATGCGAATGACGTCGACAATATCTGTTTTATATTTTGAATTTCACGTATCGTGTGCTGTTAATGCTTCGTAGAGGAAAATCAACGTTCCATACTTTTCTCTTCACGCGTTAAGCTGTCCACACATAGTGCTAAACATATCAAATATAGTTTTAATATAATAGTGTTTAAATATGAAATTAGCTTTCGATTAGTTAGTACGTTTATCGTTATGTAAATTCGTTTGTACAGTCGCACTGATTTCTTTTCACAGTAGAGAGAACAACATTTTTAACTGAATACTGTTAGACAATAGAATAAAATTTTACTTTTAATTATTTGATTATTGTCTCTATTCAAAAAATTACCGATTAAAATTTAATTCAAATGCGTGTTATTTATTTAAAATTGTTTATTTCCTATATTCTAAAATATTAAAATTCCTATGTCTTCACATCTTAAAATATAACATTAGCGCAGTGGTTAAGAGCTTAAGCCGCTCCGCCCACTGTGTCTAATAGTCGCGGGTTCGATTCCCGCACGGGACAAATCTTTGTGTGATCTACAATTATTTGTTCCGGTCTGGGTATTTGTTTGTGAATTTTCATGTTCCTGCTCCAAAAATATCCTACATAAACATAGTAATTGCAGTTATGTTGAATTTATCTCGAAACATAGAACACGTTTGTTTTATTTATTCTATTAATATTAAATTAAAGTTTGTTACTCTTTCATGCAAAAATTTCTGAACGGATTTTAAATGAAACTACAGTAATATAGCTTACATATCAGAATTACACAAAGGCTGTAATTTAGAAGAATACATAACCAAATAACCTCAAAAGAACGGCTTGTAGCCCATTTGACTCTACAGTCCTGAACCAGTGCTGTGATGCGTTAATTCGGTAACTATGAGTATACGCAAATGAAGCCAATATTTAATGGTTAATTAAGATACGAAAACGTGCAATTTTTTACGCCTTATTTATCGCACATTTTGACATAAGGGTTAACATTATTAGTGCAGATGCATTATACAGTCCTACAAGGATCTTTAAGCCCTCGGCCAAAACCAGAACTAACGTTCTATCAAGTGAAATATCATTTCATGATAGTCACATAGATGCCGTTTGCTATAAAATTCACAATTTTTTTTTATTAGTAACTATGTGGATCTACTTTTTTTAATATCTTGGAAGAAGGAAAATTATACTTAATGTTATCCCTAATTTCAAAAAAGGAAGGAGGAAGGAAATTATACAATGAAAAGTCGCCTGGTTAGACGAAAGCGCTATCAATTGCGGGAAGAGCATAGAAAAAAACACTTTCAACTTGGCTAGACCATGAGAACTATTGACAAAGCTGTGTAGTAAAAAGTTTTCAGTTCATGTCACGAGATGGCGCTGTTTAGGGTTCAAAAATTAATCTTATGGCACGACGTTATTGGCCACTAACTATATCATAGAGGTAGGATTAAAAACATAGAGGGATTATGAACGCAGTTTAGCTGTGCACTTTTTCTGGACACTTGGTACCATTTTAACCAATTTAAAATCCTTGTATCTACATGGTTCGAAATTCTTTTTATTCAAAATTTATGACTTGTCATTTTGACGTAAGCTCCACGGAAATTTATCGGTTAATATTTGTTTGTCTAGTGACTGTGTTCTCGGAGACTTTTAATTTGTTTTCAATTTATAAAAAGATATATAATTAAAATATTTGTGAAAACATGGTGCACAACTAAAATACCGTGCTTTATATTGGAAAGCAAATCTTATTTGTTTAGAAAAGCAGATGAAGCGAAATTATGTAAGCTTCGGGCGGTGACTTGGTTTTGCTGTATAATGGTAAAAATAAAATGTATTTTCTAAAAAAGATGTAACTAGTTTGAAGACGTATAATAACTACACAAAAGTAACTGTTTTCCTAGAGCATAAATGATTAGATTTAAATAGAATCTTAATAATCGTATTACCAAAGAGATAAGTCATAATGATGGGAAAATTTACATCGATATCGATAGCATTTTCGAATATTGGTAATTATATAATTGTTAACGCATGTTTTTTTTTGTTTCAGTATGCCTACAGATATTGGAGCCTAAATGAATAGTTTTTTTTTATGTAATACTAAAAGCACATTAAAACTCAGTATAGTTGCATCTTTTTAAAACATTTTATAAAAGGGTGCTTCAATGTTGGACTCAAATAGCGAAGATTACAACCAGTAGCAGTTTCAATGTAAAATTAACCTCAATTTGTTCTCTTTTAAATTAATGATATTTTTGCAATAGGTTTTTTATTACATATTTTGTTCGTGCTTATTGAAATAAATAAAACATTATGAAAGGTTCAATTTAATTTTACAAGCTTTTATTTAACTTACAATGTTCGTATGTCTGTCTTTCTGTTTTAAATCTTGTGATCCATTTTTCAAGCACGTGCGGGTATCCGATTGAGCTAAAATTTGGCATACGTAGGTACGTCCGATAACATTGGAATAATATATATGGTACCATGGAGCTGGTCTGATGATAGAGTCGGATGGTGGGTATAGGAAAATGTAAACTACAACGTAACCCCCTCATGTTTAGTCTGGTTAAATTGGTATTGAAAAGTATATATACTGGTATATAACTAGATAGTGATCAAGGTCTGATGATGAAGCCGAAAGGTGGCCAATGGAAGCACACAAGTACTAAATATAACCCTGCCGTGTTTGGGTTCGTTGGATTTGTCTTGACGAGTACTTAACACCCGGATGGTGTCCAGGGTCTGATGATGGAGTTGGAGGGTGGCCAATGAAACTACCTAACTTCTCAACATAACTCTGCCGTGTTTGGGCTCATTGCATTTGTTTTGATGAGTTCTGTAGACCCGGATGATGTCCAGGGTCTTATGTTGGAGGCGACCGTTGACGCGAAAGGTTGACCAACAGAACTACCCAACTACTCAACATAACGCTGACGTTTTGAGGCTCGTTACATTTGTCTTGACAAGTACCATAGTACTTGTCGGTTTCTGTTGTGTTTTTGATATAAAAGCTTGTTTCTAAAACGACATTTTTAAATTAAAGGTATTATATAGTGAATGTCAGGATTCTTTAGATCGTCAATAGATATAATTACTATTATTACTACAAAACTAAGTTACGCATCTATAATAGACACTATGAGATACAGCGATATTTTGTATTGTAAAAAATATTTAATCTTCGTCTTATATACAAAATGATTTTATCGATGAAGCTTTTGCAGTTATATAGGAAAGTACTAATACTACATCTATAGGAAAACATAAGTAAGGTCTATGATCTGTCATTAATGTCAAAAAAAATGTACAAGGCTGTAACTGGTAACGATGAATTTGTCCTCTTTCTTATCACTGACATGACATAAGTGTAAGCAGTGCAAATATATAATCTTGTTAATGCTCCCTCTATGTTTTTAATCTTAACTCTATGAACTAAATCTATTTTGGTTTTAACATAGTTCTAGAGAGGTCGCTGCACATTAAAATAAAAATGTTATGGAGTTCCACAAGATAGTATTCTAAGACCACTATGTTGAAATCGAATCAACACGTTTTTAGGTTTAACAATTGACCATCGACTTAAATCGAATATTCATCTTATAAAGATGTGAAATTTCGGTGTACAGCTGTTCGTAATTCTTCCCCTTCTAAACTGTTGTGTACCTGAGTTTTCTTATGTGCTTATGGCCACCTGGATTATTCTTAGCTATAGTTTGACCCGATAGGTGGCGCTGGCGACCGGATTCGCGATGTAATAATTATAATATGAACGCGAATCCGCAAGAAACTGCTAGCATTATATAAAATTTATGTAAGAAGCTGTATGAATTCTCGTTAATACTACAAATATGTGTAGTGTCCATTAATGAGAGAGAATAACAGCCTATTATGAACATGATTGTAGTATCTCTCAGTGGTACGTCATTATTTTCAAGGGGAATTCAAGCCATAAGATGCAAGTATTTGCAATAAATAGTCAAAGATTTGCATAGCATTTGTGAAAATCAATATACATGATTTTGAATATTTTAAACCTTTAGGTAATTTTGTAGATATGTCTCATGTACGGCAGAATGTAGTGAAAGTACTGATTATATTATGTTACATACTTTTAAGGTAAGGCCAAACCAACGCGTTCAAACGGTGCCGTGTTGGCATCCCCGGCGGCGATCATGATTGCGCGTGCAGACGCCGCTCAAATAGCGCGTGCAGGACGCAGGACGGGTTGGTGTGAGCATTTCCATTCAAATATTACTGCACGAGCTGAACGCCACCGTGCACGCCACCGTGGCCTCGTCTAAACCCGTTGATTTGGTGGTACCTTTACTTATTTAATTATTATGTATTTGCGGATGATAAGTCATAAAACTTATTACAAATATATGTTATACAATATCCTGTTCAATCCAGCATCTCCATCCTATCTCAAAGAACGATTTGAGTTTCTTCACGAAACACATTCAAGATTCCTAAGGTCATCGGAAAATCTCAGACTAAAAACACCGATGCATTCCACAAATTTCTATGATAAATCTTTTTCAGTTCAAGCTGTCCGCTTGTGGAATGCATTACCTGAGTCAATTAGACGTGCACAGACCTTTGCTACTTTTAAAATGATGGTTAAGAACCACTTCCTCTCTGTTGTCAATAGTGAGACGCCGTCATAACCTCTAACCTTTTGTATTTACCTATCCTTATTTATACGTTACGTTTATTTCTATTGCACTATGTATAAATTTAATATATTTCTTACTATATATGTATGTCATATTTTGTATATGTATAGTTACTTTATTCGAATAAATGTACGCCACCAACTGCCCTTTATTTTTGTTGTATTTCTTTCGACTTGGTTGTCTGGAAGAAATTGCTATTAGCAATAAGACCGCCAATTGTGCTTGTTATTTTACAACAACTACTTTGTTTTGTTATGATGTATTTGGTGTGCACAATAAAGAGTATTCTATCTATCTATCTACAAAATATTTAGATTAATAATAATAATAATAACAGCCTAAACTGCCCCACTGCTGGGCAAATGCCTTCGCTCACAAATCGAGGTAAGAGAGATTAGGTCATACACCACCACGCAGATCCAGTGCGAAATGGCAGGTCTATGGCCACCTGCTGTTGAAACTTATCGAGCCGCCTATGAGGCTTTCAACTTAACGACTACCACATTACGTTGTATCCGGGACCAATGGCTTACCGTGCCATGCAAAGGACGGAGACGCTCGAATATAAAAATGCCACACATGGTCACCCATCTCCAGCCGACCGAGTCGAACGCTGGTTAACCTTGATGATCGCTAATAACGCGGTTGCAAAGCACTACGAGCGTATTTTAATTTAAAATTAAGTTTGAAAAATAAATTACTTATAGCTTCATTCCGTATTCTGTGTCTGTGACCTTTTCAGGTCAACATGACAATTTCCTAAATAGAGCTCACAAGCAATTTAGGTATTTTCATTATGTCGCCAGTGATAGCTAGCGAAAAGAGCTAGCGATATAAATACTTTTAGTTGGATTTGGTTAGCTCCATTTAACCCGTCGCCCACAGAAGAGATTAAAGGGCATATGGACACGGTGAGGAAATCACGTCCAGTGACATTTTTGATTTTGTGGCTGTGTTACATTACTACTATTCTAATATACTTACGTAACTATACCTACTCATAGCTATTAATTGTAGAGTTTAGTTCTAAATTATTAATGACATACGATCTTATAATTATAGTAATTTTGGCAAACAGCTTTTTAGCGCGTCCTCTCATTGTCTACGGTTGGATCGAACTAATTCGAAATAAGAATATCTGTACCTACTTGTGATCTTATTTTTTGGAACGTATTTTCGACTGTCACTTTTAATCTAGTACAAATTGTATATCTATGCCGCATACACATTTAAATACATGTGCTTATTATTTTTAATTGTACTGAAATAGGTACGTGACCAAATGTGAAGCTTGACGTATCTACCCATTAAATAATAATAAATAATATTAGCCCTGTTAAGAAACTGTCCCACCGTAGGGTACGGGCCTCCTCACAAACTGAGAGGGTTTAGGCCATAGTCCACCACGCTAGCCCAATGCGGATGAGCGCACTTCACACACCTTCTAGAAACTCTTAGGCAAGCAGGTTTCCTCACGACGTTTTCCTTCACTGTTAAAGCTTTCGAAAAGACAGAGGTAGAGGTGCCTGGGTTTGAACCCGAGACCTCTGATTTTTCAGTCCAATGGTCTAACCACTAGGCTTACCTTACCCATTAATAAGATAAATTTCTACTACATTAAAAGTTTAGAAATACAATTTTTTTATTAATTCTGTAAAGCATGCGCTATATACCTATGAGTAGCAAGATTTTTATTTTGATTACTTGTTAACTTAAAAAAAGTTCTTAATTGATGGGTATTTGCCTACACTTGCTCAAAAATCCTACCACGTACGTTCTATATAGGTAGTACTTAAAGAGATTCAAAATTGAAGTCCACCTTTCATTCTTATAGCAAGTCGTTTGAAGGCTCTTTCCCTTAGTTGGTGGTTAGATTGCAACGCTCGACGTCGATTTATGATTCCACTGATCCGTTGCATCGATGCGAAGGCGCGTTCAGATTTAAGTACTTTTTTATGGCCCACAAGGGATATAGTATTATGATATAGGAAAATTTACTATACAGACCTTAACAATGTGGGTGCAACTAGGGTGTTTACTAGGATGCAATATTTTTGCTTAAAGTACCTTAGTAGGCATATCGATCAATTGAAAATCGATTTTTTAGATCGATTTGAACCACTGAATCGTTTCAGTAATTCGATTCCGAAAGCCGTCGAATCGGCTCGATTCACGATTCAATCAAAAATAGGGGGTAAACGAATATACGACTTATTTAGGTTGTGTAAATCAGGGATATAAATAATAGCAAAACACTTTCTCTGTTAGAAATCTACGCACCTAATATGAGTTTATCATATACCAGTTGTTTTTTTGATAATCTCTAAATTAATTGCATTAGGAAATTATAAAAAAGGAGGGATCTAAACAAAAATGGTTTTATTCAATCAGCAAATTAATAAGAATCGACTTCGAATAAATTAATCAAGAATCGATCTTTTAATCTTCGATTTAATCGAGAATCGATTCTGGCGCGTTCAATTTGAATGAAAAATAAATTGACATGCCTATATCTTAGTCAGAGTAAAATAAAGAAAACTCAATTAAATTCTACGTATATTTATTACGTAATCTACATATCATTATTAATATTAAATGATGTGTACGTAACATTGATAGGTAACATTGGCTTCTTAAAATATTATTACAAACTACACTGCCTACATTTCAGTAACTACGAATTAATAACAGGAAATAGATAATTAATCTTACCATGACCGAATAGACCGTGTCTTATCTGAAGGGCAAGTCAAGAATCTCCGTAACCGGCGAGTGTGTATGAGACAAACTATGAGAGTGGAGGAAGCCAGAGAAGTATGTAAGGAAAGAACCTGTTGGAACTCTGTACTCTCTGCCTACCCCGCGAGGGAGCTGGCGTGATGATATAGATAGAGATATAGATAATTAAATTATAAATAGCTTTATACATTTCATAATATCTACGAAGTACACCAATGAATGGGATTTGTAAGAAATAAATAAACGGTTGACATCGCAGGAGCCGAAGTCGAGGCTATATCGATGTTAGGTCCAATGGTTTTACAGGTCATTTAGTCCACACATCAGGTCAGCGTGCTCGAGATCTTCAAGGGGGAGGGGGGCGAAGGCGAGGGTGACAGAGTTGTGGTACCCCCCGTTTGAAACCAGTCGCACCACGGTATCTTCGCACGCGATCAACATCGGACGACGAGCTACAAAAAAAACAGACTTATCTTAAACAATAAAGTGTCTATCTAAACAAAAATCTACGTTTTCACGTAATCAACATAAGGCGTGAGTCTACTTTCCTGAGCGGGGATGACAGAGTGCTCAGTACACCCAAGTATTGCTTATGGTGACGGTATGGTGAGCATTTAATTGCGAATGGTGAGTGATGGAATAACGGCACATGTTCCGTTGCAACATAGCTAGTCAGCTATGGTATCTAGCTATACCGTAATCTATGTATGTTACCATCGTAATTACATTCTAGAATAAAATAAATAACAATACAATAACAATATTAGCCCTATTAAGAAACTGCCCCATCGTTGGGCACGGGCTTCCACTGAGAGGGTTTAGGCCATAGTCGTCCACGCTGGCCCAGTGTGGGTCCAGAAACTCTTAGGCATGCAGGTTTCCTCACGATGTTTTCCTTCACCGTTAAAGCGAGTGATAGTTAATTTTTAAAACGCACATGTTTCTGAAAAGACAGAGCGTGCCTTGGTTTGAACTCGAAGCCTCTCACTTTGCAGTCCAACGGTCTAACCACTAGGCTAATACTGTTTTTAAAAAAAAAAAAATTAATAGTTAAAAATAACGGACCCTATTTTAGACTCCAGACTATCTACTAAACGTAATCTACTACAAAATAATCAATTAAAGGGCCTTTTAGAGTCAAAGGCAAAATAAAATATAGAAATGACGATAAAAGCAACATTGAAACCATTATTGTAATTATGAACGTTCGAAATACACATACACTATAAATCGTGAGAACGATGCAATGAAAAATCAATGGGATTTTTGTAGAGCTACAGATTTTCAATTCAATGTTAAGAAGCTAGTATAGTTTTGTAATATTTTGTTTTTCTGATGCTCGGTGAACCGCGAATTCTTCATTAATACAATATTGAAACATAAACAAAGTTAGATTTTTATTAAAA
The DNA here is from genome assembly GCA_905147815.2 of Phalera bucephala. Classification (NCBI taxonomy): domain Eukaryota; kingdom Metazoa; phylum Arthropoda; class Insecta; order Lepidoptera; family Notodontidae; genus Phalera; species Phalera bucephala. The sequence continues at coordinate 20,981,873 of LR990612.1, forward strand.
AATGCATAATAGAATAAAAAAAATGGTACGGTTTCTGCAAATAAAAACGTGACGTTTTTATTTGCAGAAAATGCTTTTTTAAAATAAACTGACAGACTTACTAATCAGAGTAGATAATCATATTTAAGAAAGCTTGAGTATACATTCTGAATGTTTAGTACTATACACATTATAGTAAACAACAAAAAATGACGTGATAAATATGAACTGATCAAAATTCAGTTTAATGGGCATTTCACCTTTGACTTCAGAGACATTCCTCCGTATCATTCAAAGGAATCGTTAAAACGTTTTCTCTTAACAACATGTATCCGTTTTTACTCGAGGGAAAACATTCGAGTTTTCACAATAAATAAAACGTTTTAGCAAGATAAGCGTTTAGCTTTTGTGAATATATTTTTTGATATAACTCATTTTGTAAGATTTATTTAACAATAAAATACATACTCACTGACTAAAATGACCCTTGGGAAAATACGGGTTAGATGGGTCGGGATCTTTGAGCAACAATATCTTTGCCCATCAGAAATTACTTTAATAAACGGATGGGAATGGATATCTCTGCGAAATGTTCATAATTGGATTGTTTGATATTCCTGTCACTAAAGGAACTAACCAAAGGTGCTATTCCATTCGTCAAATATAAATGTAAATTATCCAATGTTAAACCTTATCAAAAAGATTAATTATTTTGGATTATTTCAGGCAGTCATTAGTGCATTTGTTCAAATGAATGTTAAGTCTCTTGACATTATCAAGGTTCGGTATCTCAGAAAACATAACCAGACTACTTGCAAGATTACTCTCGCGTCTGTCTGTCTCAGAGATTTTACTGGATGCCTAATGCCGTGAAGAACTATTTTGATAGCATAATGAGTTGTAAACTTGTAACAGCTTTGTAGGTTTAAAGGGACAGTATGGAAGAAGAATAGTGTAGCAATAATTAATACTTGAAAACATAATTTTATACGCATCGAACATATATTTTTAACACTAATCGTTTAAAATTACGCAGTTCATTCATTTATTGCATTAGGTACTTTAGCCAGTGACACATTTAAAGTTATTACCTCCGTTAGAGTCGAGTCCGCACACACTATCCAGTACCTCCATTTTGGTGTGATCGAGCCCGTTGGCGCCGCCGATGTCCACATAGTCGGGAAGGCCGCGCTTTGGGCACTGCGAAAGTATGTACATTGTGTTCAAACGGTCTCAAAAAGCCTTGATTACCTTAACTATATCGTTCTCTGCAGATATTAAAAGAAAAGTACATTTTGGCAAATGTTCCTCCTTAATTTAAAGTCACAACTTTTAATTTTCTTTCATAAAGTTTGTTCTTTTCGTTACTTCGTCAAAATAAACACAAACCTTGGCCCTTTTTAGCTATGACCAATGGAATACGTAATGAGTTATGATAACTTCGTGAAATTATCGTTTAATGGTACAGAAGAGGCATACATTTTTTTTTTATTAACCTAATGTGTCCTACTTCTGGGCAAAGTTATCCCCCTCTTTCCTCTAACGATTTCTATCCCCTGTCAATAAAGGCCATTCTGTTCGATTTTCGTCGAGATCATCTCGCCACCGCTTTCGTAGCCTGCCTTAGCGATGATCACCTTTTCGTGGCACCCATTCGGTACATAGTTCAGCCCACCTATTTGTGTCCATACAGAATATCATTACAAAATCATTTCACGAAATAATCGTAACGCATCGCGTTGGGTCATTGCGAATAGGGGTCCTCGTTGGAATAAAACACCGGTTGCTTTTGTAAAAGAAATATTGTTTTTTTTTTAATAGAAAATCCTTAATAGCATTCTGTCCGATCCATCCCACTCGCGACTACACTGATATTCACATCCGCGATACAAATCATGGTTGGATGGTGTATAACATCCAGGATTCGAGCCTAAGCCGTCGTGATCACCTGTTGGTACTATGCGTCATCATGAGTGATCCGAGGTTCGATCCCCACACTGATCAAATTTTGGGTGAAATTACTTGTTTAGGTCTGAATGTGTATAATACACATAAGAATCATTCCTTAAATGGAGCAACATTTTAAAAGAAAACATGTTCATTATTAAAATTCTAATCTTATTTCGTCGTTCGTTTGTCATCGTTAACAAAATATTTTCTGTAAACCCAGTGACAGTGTAATTTCAAATTATCGTAGTTAACTCGCACCGTTTGAATTGGCTGCCAAAACTAATTAGTCACGGCTACGAGCTGTTAATTGATGTTAAACTTTGCTTAAAGTTTTGATGGTGTTTCGATTTTGACAAATTCGTTTACTTTAAGGATAATATAATAAATTTAATAGGAGTCTCTGACAAAACTATTTACATAATGGGTTTGAGAAGAAATTTTAAACTAGCTTCGGTGAAAATCCTATTAAAGTTTAAACGGTTGCCCAAATTGCTCGCAAAATGTTTTTTTTTACCGGGCTAGAATATAGCGCCATTTCTTTTTGCGGAACTAGAAAAACGAGACTAGGTTCAGTAACACACTACCTATGTACCTATTTAAAAAATAAATAAAGACTCTAGTTGACACCTCCCCAACAGCCATTTGGAACCCATTGCAGTTCATAAGGCTCTCTTCTATGCCATTCTTCATCATCCTGTGTGAATTTACCTTAAGGTTGTCATACCTTATAACAATGCATAAATAATTTAATTATATTTAAACATATATTAATTAAAAAAACATGGCAAAACGACTAAATCCGCCATTTTTTTATGAAGACATATATTTATAGGTATTCTTGAAATCCGTTGGTACCTACTATTACTTTCTGGTGTGGAGTTAATAATGGATGGTATGATGTTTTTTTTTTTATTTGTTGGAGCAATTAAAACATAATATCTGGTTTTCCTCTCAAAGTCACTCAATATGGTTTTGTATGTATTGCAATTTTTATATGATCACATTTTAACACGTGTAATTTCCTAATAATCCTCAGGTAAATTTTTATCACAGTATTCATTCAAATGCCGTGATAAAATTTACCTTCTTATATCTGATTATATTCTTGTATTAAAAACAAAACCTTTGAGACTACCTAAGAGCAAACTTTCAAAAAATTTGAAAAGGTTTAGGGATACCTTTAGTACTAGTAAGAGAGCGAGTAGACATAAAAGATAGTATCGGTGTAAAGATGAGAAAGGCTATGCTCCGTTGGTTCAGGCATATAGAAAGAATATCTGAAGAAAGAATGACAGATATCCAATGCGAAAGTGAAAGGATGTAGGTACCGGGGAAGACCTAGACTATCTTACCATGACCAAATAGATCGAGTCTTATCTGAAGGACAAGTCAAGAGTCTCCGTAACCGGCGAGCGTGTATGAGATGAACTATGAGAGTGGAGGAAGCCAGAGAGGTATGTAAGGAAAGAACCTGTTGGAACTCTGTACTCTCTACCTACCCCGCAAGGGATCTGGCGTGATGATATAGATAGATAGACCATTAGTACTTTTATACTATTACTATCATTTTATATCTCACGCCATTTCTACCAGTAAGAACATAACTTCCAAGCCTACTGCAGCCAAAGTATGACTCAGTACAAATAAAAGTTAATTAAAGTTTACTCACGTGATGTATGGTCCCAGTTTCAATTTCGAGCACGCGTCCTTTCTTTACAGTTTGTCCCACATTGAGGTCTAGTATATCTACCGTGGCAGGCGATACGGCGATCACAGAGCAATTGCCCGTTTCACCGTGGTTCCGCAATGTGTACACACCCTCAGCCCCGAAAAGCATCACGTTGCAGGCTAAAACAAGTTACGAGTTTTATTCAAAGGGTGAACTCAGCCAAATGTTTACTCAAGCGATCTTTGTTCTCAATTTTTTCGACATCAACACTTTTTGGGTATCATTCCTCAAAGTTCTGTGTATGGTTTCGTTACAATAAGAAAGTTTTAGCTTGGTAAAAATAAATTTTACCAGTATGAAATCACTTTGGTGCTTACGTCTAATGTTTTTAAAGTGTCGTATGGTAACGGCAAAGCCCCTTCCTTGGACGGGCACGCGGTACTGCACAAGAGCCGCATTCTGCCGAGACACCAGTTTCCTCTGTGGTCGCTGGTCGCAGGATTCCACGACTCTATCGTCATCCCAAGCGTCTGCAGGCCATACTTGACCATTTAACTCCCATCCGTCGACCCACTGTAAATTAATTTTTGTTTGTAATCCTATTTAGGGAAAGAGTAACTTGGAACTTACGAGGCAAGACACGACCGGTGACATCACTCTATCATCATGGTTGAGCATCAACTGTGTTAAAATGAACTATATGGGTCATTATAAATAAGATTACGAAATCAACCTGCGAGAAGCAGCAAATATCGCTCTATTTCTATAAGCGACCATAAAAGAGCGAAGCGACAAGAAAAAACGTAAGTTATAAAGGGAAAACCAATATCATTTTCGTCTCAAGAATAAGTGTTTCGATTTTTTTTTAATTACAGCAGTTGTCGAGTCGATGTGAAACTTTTTAATATTATTTAAAGTATTAAGTAGCTTTAATACAAATGTCTAGCCAGTAACAAGTAACAATTAATGTACTATCCGTAAGATATAAACTCCAAAATATTGTATTGTTGGTTATTTAAATATGTCACTGGTGCTCGATCCGAACATGTGACTGTTCTATTTTAATATATATCTTTTTTTTTAACACATTGAAATATTTTATATGGACTGACTATATGCAATGATTAAATGATGCTATTTGATGGAAAACTGGAAGGCGGCGTTTTAAACGGGCATAAAAAATTGGTAATATGGTACTACTCTGCCGTCACACAGTATATAACTAGTACGGGGGGTAGCTGTTAAATTCTCTGTCACGAACTTAACAAATTGTTTTAAAAATACCTATATGACAGAAATATTAACCAACAATAATACATTGTCACTAGCTATTATAAGAATGTATGTTAGGTTAAGTTGTCTCCGAAATTTTGACGGGCGATTTAGCGCAATGGTTAAGAGCTTAAGCTGCTCCGCCCACTGTGTCGAATAGTCGCGGGTTCGATTCCCGCACGGGACAAATCTTTGTGTGATCCACAATTATTTGTTCCGGTCTGGGTATTTGTTTGTGAATTTTCATGTTTGTAAACGCACCCACGACACAGGAATAAATCCTAGTGTGACGCTACGTTTTTTAAAAAAAACTAAAAATTAAAATAAATATTACATTACAAGGTTACATTACAATGTATATTTTTCAGGGATCAACTGGCCCACTGTATAATAAAGATCAACGTTTTAACACTTTGAGCTTTAGAAAGCAATCAACGCAGGAACCTATTGTTTTCCATTGTGTCGACATTCGTATCGCTCGGCATATAAAATAATAAACAAACTGATATTTAGGAGTCAAAAGAGCATAAGCTTACTTAGCGTATCCGTGACTTTCTTAGTTAGTATATTTTGGTCAATGTAACATAAACTACGCTACTCGTCAGCATTTATTTTATAGGTAGGTACCGTTCCATGAAATCATTAATTTTGAAAACAAAGCTAAACAACAATGATAGATACTGTATTCTTGGAGCTATTGTGTTTAGGTACGTGATAAAAATGACAATTATTACGGAACAGAACAAGGCAACTTGATATTGGAAGGCTATAAATAGAAAAATTGCTAGCAGGCGACTGCCCAGGATATTCAACAAAAAAATTAATTAGAGTTCTGCAGCTTTGCTAAGTTACTTTCTAGAGTAAGATAGTTTACGATGCCCGCTTGTTATAATTTGATTACCTTTTCTATTACACCGCGTTATAGCAACTTTAGTGTCAATATTCAAACATTATTAATAATTTTATTTTACGGTCTCACAAACCCGCTGTAATGAGGTCCCACGAGAAGCTCTATGTGAATTTATTAATACGGCATTAAATTCCACTATCAATCTGGCGTTAGGTTTAAATTCAATTTTTGTAATGGTGTACATATAATAATGTAATTTTAAATGTTAACAATTTAACGCCGGAACGACATCACAGTGGTAAAAAGATCTAAGTCACATTGTTGAATCAAGAGGTCAAGATTTGAATCCAAGATATTACAGTTCTTCTACCCTTTATCTATCTATATTATCATGCCAGATCTCTTGCATGGTCGGCAGAGAGTACAGACTTCCAACCTATTGGTACCTGTTACAGTTTTTGTCAGATTTTTTTTTCTCCTTTGCCTGCCTACCTCGCAAGGGATCTGGCATGATGATATAGATAGAAAATATTTTTCAATGCACTAGTTCAGCTGGAGTCAGTATTACTCAAATAGAAGTGATTTTGAATCGTCACTTAAATGCATACATCCGTTAAGAAAATTCAAATGTATAAGAATTTTTATAAATATTTGTTTACCGCGACCAGGCCCCCATTGTCACAGGGCACGTCGAGATAGTTGAAGATGACCTCGATCCTTTTATCCGGTTCAGCTATCATGTAAATGCCACAGACAACTGGCTCATCCGAGGGAGACTTGAAGAAAAGCTCCCCTTCCTCCGCCGTCACCAGAAAACAATCTGGGAATAATGTGAGACTTAATAAATTATTTACGATCAACCTCAAATAAACGCTAATACAATCTGAGGGCTAAACACAAACCACTCGAAGTTATCGTAACATTGTAGAGGAGGTGTGCTGCCACTTTTATCTTTATTTATAATACTTTTCACATAAGATGGGCAGTGACAGTTCTAAGTGCCAAACGAAATTAATATTTAATTCAATGGTATTAAGGCATAACACTATAAGTATATAAACAGGCCTCTTATTGCCATTGAATAAAGTGTAATTTTCTTTGGCAGTTATACCTTCATGAAAAATACTATGTGAAAAGGGTGGCATACCAACTTGATAGCGTCCCGCTAACGTCAATCTGTTCGTGCTAAGTCCACCATAACGGCAGAAATGTTAAAAGGATTAGATAAAATGGAGTGAAATGGGTCGGACTTTCACATTAATTAAAAATGATGGGCTATATTTTTTTCAATATTATATTATTTATGAAATACCTCAGTAACTGATGACCGTATTGTAAACGAGCTTAAATTGACGGGTACCTATTTTGTACGAAATGAATGAAGAAAAATTATGGAGCAAGGTAATATACCTTTATTAAATCGTGTTATCTGAGATACTGACAGTTAAATCGCCAAAGAAAAAGATTACGATAAGCGTAATGGACATTTATTTTAATTTTATCAATGAATCTTTCTATTTATTCCATCAGGTTGGGTAGGCAGAGAGTGTAGAGTTCCAACAGGTTTTTATTTTATAAGCACGTATATTTTATAATCCGTGTCTAATGGTTCTATGATAAACCACTTATTCTAGATTCTGCGTCGTTTGACAGTAGTAGTATAGTACATAAACAATAGTGTTTTTCATGTAAGGTGGGTACTTTTTTTATTGGGACTAAGCCCGCTACACATGCCCACCATTGTAACTCCTGTAAGCCAGGATCCACAATGGTCGCCTTAGATGACACCAAGGTTTGAACCTTGGGGTGTCCCGCGAAGCGCTTAAATTGTCTTAGGACCCGCAACAAATTAAATTAGAAAGAAAACAGGAGGAGTAGGAAATATGAAAATTCCACTTCCCTCCTTTGCAAAGCAGGAGACAGAAAAAAAAGTACACAGTGCCCACCTTGGGTACTGTGACAGTTAAAAGTGTCAAAGAAAATTATACTTTATTCAAAGGCAATAAGATGCATGACCCGTTTCTACTTATGGTTTTATGCCTTAACGCCATTGAATTTAATATTAATTTGTCACAACCCTGCCTATGTGAAAAATATCTAGTTCATGTACTATATGTTCAAACTATCACCCGACACAACCAATTAATTTTATATCCACCCCTTATTAATACACGCCTATATTCCCTGAGCGGGTGTGGCAGAGATGTACTGAGTACATTTACTTTTAGCCGACGATGTTGGGTCCCATTTAATAGGGGGTGAGCCTATTGCCATGCACCGGCCATGATTGCAGCCTCCGGACTCACACTGGGAATTTTTCGTTAGAAAAACTACATTTGTCCGACCTAGGATTTGAACCCAGGACCTCGCGATCACAAAAGGATACGCTTTGCCTCGAGACCAACTAGGCAATGTAATATTAGCCCTGTTAAGAAACTGTACTATCGTTAGGCACGGGCCTCCTCTCAAACTGAGAGGGTTTAGGCCATAGTCCACCACGCTGACCCAGTGCGGGTTGGCGTACTTCGCACATCTTCGAGAAACTCTTAGGCATGCAGGTTTCCTCACGACGTTTTCCTTCACCGTTAAAGCAAGTAATAATTTATTTTTAATACGGACATGCTTTCGAAATAGAGAAGTGCGTGTCTGGGTTTGATCCCGAGACCTCTGACTTTGCAGTGCAACGGTCTAACCACTAGGCTATCACTGCTTGGAGAGGCAATACTTACTTATTAATACAAGAAACGATTAGAATTGATCATTTTCTCCAGCACGGCCCCAACGTAGACCATAGCGTATCTTTGTCATAAGTGAACAGAGCCCATATTCATTATAACCAATCACCGCACGTTATGATAATTTTGTGAAACGATCGTGTAATGGAACTGGGTATGCCTTTGAATATTATTAAATAATCATTTCACGAAATTATCGTAACGCGCTGCGAATAACGGGTGATATAAAAATAACTTAAACTCTTTTATAACGACACAAAATGAAACCATGGTTTAAATAATGGAACATCTTTATAACAGTACTGAACTTACAACAATTCTACAACTTGACTTGACAGACGATTTAGCGCAGTGGTTAAGAGCTTAAGCTGCTTCACCCACTGTGTCTAATAGTCGCGGGTTCGATTACCGCACGGGACAAATATTTGTGTGACCCACAAGTGACGGGCGATTTAGCGCAGTGGTTAAGAGCTTAAGCTGCTCCGCCCACTGTGTCGAATAGTCGCGGGTTCGATTCCCGCACGGGACAAATCTTTGTGTGATCCACAATTATTTGTTCCGGTCTGGGTATTTGTTTGTGAATTTTCATGTTTGTAAACGCACCCACGACACAGGAATAAATCCTAGTGTGGGGCTACGTGTTTTTTTAAAAACGAAAAAAAAAATAAAAAAAAATATTTGTGTCGGTCTGGGTATTTGTGTGTGAATTTTCATGTTTGAAAACGCACCCACGCCACGGGAAATAATTGTAATGGAGCTACGGTAAAAAAAAAACTTGAGCAAATACTAGTTACATACCTCCTTATGTGTAAAAGTCATCTGCCATGACCAGAAAAATATGTGGGTGGTTACAACTCTTTAATTATCACTCATCTATCACCAATAGGGGCTAGTGGATGAACACAGAGCAACGTATAAAAAAGACTTACCTTCTTTAGGGTCTATGATGCGATGCGCTGGTCTGGAGAAACGACGTGCTCTTGAAAACCACGATAATGCCTGTGACCGACTTTTTGGGCGGCCATATTCTTTATTCTGTTGACAAATATAATATTCTCAATAATATTTATAATGCGCCTGCTCTACTTGTCTTAACGTTGTTTACATGTGCTTCAGTAGGTCCTCTAAACAAGAAGTTAAAAATAGCAAGCTCTGAAGCTCAATAATCAAAATCAAAATGGTTAACCACCACTTTCTTTATTTATAAACTTTCTACTGTACGCTGTTTGTATGGTATGTAAGATATATTTATATATTTGCATCGTATTATATGTGTGTATAAATTTATCTAGGTTTATAGTGTACGCCACCATAACCGCCCTATTCCTAATGTTACATCTTCCAATGCATTGGTTGTCTGGAAGAAATTGCTTTTAGCAATAAGATCGCTAATTGCATCTAGCTGCTGTTAATAGTTTTTGTATGTAATTAATTATAATATTACTGGTGTACAATAAGAAGTACTCTATCTATCTACTCTATCAATCCTGTAAAGTTTGCCATACTAATTTAAGCCGTATTGTCTGTTGTTAGCTACGCGGTTTTGCACTATCCCCGACGTTATGCTTATAAAAAATCGTTGTTTCACAAAGAACTAAAATAAAATGCACCCAAAAACTCGGAATAAACATTTAATCTAGAGTGATTTCAAATGTAGCGTGTCCACTTTTTCCCTTTTCAGTACGTGAACATCACACAAATGAGTTTGTGGCGAAAAATTCCTTTTAACACCACAATGCATACAATGCTGAAAGCTCAAAAGATGGGGCAAAAATATTGCTTTGGTGCTCACAAAGTCGCTTAGTTACTTAGACTACATACATTTTTATTATTAAAGAGGTTTATATTTATTTTGAGCGTCCTGACCTTTGGACTAAAACAGTATGTTTGTAAACTTATAAGTAAAGGAACATTTTCTTAGAATATACATTTTTAGAACCCCTTTTTGATTTTAAAGATGAACCTATGAATTAGTAAATTGTGTTTGTATAGGCACAGATTTACGGTTTACCTTCTTTTCTCAAAGGACCGGATATAGAATTATAAAAATGTAAATATGCCTACCCCGCAAGGGATCTGGCGTGATATTGAGTTCTTAGATTTACGCGAATATTACACATGAAATAAAACTATTTCACGGATCCGTAAAATAGTTTTATTTCATCTGGCGTGATGTTATAGATAGATAGATGTAAGGGATCCAACCAAATACATATAGTTACTTATTCTGCAATTTTGAGAGCTTGTTTGATTCGTGATAGTTTTATAGCCGCCACACTCAACGACTTAACACTAACACAATTAAAATGAATCATTAAAATGTAAGCCTAATATCGCGTAGTAATCTATCTATCTATATCATCACGCCAGCTCCCTCGCGGGGTAGCCAGAGAGTACAGAGTTCCAACAGGTTCTTTTCTTACATACCTCTCTGGCTTCCTCCACTCTCATAGTTCGTCTCATACACACTCGCCGGTTACGGAGACTCTTGACTTGCCCTTCAGCTAAGACACGGTCTATTTGGTCATGGTAAGATAGTCTAGGTCTTCCCCGGCACCTACATTGTTTACCTGTTTTTTTATTTAATATGTATTTTTTATAGTTATACGATTACACAATTTATTTCAGTAGTGTTACACTGATAGATAATGGTTATGAAAGAGTGGAGTCTCCTGGCACAAGTATTTGTAATACTGAAAAGGAATTGAAATCTTTGTTTTCAATTGTACTTACTGTTTAAAGTCGAAATATATAATGCAAAGACTGAAATTCACTTCATGTACCATTTGGAGCCCAACCAAGTAAAAAATAGATGTTAAGCAACACTAAAACAACAGCCAGGTAATACGTTACCTTAATTAGTTAGTGTATATAAAGGAACTTCGAGTAAAATCTATTGAAGGACGATAAACACTTAATACCTTTTTTGATTTAGTTCCAAATCAAGAATAAATAATAATGATCTAGCGAAATTTTACATGGCATCAACGAACAAGGTTTTCCTATATATTTTTAATAGCCTATCCTGTATCCCACTGCTGAGCTAAGGCTTTCCATTTAACTTTCCATACAAAACGATCTGGGCCTATAGTATCCATGTCCTTCCCACAAGTGTCCAAAATCGTCACGCGGTCTTCACCTCGGTCGGCCACGACATCTGGGACCGTCTTCAGGAGTCCATACCGTGAGTTCACCTTTGTGGGTTCCTATTAAATTTTGTAAATATTAATATAACGAAAGTCAGCAGTTAAATTGATATCCGATACCGTTGTTTAATTAGCTGACCAACCAAAAATATTAGAATAGAGTATCATGTACAAGCTATAAATAGAAATGTTGAAAATCTATTATTCTTGAAATGAGTGAGAAACTTCTATTGGAATGTTTAACGTTAATATTTACGTTTGATCCATAGAAAAATAATGTAATGGGAATCTCGCCATGTTCCCGAAAAATTTCGATATTTTTTCCTGCTATATACTGCAATTCACTTTGCGACTATTTTCGTCAAAGCCAAATGAAAAACAGGGTTGTGTGGTGAAAAAGTGTTTGTATTGTCTCTTACAGGTATTTGTGTAGGAGTATTGAAACGTTCAAAGCGTTTGTATGGTTTGTATGGTATTCAGTGTATGGTGTAGTTGTGAAATTTATCTAGAAATAGAATTAAGTATACACAATGAACAATTCAATAATTCAGGGATATAATACCTGGTTTTCTCATATTATTTATATTATTTTTGTCAATGAAATGGTACCTACACTATTTTGTATGTACCTTCTTAAAAACTAATCGGGATTTCTACTGCTCATCTTATATTCTGTAGACAGTTTCCTACGAAACAATATAGCGTAATATATTCTAATCTTAACAAACGAATATTAATTGCAGACCTAATTGCAAGCTCAAAGTTTTCCCTAGGGATTTATAATAACTAATTTTTCATTCTTGATTTCCTACTAAAATAAGAAATGTTGATACAGTTAAACATTAACTCCAATACCAATGAGCATTGTATAGCGACGGTATGGTCACACAATGCTTTGTTTTCTTTTTCGAATGTCAAATGACAACTATTTCTTCAACTATTTCTGTATGTATAAAAACAATAATATTAAAAATACTATTTTTTTATTACTCTAACGATGTGACTTTAATAACTAATATTTTATAACTCTTTGATATGAACAAGAAAATAGCGATAAGGACGAGCAATGATTTAAATAAGGTAGCGATGGGCTGTCATGCCTCTACGTGACTGGATTTCTGTTCAGTGTTAATGGGACCATAAATTATGAGCCAATGAGCGGTGACATATTATTGCAGGTTAAGATACCTTAAGTCCTTTGTTAGAAATGTTAATGACAAAAAGTTAAACGCAATCACAAATTACAAAAATAAAGTAGATACACTCACAAATAAGACTTGAAAACAGACGGCCAACTAGATCGAGTAGTCGTGGGTTCGATTCCCGCACGGGATAATTTATTGTGTGATCCACAAAAATTTGTTTCGGTCTGGGTGTTTGTGAATTTCACGTTTGTAAACGCTCTTACGATAAGGGAATAGTTCCATTAATTCCACTAATGTGTAGACCCACATGCTATCCATCTATATCATCACGCCAGATCCCTTGCGAGTAAAACTGAAAACTAACTAGGTACATATTTCTCTGCAAGTGTTAACATACGACGATTTGCAATGCCTATAATATTTATTATGTCGTCATTACGAAAGTGACCGAATTTCAGCCGACACTAACTTTAGCAAGTTCCATGAATTACTAGTAATGGACTTTGTAACACGTCACCTCTTGGTGACGTATATGTCCCATGCTAACAAATTGGATTCATTAACCGGCATTGTAGGCACCGAGGTACTCGTAGCACTGTACGACCGCGGTGTTCTTACCGATCACTAAGGTTAAGCAGCGTTAGACTTGGTCGGCCTGAGATGGGTGACATTGTCATATACGAGCGTCTCCGTGCTTCGGAAGGCACGTTAAGCAGTTGGTCCCGGCTACCACTTAATGTGGTAGTCGTTAAGCCAAGTTGGAAGCATTATAGGCGGCTTGATAAGTTCCAACAGCAGGTGAACACAAACCTGCCTAGACCTGATTTCTCTCACCTCGATTTGTGAGAAAAGGCCTTTGCCTAGCAGTGGGCAGTATAGGCTGATAGTGTAAAAGGCATTGTGCGTGTTCTGTGTCGCTTAGCGAAAAGCGAACGCGTGCTCACTTCAGAGACGACGGACGGACGGACGATTTAGCGCAGTGGTTAAGAGCTTAAGCCGCTCTGCCCACTGTGTCTAATAGTCGCGGGTTCGAGTCCCGCACGGGACAAATCTTTGTGTGATCCACAATTATTTGTTCCGGTCTGGGTATTTGTGTATGTGAATTTTCATGTTTGTAAACGCACCCTCGACACAGGAATAAATCCTAATGTAGGGCTACGTTTAAAAAAAAAGAAAAAAAAGAGACCGTAGCATGAGAACGGTATAGTGGGTAGATGCAGACGAAATTTGTGCACATGGGGATTTAGAGATCCAAATTTAGCAGTCTGTGTTTGTGTTGCAACCTCGCAGACTATATCGCACCTGCTGGTCTGCCCCTTATGCCCAACCACTTGAACAACAGAAGAGCTGAGTGCAGCCACAAACGGCGCGATTGCCCTAGTCATACATTAAGCGGGACAAATATGAACCTTTGACACGAAAAGACAACCATGACACACTGACGTTAACGTAGCCCTATCGAGAAAGCCTGTTGTCACTTTCATCTGTGTTTATTAAATTTATTGTGTAAAGTTTAAGGACCTTTTGGCTTGCGGCCAAAATCGGAACTAACGCTGTCATCAAATGAAATGTAACTTCATGAATTTCTTTTTTTAATTAGTAACCGTGCGTTGGTGTAAAATTTTAAGAGATATTTCAACAGGTGGGTCCCTGTTGAAATATCTCTTAAAATTTTACACCAACGCCCTTTCAATGCCATCGACGAGCCAACCGACTTTTGTCCTAGTATAAAATGGATTGCATATAAACTCAATAACGTCACGCTAATATCTACATCTCATGCTCAGCCAACTTAAATAAAAATAGTAATGCGACAAATAATTTTTCATCACTAACGGTCGGTTCCTATATTCAACTCATGGATAGATTTGCCTACTACGGATAAAATGTTGACCTATTTTGTATGGAAAACCTGTCAAAATTCTACTGACAGTAAGCAAATCTATACTTTAGCTGAATAAAGGAACCGGCTATAACTGACACCGAGCTGACTGACTACTAACCAATTTAAAGCAATGACAAAATGAGTAGGCAAGTCTTTGCCCATAGTATGAACAGCGAATGATGATTCGTCATCATCTATATTATACATCTGTTAAGAAAATAAAAATAAATACCGTCACGCCTATATTCGTCATGTAAGCAGAGGGTGACAGCTAAATTGTGTTCGACCACATTTCGCAGACGAGGTTAGCTCTCAATGTAAGAGGACGTGTCTTTTACCAATATACCGGTTATCAGACTCTTTACTGATATTGAGGATTGATAGAATAACCTTACCATGTCCTTGCTATGAATCGAAGGAACTCGTAATCGGTACCCACATTATACGCCCCCACTGAGGCAGTCCATGCATCTGCTACTTCTATTCAGTACAATTTTCATACTTAATTTCAGTATGTCAGTCCTTATTTAGTTTATATTCAATATGAGTGATGTGTTATAAACTGAAGCAAATTTTATTAATAAATTCCGAGTAGTATTTGTGGGATGAGTGCAAAAAAATAAACTTTGTTTAAATCAGCATAAAGTAACTTGTTTGAAAGGGTGTGGTCGAAAATTTATGAGCTAGTAAGTATAAAATTCCATTTCAAAATATCAAAAATGTAGTACGAGCGACGACCGACCCTGTTTTGTCAAAGTTTGTTTACTGAATTATTTAGTGCAGCCCTGGGTGATATTTAAAGAGATGTAATAAATGTTCTACATTTATATTTATGTGAAACATTTCCACGTAAACATTATGTAAATTGGGACATCTACCTGTATAATTTGATTTCATCTCAATAATAATTAAGGAAATCCATAAGAGTTATTTACACGAAAGTACCGTCATAATTTTCAATAATAAGCTAGTTGACTAAATTTGAAAAATTGGTTAATACAGTTAACTAGTGATTTGATAACTAGTTTAACTTAAAATGTGGTCTGTTAAAAAAAAAGGAAAATTTATATTATGAATTTCGCGATTTCAGAAACTAATGAAATTTACCGTGTAAACGACCGTGGCCGTGTAACGAGTACTGTTATGGCGTCTGAATGACTTTACGCCGTGTAAATCAAACATGTTTGTGTATAGCAGTTGTTGTTAAAATGCCGACAACAACAATGGCGTTTCATACTTACCTAGTGACGTAACACTCTCTAACAAGTATTCACGGTTAAGAGACTGAAATTGTACAAAACAAAAAGTATAATCTTAGCTGTAATAAAACATATTTTTGTTTGTTACCCACATATCATGATTACTCATTACAAACTAATTTATCCGTTTTATTTCCAGTAGACACAAGTCTATTATTGAACATGAAAAGTTGTTAGCCCCTACACTGTTTTCTAAATTTTCTTGTTAAAAGATGTTCTTACGGAGTTTTACTTTTAAAGAAACTGCTTCCTTTTCAAGGTTCTGTCTGAGCTCGAAGCGATGAGATTCTTTGTTATTTTTAACTAATAAGGCGCCTTGTTTAACATTATTAAAGTTCCTTTAATCGAACAAGCAGGGTCCTAATTCCCTATAACCAAACGCGGCGCGTTGTGATTAATACCGTTACATCCATATTCCTCTAGCAGGGGTGGCAGAATACTGTGAACACTCTATTTTAACCGACGATGTTAGGTCCTATGTCATAAGGGGCGAGCCTATTGTCATATACCGGACACAATTTCAGACTCCGGTCTGACACTGTATTTTCGTTAGAAAAACTATATTTGTTTGAACTAGGAAAATCCTAGGTCAGATGAATATAGTTTTTTGATTGAAAAATTCGGTTCCACCGAACGTCGCCGTACACCCACGATGTTCTGGGTGTAAAAAAAAACAGAACGTTGTGATCGCAACGCGTATTATTCGCCACCAGTCAAAGGAGGCATTCGCGTTACCCTAATTTCATAAAATGATGTTGTAATGGTATCCTGTATGCTACAAGATCATGTCACGAAGTTATCGAAACGTGCCACGTTACGTGTTTGGTCATAGCGAATAAAGACCCAGTGCAGCTTGTAGACTTATGGCGGAGTTTGTTACCTACAACCAGCGGACTCGACGTTCATAATACTTTAATTAAAGCTTTTCGGTACTGTTACGATTAGGTAAATCTGGTATACTAACTTCGTAAAACAAATACGTTAAGCTAGTTTACCTGTAGTTAAAGGTTAGTTTCATAAATCAGCAACTTGAGAAGGGTTTAATTAATATATATATGTATAAACTAATTGTGTACTGTAGAGTTTGAGAGAGACTTAACATTTGTGGTTGTCCCATAAAATAAAATAGTAAATATTACATTTCAGCAAATGTTGAAAGATAGTGTGATAAGATGAAGATTGGAATTTGGGAACGACCCTTTGTATCCTTATCTCATCCAATTTTCAATAAATTAAAAATAAGTAGAAGGACATATTCACAATTGCGTCAGACATATTTTGCTGTAGGGGTAAAATACAGCTATTTTATATCTATATTTATGTTTATATTTTACATCTTTGCACTTGTGCACTGTCAGTAGATAGTGAGTAGTAACCCACTGCTGCTTACCTCAGAACATGTAGGTTTAACTCTCTTTTCACCTCACCAAATATTCTCGACATGTTCATTAATCTCGTGATCCGTGAACCACCATTTTTAACCGACTTCAAAAAGAAGGAAGTTCTATGTTCGGTTGTACGTATGCTTTTTTTTTGTTTTAGGGTTTTTTTTATGTATGTTCACCAATAATTCCGTCAGTTGTGGACCGATTTTGATGTTTTTTTTTGCATTGGGTTCAGTATAGTTCCAAGGTGGTCCCATTTTAATTTCATTGCTATTGGATCTTGGACTTTGAAGATACACCAGGGAACTTCTTAACGACAAACAATAGGAATGCGCAAATTGAGACAATATAGGTGTTACGTCAATCCTATAGGTACCCTACTATAAAATTAAGCAGAATGTTAACCGACTTCAATAAGGGAGGACGTTCATAATTCGTCTGTGTTTTTTTATAACTTATTTGCTTATAAACCGATTTGGATGATTCTTTCTCCGCTGGATTCAATATAGTTTTAAGGTGGTCCCATTTTAGTTTCATCATTACTGGACCTTGGACTTTGAAGATACACCAGGGAACTCCTTAACGAAAAACAATGCGAATGCGTAGATTGAGATATTATGGGTGTTACGTCAATCCTATAGGTACCCTACTATAGAACAACACAGAACAACAGTATGTTAACCAACTTCAAAAAAGGCTCCTCCTTTCCTATACGGTTTCCTATACGGCAAACAGCATGAATGTGAAAATTCAGTTATTATGAGTTTTATATCAATCTTGTAGGTACCTCCCCGTATTAATCAGTAGGATAATATAAAGGAGGTATATAAATAATAATAATAAATTCTCTCATCACTAAAAATTGTAAAATAAAAAACTTTTTAAAAAAAGTGCCACGTAATCGACTGCAACTACCAGCACCGACTTCAAATATTTATTTTTTGCTTTTTGAAGTCGATTTCCCTTTTTTTTTTTTAGGTTTTTTTAAACTTGAGGTTTGGTCAAATAGCCGACGGAGCGCGACGGGAGCGCGACGGAAGCGCTCGGTTACGTTCGTTCGTGATGTTTGCCGTTAAGCCGAGCGGGCCGGCGTTGTGTGGCGTCTCCCGTACATTTTAGTCATACAACTCCCCAAGCCGCGCCACCGTCGCGCTCCCGTCGCGTTGCGTCGGCTATGTGCCGAAACTATTTGTCTGCCTTTGGTTTTCAATGTTATGTTGGTAATAGAGATACCTCGCGCATTCTGGTATTATCCTAGTTTTCTGTCCAGTCTTTCTACAATGGCACAATTCTAGAGTCTACATTACATACATTTGTCGGACCGCATGATGTAGTATTTCAACACAGCTCGTGATCTCAACGCCCATTATTCGCCACTAGTAGACCAATGAGGCAGTCTAGTCTGGTCTAGTTTGTATGTTAAAATGACCGTTACTGCCAAAATAGGTGCTAAACAATCCCAATATATAAACTTTTTACAACTGTATTCAACCGATATCAAACCAATAAAGTTTTATCGCTTGCTCACGAGACAAAATTTAATATAGTTACCCTCGTCCACATCGACGGGCTTAACCCTCATAATAAAACTTTTTAGTGATTTTCTAAACACGCAGGAACCCAAATTGACCTTAACATGGAAGTATTTGCCAAGGAGTAAAATTTTACTTTATATCGCTCTCACCAGGTCATTCTTCGGATATCAAGTATAAAGTGAAGATGAAGGTCACACAAGTCTGATGTATTAATACTATTTATTTGAACAAGATGTCTATGTAGAGGGTTCAATATCAAGGATCTAATCTCAATTCTTTCCCTTAAGAACTCATTCCCAAATAAATCCTGAATACTACTAGTATTCAGGATTTATTTGGGAATTATAAAAAGCTTGG
The DNA here is from genome assembly GCA_905147815.2 of Phalera bucephala. Lineage (NCBI taxonomy): Eukaryota > Metazoa > Arthropoda > Insecta > Lepidoptera > Notodontidae > Phalera > Phalera bucephala. Next base: position 21,001,040 of record LR990612.1, read on the forward strand.
TAGATTTGGCCAACGGGTTTCCGGAATACTTTATAACGTTAGTGTTTAATAGAGAGAAACACAATAAACTAGAAAGTTAAATTATAAGCGATTATAATAATTTAGAAGTAAAAACTTCTTTAGGTGCGTTGGGCATTTTTGAGATGGGAAAAAACAATTGAATTCGCGACACTGTTACCGTTACCGACACCTCTGTATATAAGTATGTACATATATTGTGTATGTACGTACATAGATACACATGCACCTTGTTCAAGTTTTCACTTCTGTCGGTACTTCCGGAGTGCCACTGTTGTTTTTTTTATTGCAATAAAGATTGTATGCGCAATAAAAAAAATTAATGAATAATATTAAAAATAAAATAAAAACGTTAATCCATCCATCCAGTTGTAGTCAATAATACGTTAGTTAAATCTCAGTGTAATAGAAAGCGCTATTACTAAGATTTACTTTCACAGAATAATACCAAGAGCATTTTATCTGACATAAACTTCGAACACTGGAACTGATCCATGCGTCATTAAGCCAGCGAAGCATACCGATATTTTTATTAAGTTAAAAGGGTGTAAAGAGTACATTTGTAGTATACAAATACAACAAAAGTTTTATAGGAAATCTTCTTAAACTAAACTTAATGTATAGTTAAACAAAATGATCGTCATAAACAAATTATCTAAAGCCATTAATTCAAATTCCATTTCAAATTTACCCGTCTATAATGCACCGCGTTGCTGCAAATCGTGTTTCATCGATGATATTGACTACGGAACAAATAAGCCGTAAAGTGTGTCCGGGTTAATTTGCTGGAAGCTGACATGCCTGTGACGCAAAATTTCCACTCATAAGCAATGACATTACTCAATACAATTGGTATAATTATTTTTATGATACAAAACAACGTGAGTAATATTCGCATTATCTACTCACGGGTAACTTTCAGTAAATAATATTTTAATAATATTTAATAGCGTAATAGGGTAGTAACGTATCTAAGGGCCTTTTCGGCTGATCCATATCAAAACCGAGTAAGTGCTTCAAACTTAACTTTCCAGGAGAGCACAAAAACATAAATTGAGTTAGCCTTTGAAGATCTTTTGGGTAAATTAAAAAAAAATAGGTAGAGCACTAAAAAGTGAATATATTGTAGTATAAATACTATGATAATAATGAATAATGCATGTTTTGTGACTCTTACTAACTTTAAAAATTGACAGATTTGACTTGTGTTTCTGACATGGCCTGTATCAAAACACAGTATTAGCGTTTATTAGGTTTTAAACTGGTATTTAAAATATCGTGTCTGATATATATTTTAAGTAATTCCTAGTATGAGTATGTTTTTAAAGGACAAAAATATAAAATAAAACTAATTATGTAGTTATATAAATTTATTCTGTTACTATTTCACAATTATTAATTGTCAGTTGTCGAATCATTCACCGGTAAATTTAGGCAAAAAGCTTTTCTGGAATCTTTTTGTTGTTTATACACCCCTCGGGTTAATAATAATATAAGAGAGGTTTGCAACGGATTTTTTTCAAGTAAAACATCATTAAATCTTAAAAAAAAAAAAAACATGGAATACCATATTGTATACACATATTTTTAATGACAACATTGAGCAATAATATTATAATAATACCAGTCTTTACTGGGGAAAGGACTTTTCTCACAAATCGAAGTGAGATAGATAAGGTCATTCTCCACCGCGCGGTGGGTATCGGTGGAGGCAGGTTTGTGAGCACCTGCTGTTGAAACTTATCAAGCCGCCTGTAAGGCTTCCAACTCGGCTTAACAACTACCAGTTTAAATGCCTTTCGAAGCACGGAGATGCTCGAATATGAAAATGCCACAAACGATCCTCTATCTTAGATCAATCGGGTTGCACGCTGCTTAACCTTATTCCGCGGTCACACACAATAAAATAGTAAAAATAAAAACTTGTCTTGTAAAATAAATTTCTTGATCCTTACACAAATTTTACTTCTACGACGTCATACAAATTTAAAGTTAAATTTCAGAAATCTAGTAACGGATATTTCCTATTAAATAACCTAGTAAGTTTCAAATACTTGCCAGGTTTGAAATGGTCAAAGTGACTTTTTAGGTTTTTTGTTGGTTTTTAGACGGTATGTGATGCACTTACTAGGTTTAAAGGTATTGAAATACCGATACCGATATTTCATCGGTTATTTTCTGAGATTTTGATGCAAGTGTTTTTGCATTTGATGGGACTTGCTATAAAAGTTATGATTATGGAAAAAAAAAAAAATTATTAAATGTGTCCCTGACTGTATTTTGATTACTGTGTTTGGGAACCCGTTTTTCGCCACCCACGAAAAAAGTGCAGGTTAGTTACTTTTCGATTAGTGTTACTTAGCAATTAAAACTGGCTTGTTGTCATCATCGAAGAGAGCTACTCCGACATGGTGAAATGCGTATATAGACTTACTTGCAACTTTACTTGTCGATTATGCTATTTTTCCTGAGGGTTGTCAGTGCAAGTATAAATTTTCTGGGATATTCTCGAAAAGTATCCTCTGTTGGAAATCTATCTGTATTCGTCTGAGATAAAACAGTTTTAGAAAAGTAATATGTATAAAAAACGAAGGACTGTCAGTAAAACTCTTCATTTAATTTCTACTCATAGTATAGAGAGGAGGATAAACGCCAGAAAACTTTTAGAAAACAATTAGAGTGCACGATATAAAACGTGTAGCGACTGATTTTAAAAGGACTCGAACAAATTGGACGAGTTTTGTTAGAATTTCTTTAACATTTTTAGGAAAAAATACATGATTCAAGAGTCCAAGTCTATTCTAGAGACAGTGTTAAGTATACCTACTGAATCGATTGTATTGGACGAAAAAGATTTAAGGAGAAAAGTTCTTTGTTTTTATTTAAATTCATGATTTAAACTATCTACGAGTAGTTGATTACTAATTTTCGTTTAATCGTTAGTCTAATGAAGATGTTATATTTAAATAAAAGTGTTTTTACAAGATGCTCTAGGATCATACAAATATTAACATTAATAAAAAATCTGATTCTGTGATAATGCTACAGTAACGTGTTAACGTTACTTCAGATCAGATTTTTTCTCGAGACCGAGCTCGTTAGGTAACCCCTTACGAGTTCTGGGTACTGCTTTATAGAAATTTTCTGGACATGCTCAATAAAATTATCTGCTTGCGATGATGTTGGTGCGGACCACTTCTTTCCTTCCAATATGATTGAGAAGAATTACAGTTGCTCTAATAGTCATGTTTGTGAGTACCTGCTGTTTATGTAGACTGGTTTGCGCGGTGGCACCTGTATGTACATATTATACAATATGATAAAAAAGTATTAGAAGAAAAATTTAACAAAAAAGGCAATCCCGTCGATTTTCCCTCCGGGTCTTCTCTGTGGCGGCCGCGATTCGATCCGAAGGTAAGCCCGAAAAACAATTTGTAAGTGCCCCCGCAGGGTATAAACAATATAAACGATTTGATTTAAGAATTACTACGTATTTCAGTTGGATTTAGATCTAGTTACAGTTACCTCGAATTACGACAATTTGTTTGCAAAACAACAATTATACTCGTTGAAATTTGAGACCGTGTTTAAATTGCTCGATTAAGCAGCACCTGTGTAGTTTTTTATTGTTTACTACAAAACAAGTTAAAATCGTCTCATACTATAATAATTGGTTATGGAGAACACTGAGAACGTGTTCGCATAATTTACTCACAGGTAACTTTCATTAAATATTATTTTAATAATATTTAAAAGCTTCATAGGGCATTTTCGGCTGATCCCAGTAAGTGTTTGAAATTTAACTTTCCAGGAGAGCGCAAAGACATAAATTGAGGTAGCCTTTGAAGAGCTTTTGAGTAAATTAAAAAAAATATATAATAATTACCTAGAGCACTAAAAAGCGAATACATTGTAGTATAAATACTATGAAGGATGTAGGTACCGGGGTAGACCTAGACTATCTTACCATGACCAAATAGACCGAGTCTTATCTGAAGGACAAGTCAAGAGTCTCCGTAAACGGCGAGCGTGTATGAGACGAACTATGAGAGTGGGGGAAGCCAGAGAGGTATGTTGGAACTCTGTACTCTCTGCCTACCCTGCAAGGGATCTGGCGTGATGATATAGATAGAGAGAGATTGAGCACGTGTTTTCATTATATTATATTACTGACTTTAAAACTAACTATCTATCTATAACCTCACGTCAGATCCCTTGCGGGGTAGGCAGAGAGTACAGAGTTCCAACAGGTTTTTTCCTTACATACCTCTCTGGCTTCCTCGACTCTCATAGTTCGTCTCATACACGCTCGCCGGTTACGGAGACTCTTGACTTTTCCATCAGATAAGACTCGGTTTATTTGGTCGTGGTAAGATAGTCTAGGTCTTCCCCGGTACCTGGATCCTTCCACTTTCACATTGTATATCTGTTTTGTCATTCTTTCCTCTGGCATTCTTTCTATATGCCCGAACCAACGGAGCATGCCCTTTCTCATCTTTACACCGATACTATCTTTCATACCTACTCGCTGTCTTACTATGCTGTTGCTAATGCGGTCGGTCAGCTTCACTCCGCACATCTTCCGCAGAGCTCGCATTTCTACCGCATTTATCCTACTTTCATTCTCCTTCTTACATACCCAGCTCTCGCTACCATATAACAGCGTTGGGACAAGAACTCCGTTATGTATGGCCAGCTGCGCCTTATGGCTTAAGTGCCGGCTCCCGAGTAGCTTTCCCATCGCACCTTTCACTCTATTCCCTGCACTCACTCTTCTCTCTATGTCAGCGGTGTATTTCCCATCCTTACTGAAGGCGCATCCAAGATATACAAACTCATTCACTTGCTCCAGCACATCGTTACCAACCACAATCCTTACATTCGTTCTGGTTTCTTCCCTTTCAAAAACTATAATCTTGGTTTTCTTCACATTCAAGTGTAAGCCATTGATCATGCAGTCGTCTTTCATAACTGTGACTAGTGTTTGCAGATCAGTGGCTGTTGGCGCTATTAAAACCGCGTCATCTGCATCATCTGCATAACTACGGTAAAACTAACTACGGTATAATAAACCAAGGAGTTTGTTTGGAAACAGATATTATTGTTTGGATTTATTAGAAATAAATCGTGTCATTACGATCTTTATAGTTTCTGCCTCGTTGGTTTAGTTGCGTATAATGCGCATAGCGATCACGAGGTTCTGATTTCGAATCCGAGATCGGACGAAGTGTTGTTTCACTATCCCAAAATTCACAGTATCATACCTGAGTCTGAAATTGCGTAAACATTCTTTGTAAAGCGTTCCAAAACGCTTCTTAAACAGTTACAGTTATACGTCAAATATTTATTTATGCACTATACCCTCTTATATCACCTTGTTGAGATGGGTTCCAATGTAAGTCTAAAATCAATAAACTATGTTACGAATCCATATATTGGAGGTACCGGGGTCCGGTGACAACACACACAAGACCTAAATAAATACTAATCTTACACCCGCCAAATATTGACATTAGCCTATTTGAGTGCTTCTTTGGAAAATGTTAAATTACGAACACAAACATATTGTTTTGGTTGGTTAAAACAGCCTGTTTGTTTTAACGAACTGATAAAAAAGTCTACCTGAATGAAATTACGTTTTCGTTTTTATAATATTACAACACCTGTCCGTAAATATGATTTGTGAAGCTCTTTTTTTGAAGTATCTCTACAAATTTTATTTTTAATTTCACTTTTACTTACCTATTTTTTAATCTTAGTACCAAAAGCTTCTTTCTTTTAAACAATTTTGACTGGAAAGAAGGTTCGACGCAAAAATTTAACTGAGGTAAAATATGTAAAATGAAATGACCTAATTATGTGTAATCCATTATCATACATATATTATTGGATAGTAATGTATTGTTGACCGAAAAATGGATATCCTTGATTGTCACAGTAGGTAACCCGTATCGTAAAAAAAATATGCGTGCTAAGTGATTTACATCGAAATGCTTCTTGAATATTGAGGGGCTACCGCGCAAAAGACGTGTTTTTGTACTACATGCCCTTCAAGAAGTATATGGATTAGAGACGCAATATTTCAAAATATGATTTTTGACTATATATTTTAGAATCTGGTAAAAGGAATACACGATTGAACGAAATTATCTCGATAGAAAAAAATCTAAAATTCTAATCTTTTGATTAACTAATCAAGTTAATTAAAGAAATAATTGTAACAAAGTTCTTGTAAAGCACTTTTTTATTTCGTAGTGTGTTTTTTTTTAGAAAATGATAATATTTATTTCTTTACATATGTCGTTTATTTCCGAGCACGCGCTCAATATTTCTGTCCCTTATTATTCTTTTGTAAAGTTATCGCATCACTGTCATGCTCCTAGTCGATAAATGGTCGATCGCGGTAGGCCCTTACGCCAGCTCATGACTCGGAAAACTAGCTGTTTTTAATGCCATATTTAATGCATATGGCATTAAAAACAGCTAGTTTTCCAAATTATAATATTTTTTGCATAATCAGTAATACCACGCGTCTTGCCTCTATGTCTGAAACGTAATATAATTTATTCATATAAACATAAAATGTAATTACATAATGTAATTAGGTTTCTGAAAATGTGGAGATCCTTCACTTTTATGCCGTCACACCTATGTCCCCCATGCAGAGGTGGCAGAGGTGTACTGTGTACATGCACTTTTCGCCGACGATGTTAGGTCCCAATGTGATAGGGAGTGAGCCTATGCCAGATTCCGGACTGATACTGGATTATTCCTAGGCCCAAGTTTTGAACCCAGGACCTCGTGATCGCTTCGCGCATTATTCGCCACGAGATCAGAGATACAGTTACATTTACTATTTTTGAAATACCGGTTTATATAAAAGCCTAACGATTAACTTTAAGTGGGGTATGTGAGCTTTACTAAGAATAGACTTAGCTCAAAGCACGAAAGTTGTCAGTCGCTATCGAAATCTTTTCGTGTACAAAGTGGGTAGTTTGAGACAAGTGAAGAGGGACAGAATGAGTCATTATAATTAGCTAAGTTTGGTGTCCCAATGCTTGGCTGGGTTTCCTAATTTTATTTCTAGGCTATATAATAATATCAGCCTATACTGCCCACTGCTGGGCAAAGGCCTTCTCTCACAAATCGAGGTGAGAGAAATTAGGTCATACTCCACCACGCGGACCCAGTGCGGATTGGTGGAGGCAGGTTTGTGGCCACCTGCTGTGGGAACTTTTCAAGCCGCCTTTAAGGCTTCCAACTCGGCTTAACGACTACCACATTAAGTGGTACCCGGGACCAACGGCTTAACGTGCCTTCCGAAGCACGGAGACGCTCGAATATGAAAATGCCACAAACGGTCACCCATCTCAGGCCGACCGAGCCGAACGCTTAACCTTGGTGATCGGTAAGAACACCGCGGTCGCTCAGCGCTACGAGCTATGATCTACAGCAATTTCAGACCGCTTCATTTGGTCCAGTCCAGTTTGATCTATCATTTTTAAGCCCTATCACGTCGACGACTTTGACAGTTGAGGCTCACTGCATGACCACCTTTGCCTGTAGCTTATTTCAAAGAGCCTATCGTTGGCACCATGGAATATTGACGCAACTAAATGTAACGGACTGGGGAAATTAAGCATTTTCAATTTGAAATTAGAGTGCTAATTCAAATTTTGGCAGATGATATGGCAAGCCCAGAGTGAGTGACCATTTTTCCTCTTACGTTATCAAGTATATATATATATATATATATATATATATAAACGTAAATAATAAGGAACGTTAAACGCTTAGTCTATATTGTTAGGTTGCATATCACTAATTGACTATGTATCTTAAAATAATACGAATGGTTAAAATACTTGACTTACTCAACTATCATTTTAAGTACCTACCTATATTTTCTAAAAGCAAAACAACATAAAAAAAAAAAAAAAAAAAAAAAAGGCTTATTATTAGTAAATAGTTACTTTGAGTTAAGTTGGTGTTAAATCTTTTAGGTGTCCGATGGACATTAATACATATATTATGTCAACCAACTGACGAGGGCTGTGAATGCCATAGATTCCGCCATTTCAAAGGGTATTTTCTTTCTTCCGAAAATACCCAACCGAAAAAGGGCCCACCTCCCACATGGGACCGTAGTACTGCTTCGCTCAAATTATCGCGTTTTGTGGTATTTATTTTTAGAATTAATTGACTCGTATAACCCACTCTTAGTTGAGTTTGCGATAGCAAAATAAAATTCTGTATCTGTTCTCAAATAGAATATGCTTAGTATAGGAGTTTTAAAATAGAATAAGGTTAATGAAAACGATTTTTAGTAATTTTTACAAGCTTTTATTCAACTTGAAATGTTCTGTCTGTCTTTTCGGTTAAAATCTTGTGATCCTTTTTCAAGCACTTGCGGGTACCCGATTAAGGTGAATTTTGAAAATCTGTAATTTGGCATACATACGTATGCCAAGTAAGTAAATTTAGTGACAATGCAATAATTTGGTACCACGGAGGCCATAGGAACATGTGAAATATATTAAGCAACCCCCTCATATTTAGGCTTGTTAGATTGGTATTGACAAGTACTATATAACCGGATGGTGTTCAGGTCTGATAGTAAAGCCGAAAGGTGGCCAATAGATCCATCCATCTACTCAATATAACCCTGCCGTGTTTGGCTCTGCCGTATTTGGGCTCGTCGGATTTGTCTTGATGAGAACTTTTGACCTAGATGGTGTTCAGGGTCTGATGACGGAACCAGAAAGAAGCCATAGTCCTCAACTAAGCCAGATATCTTCGTTGTGTTTTTGCCATTAAAACTTGTTTTTAAAAAGGTCTTTAAATTTAAATATTTAGTATTCGGCATCCTAAAAACGTGCTTGGAATGGAAGGATTGCGTCAGGAAAATATGAAAATATGTAAAATTAGAAAAGCTGAGACAGCATTGGGCGCGGCATGACACGTAAGGTTCTACTCAAAAGTGGACAAATACAGCATAAACCCCTTAAGACGGTCGCCAGTAGAATGGTAGAATGAGACGAGGATGACGTGGAAAAAATCTGGGTAGGTACTATGGTATTTTGTGGATAAGATAAGAAGTTTTCGTCGAGCACTGTTAAAGCATTCGTATCATAAGTACACTTTAGCAAAACACAGGATATGCTATTGATTATTTTTTTTATCTTCGACATTATTTTACAGACAAGCACCTATCTTACAGGTGTTTTAATATTATTAGAAACTAATTCTAAAATATTTAAAACAAACTCGGTCGAAAAATAACATTTCAACAGGTTTTCTTGAAGGTATGTATGTGTCTGGAAGAAATTGCTATCAGCAAAAAGACAACCATTTGTACTTATGCTTTGTGTAAAATTTGTTTGTAATTAGTTGTTTTTGCAGGTGTATAATAATGTAAACTATTATTTTTATCAGAGATTAAAATAAAATTATAAATAGATTCTGCATAAGTTTTCATTATTTTTATTATCTTATAATAACTGTCTGTTGTTATATATTCTAGTAATTAGTACGTTTCTGTACACAATACTAAAACAATGTGTTTATCTTATCATTTATTTGCCATACTACACATTTATTTACCGACGGCTTCAATCTTTACTACCTACATGTTTAATAGTACTTGAGTATTAATAACTATCTTCTTAATACTCTTATTTGTATGCGCGTAAAATGTAATATTCCTACTTTTTAAATCTATTACTTACAGGCAAAAACATCGAATTAACGCAGTCGCACGCCAAAACCACGGCAACCATGTACAGGAACGCTTTCATTATTAAATTTAACACAAAATGAGTTCACTTCACGAAAAAAAAAATATAGTTGGCGTACTCTAACTTGCGAGTCAGCGGGATTCTCCGAACTTTACTGTGACGTCGACGTCGGATAACTTGTGAATGGGGCGAACATTCCCTTCCCTTTATAGGGCTAGTAAACGTTACTGCGCATCGTGGACTGCGCTCACTGCCTTATTTTCACACACGTATTACTTCCGTATATTTTGCGGATCCCACACTCAAAAATCCCACTGTTTATTTTGATGGAGTAAATTTTATATTTTTATTTGCCGACTCCATTATGGGATTCCAGAATATTCTTGATGTAAACGGTATGAACATTTTAGATATCACGGTATATACTTCATCCGAACAATTTCGAGAGTAAAGTGCTATGTTTGTGGCACGAGCGAACCTTTATCAGTATCTATTGTTTGCATAGCAAATGTTTTGAACATTTCACACGTGGAGATTTCATAATTAAACTAATTAAATTGTTGTTACAGGTAAAGTATATTATACTCCTTTGAGAAATGTCAAACCGTTTAAAATCCCGCTTTACGTGGACGGTACACCATGTACCGTCAGGAATTAAATTCTGGTATGGATTTAGCCGATGGAGCAAGCGTGTCCTAGAGTGGAGACCGCGACTTGGTAAGCGTAAGGTAGGACGGCCCCCAGCTAGATGGACCGACGACCTCAAAAAGGTCGCTGGGACAGACTGGATGCGGAAGGCGGAGGACCGTGTGCAATGGCGCGTGTTAGGAGAGGCCTATGTCCAGCAGTGGACTGTGATAGGCTGATTGATTGATTGATGGATATTTAGATGTAGTCCATTTATTGTCACAACACAATTTTCTGTACTGTGAGTGTGTGGCTTGTGATAATTCAATTGATAGTAAATTGATATTACCGGTATTTATTTATCAATGTTTAGGATCAATATTTTCGACGATATGTAGTATAACGCTAATCAAACGTAATTCGAATAGTTACATAAAACATATTATTTCATAAATATCTTTGTTAACTTTTATGTGTCTTATTTTTTTTTTTATAAAAAAAATACTTGTAATGATTTCTGTGTCTTGGCTGCGTTTACAAACATGGAATTCACATGGACAAACACCCAGACAGAAACAAATATTTGTGGGTCACACAAAGATTTGTCCCGTGCAAGGATGACCCAAACCGTCGAATGGCGAGGTGCCCATCGAATAAACGGCTCCGTCCTCATTCTGTATTGATAAGCTGATAAGCTTCCTTGCGTTGTAAAATAAAGTAAAACAAATAACCCCAAGAAGACACAGAACTGGATTTACCGTAATTTCACTCGAATATTGATTACCTAATTAGCGAATGGTAGCAAACGCCGAATCTTATCTTTCTTATAATTAAAAGTTCCATGACCTTAAAACACAGATACCTACTTTACATGGAAGAAATGTGTTACTCCTAAAAACTGTGTTTTTAGGTACTTACTTAGATCAGTTACGATCACAAAGTTATAATATAGACATTTTTCTTTTCTTCAAAATATATATTGAAATTTGTAGGGATACTATTAGAAGTAGATAAAAAGATCAAGTGATTGCTTGATTGCTTGTTGGCTTAGCTTATTGACAATTGCTTCGGGCATCATTTTGGAGAATCATTATCATTATATTAATACGTGAAGCAAAAACTTTGTACACGTTTTTACGAAAATTGCGCGGACGGAGGAGTATGAAATTTCCCACACTTATAGTTTATATCAAGAAGGAGTGCAGAATGCTAATATTTTTTTTTAAGCTATGCATAAAAAATACTTTAAATCAATAAAAAACAGTACACATAGTACTATGTATTTGACACAATACACTTCAAACTGAGAATAGATTAATTTTGTTTGTTTTTAATATTATTTGTCTATAGTCTTACTGAATGTCAAACATAACCAGCAAACGATGAAAGAGTTTTTACAAAAAATATCGTTGACAGAGAAGTTTTGTATCATTAATTAAATTATCGAAATATGTATGTCAAGTTCAATGGACAGCATTTTCTTTTTGGTTTTTGTTTCAATAAAAAAAAATAAAAAAAGATATTCTTTATTTTAATCATTTTTTGTTTTTTTTTTTATTTAATTTAATTTTCATATAATTTGTTTGAAAAAAAATAGGCAAATTAACAGTGTAGCCTTAGCGAAATCTGTGATTATAGAAGTATAGTATTTGACAATAGAACCTTAATAATGTTCAAAGTTCAAACTTATAATTTAAATTAATTTTGGTCTAATTTCGACCAATGGGCGACCACTAGTACAATATAAAAGAAACTACTATAACAATTGATACATAGTTTCATTTGTTAGCTTAATAAGCGCTTTCGTTTTGAAAAAAGACCTGTTGAAACTTTATACACTCATCCTAGCCTGCCAGGGATCTGGCTTGATCATGTAAGTAGATACAGTCTTGACCTTAAGGGGGTGCACTACTTTTATTTCCTCGTTTTTACGACAACCCTCAAAGCGATAGTAATAACAAGGGTTATCGCACCACCACATGATTACTGAGCCTTCCTCATGATAAGGTTAACTTGGAAATAAATGAGATATCTCCGCTGGGATAAAGATTAAAGATGGCTTACCGCCCGCGAAAAATGACAAAAATATATTTCCTTTCATTCGTTTTATTTATCCAATTATATTGCTTGCAGTTAGTGGAGCCAACTTCTGGATTGACATTTTTAGGAATTAAAAACAATCCATCTTGTATATTTATAATTTTCTAACCATTTTGGATGTATTTTTTTTGATAGACAGCTAAACAAATAAACTTCAAATTTTTATTAATGTCCTCGTCAATTTAGAACGGAATCAATGATGACATATTTTTGTTGACAGTTTATAAAATGTTGTTATCATTTGTCCTTATTAATATTAGCCCTGTTAAGAATCTGTCCCACTGTTGGGCACGGGCCTCCTCTCAAACTGAGAGGGCTCAGGCCATAGTCCACCACGCTGGCCCAGTGCGGGTTGGCGAACTTCACACACCTTCGAGAAACTCTTAGGCATGCAGGTTTCCTCACGATGTTTTCCTTCACCGTTAAAGCAAGTGATAATTAATTTTTAATACGCACATGCTTTCGAGATGATAGAGGTGCGTGCCTGGGTTTGAACCCGAGACCTTTGACTTTGCAGTCCAACGGTCTAACCACTAGGCTATCACTGCCTATTTGTCCTTATTACTGTGGCGTTAATTTACATAACAAAATGAATCCTTGAACTATAAAATGGCACTCTAACTTTGAGTCAGAATAAAACAAAACAGTGATAGGTCCGATCTACGCAGAATAAGCTCACTGTGTCTTGAATTCTGTGGTGTTAATCTTGCTTATAGATTTAATTATATTTATTACAGTATCCTAACTTACCTGACTTTCTCAATCTTTTCTGGACTTTTAATAAAGTCCCTTCTATGACCATGGGAGCAATAAAGCAATCGAACCGTAAGAAACTTCAAATCCAAAAGTACACAGAAAAAATCCAAAAAGTAGTTTTATTTTGTGTAATTTTTGCATAAATGTAAGATTTAATATATCATAGAGCTCAGCACGAAAACTTTTACGTTAGCGTGACGTTAGCGAATAATCGTGCTGTCACGTTTATGTTTATTTAGTATATTTTTAGTGTAACAAGGATGGCATATCAACTAGCTATCGCTAGCGTCACGCTAACATTAATCTTTTCATGCAAAGCTACTTAAAATATTGTCATACTACGTTTAATTATTGTAGGCTTTGCAGAACTATATTATATACACAGACGTATACAAACGCCTACATTCTCCAAGCGGGGGTGGCAGAGTTGTATACACCTACCTACGCACAACGCCTACGATATTAAGTGTTAACGTGATAATGAGCTTATTGTACCGGGCACAATGTAGACTCTAGTTTGCTTTTGAAAGTTTTTGGGTAGAAAAACTACAATAGTAAGATACTATTCGGCCCAGAATGGGTTTTTCCCATACATTTTGTATGGTACATAGTGCTGGCCAAAATCAGGCTTGGTCTTTTTTTTCGTATTGAAAAAGACCTATTGAAACTTTATACACTCTACCTAGCCTGCCAAAGATCGTGATCATGTAAGTAGATACAGACTTGACCTTAAGGGGGTGCACTACTCTTATTTCCTCGATTTTACGACAACCCTCAAACTCCCTTTTCACCTAATTTTAGCAAGACCTAATCGTCTCAAGACCGGCCCTGCAAGACTTGAGCAAGACCAAGACTGATTCCGCAAGACTCTTGCGGTCTCGAAGTTCCGTGAGTACCTTTTTTTATTTAACGACTTATGTGCGATTTTAAATTAGTTCTGTATTTTTATTGGTATTATTCGTATGTTTTGTGTGTGTGTGTGTGTGTTTATGTGTGTAATTGAATGAATGCAAACAAAGTTGCATGCATATTATGCCAGAGACCAAAAACTTATGCCTCGGCTTTACACTGAAACTATTGGTCGCGCTAGGATCTGCAGCTTGCTACCACCAAGTTACTCGCAGTTCCTAACGCGACGATCCATTCATTTCATATGACTTCGACCCATAACAGACATTTCGAACAATCTTATAAGAATTGTGAGAGATCAAGGTAAATATTTGATACAGTAGGTAGGTTCGTAGAAGTAGGTACCTACCTAATTAATCCTAATAAACCTAAAATAAAAAACGTATTAGCACTTTGTTTTCTTGCACCTTTTATAAATTGACACTCATTATAACTCTTTGTAAGTACATATGTATATATTGATAAGAAGCATTAGGTCAAAGCAAGACTCTTGCGAGACTCTTGTTCAAGACCAAGACCAAGACTGAGAGTGCAACATCAAGGACAAGACCAAGACTAGGTCACTATTAGGTATTACTAGTCAATCTTGTCTTGGTCTAGCATTTGGGCAACACTAATGGTAAGTTTGACTTACTTTATACAATACTGCTTGCTAATTAAAAAAAAAACATTTCGCAAAGATATAAATAAACACGTCCTCACCTAAATTCCCTAAGCAGGGGTGGTACAATAAAGAAAATTAACATTAAAACTATCGCATTATGAACCGTTTATTCACGGGTTATTTCAGAGAGCAGTATATTCAGCTAAAGTGAACTAAACGCCAAAAACACAACAAAACACCAAATATAATAACCACGAAACTTTTAAAAGTTTTAATTAAACTCGTATTAGTCGTAATTTTACGTTGAAAACGTAGAGCTCAGCAGGCTTAGCACGAACACAGTGACATTAGCGTGACACTATCGAGTTGATATGATATCCTTTTTAGTCAACAAGTTTACTAAATACAGATGAAAGTGACAACACGATTTCTTGATAACGTCACGCAAATGTCAATATTTTCATTTTAAGCTCTCTGGATATACGTTTATATTCTTGCATTCATACCCATCGCTGCGTTCAAAACTTTTAAGATAAAATTGTTATTACAGTATATTTAGCTTTACCGTCATAGACGGTAATGAATATGGTTTGAGAAATTCTAATCTGTTATCAACAAAAGGATTCTCAATTGAAAGCTTATAATTTCTGGTTACTAAAACTTATTCGGGCAAAATTTTGCGTAAAGTTGAGTAATTTAATTCTCTTTAAAGGTATAAAATCTAAAGCCTATTGTTCTATCTTACCACTGATCAGTACCTTGTTAGAAATGAAAGATCTTTCGTAACAATAATTTAGAGCAGTGGTTTTTAGCATCTATCCCATATCTAATACTCTGTTCCAAATCTGCGAGCTGTGTTTTAAAATATAATGTGATTTCTTTGCTTGCACATTTAACCCAAAATAACTAATGTTAGGTCAACGTAAGGTAAATATTATGTTGAAATACTACCTTTTAACTTTAAAGTGTAGTTCTGATCACAAACTTCAATTATACATATATACATTAAAAATGAAGATAACAATATACCCTTACCACCACTTTTAATGTCTGAATTCGACATTCAATTGTGTCGTGTAATGCAGGATAATTATCTTGGTCTAAATCCAGTTAAAATAAATAATATCAGCCTATACTGCCCACTGCTGGGCAAAGGCCTCCTCTCACAAATCAAGGTGAGAGAGATTGGGTCTTACTCCACCACGCGGACCCAGTGCGGATTGGTGGAGGCAGGTTTGCGGCCACCTGCTGTTGGAACTTATCAAGCCGCCTTTAAGGCTTCCAACTCGGCTTAACGACTACCACATTAAGTGGTAACCGGGACCAACGGCTTAACGTGCCTTCCGAGTCACGGAGACGCTCGAATATAAAAATGCCACAAACGGTCACCCATCTCAGGCCGACCGAGTCCAACGCTGCTTAACCTTGGTGATCGGTAAAAACACCACGGTCGCCCAGCGCTACGAGCGCCTCGGTCCTCGGTCGGCTAAATCCAGTTAATTTGCATGAAATGACATACCTGAATGTCTCCTAACCAAGCTTTCAACGTTACTTTTTATTTGTTGAAGGATCAATGACAAATAGCTGTAGCGTAGGTTCAGATAAGGATTAATTCTTATTTTCATGTTAGTGTATTTTATAATTGAGGTGCTCGCCGATCTTAAATAGTGCTAACTTTTGAAGATCGGCGTTTTTAGCGATAACCAAGGTTAAGCAGCGTTCGCCTCAAATCGCGTTGGTAAATAGTTGACCGTTTGTGGTATTTTCATACTCCAGTGTCTTCGTGTTTCGATAAGCACGCTAAGCTATTTGTTCCGGTTATCACCTAATGTGATGTTTTTTTTTTTTTTTTTAAAACGTTTCCCCACACTAGGATTAATTCCTGTGTCGTGGGTGCGTTTACAAACATGAAAATTCACATACACAAATACCCAGACCGAAACAAATTCTTGTGGGTCACACAAAGATTTGTCCCGTGCGGGAATCGAATCCGCGACTATTAGACACAGTGGGCGTAGCGGTTTAAGCTCTTAACCACTGCGCTAAATCGTCCGTAATGAAAATTTTTCAAAGAAAAAATACATTTTACACCTAGGAATTGAAAAAAAAAAATGTGTGAATTTGGGCCCAGTATAATGATAATAGTATCACCTCTCATCACAACCTTACACGTTACCTTACCTTACACCTCTGCCGTCTTCCGCATGCGGTCAGACCTTCTGATCTTCGAATTCTTGATGCGTCTGAGGATTATGATTCAAATATTTTTTTAATTTTATGTGACTAGAAAACTAGTTTAAAACCATATTCAGCTTAGGAAAGATTTTCTACAGCATACGAATACTAATTACCGCTCTCTTCCCTCGCGGCAAACACGCATCATTGATGTTATGTTAATAAAATTACACCCTTACTTAACTGTAGAACAAGTTCATGAGCAAAACCTGACGTAATAAGTATATTTTAGGACGATGTTTCAAACTTATTAGAAGCATACATTCGTGTCATTTTTGAGTTGTTGTCGGGCGTGTTGTAGATTATTTGAGTACCTAGCCACTAATCGGATTAACACTTTATGAAATATGTGTGAGCATTTTTTTTTTATAATAAGGGAATATTATAACCTATTTTCGTACCCGCGCTGATATTTAGTAAAATAGTGCGAGATTTTAAACTAATTGTTACGAGCATTCTTCGAAAATAACATTCTAAGAGGTATCTTAGGATGTTATTTTCGAAGAATGCTCGTAACAATTAGTTTAAAATCTCGCACTATTTTACTAAATATCAGCGCGGACGTTTTTTATTCCGTTGTTATTTCGTTTTTAATAACATTCTTAGATGCCTACATTTCAGATTTAGTTATATTAAACTAAGAATCTACTACTGAAGCAATATTAGTTTTACTTTTCCCCTTTTCTCATAAATTGATTTACAGGAAAAATAGTTACAATATGCTTATGCCTTAATTAGTAGAATGCTAATATGGCATTATAATACTTGACCGCTTTATACTATTTCCAATGCATACACGGAATTACATAAAAGCTGACCTGACATAAGGAGTGTCAAAATATATTCCACGATTTGTTGTCCTTCTTGCACAAAGAGAAAATTTTAAAAGCTCCGAAAATAGAACTAAAAACCGGATCCACACTACGCGAAATAGATTAAAAGTAGGATAAGACTTTCAAAAGGTAGCACTCTACTTTCTATAGAAAAGCCAGTACCAGTTACATATAAATAAAAAAATAAACACCGTCACGCCTATATTCCCCAAGCGGGATTGGCAAAGGTGTACTGTGACACCCACTTTTCGCAAACTATGTTACGTTCAAATGTAATAAGGGGCGAGTCTATTTTCATTATACCGGGTATCATTCCAGACTGATACTGGTAATTTTTCTGTGATGTAGGATTCGAGACCAGAACCTCGTGATAGGTGCATTATTCGCAACCGGACCAACGAGGCTGTCCTATACATGTCTAACCTAGACATATTTATTTATTTAATTCTTCTTGCACTATTGGTACTAAAGCGGACTTAATGCCTGAGTTATTATCTACCACCCTACCTTAGGGTGATGCAGAAACGAGTGAAGTAGGTGAAGAACCATAGAACTATAAAAAAAAATTAAGAGAAAATATGACAGACATATACATGTCTATGTTTAAAAATGAAAGAGCACGGAAATTATCTACGTTAGAAGACTATTATTGTATATATTAAGAGCCTACTGGCTGTGCTAGGTAACGCTATCTACAACTCCTTAAATACGTCGAAATATTATGACCTAATATCGTCGTCGAAGTTGAGGGGTGTAAAATATATACACTTTTCACTTTTCTGTTCACTTAGAGGTGTGGTGTTATATTTATTTGTGACATAAGTAGAGCACCATTATACGTAAATTAGTGATAACTACACATAGTCGGCAGTGACTCGACTTTCACGGCTCCACTTTTGACGGCAAATTAAGGCAAGCCAGAGCCGAGTCCGACCGACGTAGACACGCTGAGGTGGGGGCCCTGACGGACTCTTTGGAGCACTTGGGTCCGCGGTGTCGTTACTTACCAACAGCGTGTCGCCACTAGTATCATACTTTACAATAGTACTTCAGCAGCCGGGGTCAGTTCTTCGTTTATGTTTCTGCATTTTCAGCAATTGATCTCAGCAGGTGACTTACATAACATTAACTTTTCGCAAAGTGCCTTGTACGCATTGGACCCATGTCCCCATGCAATTCTTTCGAGGGTCCGGGCAAATCCCGTGAATCTCGGAGAAATAATTATGATAAATTATAACACAAAATAATATAACCTTATCAACAAAGCGCAAAGTAGGTAATTTGTACCTCTACATTAAAGGGTTTACTGAGCTAAACTTTGGTGCTGTATACGGAAGATTAATGCAACGAGTTTTTCATTCACGAGTTATATTATAGAACACACACCGTCACAATTATATTCTCTAAGCGGGGCATGGCAGAGGAGTACTGTACACCCACGTACGGAATAATCACATATAGTTTTGTAGGACCCAGTGTAATAAATGGCGAGCTTAATATTAGCCCTGTTAAGAAACTGTCCCACTGTTGGGCACGGGCCTCCTCTCAAACTGAGAGGGTTTAGGCCATAGTCCACCACGCTGGCCTAGTGCGGGTTGGCGAACTTCACACACCTTCGAGAAACTCTTAGGCATGCAGGTTTCCTCACGATGTTTTCCTTCACCGTTAAAGCAAGTGATAATTAATTTTTAATACGCACATGCTTTCGAAAAGACAGAGGTGCATGCCTGGGTTTGAACCCGAGACCTTTGACTTTGCAGTCCAACGGTCTAACCACTAGGCTATCACAATGGCGAGCTTATTAGGAGGAATATTAAAATGCCGGCATATTATGTTCTGTTCTTCATACAATATTTAAATGTTGAAATATTCGATTGCTGTACCTTAATATGCATTGCGCTTTACGAGAAAAAAGCTACCTACTTCCTTCATAAATTGGGTACTAGCCCTCTTTAATACAATATTAGCGTTATGCAGATTGGTGTATTTTACGCGATTTTGGAAAATTGATTCAGTTTATTCAGTCATAGTCCAACAGGTTTTCCTAGAAATATACCCATTCATCAAACTCATTAAGATTACAATATAACATATATCCACTAAATCAAATTTTTTATATTCATTATTTTAAAAGCAGTTTAGCAGGGGAAGTAAATGGGCAAGTAAAAACATCGACTGAAATTTCCTCGAACAAAAATAATTAACACATTATTGTCGGAATTCCAGTAAAACTAATGGTATTAAACCGGTTACTTACCTAAACACTGACGTCATTGGACACCTTGCCTATTATTCTGCTGGCTTATATAATTTGTTGGAGCTTCTCTTCATAGTTCGATATCATTGTGGGACAAAGACATTTAATACAAGTCTTTTAAATATCTTTGTAGTGAAATAAAGACATGGCTACTGACAATACCGGAACTTTTAAAAACAATTGCTAATTAACCCTACGTTGCGCTTTTTCAACGCGCTTTAGTAAAGCGCTAGAATGAAACGCTGGAATAAAAAAACGGCCAAACCAACGCGTTCAGCGGCGGCCGCGGTAGCATCCCCGGCGGCGGTCACGGTGGTATCTCTGATCAGTATCTCCCTATGACTACGCGTGCAGACGCCGCATAAGCATTTCCATTCAAATATTACTGCAAGATCGGATCGCCGCCATGCACGCCACCACAGCCGCGGCCGCATCTTAACAGTATTTTTTTTGATAGCGCTGTACAGTGCTTCAGCTTCGCACGTTGAAAAAACATCAGTGCGAACGAGGGATAAAACTCATCAAAACTGACGAATTGTGACGTAAAGAATACTTGGTGCTTTGAATTTCTGATTAATCTTTGTTTCTTTTTTAAAGAAAATACTTCTAATATTATCCTATTATAGTTATATGTACCGCAAGAGCCGCGTCGATTGGGCAAAGCCAGTTGACGAAGCTGAAGACGGAGGACGGAAACGTAACGTCGAATAGGTCAGAGGTGCTCAGGGAGATAGAGAGGTTCTATGGACAGTTGTATACCTCAGTAGCTGAACCTATTGTTGACTTGGTAAAAGACCCAAGAGCCAAGCTAACCCGACACTACACTGAAGATATCCCGGACATCAGCCTGTACGAGATTAGGATGGCTCTCAACCAACTTAAAAACAACAAAGCGCCGGGTGAAGACGGAATTACTGCAGAGCTTCTGAAAGCGGGCGGATCGCCGGTATTTAAAGTCCTTCAGAGGCTGTTTAATTCCGTCTTGCTCGAAGGAAAAGCGCCGGAAGCATGGAACAGGGGTGTGGTGGTACTCTTTTTCAAGAAAGGTGATAACACTTTATTAAAGAACTATAGGCCCATCACACTGCTGAGCCATGTTTACAAGTTGTTTTCGAGAGTCATCACGAATCGTCTCGAACGCAGGCTTGATGATTTCCAGCCTCCCGAACAAGCCGGTTTCCGGAAAGGCTTTAGTACCATAGACCACATACATACGCTGCGGCAGATTATACAGAAGACCGAGGAGTATAATCGGCCACTATGCTTGGCGTTTGTGGACTATGAGAAAGCCTTCGATTCGATCGAGACTTGGGCGGTTCTTAGATCTCTCCAGCGATGCCGCATTGACTATCGGTACATCGAAGTGTTGAAGTGCTTGTATAATAACGCCACCATGTCAGTCCGAGTACAAGGGCAGTGCACGAAGGCGATCTCCATAAAAAGAGGAGTAAGACAGGGAGACGTCATTTCTCCGAAACTGTTTACGGCCACCTTAGAGGACGCCTTCAAGCTCTTGGAATGGCGAGGACTTGGCATCAACATCAATGGCGAATACATCACTCACCTTCGATTTGCCGACGACATTGTGGTCATGGCGGAGTCGCTGGAAGATCTAGGACGAATGCTCGGCGACCTCAACAGAGTATCTCAACAAGTGGGTCTTAAAATGAACATGGACAAAACGAAAATAATGTGTAACGTCCATGTCGTACCCACCGCACTCACCGTTGGGAACTCTACTCTTGAAGTTGTCGACGAATACATTTACCTGGGACAGGTAGTCCGGTTAGGTAGGTCCAACTTTGAGAGAGAGGTCAATCGACGAATCCAACTCGGCTGGGCAGCGTTCGGGAAACTGCGCAACATCTTCTCATCCAAAATACCTCAGTGCCTAAAGACTAAAGTTTTTAGTCAATGTGTGTTACCAGTGATGATATATGGATCAGAGACGTGGTCTCTTACAATAGGTCTCATAAAAAAGCTCAGAGTTGCTCAGCGAGCTATGGAGAGAGCTATGCTCGGCGTTTCTCTACGTGATCGAATCAGGAATGAAGAGATTCGTAGAAGAACCAAGGTCACCGACATAGCCGTTAAGATTAGCAAGCTGAAGTGGCAATGGGCGGGCCACATAGCGCGAAGATCGGACGGGCGTTGGGGCAGAAAGATTCTAGAGTGGAGACCACGTATTGGCAAGCGCAGCGTGGGACGACCACCTGCCAGATGGACCGACGATCTTGTGAAAATCGCAGGAAGTCGTTGGATGCAGGTGGCATCGGACCGGTTACGCTGGAAAGCGATTGGGGAGGCCTATGTTCAGCAGTGGACAAGTATAGGCTGAGATGATGATGATGATGATGATGATGTACCTTTAAAAGTTCAACATATGCTTGGTTTTCACATGAAAACCAACCATATGTTGAACCAAAACCGGATAGCTTGAGCTGTTAAAATTGTTTCAGGGGACTTTGTGTGATTTTTAATCATTGTTTTGTGTTCAGTCTTCTAAATATTCTGTGTTAGTATTTTTTTATTACTATTTTGTAAGGACTAGTAACAATACTGAGATGATGAATTAATGTAGATGTAACACTAATATTCTGCTACTTATCCTCATACAAAACTAGTTACATAAATAGAAACTATGATATATTCCCGGAAGTGGGCGAATCAGTAAATCCTCTAATTTCCGTGTAGATATCTTTATGAGTACATATCTGTAAATGATTAAATGAATATATCCCTATCCTATGAAAACACATATAGTACCTAACAGTCGTGCCGAAAAACGACATCGTAAAAGGTTCTAAAGCGACCTAAAAACATGGAAAAACATATAAAATAACACCACATTGTTTTTACAACGATTGTACAGGAGTAATTTCTTTTTACATACTATACAAAGATGTTCTTTTTTACAATACCCATGCCTATTCAGGCTTAGGCTAACAATTATAGAGACAGGAATATTCTGCTTTCATCTACACAACGATTTTTGACTCAAAGAATCAGACCAGCAATCATTTTCAAGTCTATGATTTGAGACCCACTCAACTATTTCTAGAATCATTCTATTTCCTACGAATATTAAAAATGTGAAACTTTGTACGTTTGGATGTTTGTTACTCAATCACGCAAAAACGGCTGAACGGATTTGAAAGAAATTTGGCACACAGTTTATAATCTGGATAAATGTTAGGTGCCTGTCTAAAGTTAAGGCGGACAAAGTCGCGGGCGGAAACTAGTAATCTTATAAAAATGGATTGAAAAAGGAGACACTTATTTGGGAGCCAGTATGAAAACTGTTTGTCGTTTAAGAATGTAACCCACATAAATAAAGAAGTCATATTATATGTATAACGAATACGGACTAATATTGTCGATCTATACGAACTTGTCACGATAAGTTTTCGTCATCAATGTTATCCGAAGTGATCCATTTTCTTCAGTTGACTTTTCCATTTGCGTGGGAAGACAAGCATCTGGAACAATCTATTCTTCTTTCATTCGACTTGGACAATATTAATACCTGTAGGTTTGAGTGTCGGTCGTATACAGACAGTCATTGATACATATACATGTCGTAACCTATTATTTGAAAATCAGTTAATGGAATGGCGAGCAGTTATTTTCATTTTAGTAACCTTGTAATCTTGTCATAGACATACTCTATAATTGCTCGAGTGTGTTTAGTTGTGAAGCGATCACAGATGACATCTGTCAGATGATGAATTACCGATGACAGATGGTCGATATAAGATGGCGGAAGGCGCTGCGTTTTTAGTCTATTAGCAACGGGGCAAGCGCTCGGACGTGTCGCGGAGCAGCTTACCTCACTGCATTCCATGTGACTTAATCGCCGCGCGAGATCCCAGTATTATTTCAAGATTTTCTTTAGGTTCGGCCACGATGCGGACGACTATGAAAACGAAGATAAATCCACCTTTCACCGCTACTGGCATTGAAACGGTCATCCAGGAAACCTAAGCGCCGTTATACATAATATTTGTAATTCTACAAGAAGTTTAATAAAATAAATTAGACTATATTATCGTCGTGGGCAAAGGCCATCAAGCCGCCTATAAGGCTCCCAACTTAGCTTAACGGCTATCACATTATGTGGTAACCTTTCGAAGCACCGAGTCATTAAAATATAAAAATAATACAAACGGTCACCCTTCTCAGACGGACCCAGCTGAACGCTGATTTATCCTGGTGATCGTTAAGGGCACCGCGGTTGCACAGCGTCACGAGCATTACCTTTTACGAAATAGCTCTAGACATACCTAAATATTATGTGTAAGACTCCTGATCAATTACGCCGAGCGGTGTACGAACGAAATACTAGACAATCACCACCTAGTTTGGGGCTACGTTTTTATTTAACACACACTGTCACGCCTATATTCCCCAAGCGGGGCAGAGGTGTACTGAGTATCCCCCGAGAAGAGTTTTTGCCGACGATATTAGGTCCCATGTATTGGGAGAGAGCCTATTGCCATATACCGGGCACAATTCCAGACTCCGGATTAATATTGGGAAGTTTTTCGTTAAAAAAACTTCATTTGCCCGACCTAGGACCTCAGGCCCTCGTGACCACCAAGCAATGCGCTTTGCCATTAAACCAACAAAGAAAATTTTATTTAAAGAAATAAAAAAGTAATATTATTATATTTCACAACATGAAAACTGACCAAGACTTGTTTCCAGGGTTTTACATGTCCTAAAAAAATACAGTACCATTTCAAGAGCATTTTATTTGCCTTAACCCAAAATAATTTATTTCTATTTATAGTTGTTTAGATCCCTAACTGAGACGATACAGTCGGAACGTGAAATTTCTATTAACAAATGAAATGTTGATTAAAGTAACGTATTTGGAAGAGCAAATGTTTGTCATTCTCAGGGCCATTTCCTGTGTGTACTGTACATAAATTGTGATTTATTTATACTTCCAGTATTACAGAAACATTCTACTCCTACGTAAAGAACAGTTTTTGTAATTTTCCTCTTACTCATAAAAAAGCCTTCTTCTGAACTTAGCGATGTATTTTGTAGGAAGTCAAGGAAGCACAAAATAATGACAATTAATGACTACAAATTTGTATTACCTACCGGCAACAATTACTACCTACTGGCAACTTTACAAAAGTTACAATACCATGAAAGAATGGTGAAGTGAAGTAGAAGCGCGATTTTTAGTTCATCATTATTCGTTAAAAATGTATCTCCCGCGATAGCTTTTCTTTTTTAACGATCTATTTCATTAAGTACTCTTTTAGTTAGAAATTTATAAAGAGTTTGTCAATTTAGCTAAAAGGATGACGATGTAAAAGCGAGTGAAAAACTGCTCTTGTTTATGACATTATTAATTTATAAAACGTTTACAATTCCTTCCGGAGTGCGTAATGAATCTCCCGCTAAGGCTTTGGATTTTCAAACAAATTTTATGTTGACTGTGAAGGATGACTTTTACTTTTCGTCTCAAACTTGAAACTTGATTTGAATGTTTCATTAAAAGTCTCGGATATATTATTTATATCGTTTGTGTTTCTATCTGATAGAGTTTCGACTTTAATTCTATCGCTACGTCAGATTATTAGATTTTTCAGAACAACGCTGTCGCAGGGGGTTAAAGCAAGTACAGCCGTTATTTCCTATCACGAGGAAATTTGCTTTCTCCTCGTATTCTGAACCTTGACGGGAAACGTAAGGATTTATTTATATAAATGATATGATCAAGTACCATAAAAACAAATTAGAACGTATAGTACTTTATTTTTAAAACATCTAACTTCTATTACACTTTCACTACACAATGGAATAGAGAGAAAATTTTCAGAAATAGCAGCAGAATAAGTACATCTTAGCGTTTGATTTTCATGTAGAGTATTAACTTATTTTTTTAAATCTATCAATAAACGGAATAAAAGACAGGTCTATTAGGGTACAAAACTTGCGCCAAATATGAGTATATGCTAGTTACAACATTATATAGTGCCTTAAACAATTTTATGAACACATCAAGCTGAAACGACAGTAGTGGGACTTTGAAAGCGAAATCTATTGAATGGGAGCTCCAAGGAATAGTCAGCTTGGACATCTCCTGGTCTTGTTGTTAAGTCCACCAGGGGTGTGGGTGCATCAATAGCAGTAAATACAGCTGATGGTGCTGAAGGGCCGTTATATACTGGATAAAATCTAGGTTCAGATTCCTTCTTAATAGGTTTGGGTAATTCAGGCTTCCACATTATTGTGGGAACTTCTTTTAAATCTTTTCTATCTTGAACTATATGTACTCGGTCGGTTTTGATTGATGATTGGTCGATCCACGGATTGTCTACAGATATGGAGGGCGGTGGGGTGGCAGGCATGACGGCTAGTGGTGGCCAGTCGTCGCGGCTCCGTCTCTCGTAGTAGTCGTAAGGATAGGAGTGGTAAAAGCCGTAGTTCACCGGACTTGCACCGATCTGGAACAGAACATCTGTTAACTGGTTATCGCGGGCTGTTTTAATAGCGGTGCTCTAAAGCCTAATAATGTGATTAATTAAAATTTCATTTATGGATAGCAGCAGTCAATTTGGTTGGAGGTGGAAATGTGTTTTCTTTTGCATCAGGCACAAAGCTCAGCACGAAAAGAATGACGTTAACGTGACGCTAGCGAGTTGATATGCCATCCTTGTTATAGTACAAATTTACTAAATAAACATGAACGTGACAGCACAATTACTCGCTAACGTTACGCTAACGATAAAGTTTTCATGCTAAGCCGCTACGCTAACGTCAAAGTTTCTGCTTCTATAATTGACGACTATAAAGATTGACGTTGATATTTACAAAAAAAATATAACTCCTTTTTGTAAGGAGTTTTTATTGGGCCGCTATTTGATTGCCTGCAAAAAAAAAAAACAAATTCTACATAAAAATACCACCAAATTGACTGTGGCTAAATTGAAAGAATGATCAAAGGTTACCACCAAATTGACAGTGACTGGTTAATAATGAGTTTGCGTTGGTTATTTCGTATGATAAGTAAAGAGGAAAATAAAAAGAACGGTTATATAAAGTCATACCTTCCCCCTGTCTAGAAACCCATCATTATAATTGTCTACCTAAAAGAGAATATTAATATTTTAAGTTACAGTTAGTAATATTAAGTGTAACATTTCTTCCTATAAATAATGTGTTAATGTATCAGTAGGTTATGTTTGAGAACATAAACTCTATTAAAGAATTCACCTAGATAGACCGAGTCTTATCTGAAGGAAAAGTCAAGAGTCTTTGTAACCGGCGAGCGTGTATAAGACGAACTATGAGAGTGGCGGCAGCCAAAAAGGCATGTAAGGAAAGAACCTGTTGGAACTCTTTACTCTCAGCCTACCCCGCAAGAGATCTGGCGTAATGATATAGATGGAAAAAAAACTTTGTAGGATAACATGATTTATGCCTAATGTTATATTAGTGCCTATTTACTTAACCTGATTCATTTGTTTTGAGAATATGTTAATTTCATTTACGGAATTGCTAAATTGCCATTGTTATTGTTACGCATTGTTTAGTGAAGCGTTGGGTTATGCTTGAATAAAACAAAGTAATGAATCATAAATAAAAAATAATGGTCTTTGAAATACTTCGGTATGTACATTGAAAACTGGTTGTGATCACTACATAATTTTATATTAACTTGGAATGTATGTTTTTGACCGATGTAGTCCCAACGGGCATAAATGTCCCCGGTAACCCATAAAAATAAATCTTCAGGGCCCGTACTCGTTATAACTAAACGCAGCGCGTTACGATATCGTCAAGAAATGATCGTGTAGTGATATTTTGTATGTACCATTAAACGATAATTTCAGAAATGATCTTAACACGCTGTTATGTGTTTAACTGGTTATAGTGAATTGTGCTATAAACAAGTCATACAAAAACATATTCACAAAGCTATAAAAGGTTCTCAACACCACAATATTTCAACAATTCAATTACATCAATATAAAATTACAAGCAACGTCTCATTATTAGCGCGTAAAATAGATAAGATTGGTATAATCATGATGGGCCTATTGAATAATCACAGAAATTAATATATTACAGTTCAACGAGTGAAATATTACAGGATCGTATATGATAAAAAAACACGGTTAAGCCCATATTCTCCCAAAGAAGGTGGCAGAAATGATCTGTGCACGCCCACTTTTTGCCAACGATGTTAGGTCCCATGTAATATAGGGCGAGTCTATTATAGTATTTTTCACATAGGATGGGTAGGGACAGTTCTAATTCCCAAACGAAATTATACTTTATTCAATGGCAATAAGAGGCATGACCCGTTTCTATACTTATAGTCTTATGCCTGAACGCCATTGAATTGAATATAATTTCGTTTGGCAATTAGAACTGTCACTACCAATCCTATGTGAAAAATACTATAGGATTTTACCGGGCACAATTCCTGATGCTGAGATTTTTTTGATGTGAAATTACACTTTGTCCGACCTAGGATTCGAGCCCAGGACTTTATGACCAGGACTCTACCCGTATTATTTGGCACCTAAACAGCGAGGTAAATGGCTCTCTTGATTTATTTGAGTCTCAAATGACGAAACTTAAAAAATAGCGTTCTAATTGCAAAATAACACTTTTCTTTTAAATTTTTCAGACTGCTTCGCCAAAACGTGTACCATCACATTTTCAACGATGAATACTGCCCTTAATATCGTACTGGCTTAACCAGCCATAATGTATTACACCTCAAGACGACTGTGACATATTATTTGCGGGCGATATTAAAAAGCTTACGCCTTTTTTATATGAAAAAACATCTATAATAATATAGCGCTGTACTTCAGAACAGAACAAAAGTATCTCTTTAGTTGAATCAATAATTCGATTAAGAATAAGTACACCGTCACGTCTATATTCCCCAAGCGGGGGTGGCAAAGGTGTACTGAGTACACCTACGTTTCGCCGACGATGTTAGGCCTTATGTAATAGGGGGCGAGCCTATGGCCATACACCGAGCACAATTCCAGACTCCGGACACTACACTACACTTGTCCGACCTAGGATTTGAACCCAGGACCTCGCGATCACAAAGCGATGCGCTTTGCCACTAGACCAACCAGGCAGTCAGACCAACGAGGCAGTCATTAAAAGTAAATTTTTAAATAATAACACAAGTTTTGTTAGCTTTTTGTATTGCCATCATTTTTACTGGCTCAATTTTTTATCTCTTTTAACTTATGCTATCTGTGAAAAAAACTTCTCTTTTGACATTTTTCATGACACCATTGACAATTTTAAAAACAAATTAGGAAATATTTTAATTCTTTATAAACTCTATAATCTTATTTCCTACTTAATAATTTACCTCACTAATTATAATTAAATTAAATCCATGTAATATTCATTATTAATTTCCTATTCGTTAATATGTAATTATAATAATCATTAATCTAAAATGTTCTATCTCACCTGAACCAATATACTCGTACTTACCCACATACTATTCTTGCAAATGCTTTGTACGTCTGTTATTGATATGCATATAAGACAATATTGTTACCATATATATATGACACAAGTGTTATAATATGTATATTGCTGATTCTATAAAATATTATTAGGTGTTAGTTTTTGTCAAATAATCAAATTAGGAAGCTTACCTTTTTTAACCCTTGTATGGAGGCAAGTATTAATGCCATTTTGGACAGTAGAAGCGCTTTTCCTCCCAACACTGCGAGGAACTGGAACCCCATGGGAATGAGCACCATGCCAATGGAAACAACACCAAACATCATCATCGTCATCATTTGGTGACGTCGACGGCCTCGAAATTCCACTGTAAATAAAAATATGTTTCAAATTTGACAGACGGCTTGGTGCAATATTAAGAGCTTAAGCCGCTCCGCCCACTGGATGAAGTAGTCGCGGGTTCGATACACAGACAGGACAATTTTTTGTGTGACCCACATATATTTGTTCTCGTCTGGGTGGTAATGTATGAAAATTTTATGTTTGTAAACGCACCCACGTCACAGGAATATTTCTTAGTGTGGGGCTACGTTTTCATATTAAAAAAAAAAAGAAGCCATCTTAAGGCCTTATCCCAAAAATGTTGACGTTAACGTGACGCTAGTAGATCTTTGTCATACTAATATTCACTAATGGTAAATGTTAGTATGACAACGATGACTAAAATTTACCATTAGTAAATTTTAGTATGACAAGAATTTTAATAAGACTGTCAGTAGAATTTTGACAGGTATTCTATACAAATTATGTCAAAATTCTATTCGTAGTATTGCCTACTATCGATCAACACACACCGTCACGCCTATATTCCCCAGAGGGGGTGGCAGAGGTGTACTGAGTACACCCACGTTTCGCCGACGATGTTAGGGACCTACATGTAATAGGGGGTGAGCCCATTGCCATATATCGGGCACAATTCCAGACTCCGGACTCATACTGGGAATTTTTCGTTAAAAAAACTACATTTGTCCGACCTAGGATTTGAACGCAGGACCTCGTGATCACAAAGCGATGCGCTTTGCCACCAGACCAACGAGGCAGCCTACTATCGATCGATGAGTTAAATATTGAAACCGGCCGTAAATACACAAGAACGTAACAACAAGCGTCGTTAGCGTCACGCTATAATCAATGTTTTCTTGCTAAGCCTCTGCTCCTAAATAATGTCCTGAAACGTGACTTTGATATTATAAAAATAAACACCGTCACGCCTACATTCCCCAAGCGGGGGTGGCAAAGCTGAACAGCTGAACCTATTGCCATTATATCGAGTACAACGCTAGCCTCTGGGAATCTACTAGGAATTTTCCTATAGAAAAATTGCACTTTGTCCAACCTAGGACTCGAGTCTAGGACTTTCTGATAGCTACCTGAATTTTACGTCACTAGACCAACGAGGCATTTTAGAGACACCCTTAATTTTGATATGACTTTTAGAAGATTAGCTATTATTCATGGTTACGGAGGCATGCGAAATCACCTCAAAACGCCGTGACAAAGTGGCCATGGGATTAAACCTCGTGATAGAACTTTGAAATAGTGAGACTTTAGCTAGAAAACATTGATGTAAGCGTGACACTTTCAAGTTGATGTACCATCCTTTTCACACAGCAAATTAACTTTTTTTTGTATACCTAAAAAAAGTTTGCTTCACTAAATTAAAAATTCGTTACGCAACTAAGCCCTCTGATTATTCGAATAAATAATTTTAAAAGTAATAGATTAACGAGATATTTCACTGTAGGTAGGTACTTTTACATGAACTACCCTATTAAAAATAAAATCTGAAAATTAGATAAGTAAGTACATAAGCAACTATTCTTTTCTATTGGTAGGTAACTTGTATCTACTTTTAAAAGATTTAACTTTCATGAAATAAAACTATTTTACGGATTTTATCGCGGTTTATTTTTTTTTTATTTTCAGTTCCTGACGTTTAACTAAAAAAAAAAAAAAATTAACCGCGA
Organism: Phalera bucephala; assembly: GCA_905147815.2. Classification (NCBI taxonomy): domain Eukaryota; kingdom Metazoa; phylum Arthropoda; class Insecta; order Lepidoptera; family Notodontidae; genus Phalera; species Phalera bucephala. The sequence continues at coordinate 21,032,617 of LR990612.1, forward strand.
TAAAATCCGTAAAATAGTTTTATTTCATGTGTAATTTTCGCGTAAGATGTAACTTTCGTTTTGTCTTACAAGATCTGTAATCGAAAAAGTTTTATAGTAACTTGACCTTTTTCTATAGTTTTCCCATCTTCAAAATCAAACTTGATGACGTGTGTGCGAAGAACTTTAGCCATTCTTTGCAAAGCGAGCGTGCGCCAATCACCTTCTTCAAGCTCCTTTTCACTCCAACTACTACGAATAAAAAAAAACAACTATTACTTTGTCCTATCTATACAAAGGGCTTAAGGGCCTACTGCTATCAACCATTTATCAACCGGGAGAGTGAAAGTGATGAAATGACTTCACTAAAGAATAATAAGGGACGGATATATTGAGCGCGCGCTCGGAAATAAACGACGTATGTGCAAAACCATATTTTATCATTTTCTAAAAAATATACACTATGAAATAAAAGACTGCTTGACAAGAAAATTGCTACAATTGTTTGCTATGTTATAAAGTAAATTCTATAGATTAGTTCTAAAGCATTTTGCGTTGGAATCAGCAAATGTAAAGCAATATAGATGACTTTACCTTATACCTAACGAGAAAATTTCCTTTAATCGTGTATTCCTCTTACCAAATTATAAAATATAGAGCCAAAAATCTTTTTTCGAAATATTAAGTCTCTAATCCATATACTTCTTGAAGAGCATGAAGTACTGAAACAGGTTCTTTTCACAAAAAAAAAGAACTGATTACTGAAAAGATTGACGTTACCGTAACCCTAGCGGGTTCATATGCCATCCTTTTCACCCTACAAGTTTACTAAATAAACATGATCGTATCAGTACGGCTACACACTAGCATCACGATATCGTCAATCTTTTCGTTCTGTCTTCTAGTTTTTGTTTTATTCTTGCGGAATTTATGGCATATGTAATTGACGAACTATTTTGCCCTTTTATTAATAATAATAATCATTCGCTAAAATGAAAGGCGCTCGTAGCGCTGTGCGACCGCGGTGTTCCGCGATTACCAAGCGACCGATTACCAAGGTTAAGCAGCGTTCGACTCGGTTGGCCGAGATGGGTGACCGTTTGTGGCATTTTCATATTCGAGCGTCTCCGTGCTTCGGAAGGCACGTTAAGTCGTTGGTCCTTTCACTTAGTGTGGTAGTCGTTAAGCCGAGTTGGGAGCCTTAAAGGCGGCTTGATAAGTTCCAACAGCAGGTGGCCACAAACCTGTCTCCCCCAATCCGCACTGGGTCCGCGTGGAGGAGTATGACCTAATCTCTCTCACCTCGATTTGTGAGAGAAGGCCTTTATCCAGCAGTGGGCAGTATAGACTGATATAATAAACTGAATTAGCATAACCTTAAGAAACACACTACCGTGCTGTAGGTATTTAGATAATATTGTATGCTTTTCTCGTCCCGACAAAACGGGTTTGTTACCACACACGTAGGTCAATAAATTGAACACGTAGATCGATAAGATAGTTTCTTTGGAATTTAAAAATAAATATAAAAAAAGAATTCTATTTTTTGATTAATTTTTGTTCTGTATCACCAGTATAACCATTCCCGTAAATTTTGCTAGGACTCAAAACAACTGTTTATATCATCTTATAATAATAAGGTTAGTAAAGACCACCTTAAAATACGTTGTATTAAAAGCATTCATAATTATCCAAATTTCGTAGAGAAAACTATCAAATATACTGGTGGACTACTAACAGTGTAGGATAGTCATTTTCTCGTGCCTTATTTATTTTTCATAAGTTCTAGACTTCAAGCCGAATTTCCAATTACGATAGACGAGGACCAATCTGATACTTTCTAAAAGGTGCCGATAATAAATCACAGTTTCGTACGTAATCTTATACAAGAAAATACTATCTGATAAGTAATCATAATTCAATATAGTGGGTGTCAGAAATCTTCTACTAATAATGGTATGATTTTACTCGTCGTACACAAGATGTCCGACTGATATCTACGCGTCTGAAGGCTGATCGTTAATATTTATTAAGGTACATCTCTCTTATAAAAAAGGGAGTGCTTGTTGACTATTTATATATTCCTAGCGACCGCCCGCGACTTCGTCTGCGTTTGTTCTTTATAAATTACTAGCAGTTTCCCGCGACTTCTTACCCGGTCGACAACAGCGCCACCTACCGGGTCTATGTTGTAGCCTATGTTACTTTTGCATAAGGTAGCTTTCTAATGGTGAAAGAATGTTTGAAATCGGACCAGTAGTTATTGATTTTATTCGTTACAAACATACACATCTTTCCTCTTTATAATATTAGTAAAGACTAGCCATCATACGCGGTTGCGCATATGTACTATATTGTGAAATAGGCAATTATTCTTATACTAACGGTGTGCTCAAATGCCCGCTATGTGCGAGGATCTTCACCAAGAAGATTGGCTACATAAGCCACATGCGAGCGCACGTTTATCAACAATAATGGAGTTGATGCAGTGGCCGTGGCCCAAATCGGTTTGGATCTTATCATCCATTCATCACAATATAGCCTTTGTTAGTTTAGGATAATTTAGCTTTTTAATGGCGAAATTCAGTAGTGTCAAAGGTTATCAATTACGATAAAACATATCTTATCTACATCTGTGTTCTGTATCTGCCTATGTGTTACTCTGATGTATAAGCTATAAACATGTATATTACTGTAAAGTTTTATAAAAAACCGGTTATCCGTTTTTACGTGACAAACAATGCAAAAGTTGAAGAATGTAGCTACCGGGGAAGACCTAAACTATCTTACCATGACCAAATAGACCTTATCTGAAGGACAAATCAAGAGTCTCCGTAACAGGCGAACGTGTATGAAACGAACTATGAGAGCGGAGAAAGCCAGAGAGCGGGGTATGTAAGGTAAGAACCTGTTGGAACTGTGTACTCTCTGCCTACCCTGCAAGGGATCTGGCGTGATGATATAGATAGATAGATAGATTAAGAAACATCCACATATTTAACCTCACCAAGTTGCGCGCTTATAATATTAGCAGGATAAGAACATAACAATATTAGTTCTAACCGTTTTAGTTATATCACATAGAAAACTCTTTACTAACTATTTAAGACATATTCAGCTAGCCACGTGCTACCTTGGTCTTTATGCAAGGATAGAATAGTTATATTTCTAATATTAATTAATTATATTTCATAAGTACACCATATTTATGTCGTTCTGTTAGCTGTATTATCAGTTACTTAGAATTGGAGCAGCTATTGCGCAATTTTTATACGACACCCGCTGTTTAAGCGACGTTGACGAATTGCTGCCCGGTCACTCACCTGATACATGCAACTTTTTACGTTGACCGAACACCTAAATAACGTCCCGATGAAAAGTCATGCACTTTACAGATATGGGTTAAGAGAGCAATGCAATTATAGTTCTTTTGACCACCTACGAATTTTAGAGCCTGAACCTAAATTTCTTTTACTTACTACGAGTGTCAGATTTAACGTTGATAAAGTGACATAAATAGATAATGACTGTGGAGTAGAAACTGGAAGGAGTATCGTGAGAGGTTCAGAATATATTGATATTACAACATGTCTACAATTCATCAACTGCCAACGTAAAGAGTCCAAGCACTTTTTATCCGCAACCGTCGTTTAGTATAGAGCTAGGCTAGATATTTTACTTTATAAGGATTTTTTTCTAATGTCTGTCATTTTAACAAAAACAGGTTTATTTTATGGCTATAGTATTTTTTTTAACAGTGTTTATTTTGTTTCAATACAAGTCTCTTATATATTAAAAATACATGTATCACAAACTGAAAAACAAAGGTTGTCACACAATTACTTATTCGCCATCATGAGGCTATAGCAGTCTACTACTGAACATAGGCCTCTTCCAAAGCACCTCATTGACTACGATCCTCGGCTTCTCTCATCCAATTTCTGCCAGCTGCCCTACGAAGATCATCGCTCTACCTAGGCTGAGGGCCTCCTACGCTACGTTTGCCAATCCGTGGTCTCCACTCTAAAACTGGAGTTACTTATTGCAGAATGATAATATGGTAGGTACCTACATATACAAAGTTTTAATTCGTTTAGCGTTCAAAACATAACACTAGTATTAAACGTCGATAAGTAATTATAGTTTAATACTCGTATATATATATATATATATATATATATATATATATATACCTACATTGTTCTAACAACAAAATGTCGATAGTTTTCACAGGACATTCCGAAGTGCTGGACCCTTTGTTACTTTTCTGATGATTCATAAATACTATAACCTATTCGTGCCGGTTTTTAACACGCGTTAGTAAAGCGATGGAATGAGAAAACAAACAGCTAACTGTACATTGTTTTAAAAGCGCTTACAGCGCTACGCGTTGAATAAACAGCCGTGTGAATGCTGGCTTATGATTGATATGAATAAAAAATATTCTGATTACCTGGTTTCATTTTCAGGCATAACGTTGCCAGATTTATCGACAAGTTCGAACCGCACCAAGTTGACTCCGTCGGCAATTGGCACCACGTCGGGGGTCAACGACCGGTCTAGCGCCCTCAATGTTTTCCGCTTCATACACCTCACGAACTTGGGGAAGTACTCCTTGTGATCGATGACATCTTTCACGTCAACCAACTGCGAACAGATAATGAGTTCGGGATTCTTTTGAGTGACCTGCCTTTTAAATTTTAATATTGTGCACTTTAAGGAAGGAGATTGCCTTTTTTGAGGTTACTATAGTTTTTCATATAAAATCTATAACTAAGGGATTTAAAAATATTAAATGTTTACCACGATTTACTAAAATTACCTATGCCTGTGAAAGTTTCAAATGATACTGTTAAATGGACTTCTATTTGTAGTGGAACACAGAATAGCTTTAATACTTGTTCATATTTTCATATGAAATGGAAGGGAAAGGGCAAAGGAAGTTAAAGTGATTTATTAAAACAACACACGTATAGCTATGGAAGTCAAGTAGACTGGGAGAAAATGCCAAAGGCATAAAGTCCGCCTTTGTACATACATATGCGCATAAAGAATAAATAAATAAAAAATAAGTCTATAAGATCATTTAATTTAAATATCTATCTTGCTAAGATCACGCACTTTCAGAAAACTGAGCCAAGGCTACGATTTCAATGTAATTCAGTTCTATAATAATGTCTAATACCTTCTAGCCCACCTACAGAAATAGACAGGATTAAATTAATTAGTTTACGTAAAACAATATTATATTCTTACATCTATCATGAAAAAAAGGAATTCTATTACGGATTACCAGGCGTTTATGTTCTAAGAAACCGTAAACCAAATTGGCAATTAACTACCTGTGCTTATACCTGATGCAAACCAAGGGTTTGCTTTAGTTTTAGGTTCATATATTGATGATGTTTTTTTAACCTATTTTATTAAGGTTCTGTTAATAATATCAGATTAACAATAGAGCGCTCTCCACCAATCCGCACTGGGTCCGCGTGGTGGAGTATGACCTAATCTCTCTCACCTCAATTTGTGAGAGAAGGCCTTTGTCCAGCAGTGGGCAGTATAGGCTGATATTATATATATTATATAATAGAGCGCTTAGATAGTCTAGTACGAAATAATGCGTGAAGCAATCACGAGGTCCTGAAATCGAATCCTAGGTCGGACAGAATAAAAAATAATTGGGAATTGTATAGCAGTGGTTAGACCATTGGACTGCAAAGTCAGAGATCTCGGGTTCAAACCCAAGCACGCACTTTTGTCTTTCTGAAAGCATGTGCGTATTAAAAATTAACTATCACAGAGTTTCTCGAAGGTGTGTGAAGTTCGCCAACCCGGACTGGATCAGCGTGGTGGACTATGGCCTAAACCCTCTCAGTTTGATTGATTGATTGATATTATAGTCCCGACACTGGCATTGTGTCCGCTATTATATCGGGACTCATTGGAATAAACGTCGGTGAAAAGTAAGTGTACACAGAATACCTCTGCCACCCACGCTTAAGGAATATAGGCTAAACAGTGGTATAGCCTTAACGGGATTTAAAACGGTTTAGTTGTTTATACACAGGTTGTGTATAAACCACTAAACCCATTTTAAGTTCGATTTCAGACCTCAGTAAATGTAGGAAATCGCAGAAATTTCATTCTTAAGTATCCGATTAGCGCTTATAAGATAGATGCAGATATATTATTCCTCACGAATAAAATAATATTACTACACAGGTTAATAATAATCTAATAATCTTGCTACATAAACCGGCCTATACTCTCCCAATGTGCGCAAAAGTATTCTCTCACAAATCAAGATGAAAAAAAAGGGTGTAGGAATTTTACTACGGAGGCCTAGTGCGGATTAGTGGAGGACGTTTGTGGCCACCTGCTATTGAACTTATTAAGTGGCCTATAAGGCTTGCAACACGACTTAAAGATTGCCACATTAAGTGGTAACCGGGACCAGCGGCTTAGCGTGTCTTCTGAAGCATGGAGACGCTCACATATGAAAATGCTGCAAACGGTCATCCATCTCAGATTGACGAAGCCGAAAGCTGCGCAGCCTTGGCCTCAAATATTTTCTATTATTATCTATCTATATCATCACGCCAGATCCCTTGGGAGTTAGGCAGAAAGTACAGAGTTCCAACAGGTTCTTTCTTTGCATACCTCTCTGGCTTCCTCCACTCTCATAGTTTGTCTCATACACGCTCGCCGGTTACAGATAATCTTGACAGAGAATCTTCAGATAAGAGCCGGACTATTTGGTTGTCATAAGATAGTCTAGGACTACCCCGGTACCTACGCCCTTCCACTTTCGCATTGTATTATTATCTATCTATATCATCACGCCAGATCCCTTACGGGGTAGGCAGAGAGTACAGAGTTCCAACAGGCTCTTTCCTTACATACCTCTCTGGCTTCCTCTACTCTCATAGTTAGTCTCATACACGCTCGCCGGTTACGGAGACTCCTGACTTGCCCTTCAGATAAGACCCGGTCTGTTTGGTCATGGTAAGATATTCTAGGTCTTCCCCGGTACCTACATCCTCCCACTTTAGCATTGTATATCAGTTTTGTCATTCTTTCTTAGGACATTGTATTATTATCAATATTAAATAATAAGTAGCTAATAGAAGTTATCCTTATTATGGAAGTACGTTTTACTTACCTTAGGTAACTACCTAATTGGCGTCCAGTTTCAAAAAACCTACTTAATAGTGTAATTACTTACTTTGCAAAGTGTGTCGAGGTATTCAACAGCAAGGTTAAATATTTTTATATAAAATTAGCACTTCAATATTTCCTGATGAAAAAATTTTAACCTTTAATTTAATTATGTTGATGGGCAGGTATATTTGGGTAAATTCCGCAACGTAGAATTCTACAAAATTCACTTAGATAAAGAGCTTTGATAGACGTGAGAATTATATTTTATTATAAAAAGGAGACCTTTCATAAATATTCGTAAGCATAATTTCGTCTTTACTTGCTCGTCGTCGTCTTGATAAAAAATAGAATAGACGAAATAAATGATGCTGAAACAGACCACTTCCAAAACGAAATGAAGTTTATTGACAAATTTATACATAAAATTATCATATGAAGAACCAAACATAAACCAATGTTTTTATTAGTTTTAGTTACTAAAGAAAATCCCTATACCTAGTCCATAGTTTAAAATAATAAACAATATTAGCCCCGTTAAGAAACTCTCCCACCGTTGGGCTTCCTCTCAAACTGAGAGGTATTAGGCCATGGTACACCACGATGGCCCAGTGCGCGGTGGTGAACTTCACACACCTTCGAGAAACTTAAAGGCATGCAGGTTTCTCCACGATGTTTTTCTTCGCCGTTAGAGCAAGTGATATTTTTTCTTTTTGCTTTAAAATATAATATCAGAAATTTGCCCAGAATGGCACCAAATCTGTCACGTCATTTTTGTTAACACATACGCTAAACAAGTATTAGTTTCACGTTGCAATTCCCGATCGCTTTATAATATATTTTATTAGATATATTTAAGTCAGATGACTTAGATATTTCTAGAAAACATTCCGTATGTTTCTATCTATCTATCTATATTATAACGCCAGTTCCCTTGCAAGGTAGGCTGAGAGTATAGAGTTCCAACAGGTTCTTTCCTTACAGACCTCTTTAGCTTCCTCCACTCTCATAGTTCGTCTCATACACGCTCGCCGGTATGAGACTATGTTTAATAGGTATATATTATAAACTTGTTTTTCAAATTATACTCCTGCTTTATTGCAGATTATTCCAAAATTTTCTCTGATTATGCTTACGAATATTTCAGAATTCCTTGTTTCTAATAACAAATACCAGCAAATACTCCAATTAATTTTAAATTACGAAAATCATTTCTCTGACGTATTTTACGAGGCAGTGCCAGGCTTTGTATTATAAACAATGTTATGAATATTGGATGTGTATTCCATAGATTATTTTTAATAATAGCTACACGGTTTAATTAAAGATTGAAATTAAAAAAATACAAACATCAACAGGAAAAGGGTAGAAAAATAGATCTTTGGTGATCTGGACTCCGGTGATGGCCTCTAGGCTGGGCATGTTTTGGCCAGCTTGGCATCAAAGTCATTGGAATAATGGCTTCTTGGCTAGTTTAAATGCTTTTGCGCTGGGCGATTTCTGGTAACAAATTCATTTAAGTCGCTTAGTGTCTTCTGTATTTGGATGTGGTTTTTGAGCCTGACGCGTCTTTGTTCGCAATAATCCAAAGCGCCTTATGGTTTCTGGTCTTCACTGTTAGCCTCTGAGCTGTGCGTGATTAGGCCAGGCGCCTAATCGATTCTAGACTTGGCTAATGGTCTATGGGCATGGCATTTTTAGGCCGGCTTGGTATCATAGACATTCAAGGTGTTTTATAGCCTCTTGTCTTGGCTGACGGCCATTAGACGAGGCATTTTTCGACTACTTTGGCATTGCAGTCTTTGAAGTCACCTAATAGCCATTCAGTTAAACTGTTGTTTACGTTTACTACTGTTGTAGACTAGTAAGAACTACAGGTCTGATAGTTAAACACATAGTTAAAGTGAAATACGAAGACCTGACCGCCCATGAATTGTTGATTATTACCAACTATTTAACAAAACTTTCACGAGTGTCAAGTGCTTATACTCGAAATACAGACTACAAGTCAGTTATATTTATGAGATACTCTTATATTATTGCACATATAAAATCTTAATCCAAGGATAAGTGCCTTGGACATCCAACGTACACAGGGTACCTTATTACCTGTGTCTACGTTATAAGCACTCGTCTAATGTTCGTAAAGCCGATTACTGCGATTCCAGGTACCTATTGAAGGCTTACACGAGGTAGCAATAGACAGAGAGAGGACATTGTTGTCTATTTATATACGAAATTGTATACAAAGGCTTTAGACCAAGCTGATATACATATTATAACAAGGATTTTGAAAAAGGTTTTGCTAATACTTCTTATACAAGGTGTTTCGTAAATAACGCAAGACCTCAGATACCCCAATTAGATGATTTCTTCACAAATTCAATTCGAAAACCAAATGTTCTAGTTTAAAGATCTTTACCTTTTTTTAAGCCCTTTTTATACCCCAATTACCAATAAAACTTGTACGTGTATGTGTGCGTATTGAGATTTCTCAATACGCACACGTTTTAGAAATGCATTTGAAAACTCCGTATTGCTTTGAATAAATTTAGTTTCTTAGCGCACTGAAGGGGTAACAGCATATCTCGAAAATTACAAAAAATGTATGATATATGAAAAATTGTTGCAATCAATTCAGTTACCGATTTAGAACAAACTACTTTCATGTTTTGCGTTATTTATGTTACATCTTGTATATTTCATTGTTAGTATTTGACGACCGTATTATTTACCACAACACCAACTTATTTACAGATGATTAGTTTTAGCCCGCGACTTTGCACGCGTTTATTCTTTAATTTATATTTTGGCCGATTTACTTTGTAACCTATGTGTTGTTCTAATGTATAAACTATATTAATGTAAGGTTTCATTAAAATTCGTTCAATAGTTTTTGCGTGAAGCAATAAGAATATGGATTTTTGTTACATTCATCCTAACAAAAGTAGGTTTTTGAGAAATAATATGTTAATATAATATATATTTTATATAAATAAATATTTTGTATTAGGATAGGTATTATTTATAAGGATTAACTGTCTCAATAGACTAGAAGGAAGTAAATAGTGCGGCTGACGAACACGATTATAAAATAAAGAAGACGTGTCTATGAAAAAAACTATACACTGCTAGACCTCAAGACACCGTGAGCTCATTCTGCTTAGATCGGACCAACAAAAATAATTAAGAAGTTTGAGGGTACCCCGAAACAACTACGCCTTTTGGACATCTAACAACTCAGTCCCTCTCGTGACCATGGATGCTGCAAAGCACTCGAATCGTTGGGAACTTAAAAATCAATAATAAACCGCGATAAAATCCGAAAAATAGTTTTATTTCATGTGTAATATTCGCGTAAATCTAAGAACTAAAGACTTGTCTACTTCATTTTCACTACACCAACGTTATTATAAAAAGTCCCTTCTGACTAACAATTGAAACGACAATAAAATCAGGACAAAACACCATTAAATCTTACAATCATCGAACTTTAGGTCCTAATAAATATCACTATTCTATGCAGATGCTACTGACAAATCAAAATTCTTATAAAGACACTACTATAACAATACATAATCGCCATAATTTTATAACGATATGCATTTTCATAAAATATGCCCGTAATTTTACCTCGGAACAGAACAAAGGAAGTCACAGCTTTGAAAAATGATTCCATAACGAACACGATCACCCTTACTCAACCGGTAACAGTTACATTTCAAGATCAATAAATCAGTTCTAAAATTACTGGATACAGCGATAAAGAGGATAAATGACACCTTTATTTGACTTTGATATTTATGTCTTAATTTGATACCTCGTTAGCAGTTTTAATGTTGAAAAAATATGCTTCCTACTGTTTTCACAAGCTTTTACTTAGCTTGCTATGTATGCCGTCTCTCCGTCTGCCTTTCCGGTTTAAACCTATGTATGACCCACAATTTTTTATCACGGTCTGGGTATTTGTGTATTGATTTTTCATGTTTGTACACGCACCTACGTCACAGAAATAAATCCAAGAGTCGGGCTACATTTCTTAAAAAAAAACAACCAAAACAAATCTTGTGATCCATTTTTCAAGCGCTTGTGGATATCCGATTGAGCTGAAATTTGGCATACCTATGTAAGTTCGTAGGCGCTCGTAGCGTTGTGCGACCGCGGTGTTCTTACCGATCACCAAGGTTAACCAGCGTTCGACTCGGTTGACCTGAGATGGGTAACCGTTTGTGGCATTTTTATATTCGAGCGTCTCCGTGCTTCGGAAGGCACGTTAAGCCGTTGGTCCCGGTTACCACCTAATGTGGTAGTCGTGGAGCCGAGTTGAAAGCCTTAAAGGCGGCTTGATAAGTTCCAACAGCAGGTGGCCACAAACCTGCCTCCACCAATCTGCACTGGGTCCGCTTGGTGGAGTATGACCTAATCAATCTCACCGCGATTTGTGAGAGAAGGCCTTTGCCCAGCAGTGGGCAGTATAGGCTGATATTATTATTATATTATATGCAAGTCCGATGACAATGTAATAATATGGTACCATGGAGAGGGTCTGATGATGGAGTTGAAAGGTGACCATGAAAACGTGTGAACTATACAACATGCTTGTTAGATTGGTATTGACAAGTACTATTCACCCAGATAGTGCAAGGAATCTAATGATGAAGCCGATATAATACATACATTATAAAGCCTCTGATTCATTAGTGGACAAATGTCTCACGCGTGTGCCTTGTGACGTCGCGGGATACCGAGCGGTGTCGGGTGACGTCATCCGATAAGTTTGGCGACATCCCGTGACCTGTTGTTCTTGCTGCGTCACTTTTGATAATGGAAAGATTTCGGAGAATGTAGATGCGTGATGCGCAACAATATGACAATCCAACTTTATAGCGGGATCTTTTCCTTGTCGCCGTGTTACTTCACTCGATGGATAAAAGTCGCTTAGTGTAGACGTGTTGCGCAACAAAACTAACAAACGATGCGTGAAGCCTTTTCGTGCGATGTGTTGCAACCAATTAAACAAATCTGGGTTTAATGTTACTCAACCTCATTTGCCGTCTCCGGCGACCTGGGTCGTAGGACATTTGTCCCTAAAGAATTCGAGTGACGTAAGCTGTTTGGGGAACATGATGCAATCATCTAAACAAGTATGGATGACATAGGTAGCAGGACAAGATTTCGGGCGACGTCGCGCAACGTCACTAGACTTCACCCGACATCTCATACGACACGTGTCACGGGACATTTATCCTATAATAAATAATGTGTAATGGGTTTACAAAGTACGTAATGTCCATTGTTATAGCTTCCGTAACGTAGCACACTCTAGAGTTGTTGTTGTTTTTATAGGTTTGGTGTTTGGCAGCGAGAGGTGCAACACTTACGTCCGAAACACTTACCTTCTTAGAGCAGTCTCGCCAAATAATCCTCATAACATCAGCCCCTTCCAACCATACGTCTGCAATAAAGCTGCTTAAATACGCATCCGTATCGTTCTTCTCGTCGCCATGACAATAAGGCAATGAAGAAAAAGTCATTAAAGATAGAATGCTGAAACACTGTAATGATCGCATTGTCACGTACTGTATTTCTTCGCTTATGCCATCTCTTGAAGTCTTTTGTAAAGCGTTTCAATCTAGAAAAAAATATAGGGATTAGGTTCCGCTGTCCAGTCAATTATGGGTACAATATAGTGTATTAAAGTAATATATCTTATTCTTTATTTTCTATTTATAAGAATTTACTGACTGACTTATTATCAAAGCGCAGCACAAACCCAAAAGAGGTCTGGACCATTAGATTTTGCAAAAGGCTTTCTTTTACATCATAAGCACAAAAGGCGATGTTGTTGTGAATTGTAGAAACAAAGAAGTTGTATTAAAAATCCTAACCGTTAACGTAACATATTTTAAAATTAAAATTTAAACTAGTCATTAGAAATAAAAAAAAATATAAGTATCGTAAACATTTTTGTATTCCATGCAGACATTCCATTTCATTTGTAGTCGTAAGTAACAGGTTTTATTGTAATATAATAGGCACTACCTTCATGCATTAAAATAATTACTTTGGTCCTTTTAATTAAAAAATAATTTCAAATAACAATAGTCACTTTTTCCGCAAAATCACAATGCGATAGGAGTTTTGTTTTTCTTGTGAAATCTTTTTATTAAGAATTGCTTAGATGTGAACCAAATATATTCATTTATATCATATAATAAGTATGAAATATTCAAAACATATCTAAAGGTAAAAAACCTCATCTTCCCTACCTGAAATGAAGCGCAAAATATACGGAGATAAACTGTGAAAATATTCATGCTGAGAAAATTTATAAATTAAAAGGTTGGTAGGTATCCTTAACAAAAGGCCTTTTGACGTTGAACTTTCTAGAAATTAATTTAACTAAGAATTCTCAACAAAATCTTAATAATACTTTCATAATTTCTAAGGATGATAGACCTTCAATATTCCGTTAAAGTTTGAACAAAGTCAATAAGTTTCCGATACGTTTTAAAATGAAAATTTATTGCACGAAAGCTATTTTTATATACCTACTCCAAAAGTGACGCAATGACTTTATTGGTAAGATATAATGCGAGAAAGTTTTAATAAACAATTATAAGTTATAAGGGCAAATAAGAGTTGTTACAAAAGTTTTACGATGTGATCGTTTTGTGCGTCCTCGGAATTTTTAAATGCCTCTATATAGATATATACATATTGAGAGGGCAGTTCTAAAATATATTCAGAAATTATACAAAAACTTGTTCCCAAAAACGCTTACGTGATTTTTTTCTTGTATAAAAGCGAAATCTGTACATGGCATACTAGATCTTTTTTATTAATTTTGGCTAGCTTCATCGTCACAGTATGGAATAGATAGCACAAAAACATTATTCATTTCTTAAAAACGTTCCGAAGAGCAAACGCAATTTTTTGCTGATTTCTAATAATGATTTTATTCCTGTGTGTACAATATCTTTTTGAACATTTTTTTCATTTATGTAAAATATCTATCTATTTATCCATATCATCACGCTAGATCCCTTGCAGGGTAGACAGCGAGTACAGAGTTCCAACAGGTTCTTTCCTTACATGCCACTCTGGCTTCCTCTACTCTCATAATTCGTCTCATATACGCTCGCCGATAAATTATGTAAAATTTGTGGCAATTATGTCGAGTGTACCTAAATTCTCATTTTAATGGACTACGGAGCCTATCGCTAGAATGTCTGTGTCTAATAAAAAAATAAACAAAGACAGTAAGTTGGAGAGTATTGTTCTGATTTGTATTGTTTTTCATTTCGTAATAAGAATATTAACTAATCCATGGTAAACGACAACTATCAGAGGCCACAGTTATTACGAAGGACAAGGATCTACACGAAAAGTTCTATCAGGCTTACTGGCTTACCCTATAAGGCAAGCTGGTACACACCAGATTTCGTGTCTTGGCTACGTTTCTGTAAATTTTGTCGTAAAACCAAAGAGTTTCCTTTGGACGTAGTTATCATGTCGAATAACTACCGGAAAAACATGTTAAAGAATGGTACGGTCGACATTTATCCCGGAAAGTCCATTTAGTCCATTAAGCATGTAGTTTCCGTTTTTCTCGTATTGTTGACGGAAAGTATTTGCGTACTTGCAAAGAGACTACTAGGCAGCAAGAAATATCCACCAGCCGCTTTCCCTTTTATATATGGATAAATAAATAAAAATAGATACATAATATGGTGGTACATACACACAAACACATACACACAAACAACCTTGAGATTTTTTTTTCTTGATTGTTACTTTAAAGAAGTGATTTGTTATTATATCTTGTCATTTTATCTCTGTATCGTCTTATAAAGTAGAAAGAGCTCTGTGGTCTGAGATACAGGAGTTCTCCCAGTTCAGACATAGAATCACATTAATTTGCTTTAAATTTAAGATACTGTGTAACTTTATTTGTACGTACAATGAATCAACTGTATCTTATCTTTTGTGATACCAATAAAAGTTATTATTATTATATCCTAGTACTAGTTTCTACCCGCGACTTCGACCGCGTTGAGTTTAGACAGGAACCTAACATCTGTGTGCCAAATTTCATCCAAATCCGTTTAGCCGTTTTGGCGTGATTGACTAACAAACGTAAGTACACAAAGCGTAAAGCGTAAAGCGTACAAAGCGTAGATCGGACGGGCGTTGGGGCAGAAACATTCTAGAGTGGAGACCACGTATTGGCAAGCGCAGCGTGGGACGACCACCTGCCAGATGGACCGACGATCTTGTGAAAATCGCAGGAAGTCGTTGGATGCAGGTGGCATCAGACCGGTTACGCTGGAAAGCGATTGGGGAGGCCTATGTTCAGCAGTGGACAAGTATAGGCTGAGATGATGATGACTAACAAACATCCAAACATACAAACTTTCACAATTAAAATATGAGTAGGATAGGATAACTTACCACTGTAGACCAACTGCAACAACACTGAACTACCAATAATACCTCACTTTGCCCATGTAAAGTTTAAAATATATTCACAAACGTGTCCACGTTCAAGGTCAAATATTGAATGAAGAGGTTCAATTGACCCCCTTAGATTATATTGGCGTGGACGATGGAAAGCGAACGATTTTCCATGTGATCACCGACCAAATCATGTTAATGGGTACCTTTGCAGGTAATAATCTGAGGACATGCATGACGATTTCTGTTTACGACAAGTTTATTGTATGTTTTAGAACGAAAGAAACTGTTTTATTACTTTGAATAGATTGGTCAGTCAATAGTACAGTTTTATTAGTTATATATTTATTATTCAAAAATTATATGTATGTGCTGGATAATTTATAAACGTATCTAGTTCAATAGATAGGAAAGGTTCTTAATGGAAATTACGAACGAATGTTATAAATGACTTTTTAACTTTGCGGCAGACTTTTTCTTTTAGACATTTATTTTTGTAACCCACTCGTTTACTTCAAGCTTCTGGACTGGAGAGCACTAGGTATCAACATCAACGGTGAGTACATCTCTCACCTTCGATTTGCCGATGATATCGTGCTCATGGCTGATACCCTGGAAGACCTCAGTAGAGTCTCTCAACAAGTAGGTCTTAAAATGAACATGGACAAGACGAAGATCGTGTCAAACGTTCATGTAGTACCAACTTCTATAAAGGTTGGAGATTCTACGATTATATATACCTGGGACAAAGAATCCAATTAGGTAGGCCTAGCTTTGAGAAAGAGGCCAATTGTCGAATCCAGCTCGGTTGGGCAGCGTTCGGGAAGCTACGTAACATATTCTCGTCCAAAATTCCGCAGTGTCTCAAGACAAAAGTCTTTGACCAGTGTGTGTTGCCAGTGATGACTTACGGCACTGAGACATGGTCGCTTACGATGGGCCTCATAAGAAGGCTCAAGGTCACCCAAAGGGCGATGGAGAGAGCTATGCTCGGAGTTAACCTGCGGGATCGAATCAGAAACGAGGAGATCCGAAGGAGGATGAAAGTCACTGACATAGCACTCAGAATTGCTAAACTTAAGTGGCAGTGGGTGGGGCATATCGCTCGTAGAACTGACGGCCGTTGGGGCAGAAAGGTTCTCGAATGGCGACCACGTACCGGAAAACGTGGAGTGGGTAGGCCTCCTACACGATGGACCGATGACCTGGTGAAGGTCGCGGGTAGAAGGTGGATGCGTACAGCACAAAGCCGGTCGTTGTGGCGGTCTTTAGGGGAGGCCTTTGTCCTGCAGTGGACGTTTTTCGGCTGAAGAAGAAACTCGTTTACGAAAGAGTAAGTCCAGTCAAAAAGGAAGCCTTTGCTCTGCGACCATTTACCTAAGGCTTTATCAAAAATAGTTACTTATTTCAAAAGAATGGAAATGTTTACTTTTCCGACATATACAGAAAAAAATAACTAGCTACAAATAGGTATCAGCACAAGTTTTCTTGTATCAAATGGATCTTACTTCGAGACTCTATAGTTTTAGAGGATTAGTGCCCTCTAATTTTAGGAGCTACATTTACCTACTTTTTCAAGAGAAAACATGATTATTTTATTCAAAAGGTAATAGGGAATATAGTTAGGCAACAAAGTGTTCAACTTCTTATTAATACTTTTATAAAAGATAGAAAAAAATGTATCAATCAATCAATCAATCAGCCTATCGTAGTCCACTGCTGGACATAGGCCTCTCCTAACACGCGCCATTGCACACGGTCCCCCGCCTTCCGCATCCAGTCCGTCCCAGCGACCTTCTTGAGGTCGTCGGTCCATCTAGCTGGGGGCCGTCCTACCTTACGCTTACCAAGTCGCGGTCTCCACTCTAGGACACGCTTGCTCCATCGGCCGTCAGTCCTTCTGCAGATGTGACCAGCCCATTGCCACTTTAGCTTACTGAGTCTGCGAGCTATGTCGGTAACTTTGGTTCTTTGTCGGATTACCTCGTATGTATGTGTATGCAATTCTACTAATATCATAAATGTAAAATCTTGTTTGTTTGGATGTTTGTCACTCAGTCACGCAAAAACGGCTGAACGGGTTTTGATGAAATTTGGCACACAAATGGTTTATTACTTGGATAAACACATAGAATACTTTTTATCTCGGAAAAAAATTAAGGTCCCTGTCTAAATACCACGCAGAAGAAATGAAAGCACGCAGTCACGAGCAGAAACTAGTACATAATATTTATTTGGTTATGAAATAGATACCTCATAAAACCGATGTATTATATATTTTTAATCATTATTAAAAGCAATACATATATTTCAGTTACAATTCTTCACGTTATTCACCAATACGCCAGGTTTTGTAGTACATTCAAATATCTAAGTTCTTAAGATTTTCTTAAACAATATATGGTATATATATGGTATCTTAAAGCAAGAATCTAATTTAGGTGTCTAAGGCCTTACGTCATGTAAATTACATGTTGTATATCTTGCATCGCCTGAAAACAGATTAGCTTGATAACTCGTCTTATAAATACAGTTCAAATCGTGGTACAGACCTTTACCTTTATTTAAAATTCTGAGGACAAGGGCACTCATGTAGGAGATCATATCACATGGGCTTCAAAGTGATGTGGGCAGATTGTTTCACTTGAAAATTGGAATCCCAATGGCAAGGGTCACTTCATCCTTTGTTATGCAAATACTCTGCGCAAGCGGTGAAACATTTTTCTAAAATACATTTTAGGCATAAATGTTGTATTATTTTAAAGTTATTTTTATCAATCATTACTTTATTATTTTCCACATATACTTGTCTTCAGAGCAGAATATGTATGTAGTAAACGTCTAGATTTCTACCAATACTGTAGCTACTTCAGCACTCACACTTATTTATTCACTTATAAACACACATTCCACGCACGCGTACTTAAACTTATCACACTTACACATTGACATACACACCCAACCGCATGCACGCACACACACACACACACACACACACACACACATACATACACACACACACACACACACACACACACACACATACACACACACACACACACACACACATACATACACACACAAGATATATATCAAGTATATAGATCATGTATATTATGTCAATACTTATACTTATATAACCATAAACACCATATTAAATAGTTACCTTCACCTATAACCTACTGTGGAGAGAGACCTGGAGGCCTAAAATACAGGGTTACCCTAGTTTAGGCTCCAGTCCACTCCAAGTAGAAACTCCATAAACAATTTTACATTAAATAGATTTAATTATGAAATATTAATATAACTAGCATTGTTGTGGAAAAATAAACAATTTTTTACTTTTACTTTACTTTTACTTTACTTTACCAAATGTATTCATTCAAACAGTTAATAGGAAGGCAACCTGCTAGGACTGAAGATATGCTAGTCCACAAACACAGTATCAACATGAATCAAAGGAGGTAAGCAGTACTTACCTCAGTTTCTTAAGGAATAAATGAACGGAATATATAGTAAAATATTGCTATTTTCAGTGTACAATGTATTAATCGTAAATAAACTCACCTTCAAGTAGTTTATTATGTGTAAATCCTAATCCACTTACAAATTTAAATCTAATCTAACTAGTAATCTGCCACGGGATCCGGACGCGGCCTCCACTGAGAAGATCCGGAGAGAAACTCAGCGGGCTTGTCTTATTTAATTAAAATAAAAGGGTAAGTACCGATAACTTTATTAACCGACTTCTAAAAAGGAGGAGGTTCTCAATTTGACTGTATGTTTTTTTTTTTGTATGTATGTTACCCGATCATTCCGCCAATTATGAATTGATTTTGATCATTATTTTTGCATTGGGTTCAGTATAGCTCCAAGGTGGTCCCATTTTAATTTCATCGGTATTGGACCTTGAACTTTGAAGACACGCCAGGGAACTTCTTAACGACAAACAATACGAATTCGTAGATTGAGATATTATGGGTATTACGTCAATCCTATAGGTACCCTGCTATAGAACTAATCAGAATATTAACTGACTTCAAAAAAGGAGAGGTTGACAATTTGTTTGTGTTTTTTATAACGTCTTTATCTATGAACTGATATTAATGATTCTTTTTGCCTTGGGTTAAGTATAGTTTCGAGGTGGTCCCATTTTAATGAAATCGGTGTTGAACTTTGGACTTTGAAGGTATCAGAGGACTTCTTAACGGCGAACAGCACGAACGTATAGATTTCATTATTATGGTTATTATATCAATCCTGTAGGTACCTTATTGTACAACTCAGTAAAATAATATAATATAAGTATATAAATATTAGTAAATAATTCACTCGTCACTAAAAATTGTAAAATAAAAATCTTATTTTTTTAAAGTAGACCGACTTCAAAAAGCATAAAATAAATATTTGAAGTCGGTACCGGTTAGTGCAGTCGGTTACTTGGCACCGACTTCAAATATTTATTTTTTGCTTTTGGGTATCGGTTTACTTTTTTTTAAATATTTTTATTAAGCCCTTTGAATCTAACTTTCACTACGGTAATAAAGATCATTCGTTATTACCGTAGTGAAAGAAATTAACTATTTTTCTTGGTATTCTTGTCATCTTACCATGACCAAATAGACCGTGTCTTATCTGAAGGACATGTCAAGAGTCTTCGTAACTGGCGAGCGTGTATGAGACGAACTATGAGAGTGGAGGAAGCCAGAGAGGTATATAAGGAAAGAACCTGTTGGAACTCTGTACTCTCTGCCTACCCCGCAAGAGATCTGGCGTGATGATATAGATATAGATAGATTTTTAGTGGGTTTTAAAACAATGTGACAATAGATAAATCTTGCAGTATATTTTAAAAGTAAAAAGACATCGAAACTGAATGTGAATTCTCGTATTTATACTGGCCTTTTTGATAAAACTACTTAATTTTGAAACTCTAGCTATAACGAAATGCCGAAGTGGAGAAATACATGATCGTAATAGTTTACTTGTCCAATAGCCTTGTTTTGATATAAATCACTAAGCACACAAAGAGATGTTAAGGGGATAAAGATCAATTAACTAATGGATCGGATAGGACTAGAATAGGTTATACGGCTAATTGATTTGTGTTACACGACCCCGCATTAGTATGAATACTACTATAGGTAAACATAATTACACAAAGAAAGTATGCTCCGTTGGTTCGGACATATAAAAAGAATGTCAGAAGAAAGAATGACAAAACAGATATACAATTCGGATGTGGAAGGATGTAGGTACCGGGGAAGACCTAGACTACCTTACCATGACCAAACAGACCTTGTGTCTTATCTAAAGGGCAAGTCAAGAGTCTCCGTAACCGGCGAGCGTGTATGAGACGAACTATGAGAGAAGAGGAAGCCAGAGTTTTGTAAGGACAAAACCTGTTGCAACTCTGTATTCTGTGACCACCCCGCAAGGGATTTGGTATGATAATAAGATAGCCAATAGAAGGCCAATCTGCGGCGGTTTTTCAGAGCTATAATCACTAGTACTACTAAGTAGTAGTGATTATATCTCTGAAAAACCTCCGCAGATTGGCCTTCTTCGGTATGGCAGAGGGACCCCTCTTATATTTAGCTCGATTTGTTTTGAATGTCTTGGAGGACACAATCGCCGTTCGCTTCACCCTCGCAGTCCGCAAGCACACAGAAAAAAGTCTATTTTTCTGGTTACTCGTAACACCCTCCCTTTTGGAATCGCTCCATCACTAGACACCCTAGAAGACTTCGATTCACAATTAGTATTACACTTAAAGAAAGTTCACATTCCATTATGATTGGTTTCAAGCAGCACGTGACAGAGGATAAGCGCTTTAGCTGATTATATAGATCCGATGACCGATTGTTTATCCCAAAAGGAATGGTTAGTGATATTTGAACACCTTAAGTTCTTCAACAAATTTGGACATTTAAACCGCTTTTTATGATATCTACTGGGGCTCTTGTTCACTATGAACAAACCCGGCGTGGTATGATTTTTTCATGGAATGATCATTTAAAGATATTCTGTATATCACTGGAGTACCATTAAAACTGTAACAACGCGCCGCGTTACGTTTAAAGTTAGTCAAATCGAATAAGTCCCAGATATGCTACGACACGTTACCTAAACAAGTCTCCCGGGGTCTTCGATGTTTTAACTTCTACGGGTACTATACTTTTCCAGTCCACTTTTACCTATCTTCTATTATTAATTCTGCAGTAGTCTTTAGTTGTAAAATATTCATCTGGAAGAAAAACTTTCATCTTAAAATTTCCTTCACATTAGCTGTGAGCTGAAAGCATAACTCTATGAAAAGCTAACGCCAGATGGGACCCAATATACAATATTACCGCTCGCATTATACAATATTCATTCAAAAAGGGGTATTGAAAAACCTGGGTCAGATTTAGATAGGCAGGCACCCATATATTACCTTAAAATTATGATGATTTTATGAATTATGTAAGAGACTAAAACGCTATGATATTTCTACACTACCTAGTAGATCTTCACATCAGAAATTTGGTTATTCTATGTTTTACCCAAGGGTCTTTTATTATAAAATCAAATTTAATTAAAGGCCAAACTGAAAAATACCTATAATATGTACCAATAAGAATTTTGATCATATGCTATCGCTTAACGTTTATTTATGTGAGATTTTTTTATTAAGGACTCTTCTTCGATGTCGTCTATCTCAAATGATGAAAAGTGATAATGGAGCCGAAGTTGTAGTTCGATGACTCAGTAATAGCCTCAAATCATACAATAATAGCGGATTTACTCTGAAATAGGATGAGGAGACGGAGGTTAGACAGAGTTCTGAATCGATATGATCGGATTAGACCCGCCTTGTAAGATAACTCCGAGCAACATCCTAGAACACGACTGGATCGCTTCACGGCATGACTTTGCTGATAGCGTGGTGACCAGACACGGCTGTATCCTACCACCGGTTGCTCGTATACCACTGCCCAAGAACCACGTGTAGGGATCGATAGTAAATCCTACGTACACGAGCAGCTTTGGCCCCCAGTTGGTTATATTAAAGAACTTTTGGAATAATTCATAGAACTGAAAGAGAACTCTTTTCTTCATATCGTCGCGAATGTTTAAAATACGAAAGTATTAACCAGTTCAATTCTAAAATATAATCTATTATTAAATAAAATAGGTAAAACCTGTAACAAGAAGACAATTAAATACCAAGAAATCAAATTTATCAACTTTGCATGTTTCACAAAATACTGCAGGTAATAAATACCTAACTATGATCCAAAAAAACTTATTGCACATTTCGAAATCCATGTCGCGTCATCGTTATGGTTAGTTGTTTTGATTACTTAGCATGCGCTGCTTATATTTCTACAGGCATAGGACGTAACATTTACGTTTAGAAGTCCCAATTAAGTATTATACGTTCTTATACTGATAGTATGAAGTATAATCAGGATTCTTATTTATCATTATGAGCCTCGTTGGTCGAGTGGCAAAATGCATCGCTTTGTGATCACGAGGTCCTGGGTTCAAAGCCTAGGTCGGAAAAGTGTAGTTTTTCTAACGAAAAAACTAAAACTTCCCAGTACGAGTCCGGAGTCTGGAATTGTGCCCGGTATATAGCAATAGACTCGCCCCCTATTACATGGGACCTAACATCGTCGGCGAAACGTGGGTGTACTCAGTACACCTCTGCCACCCCCGCTTGGGGAATATAGGCGTGGCGGTGTATGAGCCAATAAACGGCCACTGCAGAATAAAAGCTTCATCCAAAGATCACCACTTTCTTACTAACTCTTATAACCCGTCACTTTATAATATTTAAAGTATCAGATAATATGTTGCCTTACATAACATAAACTTGTTTCGTTGCTTAAAATTATTAATTGAAAGATTTATAGAAAAAACGCATTTATAAACTAAAAACAGATAAGGAGAGAGCCAAAATCATAAGCCTCAAAGGAAACGAGGGCAAATAGGATACAAGATGGTACCCATAGAATGAAGAGGATATAATTACGGTAGATCCCTTGCGAGTTAGTTAAAAAGCAAAGAGTAAGCTCTAATTAACTCCTAATAATTATCGCCTTAAATTTTATTTGTGCTTTTTGATTAAGTCGATACATGTCAAGTTACGTTCTAAGAAAACTGCCAATTAAACGAATATAATTCTACCCGAAAAATGTCGATCAGCAGAAAGGAATTAGTGGCCTTAGTACTGTCAGGACAGTGGGTGCTTGAAGTGGTGTCCGATTTTTACTACAATTATCATGACGTATCGAAATGTGTTTGTGTGAATTATGATTAGTTTTATGAAAAAAAATCAACTGTAAGTGACACTTGTACCTTACTTTCTGTTGCGTAATTAACAAAAAAAAATCGAATTAAGCTATTCAGTTGAAAATGTTTTGTTGTTGCCACATATAAAAATTCATCAGTAGTTAATGTGTTCATTTAAGTGCGACTAAACAAATGAGTACATCAAATCAATCAAATTCTTAAAAACTAAAAGAAAAATATACGTATTTACACGCGAGATCATTCAGCGGTCTGAAACGCTTAGGTAGTTTAGAGTTCTATCTATTTATCTACTACTATCTATATCATCACGCCAGATCCCTTGCGGGGTAGGCAGTGAGTACAGAGTTCCAACAGGTTCTTTCCTTACATACCTCTCTGGCTTCCTCGACTCTCATAGTTTGTCTCATACACGCTCGCCGGTTACGGAGACTCTTGACTTTTCCATCAGATAAGACTCGGTTTATTTGGTCGTGGTAAGATAGTCTAGGTCTTCCCCGGTACCTGCATCCTTCCACTTTCACATTGTATATCTGTTTAGTTTATAGTTTGTGTTGTAATTTGCGTTCTCGTAATAAAAAATGTGGGGACAGGGGCGGTCCCCTCAGGAATGAATCAGACAATGTAACTCCCTGTAATAAAGTTATTAGTTATTGAAAAAAGATTTTAATTAACGGGAGTATATTCTGACCATCGAGCACATTTAACTTGTACGTGATGTAAACAAGTATGGCGATCAACATCCGAACTACGCCGGACAAACTGAACGTCTCGTAACGTTGTTTGGTTATGTTACGATTTCTACCTGACACTCCTACAAGCCATGATAAGGAACATCGTTCCAAAAAAATATTAACTTGCTTATTTTTCTTAAGAAAATAGCAAAGGTACTACAAAAACATGAATATTTAAATACTTTTTTCGAACTTTAAGGGCCGTGTACGACTCACAGCAACTATACTTAATTTATCTGTGTTAATTTGTAAGATTTCACAACAATTTTTTCCTAGCATATATGAAACTTCTGGGCAAAGGGCTCATCATTAATCTTCTACAAATTTCGGTCTATTGCTATTTTGGACCAAGAAACACCTGCAAGAGCGTCACGCTGTCTCTTTTTGCTCTACTACAGTATTCTACACACATCCTTCTACCTACTTATATCATCACCCCAGATCCCTTGCGGGATAAGCAGAGAGTACAGAGTTCCAACAGTTTCATTCCTTCAAACTTTTCCTCCTTCCTCCAGTGTCATAGTTCGTCTCATAACGCTCACCGGTTACGAAGATTCTTTCACATCCTTCATTTAAAATAAATTAAGATCTGCCTCACAAAATTTTGCTAATCAAATTTACCAGGAGCGTAAGTGAATGATTGTCTATACGTCATTGTTAACAGTGAGGATATAACGCATACATTTATTTATTTATTGTGAATAGAGCACGTAATTATAATAATCCATTATTTTCCCAAAACTCCAAGCATGCCGAAAACATATCATACACAACATTTTATAGACATATTCACTGCTAATATTCATTCGGAGGGACATATCTATCGGACATTATTTACGTCGTATTACTGATATTGGGTGGCAGCCACTCAAGGATGATTATTTCTTTCATTATCTCGATAAACGACAATAAAAATGTATTATATTGCTTTCTGTCAATATTATCTGTATTATCCCACTTATACTTTACATCGTGTAGGTTGTATTTATTACTAAGATTTATTATGTTTCTGTTACATATAGTAGCTTCACAAACACGTTCCTTAATTTCATATCTATATTCGTAACATTCAAAAGTTCATTTATATTTTCCTTTACTTTATTCCCGGGTATTTTATGACTTTTATTTATCTTTTTGTTACTTCTCATTGTATCCACTAGGAAAAATATTGTTTTATGCTTGAAATTATTTCTTTATTGTGAATGCTTTTACAACATGAATGCCCCACAAATGTTTTTCCCGCGGAAGGATAAAATCTGAGACTACTTGATCCAATGACCTAAACGACCTGCTCTCAGACTAGACCAAGCCGTTGTCGTTGCTTCGAACCTAAGTAAAGATTCATAAGATTTAGACACATCAAGCATTGCCTTAAAGCATATTACCTCTCAGAACATTCAAACAGTCTTTAACTATACAATTAATAATGGTTTAAATAGATAACATAAAGCGAGTAGAATGTGTCTACAACATTCGAAATTTCCTTGAATTTCTCAGAATCTGTTTATTTAACCATCGTCTCTTTATTCAATAGTACAATGATTAGCGCCTGCCGTATATTTACTTAAGAGAAGGCAATTACTGAATTGCGGTTTAATTTACACAGCAATAGATACGGTTTAATATCTATTTATCTATCTATATTGTCATGGTTACATTTGAATATAACATTAAATACTGTTGTGTTTTAAGTAACTCAAACAGACCATACTTTGCTAACGTCTAAACCTTTACTTCTAGATGACGTCTGAAAATTTAAAAACTGATCGAGCTTTCGAGCACCTAGGTCTGCCTCCCATGGAGTTGGCAGAATCATCTGTGAATGGTATTTTTTTAATATTTAAGCATTACTCGGTGGTCTAGTGGCAAAGCGCATCGCTTTGTGATCATGAGGTCCTGGGTTCAAATCCTAGGTCAGACAGGTGTAGATTTTCTAACGAAAACTTCCCAGTACGAATCCGGAGTCTGGAATTGTGCCCGGTATATGGCAATAGGCTCGCCGCCTATTACATGGGACCTAACATCGTCGGCGAAACGTGGGTGTACTCAGTACACCTCTGCCACCCCTGTTAGAGGAATATAGGCGTGACGGTGACTACATATATGCATATTTATAATCATATCCCAGAAGCTATGTTCAGCTACAATGGAGATACTGTAACTTTAAATTGTCTGAATTATTTATTAACGTACCTACGTTCAAAATCCTTTTGATCTAGAGAAAAACTTCTGCCATCAGTACTAGTTTATAGATCAATGTAATACGATTTTTTGTCTTGCTAACCTCACGGGACATAAAGATGTCTTTCATCATTATTATTTGTTCGGTAGTGTAGTTCGGTATCGTTTGGCACAAAACAATCAAGGAATTAACAATCATATTAAATTTCCAGATCGCAGCAATACTGGATTATATTATAAATTTATTTATTCTGCTATGCAGAAAGCGACTAAGATTCTATTACTAATTACTTTTGCCGTCGGAATGTATATATTATTACTAAAATTGTTTGAAAGTAGTAAGTGCCGTTTCATGTAATTTTTTGGTTTGGTTGTTCTATAATATTTTGAAATGAAACTTAAATAAATATTTTTCTAGATAATAACACTGAAATAATATTGGTAACAAGAAATGCTGAAGATCCCAATGTTACATTGCATACCCTTGAAATACTTCTCCAATTGGAAAATGAGACCTTAGATTCAGAAAATAACAGGATAAAGAGAGAAGCAGCGCTTCCACCCAGTGCAACAGAAGAAGTAGAAGACCCCTTCCTAAATTTCAGTGATGAAGACTTACAAAAAGCGAGAGAAATTATTATGAAACATGATAAGTTATGTAACGATGAAAATCAACAAGAAATATGCAAGGATCTTGTAATGGAGTTAAAAGCTCTAAATGAAAATAGAAGATCAAATAAACAAGACAGATCTAAAACTAGTTCCAATACAGATAACAGTCAAAACAAAGTAATGATATTTGCTGATGTTTCAAAACGTGAAGTCCTTCCGATTGCAAATCTTGACAGCATTATAGAAACTATCCCTAGTACACCATTAGAGGGCGGAGATGTCAGCCCGTATGTAGATCCGACTTTAATATCACACCGATACAATGCTCCTTCTCAGACAATCCCTGAAAGCTGTCTTATAGATCGTCTATTGAAAAATAGTCATCTTCGACACCATGGTACATATACCCTTTATTTTTTTATAACTCTTTTTGTCCTATACTGTTACAGTCTTATAAAACATTATTTTTTCTTCAGAAATGTTTGAACCGGCACACGAGCATCCTTCTCATTCTTTATTACCACAAAATAGGTTTGTAAACTAACAAAACATCCTGTTTCATTGTTCTAGTACTAGTTAGTAGAGTGCTTTTTCTTTTTTTAATTTTCTAGGTTATTTGCACCAGCACTGCATCCATACCATCAAGCTCGTGAAACGGACGGACATAAAATTCACCCGCAAGACGTAGATATATTCATGATTTTGTTAACGGAAAAGTAAGTGAACTTGATCTTACAATCCCAGTCTATTTTCATAAATATTGGTATTTGATAAAAAAATTATGTTTGCGGAATGATAGGCTATGTGCATATTGTCTGACTTTGTTTAATTCTCTTGATAGATCTGAAATATCAACAGAGCGGTCACAAAACTCAACAATTCGCGAAGTTGACTGTCCAACTGGAACACGACCTTGCCTTGATAGTGATTTGTGTATTGAAGAAAAACTATGGTGTGATGGAAACGTCGATTGTCCTGATGTCAGTGACGAATCCAGATGTAGCTGTATATCCCGTGTAGATAAAGCCAGACTTTGTGATGGGTACTTTGATTGCCCTTTTGGCGAAGACGAAATGGGTTGTTACGGTAATTATATCTAAAACAGATCTTATTGACTAATTTAATAGTTTTTCAAAGGTAGTTTTTAAATCGCACGGTTTATCTAATAAATTAGCACAACCTGTGTTATCATCAGACTTACGTTTAATGATGTGCTATATGCTGTTGATGGTCCTTATAATTAAAAAATCATGTTTAAACATTTATTAGGTTTTATAATACAAGTCACAGAAAGTGTCATCATCATCAGCCCAAAAATTTTTCTAATAAATAGACGTCTGTTGGCAACACACTCTAAAAACATGAAATTTTATATTTATTGATACATGATTATGTAGCTCCCTTTTTTATGGTACTACATACACTTAAAATTATGTTATAAAATATCATCATCTTGTTTATAGGTTGCAATGAAAACACATTCAGCTGCGGGGACCTGGATATAAATTCACACAGTACGTGCTTCACTAAGGAACAGCGATGCAACAATGTCGTAGATTGCCCTAATCATAAAGACGAAGTAGAATGTAATATGCTAGCTCCCAGTCTCCTTAGCAAACCAGTATGTATTAATATCAACACACATTTTTGTACTTACTTACTCTTTTTATTTCATTTACTGTAAATCTTCAGAATTTTGTTGATAAATGTTTCTCTGAGATACGGCCTTATCTACAAACAACCTATTTATACAAAACTTAAAAAAAAGGGAAACCGACTTCAAGAAGCAAAAACTAAAAATTTGAAGTCGATGCTGGTTGATGCAGTCGGTTACTTGGCACCGACTTCAAATATTTATTTTTTGCTTTTTGAAGTCAGTTTCCCTTTTATTAAAAAGTTCTTTATTTTCCAATTTTAAGTGATGAGGAATTAATTATGTATATTTATACATATACTATATTATTATACCTATATTATATTATTATACAGTAAGGTACTTACAGGACTGCTACATATAATGCTCATAGTAACTAATTTTACACATTCGTGCTGTTTGCGCTCAAGGAGTCCCGTGGTGTATCTTTAAAGTCCAAGGTCCAATACCGAAACAATTAAAATGGGCGCTATATTGAACCCAATGCAAAAAGAATCACCAAAATCGGTTTATTAGCAAAGAAGTTATAAAAAGCATAAACGAGTGATGAACATCCTCCTTTTTTGAAGTCGGTTAATAATCTGCTTAGTTCTATAGTAGGGTACCTAAAGGATTGACGTAATATCCATAATATCTCAATCTACACATCTGTATTGTTGGTCGTTAAGGAGTTTCCTGGTGTATCGTCAAAGCCCAAGGTCCAATACCGCTGAAATTACCTACTTTGGAGCTATACTGAATTCAATGCAAAAATAATAATTAAAATCGTTTCATAATTGGTGGAATGATCGCGTGACACGCATACAAAAAAAATCATACAGTCGAATTGAGAACCTCCTCCTTATTCGATGTCGGTTAAAAAGTACCTAATAACATCCGAAGCTACGAATATACGTAGATGACAACGTGTTTTTTATTGAGTTTCGAATCTTAGTGATTTATAGAGAAAAAAGAAAAAAAAATTAACACCGTCACGCCTATATTCCCCAAGCGGGGCACGCCTATATGGCAGAGGTGAACTGAGTACACCCACTTTTCGCCTTCGATATTAAGTCCCATGTAATAGGGGGCGACTCTCTTGCCATATTCTTTATTATATAGCCTATTCACTGGTAAGTTTTGTTTAAAAAACTATATTTGTTCGACCTAAGATTGGAACCCAGGATTTCGTAATCACAAAGCGATGCGCTTTGACACTAGACCAACGAGGCAGTGTTTTATAGAGAAATCATTATGAAAATATATTCGGGGCGAAAAACTTAACAAATTAATTAAAGCTCGTAACAATATTTATGTCACGTTCACACACAAAGAAAATATATACTAAATGTAGACAGTTGAAAACAAAAAAGTTTAAAAGCAATTCGATGTCCCATTTCGGAGAGCAAAAGAAACTTTAATTTTTTTTTTTTTTTGGTTTAACATATTATTTTTTACATTGCCGAGTATTCACAAAGGCTTTTAATTTTCAGATGTTTGCCATTTCAAATACTGAAGGGTTTCTACACCGAAACTTTAAAGGCAATTGGTATGCGGTTTGTAAGAACCCATATATGTGGGCACATGATGCATGCAGGCGTGAAACAGGTCTAATAATACGGTAACGTTTCAATATTTTTATAATTCTTTTAGATGGTTTATGTTTCAGGTGAATAATGTTCTGTTATTTTAACTAGTTAAAGTTATTTGCTATCCAAAACAATGAGATCAGATGGTCGAAATTAGTATTTTCTTTTCTTGTCAATGTGTTTGTTTTTAGGCCTCCATTTATGCAAATTGTACCAATAGACCCTATGTTAAAAGTTAATTATCTAAACGCTGGACCTGGAGGATTGCTACAGCCAAGTGACTCGTGTCTGAACTCATCAGCTGTATACGTCACTTGTCCCGATTTGTTGTGCGGAACCAAAGTACAGTCAACCTTACAAATACTAAGAGAGGTATTAAGTATAATAATATTTAAACATAGTTTATTTTTTAAAAGATGATTAATAGCTACCGTTGCATAAGAAAATGCTTAAAGCTTAGCCTCACGCATTGTAAAATAGCACGCTTTACAAAAAAAACGAGACACTTCAGACATCGTGTGTGTGTGTGTGTGTGTGTGTGTGTGAATCCACGCTGTTGGCCGCGGGGCCTTTACAGCTTCACCGGACGTGTAACCACTACGCTCGAGTCAGAAGGGCAAGGAGGCAACTAGCTCAAGGGCGCCTCAAGGAGGAACGGCCTCAGCTTGGGCAGTCGCTATGGGGAAGGGTATATACTAGGTGTCTCGCCGTGGTGCTGTGTACCGGCCGGCTGGCAAGGGATTCTTCGAACTCGCCGGCGTGGTAGGTGCCTGATTCTGTACTTCAGACATAGCTAGTGTATAGACAGCGTATAGCTACGTCTAAAGTGTCTCAAAGTCTTACATAATAATGTTGTTTGTTTAATATGTATGAGTATATGCTCACGTTGTTCCAAGCTTAGATACCTATGCATTAATAACAATTGAATATACAGATTTGGTTAATATGCACTTATATCTAGGTGAACTTGCCATCAGGCTAGAGCTGAGTTCACGATTATGCAATTTGTTGATTGTTTGGGATTAGTCAACTAATTGTTTGACTTACCGTGTTGTTTTATATTATTTGTCGTATTCGTTTTGTAATGACTCCCTCGTTGGTCTTGTGGCGAATAATGTGCGTTGTGATCACGAGGTCCTGGGTTCAAATCCCAGGTTGGACAAATGTCGATTTTTCCTCGAATAATTCCCTGCTTCAGTCAGGTGACTGTAATTGTGGCCGGCTTATTGCAATAGCGAGTCTATTAAATTGGATCAAAGATTGTTGGTGAAAAGAGGATGTACATTGAACAGTACACCTGTGCCACTTCCGCTTGTGTAAAATAGGCGTGGCGATGTTTATTTTTTTATTATTTATAACATTTAGTTTTGAATTAGCCACTTTATAAAAAAACTAAATGCTTACAAAAATTATGCCGTATTCTCAAAAGAAATACACTTTAAAATACTGGGACAAAATGATCAACATTTAAAATTTTCCAGAATGCCGACATAGAGAATAATTTATTCGGCCGAAACAAAAGATTTCTCCTGGCAAATCACCCTTATCCGATGATATTTTACGGCAACCGAATGAAAAGGAATGTAGATGATACCACTATCAAAACAGATTACGATATTAAATTCGGCGCATTAAAGGGAAATCCCTTTGATAATATGAGGTACAAAAGAGCTGAAAGCAGGGTGGTCGGGGGGAGGCCTAGCCAGCCGGCCGCTTGGCCGTGGATGGTCGCTGTTTACAGAGACGGGATGTTCCATTGTGGCGGCGTTGTTATTACACATAGTTGGGTAGTATCCGCAGCCCATTGTGTTAAAAAGTAAGTAATTTAATCTCTATATCTATATCATCACGCCAGCTCCATCGGGGGGTAGGGCGAGAGTACAGAGTTCCAACAGGTTCTTTCCTTAAGACCTCTCTGACTTCCTCCACTCTCATAGTTCGTCTCATACACACAGTGATTTAATACTTAGTAATAAAAAAAATGTGCTGCCTCGTTGGTCTAGTGAGGAATAATGCGCGTAGGGATCACGAAGTGCTGGGGTTGAATCCTAGGTCGGATATATTTCGACACATAAATGTTCGGGTAGAAAAGAATTTAGTATCAGTACAGACTCCGGCATTTTGCCCGGTATAGGCTCACCTTCTTTTACATGGGACCTAACATTGTTGACGAAAAGTGGGTGTGCGCTTTTACGTGCGAAATATAAATGTGAAAGTGTTTATTTTTTATTTTATAAGTAAAACGCCGTTGCTTATTTAAACGACTGATCACTGTCAAGTATTCCATCCAAATTTTTGCCATATTAAGTATCGGTCATATTTTATTACACACAACATCTTTGTTCCTTTCATGAATCTTAAGAAATGCTATGTGGTTAATTTAATGTTTTTGGCTGTAATTTGCATAGAATCCATATTTTACTTTATTCCTACGAAAAAACCTCTTAAACAGAAATGAATTCGCTATTGTGACTATAGCCAACGCGCACAATCCTTACGCCCACACCTAGAAAATACATAATGAAAACGATTAGTCGCTAAAATAACAGTAATCTTTTCGTGATAGTTCATTGTCTCAGTAGGACCGTATAAATTATGAAGAAACTAATTAATATTTCCAACAGTATCTTCTGATATTTATCAGAAAGTTCTATCATGTACATAATTTAATCAGTGTTAATAATTGAGCATATTTATTCCGCTTAGTACAACTTCTTTGAGAATATACTCAAAAAGAATAATATGTGTTTGGTATTAATTTATTACGTACAATGAAATATTATGTTGTAAATAAATTCTACATAAACTTCCTGTGTCTACGACATAATTACTTGTGAGACACGTGGTGACTTTTTCACAGATTTTGGGATCATTATTATGAAGTACAAGTGGGTATGCTTCGTCGTTTTTCATTCTCGCCTCAAGAACAAAGCCACAAGGTGACCCATATTATAGTTAATCAGCACTACAGTCAGAAAGATATGAAAAACGATCTTTCTTTGCTAAGAGTCGAAAGAGCTATTCCATTTAGCCGATGGGTTCGCCCGATATGTTTGCCTGGACCCGATACCGCAGGCCCTGATTGGCTTTGGGGACCACCTCCTGGGACTTCATGCATAGCTGTAGGTTGGGGAGCTACGAAAGAACACGGACCAGATCGTGAGTACAATAATAAAATATGCCTATACTGTCCCACAGCTGGGCAAAAGTCTTCTCTCAAGAAAAGTGGTGAGTCCTCGTAGAACAGTATGACCTAATCACTATCACCTCGATTTAAGTATAATAACATGTGATAAATACTTGAATTTAGAAAATCAAAGACATCTGCAAAAGATCTGTAACTAGGCTTTTCTAATTACTCATAAGAGAGTCTTTTTTAACCTGAATATGTTTTTATATGGTTTATTTCGATTCCTACTTAATGAAAACCTACTCCTTTGACAGCTGACCATATGCGAGAAGTGGAAGTCCCTATTTGGGAAATATGCAAACATCAAGAAGATCGCTCCGGCAAAGAAATTTGTGCAGGTCGACTTGAAGGAGGAAAGGATGCTTGCCAGGTGATTTTTTTTAAAATAAAAAACTACTTCTTATTAAGAAGCATTACCGAAAACATGTCTGCATCATATTATTATAACAAAAACTAAAGTTCTCGAGCAAAATCATAATTTTGCTGTTTCTAATACCTAAACGTATATAATAAATTCAGTATTCATAATTTCTGGCTTAAGACGTCTGGGATTATTTCAGGGCGACAGCGGAGGACCGCTTTTATGCAGGAATCCTTTGAATTCTCAACAATGGTACATGGCGGGGATCGTAAGTCATGGAGACGGGTGTGGCCGAAAAGGTGAACCCGGTGTTTATACTCGAGTCAGCCTGTTCGTAAAATGGATTAAGTTTCATATTTGTAAGTACTATAACTACTTATTTGTATTACATTATATTCATTTAAGTATCTACATTTGACACTTTTCAGAATAACATCTTCATCTTTACTTAGCTAATCTAACAATTTTTAAGTTGTTAAATTGTTTATAATTTTTTAGCATCAAAATTGTTACCCATAGTGCAACCAATACAAGAATGTCCTGGCTTTAAATGTGAATCAGGTATTTCGAAATGTCTTCCAAATAAAAGGAAATGTGACAAAGTCATAGATTGCCTCAATGGTGAAGATGAAATGAATTGTGATTTTACAAAAACAGGGGCTTTGTTTATGAATAACTTATCTCTACCTCCGGAAGAAAAATATTCAAACAATGTGCTTATTGCAAGAGCTTCTGAATCATTTACAACTTCTGTTCCAAGCACAAAAGAAGATCAAGAAATTACTTCTCATGTAGATATTTTTTCAACGACTGATCATATTTCAACTAAATTTTATGAGAGTGATAGTTTGAGTACAGAAAATAGTACATTGTCAGAGATTAGTACACCTACTGAAAAAACTAAAATCATGCTTAATCCTGATTTTGTTCACGCTTCAACAATTGAGATAGCTAGTCCAACAAGCACAGAAATTTTTGGAAGTTACTCTGATGAACATGTTACAGCAGATCCTACAAAATCAGCAAATGATAAAATTAATACTGAGATTCGTGGTGATGCCGAAACTATTGCGTTGGAATTACCCGGACAATCTTTGGAATCGAGATCATCAGTTTCAGAAAAATTAAAACATGAAGAATTAAATAATGATATCGATATACGTGATAAAACTACGACTACAGTGGAACTGGAAACTTCGACTTTATTCTATACAAATGGTTATGATACTGATGAAGTGCACGAAACAACAACACTATTTAATTTTCAGGAAAACAACATAATTTCAGATAATGATGAAAATACTCGCCTTGACAGAAGTAAGCATAATTCAGAAGAACTGATTATAGAGCTACTTCCAGACACTCTCAATAATTCAAATCAAATAAATATTGAAACTAACCATAATTACCAAGAACATGAACATTTAAATAATCAAGTTTCATCTTCTACAAATCATGGTGAATCATCAAAAATATTAACTACTTTTGAAGCTAAAGGTGACGTATTGGATAAGATTGCAGACATCATCTCTTCTGAATTTCAGCCTGCTAAAATAAGAAGAAAGCATCGTGTTCCTAAAGAATTCAACTGTCGACGGTAATATAACTCTATACGTTCTTGTTACTCGTTTTAATTATTATAGCCTAGTTAATGTATGTATGGTGTTTTTCACAGGATTTTTCAAGGGATACCCTACCATCACCGCTGTGATCGTAAAGCTGATTGTGAGGATGGCACTGACGAGCTCGACTGTACATGCATTGATTACTTATCAACATTTGATCAAAATCTTATATGCGACGGAATGTTTGACTGCGCTGATGGTCAAGATGAAATTGGTTGTTGTACGTATTAATAACTACCATTTAAATACATAAATAATATTAATAAACAGATTATTATTTCTTGTACTATTGATGATTAATAAATTTAATAAAAATCTTGTTCTCTTGCTATACGTGTGTGGTGACCGATCCATGAGGTCTGGCGAACAAAAGCACACGATACTATGTACATGTATTATCTACCCCATGGCTGCGTAGTCTTCACTTGAAATAAGGTTATTCTGAGTTAATGTCAAATGAGTATTATTAAAAATATGGACTAAAAACAATAACACCCAGTTTCAAGTAGTTGAGTACAAATTATTAACTCTGCCTATTATGTATTCCACAAATTCCGTGACAATACAAAACAACAACCTGCATAGACAGTATCAGGCTTCTTTAACATTTACTTTATCATCAGACAGCTGTCCAGAAGATCGATTCCTGTGTAAAAGAAGTCAAATTTGTCTGCCTATGAAACACGTATGTGATGGAAAACCACATTGTCCCCAAGGCGAGGATGAAGTAGATTGTTGTAAGTATATCTATCTATCTATCAGATTCCTTACGGGGTAGGCAGAGAGTACAGAGTTCCAACAGGTTCTTTCCTTACATACCTCTCTGGTTTCCTCTACTCTCATAGTTCGTCTCATACACGCTCGCCGGTTACGAAGACTCCTGACTTGTCCTTCAGATAAGACCAGGTCTATTTGGTCATGGTAAGATAGTCTAGGTCTTCCCCGGTACCTACATACTTTCACTTTCGCATTGTATATCAGTTTTGTCATTCTTTCTTCGGACATTCTTTCTATATGCCCGAACCAACGGAGCATACCCTTTCTCATCTTCACACCGATATTCTCTTTCATACCTTGTTGTAAGTATACCTAATATAATGATATTGAAGCCATCAAATTTGACTACTCTCAACTAAAAACGCAGATTTTTTTTTATTATTCATAAACCTACTAAACTAAGCCTTACCTACTAACATTAATTGAATAAATTTACTGATTTCATTTAAATATTTTAAAATTTAATTATTATTTGCAGTTGCTTTGACAAATGGCAAGGAAATCGAATATGATGTAGACGAAAGGCCCAAAGTCAGTTTAGAGGGTTATCTTACAAAGAAACATTTTAAAGATTGGCATGTTATTTGTGACGACAAGTTATCTATTGACCAGCAAGAACAAGCAGCCACGCATATTTGTCATTATTTAGGTTTTAGGTAAATATGTAAAATTTTTGCCATAATAGGTTCTATACTAATTCTACTTTTTTATAAATTATTACTTCCGATTTATTTAGCATTATGGCAATTTCAGGTCATCGTTTTTTACAATGTATATTGATATAATATAATTGTGGTAATTTCAGCTCTGCTAACCGACACTATGTGAAATACATTAATCTAAATGAGGATGAAATCGCAAAACGCAGCTTAGATAAAACAAGAAGTAAGCGGAATACCAAAGAAAGTGAGCCCGTACACTTTGCATATAGACAAACTGAAGACAACAATGATACATCTCGACATACTATTATAGAAGATCCGCAAGTTATCAAAGAACAATGTGTGCCAAATATAACAAAAACTTGCAAATCTCTTTACGTTTTCTGCGACCATTCGCTCTTTACTAACTTTGAGGATAGCCAAAATCTTTTCTTGCGAGATACCGAAAACGTTAGCTACCACATGTGGCCCTGGGCTGCTAAAATTTACGTTGAAGGCGAATACAGATGCACTGGTATCTTGGTGAACTTATCGTGGGTTTTAATAAGTGAGTCGTGCCTTTGGGATTCAACGTAAGCATTATAATTTCTTTCAATAAATGCTTTTAATTCCTTTGCATGCAAGCAAGAAAACGTTTATAACAAATATTATATAATTACTACCACATTTTTTTTTATTTGGGCAGCAAACATTTGCATTACTTTTGAGATCTCATGAGTTCGGTACGCTATAAACAAGTGATCTTATTAGGGGTATCCAAAATTCTGAGTAGCAAGGCATCTGTCCCAACTTATGAGGTCGTATAAATACAACAACTTAATTGTAAACAAGCATACATCAGCATTTTCAGAGAGCTTAGCATGAAAAGACACGTTACGGTAGCAAGTTGATATGCCATCCTTGTTACACAACAAATGGACTGAATAAACAAGAACGTGACAACGCTATTACTCGCTAACGTCACACTAGCGTTAAAGTTTTCGTGATAAGCTCTCGGTTGTTATTGATTCTTTCTTTACCTAATAGAAAACTAAGTATGCTCCAATTATTCTAGATTGACTCATCATTTCATAACAGTCGCACTCGGATCACACAAGACAATAGGCTCCATTACCGGAATGTACGAACAAGTATATAAAGTGAATGCCAAAAAGGAAATTTACCGCAGCAAAGCTATTTTGTTACATTTGGAGCAGCCAGCCCATTACTCCAACTTAGTGAAACCGATGGTTATTTCTTCTTCGTAAGTTCTATCTACCTCTCTCTATATCATCACGCTAGATCCTTCGCGGGGTTGGAAGAACCATAGAGTTCCAACAGATTCTTTACTTACAGATGGTTATCAAAAAGGCCAAACAAATTAAGTTAAAATACTAGCCCGCTGAGTTTCTCGCTGGATCTTCTCAGTGGAGGCCGCTGTTCGATCCGGTGGTAGATGTAAAAAATGTAATGATTTTGACGTTTGTAAGTGCACTTGTATTGGCCTGAACAAAGAACTAATTTTTGACTATGACCTTGACAGACTTCTCTTCTCTCTTCATAAGTTAATCATAGCTATTCAAATCCTTGGCTTTTTTTTTAAAGATTTAAAATTTAACTATTGATCTAGTGGCGAATAATGCGCCTAGCGAGGCCCTGAGTTCGAATGGGTCGGAAAAAATATAATTTTCAATGGGAAAATTTCCAGTATCATTCGGAGTCTGGCTTTTCGGTATGGCAATAGGTTCGCCCTCCATGTAATAACATCGGGACCTAACATCGTCGATGAAAACTGGATGTACACAAAACAGCGCTGCCATCTCCGTTTGGGGAATATATGCGTATTTATTTATTTTTATCTTGAGTTTTATTTTCATAGGCATAATTAAATAAAAGAATATTCTTTCAGCTTTGTACACTTAGAGGACAAGTCGGATTGCGTAGCCATTGGACAGGACAATAACAATAATACAATCAGTGTGTTTCTCAAAGAAGCTAATGGAAGCTGCCACCCGAGCAATAGATGCTTTACACGAAAAACAAAAGAAAATGTCTGTCCCGTAAGTATCTGCCCAGAAGGCTTAGCACGAAAAGATTGACATTAACGTGACTATAGCGAGTTACTCGCCAGCGTCATGTTAACGTCAATCTTTTAGTGCTAAGGCATCTCAAATATAGGGCCATAATTTACAACTTTAGTTTCATTTTAGATAAGTTTTACAGGTAATCTAAACAGAGACGGTATAC
Organism: Phalera bucephala; assembly: GCA_905147815.2. Taxonomy (NCBI): domain Eukaryota; kingdom Metazoa; phylum Arthropoda; class Insecta; order Lepidoptera; family Notodontidae; genus Phalera; species Phalera bucephala. Next base: position 21,072,099 of record LR990612.1, read on the forward strand.
TATATTATTTAGAAAATACAGCATTATTTGCTAAAGCAAGAATAAAATCTTTACCTTAAAAGTAAAGTTTTGTTTTGTCGCTGTCTCGGTCATATTATTATTTGTTATGAGGAAAAAATTTATATAAAAAAGAAACTGTCACGTCCATGTTTCCCAAGCGCGCGGTAGCAGAGATGTACTATGAACACCGACCTATCGCCGACTATGTTACAATGCTTAAACACATGGTTTACTGGCTCAAATAGTGGTTCAAACCCTTGGTCGGACAAAGTGTTTTCATTTTAGATAAAAATCTTACTAATTTTAATCCGGAGTTTGGCATTGTTACCGGTATAACGACTATAGATTAACTCTCTACTACATCGGGACTTAACATCGTTAGCGAAATGGGTATCAACCGTACACTACCCATAAGACATGTGTCGATCTTTACTGATACGATACAGTGACTGCACGAACGAGAAATACTACATTCGGAACAGTTGTATAGAATAAATGCTTTTATTGTATCTGAATCTCGATCTTACTACTTACTCACCAGGCAATCAGTATACAAAGGTGCTAATCTTACAGAACGAACAAAATGCTTAATAGTTCATTCAAATTTGAATATCGATCTTACATTCGCTACACTTACTGTCTCACAAAACGACCGAATACGGGACGATGTATTATTCAAAATAAGTGATATAAACGTTCCAAATGCGGCATATTGAGATTCGTATCTTTGCATTGTGTCAGATACAAATGATCGTATCCTAACACTGAGGCAATTTTTTTTACCTCTTCACCAAGCGGGGGTGGCAGGGGTGTACGATGTGCACATTTGCCCCGTTGACGTATGCAGGCATGACGATTTTTATTTTATGTTTTCTTAATTTTTTAGGCTGGTGTCAAAACTAATCGCTACTGGGCTGGTATAGTCAGCTGTCATACAGAACAGGGTTGGTTTCCTGCGGCATCTTTTGTCGATAGCAGAGGAGAGTGCGGACTCACCGATCGTATTAATGGAACTGATATAGAAAATATTAAAAATGAAATTAAATATTATTCTGGTTAGTAACTCTGTTCATTGGATGTTATTATGAAAATTAGATGAAGCTCTTGAAAAGCAGTCAACATGGCTGTCAATATTTTTATACGATTGAAATGTAAATATAAATATTTTTTGCATAAGCACAAGAGTGCTTATGCAGGCCTTCAGGAGAAGGCCTAGCCAAGTGGCAAGTGTTTTGTTTCTATTATTTTGTCGCAATCGCTAACGCATAGTCTTGGTGGCTGTTTGTTAAAAAATGACAATTTTTTCATCTAGAAATTTTGTGAATACCCTCATTTACCTGGAATTTAACAATGAAATATAATAAATCACCCTATTATGTCCAACTTTACAAAGGCCTACTCAGGCAAATCGAGGCGAAAGAGAATGGGTCATACCCCACCACGCGGATCCAGTGCGAATCGAAATATTAGATATATATAAATAAGACTTTTATAAAACAAGCTTACATTGAATCTGCTTCCCTTAGACTTCTTAGTATTACTTAGATACAATATTATCAGGAGCGCTTGTTTTTTTTTTAAATACGAGGTGAACAAGCGTACGAATAACATGTAATTGTGAATAGCCAACAAATTCCCTTCATATACTGGCTATATTTAGTGACAAAATGACGCTCGCCATTTTAGCGCTGATAGCAGTAGCAGCGTCCACGGAGCTAATTTAATGGTATGATGTAATATTATCACATTATTCATCATCATCATCATCATCATCTCAGCCTATACTTGTCCACTGCTGAACATAGGCCTCCCCAATCGCTTTCCAGCGTAACCGGTCCGATGCCACCTGCATCCAACGACTTCCTGCGATTTTCACAAGATCGTCGGTCCATCTGGCAGGTGGTCGTCCCACGCTGCGCTTGCCAATACGTGGTCTCCACTCTAGAATCTTTCTGCCCCAACGCCCGTCCGATCTTCGCGCTATGTGGCCCGCCCATTGCCACTTCAGCTTGCTAATCTTAACGGCTATGTCGGTGACCTTGGTTCTTCTACGAATCTCTTCATTCCTGATTTGATCACGTAGAGAAACGCCGAGCATAGCTCTCTCCATAGCTCGCTGAGCAACTCTGAGCTTTTTTATGAGACCTATTGTAAGAGACCACGTCTCTGATCCATAGATCATCACTGGTAACACACATTGACTAAAAACTTTAGTCTTTAGGCACTGAGGTATTTTGGATGAGAAGATGTTGCGCAGTTTCCCGAACGCTGCCCAGCCGAGTTGGATTCGTCGATTGACCTCTCTCTCAAAGTTGGACCTACCTAACCGGACTACCTGTCCCAGGTAAATGTATTCGTCGACAACTTCAAGAGTAGAGTTCCCAACGGTGAGTGCGGTGGGTACGACATGGACGTTACACATTATTTTAGTTTTGTCCATGTTCATTTTAAGACCCACTTGTTGAGATACTCTGTTGAGGTCGCCGAACATTCGTCCTAGATCTTCCAGCGACTCCGCCATGACCACAATGTCGTCGGCAAATCGAAGGTGAGTGATGTATTCGCCATTGATGTTGATGCCAAGTCCTCGCCATTCCAAGAGCTTGAAGGCGTCCTCTATGGTGGTCGTAAACAGTTTCGGAGAAATGACGTCTCCCTGTCTTACTCCTCTTTTTATGGAGATCGCCTTCGTGCACTGCCCTTGTACTCGGACTGACATGGTGGCGTTATTATACAAGCACTTCAACACTTCGATGTACCGATAGTCAATGCGGCATCGCTGGAGAGATCTAAGAACCGCCCAAGTCTCGATCGAATCGAAGGCTTTCTCATAGTCCACAAACGCCAAGCATAGTGGCCGATTATACTCCTCGGTCTTCTGTATAATCTGCCGCAGCGTATGTATGTGGTCTATGGTACTAAAGCCTTTCCGGAAACCGGCTTGTTCGGGAGGCTGGAAATCATCAAGCCTGCGTTCGAGACGATTCGTGATGACTCTCGAAAACAACTTGTAAACATGGCTCAGCAGTGTGATGGGCCTATAGTTCTATCACATTATTACTAATATTCTATGTTTATTTATAATATTATATTTAGTTCCTAGTAAACTCGGTTGCGCTGCTTCGAATAGGTCAAATAAATAGCTAACATTTTATCAAGCCAGTGCCCTAATTAACAGAGTTCGTATCCCAAATCTGCAACCTCATTGTAATTTCAATGAAATCCCTCAAGAAAATACCTAAAAAAGTAGCAAAGCAGTCAAAATTTTCTAAAATTAACTTCAATTTAATTGAAGGTAAGAAGAAAATATTACCATCATCAGCGGAACAAGACTTCGGGGATAACTGCGAGGGGGAGCGATGTGGACGAGGCCGATGTGTTCCACTGCTGGAGGTGTGTGACGGGATAAGGCACTGCGAGGATGGAAACGACGAATCGGAGCTCGCGTGTGAAAAGAAAACTAGTATATGTGACGAAGACCCCTATTATAAAGGATGTGGTAAGAATCTTAAACGTCGTCTTAGAGGTGATGGCTGTTCCAGTAGTCATACTCGTGAATCCGTGACTGGACTCCATCCGGAATCCTTTAGACATAACATCACTAGATCGTCAACTATTTAATTGATAACTAAACATTGCACCCAAACAATATTATTAAAACAATACAAAGAAAAAAGAGTAAGAGAATTAAACAAAAAAAAAAGCATATCCGGCGAGTTACTCGCCGGAACTTCTCAGCGGAGGCCGCGTTCTAATCCGGTCGGTGGTAGATTACTAGTTAGATCAGATAAAAAAATATAAATTGACAATTTGTTAGAGTTCGTGCAAAATAAATTATTTGAGTTTGAGAGAAAACTTTTAATGTGTGAAGAAGCAACTTTACAGGAAATAAATAAGACTTGGCCTAAGGGTCTTATTCGTTATGACAATACCCGGTGCGCTACGATATCTTTTTATGTGTGTGTGTGTGTGTGTGTGTGAGTGATCTACGCTATTGGCCGAGGGGCCTTTACAGCTTCATTGGATAAGAGGGCGAGCTTGCAACCACTATGCTCGAGCCAGAAGAGCTAGGGGGCAACTTGCTCAAGGGCGCCTCGAGGAGGAAAGCCCTCGGCTTGGGCAGTCGCTATGGGATACCAAGTCGAGACACCTGTTCTCCACAGGTGTCTTGTTATGCACCGGCCGATGGGCAAGAAATTTATCGACCTCGCGAGGTCGGTGTCTGATCCTGTGTGCGGTATATGTATTCGAAAGAAGGGAAGTAAGGGCCGATGCCCTTACACCCTCTCGATGGAGGGCCGGTGGAAATATTCCGCAGGCGGCAGTAGCGGCTGTCAGTATCTTCATGAAATCAACGTATAACAGTATTCTAGATAGCACTAGATTAACCATAAAACGACCATTTCAGGAAGTTATCGTAACGCGCTGGTTTATGTGTTTAATCATAGCGAATAAGGACCCAGGAGGAATATAAAAAACTATGCCCTGCACGCTGTATGTTTATTCCTACAGCTTATTTATGATTTTTTAGTGTGCAATTAAGTTGCTTTTTTATAAGCATAAGATATATTTCATGTGTGCTGGAAAGTTTAGGTAAGTACCTAAAGGAAATAGAATAAATATTGTCAATATTGTGAATTTCTGAAGTTTTTACTCTAAGACGAAGATCTAATAATTTAATGTATTTCAAACATATATTCATATAATTATGAAAAGTATAGTATAGTAGACGTATTTGGAATAAATTGTCTGACATAAACACTAAAATTATTTTAGAACTTATTTCTCCAAAGACGTATTGTTAAACAAAAGCTATTTATAAGCTCTGATAGGTTAAAATTTTCTCATTTATTTTTCACTCTCACTATCCTATACAAGTATTATTATATACCCTTATTTAGTTCTAGGAAAACTGCTACAGGTACTTATATCAGCAGCTTTTGATAAAACGAGCCTAACAAGCTCGTTATTTTGACAATCTGAAACCAGTACCATCATTTTCGACGGTCTCCACAAATGATGTCTTCACAATTCAAAAGAGATACTTCTAATAGTCTACCTACGCTTTCACAATAATACGTTTCAGAATGTTCTGCGGGTCAAATGAAATGTCGCAACGGTAAATGCGTGTCAAAAGAACTGTTTAAAGATGGTAACAATGACTGTGGAGATGGTACTGATGAGCCCCGAGAAAATACCTGCTTTGACTACCTGGCGAGGGTCATGCCATCCAGGCTGTGTGATGGCGTGCTGCACTGCCATGACAGAAGTGATGAAGACCCTATGTTCTGCAAGTGTTTCGCGGATAGGACCTTTAAGTGAGTCTTTGAAGATGTAAAGATACCCTGCGCTTATTCGCATGTCATAATATTGTCTCGAGTTATGAATACGATGTATACGTTATTATGGAAGGTTTTATATATGGAAGGTTTTTAGTGCTACAAGCATTAATAATTTTACATTTTCCGTCCCGCCTATATTCCCCAAGCGAGGGGGGCAGAGCTGTACTGTGTACACTCACTTTTCGCCGGTCCCATGTAATTTTTAATTTCGTTTGGTTTTAACCTTCCTTGATTTTTTTTTGGATTTGTGGTGTGACTTTTTACATTCCTGAGATAACGTATTAATTTTTTTGGAATTCATTTAGTACCAAAACTGTCGTAAGAAGTTAAGATTTATGCCTTGACATACTCTTTACTGTAAATACATCATAACTTCATGTCTAACCACAAAAATATTCAAACTAAATAATTTCATTAAGAGTTTGTCTACAAGTAATATTCTTATAAATATGAATTTATTAATTGCCTTTGCAGAAACTGGTAAGAAACTCTAAAAGGGAAATTGGAATATTAGATATTTATGAAAAATGTGTTTAATATTAAATTCTTAGTAGGTATCTATACTAATATTATAATTATGAAGTATTTCTTTGTATTTGATAAACCCTGAAACTACTAATCCGATTGTTATAACTCTTTCACCGGTAGAAATCTATAGTATCCAAAAGTAACAGTGTGCAAAGCCCCAGAATACTGCCAGTATTTTATGAACCAAGTATAAAATGTAACATTATAACAAACATAATTAAATAATTATAAATTTTATTTTTCAGATGCAGGACCAAATCAGGTGGGACTGACCACTGTGTAGCTCCAGACATGGTTTGTGATGGGACCCGTGACTGCCCTAATGGGGAGGACGAGGCAACTTGCATTGGCCTTAATGCTCCACAAGGAACACCGTAAATATCTTTACTTAATTTTCATCTTCTAGTAACTTTAATTAGAAAATAACTTACCCATATAGTCCTTCTTGGAGATATAACAAAGGGAAATAAATTAAAAACTTTAACAACAATTGAGTAGGATGTCAGAGGGACAATAGGTATATTCCCTGTTTCGTCTATTGTTTGATGAAATGCGGGCGTTCATAACTGGCAAAGGATGTTAAATATCTGATCATCCTAACCAAGTATAGGTTTCTGCCCGGAGAATACTAGTATCAATGTGTTTTTAATTGTAATTGCTAACCTTGATAATTTTATTTTATTACAAGCTTTTTTAAAAAGCAGTGATATCCTAGTGGTTAAACCATTGGACTGCAAAGTCGGAGGTCTTGGGTTCAAAACCAGACACGCACCTCTGTCTTTTCGAAGGCATGTGCGTATTAAAAAAAATAACTATCACTTACTTTAACGGTGAAGGAAAACATCGTGAGGAAACCTGCTAGGCTAAGAATTTCTCGAAGGTGTGTGAAGTTCGCCATCCCGCATTGGGCCAGAGTGGTGCCTAACACTGGGACAGTAACCTAGTTTATCTGTAGTGGTAGTTATTTCGGGTCACCTAGGACCTGTATTTTATGGAATTCATAGTAGTGACCAAAATGTAGTATAGATTCGGTTAGGTTGATCAAAACGTGCGTGCCGCGGCAGCGGCCAGCGACTGCCAGGTCCGAGGTGGCCACAGTTTTTTTCAGATGATTATCGCTAGTCTAATCTAACCCAACCTACTTTATTATTATGTACTTACCTTATTTCACAAAGTTCCTACGTGATTGGTGCCCTTTAGGATTTGGCTCGGCGTTGTCTAGATTTCCTAGGAATTGTAAACAATTTCTAAATATCATACATTCCGGATTCCGTTTTGAAATTGCACTATTACATGGTTGCATAAAAACTTGTTTTTAATAGTGTTTCTTTACTATGCATTTATATTATTTAATTAGTCGTTTCAGCGAGAAATAACGATAATAAATAGTTTTATTATGCTAGATTTCATACATATTTATTTCTTATTCCATAGATATGGAACGGGTCAAGTAATAATTCGCTCCCACGGCGTTTGGCATTCCAAATGCTATCCCACGCAAAACCACACCAAATCGGAACTAGAGGACATTTGCAAGGAACTTGGCTACATCGGCGGCCACGCCAAGGAAATTAAAGACATGAAAACATTCGTCATTCACCCACACAATAACATAGTAATAACCCCATTCTACGATGTAGTCCTCAATAATAATACAATAGTAAAGATGAGAAACACTCAAGAACCAATAGCGAGAGCAGTTTTCGATGATAAGTTACAGAATTGCTATCCAGTTTTGATAGAATGTCTTTAGATAATTCATTGTATAAAATAAATAATTTATTTTATTTATTGATACTTTAAAACATAAGATGATATGTATGTATTTTTTACGTTTCTATATTAAACATTAAAATTAACCTTAAAGTTTTATTTTTAAAGTTTTTATTTCATGTTAATGATCTACGCTGTAGGCCGAAGGGTTCTTTATTTGCTGTGTACTACAATGCAAGGGATCTGGTATGATTAATATTAGGCTAGTGAAAAAATAATCGATTTGAAATAAAATCGTTTATTCTTTGAAGAAATTGATAATAATCGTCGATTTTTTATTTTTTTTAATCGATTGTTCTTTTTTTTTAATTAATCAATTTATTTATCATATCATCTGCTGCCGGAAGTATGTCAATACATTCTAAGAGAAATCGAGACAGACGTACATGAATATTGATTCAATCCAATAAATCGTGGATTAAAAGACAGAATCTTGATTAATCGATTCGAAAATGATTTTTATTAATTTGCCGATTAAATAAATTACTTTTGTTTTGGATCTGTTTCCTTTTATAATTTCTTGATGCGTTCAATTTATAGATTATCAAAAAGATAAATGACCCAAAAAAAATTCATGTTTGGTATGAATTCTTACCAATAAATGTGTTTTGCTGATTTAAACAACTTTTAAGTCATATTTTCGATAACCTTTTTTTTATGATTGGATCGTGAATCGATTCGATTCTATGGCTTTCGAGATAGATTTACTGAATAGATTCAGTGGTTGACATCTATCTAAAATATCGATTATTTGGCTCGAAATAACCGATTTGCCTATTATTGATTTTAAATCGATATACCTATGCAGCAGCCGAAAGGTTATTTTCGAGAGTGGGAAAGATCGTGCGCAAATCCAGAAACCGTATACTTGGTAAACATTTGATAAACTTTATATTTTTACATTCTTGGCGATTGAGGTAACATACAGTACTAGAAAAGCTATGCTAAGCTCAAATAAAAAATGGTGTGTAACTTGATGACATCGGGCCTTACGGGGTTGTTTGTGTTCCCCAAAAATCAGGAATGAGGAGATTGGTAGATATACAAAGTTAGCCGGACGGCGTCCGAAGATCGGACGGGCGTTGGGGAACAAAGATTTTAGAGTAGAGACCACCTATTGGCAAGCGCAGCATGGGCGACCGCCTACCAGATGGACAGGAAGTTGGATGCAGGTAGCATCGGACCTGTTACGCTGGAAAGTGATTCGAAACCTATATTCAGCAGTGGACAGGTATAGGCTGAAATGATGATGATGAATCGAATTTGTCATATTATGGGATCCACCTGAAACAAAGGGAACTAGGGTGTATGCACACATAACTTTCGCTACAAAAATTTACTTGAAGTGTTTTCTCTGGTACATATTTCTTAATTATTCAATGTTCTTCGCCGGGTAATTTATGGTAGTTTTGGCGATGAAATAAAGTACCTACAAAAATCGATTCTTAGATTAATTGAGATTATTTATTACGGAAGAGAGACTTCCCATCTACTTCTTAATATATTTCTTCAAGAGACAAAAAAACGATTTTTAATAAAATCGATTATATTAATAAAAATAATCCATTAAAAAAAAAACGATTTATTCATCCCTCTTGTCACACCCCTAATTAATATAATACACATATTACTAGAACCCTACAACCTTTCAAAAATATTACTAGTGCCATCTAGTGCTTCATATTGTAAATGTTTTGCATTTATAATAGTCTACAGGCTATGCCAAAATCCCCATGAAAGCCTTAAATAGTCATGTATATGAAGACTAGGTGGCGTTCTTTTAAGAGGTATATGACCGCTGTTATGTTTAATATAATATTGTTTGTGTTTTAGAGAAAAGGGTCCTCACAAGCAGTCAAATCAAGGACAATTTCTCTATAATGCCATTTATATCGTTAAAAGATTCTTGCGTAACCACGCTAAGAAATTGTCTTCACTTCGTAGAAAAAAAAAATAGTCGTGTTGCATTTAAATTATCTTTAAAGTATCTTCACTTCGTAGATAATAATTTCGCTTTGACGTCCAAGAGTAAAATCAATTTTTTTTGTTCAGTACAGTAGATACAACTCAGAGGTAATTGAACTGCCTACTGCTTTTTCACTTGAAGCGACTTAGCTTTGTATCGGCAGTCGCACGATTTCTATCGGATGGACCCTTTTTGTTCTAGTCGTCAGTTGAGCACGTTATCCCGTTTTTAAGTGCTTTTTGTTGGCGTCCGGAAATAACGCCACACTAACGTCGTTATACTGACCCTTGTACCTAGCCCTGTATGCTTCCTTAGTGTCTTCCCACATTTAAGCCGATCAGAAAAAGCTTTATGTCCACGACATAAGGGTGTAAATCACGTTGTTCACATCGGATCGGCTCGGATGACGCGACTTCTTGTCGGACGACGGCACACACACACACTCTTCTAATTCTATGTATTTACCTATTACATGAATTTACTATTGCTTAGGTGCTTAAACTTAATCTATTACAATATCTATTCTAACTTAATCTATTATAATGTTTATCTATATACAACATGAAGAGGTCGTCCCGAATATGTATAATAAATACACTGAAAATTCAACTCTAAATATAATTTAGCAGGTCCGCAATAGACGAGATTTAATCCTGTTTATTGAGAAGGAAAGTTTCCCTTTGACCAATTTGTGCAATTTAAAAATTCCTTTAATATTTATATTTATAGAGGTGTATATCAATTAATTAACTATTTACGAGCAACCGTAATACGGGAGGATAAAGTAGTGAAGGACACAGGGTTGAAATCACAAAAATAGAAATAATAAAACACTAGAAGTGAAATACCGCACGATTTCGTTCAAAAACACAGCCACCGCTTTGTCAAACGTGCACAATTTGAAAAAAAGGCGGCGCTCCCCATGATTAAGCAGCGTTTGACTCGGCCGATCTGAGATGGATGACCATTTGTGGCATTTTCATATTTGAGAGTCTCCGTGCTTCAGAAGACACGTTAAGCCGTTGGTCCCGGTTACCACTTAATGTGGTTGTCGTTAAGCAGATTTCGAAGCCTTTTAGGCGACTTATTAAGTTCAAACAGCAGGTGGCCACAAACCTGCCTAGGTCAATCTGCACTGGGTCCGCGTGATGGACTTACTCTCTGTCGCCTCGATATGTGAGAGAATGCCTTTGCCCAGCAGTGGAACTGTATAGGCTGGTATTAGTGACAAAAAAAACTCAGACTCGTTTACAATCACACTATAGCTATAAAAATAGTTTTTGCAATGAATTGAAACCTTTTAAGTACAATTACAAGTTTTGGAAGACTTTCTGCAGTTGGATATGGTGCAAAATATCAACTTTAATCAATGTACATTAGAGCACACGATACTGAAGCAATTTGTGATAATTTTGTCACGTGGGTGGCGAAAAGTTCACGCGGCTATACCACTTCTGAACCACTTGATAACAAACATCGTCACGCCTATATTCCCCAAGCGGGGGTGAACTCAAACTCAACTAGTTTATTTTGTACAAACCCTACTTACTAATTGTCAAATTACTTTTTTTTATCTTATCTAACTACTAATCTACCACCGGATCGAAACGCGGCCTCTACTGAAAAGATCCGGCGAATACTCAGCGGGGTTGTCTTTTTTTCATTTAATTCTCTTTCTATTTTTTCCTTTCTATTTTCAATAACATTGTGTGGATACTATGTTTAGGTTACAATTTAGAAGTTTACGATCTAGCTCCAGTGTGATGCCTTCCGACCGAGATATGAGACTAATGATGTTATATTCAAGGTCTAAAGGATTCCAGATGGATCAGTCCCCATAAGCAGCACCCGTTTACGAGTTTAACTACTAGAACAGCCATCACTCCCTTCGTCCATATCGGCGGGAAGGGTGTTACCCGCGCCAGATAGGCACTGCAAGCAAAGGCATTATAGTGAGCATGACTAAACCAGAACCTCAAAGACGGTAGTAAGATCGTGTCTACAAAGCAGGTAGCAGAGGCATACCACTTCTAGTGTCTTATTATTACGATTTTCATGGTGGAAACCTTCTAGATTGACCCTCGGCATGCTTACATCCTCGAAGGCAGCGGAACAACGCCGGCGAAGATCACTATACGTTGTTAGTTCACCAATCTAAATCAATTAATTGAGCGGAGGATATCGTGTTGTATATACCATAGGTTATAGAAGAATTACGGAAGAAACATTAATATTAGTAGTTAATTTAATTGCGATGGTCGAAAACACAATGGATCAGAAACGGTATCGGTAACAAATACGTGTTTGCGACGTACCCATAAAAATAAGCACACTAGAATTTAATTGAATTCATGATTTCATGTTTGTTTTCTTTATACAAAAGAATAGTAGTTAATATATACTATATTTATAATAACGTTATAAGCTTCTATAAATCAATTCAGTTTACAAAAGACCTAATTATAAAGTGTTATTTAGAATAAATATAATTCATTAGTGTTGAACCCAGATCCCCATAAATTCATATAAATGATTGTGTATTTACGTATTTACACTTAATCTGACATACAAAATATATCAGGGCCCCAATTCTCGTATTTAATTGACACTGAAATTGGATCCTGACTGAATTGAGATTTAATTTTGAATTGACTCGAAATTGGTATTCTGTTACACTAAAAGTTCGGTCTGATTTCGGTATCATCTCAGTCTAGTCTCAGTATAATCTAGTGTCGATCACATTTCGATCTATTATCGATCTCACGTCGATTCACAGCTGACATAGATTAAATAAAAAACATTAACTGTAATGTCAAACTTATAAATATCGGTGTTGCCAATTTGTAGGCAAGTACCGCAAGTGTCGGTAATTTTAAATAAAAACATAATTATATTTCACACAGGAATAGAAATATAAACGTATAAACAGATAAAAAATACTATAAATATAATCAATTCGTTCTAATTTTGATTTAATTTTCATGTAATACTCGTTTGACGTGTCTGAAAATTGGGTATTTTCATTTAGGTGCATGACCACCCCACGCACTCGAGCTAGTACCCATGGCCATAAAAATTCATAAGGTATAAGAAAAAAGCATCGCGCGAAAATTGATGTTGTTTACAAAGTGTTTTGAATTTCATTGTCTTCCATTATAATATTATGGCTAAACAAGGCAAAGAAGGAAACACGCTTTCAACAAAATTGTGGGCTCAGTGCGCTTTGATTTTGAATGCCGACGTCGGAGACGTCCAAAAGTCAGCGCAAGAGTGGAAAAAGGTAAGTAATCTATCGTCTTATATAGATCTGCTCAATATTACTATTCTTAGTGATAAAGTGCCGTTTTATATTTCTAGTACTACAATCAATACAAGAGCCGCACGAAGGCTAAACAAAGAAGCCATAAAATGGGAGTCTTGAAAACTGGTGAAGGGCCAGCTGACGAGGTCCATTTAACACCTCTGGAGGAACGCTTCATTGGCATTATTGGAGGATGCAGTTCTCAGCTGCCTGCTGGCAGGCATAATCTACTTGATATATTGGTAAATATTATATCGGTGGTAATATTTATGTAGAACTCTATCAAGAAATTTTGAAATATTCTAATGTGTGTGATTTGTTTATAGACTGTTGAACTGAATACTAGCAGTGGCGGGAATGATGGGAATTAGGGCATGAGTGGCCATGTCCTAACAGGAGACATGTAGGTCAATTTTGAGTAAGTATACAACCAACAATATAATAACCACTAAAATAGTTTTATTGTAAACATGTCAAACAGAAAATGTATTATCTTTAATTGCCCACAGGGTTTGCATGACTATTTGCTGCACAGCTGCACCTGTCATCGGTGGATGTGCTTACAGCAGCTGGTATGGCCGGGACGAGCATCTCGTCACGGTCTTGCTCTGGTGCTCTAAGCCAAGCCTAATTGGCCACATTGTGTAGAACACAGCAAGCCTGCAGCTGCCTTACTACTAATAGACACCTAAAAGAAAAAAAAATTGAAAATTACAACCATTCTTTATAATAATAAACATTGTTGATTAATAAATATATACCATTGTGGATTAGAAAAGTAATAATTTTAAACATTGTTAATTAATATTTGTTAAGAAGATAAACCAATGTTGATTAGTGAGTAGAAATAATTTAGTTTAGTGTATTCTATATTTATAATACATATAAGTGTTTACACATTGTTGATTAATAATTTGATTATAGAGTGTTATTGATATGTTTTATATGAATAAATAAGCACTTATTTGATTTAGTTAAACATGTTTATATTTACAAACCTGAATCTCCCTTTTGAAACTCCTATAATCTATTCCAACACATTCAAAGCTTCAATATGTTTTTGGTAAAACCAATTTTCAGTAAAACAAAACAAATACCCACTATCCCTGCAATTTAAATGTGACATTATGCAGTGTTTATATTAGTTATCTTATAATGTGACTTCTGCAAACATACATACCTAAAAGAGAAATTGATTCACCACCATCAGTGACCTCATTTAGATAACCATTTAATGGGTGGTCCCTCCAAATAGTTGAATCATAGGTACTCCCAGGCTGAATGGGTCTACACGGAGAATATTTTGGCCTGTATCACAAATCTGAAAAGCAAGATTTTTTTTTATTAACAATCAATATTATTAAAGTTTAATAATTATAGCTTCATATTACTTAATTTATACTTACTATCATCACATACAAAGAATGATAGCCTTTATAGCATTAATATGCCTCCTCATGTTCTGAAGGTTGTATGATCGAGACATGAGTACCATCTATGCAGCCAACACCTCTAGGTAGCCCATATTTGGAATAGAATCTAAAATACAAAAAATCTTACATTTGTTATTATTAGCAAATTTAAATAGATAGGTTCATATTACAATGATTAGTATAACTTACCTGCTTCTAATTCTTTCCCTTGCCTCTCTTGTCAGAGGAAAGTTAACATACTTGCTCAAGACTGCCGGGTGGTTTAAAGCATCTGTCACTTGCTGCACAGCCCTCGACACACTGGGTTGTGGCAAAGCATGTGAAGTGCTTTGTCCCACCAAACTTTGGTATGAACCACTCACATATTGTTACCAAAACCTAGAAAAAAGATAATATTAGCATCATTTTTTAATATTTAAGAATATACAATGCAAGGAATCTAACGTGATGATATAGATATATAAATATATGGCTTTCATTTTGCATATATTGAGTATTTACCTCGGGTGTGTAAAAATGTGTGTTGTGTATAGGTAGTAGGTACTTAAACTAACCTTTACAGCAGCATCCAGTCCATCGTTACGTCTTTCTCTGGGCATATGGGGCTTCAGCTCGTCAATAAGGTTTTCCACTAGCGGTTTCGTGAGTCTGTAAGTTCTTACAAACTCCGAATCGCTCATGGAAAAGGCGTCTGAAGCGAAACGACGATCACGTAATGTACATCGGCGTTGCCTACGTCTTTCCGACACTGCTTCGTCGTCTGCTCGTAGTGCAGCTATTAGATAATTCCACCTTAAGCCAAATCCACTCATTTTACGTGAAATAATTGCGTAAAAACTTATAATAAAATTTATTTTTATGTGCAAAACCAACTATTTACAATGTCTCTTCAGTCAACTTTGAGTCAAGCTTCAGTGTCATTTCAATCTCAAATTTGACGTTTGTTATTGTACGAGAATACCAATTTTGTAGTTTATGTTAGTTCAAAACGTTACCAGAATACCGTTTACATGTTTTTCAAGTTTCGGTCCGATCTCGATTCGGTAAATGTCATTGAAGGATTCGAATATGTTACGAGAATACCGTTTGTAAAGTTGATGAGATTGAGATGAGATCGAAACTGGATTTTGAACACTTTTAATTACGAGAATTGGCCTTCAGAGCATGATCCCAAATTAATAAATACCATAAATTACCATAATTTAAACTATCATAACGTCAAAATAAACATTATAGTGCGTTAGTTTGGGTCATCACTTGTGATTTATTTTCGTTGTGACCCTTACTTACATAAAATTGAAGGCGTTCAGGTAAAATATAAAATATTGTGTTTACCTAAATATAAATTTAGAGCTATTTAAAAGATGTGAATGTTGATTGAAGATTCGATTTTCTGAAGGACCTATCAACTTTTTCTGGGGTCTGACTGTTACGTGGCTGTATTAAAACATCGCGCCATCTATCCACAATTTTATAAAACGTAGTTTTCATTAACAGACGTTTTAGCAGTACAGGCTTTCTGTTATAGATGGCTCCATTCACTAACTTAAAAAAATTTTTTAAAGAAAAGTTTCTAGAGGTCAAAAATATAAGGAATCCTATCCTTTAAAATATTTTACATTTATGTAGCCGGCTTTGCTAAAAATAGCTAATGACTAGTTTACGATTCATTATTATCGCAGCCCCGTCGATGCCATGCTACAGACAGCGCGGCGGTCAACTTGATAATAGAGTACATTATATATCAACGACAAAGTTTTCTATGCATATAGATAACTGGATAATACGTCGATAATTTATCAATGTTAATCCACACTTTAAATTAAAATATGTGTGGTTTGTTTTCGTTCCAATAGTTTGTAAAGTATTGTAGAGTTTTTTATTATTTTCATATAAGAAGAAGATAAGATCCTCATAAGAAGGCTCAAGGTCACCCAAAGGGCGATGGAGAGAGCTATGCCCGGGGTTACCCTGCGGGATCAAATCAGAAACGAGGAGATCCGCAGGACAAAAGTCACTGACATAGCACTCAGAATTGCTAAACTTAAGTGGCAGTGGGCGGGGCACATCGCTCGTAGAACTGACGGCCTTTGGGGCAGAAAGGTTCTCGAGTGGCGACCACGTACCGGAAGACGTGGAGTGGGTAGGCCCCCTACAAGATGGACCGATGACCTGGTGAAGGTCGCGGGTAGAAGTTAGATGCGTACAGCACAAAGCCGGTCGTTGTGGCGGTCTTTAGGGGAGGCCTTTGTCCTGCAGTGGACGTCTTTCGGCTGAAGAAGAAGAACGAAACTAATATTTCACTCAGTACTAAAGTCTGGAGTGTTGTGTGAGGCACAGGGAGGTTTCAGGTCTGGAAGAGGATGTTCGGATCAAGTTTTCTCCCTCCGCAACATCGTAGAAAAGCATCTGGCAGTAGGCCGGAAGGTTTTCTGCGGTTTTGTGGACCTGGAGAAGGCGTTTGATAGAGTCGTGCGAAAGAGACTTTGGGACATTTTGCCAGAGTATGGTATAAACGGCACCCTGTTGCGAGCCGTCCAGTCCACTTACGTGGACAGCAAGGCATGCGTACGGGTGGGTGGTAACATGTCACCTTGGTTTGACGTTAAAATCGGCGTCAGGCAGGGTTGCGTGTTGTCCGCTAGACTGTTTATAGTGTATCTGGATAAAAGTCTTCAAAGACTGAATGCGATGACTGAAGGGGTAAAAATGGGTGATCTAGTGATAAACCACCTATTGTATGCAGATGACGCGGTTTTGATAGCGCCAACAGCCACTGATCTGCAAACACTAGTCACAGTTATGAGAGACGACTGCATGAACAATGGCTTACATTTGAATGTGAAGAAAACCAAAATAATGGTCTTTGAACGGGAAGAAACCAGAACGAATGCAAGGATTGTGGTTGGTAACGATGTGCTGGAGCAAGTGAATGAGTTTGTATATCTTGGATGCGCCTTCAGTAAGGATGGGAAATACACCGCTGATGTAGAGAGACGAGTGAATGTAGGTAATAGAGTGAATGGTGCGATGGGAAGGCTACTTGGGAGCCGGCACTTAAGCCATAAGGCGCAGCTGGCCATGCATAACGGAGTGCTTGTCCCAACGCTGTTATATGGCAGTGAGAGTTGGGTATGTAAGAAGGAGAACGAAAGCAGGATAAATGCGGTCGAAATGCGATCTCTGCGGAAGATGTGCGGAGTCACGCTGACCGACCGTATTCGCAACAGCGTAGTAAAAAAAGCGAGTAGGTATGAAAGATAGTATCGGTGTAAAGATGAGAAAGGGTATGCTCCGTTGGTTCGGGCATATAGAAAGGATGCCAGAAGAAAGAATGACAAAACAGATATACGATGCGAAAGTGGAAGGATGTAGGTGCCGGGGAAGACCTAGACTATCTTACCATGACCAAATAGAAGGGCAAGTCAAGAGTCTCCGTAACCGGCAAGTGTGTATGAGACGAACTATGAGAGTGGAGGAAGCCAGAGAGGTATGTAAGGAAAGAACCTGTTGGAACTCTGTACTCTCTGCCTACCCCGCGAGGGAGCTGGCGTGATGATATAGACTAAAGTCTTATCACTGTCATGAATTATGTCATGAAGAATTTCAAGCAGGTATTTCTCTGTACCGACCATCACTTCTTGTAGCAGGATATCTTCTACATTTTATTTTTGTAATTACCTCCACGGTTTATTTCATTCATTTTTCATAGAACTCTACCTTAGTTAACACTGTCCAATATGAAAGTCCTGCTGTACCTACGGTTTCCGGAAGCCAATGTGCGTGCCAATGTACATGGCGCTTCATTAAACAAAATACTTAATTTGAATTTGGTACTAAAGTTAGTAGAAAGTTATTACTTCATGTGGAAGACATTAAGTCAAGTTAGAGGGTAGCTTTATGAGTTCCAACAACAGGTGACTTTAAACCTGCCACTACTAAGTGGAGCTGGGTCCGCATGGTGGAGAATAACCGAATCCTCTATCTCTTTCACCTCGTTTGTGAGTCCTTTGCCCAGGCAGTATAAGCTGATTTATATATATGCTCTAAACAAGCAAGTTGTTATCAATTCAGCGACAGGTAATATGTTTCGCTTTCTATTTGACTGATAATTAATATAAAGTCACAATATTATCATATTACGTAATTATGAGTCAACTGATATTACTCAGAGCTAACTATAAGTATATATTAACAGTGGCAAATAAAAGAATAGAGCAATTTATTAAACAAATCTCGGGGTCAAGTATGTCACCTTAGAAGATATCAATTTAATTCGAGATCTGGCCATTAAAAATGATTGTGATTCATACATTTACTTAACATTTAAAAAGAAACAACGATGAGATAAAGATTCAATACATTAACATAACGTGTGTTTAGATTAATACGTATGATTGAAACTTATCCAATCATAAGAAAAAACACGATATAGGGTGAATGTTATTCTAAAATCAGTGATATATGAAAGTAGAAAAAAATAAACACCGTTAGGCCCACGTGTTTTCAGTGCGGGTCGCAGATACGTACTGCATACCCCCAATTATGCCCACGATTATTAAAGTATTTTATCTATCTACATATCTATATCATCACACCAGATCAGTAGCAAGAATACAGAGTTCCAACAGACAGGTCCTTACAGATTTCACTGGCTTCCTCTTGGTTATTAGATCTTCTTACGGCATATTTAAGTCTTTATTCAAAAGGAAGCATGTCGATGGATTATCCAGGGCATGAATTCAGACTCCGGTAACTATTGCGAGTATTTATATTGAAAAACCGCAATGATATTTATTCCAACTTAAGATTCACCTCTGGGGGTTAAATCTCGGTTCGCAGTCATAAATGAGGTCTGGACCTCTGTGTACTGACCAACGAGGCTGTATGAAAGACTCTACATGAGTATTAAAATGTAAGTGATATAGTCTTCATTCATTGTCTATCTATATATAATAAATTTGATCATGTTGATCTAATCATGTTTAACTTTGGTGTTCATAAATAAGTACCTATCACATAGCTCAGATTTTGTTTTGTGTTTTTGCTTTCAAGTTAATTACTTACAAAACTTTTAAAAACATTTTAATAGCACAATTGGATGGTTTAATTGAATGGCAGGTGTCTGCCATAAATGAATAACATGTGTAGGTACCCACATATCACTATATCACCACATTCGATGATACCTACTCGTTTGATTAGTCTTATGGATGACTTTACAATATTTATTGACCATGAATATATTATTTCGGGTAGAACATTTGGTTATGTAGTGTTACAAGTCCCAAATGAAACCATAAATAACAAAATATATTAAAACACAAGATTCGACGCCGTATAGTCTGCCCGGGATGATGCCACCACTATTTCAATATGAACCATTTAACTCGGAATACATTAATAAAAGACATTATGCAAATTGAAAGGAATTCCAAGCGAAGTCAAATAGTTAACATATTATACCCACAATTTTCCGCAAGTTGATAAATGAATATGAAATTGACAATAAAACGTAAGCTTACACGTATTGCAGGATCATTGAATAAGGGGATATAAATTTAACAATGTCCATTGTATTATAATATGGTTGTAAATCAGATTTTTTAATGCGCTCCTTTAATTTGCGCCGACCGATTTATTTTTAAACTAGCGGCTTGCGGGACAGCTTTGACAGCGACTGTATTTACTGCCTTGACCAGAGGGCTTAGCACGAAAAAAATAACGTTCATGTTTATTTAGTAAATTTGTAGTGTGACAAGAATAGCATATCAATTCAAGTCACGCCAACGGCAATCTTTTCGTGTTAAGCTCACTGATCAGTTTTTTTCACTATTTAAATTTTACATAAAACTTAAAACCATAATGGCCAGTGGCCTTATAATAAAATGCAAACGCTCATTAAAACCGGACACTAAAAACTACATTAGGAAATCCATTAATGGCATCCGACTGTCTAGATTGATGTCTACCTATATGCGTTGGTCTTTTACGAAAAGTATGTAGGAAATATTACGTTTTCGTCAAGGAGGAACAGCGGTGAATCAGCGAATACGGTACTTTTAAAATTGATCATTTGTTGTGGTGTCATTTACATCGACGAATTTATTTGGGTATCGATCAGAGTTCTTATTACTCGTTTAACAGAATGGCACACGGAGTCGCCTTGGGAAGTTGCCTCTTGTATACGCTATTTATTGGATGATACATCACAACAGCTCTCTTCCAAACAAACGTGAAAGTTCTTCTTCTTTTTTTTGGAAAATATAGTTCTACTAAGCTTTTAATAATGTTTTTCACAGACCATTATACTCAACTTATTGAATCGAATAAAACTATAATATATATATATATATATATATATATATATATATATATATATAAATATAAATATAATGTAGCTTTTTATATGAACTTTCAAGTATTTATATATTAAGAGGCAATATAAATAATATAGTTTCCAATTCAATTTGTATACGAATAAAAAATCTTACAAACAACTGTCATGTAGAAAAATAGGAAAATTATAGAAGGTTTTCAAGTTTAATTAGCCAATTAGTATAAGTAGTTTTTGTGGTTTACATCGCAACCGTATGTAGCCACAAAAATGTTCTCTTCAGCCCTCAACTCTGTCTTAAAGTGATACACGAATGCGTTGACTTTTGCTCACCAAGGCCCTTTATCTGAAGGTTCGTTGAAGTGGAACCAGCGGGTTTTTATTTCATGCACGTAGGTAACTGTTTTACTGATGGTTATCGCCAAAAATAACCTTTAATTACCGTGTTGTTTAAGCTGCCCTGACCTTTCATACAGACACTTGCCCACACTGACTTCTTATGCAGGGATATGTATGAATTAGACTCGACAAGCCCTCGCCAAATTCTTACAAAAAACTTTATAATCGAAAAGACAGACAAACAAGTAAGAAAAAATTTGATTAGATTGTTCTTGATGTGATGCTTAAAGATTCAAATAAAGAATAATTATGTAGGATTTCTATAGAGAACGTCTAGAAGTGCATGAATATATTCCTGCTTGAGAAGAGTCATAAACTTTCGAAAGTCGTGTTAAGGTATCGTGTCAAATCTACTAGAAGCAGAATTCTACATGTGGCCAGTTCATGAATTATGTGTACACATCGGTTACAAAACGGAATACGAAATGAAACCAGTGGCGGCGGCCTTTGAACTCGAGCGAGCTTTTAACACTTTGGATGATACACTTTACTTACACCATCTCATCTGATTGATAATTACTAATTTTTTTTTGAAGATACATAGCCCCACACTAGGATTTATTTTTGTATCGTGGGTACGTTTACAAACATGAAAATTCACATACAAAAATACCCAGACCGGAACAAATAATTATGGATCACACAAAGATTTGTCCCGTGCGGGACTCGAACCCGCGACTATTAGACGCAGAGGGCGGAGTGGCTTAAGCTCTTAACCACTGCGCTAAATCGTCCGTCTAATCTTAACCTCTGCGCAAATTTATAACAATTTTCATCTTTACAAAGCAAATGATATGCAAGGAAATAAATTAAATATACAAATTTTAATCTGTGTAATTATTATGCTGTAGGGGTACTTGCCCGTATATTATACTTATTTAGCTATCAATAGATGAGTTGAGACGTAAAAAAATCAAGTTTTATTATAATTTCTTATCTCTTGTGGAAGATTGATATGAAATCTTGGCATTTCAAATGGACAGGTTGTTAGATATCCCGAGGTAACAAAAAGGTCAGTTACATTTTAATGTCTATATATTATTCGTTTTGGCCAAAAGGTTTTGGCAAGGTTTTGGCAAAATCTACATAGCTATGTATATGTAGTGTAAGTATGCAAATGTATATTCGACATAAACACTTAAACTAGGGGTCACAGTGGTTTATCTTTTAGACCGTCGAAGTTAAATCTGTCAACGCTGATTCTCGTTTTGAAATAAGAATTTTCTTAGCACCTGGATTAGTCAGTGATTTAATACTAGAACTATCGAAAGTCTGCGTTTTGGGATAAGACGGAATATATGGTGTATAAAGAGTATATAGATTGTATATAGAGTCTCTTTAATCGGCGAGCGTGTATGAGACGAACTATGAGAGCGGAGGAAGCCAGAGTGGTATGTAAGGAAAGGACCTGTTGGAACGCTATACTTTCTGCCCACCCCGCAAGGGATCTGGCGGGATGTTATAGATAGATAGATAGATATCGTGTAGATATTGTAATCAAAAGTCTTGGACCAGTGGACGGACGAATTGGCGCAGTGGTTAAGAGCTTAAGCCGCCCTGCCCACGGGGTGGAATAGTCACGGGTTCGATTCCTGCATGGGACAAATCTTTATGTGACCCACAATTATTTGTTTCGGTCTGGGTATTTGTGTATGTGAATTTTCATGTTTCTAAACGCACCCACGACAGGAATACATCCTAGTGTGGGGCTCCGTTTAAAAAAGATACAGAAGAAAAGAGTATGTTACTAGTGATGTCTTCATTTATCGGAGATAAAAGCTGGACGCGTATTTAGGCCACAGCCGTGATTATTTTCAGGGGATACCTATGTCTTGTATCTAGGATACTATTTAGTAGATAAATTTCCCCTATTATGATATTGTAGTAAAATTTAAGATCATTAGCGTGTTAAATTCACAGGCGCCAAGAATGTCATAATTATTTGTGTTGACATTAATTAATTTATCAAATGATTTATTCAACATTTTGGTTATCTAAAGATATTTTCAGAGTAATAAAATATATTTGATTATACCATTTTAATCTCCGTACAAAATTAGGTACAAACAATGATGCACAAAATATCCTTAACACCAGGAAGAGTGGACAAAACATTACCTTGTACGTGTAATAAATCTGTCACTAGGAACGTATCAGAAATCTCCATCGATAGCGAGCCAATAAAAAGGCATCTAATTAATGATTGTTCAAACATAAAAAAGCCGCTACAACACTTCCGACAACAGTATTTATAGATCTCAGACCCGTTGGCAAACTTTGCGCCAAAACTTTAAAGTTGGCTTTTTGCCTTTATAAAAAACCGCACGCGTCTCAATTTATCTTTCTCAGTCCATCAATGAGATACTATTTACGATTTTTTGCAAATATCTCGTTATCTATTCGTATAAGCGTTTTCTGTAACGTCGTACGTTTTGTTGGCTACAAGTGTTTGTTGCTGTAGGTGGTGATAAATACATAAAGTCGTGATATAACAAAAAAAGAACATTCATAATTTGTTTGTACGGCACACCGACGCACCGCTATACAAGTCTTTTTGTGGTGGTTTATTAAGATTCTTGCGTCGTCGTCTGTAGAATACCGCGGAAAGACTTTTATGGTATGCCGGTTACATACTTAACGAACGAAAATAAAGACAAAGAGTCACAAAGATACTGCATTTCAACCCAACCGCTAAGAATTTCTTCACAGAAACTGAATATAAATTGTATGGATCACAACTTAATATCTTTATCGTAAAATTTATGACACCTACCAACGCGTAAAAGATTAAGGAACAAAGATTTGAGTTAACATATCATGTTATATAAACGGCAGTAATATAGTTCTCTTACCAATCTGCAGCGTGTCTAGGGCAATAAAGTCTTCGGAATTTTGTCATATTCCTAACCATCAGTAAAAGGTTTGAAGGACGCACTTTATACCGAGACTAATTAAGGAATGAGACATGACAAACTTGTTTCTAATCACTCCTATTAGAAAAGCACGCTTTAAGAGTCATTGTTGCAATTTCTCGCTCGATCCCTCGCGGGGTTCTGGCCTAGGTGGAGAGTACAGAGTTCCATCAGATTCTTTCCTTAAAGACGTCTTTGGCTTCCTCCAATCTCATTGTTTATCTTATGCATGCTCGCTGGTTACTGTGACTCTTGACTTGCCCTTCAGATGAGACACGGTTTATTTGGTCATAGTCAGATAGTCTACGTCTCCGCTGGTACTTACACCCTCCACTTCTGCCTTGTATTCTTTGATCATTCTTATTTCCGACCAATATTAAAAGTATAGTAACGTCAAAATAATAATAGCAGCCTATACTGCTCACTGCTGGGCAAATGCCTTCTCTCACAAATCGGAATGAAAGAGATAACGTCAAAATGCTGGCACGCAACTAAGCTCAAACAATGCACTTACCATGTAGATACTCCGTAACTTATGATAACCTTTTATCTCTTCGAATTCTTTATTATTAGGTGATCGTTATCCTTAAGAAAGCTCTTAAACTGTTAGAATCAACTAAAACTTTTTTATTTATTTTTATCCTCGTTCTCTGATCTTTCGTAATTTCTCTGCTTCTTAGAATTGTGGCTTCACTGATGTTTTAGGAAACGTGATATTCACAACATGTTTTATTTCCTACGTCGTTGTCAGAAGTCATCAATTACTATCTTAATTAGAGGAAACTTGATTTTTATTAATGCAGGTAGCTCTTAGCGCATAGTATCCTTGTTTCATATCTAATCGCAGACTTTACGAAATATAAATATTAGGAAATAAATTAACACCTGATGGTGGGGCTCTAAACGGGAGTGGCAGAGGTTTACCGTGTATACTTAGATATCGCCCACAGGTAATAAAATTAATCAAAATGATGATATGATTGTGGATGATATAACGTATTCTGTGTAGGTACAAAGGTTCGTGACTAAACAGAACTTAAGTAACTAACTTTACAAAGATTATTTATTTCTTACGAACACGGTTTTACCATTTACTTTGGTAAAGTAATTGTAGGGGAGAGTAGGGATATTGGAGCCATGTAAGGAGACATTGAAAAATGTTACTTCATGTTGTCTTTTTTTATTTTTTAGGCTAAAATCACTCAGTTATCCGTTTTTTAAAAACGCTAACTAAATTTGAAACAACCGATTCTTAGGTAAAGGAAATCACTTTTTTATAATATTCCTTTCGCTCGCATTACTCTACATATCGTGTAATAAGTACTAAAAACCTTCTATATGTGCAATAACAGCTATTACCTAATATACACAAGGTTAAATAATATTTTTTAAATCACAATGTAAACAAATTTTATTGTCTTGCAGCCGTTATTCAATTATAGTCACTATTAAAGTTATATCTGTCATTTTTTTCTTAACTTGCCGATTTTTATGCTTTTTTATGACCTTACTAGGTCATAAAAAATACAAAACACGTCACAAATACAAAACACGATCGCTTCACACACCTTCGAATAACTCTTACGCATGCAGGTTTCCTCACGATGTATTCCTTCCACTTCCTCCACGAAATACAGAGTTGCGTGCCTGGGT
This sequence comes from Phalera bucephala, assembly GCA_905147815.2. Taxonomy (NCBI): domain Eukaryota; kingdom Metazoa; phylum Arthropoda; class Insecta; order Lepidoptera; family Notodontidae; genus Phalera; species Phalera bucephala. The sequence continues at coordinate 21,097,743 of LR990612.1, forward strand.
GTAAACCCGAGACTCTGACTTTGCATTCCAACAATCTAACCACTGGGCTATTACTGCTTTAACAAAGATATCTAAGAATAATGGAACTAAAAGAGATCACTAGTAGTTGTCATAAGACCGCCTTTTTTACACTTGTAACACAAAACTTGTAAATTTTCATCATCATCAATCAGCCTGTATCTACCCACTACTGAGTGTAGGCCTCTCCTCTATTACGCCATTCGTTCCGGTCCTATACTAGCCTATTTCATAATTTTCCGGCCACCTTTACGATGTCATCACTCCATCTGGCTGATGGTCTGCCTCTAGGCCTTCGCCCTTTTTGGGCCACCACTCTGTTACAGCCTTGGTCCACCTGCTTTCATCCTGCCTTATCAAGTGTACTGCCCATCTCCACTTTAACCTCGTGATCCGTTTACTTTCGTCCGCCTTCGGATTTCTATGTTAGGTATTCGGTCGGCAAGGGAGATGCCTAACATGGCTCGCTCTATGGCTCTTTGTCCCACTCTGATTTTATATAGGCTGCCCTTTGTAAGCGACCAGGTTTCGGCACCATAAGTGAGGATGAGCAGGACACATTGATTGAATGACTTGGTTTTCAGACTCTGTGGGATTTCTGCGTCAAATATGCTGGCAAGTTTACCTTGGCAGCCCAACCTAGCTGAATATGTCTAGAGATCTCTTTTAGTAATAAATTCTGAGCCAAGAGATAAACAATGCCCAAGATAAATATATTCTTGTACTACTCCTATTTGGGAGTCACCTATTATGATGTTAGGTATTTGGGGTGGGCGATTTGTCATTATTTTCGTCATGGAGATGTTCATTCTGAGGCCAATCTTCAGAGATGCATTTTTGAATTCGGACAGCATAGTCTTGAGATCTTGTAAATTATAATTTTGTAATTTGATTTTCTTTTTTAACCGAGACCACAAAAAAGGATGAGGTTCCCAATTTGACTGTTTTTTATGTTTGTTACCTTATAACTCCGTCATATATGAAACGATTTGGAATAAAACTTTTTTGTCTGTGAGGGTATACTTCTCGTTTGGCCCTATTTAAATTTGAAGTAGAAATACTACCACACACCTCACAATTCACTCATTACCGAAAATCGTAAAATAAATAACTTTTCCAAAGAATGGGAAACCGACTCAAAAAATAAATGTTTGAAGTCGGTGCTAAGAAACCGACTACACCAAGCGACTGGCACCGACTTCAAATATTTATGTATATATGTGGTGGAACAAAAAGTATTATTGATTTATCTTTTAATGTATCTATATGTACAATGTTTAAAAGTTTAGCGCGTGTTAATAATAGTATACACCGTCACGCCTATATTCCCCAAGCAGGGGTTGCAGAGGTGTACTGAGTAAACCCACTTTTCGCCGACAATGTTAGGTCCCATGTAATAGGGGAGCCTATTGGCATATACTGGGCACAATTCTAGACTCCGGACTCAGACTCGAACTTTTTCGATAGAAAAACTACATTTTTCCGACCTAGGATTAGAACCCAGGACCTCGGGATCACAAAGCGATACGCTTTGCCATTTGATAAACGAGGCAGTTAATAATAGAGCGTAGGTATAAGCAGGCATTAAATTTATAAGCGTTCTAAATTATTATAATCGTATAAATCGGCCTACTAGTGTCTCATTCATATTCGTAATAGGCAACCACGCCCGCTTTCAACATGTTGTTTGGGAAGAATAGAGTCATATATTGTGATTCCACGCGCCTTTTTTGGCGTACACGTATGGTTAACTAATTTTATTGTAAAATCTTGGTAATATTCTTTATTTAAATAAGATATGAGTCACGGCCGTGTGACATCATTTACAGTTTTACTTAATGCCCACAAAATGTTAAAAAGTAGAAGAATTTATGATACTGCGATGAACTGTTGACCTGATACTAGGTACGTCGTTAATTAAGTAGTTTATTCAATCGAACGAACCAGTACATGAGTCACGTTATTTTCTTTTTATACACAAATTAAGTACTCAATGCCGGTGAGTCAAATGAAAAATCAGCTCCTCAGTTGCTTCCTTCCCTGTATAATTTTACCTTATATTCATGAGCAATTAAGACAAATTTTTTTTCATGAAAAAAACGATTGAGATATAAATATCTCACTAATCACGTCAAAATACAGTAGAACTTGCAAAAACGTTTTCATAATGTAAACATTAATTGACATGACAAGGCGTTGTGACGACAAAGAACAAGGCTAATAAGGGCTAAAAAATACAACAACAACCCAACAACACCTAATTGATTCAGAGTTGATTATAAAAAATATACACGTGTGATTATTAGCAATGCCACTCACCATTAGTGATATTATTTATGGTGATTATCGAAATATTATTTCTTACTGCGCAAAAAGTACTGCTAAAGGTTGCAATAACACTGATTTTAATAAACGTTCTTTATCCCCTGTACTTAATCAATTCATGTTCAAATTATATACCTCATACTATATTTATTGAAAAATTATTTTTAAAGAACTTTAAGACTAAAGGCCTATGCACACGACGTCTTTTTCCCATGCCGTCGCGTCGACGTGCGTTTGACGCTCCCAAAACGCAACAAAAAATATTAAGGCATATTAGGATTGCTACGAATGCTATGGCATTAGGCAAGTCCAGAGTCTCCATGACCGGCTAGCGTGTATAAGACGAACAATGAAAGTATAGGAATCCAGAGAATTCTGTAAAGAAACAAATTGTTGGAATCCTGTACTCTCTGCCTACCCAGTAAGGAATCTGGTGAGATGATATAGATAGATTAATAGAAAACATTGCTACACACGCATTGACATCACCACCTGTGTGGCTATGCAAACGTTCATGAATTGAGCCCTCCGTCAGTATCGCTAAAAACGCGCAGTTACATCGACAAACACGTGACAGCAAAGCGTTGGAATCACTGAGATAAGACATGTATATCAATGGTTGGAATCATAAAAGAAAGAAAGTACTTACTTTCTTAGTACGTATAAGGGATACTTTAGGCACATCAAAAGCGCATACGCATATTATTGCACTCGTGTGTCTGTATAGATACAGACACAAAAACTTTCAAATTTTACAGAGCAGAAAACGCGCTGTCGACGAACGTTTTATGCAACGCGCGTCAACAGCACGTGAAATTGTCGTCGTGTGCATATGCTAACATGCGTTTAGTTAGTTACTCGAATATGAGATAGGTCAGTGGTAGAATCCTACTAATATTATAATGGCGAAAGTTTTTGGGAAGGATTGTATAGTTTGTTTTACTTTTACGCAAAACCTACCGAACGGATGTTTATGAAGTTTTACAGTAATATAGCTAATATCAGAATAATGATTGCCTATAATAATTTATAAAGATACATAAGCAGACTAAGTTGCCATACTAAACTCAAATAGTACCGAGAATTATTAGCTTATGAAAAGTTTCGTTAATTTGTTTTTCAGTGTGATGGTATGTTTACACCTTAGTTACTTACTACACATGTATTATATGTAATTATATTTAATTGATTAATAAATAAAGTTTTTTCTTTTATTAGTCGACATAACACTTATAAACATTGTTAAAATATTGTGAAACTAATACAAGCTTGTACATTACAATAAGCTATTTTATGACTTCACCTGAAAATTAATGAGGCTATAAAAATGTATGTGATGTTATTTTGAGTCTCCTAAGTAATACTACAATATATAAATACGAATGACGGCTGATGTCACAAACAGACTACATAATATAAGCATAAGCAAATCACGTAGAGCTTATCCCTCTACAAGTTTGAGTTGAATAGAGTTAAGTAGAGTAGGAGGATACATTATAACTTTATATTAAAAACTATTACAAACAGACAAATCCGTATCGTCTTTTGCATGTACATAATATGTAAGCAAGCCTGCGGTAGGTACCGCCACTTCGACAGATGACTGGACAAGAAACATCGAAGGCTAACAAGGTGCTAAAGTATACGCTATTTCGAACAACACACATAAAAAATTAACGATCGAAAATTTTAAACTTGTCAAATGCAATGAAAAATATGGAAAATCTGATGAGTAAAGAATAATAATTTACAAATAATAATATTAAATCACTTATTTCAGGCAACTGCAGTTTCACAAAAATAATGATGTGCAACTTACAGGCCCATAAAATACATACCTTACAGACACTTATAAACTAAGACACATTTGTTGACGGCGACATGTAGCGCTGTGCAGGGGCGTCTCGTAATCTTCCACGAAATTTCCCGAAGAACCTCCTCCTCGGCCAGAACTCCTCGCTCATGAAGGTCTCCAGTTTGGTGGTGGCAACTCGCACAACAAAGGAATAGAGTAAGCGTCTACTTACGTATACAAAATCGAAACCTTGTATAGGTATAATAATCAGTGATTCATGTTATTATGTAAAACATAACACCTGGAAGACATATAATACAACTAAAAAATAGAGAAATCGTTGGTTTGCGATTATTAACTAAAGTATGGGATTGAGAAGACATTATTAAATCGATTCGGATGTTACCTATTAAGCATCGTATTACCTACACACAATAGTAATAAGCTCTATTCGTATTATTATGACCTGGTATCGGTTTTTAAATCAAATGTTTTTTTTCAAATTGTAACACCGTACTATTAAAATGTACATTTCTTTTATTATAAATGAATGCTCTATAAATTATAACGAACGATGAGTGTTGATCCATGAGAGTGAAGGAAGCCTGAAATGTCTGTAAGAAAAGAAACTCTTGGAATTCTGTACATCCTACGCCGCAAGGGATCTTGCGTAATATATAGATAAATGTTATTTCTTTTCACTTCTCTATCATTCAGTTTATTCAGAGTGAAAAAAAAATACACAAAGCTCGCATCTTTATCAAGCCTATTATATTACGATATCTCAACGATTACCACTATCAGCATCAGTTTAACATAAAATATGCTTAGTGATAATCATTTAATATATCAGAATATTTTCTATGATATCCTAAGTTCGAAAGTTCTTAAGTTTTCAACAATATTTTATATCAGGATTTAAATATTGGATAGTTAATTACCTACCTGAGTAGGTAGGTAATTAAAAAGCTGTATAATTGGAGAAAATAAACTTGTTATCAAAAGGTATTATCTTATTTAATCAAATATAATCGAGGAGAGGTCGAGAGGTGAAAGTCCATTTCCATCATAAAAGTTGATCACATTATAACTTAGATATAGTGTATCAATATATATATATTGTGGCTCATGAGGCGGCCGTAGCGCTCTAGGACCGTGATTTTCTTATCAAGGTTAAGCAACGTTTGTTACGGTCAGTCTGATAAGAATGATCGTTTGTGGCCTTACGACCTGATTGGACCTCTTACGCGGTCCCGATTACTCATTACACAAATTTAAATACCTTATTTATAGCCTTTAAGTGGCTTAAAAAGTTTCAATAACGGCTCGCTAAAAACCTACCTCCACCACTCTTGATGCGGTCAGTCTGAGATGGGCGACCGTTTGTGGTATTCGTCTCATATTTGATCATCACCTTGATTCAAAAAGAATTAAGCCATTGGTCCCAGCCACTACAAAATGTAGTTCCTCATTATGCCAAGTTGGAAGCCTTATATGTTTGACAAGTTCACACACCAGGTCGTCACAAACCTGCCACCGCCACTCCGCACTGACTCCTCATGGTGGAGTATGACCTATGCTCTGTCACCCCGATTTGTGAGAGAAACGCTTTGACCAATATTGGGACTGAAAAGGTTGATTTATTATTATTATTACATAAATTGTGCTTACGTTGTGACGCTCGCACGCTCACGCAAAGTGGAATAAAAAACCTTTTTGAAAACAAGCTTCTATAGAGAACAGAATGAAGATCTTCCTCAGTTAAAAGTTCCTATGGATGTATAGTGCTTGTCATTACCAATGCAACGAGCCTAAACGCGAGGGGATGATGTTGTGTAGTTGACATGTTTCTTTAACCACCTTCCGACTCTATCATCAGACCAGCTCCATGGTATATTATTATTGAAGCTTTGTCACTGAACTTACATACGTATGCCAAATTTCAGCTCAATCGAACACCCGCAAGTGCTTAAAGAATGGAGTTCAAAATTTGAACCGGAAAGACAGACATACGAAGAAAGTTAAATAAGGCTTATTATTAATCACAACTTCACAGTAATAATCTGAGTAATGAACTACTGAATAATCTTAGTGCTATGCATATCACAGATTTCATTATACCTATTCTGAAACTTAGTATAATATATATGTATTTCAAGTAGCTAGCAAGTGAAAAATGTTTGGACAAACATTGAAGAGTTTGTCATAACGCTGTTGCCACTCTGTCTGCAACCTCTGTGTGTAAATTTACATAAGTATCGTGGGCACAACGTGACTGTCCAATACATATTCAACACACTCGTAAATTTCCAACGACAAATAAAAAGGAGACGTGACGCTATGGCCACCTGACCATTATAACCTGAGATCATGAGATAAAATCGCCGACGAGATTTATTTCGCGCCGTCTCTACGATTAATCGAGAAATATTAATTAGCCACATTCAGGGGTCAACAATCTTTTTATTAACATTGCATGTGAATTAATGTAATTTAGTCGTGAAAGTTGACCATTGAAGCAAGTTCAACTTTATTAAATTGAATATTGTATAATAAATAAATATTCTTGTGGTTAAAAAAATTTTCTGATGGACAAGTTGTAAGTATAACAAAAGTATAACGCTGTTATCTATAATCAGTGAGCGAGTACTGGAATAACTATGAGATGGGAGGAGGCGAGAGAGGTTTTGAAAGAACCTGTTGGAAGTCTGTACTCTCTGTCTTTCCTGCAAGATTTCTGGAGTGATGATATAGACAGATAGAACTAAAACTCATTTGACTGGCTATTATATTCATATATGACTAATTCCAAATACAAAAAGCTCTTTTTGATATATAGTGACCATAATTAGCATTAATATACTTGCGTGTCTTTTATGATGTGTCAATTAAAAAACTTATACATAATTTAAATTATTATAGATAGATATATCATGTATAATACAAGACGGTGAGTTATTTAGTAGCGTTGATCAAAAGATGCACGTGCTTCGATAATTATTAATTAATGATCATTATTTTATTTCATTCCATTTAGTATTCTTATTTTGCTATCATGCGATGCACGTTTTTCATCTATATTAATAATATATTATAATTAAATTCAATTGTGGTCTGAACAACAACCACGAATGTTATTTTATTTATTTCTATCTTGTAGAGACGTCGTTAATGAATGTTAACAGAACGAATGACAGAAAACATGCTCATTCTATTATAAAGTGTCTACAGAATAGGAATAAAAACAAATCGCCCAGAGAATGTACCTACGACTAATATTTTATTTTGAAAATTTATATCTGTTTAACGGGTTCCTAAACCGCATCCTACATATTAACCACAGTTTTAGTTCTGATAATAAAAGTCCGGAAAAAAGATTATTAATTCTCAATGCTTACTGAAGTAAGCAAAAAATATGAAAAATTACAGTACATTAATAAAAATATTCCTAATATCAGTATTAATTAATTTTATAATAACATTAATATAGACAAATGTTATCGACCTGTTGTAGAAAATAGTCTGTGGCCTAGTGACTTTTGACCTCTATCATAAACAAATGTACAGATTTCTATTTCTTGAGCATATTTTTGCCTATAAACGAAGCTTAGAAATAAATTATGGCTATCTGATTTCAAACTAGATTTGTTTATAAGCAGTATTACATTAAAAAATAAGGGTGCGTGCAATGCATTTACTAAAATTTGGTTGGTTTTTATTTAGTTAGCAGTTAATTAAGAGGCTTGTAGCCAACGGCGGGTAATAATAATAGAGATAGCTAGATAGATAGAGGATTCTGATCAATCATCATTATTATATTTTGCAAGCAAATCCTTGGGCATACGATAGCGTAATAAAGCATAATAGAAAATTCTGGTATGTTGAAATATAGGTATACAATAGGTATTTGTAAACGTTTGTATTCAAAGTACGCAATCGACATCTTCAGAGTGACGAGACAGGTCTGAATCCTTTGTTTCGTGCATCACGTGCCACAGAACTGCATACCTTATTACCACACAATAGTAACTGAGAATTCCTGTGGAGTACTCACTTTTACTGGGTATTTTAATTTGTAAAACAGATTTTCCTGTTATTATCTTGTCATCACGTTTGTGATGTATAGGTGTTGCGACCCCACACAGACAGCCGCATACGCACGGATGATGGCGCGCGTGAGCAGCTCCCTATAATATTTTATTTGGAATTCTATCCAACTATTCAATTTGTTGGTAAATAAACCAGCAGAAATACAGTCCGTATATACAAGGTGTAACATAATAAACGCAAGACCTCAGACACCCCGATTAGAGAATTGCTTCCTAAATTCAAACGAAAGCCAAATTTTCAAATTTAAAGGTTTTTTACCCTTTTTTAAGCATGTTTACACACCAATAAACAATGAAACTTGTACGTGTATATATGCATTTTGAGAAATACGTTTAAGGAATGAATTTGAAATCTCTTTATTGCTATGAATCAAAAAGATTTAGTTTTTTATAGCGCACTGTAGGTGTAAAAGAATGATTTGCAAATTTGAAAAAAAAATTTAAGATACATTAAAAAGTGTTGGAATCAATTCAGTTACCGATTTAAAATAAACTACTTTCAGGTCTTGCGTTTATTATGTTACGCCTTTTATTTACGTTCCTAGGACCCTAACAATAGGCATCCGTTTCAGAAAGGTTCAGCGTAGAAATCAGCGATTATTTAGTTCGGTAGCCATCTTTTAAATGTTTACTTACACTGTATTTAATTAAATTGATACACGCAGCTGATTTTACATACATACATCCCATTTTACCTGTTATTGACCCCGATTAAATGGTCAGTTTTTCGGATCACTAATATCTAAATTGCGTCGAATTCATTTTAAGGAGACCATGCAACTAGGAAGAGATAATTATCGTCGCCAGAGTGGTCTGGAATCAAAGAACCTGTTGGAACTCTGTACCTTCTACCTGTCCCGCAGGGTAACTGGTGTGATGATATAGATAGATAGATTAATATCGGACCGATTGGTCGAGCGATTTATTAATCAAAAGAAGCAGGACTGACACTATTCTATTACCGAGTAACCAGTCAGATTTGTTGTAAAATACTATACCAAAAGACGTCCACTGCAGAGCATATACATAGGTATAATTATCAATTTCACATCATTGTCTGTCTAACACAAACACCGTCACGACTATATTCCCCAAGCAAGGGTGGCAGAGGTGTTCCGTGTATACCCACTTTTCGCCGAAGTTGTTAGGTCCCATGTAATAGGGGGCGAGCCTTTTGGAACGAGCATAATCCAGAGTCCGGACTGATACTAGGATTTATTCGATAAAAGAATACTTTGATATTTAATATAAGCATGTAACAAACACACGAAGAAAACAAATATAGTTTTTTTATAATAAAATATATAAAGGTCCCTTCTTTCCGTTCGTTTAATGCAGTCTCCGAATTTGTTAATAATTATTATCTGAGCATAATATGCAAGCTTGAACTTTTATTATAAACACAGTGCCATATTTTTACTCTAATTGGCATGTCAGAAACGAGTATTATATTAAACTGCGGTAATCGCAATATTTTCAAATTTATGATCATAGTAATGTGTTTGTGACAAAAAGACACATCTAAAATTAGTTATTCATTTGCAATATGCAATTTCTATAATTTATAGTGTTTTTGTAACCCTTCTATGTCAATTTTAACCTCTAGAATATTTTTGCTTATTAGTCTCAAGTTTCTTTTTCTGAATAAGTTTGAGTCGCTCAAATGTATTTCATTAATTTATTATATATATATATATATATATATATATATATATATATATATATATATATATATATATATATAAATGTGGCGAATGTTTTGTGGCCTGAGCTTAATTTAAAAAGATACGGGCAATTAATAAAATTATAAATATATATATATATATTTACGATTTTTATAATTTTATTAATTGCCCGTATCTTTTTAAATTAAGCTCAGGCCACAAAACATTCGCCACGCTTGGCGTGATAAATATATGCCAGCATGAATTAAAAGGATCCAAACAAAGTAACAGTATATTGACATGGACTGTTAGCCTCTATAGATATCATCACTGAACCAATTACTGCTTTACGAATTATTGAGGAAACAAAATGCCAAAATGCGTTAACAAACTGAAACGCCGGGTAAAATTATTGCTATATTTTAGTGTCATACTAGCTGTACCTGCAACTTTGTTAGCATAACTTTCAGACGTGTATTTCACATCCTTAAGGTCTCCCCACATAACCAACGCAGCGCAACGGGAGCGCGACGGTGGCGCGACTTGGGGAGTTGTAATGCACTGAAATGTACGTTAGACACCACACATCGCAGCCCCGCCCGGCGCGACGGCAAACGTCACAACCGAACGTAGCCGAGCGCTTCCGTCGCGCTCACGTCGCGCTCCGTCGGCTATTTGACCAAACGTTAAGCCTTTTTTTTGAGATAAAAGGTACCCTATGTCCTTGTCATGGGTAATCTGTTTAGCGGTTTTGACGTGAAAAGGTAACAAACAAACAGACAGAATTACTTTCGAATTTATATCGTGGCTTTCATCTAAATAAAAAGTCACTTATGCCTATTTTATAACTTTCTCAGGCATTTATTTAGGTCTGCCACTAAACCAGTGACGATCCTTGTACAATCATTATTAATCACTATCTTATTACCCTTATTATACTAACTCAATACCCACTTATTAGGTTTTATTTTTTTCAATAACTTGTAACTATTTCATTTTTTGGAATTCATTTTGTCATTTTAATATATATTATTTCCATTTTATTTTATAAAACTATACGTTAAGTTACTATACCTTTTATTGTATCATTTAGTTTGTTTTTTATTTTGATTACCTATACGGTAAAACTTATTAAGAATGTTGTATACACCTATTTTGTATATTTGAAGGATTCAGTGGTACCTACTTTGGTTTTTGACGCTAATGCGCAAAGCGATATCGCTAAAAGCGTCATAGCACATAGGCTCCGGTTTAAAACTTTAATACTACCCACTTACACCCTCTAATAATGACGTCATGCCTCACTTGACTTGATTCAAGAGAAATTAGTTAGACAGTTCAGCTGCTACGGCACACACGCATCTGAGCGGCCTATGGTTTAATTATTTTAATATATTAAGGACATGTCCTAGAAATAGAGAAACACGGAAGGTACGATGGCTTTAAAGATTGTGCGTATAAAGTTTAATTCGGTAAACAGGCTTATATTTACACCAAAATGATTAGTTACGGCAGTAAGTACATAAATAATGAATTAAATAAAAATATGAATTATTGAGCAAATTGAGTCGGTTAAGTCAAGAGTCTCCGTAACCGGCGAGCGTGTATGAGACGAACTATAAGAATAGAGGAAGCCAGAGAGTTATATAAGGAAAGAACCTGTTGGAACTCTGTACTCTCTGCCGCAAGAGATCTGGCGTGATGATATAGATATATTATTAAAATATTCTACCCACAACACACTCGAACAGGATTTCTGGAGCCATCGTGGAATAAAATTGGTACCCTAGAAAGTAAGTCAAAAGCTCAGTCTAAAGCTTAGTACCGAACTACTGAAATCTGCGCTTGTAGCTACTTCTCGCGCCATGTTAAGCGCTCTTTTAACAAGTCGCTACTTTGCCATACTCATTCAATACCAAAATAATCCTCTTTTTGACAGCTATACCTAAGCAGTTATCTTCACATGATGTGAAGGTCACTCGTGCTAACATAGAAAAAAATATTAACGATGCCATTCAATTTATATGCTTATAGATACAACCGCTTACGCTAAATGTTTTAGTCGGTATAATGAGTTTATAGTACATGCGAGAGTAATTTCGACTGTAACATTATTAGGGCAATTAAGCTGTACCGATTGGCTTAATTCAAATTTTTCATAAATAAGACAAGTTTTAACAGGTCATTTGAGACTTCTGATGTCATCGACCTTACGACCATCTTCATTCGTTTAATAAAATATTATGAAAAAATCTCATTATGAATACGAAACATTATTAGAGATTAATTTAATTGAAATAAGGTATAACACATCTAAGAGCTTAACACAAACAGTTTGACGTTAGCGTAACGTTATCGATTTAATATGCCATCCTTGTCACACCACTAATTTGCAAAATACAATTATATGTGACAGCATGTTTTCGTTTTCGATAACGTTACGATAACGACAATATGGTTTGATCTATAAAAACCATACATTTTTACTACTTAATTAATACCACTAATAAAAACCAGGTTTCCGAGATCACAAGTGAAGAAATGGAATAATTTTACAACTAACATAAAATAATCCTAACATAAAAATGAGATCATTAATTAACTTATCGCTAAATACAATAGCCATTTAAACGTGATCGATAAAATCAGAATTTAAATTATCTACTTTTGAACACACACTGGTCGGTGAAAGACCTTCTAAATTATCAAAATCTGTTAATTTATGACTTTGTGACAGTTCTCCTAACGGTACTAATCGTGAGCGAAAGATTTGTTCCGAATGATTTCTGTAAGCAAGTGTATCATTATTACCGGTTTTCCTATAAATTTGACTTGAGGATTATACACATGTGCGAATGCACGAAAGGCGTGCGACACGCGCGTATTATGTATGTGTCTGTAAGTAAAGAAGCGCACCAAACAATTATAGTAAGTGCACACATGCAGCGCAATTACCAGAGTTGTGCACACGCCCTAACAAACATCAATAGACCTATTATTCATCCTGCTATGATAGGTTATTATCTTTGATTGAATTTTAAGAAAACTTCACCTTTGAATAATATCCTTTAATAATACCTAGATAATATAGCATTGATAGCCTAGTGGTTAGACCGTTGGACTGCAAAGTCCGAGGTCTCGGGTTCAAACCCAGGCACACACCTCTGTCTTTTCGTAAGCATGTGCTTACAAAAAAAAACGATCACTCGCTTTAACGGTTAAGGAAAACATCGTGAGGAAACCTGCATGCCTAAGAGATTCTCGAAGGTGTGTGAAGCTCGCCAACCCGCACTGGGCCAGCGTGGTGGACTATGGCATACACCCTCTCAGTTTGAGAAGAGGCCTGTACCTAACAGTGGGACACTTTCTTAATAGGGCTAAAAAAATATTTTTTATTTTTAAACGTGGCCCTACACTAGGAACTATTCCTGTATCGTGGTGCGTTTACAAATATGAAAATTCGCATACACGAATACCCAGACCGGAACAAATAATTGTGGATCACACAAAGATTTGTCCCGTCCGGGCATCGAACCCGCGACTATTAGACACAGTGGGCGGAGCGGCTTAAGCTCTTAACCACTGCGCTAAATCATCCGTCAAATTATTAATACCTAGATAAGTATTAAGAGCCTTGGTGACTTTTTTAAGGAAACCTTAGGTCCCGCGGAACCCACTTTCGGAATCGCTGGTCTAATGCATACGGTAGCTACGTATAATTAAGTCGTAGTCCAGTTATTAGGTGACCGGTTTACAACACTTGACTTCTAAGCCATAAGCCAGTTCAACACGAGTTAGAAACTGGCACGAGAACTCTTGAGTTCTGAGATGACGTTAGATAGTAGCCGGTCATAAAACCGGTCCCATTAAAAACCCATATAGGATTGACTTGCAAAGCTTTCGTTGACATAACATGGGAATAAAACAAAGATAGATGGAGATAATATAAGTAGAGATTAAGAATTATAGACTTGCCTTTGAATGGCAGTTGCTTCCATTACCGGTCAGAGGGTTAAGCAAACACCATTTGACGTAATGTCGAGAAAACGTGCTGCTATGTTCATCTTTATTTATGGCCGGTTTCAATATTCAACTCAAGAATAAATTTGCGTACTATCAGTAGAATTTTGATAGATTTTCCATACAAAATGTGTCAAAAAAAAACCGGCCGTCAGTAAATTTGTAATGTGAAAGGGATGGCATCTCAACTCCATAGCATCACGCTAACTTCAATTTGTTTGTGCTAAGCCCTCAGTTGTCTGCTATAGGTATATCTAAGAGAAGGAAGGAAAAGGACGTAAAAGAACATACTTAAAGAAATAATTTTGTCGCTACAGTTATGAACTACTACCGCTACAGTACTGAAAGATTGTTCACCAATCTTTCAGTAACTTTAGGAATAGTCTGATTAATTATTTTAGTATCTAAATTCATAAATCATTATTTTGTAGTAATTTAATTATTATTTTATCTATGTCTTATGTATCACTCTTATTTTATTTAAATTTTTAATTTAATTATACCTATTTTCTTCCAATGTAATTATGTTTTTATTATTATTTAATAACTGGACATGCCAATCGTAAATCAAGGAATATTGTGTACATCTATAATTGATATTCATATAAGATTATAATATTGTTAAATGCTATTTGTAAATGTGACATTTTTTTCCATAAAAAACGTGGCCCTACACTCGGATTTATTCCTGTGTCGTGGATGCGTTTACAAACATGAAAATTCACATACACAAATACCCAGACCGGAACAGATAATTGTGGATCACACAAGGATTTGTCTCGTGCGGCAATTGAACCCACGACTATTAGACACAGTGGGCGGAGCGGCTTAAGCTCTTAACCACTGCGCTAAACCGTCCGTCACATATGAATATTGTTGATGTGCCTAATATAAATAAATATTTCTCAAGACAATATTTCTGCTTCGTTGGTATAGTAGAATATATTGGGTATCGATCACAAGATCCTGGGCTTGGACCTGACAAAGTCTAGTTCTTTAATCAGAAAATAGGAAATTTGATTCTGGAATTGTGCCCAGTGCAATGGTAATAGACTCCCCCCTTATTTCAGAGGGGCCTACCATAGTCGGCAATAAGCGGGTGTAGATTTTTTTTTTATACGTAGGCCCACACTAGGGTTTATTCCTGTGTCGTGGGTGCGTTTACAAACATGAAAATTCACATACACAAATACCCAGACCGGAACAAATAATTGTGGATCACACAAAGATTTGTCCCGTGCGGGACTCAAACCCGCGACTATTAGACGCAGTGGGCAGAGCGGCTTAAGCTCTTAACCACTACGCTAAAACGTCCGTCACCTGGTGCCTACACCTCTGCTACGTCCACTTGGGGAACATACGCGTCACTAAAATGAAATCTTAGAAAAAATAACTTCCTTTTGTACCTAAATTAGCATATAGCTTCTTATTCCTCGAGAATTGGCATTTCTTTGGAATATAACGAATAATATTCAGGAAATGTTAACATGATTTTTTTTTCACTAGTTAAGCCACTGTTTCTCACCGCAGCGAAATAATGTCAAATCATACAAGTTTTTTTAATCGTACATGTAGTTGTCAGGGAGGCCCCAAATGTGAAGACATCAGTATATAACAGGTTATTAGGTATCTTTCTATCAAATAAAAATCAACTCGGAATGAAATATCCATTTCAAATTATAATAATATTAGCCCTGTTAAAAAACCTGTCTCACCGTTAGGCCCGGGGATTCCTCACAGACTAAGAGGGTTTAGGCAATAGCTATATGCTGGTCCAGAGCGGGTTGAGGAACTTCACACACCTCTTCATGCAGGTTTCCTCACGATGTTTTCCTTCGCCGTTAAAGCAAGTGATAATTAAATTTTTAATACGCACATGCTTTCGAAATGCAGAGGTGCGTGCCTGAAACCGAGATTTCGGACTTCGCAGTCCTACGGTATAACCACTAGACTATCACTGCTTTTTAATAAGCTAGGGATAAATAGGTATTAAGAAAATCTAATAAAAGTAATTTTTCCAAGAGTTACAAGTTAGGTACTTTAACTTAATTCGCAATACAAGCCTCTTTAGAAAAAACGCATAAGTTATAATACCTATTTTTATTACAACTTGTTTTGATTTATGCATGACTTACCCATAAAGAAGATTATCTGAATCTTAAGATAAATAAGAGGCTTAATAATTCATGTGCATAATCTGTTCTGTCAATAGGGATAAAAATACGATTGTTTATACTTTGAAACACCCATAATACATGTATGGCTATCAGATAATTACAATAATGTACCCTCGGAATAAATTTATAGATGATTTTAAATAATTCAGATCAACATTCAAAATACATTCGTCTTATAAATATTGATGACAAAATTGATATACCCTTGTTGACATATTGACATATATTTACAATGCAAACGCGATCTACTTAAAGTGAAGTAGTTTAGTAGGGCGTGGCAATCGTCCAATAAAACTGAAAAACTGGAATCGTATGAGCTAATCTCTTCTGATTTCAGTTCTGAAAAATTGGCATAATATTTGCCACTTATTTTTCCATTACTCCGGATAAATCGAACAAAATCCTACCTATAATTATAAATTTTAAAGTTTGTATATTTCAATGTTTGTTATTCAATCACGCAAAAACGGCTAAACGAATTTGGCACACATGCAGTTAAATAATAGGTATGTATTCCAGGTAATAACCTGGTAACACATAGGATACTTTTTATCCCGAAAAAATGTAAGGTAAGTCAAGAGTCTCCGTAACCGGCGAGCGTGTATGAGACGAACTATGAGAGTCGAGGAAGCCAGAGAGGTATGTAAGGAAAGAACCTGTTGGAACTCTGTACTCTCTGCCTACCCCGCAAGGGATCTGGCGTGAGGTTATAGATAGATAGATAGAAAATGTAAGGTTCCTGTCTAAAGTCAACGCGGGTGAAGTCACGGGCAGAAACTAGCCCACAATATCATGCTTATTTAATCACAGATTAAATAAGCATTTAATCAAAGATATCACTGACAATCTCTCAATTATATATATCTATCTATATCATTAGGCCAGATCCCTTGCTGGGTAGGCAGAGAGTACAAAGTTTCAACAGGTTCTTACTTTAAAAATAATATTAGCCCTGTTAAGAAACTGTCCCACCGTTCGGCACGGGCCTTCTCTTTCTTCTTCTCTTAGGGTTTAGACCATAGTCCACCACGCTGGCCCAGTGCGGGTTGGCGAACTTCACACACTTTCGAGAAACTCTTAGGCATGCAGGTTTCCTCGCGATGTTTTCCTTCACCGTTAAAGCAAGTTATAGTTAATTTTTAATACGCACATGCTTTCGAAAAGACTGAGAAGCGCGCCTGGGTTTGAAACCGAGACCTCTGACTTTGCAGTCCAACGGTCTAGTCACTTGGCTTTCACTGCTCTTTTTGTTTACTTTATTTAACTTATTTTAAATAATATTATTGTTGATCATGTGTTTTATATGAATTTAATATTGACATGAGAAAATAACAAGAATGAATTACGTAAGTACGATTAAAATTAACCCTATCGCAACTGTTTACGAAACACAAGTTACGGAGGCGGTCAAAATGAATTCAGAAGGAAAAGAGTTCCAAAATTTTAAAAATCGTCTTTTTTATCTACATTTATATTAGTACAATACTACTAATATAATAGTAAAAAATAAATACTTAGTTTTATGCCTTAATCCCCGGACGTTAACTCCACAATAACAAAAAGTATACTATAAGAGCAGTGATAGCAATGGTCTACCATTGGACTGCAAATTCAGAGGTCTCGGGTTTTAACCAGGC
This sequence comes from Phalera bucephala, assembly GCA_905147815.2. Classification (NCBI taxonomy): domain Eukaryota; kingdom Metazoa; phylum Arthropoda; class Insecta; order Lepidoptera; family Notodontidae; genus Phalera; species Phalera bucephala. Next base: position 21,115,488 of record LR990612.1, read on the forward strand.
ACGCACCTCAATCATTTCGAAGGCATGTGCGTTTTAAAAATTACCTATCACTTGCTGTAACGGTGAAGGAAAACATCGTGAGAAAACCTGCATGCTTAAGAGTTTCTCGAAGGCGTGTGAGTTCACCGACCCGCAATGGGCCAGCGTGGTTGACTATGGCTACTGAAAGACAGTGTTATTATTGTGACAGATTGTGAAAAGCTTACTATAGTCTGTCGGTTTAAGTACTTAACTAAAATTGACTTTAAATGTCACATTATTTCTTTTTAAAAAACGTAAGCCCTAAGTAGGAATTAATACTGTGACGCCTATATTCCCCAAGCGGGGCTGGCAGAGGTGTACTGAGTACACCCACGATTCGCCGACGATGTTACGGACGATATACCGGGTACAATTCCAGACTCCGGACTCGTACTGGGAAGTTTTCCTTAGAAAATCTACACTTGTCCGACCTAGGATTTGAACCCAGGACCTCGTGATCACAAAGCGATGCGCTTTGCCACTAGACCACCAAGGCAGTTAGAACTATAGTTAGTGTTTAAACAGGTTTTATTGTTTACCTTTAGCTAAATATATTAACTAAAAGACTATAGTTAAATATTTGGTCTAGCACTTAAATAGTCAGTAATAAGGACTCTTAAAAGTAACTTTACAAAATCATTGAATATTCAAAACAAGATATAGTGCAGTAAAAAATACACTAAGAAAAATATTACTATGTCACATAAACTGTTAATGATTATGAGAAATTCAATGTTGACTGCTAACTCCGTCAACAAGACATTTCTATTCAGTGTCAAATGCGCACTTACAAGTCCTCGTACTCAATCTAAAAAATATTTAAACAACATTTGCGTACTTGAGACCACGAAATTTTATCCGGTTCTAAATAATTGACGTAGATAACACGGTTAAGTACATAAACATTTCTTCAGTTTGAAGAATATATTTTCCTTCTCTTACACGTCAATGTTTCTTAGAACGCGATCAACATCGTACCATAGAAGGAAGGGTAAATCAGTTTAGGGAATTCACTATATCTAGATGAGCGATCAGTTGTGATAAAAAATACAGACCTCTTGCACACAACTTTACGATTTAAAATTGACCTCATGTACATATATTTATAAATATATTTCGAATGGAGTAAACAAAAAAAGGAACACTTATGTAATCGAACCGTTCACATTTATCAAAAAACACGGTCTGTTGAAATTGTAAAGTACCTACTCATTGAAACTTTCGATGGATTTTGATACAAATACATACAATGGACATCTATGAAATAAAAATATTTGTGCTGATTTTATAGCGGTTTATTTTTAGTTCCATTTATTTTCACTGGAAGGACTCCTTCTCGTGACCGTGGGTGCTGTCAACCATCAAAACGTCGTAGTTGGGAACATAAAACCAAAAATAAACTATGATTAAATTAGTTTAACTTCCATCTATCACTATCAACACGCCAGATCTTTTGCGGGGTAGGCAGAGAAGAGAGTTCCAACAGGTTCTTTTCTTTTAGGGAGTTTATCATGGATAGTTGACGATAGCGGAACGCTATCTCGTTGGTATGCCATCCTTTTCACACTACGAATTGACTAAATGAAGATAAACGTGACAGCTCGCTTACTTGACAACATTACGATCAATTACGATAACGTCACTTGGTTATTGTTAGGGCCACATTTTTATTTCCTGTATACATTATATTGAACTTTTCGATGTATCTTGGTACAGATACATAAATGTAACATTTAGTTTACTTTTTTTAGAGAAACCGATAGGTCGTAGAACGCACTCCCAAATGCCAAATCCGCAAGAAGTTCAACATCCCAATTATACAAGGTACGATGAAGAAGCGTTAGTGAAATATCAAATGAACCACTTAATATAAGCAGTAAGAGGACGACCATAACTAGTAAAGTAATTACGTTTGATACCTCACTTCCTGGCCGTTATAGTATCATAAATTATAAATTTATAATCACATAAAATCTTTTAATGGCTAATTAGAAGCCGGGAAGGCGGCACTGGGACAGCACTTGTCGACAACATAATATGATCAAACATCATAATTAAGTGAAGTTGCTGTAAACTTGTCTTTAATCATATTCTCCTGATACTGGGACCTTATTCGGTGTGACCAATTTAATACGTAACCACGTTACGATGACGCCGAGGAATAATGTTTTAATGGTCATCATCATCGTATGGCGATAAATTTTTAATAATGCAACATATTGCCATGACAAGTGTCAGCTGATGCAGCCCCTAGAATCCGCTGCTTAATTTCCCAGTAGAGCAGACCTCCACGATGTGCTGGATAGTCTGCACTGAGTCTCCACAGTCACAGTAAGGAGATTTATTTGTGACCCACCTGTGCAGATGATAATTGCACATTGCGATTCCGGTTCTGATTCGGTTAATGGAAGACCACACCAGCCATTGTTCTTTGAAGCCCTGTACTACAGTCAAAGGGTCGGCTATGCTGATGTAACCTTTTGTTGTTGTTTCAGAAGTCTCTGAGCGGGGATGTTGTTGAGGGTTTTTCTGATTGGCATCTCATAGGGGCAGTCTGAAACCACTTCCACCATTGACTGGCTGCTGACTGTTCCCTCTTGAGCTCCATTTAATGGTATTTTAGCGGCATACAGAATACTGATAGTAACTTCTCGAAACTTCTTGAATTCTACGTGCTACTTTGTGATATGCTACATTGACTCCATATTTCTAAGTGTGAAAGGAAAGGGCACTGTTGTTGTCGTTACAATTCATAAAAACATGGTGTTCGGATTAACTTTTCTGAAACTTTTAGCCCCACTTGCACGGACCACAAACGGGTTAGCTTTACATGTTGAATAACTCGGGATAACTTACAACGTGAAGTTAAAGGCAAAATAACGTTATAACCTCGAGTTAGTAAATAGGTAACGCTAACCCTAGCTCGTGCAAGTGAGCCTTAGGTACTTAAATTTTAAGAGGTAAATGTGCTTATTTTCAATAATTATAATATTTATAATAATGATAGTCCGGTTAGGTAGGTTCAGGTAGTCCGGGTAGGTAGGTCCAACGTTGAGAGAGGTCAATCGATGAATCCAACTCGGCTGGGCAGCGTTCGGGAAACTGCGCAACATCTTCTCATCCAAAATACCTCAGTGCCTCAAGACTAAAACACAAGATGATCTTGTAAAAATCGCAGGACGTCGTTGGATGCAGGTGGCATCGGACCGGTTACGCTGGAAGGCGATTGGGGAGGCCTATGTTCAGCAGTGGGCAAGTGTAGGCCGAGATATATATAATAATAATATTAGCCCCGTTAAGAAACTGTCCCATCGTTGGGCACGGGCCTTTCAAACTGAGACGGTTTAGGCCATAGTCCACCACGCTGGCCCAGTGCAGGTTGGCGTACTTCACATACCTTTGAGAAACTCTCAGGCATGTGGATTACCTCAAGATGTTTTTCTTTACCGTTAAAGCAAGTGATATTAATTTTAATACGCACATGCTTTCGAAAAGATAGAGGTGCGTGCCTGGGTTTGAAACCGAGACCTCTGACATTGCAGTCCAACGGTCTAACAACTAGGCTTAATTTTAGTGGTTATACCGTTGGACTACAATATCAGAGGTAACACTCTTTGCTAATTATATGCCATCACTGCTATCAATTATTATAATGAAAATTAAATATAATTAGCAAAGAGTTTTAGAACAGTAGCAACTTAATTTGTAAAAAATTAATCTGCTTTCTCATAAGTTACATTCCTCTATAAACTTCACTAGTAATAATTCAGATGTAATAACTTATCACAAAAAATAAATGGTGAACCAAGTTTATCAATAAACGGAACCAGAAGAATTAACTTTATCATACAGCTTAGCATGAATAGTCAAATTGCATATAAAATTTTCTTCATTAGGATTCTCTTTGGCTGACGTAATAGCATTTTTTTTATAATATACCTATTACGTCAATAATATATTTTAATAGCAGTCTATCTGTATAAAATGATGATATATAAATGCGCGTAGAATATTTTAATAATAGAGAACAGAAAAAATTACCCCTGAAATTGACTCATAAACCAACACATAATAAGAAAATTGCCGGAAAATTGGCTGACTAATAGTCATTGGCAGAGATCCCTAACATTCTAGGCTACATTTCGCTATCGAACATTGTAATTTTGACCTTCAACTCTTTGACGACTATCGTGAACCGACACAACTTTGTTGGAATAGTCCTAGAGCCAGAAGACTATACGGAATCATTATTCTACTAATATTATAAATGTACAAGTATGTACGTTCCGATGTTTGGATGTTTGTTGCTCACACTTGACACATTGGGCACACAGATACTTTATTACCTCGATTAACACTTAAGATATCCTTTCCATCACTTTTAACCCCGGAAAAATGTTCGGTTCCTGTTTAAAGTAACGTTGACGTAGTCGCTAGCGGAAGATAATCTGAGATAAAGTGAAGTGGGAAGACTTAATAAAATAAAGCCATCCAATGAGAAAATGCACCCAGCGTTCTTACCACTATTTCATGAGTACAATATATGTATGAACAAGGTTCTTCTTTTTTGATGAAATTAAGTACGTTTTGGTTTTGTGAATATTCTTATTTATGAATAAATAACAAACATATAATTTGTTAGTTTACACTACCTCAGAACTAGTTTAAACAAGAATTACAAATCATCCTATTTTATCATTTAAAATAGTTTCCCTTACAACGATCTCTAATGTCTTAGGCGTAACGAAACTGATCTAGGTAGTTATTGTTGTGTTTTGAAAGCATCGTAAATTTACTACACTCAAAAAAGTTTGCAAACTTTTATGATTGCCTCAACATTGTCTCAACAAAATGCTGCCCTTGCTCTGACGGACGATTTAGCGCACTGGTTAAGAGCTTAAGCCGCTCCGCCCACTGTGCCTAATAATCGCAGGTTCGATTCTCGCACGGGATGAATCTTTGTGTGATCCACAATTATTTGTTCCGGTATTTATGTATGTAATTTTTTATGTTTGTAAACGCACTCACGACAACGGAATAAATCCTAGTGCGGGGCTAAGTTTTTAATAAAAAAAATTCAATACTCAACTTTTTACATTGACGTAAAATCATGTAATAACGCGTGTCAAAAGGCCCCTGGCTCCTACACTATTCATTGTACTAGATTACAAGTCACACCGGTTTGTGATATCGAACCATATCTCACCGATATTCAGACACCATTACCATATTAATTGTCAGCACTTAAGAATCTTGTCATTACGTAACAAGCAGCAAATACGAAATTATTGGCACGAAAAGGCTTAAGTGTTACATAATAATAACATTCAGACATAAAATATTCTGTAACTATCTTATTAACAAGAATTTTAAATTAATAATACCATTTAAAACTGTCTTGTCTGTAATTTACTGTATAAGTATATACGTGTAACCTGAATGGATGATGGAATATAAATAAATTAATTTCACTCAATTTATTTTCGCAGCTTACTCATATTTTGTGGCGTTGGATTTTTTATCTAATATGTCATAAATATTAAATAATTCAGCTTTTAATAGTGAGTCATCCCTTATATTATTGCTGGCAGCATCAGACACACGTCACATAAAAGATAGTCAGGAATGAGCGGAACACTACCAGTATGACAATGCGAGAGGCTGAATAAAGAGCGATAAGCTGTTTGATATTATTTTACGGTATCTACTTTCTTCTTCCTCTTTCCCTCTGTTTTTTCTCCCTACCTGATTTTAGGAGACCCGGCTATATGTTTTTGAACAGTTTATTCAATGAAAACAGCTTCTAACAAACTATAACAGTGGGGGGACGCCGAAAAGGTCTCTAAGGAAAGAACCCTCTGGAAATCAGTACTCTCTGCCTACCCTGCAAGGGCACTAGCGTAATGATATATATATATATAACCTGCTGGTAGATGTTTTTAATAATATCTTAGATACTTGTAGCTTAAAACGATCAATGAGACTACACCACCGGTGCAAATGCTCCAAAGAATCGGTTAGGGCCTTGTCATGTCTTTGTCATCTGAATGTAAGTTTAAGGAAGATTTTTGGCTTTGGCTTGCCTTGATTGATGCCCTGCCTTTCTTGACATACTAGAAACCCTTAAAGCTTTGTGTTGCAAGGGTGGAAGAAGGCATAATGCTGCAAGTACCAAAGAAAAAAAAGGAAAGGGCCTCCCAATACTAATACGGATGATAGCGGTTACGACGATCGTTTTGGGGGCCATATAATAAGCGTTGACTGAGCGCCATAAATAAAATTATCACTTACTATGGTTGGCATCACTTCCCTTTGGATAACGCAGATTCTATGCATCGAAACATTGCTCTATTGCAAGATTTACGTTTTTTAATATTCAGCAAGTAACTTACACACTACGGGTAAACCTATAAGTAATCCGAGTAAAATCCATTAATTCCAGTGAGATACAAATAATATAACACCCACTTTTACTTACTTATTAATTAAAATCCTTTATAATTAATCGTACTAGGGAGGACTGTTCCAGTGTCTCCTCATACCTACCTAAAGTTTCACGCAGACGCGGCGACGCCGATCGACAGACTAGTAATACAAGTCACTACAACATACCAGCCTTCACAACTCCACACTCAATCACACCGGGCAACATCTGCAAAATCATATAACTAGATATTATAAAACAGCGCAGTCGCGGGTTTGATTCCCGCACGGGACAAATCTTTGTGTGATCCACAATTATTTGTTCCGGACTGGATATTTGTGTATGTGAATTTTCATGTTTGTAAACACACCCACGACACAGGAATAAATCCTAAAGTGGGGCTACGTTTTTAAAAAAAAAAGAGAGCGAAAGAGAGCGAAAGTCCCCCCGCCGCGTCTGTATGTCTGTCTCAACGCGATAAACTTAATAACTACCGTACTAAGAAGGAAGCCTGAGAAGAAGAAGGAAGAGGAGGTATGCAAGGAAAAAACCTGTTCGAACTCTGTACTCCCGTGCCTACCCAGCAAGGGATCTGGCGTGATGATATAGATAGATAGAACCACCGTACGGATTTTCATACGGTTTTCACCAATGGACGGAGTGCAGAAGATGCAGGAGTATACAAGCTTGATTGTGAATGTGGTCTCTCTTATAAAGGACAAACAAAAAAGACCGCTAAAAACTCGGGTTAAAGAACACATAGCTGACCTAAAACACCGTCGCTCAAAAAAGTCTGCAGTCTGCGAACATGTCTTTGACCGCACCCGCCATAACATCAGATTTGATAGACCACAAATCCTCGTGAAAGAACACCGATTCTTACCAAGGATGGTTCGCGAGGCTATTGAAGTTAAAAAACATCCGAATTTCAATAGAAATGATGACTGGGTGCTTCCATCAACTTGGGATCCGGTTAGTAATGTAATCAAATCCAGAACCAAGCATAACACTGCAAGACCTCAAGACACCGTGAGGTCATTCTGCGTAGATCGGACCAACAAAAATAATTAAGAAGTTTGAGAGTACCCCGGAACAACTATGCCTTTTGGACGTCTAACACCTCTGTCCTTTCCGTGACCATGGGTGCTGCAAAGCACTCAAAACGTCGGGAACTTAAAAATAAACTGCGATAAAATCCGAAAAATAGTTTTATTTCAGTTGTAATATTCGCGTAAATCTAAGAACTCAGTAAATGGACGGAGTGATTCAAGAGGGAGGTTTATGTGTAATTAACCCTTGCGACTCCGGGGCGGGTTTCTGCTTGAAAATAAATAATAAACACCGTCACGCCTATGTTCCCCAAGCAGTACACCCACTTTTCGCCGACTATGTAAGTTCTCATGTAATAAAGAGCGAGCTTATTGCGTAACCGGGCACAATTTTAGACTCGACAATGACGTTGGGATTTCTCGATATAAAAATTACATTTGTCCGACGAAGGATTTAAATTGCTACTTAAGTAACACCTAAAAATAAAATATAACAATTTGCATGCAGGTGTATCAATATATGCAAAAGAATAACACACACCAATTTTATTTAATGGCAAAATATTTTATACCCCAACTTCTTTAAAATGTTATGATGCAAATATTATTTTAATTGGTCCATCATTTAAAATGTAACTGTATATTTATTAGTTCTTCTTAATGAATAAAGGCACGGCTGTCGGAAAATGAGATACTCGAACATTTATCAATGTCACGTCTTCCTAAATTATTAATATGATAATATCAATAAATATCATTATAATATTATCATTGTTAATTTTTAATGAAATAACTAATAATTCATTAATTGATCGACATCGCCTATGTTAGGTATAATCAATTGATTATTTGAATGGTTGTTGTTTTATTCCTTATGACCACCATTGACTTTAATTAAGCTGTGCGGCCGTGACGGGGTCGTTTATATTCGTTAAGCCTCGTGTTGACACAGGGTAATGTGGGGTAAAACACTAAATAAAATATAATTGTTCCGACTGCCGTGTCAGTAAACGGTTTAAGGGCGAAAAGCTTATACAAATACATACAACTTTCACGATCGTAATGAGGGTCAGGATTTTTGATTATGAAACCGGAATACATTCGGTAGGTTTTTTTTTAATTGTACCATTAAATGGCACTATGATTCAAGACGAGGAGAGGAGAGGAGAAGACATATTGTCTTCTTCGATTAGGCCTAATTTAGTATAGCTATAATAAAGAATTCGTCATTATTTTCTGGAATAAAAATTGGTACCAGATAATATGCCTATTGTTAAATAACGAAAAAGTTAGGAACGTATTCTAAAATATGTAATCATATGATCGTCGTTTAAAAATATCTATGTCGTATTCCGTAACAGCAATTAACATCCGTAAATTTAACTTTAAAACGTAGCAGCCTAGTTTAAGACTCAACTATAATAAATTCGTCCAATACTTTTGTCAAGTTGTTAATTATTTTTTTTCTATAAATCATTATAATTGGTAGCCGTCCCACGATTTATTACATTCAATTATCATTATCATATACAAATATAATCGAACCAATATTTTATCATTAACGCAGTAGAAACTAGACTGAAAGTATCAAGTGTAATTAATCAGTCTATAAACTTTCACAGGTTTAGATAAGAAGCCAATCTCTAATAAGTAAACACTATCAATTAATGCTTGAATGGTCAACAAAGTAATTTGTCTTCATTTTAAGTGAGATAGCATCATCGCAGGCCTCAGACTTCAAACCAGGAAGATGCGTTTTATATACATATATGCAACCTACACCATACTGTCCGGATACGGATTGTAAACATCACACCTTCGAAACCTTGTGTTTTGAAAAAACATTCTACGTCATACCAGTCAAAACTACAAAGCTAGTCTACAATCCGGCATCTACAGGCTGTTGAATTCTCGTGGAATTTATGAAATACGAAATAGGCAGAATCCGTAATTAATCTACATTACATAAAACTAAATCGTCGAAATAAAAAAGAAAGAATTTTTATTTGTCACAGCATAAGAGACACGATATTTAATAGATAAAAACATTCTATAACAAATTGCTCAGGAATCTAAAAATTAACATTACCAGTATCAATTAATAATAAACAATAAATATATCTCGGAAAATTAAATGTTAAATACCTTATTAATAAAAAAAAAATTATAAAAATGCAGTAATAGTGGTGGTGGTTAGACCGTTGGACTGCAAAGTTAAAGGTCTCGGGTTCAAACCCAGGCACGCACCTCTGTCTTTTCGAAAGCATGCATGTGCGTATTAAAAATTAATTATCACTTGCTTTAACGGTGAAGGAAAACATCGTGAGGAAACCTGCATGCCTAAGAGTTTCTCGAAGGTGTGTGAAGTTCGCCAACCCGCACTGGGCCAGCGTGGTGGACTATGGCCTAAACCCTCTCCGTTTGAGAGGAGGCCCGTGCCCAACAGTGGGACAGTTTCTTAACAGGGCTAATATATATATATATATATATATATATATATATATATATATATATATATATATATATATATATATATATATTATACCTTATTAGTGTGCATTTGTCAAGTGTTCAAGTGTGTGAAGTGAAGTGAAATGAAGAATCGTTCTTTGGGTGAGGAGGTCGTCCTGCAGTGAACAACGTTCGGGTGTACAATACTCGTAATCGCATAAGCATCCAGCTTTTATCTGCGACCTTTACTAGGTCAGATTGTTCCCGGACTTCCAAAAGTGCATTGCCACCACTTTCATGAATTATATTTTTAACAAGTTTCTGCCCGCAACTACGTCCGCGTTGACTTTAGACAGGAAACTTACATTTTTCCGGGTTTAAAAGTTCTTTGTGTCGATCCAGGTAATAAACTAGCTGTATACCAAATTTTACACATCCATTCAGCCGTTTTTACGTGATTGAGAAACAAAAATCTAAACATCTAAACATACATTTGTAAAAAAGAAATTAAAAAAAAAAATTAAAAAAAAAAAAAACCTCTACTGAAGTACCGCTACAAACAAATACCAAGCACTGTAACAATAAGCTAATAAGTAAAAATAAGCGGCATGTACCATACAAGTGCATATAAAAGCAAATACTAACAACACATAAATTACACAAAAAAAGGTGCGGGACAAACCGGGCCCGCAGTGACTAATTATAAATAGCAAAAAAAAAACAAAAAAAAACATACATTTGTAACATTAGTAGGATTCCAACGATATCCAAGAAAATTACGTTTTAGTAGCCATTTCTCATACTATTCGTCAATCATCTCTTTATGATAATCGTCAGTTCTACTTGTAGATTTTTACTTTAAAGAATATTATCGTTATTTTTTTGGCTTGGTGCTTGTTTTGATAAATACATAAACTACATAGGTTATAAAAATATTTCTCCAAGAAGATTGCTCATAATCATTGATGATTGTTGTTTCATAAAAAAGGAAAATTCTGGCTGGCCATACTTGAAAACTTATTCATCGATCTCGTGAGAAAGAGAATATACTGCCGTAAATGTCGCGACAACTAATGTATGAAAGAATAATTTTTCGGCAACATTTGGTTTTTCAAATTTGGAAACAACCCACTAGGTCATGGGTAGGCCCCCAGGAGATAGCCGGTCATTATAGTGCTATTTGGGGGACCCCTTTCTCCAACAGTGAATATTTATCAGCTGATGATGATAAGAATGTAGCGAACCCTATACATCGCTACACAGTAGCGACTACCTACCAATAGATGGTGCTGACGATTCGCCACACGTGTCTAGAACGCGATATTAGAGTGCGCACGACGTGTAACATATATACAAGCCCCCGACAACAACTCTTGGGGAGAGTGGCAGGTCCCCGCCAGATACAACACCCGTCTGGCTGGAAGATCTTCCCTTTGACAAATTTCTGTCACAACGTTTCTGCCAAAAGAATAATTAACAACGACCATGACCGTTCATAGACGAATACATTATTCATAATTAAATCTACAAGCGTTACGGTCAGAACGCGTTACGGTCAGATATGCGTAATACTACTCACTTATTCAATAGCAACCTTATAAATCAGGAAATACACAATAAATATTTTAATTAATTACTCACGCTTCACTATAAGCAGGTAACTGTTCCTTTTAGAATTCATAAATGCAACAAAACCGCATCAAAATGATACATTCAAATAATGTAGAGACTACATGGGAACACTGTTATCTGACCTTACCTACATACTGATTCTAATAATAAGTACATGAATCATAATTTATAATTTATCATACAGGAGGTTTATAGTTAATCAAACTGCTGGTTCGGTGGGGAATAACTAATTATAGAATTACGGCTTTAGTTTTACCGTGCGGGTTTAATAATAGACACTAAATTTTCATAATATGCAATCAAATTTCTAAGATAATATAAAGATTTAATAGATACCTATACTTCTTTATTTCACGGATCTTGTAAAAACTCGGGATAATTTCTGTGCGTTCAAGCGTTTTGCTATACCTATTACTAATCAAGCATGAGGCTCACAAATAATGCCCTGTAGAGATTTTTTCGTATCCTTGGTGCTCTACAACTGGGCTTATCCTAGTTCTAGTCTCCTTCTCTATGGCTGATGTGCCAATTTTTTGTGACTCCCACTTTCTTCTTCTTCTTTAAGTTATAGCTTTACACTAATTTTAAGCGTATTTTGCCAGTGTCCAGTGAGATAAGTAATCGTGTTTGTTTAAATTAATTCGACTCCCCGATGAACTTGATTAAAACGATGATAATGAAATTAATGAAGTACCCCACTCTGAATAGTAAAGCGGTGGATACTTTACATACTACCAATTGCGACGGCCGTTGAGGGACGTCGAAAAGGCACGTTTTATCACTTTGTTACAATTACCTTCACTCATGCACATATAAGAACACATAATGGTTAATTAACCAACATTGCACATTATTATTCGAAATAACACAAGTTTTGAAAATTAAAACAAATTAACAACTTCACTCTACGACTTACCGCCAAAAAAAAAAAACCAACTCCCGCTTTTCAGAGGAGGCTAATCAAATTTTATTTTTCCTACTCCTCCTGTTTTTCTTTCTAATTAAATTTGTTGCAGCTTCGAAGACAATTAAAGCGCTTCCCGGGACACCCCAAGGTCAAACATAAGTGTCATCTAAAGAGTTCATTGTGGATCCTGGCTTACAGGATGACAGTCACAATGGTGTACATGTGTGGCGGGTTTGTCCCAATAAAAAAAAGATCTATCTATCTATAACCTCACGCCAGATCCCTTGCGGGGTAGGCAGAGAGTACAGAGTTCCAACAGGTTCTTTCCTTACATACCTCCCTGGCTTCCTCGACTCTCATAGTTCGTCTCATACACGCTCGCCGGTTACGGAGACTCTTGACTTTTCCATCAGATAAGACTCGGTTTATTTGGTCGTGGTAAGATAGTCTAGGTCTTCCCCGGTACCTGCATCCTTCCACTTTCACATTGTATATCTGTTTTGTCATTCTAAAATTTAAATTCATTTCATTGTAAAAAAAAGATAGCTATACTTTACCTCTACCAATCCACACTAGGCCCACGAGGTTAAGTATGGCCTAACTCTCTCGCCTCAATTTGTGAGAAAAGGCCTTTGCCCAGCAATATAGGTTCATTTATTTACCTATCTCAGTATTGTTGATATAAGGACAGTCTTGCTTAACAGTATCAAATAATTATATGTCTATAAAACTAACTATAAAAATCTGTTTATTACTAGTATTACTTTACACGCCTATGCATAGAATACCTGCCAACAAAGCGACAGACATTAAGTAATAATTGGTTTTATACCATAACTCGTGGTGGGTAACTAATCTGCTATTGTGATTGTAATTAATTACCGACCGTTAGTTAAAACACATAGGCTATGTCTAGATTATAACAAAACTATATTTATGATACTTGAAAGTTCATAAAAATGTTTAAGAGACTATGACCTTAAAAATTTTAAGATTTAAAAATATTTATAGCTATTATGCGCGAAAATATAAATTATTCATAGGGTATAATACTCTTAAAGGACCGGTTTTTAAAATAAATTAAGGTAAATCATGCTTAGGTTAGCATGATTTTCCTTTCACCAAACCTTAAAGTGAAAAACTCGGAGATGCTATTTTGGAAAGTTTTATTCTATTCCATTTATGACACCTTTACTTAGCATCATCGATAAACTTGTCTTATTTGTACATTATAATACAAAGAATTGTTTAAGCGGAAGTATCTACACACAGAGCGAATCTTTCTTTTAATTTAAATCTATATTTTACACACAGAAACTGTTACAAAATAAATACAATAATAAAAGAAGCATAGCAAGCAATAAAAGCAGTGATAGCCTAGTGGTTAGACCATTGGACTGCAAAGTCAAAGGTCTCGGGTTCAAACCCAAGCACGCACCTCTGTCTTTTCGAAAGCATGTGCGCACTAAAAATTTATTATCACTTGCTTTAACGGTGAAGGAAAACATCGTGAGAAAACCTGCATGCCTTAGAGTTTCTCAAAGGTGTGTGAAGTTCGCCAACCCGCACTAGGCCAGCGTGGTGGCCTATAAACCCTCTTAGTTTGAGAGGAGGCCCGTGCCCAACAGTGGGACAGTTTCTTAACAGGGCTAATATTATTAATAAAAGAAAATGAACAAAGGCGAACTTAACTCAAAATTGAGTTCACTGACAGCAAACCTTTGAGTGACAGAGAGACAAAACATTAAAATAAGGATAGAAATGAGTGAACAACAGGAACAAAAACAACACATTCAAGGTTTTCACTTTTAGGCGACACAATGGTAATCACTGCAGTAGAAGCTACGCCGACCTTATTTTTTTAATTCATTAAAAGGTAAACTTATTCATTCAGTAGAAACGCGCGCACGCTGTATATCAGCCATGATGAATACGAACAGTAACGGTGACAGTAAAAGTTAAGGTCAACATTTGGTCAAAAGTTCAATATGTCGAATATCCATCGGTGTAAAGTGATACGGGGCATTATTAATCATTGTAGTGTATTCATTAAATCGTTTAGCATCACGCAAAATAACATGTTATTGATTATTAATGAAACTTTATTAGAATTATTGCCTATTAATATTGCGTTAAAAGAGAAAGTATATTGGACTTGTTATAAGGTAATAATTTCTAAGTATGAAAATAGAATCCTAATTATTTGAAACGAGAATTAATTGTTGTTTAAATGTAATTAATAAGCAAACAAAAATATAGTAAAAAAGATAACAATTTAAGTGTTTGTTTTACGTTTAACGTAGGGTTCCCTATGGGGGCGCGTGAATATTTTTGAAAATAACAGCCGTGGTAAAGATTATATGCCATTATTTTATTGAGTGATTTGATAAGCAGAGATTTTGAATATAACACTGAATGCTGACCAATTCAACATTATTTGCTGGCCACGCAGCCATTTGACTAAATTGCATTATAATTTAAAGCAGAAGGAATCTTATATTTTCGACACTTATGAGCTGCTTCCTAAATGTTATTATCATGATATTTATCTACCAATACACTTCGGGAGCCGAAGCTACTTGCATTCTTAGGAGGTGTTTTTGATTGCCTATACGTGGACTCCAAGCTGTGTTCAACGAGCAACACCTTTACTGGTATGCTACAGCCGTGGCTGGTCACCGTCCGCCGAGTAAAGTTATGCCGCCAATCGACTCATTCGTGTTCCAGCATGTTGCCCGGAATTGGCATACTAGGCGGCGGTCTAGCCCGATTATACTGATTCGAAAGTTAATCTTACTGCCACAACCTATTTCAGAGTGCATAGGCTATACTACGAGTACTTAGCAATAATATAGACGTATAAAGTCAACGACTTACATCTTCGGCCCCAGATAGGATCAGCGATCAATCACTAACCAGTACTGAATAAAAAAAAAACATTCAAAAAACATAATATGACTTAGTATTTACCTCTAGCGGTTCGAAGTTAATTTATTAAAATGAATAGGGATAATATGTATGTAATGGCAATGAGCATGAATAATTATATAAATACAGATAATTGACAGCAACGTACCGCGTTTTCCTTGGTACTCTTAAAAAAATCTGTAATTGTTGCGTATTTAATTTCAAAAACTTTAAACCGTGTTAATGATTGTTCATTTAATCGCCTTTCTGAATTTAATTTGTAATATAGATCTCATCAATATTTTTTAAAGTATTAAGTGCAGAGAGTTACACAGAAAATATGCTTATTACAGTTCCAAAGTTTTTTTATGTTTATGATTTGCACCAAATTTCGATTATTTTCTAAGCGGACGCTTTATATTCGAGGGACTGAATTTCACATAGTGATTATATGTTCTTCGGAAATTCTATAGAAAGGAAACAGATCGTTTTTACAGCGCTTTTATTTTTAGTAAGGGTTTTAAGGAAAACATAAACTTGTTCTTTTATTATGAATTACTGTGACCTCCTTTCTTTCCTGCATCCATGACCGGCATCCGCATATCGGTCATGAATTCCGTATATTGTGAAAAAATATACTCAAGACAGACTTACGTTCGGTATAAGTACCAGTATGAATACTGGCACAAAAGGCCCTGGTTGCATCTGAATGTGCGATAAATATTACAGTTTGCATTGTGACACTTAAATGTCTACATTTCAAAATGGATTATAGAGGGCTTAGCACGAGCAGACTGACGTTAAAATAACGTTTTCGAGAAAGTAATGCCACCACGTTCATCTTCATTATATCAACTCGTTAGCGTAACGATTATATCAATTAGAGGGCTTAACACGAAAAGACTGACGTTAACATAACGCTATCGAGAAAGCCTGCTGTCAAATTTTCTTCATTCCATAAGTTCGCAGTGTGAAAAGAATGGTATATCAACTATCGCTAACGTCAATTTGTCCGTGCTAAGTCCTTAATGCTCAAAACGTCTCGGACTATTCCAGAACATGATTTCATGTTCTTTGTTCCAGAATATTCTATCGACGCATGCTGCAGAGAAGATAAAAACAAGTATATAGACGGAATATGTCTTGACATCGAAACCCACTCCCTTAAATACCAGACCACTGATCTCTTCAAGAAGGTTCGCCAACTGACCAATCAATTTAAACCTAAAGCATAAGCAATTGAAGATGCTAATGGCCGACCTTTGCATCAGCTTGATGAAATTGCTGAAAGATGGCGTTCCTTCTGCGAAGAATTGTACAAAGACCCGGGAAAGAACACATCGGACAGTGCTTTCATTGGGAATACACCAGACGGGAACCGGACATTCTTCGTTCTGAGATCGTAGCGGCGGTGATCTCCCTCGAAAATAAGAAAGCGCCAGGTCCTGATTCAATAACAGCCGAAATCCTGAAGGCCTTGGGAGACAATGGCATCAACTCTTTGCATGCTATCTGCAATAAAGTATGGGCTGATGGTGAATGGCCTAGGGATTGGACAAAGTCCATAATCCTCCCGTTACACAAGAAAGGATCAACGAAGCAATGTGACAATTACCGCACTATAGCACTCATATCACACGCAAGTAAGATTCTGCTACATATACTTAATAACCGCCTTCGACATTACCTGGACCGCCAGATTCCACAGGAGCAGGCAGGTTTTGTGAAGGGCAAAGGAACGCGGGGGCAAATCTTAAATGTGAGGCAGCTAGTCGAGAAAGCCCGTGAAAATAACGTACCATTTATTATGTGCTTCGTACCAAACCATCTTACGTCACTGCTTCTATCCTTATACCAAAAAAGTCAAGGAGTCGTAAAAATTGATGAAATATCATCCCGACCCTTCTGCTTTGGCAAAGGTGTTCGCCAGGGTTGCATCCTATCCCCTATCTTATTCAACGCCTACGGAGAGTATATCATGCGGCACACGTTTGGAGACTGGTATGGAGGCGCACGGATTGGCGGAGTAAAGATCACAAACCTCCGATACGCCGACGACACGACGTTGTTTGCTGCAAGTGAAGCTGATATGTCCTTGCTTCTGAATAGGATGGAGGTGGTTAGCAATGGCTTGGGCCTCTCCATTAATAGGTCGAAGACCAAAATTATGGTGGTGGACCGCGCTAACAAAATGAACTTCACTGGTGTACTGGACTTACAGACTGTCGATAATTTTGTTTACCTTGGATCCACCATCAGCAATGACGGCACCTGCGAAGTCGAAGTGCGAAGACGCATCGGAATAGCCAAAGGTGCTATGACTCGGCTTCAAAAGATCAGACGAATCTGCCTTAAAACAAAAATCAGGCTAGTGCGGACCCTTGTCTTTTCTATCTTTCTCTATGGAGCTGAGACATGGACCCTTAAAACAGCAGACCAGGGGCGTATTGACGCATTTGAAATGTGGTGCTGGAGGAGAATGTTAAGGATACCTTGGACGGCTCATCGAACTAACGTATCGATACTGAAACAGCTACGAGTCACGACAAGACTCTCTACCATCTGTCTCAAGCGTATCCTGGAGTTTTTTGGCCACATTGCTAGAAAAGACGGTGACAACTTGGAGAGGCTCATGGTCACTGGGAAGGTCGATGGACGAAGACCTCGAGGCCGCATCCCAACGCGTTGGTCTGACCAGATTCGCACCACTCTGGACACTACAGTCCACAACGCGCTGCATGCCGCCGAGGACAGGGGACAATGGAGAAACGTCACAAGTGCAAGACTCCTGGGAGGTGGAGGCCACGACCCTCAGACATGAGGAATACGACTCGAGGAGGAGGTTCCAGAATATTGATTTTATGTTTATTTATTTATTTAGGTCAGCCAACAATTGTTTACAGAAGTACATTTAAAGCATTATGATTATATAAGTAAGCACATTATTAAGTGTATCAATTTCTTACAGGCTAACACCGCATGCACAAAAATATGATTGACTTACTAAATATTAACTATACTAAATACACTGCTAATCCAAAAATATGTTCGGTATTAGTATATCAAACACATTTCTAGACCAGTAGTGTGTTATGTTAACAAAATTCTAGGTAGCAGAACAGATTCATCATTTTGTATCTGGATTTTGAAAAATTACGGCTTCTTTCTACTTATTTATATGTAGAGCAATTAATAACAGTAAGAGTTTGTAAACTTTGTTAAAATTATCCTAGTGCACATCTACTAGATGGTGGCATCTGTTTATGTATGTAATAAGTACTATTTGTAGAGCTATTAGTAAGAAGGTTACGTGTATTTACATACGTGCCCACATTAATATAAATAATAGTGTAAACTATAATGATTGGCACTTCAAGGATTTCCGAGTTTTAAATTGCTTGTATCATAAATTAAGTGATTTAACGCCATTAACCACTGCTTAATGTTTCTTAGGCGCGTGTGTATCCAATAAAACACATTTTAATGTTATCTAAGGATATTTAATTAAAAATTAAAGAAACTCGGAAAATGTCTAAGAGTACTATCCTACACTGTACATCGATTATATTCTGTTAGTCTTAGGAGTTTTAATTCATACGACACGCGGGTCAAAGGGCTCATAATAATTATAAGACACCCTGAATTTGTCTTATAATGACTGACACAACATATAGCTATGCTCGGCGTTTCTCTACGCGATCGAATCAGGAATGAGGAGATTCGTAGAAGAACCAAGGTCACCGACATAGCCCTCAGGATTAGCATGCTGAAGTGGCAATGGGCTGGCCACATAGCGCGAAGATTGGACGGGCGTTGGGGCAGAAAGATTCTAGAGTGGAGACCACGTATTGGCAAGCGCAGCGTAGGACGACCGCCTGCCAGATGGACCGACGATCTTGTGAAAATCGCAGGAAGTCGTTGGATGCAGGTGGCATCGGACCGGTTACGCTGGAAAGCGATTGGGGAGGCCTATGTTCAGCAGTGGACAAGTATAGGCTGAAATGATGATGATGATGATGACTATCCTTAGTACCGAAGGCACTTAATACTAATTAAAATTTCACCAAATATTCTGCAAAAGCAGTTTCTTTAGAAGATAAAACAATAGCGTCAAACTGATATATATCATCACGCTAGATCCCTTGCGGGGTAGGCAGACCGTACAGAGTTCCAACAGGTTCCTTCCTCACATACCTCACTGGCGTCCTCCACTCTCATAGTTTGTCTCATACACGCGCGCCGGTTACGGAGACTCTTGACTTGTCCTTCAGATAAGACTCAGTCTATTTGGTTGTGGTGCGATAGTCTAGGTCTTCCCCAGTACCCACATCCTTCCACTTTCGCATTGTATATCTGTTTTGTCATTCTTTCTTCTGACATTCTTTCTATATGCCCGAACCAACGGAGCATACCCTTTCTCATCTTTACATCGATACTATCTTTCATACCAACTCGATTTCTTACTACGCTGTTGCGAATACGGTCGGTCAGCTTTGCTCCGCATATTTTTCGCAGAGCTCGCATTTCTACCGTATTTATTCTACTTTCATTCTTCTTCTTACTGACCCAGCTCTCGCTACCATACAACAGCGTTGGGACAAGAACTCCGTTATGTATGGCCAACTGCGCCTTTTGGCTTAAGTGCCGGCTCCTAAGTAGCTTCCCCATCGCACCAATTACTCTGTTCCCTGCACTCACTGTTCTCTCTATGTCAGCGGCGCATTTCCGATCCTTACTGAAGGCCCATCCAAGATATACAAAACTCTTTCACTTGCTCCAGCACATCGTTACCAACCACAATACTTTTTAGTGGTGAGAAATAAATTATATTCTGTTAGTCTTAGGAGTTTTAATTCATACGACACGCGGGTCAAAGGGCTCATAATAATTATAAGACACCCTGAATTTGTCTTATAATGACTGACACAACATATAGGTACTAGCCCCCTTTATTACTTATTAAACGAATTGTATTCAATTTGGCGGAATAATTTCATTTTAAAAAGACTTTATAAGAACAAGCTTTTATGTCCCCAGGTTAGGTGCAATTTTAAACGGCATAAAAATAATAAATTTTTAAAAAAAATTGTGACTATGTTATGGCCCGATGAGGAGCTCCTTCATCTGGAGACATTCCTGGGCAATGAATCAGGTCATACTTATCATAAAAATTCATTATCATCGAAAGGGAACCAACATTCGACGAACGATTTAGCGCAGTGATTAAGAGGTTAAGCCGCTCCGCCCAATGTGTCTATAGTCGCGGGTTCGATTCCCGCACGGGACAAATCTTTGTGTGACCCGCAATTATTTGTTTCGGTCTGGGTATTTGTGTATGTAAATTTTCATGTTTGTAAACGCACCCACGACACAGGAATAAATCCTAGAGCGGGACTATGAATTAAAAAAATTACATGTCGAATGTCAACTCTGTAGGATAAGGGGATATGGTTCTTATACATCTGACAAGATTTGACCTAAACCATCTAATAAAATTATAAGCTATATAAAACTTGTAAAAATAGAACATATTCTCGAATAGAAACATGTGGGCTATATAGGTACGGTATATGACGGACGATTTAGCGCAGTGGTTAAGAGCTTAAGCCGCTCCGCTCACTGTGTCTGATAGTCGCGGGTTCGATTCCCGCACGGGACAAGTCTCTGTGTGATCCACAATTATTTGTTTCGGTCTGGGTATTTGCGTATGTAAATTTTCATGTATGTAAACGCATCCACGACACAGGTATAAATCCTAGAGTGGGGCTACGTTTTTTTTTTTAAAAAGAAAATTAAAAATGTAAATATGGTAGCTTATGTGAAATATGGTAATTGAAGCTTTTTTTTTAAAAGCAGATTATTCGTTTGTATAGTACTAAACTAGAAAAAAAATCATTCAACGACATTTGTATTAATCTCAAATTTAAATATTTTCCTAACATGAGTAGTAACACTTAATCACCACATCATTAATTATATGAAAAAGTCGTTACAACGTATGAACATACACCGTCTCTAAATGATGACTAAAACAGGTATGTAAATAAATATGGAACGGGTAATTACTTACAATATCAACGAAAAAAAATACAAACTCTTCTATCTCTATCTATATCATCACGCCAGCTCCCTCGCGGGGTAGGCAGAGAGTACAGAGTTCCAACAGGTTCTTTCCTTACATACCTCTCTGGCTTCCTCCACTCTCATAGTTCGTCTCATACAAACTCTTGATGTAATATAATATAATAATATTAGCCCTGTTAAGAAACTGTCCCATTGTTGGGCACGGGCCTCCTCTCAGACTGAGAGAGTTTAGGCCATAGTTCACCACGCTGGCCCAGAGAGGGTTGACGAACTTCACACACCTCCGAGAAACTCTTAGGCATGCAGGTTTCCTCACAATGTTTTCCTTCACTGTTAAAGCAAGTTATAGTTAATTTTTAATACGCAAATGTTTTTGAAAAGACAGAGGTCACGCACCTGGGTATGTACCCGAGACCTCTGACTTTGCAGTCCAACGGTCTAACCACCAGGCTATCACTGCTGTAATTACTAGTAACTTACAATATCAACAAAAAAAAATACAAACTCTTGATATACAGAATGTTAATATTGTATAGGCGAAGGTTGTATAAATAAAATTTCACAGAAAAATTAATTAACGAACGGGTAAAAATTTCAAGCTCTTGCTTTACGGTTTCATATTGTTTCTCATAACAATGTCGTATAAATAATACGGTCCTTTTAAGGTTTAGTTTCTTTCCATCCGAGGTAGAGAACCCCAACAACCTCAGAGTTGATTAATAAAGTGCAAACGTTCTTGTTATATATTATGTGTCATTTGGAAACATTATTAATACACTAAAACTAAAACGTGTTTGAAATCAACACGTGTCTGAGGTAGGTATTATATTTTTAATAAGAAAAGAACTGCACAGCTATACATTTTTAATGATATATTAAATTGTCTCTAAACAGCTGTTGTTAATAGGTTTAAAATATTATTACTTATGTTGATTTATTTGACAAGTTAGAGAAATGTTGTCGGTATACCTAGGGCATTCAACCACCATTATAGATATCCATAAATTGGTTTCTAGCAGTAGTTTCAGAAAACTCTACCTATATAGATCAACACGCCAGAACCCTTGCGGGATAAGCAGAGAGTACACAGTTCCAACAGGTTCTTAACCACTGTTTAATGTGTGTCTTTAAGGACTCTCATCAGTATCAGTCCGGAGTTTGGTATTGTGTTTAGTATAATGCAGATGCAACATGCAGAATCAGAATCAGAATATTTTTTATTCATTTAAACCATTACAGTATTTGTGAATCGTCAGAAAAGTAACAAAGACTCTACCACCACTTCGGAATGTCATTCCTGTGGAGAAGAAGGGCATTAACTCCATGGTTACTCTTTTTAAATAGTATTTTTACTTTTTTTTCCATCTACATTTTGTTATGGGATATGGGAGAACAATATAGGCTGGTCTAATAGACGGGTCTAAGTTAAATTTAACAAATTATACTATTCATGTGAATGGCTACATGGTTCCCTCATTTGCAGAGAAAGAAATGAGAAAAAAAAGATAAATTTTACTAAATTAATAAAAGGAAGCGAGGGTATATTAAATAATAATAGCTGAAAAAGTTATCCATATTTAATCAAGTGGAGCTGGAACAGTCCCTATCCTATATTTTTCGTATATTTTTGTCTTTTAAATAATCATCTAGCGTATAATAAGCACGCCCCCTCGCGGCTCACTCTCTATTACATAGGGCCTAACATCGTCAGTAAAAAGTGGGTATACAGAGTTCACCTTTGACACCGCACAGTCGTGATGGTTTATATATTTTTTTTTATTCCTTTGACCCTAAACCGCCACTATTCTTAAGAGGAAATAAAATATCAACAATTTGGATACATACCATTATTTGTCGGACAGTCAATTATTTTATGATTTTTGATGGCTTATTATTAATAGGTAGTCAAAACTTTTGAATAATAAAAACCGTTTGATAAGTATCATTTTAATAATAAGCACCTAATCAGGAAGATCAATAAACTGTATTATTTATTCATTGATATCAAGTTACTTGCTATTGACAACGAGTGTTTCGTAATTACACGGATACTCATTAAGCTAACCTGTTCAACAGATATAGGTGTCTGTTACTTTATATACTTTTAATATCCATAGAATCAAAACAAACAAAATATAAACATGATAATACAAAAAATAATTTTAGGTATTACATGTAACCACAGGTGGTCATACATATACTACAAAAACATAAATGTTTAGCTTGTTAGATAACTATATATATATATATATATATATATATATATATATATATATATGTTTAGCATGTATATAGTTTCAGTCTCTAGTTGAAAACCCAAAATTTTGGTAAAATATATAACCACGTGACGGACGATTTAGCGCAGTGGTTAAGAGCTTAAGCCGCTCCGCCCACTGTGTCTAATAAATAGTTGCGGGTTCGATTCCCGTACGGGACAAATCTTTGTGTGATTCACAATTATTTGTTCCGTTCTGGGTATTTATATGTGAATTTTCATGTTTGTAAACGCACCCACGATACAGGAATAAATCCTAGTGTGGGGCTACGGTTAAAAAAAAAATGAATATGTTTAATTAACATATAACATGTGGTCACTGATAAACTATTTGTAGCTTGTTACAATACAAATGTTTTTATACAAAAACATTTGTATCTTTTGCACATATTTAATCCCCCCCAAAACAATTTCATGTAAAATGTTGCCAAGACGAGACCAGACCGCACGGCCAAAAAGTGATCATATCTCATGTAGAGCCAAGCTTCTAACTCTACACGCCCTAACATTAAAAACTCTACACCTTAGTCAAAATATGTGGTTTAGCCGTTTCTTTAGTACAAGAACTATTGTATAACAGAAAAGTAATAAACAGTAATAAATTCAATATATATAAATATATATATAATTGAATATATATAATATATGAATCCATGTGGCGGTAGCGGACGTTTTTTGAACCCTCATAAACTCATCATCATCATCATCATCAGCCTATAGCAGTCCACTGCTGGACATAGGCCTCTCCAAGTGCACGCCACTGGGTACGATCCTCGGCTACTCGCATCCAGTTTCTGCCAGCCGCCCTACGAAGGTCATCGCTCCACCTAGCCTGAGGGCGTCCTGCATTACGTTTGCCAGTCCGCGGTCTCCGCGGACGTAATTTCCCAAATGCCGCCCAGCCCAGCCGTATTCTTCTGTTGACCTCTTTCTCGAAGTTGTTTTTCCCCAACTGCAGAGTTTGCCCAAGGTAAACATATTCTTGAACAACCTCGATAATAGCGCCATGTATTGCAACAGGTTCCGGTACTACATGTCGGTTAAACATTACCTTGGTCTTGTGCAAGAAGAATCGGCTAGGCTGGTCAGGATCTGTTGTAAATCCTGCAACGTTTCGGCCATAATGACGATGTCGTCTGCAAATCTCAAGTGTGAGATATGACTGCCATTTATGTTTATGCCATGACGTTCCCAGTCCAGCGTCTTAAACATATCCTCCAATGCATTTGTGAACAATTTGGGGGAGATAACGTCCCCTTGTCTCACTCCTTGATGCATTGAGATAGGGTTGGTCTGCTGGTTTTGTAACTGGATGGTCATGGTCGCGGCGTTATAGAGACTTCTTAACACTTGGATGTATCGCCAGTCGACTTGGCATCGTTGCAAGGATTTTAGAACGGACCAGGTCTCGATCGAGTCAAAGGCCTTCTCCATAGTCCACGAATGCTAAGCACAGGGGCCGATTATACTCTTCGGTCTTCTGTATAATCTGCCGTATAGTGTGGATGTGGTCTATGGTTCCATACCCTCTTCGAAACCCGGCCTGTTCCGGGGGTTGAAATTCGTCGAGCCTTCGCGCAAGACGATTCGTAATAACTCTTGAAAACAGCTTATAAATGTGGCTCAGGAGCGAAATAGGGCGGTAGTTCTTCAGGTGGGTCTTATCACCCTTTTTGAAAAACAATACGACCACGCTCCTACCCCAAGCCTCTGGAGTTCTCCCATTAAAGAGGACAGAGTTAAAGATATTTTGGAGCTCCTTTAGGACGGGTTTACCTCCTGCTTTTAATAGTTCAGTTGTAACTCCGTCCTCTCCAGGGGCTTTTCCATTCCTTAGCTGCTCAAGAGCCATAACGATTTCGTCTAGGCTGATTGCGGGCGTGCGAGGCGTATAGTCGGCTGTAGAAGTCTTCTACTTCCAAAATAATCTCCGGCTTAGAAGTGATGACGTCCCCACTGGCTTTGGACAACTTCGTCAGATGGCTCCTCCCCAAAGACTGAACGAAAACTTACGACCCCCGATTTTGCTCGATTGCTTTTTCAATAGCGCGTGTATTAGCGCATCGGAAGTCATGTCGTACCAGTTTGTTAATTCGTTTGCTGAGTGCCCGTTGCTCTAACGAAGTGTTGGGTGGGTTTACACGTCGTTCCTTCATAAGCTGCAGTGTCTCCTCCGAAAGCTTCGTTTTCTTACTTATAAGTCGCATTTCACGAAATCTCGTACCTTCCTCCCTGAGGATTTTAACTACACTTGTGAGGGCCTGGTCTACGTCATTTGTGGTTTCCATGGTAACGAATCGGTTCTCCAGATTTGATTGGAACGCTTCAGATCCTACTACGGTTTGGAGGAGGTTGGTCTGGAGCCTGGCCTTCATCAAACGGACTCGCTTGAGCTTAAAGTTGATATTCAGTGAGCCTGTTGATCACTGAGACATCTCTGAATATGTGCTTCTTGTCCGTTATGATGAAGTCAATCTCATTTTAGTCCTAGTGTCGGGGCTTTGCCATGTCCACTTTCTTTGGGGCCGTTTCTTAAAGAAAAAGTTCATCAAGAAAAACCCCTCTTTCTCAAGAAAGTTGACAAGCATTTGCCCCCTATGATTCCTGCTACCGTAACCGTGAGATCCTACTACCGATTCGCTGTAAATTTGTACTCCCACTTTTGCGTTGAAGTCCTTCATGACAACGTTGTAGTAGGCCTTAGTGGTGGAGTGTAAGGCCTTCGATATGGCTTCGTACATATTTTCAACTTCATTGTCAGAG
This sequence comes from Phalera bucephala, assembly GCA_905147815.2. Taxonomy (NCBI): domain Eukaryota; kingdom Metazoa; phylum Arthropoda; class Insecta; order Lepidoptera; family Notodontidae; genus Phalera; species Phalera bucephala. Next base: position 21,142,001 of record LR990612.1, read on the forward strand.
TGTGCCGAAGTCGGTGCGTAAACCTGCACAACCTTTAGGTTATACCTATCGGTTAACTTAATAACAAGATACGCTACCCTGTTCGACACACTAGATATTTCTACAACGTTGTCAGAGAGGGTTTTATTGACCAAGAACCCTACGCTGCCCTGGGATAGCTGATCGCCCTCTCGGAAGTACAAAAGGTGGCCTGATTCCAGGGTAACGGTGTCCTCTCCCTTTCTTCGGACTTCACACAGTCCTAGAACGTGCCACCTTATCCCTTCGAGTTCGGATTCTAATTGCGCCATGTGCTCGTCAAGCCGTAACGTGCGTCCATTAAACGTCGCCAAGGTCAGTTGATTTTGGCGGCCTCTCGTAGCCCGGGGATTCTTCGCACCCTCTACCCTGCTGTTAACGTGACCGCCGTCGTGATCCGGAATAGCAGAGCGGCCGGGAACTGGGGGCCGTGGTTTGTTTTGGCTTGCCATTTGGAGGGGTTGCCCATAATCGCCACGCTGGGCAGTGCGTAACTCTTCGCATCGGTGCCGCTGCTGCCCGTCACCGATCTGCGGTATTTACTCACGCAGTTTTTTTGTTATGGTTATACCGCCATTTTTCGGTCGTCAGAGCCTCGTTCGTTGATTAGCAGGATGTACCACGAGCAGGTGAGGATGACTTGGAGCCATATGGTGGTATTTGACTCCCTTACACCTCATAACCTATAAGGGTTCAAAAAAACGACGATGCGCTTCGAGAAAAGATAGTAGTAGTGCCCTTGCGCTTCGCTTGACTCGTCTTGGCGGGGCACGTTAGGAAATTTTGGATTCAAGAGACTATTCAGTTATGTTTCCTAAAGAGCTAAACGGTATATAGTAAAACATATAACCGCACGTGATAACAGATATACTACAGAGAAATAGAGATTTTGACCTTGTTGCCTGACAATTCAGTTTATAGAAAAACTTGCATCTTTTGCACATCTATCTGTCTATCTTTATCATCACGCCAGATCTCTTGCGGGGTAGGCAGAGAGTACAGAGTTCCAACAGGTTCTTTCCTTATATACCTCTCTGGTTTCCGCCACTCTCATAGTCTCATACTCGGTTACAAGTCTTTTGCACATAGAGTCAAAAAAGTAGAAAAAAAATATTTCAAAACAGTTTTCAGAACGCTCAGCATAAAAAAGAGACGCTAGCTTGACGCTAGCAATTTGATATGCCATCCTTGTCACACTACAAATTTACTCAATAAACATGAACGTGACAGATAAGCATTCTGTCTCGAGAGCGTCACGCTAATGTCAATCTTTTCATGTTGAGCCCTTTGTTGTATTTCTTGAAAACGTAAATACATGTATAGTCGCAGGCCTTACAAAATCGGCGTCAGCCAACTATAGCCCAGACGACTACGAAAATGTGATAATTGCCTCAATTATCGAAACGGTAGCTTTCCAGTTTGTTTCTATATGAACATTTTTATTATTTATAGAATTAAATATGGACAAGTGTTAATAGGAGTAGGTGGTGAACACTTTGCAAGTCGTAAAATAAAATTAACACTACCATGCAAAGAAATATTAATTTTAATGAGAGAAAATAAATATTATGTTGCGAAATCTTTTTTGTGTATCCATAAACATGGATTACCAGCATAAATTACAATGTATTATCAAAACAAACTCGCATGGTATGTCGTTGTAAGTCCAAACCAATAAACATATTTAGACTTTTGTAATAATTCAAATGATTGTTGCGATTTGCAAATTTGAAATATTGCTATGTTGTTGTTCGTGATCGCAATAATTGGTATCGATTTATATCGATTAGTAAACTCATCGATTCAGGTAAAAATTGCAAATTAGATGTTGAAGGAATTATAAAAATGTATGTGTGTATAAAAAATCGCTCGTAGCGCTGTGCGACCGCGGTGTTCTTACCGATCACCAAGATTAAGCAGCGTTCGACTCGGTCGGCCTGAGATGGGTGACCGTTTGTGGCATTTTCATATTCGAGCGTCTCCGTGCTTCGGAAGGCACGTTAAGCCGTTGGTCCCGGTTACCACTTAATGTGGTAGTCGTTAAGCCGAGTTGGAAGTCTTAAAGGCGGCTTGATAATTCCAACAGCGGGTGGCCACAAACATGCCTCCACCAATCCGCACTGGGTCCGCGTGGTGGAGTATGACCTAATCTCTCTCACCTCGATTTGTGAGAGAAGGCCTTTGCCCAGCAGTGGGCAGTATAGGCTGATAGGCTGATATTATGTGTGTAATTTAATAAGACACGTACTTAATATGATTTTTCTTAATCTAACACTAAATAAGTTTTAAAAATACCTACCTCTTTTTGTGCAACACACAATCAGTATCAGCAGCGATGGACGAATCGTAAAGCCACAGTAAATATATGTAAACAGTAGATCTTCTTAGTAGTAGCGGTCCGAATAAAAATCACGAACACAGACATTCTACGCGGCTTCTAGGTAGTAAATAGGTAGGTAGGTTCAGCGAGTAAGTAGGTAAGGTTTAGCGCGTAAGTAGGTAGGTTTCAGCTCATAGTTACTTGGAGAAACCCGATCGAGAAGCTGAGGGGTGCTTCTGTGCGCGATTCTGGTTCTTACCTCTAGTACTAAGACGTTTTACTGTTTACATAAATTTAATGTGATAAAGCGCAGGTTATACGTTGAGAGTATGTTGTGTTTCAAATTTATTGCTGATCACGTCATTGTTGATAGGTCGTAAGTGCTTCATTATGAATAACCAATAATACCTTTTAGAACCCGTCAGCCTAAATTCAAATGATTTGATGTAACTGTTACAGTGCTGAATAGGTACTTCTTATAAAATCGAACGTGTCACCTTCAACATCATCAATAAAATCAATAAAAATGGTTATTTAGTCAATCATAAAACAATATTTATGTTGCTTTAAGAGGCTGCTAATTAAAACGATTTGTTTTTTAATTTTAAATAGATATTTGATTTATTGTTCACATAGGTGTTTAAAGCAGGAAACGTTCCAATGGCCGCCCCACCGAGCGGCAAACCTATGACTGTACGAAGGGTCTTCTTAACTTTCAGGGTCGTTGTCTACAAATGAGGAAAACAATTCCTCAGATGTGTCAAGGTTTTATGCTTATATTGTGATTTTTACGATCCTAAGCTGTTGCACAGTGGTAAAAAAAGATACGCCAAATGCCACGCTATAAAAGCCTGCAATAACCTGACTTATTAAATAATTCATTAAATTAAGTAATAAATGCCAACCCACGACGGAATAAAAAGACAAAATTTAATCTATTGAATTACGACTCATAAAAACTGATCCGTATATATTATCGCAGCAAAAACAATGCAAATAAAGTACTTTTTTATTTTGTTGAATTGGAAATTTACAGAAGGTTGACTATGTTTTAACTGATAAATCACGATCAATCAAAAAGTTAAAACCTTTAATCCACTGCGACCCACAGTGCCATCTCATAAAGAAGCGGTTGGCACGGTTGTCATGAAGGTTACACCATTACACATCTATTAGATATCGACATTATTTAGTTTTTATTAATCCACTGAAGTGTTCATATCGTGTCTTTAAGTAGTGTAGGAAGGAAGTCATCGCAACACATATCAGATTATTTGTTATATTTCTTAAACGATATTTTTTGCGCGAGTGTTTCATTAAAATATAAACATAACGTTATTTATCTAAGGTACGTAAATAAAAGTAATTCTGCAATAATTCGATAAATGCATTAAAGCTAGTGACAGTGCGTGGGAGCATGGCATTACATAAGATTTATATTACATTAAACATTTTTTCGTTTTAAAATTTAAATTAGGGTAACGTTAAGTACTTAATGGTCTACAATGAGAATAAAAAGGCAGATAATTACCATAAAACAATATCGAAGTTAATTATCCGATTATTTAGAAATAAAGATATCGCATTCAAACCTTTTATTTTGGTTAATAACAAAAGATTTTATTTTAATCGTAGTCTTAATTGAAATGTATTTATATTAAGGTCAACAAAGAGAAAAGTGTTATTACCTACTCGATAACATGTTTTCAAGAAAACAAACAAGACTAATTATTATTTTTTACCTATTCGAGTGAATACAGCTTATATTCAGATATATCGAGCCTCGTGCAACAAAACTACGCAAAAACGATATCATAACTGCAACAAAACATTAAGCTGTTTTCGTATCCTACTTGTATAGGTAAATACCTAAACTTCGTTCAAACGCAGCGGTTTAGTTTCGGTTTGTCTGGCATTTTGTTTATAGAATTTGCCCCCAGGCCTCTCACACATCTTTAGTTAAATTGAAATCACACCACATGTCAGCGCCTCGAAAGTTCGCGGTATTCGGTCAGCAACCTCATTACTTTTTCCTGTAGTACCTCTTTTACTGTGAATCATGATACATTCACCGCATTTCCGACTGCAAATTATTTCAATTGACCATTCATATTTTATATAATTGAATTACTCATAAAAAAAATCAGAAATCGTCGCTGTTTTTGAGTTTCCCGTTATTCGTCACTTATCGACATAAAATAATTGGTTATTAGTCCGTGGCTAACTGGGTTTTTGTTATTCATTTATTGAACCAAATGTAGCACGAGCAAAAAAAACGTAATATGCTACAACCATACCAAACCAAAAATAAGGAATAAATGATCTACATTATTGTGCTAATCATTTAGGAGGTAAATTGGCAAGTGGGATGGTAAACCATAAAGTAGTATAGGTCGAGGATAAAACTTAGATGTATACAGCAAAATATTAATGTCATAGCGATCTTCCGGGGAATCCTTTGTCCTGCAGTGAAGGTCTTTCGGTTGACCATTAAAATTTTCCTGTGAATTAAAAAAGAACAAAAAAACAACTAAATGACCTATTTGACAAAACCTGACCGGAAAATCATCCAATCAGGAACCAAAAAACTGAACAAGGAATGATTGCTTTTTACATTAGGTATAATAGTCAAAAGCAATTAAGAGGCTCTTTGTAAGGTTCCATAAGGTCATGGTTATATAAAGGTAGTTTTTGCATGTATCAAAGTTACAAAGGACATTGTTCTGTGTCCATACATGATTTGCCCCAGAACCAACAGCAATGACAAAATACGTGTATGATTTCAAGTAACCTGCAAATTATCTTGATACATTTATTATTAAAGGGACAAGCGGGGGAATTGTATTATTGCAAAAAGTATTAGATTTTGAGGTTGTAATTTAGTAGTCAACAATACATTTGTATAATCGTTATGTAAAAATACACTAGCAATAATCAAATCGATCATTATTAAATGTAATTGATTGAATATAACCGATTGATAGAATTGAAATCACCAACAGTAACCGTAGTGCGATAATAACGTTGATATTTAGAAAAGATGTTGACGACTTCGATTTAAGTACTTACAATACATTAAAATATTCATTTTTGATTGCAAAGTGTCCGTTAGATACGGATATTTGCCACTACAAGAATAATATACATGAATAATTATGGTATAGGTCACATTTTTGTTGGTTCTGGGGCCAATTTCGACGATGTCCTTTATCTGTTAACAAATGAAAAAGGGATTTGATTGAAGGATTAGTTAAATTGAAACTCACACACTAAAAAGCACTATAAAAGCTCATCATATTAAGTTTTATCGATGCTTTGTCGTTATTACTTCAGTTACCTTTTTATACACCATGTCCAAGAAAAGTTATTAAATAAATTGTGTTATAAATTGGAGGGCATATCAACTCGATAGCGTTACGATTAAATCATTTTTTTATATAAATATGTAATCCAGACTATCAAAATGCGTTGCGTACCGTCACAATATCGTAGTTTAAGCAGACCATTAAAGTTTGTTAATACCTTTATCTGCACCTATAGAAAAAGGATACAGACTTTTCAATTGCCTTTTATAACCTATCTGATTAATGAGTTATCTCGTTTGTCTTTTTTTTTTGTTTCCTTGATGATTGTTCCGCAATAAAAACAACATTCCTCTATCCGCTAACAATAAAGGATAATATTTGCTCATGAATTATATCTTATGGATTGATCATTAGACAATAATAATGTCGGTCAGTGAAAAATGAGTCATGATCAAATACAAATGTACAGAGAAAGTGAAAGAATGTAACTTATCAAAACTGTCATATCATATCAAGCGATCGAGGCTGAACTTTAATATGTAAAGAGAAAATCGAAAGTAATTCTTAGAAATAGTTATTTAGTAGGTACCTACTATCTATTATTCGTACCCAGTGATCCGTAACGCCTTAAAAACAAGAGGAATAAATTTATCATGCTAGTAGGCATGTCGATTCATTGTAAGAACAATCGATTTTTGAATCGATTCGGATCGAACGCGCAAGAATCGATTCTCAATTAAACCGAGGATAAAAAATCGATAATTTGACTTAATAAAATCGATTTCTATATCAATCGATTCTAAATCGACATGTCTATATGCTAATATCCTCACGATTTTTTGGTATGAGAAATGAACGATTTTAGTAACACTTGGGTGTAGCAATCAAAAGGTCGGCTTTTCAAAAAATATTGTAATTAAATGACAAATGCTGTCTGTAAGTCTATTTTTTTAGTCACAGTCTACGTTTTTTAAAACACCGTCACGCCTATATTCCCCAGAGGGGGTGGCAGAGGTGTACTGAGTACACCCCCGTTTCGCCGACGATGTTAGGTCCCATGTAATAGGGGGCCTATTGCCATATACCGGCCATAATTCCAGGCACAATTCCAGACTCCAGACCCATACTAGGAATTTTTCGTTAGAAAGTTACATTTGTACGAACTAGGATTTGAACCCAGGACCTCGTGATCATAAAGCGATGCGCTTTGCCACCAGACCAACGAAGCAGTCTAAAAAGTTTTTTTAAACATTTTTAAAATAAGGTTTTGTACGACCAGGTAATATAACAATTTAAAACGGCCAATCAAAATTGAACGATTTAGCACAGTGGTTAAGAGCTTAAGCCGCCCACTGTGTCTAATAGTCGCGGCTTCGATTCCCGCACGGGACGAGTCTTTGTGTGATCCACAATTACTTGTTCCGGTCTGAGTATTTGTGTAGTATGTGAACGTTCATATTTGTAAACGCACCCACGACTCGGGAATACTAGTGTGGAGCTACGTTTATTAAAAGAAAAAAATAAAACAAAAGAAAATGTGCATACAGAATTTCGAGGCTATGTTGTTAGCCGTCGAGGGGTTCCTTCGTCTGTAAGCAATCCTGGATATAGAACCAGGTTATAAATATACATTGTCATTGGAATATTTATTGGTGTATGTGACTTTTCATGTTTGTAAACGTTTAACCTAGTGTGGGACAACGTTTTAAAATAAAAAGAACCAACATGTCAAATTGTAACTCCGTAGATTATGAGGCAGTGATTCTAATTCAGCTTCTAAAGGTTAACTAAAAGAAACAGACATTGCAAGTTAATAAAAGCATTTAAAAGTTTAGAAATATGTCACTAGATAGTACTAATCGTACAATTATAAATTTAACAAGCCTGTTTTACAGGAACTATGAATTAGACTGACGTTGTCATCGGTAATATTTAAACCGGGGCTAATACAAAACTAGGTACCAATATTATTTTTTCTGAATGTACAGAGATAAATAGTTCACAATTTTCTATTTTCCGGTACTGTTGCATTACAACAAATGTTGAGAGATTTTTATTGCTTCCAAGATTAAGACTATAAAACTATTTTAAGGTAAAAACTGATTATTAAAATATACTCGTAAATAATCTGTTTCTTGGTATACTACGCACGAGCTCAACAAAAACAGGGTACGACATAGCTAAATTAGTCACGTATCACGATTATTATACAAATCAATGCGTCTACACATAGCGGAGGTCTATGTTGACAGAAATATACCATAAATTAAGCTATTTTTATTACTACACCCACTAAAACAAGCATGGAAAATCACTGCTACTTGTGTACTGGGATAATTTATGACATTCAACAACTCAGCTTGCCTTCCTTAATATTGAATTCGGTCTATCGCTTTTCCGTACTATAAAACGCAAATTTATTCTAAGAAAGTAATTAATTAAACTTGCTTAAGTACACATAAAAAATATTGACGGCTTTTTAAAGTCAAAGGTCTCTTGTACGCGGCAATTAATGATTTAATTGATATTACATGTTATCCTAGCGATTTATAAATGAATATTAAGAATAAATGTCTCTTAAAATTCAAGCCTCCCGAGTAACAATATTTATAGTGTTGTCTCAATTTTTCATTAATAATATAATATCATTTAAATAGAAATGCTCCGTTTAATTACAATATGATTAGATAGTAGCGTAAAAAACACTTAGTATAATGTATACGAAAAATTGATTGAATAATACCGACCAAAATATAAAGCTTTGGCTAAGCCGTGTAAACTTTTGCTATTTTACCGTTAAAAAGGGGACAAATTATTAAGATAAGGATGTGAAACTAATACTTATTCAAACATTCAGACATTCTTCTAGTTGCTCTGATAGGTATTTTACATTCGTGGAGTGTGTCTTTGGAACTCACTCCCACACGCTATACGCGCAAGCTCCTCTCTGGATATTTTTAAGAGAAGAATCAGAGAACATATCCTGTCTGATTGTTGATACATATTTATAATATAATATACTATGTTTATTTTATAAATTATACGTATTTTATTAAATTTTATATTAATATTTTATTGTATGTTTGAATGTGTGGTTGTATAACTGCCATCTTATTGACCTTCTCATCTCTCAACACTTTGAGTGTGAACTCATATTTTGAGTTAAGCTCGCCTTTGTATATCACCTGTAGAATTATAATTTTGTACTGTACACAATAAAGGATTAAATAAACTTATCATAGTAATAATTATAATAATAATAATACACTTTTTTGTACACCAAAAAATCAATACAAGAAACAAATTTAATACAAAAGTAGTACAAATGGCGGTCTTATCGCTTACAGCAATTTCTTCCAGACAACCGTTGGAAGGAAAACAAATAAGAATAAAAAGGGCAGTTGGTGGATGTACATATGTATGTTAAACATACATAAGTATTTTGAATTTCTAACTGATTACTAAGAAAGAACAAAGGTTAGTAGACAAATTATGTTATACCTGCACTCGCGACTTGTCATCTAATCGCTTCCGAAATAAAATAGTTTACCATTTTCTTTGAAGAGATGCTTACGTAATAAGATTTAAATATAAAATCCTTCCTCACTGAGGGCATGATTGAGTCATTTATTACGTGTAAAACATACGAATAGAATGCCATAAAACAGATGTCTTGACTGATAACCTTTGTTTATGCGTTAGCAATTAAATATGATTGTGTAAACTAACCGCGTTGGAGGTAAATCGGTTAGTTATAATGAGGTATAATGAAGTTTACATCGGATATTCATATAATATTTTCCTTCTTCCAAAGATTTTAGTGTTCTGTTCTTAAAACGCACCTTTATTTAAAAACGCAACTCTTCGATAACTTAAATAAATTTTCTATTGGATATTAAATTATATGAACACATGATTATTTTCGTTTCGTGTATGCCAATGTTTTGTGTTAAGAAACATCTGAAAGTGAAATTTGTCTAAAACAAGTTGTTGTTAGAAACCATAATTGCATGTCACTATTAAATAGTTTTTATTTATTTATTTATACTTTATGCACTTATGCACATAGGCGGACTTCCGCCAGTCTACCTTAAGGTGGGTTACACAATATTAAGGAAAAAAAGTTACAAGAATAAATATAAATAACAACTAATTAACTATTTAAAACACATTAGTAAGTATAAATTATATATAACGATATTATACATAATACATATTTATATATACCATAAATTCAAAGAGAATTCCAAAGAAGGATAGACTGGACAAAGAAGGGAGAGTAAATGAAAACAGTAGTATGAGGGGGGCACTGAAGAAGTCGATTATCAGAAGAGCGAAGATGTTTATCGTGATTTGAGCATAAATACAGAAATTGAGAAGTAAGATAGGCGGGTGAGACTGGAGAATAAAGGATAGAAAATAATGTTGTTAGTGCCCTTAGACTTCTAGGCTGCCGAATAGGCAACCACTTTAATAGTGATCGATACTCCGACATAAGATCATATTTACGCAAATTGAAGACAAATCGAATGCAGTTATTAAGTAGGCGGTCTAATTTATTGAGGTGATCTGCATTCAGGTCGAAGTAGCACTCATCACCATAGTCTAAAATAGGTAAGATCAGGGACTGCACAAGCATTGCTTTTGTGTTGGTGGGGAGCAAGTTTTTTAAATGATACAGGTATCGTAACGTACCGGTGACCCTTTGACCGACAGCCATGACTTGTGTTTGCCAGCTAAGTGAAGTGTCAATATGCAAACCGAGATCCTTAACGCTAGAGCCCAGGGGGATAACTGTCCCGTTGAATTTAAGTGGAGGCAAAGAACCAATATCGACCCTGCTTGTAAGCCTAGAGCTTCCTACTAGAATCGCTTGGCACTTTGTAGGATTCACCGTGACACCAAACCTGTCGGATCAATTCTTAATATCCCCTAGATTACGATTTAGTTTGACGATTATCCCAGCAATATTATCTACACTATCTTGCGAGTATAATTGCAAGTCATCAGCGTACAGATGATACGTGTACTAAAGTTCTTGAGTTATTAAATCAATGAAAATGGAAAATAAAAGAGGAAAGATAAGACCGCCTTGGAGAACGCCAGTTTCGAGGCAGCACCATGCTGAAGATGCTTCATCACCCAAAACGGGCTGCTCACGTTCTCGAAGATAAGAAGAAAACCAATCCAGCGACTCTTGAGAGCACAGACGGTAGGAGAGAATAGAAAGAAGGATATCGTGACTAACAGTATTGAAGGCATTGGTGAAATCGATCAACACAAGGACGGTTACTTTGGTATCTTCCATGATGGATCGAATATCACCAGTCACTTTGCGAAGGGCAGAAACGGTACTATGGCCAGGCCTGAAGCCGGATTGAAGAGGGTTAATTAAATGGTTGGTATATATAAAATGGGAGAATTGCTTATGAACACAGGCTTCGAGCACTTTTGAAAGAAATAGAAGGATGGATATTGGATGAAAGTAGCTAGGAAGGGAGGGATTGGGGATTTTAGGCAGAGGGCGGACAAAAGCTTTTCTCCATAGAGATGGAAATACGGACTCTAAAGAGAAATTCACAAGGTAGATGATCACCGGTAGCAGATAGTCAAGTACTGTTATGATTATGCATCTGCTTATTTTGTCACAACCCACAGCCTTGGATTTGATGGACATGATGATCTTCTTAACCTCACATGAGTCGACTGGAGAAAAGTAACAAGGATTATTGTCGGACGTCTAAGACCACCCAAGAAAGAAATCGTTTGATGTACAGTTAGACGATCAAATGGAGGAACAGTGGAGAAATGGCTATTAAGATCATCTAAACTTATTGTACTTGGTAGTTCATGACGTCAAGCCTTACCAATACCTAAAGTACCAAGGAATTTCCAAATATCGGCAGGCGAAGAGGATGTAATATTATCTGGAATATAGCGGCGTTTTATTTTAATAATGGTATGCAATATTCTTTATATAAAAACAAAACTCCTTCACGCCCTTATTTCTTAAGCGGGGGTAACAGAGATATATTTTGTATGTATACCCATATTTTCCGGCAATGTTAGATCTCAACTTCTAGAAGGCCTATTGCCTGCTCAGCAAATCCCTGACTCTTGACTGCTAATTAAAAAATTTAGATGAAAAAACATAACACTTTTCCCGACCTAGGTCTCGAACCCAGCTCACGATCGCTAGCTGCAGTCAAATCAACGAGGTCTATTTAAGTCAACGTCCTTTATCCTCTTACACAAACTCCCATAAAACTTGTCTAAAAATTAATACTCAAACTTCCCATAACTCATTCATCAAAACCAATTCAACTTCGACTTTTAGAATAGGTACCTACTTCGTCGCACCCAACACGTTTTTGATTGATTAAAGTCATGGCTCTTAATCAATGGAGGTAAAGTGTAAATGGTACAAGGAATTTTGCTTTTACAAATTAATACGTTAATTAAGTTCTGCGAAATGATTCATTACTTGTACCTAAATAGGTCATGCTTTTGAAGCGGTTGCGGATAACCACTTCATGAAGGTGGAAATAATTATTTACAATTAGTCCTGATTTTCATACGATTGAAACATGACTACATGCTAGGAACGTTTAAAATTTCCTATATAAGTATTATTCGTTTCACAACAAACGCGTACTATCTATATCATAAAGGCAGATCTCATGCAGGATAAGCTGAGAGTGGAGAGTTTCAACAGGTTCTTTCCTTACAGACTTCTCTGGTTTTCTCCAGACGAGATACTTCGTCGCATTGACGCTCGCCGGTTACGGAGACTCTTGACTTACCCTTTAGATTAGACACGGTCTATTTGGACCGAACATGATAGACTTTGTAAATAAATACCAATTAATATGTTTTAGATTTCGGGCTATTACTTGTTTGCTGTGCCTGCGCCGGTCTGCGTATCAATTGCTTAATAGAGCGTATTATGATGTGAAAAGTATAGTTTTAACAAATCTAAGAACTTATGACTGACAATTACGATACCTGTAATGATTGTTTTTCGTTATCATTTTTTCGCAATTAACAATACGCACGGAGAATACTTGAACATTGACATGCAGGCAAACAGTGCGAAATTCAAACGCTGAAACTGAAAATGCATATTTTTTTCTCGAATGCAGTCGGGGTATTTATGTGTACTAAATTATTTTCAAAATACTCGTTAGGTACCTTCTATGCACTTTTCATTTCATGTACGGGCCGGCTTTACCACGATTTTCGATGTTAAAAGCAAAGTTGACTCGCACGTTTAACCATTGATTGCTTTGGAGTGGTCGAATATGGCGTGCGCATGTCACGCGTAATGGTTACAGCAGATTCTTAAAACTAAATCTCAAATCATTTCTATTCATATAATCACGCCAGATTTCTTGCGGGGTAGGCCGAGATTACAGAGTTCCAACTGCTACCAAATCAAATTATTTGTTATCTACTATTTTCTGCCTGCGACTTTAGGCAGGAACGCTACATGTTTTCCGAGATAAATTTCACATTTATAAGATTAGTAGGATAAACACTGCGGGGGCACTTATTAATTGCCAATTTTACATTTGTTTTCTAATCTCCATATTAATCTACCACCGGATCTGAACGACGCCTCCACTGAGAAGATCCGCTGAGAAACTCGGCACGTGTTTTTTTTGTTTAATTCTAATGCTATTTTTATATTATCATCATCATAAGCCGAAAGACGTCTACTGCAGGACAAAGGCCTCCCCCAAAGATTGCCACCACGACCAACTTTGTGATGTACGGATCCAGCTTCTACCTGCGACCTTCACCAGTTGATCGCTCCATCTTATGGGGGGCCTGCCCACTCCACCTCTTCCGGTACGGAGTCGCCACTCGAGAACCATTGTTCCCCAACGGCCGTGAGTTCTATGAGCGATGCCACTAACGTTTATATTAAAATTAGGATTTTAATCCACTATGATTCAGATCCAATATGATACTTATATCTAATGAGACTAATCATGGCATATTTATAAGGAATAGAAGTCTATAAGATTCTGATTGGACCAGTCCCCACAAACAGCACTCGTTCTCGAGTATGACTATCAGAACAACCTCCATATAAGAAAGAAGGAAGACCCGCATCTCATAATATTGCAAATGTTAATGAATTTGATTCGATGAAGATAGCAGTAATCTACAGTGATTAATCAACTCATTTGAATCTCGAATAACGACTAAAGATTGTATCATTAATAATGCAGGTGTTGCCTTTTCCGATGATTTTTTTTCTCAGAACAAATTATTTTTTCTCCAACTAGATCTAATGTGTCACATGGACCGTTCAAAGAACCTTATGACGTTGATATTATCATCATAACATTTGTGTGGCGATATTTCCTTAGTAAAATATGATTTAAGCAGGATGTGAACTGTTGTATAAGCACAGGCTTCGAAAGAGTAAATAAAGCCATAGCATAATTATTACCAATGTAATGTACGTTCTATTAAATTTTTCGAGTTTAAGCCGTCTTTACATGTAAACAATAAAGTCCACATTTGAATACCTGCTTCTATCACACCAGACGGCATCGTGTTAATATCTTTAGGCGTTAACACATCCAGTTAAATCGCAAAGATTAATATTGACAGTAAGCAAGTACTATTAGTTCTCTGCGGAGAATTCAGTATTTGAATAAATGTTTAATAATTACCTGACGAAGGCATAGAACATGCAAATTAATTACCTACCTCGCCTGTCGTTAAAATCTAAACAATTATAAAAACGTTATTTCTGAATCTGGTTTCAACACGAATAGGTATGCATTTAGTTATTTATTAAAGGATATATAATTTCTGAGAAATTAACCACAATTCGTCACAGTGTACATCTATTCTACACTTGATAATGTAAAAAGCTGTAGATTATAATCGTAAGTTGAATAATGACGTCAATTATACAATAAAGAAACCACATAGTATCAAATAGATTGTTAAACAAAAAATACGGTCTCGCCTATATTCCCCAATTGGGGATGGTAGAGGTGTACTGTATACATCATCTTTTTGCCAACGACGTTAGATACTATGAAAGAGACGAGGCTATTGCCTCTTTACCGGGCGCAATGTCAGACTCTGGACTGGTAATAATAATAATATTAGCACTATTAAGAAACTGTCCCACCGTTGGGCACGGGCGTCCTCTCAATCTGAGACGGTTTAGGCCATAGTCCACCACGCTGGCCCAGTGCGGGTTGGCGAACTTCACACACCTTCGAAAAACTCTTAGGCATGCAGGTTTCCTCACGATGTTTTTCTTTACCGTTAAACCAAGTGACGGTTAATTTTAGTAAAATTAACTGGATTGGTAGATACTGAAAATTTTCTATCAAAAAAATCGTTTTGTCTGATGATCAAACCCAGGACCTCATGATCACTACGCGCATTATTCACCACTAGACCAACGAGATAGTATATTACATAATATCTTATATTAAACTTTTGATAAGGAAACTGAAATGTGTGAAGTCACTAGTTCCGACATTGAGACGTGTGGACAATTGATCGTGATGCACAATAACGTGCGCATACGATCAAGTGTTTGATTCATACGCCGATACTTGCGCCCGCGCTGCCGACGCTTTGTCTGCCAGCGCAAACCCGCCGAACACCTATACATCACCGTCAGAAAGTTGCTTGTCTGTAGTCACCGATACACTGATATAAAATAAAAACAGTTTTAAAATTTATGCTCCAAATAAATTTTATTTTTATTATAATAATAAATAAATGTTAGCGAGTGTGTGTGTGAGTGTGTAATGTTATATGGTAGCGAGAGCTGGGTATGTAAGAAGGAGAATGAAAGTAGGATAAATGCGGTAGAAATGCGAGCTCTGCGGAAGATGTGCGGAGTGAAGCTGACCGACCGCATTAGCAACAGCATAGTAAGACAGCGAGTAGGTATGAAAGATAGTATCGGTGTAAAGATGAGAAAGGGCATGCTCCGTTGGTTCGGGCATATAGAAAGAATGCCAGAGGAAAGAATGACAAAACAGATATACAATGTGAAAGTGGAAGGATGCAGGTACCGGGGAAGACCTAGACTATCTTACCACGACCAAATAAACCGAGTCTTATCTTATGGAAAAGTCAAGAGTCTCCGTAACCGGCGAGCGTGTATTAGACGAACTATGAGAGTCGAGGAAGCCAGAGAGGTATGTAAGGAAAGAACCTGTTGGAACTCTGTACTCTCTGCCTACCCCGCAAGGGATCTGGCGTAAGGTTATAGATAGATAGATATATAGATAATAAATAAATCATTAATTTCGACCATCTAGATTCATATGTCGTAGTATAGCATTTAATCTTTGTTAGTATATCAAATTGTATAAGTTAATGTAGCGCTGCATCCATTTTCGCATAATCGGAGACTCCCACTGATTCACATTACACTGTTTGGTTTTTAATTGGTTTTAAAAAAGTATTTGGTTTTAGTTTTTAATTTTATTAGCACATTTTATGGTACTTATGAACTAAGATCACATTATGAAACGGTAGTGTGTAGTTTAAAAAGGTATATCTACAAAACCCAATGCTCTTCTTTTCTTACTATCCCGAACAAAACTTCCAAATTCTTTCAAATTTAATTTTTAAGAAATGAAATGTACAATTCAGTAAACAATAACAATAATCATTGAATGTCATTTGCTACACATTACGTTGTAAATAATCTATAGGGTGGTAGACTATGCTGTTTTCACTGGTTTATTTAATGATATTAATAAGGCCATTTATATAAAGGTCAAACCAACTGGCTCTGACTTTCAAGATGAGATCCACAGAATTTTATGGGTTATTACTATCAAAGATAATACGTATACGTGACGGCTTTAACGTATCAACTAATAATAATCATTAAAAGAATGCACGTAAAGTAAATAATTTATGCTAAAAAATTTAGTTTATGCGATTTTTGGAGGCTTTCTTATAAAGTTCCGGTACACGACAATGTACAATCTGATGCTACAATGTGATAGCTATTTAAAGGACGTGGATGTATTATGGAAAGATTTTAATCCTTTACCTTACATTATCTTAAACATATCTAGGTATGTGTGTTTGGGTTCTTATCCTTTATAGGTTCAAGTGATGATCACAATCAATTGGAAGACAGATAAACGGTGCGATAGCTAAATATTTGACGATTTTATTTGCACAATAATATTATTTCGTATGTTTAAAGAGCAAAAGTCACATGAGGCGCCTTTAAGGTGTGATTGATATCAGAAATTAAGATGTTTCTTTTACGATGGCGTCTATTCAATTATTATCTTTTCAATGTTATATTGTATAAATGTTGAATGAAAACAAATTGGGGGAGAAACCTTGAATTAATACGAGTACAAGAGCAAAAATAATTATTCCTTTTCCTTTAAATACTTTTTAAAAGTAATTTACTCAGCCTAGTAGACTGGTAACTTTTTTGTGCGTTTGGCCGTGCCAGTGGCCAGAAGGTAAACGGTCCCAAACTTTTGGCCATTGGGCATGTTTGTTTACTTCATGTTAAGTTGTGAATCAACCACATTGATTGTATAACTACTCGTAAAATAAATTTAAAAAAATTATTTTCTAAATAGTTCTGTGGCCCGTTTTCTCCGAAGGGGTAAGCACACCGTCACGCCTATATTCCCCAGAGGGGGTGGCAGAGGCGTACTGAGTACACCCACGTTTCGCCGAAGATGTTAGGTCCCATGTAATAGGGGGTAAGCAGAGCTATTAAATACTCTCGTATTTCTTTGACATACTTTGGTTTATAAAGTCCGTTGTTTTTTTTATATTCGAGTCTAAAACGGCTCATGCTTATAAGGAAAACACTAGACTTGTCTGTAGAAAGGAAATAAGAGTGATTATTATTATCATCACCAAAATATAGTGGCAAGTTTCTCAAAATCATGTATATAGAGAGGAGGAACTTTTGAGCAAGGTCAAGAAAGTCCACTGCCAAGGTCCCAGTGATTGAGCATGTTTAGAATTGCAAATTTTTGTCTCCCTGTAGTAAATTATCATTCAACACGCGAAAATCAACACTATTTTTTTGCGATGTATGTATTTAACACTTTTAATCGAATTATATTACAAACCCTATATTTACAAATAAGTTTAGTGTTCTTTTTCTTTCGTTGTATTAAATATTGAATTTTATTATTCATATTAAATTACAGAATACAAGTCAATTTTATTTTTATCGACTAATTTTATAGTGCATAAGTTGTTAATCTGTATCGAATCTTAAAGTAACTAAGTCGTTAAAACGTAAAATAATGGGTGGAGACAAAAAATATATATATCCTGTCCATTTCAAAGTCACGTTTACTATAGTATAAAACGTTTGTTATTGATTAACATCTTTCATTTTCTCATTATATAGTAATGTATATTTAATAATTTATATATAATAATAGTAAATAAACACCATCACTCCTATATTTCCCAAGCGGGGGTGGCACAAATGTACTGAGTATACTCACTTTCGCCGACGATGTTAGGTCTCATATAATAGGGGGCGAGCCTATTGCCATATACTGGGCACAATTACAGACTCCGGACTCACACTGGAAATTTTGCGTTTGAAAAACTACATTTGTCCGACCGACCTAGGATTTAAACCCAGGACCTCGTAATCACAAAGCGATGTGCTTTGCCACTAGACCAACGAGGCATATAATTAATAGTATTTATTATAATTTAGTATTTAGATCAAGTCAAGAGAGCGTGTATGAGATGAACTATGAGAGTGGAGGAAGCCAGAGAGGTATGTAAGGAAAGAACCTGTTGGAACTCTGTACTCTCTGCCTATCCGCAAGGGATCTAGCGTGATGATAGTATTTAGATCATCAACATAAAAAAAATTAATTTACCATCTATCACAAATAATATCGCACTTATTTATATTGTTTACTAAATGAGTCAAAATATTAGCTGTCAAAGAAAAAAAATAACATTAAAATTATTATCTCTAGCACATCTCACAGTTATGATGGTACATCTCCAAAAAACTGACCTTTCGCCTATTTGTCATACCTACTGATGCGATGGATACACACACCCTGGGTATAATATCTGTGGCTTTAATTAAAGGATAATAATTCTAAGCTTATTGAGCGTCTCGTAAAATAAAAGTCAATAAAATAAAAGTCATTAATATGCAAATAGTTAAGAACTGTGCAAAAATTCACATCAGGTGGTAAACCGGTATGGCTGGCAACAGACAGGTTGTCACCTCACAGTTTTTCGTCGGTATTAGCTCTAATTAACGACTTTCTGTCAAAATTTCATTAGTTCACCTGTAATTTTACCTTTTAAGATATTAATATTATTACACCTCCACTATAATTAATTATTAATTAAATACCAACATATATATTATAACTTTATTATATAACTATTATATTGTTGGAACTCTGTACTCTCTGCCTACCCCGCAAGGGATCTGGCGTGAGGTTACATACATACATACATACATTTATTATATAACATCTCTAATCTTCATAATCGTACCTTTTTAATTTTTTTTTTACTATTATTTCATATATTCGTACCATTAGACTGCATGTTCATATAATAATCTTGTATACTTTTCTGTAAAAGCTGTACACTCCTGTAATGATAGATCACACTAACCTGAACTGTTACAATGTTTATACTGTGATATCTGTGATTCTGTCTTTATCCTAAATAAATAAATAAAAATAATAAACATTAATTTAATTATAATTTCACAATAGGTAAGGTCGCGATTACATTATCTAAATTCTAGATTCAAAAGCACGTTTTTTAAATTTTTAGTAAATGGCTTTTAAAGATATAAATTATAGGTACACATTAGAATAAATTAATAATTATCACTATACCGTTACATGGTAGATAACGAAATAAAATTATACTGATACTTATTTATCTAATCTATAAAAAAAAAGTACTTTCAAAAATGGTTAAAAATTAGTGAACCAAGCTCTGTTTTAATATCAAAAAAAAAAATATTTCGTCTCATCAACTCACACACTAGTTAAATCATAGAATTATAACAAACATTATTTTTTCATGGTAGGTCAGTCACTTAAAGAAGTGCACATAACTTGCAGAATGAATTATAATTATTAATAGTATACAAGAGGAATAACAAAAATATTGTAAATTCTCATATTGAAATTAAGGAGCCTTTGACATAAAAAAGGTGATTACACATCATTCTTTCCTTGTTTTTAGCTGCATATAATTTCGCTTAAAGACCACTTCCGTTTCGACCAATATCTGTCAACATATTTCCACGTTCGGCTCCGACACATCACAAGAACTCGATTTCATTGACAACCACCGTGTGCAGCATAATGAGTTTTAAATTATTACTGCAGATAAAAAGTAGCCGGCTCATGTTCCTATAACCTTTCTTTATATCGTAACTGAAGACACTGCACGATCGACGAATAGAGCATCCCGAGTTTTGTCCTCCTATCAAAAACATTCAGAATATTAAAGTAAATACATAAAATAGAATAATAAGTTATCTAAATATGTTAAATATAATATTGATATTGAAAATTAAGGGAGTAATATTGTACGCGACGCGTGTGCGGTAGTGAGTGAGCGGTGGCGCGAGCGACGCGCGGCGATGCGCAAACGCAGCAGGCGCTCGGCGTCGCTCCGTCTCCATAGTAACGCGGCGTCGGGTACATAAACGTTGGCCTAGCCAGCCCGCCGCACAGATTGCTAAAGCCTGGAGAGCGCGCAGCACATCGTGCAGCGGATCACCGGGAAATATCTAAAAGTTTGAAGTTTCGTAAATTATAAGTGAAGTCCTTTAGTTACGAATCTCAGCTTTCAACGTGTAATTTTTCAGTTAAAAGTGTTTGTGAAATAACTTTATAAAGAACAAGATGATGTCCTTAGTGTTGTTTGTTTTGGGAGGTCTCCTCGCAACGACAGAAGGAAACTGTGGAGCGGGAAAGAAATTAATGCGTAAGTTTTACTTTCATCAATATTCCTTTTTTCCGTCGTACAATAGTATCTTTTATTTAATTATAATCATACAATCTTTTAGTCATCTATGATATTGTAAATATATAATGTTGAGAACATTTTATGTAATGATAGTCCTAAAATAAATAATCGATTTAATTCAGAATGTCTAATCTACATGTTCGCAAATTTTATTGCTCACCATTAAACGAAAAAGCATCCAAATGACATTAAAATTGATAAGTATTTGTAATTCTAGCTAAAACCATAAATTCGCTCGCCGCCACCCAGTCTAGATTTTCGAACGAGTTTTCATCCGTAAAGATGCTTCTATTTTACATACTTGTATGGGTCGAGGTCGTAAAATTTTATTGACACAGACACCTGTGTTAGCACGCACCGGTCTAATAAATTAGGAAAATCCAACGGATTACGAAATCACAAAAAATATAATCTTGCCTTGACACTCGAATTCGTGCAAAACTTAGGATATCACAAGAGAAATCATCAGATTTTTTCAATGAGCTAATTTTGGTTTTAGGATCTGGAGGACTGACGGCGTACGAGAAGCAAGCAATCGTGGACGCACACAATCGCCTCAGGCAATCCGTTGCCCTGGGGCAAGTCTCCAATCAACCACCCGCAGCGAATATGATGGAAATGGTATTTATTGTTAATTCGTGTAACTTTCAATAATACTTAGCGAATTTATGAGTCCTTACGAATAAAAGCTCGTGTTCAACTCTACCGCTACACTGATACTTTGCTGATTAATTTTATTAATAATTTATCGTGCTAATGTAAGAAAAGTCATAAAACAATAATTATAGTGACTTAATCCAAATTTATTGTCTAATAAATATTGGAGATTCTCACTTTTAAGTTTAGTCTCTGTGATTCAATCAGTCGCGAAATTCAAATGTTTCAGTGGAAATCCGCATATATGCGTGATTTTTTTTTTGTAAGGACAAATGTTTATGCTAGGATAGCCTTTTATAAATTTGGTATAAATTTACTGTTACTAATGGTGTCTTTTTCTTAAATTGTTCAGGTTTGGGATGATGAACTGGCCTCAAGCGCTCAACACTGGTCGGACCAGTGCAACACTGCTCACGACCGTCTTTCCCAACGTTATGACGGTCGTTTCCCCGTGGGCCAGAACCTCGCCGCCACCTGGACTACTCGCCCACCCAGCGATCGTTCTGACTCTGAACCCGACTTCAGAAAGCAAATCGATGCTTGGTTTGCCGAAGTCCAAATTTACGGTTTCAAGCCAATT
Source organism: Phalera bucephala (assembly GCA_905147815.2). Classification (NCBI taxonomy): domain Eukaryota; kingdom Metazoa; phylum Arthropoda; class Insecta; order Lepidoptera; family Notodontidae; genus Phalera; species Phalera bucephala. The sequence goes on from LR990612.1 coordinate 21,163,911, forward strand.
ACTGGAGGACACGGCACAGGACATTACTCGCAGGTTGGTTGAATAAGCATATTTAGACATCACAAACATGAAAGAAACTCGTAAATAGAATTATCATTTCATTCATAATATTATGTTATCTGGTAATTAACAAGCATATTATTGTTATAGCTGGTTTGGGGTGAGTCTTCTCATGTAGGCTGCGGTTATACGTTCTACTACGATCCCGTCAGAGGCTACACGAAACTTTACGTCTGCAACTATGGTCCTGGTGGCAACGTAATTGGATCCAAACCTTACGAGAAGGGCAACCCATCCTGCAGCAGCTATGGCCTCATCGACTCAAGCAAATACTCCGGCCTCTGTTGTAAGTATTATTACATCATCCTTATAGCTTGCATTTTATTTTCTATAATATACTTACGTTTCCTTAAAAAGTGTTTCATCTTGTTTGACTTTACTTTTAAAGAGTCGTTAAAGACGCTACCAAATGTTTGTCTACTGTATTAACTGTTCAACCATTTTTGATGCACTTAGGCGCCATTTTAATTTACATGCACGAAACTTATTTGCTCTCTTTTCTGTTACAGCGGCCAGTTACACGTCAACGTCATCATACCAAACTGTAGACAATTCCAACAATTACATCTCGAACGTCATCCCCGACAGCACCGGCGATACACAGGGCTACAACTATCAGTATAACCAATATTACAACCAATACAACAACCAGTACCAGTACCAATACCAGCAGCAACAGCCCGACAACTACTACCAAGCGCCAACCTCGACCTTCAGGCCAATCCTTAGCCTCTTCAAGACCGCCTCTGACCTCTTCAAACCGAAAGCCACGGTCAGACTCGGCACTGTATTCATATAAAACTAATTTCCCTGAAAGAACGGTTATAGCAGTATTGTTTGTAAATTATTGTGACAGTTGTGTTACTCGACTGATTATTCGAAACTGCACTGTGTAATGTTTCGGAACCATGTAGATAGTATTGTTATTCCTTGGTTTTACAAGGAACTTAAATAAGTTTTTTTTTGCTTTTCTCTAACTAAATATTATGTAACTTTCAACAAGTGTGAAGGTCTTGGTGATGTTATGTTAAAGTTGGGATGCTGTCGAGATTGACCTTCTAGTATTAGATGTGTGTGTGTTGATATTTAGGAAAAACTATATTTATATTTTTAAATAAATAATTCCTCATTTATGTCTTCTTTTATTTTATGAATCGTGATGCCCAAATCAAACATTGAGATAAGATGTTTTATCTGTTTTTGTATAGAAACACAAAAACTGAGGAGTAACAAAAAATGCTTGTAAGGATACACGAATCGGCTCCTTGGATCTTTTGACCTTCTCAAAATGGACATAGAAAATTTCAAAGATAAGCAGTTGAAAAATAATTATACCTGCCAATAAACGATGCAACATGCGATCACATTAGATGATTATTTCCTTCACGACGCAATGAATAAATTAAAATTAATAGGGCATCCACAGGGCATTTTTGTCAACCTGTTTTAACAAATAGTTGGATGAAAAGTGAAGTTTGTTTTGACTCTATATACTACAATATATGTGGACAACCATCAATTAAGGATCAGTAGCAACTATAACCAGTTTTTCCAGTATGTTTTTAGATTTAAAAGAGAGTAAATAATTATAGTATAGTATTATTAAGTAGGTGAATTATAACGTGTATTATAGTCACTAACTCTCGAGTTTATCAGTTGATTTACTGTGTATGTATACTAGTACATGTGTCGTTAAAAGGGTAGTCAATGAACACTATTTCTTGCTGTAGATTAGCTGGCTGACTGACTTTTCATTATTTAATTTTAATATTATAAAAACACTACATCACATAAAATTACTAACTGAATACCATACTTAATAACAATTCTAAAATCATACTCTTATCGATCATAATGTTTTTGTAAAGAAATGTTTAAAGCGAATTCGTATTCAAACAAGTCGTTGTCGTATCTTCAAACATTTAAGTTACTATAAACACACGAATCATCCTTACTGAAACAATGTTTTGTCGGAACAGTCTTTTTTATGTAGGTTTTACTTTTAACCTAACGTTTGTGTCCGTGTGAATCACGATGTACTGAAGTACTTGGTGGTGTGAACTGTCAACCACTCAACACAATGCATTAGTTACATACTTATTTACACGTTAATGATGCTATTTACTGCAGCAGTCACTGTGTACATATTACTGCAACATCGTTTAGTCTTAAAAGCAAGTCGTAATTGGTATTTCTATAACATCTGAGAAATAAAGTTACATACTGTTCAATGATTTAAATTGAATTACATGTGAAACTACTAGAAACATTACTATAACTAACATTGTTATAATTGATATCATTAAAACAGACAGTTAGAGTGAATTTAATTTTACATTTTTTATTATACATTTAATTTTAATTAAATAATTCATGAATACCAACACAAATATTATGTTTTCTTAATTGTTAGGCACTTTAAGTTATTATTCCTAATGATATTTGCATGCCTAAAGGCAGAATATACGTACTATTCTAATTTTAACATCCACTTTATCCGATTTTCTCAATTAAACTGATTTGATTTGAAACAGCTGTACTTTGAATCAAATATGAAAAAACGTTAAACCTGCTAACCTATCTATAGGTATATGGACTTAAAAATATCTTCATAAAACTTATTACACTTTTTTCTACGGAGGAATCAAGAACTCCTTATGCGAAGCTTGTTTAAATCAGTTATTACTTTTTTAAGTTACTTAACGACTTATAAAGTGTAGATAGTTAATTATATAGTTTATTTATAATAAGGCGTTTTGATTTTTATTTCTAAACGTACGACGTGAATATGCGTTTGGCTTCATGCTGTTCGAATGAGTTGCAAATTCTTTGAACCCGGACGATAAAATCAGCTGCAGGGAACATGATAAAGCCAACAGGTATGTGTTCTCGGATAATGTTTTCTTAATTCCTATTTATTAGGAACTTCTCGGCGAGAATGTAAATGTAATGTTCTGTTACATCTTATAGTGAACAAAACTTCCGCGAATAATACATATCAAATGCTTAATCTTTTGAAGTTTTGAAAAGTAAAAAAGTTACCACATTTCAATACTTTTTCTGCTAAAGACAACAACATCTTTGACCTTGAAAAATATTTAGATGCTAAATTTATTAGCCCTCGTTATGTTAAAATAATGTGAAAAGTAATGTCAGGTTCTAAGTAAGGAATGCTTTTCGCCTATCTATCTATCTATCTATAACCTCACGCCAGATCCCTTGCGGGGTAGGCAGAGAGTACAGAGTTCCAACAGGTTCTTTCCTTACATACCTCTCTGGCTTCCTCGACTCTCATAGTTCGTCTCATACACGCTCGCCGGTTACGGAGACTCTTGACTTTTCCATCAGATAAGACTCGGTTTATTTGGTCGTGGTAAGATAGTCTAGGTCTTCCCCGGTACCTGCATCCTTCCACTTTCACATTGTATATCTGTTTTGTCATTCTTTCCTCTGGCATTCTTTCTATATGCCCGAACCAACGGAGCATGCCCTTTCTCATCTTTACACCGATACTATCTTTCATACCTACTCGCTGTCTTACTATGCTGTTGCTAATGCGGTCGGTCAGCTTCACTCCGCACATCTTCCGCAGAGCTCGCATTTCTACCGCATTTATCCTACTTTCATTCTCCTTCTTACATACCCAGCTCTCGCTACCATATAACAGCGTTGGGACAAGAACTCCGTTATGTATGGCCAGCTGCGCCTTATGGCTTAAGTGCCGGCTCCCGAGTAGCTTTCCCATCGCACCATTCACTCTGTTCCCTGCACTCACTCTTCTCTCTATGTCAGCGGTGTATTTCCCATCCTTACTGAAGGCGCATCCAAGATATACAAACTCATTCACTTGTTCCAGCACATCGTTACCAACCACAATCCTTACTTTTCGCCTAAATTATTGTTAACCCTTTTTTCCTCGTAAGCCTGGTTTGTAGCTTCGATATGCAATTACAGAGTGTTAGATGGCACAACATTAAATATAGGTATTTCATGTTTCTCTACGTATTATCATATACATTTGTAAGCAGTGGTAAAATAAATATTATACGCTAAGTATCCAAAATCCTTAGATCTCTAAGTTATCTAATTGAAAATTATTTCGGATTAACATGCACTTCATGTTCTTAATGTATTAGTAAATTATTCATTATCCATCTAAATTATATTTAAGCAGGCACACTTAAATGCCCACCCACACGCATAAGTTAAACGGAGGTCATATAAAACAAACTTAAATATTAGGTAAACGTTAGTGATATATGTATGTATGTATATTAATGTCCCTGACCTCAGAACGCCAACGTCGGGTCGGGGACACTTACGTAAAGCCTTATCCAAATACATAGGTGTTAAAAACCAATATATTTTGATTCACACTCGCCTCTTATAGGATGGAAGTAACGAATCGTATGAATGTTAGAAAATAATGCAAATAAAGATATAACACCTGGGCATCGAGAGGTACTTACTCGCTATTCAGTGTTTGTTAGTACGTCGTTGAATTGTTACAATCGAAACATTTTAGGCTCGTGCTAATTTTAAAAGCACCTATGTCGTATGGCATAATAATTTACCTCTTATGGACATAGAATCTTAGAAGAAATTATGAAATAACTCTACCATATTTGTACTTAAAAAATCGTATACGGAATGTAGAGTTTCAAGGGCAAGAAATATACAAGTCAACAATATAAGAATGAAGTCATCAACCTTAGAAACAAAGTCGATGAAGATATTTACTGGTTCAAAGAACTTAAGGCAAAAATTATAAAACGAAATTGGCATTCTACCTAACTTAAATTTGAGAAGGGATTGATAAAGGTACCAATATTTTTATATAAAAAGCGTCGTGTATAATATCCGTGGACTCATAAAACCAAAGCTTTTACATAAATATTGCATGTTGTTGTGTTTTTAAATAGTAATGTGCAGGTATCATAAATTTATTGGAGAAATTGATGAAGCTAATAAAAGTTTACTTTGGCTTTTATTAAGAAAAGGGTTAAATCCAATTAGTCGTGTGCATCATTTTGCCCCCTAACACTAAGAAGAAGTTTATTTTTAGGTGCGTTTCCACAGCGCGAATTTATCCGCGAGCTTTTAGAGTTTGCGGATTTATCATGGCAAGCTGTTTTCGAAATAAATAAATATACTGTTGTATACATAAACAACATTGTATGAGGTAGATATAATATAATAATACAGATCTTAAATGTATACCTGTAACAGGGATGTACAGCGCTCACAAATCAACAGAACACAGACAGAAGTTGGTAAAATTAGGAATTATAATAACTAAGTAGGAATAGTTTAAATATGTATTAATTTTGCGGTGTATAAATTATGCGATGGATGGAATTTAGTCCGACATTAGCTCTTACAGCTGATATGCTGAAAGTTCTGGTAATGGGGTAACGTGGTGGTTTGCGAGTAACAGTAAACAGTAAGTCATTAATGATATCGGTGCAGGCAAGGTTATGGTTAACCAACTTATGCAGAAAAAGTAAGGTATGTAGCCTGCGACGATTGCTTAAAGAGGACATATTGAAGTTGTGCGTTAGAACTCATTAAAACCAATTCAAGGTTTGAAATTACATTATTTTAATGTTTGTCACAATTGCATACAATACAAAATAGTGTATTTCTAAATAGCTCAGTGGTTAAAGCAGTAGCCCCGACATAACTAATTACCTACATAGGTAGATTCAAAACCCACTTGTGCTTCGCGTGTTAACTTTTTCTTTCTACTAATGGTCACCCATAGGTCGATATTCAACCTACTCTTTCATCGCTTGCTGGGTATGTTTGACATTCAGTAAGACTATAGACAAATAATATTAAAGACAAACATCAATTTGACGTGTATTGTGTCAAATACATGGTAGTGTGTGTAATGTTTTTTTCATTGATTTAATGTATGTTTTATGCATAATTTTATAAAAATATTAGCATTCTGCACTCCTTCTCTATATAAACTATAAGTGTGAGAAATTTTATACTCCTCCGTCCGCGCAATTTTCGTAAAAAGGTGTACAAAGTTTTTGCTTCTCGTAATAATATATAGATTTAGAGCCTATGCACACGAACACTTTTCACGCGCTGTCGACGTGCGTTTCATGTGACGCGCACGCATGATCGTGTTTCCTGCTGACCAAAACTTGAAAAAGCAATTTATTTGCATCTGTATACAGACGCATGATGAACACGGTAAAAAAGCGTATGAAAGGCGCATTTGAAGCGTTGCACTTTACCTCTTTTAAGTTGTACTTTTATTCTTTAGTGATACTAACGCGCTTCTGTCGGATCTAACTGCATGAATAGAACTGCGCGTTTTAAAGATATAAACGCATGGCTCTATTCATAAACGTGTGCGTATCCACACCGATTGTGTGTTTGAGTTTAACGCGCGTCAACAGCGCGGCGACGGCGCGTGAGAAGGTCATCATATCGTCGTCGATCTTTTGTCCGTTAATCAAGTGAATGCGCGTGGTCAAATAGCACACCGCATCTCACTTTTACATTACATTGCATACCACCACCTTGAAAAAAAGTGCAATTTGTATTTTATTTAATAAGGGGAATACATTATTCCTTTTAAAAAAAAAGGTATACTCACACTAGCGTTTATTCCTGTGTCGTGGGTGCGTTCACAAACATGAAAATTCACATACACAAATACCACAAAACAAATAATTGTGGGTCACACAAAGATTTGTCCCGTGCAGGATTCGAACCCGCGCCTATTAGACACAGTGGGCGGAGCGGCTTAAGCTCCTACCCACTGCGCGGAATAGTCCGTCAAATTAAACATTATTGAATTTTTTTTTTCAACTCTGATGAACTTCGACAATATGAATATTGTCGAAGTTCGTCAGAGTTTAAAAAAAATATAATTCAACGAAATGTTTCGGTTAAACCACGACCAGCAAATTGTTTAATTAGTGTATGGATAATAAGTATTAATATTTTTTGTACCTTTACGATTTATCAAATTAAACTTTATTTTTTTGTAACAGCCACCGTCTTAGACACTTCCTTTAGGGATAGACGTACCCTTCTAGATATGATTGCATTTTACCAATCTAAGTTTATAAGTTCAAAATGTCGCCAATTTAGCAACATGACTACAAGAACTTAAAATAATATGAACTTTAAAATCAGTTATTACTTTTAAAGACACCCTTCTTTTTAAGACAGTTTTATTCACAAAATTATATTTAACTGCATGAAACTATATTGTAGCGAACATTAAAATATTATTATAGTAGTTATAAATCTTATATAAATCTTTAGTACAATCGAAATTCAGAAGGCAGTTTATATGCATTTTTGACCTATAGGTAAAAGGTACCTAAATTATACTTTTGTAAAGTTGAAACATTGTTGCAAAGGACGATGCCCAAAACCGGGCTAAAGATGCGTCACAATACTTTTTATATACCAATAATTTGTATCTGACTTGCAAGTCCCTTCTGACTATTTTAAGCCCAATTATTAATAACGTTTAAAAATAAAGAATAAACATAACTCCCACTGATTTATTCACTGGAATGGCAACCGCCATAGAGGTAGGATTAAAAACATAGAGGGATCATAAACGCAGTTCAGCTGTAGGTAGGTAACCAATTTAAAAATCTTTGTTTCTTTCTTTCTCAGTTCTACATGGTTCGAACTTCTTTTTTATTCGAAATTTATGGCTTGTCAGTTTGACGTAGGCTCCACGCAAATTTATCGGTTAATATTTGTTTGTCTAGTGACTGTGTTCTCGGAGTTTTAATTTGTTTTCAAATAATAAAAAGATATATAATTAAAATGTTTGTGAAAACATGGCGCCAAACAACTAAAATGCCGTGCTTTATATTGGAATGAAAATCTTATTGATCTAGAAAAGCAGTTGAAGCTAAATTATGTAAGCTTCGGCCGGTGACTTGGTTTTGCTGTATAATAGTAAAGATAAAATGTATTTTCTAAAAAAGATGTAACTAGTTTGAATATGCGTAATAACTACACCAGATTGACTGTTTTCCTTGAGCATAAATGATTAGATTTAGATAGAATCTTAATAATCGTACTACGAAAGAGATTAGTCATAATGATTGGAAAATTGACATCGATATCGATAGCATTTTCGGAAATTGGTAATTATATAAACATTTTTTTGTTTTAGTATGCCTATAGATATTGCAGCCTAAATGAATAGTGTTTAAATGTAATACTAAGAGCACATTAAAACTCAGTATAGTTGCATCTTTTCAAAATCGTCGAGTGCTTCGATTTTGGACTCAAATAGCGAAGATTAGAACCGGTAGCAGTTTCAATGTAAAATTAACTAAGTTAATGATATTTTTGCAATAGGTTTTTTCTTTGATATTTTTTTCGCGCTTATTGAACTAAATAAAAACATTACGAAAGGTTCAATTTTATTTTTACAAGCTTTTATTTAACTTACAATGTTCGTATGTCTATCTGTCTGTCTTTCCGTTTCAAATCTTGTAATCCTTGTTCCAAGCACGTGTGGGTATCCGATTCAACAAATTTTGGCATATGTATGTAATTCCGATGACATTGCAATAATATGGTACTGGTCTGATGGTAAAGTCGGATGGTGGGTATAGGAACATGTAAATTATGCAACGTAACCCTCATGTTTAGGCTGGTTAAATTGGTATTGAGAAGTACTATATAACCAGATAGTGTTCAAGGTCTGATGATGAAGTTGAAAGGTGGCCAATGGAAGCACACAAGTACTCAATATAACCCTGCCGTGTTTGGTTTCGTTGGATTTATCTTGACGAGTACTTAATACCCGGATGGTGTCCAGGGTCTGATGATGGTGTCGGAGGGTGGCCAATGAAACTACCTAACTTCTCAACATAACCCCGCCGTATTTGGGTTCATTGGATTTGTCTTGATGAGTTCTGTAGACCCGGATGGTGTCCAGGGTTTTATGTTGAAGGCGAAGGGTGACCAACAGAACTACCCAACTACTCAAAATAACCCTGACGTGTTGAGGCTCATTACATTTGTCTTGACAAGTACCATAGTTAGTTTTATAATAAACATTATTATATAGTGAATGTCAAGATTCTTTAGATCGTCAATAGCTAGATAGAATTGCTATTTTACTACAAAACTAAGTTACGCATCTATAATAGGCACTATAAGATACAGCGATATTTTGTATTGTAAAAAATCTTCGGCTTATGTACAACATGATTTTATCGATAAATCTTTCGCATTTATATGGGAAAGTACTAATATTACATCTATAGGAAAACATAAGTAAGGTCTATGGTCTATGTTAATGACGTGTCAAAAAAATGTACAAGGGTGTAACTGGTAACGATGGATTTGTCCTCTTTCTTATCACTGACATGCATGGATATAAAACAAAGGATTGAGTACTGTCAAAAAATTGCCAAAGAAAATTAAACTCTTACTCACAGACACAACATTGAATTTTCTATGATTTACACAACTCGAGAAATCATGATGAGTGAGAGCAATAACTAGAAGCCCGGTCTCACACTCGCACTCATGCGATGCAGTACTGTGCCCATAAGGTAGAACTAATACGGACTATATCTATTTATGATGTGGTTTAAATATGCTGTAGACCATTTATTGCTGAGTTCAAAACGAACAAGTTTCTCAATTCGTCTTTATATACAGAATGGATTAAAATGGGGCAGTAAGGGCAGCTATCTCAACCCTTAAAGATACAGAAAAACGGCTCTATCCTAATTCTTTGCGATATTTGAAGCTGAATTTACAGATTCTGAAAAAAATTTACAGTCAGCAAGAAAATGAACAATTTAATCATAAACTTTGACTACTACTCATTTAAGACGTGGCGTATGAGTAGAAAGAGAGAATTACAGCAATAAACAGTGCCCGAGAGTTACACGTCAATTATATGTCGACAAGTCCATAATCGTACCAATGTTTGGTCACCCTACTTAGAAAGAGACGTAGGGCTCTCAGAGAGTATCCTTGTCCTTGTCATCCCGTTTTTTTCGCAGAGTGCGCAACCCTTTGTATTATATCCATGCTGACATGACATAAGTGTAAGCGGTGCAATGTTAATGCTCCCTCTATGTTTTCTAGTACTTCTATGGCAGCCACTGCCAGCGCCATCTTTAAGCTGATGTGCTGTAAAGCGCTTTAAAAAAATTGACTGTTAGCAATTTATTTCATTTCAGCCCGAACGTAGGGTAAATGTCAAAATGACATAACAATAACATAACAACAACAATAACAACTGTGTTGCTATTACATTCGCCTTCTTTTTGTAATTTTCGGCGAAAATGGTTGGATAAGTGTTTTTGTACTTACTGGACATTTTCTGGATAAGTGCAAATCAATGAGTACAAGTGCATTTGTGTACTAATGTTTTCAAGATTTGGAACGTCGATCTCTATTCCGATCTCGGTCTCGAACCTATTGGCACCTTTATTAGAAAGGCGACAACCCGATATTTCGCGAACGCGTCTAATCATAGAAATCCGCTAATCGTAGCCGCCGCCCTAACTACCCTCCTTTGACCCTTCCGATGCCCTTACATCCCTTCTTTCGGATACAGATACCGCACACAAGATCAGACACCGACCTCAATGGCGAGGTCGAAGAATCCCTTGCCCGCCGGCCGGTGTAGAGCACCACGTTGAGACACCTACCTACCACGCGTATATGCCCTCCCCTGGCGACTGCCCAAGCCAAGGCCGTTTGCCCTTCTTGTCCGGTAAAGCTGTAAAGGCCCCGCGGCCAACAGCGTACATCATTCACACACACATATACATGCACGCGCACGCGCACGCACGCACGCACGCACGCACGCACGCACTCTCAAACGCACACATTACACACACACACACACACACACACACACACACACACACACACACACACACACACACACACACACACACACACACACACACACACACACACACACACACACACACAAACACACACACATACACACACAAGGAGAACACAGAGAGGTATGTAAGAAAAGAACCTGTTGGAACTCTGTACTCTCTGCCTACCCCGCAAGGGATCTGGTGTGATGATATAGAGATAGAAGTTTATTATAACCTAAAAATGTATTCGAAAAAGCTTGATTATTCAAATATCCCATTACATATTTTTTATACTTCTTTTTATGAGATCCTAGATATTTTACCTACCCTATAACGACTACTCTGAAAAGACGCAAGATTAGCCGAGCTTATCAGTAGATAAATCGCCATTATCTAAGTATTACTACAAAGTTTTAAACAGTGTAATAATAATCCCCATGCAAGACATTGTTGTGTGTTATAAAATATATTGAGTCGATAAAAGTCGACGAGAATTCTAAAAAAGAAGGAAAGAACCTGTTGGAACTCAGTACTCTCTGCCTACCTCGCGAGGGAGCTGGCGTGATGATATAGAATAGAATAGAATTATACAATTTACTTAATTTTTTTCTTCCTAAAATTTTTAGGTTTATTTTTTAAAACCGTGTGGTTTCACTGCTCACCTTTATTTAGCAATGTGGGTACCTACTAAGGGTTCATGAATAAGTTAAAAAAGTTCGCAATTTATAATTTTATTTGAAAGACATTTTAAAACGAGTCACAAATACATATTGAGCGATATTTTTAGTATGAACATATTGAACATTAGTTAATCTTCCCTGCCATCGACTTAATAATACCTATTATTTATCAGGCTGATTCATTGGATGGGTTATCATGGTCCAGTTGATAACGAATGTTGGAGAAAATTCTGCAGATTTATATAAATATCGTTGATTATAAACTTCTATATCATCACGCCAGATCCCTTGCGGAGTAGGCAGTGAGTACAGAGTTTCAACAGGTTCTTTCCTTACATACCTCTCTGGCTTCCTCCACTCTCATAGTTTGTCTCATACACGCTCGCCGGTTACGGAGACTCTTGAGATTATCAACTTGAATAAAGAAAATAAGCAAATTACTATATTTTAGGTAAATAAAAGTGATAATCGTTCATGTTTTATTTATATAGACCGAAAAAGCACTCCAAAGGTAACTTTTACAGTTTTTATATCTACCACTTAATTTTTTAATAAAACGTAGCTCTACACCGGGTATCCTTCCTGTGAAACATGAAAAAAATGCAATACAAGGTCACACAAAGATTCGTTCTTTGCAGCGACCGAACCCGTGCCTTTTCATCCAGTAAGCGAAGCAGCTTACGCTCTTCATAACTGGACCATGCCGTAGTCAAAGTTAAACGACGCAGATTTACCGTGGTTGGTGAAGGTAATCATGGCGTGCCATGATAACCTTCACCAATAAGGAGATGGTAATTGATATCAAATGTTTAAACTACATACAATACGTGTATGAGGTGTAATAGTCCAAATAATTTAGGCTAAATAATTTCGGACGTAGACCTCTAGTAGATATCTGTATGTAAATTTTTTTACTCGCGCCCGTGGCTCTGCCTGTGCGATGTTATTTTAACTAATCACCGTCACGTCTATATTCTCCAAGCGGGGGTGGCAGAGGTGTACTGAGTACACCCACTTTTCGACGACGATGTTAGATCCCATGTAATAGGGGGCGAGCCTATTGCCATATATCGGGCACAATTCCAGGCTCCGGACTCGTACTGGGAAGTTTCCGTTAGAAAAACTTGATTTGTCCGACCTAGAATTTGAACCCAGGACCTTATGATCACCAAGCGATGCGCTTTGCCACTAGACCAGCGAGGCAGTCAACCAAAATATGGCATAAATGTTATTTCAGTTAATAATCTCATGAGACGTCAGAACCTTACGCTGCTCTGCCCACTAGATCGAGCAGTCGCGAGTTCCTAGTATAGAGCCACGTCTATTAAAAATGAAATCATGTTTGTAAACGCACCCACAACAGAGGAATAATTCCTAGTCTAGCTAGATTCTTTTTTTTTATAAATCTACACATTTGTCAAACTTCATTCAAAATCTCGCGTTCAGTCGTTCGAAGTGATTTAGTAACGAACTTCCAGACATCTTATTTTTAATATTGGTAGTATCCTACCTCCATCCAATATCCAATAAAATAATTAAAAATAAATTACTAAGATCCTAACGCACATGAAACGGCAGGAACGTACAACTACATGAATTTGATAAAAATACAATACAATTTCGGATCAGTACCAATCAGAAGAGTCAACCGCCAATAATAAAGTATTATTTCAAAGAAGGCCTAGGAATAACAATAATGCAATAAATTAATAGGCCAACTTACGGCCATTTTATGGTGTTTATGGCCATGTCAGACCGTCATTAAATTATGACCAAGCATACCTGGTCGAGGCAAATGCAGTAATAAAACATGAATAAAACGAATCGAAATCCTATGCAACGCTATAAGAAGCACCACTTGTCACCTACATATAAATAAGGGGATATAAACAATATTTCGTCAGCACACTTTAAGGAAATATATAATTTTAGAGAATAATGTGTGACTTAAAGGACATCATCATCACGCCAGATTTTTTGAAGGGTAATCAGGGAATAAAGAGAAACGCAACGCAACTTAAGGAACGTCTTTTGAAAATGTTCTCACTTTATGATTTAATACTATTTGTACCCTTTTTTATTTTTTTCCGGATAAAGTAATAATTATCTATGAAAAAAATAATATTTGATAAAACACTTTAGTTTTTAGGTTAAATGTTTAAGGACTGCAGAATCTGAGGCGCTACCAACCTAAATAACTTTCTCTGCAAGTTGCCATTGTGGTTTCTCTGAAAGTTGCGGTGGTACTCATGTATACACATATCGCATCTCATACCAAGAGCCGTCCCATCTTCCAGGGAATAATTAACAATGGACCGGGAGTCTTACTATCGCCACGCAGGAGACCATTTGATTCCAAAAAACGCTACACATTGGCGGTGGTCAAGTCCAATCAGATGGTATCATAAATGCTAATGAGTCGCGATATTCATGCTTTGGAGACAACAGAGGTCCAAATATTACCATATTGTACACGAAATATGACGGAGAAATATTTTATTGGCATAACAAATAGATTAATGAAAAGTTATACAGTTTTCACCGAAAGGTTTCCTATGAAAAAGTGCTACGTCCCTATTGGGACGCCCCTAAGTTAGAGGTTTTCACTCAACTACCAAAATTTGCTGTTCCTTTTGAGTGTGTCTACAAATACTGTGAATATAATACAACTTACTTACTACAAATATGGTTCCGTGTGAAAGCTGATATACGAGCATCTTATAAGAAGTTCATAAGAGATGAGTGGAGATTGATTACATATAGTATCAAAACCATTACTCTGGTGATCCATCGGAGGAGGAATAGTTTAAACTGCGTATTGTCGCCTGTTGGTCTCACAAAATATTGAGGAACCGTAAACATATAATTGCTGAAGTAATACCAATACAAAAGTAAACTTAACTTTAAGAAATACTTGTTCCTCAAAAACGGATAATTTATTGTCAAACAGATTTTCGTATTGCACACGTGATTAATAGTTACATAAATCTAATTTCATAATAATTAAATACAAACGTATAGCGTACTATTTAACATGATAATGCTATTTTTATAAGATAGCAACAGCGAAATGACTACGCGACTTGATAATAACTTAAAAATGGTGACTACACATAGAAAATTAAACTGACACATATGTGCTAAAGATGTTAGAGACTATATTCTATACTAATGGACAACGATATTATGTGTATATAATATGGACATTAAAGCCTTAACATGTAATATCGGCTGTTGACATTATGTATATGTCTGGTCACGGTATTAACGAGTGAGTGTGTACGTTTTAGTTTAAGATATTATCGTCGTTTGCGTAGCAATGATGCGTCATTGTCCATACAATCTATGTGCATAGTAACTTTTGACTATACCAATATAGGCATACTAAAGCGAGAAAGTATTTATAGAAAAGCGCTGCCCTCACGTGTCTACCTTTAAAAATCCTTCATTTTAAACCACGGAGTACTGAATAGGTATTTCGTGTCTTAAGTCCATTTGACCTAAAAGAAGTCGCGTACGTATTTTTGGTACCCATAAGTAAGATGTCGACCCCGTCGCCATCATTTCACATGTATTTCAAACAGCTTTTAGATTCTGTCTATATGTAGGATGGAATGATTTCTTGTAATGTTTTTACTTACCAGTCAAACGGACGCAGGTTTCAGGAAACCCAGAGGAGTTTGTTAGGATTTGCTCCCTTGACCTAGTGAATACAAAGCGAGCCACAGTGTTACCAAACAGTCTTCATTCCGATCTCGGTCTCGAACCTATTCGCGCCTCCCGTCCAGTCACAGAAATCCGCTAATCGTAGCCGCCGCCGACTACGAACCTAACTCCCCTCCTATTAGCCGCTACCGCCGTCGGCATGTTCTCACCGACCCTCCCGATGCCCTTACATCCCTTCTATCGGATACAGATACCGGTAAAGCTGTAAAGGCCCCCGGCCTCACACACACACACACACACACACACACACACACACACACACACGCACGCACACACACGCACGCACACGCACGCGCACGCGCACGCGCACGCGCACACACACACACACACATGCACGAACGCACACACCCACGCACGCACGCACGCACGCACACACGCACGCAAGCAAACACGCACGCACGCACGCACGCGCGCACGCACGCACGCACGCACGCACGCTCGCACGCATGCACGCACGCACGCACGCACGCACGCACGCACGCACGCTCGCACGCACGCACGCACGCACGCACGCACGCACGCACACACGCACACACACACAGAAATGTTACCAAACAGGCTACCAAAAGGAACAAAAATAATGAGCTCTAGTTAGTTAAAAAGTATATTGTTTCGACTGCCTGCTTAGATTCAGTATCCTTGGTCTTTTATGTAATTTGAAGAAAATCTTTATACAGATCAACAGCTCACTACGAGCATCTCTACCGGCACAAAACCACAAATTTTCTAAGACTAGATAACAGATTTTCCAGGATCATTCCTAACAGTTACGACTGTCATGATATAAAACATATAAGAGGCAGACAGAATAGGACACAATTGAAACTCTGAAGCCTGCACATAATGGGTGAGATGTTGAGAGATCGAAAAAAGTGTTCGTCTAATATTTATATTAATGTCACTATTATGGCACTCTTTATTTCATTACCCTTTTAATTCTTTTTATTAGCGCCATCTGTCAACTTTAGATTGTAACTCAATCGATGATATGAGACTAACAGTAACAAGTCAAACCTGTTTTAGAATTTGTAACATTAACTACGTACTGCCTCCATGATACAATTGTAGATGGCTCTTACATAAACTGATTAAATCTGTAAAGATCCAGAATGGTGAAGACAAAGGTGAAGACATACTTCTTTGGGTGAAGATGATAATTTGCACTTGAAATGATGCAAAAAATATTGACGCAAAAGAGTGGTGTTACAAATTTTACTAGTATATCTGTGTGTCTGTCTGTGGCATCGTACCCTTTTTTTGTTTAAAAGGTGATTTGATTAAAAGTTTTCTTAGCTATAATTCATTGGAGCCGGAGTTTTTTAAATTTTTAATTATGTTTTACTTGTGAATATACCATCTAACGATAAACAGGATTGCACCTATTAGTAACTTATTAAATTATTTCTTTCTAACTAGCTTCAACCACCTATCGCTATATATCCCTAACGTCAAATCTATATCTATCTATAACCTCACGCCAGATCCCTTGCGGGGTAGGCAGAGAGTACAGAGTTCCAACAGGTTCTTTCCTTACATACCTCTCTGGCTTCCTCGACTCACATAAATCAAATCTCATAATCTCTCATAAGTCAAATCTACACTTATATTATAAAGGGGTAAAGTTTGTGAGTTTGGATGTTCAGGGTAATCTCCGGTACTACAGATCCGATTTTAATGATTCTTTCACCATTGGAAATATCTTAAATATCTCCTTGGAAATAGAAAAATGTTTACTAAATCTTAACCCTAATTTCACGGAAATGCCCCCCCCCCCCCCCCCCCCCCCCCCCGTCAATATCATCCTCTGGCCAAAATATCCATATCGCACTTTACTTAAATTATGGTTGTTCCAACTAATCAACTTTAAGTATAATTAATGTGGTCTTTTACAATAGGTCTCATAAAAACGCTCAGTTGCTCAGCGAGCTATGGCAAGAGCTATGCTCGGCGTTTCTCTACGTGACCGAATCAGGAATGAGGAGATTCGTAGAAGAACCAAGGCCATCGACATAGCCCTCAGGATTAGCAGCTGAAGTGGCAATGGGCGGGCCACATAGCGCGTAGATCGGACGGGCGTTGGGGCAGAAAGATTCTAGAGTGGAGACCACGTATTGGCAAGTGCAGCGTAGGACGACCGCCTGCCAGATGGACTGACGATCTTTTTAAAATCGCAGGAAGTCGTTGGATGCAGGTGGCATCAGACCAATCACGCTGGAAAGCGTTTGGGAGGCCTATGTTCAGCAGTGGACAAGTATAGGCTGAGATGATGCAACTCATCAAAAAGCATGTAATAACCTATATTACTCAATATAATAATTAAATAACTTGAGTAATGAGAACACATTAATTATAACCAATGAGTAATAACGAATAACACAAATATGTTACGCGTTCTATCTATTTAATTATCAGCTATCTTGTTGTATTCCGATGGAATAGCAGCTATTAGTATCGCCTTCTAATAAGCGAAGATGGTTAACTTTCATATATTATATTGTATTATAATTATTTGCTCTTTCAACGTCTATATGTAGGGTATGGAAATAACTACCCTAAAAACCACCTACGTACTTTCGACGACTACTTTCTAAGCCTATAGCCTAGCTATCACAGTTATCCTAAGTAACCTACACACGTGCTAGTGGAACATGTATGTCTATCGTAAAACTTAACAGTTATTGATACGTTTCCTCGTAAAGGGGCAGGGGCCCTGAGCGTCCTTTACGGGCGAACCCGAGGAGGACGGCGGCTTGGTGTGGCCTACGTCGCCGTGAGTACCGCGTCGGTGAAGGAGAGAGCGTGTTATCCATTCTCCCCCCGATGGCGGGCTCTATGGGGCGCGGCATAAGAGAGGCACCGGTGCGTTCCAAACGGAGATCCTGGAGCCCCTTCAAAGTGCTAATGTCAGTGACCCTGGGGTTTCAGTCAATAAGAATCCGACATGCCCCGCGAACTTCCCCCAAGGCCCGCGAAAGTTCTATGCAGGATTTTCTCCATGTCAAAAAGTGTCCATAATATGCCAATTAATCCGTCAGAACTATAATCTTTGCGCCTGGACGCGAATCTCAAATTGAGTTCATACAGTACGAACTTACAAAGTGGCGTGTGAGATTAAATTATATTGCCTTTGAGCTTTGAGAGCTTTGGGAGCAGTGATAGCCTAGTGGTTAGACCGTTGGACTACAAAGTTAGAGGTCTCGGTTTCAAACCCACGCACGCACCTCTGTCTTTTCGAAATCATGTGGGTATTAAAAATTAATTATCACTTACTTTAACAGTGAAGGAAAACATCTTAAGGAAACCTGCTTGCCTAAGGGTTTCTCAAAGGTGTGTGAAATTCACCAAACCGCACTGGGCCAGCATGGTGTACTATGGCCAAAGCCGTCTTTGTTTGAGAGGAGGCCCGTGTCCTACAGTGGGACAGGGCCAATCTTCAAACATCTTAACAGGGCCAATATTATTTTTATTTTTAAATTGCCTTTAATTTCAGCGCCATGTAGAGATTTGCAAATTAATTTGAGTAGTAGTCTACCTAACAATTTATTTGAATTCGGATGCGTATATTAAAAAAAAGCTCACGAAAATGCTTTCGCACCGCAGAAGGTAATGTACAGAATTTATCATAAAACTTAACTTAATCTCAAAGACAATATTTCTTGTGTATAGTACAAAATGACCAGAATGGAGAAAATTAACTACATACTTGTACCCATTTGTCCTTATTCTATTATAATGGCCTTATTTAGGCATTTAACGACTAACATCACTTACTGTCGGATTATATATCCTGCCGCATTTCAATGTAATATAAGGAAAGGATTGAATAAGTAAATGTTCACTCATCCACTATTATATAACTGAACTGTTTCTTTCATTTCTAGTATAAGTAACATTCTCAAATACACAAACATAGATATACCAGAAATCTCTTAACTATTTTGAGTTGACGACATCTTGAATTGAGTAGGTAGTCGCGGTTGAGTAGGTAATCCCCGCACGGAACAAATCTTTGTGTGAACCACAGTAAATATCAAAGGGTCACAATTTTTTTACGGTATTAGTATTTTATTATTGATACTAGTATGATCAACCTACAAAAAAAAACTTTTCTATTTCGGATTTTATCGCGTTTTGTTTTTAGATTTTAAGTTCCCGGCATTTCAAAGGTCATAGGAGGGATCCATGAATTTATAAGAGGGATGATTATAAATTCTAAAAAAAAATTCATTTCATGTGTAATATTGACGTCATCCTAAGAACTCTATAATGATTGAAATTACAGTTATTGGAATGACGAGCAGATATTTTCATTTTAGAAACCGTTTAATCTTGTCATATACATACCCTATGCCTTTAATGATTGCTGGAGTGTGTTTTTAATTGTGAAGCGATGACAGATGACATCTGTCAGATGACGAATCACTGATGACAGATAGTTAATTTGAGATGGTGGACTGCGCTACTTTGTTATTCGATTGGCAACAGGGCAAGCGGTCGGACGTATTGCGGAGTAGCTAACCTCACTGCATTTCATGTGACTTAATCTCCAATTATTGTGCGCATCCTCAGATATCAAGGAAGATCAGTGTACCGGACAAGACCCTTTTGTTATTTCATGATTCCATTCATGTTCAGCCACCATGCAGATGACTATTATACGAAGATAAATCCACTTTTCACCGTGACCAGTATTGAAACGGTCATCCAGAAAACTTAAGCGCCGACATATAAAATGATTTTAAGAAGTATTTAATTAATAACTTAAAAGGCACACCGTTAAAACTGGCTCGAAATATAAAGGCAACATCCGATATTCGTTTGCATAATTTGTAAGAAGGTAAAATTTAAATTTCCATCAACTTTGATGTTCTTTAACTTGCAAAAATCAACCCTTGCCCCAATTTGCACAAAAGGTGTAATACCGGTGCCAGATGGAATAGAAAATTAATTTCACTCTGATAACGATAAATTACACCAATTTCGCACAGAATCTTACAAAAAAATTAAAGGACGAAACATTTGTTGATTTAAAACGAACGCTAATTTTAATAAATGGCTAGTGCAAAAATGGCTTGGAAAAGAATTTTTAATTTTCATTAAAGTTTGCAGAGCGTAAGTCTTCAGATAATTGAGATTCAGAATTTATTGCAAAAGGGAAAATATCTAATAGTTTAATAGGGAGTGATAAGGTAAGGTTCTAATTTTTCAGTCTTTTCCGTAATTATCAACATCAACCATTTAGGCTGTGAAATTGCGTAAAAGTTTTTTTTTAGCTTTTTATTTAGCTGTCTATAATGATAATATCTTGAGAAAACTAATTGCCCGCAATGAACTTCATCCAGATGATCAGTCTTAGATCTACTTGAAAGGTTCTAGGAAAGATCGTTGCCCAGCAATGAGATAATATAAAAAAATATCTAAGTCATGAAATAAAATTCTTTGTCGGATTTTATCGAGGTTTATTTTTGCTTATTAGTTCCCGACCCTTAGTCACAGGAGAGACTAAGATATTTGATAACCAAAAATGTTTATGTTATATATTGTATAATTATTTATCGTTAGTTCTTTACACATTTTACTTCGATTGTACACTAGGTACTAGGCTCTGTATTTTCATCTCTTTATGCCTATTAGGTTTGCTGTAAGAAAACTCAATTTTGAGTTAAGGTTACCTTTGTACATAAACTTTCCTATCCTATTGTTGTTATCATTAAACGTGTACAATAAAGAATACGTCATAGTTATTCCGAGATACCTTTAAACTTCTTAATTATTTCTGTTGGTCCAAACAACGCAGACGGTCACAGTATCTTGAAGTGTCAATACTTAATCATTTATTAGAATTTACAATTTCGTGCAGTGTTGTGCTAGGTTTTAGATTTAAAATATCTAAAATACACAAATCACCAGATCGAGTATTTGAAATTAGTCAAGGAGCCCTGTAAACATAAGGAATTGTCTCTATTGCAAGCTCGTTTGTTACCACTCTGAGAAGGAAAACTGGATTATTCACTTGAATATATGCAAATAACTAGTGTCCGACCAAACTTTCGGTTTTGGTTTCGGTTTCGGCCCATAATTAGAGTTTCGCCTTAGTTTCGGAGATTTCTTTTTTGAAAAAACAGCCCCATCCTCGGATTTTTTTTTGTGTCGTGGGTGCGTTTACAGACATGACAATTACATATACAAATACCCAGACCGAAACAAATAATTGTGGGTCACACAAAGATTTGTCCCGTGTGGGAATCGAACCCGCGACTATAAGACACAGTGGACGAAGCGGCTTAAGCTCTTAACCACTGCGCTAAATCGTCCGCAGAAAACTCGTCGGCAGAAAAGTGGTAGAAACTAGGGCCGAAACCAAAACTACATTCGTGAATGTTCGAATGCCCATCGGCAACAATTGGCGAGGGTCGCAGCGACTGAACTACGGTCTAGGCATGTCGATAAATTATAAAAAAATCTATCATTAAATGATTTTCATCTCACGCACTAGAATCGATTTTCGATTAAATCGAGACTTAAAAGTTATCGTTAATCGAAGAATCGAGGTCGATTTTAACTACGCAATATATAACCCAATCGAATATGGCCCGGTTGAATTTGTTTTGGCTAGTGCTATAGTTCAAGGTAGTTTCCAGGATCATATAATGGACTTGGAAGATAAACAGGATAGCTCGATTATGTTTGGATTGGTTAGATTTATTTTCTATAAAAACTTCTTTTAAGAAGACCTTTTTTAGTTATAACTTTTTATCATTGTATGTACTGTCCGATAAGAACTTTTGGCCAGCTGCCAAAATCCGAACTAACGTTGTTATCAAGTGAAATGTCACTACATGAAAGTTGCAGAGTTGGCGTTTGCTATAAAATTTACCCAAGTTCTTTTTTTAATTAGGTAGTGGCCTTGCAGACCCATTTGCTATCTCCTTGGAAGAAGGAAAATTTTACTAAAATCTACTTTAATACATAATACCTTTGCCCTTTAGGCTCATACGTCGCCCTCGCCCGTGTTAGGTGTCGTGCGATGTTCATTTTGTAGTGTGCAGTTAATATTCTTGAAATTATCGATTTCTGAAAAAATAAAGGGCATCTATGACGACAAACACATATCACTGATCAACACCGATTATGCCGCACGTACTCTGATAGGTGTTTTGACTATCAACCCACATTACGTAAATGTACTTATTTTGTTTCAAGCACCTTCAGTTTTCATGTATGGTCTAGTTTATTTTAACGCATATAAAAGGTCACCATAAAGAGTGATTATATATTCGTGTACTTTATAAATTTTAATTATGTCAGTTTTAATCAATCATTATGCTTGTGTGAATATGTTGAGGTATATTAATGATGATAACTGTTTTTGCTATATGGCGTTAAGTGGCAAAGATGCTACCAAGACGAAGACAAAATTTTGCAGATGTTATTTAGATGTGTTACTGCAAGGACTTTGGTTTTTCGGTGGCTCATCATGACAAAGCTACGGCCCCATATATTTGCGTAATATGTGACCATAATTAAATCGATTTGAAGAAGGATCTCTACATATTGTTATGATAACATTTATTACTTTTTTACATTAACATATGAATATTTATACTGTATTAGGCATTTTTGATATTTAATTTATATACGACTTATAATTTTGGAACGTATTTGATTATTGATTTTAGTTCAATTTATTTCGAGCTACTCTCATTTTAATTTGTGCAATGAATTGCATAAACAGGCTTGAAAATTCCATTTAGCGTTCAGTTCCTTGTGAAAAGTCGTACTGACAACTTCACGTCGAATGTATTTAAAACGGATAGTGGCATTCAAGTATAAGTTAAAATAAAAATAAGTAAAATAAAGTAAGAGATTTATGTGTCAAGGTGATTAAAATGTGAAAATGAAACAATGAGTATAAATTATATTCTCAGTCTACATTAAGTCCTGTGCAATTCTCATGATAAATACTGAGCCTAGAGACCACGATTCCAACTGATATTTTTTGGCTTACTTCAATAAAAATCATGAATTCAAATACAAAACGCGCAGTTAGATACCTAATTCAGGAATTAAACCATTTCCGCATGATGATTCATAACCATCCAGTTCAAACCTATTGAGTTGAAGACTCTGCGTTTGAAAAAGTCAGGTTAAACCACATTTGATAATCCATGGAGTCCTAAATCATATGCTCCACGTGTATTGCGGGGCGGCGGGGTGGTAAGAATGTTCTTGTAAATGTATATAATATCTATGTTCTTGAAGATTTGCCCTCACTGGCTCGCCGTAAGAGTGACAATTATAAGAGAGATAAGACCATCATCATCAGATTGAAAAACCTATAAACCTTTAAGTTGCAATATGTGGCTAAAAATCATTATCTAGAATCATATCTGGATTATTTCCCTAAGAATTCGGTGCAGTAAGAAATAAAAAAATTTGAAACAAACCCTATACCAACCCGTCTGGCCAGCGTGGTATAGTAGGCCAAAAACCTCTTAATAT
This sequence comes from Phalera bucephala, assembly GCA_905147815.2. Classification (NCBI taxonomy): domain Eukaryota; kingdom Metazoa; phylum Arthropoda; class Insecta; order Lepidoptera; family Notodontidae; genus Phalera; species Phalera bucephala. Next base: position 21,187,741 of record LR990612.1, read on the forward strand.
GTTAAGACACCAAACGCAAAGGCCCCCAGTTCCCGGTAGTCCCGCTGTCCGCTGCCACGGTAGCGGTCGCGGTAACAGCGGGGCAGGGGGTGCGAAGAATCTCCGGGCTACGACACAAGGCTACCAAAAACACCTGACCCTGGCTACGTACAATGGACGCTCTCTACGGCTGGACCAACACCTCGCTGAACTCGAGGTAGAACTAGGTCGCATAAACTGGCACATATTGGGGTTATCCGAAGTCCGAAGACAGGGCGAGGACACGATAACCCTTGAGTCAGGCCACCTGTTTTACTTTCGGGAAGGTGATCGGCCCTCTCAGGGCGGTGTCGGTTTCCTGGTCAACAAAGCTCTCACTAACAACGTTGTGGAAGTCAGCAGTGTGTCGACACGGGTAGCGTACCTCATAATTAAAATCACCAACAGGTACACCCTGAAGGTGGTACAGGTATATGCGCCGACCTCGACATACTGCGACGACATAGCGGAAGCCATGTATGAAGACATAGCCAAGGCATTACATGGCACCACCAAGGCTCACTACAACGTTGTTATGGGGGACTTCAATGCCAAAGTGGGAGTACAAGAACGCGGCGAAACGATAATCGGACCCCACGGCGTGGGGCGCCGAAACCACAGGGGGCAGATGCTGGTCAACTTTCTGGAGTCGCAGGGGCTCTTCTTGATGAATTCGTTCTTTAAGAAGAAGCCTCATAGAAAGTGGACATGGCGAAGCCCCGACACTGTGACGAGGAACGAGATAGACTTCATCATGACTGACAGGAAGTCTATATTTAGAGACGTCTCCGTGATCAACAGGTTTAATACCGGCAGCGATCACCGACTTGTCCGAGGCGCTCTAAATATAGACTTCAAGGCCGAAAGACGTCGCATGATGAGGTCTACTCTCAGACCTACTGCGCCTCAAATAGCTTTAGGGTCCGAAAAGTTCCAACTGGAGCTTCAAAATCGTTTCGACCTGCTGGAAACCGAAGGCAATGTTGACGAGAAAACCGACACAGTGGTCAAAACGCTACAGGATGTGTCTCGAAGGGTGTTTCCCGGCAAAAGCGGTAACAGAGAGTCTAAACTCTCGCTCGAGACTCTCGAACTTATGAGGCAGAGACGGGAAATGTCATCCACGCAGGCGTCTTCGCCGGATGGGAGGAACCTCAACCGGAAGATCCGGAAGCGGGTGCGACGTGACCTCCGATGTTCCAACACCCGCGCCATCGCGGCTGCGATTGAACAGAACAGAGGCACCAAAGTCTTCGCTCGCCAGCTAGGTAGATCCCATCTGACGAAACTTAATACAGCGGATGGCAAAACCGTGACCTCCAAGTTCGAGATACTCGAGGAAATTGAGAGTTTCTACAAAGACCTGTACGCATCACGGATGGCTAAACCCTCGAGACCCAGCGCTGACGACCACAGAGCCCCACTAGCACGCCACGATACGGAAGACATCCCTGATGTCAACCAGGACGAGGTCAGAGTGGCTCTCGAGCAGCTCAAAAACAACAAGTCACCAGGCGATGACGGAATCACCACTGAGCTCCTAAATGCAGGCGGGACTCCAATCCTGAAAAAGCTAGCGAGTCTCTTTAATTCCGTCATCCACCAGGGCTTAACACCTCAAGCGTGGAGCGGGAGTGCGGTGGTTCTGTTCTTCAAAAAAGGTGACAAAACCTTGCTGAAGAACTACAGACCCATCTCACTCCTGAGCCACGTCTACAAGTTGTTCTCGAGAGTACTCACAAACCGCCTCGCCAGAAGACTTGACGAGTTCCAGCCACCGGAACAAGCCGGGTTTCGAAAAGGCTACAGCACCGTAGACCACATCCATACTGTTCGGCAGATTGTACAGAAGACCGAAGAGTACAATCAGCCGCTGTGTATGGCTTTCGTGGACTACGAGAAAGCCTTCGACTCCATCGAAACCTGGGCGGTTTTGGATGCTCTGCAGCGATGTGGCATCGATTGGCGCTATATCGAGGTGTTGAGATGTCTGTATGATACCGCCACAATGACCGTCCAGCTCCAGGACCAAAAGACCAACCCGATCGAGCTGCATCGAGGGGTAAGACAGGGGGATGTAATATCCCCCAAGCTCTTCACCAATGCACTCGAAGACGTCTTCAAGACGCTGGACTGGACTGGGCGGGGCATTAACATCAACGGCGAATACATCTCACACCTTCGGTTTGCCGATGATATCGTCATCGTGGCAGAGTCACTGGAACAGTTGAGCGGAATGCTGCATAGCCTAAATGGAGCCTCTCGAGGTGTCGGTCTCGGCATGAACTTGGATAAAACCAAGATCATGTTTAATGAGCATGTCACGCCGGGACCGATCTACGTCGATGGTTCGATGCTCGAAGTTGTTCGGGAGTATGTCTACCTTGGACAAGTTGTCCAATTTGGTAGGAACAACTTCGAGAAAGAAATCAACCGCAGGATCCAATTGGGTTGGGCAGCATTTGGCAAACTACGTCACGTTTTCGCTTCGCCTATACCGCAATGCCTGAAGACTAAAGTCTTTAACCAATGCGTTCTACCTGTTATGATTTACGGGGCCGAGACGTGGACACTCACAGTGGGACTAGTCCACAAACTCAAAGTCGCACAGCGGGCTATGGAGCGAGCTATGATCGGCGTCTCTTTGAAGGATAAAATTCGTAACGAGGTAATCCGACAAAGAACCAAAGTTACCGACATAGCTCGCAGACTCAGTAAGCTAAAGTGGCAATGGGCTGGTCACATCTGCAGAAGGACCGACGGCCGATGGAGCAAGCGTGTCCTAGAGTGGAGACCGCGACTTGGTAAGCGTAAGGTAGGACGGCCCCCAGCTAGATGGACCGACGACCTCAAGAAGGTCGCTGGGACGGACTGGATGCGGAAGGCGGGGGACCGTGTGCAATGGCGCGTGTTAGGAGAGGCCTATGTCCAGCAGTGGACTACGATAGGCTGATTGATTGATTGATTGAAGAAATAAATAGATAGATAGATAGATAGATAACACTTTATTGTTCCACCAAAGATACACAATATGGAAATACAATTTATAAATTACTAAGATAGTGTAACAATGGGCGGGGTAGGGGTAGAGATCTATTAAAATATTTCAAAGATAAAAGCCCAAAGATGGCTGACTACTGCTGGGCCATTAAGAGAAACCAACTGGAAGCCAAATATTTTAGGAAATCACAGATCTTTAATTTATAAGGTACAGTTCTTGTATGGTTTTCTGGAACACTTATAATTTTTTATTTCTGTTTAATTAATTTTTCTACATCAAATAAAATTGGCATAACGTGATAATAAGATAAAACCGCTTATTCGTACTTACAACACTTTACATTAAGAAAAATAAATAAATAAAAAGGGCACTACAGTTAAAATTTGAAAAAAAAACAGTACTGACATAAAAAGGAAGTTTCGGTTTCGGCTTCAGCCGTATAAACTAGTTAGTGTCGGACACTATATACATCACTCGTATGTTATTTCAATGCAATGGATCGTAGCATTGATGTGTGATTATGATTGCACGATTGCAATTTAGATTGCGCGCTGGGTTTGATTCGAAATATGAAAACTAATATGTAGTTGGTTTTTCAGTTATTAAAAAGCATGAGAGAGATTTAGCTTCTCCATTTTCGAGCTCCTGCGTACTTTGAAAGGTACGCTAATTCATTGGTCCTAGGTACCACTGGGTGGTAGTCGTGAAGTCGTCGAAGGCTTAAAGACGGCTTGATACGGTACGCATACGCAGGTTAGTAGTCACCTTTTGTTGGAACTTGTCAAGCTGCTTTATGGCAGGCAACTTGGCTTAACGCCTACCACACTAAGCGGCAACGAAGATTGATGGAGATGCCACTATTCTTACCCATCTCGAACTAACCAAACGGAATACTGGTTAACCTTGGCGTATATTAAAGCACCATAATTCTGCAATACAACGTATACTTCGTATTCGATTACAAAAATAAAACCATTAAATGGCCTGTCAAAACTGTTTAGGTAAAATATTTTAACACGCAAACGACCTTTTTCAGTTATTTTTAAACTACTCAAGTTGAGCATTCTCAATCCAAGTGCTAAAGACTCTTGAAGGTAGTCATTTAAGCAAGTAATTTGAGGTAGCCAAAAGCTGTAAGGTTGCCAAAAATGTAATTACTCTTAATGCCCACCCACTGCATCCAGACATCAATTCTGAATTGATGAAACAATAGAACGTAATTAACTACTTGATATTGAATAATACTGAACAGTATTTCAGATTTTGTGAAACAAACAGGTAATAATGACTCGTAAATATAAAAACTATATTTATTAATCAAATATTCTAGGGTTTACAGAGCCAAATAAACGATTAAATATTGTAATTATTTTTATTTTAACACTGCTACTGCTAACCGCTTTGTAAAAAACATTCTAAGCTAATTAATGAACCTTTGTTAAGAGAAAATAAATAAATTATTATATAATATTCTGACCTCTGTGTTTGGGGTTCTGTTGGCGTCATGTTCACTGAAAGTTCTTTGCTTGTGGTGGCTGTCTGACCTTGGTCACTGGTATACAAAATAAATAACCGATTTAAATACGAGTTTTGAGACTACATCTCGCCAAAATCTCACAGCCCTCATTGTCTCAGTCGTGTAGTGACTAAGAGGGCTGCGAGATATTGCGAGATTTTGACGGGGGATTTAGCGCAGTGGTTAAGAGCTTAAGTCGCCCCGCCCACTGTGTCTAATAGCCGCGGGTTCGATTCCCCCACGGGACAAATCATTGTGATCCACAATTATTTGTTCCGGTCTGGGTATTTGTATATGTGAATTTTCACGTTTGTAAACGCACTCACGGTACAGGAAACAATCTTAGTGTGGGGCTACGTTTTAAAGAAAATAAAAAAAAAGTTTTAGTTCCTTCCTTCTGTTGAAGTTATTAAAGGTCAGATAGCCCAAGTATGATTGAACAATGTAAACAACTGTGGGCTTCTTAGTGTTGCCAGATTGAGTAAAATGAATTAGTTCCGAGGCAGAACTTGGAAATAGACACCTAAAAGAATACATTAAATACAAACAAGTTTTGAAGGTAGCGAATCCAAATGCAATGCATGGGATAAGCAGCATGACAATTGGGTAGTTTTATAAAAAAAATCTGATATTGGATAAAAAATAAATTCACCTGAGAAAAGAACTAAGTACACAGCAAATAAAAATCACCGAGGGCTGTCTCAGGTTCACCGTTCATATTAGTAGTGAGTAGGAAGCGGCAATGTGAATAGTCTACGCTTCCACGGACCTACTCTATACTCTATGCGGGAAATGTCGACAGCGGCATAGTGTAGACCTGGTAGGTATAATATATGTGATTGTCTCTGTCCTGATGGCATGCTGCTTTGTGTGTTAAATTTATCTATCTCTCCATATCATCACGCCAGATCACTTACGGGGAAGGCAGAGAGTACAGAGCTCCAACAGGTTCATTCCCCTTAGGACCTAGGAGACTCTTTACTTGCACTTCAGATTTGATTTTGTGTTAAATTTAAGTATGAAATAATAGTAATTTAAAAATACCTTATAAAAAACAAGCTTTTATAGCAAAAACACAACGAAGATATCCTGCTTAATTGAGGAATTCCTATGGATTCCTTTCGGTTCGTTCATCAGACCCTGGACACCTAGCGGGATTATAATAATAATAATCATTATTATTTATTTTCTTTCACAAAGTTTGGTGTTACAATATTTCGTGGCTAAACCCTCCTTTTAAGCAAATCATGCCTGTATTAGGAGACTTCGCTCTTCTTTTCATTATATAACTTAGTATATAAAAGCATATGTATAACTATGTAGGGTATACAATTTCTATCATATTTTCACAACATAATGATTAGTTTTAAAATAGTTTTTCCCTCTTGATTATATTGAGTAGTCGGGTTATTCCATTAGCCACCTTTCGGCTTCATCATCAGACCCTAATTGATTGTATAGTACTTGTCAATAACAGTCTAACAAGACTAAACACGAAGGGATTACGTTGTATAGTTCACATGTCCCTATGGTCACCTTCCAACTCCATTATCAGACCAGCTCCATGGTACCATATTACTGCATTGTAACCGTATTTAGATACCTTTCAACTCAATCGGACACCCGCTAGTACTTTAAAAATGGATTACAATAATTGATCCGGAAAGACCGCCAGACAGACATTGCAAGTTAATAAAAGCTTCTAAAAATATTTAGCATTATTAAAGCAACAGTCGTCATCTACATACATTTACAAGAAGGAGGCACTTCTATTCTCTCACTAATATAACCTACGCAAGCACATATGGGAACGATAATCAAGGGTTTATACGTGGATGTTAATTCAGTAAACACACTGGTTCAACATTTCATATTGCAGTTATTTATTATATGCTGGTACAATCAAGCGACAATTTGATTGAACTGTTTGTGATGACGTTTTATTTATTCGATGTATTTTCACAATTTACCGTTCATGCATGTCGGTCACCTGAGTTCATGATATTTTTTTTCTCATTTCTTTCTATGTAAATAAGTAAACCGTTGAGTTTTGGAAGTCGAGAGTTGTCAAATTGTTTTAATTTCTTGTATTATTGTATTATTTCTACTAATAATGTGTAATGTTGGTGGAATATTAACCATTATGTGTTCTTATATGTGCATAAGTGAAGGTAATTGTAACTAAGTGATAAAACGTGCCTTTCCAAATTCCCTCAAAACGGCCGTTGCAATTGGTATGTTAAGTATCCACCGCTTTACTATCCAGGGTGGGGTACTTCATTAATTTTATTATCATCGTTGTCATCAAATTCATCGGGGAGTTGAATTAATTTAAACAAACACGATTAGATATTTCACTGGACACTGGCAAAATACACTTATAATTAGTGTGAAGCCATAATTTGAAGAAGAAGAAAAAGTAAACCGTGCAGCTACTTTCATGAATAGTAAAACTTGGTTAATTTCACTTAGACGCACCTGATTGACAAGCCAATTGGAAAAGCTCAGGAAAAATAGAGTCTCTAGCTCTAGAGTCTGTGTTATTTTGTGCCCATTTATATATACTATAATGGTTTACATGTACACAACATGTATAAAAAATATTCTGATTTTATTTTTGTATTCTTTTTTTCTGAGTTAACTGACCGGATAGTTATAACTATCATACTTATCAAACTGTCACTTGCCATTTAGAATATCAATAAATTGCCTTTACTTGTTTTGCAAATTAAAAATGTATTTTGCTTAGATTTTCTTCTTGATGAGACTATAAAACTTCCTATTTTTACCGGCCATCAAAATATGTGTAAAAACTCAGTAATTATAATAAAGCCGAGAAAAAATAATATCATTTACGACACGGAACAGAAAAAGATCTGTGTTCTAAAATAATAAAAAAATAATCCATCATTTTGTTAGCTTTACGGCATCGTTACCTCCCTTGTGGCGGCGGTACCTCAGTATCAGTAATCCGATAATAATTCGGGTATAATTTACGTTTAATTACATCTCTAACTGCATTATAATACGAAATGCTCGCGTGAGCACTGGTAATTCAAGCTTTTCGAAGTTGCTCCAGCTACCTAATTATTTTCAACTCCCTCGATTTCATGACTTTCTTAAGCACGTTCAAGTACCGGAGAGGGTTGTTTTATTTCACTCCATTATATTTTACTCGGACTGATATAAAACGGTGAGTTATTAATTTCATGAAAGTGTTTGTTATTTTTATAATAAAAATTGTTTTGAGATTTGTTTTCAGTAGTGTTTTCAACTTTGCACCCAACATAGTAAATGAACACGAAAAAAAGACGGAGTAGTTACCTGTATGAAACAAGACTTGAGGTTTTGGAAAAAACAAGATAACGCATACACATTTTGAAAAGAAAATTACACATGTCAAAAGTAGCCGAGCTCAAACCCTCTTCCATGAATTTACCTTCGATCATCACGTCTTACAATAATCACACCTAATCACATCTTCATCTTCGAATAATCTGTACGAAAGCTTCGTTCACTGAATCGAGTAATCACGGTTCTTCGTAAAAATCTTTGTTTTACCCACAGTCATTTATTACGGCTTGGATATTTATTCATGCAAAATTTGTGTGCGTAAACATCTGAAGAAACAGAAACAATTACTAGTGTGGGCAGCTTAAATAAGAAGATTCCCCATAAATAGCGCCTAGTCGTATTATTTTGGTATAATTGTTTAAAACTTGCATTAAGTACGCCTTTATTTGAATATTCACAAGTATTACGAATGTATGAACTGTTTAAAATAACCTCGATATATCGATGTATCCTTCACCGCTTGTGACGTGGGTAGCGTTTCCAGATTAACACATAATAATTAGTAATTTTATTCTGGGCTTTTTAAGAGCTTTTCGCTGCTCGTATTCTATATTTAATAGACCTACTATAGATATCGTTTATGAACTATGACATATTTGCCGTACCTGCACTTGAGGGCTTTGAAATATTGACGTTAGCCACGGCTAGAGAGTTATTCCATTCAAGTCGCTGAAAATTCCATTTAAGTGGCTGAAACGAAGATGGTGGATGTGTGGGGTGACGAGATTCGATAAAATTCGCAACGAGTACGTTTGCAGGAGTCTTGGCGTTCGCGACATCGCTGATAAGCTACAAGAAAGTAGACTCCGTTGGTATGTCCACATAAAGAGAAGACTTCCCGATTATGTGGGTAATATTACGGCCAATTTAAACATATCAGGGCCCAGGCCCAGAAAGCGGCCAAAAACAAGATGGGCAGATGAGGTCAAGAAGGACCTGTGTATCTGCAATGCCTCCGAACACGGCACGTCCGACAGAGCGAAGTGGAAGAAGAAAATTAGGAAGGCATACCCCACCGTCAGATGGGAAAAATAATTGCCACGGAGAGAGAGAGTGAGTGTAGGGAGTAATCGTGCGGTCAAGGCCATGTTTATTTAGTAAATGTATAGTGACAAGGCTGACATATCGACTTGCTTGCGTCACGCTAACGTCTATCTTTTCGTGCTAAGCTCTCTTTTGTCAAACTACCCGTGTCTTCATTATTAAGAACTAGTTTTGGGGGCTGTTTCATCGTTATTTTCTATTGAGTAGCTTACCTGAATAACATGACGTGGGTTTACTTTGTATAACATTTTTCCATTATATTCATATATTTATCACGTTATTTTTTATTGACGTTAATTCAAATAAATAGAAGAAGAAGAATAATTTTCCTATTTAGTAGGTACATAAATGTATTATATTAATTAATCCAATATGATATTTCAGACCAGGGCTACATAAATAAAGCTAAACTAAAGAACTTCAACGATTTTTCTTGACCTCCTTGCCCTTGTCAGATTGTTGGTGATTAATTAACAAAACAATATGACGCGCCACTTAAACATGAAATGAGAACATTTAATTTAAGCCTAAGCATAATCCGAGCTATTTATCAAAATATTTTGATGGCGGAAAGTTGATTTTTTATCTAGTAAGCAACTAATAAAATTTAATCAATTGATCTAACCTATTTTGTTGGGAAAAGTGTTCTTTGAAAAACTCCTAATATCAGGCGCTATAACATGTAAAGTATTAAATTTATAAATTAATTTCAGATTATTTTGTCGTAAAGCGACAGCGTTCTTTGGGAGAGGCCTGTGTTCTGCAGTGGGGTTGTTCCCAGACTTCCAAAACCCATTGTTTTCGAAAAAATAATCTTTTATACATTAGTTCCCGCGACTTCCATGACTAAATTTTAATGTATGTAAAGTATGTAAGTAGCAGGTAGAAAAATATTTTCATACAGTAACAATCTTCTAGGAGGATTATTTTTAACACGAAACCAAAAAAAATGTCAATATTTTATCGATACAAATTTTTTTTAACGTAAAATCCACGGGTATTATTGGCGATTATCATAAAGAGATGAATTACGAATAATATGAAAAATGGGTATTTAATCCAAATATACCCAGTAGTTATCAACTCACCTTCTGTCTCTGTTCATGTTGACTGTACTATATATCTCTTGGTGGCAATAAAATCCTGGGAACAACCCCTGGAATACATGTCTTTTGGCTAAAGATAGATAGTTATACAAGACGTAAGATGTCTTTAAAATTGGGCAACGTCACCCAAGGGCGTGGAAACATTTGTTTTCAGCATTAAACATCTTGGCTATATTTCCAAAAAACTTTCGAATATATCCTACTAATATTATAAATGTGAAAGAGAAAGATGTTTTTTACTCAATCACGAAAAAATGGTTGAATAGATTTAGAAGAAATTTGGCACACAGTTTATTACCTGGATCAAAACTTTATATCCTGAAAAATATTCGGTTCCTGTCTAAAGTCAACGCAGACGAAGTCGCGGGCAGAAGCTAGTCTTTAATAATTGTGCCGATAAATTAATATTGTCACAATATTATAATGAAACAGCTAAAACTGTAAGTGAAAAGGAATATGCTGTGGAGTACTTTCAAAGGCGGTGCACGTATAAGCAAGCTGGGAAACATAAATAACAGGCGAAACAATTTACCTACGAGCCGGGGTGAGGTATTCTTACAACTGTTTAGTTTGTTCAATATATACCAGCCGCTAGTACGTGCTGCGAATCCTGTCGACTGGATTTTAACGCGACATAAATGTAACAGAAAGTAAGGTATAGAAATTCCTAAAATTTTAATGTGGCTTAATTTATGATACATGATGTATATATATATTGCAACTTGTTTCTTCCGCTTTGTAGACACATTCTACCCACTGTTGTGGTTCTTGTTTGGTAATCTCAATAAAAACCCTTTGTTTGCAGTTGCTGTCTGGCACGGGTCCTTCTCTTCAATATGGTTGAGGAGAGTGATGGCGGTGCTGCTTGGGGAGACAGGTTCATCCGGAATCCTCCAGACCCTTTAGAAATAACATCATTATCGTACCTCGGTCCTAAGACATCACACTGGAACTACATCGTAAACTATTAATTATAACTCAAACATTGTACACACACAACATGATTAAAAAACAATATAGAAAGAAAAAAAGAGAAAGAGAATTAAATAAAAAAGACATGCAGAGTTTCTCACCGGGTCTTCTCAGTGGATGCCGCGTTCCGATCCTGAGGTAGATGAGTAGTTCAATTACATACAGCCTACAATACTAATAAACTACACACCGTCACGCCTATATTCCCTAAACAGGGATGGCAGAAGTGTACCGATTACACCCACTTTTCGCCAACGATGTTAGGCCCCATGTAATAGGGGGCGAGTCTATTGCCATATACCGGGCACAATCCCAAAACTCCGGACTCATACTGGGAATTTCTCGTTAGAAAAACTAAATTTTATCCGACTTAGGATTTGAACCCAGGACCTCTTGATTTGAACCCAGGACCTCTTGATCACAAATCAATGCCCTTTGCCACTAGACCAACGAGACAGTCATAAACTACAATACTAATAAACTACAATAGTGAATTCCGAAACATGCCTATCAATAAGTTTAAAAAGGAAATTAAAACTAGACTCTGTAAGAAAGGGTATAACAAAATTTTGGATTATCTTGACGATAAAACAGATTGGGTTTGAGCAGCTCCTCAATCAGCAAAACTAATCAATGATGTATAGAAGAATTTTGAAAAACAAAAAAAAATGGTTATCAGAAAGGCCAAAAAAATTAAATTAAAAGACTAGCCCGCTTAGTTTCTCGCCGGATCTTCTGCACAGTGGAGGCCGCGTTCCGATCCGGTGGCAGATGTGAAAAATGTAATAATTTTGACGTTTGTGAGTGCTATTGTATTGGTCTATCTATATCATCACGCCAGATCCCTTACGGGGTAGGCAGAGAGTACAGAGTTCAAACAGGCTCTTTCCTTACATACCTCTCTGGCTTCCTCTACTCTCATAGTTCGTCTCATACAAGCTCGCCGGTTACGGAGACTCCTGACTTGTCCTTCAGATAAGACCCGGTCTATTTGGTCATGGTAATATAGTCTAGGTCTTCCCCGGTACCTACATCCTTCCACTTTCGCATTGTATATCAGTTTTGTCTTTCTTTCTTCGGACATTCTTTCTATATGCCCGAACCCACGGAGCATACCCTTTCTCATCTTTACACCGATACTCTCTTTCATACCTATTTGCTTTCTTACTACGCTGTTGCGAATACGGTCGGTCAGCTTCACTCCGCACATCATCCGCAGGGCTCGCATTTCCACTGCATTTACCCTACTTTCATTCTCCTTCTTACATACCCAGCTCTCGCTGCCATATAACAGCGTTGGGACAAGCACTCAAGTATGTATGGCCAGCTGCGCCTTTCGGCTTAATTGCCGGCTCCCAAGTAGCTTTCCTATCGCGCCATTCACTTTGTTCCCTGCACTCGCTCTTCTCTCTATGACAGCGGTGTATTTTCCATACTTACTGAATGCGCATCCAAGATATACAAACTCATTCACTTGCTCCAGCACATCGTTCCCAACCACAATCCCTGCATTCGTTCTGGTTTCTTCCCGTTCAAAAACCATAATTTTGGTTTTCTTCACATTCAAATGTAAGCCATTTTTCATGCAGTCGTCTTTCATAACTGTGACTAGTGATTGCAGATCAGTGGCTGTTGGCGCTATAAAAATCGCGTCATTTGCATATAGTAGATGATTTACCACTAGATCACTCATTTGTACACCTTCATTCATCGCTTTCAGTCTTTGAAGACTTTTATCCAAATATATTATAAACAGTCTAGCGGACAACACGCAACCCTGGTCTATACAAATAAATTATTTTTGATTTTGACTTTGAATATGTACGGTTGTGCGGTGTATCATCCATAGTTGAGCAAACATCAATAGATCTAAATATATTAAAAAGATAATAGATTAAATGCGTTATATAGTATTTATGAATCATTAAAAAGTAACAAAGATTCTACCACTGTGTCGAATGTCCTTTGGAGAAAACAGGCCAAAACCTTAACAAAAATAAATTTCATGAATATGTAATTTATTTTTAATTGTAAAACATTTTTCTGTCTACATGACTAATTATGGGTTATAGGAAAAAATGCTGACGAATCTATTTAGGCCCAATAAGTTTATAGAGTCATAAGCACATAAATATTACTAGTGGTCTCTTCCACTGTAATACTGGCATGTGACTGTATGGTGACTCCGCGTGGTTTATGATGCGATGACTGTTCAGTATTGCTTGTAAGGTATGTGTGTATGTATGATATTGACTTTTTTAAATATTAATCAAAAACAAAAAAAAGTAAATTGTTTCAGATATAAGTGATCAACATGAAAATTACTTATAGTCTATATAATAAAAGAGAATTAAAGTAAAGGAAAGCTTTGTAAACACGAAGTAAAACATTCATGACAAACTAACAATGAAGTTATTAATACTATGGCAGACCATGTTCTAAGTCAACTTAAGGATTTCCAGATTGGCTATTTCCCAATGTTTGAGTAAAGGATTCACCACATAGCTGACGCAGCGCGAAGGGGAGCGCGACGGCGGCGCGCCTTGGGGAGTTTTAATATACTGAAATGTACGGAAGATGCCACACAGTGCAGCCCCGCTCGGCGCGACGGCAAACGTCACAACCAAACGTAGCCGAGCGCTTTCGTCGCGCTCCCGTTGCGCTCCGTCGGCTATTTGACCAAACCTTAAAAGGTACGCACAAAGGCACTGTCCTATAGTATATTCCAACTCGTAATACGACTATTACTATATAAAAGACACTACTATCGGCCGAGTAATACAAACCGATAATGATATTGCGTGTAACGCCGATAAAATTGCAGTAATAACAGTTAAGCAAAATAAAATGTTTTGTAAAAATCGTCCTCTAACTCCAAGTAAATCCCAGCTCAGAATCGAACTCAAAAAGGTAATAAGGCAATTTCCTTGAAAATCCCTAAACGTAATAATGTGCCGAAAACGTTTTCTAAATTTACACATATTGTGCTCGGTAGAATCGCCCGAGTAGCGTACGAACGGAATACACAATGCGATAGGGTGAAATATCAGAGACTTATAGTTTCAATACCACTTACATAAAAGATGGTGTGTTGCGCTACCATGATAGCGAATATATGTGCAAACTCGCCGATAGGGGAACGAATAAATACTTAGCACTCGGTTAAAAAACGAACCTTCGGTATCGAGCTTAAATTGAAGCAACGTAAATATCCCACAAAAGCGCCTGCTTCGGAATACGTAGCTAAATAATTTTGTTCAGATAGAACGTTCGAGGTGTAGAACATGGAGTAAATTTATTATTTCAGCGGCGGGCCGCGGACAAAGGATTTAGGTTCGCTGAATTATGCAAATAAATTCACCATTCTGTAACATTTGTTGGGAATGTCTTTATTTCAGCAGATTTCTTAAAAGGCCCTCAAGACTAATACCGCATTTGGCTTAAGTTGAACAAACGTTCAAACATACATCTTCCTGCGAGTATTAACATATAACATACGGGACGACGATAATGGCATTGGCTAGTATTATTTCAACCCCAGATTAACATAAATATCTTGTGACGTTTTTATTTCTTCCTTTTCTGTGGACGTCAGTTTAAATTGATAGCGTAGTCTCTACGGTACTCTACATTTACTGATAATTCTTTATACGATATCATTGGACGCTTCGTAGCTGGAACTATGAACTTTTATTGGATTTATTTTAATGTTTTTTCAACGAGCGATTCCATTTTCAGCAAATGATAAAATAAATAATTTATGCCTACTTTTCGGCTAAAGAAAATTTTGTTGGCAATCTAATATTAAGCCAGGCTCGAAGCCGCGCCTACACGAACAAAGTTGCATCGTTACTACAGAGAGATGGAGCTCTCCGCAATATCCACGAAATTAATGCCTTGAAAATCCCTTAAGAAACAGTTTTTGAATCCCACCGGTATTATTTGCCCGGCAAAGACGAACCTTCAGTCGTTTAAGACAATATAAAACGTTTTTGGCAGCGCAGTAGATATTTGATTTTGCAGATATTCCGCGAAATAATTCTGTATTCTTTCGCTTGTGTAAACGGTATCATTCTTATTATGTTCTGAATAATAATATTCTTCGAAATCTACTGTCAAAATCTTTTAACAAAGAAGGTAAACCGACTTCAAAAAGCAAAAAATAAATATTTGAAGTCGGTGCTGGTTGGTGCAGTCGGTTACTTGGCACCGACTTCAAATATTTATTTTTTGCTTTTTGAAGTCGGTTTACCTTTTTACCACCGCGGAGCTATACCGAACTCAATGCAAAAAAAATCATCAAAATCGGTCCACAATTGACGGAAATATCGCTGAACATACATAAAAAAAAGCATACATACAACCGAACATAGAACCTCCTCCTTTTTGAAGTCGGTTAATAAAATTGAATTCATAGAAACAACTTATATTGCTTTTATAGCACAGCGCATACTATTTTTTTCTATTAGGATTTTGTTAACAGTTTTGAGTGGTAAAATTTATTATTATTTATAATAAAAGACTACCGGTTCCTCCGTAAGAGTCTTACCAGGAGAGTATCTGGCGTTTAAACACGGATAAAACAGGGGCAGAGTTCATTGTCAAAGTCAAAGTCAAAAATCATTTATTTGTATACACGAATACAATAGCGCTCACAAATGTCAAAATTATTACATTTTTTACATCTACCACCGGATCAGAACGTGGCCTCCATTGAGAAAATCTGGCGAGAAACTCAGTGGGCTAGTCTTTTAACTTAATTTGTTTGGCCTTTCTCATAACCATTTTTTTGTGTTTTTCGGAATAGTAATATACAAAATTGTTTAATTTTGCTGATTGAGGAGCTGCTCAAACCCAATCTATTTTATCGTCAAGATAATCCGAAATTTTGTAATACCCTTTCTTACACAGTCTAGTTTTGATTGCCTTTTTAAGCTTATTGATAGGCATATTCCGGATATCTATGCGTAAGTTGTTGTAGAAGCGTATACATTTCCCCATGAAAGAATTACTAATTCTGTGGAGACGAGTTGAATGTACAATAAGATCATCTTTGTTCCATGTATTAATGATGAATTTCGCTATATTTTTCAAAGTTACTGATATTCTTTTTAGCATATAGAATATATTCGATTGTTAAATATTATAAAAAATTATGTTAATGGCACATTTAGAGTCGTAGTACAAGCAATATGGCTTACAATGGTGTGCTTCTTGGGACCGCCCTAAGCACTTACCCCTCATGTGGATAGTGAGGAACGCTCTCAGTCGTCTCTTCGACAGCTCTGCAAACCGAGCTTCGGAATCAATTTCTAAGTATATTCTTCAAGGGTCCAATACGAATTGTAGACAATATGGTTTAGAGAGCAAACACAGGAATCCTTTAGACGTGATCAAATCTACCTATTCTTATTGATATAGACCAACTTAAAAACCAAATTTAAATGTAAAGTGTAATCCGTACAATGCACCTTAATTTGTTGCAACGCTTCTTAACTTGTGTACTAATACAAATTAAGGTGATGTAGACTTAATTATTATATTAATGTAGTTTTTTGAATATAAAATTATGATAATAAAATATATATAAACACCGTCAACTTTGCCATTTCCCCAAGCTGAAATGGCAAAGGTGTGCATTTGATAGGCAATTAACCTTCATTCCACATATGGAGAACGTTGTAAAGAAGGCATCAAGATTATTGGGTTTTGTTATTCGCAACTGCAAAGACTTTCGAAAACCGTCTACAGAAATTCAACTTTACAACACTCTTGTTCGAAGCGGGCTGGAATATGGCAGTACAGTATGGCGTCCTCACTTTGCCACTCATTCCCTAAGAATAGAACGGATTCAAAAACGGTTCCTTTACCATCTAACGTTTGCCATTGGTAAAGCCAAACAAATAAAATCATACACGAATAGACTAGAATACTTTAAGATCAGCCCGTTATCTAAACGCAGAGATTATCTAGACCTAAAATTTCTATACAAGCTTATGCATAATAAAATTGACGCACCAATACTACTTAGTCTATTCAACTTTAGAATCCCAGCTAGATACCCGCGAGGCGTAATCACTCCGCTTGTTCCGCCCTTTCGACGTACTGTCCTAGGGAGCAATTCACCAATTCCCAGAATCTGCCGACTTTACAATAGCGTCAGCTCATCATGCGACATACATCACCAGTCCTTGGTTCAATTTTGTGAGTGTATCAATTATACTTTTGAACCTGAACGCATGGACAGCACTCATGGTGGCTCCCATGGTATAAGTTAGGTATTTGATTTATTGTTATATCCTGTATTTACTTGGTTATGTCATTGAAAGTTTAGTTTGAAGTTTAGTTTTAAGTATTTTTGTGTCGTTTTTCTATTTTTATTGCAATTTACACTTCTTTTAATGCATGCGGTGTTCGCCTTTGAAAGGTTGCACATCATGTTATAACTTTAACTAGTTTGTTTGAATAAATGTACTGTTGTAGTAACCAATGGTGGACCTAAATAAATAAATAAATAAATAAATACCCACAATTTAATTATCCATTTCCAATCTTACGAATATACTTTTTATAGAAAAAATAACATCTAATATCGTTAAGAATCAAAGTACTAAACTAGGTCTCCTTGTCATTCATAACGACGACTCATGGTTTTTCCCAAAGTGTAGATATTGATCGAATAGACGACCATCATTTAGGGGAAAGGGCTATAAACATCAAAGCAATGCTTGTTTGATTGAATAATAGAAAAGCTGGATGGTAATAAACCTATAGATACCCGTACGTGACGAGACGACCACTATAATTTACTAAGTTACTCCGTATAAGCTTCAGTGATATTAAAAAAATAAAATTACTATTTGGGATCAATTTGAATGAACGTTATTTCATTTTTAATTTGAAACAATACAATGCTCTAAAACCTTTTTCGGGCACGATTTCTATAATAAATAGATTTACGTTGACTGTTCGCATTAAGATTAAACCGCCCATCCGATTGCAATCAATGATTGATATTTGGCAAGCTTACTAAGTCAGCTGTTGCTCAACTACGAATCGTTCTGAGGCTTATTATCTAATTTGTTAACAATTATGGGAATTATTGTTTATCTGAACTTTATCTACTTAGATTACTAATAGTATACCTGTGATATGATGCCTCACTTTTCTATTTCAAGGTAAGTAAAGATCAAGATTGAAACCAAGCTAAATTTAGTCATAAATAAACTAACTAATTGAATTAATCGGTAATAATAACATGTTTTGCAGATATCATAAGACTTCAAATTTATGTAAACGTGTAGGTGTCTGTATGTGTCAGTATTTATGTTAGTGTGTTTAATTGTATTAATAGCACGACAAGGATCTTTTGGCCCATGGCTGACACTGACTGAGGGGCGTTGGTGTGACATTAGGTTTAACATTTAGTAAAATTGTCCTACTTCCAAAGAGATATTTCAACACGTGGGACCGCACACTTACTAATTAAAAAAGAACTTACGTAAATTTCATGAAGTGACATTTCACTAGATGACAGCGTTAGTTCCGATTTCGGCGGCGAGCCAAAAGATCCTTGTACGACTGTAGGATGTATGCATGTAAAGTTTATATAACTTCTCTACTCAGTGCCATGGTTCACATTATCGCACACGGTTCTTATTCACCATGACTAACTAATCACATAACACATCGTGTTTGGTCGTAACGAATAAGGGCCAGTTTCGTAGCCATTTCTCTACTCATTGGCACGCGAATGGGCTGAATATAATCCAGGGATAACAGCTGTCTTTCACGACTTATTTACAAAACCAATAAATTTGTTAGCATCAGATCTATAATTAATTTCTATCACTTACCTACAATAGTTCACAGAAATCATTACTCAAAGAGATTAGTGAAATATAACATTTTTTTCGCACGCTTGTTATAATATTTTCTTTTTGATGATTCAGAATTAAAATAACTTTTAGACTTTACCTTCAGCAAGAGTTAGGGTGAGAGACGGCTTTATTTAATTGTTATGTAAAATGGAAAATAAAATCAGCCATCAAAGATCCGTCCAGCGAAGTTTCTCCACTCCTTCTCAGCTGTTCGATACTGCGTAACGAAGCATAATGGTTCATTTTATTTGCATAAATTTGGATGCGCGGATTTATGTCCGCGTCGTGTATAATTAGAGATTGATATTAAATTATTCACATTCATAAATTATTGACATCGTAAAATAATGAAAATCAAAGTTTTTGTAAAAACTCATTTCGGTAATAACGAAGTAATTTAGTAAATTATAATAAAATGTGTTTTAATTTGAAAATTTTTGAATTTATTTTCAAAAAGTCTTCGCAGAGTATAAACGTGGGAGTTTCAGCGGGAGTCGAAGAGTGATATCGTCAATTTGTTTTAATTTCTCAAACTAGTGTTATTTTGAATAATAATGTGTAATGTTGGTGGAATATTATTTTCCTCTTCATTTTTTTTTGGTTTTATGGTTCTGCACCTACTTCACTCGTTTCTGCATCACCCTAAGGTAGACTGGCAGATAATGCCTCAAGCATCAAGTCCGCCTTCGTACCAATAGTGCAAGAAAAAATAAATAAATAAATATTAGCCATTATGTATTCTTATCAGAATCAGAATAGTTTTTATTCATGTAAACCATTACCGTATTTATGAATCGTCAGAATAGTAACGAAGACTCTAACACCACTTCGGAATGTCATTCCTCTTAAGAAGAAGGGTAAGAAACTCCACGGTTACTCTTTTAAAATAGTATTCTTACATTTTACCCATCTACATTTTGTTGTGGGGTATGGGAGAACAATGTAGTATCAAGTGAGTCTAAATTAACCAAGTTATACTATTCATGAGTATGGCTACATGGTTCTCTCATTTACAGATAAAGTAAATAGGAAGTAAATGATCAATTTTATTGAACTACTAAATCATATTATCCACAATCTGATGGAGCTGGAACAACACCTATCCAAGCATTTTTATCTTTTAAATAATCATTTATAGTATAGTAAGCTCGCTTGCAGAGCGTACACCTAATACAAGATTTGAATTTATTTTCACTAAGTTGAGTGACGTCAAGTGGGATTTTATTATAGAATCTAACACAGTACCCCATGAAAGACGTGTGAATTTTAGACAGACAAAATTGCGGTTGATCTACTTTATTTTTATGCCGCGTGTTATAGCAATGCCTATCACCTAGTTGATTAAATAGATCTAAATATTTCCTTGTATACATTATGTTTTCATTAATATACTGACATGGGACCGTCATAATATTGGCTTCTTTAAACAAATCTCTTAAAGAGTCGCGACTACCTAAGTTAGAGAGTACTCTAATAGACCTTTTTTGTAACTTGTTTTAATATCAGGGCCCCATTGCTACTTAGAGTCAAACGTTATCCCTAAGAAATATGTATCATTTATAAACACAAGTTTCTCTTAATTAAGTATAATCTCACATGCAGTACTTTTCACATTTAGTAAAGAAAACCGTATACATTTAGTTTTCTTGTTATTAAGCACTAAATTGTTGCATGCGAATCAATTATGTACTTGAAGAATAGCGTCGTGTATCTCGTCTAAGTTATTTACATGTCTACATACTTTGAAGATCAAAGAGGTATCATCAGCAAACAACACTACCTTCGCCCACCCCACTACTGCTCGCTGC
Source organism: Phalera bucephala (assembly GCA_905147815.2). NCBI lineage: Eukaryota > Metazoa > Arthropoda > Insecta > Lepidoptera > Notodontidae > Phalera > Phalera bucephala. Next base: position 21,208,440 of record LR990612.1, read on the forward strand.
CCCAAATCTGTGCATGAGGGAAGATAATTGTAACAAATAAATAAAACGTGCCTTCTCGATTTCCCCTGAAAACGGCCGTTGCATTAATATGTAAAGTACCGCAACACTTTATTATCCAGGGTAGGGGTTCTTCATCAATTTCATTATCATCTTTGTCTTCAAGTTCTTCGGGGAGTTGAATGAATTCAGAAATTAAATCTAACAAACACGATTATTCGTCTGACTGGGCATTGGCAAAATACATGTAAAATAAGTGTGAAGCCATAACTTTAACAAGAAGTGTATAACCATTTATAAGATTTAAACGTTAAAATGTAGTTAAAATGAAAAAACTCAGTATTGAAGTTTGCAATAAGCTATACCACCGTCCCGCCTATATTCCCCAAATGGGAGTGGCAGAGGTGTGCAGTGTACACCCACTTTTCACCGACGATATTAGGTCCCATGTAATAGGGGGCGAGCCTATTGCCATACACCGGGAACAATTTCAGAATCCGGACTGATACAGGAAATTTTTCGACAGAAAAACTACATTTGCCTGACCCAGGCCATTACACTCCTAGTAATAATCTTTGCGTGATATGCAAAATTTTCTGAGGATGGATATATGGATGTTTGTTACTCTTTAACAAACATACACCCATCCTCACAAACTGAAGTGTTCTCTTTTTTCATTTTTTTTAATACTACTGGTACTGGATACATCACTTGGGCGTTTGCTCCAGGACGTTTAAAATTATACCGTGTATGTAATAAATGGTAGAAAGCAACTTAAACAAGTATGGAAATTAATTACCGAAGGATGTACTCTCTGTTTAAATATCTTGCTTAATACTATTCTTTTCATGAACGACCGATGTTTGAAGGTTAAGCTAAAGACTTCTATGCCATCGCCAAAGTTTTTTTTGTATTGCCGCTTATAAATAATAAATCAATCAAAGCCACCTGACACATTATCGACAATAGTCGCTTAAAAAGTGATTAATGCTCCAGAAATGACTTCTAAAACATGATAATTGTTGTAAATGGGGTTTTCACATGTGAGAATAAATTTGTTTTTACTGAATACTAACAAATGTACACGTTTGTACAAAACACAAATGGTATTCAAGGTTCACTTAGAGCACCTATTACTTTTACCCACAGTACTTTTAGGCCTGAAGTAATAAATCAGTGTGTACTATCCCACTGTTGAGCAAAGGCCTTTTCTCACAAATCAAGTGGTAAAAGATTAGGTTGTACTTCACCACGTGTATCTAGGCACATCGTAGGTTTGTATCCACCCAGTGTGGAACCTGTCAAGCATGCAGTGGTAACCGGAATCAACGGCTTACGTGCCTCTCGCAACACGAAAACGCTCGATTATAAGAATACTACGAACGTTCACTCACCTTAGACTGACCGTATCGAATGCTGCTTAACCTTGATAATTATTAAAAACACCGCATCAATTCAAGCGCCTCTCGAGCACTCTTTAATTCTACCAAGTACCTCGAAATAATATAATAACACATTATTAAATTTTGTGTATATAATCTAATATCTGGGTAGCCAAAGGATTGACAAAAGGGAGCTAAATCGCCATATTCGAATCACCACATAAATTTAAGGTTACCATTTTGACTATGTGGTGTGATGGACACATACAAATATATTCGCGTATTGTTGTATTTATTATTCCTATTTAAATTTGAAAAAAAATCTCATATTTTGTTCAGATTTTTATATCCATACATTGAGCGGGTCTTGTGTTCATAGGTAAATATTATATAAATCTTACTAATATTAAAAATGTGAAAATTTGTATGGGCAGATGTTTGAATGTTTGTTACTCAATCACGCAAAAACGGCTGACCGGATTTAGATGAAATTTGGCACACAATTTATTACCTGGATTAAAACATAGGAGTTTATATCCCGAAAAACTGTTCAGTTCTGCCTAAAGTCAACGAGTACGAAGTCGCGGACAGAAACTAGTGCATAATATTTTACACAGTGCAATGTTTGCTGAAGTAGTAAAAATTCGAAGCAAAACTTTCGAGACAGTTGGCGTCGCAAAGTGCGGAAACAACATTACCCGCTCGACATGAACCGAATTGCAGTCCCGCCCTGCTAGTTCTCTCATTTTATTGCTCTTTCTTTTGTTGGGCCGGTTACACTTCCGGATAAACTGATTTGAATATTCCCTCGACGAGATTTAACAATAGACAAGAAGAAAATTAGAACGAAAGAAAAAGGTACGCAGATTCTTTAAATATTATACTTAAGAAAATTTGCTGCCTCGTTGGTCTAGTGGCTAATAATGCGCGTAGTGATCACGGAGTTCTGGAGTTCTACGCCGGACAAAACATAATTTTTCGATAAAAGAATTCCCCGTATTAGTCCGGAGACTATGCCCGGAATAACGGCAATAGGTTCGCCACCTATGAGATCTAGTATCGCTTGCGAAAATATACAACTCTGCCACCCCCGCTTGAGGAATATAGGCGTGACGTTGTTTATTTTTATTTTTAAGAAAATACTACAAATTTTGTAGGAGGATAAATATTGATTCATATTATAAACTTTGGCGGGCAATAAATTGCCTTAGTCTGTTGTGGAAATAATCTCACTGTCATATTGACATTAAACTTTAGATCTCTTCCCAGTATTTGTGCTCGCTTATTTCGCATCGTCGGAACAAAACGTAGGCCGAGGGTAATTAGGCCCTCAGCAAATATAACAAACTCCGTGTACAATGCTAAAGAGAAACTGCTTCACTCCGCAACCGTAATGGAAACGAATTTACTGTACGTATAGACGTATCATCCGGTTCGTATTTTTATTTTAAAACCGTATTTCGTATTTTTATTTCATAAAAAAGCGGGCCTTCAAGAGCTCACTTTTAATGCTACTAATTTGTGGTACGTGTACGTTAGTATACTTTATATTACGTACGTGACTCTGGGGCATGGGTTCCTCATAATGCTAAATTACAATAACAACAATGACTAGGATACACCGACACCCGACAAATGAAAGTTGTGGATTACAGTACTATACTCTTTAGAGTACAGTGCTGGTGTCTTGTGTCGGTACAAATGTTTGGTATCTATCGATATTTTCAGCTATCAGCTAATCCTAATACATTTATTTTTGCCTTGCATATCTCACATATCTGCTTGAGACGTTGTTATCACGTACGTAAATTAAATAATTAACACATTTATATCAAAAATAACTTTGTAACTCATAGTAGATAGAACAAGCTTGTCAAGTTGAGTAAATGTTTTATGTAATCATTATGTACCATAGCGGTGGGCGATTATTACTTAAAACAATCGAGTCACTCGATTGTTCGGTTTATTCGAATGCAATCGAGTGACAATCACAATTTGTATATTGTTGCTCGATTGTTACAATGTCACCCAGCGCTTAGACCGCGCGCACGGATTAATCGGTCAGTCGACAAACGTATCGATTGCATCATCAATTGTTTTGGTTCAATAGATTTGAAGCGGGACATTTTATTCCGATTTCCAGATTATAATAATGCTTGTAGGCAATTAGTAAATATATAAGCATGGTTCATAAAAAATACTTTGGAATTTGTGGTAGTCTAACGTCGTACTAGATCTCCTGCAGTGTAGGTTTAATGATAATAACTACGTTAAATTTATTTTAATTTATCCATAATTCAATCGATATTTTTAACTTACTTTACTTAACTTTACCTAGATGACCTTTACTGACAAAAATTACTGACTAACTTAAGATCATTGCTAACAATCAACATGTTCCCCCCGTATCAGATGAGCCCTGCGTATTGTAAATGCACAGTCGATTTTCATTCGTTCGTCGATTGTTATTCGATTGTATTTTTTTCAGAAGCAATGAATCGACAATCAAATGGATGTAACTACAATTGACGATCTATTCAATGGTTTTTTTTTATAATAATCGCCCATCACTAAGTACCAGTTCTATAATCATCCAATCACTCTCGCATAACAGTCTCTCCTAAATTTAATATCGCTGACAATAACGTTATTACACGCTTTTTAATTAATTTCTACATAATGCGCAGAACATAAGAGCCTTTATCGTACTTGCTTGTGGAAATAATAATTAGCTTTTATTATAATCTTATTAATTAAGTTTCGAAACTTGAAATATTATATACAGTACGCTATTAATTTGGCTGATTTATTGTAAAATTTCTTAAAGACTTACTATTTTGGATGCGTTTTGTTTGTTTGACAGTTGTTCCGGATCACAAGTTTTCGAGTACTAGCTCATAGAAGCCCTAACCTCAACTACGCTCTGTAGCAAGGTTTAGATTATCCCTTGTGTAGATGGTAAAGCACAAAGGGCAAATCAGTAGGTTTAACAATGTTTGCTAAGGCTTATCGCAATCCCGTGCCGTTAAGCTTGGATGTCTCACACACACCCTTACACAAGTTCTGTCTGCACCTAACCACCTGAGTGCAGACATCTTCAATATAACAATATGCTGTTGCTGGAACCCTATAAAAGCAAATTTTAATCATACAAGGTGAAACATAATTATCGCAAGACCTGAAAAAAGTTTCTTATAATTCGGTAACTGAGCTGATTTCATCGATTTTTAACGTATCTACATTTTTTCTGCAAAATATGCTATTACTCCTTCAGTGCGCTATAACAAATGAAATTTATTCTTGATTTAAAGGAATACAGACTTTTCGAAATTGTGAAGCAATTATCTATCTATCTATCTATCTATAACCTCACGCCAGATTCCTTGCGGGGTAGGCAGAGAGTACAGAGTTCCAAGAGGTTCTTTCCTTACATACCTCTCTGGCTTCCTCGACTCTCATAGTTCGTCTCATACACGCTTGCCGGTTACGGAGACTCTTGACTTTTCCATCAGATAAGACTCGGTTTATTTGGTCGTGGTAAGATAGTCTAGGTCTTCCCCGGTACCTGCATCCTTTCCCTTTACATTGTATATCTGTTTTGTCATTCTTTCCTCTGGCATTCTTTCTATATGCCCGAACCAACGGAGCATGCCCTTTCTCATCTTTACACCGATACTATCTTTCATACCTACTCGCTGTCTTACTATGCTGTTGCTAATGCGGTCGGTCAGCTTCACTCCGCACATCTTCCGCAGAGCTCGCATTTCTACCGCATTTATCCTACTTTCATTCTCCTTCTTACATACCCAGCTCTCGCTACCATATAACAGCGTTGGGACAAGAACTCCGTTATGTATGGCCAGCTGCGCCTTATGGCTTAAGTGCCGGCTCCCGAGTAGCTTTCCCATCGCACCATTCACTCTGTTCCCTGCACTCACTCTTCTCTCTATGTCAGCGGTGTATTTCCCATCCTTACTGAAGGCGCATCCAAGATATACAAACTTATTCACTTGCTCCAGCACATCGTTACCAACCACAATCCTTACATTCGTTCTGGTTTCTTCCCTTTCAAAAACCATAATCTTGGTTTTCTTCACATTCAAGTGTAAGCCATTGATCATGCAGTCGTCTTTCATAACTGTGACTAGTGTTTGCAGATCAGTGGCTGTTGGCGCTATTAAAACCGCGTCTGCTGCATAAAGTAGATGGTTTACCACTAAGTCACCCATTTGTACACCTTCATTCATCGCTTTCAGTCTTTGAAGACTTTTGTCCAGATATATTATAAACAGTCTAGCGGACAACACGCAACCCTGCTTGACGCCGATTTCAACGTCAAACCAGGGTGACCTGTTACCACCCACCCGTACGCATGCCTTGCAGCCCACATAAGTGGACTGGACGGCTCGCAACAAAGTGCCATCTATACCATACTCTGGCAAAATTTCCCAAAGTCTCTTTCGCACAACTCTGTCAAATGCCTTCTCCAGATCTACAAAACCGCAGAAAACCTTCCGGCCCAATGCCAGATGCTTCTCTACGATGTTGCGGAGTGAGAAGACTTGGTCCGAACATCCTCTTCCAGACCTGAAACCTCATGTATTTATAAAATCTCATGTAACGGGAACTGATAACGTGATTGTGATTATCTTCATATTCCAATGTGCGTGTGTCCGTAATTCTTCTTAGTTATAGTTGGACCCGGTAGGAGGCGCTGTTGTCGACCGGATGCAAAGCGGGCAGCTGCTAGTTTATTATAAAACTCTACTGAGTGTGTTTACCAAATAACTCAAAAGAAAAGAGCTAAATGGGTAAATTTTTCACCTGCGACTGTAGCTTTGTTTTTATTTATTTAAAAAACGTAGTTCTTTACTAGGAATTATTTCTGTGTCGTAGATGCGTTTATAAACATAAAATTCACACACATAAATACCCAGGCCGAAAAAAATACCTAGTTGTTAGATTCACGCGGATATTAGACATGAAATAAAACTATATTTTATTTCATGTCGGCAGAAAAAACGGAGTGTATATCAAAATGTTGAGCATGCTACAGTGTAAGCAATTTTTGGAGGAACTGTTAAAAGCGTATGGTAAATAATAATCATCTGAAATAATAATATATGTGTAGTTTCATATTGGTAAGTGGGGCTACGTTTTTAAAAAGTTAAGTTAAATTTTTCTATATCATCACACCAGATTCCTTGGGAGGTAGGCAAAGAGTACAGAGTTTTAACAGGTAAATAGTAAGTAAAAATGTTGTTAGTTTTGTGTAGAGTCAGAGTAAACATATATTTACGCTATCGCGAGCCGAATTGAAATTCAGATTCTGTCAAATATGAATGGAATAAGGTTAAATTTCTAGTATTTAGTTACACATTTTTTCTGTGACTTGAAACACTTTTCCGACGACCTTAAGAACCTTGAATATGACTCACGGAGAAACTCGAATCGTTTTTTGAGGTATAAAGAAGTATTAGGATCATCTATCTATCTATCTATATTTCGGATTTTATCGAGGCTTATTTTTCATTTTTAAGTTCTCGACGTTTCGAGTGCTTTGCAGCACCCATGGTCACGGGTCCTTTTCCCGGGCCATAGGTTATGTGTGGGGACCATATTTGTGGGTCACACATAGATTTGTCCGGTGCGGAAATCGAACTCGCGACTCCTGGAGCCAGTGGGCGGAACACTGGACCAAACCACCCGTCTAGAATGCGTCTGTCCGTCTTTGTGGTTAGAGTAATGGCGTCTTTCTTGTTTCTGTGAGGAGTCTAACAATGATGCCACGCTGTATCAATAACTTAGCAGGTGGTAACAGGGACTTCACTGAAACGAACACAGTTACTCCAGTCATAAGAAATATATATAGACTATCCGATCTTACAATTCAAATGAAGGAAAAATAAGCAGCTACTACTCGCTTGTTGAAGAGTCGTTTTCAATTCGCCAGCCGCATACGATTTCAATTTCAGGATAATCGAGATCTTGCTCAATTGAATACTCGATTACTCATTTAGGAGGACACCCCTCACTGTTTGAGTTTGGTTGGTTTTGCATTGCAGCAACCTATTATCACCGTATGAAATTAATTCTCAAAAAGTAAGGTCTTTTTAAAGCGTAAGATCTTGTGCAAATCGAGTTTAGTGTATATTCAATATTTGCAATAAAATTTATTACAATATTTTGGTGAATATTTAATAATTTACCACAATTCTGCTGTCATACAAAGTAGACAGCCATTGATAACCTGTCCTATAAATGCCCATGACTAATAGCGACATATCAAAGTTAGCTTAATAAAGTATCTCTCTCATCAAGCCAGATCTCTTACGGGGTAGGCAGAGGGTACAGAACTCCAACAGGTTTTTTCCTTCCAGACCTCTCTGACTTCCTTCACTCTCATAGTTCATCTCATACACGCTCTGGACTTTTAACTTGCCCTTTAGATAAATCACGATTTATTTGGTCCTGGTTAGATAGTTTAGATCTTCCCCGATACCTACATCTTTCCAGATTCGCATTGCATATCTATTTGGTCATTCTTTCTTCCGACATTCTTTCAATACGTCCGAACCATAAAAGCATACCTTTTACCTATTATACGCTTCCTTACCAGAGCTAAATCTAAAAGATATAGTTTTAGCTGTGGTTCTAGAAATTATCTTAACAACTTTAATACGCTCATACCATACAAAGTTTCCCAAAACAGTTTAGTAAATAATATTGATATATAGATTGTACTCGAACTTAAAAGCCTTAAACAGTATTATTTCTATACTCTAAAGTGTTATGAGCAAATGCTTTGTAGAGAGGCATTTTATGCAGAAGAGAGTTCTAGTGCTCTCCAATGTTCGAAAGCCCATAGCGCTGAGATGGAAATTTGTCTAATTAGCAACCAACCAAATATGAAAATAACGAGGTTTGAAAATGAAAGTTCATTTTACACTCAAAATTGGGTAATAATCACAACAAGTCACAGAAAAAATGTGTAACTAAATACTAGAAATTTAACCTTATTCCATTCATATTTGACAGAATCTGAGTTACAATTCGGCACGCGATAGCGTAAATATATGTTTACTCTGACTCTACACAAAACTAACACCATTTTTACTTACTATTTACCTGTTAAAACTCTGTACTCTTTGCCTACCTCCCAAGGAATCTGGTGTGATGATATAGAAAAATTTAACTTAACTTTTTAAAAACGTAGCCCCACTTACCAATATGAAACTACACATATATTATTATTTCAGATGATTATTATTTACCATACGCTTTTAACAGTTCCTCCAAAAAATGCTTACACTGTAGCATGCTCAACATTTTGATATACACTCCGTTTTTTCTGCAGCGTTTATAAAAAACCTGAATCTTTCTCCATTAAACTGTCAAATAAAAATTCCCATCAATCGTTTCGTGTAAAGCGAACGGATTGATCAATGATGGGGATGTAAAACAAAATTAATGCCACGTAGAGACACCTTCTGATGTCCGCTTGGACAGCTGAGCAGTATTAGAGAGCTTAGCATGAACACACTGTCTTTTTCACCCTACAAATTTAGTAAATAAAGGTTAACGTGATAGCATGATTTCTCGACAACGTTACTATAACGTAAATTGGTTTGTGCTTAGCCCTCGGTGCCCGTTTACGTACATGTGTAGCATGAAAACAGTTTATAGATGAAACGATCTCGACCATAAATTATTTCTAACAGGGTTTAGAGACTAAAACAATTAAATTGCTAGTTATATAGCGCAAGTTTTCCACTTGACGCCTCGTGCTCTTACTGATGTACAGCAATTTATAAACCCTTCGAATTTGCTCACGATACGCGCCGAAGGGTAAGACGTTTGCTTACGAGGATTATTCTTTATAAATGACTTAATATTGTTATGCATTTGCTATGATTCACTGGCGAGTTATTGGCACATTATTATATTTTACCACAGAGATTGAGACGATTTGCATTAAAAATGCGTTACACATTAGTCGGACGCCATTAGTCATATTCTTATAACTGCAGTCCAAAACACTGACGTCCAGTGGTAAAGAGCTTAAGCTACGCCGCCCACTGAATCGAGAATTAGAGTTTGAGTCCTGCATGGGGAAAATCTTTTTTCTTTCTAGGTGTTTGTGTGTGTGTGTGTGTGTGTGTGTGTGTGTGTGTGTGTGTGTATATGAATTTCATGTTTGCTAACAGTCAGTTTTTTTGTAGTCTGCACAGGTGGGCAATCATTGAAACTCCTTACTGGGACTGTGTAGACTCAGTGTGGACTATCCAGCAAATCGTGGCTATATTTTTTAAGTTACTGATATTCTTTTTAGCATATAGAAGATATTCGATTGGTAAATATTATGAGAAATTAATGTTAATGGCACATTTAGAGTCTTAGTACAAGCAATATGGCTTACAATGGTGTTCTTCTCGGGCCCGCCCTAAGCACTCACTCCTCATGTGGATAGTAAGGAACGCTTTAAGTAGTCTCTTCGACAGCTCTGCAAACCGAGCTACGGAAACAATTTCTAAGTATATTCTTCAAGGGTCCAATACGAATCGTAGAGAACATGGTTTACAAAGCAAACACAGGTATCCTTTAGACATGATCCAATCCACCTCATCATCATCATCATCATCAGCCTATAGCAGTCCACTGCTGGACATAGGCCTCTCCAAGTGCACGCCACTGGGTACGATCCTCGGCTACTCGCATCCAGTTTCTGCCAGCCGCCCTACGAAGGTCATCGCTCCACCTAGCCTGAGGGCGTCCTGCATTACGTTTGCCAGTCCGCGGTCTCCACTCAAGAACTCGTTTGTCCCAGCGGTTATCGGTTGTTCGGCTAATGTGACCGGCCCATTGCTACTTCAGCTTACTAATCCGGTGGGCTATGTCGATAACTTTGGTTCTCTGTCGAATGACTTCGTTCCGGATTCTATCCTTCAGAGAAACTCCGAGCATAGCCCTTTCCATAGCTTGCTGAGTGACTTTAAATTTATGAACCATTCCAACCGTGAGTGTCCACGTCTCGGCTCCATATGTCATAACGGACAACGCACTGATTAAAGACTTTTGTCTTTAGGCTTTGTGGAATGGGCGATGTAAATACTCGACGTAATTTCCCAAATGCCGCCCAGCCCAGCCGTATTCTTCTGTTGACCTCTTTCTCGAAGTTGTTTTTCCCCAACTGCAGAGTTTGCCCTAGGTAAACATATTCTTGAACAACCTCGAGAATAGCGCCATGTATTGCAACAGGTTCCGGTACTACATGTCGGTTAAACATTACCTTGGTCTTGTGCAAGAAGAATCGGCTAGGCTGGTCAGGATCTGTTGTAAATCCTGCAACGTTTCGGCCATAATGACGATGTCGTCTGCAAATCTCAAGTGTGAGATATGACTGCCATTTATGTTTATGCCATGACGTTCCCAGTCCAGCGTCTTAAACATATCCTCCAATGCATTTGTGAACAATTTGGGGGAGATAACGTCCCCTTGTCTCACTCCTTGATGCATTGAGATAGGGTTGGTCTGCTGGTTTTGTAACTGGATGGTCATGGTCGCGGCGTTATAGAGACTTCTTAACACTTGGATGTATCGCCAGTCGACTTGGCATCGTTGCAAGGATTTTAGAACGGACCAGGTCTCGATCGAGTCAAAGGCCTTCTCCATAGTCCACGAATGCTAAGCACAGGGGCCGATTATACTCTTCGGTCTTCTGTATAATCTGCCGTATAGTGTGGATGTGGTCTATGGTTCCATACCCTCTTCGAAACCCGGCCTGTTCCGGGGGTTGAAATTCGTCGAGCCTTCGCGCAAGACGATTCGTGATAACTCTTGAAAACAGCTTATAAATGTGGCTCAGGAGCGAAATAGGGCGGTAGTTCTTCAGTTGGGTCTTATCACCCTTTTTGAAAAACAATACGACCACGCTCCTACCCCAAGCCTCTGGAGTTCTCCCATTAAAGAGGACAGAGTTAAAGATATTTTGGAGCTCCTTTAGCACGGATTTACCTCCTGCTTTTAATAGTTCAGTTCTAACTGCGTCCTCTCCAGGGGCTTTTCCATTCCTTAGCTGCTCAAGAGCCATCACGATTTCGTCTAGGCTGATTTCGGGCAGGTCTTCCGTAAAGTGGCGGCTTAATGTAGCTCTAGGATCCTCGTTTCCGGGATCAGGAAGAGATGTATGCGAGGCGTATAGTCGGCTGTAGAAGTCTTCTACTTCCAAAAGAATCTCCGGCTTAGAAGTGATGACGTCCCCACTGGCTTTGGACAACTTCGTCAGATGGCTCCTCCCCAAAGACTGAATGAAAACTTTCGACCCCCGATTTTGCTCGATTGCTTTTTCAATAGCGCGTGTATTAGCGCATCGGAAGTCATGTCGTACCAGTTTGTTAATTCGTTTGTTGAGTGCCCGTTGCTCTAACGAAGTGTTGGGTGGGTTTACACGTCGTTCCTTCATAAGCTGCAGTGTCTCCTCCGAAAGCTTCGTTTTCTTACTTATACGTCGCGTTTCACAAAATCTCGTACCTTCCTCCCTGATGATTTTAACTACATTTGTGAGGGCCTGGTCTACGTCATTTGTGGTTTCCATGGTAACGAATCGGTTCTCCAGATTTGACTGGAACGCTTCAGATCCTACTACGGTTTGGAGGAGGTTGGGCCGGAGCCTGGCCTTCATCAAACGGACTCGCTCGAGCTTAAAGTTGATATTCAGTGAGCCTCTGACAAGTCGGTGATCGCTTCCGGTATTAAACCTGTTGATCACTGAGACATCTCTGAATATGTGCTTCTTGTCCGTTATGATGAAGTCAATCTCATTTTTAGTCCTAGTGTCGGGACTTTGCCATGTCCACTTTCTTTGGGGCCGTTTCTTAAAGAAAGAGTTCATCAAGAAAAGCCCCTCTTTCTCAAGAAAGTTAACAAGCATTTGCCCCCTATGATTCCTGCTACCGTAACAGTGAAATCCTACTACCGATTCGCTGCAAATTTGTACTCCCACTTTAGCGTTGAAGTCCCCCATGACAACGTTGTAGTAGGCCTTAGTGGTGGAGTGTAAGGCCTTCGATATGTCCTCGTACATATCTTCAACTTCATTGTCAGAGTGTGCCGAAGTCGGTGCGTAAACCTGTACAACCTTTAGGTTATACCTATCGGTTAACTTAATAATAAGATACGCTACCCTGTTCGACACACTAGACATTTCTACAACGTTGTCAGAGAGGGTTTTATTGACCAAGAACCCTACGCCGCCCTGGGATAGCTGATCGCCCTCTCGGAAGTACAAAAGGTGGCCTGATTCTAGGGTAACGGTGTCCTCTCCCTTTCTTCGGACTTCACACAGTCCCAGAACGTGCCACCTTATCCCTTCGAGTTCGGATTCTAGTTGCGCCATGTGCTCGTCAAGCCGTAACGTGCGTCCATTAAACGTCGCCAAGGTCAGTTGATTTTGGCAGCCTCTCGTAGCCCGGGGATTCTTCGCACCCCCTGCCCTGCCGTTACCGTGACCGCCGCCGTGATCCGGAATAGCAGGGCGGCCGGGAACTGGGGGCCGTGGTTTATTTTGGCTTGCCATTTGGAGGGTTTGCCCATAATCGCCACGCTGGGCAGGCGGGTTGGCGATCGCAGTGCGTAACTCTTCGCATCGGTGCCGCTGCTGCCCGTCACCGATCTGCGGTATTTAGTCACGCAGTTATTTGTTATGGTTATACCGCCATTTTTCGGTCGTCAGAGCCTCGTTCGTTGATTAGCAGGATGTACCACGAGCAGGTGAGGATGACTTGGAGCCATATGGTGGTATTTGACTCCCTTACATCCCAATCCACCTACTCTTATTGATATAGACCAAATTAAAATGTAAAGCGCAATCCGTGAAATGCACCTTCATTTGTTGCAATGCCTTTTAACTTATCATTATATTAATACGTTTAGCAAAAACTTTGTACCCCTTTTTACGAAAATTGTGTGGACGGAGGAGCATGAAATTTCCCACACTTATAGTTTATATAGAGAAGGAGTGCAGAAAGCCAATTTTTTTTTTAAATTATGCATAAAACATACATTAAATCGATAAAAAAACATTACACACACTACCATGTATTTGACACAATACACTTCAAAATATTTGTCTATAGTCTTACTGAATGTCAATCATAACCAGCAAACGATGAAAGAGTTTGTACAAAAACCATCGCTTACAAAGAAGTTTTGTATCATTAATTAAATTATCGAAATATGCATGTCAAGTTCAATGGACAGCATTTTCTTTATTGCATGGTTTTTTGTTACAATAAAAAAAGGTATTCTTTATTTTAATCAAATTTTGTTTTTATTTATTTAAATTTCATATAATTTGTTTGGAAAAAATAGGCAAATTAACAGTGTACCCTTGGCGAAATCTGTGATTATAGAAGTAAAGTAGAAGAACGAAAGTAAAAGAAAAGTAGAAGACATTAGAACCTTAATAATGTTCAAACTTATAATTTAAATTAATTATGGTCGAATTTCGACCAATGGGCGACCACTAGTAGAAAAAATAACATCTAATATCGTTAAGAATCAAAGTACTAAATTAAGTCTCCTTGTCATTCTTAACGACGACTCATGGTTTTTTCCTAAAGCGTAGATATTGATCGCATAGACGCCCATCATTTAGGGAAAAAGGCTATAAACATCAAAGCAACGCTTGTTTGATTGAATAATAGAAAAGCTGGATGGTAATAAACCTATAGATACTCGTACGTGACGGGACAACCACTATAATTTACTAAGTTACTCCGTATAAGCTTCAGTGATATTGAAAAATAAAATTACTTTTTAGCATCAATTTGAACGAACGGCTGTTTCGTTTTTAGGGAAAGCTACTACTGTGAATATTTAATTTGAAATTATATTACAAATTACGATGCCTAATTTCAATAAATAATTCTAAAACCTTTTTCGGGAAACGTTTTCTATTATAAATAGATTTACGTAGACTGTATGCATACAGATTAACCCGCCTATCGATTGCAATCAATTATTGATATTTTGCAAGCTTACTAAGTCAGCTGTTGCTCAACTACGAATCGTTCTGAGGCTTATTATCTAATTTGCTAACAATTATGGGAATTACTGTTTATCTGAACTTTATCTACTAAGATTACTAATAGTATACCTGTGATATTATGTCTCACTTTTCTATTTCAAGGTAAGTAACCAAGCTAAATTTAGTCATAAATAAACTAATTGAATTAATCGGTAATGTATAATAATAACATGTTTTAAAGATATCATAAGACTTCAAATTTATGTAATCGTGTAGGTGTCTGTATGTGTCAGTATTTATGTTAGTGTGTTTAATTGTATTAATAGTGAGACAAGGATCTTTTGGCCCCCACATAACACATCGTGTTTGGTCGTAGCGAATAAGGGCCAGTTTCGTAGCCATTTCTCTACTCATGGGCACGCGAATGGGCTGAATTTAACCCAGGGGTAACAGCTGCCTGTCACGACTTCTTTACAAAAACAATAATTTTGTTAGCATCAGATCTATAATTTATTTCTATCACTTACCTACAAATAGTTCACAGAAATCATTACCAAGGGATTAGTGAAATATAACATTTTTTTCGCACGCTTGTTATAATATTTTATTATTGATGATTCAGAATTAAAATAACTTTTAGACTTAACCTTCAGCAAGAGTAAGGGTGAAAGACGGCTTTATTTAATTGTTATGTAAAATGGAAAATAAAATCAGCCATCAAAGATCCGTCCAGCGAAGTTTCTCCACTCTTTCTCTGCTGTTCGATACTGCGTAACGAAGCGTAATGGTTCATTTTATTTGCATAAATTTGGATGCGCGGATTTATGTCCGCGTCGTGTATAATTAGAGATCGATATTAAATTATTCTCGTTACTTTGGAACAGAAATGACAGTTGGAACCGTAGAATAATGAAAATCAAAGTTTTAGTAAAAACTCATTTCGGTAATAACGAAGTGATTTAGTAAATTATAACAAAATTTGTTTCTATTTGAAAATGATTATATTTATTTTCAAAAAGGCATCGCAGAATATAAGCATGGGAGTTTTTGCGAGAAGTCAAAAAATGATGTCGTCAGTTAGTTTTAATTTCTAAAACTTATAAAGTAATGTGTAATATTGGTAGAATAAGTCATTATGTGTTCTTCTGTGCATGAGTGAAATTGTAACAAAGTGATAAAACGTACCTTTTCAATTTCCCTCAAAATGGCCGTTGCATTAGAATGTAAAGTACCCATCGCTTTACTATCCAGGGTAGGGGTTCTTCATCAATTTCATTATCATCTTTGTCATCAAGTTCTTCGAGGGTTGAATGAATTCTTAAATTAAATCTTACAAGCACGATTATTCGTCTCACTGGACATTGGCAAAATACACGTCAAATTAGTGTAAAGCCATAACTTAAACAAGAAGTGTATAACCATTTATAAGATTTAAACTTTAAAATGAAGTTAAAATAAACAGAATTAGTATTGAAGTTTGCAATGAACTATACCACTGTCACGCATATATTCCCCAAGCTGGGGTGTCAGAGGTGTCAAGTGTACATCAACTTTTCGCCGACGATGTTAGGTCCCATGTAATAGAGGGCGAGCCTATTGGCATACACCGGAACCAATTTCAGAACCCGGACTGATACTGGGAATTTTTGATAAAAAAACTACATTTTCCCGATGATGTGTGGATGTTTGTTACTCTATAACAAACATACACACATCCTCAAAAACTGAAGTGTTCTTAATTTTATTTTTAGTACTACTGGTACTGGATGCATCACTTAGGCGTTTGCTCTAGAAATACTTAAATTATACAGTGTCTGTAATAAATGGTAGAAAGCATCTTATACTAGTATGGACATCAATTACAGTGGGATGTACCCTCTGTTTAAATATCTTGCTTAATACTATTTTTCACGAACGACCGACGATTGAAGGTTAAGTTATAAACACTTCAATGGCAAAGCCAAAGTCTTTTTGTATTGCCGCTTATAAATAATAAATCAATCAAAGCCAGCACCTGACGCATTATTGACAATAGTCGCTGAAAAAGTGATTTATGCTTTAGAAATGACTTCTTAAACATAATAATTGGTGTAAGTGGTGTTTTGACATGTGACAATAAATTTGTTTTTACTGAATACTGACAAATGTAGAGGTGTGCACAAAATAAAATAAAAATACAATAAAATAAGTATAGCACCTATTACTTTGACCCACAGTACTTTTAGGCCCCCAAGTAATAAATCAGTGTGTACTATCCCACTGTTGGGTAACGGCCTTCTCTCACAAATCAAGTGGAAAAAGAATAGGTCGTACTTCACCACGCCACCACCAGGCACATTGTAGGTTTGTATCCACCCAGTGTGGAACGTGTTAAGCCACTTATAAGGCTTCCAATTTGCTCAAAGAATACCGCATGCAGTGGTAACCGGAATCGATGGCTTAACGTGCCTCTTGCAACACGAAGACAATCATAAGAATACGACAAACGTTCACTCCGAATTTAGACTGACCGTACCGAATGCTTAAGCTTTAGAACTGTTAAGAACACCGCATCAATACAAGCGCCTCTCGAGCACTCTATAATTCTACCAAGTACCTCGAAATAATATAAAAAAAAAAACACCGTCACGCCTATATTCCCCAGAGGGGGTGGCAGAGGTGTACTGAGTACACCCACGTTTCGCCGACGATGTTAGGTCCCATGTAATAGGGGGCGAGCCTATTGCCATATATCGGGCACAATTCCAGACTCCGGACTCATACTGGGAATTTTTCATTAGAAAAACTACATTTGTCAGACCTAGGATTTGAACCCAGGACCTCGTGATCACAAAGCTATGCGCTTTGCCACCAGACCAACGAGGCAGTCTAAGGCAGTCGAAATAATATAAATATATTTTATTAAATTTTGTGTATATAGATAGTAAAACGGTTGACAAAAATAAGCTAAATGGCCATATTCGAAGCACCAAATTCATTTAAGGTACCATGGTGATGGACACATACAAATACAAGTATATTCGCGTATTGTTGCATTTATAATTCGTATTTAAAGGTGAAAAAAAATCATGAAAAAAAATTCATTCATCTGTTGTTCAGATCTTTACATCCATACATTGAGCGGGTCTTGTGTTCATAGATAAATATTATATAAATTTCATAGATAGATGATCACCTGGAAGAACATATTGGATACTTTTTATCCCAAAAAAATGTTAGGTTCTGTCTAAAGTTAACGCGGACGAAGTCCCGGACAGAAACAAGTGCATAATATTTTACACAGTGCAATGTTTGCTGAAATGGTAAAAATTCGAAACAAAACTCCACCGGCCTTTAAGACAGTTGGCGTCGCTAAGAGCGGAAACAACATTACCCGCTCGACATGAACCGAATTGCAGTCCTGCCCTGCTAGTTCTCTCATTTTATTGCTCTTTCTTTTTGTTGGGCCGGTTACACTTCCGCATAAACTGATTTAAATATTCCCTCGACGAGGTTTAACAATAGACAAGAAGAAAATTAGAACGAAAGAAAAATGTACGCAGATTCTTTAAATAGTATACTTGAGAAAATTTGCTGCCTCGTTGGTCTAGTGCAAGGATTCCCAAAGTGGTCGATATCGACCCCTTGATGTCGATATTGGTTTCCCAGGGGTCGACATAAACAAAAACTGATTTTGGGGGTCGAAGAAGTCTAAAACTTCCCCTATTAATTAACAAGATTCTTATTTGAAACTTTCAAGATATTGTATAAGTTGTGTTACGGGCACCAACTTGTTATAAGAATGATTAATATTTTAGTTGGAAGTGTCATTGTTGTACTTTACTCATATAACCAACCGCAAAGTTTTTAAATTGGTAAGTGTTGTGTATCAATAGGAAAAAAACTAGAGATAGGATTTTTTAAGTAATTTGGCTATCTGAGGTATCAGTTTATTTTGGAAAAGGGGTCACTTGCTCAAAATAGTTTGGGAATCCCTGGTCTAGTGACTAATAATGCGCGTAGCGATCATGAAATCCTGAAATCCTACGTGTCCGACATATGGATACATATACATACAGGAAAACATATTTTTCGCTAGAAAAATTCCCCGCATTAGTCTGGAGGCTGTGCCCGGAATAACGACAATAGGCTCGCCCCCTATAACATAAGACCTAGCAGCGCCGGCGAAAAGGTACACCTATGCCACCCCCCCCTTGAGAAATATAGGCGTGACATTGTTAATTTTTAAGAAAATGCTACAAATTTAATTGGAGATTAAATATTGATTTATATAATAAACTTTAGCGGACAATAAAGTTTCCTAACTAAGTCTGTTGTGGAAATAATCTCACCGTCATATTGACATTAAACTTTAGATCTCATCCCAGCATTAACGCTCGCTTTATTATTTCTTCGTCGTCGGCACGAAACGTAGGCCGAGGGTAATTAGGCCCTTAGCAAATATAACAAACTCCGTGTACAATACTAAAGAGAAATTTCTTCACTCTGCAACCATAATGGAAACGAATTTACTGTACATATAGACGTATGATCCGGTTCGTATATTTTTATTTTAAAACCATGAAATCATAAAAAAAGCGGGCTTTTAAGAGTTCGCTTTTAATGCTATTAATTTTTGGCATGTGTATGTTAGTTTACTTTATATTACGTACGTGACTCAGAGACATGAGTTCCTCATAATGCTAAATTACAATAACAACAATGGCTAGGATAGATAGTGAAACTGACACCCGACAAATCAAATTTGTGGATTAGAATGTCGATGTCTAACATCGTAGAAAAGCATCTGGCAGTAGGCCGGAAGGTTTTCTGCGGTTTTGTGGACCTGGAGAAGGCGTTTGATAGAGTCGTGCGAAAGAGACTTTGGGACATTTTGCCAGAATATAGTATAAACGGCACCCTGTTGCGAGCCGTCCAGTCCACCTACGTGGACAGCAAGGCATGCGTAAGGGTGGGTGGTAACATGTCACCTTGGTTTGACGTTAAAATCGGCGTCAAGCAGGGTGGCGTGTTGTCCGCTAGACTGTTTATAGTGTATCTGGATAAAAGTCTTCAAAGACTGAATGCGATGACTGAAGGGGTAAAAATGGGTGATCTAGTGATAAACCACCTATTGTATGCAGATGACGCGGTTTTGATCGCGCCAACAGCCACTGATCTGCAAACACTAGTCACAGTTATGAGAGACGACTGCATGAACAATGGCTTACATTTGAATGTGAAGAAAACCAAAATTATAGTATTTGAACGGGAAGAAACCAGAACGAATGCAAGGATTGTGGTTGGTAACGATGTGCTGGAGCAAGTGAATGAGTTTGTATATCTTGGATGCGCCTTCAGTAAGGATGGGAAATACACCGCTGATATAGAGAGAAGAGTGAATGCAGGTAATAGAGTGAATGGTGCGATGGGAAGGCTACTTGGGCGCCGGCACTTAAGCCAAAAGGCGCAGCTGGCCATGCATAACGGAGTGCTTGTCCCAACGCTGTTATATGGCAGTGAGAGTTGGGTATGTAAGAAGGAGAATGAAAGCAGGATAAATGCGGTCGAAATGCGATCTCTGCGGGAGATGTGCGGAGTCACGCTGACCGACCGTATTCGCAACAGCGTAGTAAGAAAGCGAGTAGGTATGAAAGATAGTATCGGTGTAAAGATGAGAAAGGGTATGCTCCGTTGGTTCGGGCATATAGAAAGAATGCCAGAAGAAAGAATGACAAAACAGATATACAATGCGAAAGTGGAAGGATGTAGGTGCCGGGGAAGACCTAGACTATCTTACCATGACCAAATAGACCGTGTCTTAGCTGAAGGGCAAGTCAAGAGTATCCGTAACCGGCGAGTGTGTATGAGGCAAACTATGAGAGTGGAGGAAGCCAGAGAGGTATGTAAGGAAAGAACCCGTTGGATCTCTGTACTCTCTGCCTACCCCGCGAGGGAGCTGGCGTGGTGATATAGATAGATAGATAGATAGAGAATGTCTATTGTCTCATGTCTTGTTTGGTATCTGTCGATCGTTTTAGTTATACATATAATACAATTTTTTTCCTCAGCTATCTCACATATCTACTTGGGAATTTGTTTTTACATACAAAAATTTAATAATAAACACATTCGTATTAAAAAAAATAACTTTGTAACTCATAGTAAGGGAGTACTACTGACAGATCAGTGATTCGTATATTATTCGATGAAGAATAAGCATGTCAAGTTGAGTGAGGTACATATGTTTTATGTAATCATTATGTACCAGTTCTAAAATCATCCAATCATTCTCGCATAACAGTCTTTCCTAATTTTAATATCGCCGACAGTAACGTTATTACATGCTTTTTAATTATTCTCTATTTATTGCGAAGAACATACGAGCCTTTATTGTTCTTGCTTGTGGAAATAATAATCAGCTTTTATTATGATCTTATTAATGAAGTTTCGTAACTTGAAATATTATATACAGTACGCTATTAATTTGGCTGATTTATTGTAATTTTTTTTAAAGTTTTACTATTTTGGAAGCGTTTTGTTTTGACAGTTGTTCCGGATCACAAGTTTTCGAGTACTGGCTCATAAAAGCCCCAACCTCAACTACGCTATCTGTAGGTGGGTTTAGATTATCCCTTGTGCAGATAGTAAAGCACAAAGGGCAAATCAGTAGGTTTAACACTGTTTGCGAAGGCTCACCGCAATCCCATGCCGTTAAACTTGGATGTCTCACACACCCCCTTACACAAGTTCTGTCTGCGCCTACCCACCTGAGTGCGGACATATTCAGTGAAAATATCAAGATTTAACAATCTGTTGTTTCTAGAACCCTATACAAGCAAATTTTAATCATACAAGTTAAAACATAATTAACGCAAAACCTGGAAGTAGTTTCTTCTAAATCAGTAACTGACTTGATTCCAACAATTTTTAACATATCTGACATTTTTTTAGCAAAATATGCTATTACTCCTTCAGTGCGCTATAACAAATGAAATTTATTCTTGATTTAAAGCAATACGGACATTTCAAATGCATTTCTAAAAAGTATTTCTCAATACTCACACATACACGTACAAATTTCTTTGTTAATTGCGGTAAAGAAATGCTTAAAAAATAGTAAAATTACTTTTAATATCGAAATTTGGTTTTGGTATTGCATTTGTGAAGCAATTATCTTATTCGGTATATCTGTTCTTGAGCTATTTACGATACGCCTTGTAAAAGTCATATTTATTAAAAAAATCTCATGTAACAGGAACTGATAACGTGATTGTGATTATCTTTATATATAAAATTCCAATGTGCGTGTGTTCGTAATTCTTCTTAAGTAGGCCCGGTAGGAGACGCTGTTATCGACCGGATGCAAGGCCGTGGGAAGCTGCTATTTTATTATAAAATCCTACTGAAAGCGTTCACCAAATAACTCAAAAGAATAGAGCTAAATCGGTCAATTTTTCACTTGCGTCGGTAGCTTTGCTTTTTTTCGGTTAAAAACCGTAACCCCACAATAGGAATTATTCCGGTATCGTAGATGCGTTTATAAACATGAAATTCACACACATAAATACCCAGAACGAAACAAATCCTGAGTTGTTAGATTTGCGCGATTATTACACATGAAATAAATCTATATTTAGGATTTTACCGCGGCTTCGTCACAGGCCCTTCCTTGGCCACGGGTTATGTGTAGGAACCATATTTGTGGATCATACAAAGATTTGTCCTGTGCGAAAATCGAACTCGTGACTCCTGGATCTAGTAGCCGGAACACTGGACCAAACCGTCCGCCTAGAATGCGTCTGCCCATCTTTGTGGTTAGAGTAATGGCGTATCACTTCCTTTTGTTAGGAGTCCAAAAATGATTATACGTTGTTTCAAAAACTTAGCAGGTGGTAACAGGGACTTCACTCAAACGAATATAGCTACTCCAGTCGTAAGAAATACATACAGACAATCCGATCTTACAATTCAAATGAAGGAAAAAATAAGCAGCTACCAGACGCTTGTTGAAGACTCGATTTCAATTTGCCAGCCGCATTCGATTCAATTTCTGGATAATCGAGATCTTGCTCAATTGAATACTCGATTACTCGTTTAAGAGGACACCCCTCACTGTTTGAGTTTGCAGAGTTTGATTGGGTTTGCATTGCAGCAACCTATTATCGACAAATAAAATTAATTCTCAAGAAGTAAGGTCTTTTTAAAGCGTAAGGTCTTGTGCGAATCGAGTTTAGTGTATATTAAATATTTACAATAAAATTGACTACAATATTTTGGAGAATAATAAACAATTTACCACAATTCTACTGTCAGACAAAGTGGACTGAGCCATTGTAAACTGTTCTGTAAATATGACCGTCGCCAATAGCAACATATCAAAATTATCTTAATAAAATATCTATCTCATCGAGCCAGATCCCTTGCGGGGTAGGCAGAGGATACAAAGTTCCAACAGGTTCTTTCCTTACAGACCTCTGTGGCTTCCTCCACTCTCATAGTTTGTCTCATAAACGCTCGCTGATTACGGACTTTTAACTTGCCCTTCGATAAGACACGATCTATTTGGTCATGGTAAGATAGTCTAGATCTTCCCCGGTACCTACATCCTTCCAGTTTCGCATTGTCTATCTATTTTGTCATTCTTTCCTCCGACATTCTTTCTATATGCCCGAACCATAAAAGCATACCTTTTACCTATTATACGCTTTCTTACCACAGCTAGATCTTAAAAGATTAAGTTCTAGCTGTGGTTCTAGAAATTATCTTAAGAAATTCAATACGCTCATACCATACATAGTTTTCCCAAAACTGGTTGCGTACCATAAAACAGTTTAGTAAATAACATTGGTATATAGCTTGCACTCGAACTTAAACAGTATTATTTCTATATTCTGAAGTATTATGAGCGAAGTATTGGATGCTTTGTAGATAGGCATGTTATACTGCAGGGAGTTCTAATGCTCTCCAATGTTCGAAAGCCCATAGCGCTGAGATGGAAAGTTGTCTAATTAGCAGCCACAAAATATTAAAAATAACGAGGTTTGAAAATTAAAGTTCATTTTATACTCAAATTGGGTTATAAATCCAACAAGTCACGGAAAAAATGTGTAACTAAATACTAGAAATTTAACGTTTCTCCATTCATATTTGACAGAATCTGAATTTCAATTCAGTTCGCGATAGCGTAACTATATGTTTACTCTGACTCTACCCGTAACAAGCACCATTTTTATTTACTATTTACCTACTGAGTTCTTAGATTTACGCGAATATTACACATGAAATAAAACTATTTTGTTCGGATTTTATCGCGGTTTATTTTGATTTTTAAGTTCCCGACGTTTCGAGTGCTTTGCAGCACCCATGGTCACGGGAAGGACTGAGGTGTTAGACGTCCAAAAGGCATAGTTGTTCCGGGGTACCCTCAAACTTCTTAATTATTTTTGTTTTTGTTGGTCCGATCTACGCAGAATGAGCTCACGGTGTCTTGAGGTCTTGCAGTGTTATGCTTGGTTTTAGATTTGATTATATTAATTACTGGATCCCAAGACGATGGAAGCACCCAGCCATCTTCTCTATTGAAAATAGGATGTTTTTTAATTTCAATAGCCTCGCGAACCATCCTTGGTAGGAATCGGTGTTCTTTCACGAGGATTTGTGGTCTATCAAATCTGATGTTATGGCGGGTGCGGTTAAGGACATGTTCACAGACTGCAGACTTCTTTGAGCGACGGTGCTTTAGGTCAGCTATGTGTTCTTTAACCCGAGTTTTTACTGGTCTTTTTGTTTGTCCTATGTAAGAGAGACCACATTCACAATCAAGCTTGTATACTCCTGCATCTTGAAGAGGGATGTGACACTTGACAGATGGTAAAAACTGACTGATCTTCTTTGGCGGCTTATAAAATGTTTTAATTGAAGCACGCTTCAAGATGTAGCCAATCTTGTCTGTGACTCCTCTTATGTAAGGTAGTACAGCAGGGAGACGCTCGACTGTGGCTGGTTTCACTCGGTCACTGTGACGTTGGCGTGGGACTCGAAGCTTATTGTCGTGCAGGACTTGCTTGACATGTTGAAGCTCGGCAGCCAGATGTTTCTTGTCACAGATCCCTTGTGCTCTCTGAAACAAAGATTTACCCACAGTAGCTAACTGTGATGGATGGTGGTGAGATTCACCGTTTAAGTACCTATCAGTATGGGTCTTTTACTTTACACCTTAAGCCATACGGTTTATAGAAAAAAGACCCATACTGATAGGTACTTAAACGGTGAATCTCACCACCATCCATCACAGTTAGCTACTGTGGGTAAATCTTTGTTTCAGAGAGCACAAGGGATCTGTGACAAGAAACATCTGGCTGCCGAGCTTCAACATGTCAAGCAAGTCCTGCACGACAATAAGCTTCGAGTCCCACGCCAACGTCACAGTGACCGAGTGAAACCAGCCACAGTCGAGCGTCTCCCTGCTGTACTACCTTACATAAGAGGAGTCACAGACAAGATTGGCTACATCTTGAAGCGTGCTTCAATTAAAACATTTTATAAGCCGCCAAAGAAGATCAGTCAGTTTTTACCATCTGTCAAGTGTCACATCCCTCTTCAAGATGCAGGAGTATACAAGCTTGATTGTGAATGTGGTCTCTCTTACATAGGACAAACAAAAAGACCAGTAAAAACTCGGGTTAAAGAACACATAGCTGACCTAAAGCACCGTCGCTCAAAGAAGTCTGCAGTCTGTGAACATGTCCTTGACCGCACCCGCCATAACATCAGATTTGATAGACCACAAATCCTCGTGAAAGAACACCGATTCCTACCAAGGATGGTTCGCGAGGCTATTGAAATTAAAAAACATCCTAATTTCAATAGAGAAGATGGCTGGGTGCTTCCATCGTCTTGGGATCCAGTAATTAATATAATCAAATCTAAAACCAAGCATAACACTGCAAGACCTCAAGACACCGTGAGCTCATTCTGCGTAGATCGGACCAACAAAAACAAAAATAATTAAGAAGTTTGAGGGTACCCCGGAACAACTATGCCTTTTGGACGTCTAACACCTCAGTCCTTCCCGTGACCATGGGTGCTGCAAAGCACTCGAAACGTCGGGAACTTAAAAATCAAAATAAACCGCGATAAAATCCGAACAAAATAGTTTTATTTCATGTACTATTTACCTGTTGAAACTCTGTTTGTAATTTCTGCCTACCTTGGAAGGAATCTGGTGTGATGATATAGATAAATTTATCTCGACTTTTTAAAAACGTAGCCCCACACTCCTCTTTTTTGTGTCGTAGATGCGTTTATCAACATAAAATTTCACATAGATTATAATATTTTAGACGATTATTATTTACTGTACGCTTTTTACAGTTCCTCCAAAAATTGCTTACACTGCATTATGCTCAACATTTTGATATATATTCGGTTTTTTCCTGCAGCGTTTATAAAACACCTGAATTTTTCTCCATTAAACTGTCAAACAAAAATGGCCATCAATCGTTTCTCCTACCGCGAACGGATTGATCAATGATGGCGAGGTAAATCAAAATTAAAGCCGCGTAGAGACATCATCTGATGTCCGCTTGGACAGCTGACAGTATCAGAGAGCTTAGCATGAACAGACTGTTAGCGTAACACTGTCAAGTTGATATTCCGTCCATTTTACTCTACAAATTTAGTAAATAAAGGTAAACGTGATAGCACGATTAGTTGGCAACGTTACTGTACGTTACGTTAAATGGTTAATGTTTAACCCTCAATGCCCGTTTACGTGCATGTGCAGCAGAATGTTATGAAAATAGAGTTTGTACGTGAAACGATCTCGAGCATAAGTAGTTTTCTAGTAGGGTCTGAAAAGAATCGAATTGTTAATTATATAGCGCAAGTTTTCCACTTAACGCCTCGGACTCTATCTGATGTACAACAATTTATGAACCCTTTGAATTTGCTCATGATATACATCGAGGTATAAGATATTTGCTGACAAGGAGTTTTCTATATAAATGACTTAATATTGTTATGCATTTGCTATAATTTACTCGCGGGTTATTGGCATATTATTATGTTTTACCACAAACAATGCGACGATTTGCATTGAAAATGCCTTAAAACACATTATTAGTCGAACGCCATTAGTCATATTCTTACAACCGCAGTCCAAACACTGACGGATGACTTGGTCCAGTGGTAAAGAGCTTAAGCCAGTCTAAGTCTTAACTTAAGTGGTCTAGGTTCGTGTGTGTATGTAAATTTCATGTTTGTTAACAGTTAATTGTAGTCTGCACAGGTGGGGAATCACTAAATCTCCTTACTGTGGCTGTGGAAATTCAGTGCATACTATCCAGCATATCGTGGAAGACTGTCCCACTAGGATATTCAGCGGCGGATACGAGAGGCTACACAAGCTGACACCAACTAGGCTAAACAATGGATCCTCCACTCTGTCATAAAATTATAATCGTAGGTCGCATTATTAATATTACACCGCCATACGATGACTATAATTGTGTTTGTAGAGGCAGCCACGATACAGAATAAGTCTTTTAAAAAAAAGACAGAAATTTACCGTTAAGTATGTAACCTTATCGAGTAGACATTCCAACCCCTCGTATACTACATGTTTAGTAATAGTAAATAAAGATGAACAAGTGACCATGCTCCCTCGATAACCTAAGTCAAGTTATTCATGCCCCTGATTTCCTGAAACCTACAGAATAAAAATCTAAACGGATACCCAGAATATCCGTTAGGACAAAGCACTCTCTGGAGAACCAATTCCGGGAATCTGTTTGGACGGCGGACCTATGCATCTTATATGAAGGTCTTAGTACGAACAGATTGACCATTTTAATCATATTACATATAGGAAAATTTAGCATTAGGGCGCTTAGGCTGAATGTTGAGTAATCACTCTAGCTCCTGGAGACATCAATAGAATTCCTGCTAGTATTAAGCCCTCAGTTTTTACCAGACATTGAGTTTAACACTTGAAAGGCTTCAGATTACGATAACACTAATACCTGACATTATTTTAAAAACTAAATTAATATCGAGACAAAGGTGACCCAGATTTAAAGTTGCCACCGCCAGAGCCGTACTTATCACGCTGGTTGTTCCGGTCATTGAGGTGGCCGCCGCCACCTCCGTACGAACCCGCGACCCCTGTAGTTCCCGCCGCCGCGGCCTCGGTAGCCACCACTGCGGCTGGCCCGTCCTGCTTTGTCTAAATCTCTGCTTTTAACGACTCGCCTAGCATCTCGAAACCGTTCTCGGTATAACTAGCATCTTCGGTCATCATATGCCATCCTTTTTGTAGAAAGTGTAACCTACAAATTTACTAGGTAAAGATGAACGTGTCAGAACGTTTTCTCGACAACGTTACGCTAACGTTGATCTGTTCGTACTAACGTCTCCAGTGGCTCCACGCAAACGTCTAATTAAGTTATTTTTGAACTAATATAACCATTATCAATATCGATTATTTATTTATACATTATTCTATGGTCAAATTTCCACAACATAAAGGTAAATTAAATAGGGCTGACCAGGGGGTGGTGATACCCATATTTTACCGTTTGATCTTAATGTAATACGATGCAAGCCTATTACTATTTCAACGGACATAATTCTTTATTTTGTAGAAAAAACCCCAGTAACAATTTGTTTAACCTAGGATTCAAAATCAGTACTTCTTGATTCTTAGCTACACAATAACTTTTACCCGCGGCAGTCTTGATACTTCAAGGGGTAGTTAAAGGTGTAATGAAAGAAATTAGATCTTCTACAGTTTCGGCTATCAAAAATTAACACGTCTTTAATCGTTTACTGTTGAAGACGATTTGGTAATAAAATGCCTCGTAAAATTACCAATCTAATTGAAATCAAATCAAAAGTCCATATTTAAGTCACTTTTTTATGGAAGCTTACTATATGGATTGCTTACTTACTGGAATCGATTAGATTGTGTGTGCCCGATGAGTACGTGCACCGTAGGAGTAAACCACGACTTTTCACGGTACCCCAAGGGCGAACGCACCTGCTTGACAAAATGCCCTTAATGCGTATCATGCACACGCTAAACGTAAATGCCGATAATATTGATTTATTTTGTTGTTCTGTAGATGAATTTAAACGGGTCACTCTGTACACATTATGTTACGGTAATGGGTAATCTTAAGTTATAATTGCACTATTGTATTGTGATAGTCACGTAATAATAGTTGTATGTCGGTATAAATAAATAAATAAACATTGTGATCAGCAATTATCAGTTGCCAATAAATCTACATGTAGTCTTATAAGATATATTATATTAGGCAATTTAAAAATAAACTTGGTCGCAGCTGTGGCTTTGCTTGTTTGTCGACAACTAACTAGTATTAGTTATTTTGCCCTCTCTTAATAATTTTGAATGTTTAACTTTTTATTTCATTCGCGTATTAATGTGGAACCATGCAGCCTTTCACGCGAACAGTATAATTTAGTCATATAACTTAGACATACCCAGGTCGACTAGCCTACATTGTTTTCCCAAACCAACAGCTAATAAAATACACAGAAAAAAGAACAAAAGTTGTGTTCCAATAGAATAACCGTAATATTTCCTCCTTCTCTGCAAGAATGACATTTCGAAATGTTGCAAATTTTTTTATGAATCGACATACAAAGACTACTTACTCTCTTAAATATTTTCATAAATACATTCTGATTATGCGCAGAGGTTTATAAAAAACTTATAATTAATTTTCAACTTTGGCGCAAAATTATCTTTGTTGTAATAAAGTGCTGTCAGTGAATTAAACATGAGTTAACCTTTGCTGTCTATATGAAAGCGGACAGTGACTAGCAGGATAGGTCATTGGGTCACAATGACCCTAACGATTCATAAAACACTGAAAGGGGTTAAATTAAATCTATCTTCTTTTAGGGTCTAATAACAATCTTAGTACACATATCTAGTACTAACTAAGCAACGGATGTAAATACCAAAGATGGATCAAAAGTACAGAACTTCTAAGATAATAGCGCTACTACAGTTATGTTAATGTATAACATCAAACAGAAACTATACCCTTATCCTAAGCCCTTATCATTACGTTTACTTGACAACCATTTTATTATTTCTCCACAGGGTATAACACGGCCAGAGCTATTATTAAAGATGAAGATACTGTCACGCAGCTCGCTTTCTTGACAACGTTTCCTTAACGTCAATCTGTTCATGCTCAATTCTGGCTATAAGTCATTATTTCGCATACTTCGCATATCTTATGCTGCGGCTAGTTATACAAAGAACAGCTTTTTGTTTTAAAGCTTTATAAATTATATAAATTTGTCGCTACAATTCCTCCTCTAAAGATTGTGTAAGCAGAAACACGTATCCTTCGAAAATACTATCATATTCAAACATTGAAACAATTGTAACCTAGATACTCGATTTAGATTGTACGATACTTTCGCTTAAACTTTTCACTGGGAATAATGTGATTTGGAAATATTGCTATAGACAATACACGTTTGTATAATAGGAAATTTCTATGTTTTATAATAATAATAGCCCTGTTAAGAAACTGTCTCACCGTTGTGCACGGGACTCTTCTCAGACTGAGAGGGTTTAGGCCATAGTCCACCACGCTGGCCCAGTGCGGGTTGGCGAACTTCACACGCCTTCGAGAAACTCTCAGGCATGCAGGTTTCCTCACGATTTGTTCCATGTTATAAAGTTTTAAGAACTAATAAATTTTAAAAATATATCGTTAATATATAAATATAACTAGTTTCTGCCCGTGACTTGGTCCGTGTTGACTTTAGACAGAAACTTAACATTTTTCCAAGACAAAGCGTGATACAGCATTATGTGTTTATCCAGATAATAAACTATCTGTGCGCCAAATTTCATCTAAATCCATTCATCCGTTTGCGTGATTAAGTAGCAAAAATCTAAATATCCAAACATTTAAACATACAAACTTTCTCGTGTGTAATATTAGTAGGTTAACAAATATATATATATATATATATATATATGTATATATATATTCAAAAATGCTTTAGAAATGCTTTGCTGGTAAAGCCTAAAGAACGAGAGCGTTAAATTATTAGTAAAGCGTCAAGTTGTCACTATAAGCTTCATAGCGCTCTATTTGATGGTACAATGATCTTTTAGAACCAAGTGTAAAATGCGGTAAATTAATCATCATGTGGGTTCAATCTTTAATTTATTATTATACTAGCTGTTTTCCGCGGCTTCACACGCGTTTATTTTGTAATTTGACATAGGTAGGTAGGACTTTTTGGGATAGCATTATTTCAAGACTTAAGAGACACCTTCATATTAAGTTTCTTTTAAATCTGTTCAGCCGTGTTAATATCGAGAAATAAAAACAACTATCCCCCATGGATCCTACATTTCCCGAGCTAAAAAGTAGTTTTAAACAATCTCTGAGAAGTCCTCCATTTTCCAGTGATAGTGTAATTAATCGGTTTCACCGTTCTGGAAATTAACACGGACCAACATATCTTTTATTTTGCCCGTATGCGCATAAAATATCTTCTTTATTTCAAAATCACAAATCCCAAATGAATATTCCCGTGCGCTGTGCGGGGATCGTACCTGCGACTATTTGACAAAGTAAGTTAAGCAGTCTACCTTTTTTCGCTTAAATCAAGTCGTCTTTGTTTGTCAAATTATTTATACAGTCAACTTAAATATTACGAAATTTTCGTTGTAGAACCATTTCAGCATGAGCCCAGGCTTCCAGTCACCTGTGAAGAAGAAGAGGGAAATCGAAAGGTGATAGTGATGATTAATATCTTCGGGCCTTCATGCAGGCCGGTAAAAACCCACCAAATGCAACATGCATTTGGTGTGATTTTATATACCACTTAGATGGATAATATCGGCATGATCTAGTGTGCAAATAAAGTTACCTATTTTAAATTATTATTTCACAACTTAAGATACTTTAAAACTATCTAATAATCTATATCATCATGTCAGATCCCTTGCGGGGTAGGCAGAGGGTACAGAGTTCCAACAGGTTCTTTCCTTACAGACCTTTCTGTCTCTTTCCAATTTCATAGTTCGTCTTATACACGCTCGCCGGTTACGGAGACTCTTGAATTGCTCTTCGGATTAGACATGGTCTATATGTCACGGTAAGATAGTCTAGTCCCCGATATCTTTGATCTGTTCTAGGTACACTAACATCAGAAAGCGGCGTGTAAATATGTATATTTCTTTTTTGCTACCGTTTTTTTTATTCATAATTCTTTGCTGTTGTTATATATAATTATAAATATTGTATATAATTTGTGAAACTATAAATAGTTGTTGTTGTACGTCCTTCCACTTTCGCATTGTATACCTGTGTAGATTTTTTCATATTAAGTTTCTTTATAATCTGTTCAGGCGGTTTAATATGAAGAAATAATAGATAACGGTGAGCTTGTATGAGACGAACTATGAGAGTGGAGGAAGCCAGAGAGGTATGTAAGGAAAGAACCTGTTGGAACTCTGTACTCTCTGCCTACCCCGCAAGGGACCTGGTGTGATGATATAGATAGATAGAAATAATAGATATTCCACAGAAGTATGTTTCGAGATAAAAAGTGTTTTGTTTTATTTTACCATGACACCTTCATATCAAGTTTCAATTAAATTCGTTTAGCCATTTTAATACGAAGAACTAACAGAGAGACTGACTATTCCGGTAGAACCGTGTAGTAAATATATATTATATACTTTGTCAACTTCCACCAGACTTATTTCCCTATCAACTAACTCTATCACTGGGTTCAGTCTTAGCCCCGCTTAGCCCGCACAGGTGGTATTTGTAAAATATAAACTAAACTATAGCGCGATCTTATTCAATACACAACACTAATGCCGTCACAAAAAAAAACGTATACAACATTTTTCGTTTCAAGAAGGATTATCAGTTTATCTATTTATTTTTAATTATCGATAAAATATTTCTGATTTAAATCTTCTCTACCTACCCTGTCAAAGATTATAATCTAGCGTAATAGTATCTAACGGTACATTTCCAGCTAAGTATGTAGCAAAATGTTGTCAGTACATTTTGTGTTAGTCTTCTCGTAAGATATTCATCGTCATTACAGTTTCGTATCCGGCCCATTCATAGTTAGAGTTCTTTCCAGAAGAAACAATCCTGAATGCATCATCGGTTCATGCACAAAACTATGTTTAAGTGTTTAAATCAAACATGTATGAACAATTTCGAGTGCGTGCTTTTTACCATTGGAAAGTTTTTCATGATTAGACGAACCTGAGTCCAATATCAATTCATGGATGAATTCATGTATAGGCAAAATCACATATTTTTCATCGTAACATTGCAGTTTGAGACAAACAGTAATAAAGTTTTATGGTTTATCCCGCGTCAATATAGTAAGTTGATTTAGAAACAATGAATGATTTATCAAAATCGACTTTCTTTTTCTGTCCTCAAAAACTGTTAAGTTTTTTGAAAATATGAGTATACAGAGTTGTGATATTTTGTACAGGCTACAATTTCACAAAATTTCATTGAAATCCATCAAACAGATTTAAAGTAAAGTGTCTTTTTAGAAATCCAATGTATTGCTTATTTTCGTCTTTTCTGGAGTAACCTTTTAATTTGCCAAAATAAATACTACAACATGTTAGCCAACATTATAAGGTATCCGCATGCAAAGTTTCATCAAAATCCGCCTGGTAGTTTATGCGTGATGCTGGTTCATACCCTCCGACAGACAGACAGACAGAAAGCCAAAAATTGCAGAATTAACTTCTACATCGATAGTATGATACCCCTGGGTTGTTATTTCCTAAAAATATTTCATGTACAGACACGACTTCCTTACAGTTTTATTATATGTATGTATATATGTATGTATGTATATAGATACCTACGATATACTTTTTAACCGCCTGGGTACCAATACTTCTTTTATGAACCTTCTTATACATACGTATAAGATACGATCACGAGTTTTTTTCGAACTTGTATTATCTATCTCTGTTTAGAGAACACCCTTGCATTTCGCCGGAAAAACAAAATATAATTGCAGAATATAATCTTACGTAAAGTGCCTCTTCAACGAAGCAGGTTCACTGGTCGAGGTTGAATATCGTGGAATTGTTAATTATACAGCACAAGTTTTCCACTTAACGCCTTCGCGCACTCTAACGCTACTCCGATTTTTAACTTTTATTTCAATTCATAGAATTCATTTAAGTATTTCATAGTAATTTATCTCGATGTTACAATGAACATTTATGTTAAAGTGCGTATTTAAATTTGCAATTACTATGATTATAAATTCTACGATCTCTATATAATTAAAGTAAAAATGTTTTAGACCCAATCGCAAGTAAACGTGCGAGCATGGTGTATAATATTATCAGAATGGAAACACAGCAGCAGGCTTAGCAAGAACAGATTACTGTTAGTGTAATGCTATCGAGTTCATATGCAATCCTTTTTATACTACCTACTAATTCACTAAATGAAGACGAACGTGACATAACAACGTTACAATCAATCTCTTCGTGTTAAGTTCTCAGGTATATTTATTATTAGTTTCTGCCCGCGACTTCCGCCATGTTGATTTTGACAGGAACCTTACATTTTACCCGGGGTAAAAATATCCTATGTGTTAATCCAGGTAATAAACTATCTGTGTGCCAAATTTCAACCTAATCCATTTAGTCGTTTCTGTCATCCATACATCTAAACATACAAACTCTCACATTTATAATATTAGTAGGATAATGTACCTACTTACTGTGTCGTAAAACTTTACAAGGCAGGTCGCCTCCCACAAACAGCTTTTTATAAATAAAAACGTTTAAGGTGTATAATTTGTTATAATAAAAGAGTTTCTTTACAAGAAAGCGATCAAGTAGCTCGTGAAAAGACAGTTTTACTTTGTAAAGGTTCTGCGTACAATACCAAGCCTTTATAAAACATTTCCTTTTAACCTTTTGAATAATTACTTTCTGTAGCTTCGTACAGGTTTCATAGTCTTTGTGTATAATTTTATTATTTTAGCGCAAAATAAATCTAGACTGCCACGTTTATACAATATAGTACCTAAAAGTACCAAAAAATTGTTTTAGTTCCAAAATTTAGGTTAAGTAGTAGGTACTATCAATACGCTTAGAAACTAGTAAATAATATTACATTCGTCCATCCAAACCACGAAGCAAATACGAAGAGGATATGGCCTAAGCTAGCAAGCCTTTTGATTTCCTAAAAGCCTTGCCGTCATCGTGGTGGGCGCGAGGTGGGCGCGGCTCAGTTTGTCATCGCTACTCGCTCCATTGACACGTCCGCTCAAGTTCGCATAGCACTTAAATATTATGTATTTTTACTCAAAATAAAACCCTTAAAATGAAGTGACGTATCTTGTCATGCAAAAATCTACAGTCTGGTTACCCAAATAATATCACATTTCACTAGTAAGTATTTTTTTCGTAATTTATTAGAATACTTCTATATTAAAAATGTCATCTACCGTAATATAATTGAACTAGTAAGTAACATTGACATGGACGAACGGTTTAGTTTTTATCAGCCTCCGACAGATGGCAAATACAAATATGGGTTGGGCCGAACATCCTTCTCGCCCTGTGCCACCCCGCGCAGTGCCACGCTTCAATTGTATAGGAACATCCTATTACGCCATACGAAGAGGACTTCGTATGTTCTTCGTGATTCAAACTATTTTACTTTCATTTTCTTCTGATTGTGGCCGGGTTTTTAGCAGTACAACATCAGAATGTAGTTTCATCATCTTCGTTGTTTCCTTAAAATATAGCCCCACACTAGGATTTATTCCCGCGTTTACAAACATGAACATTTACATAAACAAATACCCAGACCCAAACAAATTATTGTGGGTCACACAAAGATTTGCCCTGTGCGGGAATCGAACTCGCGACTATTCGACCCAGTAGACAGAGCGGCTTATGCTCTTAACCATTGCCCAAAACGCCCGCGGTGAATCTCAATTAAACTTTGAAACAAGGAAACGAGTGTGGAAAAAGGAGTAAGTAATCTTATGTTTATTTTTACACCGAGGGTATGGAAAGTTTCAAAATTAATACTTATTATAGAAAACTAGAACACTTTTATGTTAAGTTATAGCTTAGTACTTTTTTATACCGACGGGCACTCGGACAACTTGCATGTGTGAGATGCAAAAAGGATGTAATAATACAACATATAATAATAGTATCGTTACTATTTTAATCTAACCTATATTTCGAAGGTGGTATTAAGTGGTAACATAAATGTGTAAATAAATTACTTAGTATTTACTCAAAAAACAAACACACAGCACAATCACTTGCTATTACAATTTATGCCAGTACACATCCTATACGAGTTACCCCCGTCCATAGTCCACATACGAGGAGAGATCAAAAAGTAGTGAGAATGAGATAGAATATAATGACTATTGATAACTTAATAATTTATTTTTCTACATAGTTTCCGAGTCTCTCTACACACCGATTCCAGCGCTTTTCCAAGGCATCAATCCCTTTCACAAAAAAAGTTTTGTCTTGGTCCTGCAAAAAGCTCTCCACGGCATCCATCACCTCGTTATCGTCTTCGTACCTGTATTAAGTATTTTTTTAAATTGAGGAACAGATAAAAATCGCTAGCCGCCAGATCTGGTGAATAAGGGGGGTGGTCAACCAATTTGAAGCCAGCTTGCTGAATGGCAGCCATCGCAACTGCCGACCTGTGCGCGGGTGCGTTGTCGTGATGAAACAGAACGCCCCTTCGAAGTTTCCCTCTCCTTTTCTCTTTAATGGCATTCCTCAACTTGGGAATTAAAGCTGCATAATATTGGCCTGTAATAGTGGTTCCATGCTCCAGGTAATCAATCAACAGTATTCCTTCTGAGTCCTAAAATATTGAGGCCATAACCTTGCCAGCCGATGCCACGACACGAAACTTCTTCGGGGTCGGTGATGATGGCCGTTTCCATTGCGAAGATTGCTGTTTTGTCTCGGGATCAAAATGATGGACCCATGTTTCGTTCATTGTTACCAAACGAGACAAAAAGTTTTCAGAATCTTCTTGAAACTTGTCCAACAATATCTTCGAAATGTCAAGTCGATTTTGTTTCTGACTGTTGGTTAACATTATCGGCACCCATCTGGCGGAGACTTTTCTCATATTCAAAGATTGTTTCAATATGGATTGAATACTTCCCTATGTAATGCCCGTTTCTTGAATTAAGTATCGGATGGTAACTCTTCGATCGCTCAATACAATTTTCTGGAATTTCGCAACATTTTCTCGGGTGTCTGACGTCGATGGACGGCCGCAACGATGTTCGTCTTCCGTGCTCGTTCTCCCTACTCGAAATTAAGAAGCCCACCTTGCGACAGTGGAGTACGGCGGAGCAGACTCTCCTAATGTTGCCTCCGAATCGCAATGAATCTCTTGCGTCGTTAATTTTTTTAAACAGAGGTATTTAATAACGGCTCGCACTTCGTTTTTCTCCATTTTCGAGAACACGTTCCGACACGAAGCAAACAAATGACTACATTCAGAAAAAAACAAAAGAGAATCGGTGATTTTTTTTTATTAATATTACAAATATGTATCTGAGCTATGCCTGCCAGTATTTTTTTTTTACCAACAAGTATGTCATTCTCCCTACTTTTTGATCCCTCCTAGTATGTAGCTAATTCGAACGTTTACTCCCACCGCGCGTTCTCACGCTCCGATCCACTCGAGGAAAGACTTAAATGTGTAATTCAAAGCCTTACTATAAAAAAACTCACTTAGAATCAACTTATTGTTTATAATAAGTTGAAGCGCTAATGGAATTCGGGGGATCAACAGCTGTCCGTGTCTAAACCGTTAGTTCTGAAGCTTAAAACTTTAATAATTTAATCGCTTCTGTAAGATTAATAGCTTAACGCGCTACCTGCCTCGAATTAAGACGGTTAGGGATTTGGCACTGAATAAAGCGTAAATAAGTGATGAAGTGTCCTGTCGAGATGCAAATACCTTAAATGTTATACAATAGTTGAATGTACCACAAGCCGCCAACAAATGCATATTTAGTTAATTACATTTACTATTCTGTTTGTTATAACTTGTTAATTACACCTAATATTTGAAATCTCATTGAGTTTCACGAGTTTTACTCAGACAATTGGAGCGCATGCACAGGTACATTGGGCTAACACGTAGAGGCCCTTTGCGAAATTATTATTATTGTTATAATAAATTATTATTATTATAGTTCTTAGGTTCACGAATTTTACCCCGACCTTTAAAAAACTTGCATGGTAACATGGGTCCAACACGTAGAGGCCCTTTGCGAGAAGTTACCATTATCTAAGTTATCTGCTGAGATCAATTGCTAAAATTGAAGAAACATAAACTGCGAACTAACACTAGCAGGTGCCAGGACTATTGTAAAATATGGAAAGTGAACAAGGGCTACGAGCTGTAAAATAATAATGCAAGACCTCAGACACCCCGATTAGATAATTGCTTCACACATTCAATACTGAAACCAGATTTCCAATCTTAATCGTTTTACCGCTTTTCTAAGCACTTTTATACGCGTATTGAGGAATAATTTTTAGAAATGCATTTAAAGTATTCGTGTTGCTATGAATCAAGAATGAACTTAGTATATTATAGCGAACTAAAGGAGTACCAGCATCTTTTG
The DNA here is from genome assembly GCA_905147815.2 of Phalera bucephala. Lineage (NCBI taxonomy): Eukaryota > Metazoa > Arthropoda > Insecta > Lepidoptera > Notodontidae > Phalera > Phalera bucephala. Next base: position 21,246,543 of record LR990612.1, read on the forward strand.
CAAATTTAAAGAAAATGTAAGATATATTAAAAATGGTTGGATTCGATTCAGTTATCGATTTATAACAAACTACTTTCAGATCTTCCGTTTATTATGTTTCACCTTGTATATGAGTGAAATTTGATGGATAAAAACTGGTCTATTTCAAAGGGGACAGATACCGGCCGTAATTAGTGGCCGGGTTATTATTTGCATTTATCTATAAAAAAAACGTAGCCTCACACTAGGAATATATCGTGGGTGCGTTTACAAACGTGGAATGCACATACACAAATGCCCAGACCGCAACAAATATTTGTAGGTCCCATAAAGATTTGTCCTGTACCGGAATCGAACTCGCGACTACTCGATCTAGTGGGCGGAGCGGCTTAAGCTCTTATCGACCAAACCGTCCATTATCTACTTAGATATTCTCGAATTTCTCTTCGTCAATGATTCGCTCACGCAGGGAAACTCCTAGCATAGTACTCTCCATTTAGGTGACTTCACGCCATCTTATGAGGCCCATCGTGAATGACAATTCAACTTGACTGCTAAAAATAAAAACCGAACTTGAAATCAAATGCAGTTTTTTATTATTTGGTAAAATGTGCACATTTGGAAACACTATACCACGAAGATATCTTTAGTCTCCTCTTTGCAAAGATCATCTATTTAAGCCCAAGCCATTTATTTAAACCTAATATCATTATGTACCACAACATTTGCTTGTCTCTTAAATAAACAATTCTCAAGCAATTTCTATATATTACCGAAATCATTACATTAAATTTTAAACAATAGAGATGGCACACTAGTGTGGTTTTCGGCCATTAATCTGCCCAACGCGTCTCACAAATCTTTTCTTTCTTACTTAAGATCAATCTACGTCTGTTCTGCAATGAATAATACATATCACGTCTGGAACTGGAATGTCCATATATTTGTTTTTGCGCCATAAATAAACAGCAATCAAGCTATTGAGCCTATTGACCGTGTATAAAGAGCCTAATAATTACATCTGAATAACGTCGTCTTTGTATTTACTTAGAAAAGTAGGAAAAAATATCGAAATATTTTCGCCATTACTTTCATATAATATTAGATAACTTGATAAGTCAAGTAAAATACAGGAGATGGGTAATAAATTTCAATTTAATAAAATAAACCCCGCCATGCCTATATTTTCTGAAAATGGTGTTGGCAGAGGTGTGTACACCCACTTCACCGGCGATGTTATATCCTAAAAAGTAAGGGGCGAGCCTCTATACCGGACTTAATTCCAAATTCCGGACTGATACTGGATTTTTTTCTATAGAAAAATTACATTTCGTCCAACCTATAATACTTTTGATATAGAATGAGTAGGGACACTTCTAATTGCCAAACGTAATTAATATTTATAAGTATATAAACGGCACATGACAATAAGAGGCCTTATTGCCATTAAATAAAGTATAATTTCGTTCGGCAATTAGAACTGTCACTACCCATCCTATGTGAAAAATACTATAGGATTCCAACTCTCGTGACGCACATTATTCGCTAATAGACCAACCAGGCAATCTTAAGTGAAGCAGAGCAGATCTTAAGGCGACTGGATATTAATTGTGTAAATTTATTAAATTAATTCACATTTACACTGTACATATTTACATAGGTTTGTAAGAACGGTCAACGAAATAATGCGCAGAAGATTCTTAGTTTTACAAATTGCTTGCATAACTAATTTTGTTTTATATCAAACTCGTTATAATATTTCAATATATTTGTATTTGTTTTTAACAATGTTTACCAAAGTTAAATAGAGCGCATTATTGGTTTCTATTTTGTCTCATATTTAATCTGTGTCACTAACTTGTTAAATACGTCATTTGTAACTCTGATAGTAAATAGTACTCTATTGTCAAGATGGATCTTGGATGGACATATAAAGATTACATTCTAGACCGCAACTATAGTTACTTATAATTTGTAAATTATATACTGACTGTAAGCTGTTTTGTTAACAAAATATAATTTGAAAAAGGAAAAATGACACGTCGTTGACTGAGCCACATGTCAAATTGATAACAATAATTCATTACTTCACTAATGGTATGTTCCAATCAAACTTTAAAACTTTCTTCACACTGTCACAACTATATTCCCCAAGCGACGGTGGCAGAGGTGTACTGAGTACAACCACTGTTCACCGACGATGTTACGTCCCATGTAATAGAGGGCGAGCCTATTGCCATATACCGGGCACAATTCCAGACTCCGGACTCACATTGGGAATTTTTCGTTAGAAAAACTACATTAGTCCAACCTTGGCTTTTAACTTAGGTCCTCGTGATCACAAGGCTTTGCAACTAGACCAACGAGGCAGTCAAAACTTTCGTCACTCAACATAAAAACATCGATTTCTTGCTAACAGCATTTTTATTTTGATGTCTTTGGAATTACTGTCGCGTCGTGTGTCATCGCTTTTTTGCAGACTCGAACTCATAGTCAGTAATTAATGTAATTAGTTAGAATCTTTCATGATGGGAACTTTGAGGCTGTAGACATCCTCTAATTTATTAACTAGGTAGTAAGCTAAACAAACTTACCTTTCCTTTGTTCAGAATATTACTTGCCTCGAAGATAATGAATAGCCTTTATAATACAAAAAATAAACACCTTCATACTTATATTCCTTAATGGGTACCGACCGCGGTGTTACCGATCACCAAGGTTAAGCAACGTTTGACTAGGTCAACCTGAGATGGGTGACCGATAGGATTTTCATATTCGAGCGTCTCCGTGATTCGGAAGGCACATCAAGCTGGCCCGGTTATCACTGAATGTAGTAGTCGTTAAGCTAACTTGGGGCCTTATAGGCGACTTAATAAGTTCCAACAGCAGGTGGCCACAAACCTGCTTCCAACAATCCACACTGGGTCCGCGTGGTGGAGTATGACCTAACTTCTCACCTCGATTTGTGAAAGAAGGTCGTTATATTATCATAAGGTTGTTATATTATCATAAGGGTAGAAGGAGTGTAAGTTTCAACGTCCCAATGTAGTAGGAGTTATTATTGCCTATTAATATGTATGTGTATATAGATATATAGTATATATATTTATTGATAAGTATCTCTTATGTAAGTGTATTTATGTATCTTAGTATGTAGTTTAATTTAATGTAAATTAGTCAATGATAGTGTACGCCACCAACTGCCCCACTTGTCTCTACAGCTCTCCATGAATGTTGGTTGTCTGGAAGAGATTGCTTTTAGTAATAAGACCGCCAATTGTACTACATTTTATACGTGTAACGTTTATTTTGTCTGTTGTACTGAGTTTATGTTGTTGTACAATAAAATGTACTCTATCTATATCCTATCTAGGAACGAGATTATTGTCATCATACCACATAGCCATTACATCATAGGCTCAATAAGGCTTCGATTCGCCTTCGGTAAGGATGGGAAATACACCGGTGCCATAGAGAGAAAAACGAATGTTGGGTATAAAGTAAATGGTGCGATGGGAAAACTACTTAAGACCCGGCCCTTAAACCAAAAGGTGCAGCCAGCCATGCATACTGAAGTGTTTGTTCCCACGCTGTTATATGGCAGTGAGAACTGGGTATTAAAGAAGGAGAATGAAAACAGGACAAATGCGGTCGAAATAGGAGCTCTGCGGAGGATATGCGGAGTCAAGCTGACCGACCGTATTCGCAACAGCGTAGAAAGAAAGCGTGTAGATATTAATGATAGTATCGGTGTTAAGATGAGAAAGGGTATGCCCTGATGGTTCAGGCATATAGAAAGAATGTCGGAAGAAAGAATGACGGAAGAAAGAATGACAAAACAGATATACAATGCGAAAGTGGAAGGATGTTGGTACCGGGGAAGACCTAGAATATCTTACCATGACCTAATAAAAAATAAGACCGTGTCGGGCAAGACAAAAGGGCAAGCCTCCGTGGCTTTATGTTACCCATGAGCGTGTATGTGAAGAACTATGAGACGGGAGGAGGCAAGGTGTTTGAACCTGTTCAAACTCTGTACTCTCTACCACAGCGCAAATGATCTGGCGTGATGATATGGATGGATTCTAGACACAATTCCTGACTCCGGACCGTGACCGATTGTTTTCCATACACAAGCATGATTTCTTTTTTCTTTGTTTTTTTTTTAAACTTTACTCCACATTAGTATTTCTGCGTGTCGTGGATACGTTTACAAACATAGAAATTCACATATATAAATACCCAGATCGAAACAAATAATAGTGGGTCACACAAAGATTTGTCCCGTGCGGGAATCGAACCCGCGACTATTAGACACAGTAGGTAAAGCGGCTTAAGCTCTTAACTACTGCGCGAAATCGTCCGCTAAATTTGAACCTTAGGCCTCATGATCGCCACCTGCCCTATTCGCCAATAGACCAAGAAGGCGGTAATAAATCTCTAAATATACCAGGAGGGATGACTATTGATAACTTAATAATTTATTTTTCTACATAGTTTCCGTGTCTCTACACACCGAGTCCAGCGCTTTTGCAAGGCTTCAATCCCTTTAAAAAAAAAGTTTTGTCTTGGTCCTGCAAAAAGCTCTCCACGACATCCTTCACCTCGTTATCGTCTTCGTACCTGTTTCCCCTTAAGTATTTTTTTCAATTTGGGGAACAGATAAAAATTGCTAGCCGCCAGATCTGGTGAATAAGGGGGGTGGTCAACCAATTCGAAGCCAGCTTGCTGAATGGCAGCCATCGCACCTGCCGACCTGTGCGCGGGTGCGTTGTCGTGATGAAACAGCACGCCCCTTCGAAGTTTCCCTCTCCTTTTCTCTTTGATGGCATTCCTCAACTTGGGAATTAAAGCTGCATAATATTGGCCTGTAATAGTGGTTCCACGCTCCAGGTAATAAATCAACAATATTCCTTCTGAGTCCCAAAATATTGAGGCCATAATCTTGCCAGCCGATGCCACGACACCAAACTTCTTCGGGGTCGGTGATGATGGCCGTTTCCATTGCGAAGATTGCTGTTTTGTCTCGGGATCAAAATGATGGATCCATGTTTCGTCCATTGTTACCAAACGAGACAAAAAGTTTTCAGAATCTTCTTGAAACTTGTCCAACAATATCTTCGAAATGTCAAGTCGATTTTATTTCTGACTGTCGGTTAACGTTTTCGGCACCCATCTTGCGGAGACTTTTCTCATATTCAAATATTGTTTCAATATGGATTGAATACTTCCATATGAAATGCCCGTTTCTTGAATTAAGTATCGAATGGTAACTCTTCGATCGCTCAATACTATTTTCTCGAATTTCGCAACATTTTCTTGGGTGACTGACGTCGATGGGCGCCCGCAACGATGTTCGTCTTCCGTGCTCGTTCTCCCTACTCGAAATTAAGAAGCCCACCTTGCGACAGTGGAATACGGCGGAGCAGACTCTTCTAATGTTGCCTCCGAATCGCAATGAATCTCTTGCGTCGTTAATTTTTTTAAACAGAGGTATTTAATAACGGCTCGCACTTCGTTTTTCTCCAGTTTCGAGAACACGTTCCGACACGAAGCAAACAAATGACTACATTCAGGAAAATACAAAAGAGAATCGAAGTTTTTTTTTAATTAATATTACAAATATCTGAGCTATGCCTGCCAGTATTTTTTTTTACCTAGGCGTATGTCGTTCTCACTACTTTTTGATCCCTCCTAGTATAATCTATCTATCTATCTATCTATAACCTCACGCCAGATCCCTTGCGGGGTAGGCAGAGAGTACAGAGTATAATAAATACATAAATAAATCGGATGGTTCGCGAGGCTATTGAAATTAAAAAACACCCTAATTTCAATAGAGAAGATGGCTGGGTGCTTACATCGTCTTGGGATCCGGTAATTAATACAATCAAATCCAAAATCAAGCATAACACTGCAAGACCTCAAGACACTGTGAGCTCATTCTGCGTAGATCGGACCAACCACAACAAAAATAATTAAGAAGTTTGAGGGTACCCCGGAACAACTATGCCTTTTGGACGTCTAACACCTCAGTCCCTCCCGTGACTATGGGTGCTGCAAAGCACTCGAAACGTCGGGAACTTAAAAACCAAAAATAAACCGCGATAAAATCCGAAAAAGTAGTTTTATTTCATGTGTAATATTCGCGTAAATCTAAGAACTCGAATTCCAGTGTGTTCCCTTACTTCTATCAACATATAAATAATGTATGGTGCCGACACACGCCCTGAAATTTTAAAAACCATTTTTTAATACAATGTATAACATCATCATCATCATCATCATCTCAGCCTATACTTGTCCACTGCTGAGCATAGGCCTCCCCAATCGCTTTCCAGCGTAACCGGTCCGATGCCACCTGCATCCAACGACTTCCTGCGATTTTCACAAGATCGTCGGTCCATCTGGCAGGTGGTCGTCCCACGCTGCGCTTGCCAATACGTGGTCTCCACTCTAGAATCTTTCTGCCCCAACGCCCGTCCGATCTACGCGCTATGTGGCCCGGCCATTGCCACTTCAGCTCGCTAATCTTAAGGACTATGTTGGTGACCTTGGTTCTTCTACGAATCTCCTCATTCCTGATTCGATCGCGTAGAGAAACGCCGAGCATAGCTCTCTCCATAGCTCGCTGAGCAACTCTCAGCTTTTTTATGAGACCTATTGTAAGAGACCACGTCTCTGATCCATATATCATCACTGGTAACACACATTGACTGAAAACTTTAGTCTTAAGGCACTGAGGTATTTTGGATGAGAAGATGTTGCGCAGTTTTCCGAACGCTGCCCAGCCGAGTTGGATTCGTCGATTGACCTCTCTCTCAAAGTTGGACCTACCTAACCGGACTACCTGTCCCAGGTAAATGTATTCGTCGACAACTTCAAGAGTAGAGTTCCCAACGGTGAGTGCGGTGGGTACGACATGGACGTTAGACATTGTTTTCGTTTTGTCCATGTTAATTTTAAGACCCACTTGTTGAGATACTCTGTTGAGGTCACCGAGCATTCGTCCTAGATCTTCCAGCGACTCCGCCACGACCACAATGTCGTCGGCAAATCGAAGGTGGGTGATGTATTCGGCATTGATGTTGATGCCAAGTCCTTGCCTTTCCAAGAACTTGAAGGCGTCCTCTAAGGTGGCCGTAAACAGTTTCGGAGAAATGATGTCTCCCTGTCTTACTCCTCTTTTTATGGGAATCGCCTTCGTGCACTGCCCCTGTACTCGGACTGACATGGTGGCGTTATTATACAAGCACTTTAACACTTCAATGTACCGATAGTCAATGCGGCATCGCTGGAGAGATCTAAGAACCGCCCAAGTCTCGATCGAATCGGAGGCTTTCTCATAGTCCATAAACGCCAAGCATAGTGGCCGATTATACTCCTTGGTCTTCTGTATAATCTACCACAGCGTATGTATGTGGTATATGGTACTGAAGCCTTTCCGGAAACCGGCTTGTTCGGGAGGCTGGAAGTCATCAAATCTGCGTTCGAGACGGTTCGTGATGACTCTCGAAAACAACTCATAAACATGGCTCAGCAGTGTGATGGGCCTATAATTCTTTAGTAAAGTATTATCACCTTTCTTGAAAAATAGCATCATTGCCCCGTTTGCCCAGCCGCGCATTAAAGTCACCCATAACTACTGTAGAGTGTGCTTTGGAAGTATGTATGGCTCTACTAATGTCCTCATACATAACTTCGACCTCATCGTCTGAGTATGCCGAGGTCGGTGCGTAGACCTGTATGACCTTCAGCGAATATCTTTTGGATATTCTGAGTATCAGGTACGCTACCCTGCTCGACACACTAGTGATGGACACAACGTTGTTTATGAGTGACTTGTGGACGATAAATCCGACACCACCTTGGGACTGTTTTTCGCCCTCCCGGTAGAAAAACAAGTTGCCGGATTTTAAGGTTATCGTGTCCTCGCCCTCTCTTCGGACCTCCGATAAACCAACTATACTCCAGTGCAACTTGTCTATCTCTTCTTCCAGCTCAACTAGCTTCTCATCTGTCCTCAACGTGCGTGCGTTGTATGTCACCAGGGCCAATTTTCGTCGTTGTTGATGGTAGCCGAATCTGTACCGGAGATTCTTAGCACCCCTTGTCCTGGCTGTCCTCGTTACCATGGCTGCTACCATGGCCAGGACGAACAGGACCGCCGGGGACTAGGGGTCTGGTTTTGTACTTTTCTTCCATGTTGATTGGGGGATTTGCCTTACTCGCCACGCTTGGCAGGCGGGTTGGCGAGCGCAGTTCAATGGTCGTGGAAGTATCTAGGAGAACGCTGCTGCCCATTCCCTAGTTTTCCCTTAGTCGCCTTGTACGACACCCGATGGGATGAGATGGGTTGGTGCTATTCTAAGCCGGGAACCACGCGGCGGATGTATATATATGTATAACATACCTTCACATTTTATTAATCAGACACGTAGCACGTAAAAATAACAGCAAAAACTACAAGTAAATGCTTAAAAGGTATCAGATATTTGTTTATAAAAAATATGTTTATATGAATCCATTGAGTAGCTAGATAATTATTTATTTTTCGGAATTTACAAACATAAAGAGAAAACTTATTTTAAATAACAAAAACAACTCGTTATATAAAATCTTAGAAATAAGAAATTCCAACAAGTCATAATATACCATGCAATAAACTCACGGAAACTATTAGAAAGTTCTAGGAAATCCCCGTGGTGCCTTACCGTCGGGAGGCGTGCTCAAGGCTTGTATTCAAGAACTGCCACTAATAAATCCTAATAGACAATTCTATTTGCTACATTACTATTGCGTACATTTCTGTTCACAAAAGAATGATAGAAAATTCAGTCTCCAAAGGCCAGTAATGGATATTGTATTTCTAGATTATTATTATGTCTCAGGAATAAAATATATCCACATTAATAATAATGCAACCAACGAGTTCAATCACTTTGAATTCTTGTAAACAAAATTAAAGTTACTAATGCAGTTAACACAAAACACAATAACACGAACACGAACGACTAATGGGCGAATTGGGATATAATATCAAAACAATCATAATATTAAAGAGAATCGCACGAGGAAACTATATATAAGAAAGTGACAAAAAACGACAAGAAGAAACGACGAGAAGGAGCTCTGGGAAGGGACTGACAAGATGTGTCAAACAAAAAGAAGCAATGAAAATTAAAAGAAAATGAACTAAACAGGCCAACAGCTAAAGTGGCAATGGGCTGGTCACATCTGCAGAAGGACCGACGGCCGATGGAGCAAGCGTGTCCTAGAGTGGAGACCGCGACTTGGTAAGCGTAAGGTAGGACGGCCCCCAGCTAGATGGACCGACGACCTCAAGAAGGTCGCTGGGACGGACTGGATGCGGAAGGCGGGGGACCGTGTGCAATGGCGCGTGTTAGGAGAGGCCTATGTCCAGCAGTGGACTACGATAGGCTGATTGATTGATTGATTGAGGCCAACCCCAACAAGGTTGGTGTTGAATCACCGAACATGTATAAATATGTATGCAGATAATTTCAATTAAAGATAACGTCTATTCAATATACGTTAAACCCCTTCCTTAAGCATGAATGAATCTAATGACTTTCTATTCATTGTTAGTCTTCTTTTTCATAAATCGGCTGACTATAAATAGAAAACCGACAGTCCAACAAAATCAATTAAAAAACGGGCTCGCGAAGGTAATTAGTAACCACCCAGTCTATATAACCATTAATTACTTTAAATTAAAGCAAATCAAAGTACCTTTGGATTTCTCCAAATCATAGCTCTCGGTATCTTAAATAAAATTACATGGAAGTCTACAAAACACTTAACTACAAACAGACACCGTCCATCACTTACATCAAGCCTCACCTATAGACAGACAAAGGTGAATTTGTAAGGAACTTCATCAAAATGCAAAGGTCAATTAGTAAAGCCGTGAGATTGCTTTGATCTCAACAAAAGGCTTTCCGGGCCGGTCGGCTTCTTTAATATTCGCCGGACGCCAAACAGATTATCCACTTTGTTCCCTAGCTTTAGCATTTTTAATGAGATATTTCCAGTAAAAATTTCCAATGTACAGATTAAGCTCGTTCTTCACAGGTATTAAGACGTCTTTATCCATATCTGTGTGGAAGTGGAAAAGAAAATTATTTTTAGACATTTATTTTGGTATAAAAATAAATGTTGTTGTTGTACTAACTTATAGGTTATAGTGTGACTATTTAAAAAAATACTTCAAACTTTATTTGGTATTGAAAACGAATTTAATAGTAAATACAGTTTAGGTCAAAATACCAAAGGTTTTTTTTTAATATTAATAATGCCATTCTTATTCTAATGACCTCAAATATCGAAAGCTATTTAATAAATTCTATATCGTTCAATCGTACCCAATGGCGTGCACTCGCAGAGGCATGTCTACCAGTGAACTGCTATAGGCTGATGATGATGATGATGAAATTCTATATTATGTGGGAAATATATGTTTAAATTGTTGTTGTTGTCATAGTATTACGATCAAAATTGTATAGTTAATTGTCATTATACAAACAATAAAAATAAATAATGATATTACATTAATGTCATGAAAACAAAATACACTAAAAAAAAATGCTCTGTCTTTGTAAAAACTCGTTTAATTTATTTGCTTCCGAAGCCTCCTTACAATATTTCCTAATCTAAGGCTTTAATAAAGTTTAAATTGTTAATTTTAATAAATATAAGGAGGTCAATAGGCTTATGGACCAGTATGGGAGAGGAGGAAGCCAGAGAGGTATGTAAGAAAAGAAAACCTGTTGGAACTCTTTACACTCTGCCGACCCCGCAAAGAATAGGATAGGATAAATATAAATTTTATTTTACGGTGCCATCATTACTTCCTTTAAACAGGACCCAAGTAGTTAATTACCTAATAAATTTACTAATATCAAGATTACCTTCAGTAAGTTCATAAATTGGTCATTCACAAGACACCGTTACACTTTAATTTAAACTATTAAATGATGGGCTTGCTAGCTTCTAGTCATATTTAGTATGAAATTAGAATTCCACAACGAATTTTGCAAGTTGGCGCACCGTGAAATTGTATCTAGCTTGCAGAAGGCGTCAAGCTGACGCAGAAATGGACAGACGTCATAAGTTCTGAATATTCTACAGCTCAAATGTTATACAGTCATTCTGCTATGCTGTGAACTAACTACTTTATATTTCAATCTAATTAAGGACTATGGCTTCACATATAAGATTTATGTATCTATCTATATCATCAAGTCAGTTCCTTTGTGGGGTAGGCAGAAGGTATAGAGTTCCCACAGGTTATTTCCTTACAGACTTCTCTGGCTTCCTCCAATCTCATAGTTCGTATCATACAAGCTTGCCGGTTACGGAGACTCTTGACTGGCACTTCAGATAAGACACGGTCTGTTTGATTATGGTAAGAAAGTCCAGGTCTTCGCCGGTACCTACATCCTTCCACTTTCACATTGTATATTTGTTTTCTCATTCTTTATTACGACATTCTTTCTATATGCCAGAAACAACGGAGCATACCCTTTCTCATCTTTACACCGATACTATTTTTCATACCTACATGCTTTCTTACTACGCTGTTGCGAATGCGGTCTTGCTGACTCCGCACATCTTCCGCAGAGCTCGCATTTCTATCGCATTTATCCTGCTTTCATTTCTCTTCTTTCATACCTTACTCTCACTGACATATAACAGCGTTGGGGCAAGCACTCCGTTAAGCATGGTCAGCTGCGCCTTTTGACTTAAGTGCCGGGTCCCAAGTAGCTTTCCCATCGCACCATTAACTCTATTGCCTACATTCACTCTTCTCTCTATATCAGCAGTGTATTTCCTATCCTTACTAAAGGCGCATGTTATCATCGCATTCAAATTCACTCAAAATATTATTGGAAGCAACTATTTAGAGGGCTCTGAGCAAAAAAAAATCAAATTCTTCTGTTTGGACGTGACGCAAAAACCACTGAACAAAATCTTCAAAATTACTATATTTTAAATCGAAATCGGTTGCGTTGAAACGGAGACATAGTCTGAACGGGCCTAGACAAGGATAGTCTCGAGGTGTCTCCCACTTACTTAAAAGTGCTTTGAAACATATTATAGTGATTACTCCAAATCCGATGCCTTATCTTGTACCGCAACCGTCTAATTAGAATCAGCGAGGACAATAACTACAATAAAATTATCATTCGCTTCATATTAGACAAACGTTCTACTCTATATAACACAGCAAATATTCTCGTAATTTGGAAAATTATTATGATTCAAAAAAGATTTAAAAGTGTTCAACTTCAGTCTTATCCTAACTTATAAACAATTTAAAAAAATTACCAGTGAGTATATTATTTCCTGCTGTCATAAATTCAAAGGAATCTCTTCATATTTTGTCCTGTCCTTACTCCGCTAGATTACAAAGCATCTTCCAACTACAAAGCAGACTTAAAATTTCTTATCTGGAGAATAAAAAGCGAAAATCCAAAGAGAAGCCAAGAACGTAAGATACAATATGATTTTCTAAGTGGAAACGAAATCTTTCAGGGTTGTAATGTGAGCATCGCGTGACCGACTCTACCATAGCTAAGGTGTACCGAAGAAACGGGCAATGGAACTTATAAACAACGATACCTAGGAGTGCATCGTGTGTTGCAAATTGTTGTTGGCGGTCACGACTCTTGGCCATTCTGCTTGAGCTTCTTTACTAATTACCTGTCTGATATGCGGAGATTAATACTTACAAGCATATTTTCTCTAGGTTTTTACTGAGACAGTATTTTGTAAGCGGCTCTCTACAACAAGTTAGTTTTAGAACTTATTGGCGTCTTTACGAGTGTTCTTCAGTAACCAGATACAACATCTCGTATTATTCAAAGTTATAACGAACTATGGAGGCGCAATAAAAGCGCAATGGCCGCGCGACCATGGTTTCATGTTCTTATTTACTTTTAAAGCATTGTTCTTCCTACATTTTTGTAACATCCATATCATCACGCCAGATCCCTTGCGGGGTAGGCAGAGAGTACAGCGTATTTTTTATATCAGCCTATCCTACTAATATTATAAATGTGAAAGTTTGTATGTTAAGATGTTTGAATGTTCCGATGTTTTTTATTCAATCACCCAAAAATATCTAAACTGATTTGGATGAAATTTGGCACATAGATATTTTATTACCTGGATTAATATAGGACACTTTTTATCATGGATAAATGTAGTATGCGGGAATCTATTGCGGGGAGCTAGTTGTACATAATAAAGACAAAATACCTTCTCCCACAAATCTGGGTAAGTGGGGCCACCATGCAGACCTAACGCAGTTTATGAATGCAGGTTTGTAGTCAGCCACAGGTTACTGGGAATTATCAAGTCACTCATAAGTCTTCCAACTTAGCTTAACAAATACCACGAAGAGCTACCACCCGGTTACCACTAGCAACATACCTTGCGAGACAAGGATATATTTAAATATGTCACAAACGGTCACCCATCTCAAACTAAACGAGCCGAACGCTGCTTTGGATTTGGTGGTCGCTAAGAATACCGTGACCACACAGCGTACCAGCAATGTACAAAGTATGTACCTTTTGAATATAATCGTGAACAGAAATTATATGAAACATGTTTTGTTTTGCGGTGGAAGCCATACCGTCGAAAGAGCCCTCAATGCTTTGTTCAAATTGCTTCCACGTCAATGAGAAAACAAGAAGGTTTTTTTATATAAACACATTGCTGACCGATCCTCTGATATAAAAAAATAATCGCCATTACGCCTATATCCCCAAGCGGGGGTGGCAGAGGTGTACTAAGTACACCCAAGTTGCGCCGACGATGTTAGGTCCCATGTAATAGGGGGCGAGCCTATTGCCATATACCGAGCACAATTCTAGACTCCGGACTCATACTGGGAATTTTTTGTTAGAATAACTACATTTGTCCGACCTAGGATTTGAACCAGGACCTCGTGATCACAAAGCGATGTGCTTTACCACTAGACCAACGAGGCATACAAAAATCATCCAAAATTTAATACTAATTCAATAGAATTATTACTTCAGTTCGACATAGATAACGAACATTTACATATAAGAATAAATAATAATAAAAAAATATTTATTGTTGTTTCCTTTTAAGTATTACAAATACTTTTGCCAGGAGTCTCCGCTCCTTCATAACCATAACCCTTCCAGTGTAAGACTGCTGAAACATATTATGGAATCTTATAAGCTAGAAGATAAGAAACACACATGCCTGATACAGACCTTCATTAAAAGTGTTCAAAATGCAGTCTCGATCTAATCTCAATGTCATAAATCATGTAATAGGCACCTGGTGTAAAATACGTGCATGTTTGTGAATGTGTTATGTATACATCTTAATAATGTGGGAATATTTCTGAATGTATATCTGAATTCCCGCAAGACTTTAATTTACAGACTAAAGATCTAGCAGGTGCTAATAACATAAACTGTGCAGCCAGTGCCAACTAACAAATTCACCTGTATACTGCACACTCTAAGCTAGTGTAGCCACGTATTGTGGATACAGCGCCGTTTTGGTGCGATATTCGGTTACAATTAACGTGACCGGCTTTCGCATTTTATACAAGGAATTAAAAGGAAACAAAACTATATTTCGGATTTTATCGCGGTTTATTTTTTATTTTTAAGTTCCCGACGTTTCAAATGGCTTGCAGCACCCATGGTCACGAGAAAGACTGAGGTGTTAGACGTCCAAAAGGCATAAATGTTCCGGGGTACCCTCATACTTCTTAATTATTTTTTTTGGTTCTATCTACGCAGAATGAGCTCACGGTGTCCTGGGGCCTTGCAATGTTATGCTTGGTTTTGGATTTGATTATATAATTTACCAGAATTCAAGTTGATGAAAGCACCCAGCCATCTTCTCTATTGAAAGTAGATTTTTTTTAATTTCAATAGCCTTGCGAAACATCCTTGGTAGGAATCGGGGTTCTTTCACGAGGATTTGTTGACTATCAAATCTGATGTTATGGCGGGTGTGGTCGAGGACATGTTCACAGACTACAGACTTCTTTGAGCGACGGTGTTTTAGTTTAGCTATGTGTACTTTAACCCGAGTTTTTACCGGTCTTTTTGTTTGTTCTATATAAGAGACCACATTCACAATCAAGCTTGTATACTCCTAGATATTGTAAAGGGATGTGACACTTGACAGATGGTAAAAATTGACTGATCTTCTTTGGCGGCTTATAAAATGCTTTAATTGAAGCACGCTTCAAGATGTAGCCAACCTTGTTCGTGTCTCCTCTCATGTAATGTAGCACAGCAGGGAAATTTCATATGTAATATTCGCGTAAATCTAATAACTCAGTATCTGAAAGTAGCTTGTTTTAAATCGGTAGCTGAATTGATTCTAACATTTATTTATGTATATTACATTTTTTTTAATTTGCAAAGTATGCTGTTACTCCTTTAGCGCACTATGATGAACTAAATTTATTTTTGATACATATCAATACGGAAATATCAAATGCATTTCTAAAACGTATTTCTTAATACGCACTCATACACGTACAAGTTTCATTGTTAATTGGGGTATAATATTGCTTAAAAAAAAGGCTAAATAATTTTAAATTTGGAAGTTTGGTGGTATTGAATTTCTGAAGCAAGTATCCAATCGGAGTGTCTGAGTTATTTACGATGCAGCTTGTTTATTAAACATTAAGGATTATGTGACTTCGTGACTTAATTTGACTGTCTGTTCCTTACTTTTTATGATATCATTCTCATAATAACATTATTTTGGTTTTGTTTTTTTGCATATACATAGTGTTATCATCATCATCAGTCCGTATCAGTCCCCTGATGGACATAGGCCTCTCCGAAGGGTTGCTACTTAGCCCGGTCTTCGGCTATTCTCCTGCAACCGCTGCCAGCCACCCTGCATGTATTGTCGCTCCACCTAGCTGCAGGGAGTCCTACACTACGTTTGCCTTAGCCGCGGTCTCCACTAAAAAACACGTATATCCCAACAGTTATAGGTATTTTAGTCATACATACTAGATATATAGTTTAGTCACATATTATACCGAACTGTTTTATCTATAGGTATTATTATGAAGTTGTAACATAGTGCTCATCCATCTGTCGTTTGCTTAAAGTGATAGTAGTGGACCTGCGAAAGAGCTATTTATTTACAAGAGACAAATAAAAATTGTGATTACTAAAGTTTATCAAATTATTTTTTTTTATTTTAGTGTGTCATTCAAATACATTTGCAAATACATAATTAATAAGTGATTTAGTAAATTATAATAAAATAAGTTTCAATTTTTAAAAACTTTTAGATTTGTTGTCAAAAAGGCATCGCAGAGTATCAACATGGGAGTTTTTGTTTTTGTTGTTGGGAGTTGGCGGGAAGTCATCACTCTTTGACTAGCCATTATGTATTCTTGTCTGTGCATGAGTGAAGGTGATTGTAACAAAGTGATTAAATGTGCATTTTCGATTTCCCTCAAAACGGCTGTTGCAATTGGTATGTAAAGTACCCATCGCTTTACTATCCAGGGTGGGAGTACTTCATCAATTTCATTATCATCTTTGTCATCAAGTTCTTCGGGGGTTGAATGAATTCAGAAATTAAATCTTACAAACACGATTATTCATCTCACTGGACTTTGGCAAAATACACGTAAAATTAGAAGAAGAAAAGTAGAAACATTTAGGTTTAAGAATCTTTATTTCTCTTTAAGAATAACTCTAATTTAATTACAGAGAAATTAAAACTTAACAAAAATAAACTTAAGGTTAGCGTACAGAAAAGATGTTTTCGTTAAAATATTTTTATAAGTCAAAAGTGGGTAGTCAAAGATGTTACGGTACAAAATGAACACAACAAACACGGATGTAAAGTTAGACTAGATATGGCATTGAATGTGATCTGCAATTATAAGAATTTATAAGATTTAAATGTTATAATGTGGTTAAAATGAACAGAATCAGTATTGAAGTTTGCAATGAACTATACACTGTCACGCCTATATTCCCCAAGCGTGGGTGGCATAGGTGAGCACCCACTTTTCGCCGACGGTGTTACGAACCATGTAATAGGGGGCGACCCTATTGTCATACTCCGGAACCAATTTCAGACTCTGGACTGATACTAAGAATTTTTCGACAGAAAAACTACATTTGTCCGACCCAAGACATTACCATCCTAGTAGTAATCTTTGTGTCATACGAAAGTTTGTGATGGATATTTGTTACTCTTTAACAAACATACACCCATCCTCACAAACTGAAGTGTTCTTGTTTCATTTTTTTAGTGCTACTGGTACTGAATACATCACTTGGGCTTTTGCTCCAAAACGACTAAAATTATACCGTGTATGTAATAAATGACAGAAAGCTACTTATACTAGTATGGACATAAATTGCCGAGGGTATCTTCTGTTTAAATATCTTGCTTAATACTAGTATTTTTCATGATCGACTGCGGATTAAAAGTTACAAAGTTATAAACACTTCTATGGCAACGTCGAGGTTTTGTATTGCCGCTTGTAAATAATAAATCAATCAAAACCAGCACCAGACACATTATCGACAATGGTCGCTTAAAAAGTGATTAATGCTCTAGAAATGACTTCTAAAACATACTAATTGGTGTAAATGGTGTTTTGACATGTGAGAATAAATTTATTTTTACTTACTAATACTGAAAAATGTACACTTGTGTACAAAACACCAATGGTATTCAAGGTTCACGTATAGCACCTATTACTTTTACCCACAGTACTTTTAGGCCTCAAGTAATAAATCAGTGTGTACTATCCCACTGTGGGGCAAAGGCCTTCTTTTAAAAATCAAGTTGAGAGAGAACAGGTCATACTTCACCACGCGTATTAAGGCACATCGTAGGTTTGTATCCACCCAGAGTGGAACTTGTCAAGCCACCTATAAGGCTTCCAATTTGTCTCCAAGAATACCGCATGCAGTGATAACCGGAATCAACAACTTAACGTGCCTCTCGCAACACGAAGATGCTTGATCATAAGAATACTACAAACGTTCAGTCACGTTAGACTGGCCGTATCGAATGCTACTCAACCTTGATAATTGTTAGAAAACCACATCAATTCAAGTGCCTCTCGAGCACTCTTTTACCCTACCAAGTACCTCAAAACAATATAATAATATATTATTAATTTTTGTGTATATAATATATCTAGGTAGTCAAACGGTCGACAAAAGTAAGCTAAATCGCCATATATGAAGCACCACATACATTTAGGGTACCATTTTGATTATGCATGGTGATGGACACATACAAACATATTCGCGTATAGTTACATTTTTAATACCTATTTGAAGTTGAAAAAAATCATAAAATTAATATAACTCATCTTTTGTTCAGATCTTTATATCCATACATTGGGCGGGTCTTGTGTTCATGGGTAAATATTATATAAACCTTACTATATGTTAGGGTGTTTGTTAATCACGCAAAAAACGGCTGAACGGATTTAGATGAAATTTGGCCCACAGTTTATTACCTGGATTAAAACATAGGACTTTGTATCCCGAAAAAATGTTTGGTTCTGTCTAAAGTCAACGAGGAAGAAGTCGCGGACAGAAACTAGTGCATAATATTTTACACAGTGCAATGTTTGTTGAAGTAGTAAAAATTCGAAGCAAATTTCCACCAACTTTCAAGACATTTGGCGTCGCAAAGTGCGGCAACAACATTACCCGCTCGACATGAACCGAATTGCAGTCCCACCCTGCTAGTTCTTTCATTTTATTGCTCTTTCTTTTTATTGGGCCGGTTACACTTCTCCATAAACTGATTTGAATATTCCCTCGACGAGGTTTAACAATAGGCAAGAAGAAAATAAGAACGAAAAAAAAATTAATGCAAATTCTTTAAATATTAAACTTGAGAAAATTTGCTGCTTTGGCGGTCTAGTGGCTAAAAATGCGCGTAACGCTCCGGCAGTCCTGGAATTCTACGTCGTCGAAACATTCCCCGTATTAGACTGGAAGCTTTGCCCGGAGTAACAGCAATAGGTTCGCCCCTATTACATGAGATCTAGCTTTTCTAGCGAAAGGGCACACCTCTACCAGCCCCGCTTGAGGAATATAATGGTGACGTAGTTAAATTTATTTAAAAAAAAATTTGCTTCTAATTTAATTGGAGGTTAAATATTGATTTATATTATAAACGTTAGCGGACAATAAAGTTTTCTTAGTCTGTTGTGGAAATAAGCTCACCGTCATATCGACATTAAACTTTAGATCTCATCCCAGTATTTGTGCTCGCTTTATTATTTTTCGTCGTCGGAACGAACTGTTATACCCTATAATAATTCGTAGAAATGTTGACCACCAACCCCGATCTGCTATGTCAGCATCTCGGGGTGGTCGGAACACTGAGTGTAGGAGCGCAGGCCAACAATGGGCCAGTCTGTTACGAAACTCCAAACGGGTTGGTTCAAATCCATTTTATTCTGTTTCTATTTCTAATATACCCTTTCCCAGTTTAATATCTTTTTTTTAAAAAACCCGTTGACGAAGTCTCTTATAATAGGCCGAGGGTAATTAGGCCCTCAGCAAATATAACAAACTCCGTGTACAATGCTAAAGAGAAACTGCTTCACTCCGCAACCGTAATGGAAACGAAGTTACTGTACGGATAGACGTATCATCCGGTTCGTATTTTTTATTTTAATACCATGAATTCATAATATCGCGGGCTTTTAAGAGTTCGCTTTTAATGTTTGGTATGTGTATGTTAGTTTACTTTATAGTACGTGACTCTGGGACATGGGCTCCTCATACTGCTTAATTACAATTTCAGCAATGACTAGGATATACGAGTACTGACAACCCACAAATTAAATTTGTGGACTACAGTACTATACTCTTTGGATTACAGTGCTGGTGTCTCGTGTCTGTTCAAATGTTTGGTATCTATCGATATTT
Organism: Phalera bucephala; assembly: GCA_905147815.2. NCBI lineage: Eukaryota > Metazoa > Arthropoda > Insecta > Lepidoptera > Notodontidae > Phalera > Phalera bucephala. The sequence continues at coordinate 21,266,498 of LR990612.1, forward strand.
TTAGCTATCAGCTAATCCTAATACATTTTCTTTTTCTCGCATATCTCACAAATATGCTTGGGACATTGTTCCTACATATAAAAATTAAATGATACACGCATTTAGATCAAAAATATCTATGTAACTCACAAAAGATTCGTATATTATTTGATCAAGAATAAGCTTGTCAAGTTGAGTAAAGTACATATGTTTTATGTAATCATTATGTACGATAGCGATGGGCGATTATTACTTAAAACAACCGAGTCACTCGATTGTTCGTTTCATCATAGCGACACATCAAAATTAGCTTAAAAATATCTATATATCTATATCATCACACCAGATCCCTTGCAGGGTAGGCAGAGGGTACACAGTTCCAACAGATTCTTTCCTTGTAGACCTCTGTGGCTTCCTCCACTCTCATATTCGTCTCATACACGCTCGCTGATTACGGACTTTTAACTTCCCCTGCAGATATGACACGATCTATTTGGTCATGGAAGATAGTCTAGATCTTCCCCAGTACCTACATCCTTCCAGTTTCGCATTGTCTATCTATTTTGTCATTCTTTCCTCCTACATTCTTTCTATATGCCCGATCCATAAAAGCATACGTTTTACCTATTATACGCTTTCTTACCACAGCTAGATCTTAAAAGATTGAGTTCTAGCTGTGGTTCCAGAAATTATCTTAAAAACTTCAATATGCTCATACCATAAATAGTTTACCAAAACTGGTTGCGTACCACAAAACAGTTTAGTAAATAACATTGGTATATAGCTTGTACTAGAACTTCAAGGTCTTAAACAGTATTATTTCTATATTCTGAAGTGTTATGAGCGTAGGTATTGGATGCTTTGTAGACAGGTATGTTTTACTGCAGGGAGTTCTAGTGCTCTCCAATGTTGGAAAGCCCATAGCGCTGAGATGGAAAGCTGTCTAATTAGCAACCCACAAATTATTAAAAATAACAAGGTTTGAAACTGAAAGTTCATTTTACACTCAAAACTGAGTAATAATCACAACAAGTTACAGAAAAAATGTGTATCTAAATACTAGAAATTCAGCGTTAGTTACGTCATTTATATTTGACAGAATCTGAATTGATTCAATTTCAATTCAAGTCGCTATAGCGTAACTATATGTTTACTCTGACTCTTCACGAAACATTATTAGATATTTACTATATACCTGTTAGAACTTTGTACTCTCTGCTTCCCCCGCAAGGGATCTGGCGTGACGATATAGATAGTCTTGTCCGGTGAAGCTGTAAAGGCTCCGCGGCCAACAGTCATTCACACACACAAACATATAGATAGATAGATTTTTATTTACCACATGTTTTTTAGAGTTCCTTCAAAAATTGCTTGTATCATGCTTAACATTTTGATATACACTCCGTTTTTTCTGAAGCGTTTATAAAACACCTGAATTTTTCCCCATTTCACTGTCAAACAAAAATGGCCATCAATTGTTTCGTGTAACGTGAACGGATTGATCAATGATGGGGAGGAAAAACAAAATTAGAGCCGCGTAGAGACACCTTCTGATGTCCGCTTGGACAGCTAACAGTATTAGAGAGCTTAGCATGAACATACTGACGTTAGCGTAACGCTGTCGAGTTGATATTCGGTCCTTTTCACTCTACAAATTTAGTAAATAAAGGTGAACTTGATAGCACGATTTCTCGACAACGTTAGTATAACGTGGAATAGTTTCTGTTTAACCCTCGGTGCCCGTTTACGTACATGTGCAGCAGAATGTTATAAAAATAGAGTTTGTAGATGAAACGATCTCGACCATAAGTAGTTTTCCTGGTAGAGTCTGAAAACAATTAAATTGTTAATTATATAGCGCAAGTTTTCCAATTAACGCCTCGGGCTTTATCTGATGTACAATAATTTATAAACCTTTTGAATTTGCTCACGATACGCATCTAGGTATAAGACTTTTGCATACGGGGATTTTTCTGAATAAATGACTCGATATTTTTATGAATTTGCTATGATTCACTCGCGGGTTATTGGCATATTATTATATTTTACCACAGAGAATGCGACGATTTGAATTAAAAATGCGTTACACAGAGCTTAAGCCACGCCGCCCACTGGATCGAGAAGTAGAGTTCGAGTCCTGCATGGGACTAATCTTTTTTCGGTCTAAGTGTTTGTTTGTGTATATGAATTTCATGTTTGTGAACAATCAGTTTCTTTGTAGTCTGCACTGGAGGGGAATCACTGTATCTCTTTACTGTGACTATGGAGACTCAGTGCAGACTATATAGCAAATTGTGGCGGACTGCCCCACTAGAAAATTCAGCAGTGGATTCGAGAGGCTGCACCAGCTGACACCAGAGGCTAAACAATGGATCCTCGACTCTCACATAAAATTTGGTCGTAGGTCGCATTATCAAAAGTTTATCGCTATGATGATGAGGTTTGTATCACGCACGTGCAAAGGCACTCACGATACAGGAATAATTATTTAAAAAAAAACACAGAAATTTACCGTAAAGTAAGTAATCTTATTGAGTTGACATTCCATCCTAACGTACGCTACATGTTTATTAAATAAAGGTGAACGAGGCTCGATATTCTAAGTAAGGTTGTTCGTGGCCCTGATTTACCGAAACCTACAGAACAAAAATCTAAACGGATCCCCAGAAGATCCAATAGGACAAAACACTCTCTGGAGAGAATCTGTTTAGACGGCGGAAGTACGCATTTTATATAAAGGTCTTAGCATGAACAGATTGATGACAGCGTAACCTTATCGAGTTGATATGCTATTCTTATCACACTAAAATCTTACTAAATAAATATGAACGTGACAGTACGCCTCTTCGACTCCAGACTCGAGCTTGACTCAAACGACTAATTAAGTTATTTCTGAACTAATACAACCATTATCAGTATCGACTATTCACCAATAATATCAAAATAAATATTATTCTTTAGTCGAATTTCCACATAATATAGGTAAATTCCCCAAATAGGGGTGACACTCTGAGGATACACACATTTCGCTCACAATTTTTGGTCTGAACGTAATACGGTGCGAGCCTATTACTTTTACATCGGGCATAGTTTTTTTAAAGAAAAACTCCAGTAACAATTTGCCTAAGCTAAGATTCGAAACCAGGACTTCTTGATTCTCAGCTGCACTGTAACCTTCAACCGCGGCAGCCTTGATACTTCAAGGAGTAGTTGATACTTCGCGGCAGTCTTGATAATTGGTTGAAGATGTAATGAAACAAATTAGATTAACTACAATTTCGGCTATCAAAAATGTACACGTCTTTAATCGTTTACTGTTGAGGATGATTTCGTTATAAAATTCCTCTTAAAATTACCAATCGAATTGAAATCAAATTAAAAGGCTATATTAAAGTCTCTTTTTTATACAAGCTTACTATATTATAATAGGCGCTTATTAAAAATAACTTGGTAGCAGCTCTGGCTTCGCTTGTTTATCGATAACTAGCTAGTATTAGATATTTTTCCCTGTCTTTTTAATTTTGCATTATCAACTTTGTATTTCATTCTCGGAAAAATGTGGAACCATGCAGTCATTCACATGAACTGCATAATTTATTCATTTAACTTAGACATACCCAAGTCGACTAGTCTACATTGATTTCCCATACCACATAGCTAATAAAGTAGACAGAAAAAAGAAAACAATACTTTTGTTTCAATAGAATAACCGTAATATTAACTCCTCCTCTGCAGGAATGACATTTCGATATGTTGCTAGATTATTTATGAATCGTCAAGAAAGAAACACAGACTACTTACTCTCTTAAATATTTTCATAAATACGTTCTGATTATGCGCAGATATGTTTAAAAAACTTATAATTTAATTGCAATTTTGGCGCAAAATTATCTTAGTTGTAATAAAGTGCTGTCAGTAAATTAAATATGAGTTAACCTTCGCTGTCTATATAAAAGCAGACAGTGGCCAGCTGAATAGGTTATTGGGTCACCATGACCCTAACGTTTCATCAAACACTAAAAGGGGTTAAATTGAATCTTTCTTCTTTTAGGGTCTAATAACAATCATTTTAGTACACAAAACTAGTATATAACTAATAGGTTAGGAGGTAAATACCAAAGATGGATCAAAAGTACAGAACTCCTAAAATAATACCGCCACTACATTTATGTTAATGTATAACAACAAGCAGAAACTATACCCTTATCCTAAGCCCTTATCATCACGTTGACTTGACAACTATTTTATTATTTCTCTACAGGGCTCATCACGACCAGAGGGCTTATTAAAGATGAAGATACTGTCACGCCGTTCGCTTCCTTTACAACGTTTCCTTAACTTCAACCTGTTCATGTCAAAAGTCACTATTTCGCATACTTCGCATATCTTATGTTACTGCTAGTTATACAAATAACACCTTTTCTTAAAGCTTTATAAATTATATAAATCTATATCGCTACAATTCCTACGCTAAATATTGCGTAAGCAGGAACACGTATCCTTTGAAAATACTATCATATTAAAACATTAAAACAAATGTAACAGTGCTCCAAGTGAATATACAACCTAGATATTGGATTTAGATTGTACGATACTTTTTCTTAAACTTTTCACTGGGAATAATGTGATTTGGAAATATTGCTATAGACAATACACGTTTGTATAATGGGAAGTTGCTTTGCTTTAAATTACACTTTTTCTGTAGATTAACAGGTGAGAGTAATTTAGAAATAGCCGGTGCTGATTATCTGTTAGAATGTTTTAGAAACTAATAAATTTTAATAAATCTTTATAATATAAATATCATAATAATCATTGACGTGTCGACATGGATGCATTTCAAAAAGACTGGCCAAGGATGGCCACTCATAAATCCATTTGAAAGGTTATGCGAGACACCTTTGCCCAGCAGAGGGGCAATATATGAAGGTTAAAAAAAAACAAGGCTGAAGATGTTGGGTCAAATACCCTAAAATTTGACTACTACACATATATCACTTTGCTCTGTTAATCATAATATTCCTGGTTTAATCACTTGTTCACCAACTTTGTGCCTAACGGGTCATGCGATATGAATCAACTGAGTGTAATAGTAAGAGACAGCGCTATAACCAGCAAAGAGGCCACTTTAGTAATGACCTACATTATACATCTATCTACATCAGCTCGCCAGATCCCTTGCGGGTAGGCAGAGAGTACAGATTCCCAACAGGACCTCTTTGGATTTCTCCACTTTCATAATTCGACTCATACGCGCCCGCGCGTAAATTGAGACTTGACTTGCGCTTCAGATAAGTCACGTCATAGGTCTTCCTCGGTACTTACATCCTTTCACTTTCGCATTGTACATCTGTTTTGTCATTCTTTCTTCCGACATTTTTTCTGTATGCCCGAACCAACAATCTTTACACGGATATTGTATATAGTATATCTTACATACCTACTCGCTTTCTTACTACGCTATTGCGAATACGGTCGGATGGCTTGACTCAGGACATCTTCCGCCAGCCCAATAGCCCGGGGCTTTAGAATACGGGCTAACTCGCGTCCCCCGCCGTAACATCTGGCGGGGGACCCCCCCTGCATCAACATCCAGCAGGCGGGACTTCGGGGTTGCGGACGCAAGGGGCGGGGGCCCTGAGCGTCCTTCACGAGCAACCCCGAGGAGGACGGTGGCGTGGTGTGGCCCACGTCACCGTGAGCACCGCTCCGGTGCGGGAGGGAGCATGTCATCAAGTCTCCCTCCGATGGCGGACTCTTCGGAGCGAGGCACAAGAGGGGCACCGGTGCGTTCCATACGGAGATCCCGGAGCCCTTCCAAAGTGCTGATGTCGGCCACCCTGGGGTTTTTAGTCGGTAGGAATCCGACACGCCCCGCGAGCTTCCCCCGAGGCTCGCGGAAGTCCTATGCAGGATTTTCCCCAGGAAAAAAAAAAAAAAAGGACATCTTCCGCAGAGCTAGCATTTCGACCGCATTTATCCTCCTTCATTTCTCCTTCTTACATACCCAACTCTCACTGCCATATAACAGTGTTGGGTCAAGCACTCCATTTGCGTGGCAAGCTGCACCTGTTGGCTTAAGTGCCAGCTTTGGCTTAAGTTCCAGCTTTGGCTTAAGTGACTCTATTCCCTGCATTCACTCTTTTCTCTATGTCAGCGGTGTCCCTATATTATATACCCAGCTAAAACAAGCTTTTACCAAGTACTGCCGTGTATGAAGACATACATATACATACATAAGCTAGCGCACGCAATGCATCCATATACACAAACATCCATATTTTACGTTGAATTGTTAGTTTAGCGTCAAGTTATCCACTAAAAGCTTCATAGCGCTCTATTTAAAGGCACAATAATCTCTTAGAACTTAGTGTAAAATGTGGTAAATTAATCACCACATGGGTTCAATCATTAAATTATTATTATATACCTACGATATACTTTTTACCCGCCTGGGTACCGACACTTTTTTATGAATCTTCTTATACATACGTATATGATACGATGACGAGTTTTTTTCGAACTTGTATTATCTATCTCTGTTTAGAGAACACCGTTGCATTTTGCCGAAAAATCAAAATATAATTACAAAATATAATCTTAAGTAAGGTGCGTCTTCAACGAAGCAGGTTCACTGGTAGAGGTTGAATATCGTGGAATTGTTAATTACACAGCACAAGTTTTCCACTTAACGCCTTCGCGCTCTCTAACGCTACTCCGATTTTTAACTTTTATTTCAATTCATAGAATTCATTTAAGTATTTTATAGTAATTTATCTCGATGTTACAATGAACATTTATGTTAAAGTGCGTAATTAAATTTGCAATTATTGTGATTATAAATTCTACGGTATAATATCTATCTATCTATCTATATCATCACGCCAGCTCCCTCGCGGGGTAGGCAGAGAGTACAGAGTTTCAACAGGTTCTTTCCTTACATACCTCTCTGGCTTCTTCCACTCTCATAGTTCGTCTCATACACACTCGCCGGTTACGGAGACTCTTGACTTGCCCTTCAGCTAAGACACGGTCTATTTGGTCATGGTAAGATAGTCTAGGTCTTCCCCGGCACCTACATCCTTCCACTTTCGCATTGTATATCTGTTTTGTCATTCTTTCTTCTGGCATTCTTTCTATATGCCCGAACCAACGGAGCATACCCTTTCTCATCTTTACACCGATACTATCTTTCATACCTACTCGCTTTCTTACTACGCTGTTGCGAATACGGTCGGTCAGCGTGACTCCGCACATCTTCCGCAGAGATCGCATTTCGACCGCATTTATCCTGCTTTCGTTCTCCTTCGTACATACCCAACTCTCACTGCCATATAACAGCGTTGGGACAAGCACTCCGTTATGCATGGCCAGCTGCGCCTTTTGGCTTAAGTGCCGGCGCCCAAGTAGCCTTCCCATCGCACCATTCACTCTATTACCTGCATTCACTCTTCTCTCTATATCAGCGGTGTATTTCCCATCCTTACTGAAGGCGCATCCAAGATATACAAACTCATTCACTTGCTCCAGCACATCGTTACCAACCACAATCCTTACATTCGTTCTGGTTTCTTCCCGTTCAAAAACCATAATTTTGGTTTTCTTCACATTCAAATGTAAGCCATTGTTCATGCAGTCGTCTCTCATAACTGTGACTAGTGTTTACAGATCAGTGGCTGTTGGCGCTATCAAAACCGCGTCATCTGCATACAATAGGTGGTTTATCACTAGATCACCCATTTTTACCCCTTCAGTCATCGCATTCAGTCTTTGAAGACTTTTATCCAGATACACTATAAACAGTCTAGCGGACAACACGCGACCCTGCTTGACGCCGATTTTAACGTCAAACCAAGGTGACATGTTACCACCCACCCGTACGCATGCCTTGCTGTCCACGTAGGTGGACTGGACGGCTCGCAACAGGGTGCCGTTTATACCATACTCTGGCAAAATGTCCCAAAATCTCTTTCGCACGACTCTATCAAACGCCTTCTCCAAGTCCACAAAACCGCAGAAAACCTTCCGGCCTACTGCCAGATGCTTTTCTACGATGTTGCGGAGGGAGAAAACTTGATCCGAACATCCTCTTCCAGACCTGAAACCTCCCTGTGCCTCACACAACACTCCATCGGACTTCTCGCGCATTCTCCGTTCAATAATTTTACCATAAACTGATGGCCCTGTAATTGGCGCAGTCATATTGTGAGCCCTTGCCTTTATACAAGGGTACTATGACTGCGCGGCGCCAATCTGTAGGGACTCTACCGGTCTTTCAGCAAAGATTTGCGAGGACCCAAAAAGCGTCCTCGACGCAAGTTCCACCATATTTAATCATCTCGGCAGATATCATGTCTATTTCCGCAGCTTTACCATTTTTCATACTTCGTATCGCCCATTCAACTTCTTCCATAGTGATGTCCTCTGTGGATTCTGGTGCCGCAAACTCGCCTCTGGGCTCGTCTGTGGCACCAGCATCCGGGTCATTCTCATACATTTCTCCAAAGTATTCACTCCACCGGTTTAGCACAGCTTGTGTGTCTGCAAGAATGTCGCCATCCTTAGATTTTATCTTTTTCATTCTGGAGCCTGACGAATCACCTCGAGCCTTTCTCACCTTGCTCCAAAAGAGTTTGGTGTTATTCTCGAAGTTCTTCGTCAGCCTCTCCTCCTCAATCACACTAGCTCTTTCACGCTTTTCTTTCACTAAAGTTTTGGTGGCATTCTTGCATTGCCGGTATACTTCTTTCTTCATCTCCGTCATACTGTCATTTAGATTCAAAGGAGAGACATAGTCCTGCCACGCTTTCTTCCTACTTTCTACAGAGCTTTTTAACTCTGTGTCCCACCATGCATCCCCTTTTGCTGTGCTATGCTTCTTTGAGCAGCCACATACTTCTTTCGCTGATTCTACCAAACTCTCTTTCAGACAATTCCAGCATTCATCTATGTTTGAGTCCGAAGAACCAGCTGTCAAAAGCTTGTCCCGGACTCTGTCTTCATACGTTCTCCTCACGCTCTCATCTTGCAACCTTTCAACCTTGATTCTTTCAAGGCCTCCGAAGGGGATACGCTCTCGCCAGTGCCTCCACTTCCTGAACAAACCACTAAACCGCGCAATTACGAGATAGTGGTCCGATTCAAGAGTGGGGCCTCTATATGCACGGGTATCTTGAAGTTTACTTCGGAGACGGTTATCTACCAGGATCAAATATATCATGCTTTTCATTTCTTCTCCACGTATACATATGAATATCCTTGTGTTGGAATATTGTATTGGACACAAGGAGACCTCTTTCCAAACACACATCTACAATAAGCTTACCTGCATCATTCACTCTCTTATCACCATAAGGACCCAGAGCAGCGTCGCAAGTTTGCCGCCTGGTTCCCACCCATGCGTTCAGGTCGCCACACAAAATCACCTTTTCATTCGCATCAGCCAGATCCAGAACTTCCCTGACATTATCCCAAAACTTCTCAAGGTCCGGGGGTGTCGACGAGCTTACAGGAGCGTAGGCTCCAACCAAAAACACTCTAGTGACACCCAGTTTCAAGCGGACCCAGAGAAGTCTCGCATCATGCAGGCCATAATCTCTCACTCCAGAGGCCAGGCGACGGGACAACAAGATACCCACCCCCATGCTGGCACGATCGCTCTGTGGCACTCCAGACCACAGAGCCATTATGCCGTCAGGGAGATCACAGGCTTCACTGCCCCTTCACTTAGTCTCTGTTACACACAGAGCATTCAGGCGTCTCTCTTTCATTACAGCAATCACCTCATGCATCTTATCTTCCATACCACCTCTTACATTCCAGGTGCCTATTCGGCACTCTGCACCCCACGGCTCGCCAGTTCGGGCCCGGCGTGATGGGTGGCGGCCCCCATCGCCGCTTGTGCCTATGTTCGTACCGACGGGGGCGGGCCGGTACGCGTCGCCTCGGGGGGACGCCCTAGCCCGCACTGCGGTAATATAATTATAGAAAAAATGTTTTAGACCCAATCGCAAGTAAACGTGCGCGCATGGTATAAAATATTATCAGAATGGAAACACAGCAGCAGGCTTAGCAAGAACAGATTACTGTTAGTGTAACGCTATCGAGTTCATATGCAATCTTTCTATACTACCTACTAATTCGCTAAATGAAGACGAACGTGACAACACGCTTTCTCAACAACGTTCCAATCAATCTCTTCGTGTTAAGTTCTCAGGTATATTTATTACTAGATTCTGCCCGGGACTTCGGCCACGTTGAATTTGACAGGAACCTTACGTTTTTCCGGGGTAAAAATATCCTAAGTATAATCCAGGTAAGCAACTGTCTGTGTGCCAAATTTCATCCAAATCCATTTAGTCGTTTCTGTCATCCATACATCTAAACATACAAACTCTCACATTTATAATATTAGTAGGATATTGTACCTACATACTGTGTACTTTAAAGGCAGGTCGCCTCCCACAAACAGCTTTTTATAAATAAAAATGTTTAAGGTGAATAATTTGTTATAATAAAAGAGTTTATTTACAAGAAAGCCATCAAGTAGCTAGTGAAAAGACAGTTTTACTTTGTAAAGGTTCTGCGTACAATACCAAGCCTTTATAAAACATTTCCTTTTAACCTTTTGAATAATTACTTTCTATAGCTTCGTACAGGTTTCATAGTCTTTATGTATAATTTTATTTTTTCAGCGCATCATAAATCTAGACTACCACGTTAATACAATATAGTACCGAATACAATAAAGTTCCAAAAAATTATTTTAATTCCAAAATTTAGTTTAAGTAGTACTCTCAATACGCTCAGAAACTAGTAAATAATATTACATTCGTCGATCCAAATCACGAAGCGAATACGAAGAGGATATGGCCTAAGCTAGCGAGCCTTTTGATTTCTTAAAAGCCTTGACGTCATCGTGGTGGGCGTGGCTCATTTTGTCATCGCTACTCGCTCCATTCACACGTCTGCTCAAGTTCGCATAGCACTTAAATATTATGTTTTTTTACTAAAAATAAAACCCTTAAAATGAAGTGATGTATCAGGACATGCAAAAGTCTACATTCTGGTCACCCAAATTATATCACATTTCACTTGTAAGTATTTTTTTTCGTTATTTATTAGAATACTTCTATATTGAAAATGTTATCTACCGTAATATAATTGAACTAATAAGTAACATTGACATGGACGAACGGTTTAGTTTTTACCAGTCTCCGCCGGATGGCAAACACAAATGTAGGTTGGGCGTAACGTCCCTCTCTCCCGGTGTCACCCCGCGCAGTGCCACGCTTCAATTGTATATGAACATCTTATTACGCAATCTCCTCTTAGTATTTTCTTCGTGATTCAAATTATTTTACTTTCATTTTCTTCTAATTTTGGCTGGTTTTTTGGCAGTACAACATAAGAATATGATTTCCTTTTTCTTTGTTTCTTTGAAATAAACATAGCCTCCCACTAGGATTTATTCCCGCGTTTACAAACATGAATATTTACATACACAAATAGCCAATCAGAAACAAAAAATGGTGGGTCACACAAAGATTTGCTCCGTGCGGGAATCGAACCCGCGACTATTTAACTAAGTGGACGGAGCGGCTTAAGATGTTAACCACTTCGCCAAATCGCCCGTGGTGCATTTAAATTGAACTTTGAACGAAGGCGACGAATGCGGGAAAAGGAGTAAGTAATCTTATGTTTATTTTTACACCGAGGGTAAGGAAAATTTCAAAATAATACTTATTATAGAAAACTAGAACACTTTTATGTTCAGTTATAGTTTAGTATTTTTTTTATACCGAAGGGTACTCGACTACGATGACTCGCAGGTGTAAGATGTAAAAAGGATATCAAATACCTGTATAATAATACTACATATAATAATAATATTGTTATTATTTTGATCTAAACTATTTTTGAAGGTGTGTTTTTAACTGGGTGTAAAATCATAAAATTGAATGAGGGTACATATGTTGGTACATAAATGTGTCAACAAATAACTTAGTATTTACTCAAAAAATAAACACACAGCACAATCACTTGCTATTATGCCAGACACATCCTATACGAGTTACCCCCGCCAGTAGTCCACACATGTAGCTAATTCGAACGTTTACTCACATCGTGCGTTCTCACGCTCCGATCCACTTGGCGAACGACTTAAATGTGTAATTCAAAGCCTTACTATAAAAAAAAACTCACTTAGAACCAACTTATTGTTAATAATAAGTTGAAGTGCTAATGAAATTCGGGGGATAAACAGCTGTCCGTGTCTAAACCGTTAGTTCTGAAGCTTAAAACTTTAATAATTTAATCGCTTCTATAAGATTAATAGCTTAACACGCTACCAGCCTCGAATTAAGACGGTTAAGGTTTTGGCACTGAATAAAGCGTAAATAAGTGATTAAGTGTCCTGTCAAGATGCAAATACCTTAAGTTTTATACAATAGCTAGTTGAATGTACCACAAGCCGCCAACAAATGCATATTTAGTTAATTACATTTACTATTCTGTTTGTTATAACTTGTTAATTACACCTAATATTTGAAATCTCATTGAGTTTCACGAGTTTTACTCAGACAATTGGAGCGCATGCACAGGTACATTGGGCTAACATGTAGAGGCCCTTTGCGAAATTATTATTATTGTTATAATAAATTATTATTATTATAGTTCTTAGGTTTACGAATTTTACCCCGACCTTTAAAAAACTTGCATGGTAACATGGGTCCAACACGTAGAGGCCCTTTGCGAGAAGTTTCCATTATGTAAGTTATCTGCTGAGATCAATTGCTAAAATTGAAGAAACATAAACTGCGAACTAACACTAGCAGGTGCCAGGACTATTGTAAAATATGGAAAGTGAACAAGGGCTAAGCTGTAAAATAATAACGCAAGACCTCAGACACCCCGATTAGATAATTGCTTCACACATTCAATACTGAAACCAGATTTCCAATCTTAATCGTTTTACCGCTTTTCTAAGCACTTTTATACGCGTATTGAGGAATAATTTTTAGATATGCATTTAAAGTATTCGTGTTGCTATGAATCAAGAATGAACTTAGTATATTAAAGCGAACTAAAGGAGTACCAGCATCTTTTGCAAATTTAAAGAAAATGTAAGATATATTAAAAATGGTTGGATTCAATTCAGTTATCGATTTAGAACAAACTACTTTCAGATCTTCCGTTTATTATGTTTCACCTTGTATATGAGTGAAATTTGATGGATAAAAACTGGTCTATTTCAAAGGGGACAGATACCGGCCGTAATTAGTGGCCGGGTTATTATTTGCATTTATCTATAAAAAAAACGTAGCCTCACACTAGGAATATATCGTGGGTGCGTTTACAAACGTGGAATGCACATACACAAATGCCCAGACCGCAACAAATATTTGTAGGTCCCATAAAGATTTGTCCTGTACCGGAATCGAACTCGCGACTACTCGATCTAGTGGGCGGAGCGGCTTAAGCTCTTATCGACCAAACCGTCCATTATCTACTTAGATATTCTCGAATTTCTCTTCGTCAATGATTCGCTCACGCAGGGAAACTCCTAGCATAGTACTCTCCATTTAGGTGACTTCACGCCATCTTATGAGGCCCATCGTGAATGACAATTCAACTTGACTGCTAAAAATAAAAACCGAACTTGAAATCAAATGCAGTTTTTTATTATTTGGTAAAATGTGCACATTTGGAAACACTATACCACGAAGATATCTTTAGTCTCCTCTTTGCAAAGATCATCTATTTAAGCCCAAGCCATTTATTTAAACCTAATATCATTATGTACCACAACATTTGCTTGTCTCTTAAATAAACAATTCTCAAGCAATTTCTATATATTACCGAAATCATTACATTAAATTTTAAACAATAGAGATGGCACACTAGTGTGGTTTTCGGCCATTAATCTGCCCAACGCGTCTCACAAATCTTTTCTTTCTTACTTAAGATCAATCTACGTCTGTTCTGCAATGAATAATACATATCACGTCTGGAACTGGAATGTCCATATATTTGTTTTTGCGCCATAAATAAACAGCAATCAAGCTATTGAGCCTATTGACCGTGTATAAAGAGCCTAATAATTACATCTGAATAACGTCGTCTTTGTATTTACTTAGAAAAGTAGGAAAAAATATCGAAATATTTTCGCCATTACTTTCATATAATATTAGATAACTTGATAAGTCAAGTAAAATACAGGAGATGGGTAATAAATTTCAATTTAATAAAATAAACCCCGCCATGCCTATATTTTCTGAAAATGGTGTTGGCAGAGGTGTGTACACCCACTTCACCGGCGATGTTATATCCTAAAAAGTAAGGGGCGAGCCTCTATACCGGACTTAATTCCAAATTCCGGACTGATACTGGATTTTTTTCTATAGAAAAATTACATTTCGTCCAACCTATAATACTTTTGATATAGAATGAGTAGGGACACTTCTAATTGCCAAACGTAATTAATATTTATAAGTATATAAACGGCACATGACAATAAGAGGCCTTATTGCCATTAAATAAAGTATAATTTCGTTCGGCAATTAGAACTGTCACTACCCATCCTATGTGAAAAATACTATAGGATTCCAACTCTCGTGACGCACATTATTCGCTAATAGACCAACCAGGCAATCTTAAGTGAAGCAGAGCAGATCTTAAGGCGACTGGATATTAATTGTGTAAATTTATTAAATTAATTCACATTTACACTGTACATATTTACATAGGTTTGTAAGAACGGTCAACGAAATAATGCGCAGAAGATTCTTAGTTTTACAAATTGCTTGCATAACTAATTTTGTTTTATATCAAACTCGTTATAATATTTCAATATATTTGTATTTGTTTTTAACAATGTTTACCAAAGTTAAATAGAGCGCATTATTGGTTTCTATTTTGTCTCATATTTAATCTGTGTCACTAACTTGTTAAATACGTCATTTGTAACTCTGATAGTAAATAGTACTCTATTGTCAAGATGGATCTTGGATGGACATATAAAGATTACATTCTAGACCGCAACTATAGTTACTTATAATTTGTAAATTATATACTGACTGTAAGCTGTTTTGTTAACAAAATATAATTTGAAAAAGGAAAAATGACACGTCGTTGACTGAGCCACATGTCAAATTGATAACAATAATTCATTACTTCACTAATGGTATGTTCCAATCAAACTTTAAAACTTTCTTCACACTGTCACAACTATATTCCCCAAGCGACGGTGGCAGAGGTGTACTGAGTACAACCACTGTTCACCGACGATGTTACGTCCCATGTAATAGAGGGCGAGCCTATTGCCATATACCGGGCACAATTCCAGACTCCGGACTCACATTGGGAATTTTTCGTTAGAAAAACTACATTAGTCCAACCTTGGCTTTTAACTTAGGTCCTCGTGATCACAAGGCTTTGCAACTAGACCAACGAGGCAGTCAAAACTTTCGTCACTCAACATAAAAACATCGATTTCTTGCTAACAGCATTTTTATTTTGATGTCTTTGGAATTACTGTCGCGTCGTGTGTCATCGCTTTTTTGCAGACTCGAACTCATAGTCAGTAATTAATGTAATTAGTTAGAATCTTTCATGATGGGAACTTTGAGGCTGTAGACATCCTCTAATTTATTAACTAGGTAGTAAGCTAAACAAACTTACCTTTCCTTTGTTCAGAATATTACTTGCCTCGAAGATAATGAATAGCCTTTATAATACAAAAAATAAACACCTTCATACTTATATTCCTTAATGGGTACCGACCGCGGTGTTACCGATCACCAAGGTTAAGCAACGTTTGACTAGGTCAACCTGAGATGGGTGACCGATAGGATTTTCATATTCGAGCGTCTCCGTGATTCGGAAGGCACATCAAGCTGGCCCGGTTATCACTGAATGTAGTAGTCGTTAAGCTAACTTGGGGCCTTATAGGCGACTTAATAAGTTCCAACAGCAGGTGGCCACAAACCTGCTTCCAACAATCCACACTGGGTCCGCGTGGTGGAGTATGACCTAACTTCTCACCTCGATTTGTGAAAGAAGGTCGTTATATTATCATAAGGTTGTTATATTATCATAAGGGTAGAAGGAGTGTAAGTTTCAACGTCCCAATGTAGTAGGAGTTATTATTGCCTATTAATATGTATGTGTATATAGATATATAGTATATATATTTATTGATAAGTATCTCTTATGTAAGTGTATTTATGTATCTTAGTATGTATTTTAATTTAATGTAAATTAATCAATGATAGTGTACGCCACCAACTGCCCCACTTGTCTCTACAGCTCTCCATGAATGTTGGTTGTCTGGAAGAGATTGCTTTTAGTAATAAGACCGCCAATTGTACTACATTTTATACGTGTAACGTTTATTTTGTCTGTTGTACTGAGTTTATGTTGTTGTACAATAAAATGTACTCTATCTATCTATCTAGGAAAGAGATTATTGTCATCATACCACATAGCCATTACATCATAGGCACAATAAGGCTTCGATTCGCCTTCGGTAAGGATGGGAAATACACCGGTGCCATAGAGAGAAAAGCGAATGTAGGGTGTAAAGTAAATGGTGCGATGGGAAAACTACTTGAGACCCAGCCCTTAAACCAAAAGGTGCAGCCAGCCATGCATACCGAAGTGTTTGTCCCCACGCTGTTATATGGCAGTGAGAACTGGGTATTAAAGAAGGAGAATGAAAACAGGACAAATGCGGTCGAAATAGGAGCTCTGCGAAGGATATGCGGAGTCAAGCTGACCGACCGTATTCGCAACAGCGTAGAAAGAAAGCGTGTAGATATTAATGATAGTATCGGTGTTAAGATGAGAAAGGGTATGCCCTGATGGTTCAGGCATATAGAAAGAATGTCGGAAGAAAGAATGACAAAACAGATGTGGAAGGATGTTGGTACCGGGGAAGACCTAGAATATCTTACCATGACCTAATAAAAAATAAGACCGTGTCGGGCAAGACAAAAGGGCAAGCCTCCGTGGCTTTTATGTTACCCATGAGCGTGTATGTGAGGGACTATGAGACGGGAGGAGGCAAGGTGTTTGAACCTGTTCAAACTCTGTACTCTCTACCACAGCGCAAATGATCTGGCGTGATGATAAGGATGGATTCTAGACACAATTCCTGACTCCGGATCGTGACCGATTGTTTTCCATACACAAGCATGATTTCTGTTTTCTTTGTTTTTTTTTAAACGTTGCTCCACATTAGTATTTCTGCGTGTCGTGGATACGTTTACAAACATGGAAATTCACATATACAAATACCCAGATCGAAACAAATAATAGTGGGTCACACAAAGATTTGTCCCGTGCGGGAATTGAACCCGCGACTGTTAGACACAGTAGGTAAAGCGGCTTAAGCTCTTAACTACTGCGCGAAATCGTCCGCTAAATTTGAACCTTAGGCCTCGTGATCGCCACTTGCACTATTCGCCAATAGACCAAGAAGGCGGTAATAAATCTCTAAATATACCAGGAGGGATGACTATTGATAACTTAATAATTTATTTTTCTACATAGTTTCCGTGTCTCTACACACCGAGCCCAGCGCTTTTGCAAGGCTTCAATCCCTTTAAAAAATAGTTTTGTCTTGGTCCTGCAAAAAGCTCTCTACGCCATCCTTCACCTCGTTATCGCCTTCGTACCTGTTTCCCCTTAAGTATTTTTTTCAATTTGGGGAACAGATAAAAATTGCTAGCCGCCAGATCTGGTGAATAAGGGGGGTGGTCAACCAATTCGAAGCCAGCTTGCTGAATGGCAGCCATCGCAACTGCCGACCTGTGCGCGGGTGCGTTGTCGTGATGAAACAGCACGCCCCTTCGAAGTTTCCCTCTCCTTTTCTCTTTGATGGCATACCTCAACTTGGGAATTAAAGCTGCATAATATTGGCCTATAATAGTGGTTCCACGCTCCAGGTAATAAATCAACAATATTCCTTCTGAGTCCCAAAATATTGAGGCCATAACCTTGCCAGCCGATGCCACGACACGAAACTTCTTCGGGGTCGGTGATGATGGCCGTTTCCATTGCGAAGATTGCTGTTTTGTCTCGGGATCAAAATGATGGACCCATGTTTCGTCCATTGTTACCAAACGAGACAAAAAGTTTTCAGAATCTTCTTGAAACTTGTCCAACAATATCTTCGAAATGTCAAGTCGATTTTGTTTCTGACTGTCGGTTAACATTTTCGGCACCTATCTTGCGGAGACTTTTCTCATATTCAAATATTGTTTCAATATGGATTGAATACTTCCATATGAAATGCCCGTTTCTTGAATTAAGTATCGGAAGGTAACTCTTCGATCGCTCAATACAATTTTCTCGAATTTCACAATATTTTCTTGGGTGACTGACGTCGATGGACGGCCGCAACGATGTTCGTCTTCCGTGCTCGTTCTCCCTACTCGAAATTAAGAAGCCCACCTTGCGACAGTGGAATACGGCGGAGCAGACTCTCCTAATGTTGCCTCCGAATCGCAATGAATCACTTGCGTCGTTAATTTTTTTAAACAGAGGTATTTAATAACGGCTCGCACTTCGTTTTTCTCCATTTTCGAGAACACGTTGCGACACGAAGCAAACAAATGACTACATTCAGAAAAAAACAAAAGAGAATCGGTGATTTTTTTTTTATTAATATTACAAATATGTATCTGACCTATGCCTGCCAGTATTTTTTTTTTACCTAGGCGTATGTCGTTCTCACTACTTTTGATCCCTCCTAGTATAATCTATCTATCTATTTATCTATAACCTCACGCCAGATCCCTTGCAGGGTAGGCAGAGAGTACAGAGTATAATAAATACTTTTTGCATAACATTTGGGAATAGACCTAAATAAATCGAATTCCAGTGTGTTCCCTTACTTCTATCAACCTATAAATAATGTATGGTGCCGACACACGCCCTGAAATTTTAAAAACCATTTTTTAATATAATGTATAACATCATCATTATCATCATCATCTCAGCCTATACTTGTCCACTGCTGAACATAAGCCTCCCCAATCGCTTTCCAGCGTAACCGGTCCGATGCCACCTGCATCCAACGACTTCCTGCGATTTTCACAAGATCGTCGGTCCATCTGGCAGGTGGTCGTCCCACGCTGCGCTTGCCAATACGTGGTCTCCACTCTAGAATCTTTCTGCCCCAACGCCCGTCCGATCTACGCGCTATATGGCCCACCCATTGCCACTTCAGCTTGCTAATCTTAAGGACTATGTCGGTAACCTTGGTTCTTCCACGAATCTCCTCATTCCTGATTCGATCGCGTAGAGAAACGCCGAGCATAGCTCTCTCCATAGCTCGCTGAGCAACTCTGAGCTTTTTTATGTGACCTATTGTAAGAGACCACGTCTCTGATCCATATATCATCACTGGTAACACACATTGACTAAAAACTTTAGTCTTAAGGCACTGAGGTATTTTGGATGAGAAGAAGTTGCGCAGTTTCCCGAACGCTGCCCAGCCGAGTTGGATTCGTCGATTGACCTCTCTCTCAAAGTTAGACCTATCTAAACGGACTACCTGTCCCAGGTAAATGTATTCGTCGACAACTTCAAGAGTAGAGTTCCCAACGGTGAGTGCGGTGGGTACGACATGGACGTTAGACATTGTTTTCGTTTTGTCCATGTTAATTTTAAGACCCACTTGTTGAGATACTCTGTTGAGGTCACCGAGCATTCGTCCTAGATCTTCCAGCGACTCCGCCATGACCACAATGTCGTCGGCAAATCGAAGTTGAGTGATGTATTCGGCATTGATGTTGATGCCAAGTCCTTGCCTTTCCAAGAGCTTGAAGGCGTCCTCTAAGGTGGCCGTAAACAGTTTCGGAGAAATGATGTCTCCCTGTCTTACTCCTCTTTTTATGGGGATCGCCTTCGTGCACTGCCCCTGTACTCGGACTGACATGGTGGCGTTATTATACAAGCACTTTAACACTGCAATGTACCGATAGTCAATGCGGCATCACTGAAGAGATCTAAGAACCGCCCAAGTCTCAATCGAATCGAAGGCTTTCTCATAGTCCACAAATGCCAAGTATAGTGGCCGATTATACTCCTTGGTCTTCTGTATAATCTGCCACAGCGTATGTATGTGGTCTATGGTACTGAAGCCTTTCCGGAAACCGGCTTGTTCGGGAGGCTGGAAGTCATCAAATCTGCGTTCGAGACGGTTCGTGATGACTCTCGAAAACAACTTATAAACATGGCTCAGCAGTGTGATGGGCCTATAATTCTTTAGTAAAGTATTATCACCTTTCTTGAAAAATAGCACCACCACACCCCTGTTCCATGCTTCCGGCGTTTTCTCTTCGAGCAAGACGGAATTAAACAACCTCTGAAGGACTTTAAGTACCGGCGTTCCGCCCGCTTTCAGAAGCTCTGCGGTAATTCCGTCTTCGCCCGGCGCTTTGTTATTTTTGAGTTGTGTGAGAGCCATCCTAATCTCGTACAGGCTGATGTCCGGGATATCTTCAGTGTAGTGTCGGGTTAGCTTGGCTCTTGGGTCTTTTACCAAGTCAACAACAGGTTCAGCTACTGAGGTATACAACTCCCCATAGAACCTCTCTATCTTCCTGAGCACCTCTGACCTATTCGACGTTACGTGTCCATCCTCCGTCTTCAGCTTCGTCAACTGGCTTTGCCCAATAGACGCGTCTCTTGCGAACACTTTGGAGCCCTTGTTCTGTGCTATGGTCTCCTCAATACGCCTTGTATTGAAAGACCGTAAATCGTGCCGCAAGGACTTCAATATCTGTCCATTGAGCTGCCTATAGGACTTAGCATCATCGGAGGTTTGGAGCGTCATGGAACGTCGCTCAGCCATGAGGATTCAGGTGTAGTTGGATAGTTTTTGAGGTATATTTTCACGGTGGGGCTTACAATACTTGGACCCGACCGTATGGACAGTCTCTACCAGCCTGTTGTTGATTTCGTCCACCGATACGCTGCTGTCTAGCAATTCGAAGCGGTTTGCCAATTTGAGTTGAAAGTTCTCGGGGTTTTGGATATGTGCATAAGAAGGTCGGAGCGTAGACTTCATCAGACGCGATCTTACCATATTGACATTAATATTTAATGTGCCTCTGACCATTCGGTGATCACTGCCGGTTTTTACCCTGTGAATCACGGAGACATCATTAAATATTTGTCGCCTGGTGCTCATGATGAAGTCTATCTCATTTTTTGTGGAACCATCAGGGCTCATCCAGGTCCATTTCCTATGAGGCGGCTTCTGGAAGAAAGAGTTCATCATAAAAAGTCCCTCCTTCTCCAGAAATTCAGCCAGCCTCTGACCCCTGGGGTTGCGCTGCCCATATCCAAATTGCCCCACTCATCATTGCCCCGTTTGCCCAGCCGCGCATTAAAGTCACCCATAACTACTGTAAAGTGTGCTTTGGAAGTATGTATGGCTCTACTAATGTCCTCATACATAACTTCGACCTCATCGTCTGAGTATGCCGAGTTCGGTGCGTAGACCTGTATGACCTTCAGCGAATATCGTTTGAATATTCTGAGTATCAGGTACGCTACCCTGCTCGACACACTAGTGATGGACACAACGTTATTTATGAGTGACTTGTGGACGATAAATCCGACACGACCTTGGGACTGTTTTTCGCCCTCCCGGTAGAAAAACAAGTTGCCGGATTTTATGGTTATCGTGTCCTCGCCCTCTCTTCGGACCTCCGATAAACCAACTATACTCCAGTGCAACTTGTCTATCTCTTCTTCCAGCTCAACAAGCTTATCATCTGTCCTCAACGTGCGTGCGTTGTATGTCACCAGGGCCAATTTTCGTCGTTGGTGATGGTAGCCGAATCTCTACCGGAGATTCTTAGCACCCCTTGTCCTGGCTGTCCTCGTTACCATGGCTGCTACCATGGCCAGGACGAACAGGACCGCCGGGGACTAGGGGTCTGGTTTTGTACTTTTCTTCCATGTTGATTGGGGGATTTGCCTTACTCGCCACGCTTGGCAGGCGGGTTGGCGAGCGCAGTTCAGTGGTCGTGGAAGTATCTAGGAGAACGCTGCTGCCCATTCCCTAGTTTTCCCTTAGTCGCCATGTACGACACCCGATGGGATGAGATGGGTTGGTGCTATTCTAAGCCGGGAACCACGCGGCGGATGTATATATATTTATTTTATTTTATTTTTATTTATTTTTTTAAAAAACGTAGCCCCACACTAGGATTTATTCCTGTGTCGTGGGTGCGTTTACAAACATGAAAGTTCACACACACAAATACCCAGACCGAAACAAATAATTGTGGATCACACAAAGATTTGTTCCGTGCGGGAATCGAACCCGCGACTATTAGACACAGTGGGCGGAGCGACTTAAGCTCTTAACCACTGCGCTAAATCGTCCGTCAAATATGTATAACATACCTTCACATTTTATTTATGAGACACGTAGCACGTAAAAATAACAGCAAAGACTACAAGTAAATGCTTAAAAGGTATCAGATATTTGTTTATAGTTTACTAATAAAAAATATCTTTATATGAATCCATTGAGTAGCTAGATAATTATTTATTTTTCGGAATTTACAAACATAAAGAGAGAACTTATTTTAAATAACAAAAACAACTCGTTATATCAAATCTTAGAAATAAGAAATTCCAACAAGTCATAATATACCATGCAATAAACTCACGGAAACTATTAGAAAGTTCTAGGAAATCCCCGTGGTGCCTTACCGTCAGGAGGCGTGCTCAAGGCTTGTATTTAAGAACTGCCACTAATAAATCCTAATAGACAATTCTATTTGCTACATAACTATTGCGTACATTTCTGTTCACAAAAAAATGATAGAAAATTCAGTCTTCAAAGACCAGTAATGGATATTGTATTTCTAGATTATTATTATGTCTCAGGAATAAAATAAATCCACATTAATAATAATGCAACCAACGAGTTCAATCACTTTGAATTCTTGTAAACAAAATTAAAGTTACTAATGCAGTTATTAAAGAAAATCTCATTTCTAAGACATATTATGTAGTGAGTATTGTTATGATTCCTGTATTCGTATATTATTATATGCTATAAATACTATTACGATAATCTTCTTCTTTGGCTAAAACACGTCCACTGTAGGAAAAAACCGCCCCAAAATTTGCCATGACGACCGGTTTTGTGTTGTATGCTTCCACCTTCTACTCACGACCTTTACTAGGTCATCAGTAATGGATTATGGTGATAAGTACATAATATGTATTGCAAATTTTCCAATTTTGACGCCCCTATATTTAAAAGGGCGTGCGGTGGCTGGATGGGAACCTCCACAACCTAAATAGAGCCGCGCTCGGGGACCGCGACTCTCCCGAAAAAGATGTTCCCAATCTCGTTGAGGGCAAGAAATGCCGTTTCCTTCACCAATAGGAGGATGATCTAGGGCTGGGACTCACCGATGGCCGAGCCGCGCCATCTCAAAACACAATAACACAAACACGAACGACTAATGGGCGAATTGGGATATAATATCAAAACAAACATAATATTAAAGAGAATCGCACGAGGAAACTATATATAAGAAAGTGACAAAAAACGACAAGAAGAAACGACGAGAAGGAACTCTGGGAAGGGACTGACAAAATGTGTCAAACAAAAAGAAGCAATGAAAATTAAAAGAAAATAAACTAAACAGGCCAACCCCAACAAGGTTGGTGTTGAATCACCGAACATGTATAAATATGTATGCAGATAATTTCAATTAAAGATAACGTCTATTCAATATACGTTAAACCCCTTCCTTAAGCATGAATGAATCTAATGACTTTCTATTCATTGTCAGTCTTCTTTTTCAGAAATCGGCTGACTATAAATAGAAAACCGAGAGTCCAACAAAATCAATTAAAAAACGGGCTCGCAAAGGTACTTAGTAACCACCCAATCTATATAACCATTAATTACTTTAAATTACAGCAAATCAAAGTACCTTTGGATTTCTCCAAATCATAGCTGTCGGTATCTTAAATAAAATTACATGGAAGCCTACAAAACACTTAACTACAAACAGACACCGTCCATCACTTACATCAAGCCTCACCTATAGACAGACAAAGGTGAATTTGTAAGGAACTTCATCAAAATGCAAAGGTCAATTAGTAAAGCCGTGAGATTGCTTTGATCTCAACAAAAGGCTTTCCGGGCCGGTCGGCTTCTTTAATATTCGCCGGACGCCAAACAGATTATCCACTTTGTTCCCTAGCTTTAGCATTTTTAATGAGATATTTCCAGTAAAAATTTCCAATGTACAGATTAAGCTCGTTCTTCACAGGTATTAAGACGTCTTTATCCATTTACGTGTGGAAGTGGAAAAGAAAATTATTTTTAGACATTTATTTTGGTATAAAAATAAATGTTGTTGTTGTACTAACTTATAGTTTATAGTGTGACTATTTAAAAAAATACTTCAAACTTTATTTGGTATTGAAAACGAATTTAATAGTAAATACAGTTTAGGTCAAAAAACCAAAAGTTTTTTTTTAATATTAATAATGCCATTCTTATTCCAATGGCCTCAAATATCGAAAGCTATTTAATAAATTCTATATCGTTCAATCGTACCCAGTGGCGTGCACTCGCAGAGGCATGTCTACCAGTGAACTGCTATCGGCTGATGATGATGATGAAATTCTATATTATGTAGGAAATATATGTTTAAATTGTTGTTGTTGTCATAGTATTACGATCAAAATTTTATAGTTAACTGTCATTATACAAACAATAAAAATAAATAATGATATTGCATTAATGTCATGAAAACAAAATACACTAAAAAAAATGCTCTGTCTTTGTAAAAACTCGTTTAATTTATTTGCTTCCGAAGTCTCCTTACAATATTTCCTAATCTAAGGCTTTAATAAAATTTCAATTTTTAATTTTAATAAATATAAGGAGGTCAATAGGCTTATGGACCAGTATGGGAGAGGAGGAAGCCAGAGAGGTATGTAAGAAAAAAAAACCTGTTGGAACTCTTTACACTCTGCCCAGCCCGCAAAGAATAGGATAGGATAAATATAAATTTCATTTTACGGTGCCATCATTACTTCCTTTAAACAGGACCCAAGTAGTTAATTACCTAATAAATTTACTAATATCAAGATTACCTTCGGTAAGTTCATAAATTGGTCATTCACAAGACACCGTTACACTTTAATTTAAACTATTAAATGATGGGCTTGCTAGCTTCTAGTCATATTTAGTATGAAATTAGAATTCCACAACGAATTTTGCAAGTTGGCGCACCGTGAAATTGTATCTAGCTTGCAGAAGGCGTCAAGCTGACGCAGAAATGGACAGACGTCATAAGTTCTAAATATTCTACAGCTCAAATGTTATACAGTCATTCTGCTTGCTATGCTGTGAACCAACTACTTTATATTTCAATCTAATTAAGGACTATGGCTTAACATATAAGATTTATGTATCTATCTATATCATCAAGTCAGTTCCTGTGTGGGGTAGGCAGAAGGTATAGAGTTCCCACAGGTTATTTCCTTACAGACTTCTCTGGCTTCCTCCAATCTCATAGTTCGTATCATACAAGCTCGCCAGTTACGGAGACTCTTGACTCGCACTTCAGATAAGATACGGTCTGTTTGATTATGGTAAGAAAGTCCAGGTCTTCGCCGGTACCTACATCCTTCCACTTTCGCATTGTATATTTGTTTTCTCATTCTTTATTACGACATTCTTTCTATATGCCAGAAACAACGGAGCATACCCTTTCTCATCTTTACACCGATACTATTTTTCATACCTACATGCTTTCTTACTACGCTGTTGCGAATGCGGTCTTGCTGACTCCGCACATCTTCCGCAGAGCTCGCATTTCTATCGCATTTATCCTGCTTTCATTTCTCTTCTTTCATACCTTACTCTCACTGACATATAACAGCGTTGGGGCAAGCACTCCGTTAAGCATGGTCAGCTGCGCCTTTTGACTTAAGTGCCGGGTTCCAAGTAGCTTTCCCATCGCACCATTAACTCTATTGCCTACATTCACTCTTCTCTCTATATCAGCAGTGTATTTCCTATCCTTACTAAAGGCGCATGTTATCATCGCATTCAAATTCACTCAAAATATTATTGGAAGCAACTATTTAGAGGGCTCTGAGCAAAAAAAAATCAAATTCTTCTGTTTGGACGTGACGCAAAAACCACTGAACAAAATCTTCAAAATTACTATATTTTAAATCGAAATCGGTTGCGTTGAAACGGAGACATAGTCTGAACGGGCCTAGACAAGGATAGTCTCGAGGTGTCTCCCACTTACTTAAAAGTGCTTTGAAACATATTATAGTGATTACTCCAAATCCGATGCCTTATCTTGTACCGCAACCGTCTAATTAGAATCAGCGAGGACAATAACTACAATAAAATTATCATTCGCTTCATATTAGACAAACGTTCTACTCTATATAACACAGCAAATATTCTCGTAATTTGGAAAATTATTATGATTCAAAAAAGATTTAAAAGTGTTCAACTTCAGTCTTATCCTAACTTATAAACAATTTAAAAAAAATACCAGTGAGTATATTATTTCCTGCTGTCATAAATTCAAAGGAATCTCTTCATATTTTGTCCCGTCCTTACTCCGCTAGATTACAAAGCATCTTCCAACTACAAAGCAGACTTAAAATTTCTTATCTGGAGAATAAAAAGCGAAAATCCAAAGAGAAGCCAAGAACGTAAGATACAATGTGATTTTCTAAGTGGAAACGAAATCCTTCAGGGTTGTAATGTGAGCATCGCGTGACCGACTCTACCATAGCTAAGGTGTACCGAAGAAACGGGCAATGGAACTTATAAACAACGATACCTAGGAGTGCATCGTGTGTTGCAAATTGTTGTCGGCGGTCACGACTCTTGGCCATTCTGCTTGAGCTTCTTTACTAATTACCTGTCTGATATGCGGAGATTAATACTTACAAGCATATTTTCTCTAGGTTTTTACTGAGACAGTATTTTGTAAGCGGCTCTCTACAACAAGTTAGTTTTAGAACTTATTGGCGTCTTTACGAGTGTACTTCAGTAACCAGATACAACATCTCGTATTATTCAAAGTTATAACGAACTATGGAGGCGCAATAAAAGCGCAATGGCCGCGCGACCATGGTTTCATGTTCTTATTTACTTTTAAAGCATTGTTCTTCCTACATTTTTGTAACATCCATATCATCACGCCAGATCCCTTGCGGGGTAGGCAGAGAGTACAGCGTATTTTTTATATCAGCCTATCCTACTAATATTATAAATGTGAAAGTTTGTATGTTAAGATGTTTGAATGTTCCGATGTTTTTTATTCAATCACCCAAAAATATCTAAACTGATTTGGATGAAATTTGGCACATAGATATTTTATTACCTGGATTAATATAGGACACTTTTTATCATGGATAAATGTAGTATGCGGGAATCTATTGCGGGGAGCTAGTTGTACATAATAAAGACAAAATACCTTCTCCCACAAATCTGGGTAAGTGGGGCCACCATGCAGACCTAACGCAGTTTATGAATGCAGGTTTGTAGTCAGCCACAGGTTACTGGGAATTATCAAGTCACTCATAAGCCTTCCAACTTAGCTTAACAAATACCACGAAGAGCTACCACCCGGTTACCACTAGCAACATACCTTGCGAGACAAGGATATATTTAAATATGTCACAAACGGTCACCCATCTCAAACTAACCGAGCCGAACGCTGCTTTGGATTTGGTGGTCGCTAAGAATACCGTGACCACACAGCGTACCAGCAATGTACAAAGTATGTACCTTTTGAATATAATCGTGAACAGAAATTATATGAAACATGTTTTGTTTTGCGGTGGAAGCCATACCGTCGAAAGAGCCCTCAATGCTTTGTTCAAATTGCTTCCACGTCAATGAGAAAACAAGAAGGTTTTTTTATATAAACACATTGCTGACCGATCCTCTGATATAAAAAAATAATCGCCATTACGCCTATATCCCCAAGCGGGGGTGGCAGAGGTGTACTGAGTACAGCCAAGTTGCGCCGACGATGTTAGGTCCCATGTAATAGGGGGCGAGCCTATTGCCATATACCGAGCACAATTCCAGACTCCGGACTCATACTGGGAATTTTTTGTTAGAATAACTACATTTGTCCGACCTAGGATTTGAACCAGGACCTCGTGATCACAAAGCGATGTGCTTTACCACTAGACCAACGAGGCATACAAAAATCATCCAAAATTTAATACTAATTCAATAAAATTATTACTTCAGTTCGACATAGATAACGAACATTTACATATAAGAATAAATAATAATAAAAAAATATTTATTGTTGTTTCCTTTTAAGTATTACAAATACTTTTGCCAGGAGTCTCCGCTCTTCCATAACCATAACCCTTTCAGTGTAAGACTGCTGAAACATATTATGGAATCTTATAAGCTAGAAGGTAAGAAACACACATGCCTGATACAGACCTGAAGGCGAATTCTCTTCATTAAAAGTGTTCAAAATGCAGTCTCGATCTAATCTCAATGTCATAAATCATGTAATAGGCACCTGGTGTAAAATACGTGCATGTTTGTGAATGTGTTATGTATACATCTTAATAATGTGGGAATATTTCTGAATGTATATCTGAATTCCCGCAAGACTTTAATTTACAGACTAAAGATCTAGCAGGTGCTAATAACATAAACTGTGCAGCCAGTGCCAACTAACAAATTCACCTGTATACTGCACACTCTAAGCTAGTGTAGCCACGTATTGTGGATACAGCGCCGTTTTGGTGCGATATTCGGTTACAATTAACGTGACCGGCTTTCGCATTTTATACAAGGAATTAAAAGGAAACAAAACTATATTTCGGATTTTATCGCGGTTTATTTTTTATTTTTAAGTTCCCGACGTTTCAAATGGCTTGCAGCACCCATGGTCACGAGAAAGACTGAGGTGTTAGACGTCCAAAAGGCATAAATGTTCCGGGGTACCCTCATACTTCTTAATTATTTTTTTTGGTTCTATCTACGCAGAATGAGCTCACGGTGTCCTGGGGCCTTGCAATGTTATGCTTAGTTTTGGATTTGATTATATAATTTACCAGAATTCAAGTTGATGAAAGCACCCAGCCATCTTCTCTATTGAAAGTAGATTTTTTTTAATTTCAATAGCCTTGCGAAACATCCTTGGTAGGAATCGGGGTTCTTTCACGAGGATTTGTTGACTATCAAATCTGATGTTATGGCGGGTGTGGTCGAGGACATGTTCACAGACTACAGACTTCTTTGAGCGACGGTGTTTTAGTTTAGCTATGTGTACTTTAACCCGAGTTTTTACCGGTCTTTTTGTTTGTTCTATATAAGAGACCACATTCACAATCAAGCTTGTATACTCCTAGATATTGTAAAGGGATGTGACACTTGACAGATGGTAAAAATTGACTGATCTTCTTTGGCGGCTTATAAAATGCTTTAATTGAAGCACGCTTCAAGATGTAGCCAACCTTGTTCGTGTCTCCTCTCATGTAATGTAGCACAGCAGGGAAATTTCATATGTAATATTCGCGTAAATCTAATAACTCAGTATCTGAAAGTAGCTTGTTTTAAATCGGTAGCTGAATTGATTCTAACATTTATTTATGTATATTACATTTTTTTTAATTTGCAAAGTATGCTGTTACTCCTTTAGCGCACTATGATGAACTAAATTTATTTTTGATACATATCAATACGGAAATATCAAATGCATTTCTAAAACGTATTTCTTAATACGCACTCATACACGTACAAGTTTCATTGTTAATTGGGGTATAATATTGCTTAAAAAAAAGGCTAAATAATTTTAAATTTGGAAGTTTGGTGGTATTGAATTTCTGAAGCAAGTATCCAATCGGAGTGTCTGAGTTATTTACGATGCAGCTTGTTTATTAAACATTAAGGATTATGTGACTTCGTGACTTAATTTGACTGTCTGTTCCTTACTTTTTATGATATCATTCTCATAATAACATTATTTTGGTTTTGTTTTTTTGCATATACATAGTGTTATCATCATCATCAGTCCGTATCAGTCCCCTGATGGACATAGGCCTCTCCGAAGGGTTGCTACTTAGCCCGGTCTTCGGCTATTCTCCTGCAACCGCTGCCAGCCACCCTGCATGTATTGTCGCTCCACCTAGCTGCAGGGAGTCCTACACTACGTTTGCCTTAGCCGCGGTCTCCACTAAAAAACACGTATATCCCAACAGTTATAGGTATTTTAGTCATACATACTAGATATATAGTTTAGTCACATATTATACCGAACTGTTTTATCTATAGGTATTATTATGAAGTTGTAACATAGTGCTCATCCATCTGTCGTTTGCTTAAAGTGATAGTAGTGGACCTGCGAAAGAGCTATTTATTTACAAGAGACAAATAAAAATTGTGATTACTAAAGTTTATCAAATTATTTTTTTTTATTTTAGTGTGTCATTCAAATACATTTGCAAATACATAATTAATAAGTGATTTAGTAAATTATAATAAAATAAGTTTCAATTTTTAAAAACTTTTAGATTTGTTGTCAAAAAGGCATCGCAGAGTATCAACATGGGAGTTTTTGTTTTTGTTGTTGGGAGTTGGCGGGAAGTCATCACTCTTTGACTAGCCATTATGTATTCTTGTCTGTGCATGAGTGAAGGTGATTGTAACAAAGTGATTAAATGTGCATTTTCGATTTCCCTCAAAACGGCTGTTGCAATTGGTATGTAAAGTACCCATCGCTTTACTATCCAGGGTGGGAGTACTTCATCAATTTCATTATCATCTTTGTCATCAAGTTCTTCGGGGGTTGAATGAATTCAGAAATTAAATCTTACAAACACGATTATTCATCTCACTGGACTTTGGCAAAATACACGTAAAATTAGAAGAAGAAAAGTAGAAACATTTAGGTTTAAGAATCTTTATTTCTCTTTAAGAATAACTCTAATTTAATTACAGAGAAATTAAAACTTAACAAAAATAAACTTAAGGTTAGCGTACAGAAAAGATGTTTTCGTTAAAATATTTTTATAAGTCAAAAGTGGGTAGTCAAAGATGTTACGGTACAAAATGAACACAACAAACACGGATGTAAAGTTAGACTAGATATGGCATTGAATGTGATCTGCAATTATAAGAATTTATAAGATTTAAATGTTATAATGTGGTTAAAATGAACAGAATCAGTATTGAAGTTTGCAATGAACTATACACTGTCACGCCTATATTCCCCAAGCGTGGGTGGCATAGGTGAGCACCCACTTTTCGCCGACGGTGTTACGAACCATGTAATAGGGGGCGACCCTATTGTCATACTCCGGAACCAATTTCAGACTCTGGACTGATACTAAGAATTTTTCGACAGAAAAACTACATTTGTCCGACCCAAGACATTACCATCCTAGTAGTAATCTTTGTGTCATACGAAAGTTTGTGATGGATATTTGTTACTCTTTAACAAACATACACCCATCCTCACAAACTGAAGTGTTCTTGTTTCATTTTTTTAGTGCTACTGGTACTGAATACATCACTTGGGCTTTTGCTCCAAAACGACTAAAATTATACCGTGTATGTAATAAATGACAGAAAGCTACTTATACTAGTATGGACATAAATTGCCGAGGGTATCTTCTGTTTAAATATCTTGCTTAATACTAGTATTTTTCATGATCGACTGCGGATTAAAAGTTACAAAGTTATAAACACTTCTATGGCAACGTCGAGGTTTTGTATTGCCGCTTGTAAATAATAAATCAATCAAAACCAGCACCAGACACATTATCGACAATGGTCGCTTAAAAAGTGATTAATGCTCTAGAAATGACTTCTAAAACATACTAATTGGTGTAAATGGTGTTTTGACATGTGAGAATAAATTTATTTTTACTTACTAATACTGAAAAATGTACACTTGTGTACAAAACACCAATGGTATTCAAGGTTCACGTATAGCACCTATTACTTTTACCCACAGTACTTTTAGGCCTCAAGTAATAAATCAGTGTGTACTATCCCACTGTGGGGCAAAGGCCTTCTTTTAAAAATCAAGTTGAGAGAGAACAGGTCATACTTCACCACGCGTATTAAGGCACATCGTAGGTTTGTATCCACCCAGAGTGGAACTTGTCAAGCCACCTATAAGGCTTCCAATTTGTCTCCAAGAATACCGCATGCAGTGATAACCGGAATCAACAACTTAACGTGCCTCTCGCAACACGAAGATGCTTGATCATAAGAATACTACAAACGTTCAGTCACGTTAGACTGGCCGTATCGAATGCTACTCAACCTTGATAATTGTTAGAAAACCACATCAATTCAAGTGCCTCTCGAGCACTCTTTTACCCTACCAAGTACCTCAAAACAATATAATAATATATTATTAATTTTTGTGTATATAATATATCTAGGTAGTCAAACGGTCGACAAAAGTAAGCTAAATCGCCATATATGAAGCACCACATACATTTAGGGTACCATTTTGATTATGCATGGTGATGGACACATACAAACATATTCGCGTATAGTTACATTTTTAATACCTATTTGAAGTTGAAAAAAATCATAAAATTAATATAACTCATCTTTTGTTCAGATCTTTATACCCATACATTGGGCGGGTCTTGTGTTCATGGGTAAATATTATATAAATCTTACTATATGTTAGGGTGTTTGTTACTCAATCACGCAAAAAACGGCTGAACGGATTTAGATGAAATTTGGCCCACAGTTTATTATCTGGATTAAAACATAGGACTTTATATCCCGAAAAAATGTTTGGTTCTGTCTAAAGTCAACGAGGAAGAAGTCGCGGACAGAAACTAGTGCATAATATTTTACACAGTGCAATGTTTGCTGAAGTAGTAAAAATTCGAAGCAAATTTCTACCAACTTTCAAGACATTTGGCGTCGCAAAGTGCGGCAACAACATTACCCGCTCGACATGAACCGAATTGCAGTCCCGCCCTGCTAGTTCTTTCATTTTATTGCTCTTTCTTTTTATTGGGCCGGTTACACTTCTCCATAAACTGATTTGAATATTCCCTCGACGAGGTTTAACAATAGGCAAGAAGAAAAATTAATGCAAATTCTTTAAATATTAAACTTGAGAAAATTTGCTGCTTTGGCGGTCTAGTGGCTAAAAATGCGCGTAACGCTCTGGCAGTCCTGGAATTCTACGTCGTCGAAACATTCCCCGTATTAGACTGGAAGCTTTGCCCGGAGTAACGGCAATAGGTTCGCCCCTATTACATGAGATCTAGCTTTTCTAGCGAAAGGGAACACCTCTACCAGCCCCGCTTGAGGAATATAATAGTGACGTGGTTAAATTTATTTAAAAAAAAATTTGCTTCAAATTTAATTGGAGGTTAAATATTGATTCATATTATAAATGTTAGCGGACAATAAAGTTTTCTTAGTCTGTTGTGAAAATAAGCTTACCGTCATATTGACATTAAACTTTAGATCTCATCCCAGTATTTGTGCTCGCTTTATTATTTTTCGTCGCCGGAACGAACTGTTATACCCTATAATAATTCGTAGAAATGTTGACCACCACCCTGATCTGCTATGTCAGCATCTCGGGGTGGTCGGAACACTGAGCGTAGGAGCGCAGGCCAACAATGGGCCAGTCTGTTACGAAACTCCAAACGGGTCGGTTCAAATCCATTTTATTCTGTTTCTATTTCTAATATACCCTTTCCCAGTTAAATATCTTTCTTTTAAAAAACCCGTTGACGAACTCTCTTATAATAGGCCGAGGGTAATTAGGCCCTCAGCAAATATAACAAACTCCGTGTACAATGCTAAAGAGAAACTGCTTCACTCCGCAACCGTAATGGAAACGAATTTACTGTACGTATAGACGTATCATCCGGTTCGTATTTTTTATTTTAATACCATGAATTCATAATATCGCGGGCGTTTAAGAGTTCGCTTTGAATGTTTGGTATGTGTATGTTAGTTTACTTTATAGTACGTACGTGACTCTGGGACATGGGTTCCTCATACTGCTTAATTACAATATCAACAATGACTAGGATATACGAGTACTGACTACCGACAAATTAAATTTGTGGACTACGGTACTATACTCTTTGGATTACAGTGCTAGTGTCTCGTGTCTGTACAAATGTTTGGTATCTATCGATATTTTTAGCTATCAGCTAATACTAATACATTTTCTTTTTCTCGCATATCTCACAAATATGCTTGGGACATTGTTCCTACATATAAAAATTAAATGATACACGCATTTACATCAAAAATATCTATGTAACTCACAAAAGCTTCGTATATTATTTGATCAAGTATTCTTGAGCTTGTCAAGTTGAGTAAAGTACATATGTTTTATGTAATCATTATGTACGATAGCGATGGGCGATTATTACTTAAAACAATAGAGTCACTCAATTGTTCGTTTCATCATAGCGACACATCAAAATTAGCTTAAAAAAAAAATATATCTATATCATCACACCAGATCCCTTACAGGGTAGGCAGAGGGTACAGAGTTCCAACAGATTCTTTCCTTACAGACCTCTGTGGCTTCCTCCACTCTCATATTCGTCTCATACACGCTCGCTGATTACGGACTTTTAACTTCCCCTGCAGATATGACACGATCTATTTGGTCATGGAAGATAGTCTAGATCTTCCCCAGTACCTACATCCTTCCAGTTTCGCATTGTCTATCTATTTTGTCATTCTTTCCTCCTACATTCTTTCTATATGCCCGACCCAAAAAGCATACGTTTTACCTATTATACGCTTTCTTACCACAGCTAGATCTTAAAAGATTGAGTTCTAGCTGTGGTTCTAGAAATTATCTTAAAAACTTCAATATGCTCATACCATACATAGCTTACCAAAACTGATTGCGTACCACAAAACAGTTTAGTAAATAACATTGGTATATAGCTTGTACTCGAACTTCAAGGTCTTAAACAGTATTATTTCTATATTCTGAAGTGTTATGAGCGTAGGTATTGGATGCTTTGTAGACAGGTATGTTGAAAGCCCATAGCGCTGAGATGGAAAGCTGTCTAATTAGCAACCCACAAATTATTAAAAATAATAAGGTTTGAAACTGAAAGTTCATTTTACACTCAAAACTGAGTAATAATCACGACAAGTTACAGAAAAAATGTGTAACCAAATACTAGAAATTCAGCGTTAGTTACGTCATTTATATTTGACAGAATTTGAATTGATTCAATTTCAATTCAAGTCGCTATAGCGTAACTATATGTTTACTCTGACTCTTCACGAAACATTATTAGATATTTACTATATACCTGTTAGAACTTTGTACTCTCTGCTTCCCCCGCAAGGGATCTGGCGTGATGATATAGATAGTCTTGTCCGGTGAAGCTGTAAAGGCTCCGCGGCCAACAGTCATTCACACACACAAACATATAGATAGATAGATTTTTATTTACCACACGTTTTTTAGAGTTCCTTCAAAAATTGCTTGTAGCATGCTCAACATTTTGATATACACTCCACTTTTTCTGAAGCGTTTATAAAACACCTGAATTTTTCCCCATTTCACTGTCAAACAAAAATGGCCATCAATCGTTTCGTGTAACGCGAACGGATGGATCAATGATGGGGAGGAAAAACAAAATTAGAGCCACGTGGAGACACCTTCTGATGTCCGCTTGGACAGCTAACAGTATTAGAGAGCTTAGCATGAACATACTGACGTTAGCGTAACGCTGGCGAGTTGATATTCGGTCCTTTTCACTCTACAAATTTAGTAAATAAAGGTGAACTTGATAGCACGATTTCTCGACAACGTTAGTATAACGTGGAATAGTTTCTGCTTAACCCTCGGTGCCCTTTTACGTACATGTGCAGCAGAATGTTATAAAAATAGAGTTTGTAGATGAAACGATCTCGA
Organism: Phalera bucephala; assembly: GCA_905147815.2. Taxonomy (NCBI): domain Eukaryota; kingdom Metazoa; phylum Arthropoda; class Insecta; order Lepidoptera; family Notodontidae; genus Phalera; species Phalera bucephala. Next base: position 21,302,437 of record LR990612.1, read on the forward strand.
CCATAAGTAGTTTTCCTGGTAGAGTCTGAAAACAATTAAATTGTTAATTATATAGCGCAAGTTTTCCAATTAACGCCTCGTGCTTTATCTGATGTACAATAATTTATAAACCTTTTGAATTTGCTCACGATACGCATCTAGGTATAAGACTTTTGCATACGGGGATTTTTCTGAATAAATGACTCGATATTTTTATGCATTTGCTATGATTCACTCGCGGGTTATTGGCATATTATTATATTTTACCACAGAGAATACGACGATTTGAATTAAAAATGCGTTACACAGAGCTTATGCCACGCCGCCCACTGGATCGAGAAGTAGAGTTCGAGTCCTGCATGGGACTAATCTTTTTTCGGTCTAAGTGTTTGTTTCTGTATATGAATTTCATGTTTGTGAACAATCAGTTTCTTTGTAGTCTGCACTGGTGGGGAATCACTGTATCTCTTTACTGTGACTATGGAGACTCAGTGCAGACTATATAGCAAATTGTGGCGGACTGCCCCACTAGAAAATTCAGCAGTGGATTCGAGAGGCTGCACCAGCTGACACCAGAGGCTAAACAATGGATCCTCGACTCTCACATAAAATTTGGTCGTAGGTCGCATTATCAAAAGTTAATCGCTATGATGATGAGGTTTGTATCACGCACGTGCAAAGGCACTCACGATACAGAAATAATTATTTAAAAAAAAACACACAGAAATTTACCGTAAAGTAAGTAATCTTATTGAGTTGACATTCCATCCTAACGTACGCTACATGTTTATTAAATAAAGGTGAACGAGGCTCGATATCCTAAGTAAGGTTGTTCGTGGCCCTGATTTACCGAAAGCTACAGAACAAAAATCTAAACGGATCCCCAGAAGATCCAATAGGACAAAACACTCTCTGGAGAGAATCTGTTTAGACGGCGGAAGTACGCATTTTATATAAAGGTCTTAGCATGAACAGATTGATGACAGCGTAACCTTATCGAGTTGATATGCTATTCTTATACTAAAATCTTACTAAATAAAGATGAACGTGACAGTACGCCTTCTCGACTCCAGACTCGAGCTTGACTCAAACGACTAATTAAGTTATTTCTGAACTAATACAACCATTATCAGTATCGACTATTCACCAATAATATCATCATAAATATTATTCTTTAGTCAAATTTCCACATAATATAGGTAAATTCCCCAAATAGGGGTGACACTCTGAGGATACACACATTTCGCTCACAATTTTTGGTCTGAACGTAATACGGTGCGAGCCTATTACTTTTACATCGGGCATAGTTTTTTTAAAGAAAAACTCCAGTAACAATTTGCCTAAGCTAAGATTCGAAACCAGGACTTCTTGATTCTCAGCTGCACTGTAACCTTCAACTGCGGCAGCCTTGATACTTCAAGGAGTAGTTGATACTTCGCAGCAGTCTTGATAATTCGTTGAAGGTGTAATGAAACAAATTAGATTAACTACAATTTCGGCTATCAAAAATGTACACGTCTTTAATCGTTTACTGTTGAGGATGATTTCGTTATAAAATTCCTCTTAAAATTACCAATCTAATTGAAATCAAATTAAAAGGCTATATTAAAGTCACTTTTTTATACAAGCTTACAATATTATAATAGGCGATTATTAAAAAAAACTTGGTAGCAGCTCTGGCTTCGCTTGTTTATCGATAACTAGCTAGTATTAGATATTTTTCCCTGTCTTTTTAATTTTGCATTATCAACTTTGTATTTCATTCTCGGAAAAATGTGGAACCATGCAGTCATTCACATGAACTGCATAATTTATTCATTTAACTTAGACATACCCAAGTCGACTAGTCTACATTGATTTCCCATACCACATAGCTAATAAAGTAGACAGACAAAAGAAAACAATACTTTTGTTTCAATAGAATAACCGTAATATTTACTCCTCCTCTGCAGGAATGACATTTCGATATGTTGCTAGATTATTTATGAATCGTCAAGAAAGAAACAAAGACTACTTACTCTCTTACATATTTTCATAAATACATTCTGATTATGCGCAGATATGTATAAAAAACTTATAATTTAATTGCAATTTTGGCGCAAAATTATCTTTGTTGTAATAAAGTGCTGTCAGTAAATTAAATATGAGTTAACCTTCGCTGTCTATATAAAAGCAGACAGTGGCCAGCTGAATAGGTTATTGGGTCACCATGACCCTAACGTTTCATAAAACCTTAAAAGGGCATGAATTGAATCTTTCTTCTTTTAGGGTCTAATAACAATCATTTTAGTACACAAATCTAGTATATAACTAATAGGTTAGGAGGTAAATACCAAAGATGGATCAAAAGTACAGAACTCCTAAAATAATACCGCCACTACATTTATGTTAATGTATAACATCAAACAGAAACTATACCCTTATTCTAAGCCCTTATCATCACGTTGACTTGACAACTATTTTATTATTTCTCTACAGGGCTCATCACGACCAGAGGGCTTATTAAAGATGAAGATACTGTCACGCCGTTCGCTTCCTTTACAACGTTTCCTTAACGTCAACCTGTTCATGTCAAAAGTCACTATTTCGCATACTTCGCATATCTTATGTTACTGCTAGTTATACAAATAACATCTTTCCTTAAAGCTTTATAAATTATATAAATCTATATCGCTACAATTCCTACGCTAAATATTGCGTGAGCAGGAACACGTATCCTTTGAAAATACTATCATATTCAAACATTAAAACAAATGTAACAGTGCTCCAAGTGAATATACAACCTAGATATTGGATTTAGATTGTACGATACTTTCGCTTAAACTTTTCACTGGGAATAATGTGATTTGGAAATATTGCTATAGACAATACACGTTTGTATAATGGGAAGTTGCTTTGCTTTAAATTACACTTTTTCTGTAGATTAACAGGTGAGAGTAATTTAGAAATAGCCGGTGCTGATTATCTGTTAGAATGTTTTAGAAACTAATAAATTTTAATAAATCTTTATAATATAAATATCATAATAATCATTGACGTGTCGACATGGATGCATTTCAAAAAGACTGGCCAAGGATGGCCACTCATAAATCCATTTGAAAGGTTATGCGAGACACCTTTGCCCAGCAGAGGGGCAATATATGAAGGTTAAAAAAAAAACAAGGCTGAAGATGTTGGGTCAAATACCCTAAAATTTGACTACTACACATATATCACTTTGCTCTGTTAATCATAATATTCCTGGTTTAATCACTTGTTCACCAACTTTGTGCCTAACGGGTCATGCGATATGAATCAACTGAGTGTAATAGTAAGAGACAGCGCTATAACCAGCAAAGAGGCCACTTTAGTAATGACCTACATTATACATCTATCTACATCAGCTCGCCAGATCCCTTGCGGGTAGGCAGAGAGTACAGATTCCCAACAGGACCTCTTTGGATTTCTCCACTTTCATAATTCGACTCATACGCGCCCGCGCGTAAATTGAGACTTGACTTGCGCTTCAGATAAGTCACGTCATAGGTCTTCCTCGGTACTTACATCCTTTCACTTTCGCATTGTACATCTGTTTTGTCATTCTTTCTTCCGACATTTTTTCTGTATGCCCGAACCAACAATCTTTACACGGATATTCTATATAGTATATCTTACATACCTACTCGCTTTCTTACTACGCTATTGCGAATACGGTCGGTTGGCTTGACTCAGGACATCTTCCGCCAGCCCAATAGCCCGGGGCTTTAGAATACGGGCTAACTCGCGTCCCCCGCCGTAACATCTGGCGGGGGACCCCCCCTGCATCAACATCCAGCAGGGGGGACTTCGGGGTTGCGGACGCAAGGGGCGGGGGCCCTGAGCGTCCTTCACGAGCAACCCCGAGGAGGACGGTGGCGTGGTGTGGCCCACGTCACCGTGAGCACCGCTCCGGTGCGGGAGGGAGCATGTCATCAAGTCTCCCTCCGATGGCGGACTCTTCGGAGCGAGGCACAAGAGGGGCACCGGTGCGTTCCATACGAAGATCCCGGAGCCCTTCCAAAGTGCTGATGTCGGCCACCCTGGGGTTTTTAGTCGGTAGGAATCCGACACGCCCCGCGAGCTTCCCCCGAGGCTCGCGGAAGTCTTATGCAGGATTTTCCCCAGGAAAAAAAAAAAAAAAGGACATCTTCCGCAGAGCTAGCATTTCGACCGCATTTATCCTCCTTCATTTCTCCTTCTTACATACCCAACTCTCACTGCCATATAACAGTGTTGGGTTAAGCACTCCATTTGCGTGGCAAGCTGCACCTGTTGGCTTAAGTGCCAGCTTTGGCTTAAGTGACTCTATTCCCTGCATTCACTCTTTTCTCTATGTCAGCGGTGTCCCTATATTATATACCTAGCTAAAACAAGCTTTTACCAAGTACTGCCGTGTATGAAGACATACATATACATACATAAGCTAGCGCACGCAATGCATCCATATACACAAACATCCATATTTTACGTTGAATTGTTAGTTTAGCGTCAAGTTATCCACTAAAAGCTTCATAGCGCTCTATTTAAAGGCACAATAATCTCTTAGAACTTAGTGTAAAATGCGGTAAATTAATCACCACATGGGTTCAATCATTAAATTATTATTATATACCTACGATATACTTTTTACCCGCCTGGGTACCGACACTTTTTTATGAATCTTCTTATACATACGTATATGATACGATGACGAGTTTTTTTCGAACTTGTATTATCTATCTCTGTTTAGAGAACACCGTTGCATTTTGCCGGAAAATCAAAATATAATTACAAAATATAATCTTAAGTAAGGTGCGTCTTCAACGAAGCAGGTTCACTGGTAGAGGTTGAATATCGTGGAATTGTTAATTACACAGCACAAGTTTTCCACTTAACGCCTTCGCGCTCTCTAACGCTACTCCGATTTTTAACTTTTATTTCAATTCATAGAATTCATTTAAGTATTTCATAGTAATTTATCTCGATGTTACAATGAACATTTATGTTAAAGTGCGTAATTAAATTTGCAATTATTGTGATTATAAATTCTACGGTATAATATCTATCTATCTATCTATATCATCACGCCAGCTCCCTCGCGGGGTAGGCAGAGAGTACAGAGTTTCAACAGGTTCTTTCCTTACATACCTCTCTGGCTTCTTCCACTCTCATAGATCGTCTCATACACACTCGCCGGTTACGGAGACTCTTGACTTGCCCTTCAGCTAAGACACGGTCTATTTGGTCATGGTAAGATAGTCTAGGTCTTCCCCGGCACCTACATCCTTCCACTTTCGCATTGTATATCTGTTTTGTCATTCTTTCTTCTGGCATTCTTTCTATATGCCCGAACCAACGGAGCATACCCTTTCTCATCTTTACACCGATACTATCTTTCATACCTACTCGCTTTCTTACTACGCTGTTGCGAATACGGTCGGTCAGCGTGACTCCGCACATCTTCCGCAGAGATCGCATTTCGACCGCATTTATCCTGCTTTCGTTCTCCTTCTTACATACCCAACTCTCACTGCCATACAACAGCGTTGGGACAAGCACTCCGTTATGCATGGCCAGCTGCGCCTTTTGGCTTAAGTGCCGGCGCCCAAGTAGCCTTCCCATCGCACCATTCACTCTATTACCTGCATTCACTCTTCTCTCTATATCAGCGGTGTATTTCCCATCCTTACTGAAGGCGCATCCAAGATATACAAACTCATTCACTTGCTCCAGCACATCGTTACCAACCACAATCCTTGCATTCGTTCTGGTTTCTTCCCGTTCAAAAACCATAATTTTGGTTTTCTTCACATTCAAATGTAAGCCATTGTTCATGCAGTCGTCTCTCATAACTGTGACTAGTGTTTGCAGATCAGTGGCTGTTGGCGCTATCAAAACCGCGTCATCTGCATACAATAGGTGGTTTATCACTAGATCACCCATTTTTACCCCTTCAGTCATCGCATTCAGTCTTTGAAGACTTTTATCCAGATACACTATAAACAGTCTAGCGGACAACACGCAACCCTGCTTGACGCCGATTTTAACGTCAAACCAAGGTGACATGTTACCACCCACCCGTACGCATGCCTTGCTGTCCACGTAGGTGGACTGGACGGCTCGCAACAGGGTGCCGTTTATACCATACTCTGGCAAAATGTCCCAAAATCTCTTTCGCACGACTCTATCAAACGCCTTCTCCAAGTCCACAAAAGCGCAGAAAACCTTCCGGCCTACTGCCAGATGCTTTTCTACGATGTTGCGGAGGGAGAAAACTTGATCCGAACATCCTCTTCCAGACCTGAAACCTCCCTGTGCCTCACACAACACTCCATCGGACTTCTCGCGCATTCTCCGTTCAATAATTTTACCATACATCTTAGCTGCCAAGCTGATCAAACTGATGGCCCTGTAATTGGCGCAGTCATATTGTGAGCCCTTGCCTTTATACAAGGGTACTATGACTGCGCGGCGCCAATCTGTAGGGACTCTACCGGTCTTTCAGCAAAGATTTGCGAGGACCCAAAAAGCGTCCTCGACGCAAGTTCCACCATATTTAATCATCTCGGCAGATATCATGTCTATTTCCGCAGCTTTACCATTTTTCATACTTCGTATCGCCCATTCAACTTCTTCCATAGTGATGTCCTCTGTGGATTCTGGTGCCGCAAACTCGCCTCTGGGCTCGTCTGTGGCACCAGCATCCGGGTCATTCTCATACATTTCTCCAAAGTATTCACTCCACCGGTTTAGCACAGCTTGTGTGTCTGCAAGAATGTCGCCATCCTTAGATTTTATCTTTTCCATTCTGGAGCCTGACGAATCACCTTGAGCCTTTCTCACCTTGCTCCAAAAGAGTTTGGTGTTATTCTCGAAGTTCTTCGTCAGCCTTTTCTCCTCAATCACACTAGCTCTTTCACGCTTTTCTTTCACTAAAGTTTTGGTGGCATTCTTGCATTGCCGGTATACTTCTTTCTTCATCTCCGTCATACTGTCATTTAGATTCAAAGAAGAGACATAGTCCTGCCACGCTTTCTTCTTACTTTCTACAGAGCTTTTTAACTCTGTGTCCCACCATGCATCCCCTTTTGCTGTGCTATGCTTCTTTGAGCAGCCACATACTTCTTTCGCTGATTCTACCAAACTCTCTTTCAGACAATTCCAGCATTCATCTATGTTTGAGTCCGAAGAACCAGCTGTCAAAAGCTTGTCCCGGATTTTGTCTTCATACGTTCTCCTCACGCTCTCATCTTGCAACCTTTCAACCTTGATTCTTTCAAGGCCTCCGAAGGGGATACGCTCTCGCCAGTGCCTCCACTTCCTGAACAAACCACTAAACCGCGCAATTACGAGATAGTGGTCCGATTTAAGAGTGGGGCCTCTATATGCACGGGTATCTTGAAGTTTACTTCGGAGACGGTTATCTACCAGGATCAAATCTATCATGCTTTTCATTTCTTCTCCACGTATACATATGAATATCCTTGTGTTGGAATATTGTATTGGACACAAGGAGACCTCTTTCCAAACACACATCTACAATAAGCTTACCTGCATCATTCACTCTCTTATCACCATAAGGACCCAGAGCAGCGTCGCAAGTTTGCCGCCTGGTTCCCACCCATGCGTTCAGGTCGCCACAAAAAATCACCTTTTCATTCGCATCAGCCAGATCCAGAACTTCCCTGACATTATCCCAAAACTTGTCAAGGTCCGGGGGTGTCGACGAGCTTACAGGAGCGTAGGCTCCAACCAAAAACACTCTAGTGACACCCAGTTTCAAGCGGACCCAGAGAAGTCTCGCATCATGCAGGCCATAATCTCTCACTCCAGAGGCCAGGCGACGGGACAACAAGATACCCACCCCCATGCTGGCACGATCGCTCTGTGGCACTCCAGACCACAGAGCCATCATGCCGTCAGGGAGATCACAGGTTTCACTGCCCCTTCGCTTAGTCTCTGTTACACACAGAGCATCCAGGCGTCTCTCTTTCATTACAGCAATCACCTCATGCATCTTATCTTCCATACCACCTCTTACATTCCAGGTGCCTATTCGGCACTCTGCACCCCACGGCTCGCCAGTTCGGGCCCGGCGTGATGGGTGGCGGCCCCCATCGCCGCTTCTGCCTATATTCGTACCGACGGGGGCGGGCCGGTACGCGTCGCCTCGGGGGGACGCCCTAGCCCGCACTGCGGTAATATAATTATAGAAAAAATGTTTTAGACCCAATCGCAAGTAAACGTGCGCGCATGGTATAAAATATTATCAGAATGGAAACACAGCAGCAGGCTTAGCAAGAACAGATTACTGTTAGTGTAACGCTATCGAGTTCATATAAAATCTTTCTATACTACCTACTAATTCGCTAAATGAAGACGAACGTGACAACACGCTTTCTCGACAACGTTCCAATCAATCTCTTCGTGTTAAGTTCTCAGGTATATTTATTACTAGATTCTGCCCGGGACTTCGGCCACGTTGAATTTGACAGGAACCTTACATTTTTCCGGGGTAAAAATATCCTAAGTGTTAATCCAGGTAAGCAACTGTCTGTGTGCCAAATTTCAACCTAATCCATTTAGTCGTTTCTGTCATCCATACATCTAAACATACAAACTCTCACATTTATAATATTAGTAGGATAATGTACCTACTTACTGTGTCGTAAAACTTTACAAGGCAGGTCGCCTCCCACAAACAGCTTTTTATAAATAAAAACGTTTAAGGTGTATAATTTGTTATAATAAAAGAGTTTCTTTACAAGAAAGCGATCAAGTAGCTCGTGAAAAGACAGTTTTACTTTGTAAAGGTTCTGCGTACAATACCAAGCCTTTATAAAACATTTCCTTTTAACCTTTTGAATAATTACTTTCTGTAGCTTCGTACAGGTTTCATAGTCTTTGTGTATAATTTTATTATTTTAGCGCAAAATAAATCTAGACTGCCACGTTTATACAATATAGTACCTAAAAGTACCAAAAAATTGTTTTAGTTCCAAAATTTAGGTTAAGTAGTAGGTACTATCAATACGCTTAGAAACTAGTAAATAATATTACATTCGTCCATCCAAACCACGAAGCAAATACGAAGAGGATATGGCCTAAGCTAGCAAGCCTTTTGATTTCCTAAAAGCCTTGCCGTCATCGTGGTGGGCGCGAGGTGGGCGCGGCTCAGTTTGTCATCGCTACTCGCTCCATTGACACGTCCGCTCAAGTTCGCATAGCACTTAAATATTATGTATTTTTACTCAAAATAAAACCCTTAAAATGAAGTGACGTATCTTGTCATGCAAAAATCTACAGTCTGGTTACCCAAATAATATCACATTTCACTAGTAAGTATTTTTTTCGTAATTTATTAGAATACTTCTATATTAAAAATGTCATCTACCGTAATATAATTGAACTAGTAAGTAACATTGACATGGACGAACGGTTTAGTTTTTATCAGCCTCCGACAGATGGCAAATACAAATATGGGTTGGGCCGAACATCCTTCTCGCCCTGTGCCACCCCGCGCAGTGCCACGCTTCAATTGTATAGGAACATCCTATTACGCCATACGAAGAGGACTTCGTATGTTCTTCGTGATTCAAACTATTTTACTTTCATTTTCTTCTGATTGTGGCCGGGTTTTTAGCAGTACAACATCAGAATGTAGTTTCATCATCTTCGTTGTTTCCTTAAAATATAGCCCCACACTAGGATTTATTCCCGCGTTTACAAACATGAACATTTACATAAACAAATACCCAGACCCAAACAAATTATTGTGGGTCACACAAAGATTTGCCCTGTGCGGGAATCGAACTCGCGACTATTCGACCCAGTAGACAGAGCGGCTTATGCTCTTAACCATTGCCCAAAACGCCCGCGGTGAATCTCAATTAAACTTTGAAACAAGGAAACGAGTGTGGAAAAAGGAGTAAGTAATCTTATGTTTATTTTTACACCGAGGGTATGGAAAGTTTCAAAATTAATACTTATTATAGAAAACTAGAACACTTTTATGTTAAGTTATAGCTTAGTACTTTTTTATACCGACGGGCACTCGGACAACTTGCATGTGTGAGATGCAAAAAGGATGTAATAATACAACATATAATAATAGTATCGTTACTATTTTAATCTAACCTATATTTCGAAGGTGGTATTAAGTGGTAACATAAATGTGTAAATAAATTACTTAGTATTTACTCAAAAAACAAACACACAGCACAATCACTTGCTATTACAATTTATGCCAGTACACATCCTATACGAGTTACCCCCGTCCATAGTCCACATACGAGGAGAGATCAAAAAGTAGTGAGAATGAGATAGAATATAATGACTATTGATAACTTAATAATTTATTTTTCTACATAGTTTCCGAGTCTCTCTACACACCGATTCCAGCGCTTTTCCAAGGCATCAATCCCTTTCACAAAAAAAGTTTTGTCTTGGTCCTGCAAAAAGCTCTCCACGGCATCCATCACCTCGTTATCGTCTTCGTACCTGTATTAAGTATTTTTTTAAATTGAGGAACAGATAAAAATCGCTAGCCGCCAGATCTGGTGAATAAGGGGGGTGGTCAACCAATTTGAAGCCAGCTTGCTGAATGGCAGCCATCGCAACTGCCGACCTGTGCGCGGGTGCGTTGTCGTGATGAAACAGAACGCCCCTTCGAAGTTTCCCTCTCCTTTTCTCTTTAATGGCATTCCTCAACTTGGGAATTAAAGCTGCATAATATTGGCCTGTAATAGTGGTTCCATGCTCCAGGTAATCAATCAACAGTATTCCTTCTGAGTCCTAAAATATTGAGGCCATAACCTTGCCAGCCGATGCCACGACACGAAACTTCTTCGGGGTCGGTGATGATGGCCGTTTCCATTGCGAAGATTGCTGTTTTGTCTCGGGATCAAAATGATGGACCCATGTTTCGTTCATTGTTACCAAACGAGACAAAAAGTTTTCAGAATCTTCTTGAAACTTGTCCAACAATATCTTCGAAATGTCAAGTCGATTTTGTTTCTGACTGTTGGTTAACATTATCGGCACCCATCTGGCGGAGACTTTTCTCATATTCAAAGATTGTTTCAATATGGATTGAATACTTCCCTATGTAATGCCCGTTTCTTGAATTAAGTATCGGATGGTAACTCTTCGATCGCTCAATACAATTTTCTGGAATTTCGCAACATTTTCTCGGGTGTCTGACGTCGATGGACGGCCGCAACGATGTTCGTCTTCCGTGCTCGTTCTCCCTACTCGAAATTAAGAAGCCCACCTTGCGACAGTGGAGTACGGCGGAGCAGACTCTCCTAATGTTGCCTCCGAATCGCAATGAATCTCTTGCGTCGTTAATTTTTTTAAACAGAGGTATTTAATAACGGCTCGCACTTCGTTTTTCTCCATTTTCGAGAACACGTTCCGACACGAAGCAAACAAATGACTACATTCAGAAAAAAACAAAAGAGAATCGGTGATTTTTTTTTATTAATATTACAAATATGTATCTGAGCTATGCCTGCCAGTATTTTTTTTTTACCAACAAGTATGTCATTCTCCCTACTTTTTGATCCCTCCTAGTATGTAGCTAATTCGAACGTTTACTCCCACCGCGCGTTCTCACGCTCCGATCCACTCGAGGAAAGACTTAAATGTGTAATTCAAAGCCTTACTATAAAAAAACTCACTTAGAATCAACTTATTGTTTATAATAAGTTGAAGCGCTAATGGAATTCGGGGGATCAACAGCTGTCCGTGTCTAAACCGTTAGTTCTGAAGCTTAAAACTTTAATAATTTAATCGCTTCTGTAAGATTAATAGCTTAACGCGCTACCTGCCTCGAATTAAGACGGTTAGGGATTTGGCACTGAATAAAGCGTAAATAAGTGATGAAGTGTCCTGTCGAGATGCAAATACCTTAAATGTTATACAATAGCTAGTTGAATGTACCACAAGCCGCCAACAAATGCATATTTAGTTAATTACATTTACTATTCTGTTTGTTATAACTTGTTAATTACACCTAATATTTGAAATCTCATTGAGTTTCACGAGTTTTACTCAGACAATTGGAGCGCATGCACAGGTACATTAGGCTAACACGTAGAGGCCCTTTGCGAAATTATTATTATTGTTATAATAAATTATTATTATTATAGTTCTTAGGTTCACGAATTTTACCCCGACCTTTAAAAAACTTGCATGGTAACATGGGTCCAACACGTAGAGGCCCTTTGCGAGAAGTTACCATTATCTAAGTTATCTGCTGAGATCAATTGCTAAAATTGAAGAAACATAAACTGCGAACTAACACTAGCAGGTGCCAGGACTATTGTAAAATATGGAAAGTGAACAAGGGCTACGAGCTGTAAAATAATAATGCAAGACCTCAGACACCCCGATTAGATAATTGCTTCACACATTCAATACTGAAACCAGATTTCCAATCTTAATCGTTTTACCGCTTTTCTAAGCACTTTTATACGCGTATTGAGGAATAATTTTTAGAAATGCATTTAAAGTATTCGTGTTGCTATGAATCAAGAATGAACTTAGTATATTATAGCGAACTAAAGGAGTACCAGCATCTTTTGCAAATTTAAAGAAAATGTAAGATATATTAAAAATGGTTGGATTCGATTCAGTTATCGATTTATAACAAACTACTTTCAGATCTTCCGTTTATTATGTTTCACCTTGTATATGAGTGAAATTTGATGGATAAAAACTGGTCTATTTCAAAGGGGACAGATACCGGCCGTAATTAGTGGCCGGGTTATTATTTGCATTTATCTATAAAAAAAACGTAGCCTCACACTAGGAATATATCGTGGGTGCGTTTACAAACGTGGAATGCACATACACAAATGCCCAGACCGCAACAAATATTTGTAGGTCCCATAAAGATTTGTCCTGTACCGGAATCGAACTCGCGACTACTCGATCTAGTGGGCGGAGCGGCTTAAGCTCTTATCGACCAAACCGTCCATTATCTACTTAGATATTCTCGAATTTCTCTTCGTCAATGATTCGCTCACGCAGGGAAACTCCTAGCATAGTACTCTCCATTTAGGTGACTTCACGCCATCTTATGAGGCCCATCGTGAATGACAATTCAACTTGACTGCTAAAAATAAAAACCGAACTTGAAATCAAATGCAGTTTTTTATTATTTGGTAAAATGTGCACATTTGGAAACACTATACCACGAAGATATCTTTAGTCTCCTCTTTGCAAAGATCATCTATTTAAGCCCAAGCCATTTATTTAAACCTAATATCATTATGTACCACAACATTTGCTTGTCTCTTAAATAAACAATTCTCAAGCAATTTCTATATATTACCGAAATCATTACATTAAATTTTAAACAATAGAGATGGCACACTAGTGTGGTTTTCGGCCATTAATCTGCCCAACGCGTCTCACAAATCTTTTCTTTCTTACTTAAGATCAATCTACGTCTGTTCTGCAATGAATAATACATATCACGTCTGGAACTGGAATGTCCATATATTTGTTTTTGCGCCATAAATAAACAGCAATCAAGCTATTGAGCCTATTGACCGTGTATAAAGAGCCTAATAATTACATCTGAATAACGTCGTCTTTGTATTTACTTAGAAAAGTAGGAAAAAATATCGAAATATTTTCGCCATTACTTTCATATAATATTAGATAACTTGATAAGTCAAGTAAAATACAGGAGATGGGTAATAAATTTCAATTTAATAAAATAAACCCCGCCATGCCTATATTTTCTGAAAATGGTGTTGGCAGAGGTGTGTACACCCACTTCACCGGCGATGTTATATCCTAAAAAGTAAGGGGCGAGCCTCTATACCGGACTTAATTCCAAATTCCGGACTGATACTGGATTTTTTTCTATAGAAAAATTACATTTCGTCCAACCTATAATACTTTTGATATAGAATGAGTAGGGACACTTCTAATTGCCAAACGTAATTAATATTTATAAGTATATAAACGGCACATGACAATAAGAGGCCTTATTGCCATTAAATAAAGTATAATTTCGTTCGGCAATTAGAACTGTCACTACCCATCCTATGTGAAAAATACTATAGGATTCCAACTCTCGTGACGCACATTATTCGCTAATAGACCAACCAGGCAATCTTAAGTGAAGCAGAGCAGATCTTAAGGCGACTGGATATTAATTGTGTAAATTTATTAAATTAATTCACATTTACACTGTACATATTTACATAGGTTTGTAAGAACGGTCAACGAAATAATGCGCAGAAGATTCTTAGTTTTACAAATTGCTTGCATAACTAATTTTGTTTTATATCAAACTCGTTATAATATTTCAATATATTTGTATTTGTTTTTAACAATGTTTACCAAAGTTAAATAGAGCGCATTATTGGTTTCTATTTTGTCTCATATTTAATCTGTGTCACTAACTTGTTAAATACGTCATTTGTAACTCTGATAGTAAATAGTACTCTATTGTCAAGATGGATCTTGGATGGACATATAAAGATTACATTCTAGACCGCAACTATAGTTACTTATAATTTGTAAATTATATACTGACTGTAAGCTGTTTTGTTAACAAAATATAATTTGAAAAAGGAAAAATGACACGTCGTTGACTGAGCCACATGTCAAATTGATAACAATAATTCATTACTTCACTAATGGTATGTTCCAATCAAACTTTAAAACTTTCTTCACACTGTCACAACTATATTCCCCAAGCGACGGTGGCAGAGGTGTACTGAGTACAACCACTGTTCACCGACGATGTTACGTCCCATGTAATAGAGGGCGAGCCTATTGCCATATACCGGGCACAATTCCAGACTCCGGACTCACATTGGGAATTTTTCGTTAGAAAAACTACATTAGTCCAACCTTGGCTTTTAACTTAGGTCCTCGTGATCACAAGGCTTTGCAACTAGACCAACGAGGCAGTCAAAACTTTCGTCACTCAACATAAAAACATCGATTTCTTGCTAGCAGCATTTTTATTTCGATGTCTTTGGAATTACCGTCGCGTCGTGTGTCATCGCTTTTTTGCAGACTCGAACTCATAGTCAGTAATTAATGTAATTAGTTAGAATCTTTCATGATGGGAACTTTGAGGCTGTAGACATCCTCTAATTTATTAACTAGGTAGTAAGATAAACAAACTTACCTTTCCTTTGTTCAGAATATTACTTGCCTCGAAGATAATGAATAGCCTTTATAATACAAAAAATAAACACCTTCATACTTATATTCCTTAATGGGTACCGACCGCGGTGTTACCGATCACCAAGGTTAAGCAACGTTTGACTAGGTCAACCTGAGATGGGTGACCGATAGGATTTTCATATTCGAGCGTCTCCGTGATTCGGAAGGCACATCAAGCTGCCCCGGTTACCACTGAATGTAGTAGTCGTTAAGCTAACTTGGGGCCTTATAGGCGACTTAATAAGTTCCAACAGCAGGTGGCCACAAACCTGCTTCCAACAATCCACACTGGGTCCGCGTGGTGGAGTATGACCTAACTTCTCACCTCGATTTGTGAAAGGTCGTTATATTATCATAAGGTTGTTATATTATCATAAGGGTAGAAGGAGTGTAAGTTTGAACGTCCCAATGTAGTAGGAGTTATTATTGCCTATTAATATGTATGTGTATGTAGATATATAGTATATATATTTATTGATAAGTATCTCTTATGTAAGTGTATTTATGTATCTTAGTATGTAGTTTAATTTAATGTAAATTAGTCAATGATAGTGTACGCCACCAACTGCCCCACTTGTCTCTACAGCTCTCCATGAATGTTGGTTGTCTGGAAGAGATTGCTTTTAGTAATAAGACCGCCAATTGTACTACATTTTATACGTGTAACGTTTATTTTGTCTGTTGTACTGAGTTTATGTTGTTGTACAATAAAATGTACTCTATCTATATCCTATCTAGGAACGAGATTATTGTCATCATACCACATAGCCATTACATCATAGGCTCAATAAGGCTTCGATTCGCCTTCGGTAAGGATGGGAAATACACCGGTGCCATAGAGAGAAAAACGAATGTTGGGTATAAAGTAAATGGTGCGATGGGAAAACTACTTAAGACCCGGCCCTTAAACCAAAAGGTGCAGCCAGCCATGCATACTGAAGTGTTTGTTCCCACGCTGTTATATGGCAGTGAGAACTGGGTATTAAAGAAGGAGAATGAAAACAGGACAAATGCGGTCGAAATAGGAGCTCTGCGGAGGATATGCGGAGTCAAGCTGACCGACCGTATTCGCAACAGCGTAGAAAGAAAGCGTGTAGATATTAATGATAGTATCGGTGTTAAGATGAGAAAGGGTATGCCCTGATGGTTCAGGCATATAGAAAGAATGTCGGAAGAAAGAATGACGGAAGAAAGAATGACAAAACAGATATACAATGCGAAAGTGGAAGGATGTTGGTACCGGGGAAGACCTAGAATATCTTACCATGACCTAATAAAAAATAAGACCGTGTCGGGCAAGACAAAAGGGCAAGCCTCCGTGGCTTTATGTTACCCATGAGCGTGTATGTGAAGAACTATGAGACGGGAGGAGGCAAGGTGTTTGAACCTGTTCAAACTCTGTACTCTCTACCACAGCGCAAATGATCTGGCGTGATGATATGGATGGATTCTAGACACAATTCCTGACTCCGGACCGTGACCGATTGTTTTCCATACACAAGCATGATTTCTTTTTTCTTTGTTTTTTTTTTAAACTTTACTCCACATTAGTATTTCTGCGTGTCGTGGATACGTTTACAAACATAGAAATTCACATATATAAATACCCAGATCGAAACAAATAATAGTGGGTCACACAAAGATTTGTCCCGTGCGGGAATCGAACCCGCGACTATTAGACACAGTAGGTAAAGCGGCTTAAGCTCTTAACTACTGCGCGAAATCGTCCGCTAAATTTGAACCTTAGGCCTCATGATCGCCACCTGCCCTATTCGCCAATAGACCAAGAAGGCGGTAATAAATCTCTAAATATACCAGGAGGGATGACTATTGATAACTTAATAATTTATTTTTCTACATAGTTTCCGTGTCTCTACACACCGAGTCCAGCGCTTTTGCAAGGCTTCAATCCCTTTAAAAAAAAAGTTTTGTCTTGGTCCTGCAAAAAGCTCTCCACGACATCCTTCACCTCGTTATCGTCTTCGTACCTGTTTCCCCTTAAGTATTTTTTTCAATTTGGGGAACAGATAAAAATTGCTAGCCGCCAGATCTGGTGAATAAGGGGGGTGGTCAACCAATTCGAAGCCAGCTTGCTGAATGGCAGCCATCGCACCTGCCGACCTGTGCGCGGGTGCGTTGTCGTGATGAAACAGCACGCCCCTTGGAAGTTTCCCTCTCCTTTTCTCTTTGATGGCATTCCTCAACTTGGGAATTAAAGCTGCATAATATTGGCCTGTAATAGTGGTTCCACGCTCCAGGTAATAAATCAACAATATTCCTTCTGAGTCCCAAAATATTGAGGCCATAATCTTGCCAGCCGATGCCACGACACCAAACTTCTTCGGGGTCGGTGATGATGGCCGTTTCCATTGCGAAGATTGCTGTTTTGTCTCGGGATCAAAATGATGGACCCATGTTTCGTCCATTGTTACCAAACGAGACAAAAAGTTTTCAGAATCTTCTTGAAACTTGTCCAACAATATCTTCGAAATGTCAAGTCGATTTTATTTCTGACTGTCGGTTAACGTTTTCGGCACCCATCTTGCGGAGACTTTTCTCATATTCAAATATTGTTTCAATATGGATTGAATACTTCCATATGAAATGCCCGTTTCTTGAATTAAGTATCGAATGGTAACTCTTCGATCGCTCAATACTATTTTCTCGAATTTCGCAACATTTTCTTGGGTGACTGACGTCGATGGGCGCCCGCAACGATGTTCGTCTTCCGTGCTCGTTCTCCCTACTCGAAATTAAGAAGCCCACCTTGCGACAGTGGAATACGGCGGAGCAGACTCTTCTAATGTTGCCTCCGAATCGCAATGAATCTCTTGCGTCGTTAATTTTTTTAAACAGAGGTATTTAATAACGGCTCGCACTTCGTTTTTCTCCAGTTTCGAGAACACGTTCCGACACGAAGCAAACAAATGACTACATTCAGGAAAATACAAAAGAGAATCGAAGTTTTTTTTTAATTAATATTACAAATATCTGAGCTATGCCTGCCAGTATTTTTTTTTTACCTAGGCGTATGTCGTTCTCACTACTTTTTGATCCCTCCTAGTATAATCTATCTATCTATCTATCTATAACCTCACGCCAGATCCCTTGCGGGGTAGGCAGAGAGTACAGAGTATAATAAATACATAAATAAATCGGATGGTTCGCGAGGCTATTGAAATTAAAAAACACCCTAATTTCAATAGAGAAGATGGCTGGGTGCTTACATCGTCTTGGGATCCGGTAATTAATACAATCAAATCCAAAATCAAGCATAACACTGCAAGACCTCAAGACACTGTGAGCTCATTCTGCGTAGATCGGACCAACCACAACAAAAATAATTAAGAAGTTTGAGGGTACCCCGGAACAACTATGCCTTTTGGACGTCTAACACCTCAGTCCCTCCCGTGACTATGGGTGCTGCAAAGCACTCGAAACGTCGGGAACTTAAAAACCAAAAATAAACCGCGATAAAATCCGAAAAAGTAGTTTTATTTCATGTGTAATATTCGCGTAAATCTAAGAACTCGAATTCCAGTGTGTTCCCTTACTTCTATCAACATATAAATAATGTATGGTGCCGACACACGCCCTGAAATTTTAAAAACCATTTTTTAATACAATGTATAACATCATCATCATCATCATCATCTCAGCCTATACTTGTCCACTGCTGAGCATAGGCCTCCCCAATCGCTTTCCAGCGTAACCGGTCCGATGCCACCTGCATCCAACGACTTCCTGCGATTTTCACAAGATCGTCGGTCCATCTGGCAGGTGGTCGTCCCACGCTGCGCTTGCCAATACGTGGTCTCCACTCTAGAATCTTTCTGCCCCAACGCCCGTCCGATCTACGCGCTATGTGGCCCGGCCATTGCCACTTCAGCTCGCTAATCTTAAGGACTATGTTGGTGACCTTGGTTCTTCTACGAATCTCCTCATTCCTGATTCGATCGCGTAGAGAAACGCCGAGCATAGCTCTCTCCATAGCTCGCTGAGCAACTCTCAGCTTTTTTATGAGACCTATTGTAAGAGACCACGTCTCTGATCCATATATCATCACTGGTAACACACATTGACTGAAAACTTTAGTCTTAAGGCACTGAGGTATTTTGGATGAGAAGATGTTGCGCAGTTTTCCGAACGCTGCCCAGCCGAGTTGGATTCGTCGATTGACCTCTCTCTCAAAGTTGGACCTACCTAACCGGACTACCTGTCCCAGGTAAATGTATTCGTCGACAACTTCAAGAGTAGAGTTCCCAACGGTGAGTGCGGTGGGTACGACATGGACGTTAGACATTGTTTTCGTTTTGTCCATGTTAATTTTAAGACCCACTTGTTGAGATACTCTGTTGAGGTCACCGAGCATTCGTCCTAGATCTTCCAGCGACTCCGCCACGACCACAATGTCGTCGGCAAATCGAAGGTGGGTGATGTATTCGGCATTGATGTTGATGCCAAGTCCTTGCCTTTCCAAGAACTTGAAGGCGTCCTCTAAGGTGGCCGTAAACAGTTTCGGAGAAATGATGTCTCCCTGTCTTACTCCTCTTTTTATGGGAATCGCCTTCGTGCACTGCCCCTGTACTCGGACTGACATGGTGGCGTTATTATACAAGCACTTTAACACTTCAATGTACCGATAGTCAATGCGGCATCGCTGGAGAGATCTAAGAACCGCCCAAGTCTCGATCGAATCGGAGGCTTTCTCATAGTCCATAAACGCCAAGCATAGTGGCCGATTATACTCCTTGGTCTTCTGTATAATCTACCACAGCGTATGTATGTGGTATATGGTACTGAAGCCTTTCCGGAAACCGGCTTGTTCGGGAGGCTGGAAGTCATCAAATCTGCGTTCGAGACGGTTCGTGATGACTCTCGAAAACAACTCATAAACATGGCTCAGCAGTGTGATGGGCCTATAATTCTTTAGTAAAGTATTATCACCTTTCTTGAAAAATAGCATCATTGCCCCGTTTGCCCAGCCGCGCATTAAAGTCACCCATAACTACTGTAGAGTGTGCTTTGGAAGTATGTATGGCTCTACTAATGTCCTCATACATAACTTCGACCTCATCGTCTGAGTATGCCGAGGTCGGTGCGTAGACCTGTATGACCTTCAGCGAATATCTTTTGGATATTCTGAGTATCAGGTACGCTACCCTGCTCGACACACTAGTGATGGACACAACGTTGTTTATGAGTGACTTGTGGACGATAAATCCGACACCACCTTGGGACTGTTTTTCGCCCTCCCGGTAGAAAAACAAGTTGCCGGATTTTAAGGTTATCGTGTCCTCGCCCTCTCTTCGGACCTCCGATAAACCAACTATACTCCAGTGCAACTTGTCTATCTCTTCTTCCAGCTCAACTAGCTTCTCATCTGTCCTCAACGTGCGTGCGTTGTATGTCACCAGGGCCAATTTTCGTCGTTGTTGATGGTAGCCGAATCTGTACCGGAGATTCTTAGCACCCCTTGTCCTGGCTGTCCTCGTTACCATGGCTGCTACCATGGCCAGGACGAACAGGACCGCCGGGGACTAGGGGTCTGGTTTTGTACTTTTCTTCCATGTTGATTGGGGGATTTGCCTTACTCGCCACGCTTGGCAGGCGGGTTGGCGAGCGCAGTTCAATGGTCGTGGAAGTATCTAGGAGAACGCTGCTGCCCATTCCCTAGTTTTCCCTTAGTCGCCTTGTACGACACCCGATGGGATGAGATGGGTTGGTGCTATTCTAAGCCGGGAACCACGCGGCGGATGTATATATATGTATAACATACCTTCACATTTTATTAATCAGACACGTAGCACGTAAAAATAACAGCAAAAACTACAAGTAAATGCTTAAAAGGTATCAGATATTTGTTTATAAAAAATATGTTTATATGAATCCATTGAGTAGCTAGATAATTATTTATTTTTCGGAATTTACAAACATAAAGAGAAAACTTATTTTAAATAACAAAAACAACTCGTTATATAAAATCTTAGAAATAAGAAATTCCAACAAGTCATAATATACCATGCAATAAACTCACGGAAACTATTAGAAAGTTCTAGGAAATCCCCGTGGTGCCTTACCGTCGGGAGGCGTGCTCAAGGCTTGTATTCAAGAACTGCCACTAATAAATCCTAATAGACAATTCTATTTGCTACATTACTATTGCGTACATTTCTGTTCACAAAAGAATGATAGAAAATTCAGTCTCCAAAGGCCAGTAATGGATATTGTATTTCTAGATTATTATTATGTCTCAGGAATAAAATATATCCACATTAATAATAATGCAACCAACGAGTTCAATCACTTTGAATTCTTGTAAACAAAATTAAAGTTACTAATGCAGTTAACACAAAACACAATAACACGAACACGAACGACTAATGAGCGAATTGGGATATAATATCAAAACAATCATAATATTAAAGAGAATCGCACGAGGAAACTATATATAAGAAAGTGACAAAAAACGACAAGAAGAAACGACGAGAAGGAGCTCTGGGAAGGGACTGACAAGATGTGTCAAACAAAAAGAAGCAATGAAAATTAAAAGAAAATGAACTAAACAGGCCAACAGCTAAAGTGGCAATGGGCTGGTCACATCTGCAGAAGGACCGACGGCCGATGGAGCAAGCGTGTCCTAGAGTGGAGACCGCGACTTGGTAAGCGTAAGGTAGGACGGCCCCCAGCTAGATGGACCGACGACCTCAAGAAGGTCGCTGGGACGGACTGGATGCGGAAGGCGGGGGACCGTGTGCAATGGCGCGTGTTAGGAGAGGCCTATGTCCAGCAGTGGACTACGATAGGCTGATTGATTGATTGATTGAGGCCAACCCCAACAAGGTTGGTGTTGAATCACCGAACATGTATAAATATGTATGCAGATAATTTCAATTAAAGATAACGTCTATTCAATATACGTTAAACCCCTTCCTTAAGCATGAATGAATCTAATGACTTTCTATTCATTGTTAGTCTTCTTTTTCATAAATCGGCTGACTATAAATAGAAAACCGACAGTCCAACAAAATCAATTAAAAAACGGGCTCGCGAAGGTAATTAGTAACCACCCAGTCTATATAACCATTAATTACTTTAAATTAAAGCAAATCAAAGTACCTTTGGATTTCTCCAAATCATAGCTCTCGGTATCTTAAATAAAATTACATGGAAGTCTACAAAACACTTAACTACAAACAGACACCGTCCATCACTTACATCAAGCCTCACCTATAGACAGACAAAGGTGAATTTGTAAGGAACTTCATCAAAAAGCAAAGGTCAATTAGTAAAGCCGTGAGATTGCTTTGATCTCAACAAAAGGCTTTCCGGGCCGGTCGGCTTCTTTAATATTCGCCGGACGCCAAACAGATTATCCACTTTGTTCCCTAGCTTTAGCATTTTTAATGAGATATTTCCAGTAAAAATTTCCAATGTACAGATTAAGCTCGTTCTTCACAGGTATTAAGACGTCTTTATCCATATCTGTGTGGAAGTGGAAAAGAAAATTATTTTTAGACATTTATTTTGGTATAAAAATAAATGTTGTTGTTGTACTAACTTATAGGTTATAGTGTGACTATTTAAAAAAATACTTCAAACTTTATTTGGTATTGAAAACGAATTTAATAGTAAATACAGTTTAGGTCAAAATACCAAAGGTTTTTTTTTAATATTAATAATGCCATTCTTATTCTAATGACCTCAAATATCGAAAGCTATTTAATAAATTCTATATCGTTCAATCGTACCCAATGGCGTGCACTCGCAGAGGCATGTCTACCAGTGAACTGCTATAGGCTGATGATGATGATGATGAAATTCTATATTATGTGGGAAATATATGTTTAAATTGTTGTTGTTGTCATAGTATTACGATCAAAATTGTATAGTTAATTGTCATTATACAAACAATAAAAATAAATAATGATATTACATTAATGTCATGAAAACAAAATACACTAAAAAAAAATGCTCTGTCTTTGTAAAAACTCGTTTAATTTATTTGCTTCCGAAGCCTCCTTACAATATTTCCTAATCTAAGGCTTTAATAAAGTTTCAATTGTTAATTTTAATAAATATAAGGAGGTCAATAGGCTTATGGACCAGTATGGGAGAGGAGGAAGCCAGAGAGGTATGTAAGAAAAGAAAACCTGTTGGAACTCTTTACACTCTGCCGACCCCGCAAAGAATAGGATAGGATAAATATAAATTTTATTTTACGGTGCCATCATTACTTCCTTTAAACAGGACCCAAGTAGTTAATTACCTAATAAATTTACTAATATCAAGATTACCTTCAGTAAGTTCATAAATTGGTCATTCACAAGACACCGTTACACTTTAATTTAAACTATTAAATGATGGGCTTGCTAGCTTCTAGTCATATTTAGTATGAAATTAGAATTCCACAACGAATTTTGCAAGTTGGCGCACCGTGAAATTGTATCTAGCTTGCAGAAGGCGTCAAGCTGACGCAGAAATGGACAGACGTCATAAGTTCTGAATATTCTACAGCTCAAATGTTATACAGTCATTCTGCTTGCTATGCTGTGAACCAACTACTTTATATTTCAATCTAATTAAGGACTATGGCTTCACATATAAGATTTATGTATCTATCTATATCATCAAGTCCGTTCCTTTGTGGGGTAGGCAGAAGGTATAGAGTTCCCACAGGTTATTTCCTTACAGACTTCTCTGGCTTCCTCCAATCTCATAGTTCGTATCATACAAGCTCGCCGGTTACGGAGACTCTTGACTTGCACTTCAGATAAGACACGGTCTGTTTGATTATGGTAAGAAAGTCCAGGTCTTCGCCGGTACCTACATCCTTCCACTTTCGCATTGTATATTTGTTTTCTCATTCTTTATTACGACATTCTTTCTATATGCCAGAAATAACGTAGCATACCGTTTCTCATCTTTACACCGATACTATTTTTCATACCTACATGCTTTCTTACTAAACTGTTGCGAATGCGGTCTTGCTGACTCCGCACATCTTCCGCAGAGATCGCATTTCTATCGCATTTTTCCTGCTTTCATTTCTCTTCTTTCATACCTAACTCTCACTGACATATAACAGCGTTGGGGCAAGCACTCCGTTAAGCATGGTCAGCTGCGCCTTTTGACTTAAGTGCCGCGTCCCAAGTAGCTTTCCCATCGCACCATTAACTCTATTCACTCTTCTCTCTATATCAGCAGTGTATTTCCTATCCTTACTAAAGACGCATGTTTTCATCGCATTCAAGATAAGATTTACTTCTCAAAATATTATTGGGAGCAACTATTTAGAGGTCTCTGAGCAAAAAAAAATCTAAAAAATTCTTTTGTTTGGACGTGACGCAAAAACCACTGAACAAAATCTTCAAAATTACTATATTTTAAATCGAAATCGGTTGCGTTGAAACGAAGACATAGTCTGAACGAGCCTAGACAAGGGTAGTCTCGAGGTGTCTCCCACTTACTTAAAAGTGCTTTGAAACATATTATAGTGATTACTCCAAATCCGATGCCTTATCTTGTACCGCAACCGTCTAATTAGAATCAGCGAGGACAATAACTACAATAAAATTATCATTCGCTTCATATTAGACAAACGTTCTACTCTATATAACACAGCAAATATTCTCGTAATTTGGAAATTTATTATGATTCAAAAAAGATTTAAAAGTGTTCAACTTCAGTCTTATCCTAACTTATAAACAATTTAAAAAAATTCCAGTGAGTATATTATTTCCTGCTGTCATAAATTCAAAGGAATCTCTTCATATTTTTTCCTGTCCTTACTCCGCTAGATTACAAAGCATCTTCCAACTTTTGCAGACTTAAAATTTCTTATCTGGAGAATAAAAAGCGAAAATCCAAAGAGAAGCCAAGAACGTAAGATACAAAGTGATTTTCTAAGTGGAAACGAAATCTTTCAGGGTTGTAATGTGAGCATCGCGTGACCGCCTCAACCATAGCGAAGGTGTACCGAAGAAACGGGCAATGGAACTTATAAACAACGATACCTAGGAGTGCATCGTGTGTTGCAAATTGTTGTCGGCGGTCACGACTCTTGGCCATTCTGCTTGAGCTTCTTTACTAATTACCTGTCTGATATGCGGAGATTAATACTTACAAGCATATTTTCTCTAGGTTTTTACTGAGACAGTATTTTGTAAGCGGCTCTCTACAACAAGTTAGTTTTAGAACTTATTGGCGTCGTTACGAGTGTACTGCAGTAACCAGATACAACATCTTGTATTATTCAAAGTTATAACGAACTATGGAGGCGCAATAAAAGCGCAATGGCCGCGCGACCATGGTTTCATGTTCTTATTTACTTTTAAAGCATTGTTCTTCCTACATTTTTGTAACATCCATATCATCACGCCAGATCCCTTGCGGGGTAGGCAGAGAGTACAGCGAATTTTTTATATCAGCCTATCCTACTCCTCCTCATTGCCTTCTGCCCACGCATTTGTATCCTACTAGGTTAGAGAACTGTTTAGACCACATATTGTTAAAAACTAACAACATAGCTACAACTATAGTAGTAGAAACTTGTATAACAGACCATTACCCAGTGATGATGTGCCTAAATCTTAAAAAAGTCCATCATAAGCCTAGCGCTTACACTACATCCATAAATTACACAGAAATTAGAAATGCTATTGAAAATGCGGACTTCAGGCAAGTGCTGTCAACTACAGATGCAAATTATGCATGTAATGCATTCATCAACATTCTTTCGCCAATAATAAAACTTAATACCAGAGTTTTGAAAATCCCTTCTAAATGCCGTATTCTAAAACCCTGGATTACAGTAGGTTTGTTACGTTGTATACGTAACCGTGATCTAATGCCCTATAAACTTCGTAAGTCTCAGGGTAATATGATTCTTAGAACTACATACGTTCGGTATCGTAATTTTTGCAATGGACTGCTACGTAGACTCAAAGCAGCATATGAACAATCTGAATTCTCAAAGACGAAAAACAACCCCAAAGCCACTTGGGAAACAATCCGTAAAATTACAAATATGCAGCATGATAAGAGAATAGCTTTGGAACTGCTCCAAATCAAAAACAACCCCGATCAATCTGTCAATTATGTAAATTCTTTCTTCGCTGGGATTGGAAGAGACTTGGCCACTAGAATGACATCTTTGGGCGGCCGCGATATTCCACCGCTAGTATTAGCGGATAGCATATCACCAGTTACCTCGTTAGTCATATTACATGTTGATGAAGCTGAAACAGAACGCATCATAATGAGTTTGAGAGAGGATTGTGCGGTGGGTTGGGATGCTATTTCCTCTAAGATATTAAAAGCGTCACGTGCTGCTCTAGTTCCATTAATTACATATATTTGTAATCTTTCAATAGATAATGGCGTTTTCCCCTTACCTCTAAAAAAGGCAGTTGTAACTCCTATACACAAGAGTGGAAACAGAGACGATGTTAATAACTATAGGCCCATATCGGTACTTCCTGCACTCTCTAAAATTCTGGAAAGAGTCTTGAATAATAATTTGGTAAATTTTTTACAAAATCATAATATTATTGCTAATAACAAATTCGGTTTCCGTGCGGGAGTTTCTACGGACGATGCTTTGATAAGTCTCACTAACTCTATAGTTAAAAACATAGATAACAAGCGCAAATGCATTGGGATATTCCTTGATTTGTCAAAAGCTTTTGACACCGTCTCTGTCCCCATTCTTTTGTCAAAACTGGAAAAAGTGGGTGTGAGGGGAATAGCTTTGGACATTTTCAAGGATTACTTAACTGGGCGTATGCAATGCGTTAAAATAGGAGACAGTATCAGCGGAGAAGAGTCACTTGTGTACGGGGTACCGCAAGGGAGTATCCTGGGACCAACTCTCTTCCAAATTTATGTCAATCATCTCTGTCAACTGAAACTACCAAACTGTGAGATAATTGCATATGCTGATGATACCGCGCTAATAGTTTCTGGTGCAGATTGGCCTGAAATGAAAAGTCACGCTGAAAAGGGGTTAAAAGTAGTAATGGATTGGCTCTACAGAAACCTTCTTACAGTTAATCTTGAAAAAACAAAATTTATAACATTTTCAAACTCATCATCTCATAACCCGCCGCAAAATTTCTTTTTGAAAGCACATACGTGTCACTTTTTCCCCCCCGCAAATGATTGCTCATGTACAGTGGTAACTCGAACCGCAGTAATTAAATATCTTGGCGTTCAAATTGATCAACGACTAACTTGGCATGCGCATATACAGTCACTCGCTCCTAGATTAAGAAAATTAATTTATATATTTAGAAAATTACTTCAATCTGCAAATAAAGACACACTAAAACTTTTTTTTTTTTTTTTTTTCGGGTAGTTAAACAAGTACAACGTTTTCTATTTGGCTCTGTATTTAATTTAAAATTAATTGTATACACTCATATTTTAAACAGTATTAATGAATATAATTGATAACTAACCTTAATAACTTGCCTTACAAGTGTTATTTCCTATATTTACTGTGAAACACTATTACACACTATCACCATGGAATCACTACAGAACTCAATGTCTTAACTGACGGAAATGTTTCACAAGAAGATGTCTGACTTTGAAAGCGAGCTCCAGAAGTCCTCTGCCACTCCTACATCAACCACTGCTGTCCTGGCTGCAGAGTTTACATCATTTCGTGCCTTCATTATGCAAACACTCAATGCCCTCCAACTGCAGATAGAGATGTTGGCTAAAACTGTCGACAATATTGAAATGAGAGGCAGAAAAAGATCCTGCTGGTTCACGGTGTCGCAGAAGAGGCCAATGAGAAACTGTCGACAATATTGAAATGAGAGGCAGAAAAAAGATCCTGCTGGTTCACGGTGTCGCAGAAGAGGCCAATGAGGATACAACACAGGTTATCGCCAATCTTGCTAGGGACTGTTTGGGTTTGAGCGATTTTCAAACAGTTGACATACGCCGGTGTCACAGGATGGGACGTGCTTCAAAGAAGTCAGCTAGGCCAGTTCTGGTTAAGTTTAACGATGTGGCGGCCCGCAACAAAGTCTGGTTCGTCAAGACTAAGCTCAAGGGTACGGGGGTCACCATCTCCGAGTTCCTCACAAAGACCCGCCACGACTTGTTCATGGCTGCGAGAGCTAGGTTCGGTGTCGCCAAGTGCTGGACAAGAGATGGCCAGGTGCATGTCCTTGGGCTGGACGGGACGCGACATTGTGTAAAGTCTCTTTCCGATATTAACAGTATTGCACAGGATCCTGTTAACCCAACGACATCGAAGACGAACACTGGGGCTGCAGCACGATCCAAGCGAGGGGTGAATGCAAAAAAATGAAGGATAAGGTGTAGTATTTCTGTCCTTTTTGTGTATTCCGCGCATTTTTCCTTGTTTTTATACCCTCTTTTCTAGTTATAATTTGTTTTTAAAAGTAATGTTTCTCAGTATGTCAAACCTAAATGTCAATGTCAGTTGCGTCTAAATTTCGTCATTTGTTTTCGTTCAAAAATCGTACATCGTTACGTTCTGTGTCGTTCTAAAATTGTCCTTTTTTTTATTGGTTCGATGACATTTATGTTTGAGTTATTTGTTGTATGTATATTGTCCATTTTTATATAATTTGTAATAATTAATATAAAACAGCTCTGTTTGCTATAGCACTTTTGGCAGGTGGGTTGGTTATCTACTACTGAATAATTTACAGGTATATTTATTTATTAGTATTATTATATTTGCATTATCTTTCATTTATTTTAATTGGTTAGACTTTATTATTAGGCATATAATTTGTATTTTAATTGTTCAAACGCATCTATATATTAATATATTATTTGATTATTTATTAAATTTACATGACAGAACATGAGAGTGAAAGTGATACCGATACATTCTTCTCTTTAGAAAGCAACGATGACAGTTTCATTAGTGTTCCATCTCTTACTGATACCCTCACGTCTACCTTTTCTGATGTTACTAGGAACTTTAATGTGGTTCATATTAATGCCCAAAGCATCCCGGCCCATTTTTCCGATATGCTGGTAAGCTTTGACTGTAAGGATATTCATGCAATCCTTGTTTCAGAATCTTGGCTGAAACCGTGCCTTCCGTCTACGCTATACTCTCTTCCTGGTTTTAATCTAATCAGAAACGACCGTTCAGTTGGAGGTGGTGGCGGTGTTGCGATATATCTCCGTTCAAATATTCCTTTTTCTCTAGTTGATTTATCGCCACAACCACCTCCATCAAACGCTGGTGAGCATCTTTTTATAGACTTTGAGCTCTGCCATTCTAAAATACTTCTCGGTGTATACTACTGTCCCTCCTCACGTATTGATTTCTTTTCCTCCTTTGAGAGTCTTTTGGAAAATGCTGTCCCTTCTTACAGTCATAGCATTATAATGGGCGATTTTAATACATGTCTGCAGAAAAACGATATTCGTTCTTCCAACCTTAAATCAGTTCTTGAATCCTGTAACCTATCAATTCTTCCTCTTGATGCTACTCATCATTTCCCTAATTCTACTCCATCACTTTTAGATCTTATATTTGTTTCCTCAACTGCACATGTAGCCAAGCATGGCCAGTGTTCAGCTGACGCTTTCTCTTATCATGATTTAGTTTTTATTTCTTACAAAATTCGGCCACCTAAGCCCAAAGTTAAAATTCTTCTGCAGCGTAATTTTAGTGGCATTAATCTTGACAGGCTTCGACAAGATGCCGCTAGCATTAATTGGCAACCTTTGTTGTTAGCAGACACACTAGATGACAAAATTAATATCTTCACGTCTACGCTAATTCAGCTGTATGATTTGCATGCTCCTATTCACCCTGTCAGAGTTAAACATCTTCCAGCACCCTGGTTAACTAAAGACATTAAGTTATTGATGAACAAAAAAGTGGCAATGAAATCCAAGTATAAAACTAGATCCACCGATTCTAATTGGATCAACTACATTGCCATTCGGAATCACTGCAACAAGGTGTGTAGAGATGCTCAACGCCAACACATCCATAGTTCGGTTCAAAATGATAATCCAACAAAGGTTTGGAAGTTTCTTAAATCAATGGGGGTCGGTAAATCTCGTCAAGATAACTTCCCTAAAGATTTAGATATTAACCTCCTCAATCAGCATTTCTCGACTTCGTCTAACTTTGATAAGACTACGAAATTAAGTACGCTTAACTATCTTTCATCCATTCCGACACCCGATTATTCACCTTTTGATTTTAGTCAATTTACTGCTTGTGGTGTTAAAAAGAGCATAGAATCGATCACATCAAATGCAGTCGGTAATGATTGTATCAGCCGCAAAATGATCCTCCCTATCCTTGACGAAATCCTTCCCATCATTTGCCATATCTTTAACTACTCTCTATCTAGCGGAGATTTCCCATCCTCTTGGAAAGAAGCCCAAATAACGCCCTTGCCTAAAAAATCCAATCCTAAATCTGTCTCAGAATATCGTCCAATATCCATATTACCTTTCCTATCCAAAGTTCTTGAGCGTCTTGTTCACGACCAATTCAGCAGATTCCTCAATACGAACTCCCTTCTTAATCCATTCCAGTCAGGATTTCGTACTGGTCACAGCACCGTTACTGCTTTGGTGAACATCACAGACGACATAAGATTAGGTATGGAAAATAGCAATTTGACTATACTAACACTACTCGACTTCAGCAATGCTTTTAACACTGTGGATTTTGATATTTTGCTTGGAGTCCTATGCTCTATTAACATATCTCCAACGGCAATTGACTGGTTTCGTAACTACCTGTCTGGTCGCCGGCAACGCATTCGCATCGATGAAACTTACTCTTCTTGGTGTAACACTAGTGCCGGTGTACCACAGGGTGGCGTTCTATCTCCTTTACTTTTCGCTGTTTTTATTAACTCCATTCCCAATCAATTACGTTCGTCATACCACCTTTACGCAGATGATCTCCAAATATACACACAGGCACCATTAGCCAGGCTGTTGGAAGCTGTGAATACTATGAATCATGACTTATCTAAGATATGTGAATGGAGTGGGTGCTACGGCCTCAATGTTAATCCAACTAAGACACAAGTGATAGTTATTGGTAGCTCCAGACTTACTTCACGTATCAATTGGTCGCAACTTCCCCAAATTATTTTTAATGGTATCACTATACCAGTAAGTAAAAGCGTAAAAGATTTGGGGATCTACATCGATACCAATCTCACTTGGGGTCCACAGCTGCAGGAGCTCAGCCGAAAGGTTTTTGCTTCTGCAGGTTCATTAAGAAGGTTGCGCAATTTTCTTCCAACTGCCACAAAAATTGCACTCGCACAATCTCTTAGGACGACCGCCTGCCAGATGGACCGACGATCTTGTGAAAATCGCAGGAAATCGTTGGATGCAGGTGGCATCGGACCGGTTACGCTGGAAAGCGATTAGGGAGGCCTATGTTCAGCAGTGGACAAGTATAGGCTGAAATGATGAATCTCTTCTACTCCCTATAATAGATTATGCAGACGCCAGCTATCTTGACCTCACAGAGCAGCAACTTAATAAACTCGAGCGACTTCAAAACTTTTGTATAAGGTTCATATTTGGCTTGCGTAAATATGACCATGTCTCTGAATTTCGTACAAAGCTCAAGTGGCTGCCAATTCGCCTTCGCCGGAATGCTCAAATACTATCGCTTCTGTACAGTGTCCTGTATAATCCGATAACTCCCTCTTACCTCAAAGATCGATTTGAGTTTCTTCATGAGCCACACTCGAAGTTCCTGAGATCATCGGAAAATTTAAAACTGAAAATGCCGATGCATTCCACAAATTTCTTCGATAAATCCTTTACCATTCAAGCCGTCCGTCTGTGGAATGCATTGCCAGTGTCAGTTAGACGTGCAAAGTCGTTGGTTTCGTTCAAAAACATGGTTAAGAGTCACTATCTGTCAATAATATGATTATTTGCTATTTATCTTTATCTGTTAGCTATAATATGTGTGTGGTATGTAATAGTGTATATTGTAATGTCTGTATATATATGACTAGGTTTATATTATATATATGTGTATTGTAAATTATTATCAATAGTGTACACCACCAACTGCCCTTTTTGTTCTTATTTGTTTTCCTTTCAACGGTTGTCTGGAAGAAATTGCTTTAAGCGATAAGACCGCCATTTGTACTGTTTTTGTATTTAAATTGTTTCTTGTATTGTTTTTTTGGTGTACAATAAAGTGTATTATTATTATTATTATTATTATTATTATTAAAACTAATCTATTTTGCGCTTTGTCAATCTCTCCTAACATACAGCATTGTAGCGTGGGGAGGGGCATCAAAAACTGCCTTTCTCGAGGTCGAAAGAGCCCAAAGAGCAGTCCTAAAGGTGATGACCTCGAAACCGTTTAGGTACCCAACTACTGATCTCTACGATGAGTGCCAAGTTCTCACTGTACGGCAACTTTATATACTCCGAACAGTATTAAAAAAACATAAGTCACTAATATTTAGGCCGCAATTGATCAAAAGTAAACGCAGAAATCATCCAGTGTGTAATATGGTAAAACACAGAACGACCTCCGCGAGCCACCAATACTACGTCTTACATGCCCGACTATACAACAAAGTCCACAAAACTTTGGATATTTACTCATTAAATTATAGGGAAGTAAAATGCAAGGTTACAAAATGGCTGAAAACTCTAAACTATAGTCATACCGAAATTCTGCTTAACAGTATATTTTAAACACATATGATTATGTAAAGAATTGCACTCCTATATTAACCTACAAAACAAACATACATCTACATAAACCCACATCTCACACACGTAACATAACATACACACATCACACACCACCACACATAAAAAACTCAGACAAGTAAAAAAAAAGGATTCCTTACCGTAACTTTATTTAGTGTTATGTAACCTGTGAAGAAACACTGACTCCCAAAACACAGGTTGTTACCTAGTTTAGAAGGCAGAGGTTACCAAAATGTATGCCATTAATTACCAGTCTGTATTTAGCCACTAGGAATCTTTGTATTGTGATCCCTTATTACTGGTACTGAATAAATTTTTATTATTATTATTACTAATATTATAAATTTGAAATTTTGTATGTTAAGATGTTTGAATGTTCCGATGTTTTTAATTCAATCACCCAAAAACATCTAAACTGATTTGGATGAAATTTGGCACATGGATATTTTATTACCTGGATTAATATAGGACACTTTTTATCATGGATAAATGTAGTATGCGGGAATCTATTGCGGGGAGCTAGTTGTACATAATAAAGACAAAATACCTTCTCCCACAAATCTGGGTAAGTGGGACCACCATGCAGACCTAACGCAGTTTATGAATGCAGGTTTGTAGTCAGCCACAGGTTACTGGGAATTATCAAGTCACTCATAAGCCTTCCATCTTAGCTTAACAAATACCACGAAGAGCTACCACCCGGTTACCACTAGCAACATACCTTGCGAGACAAGGACATATTTAAATATGTCACAAACGGTCACCCATCTCAAACTAAACGAGCCGAACGCTGCTTTGGATTTGGTGGTCGCTAAGAATACCGTGACCACACAGCGTACCAGCAATGTACAAAGTATGTACCTTTTGAATATAATCGTGAACAGAAATTATATGAAACATGTTTTGTTTTGCGGTGGAAGCCATACCGTTGAAAGAGCCCTCAATGCTTTGTTCAAATTGCTTCCACGTCAATGAGAAAACAAGGTTTTTTTTATATAAACACATTCCTGACCGATCCTCTGATATAAAAAAATAATCGCCATTACGCCTATATCCCCAAGCGGGGGTGGCAGAGGTGTACTGAGTACACCCAAGTTGCGCCGACGATGTGAGGTCCCATGTAATAGGGGGCGAGCCTATTGCCATATACCGAGCACAATTCCAGACTCCGGACTCATACTGGGAATTTTTTGTTAGAATAACTACATTTGTCCGACCTAGGATTTGAACCAGGACCTCGTGATCACAAAGCGATGTGCTTTACCACTAGAATAACGAGGCATACAAAAATCATCCAAAATTTAATACTAATTCAATAGAATTAATACTTCAGTTCGACATAGATAACGAACATTTACATATAAGAATAAATAAAAATAAAAAAATATTTATTGTAGTTTCCTTTTAAGTATTACAAATACTTTTGCCAGGAGTCTCCGCTCTTCCATAACCATTACCCTTCCAGTGTAAGACTGCTGATATTTTGGAATGTTATAAGCTAGAAGACAAGAAACACATGCCTGATACAGATCTGAAGGCGAATTCTCTTCATTAAAAGTGTTCAAAATGCAGTCTCGATCTAATCTCAATGTCATAAATCATGTAATAGGCACCAAAAGGTGTGCGTGCGTGTGTGCGTGCGTGCATGTTTGTGAATGTGTTATGTGTACATCTTAATAATGTGGGAATATTTCTGAAGGTATATCTGAATTCCCGCAAGACTTTAATTTACAGACTAAAGATCTAGCAGGTGCTAATAACATAAACTGTGCAGCCAGTGCCAACTAACAAATTCACCTGTATACTGCACTCTCTAAGCTAGTGTAGCCACGTATTGTGGATACAGCGCCGTTTTGGTGCGATATTCGGTTACAATTAACGTGACCGGCTTTCGCATTTTATACAAGGAATTAAAAGGAAATAAAACTATATTTCGGATTTTATCGCGGTTTATTTTTTATTTTTAAGTTCCCGACGTTTCGAATGGCTTGCAGCACCCATGGTCACGAGAAAGACTGAGGTGTTAGACGTCCAAAAGGCATAAATGTTCCGGGGTACCCTCATACTTCTTAATTATTTTTTTTGGTTCTATCTACGCAGAATGAGCTCACGGTATCCTGGGGCCTTGCAGTGTTATGCTTAGTTTTGGATTTGATTATATAATTTACCAGAGAAGTTGATGAAATCACCCAGCCATCTTCTCAACTGAAAGTAGGATTTTTTTTTAATTTCAATAGCCTTGCGAAACATCCTTGGTAGGAATCGGGGTTCTTTCACGAGGATTTGTTGACTATCGAATCTGATGTTATGGCGGGTGTGGTCGAGGACATGTTCACAGACTACAGACTTCTTTGAGCGACGGTGTTTTAGTTTAGCTATGTGTACTTTAACCCGAGTTTTTACCGGTCTTTTTGTTTGTTCTATATAAGAGACCACATTCACAATCAAGCTTGTATACTCCTAGATATTGTAAAGGGATGTGACACTTGACAGATGGTAAAAATTGACTGATCTTCTTTGGCGGCTTATAAAATGCTTTAATTGAAGCACGCTTCAAGATGTAGCCAACCTTGTCCGTGTCTCCTCTCATGTAATGTAGCACAGCAGGGAAATTTCATATGTAATATTCGCGTAAATCTAATAACTCAGTATCTGAAAGTAGCTTGTTTTAAATCGGTAGCTGAATTGATTCTAACATTTATTTATGTACATTACATTTTTTTTAATTTGCAAAGAATGCTGTTACTCCTTTAGCGCACTATGATGAACTAAATTTATTTTTGATACATATCAATACGGAAATATCAAATGCATTTCTAAAACGTATTTCTTAATACGCACTCATACACGTACAAGTTTCATTGTTAATTGGGGTATAAAAGTGCTTAAAAAAAAGGCTAAACAATTTTAAATTTGGAAGTTTGGTGGTATCGAATTTCTGAAGCAAGTATCCAATCGGAGTGTCTGAGTTATTTACGTTGCAGCTTGATTATTAAACATTAAGGATTATGTGACTTCGTGACTTAATTTGACTGTCTGTTCCTTACTTTTTATGATATCATTCTCATAATTACATTATTTTGGTTTTGTTTTTTTGCATATACATAGTGTTATCATCATCATCAGTCCGTATCAGTCCACTGATGGACATAGGCCTCTCCGAAGGGTTGCTACTTAGCCCGGTCTTCGGCTATTCTCCTGCAACCGCTGCCAGCCAACCTGCATGTATTGTCGCTCCACCTAGCTGCAGGGAGTCCTACACTACGTTTGCCTTAGCCGCGGTCTCCACTAAAAAACACGTATATCCCAACAGTTATAGGTATTTTAGTCATACATACTAGATATATAGTTTAGTCACACATTATACCGAACTGTTTTATCTATAGGTATTATTATGAAGTTGTAACATAGTGCTCATCCATCTGTCGTTTGCTTAAAGTGATAGTAGTGGACCTGCGAAAGAGCTATTTATTTACAAGAGACAAATAAAAATTGTGATTACTAAAGTTTATCAAATTTTCTTTTTTTTAGTGTGTCATTTAAATACATTTGCAAATACATAATTAATAAGTGATTTAGTAAATTATAATAAAATAAGTTTCAATTTTTGAAAATTTTTAGATTTATTGTCAAAAAGGCATCGCAGAGTATCAACATGGGAGTTTTTGTTTTTGTTGTTGGGAGTTGGCGGGAAGTCGAAGAGTGATAGCCATTATGTATTCTTGTCTGTGCATGAGTGAAGGTGATTGTAACAAAGTGATTAAATGTGCATTTTCGATTTCCCTCAAAACGGCTGTTGCAATTGGTATGTAAAGTACCCATCGCTTTACTATCCAGGGTGGGAGTACTTCATCAATTTCATTATCATCTTTGTCATCAAGTTCTTCGGGGGTTGAATGAATTCAGAAATTAAATCTTACAAACACGATTATTCATCTCACTGGACTTTGGCAAAATACACGTAAAATTAGAAGAAGAAAAGTAGAAACATTTAGGTTTAAGAATTTTTATTTCTCTTTAAGAATAACTCTAATTTAATTACAGAGAAATTAAAACTTAACAAAAATAAACTTAAGGTTAGCGTACAGAAAAGATGTTTTCGTTAAAATATTTTTATAAATCAAAAGTGGGTAGTCAAAGATGTTACGGTACAAAATGAACACAACAAACACGGATGTAAAGTTAGACTAGATATGGCATTGAATGTGATCTGCAATTATAAGAATTTATAAGATTTAAATGTTATAATGTGGTTAAAATGAACAGAATCAGTATTGAAGTTTGCAATGAACTATACACTGTCACGCCTATATTCCCCAAGCGTGGGTGGCATAGGTGAGCACCCACTTTTCGCCGACGGTGTTACGAACCATGTAATAGGGGGCGACCCTATTGTCATACTCCGGAACCAAATTTAGACTCTGGACTGATACTAAGAATTTTTCGACAGAAAAACTACATTTGTCCGACCCAAGACATTACCATCCTAGTAGTAATCTTTGTGTCATACGAAAGTTTGTGATGGATATTTGTTACTCTTTAACAAACATACACCCATCCTCACAAACTGAAGTGTTCTTGTTTCATTTTTTTAGTGCTACTGGTACTGAATACATCACTTGGGCTTTTGCTCCAAAACGACTAAAATTATACCGTGTATGTAATAAATGACAGAAAGCTACTTATACTAGTATGGACATAAATTGCCGAGGGATGTATCTTCTGTTTAAATATCTTGCTTAATACTAGTATTTTTCATGACCGACTGCGGATTAAAAGTTACAAAGTTATAAACACTTCTATGGCAACGTCGAGGTTTTGTATTGCCGCTTGTAAATAATAAATCAATCAAAACCAGCACCAGACACATTATCGACAATGGTCGCTTAAAAAGTGATTAATGCTCTAGAAATGACTTCTAAAACATACTAATTGGTGTAAATGGTGTTTTGACATGTGAGAATAAATTTATTTTTACTTACTAATACTGAAAAATGTACACTTGTGTACAAAACGCCAATGGTATTCAAGGTTCACGTATAGCACCTATTACTTTTACCCACAGTACTTTTAGGCCTCAAGTAATAAATCAGTGTGTACTATCCCACTGTGGGGCAAAGGCCTTCTTTTAAAAATCAAGTTGAGAGAGAACAGGTCATACTTCACCACGCGTATTAAGGCACATCGTAGGTTTGTATCCACCCAGAGTGGAACTTGTCAAGCCACCTATAAGGCTCCAATTTGTCTCAAAGAATACCGCATGCAGTGATAACCGGAATCAACAACTTAACGTGCCTCTCGCAACACGAAGATGCTTGATCATAAGAATACTACAAACGTTCAGTCACGTTAGACTGGCCGTATCGAATGCTACTCAACCTTGATAATTGTTAGAAAACCACATCAATTCAAGTGCCTCTCGAGCACTCTTTTACCCTACCAAGTACCTCAAAACAATATAATAATATATTATTAATTTTTGTGTATATAATATATCTAGGTAGTCAAACGGTCGACAAAAGTAAGCTAAATCGCCATATATGAAGCACCACATACATTTAGGGTACCATTTTGATTATGCATGGTGATGGACACATACAAACATATTCGCGTATAGTTACATTTTTAATACCTATTTGAAGTTGAAAAAAATCATAAAATTAATATAACTCATCTTTTGTTCAGATCTTTATATCCATACATTGGGCGGGTCTTGTGTTCATGGGTAAATATTATATAAACCTTACTTTATGTTAGGGTGTTTGTTAATCACGCAAAAAACGGCTGAACGGATTTAGATGAAATTTGGCCCACAGTTTATTACCTGGATTAAAACATAGGACTTTGTATCCCGAAAAAATGTTTGGTTCTGTCTAAAGTCAACGAGGAAGAAGTCGCGGACAGAAACTAGTGCATAATATTTTACACAGTGCAATGTTTGCTGAAGTAGTAAAAATTCGAAGCAAATTTCCACCAACTTTCAAGACATTTGGCGTCGCAAAGTGCGGCAACAACATTACCCGCTCGACATGAACCGAATTGCAGTCCCGCCCTGCTAGTTCTTTCATTTTATTGCTCTTTCTTTTTATTGGGCCGGTTACACTTCTCCATAAACTGATTTGAATATTCCCTCGACGAGGTTTAACAATAGGCAATAAGAACGAAAGAAAAATTAATGCAAATTCTTTAAATATTAAACTTGAGAAAATTTGCTGCTTTGGCGGTCTAGTGGCTAAAAATGCGCGTAACGCTCCGGCAGTCCTGGAATTCTACGTCGTCGAAACATTCCCCGTATTAGACTGGAAGCTTTGCCCGGAGTAACGGCAATAGGTTCGCCCCTATTACATGAGATCTAGCTTTTCTAGCGAAAGGGAACACCTCTACCAGCCCCGCTTAAGGAATATAATAGTGACGTAGTTAAATTTATTTAAAAAAAAAATTGCTTCAAATTTAATTGGAGGTTAAATATTGATTTATATTATAAACGTTAGCGGAAAATAAAGTTTTCCTAGTCTGTTGTGGAAATAAGCTCACCGTCATATTGACATTAAACTTTAGATCTCATCCCAGTATTTGTGCTCGCTTTATTATTTTTCGTCGTCGGAACGAACTGTTATACCCTATAATAATTCGTAGAAATGTTGACCACCAACCCCGATCTGCTATGTCAGCATCTCGGGGTGGTCGGAACACTGAGCGTAGGAGCGCAGGCCAACAATGGGCCAGTCTGTTACGAAACTCCAAACGGGTCGGT
This sequence comes from Phalera bucephala, assembly GCA_905147815.2. Classification (NCBI taxonomy): domain Eukaryota; kingdom Metazoa; phylum Arthropoda; class Insecta; order Lepidoptera; family Notodontidae; genus Phalera; species Phalera bucephala. The sequence continues at coordinate 21,342,098 of LR990612.1, forward strand.
TCAAATCCATTTTATTCTGTTTCTATTTCTAATATACCCTTTCCCAGTTAAATATCTTTTTTTAAAAAAACCCGTTGACGAACTCTCTTATTAATAGGCCGAGGGTAATTAGGCCCTCAGCAAATGTAACAAACTCCGTGTACAATGCTAAAGAGAAACTGCTTCACTCCGCAACCGTAATGAAAACGAATTTACTCTACGTATAGACGTATCATCCGGTTCGTATTTTTTATTTTAATACCATGAATTCATAATATCGCGGGCTTTTAAGAGTTCGCTTTTAATGTTTGGTATGTGTATGTTAGTTTACTTTATAGTACGTACGTGACTCTGGGACATGGGTTCCTCATACTGCTTAATTACAATTTCAACAATGACTAGGATATACGAGTACTGACAACCGACAAATTAAATTTGTGGACTACGGTACTATACTCTTTGGATTACAGTGCTAGTGTCTCGTGTCTGTTCAAATGTTTGGTATCTATCGATATTTTTAGCTATCAGCTAATCCTAATACATTTTCTTTTTCTCGCATATCTCACAAATATGCTTGGGACATTGTTCCTACATATAAAAATTAAATGATACACGCATTTAGATCAAAAATATCTATGTAACTCACAAAAGATTCATATATTATTTGATCGAGAATAAGCTTGTCAAGTTGAGTAAAGTACATATGTTTAATGTAATCATTATGTACGATAGCGATGGGCGATTATTACTTAAAACAACCGAGTCACTCGATTGTTCGTTTCATCATAGCGACACATCAAAATTAGCTTAAAAAATATCTATATTTATATATCATCACACCAGATCCCTTGCAGGGTAGGCAGAGGGTACACAGTTCCAACAGATTCTTTCCTTGTAGACCTCTGTGGCTTCCTCCACTCTCATATTCGTCTCATACACGCTCGCTGATTACGGACTTTTAACTTCCCCTGCAGATATGACACGATCTATTTGGTCATGGAAGATAGTCTAGATCTTCCCCAGTAGCTACATCCTTCCAGTTTCGCAGTGTCTATCTATTTTGTCATTCTTTCCTCCTACAATCTTTCTATATGCCCGACCCATAAAAGCATACGTTTTACCTATTATACGCTTTCTTACCACAGCTAGATCTTAAAAGATTGAGTTCTAGCTGTGGTTCTAGAAATTATCTTAAAAACTTCAATATGCTCATACCATAAATAGTTTACCAAAACTGGTTGCGTACCACAAAACAGTTTAGTAAATAACATTGGTATATAGCTTGTACTCGAACTTCAAGGTCTTAAACAGTATTATTTCTATATTCTGAAGTGTTATGAGCGTAGGTATTGGATGCTTTGTAGACAGGTATGTTTTACTGCAGGGAGTTCTAGTGCTCTCCAATGTTGGAAAGCCCATAGCGCTGAGATGGAAAGCTGTCTAATTAGCAACCCACAAATTATTAAAAATAACAAGGTTTGAAACTGAAAGTTCATTTTACACTCAAAACTGAGTAATAATCACAACAAGTTACAGAAAAAATGTGTATCTAAATACTAGAAATTCAGCGTTAGTTACCTCATTTATATTTGACAGAATCTGAATTGATTCAATTTCAATTCAAGTCGCTATAGCGTAATTATATGTTTACTCTGACTCTTCACGAAACATTATTAGATATTTACTATATACCTGTTAGAACTTTGTACTCTCTGCCTCCCCCGCAAGGGATCTGGCGTGATGATATAGATAGTCTTGTCCGGTGTAGCTATAAAGGCTCCGCGGCCAACAGCGTAGATTATTCACACACACAAACATATAAATAGAAAGATTTTTATTTACCACACGTTTTTTAGAGTTCCTTCAAAAATTGCTTGTAGCATGCTCAACATTTTGATATACACTCCGTTTTTTCTGAAGCGTTTATAAAACACCTGAATTTTTCCCCATTTCACTGTCAAACAAAAATGGCCATCAATCGTTTCGTGTAACGTGAACGGATTGATCAATGATGGGGAGGAAAAACAAAATTAGAGCCGCGGGGAGACAGCTAACAGTATAAGAGAGCTTAGCATGAACATACTGACGTTAGCGTAACGCTGTCGAGTTGATATTCGGTCCTTTTCACTCTACAAATTTAGTAAATAAAGGTGAACTTGATAGCACGATTTCTCGACAACGTTAGTATAACGTGGAATAGTTTCTGCTTAACCCTCGGTGCCCGTTTACGTACATGTGCAGCAGAATGTTATAAAAATAGAGTTTGTAGATGAAACGATCTCGACCATAAGTAGTTTTCCTGGTAGAGTCTGAAAACAATTAAATTGTTAATTATATAGCGCAAGTTTTCCAATTAACGCCTCGGGCTTTATCTGATGTACAATAATTTATAAACCTTTTGAATTTGCTCACGATACGCATCTAGGTATAAGACTTTTGCATACGGGGATTTTTCTGAATAAATGACTCGATATTTTTATGCATCTGCTATGATTCACTCGCGGGTTATTGGCATATTATTATATTTTACCACAGAGAATGCGACGATTTGAATTAAAAATGCGTTACACAGAGCTTATGCCACGCCGCCCACTGGATCGAGAAGTAGAGTTCGAGTCCTGCATGGGACTAATCTTTTTTCGGTCTAAGTGTTTGTTTCTGTATATGAATTTCATGTTTGTGAACAATCAGTTTCTTTGTAGTCTGCACTGGTGGGGAATCACTGTATCTCTTTACTGTGACTGTGGAGACTCAGTGCAGACTATATAGCAAATTGTGGCGGACTGCCCCACTAGAAAATTCAGCAGTGGATTCGAGAGGCTGCACCAGCTGACACCAGAGGCTAAACAATGGATCCTCGACTCTCACATAAAATTTGGTCGTAGGTCGCATTATCAAAAGTTAATCGCTATGATGATGAGGTTTGTATCACGCACGTGCGAAGGCACTCACGATACAGGAATAACTATTTAAAAAAAAAAAACAGAAATTTACCGTAAAGTAAGTAATCTTATTGAGTTGACATTCCGTCCTAACGTACGCTACATGTTTATTAAATAAAGGTGAACGAGGCTCGATATCCTAAGTAAGGTTGTTCGTGGCCCTGATTTACCGAAACCTACAGAACAAAAATCTAAACGGATCCCCAGAAGATCCAATAGGACAAAACACTCTCTGGAGAGAATCTGTTTAGACGGCGGAAGTACGCATTTTATATAAAGGTCTTAGCATGAACAGATTGATGACAGCGTAACCTTATCGAGTTGATATGCTATTCTTATCACACTAAAATCTTACTAAATAAAGATGAACGTGACAGTACGCCTCTTCGACTCCAGACTCGAGCTTGACTCAAACGACTAATTAAGTTATTTCTGAACTAATACAACCATTATCAGTATCGACTATTCACCAATAATATCATCATAAATATTATTCTTTAGTCAAATTTCCACATAATATAGGTAAATTCCCCAAATAGGGGTGACACTCTGAGGATACACACATTTCGCTCACAATTTTTGGTCTGAACGTAATACGGTGCGAGCCTATTACTTTTACATCGGGCATAGTTTTTTTAAAGAAAAACTCCAGTAACAATTTGCCTAAGCTAAGATTCGAAACCAGGACTTCTTGATTCTCAGCTGCACTGTAACCTTCAACCGCGGTAGCCTTGATACTTCAAGGAGTAGTTGATACTTCGCGGCAGTCTTGATAATTGGTTGAAGATGTAATGAAACAAATTAGATTAACTACAATTTCGGCTATCAAAAATGTACACGTCTTTAATCGTTTACTGTTGAGGATGATTTCGTTATAAAATTCCTCTTAAAATTACCAATCGAATTGAAATCAAATTAAAAGGCTATATTAAAGTCACTTTTTTATACAAGCTTACTATATTATAATAGGCGATTATTAAAAAAAACTTGGTAGCAGCTCTGGCTTCGCTTGTTTATCGATAACTAGCTAGTATTAGATATTTTTCCCTGTCTTTTTAATTTTGCATTATCAACTTTGTATTTCATTCTCGGAAAAATGTGGAACCATGCGGTCATTCACATGAACTGCATAATTTATTCATTTAACTTAGACATACCCAAGTCGACTAGTCTACATTGATTTCCCATACCGCATAGCTAATAAAGTAGACAGAAAAAAGAAAACAATACTTTTGTTTCAATAGAATAACCGTAATATTTACTCCTCCTCTGCAGGAATGACATTTCGATATGTTGCTAGATTATTTATGAATCGTCAAGAAAGAAACAAAGACTACTTACTCTCTTAAATATTTTCATAAATAAGTTCTGATTATGCGCAGATATGTTTAAAAAACTTATAATTTAATTGCAATTTTGGCGCAAAATTATCTTTGTTGTAATAAAGTGCTGTCAGTAAATTAAATATGAGTTAACCTTCGCTGTCTATATAAAAGCAGACAGTGGCCAGCTGAATAGGTTATTGGGTCACCATGACCCTAACTTTTCATAAAACACTAAAAGGGGTTAAATTGAATCTTTCTTCTTTTAGGGTCTAATAACAATCATTTTAGTACACAAATCTAGTATATAACTAATAGGTTAGGAGGTAAATACCAAAGATGGATCAAAAGTACAGAACTCCTAAAATAATACCGCCACTACATTTATGTTAATGTATAACAACAAACAGAAACTATACCCTTATCCTAAGCCCTTATCATCACGTTGACTTGACAACTATTTTATTATTTCTCTACAGGGCTCATCACGACCAGAGGGCTTATTAAAGATGAAGATACTGTCACGCCGTTCGCTTCCTTTACAACGTTTCCTTAACGTCAACCTGTTCATGTCATAAGTCACTATTTCGCATACTTCGCATATCTTATGTTACTGCTAGTTATACAAATAACACCTTTTCTTAAAGCTTTATAAATTATATAAATCTATATCGCTACAATTCCTACGCTAAATATTGCGTAAGCAGGAACACGTATCCTTTGAAAATACTATCATATTAAAACATTAAAACAAATGTAACAGTGCTCCAAGTGAATATACAACCTAGATATTGGATTTAGATTGTACGATACTTTTTCTTAAACTTTTCACTGGGAATAATGTGATTTGGAAATATTGCTATAGACAATACACGTTTGTATAATGGGAAGTTGCTTTGCTTTAAATTACACTTTTTCTGTAGATTAACAGGTGAGAGTAATTTAGAAATAGCCGGTGCTGATTATCTGTTAGAATGTTTTAGGAACTAATAAATTTTAATATATCTTTATAATATAAATATCATAATAATCGTTGACGTGTCGACATGGATGCATTTCAAAAAGACTGGCCAAGGATGGCCACTCATAAATCCATTTGAAAGGTTATGCGAGACACCTTTGCCCAGCAGAGGGGCAATATATGAAGGTTAAAAAAAAAACAAGGCTGAAGATGTTGGGTCAAATACCCTAAAATTTGACTACTACACATATATGACTTTGCTCTGTTAATCATAATATTCCTGGTTTAATCACTTGTTCACCAACTTTGTGCCTAACGGGTCATGCGATATGAATCAACTGAGTGTGATATAGTAAGAGACAGCGCTATAACCAGCAAAGAGGCCACTTTAGTAATGACCTACATTATACATCTATCTACATCAGCTCGCCAGATCCCTTGCGGGTTGGCAGAGAGTACAGATTCCCAACAGGACCTCTTTGGATTTCTCCACTTTCATAATTCGACTCATACGCGCCCGCGCATAAATTGAGACTTGACTTGCGCTTCAGATAAGTCACGTCATAGGTCTTCCTCGGTACTTACATCCTTTCACTTTCGCATTGTACATCTGTTTTGTCATTCTTTCTTCCGACATTTTTTCTGTATGCCCGAACCAACAATCTTTACACGGATATTCTATATAGTATATCTTTCATACCTACTCGCTTTCTTACTACGCTATTGCGAATACGGTCGGTTGGCTTGACTCAGGACATCTTCCGCCAGCCCAATAGCCCGGGGCTTTAGAATACGGGCTAACTCGCGTCCCCCGCCGTAATATCTGGCGGGGGACCCCCCCTGCATCAACATCCAGCAGGGGGAACTTCGGGGTTGCGGACGCAAGGGGCGGGGGCCCTGAGCGTCCTTCACGAGCAAGCCCGAGGAGGACGGTGGCGTGGTGTGGCCCACGTCACCGTGAGCACCGCTCCGGTGCGGGAGGGACATGTCATCAAGTCTCCCTCCGATGGCGGACTCTTCGGAGCGAGGCACAAGAGGGGCACCGGTGCGTTCCATACGGAGATCCCGGAGCCCTTCCAAAGTGCTGATGTCGGCCACCCTGGGGTTTTTAGTCGGTAGGAATCCGACACGCCCCGCGAGCTTCCCCCGAGGCTCACGGAAGTCCTATGCAGGATTTTCCCCAGGAAAAAAAAAAAAAAAGGACATCTTCCGCAGAGCTAGCATATAACAGTGTTGGGTCAAGCACTCCATTTGCGTGGCAAGCTGCACCTGTTGGCTTAAGTGCCGGCGCCCAAGTAGCCTTCCCATCGCACCATTCACTCTATTACCTGCATTCACTCTTCTCTCTATATCAGCGGTGTATTTCCCATCCTTACTGAAGGCGCATCCAAAATATACAAACTCATTCACTTGCTCCAGCACATCGTTACCAACCACAATCCTTGCATTCGTTCTGGTTTCTTCCCGTTCAAAAACCATAATTTTGGTTTTCTTCACATTCAAATGTAAGCCATTGTTCATGCAGTCGTCTCTCATAACTGTGACTAGTGTTTGCAGATCAGTGGCTGTTGGCGCTATCAAAACCGCGTCATCTGCATACAATAGGTGGTTTATCACTAGATCACCCATTTTTACCCCTTCAGTCATCGCATTCAGTCTTTGAAGACTTTTATCCAGATACACTATAAACAGTCTAACGGACTACACGCAACCCTGCTTGACGCCGATTTTAACGTCAAACCAAGGTGACATGTTACCACCCACCCGTACGCATGCCTTGCTGTCCACGTAGGTGGACTGGACAGCTCGCAACAGGGTGCCGTTTATACCATACTCTGGCAAAATGTCCCAAAGTCTCTTTCGCACGACTCTATCAAACGCCTTCTCCAAGTCCACAAAACCGCAGAAAACCTTTTGGCCTACTGCCAGATGCTTTTCTACGATGTTGCGGAGGGAGAAAACTTGATCCGAACATCCTCTTCCAGACCTGAAACCTCCCTGTGCCTCACACAACACTCCATCGGACTTCTCGCGCATTCTCCGTTCAATAATTTTACCATACATCTTAGCTGCCAAGCTGATCAAACTGATGGCCCTGTAATTGGCGCAGTCATATTGTGAGCCCTTGCCTTTATACAAGGGTACTATGACTGCGCGGCGCCAATCTGTAGGGACTCTACCGGTCTTCCAGCAAAGATTTGCGAGGACCCAAAAAGCGTCCTCGACTTAAGTTCCACCATATTTAATCATCTCGGCAGATATCATGTCTATTCCCGCAGCTTTACCATTTTTCATACTTCGTATCGCCCATTCAACTTCTTCCACAGTGATGTCCTCTGTGGATTCTGGTGCCGCAAACTCGCCTCTGGGCTCGTCTGTGGCACCAGCATCCGGGTCATTCTCATACATTTCTCCAAAGTATTCACTCCACCGGTTTAGCACAGCTTGTGTGTCTGCAAGAATGTCGCCATCCTTAGATTTTATCTTTTCCATTCTGGAGCCTGACGAATCACCTCGAGCCTTTCTCACCTTGCTCCAAAAGAGTTTGGTGTTATTCTCGAAGTTCTTCGTCAGCCTCTCCTCCTCAATCACACTAGCTCTTTCACGCTTTTCTTTCACTAAAGTTTTGGTGGCATTCCTGCATTGCCGGTATACTTCTTTCTTCATCTCCGTCATACTGTCATTTAGATTCAAAGAAGAGACATAGTCCTGCCACGCTTTCTTCTTACTTTCTACAGAGCTTTTTAACTCTGTGTCCCACCATGCATCCCCTTTTGCTGTGCTATGCTTCTTTGAGCAGCCACATACTTCTTTCGCTGATTCTACCGAACTCTCTCTCAGACAATTCCAGCATTCATCTATGTTTGAGTCCGAAGAACCAGCTGTCAAAAGCTTGTCCCGGACTCTGTCTTCATACGTTCTCCTCACGCTCTCATCTTGCAACCTTTCAACCTTGATTCTTTCAAGGCCTCCGAAGGGAATACGCTCTCGCCAGTGCCTCCACTTCCTGAACAAACCACTAAACCGCGCAATTACGAGATAGTGGTCCGATTCAAGAGTGGGGCCTCTATATGCACGGGTATCTTGAAGTTTACTTCGGAGACGGATATCTACCAGGATCAAATCTATCATGCTTTTCATTTCTTCTCCACGTATACATATGAATATCCTTGTGTTGGAATATTGTATTGGACACAAGGAGACCTCTTTCCAAACACACATCTACAATAAGCTTACCTGCATCATTCACTCTCTTATCACCATAAGGACCCAGAGCAGCGTCGCAAGTTTGCCGCCTGGTTCCCACCCATCCGTTCAGGTCGCCACACAAAATCACCTTTTCATTCGCATCAGCCAGATCCAGAACTTCCCTGACATTATCCCAAAACTTCTCAAGGTCCGGGGGTGTCGACGAGCTTACAGGAGCGTAGCCTCCAACCAAAAACACTCTAGTGACACCCAGTTTCAAGCGGACCCAGAGAAGTCTCGCATCATGCAGGCCATAATCTCTCACTCCAGAGGCCAGGCGACGGGACAACAAGATACCCACCCCCATGCTGGCATGATCGCTCTGTGGCACTCCAGACCACAGAGCCATCATGCCGTCAGGGAGATCACAGGCTTCACTGCCCCTTCGCTTAGTCTCTGTTACACACAGAGCATCCAGGCGTCTCTCTTTCATTACATCAATCACCTCATGCATCTTTTCTTCCATACCACCTCTTACATTCCAGGTGCCTATTCGGCACTCTGCACCTCACGACTCGCCAGTTCGGGCCCGGCGTGATGGGTGGCGGCCCCCATCGCCGCTTCTGCCTATGTTCGTACCGACGGGGGCGGGCCGGTACGCGTCGCCTCGGGGGGACGCCCTAGCCCGCACTGCGGTAATATAATTATAGAAAAAATGTTTTAGACCCAATCGCAAGTAAACGTGCGCGCATGGTATAAAATATTATCAGAATGGAAACACAGCAGCAGGCTTAGCAAGAACAGATTACTGTTAGTGTAACGCTATCGAGTTCATATGCCATCTTTTTATACTACCTACTAATTCGCTAAATGAAGACGAACGTGACAACACGCTTTCTCGACAACGTTCCAATCAATCTCTTCGTGTTAAGTTCTCAGGTATATTTATTACTAGATTCTGCCCGGGACTTCGGCCACGTTGAATTTGACAGGAACCTTACATTTTTCCGGGGTAAAAATATCCTAAGTGTTAATCCAGGTAATAAACTATCTGTGTGCCAAATTTCATCCAAATCCATTTAGTCGTTTCTGTCATCCATACATCTAAACATACAAACTCTCACATTTATAATATTAGTAGGATAATGTACTGTGTCGTAAAACTTTAAAAGGCAGTGTGCCACCCACAAACAGCTCTTTATAAATAAAAATGTTTAAGGTGAATAATTTGTTATAATAAAAGAGTTTCTTTACAAGAAAGCCATCAAGTAGCCAGTGAAAAGACACTTTTACTTTGTAGAGGTTCTGCGTACAATACCAAGCCTTTATAAAACATTTCCTTTTAACCTTTTGAATAATTACTTTTTATAGCTTCGTACAGGTTTCATAGTCTTTATGTATAATTTTATTTTTTCAGCGCATCATAAATCTAGACTACCACGTTAATACAATATAGTACCGAATACAATAAAGTTCCAAAAAATTATTTTAATTCCAAAAATTAGTTTAAGTAGTACTCTCAATACGCTCAGAAACTAGTAAATAATATTACATTCGTCGATCCAAACCACGAAGCGAATACGAAGAGGATATGGCCTAAGCTAGCGAGCCTTTTGATTTCCTAAAAGCCTTGACGTCATCGTGGTGGGCGTGGCTCATTTTGTCATCGCTACTCGCTCCATTCACACGTCTGCTCAAGTTCGCATAGCACTTAAATATTATGTATTTTTACTAAAAATAAAACCCTTAGAATGAAGTGATGTATCAGGACATGCAAAAGTCTACATTCTGGTCACCCAAATTATATCACATTTCACTTGTAAGTATTTTTTTTCGTTATTTATTAGAATACTTCTACAATGAAAATGTTATCTACCGTAATATAATTGAACTAATAAGTAACATTGACATGGACGAACGGTTTAGTTTTTACTAGTCTCCGCCGGATGGCAAACACAAATGTAGGTTGGGCGTAACGTCCCTCTCTCCCGGTGTCACCCCGCGCAGTGCCACGCTTCAATTGTATATGAACATCTTATTACGCAATCTCCTCTTAGTATTTCCTTCGTGATCCAAATTATTTTACTTTCATTTTCTTCTAATTTTGGCTGGTTTTTTGGCAGTACAACATAAGAATATGATTTCCTTTTTCTTTGTTTCTTTGAAATAAACATAGCCTCCCACTAGGATTTATTCCCGCGTTTACAAACATGAATATTTACATACACAAATAGCCAACCAGAAACAAAAAATGGTGGGTCACACAAAGATTTGCTCCGTGCGGGAATCGAACCCGCGACTATTTAACTAAGTGGACGGAGCGGTTTAAGCTGTTAACCACTGCGCCAAATCGCCCGTGGTGCATTTAAATTGAACTTTAAACGAAGGCGACGAATGCGGGAAAAGGAGTAAATAATCTTATGTTTATTTTTACACCGAGGGTAAGGAAAGTTTCAAAATAATACTTATTAAAGAAAACTAGAACACTTTTATGTTCAGTTATAGTTTAGTATTTTTTTTATACCGAAGGGTACTCGACTACGATGACTCGCAGGTGTAAGATGTAAAAAGGATATCAAATACCTGTATAATAATACTACATATAATAATAATATTGTTATTATTTTGATCTAAACTACTTTTGAAGGTGTGTTTTTAAGTGGGTGTAAATTCATAAAATTGAATGAGGGTACATATGTTGGTACATAAATGTGTCAACAAATAACTTAGTATTTACTCAAAAAATAAACACACAGCACAATAACTTGCTATTATGCCAGATGACACATCCTATACGAGTTACCCCCGCCAGTAGTCCACACATGTAGCTAATTCGAACGTTTACTCACATCGTGCGTTCTCACGCTCCGATCTACTTGGCGAACGACTTAAATGTGTAATTCAAAGCCTTACTATAAAAAAAAACTCACTTAGAACCAACTTATTGTTAATAATAAGTTAAAGTGCTAATGAAATTCGGCGGATAAACAGCTGTCCGTGTCTAAACCGTTAGTTCTGAAGCTTTAAACTTTAATAATTTAATCGCTTCTATAAGATTAATAGCTTAACGCGCTACCAGCCTCGAATTAAGACGGTTAATGGTTTGGCACTGAATAAAGCGTAAATAAGTGATTAAGTGTCCTGTCAAGATGCAAATACCTTAAGTTTTATACAATAGCTAGTTGAATGCATGCCAACCAGCCGACAACAAATGTTAATTACATTTACTATTCTGTTTGTTATAACTTGTTAATTACACCTAATATTTGAAATCTCATTAGGTTTCACGAGTTTTACTCAGACGTTTGGAGCGCATGCACAGGGTCATTGGGCTAACACGTAGAGGCCTTTTGCGAAATTATTATTATTGTTATAATAAATTATTATAATTATAATTATTAGGTTCACGAATTCTACCCCGACCTTTAAAAAGCTTGCATGGGAACATGGATCCAACATGTCGAGGCCCTTTGCGAGCAGTTACCATTTTGCAAGTTATCTGCTGAGATCAATTGCTAAAATTGAAGATACATAAACTGCGAACTGACACTAGCAGGTGCCAAGACTATTGCAAAATATGAAAAGTGAACAAGGGCTGCAAGCTGTATCATAATAACGCAAGACACCCCGATTAGATAATTGCTTCACAAATTCAATACTGAAACCAAATTTCCAATCGTAACATTTTTTACCCCTTTTCTAAGCACTTTTATACCCCAATTAAGAATGAAACGTTTTGATTGTGTATGCAATCGTATTGAAGAAAAAGTTTTAGAATTGCATTTAAAGTATCCGTGTTGCTATGAATCAAGAATGAACTTAGTATATTATAGCGAACTAAAGGAGTGAAGTTTGATGGATAAAAACTGGTCTATTTCAAAGGGGACGGATACGGGCGTAATTAGTGAAACCTAACTACCATTGGCCAAGTCATTATTTGCATTTATCTTTAAAAAAAGTAGCCTCACACTAGGAATTATCCCTGTATCGTGGGTGCGTTTACAAACGTGGAAGGCACATACACAAATGCCCAGCCCGCAACAAATATTTGAAGGTCCCACAAAGATTTGTCCTGTGCCGGAATCGAACTCGCGACTACTCGATCCAGTGGGCGGAGTGGCTTAAGCTCTTAACGACCAAACCGTCCATTATCTACTTAAATATTCTCGACTTTCTCCTCGTCTATGATTCGCTCTCGCAGGGAAACTCATAGCATAATACTCTCCATTTAGGTGACTTCACACCATCTTATGAGGCCCATCGTGAGTGACAATGCAATTTGACTGCTAAAAGTAAAAACCGAACTTGAAATGAAATGCAGCCGAATAACAGTAACCACTATAATCGTTGTTCATTATTTGGTTAATGTGCACATTTGGAAACACTATACCACGAAGATATCTTTAGTCTCCTCTTTATTTTATTTTATTAAATAGGTACATAAACAGATTACAGCCAATAATAATAAAAAAACATAAGTATCTTAATTTAGTTCTGGGAAGTAACCCTTAATAATGTACACAAAAAGAAAAACATGCCATCATTAACTTATAATTAATCTAGACTAATATTACACAGAGGAAAGTTTTAACTTTATACAATATAATTGATCTAAGAAAGAATATATTTTAGAAAGAAACCTTAATTCAACTAAACACCTAAAAGTAAAAATATAAATATAAACATGAGAACCAAGACAACCAAGACAAGGAGGGTGAGTTTCAATTAATTGTGCTTTATTTAATTTGAGATTTAACGCTACGCATGAATCTAATGTAAGTTGATCCAAAGATGTCGAGATCGATTTTGCGTTTGGCGGTGACTTCATTGTAAGACCGACACATACGTACAATAGGGTCGTAGTAAGAGGTGTTGTTCCTGTAAACTTGGAACTAAAAAATGTATGTGGGTTGCGTGAGATATAACTCTATCTATCTATCTATCTATAACCTCACGCCAGATCCCTTGCGGGGTAGACAGAGAGTACAGAGTTCCAACAGGTTCTTTCCTTACATACCTCTCTGGCTTCCTCGACTCTCATAGTTCGGCTCATACACGCTCGCCGGTTACGGAGACTCTTGACTTTTCCATCAGATAAGACTCGGTTTATTTGGTCGTGGTAAGATAGTCTAGGTCTTCCCCGGTACCTGCATCCTTCCAATTTCACATTGTATATCTGTTTTGTCATTCTTTCCTCTGGCATTCTTTCTATATGCCCGAACCAACGGAGCATGCCCTTTCTCATCTTTACACCGATACTATCTTATATATCTACTCGCTGTCTTACTATGCTGTTGCTAATGCGGTCGGTCAGCTTCACTCCGCACATCTTCCGCAGAGCTCGCATTTCTACTGCATTTATCCTACTTTCATTCTCCTTCTTACATACCCAGCTCTCGCTACCATATAACAGCGTTGGGACAAGAACTCCGTTATGTATGGCCAGCTGCGCCTTATGGCTTAAGTGCCGGCTCCCGAGTAGCTTTCCCATCGCACCATTCACTCTGTTCCCTGCACTCACTCTTCTCTCTATGTCAGCGGTGTATTTCCCATCCTTACTGAAGGCGCATCCAAGATATACAAACTCATTCACTTGCTCCAGCACATCGTTACCAACCACAATCCTTACATTCGTTCTGGTTTCTTCCCTTTCAAAAACCATAATCTTGGTTTTCTTCACATTCAAGTGTAAGCCATTGATCATGCAGTCGTCTTTTATAACTGTGACTAGTGTTTGCAGATCAGTGGCTGTTGGCGCTATTAAAACCGCGTCATCTGCATAAAGTAGATGGTTTACCACTAAGTCACCCATTTGTACACCCTTATTCATCGCTTTCAGTCTTTGAAGACTTTTGTCCAGATATATTATAAACAGTCTAGCGGACAACACGCAACCCTGCTTGACGCCGATTTTAACGTCAAACCAGGGTGACCTGTTACCACCCACCCGTACGCATGCCTTGCAGTCCACATAAGTGGACTGGACGGCTCGCAACAGAGTGCCATCTATACCATATTCTGGCAAAATGTCTCAAAGTCTCTTTCGCACAACTCTGTCAAATGCCTTCTCCAGATCTACAAAACCGCAGAAAACCTTCCGCCCCACTGCCAAATGCTTCTCTACGATGTTGCGGAGTAAGAAGACTTGATCCGAACATCCTCTTCCAGACCTGAAACCCCCTTGTGCCTCGCACAACATTCCATCGGACTTAGATATAACGAGTATTTATATGGATCAATGGGAGTAAATGAGGGGAATTGATTTCTGAATGCAGGATTTTATGCAAGTATAGGAGATCACTATGCTGTCGCCGAAGTAAGAGACTCGATAGATTAAATTTATTAAGTAAGGAATTATATGACAGCTGTCGAGTGCAAATTCCCTGACGGGAGCATGCCATTTTAAGGCACTTGCGCTGTATTCCTTCAATTCTGTCGTTATAAACTGTGTAAAAGGGAGACCATATAATTGCGGCATATTCGAGGACGCTACGTATTAAACTGCAAAAGAGAGTGATTAAAGTCTGGGGTTGCTTAAAATGTTTCGATGATCTGAAAGTAAAACCCAACAGCTGGTTACCCCGACTCACAAGATAGTCGTAATGATTTCTAAATGTCAGCCTGTCATCGAACCGAACTCCAAGATCCTTCACCACGCACTGCCTGTCGAGTTGAGTACAGCATTGACGGTTGAGTCAATGCTGTAATTATATAGGACGCGATTTTGTTTGCGAGAGAAGGTAATAACATAGCATTTGCTGACATTTAGTGACATCAGGTTACATACACACCAACGGTTTATATTGTCTATGTCTTTTTGTAGTGAAAGGCAATCGTCAGAGGATCTAATAGTTGAGAATACTTTCAGATCATCAGCATAAAGCAGACAGGGGTTAATAAGGGAATAGGTGAGATCATTAATAAAAATGACAAAGAACAGAGGACCCACATGCGATCCCTGGGGCACGCCAGATGTAACAGGGATTGGTGATGACAGGTAACCCTTCAACGCTACCAGCTGACTTCTATTCGATAAATAGGATTTAACCCAGCGAAATAAACTACCGCTAATTCCGAATGCTAAGATTTTCCGACAAAGTAGCTCATGATTGACTCTGTCGAAAGCCTTGCGAAAGTCAGTGTAGACAGAGTCAGCTTGCTCGCCGCGGGCAAATGCCGTGCAGAGGTAATTCTTATATTCCAAAAGATTAGACACGGTAGATTTATTTTTGAGAAATCCATGTTGCTGGGGCGATATTAAGGATTGAACATAAAAATATAGAGGTTTATAAACCAGAAAGTGGAAGGATGCAGGTACCGGGGAAGACCTAGACTATCTTACCACGACCAAATAAACCGAGTCTTATCTGATGGAAAAGTCAAGAGTCTCCGTAACCGGCGAGCGTGTATGAGACGAACAATGAGAGTCGAGGAAGCCAGAGAGGTATGTAAGAAAAGAACCTGTTGGAACTCTGTACTCTCTGCCTATCCCGCAAGGGATCTGGCGTGAGGTTATAGATAGATAGATATAAACCAGTTGTTCAAATAATTTTGCAAGACATGACAATATACTAATGGGCCTATAGTTGTCGCACAAGGACTTGTCACAAGTTTTATACTAGGACTTGTCACAAGGTACAATGTGGGCTAATTTCCAATAGGTTGGGAAAACACCAGTATGTAGGAATTTATTGTAGATTATGGTCAGTGCAGCACTAAGTTCTCTCCCGCAGGCCTTAATTAGCAAGGGCGGGATACCATCAGGCCCCGGACCCTTATTAGGGTCAATGTCCTTTATACATGCCTCTATTTGTTCAGTTGTTATAGAGATACCACACAGGACATCGTTGCAGATGGCAGGAATATGACGATACAGAGATGAGTTTGGTGATGATTCTTCAAACACGGACCCGAAATATGTGGAAAAAAGTTCACAAATTTCCTCGTCAGTAGACACAGTCTGGCTTCCATAACTCATAGTTTGAGGAATCGTGCCAGCGCTTTTGCGACTATTAATAAAGCTCCAAAAGAGCTTTATGTTAGTTTGAATCGCATCTTCTATTGAGGATAGGTATGATTTGTAGCATTCGTCAATCAATCTCTTGCACCTAGACCTGAGCAATGCTAAAGTATCGTAATCCCTAGGATTAGCAAATATTTTGAACTTTTTATGATATTTCGTCTTTTCTTTGATGAATTTGATTAGGGAAGAACTTAACCAGTGCGGAAAGTCCTTATGACGACTTCTAATGAATAGAGTATGAGCAGCAATTATTTCTCGAAATGAAGAATAAAATGTTGACACGTCGTCATCTACGTCTAATGAGGATAACAAGTGACTCCAGTTAAGCCGGCGCAAGTCAGCGCGGATGCTTTCTATATCGCTCTTTCTGTAGTTAAGGCGTGTGTTATTATTGGATTGCAGAACTTTGCCATCGCCTTCTGTTAAAATGTCTACTACAAGTGGAGGATGATATGATTTGTCTATTCGAGTTAATGGTTGAGAACTGTGCACTTGCAGACCATTAAAGGTGGGTAGAATAAGATCAAGATAACGCCCGTTCTCGTTAGGAATAGTGTTGTATTGAGCAAGCGCACAGATGAAAAGAGTCTTAAAGAGTAGTTCAGCTTTAATACCAATTGGATCAGAAGGAGCCATAATATGGGAGTTATGAGAACGCGACCAAGTTATGTTCGGTGTGTTGAAGTCGCCCACGATCAAAAAGCAATCACTGTTGTCGTTATTTAGGATAATTCTATGACAATTTTCGTAAAAGGAAACAAGCAAAGTATGTAAATCGGGTGGAAGATAACAAAGGCAGAGATGAATTGTTCTGCTGGTGGTATTATTATTCTTTGGATATATAGTAATCCAAAGATCCTCGACCTCGCTAGATCATGTTTTTCTATAAGCAATATTTAAACGATTTTTAACAGCTATAAGAACTCCACCACCCTCATTTTTGGTTACACTAGTATCTGAGCGATCTCTGCGGAATACACTATATCTTTCATCAAAACATTCATTATCGAAGACTGAGGCGTTAAGATTAGTCTCCGTGAGACAGATAATATCATAATTGCTATTTAGAATATTAGTGTATAAGTCAGATAACTTACTTCTAATTGTGTTAACGTTCTGATAAAATATCAACATAATATAAAGCAGAAAATACATACCAAATATAATTAACAACATTTGATTTTAAAATTAAAGAAAATGGAAAACAGAAGAAAAAATGGAGTTATAGTTTATTTAATGTTTCAAAATTGTTTATGTGTATGGCCGCCAACGTTTCGTCTTTTCGCGTGTAAATGCGACCAAATTTAACCCATACAAAGTTAAATTTTCTATCCTTGGCAACTTTTCTTGATGCTGCGTATAGTTTCTTGCATTCAGGGGAAAGATGTTCCGATATATAAATTCTTTGTGCATCGCCAATAACTCCAAGATGTGAAGAATTGAAGTAGGTTATTCATTGAGGATTTATTGTACCGAGTGGTGGCAGAGAGTATCTAATCACGGAGAAGAGGCGACAACAATGAGACCAGAATGTTACGGGGACGGCCGGATTTCGGATCCATTTTGGCGACTCTGCGACAGGCCTGAATATCAGAACTCTTTGAGGAAATATTAATCGTTTCGCACAATTTCCTCACAATCAGCATAACGTTTTCGTTTTATTTTTCCGGAACTGCTTGAATTTCAAGATTTCGACTAAGAGAGAGTTTCTCAGAAGCCGCTAGGCGTCTCTCCAGATTGCAGAGATCATTTTGTAATCAATTATTATTTGATTCCAATTTTTTTATGATCTCAGATTTGGCATGGAGTTCACTTTTGATATCGCTTTCCTCAGAAGCGAGGAAATCTGTTGTTTCAGTAAACTCTGTTTTGACTATATCAATTTCCTTAGTAACAAAGGCTTTTATATCTCTACAGATATCCTCTCGGAGCCTATCGGCAAATAATCTCAAGCCTGTATGTAACTCCTGGTCAAGCAGGGATGAAATATTTTCCATTGTTACCGGACATGACGTTGAAGGTTTTGATGCGCTACTGGCAACGGGAACCGATTTATGGATTTCCGATGTTTATGGAATCGTTAGGATCATTATCAGTAGTCCAAGGAACTTGGGAGTCCTTTACTGGGGTATTCAAATTTGGTTTATTACGACGAGTTACATTACTACATCTAGGACAAGATCATGTTTTAAGAAAGTCTGAATGTAGTTTAGAGTACTGGTTCTCCGTTAGGTTCAAGCATTGGTAGTGAAACTGTTGCGTACAGGATTTACAGGTTATGGAACCTGTGGCATGCAAGTGGGTGTTGCAGGCGTAACATTTAAGTTTCAAGCTTTGCATTATGTAAACTATGTCGAAAAATTTGCACCTGGAACGCACCCTTTAATGATGAATTTGTTGTTGATTTATTGCGGCTAGTCTATGGTTATAATTAATTGGCAACCCTTCTGGAATTAAACGTCAGCCAACGTAACATCAAATGTCAACCAATCAGCTGATTTGTTTGTGCGATGCGAAAGTAGAACTTTCGACAAATAGAGTTCTTTGTTTATTTTGTGTGTTGAATTTTCTTCAAATTTGAAAGTTAACGGCCAAAATATTTGTCTCACCAGCAAAGAAGTTTTCGCAGAAATCCGTGAGTTTCAAGTTTAGGATGACGAGATGTTGATGTTTGTGTAAAGTGAGGTTAACTCTTATGAATTATAGCCATTATACTGTTAAAACACCACATTTAACTAGACACTAAATTTTAAAAAATCAGAGAGCAAAGTTTAATGATGATAACTTGTCAAAACCCGGAAGTTGGTATAGAGTCTTTGCAGAGACCATCTATTTAAGCCAAAGCCATTTATCTAAACCTAATAACATTATGTACCACAACATTTGCTTGTCTCATGAATAAACAATTCTCAAGCAATTTCTATATATTATCGAAATCGTTACGTTAAATTTTAAACAATAGAGATGGCACACTAATGTGGTATTCGGTCATTAATCTGCGCAACGTGTCTCATAAATCTTTTCTTTCTAACTTAAGATCAATCTACGTCTGTTTTGCAATAAATAATACATATCACGTCTGGAACTGGAATGTCCATATATTTGTTTTGGCGCCATAAATAAACAGCAATCAAGCTATTGAGCCTATTGACCGTGTATAAAGAGCCTAATAATTACATCTGAGTAACGTCGTCTTTGTATTCACTTAGAAAAGTAGGAAAAAATATCGAAATATTTTCGTCATTACTTTCATATAATATTAGAGAACTTGATAAATAAGTCAAGTAAAATACAGGAAATGTCAGAGATTTCAATTTAATAAAATAAATCCCACTGAAATTGGTGGTGGCAGAGGTGTACTGTGTACACCCACTTCACCGACGATGTTATATCCTTAATAGTACGGGGCGAGCCTCTATACCGGACACAATTCCAGATTCCGGACTGATACTGGTTTTTTTCCTATAGAAAAATTACATTTCTTCCGACCTATAATATTTTTCTCATAGGATGAGTAGTGACAGTTCTAATTGCTAAACAAAATTAATATTTATAAGTATAGAAACGGGTCATGCCTCTTATTGCCATTGAATAAAGTATAATTTCGTTTGGCAATTAGAACTGTCACTACCCAACCTATGCGAAAAATACTATAGGATTCCAACTCTCGTGACGCACATTCTTCGCTAATAGAACAACGAGGCAACCTCAAATGAAGCAGAGCAGATCTTAAGCCCACTGGATATTAATTGTGTAAATTTATGAAATTGATATACATTTACACTACACGGTTCATTTTTACATAGGTTTCTAAGTACGGTCAACGAAATAAGGCGCAGAAGATTCTTAGTTTCACAAATTGCTTGCATAACTAATTTTGTTTTTTATCAAACTTATTATAATATTTAAATATATTTGTATTACGACCAACCAGAATGAATATAACGAAACGGAACGATAAACCAGAACGAATGTAAGGATTGTGATTAGTCACGATATGCTGGAACAAGTGAATGAGTTTGTATATCTTGGATGCGCCTTCAGTAAGGATGGGAAATACACCGCTGACATAGAGAGAAGAGTGAGTGCCCCTGCATAGGGTGAATGGTGCGATGGGACAGCTACTTGGGAGCCGGCACTTAACAGAGTTCTTGTCCCAACGCTGTTATATGGTAGCGAGAGCTAGGTATGTAAGAAGGAGAATGAAAGTAGGATTAATGCGGTAGAAATGCGAGCTATGCAGAAGATGTGCGTTTTAGAAAAAATTGTTTACCACAATTTGTACGATGCACTTAAACACAGTCTTAGCGAGTATCAACATGGTTTCTTAAAGGGAAGGTCAACAACCTCTAATCTTATTCTTTGCAGTGATTTTTTAACATACCATATGTCTCAACGTAGTCAGGTGGATGTCCTCTATACAGATTACAGTAAAGCATTTGATCGAATCGACCATATAATACTACTACGCAAACTGCTGTCCATGGGTATAAGAGGTAATCTGTATAGATGGTTTTCATCTTATGTCGAAAACAGGTGCCAAACCGTCGTCCTCGATGGTTTTTCATCCAGACCAATTACTGTCTCCTCAGGCGTACCGCAGGAATCTCTATTAGCCCCGTTGCTGTTTACGATTTTTGTAAATGACATATCTACCTGCTTTAAAAAATCTAAAATACTCCTGTACGCTGATGACATGAAAATACTCTGCCCCATAAAAAACACTGAGGACACCACCTATCTTCAAGAAGACCTTGACAGGTTTCAACATTATTGTCTTGTTAACAAATTGGACCTCAATGTTGAAAAATGTTATGTCTGTTCATACACACGTAAACATATTCCAATAATCCACAGCTATAACTTAGCTACTACCACGATAGCTCGAGTAAATAATGTCAGAGATCTGGGTGTTACGTTTGATTCTAAACTCCTGTTCGACACTCACATTAATGATATAGTGCAAAAAGCATCTAAGGCACTTGGCTTTATTTTGAGACTCTCATCAGAATTTCAGAGCATTAAAACTTTCATAATTCTATATTGTGCTTTTGTCCGCAGTCATGAATACGCTTCACAAGTTTGGTACCCTAAATATAGTATATATATAAATAGAGTTAAACACATTCAAAAAAAGTTTTTAAGATACTTACAATATCGATCAAAGCTTCACTTAGATAATTAATTTACTCGTTGTAAAAAAAAACACATTCTTCCATTACAAGAGCGAACACGAGTGGCTGATCTAGCATACTTATTTAATATAATTAATAATTCAGTTGACTGTCCTGAATTATTAAATAAAATTAGATTTCGCACATCATCAATTACTCACCTAGAAAGCCGAATTTAGTCCATGTTCCTACGGTTCAGAGTGCTTACAGGCAAAATGCATACATGTCAGGTCAAGCAGATGTTTTAACGCTATGTCTCATGAAGTAGATATTGATCCATTTACTACGAGTGCCACTAAATTGAAAAAGACTCTGTGCAACCATTTTTTCGACTCAGGTCTTTAGAGATTGCTGGTATAACTATAATCCTTGCATTAGTGCGTTCTTGCGTTATTGGAATTCTATTAGTGGAAACTTTTAATTGGCCTTATTCTATGTATTGTTCTGTACTTACTCACTGTATAAGCTGTAAGTTTTCTCAAGTATTAAAATAAAATAAAAATAAATAAGATGTGCGGAGTGAAGCTGACCGACCGCATTAGCAACAGCGTGGTAAGAAAGCGAGTAGGTATGAAAGATAGTATCAGTGTAAAGATGAGAAAGGGCATGCTCCGTTGGTTCAGGCATATAGAAAGAATGCCAGATGAAAGATTGACAAAACAGATACACAATGTGGAAGTGGAAGGATGCAGGTACCGAGGAAGACCTAGACTATCTTACCACGACCAAATAAACCGAGTCTTATCTGAAGGAAAAGTCAAGAGTCTCCGTAACCGGCGAGCGTGTATGAGACAAACTATGAGAGTGGAGGAAGCCAGAGAGGTATGTAAGGAAAGAACCTGTTGGAACTCTGTACTCTTTGCCTACCTCGAAAGGGATCTGGCGTGATGATATAGATATAGATAGATATACATTTGTATTTGTTTGTAACAATGTTTACCAAAGTTAAAATAGAGCGCATTATTGGTTTTTATTTTGTCTCATATTTAATCTGTGTTACTAATTTGTTAAATACACCATTTGTAATTGTGATAGTAAATAGTTCTGTTTTGCCAAGATGTATCAACATATAAAGATTACATTCTAGACCGCAACTATAGTTACTTACGTAAATTATATGTTGACTGTAATCTGTTTTGTTAACCTAATATATTTAAAAAAGGAAAAATGAGACGTCGCTGACTGAGCCACATGACAAATTGATAACAATAATTTATTAACCAATTTCACTAATAGTATATTCCAATCAAACTTTAAAACTTTCTTCACACCGTCACAACTATATTCCCCAAGCGGCGGTGCCAGACGTATACTGAGTACAACCACTTTTCACCGACGATTTTACGTCCCATGTAATAGGGGGCGAGCCTATTGCCATATACCGGGCACAATTCCAGACTCCGAACTCATATTGGCAATTTTTCTTTAGAAAAACTACATCAGTCCAACCTTGGATTTTAACTTAGGTCGTCGTGATCACAAGGCTTTGCCACTAGGCCAACGAGGCAGTCAAAACTTTCTTCACTCAACATAAAAACGCCGATTTCTTGCTAACAGCATTTTTATTTCGATGTCTTTGGAATTACTGTCCCTTTCATAGTACACTTGCCATAAATTGCAATCACAACTTTTTTTAACCATCTGAAAATGGTGATGTTTGTTTCAAAGTTTGATATACTATAAAACTGAGTCACACTCGAGTGGCACAGGTTTTATGTTTCTCGTTTACTGATTTTTAATGTTAAGTATGCGTCATAGCTTTTTTGCAGACTTGGACTCATAGTCAGTAATTAACGTAATTAGTTAGAATCTTTCATGATGGGCACTTTAAGGCTGTAGACATTCTCTAATTTATTAACTAGGTACTAAGATAAACAAACTCACCTTTCCTTTGTTCAGAATATTACTTGCCTCGAAGATAATGAATAGTCTTTATAAAACAAAAAATAAACACCTTCATGCTTATATTCCTTAAGGGGCACCAACCGCCGTGTTACCTATCACTAAGGTTAAGCAACGTTCGACTAGGTCGACCTGAGATGGGGTGCTAGGTCAGACAACCTCCCCGTGGTGCACCCTGGGCGTCGCCAGCAGCCCCCTCGCTTTCCGGAGTGACTGCTGACGGCGGCGAATAGTCTGGCGCGTAATGAGCGTGTCGCGCTGTTCCCTGCACTCTCCGGTTCGGAGAAGGCAGGGTGCAGCTGGCGATGTTGTGGTTGAAAGGAGGGACGGCAAAGTTTCCTCCTCGTCCTGTCGTGCAATTGTCTGCTCTCTGTGGTGTGTACGCTTCAGTTGAAGAGAGAACCGTTGTCGTTATTGTTCCTGGGAGCCACCTAACCGTGGCTTGATGAGCATACCGTAGACCCTTCGGGGAGCGGGGGTTTTGCCTTAACTGGCCGGACTGCGAGGAGACAATCTCTATAAAAAATCCCCTAATTCTGGCACAGCGGTACGTGGTGTTCGGATGCTTGGTGTCAGTGCCCGGTACTCCTGCCGGACACTGATATCAAGAGGCTGGCGGGTTGATCAGCTGCTAGCGGCCCACCCTGGGGTACCTCCCCCCCTCCCCTGGCGTATAAGGGTTATCGGGGCAATCGGGTCCCTGCCTCGACGGACTTGTTATTTACCTAAATACTCGTGGGATTAACTATGAAGTCTCTTAAAAACAAAATTCAAAACTTAGATGATGGTAGAGAGTTAAAAAACGTGGAAGGAGGGAAGCAAGCAGAGGAATTGAAGATAGAAGAAGAAGCGAATAATGATGAACGTAGGGCAGAAACGGCTCCAAAAGAGCCTGAAGAGGCTGTTAGCATTGACCAGATACCAGGTGCTGGCCGACCAGTGGTAGTTCTCGCGCGAGACCGGTGTGGGCGTTTTGCACGCCCTAACACGATCGCTAGGCTCGCGGAAACGGATGGAGGAGACTCGGACACCTCTTTAACATCTTTGGCATCCACGGTAGCGTCGGAGGTTTCCTGTTCAAGAAAACGTCCAAGATCCGAAAGTGTAGAACGACAAAAGCAACCGAAACTCGTAATTGAACAGTCGGACGACGACGAACTGTTTAGTCCGTTTTCACGCCCGCCCGCTAAAAAGAGCCTCACTAAGCCTAAAGAGCTAGCCCGGGAGATGCAAGCGCAACCAAGCCTCGACGCCTGCGTAACTAACAACCTAGATATTATAGAGAAGATTACGGAACAGTCCCGAAATATGAAAGGGTTCGTGCGTGGACGTCCGTGGACTCAGGATAGCTGGATGGATAGGATGCGCAAAATTAAGGCGGCTTTCGACGAGCTGACACGCCGAGCACCTGTATATGCGAACGTGGAGCGATTAGAGCGCGAGAATTCAGAACTCCGCGCACAGCTGACCGGCCTTACAGCCGAGATCCGTAACCTGACTGAGCTTGTTAAGACTCTAAGGAACCAGACGGATCTGCTGACTGGCTCGAGTCTGCCAAAATCGGCAGCTCAACCAGTGCCAGCTCTTCAAACGCCCGTAATGTCCACAGACATGGCAGAGCAGATCGGCACTATAGTGGAAACGAAAGTAGCTGTCCTTAGGATGAAGATATTTTCCAAACGGGCCCTCAGGCTTTCCGCGGGTAACCACAGAGGAGCAGAAATGGAAATGGCCATTCCGTCGGCGGTGGAAACGGCATCGCTGCCAGCGCCCCAAAATAAACAGAGAAAGGCGCGAAAGGCTAAAGCTCTGGCACACCCTCCGGTGCCGAACCTGCCAGCGGTGCCTACCCCTGTACCCATAAACTCAAACCCGGGCCCATCAAAAATTAAGGAAACCTGGGCAACTGTTGCCAAAAGGCCCCAAAAGGCCAAACAAATAAAAGTTGACCAAGCGGTGACTGGAAATCGCTCCTCAGAGCGCACAGGCAAAAGGGACCGAAGGAGGAAACTGCCGATAGTCCCAAAGAAAGCTGCTGTTTCTGTGACGGTCCTCGACAGCACGACTTATGCCGAGGTGATGGCTAAGGCAAGAAGCCAAGTAAATCTGGGAGATATCGGCATCGAGTCCGTCGGCCAGAAAAGGGCTATTACAGGTGGTCTCCTGGAAATCGCTGGGGAGGAGGAGAGGGTGTTCCGCCCTGCTCCTTGCTGGAAAGGGGGCAGGGTTTCATAGCTGTGCAGTGGGGAGGAATGGCCATAATAGGCTGCTACGTCTCTCCCAACAGATGCCTCGCCGACTAAGAGGTGTAGCTGGACGGGTTGGCGAACTGCATCCGCAGATACCAGCCCCGTCCATTGATCGTCCTCGGGGATTTTAATGCCCACGCCAGAACGTGAGGCAACCCTAGGGATGATCCGAAGGGAGGGACGTTGCAAGAGTGGGCGGCTGGGCTGGACCTCCGGCTCGTAAACCGGGGGTCCGTCAGCACTTGCGTGCGATGGCAGGGGGAGTCGGTCGTCGATCTAACGTGGGCAACTCCCTCTGCCATGAGCACGCAGCCAGCGTCGCGGCATGGCCAGAAAACACCGATGAGGTCTGGTCCGATCCAGAAAGGGAGGCGACCTGGTTCAGGGGCACGATGACGGCGATATGCGATGCCGCCATGCCCCGGACCAGCTGCCCCAGGCGAACGGCAGTGTTCTGGTGGTCGCAGCAGATAGCGCAGTTGCGCGAAGTCTGCTTGCGTGCGCGTCGCCAGTACACTAGAGCTCGAAGACGAAGACGAGCCACCGAGGAGGAGAAGGCCGGAGCATACGAGCGCTATCGAGTGGCTACAAAGGCGCTCCAAATCGCTATTGCGAATGCCAGGTCTCGGTCCTGGAGGGAGCTCCTACGAGGACTCGATAGGGATCCATGGGGGCGCCCCTACAGGGTGGTGTTGGGCAAGCTTCGCCCCTGGGTGCCCCCCCTGACGGAGACCCTAGACCCCGGACTGCTGCGTCGGGTCGCGAGGATGGCGGAAGTCCATGAGGATTTCCCCACGTAAAAAGAAAAAAATATCGACCTGAGATGGCTGAGATGGGTGACCGATAGGATTTTTATATTCGAGCGTCTCCGTGCTTCGAAAGGTACATCAAGCTGTCCCGGTTACCACTGAATGTGGTAGTCGCCAACTTGGGGCCTTATAGGGAACTAATAAGTTCCAACAGCAGGTGGCCACAAACCTGCTTCCACCATTCCGCACCGGGTCCGCGTGGTGGAGTATGACCTAACTTCTCACCTCGATTTGTGAAAGAAGGTCTTTGCCTAGTAACGGGACAGTATGGGTTGATATTGTTATATTATCATAGGGGTAGAGGAGTGTAAGTTTCAATGTCCCAATGTAGTAGGAATTATTATTGCCTACTAATATGTATGTATATGTAGATATATAGTATGTATATTTATTGATAGGTATCTGTTATGTAAGTGTATGTATGTAGCTTAGTATGTAGTTTAATTTAATGTAAATTAGTCAATGTTAGTGTACGCTACCAACTACCCCACTTCTCTCTACAGCTCTCCATGAATGTTGGTTATCTGGAAGAGATTGCTTTTAGTAATAAGACCGCCAATTATACATTTTATACTACATTTTATACGTGTAACGTTTATTTTGTCTGTTGTACTGAGTTTATGTTGGTGTACAAAAAATGTACTCTATCTATCTATATAGGAACGAGATTATTGTCATCATACCACATTGCCATAACATCATAGCCACAACAAGGCTTGCATGAGCCTTCGGTAATGATGGGAAATACACCGGCGACAGAGAGATTAGCGCATGTAGGGCGTAGAGTGAATGGTGCGATGGGAAAACTACTTGAGACCCGGTACTTAAGCCAAAAGATGCAGCCGGTCATGCAAAACGGAGTGCTTCTCCCAAGGCTGTTATATGGAAGTGAGAGCTGGGTGTGAAAGAAGGAGTGTGATACATTGTGTGAAACATGAAACACTGCTGCTTAAATTGGAACACTATGGTATCCATGGTAAAGCACTTAATCTTTTAAAATCTTACCTAGAGGACAAACAACAGTGTGTTCAAATAAATTAAACTAAATCTCTAGGTTCTTTAGTTAAAATGGGCGTTCCACAGGGATCGATACTGGGTCCGTTCCACAGGGATCGATACTCGGTCCGTTCCTATTCTTAGTTTACATAAATGATCTACCTGAAGTAATTAAAAATCGACCGAAGATAGTGTTATTTGCTGACGACACCTCTTTGATTTTTAAAGTAGGTAGACATGTTAATAACTTTGACGAAGTAAATGACGCTATTCTTCCACTACATAACTGGTTTACATCCAACAATTTAGTGCTCAATAACAAGAAAACTTAATGTATAAGGTTTTCTTTGCCAAATGTAAAAAGTACTGTACATGACATTATACTGAACAATGAGACACTTGAGTTCATCAATTATACATCTTTTTTAGGAATTACGCTTGACTCCAAGTTACAACGGGGTCCTCATATTGAGAATTTAGGTAAACGGCTTAGCTCCGCTGCCTATGCCGTAAGGAAGACCAGACAACTAATTGATGTGGACACCGCGAGGATAGTCTATTTTAGCTACTTTCATAGTGTCATGTCTTACGGTATATTATTGTGGGGTAGGGCAGCGGACATTGAGTCTGTTTTTACCTTGCTATTAGGGCCATCTATAACTTGAGTAGTCGCGACTCTTTAAGAGAACTGTTCAACGTAGCTAATATCATGACGGTCCCATGTCAATATATTTATGAAAACATTATGTATACTAGAAAAAATTTAGATCTTTTTAATCAGCTAGGTGATAGGCATTGCTATAACACACGACATAGAAATAAATTAGACCAACCGCAGTTTCGTCTGTCAAAAATTCACACATCTTTCATGGGGCACTGTGTTAGATTTTATAACAAAATTCCCATTGACGTCACTAAACTTAGTGAAAATAAGTTCAAAGCTTGTGTAAAACGAACACTTTGTAAGCAAGCTTATTATTCAATAGAAGATTATTTAAAAGATAAAAATGCTTGGATAGATGCTATTCCAGCTCCACTTGAGTCATGACAACCTATTCAACTGTTGTTAGTTAACATTTTCTCTCTTCCTTCTATTAGTTTAACACAATATGTACTTTTTTTTGTAAATGAGAGAACCATGTAGCCATTCTCATAAACAGTATTATTCGCTTTTTTAACTTAGACTCACCTGATGACCAACCTACATTGTTCTCCCATACCCCACAACAGAATGTAGATGAAAAAGTTTGTAATTTCTTATTTTAAAAGAGTAACCGTGGAGTTTCTTGCCCTTCTTCTCCACAGGAATGACATTCCGAAGTGGCGGTAGAGTCTTTGTTACTTTTCTGACGATTCATAAATACTGTAATGGTTTACATGAATAAAAAATATTCTGATTCTGATTCTGAGAATGAAAGCAGGATAAATGCGTCGAAATACGAGCTTTGCGGAAGATGTGCGGAGTCAAGCTGACCGACCGTATTCGCAACAGCGTAGTAAGAAAGCGTGTAGGTATTAATGATAGTATCGGTGTTAAGATGAGAAAGGGTATGCTCCGTTGGTTCAGGCATTTAGAAAGAAAGTCGGAAGAAAGAATGGCAAAAGAGATATACAATGTGAAAGTAAAAGGATATAGGTACTGGAAAAGACCTCCATCTTCTTACCACGACCAAATAGACCGTGCCTTATCTGAAGGGTCAGTCAAGAGCCTCCGTGACCTACGAGTGTGTATGTGACAAACTATGAGAGTGGAGGAAGCCAGAGAGGTATGTAAGGAAAGAACCTGTTGAAAAGCTGCACTCTCTACCGACACCGCAAGGGATCTAGCGTGATGATATAGATGGATCATAGGCACAAATTCTGACTCCGGACCGCAACTGAATGTTTTTCCATAAACAAGCACACTTTGTCCGACCTAGGATTTGAACCCAAGGCCTCGTGATCGCCACTTGCACTATACACTATTAAACCAACAAGGCGGTAAAAAACCTAACTGGTTGTACAATAAAAATATACAGCTATGTCACTTTTTTGTATAACATTTGGACATAAACCTGAATAAATTTAATTTTCGTGTGTTACCTTACTTCTATCAACCTATAAATAATGTATTGTGCCAACACACATACTGCAATTTTAAATACCATTTTATAATATAAGTTGAAACATATCTTCATATTTTATTTATGAGACACGGAGCAAGTAAAAATAACCGCAAAAACTATAAGAAAATTTGTAAAAGATTTCAGATAATTGTTTTTAGTTCACTAGTAAAAAGTATGTTCATATAAATCCAATGAGTAACTAAATAATTATTTATTCTTCGAAATTTACAAACACAAAAAGAGAACTTATTTTAAATAACAAAAACAACTCGTTATGTCAAATCTTAGAAATAAGAAATTCCAACAAGTCAAAATATAACATGCAATAAACTTACGGAAACTATTAGAAAGTTCTAGGAAATCCCCATGGTGCCTTACTGTTGGGAGGCGTGCTCAAGGCTTGTATTCAAGAACTGCCACTAATAAACCCTAATCGACAATTCTATTTGCTTACACGTACATTTCTGTTCACAAAAGATTGATAGAAATTTCAGACATTAAAGGACCGTAATGGATATTGTATTTTAAGGTTATTATTGTGTCTCAGGAATAAAATAAATCCACATTAATTATAATGCAACCAACGAGTTCAATCACTTTGAATTCTTGTAAACAAAATTTAAGTTACTAATGCAGTTATTAAAGAAAATCTCATTTCTAAGACAAGAAAATCTCATTTATGTAGTGAGTATTAGTTCTGGCTGTGCCTCGCGCGCGTTCGGTCGTGTCACTGCGCTGCTCGCCCGCTCGCTATTTTCGTGTTACGTAGTATTCGATTTCGACTTGCTTTGTTGGAAACGCCTGCGCTTGCGTGGAGTGGTGATCTGGTTGGCTCATATACGTGTATACGTACGCATATACGGGCTTGCGACGTTACTTCTCCGCGTCTGGCTCGCGCGTAGCAACAAGGCGAGCCGTTAGGTAGACTCGCCGTTCTGACGGCGGTCGGCCTTCCCGCGTTTTTAGTAACGGTCGTTTTCCGTGACCTACGTGGTTTGTCGCGGCTGTGCTTACGTGTGTTGTGCTTGCGTGTTTACGTGTTTGCATTCGCTGTGCGTATGCTTTTGCGTCCCGTGTAGGTACGGTTCGCGTATCGCCCGGCGTGACCAATCACGTGGGTTGCTAGGCAGCCGCGTCGGCCAACGGCGCGGCCGGCCCTCCCGCGGTCTTTGTTTTCTCAACGGTGAGTTTCATAACTGTTTTCGATATTAGTGTTCTCCGTGCGGCGGTTCTCTTCGCCCCGGAGCAGCTAGGGTTTGGTGCCGCCCGTTCGCCCTTAAGGCGAAGGGGCACACCGCGTCTCCCCGGTAGTGCCACCCCCCCGCCGCTGCCCGGTGGGGGGATCAGGGCAACGTTCACGCCCGGGTCTTAGGGCCCTTTTTTTTTTTTTTAGTTCACTCGCCCTGCCATTTCCCCTCTGGAAATGGCGGAAGACTTCCCTCCGGAGTTCGTCCGGGAGCTCACGAAGTACATCGTCCTACGCTGCCCGGACATAGTCCGGGAATTCAGGGCGACGTACTCGCCCGCCTCGCCCGACGCGTCGCCCGCGCGCGCGTCGGCCCCCGGCCCCGCGCACCCCGCGCCTTCTGCGCGCCCCGCGACTCCGTTCGCCGCGCCGCGAACTGACTTAGTTGCGCCGCCCCAGACCCCCGCCGACCGCCCCGTCTCGCCATGCGGGTCCGAGCCTCTCTCGGACTCGGACATGGAGGTCGAGCGCGCGACCGCGCGACGCGCCGCCCCCGCCCGGTCCCCGTCCCCGTCGCTCTCGTCGGAGGACGACTTCGTTCCCATCGCGAATGGGAAGCGGGCGCGCAAACCGCGCGACTCGCCGCCACCCAAAATCCAGAAGGCCGGAAACGTTTCCGTTTCTCCCGGCCCCTCCGGCTCCCAGCCGTCTCCGTCTCCCGACGCGGCCGCGAGGGCCTCCCCCCTCGCGCGCCCCGCACGTCCGAACATCACTCCCCCGCCGCTTGTCATTCAGGACAAGAGCGCCTGGGAGCGCATCTCCAAGGCGATATATAATCGCCAGATAAACTACACGCACGCGCGTTCCACCGCGCATGGCATAGCCGTCAAGGTGGCGTCTTCGGACGACCACCGACGGCTATCCGCGTTCCTGCGATCCAACAAGATCGCTTATCACACATACACCCTGGAGGAGGAAAGGGAGCTCAGGGTGGTAATCCGCGGTGTCCCGAGGGAGCTGGACACCGCCGTCATCAAGGCCGACCTCCAGTCCCAGGACCTTCCTGTGCGCCAGGTGCACAGGATGGTCAATGGGCGCTCCAAGGAGGCGTACGACATGGTGCTGGTCGTCCTCGACCGCACCGAGTCCGGCCGTAGGGTCTTCGACCTGAAGGCCGTGTGCCATATATCTGGCCTCTCCGTGGAGGCCCCCCACAAACGTGGCACGCCCGGGCAGTGCCACAATTGCCAACTGTACGGGCACTCTGCCCGAAACTGTCACGCGCGCCCTCGATGCGTTAAGTGCATCGGGGACCCAGTGCGCCCGCTCGAAGGAGACGGCGGCCGAGCCCCCCAGCTGCGTCCTCTGCGGCACCAAGGGGCACACCGCGAACTATCGCGGTTGCCCCAAGGCCCCGAAGGGGAAGCGCGGCCGGGCGAGGCGCGGCGGCCGCCGCCGCCCCCGCGCGGTTGCCCCCCCCTCTGCGCCCTCAGCGCAACACCCCCCCGCGCCCTCAGCGCACCCTCGTCCGGTGCCTTCTGCGCCAGCGACCACGGCTCCCCGCGCTCCCGCCGCTCAGGCCGTCCCTCGGCGCCAACGCGTGGGTGAAGCCGCTGCCCTACACCGCGGCCTCCCACCCTGCGTCAGTGGGCCCCGCCCGCCCCCCGAAGCGCGCACCGGCGATCCCGCCGGTGGCGGCTTGTCCCCCTCCGCCCACTAACGTCAGTCAGGACGTCGACCTGATAATGAGCGTCTCGGCGGTTATAAGCCCCGCACTGTTCCCCAGAGTCCGCGAACTCGCCCTTCGTCTCCGCGCCGCCACCAACTTGGCGGACCAGGTTCTCCTGGCCGCGGAATACAGGGATGTCTATGACGTCCTGGCGTCCCTCAAAACCCAACCCCCCCGCACCCAATAATGGATCTACGATCTCCCCGCCTAAAGCCCCACAACCTATCCCTGGCGTTCTTTAACGCCGATGGCCTTCGCTCCCAGCGAGATCAGGTTGCTGATTTCCTCCGAGATCACCAACTTGATATCCTCCTCGTGCAGGAAACCTTCCTGAAGCCCGCACAACGCGATCCTAGGATCGCAAACTACAACCTCGTGCGCAATGACAGAATCGGCTCCCGCGGAGGCGGTACTCTCATTTACTACAGGAGGTCCCTGCACTGCATCCCTCTCGATCCCCCCGCGCTCACCAACATCGAAGCCTCGGTCTGTCGCGTCTCTCTCACGGGGCACCAGCCCATCGTGATCGCCTCCGTTTACCTTTCCCCCACTAAATCCGTTCTCAGGAGTGACTTTGAAGCACTCCTCAATCTGGGAAGCGCCGTCATTCTGGCGGGCGACTTCAACAGCAAACACGTGGCCTGGAACGGTCTCACCACTTCCCCTAACGGTAGGAGCCTTGACGCCCTGGTCGACGTTCTCGACTTTGACGTCATCGCACCCATGCACCCTACCCACTATCCTAACAATCCCAATCACCGACCCGACGTCCTGGACATGGCGCTTCTGAAGGGTGTCACCCTACGGCTGCACTCCTTGGAAGTAGTCCAGGAACTCGACTCTGACCATCGACCTGTAGTCATGAGACTCGGTTCCCCCCCTTCCGCCCCTCAGCGATCCAAAAAGACGGTGGTGGATTGGCATGCGCTAAGCACGGCCTTGGCGGATGCCGACCCTCCCCCCCTGCCTCTCAGCTCGGACTCCATCCCGTCCCCTCAGGACACCGATCAGGCCGTAGATGCCTTCACCGAGCACATCCGATCGGCTGTCAGTCGATCGTCCAAGCAAGTCGAGGCGGAAGATCTCTACCTCAACCGCTTTCGACTGCCGGACGATGTTAGGGATCTCATTCGTTCCAAGAATGCTTCCATCCGAGCGTACGACTCCTACCCCACCGAAGCCAATCGGGCCCGGATGCGCGCTTTACAACGAGAGGTAAAGCGTCGTGTCGCGGAGGTCCGGGAGGAACGGTGGGGTGTCCTCCTAGAGGGCATCGCGCCGTCGCATCTGGCCTACTGGCAGCTGGCACGTAGCCTCAAATCCGACTCCACGACTGACATGCCCCCGCTGTCCCGCCCTTCAGGCGCAGCGCCCCCAGCCTTCGACGACGACGAAAAGGCCGAGCTTCTCGCCGACTCTCTCGAGAGCCAGTGCGCCCCCAGCTCTCAGTCCGTCGACCAGTCCCACGTCGACGCGGTAGACAGGGAAGTCGAGCGCAGGGCATCCCTCCCCCCCGTCGATTCCTTGCCTCCTATCACGCAAACGGAGGTCGAAGATGTGATTATGGGTCTTAAATCTAAAAAAGCCCCCGGCCCTGACGGTATTTCGAATCGCGTTCTGAAATGCCTGCCCGCCCAACTCATCTGCCTCTTGGTGGCCATCTTGAACGCCGCCATGACGAACTGCACCTTCCCCGCTAAGTGGAAGGAGGCGGACGTCATTGGCATTCCCAAGCCCGGCAAACCTCGCAATCTCCCCGCGAGCTACCGCCCTATCAGTCTCCTCAACTCCCTGGCCAAGATATACGAACGCCTCCTTCTGGCGAGGCTCAAGGACTTCGTAACGTCCAGGGGTATCCTTATCGACGAGCAGTTTGGCTTTCGAGCCAAACACTCTTGCGTCCACCAAGTGCACCGCATCACGGAGCACATCCTCTCCGGTCTCAATAGACCCAAACCCATCTACACGGGCGCCCTCTTCCTAGATGTCGCGAAGGCATTCGACAAAGTCTGGCACAACGGCTTGATCTACAAGCTCTACCAATTGGGTGTGCCGGACAGACTCGTGCTCATCTTACGAGACTTCTTGTCGAATCGCGCCTTCCGTTATCGCGTCGAAATGACGCGCTCCACTTCCCACTCCATCAGTGCTGGAGTCCCACAGGGCTCAGTTCTCTCTCCGCTCCTGTTTAGCCTTTACACGAACGTCATTCCTCGTTCGAGTAAGGCGCATCTAGCCCTATTCGCGGATGATACCGCTCTCTACGTCTCGCATAGGAATAAGGGTTTCATTACCAGACACCTTCAGGCATCCGCCAATTCCCTAGGGAATTGGTTCAGGAAGTGGCGTATTGAGGTGAACCCGGACAAGAGCGCTGCGGTGTTCTTCTCCAGGGGTGCCACCCCGCGCCACTCCCTGCGCCGCCCTAGAAGTAATCTCGGCCAAGTGACCATGTTCGACCGACCCATTCCCTGGGTCAAAGAGGTCAAATATCTAGGGGTCACCCTAAACAGTACCATGTCCTTCGGCCCGCACATCAAGCGGGTCCGTCACCAAGCATCATTTGTGCTCGGTCGTCTCCATTCGTTAATCTGCAAGCGGAGTAAAATGTCCCTTAGAAATAAGGTGACACTTTACAAAACTTGCGTTAGACCCATCATGACTTATGCGTGTGTTGTGTTCGGGCATTCGGCCCCCTCTCACATCGATAAACTCCAAGTGGTTCAAAACCGCTTCCTCCGTAAAGCCGTAGGAGCCCCCTGGTTCGTACGGAACGTCGACCTCCACTCCGATCTAGGTCTCGAACCTATTCGCGCCTTTATTAAAAAGGCGTCAACACGTCACTTCGCGAACGCATCTACCCATGCGAATCCGTTAATCGTAGCCACCGCCGACTACGATCTCCCCCCCGACCCCTGCCGCCACCGCCGGCCGCGACATGTTCTCACCGACCCCCCCGATGCTTTGCCATCCCTTCTTTCCGCTCAGAATACGGGCGACGACGACGACGTAGTAGTAAATCCCCTCCCATAGCCGGCGGTTGACCGGTGCACTTAGTAGTGCACCCGTCCCCCTACAGCGACTGTCCCAACCGAGGGCGCCTCTTCGAGGCGCCCTCGAGTATGTCGCCTCTTGCCCTTCTGGCTGGCTAGAGCGTAGTGGTTGCACGCTCGCCTTTTAGTCCGGTGAAGCTGTAAAGGCCTCGCGGCCAACAGCGTACATCATTCACACACACACACGCCTCGCGGCCAACAGCGTACATCATTCACACACACACACACACACGTAGTGAGTATTATTCTGATTCTGTATTCGTATATTATTATATGCTATAAATACTATTACGATAATCTTCTTCTTTGGCTGAAAGGCGTCCACTGTAGGAAAAAACTGCCCCAAAAATTGTCACGACGACTAGTTTTGTGTTGTATGCTTCCACCTTTTACTCACAACCTTTATCAGGTCATCAGTACTGGATTATGATAATAAGTACATAATATGTATTGCAAATTTTCCAATTTTGACGCCCCAATATTTAAAAGGACGTGCGGTGGATGCATGGGATCCTCCACAACCCTTAATAGAGCCGCACTCCGGGAATGCGACTCTCCCGAAAAAAGATGTTCCTAATCGCGTTGAGGGCAAGGAATTCCGTTTCTTTCACCAATAGGAGGATGGTCTAGGGCTAGGACTCACCGATGGCCGAGCCGCGCCCGCTTAAAACACAATAACTCGAACACCCACGAGTAATGGGCGAATTGGGATATAATATCAAAACAAACATAATATTAAAGAGAATCGCACGAGGAAACTATACAAGGTGTAACATAATAAACGCAGAACCTGAAAGCAGTTTGTTCTAAATCGGTAACTGAATTGATTCCAATTATTTTTAATGTAGAATAGGTTTTTTTTTTAAATTTGCTAAATATGCTTTTAACCCTTTATTGCGCTATAAAAAACTAAATTTATTCTTGATTCATAGCAATAAGGAGATATCAAATGCTTTCTGAAAACGTATTTTTCAAAACGCACACATACACGTACAAGTTTCATTGTTAATTAGGGTATAAAAGTGCTTAAAAAAAGGGTGCATCCTTTTAATTTGGAAATTTGGTTATCATTTTGAATTTATGAAAAAATTTTCTAATCGAGGTGTCTGAGGTCTTGCGTTTATTATGTTATAACTTGTATATAAAAAAGTGAGAAAAAACGACAAGAAAAACAACGAGAAGGAACACTGGAAAAGGACGGACAAGATGTTTCAAACAAAAAGAAGCAATGAAAATTAAAAGAAAATAAACTAAACAGGCCAAAGTTCAACCCCAACAAGGTTGGTGTTGAATCACCGAACATGTTTCAATATGTATGCAAATAATTTTAATTAAAGAGAACGTCTATTCATTATACGTTAAACCCCTTACTTCAGCATGAATGAATCTAATGACTTTCTATTCATTGTCAGTCTTCTTTTCCCGAAATCGGCTGACTAAAAATAGAAAACCGACAGTCCAACAAAATCTTTTCAAAAATGGGCTCGCGAAGGTACTTAGTAACCACCCAGTCTATATAACCATTAATTACTTTAAATTACAGCAAATTAAAGTACCTTTTGATTTCTCCGAATCATATCTCTCGGTATCTTAAGTAAAATAACATGGAAGTCTACAAAACACTAAATTACAAACATACACCGTCCATCACTTACATCAAGCCTCACCTATAGACAGACAAAGGTGAATTTGTAAGGAACTCCATCAAAATGCAAAGGTCAATTAGTAACGCCGTGAGATTGCTCAAAAGGCCTTCAACTCAACAAAATGCCTTCCGGGCCGGTCGGCTTCTTTAATATTCGCCGGACGCCAAACAGATTATCCACTTTGTTCCCTAGCTTTAGCATTTTTAATGAGATATTTCCAGTGAAAATTTTCAATGTACAGATTAAGCTCGTTCTCAGAGGTATTAAGACGTCTTTATCAATTTATGTGTGGAAGTGGAAACGAAAATTATTTTTAGACATTTATTTTGGTATAAAAATAAATGTTGTTGTTGTACTAACTTATAGATTATAGTGCGACTATTTAAAAAAGTACTTCAAACTT
Source organism: Phalera bucephala (assembly GCA_905147815.2). Lineage (NCBI taxonomy): Eukaryota > Metazoa > Arthropoda > Insecta > Lepidoptera > Notodontidae > Phalera > Phalera bucephala. The sequence goes on from LR990612.1 coordinate 21,379,766, forward strand.
TATTTGGTATTGAAAACGAATTTAATAGTAAATACAGTTTAGGTCAAAACACCAAAGGTTTTTTTTTAAATATTAATAATGCGATTCTTATTCCCATGGCCTCAAATATCGAAAGCTATTTAATAAATTCTATATCGTTCAATCGTACCCAGTATCAATGCCCACCAGTGAGCTGCTATAAGCTGATGATGATGATGAAATTCTATATTATATGGGAATTATGTGTTTAAATTGTTGTTGTTGTCATAGTATTACGATCTCTATATCGTCACGACGATATCTATATCATCACGCCAGCTCCCTCGCGGGGTAGGCAGAGAGTACAGAGTTCCAACAGGTTCTTTCCTTACATTACTCTCTGTCTTCCTCCACCCTCATAGTTCGTCTCATACACACTCGCCGGTTACGGAGACTCTTGACTTGCCCTTCAGATAAGACATGGTCTATTTAGTCATGGTAAGATAGTCTAGGTCTTCCCCGGTACCTACATTCTTCCACTTTCGCATTGTATATCTGTTTTGTCATTCTTTCTTCTGATATTCTTTCTATATGCCCGAACCAACGGAGCATACCCTTTCTCATCTTTACACCGATACTATCTTTCATACCTACTCGCTTTCTTACTACGCTCTTGCGAATATGGTCGGTCAGCGTGACTCCGCACATCTTCCGCAGAGATCGCATTTAGCCCGAATTTATCCTGCTTTCGTTCTCCTTCTTACATACCCAACTCTCACTGCCATATAACAGCGTTGGGACAAGCACTCCGTTATGCATGGCCAGCTGCGCCTTTTGGCTTAAGTGCCGGCTTCCAAGTAGCTTTCCCATCGCACCATTCACTCTGTTCCCTGCACTCACTCTTCTCTCTATGTCAGCGGTGTATTTTTCATCCTTACTGAATGCGCATCCAAGATATACAAACTCATTCACTTGCTCCAGCACATCGTTACCAACCACAATCCTTGCATTCGTTCTGGTTTCTTCCCGTTTAAAAACCATAATTTTGGTTTTCTTCACATTCAAATGTAAGCCATTGTTCATGCAGTCGTCTCTCATAACTGTGACTAGTGTTTGCAGATCAGTGGCTGTTGGCGCTATCAAAACCACGTCATCTGCATACAATAGATGGTTTACCACTAGATCACCCATTTTTACCCCTTCATTCATCGCATTCAGTCTTTGAAGACTTTTATCCAGACATACAATAAACAGTCTAGCGGATAACACGCAACCCTGCTTGACGCCGATTTTAACGTCAAACCAAGGTGACATGTTACCACCCACCCGTACGGATGCCTTGCTGTCCACATAGGTGGACTGGACATCGAACATCCTCTTCCAGACCTGAAACCTCCCTGTGCCTCGCACAACATTCCATCGGACTTTAGTATTACGATCAAAATTTAATAGTTAATTAGCATTATACAAACAATAAAAATAAATAATGATATTCTATTAATGTCATGAAAACAAATTACACTCAAAAAATGATCTGTCATTGTTAAAACTCTTTTAATTTATTTACTTCCGAAGCCTCCTTAAAATATTTCCTAATCTATGGCTTCAATAAATTTTCAATTTTAATAAATATAAGGAGGAAAATAGACTTATGGACCACTATGAGAGTGGAGGAAGCCAGAGAGGTATGTAAGAAAAATAAACCTATTGGAACTCTGTACACTCTGCCCATCCCGCAAGGAATCTGGCGTGATGATATAGATAGAATAAATATAAATTTTACGGTGCCATCATTACTTCTTTTAAACAGGACCCAAGTAGTTATTTACCTTATAAATTTACTAATATCAAGATTACCTTCGAAAAGTTCATAAATTGGTCATTCACAAGACACCGTTAAACTATTAAATGATGGGCTTGCTAGCTTCTAGTCATATTCTGTATGAAAGCTTCCAATTTGTGTCAAAGAGTAACCGGAATCAACAACTTTGCGTGCCTCTCGCAACAAGAAGGCGCTTGATCATAAGAATACTACAAACGTTCAGTCACATTAGACTGGCCGTATCGAATGCTACTCAACCTTGATAATTGTAAAAACACTACATCAATTCAAGTGCCTCTCGAGCACTTTTTAATCCTCCCAAGTACCTCGAAATAATATAATAATATATTATTAAATTTTGTGTATATAATATATCTAGGGAGTCAAACGGTCGACAAAAGTAAGCTAAATCGCCATATATGAAGCAACACATAAGGTACCATTTTGAATATGCATGGTGATGGACACATACAAATATATTCGCGTAAAGTTATGTTTAGAATATCTATTTGAAGTTGGAAAAAAATCATAAAATTAAAATTAACTCATCTTTTGTTCAGATAACATGGTTCATGGGTAAATATTATATAAATCCTACTATATGTTTGGGTGTTTGTTACTCAATCACGCAAAAACGGCTGAACGGATTACGATGAAATTTGGCACACAGTTTATTACCTGGGTTAAAACATAGGACTTTATATCGCGAAAAAATGTTCGGTTCTGTTTAAAGTCAACGAGGAAAAAGTCGCGGATAGAAAGTAGTGCATAATATTTTACACAGTGCAATGTTTGCTGAAGTAGTAAAAATTTGAAGCAAAACTCCACCAACTTTCGAGACAGTTGGCGTCGCAAAGTGCGGAAACAACATTAACCGCTTGACATGAACCGAATTGCAGTCCCGCCCTGCTAGTTGTCTCATTTTATTGCTCTTTCTTTTGGTTGGGCCGGTTACACTTCCGCATAAACTGATTTAAATATTCCCTCGACGAGGTTTAACAATAGACAAGAAGAAAATAAGAACGAGAGAAAAATGTACGCAGATTCTTTAAATATTAAACTTGAGAAAATTTGCTGCCTCGTCGGTCTAGTGGCTAACAATGCGCGTAGCGCTCCTGCAGTCCTGGAATCCTACGTCGTCGAAAAATTTCCTGTATTAGTCCGGAGGCTTCGCCCGGAGTAACAGCAATAGGTTCGCCCCCTATTACATGAGATCTAGCATTGCTAGCGAAAGGGTACACCTCTGCCACCCCCGCTTGAGGAATATAATTGTGACGTAGTTATATTTATTTTTAAGAAGTTTTGCTTCAAATTTAATAGGAGGTTAAATATTGATTTATATTATAAACGTTAGCGGAACATAAAGTTTCCTTAGTATGTTGTGGATATAAGTTCACCGTCATATTGACATTAAACTTTAGATCTCGTCCCAGTATTTGTGCTCGCTTTATTATTTCTTCGTCGTCGGAACGAAACGTAGGCCAAGGGTAATTAGGCCCTCAGCAAATATAACAAACTCCGTGTACAATGCTAAAGAGAAACTGTTTCACTCCGCAACCGTAATGGAAACGAATTTACTGTACGTATAGATGTATCATCCGGTTCATCTTTTTTATTTTAAAATCATGAATTCATAATAACGGGGGATTTAAAGAGTTCGCTTTTAATGCTTTTAATGTTTTGTATATGTATGTTAGTTTACTTTATATTACGTACTTGACTCTGGCACTGGGTTCCTCATAATGCTAAATTACAATATCAACAATGACTAGGATATACGAGTACTGACACCCGACAAATTAAATTTGTGGATTGCAGTACTATACTCTTTGGATTACAGTGCTAGTGTCTCGTGTCTGTTCAAATGTTTGGTATCTATCGATATTTTTAGCTATCACCTAATCCTAATACATTTTCTTCTTCTCGCATATTTCACAAATATGCTTGAGACGTTGTTCCTACATATGAAAAATAAATGATACACGCATTTGAATAAAAAATATCTATGTAACTCATAATAGATTCGTATATTATTTGATCAAGAATAAGCTTGTCAAGTTGAATAAGGTACATATGTTTTATGCAATCATTATGTACCATAGCGATGGGAGATTATTACTTAAAACAATCGAGTCACTCGATTGTTCGGTTCATTAGAATGCAATCGAGTGATAATTACAATTCGTATATTGTTACCCGTCGTACGTATGTTGTTACGCAGCGCTTAGACCGCGCGCACGTATCAATCGAGTAATTGACAGACGAATCGATTGCACCATCGATTTTTTTGGTTCAATAGATTTGAAGCGGGTCGCTTGAACTACGTTAGATTTATTTTAATTTATCTATAATTCAATATGAAAGTAAACCTGCATGCCTAAGAGTTTCTCGAAGATGTGTGAAGTTCGCCAACCCGCACTGGGCCAGCGTGGTGGACTATGGCCTAAACCCTTTCAGTTGAGAGGAGGCTCGTGCCCAACATTTATTATTATTATTTATAATTCAATCGATATTTCCAACTTACTTTGCTCAAGGTCACCTAACTGACCTTTACCAACAGAAATTACTGATTAACTTAAAATCATTGCTAACATTCGAAACTTTCCCCCCATATCGAATGAGCCCTGCGTATTGGCAATGCACCGTCAATGTTCATTCGATCGTCGATTGGTATTCGATTGTTTCTTTTTAAAAGGAATGATTCGTTCACTTTATGTAACTACAATTGTCGATCTATTCAATAGTTTTTTTCATAATAATCGCCCATCGCTAAGTACCAGTTCTATACTTATCCAATCACTCTCGCATAACAGTCTCTCCTAAATTTAATATCGCTGACAATAATGTGATAACATGCTTTTTTATTATTCTTTACTTATTGCGTAGAACATAAGAGCCTTTGTTGTACTTGCTTGTGGAAATAATAATTAACTTTTATTATAATCGTATTAATTCAGTTTCGAAACTTGAAATATTATACGCTACGGTTTTTATTATTATACAGTACGCTATTAATTTAGCTGATTTACTGTAATATTTTTTAATAACTTACGATTTTGGATGCGTTTTGTTTTGACAGTTGTTACGGATCACAAGTTTTCGAGTACTCGCTCATAAAAGCCCCAACCTCAACTACGCTATCTCTAGTTGGGTTTAAATTATCTCTCGTGCAGATGGTAATGCACAAAGGGCAAATAAGTAGGTTTAACACTGTTTGCGAAGGCACACCGGAATCCCATGCCGTTAAACTTGGATGTATCACACACACTCTCACACAAGTTCTGTCAGCACCTTCCCACCTGAGTGCGGACATCTTCAATAAAGATATAACAATATGTTGTTTCTACAACCCTATAAAAAGCAAATTTTAATCATACAAGGTGTAACATAGTTAACGCAACACCTGAAAGTAGTTTCTTCTAATTAGTGGTATATGGTGCTGAAGCCTTTTCGGGAACCGGCATATTCAAGAGGCTGGAAGTCACCTAGTCTGCGCGCGGGGTGATTCGTGATGACTCTCGAAAACAGTTTATAGACGTGGCTCAGAAGTGAGATGGGTCTATAATTCTTCAAGAGGGTTTTATTACCTTTTTTGAAAAAAAGAACCACCACACTTCCGCGCCATGGCTGTGGCGTTTTGCCCTCGAGGATGACGATGTTGATTAGATTCTGGAGAGCCCTCAATATCGACTTTCCACTAGCCTTGAGAAGCTCGGCTGTTATACCGTCATCGCCTGGCGCCTTGTTGTTGTTGAGCTGTTTGACAGCTATACTAATCTCGTACAGACTGATGTCCGGGATGTCTTCGGTATAGTGTCGGGTCAAGTGGTTGTACTGATGTGTATAGCTAGCTGGCCGTAGAACTTCTCGACTTCCCTCAAGACATTTCAAATGTATTTCTAAAAAGTATTTCTCAGTACTCACACATACACGTACAAATTTCATTGTTAATTACGGTATTGCGGCGGTTCTTAAAAAAGGGGAAAACATACTTGAAATTTCGAAATTTGGTTTTCGTATTGAATTTGTGAAGCAATTATCTAATCAGTATATCTGTTCTTGCGTTATTTACGAGACGCCTTGTATAAGTCATATTTATTAAGAATCGCATGTAACCGGAGCTGATAACGTGATTGTGATTTATATATAAAATGCCAATGTGCGTGTGTTCGTAATTCTTCTTAGTTAAAGACCGGATGTGAAGGGGCAACGGGCAGCTGCTAGTGTATTATAAACCCCCACTGAGTGTGTTTACCAAATAACTCTAAAGAAAAGAGCTAAATCGGTGAATGTTCACCTGCGGCGAGGGCTTTGTATTTTTTTCGTTTAAAAAACGTAGCCCCACAATAAGAATTATTCATGTGTCGTAGGTGCGTTTATGAACATGAAATTCACACGAACAAATACCCAGATCGAAACAAATACTGAGTTGTTAGATTAACGCGAATATTACACATGAAACAAAACTATTTTTCTGATTATATCGCGACTTATTTTTGATGTTTAAGTTCTCGACGTTGCGTGTGCTTTGCAGCACCCATGGTCACGGGCCCTTACCGGGCCATGGGCTATGTGTGGGGACCATATTTGTGGGTCACACAAAGATTTGTCCTGTGCGAAAGTAGAACTCGCGACTTCTGGATCCAGTGGGCGGAACATTGGACCAAACCTTCCGTCTAGAATGCGTCTGCCCGTCTTTGTGGTTAGAGTAATTGCGTATTACTTCCTTTTGTTAAGAGTCCAAAACTGATTCCATGTTGTATCAAAAACTTAGCAGGTGGTAACAGGGACTACACTGAAATGAATACAGTTACTCCAGTCATAAGAAATATATATAGACAATCCGATCTTCCGATCCGAAGGAAAAAATAAGAGCTACTAGACGCTTGTTGAAGACTCGTTTGCAATTCACCAGCCGCATTCGATTTTAATTTCTGGATAATCGAGATCTTGCTCAATTGAATACTCGATTACTCGTTTAGAAGGACACCCCTCACTGTTTGAGTTTGCAGAGTTTGATTGGGTTTGCATTGCAGCAACCTATTATCACCGAATGAAATAAATTCTCAAGAAGTAAGGTCTTTTTAAAGCGTAAGGTCTTGCGCGAATCGAGTTTAGTGTATATTCAATATTTTTAATAAAATTTATAACAATATTTTGGTGAATATTAAATAATTTACCTCCATTCTACTGTCAGCCAAAGTGGACTGAGCCATTGAAGACTGTTCTGTATATACCCATGAACAATAGCGACACATCAAAATTAGCTTAATAAAATATCTATCTCATCACGCCAGATCCCTTGCGGGGTGGGCAGAGGGTACACAGTTTCAACAGCTTCTTTCCATACAGACCTCTGTGACTTTCTTCACTCTTATAGTTCATCTCATACACGCTCGCTGGTTATGGACTTTTAACTTTCCCTTTAGATAAGTCACGATTTATTTGGTCATGGTAAGATAGCCTAGGTCTTCCTCGGTACCTACATCCGTCCAGTTTTGCATTGTATATCTATTTTGTCATTTTTTCTTCTGATATTCTTTCAATACGCTCCAACCACCAGAGCATACCTTTTACCTATTATACGTTTTCTTACCACAGTTAAATCTAAATAAAAGAGTTCCAGCTGTGTTTCTAGAAATTATTTTAAGAACTTCAATAAGCTTTTACCATACATCAATCAATCAATCAATCAGCCTATCGCAGTCCACTGCTGGACATAGGCCTCTCCTAACACGCGCCATTGCACACGGTCCTCCGCCTTCCGCATCCAGTCTGTCCCAGCGACCTTTTTGAGGTCGTCGGTCCATCTAGCTGGGGGCCGTCCTACCTTACGCTTACCAAGTCGCGGTCTCCACTCTAGGACACGCTTGCTCCATCGGCCGTCGGTCCTTCTGCAGATGTGACCAGCCCATTGCCACTTTAGCTTACTGAGTCTGCGAGCTATGTCGGTAACTTTGGTTCTTTGTCGGATTACCTCGTTACGAATTTTATCCTTCAAAGAGACGCCGAGCATAGCTCGCTCCATAGCCCGCTGTGCGACTTTGAATTTGTGGACTAGTCCCACTGTGAGTGGCCACGTCTCAGCCCCGTAAGTCATAACAGGTAGGACGCATTGGTTATAGGCTTTAGTCTTCAGGCATTGCGGTACAGGCGAAGAGAAAACGTGACGTAGTTTGCCAAATGCTGCCCAACCTAATTGGATCCTGCGGTTGATTTCTTTCTCGAAGATGTTTCTGCCAAATTGGACAACTTGTCCAAGGTAGGCATATTCCCGAACAACTTCGAGCATCGAACCATCGACGTAGATCGGTCCCGGCGTGACATGTTCATTAAACATGATCTTGGTTTTATCCAAGTTCATGCCGAGACCGACACCTCGAGAGGCTCCATTTAGGCTATGCAGCATTTCGCTTAACTTTTCCAGTGACTCTGCCACGATGACTATATCATCGGCAAACCGAAGGTGTGAGATGTATTCGCCGGTGATGTTAATGCCCTGCCCAGTCCAGTCCAGCGTCTTAAAGACGTGTTCGAGTGCATTGGTGAAGAGCTTGGGGGTATTACATCCCCCTGTCTTACCCCTCGACGCAGCTCGATCGGGTTGGTCTTTTGGTCCTGAAGGTGGACGGTCATTGTGGCGGTATCATACAGACATCTAAACATCTCGATATAGCGCCAATCGATGCCACATCGCTGCAGAGCATCCAAAACCGCCCAGGTTTCGATGGAGTCGAAGGCTTTCTCGTAGTCCACGAAAGCCATACACAGCGGCTGATTGTACTCTTCGGTCTTCTGTACAATCTGCCGAACAGTATTGATGTGGTCTACGGTGCTGTAGCCTTTTCGAAACCCGGCTTGTTCCGGTGGCTGGAACTCGTCAAGTCTTCTGGCGAGGCGGTTTGTGAGTACTCTCGAGAACAACTTGTAGACGTGGCTCAGGAGTGAGATGTGTCTGTAGTTCTTCAGCAAGGTTTTGTCACCTTTTTTGAAGAACAGAACCACCGCACTCCCGCTCCATGCTTGAGGTGTTAAGCCCTGGTGGATGACGAAATTAAAGAGACTTGCTAGCTTTTTCAGGATTGGAGTCCCGCCTGCTTTTAGGAGCTCAGTGGTGATTCCGTCATCGCCTGGCGACTTGTTGTTTTTGAGCTGCTCGAGAGCCACTCTGACCTCGTCCTGGTTGACATCAGGGATGTCTTCCGTGTGGTGGCGTGTGAGTGGGGCTCTGTGGTCGTCAGCGCTGGGTCTCGTGGGTTTAGTCATCCGTGATGCGTACAGGTCTTTGTAGAAACTCTCAATTTCCTTGAGTATCTCGAACTTGGAGGTTACGGTTTTGCCACCCGCAGTTTTAAGTTTTGTCAGATGGGATCTACCTAGCTGGCGAGCGAAGACTTTGGTGCCCCTGTTCTGTTCAATCGCAGCCGCGATGGCGCGGGTGTTGGAACATCGGAGGTCACGTCGCACCCGCTTCCAGATCTTCCGGTTGAGGTTCCTCCCATCCGGCGAAGACGCCTGCGTGGATGACATTTCCCGTCTCTGCCTCATAAGTTCAAGAGTCTCGAGCGAGAGTTTAGACTCTCTGTTACCGCTTTTGCCGGGAAACACCCTTCGAGACACCTCCTGTAGCGTTTTGACCACTGTGTCGGTTTTCTCGTCAACATTGCCTTCGGTTTCCAGCAGGTCGAAACGATTTTGAAGCTCCAGTTGAAACTTTTCGGATCCTAAAGCTATTTGAGGCGCAGTAGGCCTGAGAGTAGACCTCATCATGCGACGCCTTTCGGCCCTGAAGTTTATATTTAGAGCGCCTCGGACAAGTCGGTGATCGCTGCCGGTATTAAACCTGTTGTTCACGGAGACGTCTCTAAACATAGACTTCCTGTCAGTCATAATGAAGTCTATCTCGTTCCTCGTCACAGTGTAGGGGCTTCGCCATGTCCACTTTCTATGAGGCTTCTTCTTTAAGAACGAATTCATCAACCTGTTGACCAGGAAACCGACACCGCCCTGAGAGGGCCGATCACCTTCCCGAAAGTAGAACAGGTGGCCTGACTTAAGAGTTATCGTGTCCTCGCCCTGTCTTCGGACTTCGGATAACCCCAATATGTGCCAGTTAATGCGACCTAGTTCTACCTCGAGTTCAGTGAGGTGTTGGTCCAGCCGTAGAGAGCGTCTATTGTACGTAGCCAGTGTCAGGTGTTTTTGGTAGCCTTGTGTCGTAGCCCGGAGATTCTTCGCACCCCCTGCCCCGCTGTTACCGCGACCGCTACCGTGGCAGCGGACAGCGGGACTACCGGGAACTGGGGGCCTTTGGTTTAGGTGCCTTATCATGTTAGGAGGTGTTTGGCCTACTATTATACCACGCTGGCCAGACGGGTTGGTATAGGGTTTATTCCGAATTTTCCTTTTCTGGTCCTTGATCGGACGACGTTACTGCCTTTGGTGGACTCTTACCACCAGCCTAGCAAAAGTAAGGCTACTGGAGCATTCTAAGTTTTTCTTTCGCTTCCAGCCCAGTAAGGAAGTTACCATACATATTTTACCAAAACTGTTGCGTACCATAAAACATTTTAGTAAATAACATTGGTATATAGCTTCTACTCGAACTTCAAGGTCTTAAACAGTATTATTTCTATACTCTAAAGTGTTATGAGCGAAGGTATTGGATGCTTTGTAGAGAGGCATGTTTATACTGCAGGGAGTTCTAATGCTCTCCAATGTGCGAAAGTCTATAGCGCTGAGATGGAAAGTTGTCTAATTAGCAACCAAAAAAATATTAAAATAACGAGGTTCATTTTACACTCAAAACTGAGTAATAATCACAACAAGTCATAGAAGAAATGTGTAACCAAATACTAGAAATTTAGCGTTATCCCATTCATTTTTGACAGATTCTGAATTTCAATTTAGCTCGCGATAGCGTAACTTTATGTTCATTTATTTATTCTTCATGCACTTTTATGTACAAAGGCGGACTTAATGCCTGAAGCATTTTCTGCCAGTCTACCTTAGGGTGATGTAGAAACAAGTGTGGCATGCATATATAAATAAATATACAATGTATACATAAACTAGAACTGTGCGACAACAACGTGAAACAAATAACACTGAGAGGGATTCAACCTTTTGTGTAGATAGTCCTGCAGACTTTTTTTAAAAGTGGGACGATTTACTCTGACGTAACACGAAACTTACACCATTATTATTTACTATTTACCTGTTAAAACTCTGTACTCTCTGCCTACCTCGCAAGGACTCTGGTGTGACGATATAGATAAATTTTACTTTACTTTTCAAAAACGTAGCCCCACACTAGTATTTTTTTACTTCCTCTGTCGTGGTGCGTTTACCAATATGAAATTTCACATAGATTATTATTTCAGATAATTATTATTTACCATACGCTTTTTACAGTTCTTACAAAAATTTCTTACACTGTAGCATGCTCAATATTTTGATAAACACCTGAATTTTTCCTCATTAAACTGTCAAACAAAAATGCCCATCAATCGTTTCGTGTAATGTGAACGGATTGATCAATGATGGGGATGTAAATCAAAATTAAAGCCGCGTTGAGACACCTTCTGATGTCCGCTTGGACAGCTAACAGTATTAGAGAACTTAGCATGAACATACTGACGTTAGCGTAATGCTGTCAAGTTGATATTCCGTCCTTTTCACTCAACAAATTTAGTAAATAAAGGTAACTTGATAGTACAACGTTACGTGGAATGGTTTCTGCTTAACCTTCGGTACTCGTTTACGTACATGTGCAGCAGAATGTTATAAAAACAGAGATTGTAGATGAAACGATCTCGACCATAAGTAGTTTCCCTGATAGGGTCTGAAAACAATTAAATTGTTAATTATGTAGTGCAAGTTTTTCACTTAACGCCTCGGGCACTATCTGATGTACAACAATTTATGAACCCTTTGAATTTGCTCACGATACGCATCGAGGTATCGACTTTTGCATACGAGGATTTTTCTGAATAAATGACTCGATATTTTATATGCATTTGCTATGATTCACTCGCGGGTTATTGGCATGTTATTATATTTTACCACAGATAATGCGACGGTTTGCATTAGAAACGCGTTACACATTATTCGGACGCCATTAGTCATATTCTTACAACTGCAGTCCCAACACCGACGTCCAGTGGTAAAGAGCTTAAACCACGCCGCTCGCTGGATCGAGAAGTAGAGTTCGAGTCCTGCATGGGACAAATCTTTTTTCGGTCTAGGTGTTAGTGTGTGTATGTGAATTTCATGTTTGTGAATAGTCAGTTTCTTTGTAGTCTGCACTGGTAGGGAATCACTGTATCTCTTTACTGTGACTATGGAGACTCAGTGCCGACTATATAGCAAATCGTGGCGGACTGCCCCACTAGGAAATTCAGCAGCGGATTGGAGAGGCTGCACCTGCTGACACCAGAGGCTAAACAATGGATCGGACATAAAATTTTGACTGTAGCTCGCATTATCAAAAGTATATCGCCATGCTATGATGATGATGTTTGTATCACGCACGTGTAAACACAACCACGATACGGCATTATTTCTTTAAAAAATCAACAAAAATTGTCGTAGAGTAAGTAATCTTATTGAGTTGACATTTCATCCCAACACACGCTACATGTTTAGTAAATAAACGAGACACCATGCTCCCTCGATAACCTAAGTCAAGTTGGTCGTGGCCCTGATTTACCGAAACCTACAGAACAAAAATCTAAACGGATCCCTAGAAGATCCGTTAGGACAAAACACTCTCTGGAGAATCAATTCCGGGAATCTGTTTGGACGGCGGAACTACACATTTTATATGAAGGTCTTAGCATGAACAGATTGATGACAGCGTATTCTTATCGAGTTGATATGCTATCCTTATCACACTAGAAACTTACTAAATAAAGATGAACGTGACAGTACGCTTTCTCGACTCCAGACTCGAGCTCGACACAAACAACTAATTAAGTTATTTCTGAACTAATACGAGTACAACCATTATCATTATCGACTATTCAACAATAATATCATCATAAATATTCGTCAAACTTCCACAAAATGTAGGTGTTCCCCAAATAGGGGTGACACTGTGAGGATACCTACATTTCGCTAACGATGTTTGGTCTCAACGTAATACGGTGCGAGCCTATTACTATTTCATCGGGCATATTTTTTTTAAAGAAAAACAATTTGTCTAACCTAGGATTCGAAACACTGGTTTCGACTCTTCTTTTCTTCTTCTTGATTCTCAGCTGCACTATAACTTTTAACACTATAAATTAAAAGTCTATATTAAAGTCACTTTTTTATGCAAGCTTACTATATTATAATAGGCGATTATTAAAAAAACTTGGTAGCAGCTCTGGCTTCGCTTGTTTATCGATAACTAGCTAGTATTAGTTATTGTTCCCTCTCTTATTAATTTTGTATTATTAACTTTTTATTTCATTCTCAGAAAAATGTGGAATCATGCGGCCATTCACGTGAACTGTATAATTTATTCATTTAACTTAGACATACCCAGGTCGATTAGTCTACATTGTTTTTCCATACGCCACAGCTAATAAAGTAGACAAAAAAAAGAAAACGAAACTTTTGTTTTAACAGAATAACTGTGAAGGTTTTGCCTACTGGAATGATATTTCAAAATGTTGCTAGGTTATTTAAGACTACTTGCTCTCTTAAATATTTTCATAAATACATTCTATTTATGAGCAGAGATGTATAAGAAACTTATAATTCGATTTCAATTTTAGGGCAAAATTATCTTTGTTGTAATAAAGTGCTGTCAGTTAATTAAACATGAGTTAACCTTTGCTGTCTATATGAAAACAGACAGTGGCCAGCAAGATAGGTCATTGGGTCATCATGACCCTAACGTTTCATAAAACACTGAAAGGGGTTAAATTAAATCTTTCTTCTTTTAGGGTCTAATAACAATCATCTTGGTACACAGATCTAGTATATAACCAAGCAACGGAGGTAAATACCAAAGATGAATCAAAAATACAGAACTTCTTATATAATACCGCCTCTACATTTATGTTAATGTATAACTTCAAACAGAAACTATACCCTTATCCTAAGCCCTTATCATCACGTTGACTTGACAACCATTTTGTTATTTCTCTACAGGGCTCATCACGATCAGAGGGCTTATTAAAGATGAAGATACTGTCACGCAGTATAGTTTATATCGAGAAGGAGTGCAGAATGCTAATTTTTTTTTTTAATTATGCATAAAAATACATTAATTCAATAAAAACACATTACCCACACTACCATGTATTTGGCACAATACACTTCAAATTGAGAATAGATTAATATTTTTTGTTTTTAATATTATTTGTCAATAGCCTTACTGAATGTCAAACATAACCAGCAAACGATGAAAGAGTTTTTACAAAAAACATCGTTTACAGAGAAGTTTTGTATCATTAATTAAATTATCGAAATATGTACGTCAAGTTCAATGGACAGCATTTTCTTTATGGTTTTTTTTTTAATAAAAAAAATTCTTTATTTTAATCATTTTATGTTTTTTTTTATTTAATTGTCAGATAATTTGTTTGAAAAAAATAGGCAAATTAACAGTGTAGCCTTAGCAAAATCTGTGATTATAAAAGTATAGTCTTTGACAATAGACCCTTAATAATATTCAAGCTTATAATTTAAATTAATTATGGTCAAATTTCGACCAATGGGCGACCACTAGTTGGATTAAATACGCTAAAATTTGCCTATTACACATATATCACTTTGCTCTGTCTATCATATTATTTCTGATTTACTCACTTGTTCACCAATTTTGTGCCCAACGGATCATGCGATATCACCTGAGTGTAATAGTAAGAGACAGCGCTGTAACTAGCAAAGGTGCCACTTTAGTAATTTACCTACATTATATATCTATCTACATCAGCTCGCCAGATCCCTTGCGGGTTAGGCAGAGAGTACAGAGTTCCAACAGGTCCTTTCCTTTCAGACCTCTCTGGCTTCCTCCACTCTCATAGTTCGACTCATACGCGCTCGCCGGTTCCTGAGACTCTTTATTTATTTATTTATAATTCCATTGCTCGCTGCACTTAGAGACTTACCAACACGCACAGGGAGCTAAAATTACATAAAAAGAAATTCCGAATAGTACACACAGTAGAAAATATTTTACGCTTAGGTTAAAAAACTTACACAATAATTTACAAATTGTTGTGATATTGAATAGAATATGTCTAAATTTGGATTTTTAGCAATTAAGGCATTTAGTAATGAGATCGCTGCAGATGTTGGTGCATATTGCGCTGTGTACGTGCGGACCGGCGGAGCCACCAGCAAACGGAGCGCGCGCAGCCGCGCGTACTGCGCAGGAGCGGACAGTGAGCAGCGCGATAGTGCTGCTGGGGTCTCTATCTTACCGTTAAGGAGTAAATAATCAACATTACAGCGCACTTTTGCCTGAGTTCTAATGTGTTTAAGCCTACCATACCTGCAACAAACAGGGATGGATACAAGTACGGATAACATCCGTAAAGGTTTTTGTAAAGAATACGTGCGAACTTCCGTTGAACCCTTTCTTACATTATTTTATATTTTGACTCATGAGGATCCCATATTTTAAAAGAAAAAAGAAAGAAAGAAAAAAGAAATAATTGAATTATACTCCAAAATGCTACGGACCAAAGTGAAGTGCAATAACGTCATAGCTTTAAATATAGCGTTAAATGCGATAAATTTACTTCATTTAACACTAAGTTGTAAAAGATCATTCTACCATCAAATAGAGCGCTATGAAGCTTATAGTGAAAAACTTGACGCAATACTAACAATGCAAAGTTTTCGTTCTTTAGGCTTTACCAGCCAACTTATTTATATGGATGTTTGTGTATATGGATGCATTGCGTGCGCTATCTTATGTATGTACATGTATGTCTTCATACATGGCAGTACTTGGTGAAAGCTAATTTTATCTAGGTGTACACAGTACACCTCTGCCGCCACCGTGTTTAGAAAATATAGGCATGGCGGGGTTTATTTTATTTTATTGAAATTCCTAAGCCTGTATTTTACTTGACTTATTTATCAAGTTATCTCATATTATATGAAAGTAATGACGAAATATATTTCGATATTTTTCCCTACTGCGCTAAGTAAATACAAAGACGACGGTATTCAGATGTAATTATTAGGCTCTTTATACACGGTCAATAGGCTCAATAGCTTGATTGCTGTTTATTTATGGCACCAAAACAAATATATAGACATTCCAGTTCCAGACGTGTTATGTATTATTCATTACAATACAGACGTAGATTGATCTTAAGTAAGAAAGAAAAGATTTGTGAGACGCGTTGCGCAGATTAATGGCCGAAAACCACACTAGTGTGCCATCTGTATTGTTTAAAATTTAATGTAACGATTTCAGTAATATATAGGAATTGCTTGAGAATTGTTTCTTCAAGAGACAAGCAAATGTTGTGGTACATAATGTTATTAGGTTTAGATAAATGGCTTGGGGTTAAATACATGGTCTCTGCAAAGAGGAGACTAAAGATATCTTCGTGGTATAGTATTTCCAAGTGTGCACATGTTACCAAATAATGAAAAACGATTATAGTGGTTAGTGTTATTCGACTGCATTTCATTCCAAGTTCCGTTTTTACGTTTAGCAGTCAAGTTACATTGCCACTCATAAGATGGCGTGAAGTCACCTAATTGGAGAGTATTATGCTAGGAGTTTCCATGGGAGAGAGAATCATAGACGAGGAAAAATTCGAGAATATCTAAGCAAATACGGGCAGTTTGGTCGTTAAGAGCTTAAGCCACACCGCCCACTGGATCAAGTAGTCGCAAGTTCGATTCCGGAACAGGAGAAATCTTTGTGGGACCTTCAAATATTTGTTGCGGTCTGGGAATTTGTGTATGTGCATTCCATGTTTGTAAACGCACCCACGATACAGGAATAATTCCTAGTGTGAGGCTACGTTTCTCTTAAAGATTAATGCAAATATTAACCCGGCCAAGGGTAGTCAGGTATCACTAATTATGGCCGGTATCCGTCCCCTTTGAAATAGACCAGTTTTTATCCATCAAACTTCACTCATATAGAGTTTGTTCTCTTTCCATAATTTACAATAGTCCTGCCACCTGCTAGGGTCAGTTCGCTGTTTATGTTTCTTCAATTTCAGCAATCTTAGCAGATCACTTACTTACATAACGGTAACTTCTCGCAAAGGGGCCTCTACGTGTTGGACCCATGTTCCCATGCCAGCTTTTTAAAGGTTGGGGTAAAATTCGTGAATCTAATAATTATATTAATACAACTATCATTATTCCGATGGTCGTATCAGTCAACGGCCTAATAGCGAAGAGCTTTGATATACACCTCGAGAAGCTCTCGCTTAGCAGTTGGGTAAAGGGCCTGATACAGAAGGCGGTAGTATTGGACACGGCGCGCATCGTGAGAAGACTTCTCTCTTTGGAGCCCTGACCACCGGTAGCTTGGGTCGTAGACCTCGCTGTCAGTGGAGCACATTTTTTATATAATAACTAAACTAAAATATTTGTTTTTTGTATTTTTATATATATTTTATAAGAAATTGTATTTCAATAAATGCATTCATAATAATAATTATTTATTATAACAATAATAATAAGTTCGCAAAGGGCCTCTACGTGTTAGCCTTATGACCCTGTGCAAGCGCTCCAAAGTTCTGAGTAAAACTTGCGAAACTCAATGAGATTTCAAATATTAGTAGTAATTAATAAGTTATAACAAACAGAATCGTAAATGTAATTAACTAAATATGCATTCGTTGGCGGCTTGTGGTACATTCAACTAGCTGTTGTATAAAACTTAAGGTATTTGCATCTTGACAGGACACTTCATCACTTAATTACGCTTTATTCAGTGCCAAAACCTTACCGTCTCAATTCGAGGCGGGTAGCGCGTTAAGCTATTAATCTGATAGAAGCGATTAAATTATTAAAGTTTTCGTCGACTCTAGGCTTCAGAACTAACGGTTTAGACACGGATAGCTGTTGATACCCCCAATTCCATCTCACTTAAAATCAACTTATTGTTTACAATAAGTTGATTTTAAGTGAGATTTTGTATAGTTAGGCTTTGAATTACACATTTAAGTCGTTCGTCAAGTGGATCGGAGCGTGAGGACACACGGTGTGAGTGAACGTTCGAATTAGGTGCATGCGTGGACTACTGGCGGGGGTAACTCGGATAGGATGTGTCATCTGGCATAAATTATA
Organism: Phalera bucephala; assembly: GCA_905147815.2. Lineage (NCBI taxonomy): Eukaryota > Metazoa > Arthropoda > Insecta > Lepidoptera > Notodontidae > Phalera > Phalera bucephala. The sequence continues at coordinate 21,397,815 of LR990612.1, forward strand.
ATAGCAAGTCATTATGTGTGTTTGTATTTTGAGTAAATACTAAGTAATTTCCCAACGGCCATCGGTTTTGCGGCATATGTGACCTGCCCACTGCCACTTCAGCTTGCTAATTCGCTGAGCTATGTCGGTAACCTTGGTTCTCTGACGAATAACTTCGTTCCGGATTCGATCCCTAAGAGAAACTCCGAGCATAGCTCTTTCTATAGCTCGTTGAGCGACCTTGGACTGGTGGTGCCCGATGGCCGTTGGGGCAGACTGGTTCTTGAGTGGAGACCGCGTGTCGGCAAACGTAGTGTAGGGCGCCCTGTAGCTAGGTGGGGCGACGATATTCGTAAGGCAGCGGGCAGGGATTGGAGAAGGAGAGCTGAAGATCGAGCTCAGTGGCGTGCCATGGGAGAGGCCTACGTCCAGCAGTGGACTGACACGGGCTGATGATGACTAAGTAATTTATGTACTAACATATGTACCCTCATTCAATATTATGATTTTAGACCCACTTAATAACACACTCAAAAATAGTTCAGATCAAAAATAATAACAATACTATTGTAGTATGTAGTATTATTAAATCCTCTTTGCATCTCACACATGCGAGTTGTCCGAGTGCCCTTCGGTATAAATAAATAAGTGTTCTAGTTTTCTATAATAAGTATTAATTTTAAAACTTTCCTTAACCTCAAAATAAACATAAGATTACTTACTCCTTTTCCCGCATTCGTTTCCTCAGTTCAAAGTTAAATTTATGTTATTTATGCACCACGGGCTATTTGGCGCAGTGGTTAAGAGCTTAAGCCGCTCCGTCCACTTGGTTGAATAGTCGCGGGTTCGATTCCCGCACGGAGCAAATCTATGTGTGACCCACAATTTTTTGTTTCAGTTTGGGTATTTGTGTATGTAAATGTTCATGTTTGTAAACGCAGACATAAATCCTAGTGTGAGGCTATGTTTATTTTAAAGAAACAAAGAAAAAGAAAATCATATTTTGATGTTGTACTGCGAAAAAACCAGCCAAAATTAGAAGAAAATTAAAGTAAAATAATTTGGATCACGAAGCAAATACTAAGAGGAGATTGCGTAATAAGATGTTCATATACAATTGAAGCGGGGCACTGCGCGGGATGGCACCGGGCGAGAGGGACGTTACGCCCAACCCACATTTGTGTTTGCCATCTGGCGGGGACTGGTAAAAACTAAACCGTTCGTCCATGTCAATGTTACTTATTAGTTCAATTACGTCAGATGACATTTTTAATATAAATAAATTACGAAAAAAAATACTTACAAGTGAAATGTGATATTATTTGCATGACCAGAATGTTGATCCAAGTAATTTGTGCATGTAAAGATACATCACTTCATTATAAGGGTTTTATTTTTAGTAAAAATAGGTAATATTGAATTGCTATGCGAACTTAAGCGGACGTGCGAATGGAGCGAGTAGCGATGACAAACTGAGCCACGCCCACCACGATGACGGCAAGGCTTTTAGGAAATCAAAAGGCTCACTAGCTTAAGCCATATCCTCTTCGTATTAGCTTCGTGGTTTGGATCGACGAATGTAATATTATTTACTAGTTTCTGAGCGTATTGATAGTACTACTAAAACTAAATTTTGGAAATAAAACAATTTTTTGGTACTTTTAGGTACTATATTGTATTAACGTGGTAGTCTAGATTTATTTTGCGCTGAAATAATAAAATTATACACAACGACTATGAAACCTGTACGAAGCTATAGAAAGTAATTTTTCAAAAGGTAAAAAGGAAATGTTTCATAAAGGCTTGGTATTGTACGCAGAACCTTTACAAAGTAAAACTGTCTTTTCACTAGCTACTTGTACTTATAACAAATTATTCACCTTAAACATTTTTATTTATAAAAAGCTGCTTGTGGGAGGCGACCTGCCTTTAAAGTTTTACGACACAGTATGTAGGTACATTATCCTACTAATATTATAAATGTGAGAGTTTGTATGTTTAGATGTATGGATGACAGAAACGACTAAATGGATTTGGACTAAATTTGGCACACAGATAGGTTATTACGTGGATTAACTTATACTTTTTACCCCGGCAAAATTGAAGGTTCCTTTCAAAACCAACGTGGTCGAAGTCGCGGGCAGAAACTAGTAATAAATATACCTGAGAACTTAACACAAAGAGATTGATTGTAACATTGTCGAGAAAGCGTATTGTCACGTTTGTCTTTATTTAGTGAATTAGTAGGTAGTATAAAAAGGATTGCATATGAACTCGAAACTACTTTCATATCTTGCGTTTATTATGTTTCACCTTGTATACGAGTGAAGTTTGATGGATAAAAACTGATCTATTTTAAAGGGGACGGATACCGGCCATAATTATTGATACCTAACTACCCTTGGCCGGGTTATTATTTGCATTTATCTTTATAAAAAAACGTAGTCTCACACTAGGAATTAATTCTGTATCGTGGGTGCGTTTACAAACGTGAAATGCACATACACAAATACTCAGACCGCAACAAATATTTGTAGGTCCCACAAAGATTTGTCCTGTGCCGAAATCGAACTCGCGACTACTAGATCCAGTGGGCGGAGTGGCTTAAGCTCTTAACGATCAAACCGGCCGTTATCTACTTGGATATTCTTGAATTTCTCCTCGTGTATGATTCGCTCTCGCAGGGAAACTCCTAGCATAATACTCTCCATTTAGGTGACTTTACACCATCTTCTGAGGCCCATCATGAGTGACAATGCAACATGACTGCTAAAAGTAAAAACCGAACTTGAAATCAAATGCAATCGAATAACACTAACCACTATAAGCCCAAGCCATTTATCTGAACCTAATAACATTATGCACCACAACATTTGCTTGTTTCTTAAATAAACAATTATTAAGCAATTTCTATATATTACCGAAATCGTTACAATAAATTTTCAACAATAGAGATGGCACACTAGTGTGGTTTTCGGCCATTAATCTGCGCAACGTGTCTCACAAATCTTTTCTTTCTAACTTAAGATCAATCTACGTCTGTTTTGCAATGAATAATACATATCACGTCTGGAACTGGAATTTCCATATATTTGTTTTGGCGCCATAAATAAACAGCAATCAAGCTATTGAGTCTATTGACCGTGTAAAAAGAGCCTAATAATTACATCTGAATAACGTCGTCTTTGTATTCACTTAGAAAAGTAGGAATAAATGTCGAAATATTTTCGTCATTCTTTTTTCAGCCGAAAGACGTCCACTGCAGGACAAAGGCCTCCCCTAAAGACCGCCACAACGACCGGCTTTGTGCTGTACGCATCCAACTTCTACCCGCGACCTTCACCAGGTCATTGGTCTATCTTGTAGGGGCCTACCCACTCCATGTCTTCCGGTACGTGGTCGCCATTCGAGAACCTTTCTGCCCCACCGGCCGTCCGTTCTACGAGCAATGTGCCCCGCCCACTGCCACTTAAGTTTAGCAATTCTGAGTGCTATGTCAGTGACTTTCATCCTCCTGCGGATCACCTCGTGTCTGATTCGATCACGCAGGGTAACTCCGAGCATAGCTCTCTCCATCGCCATTTGGGTGACCTTGAGCCTTTTTATGAGGTCCATCGTAAGCGACCATGTCTCAGTGCCGTAAGTCATCACTGGCAACACACACTGGTCAAAAACTTTTGTCTTGAGACACTGCGGAATTTTGGAGGAGAAGATGTTACGTAGCTTCCCGAACGCCGCCCAACCGAACTGGATTCGACGATTAACCTCTTTCTCGAAGTTGGACCTACCTAATTGGATTCTTTGTCCCAGGTATATATGATCGTCAACAACTTCGAGCGGATAGTCTCCAACCTTTATAGAAGTTGGTACTACATGGAAGTTTGACATGATCTTCATCGTGTCCATGCTCATTTTAAGACCTACTTGTTGAGAGACTCTACTGAGGTCGTCGAGCACGGTACTGAGGTTTTCCAGGGTATCAACCATGAGCACGATATTATCGGCAAATCGAAGGTGAGAGATGTACTCGCCGTTGATGTTGATACCTAGTCCTCTCCAGTCCAGAAGCTTGAACACATCTTCCAGCGCGGCGGAGAACAGTTTCGGCGATATAACGTCTCCCTGTCTCACACCACGCTGCAGTTGAATAGGTTTCGAGCTCTGGTCCTGAAGGCGAACTGACATAGTAGCGTTTTCGTACAAACTCTTCAGCACCTCGATATACCGATAGTCTACTTGGCACCGCTGGATACACTGTAGTACAGCCCAAGTCTCGATCGAATCGAAAGCCTTCTCATAATCCACAAACGCTTAGCATAGTGGCAGGTTGTACTCTTCAGTCTTCTGTATAACCTTTCGCAGCGTATGAATGTGGTCTATGATGCTGAAACCTTTTCGAAAACCGGCTTGTTCGGGAGGCTGGAAGTCATCGAGTCTGCGCGCAAGACGATTCGTGATGACTCTCGAAAACAGTTTATAGACGTGGCTCAAAAGTGAGATGGGTCCATAATTCTTCAAGAGGGTTTTATCACCTTTTTCGAAGAAGAGAACCACCACACTTCCGCGCCATGACTGTGGCGTTTCGCCCTCGAGGATGACGGTGTTGAATAGTTTCTAGAGAGCCCTCAATATCGGCTTTCCACTAGCCTTGAGAAGCTCGGCTTTTATACCGTTATCGCCTGGCGCCTTGTTGTTCTTGCACCTGTTTAAAAGCCATACTAATCTCGTACAGACTGATGCGGACATCAGAGGATCCCGGAGGATGTCTTCGGTATAGTGTCGGGTCAATTAGGCTCTTGGGTCTATGGCCGGATTGCAGTCAGGTGGTTTTACTGATGTGTATAGCTGGCCGTAGAACTTCTCGACTTCCCTCAAGAGTTCCGGTGTAGAGGGTACAATCCTGCCGTCTCCGGTCTTCAGCTTACTCAACCAGCTCTGTCTGATAGACAGATCTCTTGCAAACACTTTAGGGCCTTTGTTACGCTCGATAGTCTCTCTTATTTTGTTAGTATTGTACTCGCGTATATCGCGAGTCAGAGACTTAGAGATCTGCCTATTGAGCCACTGGCATTCGGAAACTTCTTCTGGAGACTGCAAGATCATCCTACGTCTTTCCTCCATAAGCTTGAGCATAACGCCTGATAGCTTTTTGGTTCTTTTTGTACGGTGGGTTTTAAAGAACATGTGCTCGACCGTATGGACAGTTTCCACTACCCTGCTGGTATAATCGTCCACGTTTATGCACTCACCTAGACCTTCAAAACGATTCTGCATTTCGAGCTGAAAGCTATCGGGCTCCTGAATCTGGAAAGGTGCTGGACGGAGTGTAGACTTCATCAGTCTAGACGTTTCAAGCTTGAAATTGATATTCAATGTGCCTCTTACCAGTCGGTGATCAATTCCAGTTTTAACTGCGTAGATCACAGAGACATCATTGAATATGTGCTGCCTTTACTAATTTTCGTCATTACTTTCATAAAATATTAGGGAACTTGATAAATAAGTCAAGTAAAATACAGAAAATGGGTCAGAATTTTCAATTTAATAAAATAAACCCCGCCATGCCTAATTTTTCTGAAAATGGTGGTGGCAGAGGTGTACTGTATACACCCACTTCACCGACGATGTTATATCCTTAATAGTAAGGGGCGAGCCTCTATACCGGACACAATTCCAGATTCCGGACTGATACTGTTTTTTTTTCTATAAAAAATTACATTTCGTCCGAACTCTAATATTTTTCGCATAGGATGAGTAGTGACAGTTCTAATTGCCAAACGAAATTAATATTTATAAGTATAGAAACGAGTCATGCCTCTTATTGCCATTAAATAAAGTATAATTTCGTTCGGCAATTAGAATTGTCACTACCCATCCTATGTGAAAAATACTATAGTATTCCAACTCTCGTGACGCACATTATTCGCTAATAGACCAACGAGGCAATCTTAAGTGAAGCAGAGCAGATCCTAAGCTTACTGGATATTAATTGTGTAAATTACATTTACACTACACGGTACATATTTACACAGGTTTCTAAGTACGGTCAAGGAAATAAGGCGCAGAAGATTCTTAGTTTTACAAATTGTTTGCATAACTAATTTTGTTTTATATCAAACTCGTTATAATATTTCAATATATTTGTATTTGTTTATAACAATGTTTACCAAAGATAAAATGGAGCGTATTATTGGTTTCTATTTTGTCTCATATTTAATCTGCGTTACTAGTTAAATACATGTCATTTGTAACTCTGATAGTAAATAGTACTGTTTTGTCAAGATGTATAAACATATTAAAATTACATTCTAGACCGCAACTACGTATAGTTACTTGTATTTAGTAAATTATATACTGACTGTTCTGTTACAATTTCACTAATAGTATATTCCAATCAAACTTTAAAACTTTCTTCACACCGTCACAACTATATTCCCCAAGCGGCGGTGGCAGAGGTGTACTGAGTACAACCACTTTTCACCGACGATGTTACGTCCCACGTAATGGGAGGCGAGCATATTGCCATATACCGGGCACAATTCCAGACTCCGGGACTCATATTGGAAATTTTTGGTTAGAAAAACTATATTAGTCCAACCTTGGCTTTTAAGTTAGGTCCTCGTGAGCACAAGGCTTTGCCACTAGACCAACAAGGCAGTCAAAACTTTCGTCACTCAACATAAAAACATCGATTTCTTGCTAACAGCATTTCTATTTTGATGTCTTTGGAATTACTGTCGCCATCATAGATTGCAATCACAACTTTTTTTAACCATCTGAAAATGGTGATGGTTTGTTTAAAAAGTATCAAAGTTTGATAGACTATAAACATCACACTCGAGTGGCACAGGTTTTATGTTTCTCGTTTACTGATTTTTAATGTTAAGTATGCGTCATCGCTTTTTTTGCAGACTTGGATTCATAGTCAGTTATTAACGTAATTAGTTAGAATCTTTCATGATGGGCACTTTGAGGCTGTAGACATCCTCTAATTTGTTAACTAGGTACTAAGATAAACAAACTTACCTTTCCTTTGTTCAGAATATTACTTGCCTCGAAGATAATCAATAGCCTTTTTATTACAGAAAATAAACACCTTCTTACTAATATTCCTTAAGGGGGTACCGACCGCGGTGTTACCGATCGCCAAGGTTAAGCGACGTTCGACTAGGTCGACCTGAGATGAGCGACCGATAGGATTTTCATATTCGAGCGTCTCCGTGATTCGGAAGGCACATCAAGCTGTCCCGGTTACCACTGAATGTAGTAGTCGTTAAGCCAACTTGGGGCCTTATAGGCGACTTAATAAGTTCCAACAGCAGGTGGCCACAAACCTGCTTCCACCAATCCGCACTGGGTCCGCGTGGTGGAGTATGACTTAACTTCTCACCTCGATTTGTGAAAGAAGATCATTGCCCAGTAACGGGACAGTATGGGTTGATATTGTTATATTATCATAAGGGTAGAAGGAGTGTAAGTTTCAACGTCCCAATGTAGTAGGAATTTTTATTGCCTATTAATATGTATGTATATGTAGATATATAGTATGTACATTTATTGGTAGGTATCTCTTATGTAAGTGTATTTATGTAGCTTAGCATGTAATTTAATTTAATGTAAATTAGCCAATGATAGTGTACGCCACCAACTGCCCTACTTCTCTCTACAGCTCTCCATGAATGTTGGTTGTCTGGAAGAGATTGCTTTTAGAATTTTACTACCATTATTATACGTGTAAATTTTATTTTGTCTGTTTCACTGTGTTTATGTTAGTGTACAATAAAATGTACTCTATCTATCTATCTAGGAACGAGATTATTGTCATCATACCACATATCCATAACGTCATAGACAAAACAAGGATTCGGTTCGCCTTCGGTAAGGATGGGAAATACACCGGTGACATAGAGAGAAAAGCGAATGTCGGGCGTAAAGGAAATGGTGCGATGGGAAAACTACTTGAGACCCGGCACTTAAGCCAAAAGGTGCAGCCAGCCATGCATAACGAAGTGTTTGTCCCAATGTTATTATATGGCAGTAAGAGCTGGGTATTAAAGAAGGAGAATGAAAGCAGGATAAATGCGGTCGAAATAGGAGCTCTGCGGAGGATATGATGAGTCCAGCTGACTGACCGTATTCGCAACAGCGTAGTAAGAAAGCGTATTAATGATAGTACCGGTGTTAAGATGAGAAAGGGCATGCTCTGATGGTTCAGGCATATAGAAAGAATGTCGGAAGAAAGAATGACAAAACAGATATACAATGCGAAAGTGAAAGGATGTTGGTACTGGGGAAGACCTAGAATATCTTACCATGGCCAAATAGACCGTGTCTTATCTGGAGGGCAAGTCAAAAGGGCAAACCTCCGTGGCTTTATGTTACCCATGAGCGTGTATGTGAGAAATTATGAGAGGGAGGAGGCAAAGTGTTTAAACCTGTTCAAACTCTGTACTCTCTACCGACACCGCAAATGATCTGGCGTGATGATATGGATGGATCCTAGACACAATTCCTGACTCCGGACCGCGACTGATTGTTTTCCATAGACAAGCATGATTTCTTTTTTCTTTGTTTTTTTTTAAACCTATCTCCACATTAAATTTATCCGTGTCGTGGATGCGTTTACAAACATGAAAATTCACATATACAAATACCCAAATCGAAACAAATAATAGTGGGTCACACAAAGATTTGTCCCGTGCGGGAATTGAACCCATGACTATTAGACACAGTAGGTGAAGCGGCTCTTAACTACTGCGCGAAATCGTCCGCTAAATTTGAACCTAAGGCCTCGTGATCGCCACTTGCACTATTCGCCATTAGACCAAGAAGGCGGTAATCAATCTCTAAATATATAATAAATACTTTTTGCATAACATTTGGGCATAGACCTAAATAAATCGAATTCCAGTGTGTTCCCTTACTTCTATCAACCTATAAATAATGTATGGTGCCGACACACGCCCTGAAATTTTAAATACCATTTTTTAATACAAGGTATAACATACCATCACATTTTATTTATGAGACACGTAGCACGTAAAAATAACAGCAAAAACTACAAGAAAATGCTTAAAAGGTATCAGATATTTGTTTATGGTTTATTAATAAAAAATATGTTTATATGAATCAAATGAGTAGCTAGATAATTGTTTATTTTTCGGAATGTACAAACATAAAGAGAGAACTTATTTTAAATAACAAAAACAACTCGTTATATCAAATCTTAGAAATAAGAAATTCCAACAAGTCAAAATATACCATGCAATAAACTCACGGAAACTATTAGAAAGTTCTAGGAAATCCCCATGGTGCCTTACCGTCGGGAGGCGTGCTCAAGGCTTGTATTCAAATGTGCTTACACGTACATTTCTGTTCACAAAAGATTGATAGAAATTTCAGACATTAAAGGACCGTAATGGATATTGTATTTTAAGGTTATTATTGTGTCTCAGGAATAAAATAAATCCACATTAATTATAATGCAACCAACGAGTTCAATCACTTTGAATTCTTGTAAACAAAATTTAAGTTACTAATGCAGTTATTAAAGAAAATCTCATTTCTAAGACACGTTATGTAGTGAGTATTATTCTGATTCTGTATTCGTATATTATTATATGCTATAAATACTATTACGATAATCTTCTTCTTTGGCTGAAAGGCGTCCACTGTAGGAAAAAACCGCCCCAAAAATTGTCACGACGACCAGTTGTGTGTTGTATGCTTCCACCTTTTACTCACAACCTTCATTAGGTCATCAGTAATGGATTATGATAATAAGTACATAATATGTATTGCAAATTTTCCAATTTTGACGCCCCAATATTTAAAAGGACGTGCGGTGGCTGCATGGGATCCTCCACAACCCTTAATAGAGCCGCGCTCCGGGAACGCGAATCTCCCGAAAAAAAATTGTTCCTAATCGCGTTGAGGGCAAGGAATTCCGTTTCCTTCACCAATAGGAGGATGGTCTAGGGCTAGGACTCACCGATGGCCGAGCCACGCCCGCTTAAAACACAATAACTCGAACACCCACGAGTAATGGGCGAATTGGCATATAATATCAAAACAAACATAATATTAAAGAGAATCGTACGAGGAAACTATAAATAAATAAGTGAGAAAAAACGACGAGAAGGAACTCTAGGAAGGGACTGATAAAATGTGTCAAACAAAAAGAAGCAATGAAAATTAAAAGAAAATAAACTAAAAGGCCAACGTTCAACTCCAACAAGGTTGGTGTTGAATCACCGAACATGTATAAATATGTATGCAGATAATTTAAATTAAAGAGAACGTGTATTCAATATACGTTAAACTCCTTGCTTCAGAATGAATGAATCTAATGACTTTCTATTCATTGTAAGTCTTCTTTTCCCGAAATCGGCTGACTAAAAATAGAAAACCGACAGTCCTACAAAATCAATTAAAAAACGGGCTCTCTAAGGTACTTAGTAACCACCCAGTTTATATAACCATTAATTACTTTAAATTTATTTATTTATTTAATTCTTCTTGCACTATTGGTACAAAGGCGGACGATGCATAGCATTAGGGTGATGCATAGAACCAAAAAAAAATGAAGAGGATAATATGTAACATATATATAATCAGTAGAATAAATATTATATCGAACTGGCATATAACGTCTTAATGTATATATATATATATATATATATATATATATATATATATATATATATATATATATATATATATATATATATATATATATATATATATATATATATATATAGAGAGAGAGAGTGATGCTAGAGGGAAGCAAGTTTTTAGGCCGATACAGGTATCGCAACATCCCGGTGACCTTTTGACCGACCGCCGTGATTTGGTAATAGTTCTAGAACTGCCTACAAGAATAGCTTGACACTTAGCCGGGTCTTAGTCACTCCGAACCTGTCAGACCAGTTCTTGATTGCCCCCAAATCCTGGTTTAATTTGCCGACAATATTAGAGATTCGATCGGCACCGTCTTGCGAGTAAAGCTGCAGGTCATCGGCATAAAGATGATATGCACACTGAAGTTCATAGGTTATTAGATCAATAAAAATAGAAAACAGAAGAGGAGAAATTATACCACCCTGGGGAACGCCAGTTTCTAAACAGCGCCAAGTTGATGATAACTCGTCACTCAAAACAGCCTACTGACGCTCCCGAAGATAGGAAGAAAACCAGTCCAGCGACCCTCGTGAGCACATACGATAGGAAAGAATGGACAGTAGGACATCGTGACTGACGGAATTGAAAACATTAGAGAAAACTACTAAGACAACAATAGTAACTTTGGATTCTTCCATGCCTTTACGGATATCATTAGTCACTTTAAGTAGAGCAGAGACGGTACTATGGCCAGGCCTGAAGCCAGATTGAAGAGGACTAATTAGATTGTTAGAGTAGATAAAATGCGACAATTGTTTGTGAACGCAGGCCTCGAGCACTTTTGCAAGAAAAGGAAGAATGGAAATAGGACGAAAATGGCTAGATAGGGACGGGTTAGCGATTTTGGGAAGGGGGCGGACAAAGGCTTTACGCCAGAGAGATGGAAATGTGCCAGACTTTAAGGAAAAGTTTACAAGGTGAGTGATTACAGGGAGAAGAATGTCCAGAACTGTTGTAATCATAAGGCGACATATTTTGTCACATCTCACTGCCTTAGATTTAATGGATAGGATGGTTTTCTTGATTTCACGAGAGTCAACTGGAGAAAAGTAGAAAGGATTGATGATGGGACGTTTGAGACCATCCAAGTAGGCCAAGGTATGACTAATAGTTAGACGATCTACAGGAGGAACAGTAGAGAAATGACAATTAAGATCATCTAAACTTAATGTCTTTGGTAGGTCTACACGTCGTGTTCTGCCAATACCTAGGGTTCCTAGGAACTTGCATATGTCGGCAGGTGACGACGAAGTAATATTGGTTAAAATATGGCGGCGTCACGTATAATCTTATTGCATCTGTTCCTTGCAACTTTAAAAAGAGACCAATTGTCTTCTGTGCGTTCTTTTTTAAACTTCCGAAAAGCACGATTTCTACTCCTCATCGCCATGCGGATACCCCTTGTCATCCAGGTGCATAAATTAAAGCAAATCAGAGTACCTTTTGATTTCTCCAAATCATAGCTTTCGGCATCTTAAGTTAAATTACATGGAAGTCTACAAAACTCCAAACTACAAACAGACACCGTCCATCACTTACTTCAAGACTCACCTATAGACAGACAAAGGTGAATTTGTAAGGAACTCCATCAAAATGCAAAGGTCAATTAGTAAAGCCGTGAGATTGCTTTAATCTCAACAAAAGGCCTTCCGGGCCCGTCGGTTTCTTTAATATTCGCCGGACGCCAAACAGATTATCCACTTTGTTCCCTAGCTTTAGCATTTTTAATGAGATATTTCCAGTAAAAATTTCCAATGTACAGATTAAGTTCGTTCTTCACAGGTATTAAGACGTCTTTATCAATTTACGCGTGGAAGTGGAAAAGAAAATTGTTCTAAGACATTTATTTTAGTATAAAAATAAATGTTGTTGTTGTTTTAACTTATAGTTTATAGTGTGACTATTTGAAAAAATACTTCAAACCTTATTTGGTATTGAAAACGAATTTAATAGTAAATACAGTTTAGGTCCAGAAACCAACGGTTTTATTTTAATATTAATAATGCCATTCTTATTCCAATGGCCTCAAATATCGAAAGCTATTTAATAAATTCTATATCGTTCAATCGTACCCAGTGGCGTGCACTCGCAGAGGCATGTCTACCAGTGAACTGCTACAGGCTGATGATGATGATATTTTATATTATATGGGAAATATATGTTTAAATTGTTATTGTTGTCATAGTATTACGATCAAAGTTTTATAGTTAATTGTCATTATACAAACAATAAAAATAAATAATGATATTGCATTAATGTCATGAAAACAAAATACACTCACAAAAAATGCTCTGTCTTCGTAAAACTCGTTTAATTTATTTGCTTCCGAAGCCTCCTTAAAATATTTCCTAATCTATGGCTTCAATAAATTTTCAATTTTTATAAATATAAGGAGGACAATATGCTTATGGACCACTATGAGTGTGGAGGAGCCAGAGAGGTATGTAAGAAAAAAAAATCTGTTGGAACTCTGTACACTCTGCCCACCTCGCAAGGAATCTGGCGTGATGATATAGATAGAATAAATATAAATTTCATTTTACGGTGCCATCATTACTTCCTTTAAACAGGACCCAAGTAGTTAATTACCTAATAAATTTACTTATATCAAGATTGCCTTCGGAAAGTTCATAAATTGGTCATTAACAAGACATCGTTACACTTTAAATTAAACTATTAAATGATGGGCTTGCTAGCTTCTAGTCATATTCAGTATGAAATTAGAATTCCACAACGAATTTTGCAAGTTGGCGCACCGTGAAATTGTATCTGGCTTGCAGAAGGCGTCAAGCTGACGCAGAAATGGACAGACGTCATAAGTTCTGAATATTCTACAGCTCAAATGTTATTCAGTCATTCTGCTTGCTATGCTGTGAACCAACTACTTTATATTTCAATCTAATTAAGGTGTGTGTGTGAATGATGTACGCTGTTGGCCGCGAGGCCTTTACAGCTTCACCGGACTTAAAGGCGAGCGTGCAACCACTACGCTCTAGCCAGCCAGAAGGGCAAGAGGCGACATACTCGAGGGCGCCCTCGGTTGGGACAGTCGCTGTACGGGGACGGGTGCACTACTAAGTGCACCGGTCAACCGCCGGCTATAGGAGGGGATCTACTACGTCGTCGTTGTCGCCCGTATTCTGAGCGGAAAGAAGGGATGACAAAGCATCGGGGGGGTCGGTGAGAACATGTCGCGGCCGGCGGTGGCGGCAGGGGTCGGGGGGGAGATCGTAGTCGGCGGTGGCTACGATTAACGGATTCGCATGGGTAGATGCGTTCGCGAAGTGACGTTTGACGCATTTTTAATAAAGGCGCGAATAGGTTCGAGACCTAGATCGGAGTGGAGGTCGACGTTCCGTACGAACCAGGGGGCTCCTACGGCTTTACGGAGGAAGCGGTTTTGAACCACTTGGAGTTTATCGATGTGAGAGGGGGCCGAATGCCCGAACACAACACACGCATAAGTCATGATGGGTCGAACGCAAGTTTTGTAAAGTGTCACCTTATTTCTAAGGGACATTTTACTCCGCTTGCAGATTAACAAATGGAGACGACCGAGCACAAAGGATGCTCGGTGACGGACCCGCTTGATGTGCGGGCTTCTCATATAAGATTTATGTATCTATCTATATCATCAAGTGAGCTCCTTTGCGGGGTAGGCGGAAAGTATAGAGTTCCCACAGGTTCTATCCTTAAAGACCTCTCTGGCTTCCTCAACTCTCATAGTTCGTCACATAAACGCTCGCTGGTTACGGAGACTTTTGACTTGCACTTCAGATAAGACACGATCTGTTTGATCATGGTAAGAAAGTCTAGGTCTTCGCCGGTACCTACATCCTTCCACTTTCGCATTGTATATTTGTTTTCTCATTCTTTATTACGACATTCTTTCTATATGCCCGAGCAACAACACAACGGAGCATACCCTTTCTCATCTTTACCCCTATAGTATTTTTCATTTGCAAATGCGGTCTTGCTGACTCCGCACATCTTCCGCAGAGCTCGCATTTCTACCGCATTTATCCTGCTTTCATTCTCCTCCTTTCATACCTAACTCTCACTGACATATAACAGCGTTGGGGCAAGCACTCCGTTATGCATGGCCAGCTGCGCCTTTTGACTTAAGTGTCGGTTCCCAAGTAGCTTTCCCATCGCACCATTCACTTTATTCCCTACATTCACTCTTTTCTCTATATCTGCGATGTATTTTCTATCCTTAATAAATGCGCATGTTTTTTAAAAAACAATCATTTTGGTTTTCATCGTATTCAAAATAAGATTTACTTCTCAAAATATTATTGGGAGCAACTATTTAGAGGTATGTGAGCAAACAAAAATATAAAAAATTCTTCTGATTGGACGTGACGCAAAAACCACTTAACAAATTTTGATGGAAACTACATTTGGAAATCATATAGTCTATCTTCAATATTGCGATATGTTAAATAGAAATCGGTTGCGTTGAAACGGAGATATAGTCTGAACGGGCCCAGACAAGGGTAGTCTCGAGGTGTATTTGTCACGTTTGTAGATTTCCCACTTACTTAAAAGTGCTTTGAAGTATAGTGTAGATATATAGTGATTACTCCAAATCCGATGCCCTATCGTGTACCTCAATCGTCTAATTAGAACCTATAAATCAGCGAGGACAATAACTACAATAAAATTATATTCGCCTCATATAATATGAAGCGAATATAATTTTATTGTGTGTTATATAGAGTAGAACGTTTGTCTAATGACAAATGTTCTACTCTATATAACACAGCAAATATTCTCGTAATTTGGAAATTTATTATGATTCATAAAAGATTTAAAAGTGTTCAACTTCAATCTTATCCTAACTTACAAACATTTTTAAAAACTTCAGCTATAAAATTTGAATTAACTCTCAGCGATTTCCAGTGAGTATATTATTTCCTGCTGTCATAAATTCAAAGGAATCTCTTCATATTTTTTCCTGTCCTTACTCCGCTAGATTACAAAGCATCTTCCAACTACAAAGCAGACTTAAAAATTCTTATCTGGAGAATAAAAAGCGAAAATCCAAAGAGAAGACAATAACGTAAGATACAAAGTGATTTTCTAAGTGGAAACGAAATCTTTCAGGGTTGTAATGTGAGCATCGCGTGACCGACTCTACCATAGCGAAGGTGTACCGAAGAAATGGGTAATGGAACTTATAGACAACGATACCTAGGAGTGCATCGTGTGTTGCAAATTATTGTTGGCGGGCACGACTCTTGGCCATTCTGAGCTTCTTTACTTATTACCTGTCTGATATGCGGAGATTAATACTAACAAGCATATTTTCTCTGGGTTTTTACTGAGACAGTATTATGTAAGCGGCTCTCTAGAACAAGTTAGTTTTAAAACTTATTGGCGTCATGACGAGTGTACTTTAGTAACCAGATACAACATCTCGTATTATTCAAAGTTATAACGAACTAAAGAGGCGCAATAAAAGCGCAATGGCCGCGCGACCATGGTTTCATGTTCTTTCATGTTATTTACTTTTAAAGCATTGTTCTTCCTACATTTTTTGTAACATCCATATCATCACGCCAGATCCCTTGCGGGGTAGGCAGAGAGTACTGAGTATTTTTTATATCATCCTCTCCTGCTAATATTATAAATGTGAAAGTTTGTATGTTAAGATGTTTGAATGTTTGGATGTTTTTTTATTCAATCACATCAAAACTGATTTAGATGAAATTTGGCACATGGATATTTTATTACCTTGATCAATATAGGACACTTTTTATCATGGATAAATGTAGTATGCGGGAATCTATTGCGGGGAGCTAGTTGTACATAATAAAGACAAAAAACCTTCTCCAACAAATCTGGTTAAGTGAGATCACCATGCAGACCTAACGCAGTTTATGAATGCAGGTTTGTAGTCAGCTACAGGTTAATGGGAGTTATGAAGTCACTCGTACGCCTTCCAACTTAGCTTAACAAATACCACGAGGAGCTTCCACTCGGTTACCACTAGCAACATACCTTGCGAGACAAGGACATATTTAAATATGTCACAAACGGTCACCCATCTCAAACTAAACGAGCCGAACGCTGCTTTGGGTTTGGTGGTCGCTAAGAACACCGTGACCACACAGCGTACCAGCAATGTACAAAGTATGTACCTTTTGAATATAATCGTGAACAGAAATTATATAAAACGTGTTTTGTTTTGTGGTGGAAGCCATACCGTTGAAAGAGCCCTCAAGGCTTTGTTCAAACTGCTTCCGCGTCAATGAGAAAACAAGAAGGTTTTTTTATATAAATACATTTCTGACCAATCCTCTGATTTAAAAAAGTAATCGCCATTACGCCTATATCCCCAAACGGGGGTGGCAGAGATGTCCTGTGTACTTTTCGCCGACGATGTTAGGTCCCATGTAATAAGAAGCGAGGCTATTTATTTATTTTTTATATAAACGTAACCCCTCACTAGGAATTATTCCTGTGTCGTGGGTGCGTTTACAAACATGACATTCACATGCACACATACCCAGACCGAAACAAATATTTATGGGTCACATAAAGATGTGTTCCGTACGGGAATCGTACCCACTACTACCCAATCAAGTGGGGGGAGCGACTCAAGCTCTTTACCATTGGATCAAGCCGTCCGTCAATTGCTATTGCCATACACATACACAATTCCAGACTCCGGACTGATACCGGGAATTTTCGATAGAACTACATTTCGCCCGACCTAGGATTTGAACCCAGGACTTTGTGATCGCTACGCACATTATTCGTAGTCTAGTTGTGTTACTATCAAAAAGAGTCGCTATGGGGGCTTCTGAAAGAGGTAGAAAATTACGTTCTTAAGAACCATGTCGTTTATATTAGAAATAACTAGTTTCTACCAGTGACTTCGTCCACGTTGACTTTAGACAGGAACCTTACATTTTCCCGGGATGTTAAGTAATAATTAATCTAGGTAAGAAACTATCTGTGTGCCAAATTTCATCTGAATATATGAAGCCGTTTTTGCGTGATTGAGAGAGACAAACATCCAAACATTTAAACTTTCACATTAATAATATTATATATAGAGGGATAAAACCTGCATACATAACACCCTATTTCATCCCACTGCTAGGTAAAGGTATCTCCCCTGACTCTCTACTTAGCCCGATCTTTGGCTATTTCCGGCCATTCGTTTTTATAAGCGCCCAGGTCATCGCGCCATCTTTTTCTGGCTCTCCCTCTGCGTTGATATCCATCCGATCTCCATTCAGTGGTGATGTTGGTCCACCTCTCGGGGCTCAATCTACTCAAATAATGCCAAACAGTGTAAAAGTACATAACTTAATTTATGTTTTATTTAATATTAAATCTTACCTTATATTTTAGTTTGAATACAATGATATATTTTTATTTAGTTATTATTTTAAGCTGTTTTTGTTATTACAAAAATCATCTAAAATTTAATACTAATTGAATAAAATTAATACTTGGGTTCTACATAAATAACGAACATTTACCTATAAGAATAAATAAAAATAAAAAAAATATTTATTGTATCCTCCTTCTAAGTATTACAAATACTTGTGCCAGAAGTCTTCGCTCTCCCATAACCATTATCTTTCAGTGTAAGACTGTTGAAACGAATTTTGGAATCTTATAAGCTAGAAAACAAGAAACACACATACCTGATACATACCTGAAGGCCAAATCTCGTAAATTATAAGTGTTCAAAATGCAGTCTCGATCTAATCTCAATGTCACATCTCAAAGATGGTATTCCCGTAAAATCTCTACATCGACCGAATAAAGATCGGATCGAAAGTTGAATAAAATATAAACGTTGTACCGATAAAATTACGAACTGACATAAACAACAAATATCCAAAACAAATGTCAAATTGAAGATTTCGGTTAGATATGTTTCATTTAGACTGTGGCAGCTGAGATTAACATGTAATCAACAATGTGATTTAAATTAAACAACTTGACATAATATCGAAATTTTTTTTTAAGAAAACCTATCCCCACAGTAGGATTTATTCCTGTGTCGTGGGTGCGTTTACAAACATGAAAATTCTCATACACAAATACCCAGACCGAAACAAATAATTGTGGATCACACAAAGATTTGTCCCGTGCGGGAATCGAACCCGCGACTATTAGACACAGTGGGCGGAGTGGCTTAAGCTCTTAACCACTGCGCTAAATCGTCCGTCGAATTGGAATGAGATGATACTGAAATCGGATCGATACTTTAGTGCAGCAGAATACCAAATGTTAGCCAATTCTATCTATCTATATCATCACGCCAGATCCCTTGCGGGGTAGGCAGAGAGTACAGAGTTCCAACAGGTTCTTTCCTTGCATACTTCCACTTCTTGTTTCGCTGGCTTCCTCCACTCTCATAGCTCATCTCATACACGCTCGCCGGTTACGGATTTTTTATAATTATATTTTTTAAATATAATAAATTTATAATTGCATTCCCAAGGTTTTAACTCTAAGGCGACGTTATGTAGGTGCCTTTGAACGTGGCCTGCGGGGTAAGGGCAACCGCTCGCCCGGACAGTGACAGGCCCGTGAAAGAAGCGCGCTGCGTCTTGCGCGCGCCCTCTTGAAGAAGAGCACGGGATATAGGCGAGGTCTGTGCGAAAACAACAGACCAGGCCCGCCCGCGCCGCAGATGTTATGCCACTCGCGATTCCTGCGGCAGGGCACTCGGGCAACAGACGGACACCGGGGGGTTTTAGTGGGTGTGAGCCCCGCATAACTGCTACATCACCAAAGCCTGCGATATGGCAGTATGCGCTAGGCATTTCCCAAACCAAAAAAAAGGTGCCTTTGGACGCCAAACAATTTTTATTATTTTTTTGTCCATTTGTCTATCTTTTTGGGCATCATATTTTCTAATTTGATTGATCAATAATTGTTGTAACCTTTGACATAAAAAGGCTTGTGGAATACTAATCTCATAGGTGACAAATGAAACCTCATTTTCGTTACCGCCTCTATTTCCTTACTATCAATAACCTGCAGGTAATATACGAACCCTAATAGCGGCGGAGCTCTCACTCGCAGCCCTCTTTGGTCCAGGTGCAAATAGCGTAAACTACGAGGAGACGGCTGACAAATCTGGGCGCTTATTCGCTATCACCAAACACGGCGCGTTACGAAAACTTCGTGAAATTATCGTGTAATGGTATTCCGTACTCCACTAGACTGATATTTCTACTAGATTACGAATCACGAACAAAATGACTGCCAAAGACGTCAGCGTTCGTATTTACTCGTAGCTAGCAACCAAGATTAATTGTATAGGAACATCGATATATCATAACAAGGCACAGTCCCGTTCAAAAGTTACACAAAAAAATGTCCCAAATCCATGTGAGTTGTTATAGTTATGATATAAACATAAATTAGGGCATATTGTACCTTACTCGTATCACTTAAAATTGTATTTGCTAAAATCCGTGAAGCCTGTTAATGTTTAGTACCGTCCACTTTTTCCTGACTTATGGTGGTGCCATTTTTCGTACGGCGAGCATGTATCTATTTATATTAGACCGATGTATAGGAAAATCTTATTATGCCATCTCCTCTCCGCATTTGGTTCGTAGTAGCAACTGTAGAAATAAGGTTAAATTGTATTAATGAACTCAGGAATTTCCTTTATGGTATTTTTAACAAACTGTAGCATTTTGACGTGTCCTCGCGTTGGCTAGGATTGGATCCAACTAATTCGAAATAAAACCACACCTATACTTATGCTCTAATTTTTTTTGCGGACTGTCACCATTAATATAGTATAAATATATTATCGATGTCGCTGGGGTACCACTAAACCATAATATCTTAAAGTTATCGTAACGCACCACGTTACGTGTTTAGTCACAGCGAATAAGGCCCCGTCGTTACTTATTGCGCTGCCGAAGTCGAACTAATGCGCTACTAAACATCACAGTATTGATATTCAGAAACAATATTGAAAACTGAGAGCTTAGCACGAACAGATTGACGTTAGCGTAGCAGTATCGATTTCATATGCCCTTTTTACACAAACAAATGTATAAAGCGTCATCCCAAATCTCAAGTTATTGCGTCAAAACCAAATATACTGTATTTTAAAGAGAATTTAATGTATTTTCTATATAACTGAGTATCTTTCAGATCTAAAAAAAAAAACACCGTCACGCCTTATTCCCCAAGCGGGGGTTGCAGAGGTGTACTAAGTACACCCACTTTTCACCGACGATGTTAGGTCCCATGTAATAGAGGGCGAGCCTATACCAGGCGCAATTCGAGACTCAGGACTCATACTGGGAATTTTTCCTTACAACAACTACATTTGTCCGAGCTAAGATTTGAACCCAGGACCTCGTGATTACAAAGCAATTGCCACTAGACCAACGAGGCAGTCTAGTATGGTATAATTCGTTCATCGTTCGTACATCGTTACCCAATTGGCACCATCCCGTGGCATTCTCCGAAATAAAGAAGAACGTGATAGCAAGCTTTCCCGACGTCAGAATAACGTCAATATGTTCGTGCTAAGTCCTCAGATGATTGAATTGACGTTCGCTTGGTAGTAAGTAACTGAATTGACGTTAGCTTGGTAAGTAATGTGATCATAGATTGTTTGACTGGATCAAGTGGTTGCGGGATCGTTCCCCGCAGAAAACAAGTATTCCGGTTTATGTTTTTGTGCAAGATAAATTAGTGTTCGTAAACGCACCCACGTTACTGTAAACTTCCCTAGAGTGTGGCAACGTTTTTTTATAATAAATAATAATCAAATTCTTTTTTTAATTAACTTAAAAGCGTAGGCATTTTTTTTTCTTTCATATACCTCACATTGGCTATGGTTTCATTTCTTTGGTATTCATAGAAAAAGTGTCAACGGCCCGATTCTGGTAAATTGGTACAACAATTCAATTGATACGCCAATTTTGCAGAATTCATGTGATTTTTTTCCATTGGAATTCTGCTATATATTTGCTACCTTCATAAAACATTAAATAAAAATAGTTTATTTTGTTTATCTGAACTTAATATACTTAAAATTAAGAAAAGGAAACCTCCTTTCAAGCATTTTTTGCGTCATGATCAAATTATACTATAGTCTATCTATCAATATCATCACGCCAGATCTTTTGCGGGGTAGGTAGAGAGCACAGAGTTGCAACAGGTTCTTTCCTCACATATCTCTCTGGCTTCCTCCACTCTCAAAGTTCGTCTCATACACGCTCGCCGGTTACGGAGACTCTTGACTTTTCCTTCAGATAAGACTCGGTCTATTTGGTCATGGTAAGATAGTCCCCCGGTACCTACATCCTTTCACTTTCGCTTGTATATCTGTTTTGTCATTCTTTCTTCAGACATTCTTTCTATATGCCCGAACCAACGGAGCATACCCTTTCTTATCTTTACACCGATACTATCTTTCATGCCTACTCGCTTTCTTACTACGCTGTTGCGAATACGGTCGGTCAGCTTCACTCCGCACATCTTCCGCAGAGCTCGCATTTCCACCGCATTTATCCTATTTCCATTCTCCTTGGTATATACCCAGCTCTGCCATATAACAGCGTTGGGACAAGAACTCCGTTATGTATGGCCAGCTGCAGCTTTTGGCTTAAGTGCCGGCTCCCAAGTAGCTTTCCCATCGCACCATTCACTCCGTTCCCTGCACTCACTCTTCTCTTTATGTCAGCGGTATATTTTCCATCCTTACTAAATGCGCATCTAAGATATACAACTTATATATATACTTGCCCCAGCACATCGTTACCGACCACAATCCTTGCATTCGTTCTGGTTTCTTCCCGTTCAAAAACTATACTGTAGTAGATCTGAAAAACACTCAGTGATATAGAAAATCTGTGTTGGAAGGCTCCGTTCATGTTTTTAAAGATAAGATGAGATCAAGTTTAAAAAGTAATGTGACCCTAAAACGAAATATGCCATTACAAATACAGGTATCACCATACCATACACACACATACCACCATAACCATAATAACAGCAGAAGATGTCAGAAACGTTTTGAATACCGTTCGCACTCCAAACTGATGTCAAATAGCCCTTGTAATTTGAGCCTATTGCCGTAAAAGGTTACTTGATCAATGTTTTATTGTCGTTCTCTTTTAGTCGATTTATTATTATATTAAACTAGGTAACAAAATTACTTAATTATTATGTACCTACTAATCTAGTGGTATTTAAAACTTTTTAAACGTTAAATAAATCACGTCGGATTGGGTTAGGAGGCTAATTAACTAGAGCGTCCCTCGGAGCCGCAGTTACAGATGGACAGACAAACCAATTAGACCGTGTAATTAGTCTAACCAAACCATATGGTGCCAACGATAGGTGCCGATGAGAGCAAAAACACAAAATCGGATTCACTGATTAGCCCTCCAGATTATCAGGTATTTTGTACAGCAATTTCTAAAAGTCCTAAAATTTATGTTTTCTATATTTCTGTAAAAGATAACATAGGACCAGGATACATACTGACTAAATGTAATATATAACTGAATATGTCTCGTCCATGGGTTCGTTCTTTGTCGAAGGTAACGGTAATATCTTCTCGAGATCTTGTTAAAGAGAAGGACCATTTGACTTTGACTGAATTCCAACTTATCAAACTTTTTGATTGACGATTACTCGAACTCCTAATTAGCCCGGGACCAACTAGTCATGCTACGAGTGCGGGGCGAACGCCCGGGGCAATCACAGTGCATTGTTTGTCTTGATATAAAAAAGCTCCTTATTAGACGTTCATATTTTTATATTCCTCAATATTTTTGTCATACTACAATACAAATATTAAAAATGTAGCATAGACAAATTATTTAAAGTACAGCCTTGTTCTGTGAAACTGTTGAAAGCCAATATGACTGATTCATTTGAAAACGATTATCGATTAATATTGTTATTTTACGTACCGTTTCATGTCAGTGAACACAATTTTGCTACTAATGCACACGTTTATATAATAAGAATAAAGTAAGGATATTATGTATTACCTTGTGCAATGTGATTCAAATCTTATGAATTGCTTTCAACGATATAAGCACACATATATTGGTACCTTACATTTCGCAAAACAAAGGGCTTGTCATGAAGACCTTGACGCTCTCGACTTTTCACACAGCTACCAAACACAGATGTACGTGACAACATGTATTCTCAATAGTGTTTCGCTTATGTCAATGTCTTTATGCTCAGTCCTCAGTTGGTCCGCAAACAGACGCCAATTTTATTTATTAGGGAATCTATAAAACGTAATAGTGATAGATGATTGATTTGATCCAAACGGTTAACCATCGACTCATCAATATACAAATATGAGGGAATACTCAGACGGTCATAACTAAGCAAAACTGTAAGGAAAGCTTTTACGCTAGTGGATATTTGGATTAGATGTTTATTCAGGTAAATTGCATACGTATTAACTCAATTTGTCATTTATCGCTTTGAACTTGATGTGACATTTTATACCTTAATAATCACGTTTAGTACGGTAGGATGTGTATCTATGTATAGCCACAATGTGGCTTTGAATTACTACATCGTTCTATACCGTGAGTTTGCAATGTTGGTAACGTTAACTATCATCATCATCATCATCTCAGCCTATACTTGTCCACTGCTGAACATAGGCCTCCCCAATCGCTTTCCAGCGTAACCGGTCCGATGCCACCTGCATCCAACGACTTCCTGCGATTTTCACAAGATTGTCGGTCCATCTGGCAGGCGGTCGTCCCACGCTGCGCTTGCCAATACGTGGTCTCCACTCTAGAATATTTCTGCCCCAACGCCCGTTCGATCTACGCGCTATGTGGCCCGCCCATTGCAACTTCAGCTTGCTAATCTCAAGGGCTATGTCGGTGACCTTGGTTCTTCTACGAATCTCCTCATTCCTGATTCGATCGCGTAGAGAAACGAGCATAGCTCTCTCCATAGCTCGCTGAGCAATTCTGAGCTTTTTTATGAGACCTATTGTAAGAGACCACGTCTCTGATCCATATATCATTACTGGTAACACACATTGACTAAAAAAAAACGTTAACTATATCCTCAGTAAAATGGCCTAATCCAAAAAATGGGTTGATATTTCAGTGTGGTTGGAAATAATAATTACTCTTTTTTCATTTCACAGAATTGAAATCAAAGGTGGTATTAATGTTGGCACTGTATGAATATTGCGTGTTCCGCAAGGGACCTTACGTGATATATGAAATTTAATGTGTTTTAGGATATTCAGATAGTACTTAACTGCAAAGAATGTTGTAAACCTTAGTAAGAAATACGCCGGTCTGAAAAAACTTGCAAGAAGATTTATATCAAATCAATATTATCACGGGTATGCTTCGTTAGTTGGTGGAGTGGAGGAAGCCAAAGAAGTCTGTGAGGAAAGAACCTGTTTAAACTCTGTTCTCTCTGCCTACCCTACAAGAGATCTGGCGTGATGATATAAATAGATAAAATTTTCTTATTCAAGCGAGAATACTATGAGGGTCACAAACCTAAGTTATTATTGCTACTCAGCATACTACCAAATCACTGCGAATCTAGTTTTTAAACTAACGTTTTGGAACAAATACCAGTTTTTAAAACTAGATTCCCGACTGATTTACGTTCTGTCATGCAGGCCTTAAATACCTCAAACCAAATCAGTACAAGAATAGACTAAGACTGTGCCAGATCAGCAATAAATAAATTAATTCTGAGTGCCATTCAGTTAATGAGTACGTTCGTAAGCCCGAAGATGGTCCGCGAATAGGGACAACTAATTTGGGCGACAAGCTTTAAAACGACAAATAATAAAAGTTAATGGGACCGCTCTCTTCATGATTTCTGGCGACGGCGGCGGGTCTGCTCATTTCCCAGTCCCTCGTTTTACTCGCGTTAATTAGCACTTTGGCTCTAAAATACACGTATAATTTGGAATTGTTACAGGTAGCTTGAGATTTGTTAAGTGTGGGTTGTTTACTCTATGATTTCGGTATACATAATACCCATTTCTTACACAAAATCTCGACTCATATAGTGAATTGGATAGCTCACTTTTTTATTTATTCCTTTCTAAGAAACTGACACTAATATATTGTTGTTTGTATTTACCTATTAGGTACTTTTTTAATAAGATCATCAACCTGACATCTAAATTGGATTTATTTATTATGTCGGAGAATGCAACGGGATGGTGCCAATTGGGTCACGATTAAATTATACTATAGTAGACTGCCTTGTTGGTCTAGTGGCAAAGCGCATTGCTTTGTCATCAGGAGGTCCGGGTTCAAATATTAGGTCGGACAAATATAGTTTTTGCTCGTCCTCTATTACATGGGACCTAACATCGTCGGTGAAAAGTGGGTGTTCTCAGTACACCTCTGCCACCCCTGCTAGGGGAATCAAAGCGTGACGTTGTTTGTTTTTTAGATCTGAAAAATACTCAGTGGTTTATTATATTTATATAGAAAAACTGTGTTAGGAGGATCCGTTCATGTTTTTAAAGATAAGATGAGATCAAATTTAAAAAGTAATGCCCTTAAAACCCGAAATATTTCATTATAAATACAGGTAAATATACACTCCACCACGACCATTATCACAGGAGAAGATGTCAGAAACGTTTTGAATACCGTTCGTAGTCCAAACTGGTGCCAATAGCCTTCGAAATAGGGGGTGAGTCTATTGCCGTAACAGGATACTTGATAGATATTTTATTGTACTTCTCCTTTAGTCGCTTTCTATATAAAAGCTCAAGTCAAGTCAAGATCAAGTCTTCTCACTCCGCAACATCGTAGAGAAGCATCTGGCAGTGGGGCGGAAGGTTTTCTGCGGTTTTGTAGATCTGGAGAAGGCATTTGACAGAGTTGCGAAAGAGACTTTGGGACATTTTGCCAGAGTATGGTATAGATGGCACTCTGTTGCGAGCCGTCCAGTCCACTTATGTGGACTGCAAGGCATGCGTACGGGTGGGTGGTAACAGGTCACCCTGGTTTGACGTTAAAATCGGTGTCAAGCAGGGTTGCGTGTTGTCCGCTAGACTGTTTATAATATATCTGGACAAAAGTCTTCAAAGACTGAAAGCGATGAATGAAGGTGTACAAATGGGTGACTTAGTGGTAAACCATCTACTTTATGCAGATGACGCGGTTTTAATAGCGCCAACAGCCACTGATCTGCAAACACTAGTCACAGTTATGAAAGACGACTGCATGATCAATGGCTTACACTTGAATGTGAAGAAAACCAAGGTTATGGTTTTTGAAAGGGAAGAAACCAGAACGAATGTAAGGATTGTGGTTGGTAACGATGTGCTGGAGCAAGTGAATGAGTTTGTATATCTTGGATGCGCCTTCAGTAAGGATGGGAAAACACCGCTGACATAGAGAGAAGAGTGAGTGCAGGGAACAGAGTGAATGGTGCGATGGGAAAGCTACTCGGGAGCCGGCTCTTAAGCCATAAGGCGCAGCTGGCCACACATAACGGAGTTCTTGTCCCAACGCTGTTATATGGTAGCGAGAGCTGGGTATGTAAGAAGGAGAATGAAAGTAGGATAAAGGCGGTAGAAATGCGAGCTCTGCGGAAGATGTGCGGAGTGAAGCTGACCGACCGCATTAGCAACAGCGTAGTAAGACAGCGAGTAGGTATGAAAGATAGTATCGGTGTAAAGATGAGAAAGGGCACGCTCCGTTGGTTCGGGCATATAGAAAGAATGCCAGAGGAAAGAATAACAAAACAGATATACAATGTGAAAGTGGAAGGATGCAGGTACCGGGGAAGACCTAGACTATCTTACCACGACCAAATAAACCGAGTCTTGTCTGATGGAAAAGTCAAGAGTCTCCGTAACCGGCGAGCGTGTATGAGACGAACTATGAGAGTCGAGGAAGCCAGAGAGGTATGTAAGGAAAGAACCTGTTGGAACTCTGTACTCTCTGCCTACCCCGCAAGGGATCTGGCGTGAAGTTATAAATAGATAGATAGATAAACGTTAAATAAATCACATCGGGTTTGGTTAGGAGGCTAGTTAACTAGAGCGTCCCTCGGAGCCGCAGTTATAGATGGACAGACAAACCAATTAGACCGTGTAATTAGTCTAACCAATTAGACCGTGTAACTAGTCATATGGTGCCAACGTTAGGTGCCGATGAGAGCAAAAACACATAAAATCGGCTTTACTGATTAGCCCTCCAGATTATCAGATATTTTGTACACATCTATCTAAAAATAGTGATATTTCTTTAACAATATACACAAGAAATATCACACATAAGTAAACGTAAGATGAAATTTGGAGTTCGTGGATATCAGCGAAAGAAATAATACCTGTATTTGTGCATTCCATGGTTCATTATTAGGCTAACTTACTTATTAGTTTAATAACAATAATTTATTAATTATATTAATAATGATAATAATCCTGCCCCTGGCTAGTGGTGAGTGTTGATAAGAAACGACACCACGAGCTCATGTGCTCCACAGAGATGGTCAGTCCACTTACGCGTGTATTCGTCGGTAGAGTAAAACCCAAAAGGGAAAAAGGGAAAACTTTATGGTATATGTAGAATACCACTACATAAAATTAAGTAAGTGATTCATGAAATTTATAATTTTTGTTCAGCATCAGCAATTTACGATGTGCTGGAGCAAGTGAATAAGTTTGTATATCTTGGATGCGCCGCTGGAAAGGATGGGAAATACACCACTGATATAGAGAGACGAGTGAATGCAGGGAATAGAGTGAATGGTGCGATGGGAAGGCTACTTGGAAGCCAGCACTTAAGCCAAAAGGCGCAGCCGGCCATGCATAACGGAGTGCTTGTCCCAACGCTGTTATATGGCAATGAGAGTTGGGTATGTAATAAGAAGAACGAAAGCAGGATAAATGCGGTCGAAATGCGATCTCTGCGGAAGATGTGCAGAGTCACGCTGACCGACCGTATTCGCAACAGCGTACTCCGTTGGTTTGAGCATGTAGAAAGAATGACAAAACAAATATACAAGCGAAAGTGGAAGGATGTAGGTACCGGGGAAAACCTAGACTATCTTACCAATGACCAAATAGACCATGTCTTATCTGAAGGGCAAGTCAAGAGTCTCCATAACCGGCGAGTGTGTATGAGACGAACTATGAGAGTGGAGGAAGTCACAGAGGTATGTAAGTAAAGAACCTGTTGGAACTCTGTACTCTCTGCCTACCCTGCGAGGGAGCTGGCGTGATGATAAAGATAGATAGATCAGCAACTATAAAGTCCCAAAATTTATGTTTCTCATATAATTCAATATATACTTATCAATCTACATTTTTGTAAAAGATAAAATAGGGCCAGGATCCATACTGACTAAATGAAATATATAGCTAAGATTACGTTTTGCTCGTAGGTACGTTCTTTGTTGAAGGTAACGGTAATGCCTTCTCGAGATTTTGTTAAAGAGAAGGATCACTTCACGTTGACTGAGTTCTAACTTATCAAACTTTTCGATGGACGATTACGCGAACTCCTATTAGCCCGGGAACAAACTAGTCATGCTTCGAATCCGCGGCGAATGCCCGGGGCATTCACTCATTTATTTATTGATATATTTAAAGATGATTGGTATGTAGATGCTGGATTTTATCCGTGCATTGTTTGTTTCGATATAAAAAGCTCCTTATGGAACGTTCATATTTTTTTATTCCTCAATATCTATCATACATCACTATACATACGAAAAATGTAGCAAAGACAAATTATTTAAAGTACAGGCTTGTTCTGTGAAACTATTTAAAGGCAATATGACTGATTCATTTGAAAACGACCGCTACGGTTTTCTGTCAGTAAACAAAATTTTGCTACTTATGTACATGTTTATATAATAAGAATCAAGTTAAGGTATTATGTATTACCTTGTGCAATGTCAGTCAAATCTTATCAATTGCGTCCAACGATATAAGCACACATATATTGGTGCCTCTCATTTCGCAAAACGGAGGGCTTATTATGAATTCATGAAGACCTTGACGCTGTCGAGTTGAATTGCCATCCTTTTCACACAGCTACTAAACACAGATGTACGTGACAGCACGTTTTCTCAATAGCGTTTCGCTTATGTCAATGTCTTTATGCTCAGTCCTCAGTTGATCCGCAAACAGACGCCAATTTTGTTTATTAGGGAATCTATAAAACGTAATAGTGATTGATGATTGATTTGATCCAAACGGTTCACCATCGACTCATCAATATGCAAATATGAGGGAATACTCAGACGGTCATAACTAAGCAAAAATGTATGGAAAGCTTTTACGCTAGTGGATATTTTAGATGTATATTTAGATAAATTGCATACGTATTTACTCAATTTATGGTTTATCGCTTTGAACATGATGTGACTGTTTATACCTTATTAATCACGTTTAGTACGGCAGGATATGTATCTATGTATAGCCACAATGTGGTTTTGAATCACTTCATTGTTCTATGGCGTGAGTTTGCAATGTTGGTTACGTTAACTATATCCTCGGTAAAATGGCCTAATTCCTAAAAATGGGCTGATATTTTAGAGTGATTGAAAATAATAATGACTCTTTTTTCATTTCACAGAACTGAAATCAAAGGTTGTATTAATGTTGGCACTGTATGAATATTGCGTATTCCGCAAGGGACCTTACGTGATATATGAAATTTAATGTGTATAAGGATATTCAGATAAAACTTAACCGCAAAGAATGTTGTAAACCTTAGTAAGAAATATGCCAGTCTGAAAAAACTTGCAAGAAGATTTATGGACATCAGTGATAGAAATAATACATGTATTTGTGCATTCCTTGGTACATTATTAGGCTAACTTACTTATTAGTTTAATGACAATAATTTATTAATTATATTAATAATGATAATAACCCTGGCCCTCGCTAGTGGTGAGTGTTGATAAGAAACGACACCACGAGCTCATGTGCTCCAGAGAGATGTTCATGGCCCCCACTTACGCGTGTATTCGTCGGTAGAGTAAAACCCAAAAGGGGAAAAGGGAAAATTTTAAGGTATATGTAGAATACCACTACATACAATTAAGTAAATGATTAATGAACATTAAAATTGTTGGTCAGCAACAGCAATTTATAAAAGTTCTAAAATTTATGTTTGTCTTATAATTCAATATAGACTTATCAATCTAGATTTTTGTAGATAAAATAGGCCGAGGATAGATACTGATAAAATGAAATATATAACTAGGATGACGTCTTGCTCGTAGGTACGTTCTTTGTTAAAGGTAACGGTAATGCCTTCGCGAGATCTTGTTAAAGAGAAGGACCACTTCACTTTGACTGAATTCAACCTTATCAAACTTTTCGATGGACGATTACGCGAACTCCTATTAGCCCGGGAACAAACTAGTCATGCTTCGAATCCGGGGCGAAAGCCCGGGGCATTTACTCATTTATTTATTGATATATTTAAAGATGATTGATATGTAGATGCCGGATTTTATCCGTGCATTGTTTGTCTTGATATAAAAAAGCTCTAATAATATCTATCATACTATAATACAAATAAAAAAATGTAGCAAAGACAAATTATTTAAAGTACAGCCTTGCTCTGTGAAACTGTTGAAAGCCAAGATTCATTTGAAAACGATTATCGATTATTATTGTTATTATACGTACCGTTTTATGTCAGTGAACACAATTTTCCACACGTTTATATACTAGGAATAAAGTTAAGATATTATGTATTACCATGTGCAAAGTGATTTAAATCTTATCAATTGCTTTCAACGATATAAGCACACATATATTGGTGCCTTACATTTCGCAAAACAGAGGGCTTTTCATGAAGACCTTGACGCTGTCGACTTTTCACACAGCTACTAAACACAGATGTACGTGACAACATGTATTCTCAATAGCGTTTCGCTTATATCAATGTCTTTATGCTCAGTCCTCAGTTGGTCCGCAAACAGACGCCAATTTTGTTTATTAGGGAATCTATAAAATGTAATAGTGATAGATGATTGATTCGATCCAAAAGGTTCACCATCGACTCATCAATATGCAAATATGAGGGAATACTCAGACGGTCATAACTAAGCAAAAATGTAAGGAAAGCTTTTACGCTAGTGGATATTTGGATAAGATGTATATTCAGGTAAATTGCATTCGTATTAACTCAATTTGTCATTTATCGCTTTGAACTTGATGTGACATTTTATACGTTAAAAATCACATTTAGTACGGTAGGATGTGTATCTATGTATAGCCACAATATGGTTTTGAATCACTACATTGTTCTATAGCATGAGTTTGCAATGTTGCTTACGTAAACTATATCCTCAGTAAAATGGCCAAATCCAAAAAATGGGTTGATATTTCAGTGTGATTGAAAATAATAATTACTCTTTTTTCTATCTATCTATCTATAACCTCACTCCAGATCCCTTGCGGGGTAGGCAGAGAGTATAGAGTTCCAACAGGTTCTTTCCTTACATACCTCTCTGGCTTCCTCGACTCTCATAGTTCGTCTCATACACGCTCGCCGGTTACGGAGACTCTTGACTTTTCCATCAGATAAGACTCGGTTTATTTGGTCGTGGTAAGATAGTCTAGGTCTTCCCCGGTACCTGCATCCTTCCACTTTCACATTGTATATCTGTTTTGTCATTCTTTCCTCTGGCATTCTTTCTATATGCCCGAACCAACGGAGCATGCCCTTTCTCATCTTTACACCGATACTATATTTCATACCTACTCGCTGTCTTACTATGCTGTTGCTAATGCGGTCGGTCAGCTTCACTCCGCACATCTTCCGCAGAGCTCGCATTTCTACCGCATTTATCCTACTTTCATTCTCCTTCTTACATACCCAGCTCTCGCTACCATATAACAGCGTTGGGACAAGAACTCCGTTATGTATGGCCAGCTGCGCCTTATGGCTTAAGTGCCGGCTCCCGAGTAGCTTTCCCATCGCACCATTCACTCTGTTCCCTGCACTCACTCTTCTCTCTATGTCAGCGGTGTATTTCCCATCCTTACTGAAGGCGCATCCAAGATATACAAACTCATTCACTTGCTCCAGCACATCGTTACCAATCACAATCCTTACATTCGTTCTGGTTTCTTCCCTTTCAAAAACCATAATCTTGGTTTTCTTCACATTCAAGTGTAAGCCATGTATCATGCAGTCGTCTTTCATAACTGTGACTAGTGTTTGCAGATCAGTGGCTGTTGGCGCTAAAACCGCGTCATCTGCATAAAGTAGATGGTTTACTACTAAGTCACCCATTTGTACACCTTCATTCATCGCTTTCAGTCTTTGAAGACTTTTGTCCAGATATATTATAAACAGTCTAGCGGACAACACGCAACCCTGCTTGACGCCGATTTTAACGTCAAACCAGGGTGACCTGTTACCACCCACCCGTACGCATGCCTTGCAGTCCACATAAGTGGACTGGACGGCTCGCAACAGAGTGCCATCTATACCATACTCTGGCAAAATGTCCCAAAGTCTCTTTCGCACAACTCTGTCAAATGCCTTCTCCAGATCTACAAACCCGCAGAAAACCTTCCGCCCCACTGCCAGATGCTTCTCTACGATGTTGCGGAGTGAGAAGACTTGATCCGAACATCCTCTTCCAGACCTGAAACCCCCTTGTGCCTCGCACAACATTTCATCGGACTTCACGCGCATTCTCCGTTCAATAATTTTACCGTACACCTTGGCTGCTAAGCTGATCAAACTGATAGCTCTGTAATTGGCGCAGTCATATTGTGAACCCTTGCCTTTATACAAGGGTACTATGACTGCGCGGCGCCAATCTGTAGGGACTCTACTGGTCCTCCAGCAAAGGTTTGCAAGGGCCCGGAAAGCGTCCCGGACGTAAGTTCCACCATATTCGATCATCTCGGTAGATATCATGTCTACTCCCGCAGCTTTACCGTTTTTCATACTTCCTATCGCCCATTCAACTTCTTCCATAGTGATGTCCTCCGTTGATTCTGGTGCCGCAATCTCGCCTTTGGGCACGTCTGCGGCATCAGCATCCGGGTCATCTCCATACATTTCTCTCTTTTTTCATTTCACAGAATTGAAATCAAAGGTGGTATTAATGTTGGCACTGTATGAATATTGCGTGTTCCACAAGGGACCTTACGTGATATATGAAGTTTAATGTGTCTTAGGATATTCAGATAGTACTTAACCGCAAAGAATGTTGTAAGCCTTAGTAAGAAATATGCCAGTCCGAAAAAACTTGCAAGAAGATTTATATCAAATCAATATTATCACGGGTATGCTTCGTTAGTTGATGAAGTGGAGGAAGCCAGAGAAGTCTGTAAGGAAAGAACCTGTTGAAACTTTGTTCTCTCTGCCTACCCTACAAGAGATCTGGCGTGATGATATAAATAGATACAATTTTCTTATTCAAGCGAGAATACTATGAGTGTCACAAACCTAAGTTATTATTGCTAGTCAGCATACTACCACAGCACTGTGAATCTAGTTTTTAAACCAACGTTTAAAAACAAAAACCAGTTTTTAAAACTAGATTTACGACTGATTTACGTTCTGTCATGCAGGCCTTAAATTCCTCAAACCAAATCAGTACAAGATTAGACTGACACTGTGACAGATCAGCAATAAATAAATTAATTCTGAGTGCCATTCAATTAATGAGTACGTCCGTAAGCCCGAAGAAGATGGTCCGCGAATAGGGCCAACTAATTTGGGCGACAAGCTCTAAAACGACGAATAATAAAAGTTAATGGGACCGGTCTCTTCACGATTCCTGGCGACGGCGGCGGGTCTGCTCATTTCCCAGTCCCTCGTTTTACTCGCGTTAATTAGCATTTTGGCTCTAAAATACACGTATAATTTGGAATTGTTACAGGTAGCTTGAGATGTTTTACGTGTGGGTTGTTTACTCTATGATTTCGGTATGCATAATACCCATTTCTTTCACAAAATCGCGATTTGTATAGTGAATTGGACAGTTCACTTTTTTATTTATTCCTTTCTAAGAAACTGACACTAATAAATTCTTGTTTGTATTTACCTATTAGGTACTTTTTTAATAAGATCATCAACCTGACATCTAAATTGGATTTATTTATTATGTCGGAGAATGCCACGGGATGGTGCCAATTGGGTCACGATGAAATTATACCATAGTAGACTGCCTCGTTGGTCTAGTGGCAAAGCGCATTGCTTTGTCATCACGAGGTCCTGGGTTCAAATCTTAGGTCAAACATATGTAGTTTTTGTAAGGAAAAATTACCAGTATGAGACCCGAGTCTGGAATTGTGCCTGGTATATAGCAACAGGCTCGTCCTCTATTACATGGGACCTAACATCGTCGGTGAAAAGTGGGTGTACTCAGTACACCTCTGCCACCCCCGCTAGGGGAATCAAAGCGTGACGGTGTTTGTTTTTTAGATCTGAAAAATACTCAGTGATTTATTATATTTACATAGAAAATTTGTGCTAGGAGGATCCGTTCATGTTGAATACCGTTCGTAGTCAAAACTGATGTCAAATAGCCCTCAAAATAGGGGGTGAACCAATAGGTTCATTGTTTGTCTTGATATATAACAAGCTAATATAATAATAATAATAATAGCTAATACGCGTGGATATTTAGGGGCCTTACATGATAGTTTTACTGTACAATACCCAGACATGAATGCAGCGAAACAAAGTATAGGCGATCAGCGCAGGGCAATAGTTAATAATAAATTACTACCCATAACCACATTAAATCAAATAAGAAACAAAGTTGCGAGCTATCTGGAACAATATGAACAACCAACCCCGACCCTTACACAAGAAGCGGGTAGAATGAGATGGTCGAATGATATAAATGAGGCAATATTACGCATGTTTTATGAAATAACCGAACTTGAGACTAACTTAACAGCGCACCGGAAAAAGTTACATGACAAATTTATAGAAATTTACCCACACTTATCGCACATATCTGAACAAAGAATTTCAGACCAGCGTAGAGCAATAATCAAAAACAAGATGATACCTGAACACAGAATACAAGAAATAAGACATGAAGTTGAAATCCAAATATCGAATATCCGTAGCCATACAAATACCAACCGTTTATTAGTCAATAATCACGCACACACCCAAACAGTTATACAAGCGAACTTCTTAGAACTAAGTACAGACACATCACAATTACATTCCACAATCGAAAAAGAAGTACAGTATTTACCAGATACTCTACAAAACAGTAACTCAAATAATGAAGAACAACAGAGGCCTCAAAACTGTCAAACTACGCCAGCCACATGGTCACTAGATTTTCAAAAAATCGAACAAAACTTTCTAGAAACCTTAGATAAATTCAGTAACACTGAACCTACATCTAGGCCTTATTTACCTAAACAAAAGTCATCAAGAAAGCTCGCTTTAATAGTTGAATATATAGATAAAAACATATTACCAAATCATCTAACTACAAATCAAGACTTTATAACATTTCAAAATATTTTATATGCAGCAGCCTATACAGCAGTCTCAAGCAATGGAACGAATATAAATGCAGATAGGACGCACAATAGAGGAAACTTTAAGCCAGCATGGCAGAGAAGATTAGAAAGTAAAATAGAAAAATTCAGAACTGAGATAGCACGACTAACACAATTCTGTTGCTCCTATTACCACAATACGTGGTAATAGGAGCAACAGAATTATAGTAGCAGTAGAGATAATAAACAATAAACACCAGACACATTCGCAACATGAAATTACTAATATAGAACCAGAACATTTCTTAGACACCATAAAACAAAAACTAAGCGCAGCCGCCAGTAGACTCAGAAGACACCTTACATGCACAGAAAGTAAAAGGCAAAATTCACAATTCTTTAATAATGAGAAAACATTTTACAGAAACCTTAAAAGTAACCATAGAAACAATAATAATAACACACAGAATCAAACAACACCAACATCTGGTGCGCTTAGACGGTTTTGGGCAAATATATGGCAAAATCCTGTTCAACATAACAAAGACGCCCACTGGATTCACTCAGTCAAAGAAAATATGACACACATCCCTAATATGCAATTTGACCTTATTTCAATGGAAACACTGATACGCGTCATCAAACGCACACATAATTGGAAATCACCTGGCACCGATAACCTACACAATTACTGGTATAAAAAATTTACTTCGATACATTCACACTTACTAAATCATCTTAACATATTTATTCAATCGGCACACATAATGCCAAAATACATTTCACGCGGAATTACCTACATGCTACCTAAAGACACAAACACAGAAGATCCATCAAAATATAGGCCTATCACCTGTCTGCAGACTATTAATAAAATACTAACAGCATGTATAAGTGAAATAATATACAAACATCTATCCGAACATAAAATACTCGCGGAACAACAGAAGGGATGCCGAAAGAATAGTCAAGGCTGTAAAGAGCAACTTACCATTGACGCGATCACTATAAACGATGCATATAAAAAGAAACATAACATCCATGGCATGTTCATCGACTATAAAAAAGCCTTCGATTCAGTCCCACATAGCTGGCTACAAGTGCTTCAGCTTTACAAAATCCATCCTACTATTATCGCCTTTTTAGAATCATCCATGCAAAATTGGCAAACCGTCAATCTTCTGATACAACAACTACTGAACCGATCAACATACAACGCGGCATCTTTCAAGGTGATGCTCTTAGACCACTCTGGTTTTCCTTAGCTCTTAATCCCTTATCTGATCTTCTTAATAAATGTAATTCTGGTTATAAGTTAAGTTCGATCACTACGTTTACTATTTCCCATCTTTTCTACATGGATGATATCAAAATTTTTGCTGACAATATAAATGGGTTATTCAAATTAGCAGATATCACCCAACAATTTTTCTGATGATATACATATAAGATCAGGGGTTATATTCTTTCTGAAGCATAACACAATGTGATTCATCTAAAATAGAGAATTTTATTTATTAAATACAGATAAAGTGGTGGCTCCCTCTTATGGCTGAACTGTTACATACTCAAATGTCAATGTCAGTGTCAACGTCAACACAAAGATTACATACATATGCAGTTCGGGGTAGATAAATGTAAAATTCTGTCCGTTAACAATGGCAAAATTGAGAAAAGCAGCTATGTATTAAATAGTGGCGAAGAAATAGAACCAACGAATGAGTACAGTGTATATAAATATTCAGGTTTTAAACAGTCTAGGAAAATCCAACAAAAGCAAACAAAACACGAAATCACTCAAAACTTTAAAAACCGCGTAAATCAAATTTTAAAGACACATTTGAACTCTAAAAACACATTCAATACTTACGCAATACCAATACTTACATACTCATTTGGAATCATAAACTGGTCAAAAACCGATCTTAATAAATTGCAGCGAATAATTAAAACAAGTATGACAAAACACCGAAAACATCACCCAAAATCATCCATAGAGAGGCTAACACTACCACGTTATGAGGGAGGAAGAGGTCTGATAGATATACAAAATCTTCACAATAAACAAATAACCACACTTCGAAATTACTTTCATTCTAAATCAAATCAATCATCCCTTGACAAGCATGTATCAGAGATAGATAATAAACACACACCGCTTAACCTCCAAGATAGACGGACACAACCCAATGAAAAAATTACAGACATACAGTGTAAAATAGCAAGATGGGCTGAAAAATCTCTTCATGGGAGACACCGAACCGATCTGAACCATAGTCATGTCGACAAAGATAAGTCGAACGAGTGGCTCATAAGAGGGGAACTGTTTCCGGAGACAGAAGGTTTCATGCTTGCTATACAAGACCAAATTATTGCTACCAGAAATTATAAAAAGTACATTATAAAAAACACTAACCTACCGACAGATTTATGTAGACATTGCAGCTCAGCCTCCGAAACAATACAACACATCACCGGCGCTTGCAAATCCCTTGTTCAAACTGACTACAAGCACCGGCATGACCAAGTGGCAGCAATAATACATCAGAGATTAGCGCACCAACACCAATTTATAAATAAAAAGGAACCGTATTATAAATACAAACCCGATCTGAAAAGGAACCGTATTATAAATACAAACTCGAGAACAGAGACGTCAAAATCTACTGGGATCGAACCATCATCACAGATAAAACGATTCATTATAATAGACCAGATATAACAGTTCATATAAAAAGCAGTAACACAATATATCTTATTGACATAGCCATCCCAAACACTCATAACATTCAATCCACAATATCCGGAAAACTCACAAAATACCAAGACCTTGCAATAGAATTGAAAACACAGTGGAAAGCAAATACAGTCCATATAATACCCATAGTAATATCATCAACAGGTATAATTCTAAAAAGTCTCTTACAAAGCCTTAATTCATTAGGTACACCAGAATCCACATCATATTTACTACAGAAGGGATTCTAAATACTTGTCGCATCACCCGAAAATTCTTAACGTCATCATCCATATCATCTTCTACTTTTATTATTTTATCTGTCACGCTTGGTCAAGGCCCGCATGATAGAAAAAACCCCCTGTAAAATGGGAGAAAAACAACAAACTCTCTATAATAATAATAATATCATTTTATTTCTCGCCACAATATAACATTACATAGGAAGATTGCCATATTACAATGCAGTTTTTGTTGTGGGAGACTGGTGCCTAAACTAGGTAATACCTGTATTTCAGGTCACCAGTGCACCTTCCCCATATGAGCTAATTTCGGCACTCTCATAATCTGAATAACATTTCGTGTTAGTCGAAAGTAGTTGTGTCAAGATTAGAGCTGGTAGTGTGTGTGTGTTTATGTGTGTGTGTGTGAGAGAGTATGTGTGTGTGTGTGTGTGTGTGTGTGTGTGTGTGTGTGTGTGTATGTTTGAGTGAGTGTATGTGCGTGGGTGTGTGTGTGAGAGAGAGTGGGTGTGTGTGTGGGTGTGTGTGTGTGTGTGTGTGCGTGCGTACGTGCGGGTGAGTGTTGGTATATGAGTGCCAGGTTAGCTAGTGTGTGCTGCCAGAGGGTAGGTTTACACTCATTCCTATTTGGGTATAGACAGTAACGCCTCAGTGCTCTCGTAGTCAAGGGGCATAAGCCCTTTCGAAAGCCATTTTGCATAAAAAATTATTAATCGAATAAATTGAAAGCTTCTTGTCGATCTTATTGTAAAGATAACCTCCAAGAAAGCAGTAATAATAAAGCAGCAGTAAGCTCTAATAATATCTATCATACTATAATACAAATATTTAAAATGTAGCAAA
This sequence comes from Phalera bucephala, assembly GCA_905147815.2. NCBI lineage: Eukaryota > Metazoa > Arthropoda > Insecta > Lepidoptera > Notodontidae > Phalera > Phalera bucephala. Next base: position 21,437,755 of record LR990612.1, read on the forward strand.
GACAAATTATTTAAAGTACAGCCTTGTTCTGTAAAACTGTTGAAAGCCAATATGACTGATTCATTTGAAAACGATTATCGATTAATATTGTTATTTTACGTACCGTTTTATGTCAGTGAACACAATTTTCCACACGTTTATATAATAAGAATAAAGTTAAGATATTATGTATTACCATGTGCAATGTGATTTAAATCTTATCAATTGCTTTCAACAATATAAGCACACATATATTGGTGCCTTACATTTCGCAAAACAGAGGGCTTTTCATAAGGACCTTGACGCTGTCGGCTTTTCACACAGCTACTAAACACAGATGTACGTGACAACATGTATTCTCAATAGCGTTACGCTTATGTCAATGTCTTTCTACTCAGCTCTCAGTTGATACGCAAACAGATACCAATTTTGTTTATTAGGGAATCTATAAAAAGTAATAGTGATAGATGATTGATTTGATCCAAACGGTTCACCATCAACTCATCTCATCTATTTACTCAATTTGTCATTTATCGCTTTGAACTTGATGTGACAGTTTATACCTTATTAATCACATTTAGTACGGTAGGATGTGTATAGCCACAATGTGGTTTTGAATCACTTCATTGTTCCATGGAGTGAGTTTGCAATGTTGGTTACGTTAACTATATCCTCCGTAAAATGGTCTAATCCAAAAAATGGGTTGATATTTCAGTGTGGTTGAAAATAATAATTACTCTTTTTTCATTTCACAGAATTGAAATCTAAGGTGGTATTAATGTTGGCACTGTATGAATATTGCGTGTTCCGCAAGGGACCTTACGTGATATATGAAATTTAATGTGTCTTAGGATATTCAGATAGTACTTAACCGCAAAGAATGTTGTAAACCTTAGTAAGAAATACGCCGGTCTGACAAAACTTGCAAGAAGATTTATATCAAATCAATATTATCACGGGTATGCTTCGTTGGTTGGTGGAATGGAGGAAGCCAGAGAAGTATGTAAGGAAAGAACCTGTTGGAACTCTGTTTCTCTCTGCCTACCCCGCAAGAGATCTGGCGTGATGATTTTCGCTTGAATAAGAAAATTTTATGTATTTATATAGATAAAATTTTCTTATTCAAGCGAAAATACAATGAGTGTCACAGACCTAAGTTATTACTGCCACTCAGCATACTACCACATGACTGTGAATCTAGTTTTAAAACTAATGTTTTAGTACAAAAATCAGTTTTTAAAACTAGATTCACGACTGATTTACGTTCTGTCATAGGAGCCTTAAATCCTTCAAACCAAATCAGTACAAGAATAGGCTGAGACTGTGCCAGATCAGTAATAAATTAATTAATTCTGAGTGCCATTCAGTTAATGAGTACGTTCGTAAGCCCGAAGAAGATGGTCCGCGAATAGGGCCAACTAATTTGGGCGACAAGCTTTAAAACGACGAATAATAAAAGTTAATGGGACCGCTCTCTTCACGATTCCTGGCGACGGCGGCGGGTCTGCTCATTTCCCAGTCCCTCGTTTTACTCGCGTTAATTAGCATTTTGGCTCTAAAATACACGTATAATTTGGAATTGTTACAGGTAGCTTGAGATTTGTTAAGTGTGGGTTGTTGTTACACAAAATCTCGACTCGTATAGTGAATTGGATAGTTCACTTTTTTATTTATTCCTTTCTATGAAACTGACACTAACATAGTCTTGTTTGTATTTACCTAGTAGGTACTTTTTTAATAAGATCATCAACTTGGCATCTAAATTTCATTTATTTAAGAAACCAATATTATTTAAAATTCAAGCGGTGACGATGAGCCGTTACCAATACCAATTGCCCCTATAATGATCATAATGTTACAAACATTACCTTCTTACTTTATCAGATCTGTGATTCTTTATGGTATCTATATCTATACGTATAATAAAATTGTAAGTAGTTGTGTCTGGAATATTTTTAGGAAATAACAACCCAGGGGTATCATACTATCGATGTTGAACCCAATTATAAAATTTTTCGCTTTTATGTCTGTTTGTCTGTCTATCCAAGCGTATGAACCATCATCACGCAAAACCTACCAATCGGATTTTGAAAAAACTTTGCATGCAGATACCTTGAAATGTTGGCTAACATATTATTTAGTATTTATTCCGGGAAATAACAAGGTTTTTCCAGATAAGACAATAAACGAAACATTAAATTTCTAAAAAGACACACTTTACTCCAAACCTGTTTGATGGATTTAAATAACATTTTGTGTAATTGTAGCCTATACAAAAGATCAGAACTCTGGGTACTTATATTCTCGAAAAATCTAACAGTTTCTGTGTAAAATAAAAAAGAGTCTATTTTGATAAATCATTGATTATTCAAAAACTACCCTTCAGATGTCAGTGAAACTTAGCACGTAGATATTTCATATAACAGACAATATAGTTAATATTTATGTTTTCAGGAAATCAAACGGTTTGTAGGTAAAATTATACATACATATAATAAAACTGTAAGGAAGTCGTGCTGTACGTGGAATATTTTTAGGAAATAACCCAGGGAAATCATTCTATCGGTGTAGACCAATTCTACAATTCTTTGTCCCGAACTGCAATGTTACGACGTAAAATATCTAATTTTGCCTACATATGAATTGATATTGGACTCAGTTTCGTCTCCTCACAAAAATCTGTTTAGTGGTTAAAAGCACCCACTCGAGATTGTTCATAAACTTTAGATTTAAAACACTCAAACATTGTTTCGTGCATGAACCGACGATGCATTCAGAATTGTTTCTTCTGGAGAGAACTCTAACGATGAATTGACCGAATACGAAACTTTGCATATTATTATTTATATTTAACAAGATTTTATTATATGTATAGATATCTTAACATGATTTTGATTATGAACATGAACTATAATATCTTACGAGAAGACTAACCCAAAATGTACTAACAAAACTTTCTTTGGCTAGATTACAATCTTTGGCAGGGTATCTACCCTGCCAAAGATTGTTTAAGAAAAAGTTTAAATCAGAAATATTTTACCAATAATTTTATAATTAATTGATAAACTGAGAATCCTTCTTAAAAAGAAAGGTATTGTAAATGTTTTTATGTGCCCGACGATGGGACAGTTTCTTAACAAGGCTTATATTATTATGTATGACGTTTGCAATCCACCCTATGAAAGTTCACTTTTATTATAACAAATATAATTCGCACAGATTCCATACCAGAATAGATCTTGATGTGTACCGTAAGTGCGGGCACTATAATCGTAAATAACGTTTAATGTCCTATCCAGAACATTTAATTTCCGCACGTGAGGTGTCAGTAACATTATGTTGCAACTCACTTAATGCTTTTGAATTTATTGTGCTTAACTAAAACATGTTGACATAAAATGGCTGATTATCTTTATTTCATAGTAAAGATCCCATAGTTCATATAGTCATGAAACCCAGGAATTTTCTAAGACGCTATCTTAATAAAAAATGGAAGGACATGGCGCCCCAAAAGTCGGTAAAATTTATTGCTACTACTACTAGATCAAATGCACATAGACAGAGCATACAGACTTCCAAAAAGTTCTTTCTTTACAGACCTCTCTCGCTTCCTCCACCTTTTACCCAGCTACCAGAAGGAGGGTTATGTTTTTCGAATGTATATACAAGGTGTAACATAAATAACGCAAGACCTCAGACACCCCAATTAGATTATTGGTTTACGAATTCAATACGAAAATCAAACTTCCAATTTTAAGGACTTTTCTACCATTTTTTTTACAACTTTGATACCCAAATTAACCATAAAATTTAATAATTAATTAACTTTTGTATACATATTGAGTTGTGTGTAATAGAAATACATTTAAAATAGCTATAATGCTTTGAATAATTATAAAATTTTGTTTAATATAGCAAACAGAACGAGTAACAGCATTTTTTGTAAATGAACAAAGAAACTTAACTAAATTTAAAAATAGTTGGAATCGATTTAGTTGCCGATTTAAAACAAACTAATTTCAGGTTTCGCGTTTGTTATGTTACACCTTGTATATGTCTTTCCTTTGGCACTCTCAATAGTCTAAACGGCTTGATGAATTTTAACATACGATGTGCTTATTAACTACCTCGTCGATCTAAAATAAGTTAGATTCGATGTACGTTTTTTTGGAAGTAACATAGGGTATAATACTTTAATATAGCGTCTGCAACTCAAGAAATGAGAAATAAAAATATATTAGTTATAATACCAGTTCCAATTATTATGTGTTTTGTGCTACTATTTTAAAACAAACTATAATTATTTTAAATATAAAGTTTAAAATACTTTGAACCGTCGGAGTTGTATTTGTTTTGATTAATTTGGTTTTGTTATTTGATTATGTACTATTTACACAGTCTATTTTTTTAATAATTCTTATTACCGCGGGTACTCTAGATTACTAACAGTAGTATGGCGTTTTAAAAGATTATTTAAAATCCAAAGCACATACTATATCGGTTCAATTTGTCTTTCTATGACCTCCTAATATCCCTTAGGGCGTTAATTCGGAGTAGCGTTCGTGAGCGTTCATCCAGCGCTCTTATTCGCTATGACCAAACGCGCCGTATTATGATAACTTTGTGAAATCGTAATCGGTATGCCACTGGAGTACCGGAGTATCGTAACGTGCCGCGTTTCGTGTTTGATTGGTTTTAGCCAATAAAGACGGAGCCAGAGGAGCGTTGAAGCGTGAGACATTGCGTGCACGCTATCTACGTGTTTTGGGTGGTGTATATTACCAGACAAACACACCACGCAAGTATAATTTTCAACCTGGCAATGCTAGACCAGTTAGCGGTGCGTTCAAAATATAATACGTTTTAAATATTTTCATTTCCATTATCTTTCGATGTAGATAATCAATATTCAAGTAATTGAGCCAAATCGACTTACCACAAACTGATTTATACTTTATTTGCTAAGGTAAAGAAAACATATAGTATAAACAAATACAGCAATTAAGTTTTGAATAATAAAAATAAATAATTCTGTACGGCCGGTAGAATTAAAACAAGTTATAAAAATGTAATCAAACAAATTTGTTGCCTCAATCTAAGTTCTTTCTTAACCCTAGGAAGTGACAAATGAAATATATCGATATCATTGAATTTGTTGTCGTAGCAGCTGCGTATTATAAATTTATTCTTTGCATGGACGATATATATATATATATATATATATATATATATATATATATATGTGAACAACGATTTTTTAATGATGTGTTACCTAATTTTTTAATTTGAAAATTAAAGTGTTGTTTATTTGTTTAAATTGTACAAATTATTATAAATATGTTTTGTATACATTCAACAGACTCTTTGTGAACTGTGTAATTAGGATAGATACATATTTAAGGTGTGCACGCACAAGACATTGTAGAGTATTCAGTAGGTATGATTTTTTTTTAATTCTTTACCTTGTCTTAAAACAAATCCTAACAATTTATAGGGTTTGTTAGTAAAGAGATCAATGTGACTACTGAAATTAAGCTCATTATTTAAATCTAGGAAATGTATGTATTTTTTTAACTGGATCCAATTAAAAGCAATTGACACAACAATAAAATAATTTTAGTACTTATAGAATCCTGCGTGATCCGGTGTTTGCGAAATATAAGAACGAAGAAAGATATATTATTAGTAGATACATTATAGAGGCGACCAAATCCAGCAACAAATACCGCAAGCGGTAGTTCAAGCGAGGCAGTACTCTGGTGCCACACCGGAAGAGGGCTCGCTTGGGCTGCGTGTTACCGGAAGCAGGGCACCACTCTCTGGAATGGCGATACACATGGCATCCAAAGCCCTAGTTAGTTGGGTTACTGCTAGGAGATCATAGCCCACAGGTGCCGTAAGAGGTGCCTAAAGGGCTTGTAAGACGAGAGGATGGGCAGCAGCGTCCTCTTAATACCTACTAACGCTATACTGCGATCGCCAACCCGCCTGCCAAGCGTGGCGATTATGGCATCATCCCCCTAATGATATCCACAAATATTAAACGGCCCCCAGTCCCCGGCGGCCCCGCTAGTCCTGGCTACGGTAGCAGTCACGGTAACGGCGGGGCGGGGGGTGCTAAGAATCCCCGGAAGAGGCAAGGCTACCGACAACGAACACCATTGGCCCTGGCAATTTGTAACACGCGCACACTGCGAACTGACGAAAAGATCGACGAGTTAGAGGAAGAATTGAGCAAGTTACACTGGGATATCATAGGATTATCTGAAGTCCGAAGAGAGGGGGACTCGATAACACTTAAATCCGGTAACTTGCTCTATTTCCGGGAGGGCGACCAACAGTCCCAGGGTGGTGTCGGGTTTATAGTCCACAGGTCTCTCGTGAACAACGTTGTCAAGATCGAGAGTATGTCGACCAGGGTAGCGTACCTGATATTCAAAATGACTGAAAGGTATTCACTGAATATTATACAGGTATACGCACCGACTTCGACACACCCCGACGATGAGGTAGAAGTTATGTATGAGGATATATCTAGAGCCATACATGCCTCTAAAACTCACTACACCGTTGTCATGGGGCACTTTAACGTGAAACTGGGCAGACGAGGTGACGATGAGCTGAGAGTGGGAACCTTTGGTACTGGACAACGGAATCCCTGGGGCCAAATGCTGGCTGGCTTCATGGAGAAGGAGGGACTCTTTATGATGAACTCCTTCTTTCAGAAGCGGGAACACGGTAAATGGACCTAGGTGAGCCCCGATGGTGTTACAAAAAACGAGATAGACTTCATCATGTCGACGAGACGGCACATATTCAATGATGTCTCTGTGATCAACGCAGTTAAAACTGGAATTGATCACCGACTAGTAAGAGGCACATTGAATATCAATTTCAAGCTTAAAAGGTCTAGACTGATGAAGTCTACACTTCGTCCAGCACCTGTCCAGATTCAGGAGCCCGATAGCTTTCAGCTCGAAGTGCAGAATCGCTTCGAAGGTCTAGGTGAGTGCATAAACGAGGACGATTATAGCAGCAGGGTAGTGGAAACTGTCCAAACGGTCGGGCACAAGTTCTTTAAAACCCACCGTACAAAAAGAACCAAAAAGCTCTCAGGCGTTACCCTCAAGCTTATGGAGGAAAGACGCAGGATGATCTTGCAGTCTCCAGAAGAAATTTCGGAATGCCAGCGGCTCAATAGGGCGATCTCTAAGTCTCTGACTCACGATGTACGCGAGTATAATACTGACAAAATAAGAGAGACTATCAAGCGCAACAAAGGCCCTAAAGTGTTTGCAAGAGATCTGTCTATCGGACAGAGCCGGTTGAGTAAGCTGAAGACCGGAGACGGCAGGATTGTATCCTCTACACCGCAATTCTTGAGGGAAGTCAAGAAGTTGTACGGCCAGCTATACACATCAGTACAACCACCTGTCTGCAATCCGGCCATAGACCTAAGAGCCAAATTGACCCGACACTATACTGAAGACATCCCGGACATCAGTTTGTACGAGATTAGTATGGCTCTCAAACAGCTCAAGAACAACAAGGCGCCAGGCGATGACGGTATAACAGCCGAACTTCTCAAGGCTAGTGGAAAGCCGATATTGAGGGCTCTCCAGAAACTATTCAACACCGTCATCCTCGAGGGCAAAACGCCACAGTCATGGCGCGGAGGTGTGGTGGTTCTCTTCTTCAAAAAAGGTGATAAAACCCTCTTGAAGAATTATAGACCCATCTCACTTCAGAGCCTGTTTTCGAGAGTCATCACGAATCGTATCGCGCGCAGACTGGATGACTTCCAGCCTCCCGAACGAGCCGGTTTCCGAAAAGGTTTCAGCACCATAGACCACATTCATACGCTGCGACAGGTCAGAAGAAGACAGACAGACAGAAGACTGAAAAGTACAACCTGCCACTATGCTTAGTGGCATGCTTGTGGACTATGAGAAGGCCTTCGATTCGATCGAGACTTGGGCTGTACTACAGTCCCTCCAGCGGTGCCAAGTAGACTACCGGTATATCGAGGTGCTGAAGAGTTTGTACGAAAACGCTACTATGTCAGTTCGCCTTCAGGACCAGAGCTCGAAACCTATTCAACTACAGCGTGGTGTGAGACATGGAGACGTTATATCCCCGAAACTGTTCTCCGCCGCGCTGGAAGATGTCTTCAAGCTTCTGGACTGGAGAGGACTAGGTATCAACATCAACGGCGAGTACATCTCTCACCTTCGATTTTCCGATGATATCGTGCTCATGGCTGATACCCTGGAAGACCTCAGTACCATGCTCGACGACCTCAGTAGAGTCCCTCAACAAGTAGGTCTTAAAATGAACATGGATAAGACGAAGATCATGTCAAACGTCCATGTAGTACCAACTTCTATAAAGGTTGGAGACTCTACGCTCGAAATTGTTGACGATTATTTATACCTGAGACAAAGAATCGATTAGCTAGGTTCAACTTCGAGAAAGAGGTCAATCGTCGAATCCAGCTCAGTTGGGCGGCGTTCGGGAATCTACGTAACATCTTTTCGTCCAAAATTCCGCAGTGTCTCAAGACAAAAGTCTTTGACCAGTGTGTGTTGCCAGTGATGACTTACGGCACTGAGACATGGTCGCTTACGATGGGCCTCATAAGAAGGCTCAAGGTCGACCACAGGGCGATGGAGAAAGCTATGCTCGGAGTTACCCTGCGCGATCGAATCAGAAAGGAGGAGATCCGTAGGAGGACGAAAGTCACTGACATAGCACTCAGAATTGCTAAACTTAAGTGACAGTGGGCGGGGCACATCGCTCGTAGAACTGACAGCCGTTGGGGCAGAAACGTTCTCGAATGGCGACCACGTACCGGAAGACGTGGAGTGGGTAGGCCCCCTACAAGATGGACCGATGACCTAGTGAAGGTCGCGGGTAGAAGTTGGATGCGTACAGCACAAAGCCGGTCGTTGTGGCGGTCTTTCTTGGCGGTCTCCCCCCCCCCCTGCTGATGTTGTAGCAGGGAGGGGGGGGGGGGTCCCCCGCCAGATATTACGGCGGGGGACGCGAGTTAGCCCGTATTCTTAAGCCCCGGGCTATTGGGCTGAGAGCCATGAACTGCTTAACCTAACCGATCCAGCAGATTGTTTTAAGATTAACTGAGGGCCTGAAATCCGTTTGCTTAACACCAAAATTAACTAATTAACACAGCTATCATCGCGTAATTTACAACTAATTAACGCAAGAAAATACTTGCCCTGAATGCTTACTTTCAAAGAAAATGAACTTAGCAAATATTCGACTGAGAATAAAGTAACTCGGAGCGTATAACTTTTGTATTCAATTAAATAGAAAGCTCTAGAAATAAACGGCAGGCTAGTAGAATCGTCCTCATAAATTGTTGCGATTTTGGTCTGGTTTTGCTCAGGTAAGAATTTTATTACAAAGAAATTTTATTATACGATGTTTCAGAACAAGAAAATCTTTAATATTTTTCGAAGGTTAATAAATCTATTGTAATAAGGTGAATGATACAATTTCGGATATTTTTTATTTAGCTTTCTTAATGCTAAGTTGGTATAACTTTATGAAATATTTCAATGCTAATTTCTGGCAACGCAGGCAGCAACAAAGGCAGGTATGTTTTATATAAGTACTACTTACTAAAGAAACTGATCATCATTTATGATAAATATCCATTTAATTCTTTATTTCAAAATTTACATCCATGTACAATTTTGAAATTAACACCCTAGAATTTCCTGTTTCCCTGAACCTGAACCCGAACAGACAAACGGATGCCTGAGACCTAGTTTAAAAAATAGTGGCAAATAGCGTTCGTAATAGGGAATATGCGTGTATTTTTTTTGTTTTTTTTTTATACGATAGTTAACATCAATATATAATCGCAAAAAAAAAATTATGCGCCGAAAACAAAATTTAAAAGGGAAAAAAGAATTTTGAAGATAGCAAACAAATAAAAGCACTTTAAACGCCCGCCATTTTGGCGCGCTTGGCGTGACGTCAAAGTCTATAATAACAATCAATTAGTGAACAGCTGTAGAAGTATTTTATTCTTAATTTATTTTTATTTTGTATTTTGCGACTATAATACAATGGAACAACACTGTGTTGTGCCTAGGTGTAAAAATACAACAAGAAATGCACCCGATAGGTGCGGACAAGGAGAAAGTAGTGTAAAATCAGAAAAAGAGACATGGTGTCTGTGACTGTAAAAATCAATTTAACGTAAGAATTAACTTAAATAATTTAAACTAAAATTTTGTCTTTGTGTAAATCGACAACATAAAATAACAATAAAACTAACTCAATAGCAAACATCCAACAAATATGCACTTGTTGACATTTGTATTGTAGACTTTGACGTCATATTCGATCTCACCAATAGCGTGGCGTTCCAGCTATTTTGAATTTCCCACTCATTTTTTGTACTTTCAATAATTATTTTCTTAATAAAAAAGTAATGTTATTAAAAAAATATTGGTATAGACATTATTCTAATGCAATAAAGTTTCTAAAAAAAATATTTGATCCTTATTTGAATTACTCGCATATTACCCATAGCAATGAATCTATTACTGAAATGAAAAGCTGGTTGATAAGTATGTCACATTAATCAACATTTATGTTAATTGCAACGACAGCTAAGTAGGATTAAGTAGTCGGTTCAATCCACGTACGGGACTTATCTTTTTGTAGGTAACTAACAATCATTTCTTCTGACTTTTAATCCATATGAAATTTATGTTTGTGAATACACCCATGGCACCGAAATAATACCTAGCGTGGGCTAATGCTTCTTGTAATAAAATATTATTACTAAAGGGACCGCGCAGTCAAACACACGTGATCTACAGTTTAATAAAGGATACGCTTTTAAAAAATATTTGATTAAATGCCAATAGAAGTATTCCAATCCAACTAATATTATAAATGTGAAAGTTTGTATGTTTGGATTTTTGATACTCAATCAGATAGTCTATTATATAGATATAAATAAAATAAATATAAAAATATAGGTTCCTGTCCAAACTCAACGCGGACGAAGTCGCGGGCAGAAACTACTACTAGTTTATATATGAAAACTACTTGTAACTCTTGCTTGCCATTCATGTTTCTTACTTGTTACCCAGTATACCTACTGTTAAATGTCTTATTCACGTGCCTATGGGATGTGAAACTAATTTCATATCCAAACAGCGATGCTTTTAAAAATGTAAATATTTTGTTCGTTCTTAAAGGCTGTATAAATCTCGTTGAGTAATCTAGTATAACGACAACAAACGCTCCCTGTGTTTGTTATTGTTTTGTAGTCATGAAGCGACGGTAATGAATAATAACTGAACAAGTGCGAGTAAGAGTCGCGCTCTGAGGCTTCCGTACCGGTTTAAGCCAGTTTCGGCGCAAAATTGTAGTTCCGGCTCCGACAGAAAACCAGCTGTAACTAAGGCCGAAATCGAAACTACTTTCGTGAGATTCCCGGTGCCCTTTGGGCGCTATAGGCGAGTGTCGAAATCAATGAACTATGGTCTAGGCTTAGGGTCTAGGCATGTTAATTTATTTTCTGTAACAGATAGCGTGCGTCAAAAAGTACTCGCTAATGACTATGATGTTGTGGATTTGACTAAAACTTGGCTTAACTAGTTTTTTTTCTTTTATGCCGAAATATAGGTAGAAGGTAGTAGGGTAATAGGTAGTAGTAGATGGTATTTATAATTTGTACAGGCGTGATCGAGGAACTTCTAGTTTGTATAATCATAGGAAAACAGGTGGCGGGGTCTTGATTGCAGTGTCCCTAAGATTCGAGTCATGTCGCAAATCCTATTGAGAGACAGACTTGGACTTAGAAGACTTATGGGTTGAAGTAGATCTGAAATCATCATCATCCCACCACACGCGTCCTTCGAGGCGCAGTGGCATAGCTTCTCGCCTATTTTGCTCGTCTGTCCCGGCAAACAATTTGGCGTGGTCTTGGGAGTAGCGCACGGTCGCGACGATCCCCAAGGCAAGTGTTACTGTATCCTGCTCGCAGTTGCTGACTGCTATTGGTCTGAGGAGATTCGTAGAAGAACCAAGGTCACCGACATAGCCGTTAAGATTAGCAAGCTGAAGTGGCAATGGGCGGGCCACATAGCGCGTAGATCGGACGGGCGTTGGGGCAGAAAGATTCTAGAGTGGAGACCACGTATTGGCAAGCGCAGTGTGGGACGACCGCCTGCCAGATGGACCGACGATCTTGTGAAAATCGCAGGAAGTCGTTGGATGCAGGTGGCATCGGACCGGTTACGCTGGAAAGCGATTGGGGAGGCCTATGTTCAGCAGTGGACAAGTATAGGCTGAGATGATGATGATGATGATTGGTCTGCTCCTTCTGAGCAGACATAACAGAAACAGTCATGCACTTACCCCTCCCCACTCGGTCCCCTCCTTCCCTTTTCTTTTCCTACCCAGTCTCCTGTCCCCTGGCTTTGGCCGGAAGGTTGTGGTGCCTGGTTGCGCCCCTCCGTGGAGTGCAGCAGGTGGCGCCTGTCGTTTTGGGTGGTCGGTCGAGGTCGAGAGCGCGGCGCTAGTGTGCGCCGTGCGTTTTTTAGAGGGAAGGACCTCCCGACCGCCCGCTTGGCGGTGGGGCCCTTTTGGGGCCCTAGCCTGGCCGTGCTGGGCCGACCGGCTGCTGCTGCTTGCTGCCAGAGGGGTGGCGCGTCGGCGGCTCATGCGCCTTCGAGGCACAAGGGTGTGGGTCGGGCAGCTGGTTGCCCCCTCACTCTCCCTCCGGAGAGAGAGTTGGGTGCAGCAGGTGGCACCGCCCCTGTTAGGGAGCCGTTCGGGCGCCTGCCCGGTGTGGCGCAGATCGGCTCGGTGGTACGGTATCTCCCGACCACCTGCTGAGCGGTGAGGCCCCTTCGGGTCGGGCCGACCGGCTGCTGCTGCATGCCGCCAGAGGGGCGGCGCGGCGGGGGCTGGGCGGTTCGCGCGCGTGTGGCGCGAGGGGGCGTGGAGATACCCATGGCCTCGGATGTCAAAGTCCGGGTACATGGTCTCTACCGAATTACCTGGGTGACAGACTCGGGGGAGTCTGCCTCCCAGCTCGAGAGGGAGACGCCGCGTTGGGTGACATCCACGCGGCCTCTACGTAGAGGGAAGGCGTAAATACGCCAGGGGGGTGACTCCCAAGGTGGGCCCTCAACAGGGCAGGTCGCGTCGGGGTCCCGGAGCGTGCCTAACGGCGATGCCGTGGTCCCCGACACTCGCGACAAAGTCGGTGTCACCGCAGGGTTTTTAGTCGGTACACTTGGTCCACTGACGGACGGGTCATCCTGACCGTCAGTGGATCAAGGACTCCGACTTAACCCCTCCGCGTCTCCCGAACGCGGACGGGTACCCATAAAGGGTTTTCACTGCGATAAAAAAAAAAGTTCTCGAATCATGCAAAACAAAACCGTCTATCTTAGAATCTGTTCATCCGTTATTTCCATAAAGCTGACTATACCGCCATAATAAATCTACTTAATGATACTTGTTGGAAAACAGAGTTTGCCACTGCAAAAGATATTAATGAGATAGTTGCAATCTTCTATAATATTCTGCGTAATGTTATTAAAAACCACGTACCTATTAAAAAATGTATATCTGGAACCTACTCAGTTTTGTTTACACCTCAGCTCATTCACATGCTAAAGCGTAAGCACAAAGTGCAATCTAAGTTTAAAAAGTATGGAAATCTTATGGATAAGATTGAATTCGAATATTAGCGAAAGGATAGTAAGGCGTTAATGCCAAAATGTTATAAAATTTGTCTTGAGTTAATAGAGAATGAAATAATAAAGCATCCAAAGAAATTCTGGAACCATGTAAAAAATTTGCGTAAAGGAAGCTCTAATTATCCATCAACAATGAGGCTAGGTGCTGCCGTAGCTTCTACAGAACGCGAACTTTGCGACTTATTTGCTTCACACTTTTCAGCTGTTAACGAGAAAGATGATCCCATGTTAAATAGAGTAGAACCTGATGGAACTGATACTAACATAATATATACTATTAGCATAGAATTAATTAGGACAAAACTGAAAAGCCTTGAACCTGAAAAAGGATGCGGTCCGGATGGAATTCCTCCTAGCTTCATAAAACGATGCGCAGACCGGTTGTCAGTACCACTAGCTTACATTTATAATTATTTGCTTGAATCGGAAATTTTCCCTCGAGTATGGAAAGAAGCACGGATAGTGCCTATATTTAAGAGTGGAAAAAGTTATTACCAATTATCGTCCAATATCAATTCTATCAACATTCGCAAAAGTATCCATCTATATATGACCATTTAAAACATAAAATATCACTAAATCAACATGGATTTACACCCAAACGGTGCACAATGACAAATCTTGCTAGTTACATTAATAATGCTGTAGAATTAGTTGATAGAAATGTTCAAGTGAATATCATATACACCGATATCTCAAAGGCATTCGACAAAGTTAACCATAGTATTCTAGTCCACAAGTTAGCAGATTTTGGAGTTTCGTGTTCGCTGTTGAGTTTGTGCGTTTCCTATTTATAGGGCCGTGTATCAACAGTTGTGGTGGATGGTTGTAATTCAGAGCCTTATGTTCTAGAGTATGGAGTGCCACAAGGCTCAAATTTGGGTCCATTATTGTTTAACATTTTTATGACGGACGTAACTAAATCTTTTAAAAATTCCATAGTGTACATATTTGCTGATGATTTGAAAGTTATGCGTATGGTTCGGAATCAAGTAGACGTTAGACTATTGCAAGAAGATGTAAACAGATTATCTGATCGGTGTAAACAAAACAAGAGGTGTTTAAATGCGAATAAATGTTTCTGCATGAAAATTACACGAAAAATATAATAGAATCAGTTTATAATATCTCGAGAATACCTCTGAATGAAGCATCTGAAATTAGGGATCTGGGCATAACTAATTATAGAAAGTTTAATTGTATTAGTTACATAGACAAAACATTACAATCAGCTTTCAGAATGCTTGGTTATGTAATAAGATGTGCTCGAGAATTTAAAAAACCAGATAATGTAAAAAGACTATATGATTGTCTTGTCAGAAGTAAACTAAAGTATGGTTGGGCGCCAGGATATGAAGAACATATGGCTAGAATTGAACAGGTTCAAACGATATTTAGCATATCAATATCACATGCCCAAAACATTGTCTTACCAAGAACAACTCCGTAAATTTAAAATGTGTGCATTGCAAGACAAGAGGTCTACACTGGATATGGCCTTTTTACATAAATTAATTCTTGGATTCGTAGACAGTGAACACTTATTAAGTAGTATACGCATAAACGTACCTTCAAGAGTTCCCCGAATTCCTAAGCCATTCTTCGTGTTTAAACTTTATAAAACAAACTTAGGTATAAATTCTCCTATACCCAGATAAATGCAAACTTATAACTCACTATTACACAACTATATAGTTGAGAAGTCACCTGAATTGGACATTGCACATGACTCATTTAGCTCCTTTAAGCGGAAGGTATTGATGTACTATAAAAAAAGTGACAGCATGGTCCTCTAATTCTACAGATGAAAAAAAAATCATTGTTAAAAATTAATTGTTATATTATTTTATTGTTACTAATAATATTTAATGTCACTATAATTCTATGCATTTCTTTTACGTTTTATGTTGTGAGTAATAGTAATAATATTCTCTAATATATTTTTCTTGATTATTTTAATTGAATTTATATGTTTTTTTTTAACTATAATGATCAAAAAATAATAATGAATTCTTAAAACGAAACTTTAAATTTTTTGTTTAACACCCCATTACTTTATCTTATTACTAGATTATTATATATTAAATGAAATTATTTATCTACTATTAATTATATATTAATTATTACTCTAAAAATTCCTGGTGGTGGAGGCAAAGTTGTCCATAGGAATTCGCCAAATGTACAACGTAATTCTATCGTATTCGGGCTCATTTGGTTTATCTAGACAAGTACCATATGCCTAAGTACCTAAGTGAAGAGTAGGATTGGAGCCGGAAGGAGGCTAAATTAACTCCTCAGCTTAGTAAAATATCTCCGTCGTATTTTCGCAATAAAAGTCTGTTTTTAAAATATTTCTTATTATAATTATCTATCATTGTAAGCCAAATCAGTCTGATTCAAGCGGTTTTTAAATGTGAGATAATATATATTCACATAAAAACTGTTTCTTTGAATATACATAGCTATTTGGAACTAGCAACCAGCAAACGAATTTTCTTAAAAGTTTCGGTTTCAGCCGAAACTGAGACCGACGTATATGTATACAGATTATTTGTGAAGCTCCTTTTTAGCGTCCCTTAATATTTTGTTTAGTTCTATAGTAAGGTACCTATGGATGGTCATAAACTTATAAAAACTCAATCTGCACATTCGTATTATATATCGTTAAGAAGTTCCTTAGTGTATTTTCAAATCCCAAAATCCAATACCAATAAAATTAAAATGGAGCCTGGAGCTACACTAAGCCTAACGCAAAAAGAATCAGCAAAATGTTTCATAGACAAAAAGTTACCTATGCCTCGTTAGATTTTTTCCGTATAATAGGGGCGAGGCTATTGCCATTATACCGGGTACGATTTCAGAGCCCGAACTGATACTGAGAAACCTTTCTATAGAAAAAGTACATTGTTCGCCTACAAGTTGTACGAGATCACACTACACGCATTACACGGTACCTACTAGGCAGCTCGTAAAATACCATATAAAAAAAAAAATTCTTTATAAAATTTTAACTGTAATTAAATAAACTACATTTAATTTACATTCTAACCATAGAAATATAACAAAAAGAAATCGACCATCTTATCAAATTTACGTCCGACACTCAAAGGCTTTAATGCAGATGGCGCCAGATGAGGAAAAAATATTTATTCACCACAAATCAAAATAGTTCCAAAAAATATCACGAGACAGCGCTATTTTAAGTTTTCATCGGCATTGAGGGAAAAGAAGTATTGTTTATATGATATAATTATAAATTAACAATTTTCGTTAAAACATACTTCCAAAAAATGTCACTAGTTTAACTGACGGATGATTTGGCGCAGTGGTTAAGAGCTTAAGCCGCTCCACCCACTGGTTAGATTCCCGCACAGGACAAATCTCAATCAAAAATTCAAATTAAAATCTTACTTATAAGAAAAACTACACACACACACACACACCGTCACGCCTATATTCCCCAAGCGAGGGTGGCAGAGGTGTACTGAGTAAGCCCCATGTTTCGCCGACGATGTTAAGTCCCATGTAAAAGGGGGCCCTATGCCATATACCGGGCAAAATTCCAGACTCCGGACTCGTACTGGGAAGATTTCGTTAAAAAAACTCGTAATCACAAAGCGATGTGCTTTGCCACTAGATCAACGAGGCAGTCTACGAAAAACTATTTATATAAAACGACGGACGGTTTAGCGAAGTGGTTAAGAGCTTAAGCTGCTCCGCCCACTGTGTCTATTAAGTCGCGACTATTAAATCACATGTTCGATTCCCGCACGGAACAAATCTTTGTGTGATGTGGGGCTACCTTTTAAAACACAAAAATTAGAATGCGCTATCTATATTTTTCATCGGATTTGAGGGAAAATAATTATTTTTTATATGATATAATTATAATTATGTCTGATGAGTGACTTTAAATAGCCATTTCTATTGTTCAGGTTTACTTAGAACCTTCATGTTTGACTTTTTTGACGGACTGTATTTGACATCCTCAATACCTCTAGCTGTTCCTGAAAAAAGAGTAATAGCCGTCGGACAACGAAGTGATCCTATAAGGGTTCCGTTTCACCGAAATTAATTCTTATCTGTTTTCATATTTGGATCCTAACGAAAAAAAAATTACTTAATAAGTATATATTTTTTTTAATTAGCTCTGTTTAAAAACTGCCCCACCTTTGGGCACGGGCCTCCTCTCAAACTGAGAGGGTTTAGGCCTAGTCCACCACGCTGGCCCAGTGCGGGTTGGCAAACTTCACACACTAACTCTACTCACACTAACTCTCAGGCATGCAGGTTTCCTCACAATGATTTTCTTCACCGTTAAAACAAGTGATAGTTCATTTTTAATACGCACGTGCTTTCGAACGTGACAGAGGTGCATGCCTGAGTTTGAACTCGAGACCTCTGACTTTGCAGTCCAACGGTTTAACCACTAGGCTATCACTGCCTGTACTTGACTTGGTATTATAGTCCTTAATTTTTAAGGTTTCAGAAGTTCTATAAAATAGCATATTTGTACCTGAAATATGAAGTAAATTATTATTTTTTTAATTGAGTTAGGGTTTGAGAAATAAACTACTTTATTATGTATTATTGAGTGGTCTAATATAGACCACATTTGATCTGCAAAATTAAAAAATAATACTTTATTAATCTATCTATCTATATCATCACGCCATATCCCTTACCCGTTGCGGGGTAAAAATACTCATCTAAACATAAAAATATTTTATGAATAAAACGCGGATAAAAATATCTTTACCTGTTCCGTGTGTGTCTTTAGCTGAAGACAGAGATTCTTTAGTTAATAAAATATTAAAAAAATATAAGTTATAAATTCGGAATCCTATGAATGAATAAAAATTTAAGAAAGAACCTAAATAATTCCTCGTGCGATTACTGTGACCTGTAACGTAACCTTCATAGTCCCGTCAGCTACGTACATGTGTGAATGTGATGTGGTGTGATGTACGTACGAGAAAAGTATGCGTAAAATCCGATTGGCCCACATGTGCACTGTACTTTTTGATGTAAACTATATATTACTTCAGTTATCCTTGTAACAAAAAAATTACTAGTAGTTATGATATTCGGAAACTTAATAACCCATTTATAATTCCAACGCAAATCATAATAGCTTTGATGTGCCACAATTCAGCTCTTATCATATTGCCAAAGCGCAAACCGCAGGCATTGCAACTCAATACTCGTGGTATTTAAATTCTCGCCTTCAAAGCAACGTGACTGGTTAACATATCTCATGGCAAGGGCTCTAAGTCGCGCACTTATAAAGCTATGTGATGCTAACTATGGATTTATTTATGGTTGACACGTGTGGCTCAGGTGTAGCTCTCGTATTAGCATCTTAGTTGAAATACAAATATCCAAAATACGCCAAGGCCTTTATTCCCTATGATCACTGAACATGTATCGCGGCACGTTACGATAACTGTGTGACATGATCGTTTAAGGTACTCTAGTAACGTGACTGGTTAACATTCTTATATCAAAGGCCCTAAGTCGCGTACTTGTGGAGCTATGTAATGCTAACTTTAGATTTATTTATGGTAGGGAAAGAATGATAGAAAAACTTTTATTCAATGACACAAAATACATAAAATAAAAAAAAATAAACGTGGCACTGAAATAGTATACACTTAGCATAAAGCCGGGGCAAGTCAAGTGCCACGACGCTTGTCTTCCCTGTATACCAGTTCAAATTGAGAGCGTAACTGCGCACAATAGCAATACAAAAACTTTATCAATGTAAACACAGATGTAGTTGTTAAACACTAATGTAAAAAATAAAGTATACGACGTATAAATAAGAACAACAGTAAACAACAAAAATAACAAAATAGAGTTAAGTCAATACAATGAAATTAAAAATTGGGTACATAATACTTGAAGGGCAACAGCTATGAAATTAATTGGTTGCAAAAGATGCGCTTTTAATTTTTGTTTGTTTGACACGTGTGGTACACTAGTAGCACTCGTTTCTCGCTCTCTACTTGCTAACATTTCAGTTAAATTCAAATATCCAAAATACGCCAGGGCCTTCTCTATGACCACTTAAGCACGGTGCGTTATAATAACTTAGTGCAATAATTGTAGAATGGTACTTCAGTGCCATACATTACACGACCACTTCACGAAGTTATCGTATCTGGGCAAGGTTGGATTCCAAAGATTTGTTTCAGTTTGGGTGTATGTGAATTTCATGTTTGTAATCACAACCACGACACAGTTATAATTATTAATACCTACGTCTACGACTACGTCTTTTAAAAAAAAATAGTATATGTATTTCATGTCAAAAAAAAATAACCTGTCATTAAATTGTCAGTAAATAAAATGTCATTAAACTTTCCAAAATTAGTATGAATTTCATTAACTTTATAACTAACAAAAGCAACCACTTATCAAAGGAAATTTTCAGTTACCTAAGTCACGGCGGTATGATATAATTTTTTTTTTCAAGCTGTAACAAAAATAGATCGTGAGCAAATATTTACGAGTGCTCTTAATATTAACTTTAAAGATAAAACAGCCAAATACAAATTAAAGAATACATTAATTAGCCTCAAATTGAGTTACCTACCTTACGTATATTTAATTATGAAAAATAAAACACCGTGAAAATTTGTAATTTCTTAAGAAATAGAAAACCTAAATAAACTCTGTTTACTTTTGTCACTATCTAGCTATCACTACCTCTTTGAATAAAAGTAATAAACAACAACATTTTCGTTTTTAGTTCGCAACGGGATTTTTATAACCTTTCCTATACGTAACCTTTTCAATTCGAACTGAGAATAAATTAATTACTTGCGCTGATTGAATTTCTTTCAGTAGTGTAAATTGTTTCTTTTTGGTAACATTTTACAATAAAGTATTTTTTTTGCCATCATTTAATAGCCAAATTCATTTTATAACTAGGCCATGATTTAGAAATACCACAGTAAGTCTACGCTACACTGTAACTTCTATTTTATTTTTAGACCCACATTTCAAAGCAGGCATTTATCCTCTCTAAATTTTCACAGAATGAGGCAATAAAACCATAAATCCAGGTCAAAATCAGCATCGTGACTCATTAGACCTAACCAATCAGCTAGTTCGTTAAATTTTCTCAAAACATTTCTGGGCTGTTTCTTATGTGAAAATCAGAAATATACATCGGTTGAGTGTGACTTACTTCAAATACAAATGTCATTTTTGTATTTTATAAACTTCCTATCAGTTCTAACACTTGCAATACATTAAACTCCCTGGTATGGCAGTAAGTAGAGAAGTGGACATGAAACTAAGCTCAAGGTAAAGTCAAGATACTTCTCATTTTCACTTTTACTTTCCTCTTAACACTGATGCGAATGAGCTTAATGTCATCCCAGAGATTATAAAATACAGATTTTATGTAGATATGAACCAGACCCAATGTGATGCTTCGAGATACGTATCATCTGCGAAAATAAGGTAGGCCCGAGTATAGATCCCTGTGCTATACATATGGATCCGTAAGTTCTCTTACCAATGCTACATCTGAATTATTAAGATAGGACACAAAGAGACTGAGAGCGTCATTCTTGTGGCCATTGTGGCCATTCGCTGTTGGAACATATTAGTTAGGGCTAAGGCTAGGCTACGACTAGGCACTAGGCGGCAGTTACGGCTTCCAATACCTACGACCACCACATGAAAGGATAGCTTAGACTAACGGCTAAACGTGCCATAGCAGATACAGAAAGTTGTCAGTAAAATAAAGTTGTATTATTACCAAACTATAACTATACATTTTGACTATTAAATAGTACCGTACCCAAAGAAATTAAGACAATTGCAGGTTATTAAATAGTCCAACAAATACATGAACCTGCTTTATGAATAAACATGATTAATATACTTAATAATTATCTGATTTTCAACATCTGTCTCATACAATACTAACTGCCATTCTGTTCAGAAAGTTTCATAACATATCCTGATGGCATTTATTGGACACATTTTAACTTAACAATGTGACTTTTTAAAACTCAACAAATTGCAATGTAAATTGAATTTAAAGTCCTTCAGCCATATATTGCTGATCCAAGTTTATCGGGCTTAAAGCGTTAAGTTAATATTGAAATTTTGTCACGTTAATCCTTCAGAGGCTCTTTCTCACAGCTTAAAATATTATAAAATAATTGAAAAGATAGACTATTAGGCATAAGAAAAATATTTTTGTAAATAATAAATAAATATTATGTAGTAAAGCGAATAACATAAGTAACATTCAAAGCTTGTCATAGGTTTGCGACATGGTTTAGGTAATCCTCACTTATTTTAAAAGTATTTTTTTATAATCTCCCTTTTGCGGATCGTTAAAAAACCTCCACTTACACATCAACGCGTTTAGATTTAAGATGCCTAAGTGAAATGTGAATATAAAAAATATAAAATGTGTCCACCCTCGTGTGTGAAGATAAACTTAGCTAGAGCATATAATTATAATAAAATTAGATTTTGCTATTCTAACGTCAAATAGCTCCTTGTAAATATGTATATATACATATATAGATCTTAGAGACAAGAACAAGTTATTCAGCCTATGCTGTCGTTGTTTTCAAGGATTAAGTAAGGTTTAACATTATTGTCCACAATTTTTCCAGGGAGCCACTTGTATCCAATAAAATTGACGGAAGTTAACTATTTCCGTACCACGTCCCTTGTCTTTACGAAAAGATAAATGTAAGTATTCAGTCAACTGCCAACTTGATTGATAGCGGACATCTCTTAACAAAGACATTTTGTTGAGCGTTTCGCGATCCCGACCCGCATCTAATTATTATGACAGATGTATATTAACTTAATTAGAGAAAAGAACAGACTGCGCTGTTCTTACCAGTCACCAAGGTTAAGCAACGTTCGGCTCGGTCGGTCTGAGATGGGAGGCCGTTTGTGGCATTTTCATATTTGAGCGTCATAGTTGGTCCCGGATAGCACTAAATGTGGTAGTTGTCAAGTCAAATTGGAAGCCTAGGCGGCTTGATAAGTTTCAACTGTGGCCCAAACCTGCCTCCACGAATCCGCACCGAGTCCCCGTGGTGGAGTATGACTTAATCTCTTTCACCTCGATTTGTGGGAAAAGCCTTAGCCCAGCAGTGGGCAGAACAAGTTCTATTCTATTGAAAACAATCACTGTTTAATTAGAGGCTGCTTGCAGGCCGGCGTCGGTTTGCAGACACAATGAACACTACACATAGAAAATTAGGCCTATTGTGCACTATTTACGTAGTCGCGGTGGAATCATGCCTCGGCACGTTCATTGAATTTGGTCATTAAACTGATGAGATTTGTTTTGGGACTAAAAGAAAAGGCGTAGTTATCTGAACGTTAGTCCTTGCTTACAATCGAGAGACTTTTGTAGAACGATTTGAAGACTAATTAATTATAGTTTTTAGACACCGCGCACGTTTGATTTTATTTAAAAAAAAACCCGAAACGCCTATATTCCCCAAGCGGGGGTGTCAAATGTGTACTGCGTACACCCACGATGTTAGTTCCGATGTAATAGGGGGCGATCTTTTTACCATATAAGGGGCATAACTCAAGACTCCGAACTGACACTGGGATTTTTCGACAACAAATCTACATTTGTCCGACCTAGGATTTGGCCCCAGAAGCTCGTGATCACTAAGAACACCATTCGTCACTAGACCGACGAAGTAGTCAAAGGTTTTATTTTGTAAGCTCTTGGATAAACAACAATCACTGTTTATTAAAAAATACTCGTTAAATATTGCAAGGAATATGTAAAATAACTGTTCTCTTTATACGTTATTAAAATACTTGTTTTTAGAACACGAACTAACATTAATCGGTTGTTAGTAAAGCTGTTTAAGTTAAACCATAGCGTATAAAAATAACACTCTCTTTATTAGAGCATTTAAAAAAAATCTAATATTATTATGCTTCTATTGGGTACATCTCAGTATCTACTTAATTACTACGTCATAAATATTTTTAATTGGCGGGACGCGTTTCCACGTCTTATTTATTTAAAAACTCGGGCAAGAAATTAACGAATTTTTAAAACACCTACAATTGAAAATAAGTTTATTCAAACTTTTTGAGTTATGTTGAACTGGGTGTAGTGTTATGTTGTATTAGTGGAAAGTGAGTGTGAGAGGGATTAAAATTATTCCGTCAATATACTGAAAAAGCACTTTATTACGCTAGAATTAACGATGATGCTATTTATTACATTATACTTCCTACTTATATTTTAAATGTAAATGAAATGTTGTATGTATGGATGTTTGTTACTCAATCAGGCAAAAACGGTTGAACGAATTTAAATGAAATTTGGCATACGGATAGTTCATTACATGGATTAACACGTGGGATACTTTATGTCCCGGAAAAATGTTAGGTTCTGGTCTAAAGTCAACGCGGATGAAGTCGCGGGCAGAAACTTGTTATGCATAAATGAGAAATCTATAACAATAAAAAAACATAAGGTGATTAATCATAATATAGCCTACGTGGAACCCTGATCTTTTCCTGTAAAGGTCTGGGTAATTTTATCATGTATCAATATGGTGGATACGCAATACCACGGAATAAAGAAGTACCACGAGAAGTACCTACTAGTATTTTATGTTCTCTGAGCATAAAAAAGTTGAGAACAGGTTCAGTGTCAAATAATTGTTAATTAATATTTGCTCTTAAAAGTTAAGTTAAGTCTTTAAATCAACATTCAAGTAATTGGGCCAAATCGGTTTATTACAATGTGATTAATATTTTTATTTATTTCTTAAGGTAAAGGAAACATATGAACATATACAGAAGTAAATTAAACACATATTGTAACACATATTGAAAAAAAACTCATCTAAATGTCATTTAACAAACTTGTTGTCTTAATATAAGTTCTAACCCTAGGAAGTGACAAATGAAATATATTGATATCATTGAATTTGTTGTTGTAGCAGCTGCGTATTATAAATTTATTCTTTGCATGAACGGTCCTGGTAAGTGGAACATGCAAAATCTCTTTACAACGCGAAGTCAGCCTTGGACAACGCAGACCTATTTTGCTGAATAAATAAGGCGGATGGTCAAGTTATGAAGTAATTTGTATATAAATATATATATCTCTATGTGTACAACGATTTTTTAATAATGTGTTACCTAAACGTTTAATTTAAAAATTAAAGTGTTGTTAATTTGTTTAAATTGTAAAATTTTTATAAATATGTTTTGTATACATTCAACAGACTGTTTGTAAAAAGTGTAGTTTGGATTCCACACGCCGGATGCGCACTCAAGGTGTACAAAGGCATTATAGAGTATTAGATGAGTACGGTTTTTTTTAATTCTTTACCTTGTCTTAAAACAAATCTTAACAAATTATAGGGTTTGTTGAAAAGGAGATCAATGTTAGACACGTTGATCTCCTTTCCAACAAACTAACTTGAAATTAAGCTCATTATCTAAATCTAGGAAATGTATGTATTTTTTTAACTGGATCGAATTGAAAGCTATTAAAACAACAACAAAATAATTTTAATACCTATAGAAACCTGCGTGATCCGGTGGTCTGCAATATATAAGGACGAAGAAATTCCGATTGATTTGTATAAAATTTGGGCCATACAAGAACCTCAACCGCAGCCTTCGAGTCAATTAATAGAATTGCTGACTAGTTGGCAGCGGTTAGAACAGAAGACCCGAAGAACAGGCTCAGTGGCATGCATTGGGAGAGGCCTTTATCCAGCAGTGGACTGATACGGGCTGATGATGATGACTCGAATTGCACGAAGTACTGAATCAAATTGACACAAAGATATTCCATCTACTCCAGCATTAGACCTTTTACAATATATCAAAGACGGCATGAAAACAAGATATCACGGTACGACTCTAAAGCTCGTAGCAAATTATAAAGGTCCTGGGATGAAGAACAATTAGCATGTAAATCCTTGGATTCAGTTAATAGTTTGCACACTTCAAAACCTTTATACTTAATTGATACGTGACTCCGAATTAGATGTTTCGGTCTTCTTTTAAATACAATCTCTTGTAACGCATTATTATCAAAAATAATATATATTTTAATGTTCCGTTGATGTGAGGCACACGTACTTTATTTTGAGAGACATAATTAAAAAAATACTAAGTACTCTAATTCTTTTTTTATAAAACGTGTTCTTTTTTAAAAAACGTAGCCCCACACTAGGATTTGCTCCTGTTTCGTGAGTGCGTTTACAAACATGAAAATTCATATACACAAATACCCAGACGGAAACAAATAATTGTGGATCACACAAAGATTTGTCCCGTGCGGGAATCGAACCCGCGACTATTAGACACAGTGGGCGGAGTGGCTTAAGCTCTTAACCACTGAATTAAATCGTCCGTCGTAATAAAAGTCAATCATAAACATATCAGCTGCGAAAAGCAAAAAATACAGAAATGAGGTTCAAACGACTTTTATAATAAATTTGTATCTTTCCATCAGGATATTTTTGTGGAACTCAAAAGAAATAAGAACTTAAAAATATGAATATGGAAACCCGACAGGGAACCAGATAAATATTTTCTGCTATCGCTATTTAAAAACTGAGGTAAGATTGATATCTCTCATATTTTAGACTTTTTTGTAAAACCCCTTTTTATCCGACTGCCCTATAAGGAGGTCATTAGATTTATGTAAGTTATTTGGGTTAGGCTCTCCCCCTTTTACATAAGGACCTCACAATGTCGGCGGAAACTGGGTGTACACAGTACACCTTTGCCACCCCTGCTTAGTGATTATAGGTATGACGGTATATACGTATATTTTTTTTCCGGCCGCGTGGTTCCCGGCTTAGAATAGGACCAACCCATCTCATCCCATCGGGTGTCGTACAAGGCGACTAAGGGAAAACTAGGGAATGGGCAGCAGCGTTCCCTTAACACTTCGACGATCAATAACTGCGCTCGCCAACCCGCCTGCCAAGCGTGGCGAGTATGGCAAACCCCCCCAATTTATTAAAATGGAAGAAAAGAATAAAACCAGGCCCCTAGGCCCCGGCGGTCCTGTTCGTCCTGGCCACGGTAGCAGCCACGGTAACGACAGGACAAGGGGTGCTAAGAATCTCCGGCAGAGATTCAGCTACCACCAAAACCGAAAATTGGCCCTGATGACATACAACGCACGCACATTGAGGACAGATGAGAAGCTAGTTGAGCTGAAAGAAGAGTTAAACAAGTTGCGGTGGAGTATTGTTGGTTTATCGGAGGTCCGAAGAGAGGGCGAGGACACGATAACCTTAAAATCCGGCAACTTGTTTTACTACCGGAAGGGCGAACAGCAGTCCCAAGGTGGTGTCGGATTTATCGTCCACAAGTAACTTATAAACAACGTTGTGTCCATCACTAGTGTGTCGAGCAGGGTAGCGTACCTGATACTCAGAATATCCAAAAGATATTCGCTGAAGGTCATACAGGTCTACGCACCAACCTCGGCATACTCAGATGATGAGGTCGAAGTTATGTATGAGGACATTAGTAGAGCCATACATACTTCCAAAGCACACTTTACAGTAGTTATGGGTGACTTCAATGCGCAACTGAGCAAACGGGGCGATGATGAGTTGAGAGTGGGGCAATCTGGATATGGGCAGCGCAACCCCAGGGGTCAGAGGCTGGCCGAATTTCTGGGGCCGAAGGAGGGACTCTTTATGATGAACTCTTTCTTCCAGAAGCCGTCTCATAGGAAATGGACCTGGATGAGCCCTGATGGTTTCACAAAAAATGAGATAGACTTCATCATGAGCACCAAGCGACAAATATTTAATGATGTCTCCGTGATTCACAGGGTAAAAACCGGCAGTGATCACCGAATGGTCAGAGGCACATTAAATATTAATGTCAAAATGGAAAGATCGCGTCTGATGAAGTCTACGCTCCGACCTTCTAATGCACATATCCAAAACTCCGAGACCTTTCAACTCGAATTGGCAAACCGCTTCGAATTGCTAGACAGCAGCGCATCAGTGGACGAAATCAACAATAGGTTGGTAGAGACTGTCCATACGGTCGGGTCTAAGCATTTTAAGCCCCACCGTAAAAATAGGCCTCAAAAGCTATCTGACTACACCCGAAACCTTATGGCTGAGCGACGTACCATGACACTCCAAACCTCCGATGATGCTAAGTCCTATAGGCAGCTCAATGGACAGATATTGAGGTCCTTGCGACACGATTTACGGTCCTTCAATACAAGACGTATTGAGGAGACCATAGAGCAGAACAAGGGCTCCAAAGTGTTCGCAAGAGACGCGTCTATTGGGCAAAGCCAGTTGACGAAGCTGAAGACGGAGGTCGGAAACGTAACGTCGAATAGGTCGGAGGTGCTCAGGGAGATAGAGAGGTTCTATGGGCAGTTGTATACCTCAGTAGCTGAACCTGTTGTTGACTTGGTAAAAGACCCAAGAGCCAAGCTAACCCGACACTACACTGAAGATATCCCGGACATCAGCCTGCACGAGATTAGGATGGCTCTCAAACAACTTAAAAACAACAAAGCTTCTGAAAGCGGGCGGATCGCCGGTGCTTAAAGTCCTTCAGAGGCTGTTTAATTCCGTCTTGCTCGAAGGAAAAACGCCGGAAGCATGGAACAGGGGTGTGTAACTCTTTTTCAAGAAAGGTGATAACACTTTACTAAAGAATTATAGGCCCATCACACTGCTGAGCCATGTTTACAAGTTGTTTTCGAGAGTCATCACGAATCGTCTCGAACGCAGGCTTGATGATTTCCAGCCTCCCGAACAAGCCGGTTTCCGGAAAGGCTTTAGTACCATAGACCACATACATACGCTGCGGCAGATTATACAGAAGACCGAGGAGTATACTCGGCCACTATGCTTGGCGTTTGTGGACTATGAGAAAGCCTTCGATTCGATCGAGACTTGGGCGGTTCTTAGTTCTCTCCAGCGATGCCGCATTGACTATCGGTACATCGAAGTGTTGAAGTGCTTGTATAATAACGCCACCATGTCAGTCTGAGTACAAGGGCAGTGCACGAAGGCGATCTCATCAGTAAGACAGGGAGACGTCATTTCTCCGAAACTGTTTACGACCACCATAGAGGACGCCTTCAAGCTCTTGGAATGGCGAGGACTTGGCATCAACATCAATGGCGAATACATCACTCACCTTCGATTTGCCGACGACATTGTGGTCATGGCGGAGTCGCTGGAAGATCTAGGACGAATGCTCGGCGACCTCAACAGAGTATCTCAAGAAGTGGGTCTTAAAATGAACATGGACAAAACGAAAATAATGTTTAACGTCCATGTCGTACCCA
Organism: Phalera bucephala; assembly: GCA_905147815.2. Lineage (NCBI taxonomy): Eukaryota > Metazoa > Arthropoda > Insecta > Lepidoptera > Notodontidae > Phalera > Phalera bucephala. The sequence continues at coordinate 21,466,825 of LR990612.1, forward strand.
CCGCACTCACCGTTGGGAACTGTACTCTTGAAGTTGTCGACGAATACATGTACCTGGGACAGGTAGTCCGGTTAGGTAGGTCCAACTTTGAGAGAGAGGTCAATCGTGGAATCCAACTCGGCTGGGCAGCGTTCGGGAAACTGCGCAACATCTTCTCATCCAAAATACCTCTGTGCCTAAAGACTAAAGTTTTTAGTCAATGTGTGTTACCAGTGATGATATATGGATCAGAGACGTGGTCTCTTACTATAGGTCTCATAAAAAAGCTCAGAGTTGCTCAGCGAGCTATGGAGAGAGCTATGCTCGGCGTTTCTCTACGTGATTGAATCAGGAATGAGGAGATTCGTAGAAGAACCAAGGTCACCGACATAGCCCTTAAGATTAGCAAGCTAAAGTGGCAATGGGCGGGCCACATAGCGCGAAGATCGGACGGGCGTTGGGGCAGAAAGATTCTAGAGTGGAGACCACGTATTGGCAAGCGCAGCGTGGGACGACCACCTGCCAGATGGACCGACGATCTTGTGAAAATCGCAGGAAGTCGTTGGATGCAGGTGGCATCGGACCGGTAACGCTGGAAAGCGATTGGGGAGGCCTATGTTCAGCAGTGGACAAGTATAGGCGGAGATGATTATGATGATGACTTAAAAAATCTAGCTTGTAAGCCTCATTATATAAATAAACCAAAATATCTACAAAATTAAAAAGTATTCGTCGCACATAATTGCACTACTTAACCTAACCTAGCAAGTAAATCGTTTCAAGATTAACTGAGGGCCTGAGATCCGTTTGTTTAACACCAAAATTAACTAATTAACACAGCTATCATCGCCTAACTTACAACTAACTAATAAAAGAAAATACTTGTCCTGAATGCTTACTTTCAAAGAAAATTAATACTCGTAAATATTCATTTAATTGTTAATTTCAGAATTTACGTCCTTATATATATCCGAATTGAAATTAACATCCTAGAATTTCCTGTTTCCCAGAACTGTGTATACTCCCGCCGACGTTTCTCTTTATATGCTATCAGAATAACACGAAACGACCACGCGGGCCCACGTTATACTGTAATTATTTAATTACGCTACAGAAATCCACAAAGCATTTTAAAGAATGGTACAGTGTTGTCTGCAGATCAATGTGCGAAGGAATTTGCTGATTATTTCCATTTAGTGTACAGTACACAGCGACCGATGTTGGATGTGAGTACAGCGGTACGGGAAGCAGGTGGAGAGAACGCCGCAGCTCGAGCCCACTTTGATCGACTGAATTTGAAAGATATACAGCATGCGCGTAAACAGCTTAAACCAAAGAAGAGTGCGGGACCGGACGGTATAGCGCCTTACGAATTAAGGGACTGCAGATCAAGTTTAGCTGAACCGCTACTACATATATATAATAAATGTCTAGAAGCAGCTGTACTTCCAGATCGATGGAGAATAACTAGGATTGTTCCAGTACCGAAAGGAAGTGCGGGATCTAAGGTAGAAGGTTACCAGCCTGTAGCAGTATTATCGACTCCGGAAAAAGTATTTGAGTCGGTGATATATAGAAATATATTTGAGCAAGTAGGAGCCCAGCTATCAGATGCCCAGCATGGGTTTCGATCAGCGAAAAGCACTACTAATAACCTCATATCCTACATGGCTGATGTCATACCGGTAGTGGATAGTGGAAAACAAGTAGATGCTGCTTACTTCGACTACAAATAGGCATTTGACTTAGTGAATAATGACATATTGCTCATTGCGACAACAAACGCTCCCTGTGTTTGTTATTGTTTTGTAGTCATGAAGCGACGGTAAATAATACAAATACATTTTATAATAGGGGCGAGGCTATTACCATTATACCGGGTGCGATTTCAGACCCCGAACTGATACTGAACTTTTCTATAGAAAAACTACATTGTTCGCCCTACAATTTGTACGAGATCACACTACACGCATTATACGGTGCCTACTAGGCAGCCCGTAAAAACACCATATAAGAAAACACTCTTTCTTTATAAAATTTTAGCTGCAATTATATAAACTACATTTCATTTTCATTCTAACCATAGACACATAACAAAAAAAAAACGATGAGCTTCTCAAATTTACGTCCAAAACTCAAAGGTTTTAATGAAGATGGCGCCAGGTGAGTAACAAATTTTTATTCACCACAAATCAAAAAAAATCCACAAAATATTACTTGACAGTGGTATTTTAAGTTTTCATCGGCGTTGAGGAAAAATAAATATTGTTTATACGATATAATAATAAATTAACAATTTTCGTTTAAACATACTTCCAAAAATGTCACTAGTTTAACTGACGGACGATTTGGCACAGTAGTTAAGAGCTTAAGTCGCTCCACCCAATGGTTCGATTCCTGCTCGGGACAAATCTTTGTGTGATTCACAATTATCTGTTTCGGTCTGGATATTTGTGTACGTAAATTTTCATATTTGTAAACGCACCCACGACACAGGTATAAATCCCAGTATGGGGCTACATTTTAAAAAACAAAAACTAGAATGCGCTATCTCAATTTTTCATCGGATTTCAGAAAAAATAATTATGTTTTATACGATATAATTATGTCTGATGAGTGACTTTAAATGGCCATTTCTTTTGTTCGGGTTTACTTAAAACCTTCATTTCTTACACCAGCAAAGGACCGTATTTGACACCAAATTTTAACTTAATACCTCTAGGTGTTTATGAGAAAAAGGGTAATAACCGTCGGACAACGAAATGATCCTATAATGGTTCCGTTTTACAGAAATTCTTATCTGTTTTTATATTTGGATCCTAACTAAAAAAAATAACTTAATAGTATAGTCCTTAATTTTTAAAGTTTCAGCAGTTCTATGAAATGCCATATTATGTACCTGAAAATATGAAGTAAATATATTTTGTTTTATTTAAGGTTTTGAGAAATAAACTATTTTATTATATATTATTAAGTGGTCTAATATAGTCACCTTTGATCGAACAAATTAAAAATAATACTTTATTAATCTCTCTAAGTATATCATCACGCCATATTCCTTATCCGTTGCGGAGTAAAAATGCTTATCCAAGCGTTAAAATATTTTATGAATTAAACGCGGCTAAAACAATCTTTAGCTGTTCTATGTGTAGACAGACACTCTTCAGTTACTAACATATTAAAAAAATATAAGATATAAATTCGGAATCCTACGAATGAATAAAAATTTAAGAAAGAACCTTAGTAATTCCTCGTGCTATTATTGTGCCCTGTAACGTTACCTGCATAGTTCCTCAACTACGTACATGTATGCGAGAAAAGTATGCGTAAAATCCGATTGGACCACATTTGCACTGTATTTTTTGATGTAAACTATATATTACTTCAGTTATCCTTGTAACAAATAATTCACTAGTAGTTATGATATTCAGGAACTTAATAACCCATTTATATTTCAAACGCAAATCATAATAGCTTTGATGTGCCACAATTCAGCTCTTATCATATTGCCAAAGCGCAAACCGCAGGCATCGCAACTGAATACTCGTGGTATTCAAATTCTCGCCTTCAAAGCAACGCGACTGGTTAACATATCTCATGGCAAGGACTCTAAGTCGCGCACTTATAAAGCTATATGATGCTAACTATGGATTTATTCATGGTTGACACGTGTGGCTCAGGTGTAGCTCTCGTATTAGCATCTCAGTTGAAATACAAATATCCAAAATACGCCAAGGCCTTTATTCCCTATGATTACTTAAAAATGTATCGCGACAACATTGGGACATGATCATTTAAGGTACTCTAGTAACGAGACTGGTTAACATACTCATAGCAAAGCCTAAGTCGCGTATTTGAGGAGCTATGTAATACTTACTATAGATTTATTTACGGTTGAAAGAAAGAAAAATGTGAATTCAATAACACAAAATACACGGCAAATAATACAAAATAAAATAAAATAAACGTGGCAATGAAATGGTATACACTTAGCATAATGCTGAGCCAACTCAAGTTCCACGACGCCTGTCTTCCGTGTATACCAGTTCAAATTGAGAGCGTATAATAACACTAAACAATAAAAATAACAAAATAGAGTTAAGTCGATACAATGAATAATTGGGTACACGGCTTGGAGGAAAACAGCTATGAAATTAATTGGTTGCAAAAGGTGCGCTTTTAATTATTTTTTTTCGGTTGACACGTGTTCGGTTGCTACGCCTGAAGGCGTAGCTCTCATATTAACATCTTAGTTAAAATACAAATATCCAAAATACGCCAGGGCCTTCTCTATGACCACTTAAGCATATAACACGGTGCGTTAATAACTTTGTGCAATAATCGTTGAATTGTACTCCAGTGGCATACATTACACGACCACTTCACAAAGTTATCGTAGCTGGGCAAGGTTGGATTCCCACACAGGACAAATGTTTGTATGACCTACAGATATTTGTTTCGGTTTGGGTGTATGTGAATTTCATATTTGTTATCGCAACCACGACACAGGAATAATTCTTAGTACCACGGCTACGTATTTTTTAAAAAAGACGGTGTAATGATATGATGTCAAAAAAAATGTCATTAAATTGTCAGTAAATATAATGTCATTAAACTTTCCAAAACGAGTACGAATTTCATTTCGCTATTGTAACTTAAAGCAAACAAAAACAGCAAATATTAACTTAATAACTAACAAAAGTAACCACTTTTCAAAGGACATTTTCAGTCAGCTAAGTCACGGTGGTATGTTGAAATCTTTTTTTTTCAAGTTCTCCCAAAAACAGGTCGTAGGCAAATATTTACGAGTGCTCTGAATATTTACAGAATACTTTAAAGATAAAACAGGCAAATACAAATTAAAGAATACATTAATTAGTCTCATATTGACTTACCTACCTTACGTATATTTAAATATGAAATTATAAAACACCGTGAAAATTTGTAAAGAAATAGAAAACCTAAATGAACTCTGTTTACTTTTTTCACCAACCTTCACGACCTGTTTGAATAAAAGTAATAAACAACAACATTTTCGTTGTTAGTTCGCAACGTGATTTTATAACCTTTCCTATAGGTAACTAACTGAGAATAAATTAATTACTTGCGCTGATTGAATTTCTTTCACTATTGTAAATTGTTTCTTTTTGGTAACATTTTACAATAAAGTAATATTTTATTGCCTTCAGTTCATAGCTAAATTCAGTTTGTAACTAGGCCATGATTTAGGAACACCACAGTAAGTCTACGCTACACTGTAACTTCTATTTTATTTTCAGACCCACATTTCAAAGCAGGCATTTATCCTCTATAAACTTTCATAGAATGAGGCAATAAAACCATAAATCCAGGACAAAATCAGCATCGTGACTCGTTAGACCTAACCAATCGGCTAGTTCGTAAAATTTTCTCAAAACATTTCTGGGTTATTTCTTATGTGAAAATCACAAATATATCGGTTGAGTGTGACTTACTTCAAATACAAATGTCATTTTTAATAGACTTCCTATCAGTTCTAAAACTTGTATTATATTTAACTCCCTGGTATGGCAGTAAGTAGAGAAGTGGACATGAAACTAAGCCCAAGGTAAAGTCAAGATACTTCTCATTTTCACTTTTACTTCCCTCTTAACACTGATGCGAATGAGTTTAATGTCATCCCAGAGATTCTAAAATACACGTTATTATGTAGATATGAACCGGACCCAATGTGATGCTTCATGAACAGCCTAACTTTATAAAGAGATACGTATCATCTGCGAAAATAAGGTAGGTCCGAGTATAGATCCCTGTGGAATACATATGGATCCGTAAGTTCTCTTACCGATGTTACCTCTGCATTATTGAGATAGGGCATCAAGAGACTGAGAGCGTCATTCTTGTGGCCATTGTGACCACTCGCTGTTGGAACATATTATTTACGGCTAAGGCTAGGCTACGGCTAGGCATTAGGCGGTAGTTACGGCTTCCAAGACCTACGACCACCACATGAAAGGATAGCTTAGACTAACAGCTAAACGTGCCTTAGGAGATACGGAAACGCTCGAAGGTTTTTAAGTAAATGGTTAGTAAAATAATGTCGTAGTATCACCAAATTATAACTATACAATATGACTATTAAATAGTACCGTACCCAAAGAAATTTAGACAATTGCAGGTTATTGAATAGTCCAACAAATACATGAACCTGCTATATGAATAAACATGATAAATATACTTAATAATTATTTGCTTTTCAACATCTGTCTCATACAATACTAACTATTCTGTTCAGAAAGTTTCATAACATATCCCGATGGCATTTATTGGACACATTTTAACTTAACAATGTGACTTTTTAAAACTCAACAAATTGCAATGTAAATTGAATTTAAAGCCCTTCAGCCATATATTGCTGATCCAAGTTTATCGGGCTTAAAGCGTTAATATTGAAATTTTATCACGTTAATCCTTCACAGACTCTTTCTCACAGCTTAAAATATTATAAAATAATTGAAAAGATAGACTGTTAGGTATAAGAAAAATATTTTTGTAAATAATAAAAAAATATTATGTAGTAAAGCGAATAACATAAGTAAGATCCAAAGCTTGTCATAGGTTTGCGACATGGTAAGTTAGGTAATCCTCACTTATTTTAAAAAGTATTTTTATAATCTCCCTTTTACGGATCGTTAAAAAATCTCCACTTATCCATCAACGCGTCTAGATTTAACATGCCTTAGTGAAATGTGGATATAAAAAATATAAAATGTGTCCGTCATAGAGCACAAAGTCATTATTATAATAAAATTATATTTTGCTATTCAAACGTCAAATAGCTCCTTGTAAATATGTATATATACATTTATAGATCTTAGAGACAAGAGCAAGTTATTCAACTTATGCTGCCGTTGTTTTCAAGCATTAAATAAGGTTTAACATTATTTTCCACAATTTTTCCAGTGAGCCACTTGTATCCAATAAAATTGACGGAAGTTAACTATGTCCGTACCACGTCCCTTGTCTTTACGAACAGATAAATGTAAGTATTCAGTCAACTGCCAACTTGCGTTGGCGTTTCGCGATCCCGACCCGCATCTAATTATTATGACAGATGTATATTAACTTAATTAGAGAAAAGAACAGACTGCGCTATTCTGACCGTTCACCAAGGTTAAGCAACGTTCGGCTCGGTCGGTCTGAGATGGGGGGCCGTTTGTGGCATTTTCATATTTGAGCGTCTCCGTTGGTCCCGGATAGCACTAAATGTGGTAGTTGTCAAGTCAAATTGGAAGCCTAGGCGGCTTGATAAGTTTCAACTGTGGCCCAAACCTGCCTCCACGAATCCGCACCGAGTCCCCTTGGTGGAGTATGACTTAATCTCTTTCACCTCGATTTGTGGGAAAAGCCTTAGCCCAGCAGTGGACAGAACAAGTTCTATTCTATAGAAAACAATCACTGTTTAATTAGAGGCTGCTTGCAGGCCGGCGTCGGTTTGCAGACACAATGAACACTACACATAGAAAATTAGGCCTATTGTGCACTATTTACGTAGTCGTCGCGGTGGAATCATGCCTCGTCACGTTCATGGAATTTGGTCATTAAACTGATGAGATTTGTTTTGGGATTAAAAGAAAAAGCGTAGTTATCTGAACGTTAGTCCTTGGGTACAATCGAGAGACTTTCGTAAACGATTTGAAGAATTATTAATAGTAGTGTTTAGACTCAGCGCACGTTTTATTTTGTATAAAAAAAACACTGTTACGCCTATTTTCCCCAAGCGGGGGTGGCAGAGGTACTGCGTACACCCACTTTTCGCCAACAATGTTAGGTCCCATGTAATAGGGGGCGAGCTTATTGTCATATACCGGGCATAACTCCAAACTCCGAACTGATACTGGGATTGTTCGATAAAAAAACTACATTTGTCCGACCTAGGATTTGACCCCAGGACCTCGTGATCACTAAGCAAACCGGTACTAGACCGGCTAGGTAGTCAGAGGTTTTATTTTGTAAGCTCTTGGATAAACAACAATATTTTTTTATTGAAAAATACTCGTAAAATATTGCAAGGAATATGTAAAATAACTCTTCTCTTTTTACGCTATTGAAATACTTGTCCGTGTTCTAAAAAGAACACGAACTAACATCAACTTAAGCTGTTTAGCAAAGTAAAACTGTTTAATTCAAACATCACAAATAAAAATAACACTCTCATTATTCGCGCATTTTAAAAATAATATTATTATGCTACTATTTGGTACATCCCAGCATTTACTTAATTACTCAGTCATAAATATTTTTAATTGGCGGGACGCGTGTCCACATCTAATTTATTTTGAAACTCGGGCAAGAAATGTAAGAATTTTTAAAACACCTCCTACAAGTAAAAATAAGTTTATTCAAACTTTTTGTGTTATGTTGAACTGATTGTAGTGTTACACTGTATTAGTGTAAAGTAAGTTCAAGAGTAATTATAATTATTCCGTCAATATACCAAAAAAGCACTTTATTACGGTACACTAACGGTGATGCTATGTATACTACTTCCTACTAATATATTATAAATGAGAAAGTTTGTATGTTTCCATGATTGTTACTCAATCACGCAAAAACGGCTAAATGGATTTAAATAAAATTTGGCGTACAAATAGTGTATTACCTCGCTGTTAAAATGTTAGGTTTCAGTCTAATGTCCACGGCCACGCGTACAAAGTCGCGGGCAAATACTAGTTATGCATAAACGAGAGACGACGTATAACAATAAAAAAACATAAGGTAATTTAACATTATATAGCCTCCGTGGAATATTGATCTCTTCCCCTAAAGATCGGGGTAATTTTATACCACGGAATAAAGAAGTACCACGAGAAATACCTATTAGTACTTTTAGTTCTCTGCGCACAAAAAAGTCGAGGTTAAGTTAAAATTTAAGTTAAGTTTTAAAATCAATATTCGCGTAATTGAGCCAAATCGGCTCATTACAATGTGCTTAATACTTTTATTTATTTATTAAGGTATAGGAAACATATGAACATACACAGAAGTAAGTTAAACACATATTATAAAACATTCAGCAGTTAAGTTTTCAATAATTAAAGTAAATAATTATGTACGGTCTGTAGAATTGAAAAAATAAACTTAAAACACGTCATTTAACAAACCTGTTGCCTTAATATAAGTTCTTTCTTAACCCTAGGAAGTGACAAATGAAATATATCGATATCATTGAATTATATATTATACTTGCCGCGTGGTTCCCGGCTTAGAATAGGACCAACCCATCTCATCCCATCGGGTGTCGTACAAGGCGACTAAGGGAGAACTAGGGAATGGGCAGCAGCGTTCCCTTAACACTTCTACGACCAAATCTGCGCTCGCCAACCCGCCTGCCAAGCGTGGCGAGTATGGCAAACCCCCCCAATTTATTAAAATGGAAGAAAAGAATAAAACCAGGCCCCTAGGCCCCGGCGGTCCTGTTCGTCCTGGCCACGGTAGTAGCCATGGTAACGACAGGACAAGGGGTGCTAAGAATCTCCGGCAGAGATTTGGCTACCACCAACAACGAAAATTGGCCCTGGTGACATACAACGCACGCACGTTGAAGACAGATGAGAAGCTTGTTGAGCTGGAAGAAGAGATAAACAAGTTGCGGTGGAATATTGTTGGTTTATCGGAGGTCCGAAGAAAGGGCGAGGACACGATAACCTTAAAATCCGGCAACTTGTTTTACTACCGGGAGGGCGAACAGCAGTCGCAAGGTGGTGTCGGATTTATCGTCCACAAGTCACTCATAGACAACGTTGTGTCCATCACTAGTGTGTCGTGCAGGGTAGCATACCTAATACTCAGAATATCCAAAAGATATTCGCTGAAGGTCATACCGGTCTACGCACCGACCTAGGAATACTCAGATGATGACGTCGAAGTTATGTATGAGGACATTAGTAGAGCCATACATATGAAATAAAACTATTTTACGGATTTTATCGCGGTTTATTATTGATTTTTAGTTCCCGACGTTTCGAGTGCTTTGCAGCACCCATGGTCACGGGAGGGACTCAGGTGTTAGACGTCCAAAAGACATAGTTGTTCCGGGGTACCCTCAAACTTCTTAATTATTTTTGTTGGTCCGATCTACGCAGAATGAGCTCACAGTGTCTTGAGGTCTTGCAGTGTTAAGATCCCAAGTCGATGGAAGCACCCAGCCATCTTCTCTATTGAAATTAGGATGTTTTTTAATTTCAATAGCCTCGCGAACCATCCTTGGTAGGAATCGGTGTTCTTTCATGAGAATTTGTGGTCTATCAAATCTGATGTTATGGCGGATGCGGTCAAGGACATGTTCACAGACTGCAGACTTCTTTGAGCGACGGTGTTTTAGGTCAGCTATGTGTTCTTTAACCCGAGTTTTTGCCGGTCTTTTTGTTTGTCCTATATAAGAGAGACCACATTCACATTCAAGCTTGTATACTCCTGCATCTTGTAGAGGGATCTGATACTTGACAGATGGTAAAAATTGACTGATCTTCTTCGGCAGCTTATAAAATGTTTTAATTGAAGCACGCTTCAAGATGTAGCCAATCTTGTCCGTGACTCCTCTCATGTAAGGTAGTACTGCAAGGAGACACTCGACTGTGGCTGGTTTCACTCGGTCACTGTGACGTTGGCGTGGGACTCGAAGCTTATTGTCGTGCAGGACTTGCTTGACATGTTGAAGCTCGGCAGCTAGATGTTTCTTGTCACAGATCCCTTGTGCTCTCTGAAACAAAGATTTACCCACAGTAGCTAACTGTGTTGGATGGTGGTGAGATTCACCGTTTAAATACCTATCAGTATGGGTCTTTTTTCTATAAACCGTATGGCTTAAGGTGTTGTTGGGGTTACGGATTACTAACACATCTAGGAAAGTTAGCGAATTGTTTGCCTCCAACTCCATTGTAAACTAAATTTTAGGGTTAATGGAGTTAAGATGATGTAGGAATATATCGGTTTTGTCAGATGGTAATATTGTGAAAGTATCATCTACGTACCGCTTGTAGAAACTAGGCTTTACAGGTGAGGTACGAAGGGCTGTCTCCTCAAAGTCTTCCATGAATATATCGGCAACAATGGGAGATACAGGGGAGCCCATCGCCACGTCATCTACTTACTTGTAGAACTGCTCCTTCCACAATAAGTAGCCAGATGTAAGGCAATGTCTCAATAGTTCTGAGCATTCCGCTGGCATGTTGTTCTCTGCTAGTTTCCTTTCTACAATTTCGACACAGTCTTGTACAGGTAGGCATGTAAATAGTGACTGGACATCGAAACTGACCATAGTTTCATTGTCAGTAGGATGTAGGTTTTGATCTCACTAACAAAATGGTATGAATCCTTAACATGTGCTCTTGTGTGTCCTTTGAGTGGCGAGAGCACTTTCGCTACGTGCTGAGCCAATCTGTAGGTTGGTGTGTCGATTTGGCTAACGATTGGACGTAGGGGAGCATTCGGTTTATGTATTTTTGGGAGCCCATACAACTGTGGTAGTTTTGCGCACGAAGGTATTAGCGATTTGACGTCCAGATTCAATGTTTCGGAGTATTTCTTTATTAAATCACTCGTTTGTTTTAATATATTGGTGGTTGGGTCTGTCTTGACCTTTTTGTATGTGTTTTCATCCGATAAAAGTTCATGTATTTTGACATTGTAATCTGACGTATCCATAATTACCGTAGCATTTCCTTTATCCGCGCGGAGAATAGTAATATCCTTTCTATTGCGTAAGGTTTTCAACGCTAAATATTGATTTTTAGGAAGAGTTAGTTTGGGCACTGAACTTCGACGTAACATGGATGAGACATCCTGACGTATTACCTCCGAATCTTCCCTCCCTATACTATTTTTTGATAGGACGTCTTCAACGGCGCTGATAATTTCCTCATACGGTATCCTTCGAGGTGTTACAGCATAATTTAAACCTTTAGATAGGACCTTTACGATGTTTTCATCCAATGTTTGTTTTGACAGATTGATGACTGCGCGTGTATCGTTGTCTATGGTGCACGGTTGCGTTTCGTTACACCGTAATGATTTGTTCTTGACATTTGATTTAGTTGTTAATTTATTATATTTTATTATGTGGTTATTTTTGCATTGATTATATTTAGAAGTTTTACGCTTATTTAAGATATCAATGCATTTATTAAAATCAAATGTAGTTAACACTGTTTTTAATTTATTGGATGAAATTCTATATTTCTACTGAGGTGGTGTAGATTGGAACGCGTTTGATGAATCACCGTTCGTAACACCGAAACGTCGAGAACTAAAAATCAATAATAAACCGCGATAAAATCCGTTAAATAGTTTTATTTCATGTGTAATATTCGCGTAAATCTAAGAACTCAGTATGAGAGCCATACATACTTCCAAAGCACACTTTACAGTGGTTATGGGTGACTTCAATGCGCGGCTTGGCAAACGGGGCGATGATGAGCTGAGAGTGGAGTAATTTGGATATGGGCAGCGCAACCCCAGGGGTCAGAGACTGGCCGAATTTCTGGAGAAGGAGGGACTCTTTATGATGAACTCTTTCTTCCGGAAGCCGCCTCATAGGAAATGGACCTGGATGAGCCCTGATGGTTCCACAAAAAATGAGATAGACTTCATCATGAGCACCCAGCGACAAATATTTAATGATGTCTCCGTGATTCACAGGGTAAAAACCGGCAGTGATCACCGAATGGTCAGAGGTACATTAAATATTTATGTCAAAATGAAAAGATCGCGTCTGATGAAGTATACGCAGAAACGCTGAAGAAGGTCGGATCTTATGCACATATCCAAAACCCCGAGAACTTTCAACTCGAATTGGAAAATCGCTTCGAATTGCTAGACAGCAGCGCATCAGTGGACGAAATCAACAACAGGCTGGTAGAGACTGTCCATACGGTCGGGTCCAAGTATTTTAAGCCCCACGGTAAAAATAGACCTCAAAAACTATCCAACTACACCCGAAACCTCATGGCGGAGCGACGTTCCATGACGCTCCAAACCTCCGATGATGCTAAGTCCTATAGGCAGCTCAATGGACAGATACTGAAGTCCTTGCGACACGACTTACGGTCCTTCAATACAAGGCGTATTGAGGAGACCATAGCACAGAACAAGGGCTTCAAAGTGTTCGCAAGAGACGCATCTATTGAGCAAACCCAGTTAACGAAGCTGAAGACGGAGGACGGAAACGTAAGGTCGAATAGGTCAGAGGTGCTCAGGGAGATAGAGAGGTTCTATAGGCAGTTATACACCTCAGTAGATGAACCTGTTGTTGACTTGATAAAAGACCGAAGAGCCAAGCTAACCCGATACTACATTGAAGATATCCCGGACATCAGCCTGTACGAGATAAGGATGGCTCTCAAACAACTCAAAAATAACAAAGCGCCGGGTGAAGACGGAATTACCGCAGAGCTTCTGGAAGCGGGCGGAACGCCGGTACTTAAAGTCCTTCAGAGGCTGTTCTATTCCGTCTTGCTCGAAGAGAAAACGCCGGAAGCATGGAACAGGGGTGTGGTGGTACTGTTTTTCAAGAAAGGTGATAACACTTTACTGAAGAATTATAGGCCCATCACACTGCTGAGCCATGTTCATAAGTTGTTTTCGCGAGTCATCACGAATCGTCTCGAACGCAGGTTTGATGACTTCCAGCCTTCCGAACAAGCCGGTTTCCGTAAAGGCTTTAATACCATAGACCACATGCATACGCTGCGGCAGATTATACAGAAGACTGAGGAATATAATCGGCCACTATGCTTGGCGTTTGTGGACTATGAGAAAGCCTTCGATTCGATCGAGACTTGGGCGGTTCTTAAATCTCTCCAACGATGCCGCATTGACTATCGGTATATTGAAGTGTTGTAGTGCTTGTATAATAACGCCACCATGTCAGTCCGAGTACAGGGGCAGTGCACGAAGGCGATCCTCATAAAAAGAGGAGTAAGGCAGACGTCATTTCTCCGAAACTGTTTAAGGACACCTTAGAGGACGCCTTCAAGCTCTTGGAATGGCAAGGACTTGGCATCAACATCAATGGCAAATACATCACTTACCTTCGATTTGCCGACGACATTGTGGTCGTGGCGAAGTCGCTGGAAGATCTAGGACGAATGCTCGGTGACTTCAACAGAGTATCTCACCAAGTGGGTCTTAAAATTAACATAGGCAAAACGAAAATAATGCCTAACGTCCATGTCGTACCCACCGCACTCACCGTTAAGAACTCTACTCTTGAAGTTTTCGACGAATACATTTACCTGGGACAGGTAGTCCGGTTAGTTAGGTCCAACTTTGAAAGAGAGGGCAATCGACGAATCCAACTCGGCTGGGCAGCGTTTGGGAAACTGCGCAACATCTTCTCATCCAAAATACCTCAATGCCTTAAGACTAAAGTTTTTAGTCAATGTGTGTTACCAGTGATGATATGTGGATCAGAGACGTGGTCTCTTACAATAGGTCTCATCAAAAAGCTCAGAGTTGCTCAGCGAGCTATGGAGAGAGCTATGCTTTCTCTACGCGATCAAATCAGGAATGAGGAGATTCGTAGAAGAACCAAGGTCACCGACATAGCCCTTAACATTAGCAAGCTGAAGTGGCAATGGGCGGGCCACATAGCGCGTAGATCGGATGGGCGTTGGGGCAGAAAGATTTTAGAGTGGAGACCACGTATTGGGAAGCGCAGCGTGGGACGACCGCCTGCCAGATGGACCGACGATCTTGTGAAAATCGCAGGAAGTCGTTGGATGCAGGCGGCATCGGACCGGTTACGCTGGAAAGCGATTGGGGAGGCCTCTGTTCAGCAGTGGACAAGGCTGAGATGATGATGATGATGATTGAATTTGTTGTTGAAGCAGCTGCGTATTATAAATTTATTCTTTGCATGGACGGTCCTGGCAAATTGAACATGCAAAATCTCTTTACAACGCGAAGTCAGCCTTCGACAACGCACACCTATTTTGCTGAACAAATAAGGTGAATCGGTCAAGTTATGAAGTAATTTGTATATAAGTATTATATCTCTATGTGCACGACGTTATCTAATGATGTGTCACCTAAATGTTTAATTCAAAAATTAAAGTAAGGGGTGTTCATTTTTCTAAATTGTAAAACTTTTGTATACGGTCAACAGACTGTTTGTGAACTGTGTAATTAGAATTCCAAACGATAGATACATACTCAAGGTATACACGCACAAGACAATATAGAGTATTAAGTAAGTATCGACTTTTATTAATTCTTTACCTTGTCTTGAAACAAAACCTAACAATTTATAGGTTTTGTTGGTAAGGAGATCAATGTGACTACTGAAATCAAGCTCACTATCTAAATCTAGGAAATTTATATAATTTTTTAAGTGGCACCAGATCACGCAGGCTTCAACAAAATGTAAGGACGAAAAAATTCCGAAAGATTGGTACAAAATTTAGCCCATACAAGAACCTCAATCGCAGGCTTCGAGTCAATTAATCAAATTGCTGGATGGCTGGCCGCGGTTGCAGAAGAAGATCCGCAGACCGGACTCAATGGCATGCATTGGGAGGAGCCTGTGTGGACTGATACGGGCTGATGATGATGATGATGAATCGAATTGCATGGAATACTGAATCGAATTGACATAAAGATATTCCATCTACTCCACCATTAGACCTTTTACAATATAACAAGAGAGGTACGGTAGAGGAAAGAAACTGAAGGGAACTCTGTACTCTCTGCCTACCCCGCAAGGGATCCGGCGTGATGATATAGATGGATAGATACATAGACAACATAACAAAGACGGTATAAAAAAAAGTATATCATGGTACCGGTCTAAAGCTCGTAGCAAATTATAAAGGGATGTAGCATCTAGATCCGATTCAGTTAATAGTTTGCACCCTTCAACACTTTTACACTTAATTTATACGTGACTCTGAATTTAATGCTGTGGTGTTGTTGTAAATAAAGTCTCATGTGACTCATAATTATCGTAAGTAATATATTGTTAAGTTCTAAAATAATTTAATGTCCCGTTGATGTGAGGTATGTACACATACTTTATTTTGAGGGGCATAATTAAATATTAAAAAAAAATACTAAGTAATCTAATCCTTTTTTTTAAACGTAGCCCCACACTAGGATTTACTCCTGTGTCCTGGATACGTTTACAAATACCTAGACCGAAATAAATAATTGTAGATCATACAAAGATTTGTACCGTGCGGGAATCGAACCCGCGACTATTAGACACAGTGGGCGGAGCGGCTTAAGCTCTTAACCACTGCATTAAATCTTCCGTCCAAATTTGTATCTTTCCAATCAGGATATTTTTGGGGAACTCAAAAGAAATAAGAACTCAAAAATATGAATATTCACAAGAAACCAGATAAATATTTTGTGTAAAAAAGAGATTACTGTAGAGCTTATAAAATGCCGCTTTAATAATTTTACCATTCAGCTATCGCTATTTAAAAACTGAGGTAAGATTGACATCTATCATATTTTAGCCAAGACTTTTTTGTAAAACCCTTTTTTATCCGACTGCCCTAGAAGGAGGTCATTAGATTTATATAAGTTATTTGAGTTAGGCTCGCCCCCTATTATATAAGGAGCTCACAATGTCGGCGGAAACGGTGTACACAGTACACCTTTGCCACCCGTGCTTAGTGATTATAGGTATGACGGTATTTACGTTTTTTTTTTCAGTTTTACCTCTTAAAAAATCGAATCCAAAATATCTGGCTTGTAAGCCTCATTATATAAATAAACAGGAAGTCATACAAAATTAAAAAGTATTCATCGCACATAATTTCACTGCTTAACCTAACCTAGCCAGCAGAATGTTTCAAGATTAACTGAGGGCCCGAGATCCGTTTGTTTAACACCAAAATTAACTAATTAACACAGCTATCATCGCGTAATTTACAACTAATTAATGAAAGAAAATACTTGCCCTGAATGCTTACTTCGACTAAGAATAAAGTAACTCGGAGCGTATAACTTTTGTATTCAATTAAATAGAAAGCTCTAGAAATAAACGGCAGGCTAGTAGAATCGTCCTCATAAATTGTTGCGATTTTGGTCTGGTTTTACTCAAGTAAAAATTATATTACAATGATAAAGATGTTTCAGAGCAAGAAAATCTTTAATATTTTTCGGAGGTCAATAAATCTATTTTACTAAGGTGAATGACATAATGTTGGATATTTTTATCAAGCTTTCTTAATGCTAATTTGGTATAACTTGTTGAAATATTTCAATGCCAATTTCAGGCAACCGTATATATTTGGGAAACATGATCATTGGTATGTTTTATATAAATACGACTTACTAAACAAAGTTTTCATTATTAATGATAAATATCCATTTAATTGTTAATTTCAGAATTTACCTCCGTATATGGAAATAAATTTTGAAATTAACAGAACTGTGTATGCTCCCGCCGACGCTTCTCTTTATATGCTATCAGAATAACACGGAACGACCACGCGGGCCCACGTTATACTGTAATTATTTAGTTAGGCAACAGAAATCCACAAAGCATTTTAAAGAATGGGACAGTGCAGGAATTTGCTGATTATTTCCATTCAATGTATAGCGACCGATGTTGGATGTGAGTACAGCGGTACGGGAAGCAGGTGGAGAGAACGCCGCAGCTCGAGTCCACTTTGATCGACTGAATTTGAAAGATATACAGCATGCGCCTTAACAGCTTAAACCAAAGGAGAGTGTGGGACAGGACGGTATATCGCCTTACGTATTTAGGGACTGCAAATCAAGTTTGGGTGAACCGCTACTACATATACAAGGTGTAACATAAGAAACGCAAGACCTCAGACACCCTGATTAGAGAATTGCTTCATAAAGTCAAAACGAAAACCAGATTTTCAAATTTAAAGGTTTTTACCCTTTTTTTAAGCACTTTTATACCCCAATTAACAATGAAACTTGTACGTGTATGCGTGCGTTTTGAGAAATACGTTTTAGGAATGCGTTTAGAATCTTTTTCTTGCTATGAATCAAGAATAAATTTATATTTTTATAGCGCGCTGAAGGAGTAAAAGCATTTTTTGCAAATTTAAAAAAAATGTAAAATACATTAAAAATTGTTGGAATCGATTCAGTTACCGATTTAGAACAAACTACTTTCAGGTCTTGCGTTTATTATGTTACAGCTTGTATAAAATAAATGTCTAGAAGCAGCTGTATTTCCAGATCGATGGAAAATAACCAGGGTTGTTCCAGTATCGAAAGGAAGTGCGGGATCGAAGGTAGAAGAATACCGGCCTGTAGCAGTATTATCGACTCCGGAAAAAGTATTTGAGTCGGTGATATATAGAAATATGTTTGAGCAAGTAGGAATTCAGCTATCAGATGCCCAGCATGGGTTTCGATCAGCGAAAAGCACTACTAGTAACCTCGTGTCCTACATGGCTGATGTCGTAGCCGTAGTGGATAGTGGGGAACAAGTAGACGCTGCTTACTTCGATTACAAAAAGGCATTTGACTTAGTGAATAATGACAATGCTCAAGAAGTTAGCAAGGGTTTGGCTTCTCCCCACATTTACTTAACTTTTTTGCTAGTTACTGAAACGATAGACAGCAATATGTGGAGTACACGGGGTATACATCGAACCCATATTTTACATGGTCCCGCGGAAGTCAAGGCAGCAACCTGGGACCTTTGCAATTTACACTGATGATAAATGACCTCCCAAATATTGTCACAGATGCAGTGTTTAATTTTTGCCAACGATCTTAAACTATCGCTCTTGGTGCGGAACATTCAAGACTGCGTAAGGCTCCAGAGAGACATAGACAATATCTTGACCTGGAGCAAGCAGAATCAATTACAGTTCAATACCACTAAATGCATCACAATCACTTTTTCTAGGGCTAGAAATCCCGTTAAATATGATTATACAATCGACGGAGTGGTTATTGAGAGGGTAACGGAGGTGAAAGATTTGGGGGTACGTTTAACCAGCGGACTAACGTTTCGTGATCATATCACTAGTATATGCAAAAAAAAGCATATGAGAATCTAGGCTTTACTTTACGTATGGTTCGGGGATTTACAAACATTGAAGCTATAATTGTACAATGCTATAGCCTTGTACAATGCATTGGTTAAAAGCCAATTGGAAGGTCATGCTCTCATCTGGTCTCCGTATGAAGCAAAATACAGCCTCATGTTGGAGAGAGTACCAAAAAGTTCATTAGGTACCTGTACATGAGGATGTATAGAGTTTATCCGTTTTACCCATTAATGTACCCCAACTTGTTTATACTGCCCATGGTAGGATATAACGAGCTAAGAGTCAGGAGAGACGATTTAGCGCAGTGGTTAAGAGCTTGAGCTGCTCCGCCCACTGTGTCGAATAGTCGCGGGTTCGATTCCCGCACGGGACAAATCTTTGTGTGATCCACAATTATTTGTTCCGGTTTGGGTATTTGTTTGTGAATTTTCATGTTTGTAAACGCACCCACGACACAGGAATAAATCCTAGTGTGGGGCTACGTTTATTAAAAAAAAGAAAGAAAAGAAAGAAAGAAAGAAAGGAGAGAACTTGAACTTACGCTGTATGTTTTTAAAATCATGAGGGGGATGGTACATAACCCGGATATACTGGCGAAGATAGGTCTATGCGTGCCGGACAGGTATGTGTGGCGGCGGCACCGACAAAAGCTGCTAGCGGAGCCATGCGCGCGCACCAACCTACTGGCACAGGCGCCACTGACGCGCGCGCTTCGCACTCTTAACCTCATTGCCAATGATATAGATTTATTTTATCGTACTCTGGGTGAATTACCAAAGTTAACATTATATACTTTATGTTATAGGTAGGCTAGGAAGATTTTT
Organism: Phalera bucephala; assembly: GCA_905147815.2. Lineage (NCBI taxonomy): Eukaryota > Metazoa > Arthropoda > Insecta > Lepidoptera > Notodontidae > Phalera > Phalera bucephala. The sequence continues at coordinate 21,486,659 of LR990612.1, forward strand.
TTTATATAGGTATTTGTACATTATATTTATTAGTTTTAATTGTTATTTTTTTATAATTTAGAAATGCAACACTATTGTATTGGGGAAACCTGTAAAAATAGTGCTATGTTTGGATAAATAAATAAGTAAATAGTTGCTTATTGGTGAAAATTTTATCAAAATTCATACTGTACTTTTCAATATTACCCGAACAGACAAACGGATGCCTGAGATCTAGTTTTATAAATATGTATGTATAACGACGAGACTTTCATACACCTTATATGGAGATTATCCTACAGTTTTCAAAAATAATGGCAAATTGCTTTCGTAACAGCAATGAATCTATTACTGAAATGAAAAGCTGGTTGATAACTATGTCACATTAATCAACATTTATGTTAATTGCGACGACAACTAAGTAGGATTAAGTATTCGGTTCGATCCACGCACGGGACTAATATTTTTGTAGATAACTAACAATCATTTCTTCTGACGTTTAATCTATACTAGTGGTTGCCCATAAGTCGATATTCGGCCTACTCTTTCATCGTTTGCTGGTTATGTTTGACATTCAGTAAGACTATAGACAAATAAAATTAAAGACAAACATCAATTTGACGTGTATTGTGTCAAATACATGGTAGTGTGTGTTTTATGCATAATTTTAAAAAAATATTAGCATTCTGCACTCCCTCTCTATATAAACTATAAGTGTGGGAAATTTTATACTCCTCCGTCTGCGCAAGTTTCGTAAAAATGTGTACTAAGTTTTTGCTTCACGTATTAATATATAGATAAAATTAATATTTGTGAATACATCCATGACACCGAAATAATAATTAGCGTGGGCTAATGCTTCTTAAAATAACATATGATAGAATGAACGACTACGCAAATGAATATCTCGATAATTATTATTACTAAAGGGACCGCGCAATTAACACACGTGATCTGCAGTTTAATAAAGGATACTCTTTTAAAAAAATATTTGATGAAATACCAATAGGAGTCTTCTAAACCTTCTAATATTATAAATGTCAAAGTTTGTATGTTTGGATTTTGCCCAATCAGAGTCTATTACCTAGATTAACACATAGAATACTTTTTAACCCAGAAAAATATCCTCAGTTTCTGTCTAAACTCAACGCGGACAAAGTTGCGGGCAGAAACTAGTAGTAAATATATGAAAACTATTCGTAACTCTTGCTTGCCGTTCATGTTTCTTACTTGTTACCCAGTATACCTACGGTTATATGTCTTATTCACATACCGATTTTGTTTTCGGGTCCTTATATTCGCGTGTTATTTTTGAAATTAATTTCATGTCCAAAGAGCGATGCTTTTAAAAATGTAAATATTTGCTTAGTTCTTAAAGGCTGTATTAATCTCGTTGAGTAATCTAGTATAACGACAACAAACGCTCCCTGTGTTTGTTATTGTTTTGACGTCATGAAGCGACGGTAAATAATACAAATACATTTTATAATAGGGGCGAGGCTATTGCCATTATACCGGGTACGATTTCAGACCCCGAACTGATACTGGGAAACCTTTCTATAGAAAAACAACATTGTTCGCCCTACAATTTGTACGAGATCACACTACACGCATTATACTAGGCAGAGCACCGACTAGGCAGCTCGTAAAAACACCACATAAAAGACACTCTTTCTTTATAAAATTTTAGCTGTAATTAAATAAACTACATTTAATTTACATTCCAACCATAGAAACATAACAAAAAGAAATCAACCATCTTATCAAATTTACGTCCGACACTCAAAGGCTTAAATGCAGATGGCGCCAGGTGAGGAACAAATATTTAACACCACAAATCAAAAAAGTTTCACAAAATATAACTAGACAGTGGTATTTTAAGTTTTCATCGGCATTGAGGAAAAATAAGTATTTTTTATATGATATAATAATAAATTAACAATTATTTCCATTTAAACATACTTCCATAAATGTCACTAGTTTAACTGACGGACGATTTGGCGCTGTGGTTAAGAGCTTAAGACGCTCCACCCAATGGTTCGATTCCCGCACGGGACAAATCATTGTGTGATCCACAATTATTTGTTTCGGTCTGGGTATTTGTGTATGTTAATTTTCATGTTTGTTAACGCATCCGCGACAAAGTATAAATCCCAGTATGGGGCTATGTTTTACCAAACAAAAACTAGAATGCGCAATCTTTATTTTTCACCGGATTTGACAGAAAATAATTATTTTTTATACGATATAATTATGTCAGATGAGTGACTTTAAATGGCCATTTATTTTATTCGGGCTTACTTAGAACCTTCATTTTTTTACACCAGTAAAGGGCCGTATTTGACATCAATTTTAACTTAATACCTCTAGCTGTTTCTGAGAAAAAGGGTAATAACCGTCGGACAACGAAATAATCCTATAAGGGTTCCGTTTTACCGAAATTAATTCTTATCTGTTTTCATATTTGGATTCTAACTAAAAAAATGACTTAATATTATTTTCCTTTTTGTCCTTAATTTGTAAGGTTTCATCAGTTCTATAAAATGCCATATTATGTACCTGAAAATATGAAGTAAATATATTTTGTTTTATTGGAGGTTTTGAGAAAGAAACAATTTTATTTTATATTATTAAGTGGTCTAATATAGACCACCATTGATCAAACAAATTAAAAATAATACTTTATTAATCTATCTAGCTATATCATCACGCCATATCCCTTATCCGTTGCGAAGTAAAAATGTTAATCTAAGCGTTAAAATATTTTATGAATTAAACGCGGATAAAACAATCTTTAGCTGTTCTATGTGTAGACAGACACTCTTCAGTTACTAACATATTAAAACAATATAAGTTATAAATTCTGAATCCTACGAATGAATAAAAATTTAAGAAAGAACCTTTGTGATTCCTCGTGCGATTACTGAGACCTGTAACGTTACCTGCATAGTTCCTCAACTACGTACATGAATGCGAGAAAAGTATGCGTAAAACCCGATTGGACCGCATGTCCACTGTACTTTTTGATTTAAACTATATATTACTTCCTACGGTCCTATTCTAAGCCGCGTGGTTCCCGGCTTAGAAAAGGACCAACCCATCTCATCCCATCGGGTGTCGTACAAGGCGACTAAGGGAAAACTAGGGAATGGGCAGCAGCGTTCCCTTAACACTTCTACCATCAAAAACTGCGCTCGCCAACCCGCCTGCCAAGCGTGGCGAGTATGGCAAACCCCCCCAATTTATTAAAATGGAAGAAAAAGATAAAACCAGGCCCCTAGTCCCCGGCGGTCCTGTTCGTCCTGGCCACGGTAGCAGCTATGGTAACGACAGGACAAGGGGTGCTAAGAATCTCCGGCAGAGATTCGGCTACCATCAACTGCGAAAATTGGCCCTGGTGACATACAACGCACGCACGTTAAAGACAGATGAGAAGCTTGTTGAGCTGGAAGAAGAGATAAACAAGTTGCGGTGGAATATTGTTGGTTTATCGGAGGTCCGAAGAAAGGGCGAGGACACGATAACCTTAAAATCCGGCAACTTGTTTTACTACCGGGAGGGCGAACAGCAGTCCCAAGGTGGTGTCGGATTTATCGTCCACAAGTCACTCATAGACAACGTTGTGTCCATCACTAGTGTGTCGAGCAGGGTAGCGTACCTGATACTCAGAATATCCAAAAGATATTCGCTGAAGGTCATACAGGTCTACGCACCGACCTCGGCATACTCAGATGATGACGTCGAAGTAATGTATGAGGACATTAGTAGAGCCATACATACTTCCAAAGCACACTTTACAGTGGTTATGGGTGACTTCAATGCGCGGCTGGGCAAACGGGGCGATGATGAATTGAGAGTGGGGCAATTTGGATATGGGCAGCGTAACCCCAGGGGTCAGAGGCTGGCCGAATATCTGGAGAAGGAGGGACTCTTTATGATGAACTCTTTCTTCCGGAAGCCGCCTCATAGGAAATGGACCTGGATGAGCCCTGATGGTTCCACCAAAAAATGAGATAGACTTCATCATGAGCACCAAGCGACAAATATTTAATGATGTCTCCGTGATTCACAGGGTAAAAACCGGCAGTGATCACCGAATGGTCAGAGGCACATTAAATATTAATATCAAAATGGAAAGATCGCGTCTGATGAAGTCTACGCTCCGACCTTGTAATGCACATATCCAAAACCCCGAGAACTTTCAACTCGAATTAGCAAACCGCTTCGAATTGCTAGACAGCAGCGCATCAGTGGACGAAATCAACAACAGGCTGGTAGAGACTGTCCATACGGTCGGGTCTAAGTATTTTAAGCCCCACCGTAAAAATAGACCTCAAAAACTATCCAACTACACCCGAAACCTCATGGCTGAGCGACGTTCCATGACGCTCCAAACCTCCGATGATGCTAAGTCCTATAGGCAGCTCAATGGACAGATACTGAAGTCCTTGCGACACGATTTACGGTCCTTTAATACAAGGCGTATTGAGGAGACCATAGCACAGAACAAGGGCTCCAAAGTGTTCGCAAGAGACGCGTCTATTGGGCAAAGCCAGTTGACGAAGCTGAAGACGGAGGACGGAAACGTAACGTCAAATAGGTCAGAGGTGCTCAGGGAGATAGAGAGGTTCTATGGGCAGTTGTACACCTCAGTAGCTGAACCTGTTGTTGACTTGGAAAAAGACCCAAGAGCCAAGCTAACCCGACACTACACTGAAGATATCCCGGACATCAGCCTGTACGAGATTAGGATGGCTCTCGAACAACTCAGAAATAAAAAAGCGCCAGGCGAAGACGGAATTACCGCAGAGCTTCTGAAAGCGGGCGGAACGCCGGTACTTAAAGTCCTTCAGAGGCTGTTTAATTCCGTCTTGCTCGAAGAGAAAACGCCGGAAGCATGGAACAGGGGTGTGGTGGTACTGTTTTTCAAGAAAGGTGATAACACTTTACTGAAGAATTATAGGCCCATCACACTGCTGAGCCATGTTTATAAGTTGTTTTCGAGAGTCATCACGAATCGTCTCGAACGCAGGCTTGATGACTTCCAGCCTCCCGAACAAGCCGGTTTCCGGAAAGGCTTTAGTACCATAGACCACATACATACAATGCGGCAGATTATACAGAAGACCGAGGAGTATAATCGGCCACTATGCTTGGCGTTTGTGGACTATGAGAAAGCCTTCGATTCGATCGAGACTTGGGCGGTTCTTAGATCTCTCCAGCGATGCCGCATTGACTATCGGTACATTGAAGTGTTGAAGTGCTTGTATAATAACGCCACCATGTCAGTCCGAGTACAGGGGCAGTGCACGAAGGCGATCCCCATAAAAAGAGGAGTAAGGCAGGGAGACGTCATTTCACCGAAACTGTTTACGGCCACCTTAGAGGACGCCTTCAAGCTCTTGGAATGGCAAGGACTTGGCATCAACATCAATGGCGAATACATCACTCACCTTCGATTTGCCGACGACATTGTGGTCGTGGCGGAGTCGCTGAAAGATCTAGGACGAATGCTCGGTGACCTCAACAAATTATCTCAACAAGTGGGTCTTAAAATGAACATGGACAAAACGAAAATAATGTCTAACGTCCATGTCGTACCCACCGCACTCACCGTTGGGAACTCTACTCTTGAAGTTGTCGACGAATACATTTACCTGGGACAGGTAGTCCGGTTAGGTAGGTCCAACTTTGAGAGAGAGGTCAATCGACGAATCCAACTCGGCTGGGCAGCGTTCGGGAAACTGCGCAACATCTTCTCATCCAAAATACCTCAGTGCCTAAAGACTAAAGTTTTTAGTCAATGTGTGTTACCAGTGATGATATATGGATCAGAGACGTGGTCTCTTACAATAGGTCTCATAAAAAAGCTCAGAGTTGCTCAGCGAGCTATGGAGAGAGCTATGCTCGGCGTTTCTCTACGCGATCGAATCAGGAATGAGGAGATTCGTAGAAGAACCAAGGTCACCGACATAGCCGTTAAGATTAGCAAGCTGAAGTGGCAATGGGCGGGCCACATAGCGCGTAGATCGGACGGGCGTTGGGGCAGAAAGATTCTAGAGTGGAGACCACGTATTGGCAAGCGCAGCGTGGGACGACCGCCTGCCAGATGGACCGACGATCTTGTGAAAATCGCAGGAAGTCGTTGGATGCGGGTGGCATCGGACCGGTTACGCTGGAAAGCGATTGGGGAGGCCTATGTTCAGCAGTGGACAAGTATAGGCTGAGATGATGATGATGATGATGATATATTACTTCAGTTCTCCGTGTAACAAATAATTCACCAGTAGTTATGATATTCGAAAACTTAAAAACCCATTTATAATTTCAACGCAAATCACAACAGCTTTGATATGCCACAATTCAGCTCTTATCATAGTACCAAAGCGCAAACCGCAGGCATCGCAACTCAATACTCGTGGTATTCAAATTCTCGCCTTTAAAGCAACGTCACTAGTTAACATATCTCATGGCAAGGGCTCTAAGTCACGCACTTATAAAGTTATGTGATGCTAACTATGGATTTATTTATGGTTGACACGTGTGGCTCAGGTGTAGCTCTCGTATTAGCATCTCAGTTGAAATACAAATATCCAAAATACGCCAAGGCCTTTATTCCCTATGATCACTTGAACATGTATCGCGATGCGTTACGATTACATTTCAGACATGATCGTTTAAGGTACTCTAGTAACGAGACTGGTTAACATACTCATAGCAAAGGCCCTAAATCGTGGACTTGAGGAGCTATGCAATACTAACCATAAATTTATTTATGGTTGAAAGGAAGAAAGAAAAATGTGAATTCAATGACACAAAATACACGGCAAATAATACAAAATAAAAAAAATTAAACGTGGCACTGAAATGGTATACACATAGCATAAAGCCGAGGCAACTCAAATGCCACGACGCTTGTCTTCCCTGTATACCAGTTCAAATTGAGAGCGTAACTGCGCGCAATAGCGTTACAAAAAGTTTATCAATGTAAACGCAGATGTAGTTGTTGAATACTAATGTGAAAAATAAAGTTTGCGACGTATGTATAAGAACAACAGTAAACAACAAAAATAACAAAATAGAGTTAGGTCGATCCAATGAACATAAAAATTGGGTACATAATACTTGGAGGAAAACAGCTATAAAATTACTTGGTTGCAAAAGGTGCGCTTATAAATTTTTTTTTGGTTGACGTGTGTGGCTCATGCGTAGCACTCGTTACTCGCTCTCTACTTGCTAACATTTCAGTTAAATTCAAATATCCAAAATACGCCAGGGCCTTCTCTATCACCACTTAAGCATAAAACACGGTGCGTTATGATAACTTAGTGCAATAATTGTAGAATTGTACTTCAGTGGCATACATTACACGACCATTTCACAAAGTTATCGTATCTGGGCAAGGTTGAATTCCAAAGATTTGTTTCGGTTTGGGTGTATGTGAATTTCATGTTTGTAATTGCAACCACGACACAGGAATGATTATTACTACCACGGCTACGTTTTTTTTTAAAAAGATGCTATAATTATTTCATGTCAAAAAAAGGTACATTAAATTGTCAGTAAATAAAATGTCATTAAACTTTCCAAAATCTATTTATCTATCTATATCATCAGGCCAGATCCCTTGCGGGGTAGGCAGAGAGTACAGAGTTCCAACAGGTTCTTTCGTTACATACCTCTCTGGCTTCCTCCACTCTCATAGTTCGTCTCATACACGCTCGCCGGTTACGGAGACTCTTGACTTTTCCTTCAGATAAGACTCGGTTTATTTGGTCGTGGTAAGATAGTCTAGGTCTTTTCCCGGTACCTGCATCCTTCCACTTTCACATTGTATATCCGTTTTGTCATTCATTCATCTGGCACTCTTTCTATATGCCCGAACCAACGGAGCATGCCCTTTCTCATTTTTACACCAATACTATATTTCATACCTACTCGCTTTCTTACTACGCGGTTGCTAATGCGGTCGATCAGCTTCACTCCGCACAAAAAATGAGTATGAATTTCATTTCGCTACTGTAACTTTAAAACAAGCAAAAACAGCAAATATTAAATTAATAACTAACAAAAGTAACCACTTTCCAAAGGACATTTTCACTCAGCTAAGTCACGGCGGTATAATGAAATCTTTTTTTTTTCAAGCTGTCCCAAAAACAGGTCATAGGCAAATATTTACGAGTGCTGTGAACATTAACATAATACTTTAAAGATAAAACAGGCAAAAACAAATTAAAGAATAGATAAATTAGCCTAATATTGAGTTGCCTACGTTACGTATATTGAATTATGAAAAATAAAACACCGTGAAAATTTATAATTCCTAAAGAAATAGAAAACCTAAATGAACTCTGTTTACTTTTTTCACCAACTATCACAACCTCTTTGAATAAAAGTAATAAACAACAACATTTTCGTTGTTAGTTCGCAACGTGATTTTTATAACCTTTCCTATAGGTAACCTTTTCAATTCGAACTGAGAATAAATTAATTACTTGCTCTGATTGAATTTCTTTCAGTAGTGTAAATTGTTTCTTTTTGGTAACATTTTACAACAAAGTATTTTTTTGCCATCAGTTCATAGCCAAATTTAGTTTGTAACTAGGCCATGATTTAGGAATACCACAGTAAGTCGACGCTACACTGTAACTTCTATGTTATTTTCAGACCCACATTTCAAAGCAGGCATTTATTTATCCTCTCTAAATTTTTACAGAATGAGGCAATAAAACCATAAATTCAGGTTAAAATCAGCATCATGACTCGTTAGACCTAACCAATCGGCTATTTCGTAAAATTTTCTTATGTGAAAATCAGAAATATATCGGTGGAGTGTGACTTACTTCAAATACAAATGTCATTTTTAATAGACTTCCTATCAGTTCTAACACTTGCATTACATTTAACTCCCTGGTATGGCAGTAAGTAGAGAAGTGGACATGAAACTAACCTCAAGGTAACGTCAAGATACATCTCATTTTCACTTTTACTTCCCTCTTAACACTGATGTGAATGAGTTTAATGTCATCCAAGAGATCCTAGAGTCAACCAGACCCAATGTGATGCTTCATGAACAGCCTTAATTTATAAAGAGATACGTATCATCTGCGAAAATAAGGCCCGAGTATAGATCCCTGTGGAATACTTATGGATCCGTAAGTTCTCTTACCGATGTTACCTCTGAATTATAGACATAGGACACCAAGAAACTGAGAGCGTCATTCTTGTGCCCATTGTGACCACTCGCTGTTGGAATATATTAGTTACGGCTAAGGCTAGGCATTAGGCGGCAGTTACGGCGTCCAAGACCTACGACCACTAAATGAAAGGATAGCTTAGACTAACGGCTAAACGTGCCGTAGGAGAAACGGAAACGTTCGAAGGTTTTTAAGTAAATTGTTAGTAAAATAAAGTTGTAGTACCACCATACTATAACTATACAATATGACTATTAAATAGTACCATACCCAAATAAATTTAGACAATTGCAGGTTATTGAATAATCCAACAAATACATGAACCTGCTATATAAATAAACAATATATACATGATTATTATACTTAAAAATTATTTGCTTTTCAACATCTGTGTTATACCATACTTACTGCTATTCTGTTCAGAAAGTTTCATAACGTATACCGATGAAATTTACTGGACACATTTTAACTTAACAATGTGACTTTTTAAAACTCAACAAATTGCAATGTAAATTAAATTTAAAGCCCTTCAGCCATATATTGCTGATCCAAGTTTATCGAGCTTAGAGCGTTAAGTGAATATTGAAATTTTATCACGTTCAGTCCTTCACAGACTCTTTCTCACAGCTTAAAATAGTACAAAATAATTGAAGATAAACTGTTAGGTATAAGAAAAATATTTTTGTCCCCGGTACATGGTACATTTGTAAATAATGTACTATAAACCAAAGAAATATTATGTATTAAAGCGAATAACATAAGTAAGTCCAAAGCTGGTTATAGGTTCTCTATATGGGTTAGGTAATCTGGAGTTATTTTAAAAAGTATTTGTTACAATCCCCCTTTTGCGGATCGTTAAAAAACCTCCACTTATCCATCAACGCGTTTAGATTTAAGATGCCTTAGTGAAATGTGGATATAAAAAATATAAAATGTGTCCGTCCCTCGTGTGTGAAGATAAACTTAGCTAGTGCATATAATTATAATAAAATAAAATTTTGCTATTCAAACTTCAAATACTTGCTTGTGAATTTGTGTATATACATATATAGATCTTAGAGACAAGAGCAAGTTATTCACCCTAAGCTGTCGTAGTTTTCAAGCATTAAACAAGGTCTAACATTGTTTTCCATAATTTTTGCAGGGACCACTTTTATACAATAAAATTGACGGAAGTTAACTATGTCCGTACCACGTCCCTTGTCTTTACGAAAAGATAAATGTAAGTATTCAGTCAACTGCCAACTTGATTGATAGCGGATATCTCTTAACAAAGACATTTTGTTGAGCGTTTCGCGATCCCGACCCGCATCTAATTATTATGACAGATGTATATATGTATATTAACTTAATTAGAGAAAATAACAGACTGCGCTGTTCTTACCGGTCACCAAGGTTAAGCACCGTTCGGCTCGGTCGGTCTGACATGGGAGGCCGTTTGTGGCATTTTCATGTTTGAGCGTCTCCGTTGGTCCCGGATAGCACTTAATGTGGTAGTTGTCAAGTCAAATTGGAAGCCTAGGCGGCTTGATAAGTTTCAACTGAGGCCCAAACCTGCCTACACCAATCCGCACCGAGTCCTCGTGGTGGAGTATGACCTAATCTGTTTCACCTCAATTTATGGGAGAAGGCGTCCCCGCAGTGGAGCAGTATAAGCTGATATTATTTTTGTTATATAATTAGAGAACAAGTACTATTCTTTAGAAAACAATCACTGTTTAATTAGAGGCCGCTTGTAGGCCGGCATCGGTTTGCAGACACAATGAACACTACACATAGAAAATTAGGCTTATTGTACACTATTTACGTAGTCGTCGCGGTGGAATCATGCCTCGTCACGTTTGTTGAGTTTGATCATTAAACTGATGAGATTTATTTTGAGATTTAAAGTTTAGTTATCTGAACGTTAGTCCTTGCTCACAGTCGAGATACTTTAGTAAAACGATTTAAAGACTTGTGAAGAAAGAATTGTAGTTTTAACTCCGCGCACGTTTTATATTGTCTAAAAAAAACACCGACACGCCTGTATTCCCTAAGCGGAGGTGGCAAAGGTGTACTACATACGCTCACTTTTTTCCAACGATGTTAGGTCCCATATAACAGGGTGCGGGCATATTACCATGTACCGGGGACAACTCCAAACTCCGATCTGATACTGGGATATTTCGATAACAAAACTACATTTGTCGGACCTAGAATTTGACCCTAGGACCTCGTGAATACTAAGCGCACCATTCGCCACTAGACCGACGAGGTAGTCAGAGGTTTTATTTTGTAAGCTCTTGGATAAACAACAATCACTGTTTATTAAAAAAATTCTCGTAAAATATTGCAAGGAATATGTAAAATAACTGTTCTCTTTTTACGCTATTGAAATACTTGTTTTTAAAACACATACTAAGATCTCTATATTAGCGCATTTTAAAAATTATCTTATTGTGCTACTATTTGGTACATCTCAGCATCTACTTAATTACTTAGTCATAAATATTTTTAATTGGCGAGACGCGTCAAAATCAAATTTATTTTGGAACTCCGGAAAGAACTAAAATAATTTTTAAAAGATCTATAAGTGAAAATAAGTTCATTTAAACTTTTTGTGTTATGATGAACTGAATACTACACGTATTATGTTGTATTAATGTGAGGTGAGTGTGAGAGTGACTAAAGTTATTCCGTCAATATACTGAAAAAGCACTTTTTTACGCTTAGTGTTGTAAAAATGAGCGCTGAAGTCGAGCGTTTAGCGCTGAGTAGATGCTTACGAGCTTTACAACACTACAATTAACGATGACGCTATGTATCCTACTTCCTACTAATATTTTTAATGTGAAATTTTGTGTTTGGATGTTTAGATGTTTGGTTGTTTGGTACTGAATCAGGCGAAAACGGCTAAACGGATTTGGATGAAATATGGCATACAGCTAGTTTATTACCTGGATTAACAGATATAAAACTTTTTATCCCGAAAAAATGTTAGGTTCCGGTCTAAAGTACACGCGGATGAAGTTGCGGGCAGAAACTAGTTATACATAAACGAGAAATCTATAACAATAAAAAAAACATAAGGTAATTAATCATAGTATAGCCTTCGTAAAACACTGATCTCTGCCCGTAAAGATCTGGGTACTTTTATCATGTATCAATATAGCGGATACGCAATACCACGGAATAAAGAAGTACCACGATAAATACCTACTAGTATTTTATGTCTCTGTGCATAAAAAAGTCGAGAATAGGTTCAATGTCAAATAATTGTTAATTAATATTTGCTTTTAAAATGTAACTAAAATCTATTTCTCAGAATACAAATAGCTACCCGGGTGACTCTTAATAGTGGGGAAAAACTTCCCCTACTTGTTTAGTTTTGCGAAAGTTTCCGCTTGTTTTCTCTTGTACGTCAATTTTAATTTGGGTCTCGTACCAAAACACGCCACTGGCTAACGATTTTGTTGATAAATACCTACCGTTTATTGGGTCGCTCAGTAATATATTTTTATACCCACTTTGGAACTACCTAAAACTTATAGACACATACAACTAGTTTCGTTTTTCATATGCCGATTAGGTTTATTTTTCTGTGTTATACCCAAGCTGTTATTGTTAAATAATTACAATTTCTATAGAGGCACCTATTACTAATATAATTATATAAAACAAAAGCTTAATCATAAAAGTCACATCCGTAAAATGATGGCGCACTCGCTGCGGTTCCTCTCTGACAAAAAAAATAAAGTTTCGAGCTAAAATCCCTCATGTCTACTGAGGAGATAAAAGGTAGGATTGAATGCAATCTGTTCATAAATATCTCATATTTGGTCCATCTCATATAATATAATCAAATAATTTCTAAGTATGACCAACTCAAAACCCTTGAAACAACCATAACAATTCATTATTTAATTAAAGTATACAAATCATAGTTTAATATATGCAAACTAATAAGTAATAATCATACAAAACCGCGTAATCCCATCTCCTCATTTACATAACATTTTATGCCTAAAAACATATACGCAAATGCCAGCTTAGAAACCTATGTAAATAGATTACAATCTAGAATCAAGGTTCCAACTAATCGCCAAATAAAATGTTAAATAGAACTTGTACAACGCACGTTTGAAATAAGTTACGAAATAACATTAAAAATCAATTCAGTGGAGCGTCAAAACTTCATTATACAGGAGGTATAAAAAGCTAACAACACACAGCGAAACATCAAAATTGCGGGTGAAACTGGGTGAATTCACCAGGGCAACATCGTTCACTTAAGCACATTACGCTGGGTTGTGTCGGCCGAACTTCTAGCCCAGCGAGATAGAGGCGAAAACAATTGCGGTGCCGCGGGAGCTAACTTGCGGGGGGTTAGCGCAATAGTTCGCTGTAAATTGGGATGGAATTCGTTACAAATTCTTTGTTAATTGGCACACTAAATGCGGGGTAGATGTTTACTCTGCAGTACATCATGTGGTCGCATTCTAGGATTGTCACTGATTTTATCATTAGCTTTGACTTCTGACACATAGATATAGACTACTTTTGTCTACTTTCCATTTTAGACTAACTTTATAAATTGATCATATTTACCAAAATTTCTTTCGTTTCTTTTTAAAACCATAACCCAACACAAGGAATTATTAAATCGTGGTCCCGTTTATAAACATGTCATGGACCATCATACATATCGAAACAATCATTTGTGGGTCTCATTTGTTCCGTATGGGAATTAAACCTACTACTCGGCATACTCGGCATAATGAGCGCAACGGTCTATACTCTATACAACTGAATCAAGCGGTTAAACGGACCTATTAAAGTTTCAAAACGCTATCAGGAAAAAAATATATAAGAGGACCGAAAATCTGACGGGGCCTTTTAATGTAACAGATAGATATTACGCCCATTTTAACATCTAAAGGCAAGAAGTTTTCGGCATATTATGTTAGGAACATCCGACATAGTAAGTACATCTGAACCATTAAGTCCGTGATGGACCGAAGGTAAGAGACAAAAAAGTACTTACCCTCTCTATTACCTTCCTCAATGTATTTTATAGTTTAGGAAAAACTGGACGTGAAAAAAGCATTTTAAGTACTGTCGTCTCTTTTTTAACGTTATGTCGAATACAAGAACACTGTTTTTTGTCAAAGAATGAATAAATTTTATTAATCTAAATTAATATTTAGTTAGATCCATTACAACTGCCTTCTACATTCCAAGATCATGCAAGGGAAAAGATAACATGATATTATTAAAATCTATCTATAGACACGGTTCAAATCTAATTAATTTTAATGCTGTATGAAGAGTTTAATTACTTGCATAATTAAATAAATTACGGGGCTAAAACAGTTTACTGACCTAGATCTCGATATTTCTTAGATAAACAATTCTCAGGAAGAAATTTTCTTCCTTCAGAAATTCTCATAAAATCATTCTTGACACTTCTAGAGGAGCCCGATCATTATCAAAGCTTGTAATGGTCTCTAGGGTGGAAACCGGCATTTGCTACGTGTTCAACATACCTAACTAATAAACACTTAGATATACATATATTACGAATGTAAGATCTTGCGAAACAAATAGTGTTTGTCACAACTTCAGACAACATAATATGCTCAAGCATGCGTTTTGAAAACAGTAACGTGGGTCTAACAGATTCAGTTTTATTTATATGGTGTATGAAAAGTCGGAAACTACATCAAAAAGTATGTTCATTCACTTTATAAATTATGTCTCACCAAATTAATAGCACAAGTGAACATACATATGGTGTCTACTAATACTGCGCAAGTTTTAACAAACGGTGACTTTGAGTTATAATGGTCTATCATATGAGTCATAATACAAAATTTCCTGTGGAATTACTTATTCAGGCTGTCGATCTATATTCTCGCGAAATTTTTCGTACGTAACGTAACATTTTCTGGGATAAAAAGTATCCTAATTTCATCCAAATCCGTTCAGCCGTTTTTGCGTGATTGAGTAACAAACATCGAAACATACAAACATTCATATTTTATAATATTAATAGGTCATGAGCTCACGGTGTCTTGAAGTCTTGCAGTGTTATGCTTGGTTTTGGATTTGATTATATTAATTACCGGATCCCAAGACGATGGAAGCACCCAGCCATCTTCTCTATTGAAATTAGGATGTTTTTTAATTTCAATAGCCTCGCGAACCATCCTTGGTAGGAATCGGTGTTCTTTCACGAGGATTTGTGGTCTATCAAATCTGATGTTATGGCGGGTGCGGTCAAGGACATGTTCACAGACTGCAGACTTCTTTGAGCGACGGTGTTTTAGGTCAGCTATATGTTCTTTAACCCGAGAGCTCATTCTGCGTAGATCGGACCAACAACAACAAAAATAATTAAGAAGTTTGAGGGTACCCCGGAACAACTATGCCTTTTGGACGTCTAACACCTCAGTCCCTCCCGTGACTATGGGTGCTGCAAAGCACTCGAAACGTCGGGAACTAAAAATAAAAAATAAACCGCGATAAAATCCGTAAAATAGTTTTATTTCATGTGTAATATTCGCGTAAATCTAAGAACTCAATATACTATTACATGTTTGTTATTAGCCTATGGGCTAACGCTAAAGCGAACGAAGCACACAATAATTTACCGCGTGGTATGGTATTCTTCACCGTGTGTGTGAATGATCTACGCTGTTGGCCGCGGGGCCTTTACTGCTTCACCGGATAGGGGATTCTTCACTTCGACTATGGTTATTCTGGTTAACCGTTTATTAAGCGTAAGTAAAAACATATTTATATTTTGGCCCGACCGCGCGGGCGAGGCACCACAGAGGCGGCGCCACAACACACGAAATTTCTTTATAATATTTTTTAGCACATATTTTTTTATCAACATTCAGTTGTGTCAATGCCAAGCAGTGTAGCCAATCCTATGAATATAAATCCGTCATATTACAAATCAGCCCAATTCGTACAATCAGGGACATAAGTGGCCGAAAATTCCCAATTGATAAATAGTTCTACATTTACGAGTACGTCCTATTTTATTAAGACATGTGCGCTACATTATTTAGGTCACATAACCTTGACCCTCTGCCAGTCACACGCATGTCATATTTGAACGTGAATTCTAAGACAGCCAAAATTAAGTAAGACAATGAACACATAATTAAGACAACAATATATAATATGTTTTAAGGAATTTGAAACGTTTCCTTGTGGTTCACAATAGTGGAATGGGAACGTTTATATAACTAGGGTAATAAAATCTTATTAACATTTATTTCGATTACATTGTCATGGCGTCGTCGTGCGTGCCAAAGGTTTTAAGTAATTAATGAGATATCATCATCATCATCATCAGCCTATAACAGTCCACTGCTGGACATAGGCCTCTCCAAGTGCACGCCACTGGGTACGATCCTCGGCTACTCGCATCCAGTTTCTGCCAGCCGCCCTACGAAGGTCATCGCTCCACCTAGCCTGAGGGCGTCCTGCATTACGTTTGCCAGTCCGCGGTCTCCACTCAAGAACTCGTTTGTCCCAGCGGTTATCGGTTGTTCGGCTAATGTGACCGGCCCATTGCCACTTCAGCTTACTAATCCGGTGGGCTATGTCGATAACTTTGGTTCTCTGTCGAATGACTTCGTTCCGGATTCTATCCTTCAGAGAAACTCCGAGCATAGCCCTTTCCATAGCTCGCTGAGTGACTTTAAATTTATGAACCATTCCAACCGTGAGTGTCCACGTCTCGGCTCCATATGTCATAACGGGCAGGACGCACTGATTAAAGAGATATACCTACGCACAATATATTCACATATTATTTTCTTGACATGCGCCATTCTAATAGTGCCAATATATTAGTTAAAATTTATACCTCGTTCGTATGTTACTGCTTGCATTTATTTATTATTAGCTGTGCCCCGCGGTTTCACTCGCCGTTTACCACAAAGCTAATATAGACGCAACGCATCGCCCGCCTGCGCTATTACTTCGTTTTCGCATAGCGTTCTTTCTGACTTTTTTGTTCGGCGCCTAAAGATTGTAGCACAGTATTAAAGCCTAAAAACTTCCTTGAGAATTGGGGTAACATATGCAATAAGAATTTTTAAAATCCGACTGGTAAAACCAGAGGCTAGCGCGTTCAAAAAAAAAAAAACAAAACTTTTAGCTTTATTATATTAGTCTAGATAAGCTTGTATCGTCCCCCTGAATGGTGGGGCCTCCTTCTTGGCTACCCCAACCTCGTGCAAACTGTTGCTAATCTTTTGATATAAGTCCAGGTCATATCACCACCTCGTTCTGGGCGTGCTGCTCTATTCTTTCTTACCAGGTGTTTCTTACCAGGACCATGTGGTTGTTTTTGCTCAAAGCGCATCCGACATACCTGCGACAAATATTTCCGGCCCAGGTCCGCTTTAGTTTTGCTGCTGTTACTCTCAATCACTATAACAATCAATAATACACACACATTCATCCAGACATCTGTGGTCACCACATGATGAAAGAAGTAGTAATTGCCCTTAACCACAAGAGCAATGTCTAAAACGGCCTCTCACATGGTATATCACCAAACACGAAACCCCAAATCCGTCTAAACAGAAAACAACATGCTCGCCCTGATAATGCTGACATCGCGTGACCGAGAACGAATCGTAACTGATGCCTAATGGAACGAGAATCATCACATTTACCGGAAAACCGCTTTTTACCTATCATCCTTAGAGAAATGGCCGAAATCATAATAATTTACTGCTGTAATGTGTTTCTGATTGTTAGATTTCTTTAAGAGAATATAATAACATTTACGGGATATCGCTGGACATCCAATCTTATCGTCTTTATATAAAAGAATACTTGACTAGTATAAGATAACAGACAATCTTTATTCTGTTTTAAGATGTCACCTGTGACAAATACACACCATCTGAACATTGTACATAATATTGAATAGGGCCTCCAAATAAACTGGAAATTCGAAAGCTTAATATAACTATACAACATAATGTCGAAACTGTAATTCGATAATTAATTTTGTTAATAAGTCGCAAAAGATTATTGGTAATTTACTTTCCACAATATATCAAATATTTATATTCCTGTATCAGAAAGTGTTTGGTGCAGTATTTTTCTGAACCTTTTTACAAACTGACGTTTGCAATATGAAACCTCACGTGAACTGTTCGTTTTGACATCAATGGACTCTACAACAAAGCATTTGAGTTTGCTTTAAGTAAAATGTAAAACGATCCCATTACAAAATACTATTATTGATTGAAAGGCTTCGTAAAACAAAAATCAGATTTCAAAATATCAAAATAATAAACACTTCTAGTATTAAAAACATTTCTCGAAAATTGCATCTAAATAAAAAGCACTGGTGTTAAAACCAGGTTTAGCTACGACTTTGTTTATTAAGAAGAACATAGCCTTGCAGTGGATCGAGTACTCACGGGTTCGATCTCCGCACAGAAGAAATTTTTCTGCGACTCACAAATATTTGTCTTGATATGTGTGTTCGTGGACGCCACTGGAAAAATTCTTAGAGAGGCGATGTTTTCTTCACTACACTCATAGAATAGTCCTATATTTTAACAAGCTTTTATTTAACTTTCAATGTTCATATGTCTATCTGTCTTTCCGGTTCAAATCTTGTGATCCATTTTTCAAGCACTTTCAAGACTTGGGCTGTAATTTGGTATACATATGTAAGTTCGGTGTCAATGCAATATTGTGGTAAAATGGAACTGGTCTGATAGTGGTGTCAGAAGGTGCCCATAGCAACATGTGAAATATACAACGTGACCCCTCGTGTTTAAGCTTGTTAGATAGTACTATACAACTAGTACTATAGTGCTCAGGGTCTGATGATGTAGCCGAAAGGTGGTCAATGGAACCTCCAAATACTCATTATAACCCCGCCATATTTAGGGTCGTTGGATTTATCGAGTTGGATGTGACGAGTACTCTAGACCCGAATAGTGACCAGGGTCTGATGATGGAGCCGGAAACAAGTCATAGGAACTATTTCACTAAGCAAATTATCTTCGACGTGTAATTGCCATAAAAACTTGTTTTTAAAAGGTCTTTTTTAATTAAAATTATTTTCTAATAACTGTGGACACAATTCTGACTCCCAGACATAGAATAAATATCGCCTACCCTAACGTAGGTATACTCCCATCTAGCTTAAACATAAACTAATACCTGTGTGAGTGTCTCTCCGAGCTATTTGTATAAGCTGAGGTAAACGAAAAGCAATGCTCTCTCAGTTTCATAATATGGGCTTTCCTTTAATGAATATTCATTACTTCATTTACTTGAAGAAGCGTCATACATCACGGCACCGAATGCGGCGAAAATATCAGAACTTTGCTACGTTCACCACAGTAAATGCTAATGAATATGCATATGTGATTACATGTATTCCAAGCTGGTCTAATGCCAAAATTTCATTGTTACAGGAATAAAAACTTTATACACATATATAGTTTCCCGTATGAAAATGAAGTGAATGTGAAATGAACTGTGCAGATGAACGAAATAGTTGAATATTCACACGTATTATTGTGAGCAGTATACGAAAAGTATTTCATTGAAAAGTGAGAGAGCGCTACATGTCAGCGACGTTATAATGTTAGCGTAAAGTTTAAAAAGCCACCACATTGGAATTATCAAAAACATAAACATTTAAACAACCATGTCATAAAACAAGAATAAAGTACATGCTTTACCGGTAAAAAGTGTATTAGCTATGAAGAACTTAAGTCTTCAAAGACTGAAAGCGATGAATAAAGGTATACATATAGGTGACCTATTGGTAAACCATCTATTATTTGCAGATGACGCGGTTTTAAAAGCGCCAATAGCCTCTGATCTGCAAACACTAGGCACAGTTATGAAAAACGACGGGATGAACAATGGCTTACATTTGAATGTAAATAAAACCAAAATTATGGTTTTTGAACGGGAAAAAACCAGAACGAATGCAAGGATTGTGGTCAGTAACGATGTGCTGGAGCAAGTGAATGAGTTAGTATATCGTGCATGCGCCTTCAGTAAAGATGGGAAATACACCGCTGACATAGAGAGAAGAGTGAGTGCAGGGAACAGAGTAAATGGTGCGATAGGAAAGCTACTTGGGAGCCGGCACTTAAGCCAAAAGGCGCAGCTGGCCATACATAACGGAGTTCTTGTCCCAACGCTGTTATATGGTAGCAAGAGCTGGGTATGTAATAAGAAGAATGAAAGTAGGATAAATGCGGTGGAAATACAAGCTCTATGAAAGATGTGCGGAGTGAAACTGACCGACCTTATTCGCAACAGCGTAGTAAGAAAGCAAGTAGGTATCAAAGATAGTATCGGTGTAAAGATGAGAAAGGGTATGCTCCGTTGGTTCGGGCATGTAGAAAGAATGTCAGAAGAAATAATTACAAAACAGATATACAATGCGAAAGTGGAAGGATGTATGTACCGGTTAAGACCTAGACTATCTTACCACGACTAAATAGACCGAGTCTTATCTGAAGGACAAGTCAAGAATCTCCGTAACCGGCGAGCGTGTGTGAGACGAACTATGAGAGTGGAGGAAGTCAGAGAGGTAGGTATATAAGGTGAGAACCTGTTAGAATTCTGTACTCTCTGCCTTCCTCGCAAGGGATCTGGCGTGTTAAGACTTAAGGTCTGTATCTATATTATATAGATAGAGATAGAGACCTTAAGTAATCTTATTTAATCAGTCAGTATTTGTAATCTTAATATACATATTAACTTAATAATATATATTCACTAAGCAAACAAAAGCATAGCATTACATATTTCCCGACTGACCATTCAACTGTACTTTATTACAAAGATTAATTTCCTCTTACTTTTCTTGTTCCGCGCGCGGTTTATTTTTTCGTCGTCTCATACGGACGTATTTGTAGGAATTATTCCTGAGTCTTAGGTGTGTTTGAAAACACAAATTTCACATACTTATATGTATTGGTCACGGTTTCATCAAGTTATTAAGGGCTTAACCATTCCACCCTTTGGAACGGTCCAATGTATGGAATGTTCGATCCCCGCACGGGACATATCTTTGTTGCGGTCTGGGTTTGTGTATGTAAATTTCATATTTGTAAACGCAATAAATAGCACAAGAATAAATCCTAGTATAGGGCTATGCTTTTATTAAAACAAAGATTTATCACGTATAGAGATAGAAGCCGTGACAACCTCCTCCAAAAAGCGAATTATGCTCAAACCACCAAAGTAGGCCATTGTCATAATTTAATCAGTGCTCCTAATTGTGCACAATATCATATGAGGATAAAGTACGGAACACAAATACGGGCAATATTGTAACACGAAAGCTCACCTAGCTATTTCGAAGTTAGCGATCGAACGTTACGGCTCATTATAGGGCTTGTTATGTGGCCCGGTTTATGCGATACCAACTATTTCGAGTGGTACGAGAATATATTCTATTGCAGAAGTTTCCTTTTATTGAAAATATGTGTATTTTGAAAAGATTATTATAGTCTCTCCTGTAGGTTTCTGAGCCATTATACTAGACAAAGTTGGCTATTTTTCATTTAATTACAAGTTCATACATATTATTTAGATACTAACTTTGATTTTATAGTTGAACGCGTTCGTCAAAAGTTGAAATAAATTTCAGTTATTGACATTTTTAATAAATAAATAAAAGATGAAAGAAATAAATAGTAAAAAACTAATATAAACACAAGAAACAAGAATAAGTGCTATATTTTTCTGAAGGATGTTAATTACATAAGTCTTCATAAAGAGGTGATACGATAAATAAACTGTGTTAATAATAGAGGTGCATCTATCTATCTAATAATACTATAATACGAGGCATGCCTTTTAAGTTTTGTCGTTTGAAGAAAAAAACACAACTAGAACCTTATAGTACTTTTTATTGTTTTTCAAAGTATTCACCACGTAGCTTAATACACTTTTCCATTCGCTCAAACCAGTTATTATAACATTTATTCCACTCTAAAGTGGGGATGTTCAAAATGGCTGACTTGAAAGCGTCGACTGCTTTTTCACCGGACTGGAACCTTTGACCACGAAGACTTTTCTTAATTTTAGGAAATGTAAAGATATCGTTAGGGCTTAGGTCAGGACTGTATGGAGGATGGTCAAGAATTTCTACTTTTTTCTGCTTTAAATACTCAATCGTTTGACGAGAGCTGTGTGAGCTTGCGTTGTCGTGGTGCAGGATGATGCGTCGCTTTGAGTTCGATTTTCGAAGATCGGCGATGACTTGTGGTAAACAAACTGTGCTATACCACCGTTCTACGATCTTCAAGTGCAATAGTCGCAACATGGCCGGTTTTTCCAACGAACGTGGCCACCATCTTCTTTGAAGTGCTTCGAGAACGAACAACTTTAGTCGGCTTTGGCTCGTCTTGAAAGACCCAGATTGTAGATTGTTGTTTAGAATCAGGATCATAGGCATAGATCCAAGATTCGTCACCACTGATGATGTCGTAGACGTGATTTGACTCTCCTCGGTTGAACCTTTGCAGAGGTTTCTTACGCCATCTGACGCGGGCCGCCTTGTGATCGTCGGAAAGCAGATGCGGTATCCAACGGCAAACTAGCTTTCTCACACCAAGCGCTTCATGCTAGATCTTCTAAATGGTTATCCCTGAGATGCTTAATAGAGCCTCTATCTCTCGATACGTCCCATGACGATCTTCGAGAATTAGTTGTCTCACAGCAATGATGTTATCTTCAGTGAAGGCGGATTTTGGGCGTCCTTCGCGAGATTTGTTACTAACACTAGTATGTCCACGCTGGAATTCTAAATACCAGCGTTCGACAGTCCGCAGACATGGGGCTTCATCACTGAATACAGATGTTAGCTCTTCAAAACACTGAAGCCGTGTCAGGCCTCTTCTAAAGTTGTAGAAAATTATTGCACGAACATTTTCCTTAGAAAGATTCATTTTTGTACGTAACCTGACAGATTCCAATCGATGCTGTGACTAAACAATAGCATTAATCCTAATACTTTCAACTGTTTTGAGATTCAAAATTTAAACAAATTCGAATATAGAACAGTTTCAAATTCAAAATTGCCGGGAAATATGGAAACGACAGAACTTAAAAGGCATGCCTCGTACACCATTTCAAGGTCTACTAAATCACTGATTTTTAATGAAATACACACACAATTACTTATTTTTATTGCATTTGTTCAGCATAAACTTACGGAAGGGCAACCTTCCCAAGTCCCTAAAACGTAGACTCGTTGACATGTGTATTTTGCCCGTTCTAACCTACGGTGCTCAAACATAGTAGTTAACTGAACAACAGAAGTCCAAACAAAAGATTTGCCAAAGAGCTATGAAGCGCGGTATATTAGGTGTAAAACGGATCGACCATGTCACAAGTACCACCCTGCACTCCATTACTCGTAACACGGACGTAGGTATGAAAGCAGCAAAGCTAAAGTGAGAGTGGGTTAGCCACGTGGCGCGCATAGACTCGCAGAGGTGGGTGAACGCCGTCACCAACTGGATACCCAGCGGTGGTTGCAGACGACGAGGTAGACCTAGGAAAAGGTGGCGCGACAATTTGGACACTTTTGCGGATACTTTGTGGCCCGAAATGGCAATAGATTGACAGTTGTGGAGATGTAAAGGGGAGGCCTTTGCTCAGGAGTGGGACCGGACCATAAAAAAAAACTTACTGTAAAAGCCATCTACACATGTGAAAATATATTAACTTGTATCAACAGTGTATGACACTATCCTTAAGCAAGTGTGCGCTGAAGCGTTGACCCTTGATTCGGTCTCGATAAGACCCGAAAATACTTTGTCGACCAGCATACCACCGAAATTGGGTCGTATAAATAAATAATTTTACGATGTTACCCTAACAACTAACACTTAATGGCCTACCCTTAAAATTGTTAGAGACGCAATAAAAACTGAAAAGAAAACTTCTTTGTGGTTCATTATAGTATCGAATCAAAGTTTTGTTTATATACATAGTTAATATCGGAAACTAATGATTTTATTAATGAAAATATTTAGGGACCAAGATTTTACATAGCATATTTCAACACAGACTGCCTCGTTAGTCTGGTAGCAAAGCACATCGCATTGTGATCACGAGGTCCTGGGTTCAAATCCTAGGTCGGACAACGGTAGTTTTTCGAACGAAAAATTCCCAGTATGATTCCGGAGTCTGGCCAGAGGGACAATTTCAGACTCTGGACTGCTAGCTAAAATTGTTCGATAGAAAAACTACTGTGTCTGACCTAGATGTTGAACTCAGAACTTCGTAATCACCAGGACAAGGTGGTTTTTTTTTAATAACAAGACATGTTACTTATATGTGACTGTAATTATTACAGCAATAGAATCGTAAACAAGAATAACAAGAAGTTAATGACTGGCACGTATACACTTTTGACTTCCATAACAGTGATGGCTGCTTCTCAATTCATACTCGTGAACGAGTGGTGCTGGTGGGGACTGGTCCGTCCTCTATCCTTTGACTGATTAAACATGTACCGTATTACTATTGAATTTTGTCCCGTTCGGCATTACACTGAAGCTATAACTAATTATTTTTTACGCACTCTTTACATAATTTATAGTAACTCTTTTTTTCTCTTATTATACTTTTTATTATATACCTCTACAATATCTCTATTTTGTAAATGACAGGACTATGAAGATACTGACCGAAACCATGAATCTAAGTACACTTATGATTAATTTATACTTAAGCACATCTTTTTAGCTAGATCTAAAAAGAGTAACCGTGGAGTTTCTTGCCCTTCTTCTCCACATAATGACTTTCCGAACGGGTGATAGAGTCTTAAGTAATCAATAATTTTCTCTTTTTGACTATTCATAAGTGCCTTTCTATCTACATGAATAAAAAACTGTTTGATTTTCTATCTATCTATCTATATATATATCATCATGCCAGATCCCTTACGGGGTAGGCAGAGAGTAAAGAGTTCCAACAGGGTCTTTCTTCTTTTGATTTTGATTTTCATTAATCAATCAACAAATCTACCTACTGACAGATCCGTGTTAGTTGATAGTGATAAGCTTTCTCATATCACTTTAAGAGAATAAATGTTGTGCCCCCTTATTTACATTTCGTTGAAGATAAATATATCTCATGAAATGATGAATGGAAAACCTAACAATACAAAAGTTAACGCTAGCATACCCTGAGGCACGGCAAATTGCCCTATCATATACTTAGCGCTAACGTCGACGAACTTTCTTGACTTACGTACTAACTCAGTACAAAGAGCTCGTACTAAACACTTTACCATGATAGAAAGATTTATCAATAATTGAGTAGTAAAACTAAAGTGGATAAGCCACGAAAAGTGAGAGACTTCATTTCATATTTTATTTCATAGTTTGATACGTGAAGTAGTTACAGAGATATGGGATATTAAAAGTTCAAGATATCCTTGACCTATATTCAATTGATATAATACTCAATGCGGAAGCCCACCACAACCGAGATCGTATATACCTATATTCTTGATGCATCTACACTAGTCGTAAGCATAAAATAAATCCTATAATTTATAAAAGTTCCTCTTAGGTCCAATATATTCTTATACCTTTTGTTAAAGCACTTATTATCGTGCTTGTGCTTAATAATAATAATATAATATAAGCCCTATTAAGGAACTGTCCCACCGTTGGGCACGGGCCTCCTCTCAAACTGAGAGTGCTTAGGCCATAGTCCACCACGATGGCCCAGTGCGGGATGGCGAACTTCACACACCTTCGAGAAACTTTTAGGCATGCAGGTTTCCTCACGATGTTTTCCTTCACCGTTAAAGCCTATTTTTAATACGCACATGCTTTCGAAAAGGCAGTGGTGCGTGCCTGGGTTTTAACCCATCACTGCTTACTTAACCTGGCTATCACTGCTTACTAACATATATTTTACATGCACTTGTATCTAGACCAAAGCACATATTTTTTGGGTCACGCAAAGATTTGTCTCGAATCTGTGATCAAACCCGCGACTACTTGATTTAATGATACGGGTTGCCTACCCTTAAAAAATTAGTCCAAATCGTCAATATTAGCGATTGATGTTATAATTGCAAAGAAAACGGTCCAGTCCTCTATATCTAATACTCGCTCGAAAGTTACAGAGTCTCCGTAACCGGCGAGCGTTATGAGAACTATGAGAGTGGAGGTATCCAGTGAGGTTTGCAAGGAAAGAACTTGTTGGAACTTCATACTCTCTACCTACGTAATGATATAGATAGCTAGAAAAGTATTACACCGGTGGATGCCACAATTCGTGTATGCACGCGCACCCCCTCCATTTGTTCGCCACCGCAGTCGACGTTTGTTTGTTCCACACGCACGATTAACTCTCAACCGTCGATAATCCTAATGCTTTTTGTTTTACTTTATACAAAATCTCACCAATTTATTTTTGTTGCGAGAATTTTTCTTTCAAAGACTTCGTATTATATGTGTATTAAGCCGTAAACGCTGTTTTAATATTAAAGGTAAAATTGTACATGCGTAAGGGTTGATGCTACACTCAGTTACCACTTGAAAACCGCTTCAAGAGCTCGATATTGCTACATATTGCATGTAAATATTGCATGCGACAAACTTTATAAAACCAATAGCAGTTTTCCGCGGCTTCGCACCCGGTCGACAACAGCGCCACTCACCGGGTCTATGTTACTTCTGGATAATGTTACTGAAAGAATTATTAAAGTAGTTTCAGTAGTTTCAGAGTTTATCGATTACAAACAAATCTTTCCTCTTTATAATATTAGTATATATTATACAAATATTTATTTTTAAGTGAAAAAGAAGGCCAGGATTTTGAAATTAAGCCTACAATTACACAACAATGAATAATGACCTCTTCCAATTCAAACCTCTCTAAAGTCAAGAACAATTACAGAGCCTAAGAACCCTCAAGCTCTCATAGTTCTTTTAAAACAACAAGACCTATTCTTTTCCATTTCTTAAGCACTTATCCATTTCTTAAGTACTTATCGAATAAGTGCTTAAGAAATGGATAAGATATTTTACATGTAGGCATATTTTATCGCCCATAACAAATATGCTAACAAATTCAAGGAGACGGATGCCTCACATTAGCATAAAAAGAAAAATGTAATGTATAACCAACGGTATAGAATCTCAGCGCATATTTTCACGAACGTGGTTCAAATTACTCGGCTAGCCTATTTTGCATACAATTTCTTTTCCTCGTTTGTATCGGTGCATTTTGCTATTAAAGGCTTTTTACTGCTTAAAATTTTGTGTTTCAACTTCATTATAATTATACGAGCTCAGTAAAACGATCGGTTATTCCATGTAAATACGATAATAGGCAATTAAGGTTGCACGAAAGTCTGATTGGGTTAACATGAAGGCTTTCTTACATTATGCAAGTACTAACGCTACTATTGAAAAATGGGTAAACCGCTTATACGTGCCCGAGACGATAACGTGCTGCTCTTGCGAATTATAGAACGATTTTAAGGTCTATCTATATCATCACTTACCCTTGTGGGGTAGACAGAGAGTACAGAGTTCCAACAGGTTCTTTCCTTACATACCTCTCTGGCTTCCTCCACTCTCATAGTTTATCTCATACACGCTCGCCGTTTACGGAGTTTTCTTGACTTTAAGGTAATAACTTGATTTGCGCCATACAAGCAACAACAAGGTCTAGGATTTATTGGAGGACATGGATATGTATCTGTAGTTTATACCCTTTACCATCTGTTGTGTTGTACACTTATTACTATCCTTATTTTGATGATTGGTTTCTCTATCACTTAAAAGTTTGCTGGTAGAGAACTCGACTTTGAGTTAAGCTCACCTTTGTACATTTATTGATTCTGTAATTTTATTATTTGTAACAATTTGTGTGTACAATAAAGAATTAAGAATCTATTTTGTTGCTGTTACTAAAAGGTATGTACGATTATGTGAGTATGTGGCGTAAGTTTTCAATGTAAAGGAAAAGTATATGACTAATCGATGTGACTTTTTTATGTTATTAGTCTTTAAATTATATAATCTACCTGACTATAGGTAATTTAACCTGACAGTTGCCGACATGGTCAAAATTGCACTATGCATAGATTATTTTGCCGCGACTTATAGTAGGTAAAGTGCCCTATGTGTATTATTATTAGTTACAATATAATGTAATACCAGCCTTTACTGTTCCACTGCTGGACAAAGACCTTCCCTCACAAAATCGAGGTGAGAGAGATTAGATCATACTCCACCACGCGGACCCAGTGCGGATTGGTGGGGGCAGGTTTGTGGCCCCCTGCTGTTGGAACTTATCGAGCCGCCGATAATGCTTCCAACTCGGCTTAAGCCCATAACCCATCTCAGGCCAACCGAGTCAAACGTTGTTTAAGCATGTCAATCGATAAGAACACCGCGGTCGCACAGCACTATGAGTGCCTCATTATTATTATTGGGATAAATTAAAGGACTTTTGATAGAATTTTTATTGTTCAGAAAATAGGAAACGTTTAAATATCATGAAAATTTCGGAATAAAATATAAAAAAAACGTCATACTAATAAAGTAACTGAGTCCAATGTGTACAATTTCTATTTAGTATTAAGTTGACGCGTTTACTATAATTAAGTCATTGTCGTCCTACTTTCCTGATGGCATACTGTAGAGTTAAATATGCACTAGTGAATCAATCTGGAGCAAAACTGACCACACACCTTAGAGGCAGGCCACTCCGCACAAATTCGCACTCGGTCCGCGTATAACCTAATCTCTCTCACTTCGATTTGTCAAAGAAGGCCTTTTCTAGCAGTAGGAAAGTGCAAGCTTTTTTATTAATATTAGTTACGGTGAAATAACGTCTCATGGCCATTAGTACTACATTTCGTGCTGCAAAAATTAG
Source organism: Phalera bucephala (assembly GCA_905147815.2). Classification (NCBI taxonomy): domain Eukaryota; kingdom Metazoa; phylum Arthropoda; class Insecta; order Lepidoptera; family Notodontidae; genus Phalera; species Phalera bucephala. The sequence goes on from LR990612.1 coordinate 21,515,758, forward strand.
TAAGTTTGTAACTATTGTAGGTCGGTGATAATTAAGCCGTTTTCACAACCATTCTCCTGTTTGATGCCCGATATTGGTGGGCCTTTTTTATATATGCTTGAAACAAATAGGTTTAACTATTTCCAAGAAGTAAGAGTGGGATAACAGGGATATCAGGGTGTGATAAAATTTAAAAAATAAAAAGATTAAGGACCACCATGCCTATATTCCCCAAAGGGGGTGGCAGAGGTGTACTGGTACACCCACATTTCACCGTTGATGTTAGGTTAGGGGGCGATCCTATTGCGCAGGAAATACGCCCCGAACGACCTTCGCCCACCGTAATCTCGGCCTGCAGGCATCGAGGAGGGCACCCCGGCGCCCTAGCACTTAGCAGGTCCGCGTCGATAAAGCGCTGCGTCCGCGCAGCCTCCAAAAGGCGGTAGGGGGGAGACCGAACTCTCCCTACACGTGTCGAGGTCTCCGCCAAACTGCGGACCGAGCCCGCCGGTGCTACAGAGGTCATGCTGGTGACGATTCCTGTGGCCCGGCAAAAGGACTGTTGGACGCCAATGGGTTTTAGTGGGTGCAAGCCCCACATAACCACCCGGGCCGTGCCCTCAGCCCGGGGTATGCGTTAGGCATGTCCCCTCGTAAACAAACAAAAAAAGGGGCCGATAACATTGCTATATGCCAGGCATAATACCAGAGTCCAAATTTATACTGGGTAGATAAGATAGATAGACAAACCACATTTGTAACAACCTAGGATTTAAACCCAAGATCTCCTGATCACAACGCGCATTATTAACTAAGAAAATTTAAATTAATTACTATTAATGGCCTCCGATTATGATAATAAGTCCCCTAATCTACTAATAACAATCTTAAAAGCGACCATCCATTATCATTTATTTCCAAATAGGAAAAGTCAATGTGTAATATATTGAGTAAATATTTGACCAAGATCAAAGAATCAAGTGTTACGATCTGATATCGATGTTAATAAGTCAATAAAACGTCGCCGGACTAGAAGCAATCTCATTTTATGAGTCCCGAAGCGGCAACTGTTACAATTCAGCCTCTCGCAAGTACCTAAATCCAATGCATTATTAGATACGATATAAGAAGTAAACTTATCTATTGAGTAGAAAACTTGTAAGCTAGCAAACATAATGGCTGTAATTAAAGGTTTTTGTTAAGAAATAATGTTAAGAATACGATACGAGATAAAAAGCCTTACAAAATGGGATAATTTGATTCCTTATTTGTTAATTCCTAGTGAACCTGATTGTAAAAAATCATTCCGTCACCTCACAGTATGTACATCCAAATATCGGCGAAAACAAATCGTTAAGTTAAATATACTTACACTATCCGCCTACATACAGAATACATACTGCCCACTCCTGCGCAAAGGCCTTCTATCACAAATCGACGCGAGAGAGATCAGGTTATACTCCACCACGCGGACCCAGTGCGAATTGGTGCAGGCAGGTTTGTAGCCACCTGCTGTTGGAACTTATCAAGCCGCCTATAAGGCTTCCAACTCGGCTTAACGATTACCACATTAAGTGGTAACCGGGACCAACGGCTTAACGTGCCTTCTGAAGCACGGAGACGCTCGAATATGAAATTGCCACAACGGTCACTCATCTCAGGCCGACCAAGTCGAACGCTGCTTAACCTTAGTGATCGTAAGCACACCGCGGTCGCACAGCGCTACGAGTTCCTCATATAAATATACTTGGGAAGAAATAAATAGGCTCATTAACATTTATGCTGATAATCTAAAGTTGTTTATGACAAAATAGTATAATATACATACATATACAAGGTGTAACACAATTAACGCAAGGCCGTTCTAAATCGTTAATAGTTTGTTCTAAACCGGTAACTGAATTAATTGCAACAATTTTTAATGTATCCTATTTTCTTTTAGTTTGCAATAAATGCTGTTAATCCTTCAGTGCGTGATAACAAACTAAATTTATTCTCGATTCAAAGCAATACGGAGATTCCTAATGCATTTCTTAAATGTATTTCTCCATACACGTACAAGTTTAATTATTAATTGGGGTATAAAGTACTTAAAAACGGGTTAAAATCTTTAAAGTTAGAAATTTAGTTTTCGTCTTGAATTTGGTCATGCGTTATTTACGATACACCTTATATAATATGTAAGGTTAAAAACGTGTAGTTAGTTAGAGTTAAATACCTTCAAAGATATTTATGGTCATGATAAATCAATGAATTACATGTTTAAATAGAATTCACTGCGTGGTAGCTTTCATAAATCTATATTTAGCAGTATAATAACTCACAACATGAAAGAAAACTGTTTAAATGCCCAGTCAATGGTCGAACATTCTAAAAGTATATGAAACTTTCCCATAAATAAACAAGGCATGAACATTCAAAGAAATACAGTCAGATCATATGTAACGGTACGCAAGCTCGGTTGTTAATCCTGGAGGGATAACACGGCACTCATTAAACCAAACCCTGGATTATCAATTTGGAATTGCTCGACTGACCAATATGAATATTATAACGTAAAAAGCAATGAAAACTCCATTTAAACCCCTGTATTTTACTTTCCATAAAAACATGGGATTCCGCGAAATATATTGGCAAAAAAAGGTCTACACGGTCGATCATTAAAGGTGAATTGCTCTGTTTTGTGTCCGTTGAAATATAAAGTGTCCGAATGGCACGCCGCGCCGAGTTAGCGCACTTTTTCCCGCGAACGGCCTGTCACAATCTAACCTTTGAAATATTCATATTCTTACTTTTCCTTTCCAACTTTAATTTCAATTATCAGAAATCAGGAAGAAAGGAATACTTTCACGCTGACACGCCACATGCGGTGGTGACAGAAGTATACTGTGTACATCCGCAATGCGCTGACGTTGTTAGAACTTAATATAAAAGGCAACTAACTTATTCCAGTAATGTCAACTTAGCGACTTTGTCAATAGATTAAGCAACACTTTGACATGTATAGCGATATTTTATTTTTATTAAGTGGCGTTTCTAGCGCCTTATCTAATTCAATAAATTTGATTTGATAGTAATAATATTCTATACGATATATAATATCGTATAGAATATTAACAGGATTTGTGAACACGCTACATCATCAAGATCAAGATAACAATGACGTGATGGTGCTTTTTTTTTCATAAATACCACACTATACTTGTAAAGTCGTAAAATCTGTTGACTTTTGAACCTTCGGTAACTTCTGTAACGGGTCTACTGCAACTGCCGTTATACTGGGCGCCATTTCAAACCTGAACAGGTATAATTTATTTCAGAAAGAAAAACCCTAATAACTCTAATTTGTCCGACCTAGAATTTTGACCCAGGACCTCGTAATCACCAGTCTACTATCAGGATACTAGACCAACAAGGTAAATTTAAGACTTTTCAGTCTTAAAATCAGTGTACAGTACAATTTCACACTCATCATATTGTATTATTTCAAAACATTTTTGACGGACGATTTAGCGTCGTGGTTAAGAGCTTAAGCCGCTCCGCCCACTGTGTCTAATAGTCGTGGGTTCGATTCCCGCACGGGACAAATCTTTGTGTGATCCACAATTGTTTCGGTCTGGGTATTTGTGTATGTGAATTTTCATGTTTGTAAACGCACCCACAATACAGGAATAAATCCTAGTGTGGGGATACGTTTTCATAAAAAAAAAGAAAAACATTGGGATCAAAAATACTCAGTGAAACCTGAGTGTGCTACTTCGGAGAAACTGCGGTGCAATGTATTTATTTTTAGGGAGAGTAATCCACATTTACCTCCCTATTTACCACTATTTAAGGACGACGTAATGCGTAAGACAAATTATTAACTTTGCATTTTTTTAACGAAAAGCTTGGTTCAGTGGTTAAGAGCTCAAACCATTCCGCCCACTTGATCGAGTAGCCGTAGCTTTTTTTCTCGCATGGGACAAATCTTTCTGTGACCCACAAATATTTGCTGCGGTCTGTTCGTTTGTGTATGTAAATGTCATATTCGTAAATGTACCCACGACACAGGTATAGTTCCAAGTATGTACCTCATATGAATTCAATTATACTACCTTTAAATATTACTACATAAATAAATAGAATAATGTCAGTTATCATACTTACTCAACGTATACCTACATACAGTACATTCTACTGCGGTAGGCACTGCTGAATTGCCACTTAGTGTGGGACTACGTTTTTAAAAGAACTAAAAGAAAACAAGTCTCCTACCAAACGTCCCTTCTCAGGATTTAGCAGTAGGCAAACTAACTTGGCTTTTGAATGCCATAGATATCGCCATTCCAGTGTTTCCTACCTCCAGTAACAACGAGCTCAAACGAGCCCTCTCTGATTGTGACATCAGTTTATACCTCGCATGAACTACTGTTATTTTTGGTATCTGTTACGGGATTTACGGAGGATACTTACTGTAAAATGTCTGCGCAAGGCGACAACTAAGTGTTTGATTCTAAACTCAAGATCTAATAAAAATGTACGTATAAAATCGAACTACCTATAAAACATGACATAACGCGCTTTTTTGTTTGTGAAGCCACCCCGTATGGTTTACATAAAACAAATATGTACATTTGTTTTGATTTGGCTACATCCTACTTGTGTAACCTACCTACCTACCTTCTACTCCCCTACCATCCTACTAGGTGCAGATATAGATTCATTTAACTTCGTTTATATGAATACACTGCTATTTGTCTTTTAAGTAACATTTTACTAGATTTAATGCACTCCCACGGATACTATAGTACTCTAAATTAAACAACAACGTTTCATGTTAAAACAAACAAATGCCATGGAAGGGTCACAAAAGATACTAATAACATCTCGTAAGATTTATAAAGATTATATTTACGTCAGTCGTAAAACGTTCTTTGAAGAAGCCATATTGCTGATAATTTCAAACACTTTCGTTCTTGGAATCCTTTATAAACAATAGAGTTGTCCATTTTAATAATACCTCATAAACGCTGATTAAATCCCTTGCATTTCCCGGATGAGTTAATACCCCGTTGTACCCATCGCTGCATTACTCAATGAATTCTTTGTGACTAATGTTGATCCTTCCTAGTCTAAATTTGTTGAAGGGTTGGATAAGAATTGGTCACAGTACAGCCATTCCAACAAAATATATTACTAACGGGAGATGTGCAATTTTTCTTATAATTTGATTTTATTTGACAAAACGACAGATAATCCTACTTATATTATGAACGCAAATGTTTGTGGGTATGGATGTTTTTTACTTTTTTACGCAAAAAGTACTGAACGGATTCTGATACAACTTGACAATAATATAGTTTATACATAGAACAAAATAACCAAGAGGTTATAATTATATTTATAAAGATATTGCAAAATAACACGAGCCGCGAGTTACAGCTCGTTTAAAATAAAATTTCAACCAAAACCACACCTAAGGTTACAAGACGAGCTGCAGAAACGGCATGAACGCGGAAGTACACACGAACTAATTATTACAATTTTATTGCGAACCAAGTTGCAAATACTTGCACCCAATGCGCTTAAGTAAGTCAAAAGGTGCTTAAGTAAAACTACGGGTATTAGTTTATCCAATCGAGGAAAGGGAGTAAACTTAAGAAGTATTCGTAGATACAAATAGCATCGATCGATGTATACGAGGTTTCTTTAACCCCTTTACAGGGTAGGTATCTCGTTTCAGTACGAGTTAGTCGTTCAGTCGGTCTCTGGACAACGGTAATGGGATCGGTGGAAAGCAGGACGTGTTGTGTGCGGCAGTAGAGGGGCTTGCGGTTAAGGGAAACATTGTAAAGCTACGGTTGATGTTGATGCTAATGACACCGCTGCTATAATCAACTCATGTTTTTGGTAAAGAAATGGCGTGGGTTTTGTATATGTCGAATCATCAAATGAGTGTTGTTTTTGTAACCTTTATAATATGTAGTGTTGTTTGTGAACGGTTCTGGGAAACTTAGAAACGTCTTGAACATGTTTGCTGCATCTTTTTTGCCTGGGGCTTCGCGCGCGTGTTCAACCTATATGCTTTTCTAGATTATCATCTACCCCTTCGCCAACTTTTATATATAACTGTTCATCCGTTCGGTTTAATTAAGTAAGTTTCATATATATAAAAAACTACTACTACTAATATATGGTTTATTTAAACATCTTAGGAACAAATTAATAGCAATGGGACGAAATGGGAAATCAGATAGGTATTTTTATTCACCAGTACATTGGTGCTTGGCAGGTAATTTCCATGACTCTTTTACCAAAAACTATCTTTTAAAATCTTTTCCTTGACTAGCTTAGGCTAACAAGTCTATCCATATATACAAGGTGTAACATAATAAACGCAAGACCTCAGACACCCCGATTAGAGAATTACTTCATAAATACGAAACGAAAACCAAATATCAAAATTTAAAGGTTATGACCCTTCTTTTAAGCACTTTAATACCCCAATTAACAATGAATCTTGAACGTGTTCGTGTGCGTTTTGAGAAATACGTTTAAGGAAAGCAAATGAAATTTACTTATTGCTATAAATCAAGAACAAATTTGTTAATTAGTTTTTTATAGCGAACTGAAGGAGTAAAATCATTTTTGCAAATTTAAAAAAAATGTAATATACATTAAAATTAGATGGAATCAATTCAGTTACCGATTTAGAACAAACTACTTTCAGGTCTTGCGTTAATTATGTTACACCTTTTATATTATCTATTATTTATTCAGTGATAGATTAAAATCAGGCCATTTTACCAATCCAAAACAGGACTTACTTTACTGAAATTTTGATTTATAACTCTAACATTTAACAAGACAAAAGTTACAAAACAACAAACAGACAAACGACACAACGGAGTTTAATAACAAAAAGTTCGTGGACCAAGTTGCTCTTTCAATTGACATTTCTCAATAAGAGCCATTTCATTAACTTTTGTTCTCCGACTTTTGTTTCTCTCGTTGCCCTTTTTTAGACATAATTCACATACAAATCCTCAAAAATATTAAACCATTTCTATATTTGTAGGACCAATAAAACTATGAAAAAGAAATTTATTTAGATTCTAAAATTTCCCAAAATATTGGACTGGCCACACGCTACAACTACATAAGTAACTACCGTGTGGCGATAATACCATATTCAACGGTTTTTACGCGACATGTTCAATAACGAAAAATGAGATCAAAATCATTCACATACAATAACGGAGAATGTTTTGCAGGCTTTAATTAAAATCCACAATAGCAACACAAACAAGTCGAAGTATTAATGGTAAGGTGTGATCATAACGAGGCTAAATTGCTAACAAGTTATTGAAAAACACACAATTGGAATACAAATACGAAGATTTGATTGGGTTCCTAGATGCCTACTGCGGAAACACGAACCGTCCATATCGAGTTTCACTCTACGTTGACTTTTTTAACAATCGATATTCCTCCACCAAATGCAATCACTACTGACGGAAATTTGAAACTTCCATTTTGCTTAGTCGAATCTCGGTTGCTACTACTAACTATGGTTGTTTCACATATTGTCAAATTTTAACTCCCTTAAAATTGACAAGAAAAAAACAAACCCATGAGCTTTTACCTTGAATCTACTAAATCTAGTTTAGGTACCTTCCGATTCAGTACAGGGTATGACAATGGGGCAGTTTGAATATTAATAGTGATTAGACATTTGTTTCAATTGTTTTATATTAGAGAAGCATAATAAAAAAAGAACACTGTCACGCCTGCATTCCCCAAGCGGAGATGGCAGAAGTGTACACCCACTTTTCGCTGACGATGTTGAATCTCATGTAATAAGAGGCGAGCCTATTATGGGAATACCGGGCACAAATATAGACTCCGGGCGGATAAACTACATTACTCCGACCATGAATTTGACCCTCGTGATCGCAAAGGGCATTATTCGCTACTAGACCAACGAGGCAATAGAAGCATGATCTGGCTGATTTTTATAACATTTGCTCTTTTTTATATCATCCAAAAGATCACTATGTTACTTCGATTGTTTGTTGTAACGGATGACAGACAACCGAAAGGATTTGAGACGCGTTATTAAAAATGAATCTGAAAAAATTCGCGTTATTAATAAATGATTATTATATTGCAATATAATAACACTGTAGATGGTCTAAAGTTACATAATAATATGAGCCCTGTTAAGAAACTGTCCCACCGTTGGGCACAGGCCTCCTCTCAAACTGAGAGGGTTTAGGCTATAGTCCACCACACTGGCCCAGTGCGGGTTGGCAAACTTCACACACCTTTAAGAAACTCTTAGACATGCAGGTTTCCTCACGATGTTTTCCTTCACCATTCTGTCTGAAGTTACCACACATTAATTTGTTCAATACTTTACCAGACTTCTTTTGACACTGGTTTCAGCGTAAGTAACTAAACAATTTGTTTGGTGATCATAGAAACGATAGTTTAAAAACAATAGCATGAGTTATCTTCTTTCACAACCCTCGAGTAAAGTATTGGTTAGTTAATTCTCGACTAATGTTACTCGGATGGGGCTCCTCAGAGATGGTGAAATTGGTGCATAGACTTAATTGCAACTATAATTGTCGATTAGGCTACATTAGACTTCACTCAAGGGTGGTGAAAAGGCCCTATAAATGTATAATAATGTCAGCCTCTACTGCCCACTGCTGGGCAAAGGCCTTCTCTCACAAATCGAGGCACGAGGGGGTTTTTGGCGGGAAGTCAAAGAGTGTTGTGTTATTTCGAATAATAATGTGTAATGTTGGTGGAATATTAATCATTATGTGTTCTTATGTATGCATGAGTGAAGGTAATTGTAACAAAGTGATAAAACGTGCCTTTTCGGTTTCCCTCAAAGCGGCCGTTGCGATTGATATGTAAAGTATCCATCGCCTTACTATCCAGGGTGGGGTACTCCATTAATTTCATTATCATCGTTGGCATCAAGTTCATTGGGAAGATGAATTAATTTATACAAACACGATAATGCATCTCACTGGACACTGGCAAATACACTTAAAACTAGTGTGAAGCCCTTAAAGAAGAAGAGGTGCGAGGGATTCTGTCATACTCCACCACGTGGACTCAGTGCGGATTGACAGGTTTCTGGCCACCTACTGTTGGATCTTATCAAGCCGCCTTTAAGGCTTCGAACTCGGCTTAACGACTACCACATAAGTGGTAACCGGGACGAACGGCTTAACGTGCATTCCGGAGCAGCTCGAATATGAAATAACACAAACGATCACTCATCTCAGGTCGACCGAGTCGAACGTTGCTTAACCTTGGAGATTGGTAAGAACACCGCGGTCACACATCGCTACGAGCGCCTAAAAAGGCCCTACGTGTGTATAATAAGGCTAAAAACGAAAATTACTTAAATAATTACAATGAGATGATCAGTTTTGTCCATGACATCAACTGGCAGTAACGTACACCTCATATGTTAATATCGACAACGCAGTTAAGCTCTGTAAATAATCGAAATTTCGATATAATTTGTCTTCGTCAAGGAGCAAATAGCTAATTCCCACACATTAGGGACACAATGGCCCGCCCGGCGTCTCTTATTGATTACCACCTATTGTTCGCTTTCGACCGCCTTAAATGATACACTTAGCACGATTTACGCGACAGGCACTACCGTTTATAGATTAATGAGCTAATGATTGTAGTTTCGAGGGTTTTATAGCGGGAAATTAATGTTTAAACACTACATTATTAACAATGTTTAGGTACGTAAAATCCGATTGCACACTGTTAATGTGTTTGAATACTTTGCACTGACCCGGAAATAGATATGAATATTTTTTTGCTTCGATATGATTGAATTATTTTGATTTTTGTGAATTGAATTTATTTTATATCAAACAATCTTTAAGCGTTTGTTCACCTGTGTGACAATATACGTTAAACAAATCGTTTTTTTTTTTATTATCTTGTTCTTATAGGAGCTTTTGAACATTAGTTCATGCCAGCTCCATCGTATCCTAAGTACAGGGTTGTCCTTAATTATTTCTTATTATACACCTATTTAATTATAACTAAGTTATATAACATTTTTGCTTCATCCGACAATGGTTCCGCGAGGTAGCTTAAAAATGATCCTATTTGAGTCCCATTTATTTTTAAAATATTTATTATGTTATTTCTTTCAGCTTGGTTCTTTACGCATTCCACCAAAATATGCTGCACATCATCCACCGTCCCACGAACTTCACAATTAGGGGAATTAATCTTTTTCATAAGAAATGCGAACACCTTTAGTGGCATGTGTCCAGAACGCAACCTGAAAGCTGTTACTAACAGATTACGACTAAATTTGCCATTAATAAACCACGGCACCCGAGGAGGCCTTTCCTGAATTACTCTATACCAAATGCCCTTTGTTTGTGATTTTTCGTTAAAATATGATGTCCAATCATCCTTGCATACCTTAGCGAATTTGTGTAAGATTTCCGAATATACTGGCAAGACGTAAATTTCTGACCCCAAAGTAGAAGCAATTTTTGCAAGTCGATCAGCCTCCTCGTTACCCTGTAGTCCAATGTGCGCCGGTATCCACTGTAGTACTAAATAAATATTTTTGTTTAAGCACTCTTGAACTTTCCTCCATATAGTATAGGCTATCGCTGTACCTCTGTAACCAGAGGAACATCGAGCCAAATGTTGGAGGGCACTCTTACTGTCTGTGAATATAACAACATTTATCTGCTGCTGTAAATTAGTGACATAGGATAGTGCCTCACAAATAGCCAACAACTCTGCCGTCATGATTGATGACGTAATGATGAATTTTATGATAAATGATATATAATGAATAATGATGAATTTGACGTAATTCTATAACATTCGCCAACCTTTTTCACTGGATCGTAGTATGCAGCACCCAACGCAGTACTCTTTGAGCCATCAGTAAACAATTTATACCATCCAATATATTTAGTATTTATTTCTTCTGAAATGCAATTTTTTTAATGAGTTTATTTCATAATCGTTTTTTGGCCTACTAACATACTCTAATTTTTCTCTAATTATAAAATCGATTCTTATTCTCGTAGGCCATACATCTAATTTAAACATTGGTAAAGGATTGGATGAATATATTTTTTCTTGTTTAACTAAATTATATACTGTCATTAAAATAGGCTTCTTTTTATTTTTCCAATATCTGTTGGCACAACGAGCACCTAGCTGGGATAACATGTTAACCGTCACACCGTTAGTCCAAGATTTAGATTTTAAACAATATTTAAAAGCCAAAAATTTCCTCCTAAGCTGTAATGGAGGCAAACTGAGTTCGCTTTCCATTACATGAATAGACTTTATAAAGCCCCCCGCGATTCTTAACACCTGATTTTGAACTTTATCTATTTTATATAATCGATTTTTTGCACTACAGTCATATAAGAAACTGCCATCATCAATACGACTTCTGATCACTGCTATATACAGACGCCTCAAATGCAATGGATGCATTCCCCAACCGGAACCCGCTAAAACTCTCATTAAATTTAAAAACCGTTGTGTCTTTTCATAAAGTTCATTAATATGTTTTCCCCATCGTAGCGACTGATCTAGCCATAGTCCCAAGTATTTTACATTTTCTGTGAAATTTAAATTCACCCCACTCATTTTTAATTGTAAGTCTTGAAGTCTACGTTTATGTCCCTTACTGAATAGGCAACACTTGGATTTTTGTGCTGAGATTTCTAGCCCAATATGCAAAAGAATTTCAACTATTGCATTTAAGGCGTTCTGCATATTATACACCCTATCTTCCAATTTGGTGCAACTTACAAAAATTGCGAAGTCGTCGGCGTATTGACATATCTGTACAATCTTATTTTGACAATCTTAAACAAATCGTTTAATAGATTATTGATATCCGTCATAATTTTAAGCTTAGATTAAGACTTGTCTAGACGGAGTATAGCTAACAAAAATGGCGCCTAAACGCGGCCTCAGTTACGATCTATGTGTGTGTGATGCCAGTGTTCGATTTGTTCAAAACTTGTCAATGTGTGCGTGCGCGTGCTTACTACAATTGATCTACTCTGTGGGTAAATAAATTTTCGAAAAAAAAATAATTATGGTTATATATAAATGGTGCTTCATGTAAGTAGAAGAACAAGTAATTCATCTAAGCTTTTAAGTAAATTAAATGAGGCATACCCACCAAACACGTTATTCAACTATTACTAAAATATATTTAGGTGAATAACTGTCGATCATTCCCTAAATAATTATTTCTTCTATATCATCACGCCAAATCCCTCACGGGGTAGGCAGGTAGTACAGGGTTCCAACAGGTTCTTTCCTTACATACCTTTTTGGCATCGTCCACTCTCATAGACCGTCTCATACACGCTTGCCGGTTACGGCGACTCTTGACTTGTCCTTCAGATAAGACTCGGTCTATTTGATCATGGTAGCATAGTCTAGGTCTCGGTCTAATTATTTCTTCGAACTTTAAAAAAGAAATTTAAACTGAACATGAAATATTTTACAAAATTACAGAATATTTTTTTTGTTTAATATATAACATGAAAATTTAGGAAGCATTTGTATGTTTGCTGTGTTATGGAACAAATTTATACGCGGTACGATGTACAGGCGACAAAGTCACGTGACCCGGTGATCCACCGAAACAAATTTTCGCCATCATACCGCAAAAATTCACGCCTGTCTGCTCTCGCTCCTGAATATTTTACTCTTTGAATGAATCAGTTTTCTTTGCATATTCCGAACACGAAATTTTCTTAAACTTTTTACTTTACTAATAAATACTAAATCTTATTTTAATATATCGTAAATCTTCATTCTCTATCAAATTAATTTTATTGAAGCTTCAACGTAAAAAAGGAATTCAGATAATTACCCGATTAAAGTATTCAAAACATACAATAGAAACCGCAAACAAGAAGCAAAACTAAAAGAAAGCTATTTCAGTACCATGCACCACCTAAACCTAGACAAAAAGACATTTACTCACGTACCTACCCTTGTTAAAGTTCGTACCTAGTCACCGACTTTATCCGCTAGGGGTGACTCATCCTTTACCAAACCAAATGAATGTTCATTGGTCAGTAATTAAGTGAACATAGCCGGTTAGTTTCACAGTAAATTGGGCAATTGCCTTTTACAAGTTTTAACCTGTCAAAGACGTTTAATATATTTTTCTTCACTTTTTAGGGTGTCGTTCGAAACCCTTATAGGATCACTTCGTTGTCCGTCTGTCAGACGGTTATCACCTTTTTATTCTCAGGAACAGCTAGAGGTATTAAGTTAAAATTTATACCAAACAAAGGTTTACGGTCCCCTAGTAGTATAAAAAATTATGGTTCTATATTATATATATTATATAAGGTTCGATATTTGTCAATTTATTACTATAACATATAAAAAAACTATTATTTTCCTTCAAATCTGATGAATAAATAAAATAGCGCTGTCTAGTGACTACGTTACACACTACAACAATACTTCTTTGTCTATGTGCTATCAGTGACATTTTGTGGAACATTTTGATTTGTGGTGAATAAACATTTATTCACACACAGAGAGATCTGTGGCGCCATCTGTGTACGGTATAGGACGTAAATTGGATCAGATTGTCGATTTATTCTTTTATTTTCATAAAGTTAGAATGAAAATTAAATGGTATTAATTTAATTACGGCAAAATTTTATAATGAAAAAGCACTTTTTTAAAAGGTATTTTTATGGACTGCCTTGTTGAACAAGTAGGTACGGTAAAATGCGTTTAGAGATCGCGGAGGATCTCGTACAAATTCTAGGGCGAGCAAAATGTAGTTTTTCTATAGAAAATTTCCCAGTATCAGTCCGGAGTCCGTAGCTGAGCCCGGTATAATAGCAATAGCACCTCGCACCTTACATTCTCAACAATAAGTTGATGTGCGCTCATAGTACACCTCTTAACCACTCCCGCTTGGGCAATGTAGGCGTCCCGGTGTGTGTGTTTTTTTTTATACGGAAATAATTTAATATCAACGTTGTTCATTTAAATTGTAAAATATATAAAATAAACATCGTCACACCTGTATTCCCCAAGGTCGGATGTTAGGTCTCATGCAATAGGGAGCAAGCCTAATACCATTATATCGGGCACAATGCCAATTGACACTGGAAATATTTCTATCGAAAAATTACATTTGTTCTGACCTGGGATTCGAACTCAGGACCCCGTAGTCGCTACGCGCATTATTCGCCAATAGACTAACGAGGTATTTGTAACTTTTTAGAACCTTTAATGTATCTGTCTTTCTGGTTCAAATCTTGTAATCCATTTTCAAGCACTTCGGGTATTTTATTTATTAGTTTTATTTTATTTTATTAAGATATCTGAATGAGCTGAAATTTAGCATACGTATGTAAGTTCGGTGACAATGTAATATAGTACATACCATGGACCTAACTCGAGAACAGTCTTTTGATAGGGTCGAAAGGTGACCATGGTAACATGTCAACTACAAAACATAACCACCTCGTGTTTAGGCTTGTTAGATTGGTATTGACAAGTAATATACAACCAGATGATATTTGGGGTCTGAAGATGAAGTAGCAAGGTGACCAACGGAACTCCCCAAATACTAAACACACCCTCGCCGGGTTTGAGCTCGTTGGATTTGCCTTGACGAGTTCTATAGACTCTGATGTTATTCAGGATCTGATGATGGAACCGGAGGGTAGCCAAAGGAACTGCCCAACTACTCAACATAACCCCGCCGTGTTTGGGCTCATTGGATTTGTCTTGTTCTCTAGACCCCACGAAACTACAATTTGGCGCTGAAACTGGCCGAAACTGAACCCGGTACGAAACCCTCAAAGCGCGAGTCCTACTTGCACTTGTCCAGTTATTTTTAATGAAATTCGTAGCCTCTGTTGGAATTATTCCCGTGTTACGATACACGGTGCGTTTTCAAACAGTAATTTCACACGCATAAATACCCACACCGAAACAAATATTTATCTTTGCGTGACCAAAGATTTGTCCCATGCCGGTATCGAACCAGCTACTACTCGATCTACTGACCTGCGCTCATTATCAATGGACGAAGCTGTTATCAGCTATTTCGATTTACCTACTTTGTTGCCAGCACCAAGGAATAATATTTGTTCTGGAGCTAACAATATACCGTAACCTGACTTACAATAATATATTTCAGTATATGTTGATGCCACTATAGAAGTACACGCATGTTTATAATATAAGTATTAAAACTACGTATATGGTGATTATTTTATTTTTATTAAGAATCACAGAATAAAGAAGACTACTATTAATATAGGACGAATGCTCGGTGACCTCAACAGAGTATCTCAACAAGTGGGTCTTAAAATGAACATGGACAAAACGAAAATAATGTGTAACGTCCATGTCGTACCCACCGCACTCACCGTTGGGAACTCTACTCTTGAAGTTGTCGACGAATACATTTACCTGGGACAGGTAGTCCGGTTAGGTAGGTCCAACTTTGAGAGAGAGGTCAATCGACGAATCCAACTCGGCTGGGCAGCGTTCGGGAAACTGCGCAACATCTTCTCATCCAAAATACCTCAGTGCCTTAAGACTAAAGTTTTTAGTCAGTGTGTGTTACCAGTGATGATATATGGATCAGAGACGTGGTCTCTTACTATAGGTCTCATAAAAAAGCTCAGAGTTGCTCAGCGAGCTATGGAGAGAGCTATGCTCGGCGTTTCTCTACGCGATCGAATCAGGAATGAGGAGATTCGTAGAAGAACCAAGGTCACCGACATAGCCGTTAAGATTAGCAAGCTGAAGTGGCAATGGGCGGGCCACATAGCGCGTAGATCGGACGGGCGTTGGGGCAGAAAGATTCTAGAGTGGAGACCACGTATTGGCAAGCGCAGTGTGGGACGACCGCCTGCCAGATGGACCGACGATCTTGTGAAAATCGCAGGAAGTCGTTGGATGCAGGTGGCATCGGACCGGTTACGCTGGAAAGCGATTGGGGAGGCCTATGTTCAGCAGTGGACAAGTATAGGCTGAGATGATGATGATGATGACTATTAATATCGTGTTAGAAATATAGATTACGGAAATACCTTGCTATAATTTATATGAAGAGCAGTAGTGTAGTAATGAAGTATATTAAAAAAGTTTCAACCTTGTTTTTAAGTTGACTAAAAAGAATGTACATAATATGTCTTAGATCACAATAAAAAAGAATACGAGATTTAAATACAGTCCCACAAGGATATTTTGGCCTGCGGCCAAAATCGAAACTAACGCTGTCATCAAGTGGAATGTCACTTTCATGACAGTTGTAGAACTCTGCGACTGCTGCTAACAACTGCTTGCTACGTAATCTATCCAAGTTCTTTTTTTTTAATTAATAACCGTGCGGACACACCTGTTGAAATATCTTCTTGAAAGTACCGTCCTTGGTAAACATCATTTCATGCTCATTTCACACCAACGCCCCCCTGTTAATGGCATCCACGGGCCAAAAGATCCTTGTCAAACTGTATACTTCGCGCTATACATATTTTCCTTCCGTTTTATGTATTTAAAACGTAACCACACACTAGGAATTATTCCTGTGTCGTGGGTGTACACATAATATACACATAGGTACACAAACATCCAAAGCAAATAAATTTTTGGTCAAGATATGTCACAAGCGGGGATCTAAGGCGAGATCCAGGGCGCGGTCCGTTATAGCAATTTTAATAAAATTATTGATCATTGACGTCATAATCGTTAGTTTTGATACTTTTCAATCAACTAATTCAATGCTTTCCAATTCTTATGGTTTTCCATAGCCATAGGTACCAGTTCAAACAAATGCCGAATTTTGGCACAATTGTAATTGAACCATTTTTGTAGCATGTCATAATTATAAAACACTTTAAAAATAGCCGACTTGGAGCACAATTATCGAAACAGCTTACGTTTTAAGTTCTTCCTATTTAAGTACATTTATCTACTTGCCTTCCTTCATAGTCTTTTGTGTCCCATAAAAAGGATACTCAAGAAAAAAAGAGCCTTTAACAATAGCCTAATAAGCTATTATCAGACGTTTACAATTTTAGTGACATCCTATATATGTGTTAATAATCAGCATCAGAAAAAATACAAAGACTTGTAATCATTTCTATAATCTATACAGTAAAAATTACGTACGTATGGTGAAAGCATCTCGTAATAAGAATTCTTAACAAAGTACTTCAAAGGTGATAATGAGAAGCTATAAGTTCTTTGTGGCCTAGTTTCTCACTTTAAGTTCCTGAAACACTTCGCTTTTATTTATTTCCTTGACTTTATGAGCGGTTCTACTGAAATACATAAATACTAATTAAAATAAGAGTGTTGGCAACAAAAAGATTAAATTTTCATTTAAAGGTTAGATTATGGTGGGCCGTGAAAAGTGCCCCAACTCGGCTAGCCATTCGGACACTTTACATTTCAACGGATATAAAACGGAGCAATTTACCTTTAATGATCGACCATGTAGACCTTTTTTCGCCAATATATATCGCGGAATCCCAAGTTTTTATGGAAAGTGAAATATAGAGGTTTAAACGGAGTTTCCATTGCTTTTTATATTATAATATTCATATTTCTCAGACGAGCAATTCCAACTTGATAATCCAGGGTTTGGTTTAATTAGTGCCGTGTTATCCCTCTAGGATTAACAACCGAGCTTGCATGCCGTTACATATGATTTAATTGTATTTCTTTAAATGTTCATGCGTTGTTATGGGAATGTTTCATATACTTTTAGAATATTCGACCATTGGCTGGGCTTTTCAAAAGTTTTCTTACGTGTTTGTGAGACTTATTACATTCATCATCATCATCATCATCAGCCTGTGTCAGTCAACTGCTGGACGTAGGCCTCTCCCATGGCACGCCACTGAGCTCGATCTTCAGCTCTCCTTCTCCAATCCCTGCCCGCTGCCTTACGAATATCGTCGCCCAACCTACGAGGCATGCCTTTTAAGTTCTGTCGTTTCCATATTTCCCGGCAATTTTGAATTTGGAACTGTTCTATATTCGAATGTGTTTAAATTTTGAATCTCAAAACAGTTGAAAGTATTAGGATGAATGCTATTGTTTTACCACAGCGTCGATTGGAATCTGTCAGATTACGTACGAAAATGAATCTTTCTAAGGAAAATGTTCGTGCAATAATTTTCTACAACTTTAGAAGAGGCCTGACACGGCTTCAGTGTTTGGAAGATCTGTCAGTGATGAAGCCCCATATCTGCGGACTGTCGAACGCTGGTATTTAGAATTCCAGCGTGGACATACTAGTGTTAGTGACAAATCTCGCGAAGGACGCCCAAAATCCACCTTCACTGAAGATGACATCATTGCTGTGAGACAACTAATTTGCGAAGATCGTCATGTGACGTATCGAGAGATAGAGGCTCTATTAGGCATCTCCGGGACAACCATTCCGAAGATCTTGCATGAAGCGCTTGGTGTGAGAAAGCTAGTTTGCCGTTGGATACCGCATCTGCTTTCCGACGATCACAAGGTGGCCCGCGTCAGATGGTGCAAGAAAACTCTGCAAAGGTTCAACCGAGGAGAGTCAAATCACGTCTACCACATCATCAGTGATGACGAATCTTGGATATAGATCCAAGATTCGTCACCACTGATGATGTGGTAGATTGTTGTTTGGAATCAGGATCGTAGGCCTATGCCTACGATCCTGATTCCAAACAACAATCTACCACATCATCAGTGGTGACGAATCGTAGGCCTATGCCTACGATCCTGATTCCAAACAACAATCTACAATCTGGGACTTTCAAGACGAGCCAAAGCCGACTAAAGTTATTCGTTCTCGAAGCACTTCAAAGAAGATGGTGGCCACGTTTGTTGGAAAAACCGGCCATGTTGCGACTATTGCACTTGAAGATCGTAGAACGGTTAACGCAGAGTGGTTTACCACAGTTTGTTTACCACAAGTCATCGCCGAACTTCGAAAATCTAACTCAAAGCGACGCATCATCCTGCACCACGACAACGCAAGCTCACACAGCGCTCGTCAAGCGATTGAGTATTTGAAGCAGGAAAAAGTAGAAATTCTTGACCATCCTCCATACAGTCCTGACCTAAGCTCTAACGATTTATTTACATTTCCTAAAATTAAGAAAAGTCTTCGTGGTCAAAGGGTCCAGTCCGGTGAAGAAGAAGTCGACGCTTTCAAGTCAGCCATTTTGAACACCCCTACTTTAGAGTGGAATAAATGTTATAATAACTGGTTTGAGCGAATGGAAAAGTGTATTAAGCTACGTGGTGAATACTTTGAAAAACAATAAAAAGTACTTTAAGGTTATAGTTGTGTTTTTGTCTTCAAACGACAAAACTTAAAAGGCATGCCTCGTAGCTACAGGGCGCCCTACACTACGTTTGCCGACACGCGGTCTCCACTCAAGAACTAGTCTGCCCCAACGGCCATCGGTTCTGCGGCATGTGACCTGCCCACTGCCACTTCAGCTTGCTAATGCTATTTAATATAAATTATGAAGTTTACTCCGTTACTGTATTTCGTTTAAAAGTGTATTATTATTATGCCCATGAATATTGTGTAAGACGTTTTTATAGAAAAAAATAAGCGTTCGCTTTATGTGTGGAGTACACACTTCACACTAACTTCTATTATTCTTTAAGAACTATTTTAACTTCTTAACATGAATGTTAATGAACCTGTTATTGCAACCAATTCACATATTCAACTTCACATGTTGTTTAAAACATGGAAAAATCGTATATATATGTAAATATAATGTAACACACAATATGTACCTTATGTGTTTTAATATGGCGGATAATATGGAAATTTACTAAATCCTACCTCTCAGTCGAAGCAATGAATTATGATGGTACATAAATAACCATTTTTTGTATTGCATTTCGGCATGTAATATCTAAATAATCCTACATGACGACGGTTAGGTCCAGTGGTTAGGAGCTTAAGCCGGTCCGTCCACTGGATCAAAACGTCGCGAGTTCGATCCTCCCACGGGATAAATCTTTATGTAACCCACAAATATTTATGTTGGTTGGGGTGCTTGTGTATATGAATTTCATTTCTGCAAACGCACCCACGACAATTAATAATTACTAGTGTGGGGCTGTTTAAAAAAAACCGTTAAATAAAATCGTATTTCAAAAATTGTTAATTATTGAAACAAGTTCTTTTTTAACGGGAGTATAGTAATTGTGATTCTAAACTCCTAATGTCTATGTATCTTGAATTGCGCCAAATAGTATGAATGTTAAAGCCATACGACGTTACTTACCCCAAAATTGATATCATCTCCTTTTTAATATTAACTATCATCTACAATTGTATATAATATCAAAAGTTATAAATTCTATCTATCTATATCATCACGCCGAATCCTATGCGAAGTGAGCAGAGAGTACAGCTTAATTTTAATATTCACTTACATTATCTAGTATCCCAAGAATCATACACACCGTCTCGCCTATATTCCCCAAGCGGGGGTGGCAGAGGTGTACTGTGTACACCCACTTTTGGCTGACAATGTTAGGCCAAAGTATCATGATATCCTGAATTCCTAATTTGTCACACCTAGAATTTTGATCCAGGACCTCGTGATCACCAGTCCGATACTAGACCAACGAAAGACTTTTGAGTCTTAAAATCAGTGTACAGTAAAATTTCACACTCATCGAATTGAATTATTTCAAACATTGGGATCAAAAATACTCAGTGAAACGAGGGTGTGCTACTTCGGAGAAACAGCGGTGCAGTGTATTT
The DNA here is from genome assembly GCA_905147815.2 of Phalera bucephala. NCBI lineage: Eukaryota > Metazoa > Arthropoda > Insecta > Lepidoptera > Notodontidae > Phalera > Phalera bucephala. The sequence goes on from LR990612.1 coordinate 21,536,558, forward strand.
ATTTTTAGGGAGAGTAATCCACATACACCTTTCTATTTACCGCTATCTGAGGACGACGTAATGCATAAGACAAATTATTAATTTTGCACTTTTTTAACGTAAAGCTTGGTTCAGTCGTTAAGAGCTCAAACCGTTCCTCCCACTTGATCGAGTAGTCGTAGCTTCTATTCCCGGTCGGGAAAAATCTCTCTGTGTCCCACAAACTTTGTTGCGGTCTGGATGTTTGTATATGTAAATTTCATGTTCGTAAACCCACCTACGACATAGGAATAATTCCTAGTGCAGATGTGAGGCTACGTTTAAAAAACAACAAAAGGAAACAAGCCGCCTACCAAACGTCCGTCTCAGGATTGAGCAGTAGGCAAACTGACTAGGCTTTCGGATGCCATAGATATCGCCATGGAATGTAGTCCTACTTTCTGTAATACCGAGATCAAACGAGCCTTCTCTGATGTGTGGCATCAGTTTATACCTCGCATGAACTACTGTTATTTTCGGTATCTGTTACGGGATTTACGGAGGATACTTACTGGAAAATGTCTGCGCAAGGCGACAAATGTGTTGATTCTAAGCTCAAGATCTCATAAAAAATGTACATATAAAATCGAACTACCTGTAAGATATTAGATAACGCGATTTTTTTTATCTGTGAAGCCGCTCCGTGTTTACATAGAACAAATATGCACATCGGGTTTGATTTAGCTACATCCTACACAAGGTGCAGATATAGATTCGTTTAACTTCGTTTATATGATTACACTGCTGTTTGTCTTTTCAGTAAAATTTTACTAGATTTAACGCACTCCCACGGATCATATAGAACTCTAATTTAAACAACAATGTTTCATGTTAAAACAAACAAATGCCATAGAAGGGTCACAAAAGATACTAATAACATCTCGTGAATTTTATAAAGATTATATTGACGTCAGTCGTAAAACGTTCGTTGAAGAAGCCATATTGCTAATCTTTTCACACACTTTCGTTCTTGAAACACTTTATCAACAATAGAGGTGTCCATTTTAATATTACCACATTAACTCGATTAAGTCCCTTGCATTTCCCGGGAGAGTTAATACCTCGTGGTACCCCTCGCTCCATTTCTCAATGGATTTTTTGTGACAAATGTTGATCCTTCCTAGTATAAATTTGTTGAAGGGTTAAATAAGAATTGGTCACAGTACAGCCATTCCTATAAAATATATTACTAACGGGAGATGTGCAATAATTATTTTTCTAATTTGATTTTATTTGATAGAAAATCCTACTTATAGTATGAACGCAAATGTTTGTGTGGATGGATGGTTTTTACTCTTTTACGCAAAAACTACTAAACCGATTCTGATACAACTTAACTATAATATAGTTAATACACACAATAAAATAACCAAGAGGTTATAATTTATAAAGATATTGCAAAATAAACACGAGCCGTGAGTACAGATCGTTAAAAATTAAATTTCAACCAAAACCACACCTAAGGTAACAAGACGAGCTGCAGAAACGGCATGAACGCGGAAGTAGACACGAACCAATTATTACAATTTTATTGCGAACCAAGTTGCAAATACTTGCACCCAATGCGCTTAGGTAAGTCAAAAGGTGCTTAAGTAAAACTACGGGTATCAGTCTATGCAGTCGAGAAAAGGAAGTAAACTTAAGAAATATTGGTAGATACAAAAAGCATCGATCGATGTATACGAGGTTTCTTTAACCCCTTTACAGGGTAGGTATCTCGTTTCAATACGTGTTAGTCGTTCAGTCGGTCTCTGGACAACGGTAATGGGATCGGTGGAAAGCAGGACGTGTTGTGTGCGGCAGTAGAGGGGCTTGCGGTTAAGGGAAACATTGTAAAGCGGTACGGTTCCATGATGGTAATGACGCCGCTGCTATAATAAAGTCACGTTTTTGGTAAAGAAATGGTGTGGGTTTCCATGTTTCTAGATTATCATCTACCCCTTTGCCAATCAGGTAAATTTTGTCCCAGTATTATATTAAAGATGTTTTAATAAATCGTGTAAACATAAGAAATGAAATATATATATATATATATATAATCATTCTTAATTCACATACAAAACTTCAAAAATATTACACCATTTCAATATTTGTAGGACCAATAAAGTTAAGAAAAATAAGTTCTAAAATTTCTCAAAATATTGGACGGCGATAATACCATATTCAGCGGGTTTTTACGCGACATTTTCAATAACGAAAAGTGAGATCACAATAATTTACATACAATACGACGTCGACGGACGATTTAGCGCAGTGGTTAAGGGCTTAGCCCGCCCCGCCCACTGTGTCTAATAGTCGCGGGTTCGATTCCCGCACGGGACAAATCTTTGTGTGATCCACAATTATTTGTTCCGGTCTGGGTATTTGTGTATGTAAATTTTCATGTTTGTAAACGCACCCACGACACAGGAATTAATCCTAGTGTGGGGCAACGTGTAAAAAAAAAAAAAAAAAAAGGGAAGAAGAATAACGGAAAATGTTATGCATGCTTTAATTAAAATCCACAATGGCAAAACAAACAAATCGAAGTATTAATGGTAAGGTGAGATTATAACGAGGCTTAATTTCTGTGTGTGAGTGATGTACGCTGTTGGCCGCGAGGCCTTAACAGCTTCACCGGACTTAAGGGCGAGCGTGCAACCACTACGCTCGAGCCAGAAGGGCAAGGGGCGACATACTCGAGGGCGCCTTCGGTTGGGACAGTCGCTGTGGGGGACGGGGTGCACTACTAAGTGCACCGGTCAACCGCCGGCTATGGGAGGGGATCTACGACTACGTCGTCGTCGCCCGTATTCTGAGCGGAAAGAATGGATGACAAAGCATCGGGGGGGTCGGTGAGAACATGTCGCGGCTGGCGGTGGCGGCAGGGGTCGGGGGGGGAGGAGATCGTAGTCGGCGGCGGCTACGAGTAACGGATTCTCATGGGTAGATGCGTTCGCGAAGTGACGTGTTGTCGCCTTTTTAATATACGCGCGAATAGGTTCGAGACTTAGATTGGAGTGGAGATCGACATTCCGTACGAACCAGGGGGCTCCTACGGCTTTACGGAGGAAGCGGTATTGAACCGCTTGGAGTTTATCGATGTGAGAGGGGGCCGAATGCCCAAACACAACACACGCATAAGTCATAATGTGTCGAACGCAAGTTTTGTAAAGCGACACCTTATTTCTAAGGGACATTTTACTCCGCTTGCAGATTAACGAATGGAGACGACCGAGCACAAAGAATGCTCGGTGACGGATCCGCTTGATGAGCGGGCCGAAGGACATGGTACTGTTTAGGGTGACCCCTAGATATTTGACCTCTTTGACCCAGGGAATGGGTCGGTCGAACATGGTCACACTTGATCGAGATTACTTCTAGGGCGGCGCAGGGAGTGGCACCTCTGGAGAAGAACACCGCAGCGCTCTTGTCCGGGTTCACCTCAATACGCCACTTCCTGAACCAATTCCCTAGGGAATTGGCGGTTACCTGAAAGTTTCTGGTAATGAAACCCTTATTCCTATGCGAGACGTAGAGAGCGGTATCATCCGCGAATAGGGCTAGATGCACCTTACTCGAACGAGGAATGTCGATCACCAAATAAATTGTTTAGTTAACAATTTATTTGGTGATCATTGCAACGATAGTTTAAAAAAAAATACCATGAGTTATCTTCTTTTACAACCCTCGGGTAAAGTATTGGTTAGTTAATTCTCGACTAATGTTACTCGGATCGGGCTCCTCAAAGATGGTGAAATTAGTACATAGATTTAATTGCAACTATAACTGTCGATTAGTCTACATCTGACTTCACTCAAGGGTGGTAAAAAGGCCCTATAAATGTATAATAATATCGGCCTCTACTGCCCACTGCTAGGCAAAGGCCTTCTCTCACAAATCGAGGTACGAGGGGGTTTTTGGCGGCAAGTCAAAGAGTGCTGTCGTCATTTTGTTTTAATTTCCATAACTTGTGTTATTTCGAATAATAATGTGTAATGTTGGTGGAATACTAACCATTATGTATTATTATGTATGCACGAGTGAAGGTTATTGTAACAAAGAGATAAAACGTGCCTTTTCGGTTTCCCTCAAAGCGGCCGTTGCAATTAATATGTAAAGAATCCATCACTTTACTATCCATCCAGGGTACTCCATTAATTTCATTATCATCGTTGTCATTAAGTTCATCGGGAAGCTGAATGAATTTATACAAACACGATTATGCATCTCACTGGACACTGGCAAATACACTTAAAACTAGTGTGAAGCTTAAAGACGAAGAGGTGCGAGGGATTCTGTCATACTCCACCACGCAGGCCCAGTGCGGATTGGCAGGTTTCTGGCTACCTACTGTTGGATTTTATCAAGCCGCCTTTAAGGCTTCGAACTCCGCTTAACGACTACCACGTAAACGGTAACCAGGACCAACGGCTTAACGTGCGTTCCGGAGCAGCTCGAATATGAAATACCACAAACGATCACCCATCTCAGGTCGACCGAGTCGAGCGTTGCTTAACCTTGGTGATTGGTAAGAACACCGCGGTCTCACATCGCAACGAGCGCCTTAGAAGGACCTGCGTGTGTATAATAAGGCTAAAAACGAAAATTACTTTTCAAATAGTACGTAAATAATTACAATGAGATGTTCAGTTTTGTCCATGGCAGTAACGTACACCTCATATGTTAATATCGACAACGCAGTTAAGCTCTTTAATTAATCGAAATTCTGATAGAAAGTATGTAAGATCTGTAGAAAGTAAGAAGAAAGCGTGGCAGGACTATGTATCTTCTTTGAACCTGAATGCCAGTATGACAGATATGAGGAAAGAAATATACCGGCAATGCAAGAATGCCACTAAAACTTTAGTGAAAGAAAAGCGTAAAAAGAGCCAGTATGGTTCAGGAGGAGAGGCTGGCGAAGAAAATTCGAGAACAACACCAAACTCTTTTGGAGCAAGGTGAGAAAGGCTCGAGGTGATTCGTCAGGCTCCAGAATGGAAAGGATAAAATCTAAAGATGGTGACATTCTTGGAGAGACACAAGCTGTGCTATACCGATTGAGTAAATATTTTGGAGAAATGTATGGAGATGACCCGGATGCTGATGCCGCAGACGTGCCCAAAGGCGAGATTGCGGCACCAGAATCAACGGAGGACATCACTATGGAAGAAGTTGAATGGGCGATAGGAAGTATGAAAAACGGTAAAGCTGCGCGAGTAGACATGACATCTCCCGAGATGATCAAATATGGTGGAACTTGCGTCCGGGACGCTTTCCGGGCCCTTGCAAACCTTTGATGGAGGACCGGTAGAGTCCCTACAGATTGGCGCCGCGCAGTCATAGTACTCTTGTATAAAGGCAAAGGTTCACAATATGACTGCGCCAATTACAGAGCCATCAGTTTGATCAGCTTGGCAGCCAAGGTGTACGGTAAAATTATTGAACGGAGAATGCGCGTGAAGTCCGATGGAATGTTGTGCGAGGCACAAGGGGGTTTCAGGTCTGGAAGAGGATGTTCAGATCAAGTCTTCTACCTCCGCAACATCGTAGAGAAGCATCTGGCAGTGGGGCGGAAGGTTTTCTGCGGTTTTGTAGATCTGGGGAAGGCATTTGACAGAGTTGTGCGAAAGAGACTTTGGGACATTTTGCCAGAGAATGGTATAGATGGCACTCTGTTGCGAGCCGTCCAGTCCACTTATGTGGACTGCAAGGCATGCGTACGGGTGGGTGGAAACAGGTCACCCAGGTTTGACGTTAAAATCGGCGTCAAGCAGGGTTGCGTGTTGTCCGCTAGACTGTTTATAATATATCTGGACAAAAGTCTTCAAAGACTGAAAGCGATGAATGAAGGTGTACAAATGGGTGACTTAGTGGTAAACCATCTACTTTATGCAGATGACGCGGTTTTAATAGCGCCAACAGCCACTGATCTGCAAACACTAGTCACAGTTATGAAAGACGACTGCATGATCAATGGCTTACACTTGAATGTGAAGAAAACCAAGATTATGGTTTTTGAAAGGGAAGAAACCAGAACGAATGTAAGGATTGTGGTTGGTAACGATGTGCTGGAGCAAGTGAATGAGTTTGTATATCTTGGATGCGCCTTCAGTAAGGATAGAAAATACACCGCTGACATAGAGAGAAGAGTGAGTGCAGGGAACAGAGTGAATGGTGCGATGGGAAAGCTACTCGGGAGCCGACACTTAAGCCATAAGGCGCAGCTGGCCATACATAACGGAGTTCTTGTCCCAACGCTGTTATATGGTAGCGACAGCTGGGTATGTAAGAAGGAGAATGAAAGTAGGATAAATGCGGTAGAAATGCGAGCTCTGCGGAAGATGTGCGGAGTGAAGCTGACAGACCGCATTAGCAACAGCATAGTAAGACAGCGAGTAGGTATGAAAGATAGTATCGGTGTAAAGATGAGAAAGGGCATGCTCCGTTGGTTCGGGCATATAGAAAGAATGCCAGAGGAAAGAATGACAAAACAGATATACAATGTGAAAGTGGAAGGATGCAGGTACCGGGGAAGACCTAGACTATCTTACCACGACCAAATAAACCGAGTTTTATCTGATAGAAAAGTCAAGAGTCTCCGTAACCGGCGAGCGTGTATGAGACGAACTATGAGAGTCGAGGAAGCCAGAGAGGTATGTAAGGAAAGAACCTGTTGGAACTCTGTACTCTCTGCCTACCCCGCGAGGGAGCTGGCGTGATGATATAGATAGATAGATAGATAGATTGTAGTTTCGAGGGTTTAATAGAGGGATATTAATATTTAAACACACTACATTATTAACAATGTTTAGGTACGTAAAATCCGATTACACACTGTTAATGTGTTTGTATACTTTGCACTGACCCGGAAATAGATATGAATATTATTTTGCTTAGACATGATTGATTTATTTTGATTTTTGAAAATTGAATCTATTTTATATAAAACAATCGTTTAATCGTTTGCCCATCTGTGTGACAATATACGTTAAACAAATCGTTTAAGAGATTATTCATATCCGTCATAAAATTAAATTAAAATTATTATTGGTATATATAAATGGTGCTTCATGTAAGTAGCAGCAGTACAAGTAATTCATCTAAGCTTTTAAGTAAATTAAATGAGGCATACCCACCAAACACCTTATTCAACGATTACTAAAATATATGTAGGTGAATAACTGTCGATCATTCCATAAATAATTATTTCTTCTATATCATTACGCCAAATCCCTCACAGAGAGTACAGAGTTCCAACAGGTTCTTTCCTTACATACCTCTCTGGCTTTCTCCACTCTCATAGTTCGTCTCATACACGATCGCCGGTTACGATGACTCTTGGCTTGTCATTCACTTGTCCCGTGAAGCTGTAAAGGCCCCACGGCCAACAGCGTAGATCATTCACACACACACACACGCTTGTCCTTCAATTAAGACTCGGTCTATTTGGTCATGGTAACATAGTCAAGGTCTAGGTCTAATTATTTTTTCGTTCTTTAAAAAAGAAATTTGAACTGAACATGAAATATTTTATAAAGTTACAGAATTTTATTTTTGTTTAATATATAACTAGAAAATTTAGGAAGCATTTGTATGTTGGCCGTGTTATGGAACGATTTTATACGCGGTACGATGTAAAGGCGACAAAGTCACGTGACCCGGTGATCCCTAGAGACAAATTTTCGCCATCATACCGCAAAAATTCACGACTGTCTGCTCTCGCTTTTGAATATTTAACTCTATGAATGAATCAGTTTTCTTTGCATATTCCGAACACGAAATTTTCTTAAACATTTACTTAATAAAGAAATACTAAATCTAATTTTAATATATCGTAAATCTTCATTCTCTATCAAATTACTTTTATTGAAGCTTCAACGTAAAAAAGGAATTCAGACAATTGCCCGATTAAAGTATTCAAAACATACAATAGAGTCCCGCAAACAAGAAGCGGAACTAAAAGAAAGCTTTTTCAGTACCATGCACCACCTAAACCTAGACAAAACGACACTTACTCACGTACCTACCCTCGTTATAGTTCGTACTTAGTCACCGACTTCATCCGCTAGGGGTGACTCATCCTTTACCAAACCAAATGAATGTTCATTGGTCAGTACTTAAGTGAACATAGCCGGTTAGTTTCACAGTAAATTGGGCAATTGCCTTTTACAAGTTTTAACCTGTAAGAAAGGCCTGTCAAAGACGTTTAATACATTTTTTTCCCCTTTTTTTAATTCGTAGCCTCTTTCGAAATTATTCCTGTGTCGTGGGTGCGTTGACAAACAGTAAATTCACACGCACTAATGCCCACACCGAAACAATTATTTATCTTTGCGTGACCAAAGATTTGTCCCATGCCGGTTTCGAACCAGCTACTACTCGATCTAGTGACTTGCGCTCTTTATTAATGGACCAACCCGTTGTCGGCTATTTCTATTTACCTACTTTGTTGCCAGCACCACGGAATAATATATCTTACTACACAGATGGACAAAATGTAATCAGATCAATGAGTAACCACCTCCCACTTGGGGAATATAGGCATGACGGTGTATTAATGATTAACGATTACAATTACATTTTGTAATCTTCAATTCAACGATTATGATTACACCTTTAATCTTAAATTATGACTGAATATTAGAAAATGCAATTGTAATCATTAATCTGATTACATTTTACACATTTCTGCCTTTATATATTTCAGTGTATGGTGATGCCATAATAGAAGTACACGCATGTTTATAATATAAGTATTAAAACGACGTATGATTGTGTGATTATTTTATTAATATTAAGAATCACAATAAGAAGACTACTATTCATTCCGTGTAAGGAATAAAGAATACCGGAATACCTTGCTATAATTTATATGACGAACAGTAGTGTAGTCATGAAGACTATCAAAAAAAGTTTCAGCCTTGTTTTTAAGTTGACTAAAAAGAATGTACATCATGTATCTTAAATCACAATAAAAAAGTACACGAGGTTTAAATACAGTCCCAACCGGAACCAACGCACCATAAGTACACAAACATCCAAAGCGAAACAAATGTTTGGTCAAGATTTGTCACATGCGGGGATCTAAGGCGCGATCCAGGGCCCCAAGTACGTTATTGCAATGTTAATAAAATTGTTGATTATTCACATCATAATTGTTAGTTTTGACAGTTTTCAATCTACTAATTCAATGCTTTCCAATTCTTATGGTACCTATCCATACTTCTTATGGTTTTCCATAGTCGTAGGTACCAGTTCAAACAATTGCCGCCTTTTGGCACAATTGTAATTAAACGTTTTTTGTAGCATGTCATAATCACAAAACACTTAAAAAATAGCAGACTTGGGGCACAGTTATCGGAACGGTCTAAGTTCTACGTATGTAAGTACGTCTATCTACTTTCGTGACCCATAAAAAGGGTACTCAAGAAGAAGAGGCTTTAAGAATAGCCAAATAAGCCATTATTGTCCCTTTAGTACATATATGTTCATAGTCAGCATCAGAAAAAATACAAAAACTCGTAATCATTTCCATTTTCTATACAGTATAAATTACGTACGTATGGTGATAGCATCTCCTAATAAGAATTCTTAACAAAGTACTTCAAAGGTAATAATGAGATGCTTTAAATTCTTTGTGGCCTATTTCCTCACTTTAAGTTCCTGAAACACTTTGCTTCTAATCATTTTCTTGACTTTATGAGCGGTTCTACTGAAATACATAAATACCTAATTAAAATAAAAGTGTTGGACAGAAAAAGTCGGAATATTCATTCAAAACTTAGATCATGGCGGGCCGTGAAAAGTGCGGCAACTCAGCTTACCATTCGGACACTTTACATTTCAATGGTTGTAAAATAGTAGATGTAGACCTTTTTTCGCCAATATATTTCGCGGAAACCCAAGTTTTAATATTTCTATCTACCACTATCCGAGGACGACGTAATGCGTAAGACAAATTATTAATTTTGTATTTTTTTAACGAACAGCTTGGTTCAGTCGTCAAGAGCTGAAGCCGTTCTGCCCACTTGATCGAGTAGGCGTAGCTTCTGTTCTAGATGTTTCTGTATGTAAATTTCATGTTCGTAAACGCACCTACGACACTGGAGTAGTTCCTAGTGTAGGTGCAAGGCGCCTACCAAACGTACCAAACGTCAGGATTTAGCAGAAGGCGAACTGACTAGACTTTCGGATGCTATAGATATCGCCATGGAATATTGTCCTACTTTCTGTAACACCAAGATCAAACGAGCCCTCTCTGATTGTGGCATCAGTTTATACCTCGCATGAACTTCTGTAATTTTCGGTATCTGTAACGGGATTTACGGAGGATACATACCGGAAAATGCTGCGCAAGGCGACAACTGTGTCTGATTCTAAGCTCAAGATGTAATAAAAACGTACATATAAAATCAAACGACCTATAAAATTTGACGTAACGCTATTTTTTGACTATGAAGCCTCCCCGTGTGGTTTACATAAAACAAATATGTTCGTTGTCCGTGACTCCTCTCATGTAAGTTAGTACAGCATGGAGACGCTCGACTGTAGCTGGTTTCACTGGGTCACTTTGATGATGGCGTGAGACTCGAAGCTTATTGTCGTTCAGGACTTGCTTGACATGTTGAAGCTCGGCAGCCAGATGTTTCCTGTCACAGATCCATTGTGCTCTCTAAAACAAATAATTACCCACGGTTGTTAAATGTGTTGGATGGTGGTGAGATTCACCGTTTAAGTACCTATCAGTGTTGGTCTTTTTTCTATAAACCGTATGGCTTAAGGTTTTGTTGGGGTTACGGTTTACTAAGACATCTAGGAAAGCTAGGGATTCGTTTGCCTCCAACTCCATTGCAAACTGAATTTTAGGGTTAATGGAGTTGGCTTTACAGGTCATGTACAAAGGGCTATCTCCTCAGTCTTCCATGAATATATCGGCAACCATAGGAGATACAGAGGAACGCGATCAAATCCGGAAAATAGTTTTATTTCATGTGTAATATTCGCGTAAATATTAGAAGTCAGAACATCTCATGAGTTTTATAAAGATTATATTGACGTCAGTCATACAACGTTTTTTGATGAAGCCATATTATACATATTTTCACACACTTTCGTTCTTGGATTACTTTATCAACAATAGAGGTGTCCAAGAGAGAGAGAGAGTGGTATGTAAGGAAAGAACCTATTGGGACTCTGTACTCTCCGCCTACCCCGCGAGGGAGCTATAGATAGAGGTGTCTATTTTAATATTACCACATTAACGCTGAGTAAACCCCTTGCATTTCCCGGGACTAACTGTCCCGGGAAATGCATACCCCGTGGTACACCTCGCTTCATTACACAATGTATTCTTTGTGACTAATGTTGATTCTTCCTAGTATAAATTAATTGAAGGGTTACATAAGAATTGGTTCCAGTACAGCCATTTTAACAAAATATATTACTAACGGAAGAAGTGCATTTTTTTCTAAATTGAATTTATTTGACCGAATGATAGAAAATCCTACTTGTATTATGAACGCAAATGTTTGTGAGGATGGATGTTTTTACTCTTTTACGCAACAACTACTAAACGGATTCTGATACAACTTGACAATAATAAAGTTTATACTTACAAGTTATAATTTGTAAAAATATTACAAAATAAATAGGAGCGCGGCCGCGAGTAACAGCTAGTTGAAAATAAAATTTCAACCAAAACCACACCTAAGATTACAAGACGAGCTGCACAAATGGCGTGAACGCGGAAGTAGACACGAACTAATTATTACAATTTTATTGCGAACCAAGTTGCAAATACTTGCACCCAATGCGCTTAGGTAACCACAAAAGGTGCTTAAGTATAACTACAGGGATCAGTTTATACAGTCGAGGAAAGGGAATAAATTTGAGAAGTATTCGTAGATACAAATAACATCGATCGATGTATACGAGGTTTCTTTAGCCCCTTTACAGGGTATACGGTATCTCGTTTCAATGCGAGTTAGTCGTTCAGTCGGTCTCTGCACAACGGTGATGGTATCGGTGGAAAACAGGACGTGTTGTGTGCGGCACTAGAGGGGCTTGCGGTTAAGGGAAATATTGTAAAGCTACGGTTCCATGATGGTAATGAAGCCGCTGCTATAATAAAGTCCCGTTTTTGGTACAGAAATGGCGTGGGTTTTGTATTCGTCGAATCATCAAATGAGCGTTGTTTTTTACCCTTTAAAGGTAAAGTGCTGTTTGTAAACAGTTCTAACGGTCTTTTGGAAAACTTAGAGACTTCTTAAAAAAGTTTGCATCATATTTTTTGCCTGCAGCTCCCCCCACGTGATGTTGAAGATTATTGTTGTTATTATTATTGTTGTTCCAGATTATCATTTTCTTTCGCCAATTTTTGTATATAACTGTTCAACCGTTTAGATGTAATTGAGTAAGTTTCATATCTATTATATCAGTAACATGTATTTTGTTTACACGATGTTTTTAAACATCTGCAATACAAGGTGTAACATAATAAACGCAAGACCTCAGACACCCCAATTAGAGAATTCCTTCATAAATACAATACGAAAACAAAATTTTCAAATTTAAAGGTTTTTACCTTTTTTAAAGCACTTTTATACCCCAATTAACAACGAAACTTGTATGTGGATGTGTGCGTTGTGAGAAATACGTTTTAGTTACGCATTTAAAATCTCCTTATTGCTATGAATCAAGTATAAATTTAGTTTTTTATTGCGCACTGAAGGAGTAAAAGCATTTTTTGCAAATTTAAAAAAAATGTAAGATACATTAAAAATGTTGGAATCAATTCAGTTACCGATGTAGAACAAACTAGTTTCTGCGGGTCTTGCGTTTATTATGTTACAGCTTGTATAATACGGTGACAAAACTGACCAGATCGTAAATAGGAACGAAACAATAGAAATGGGAAATCAGATAGGTAGTTTTATTCACCTGTTTTATTTACAGGTAGCAGGCATTTCCATGCCTCTTTTAACATTAACCATCTTATAAAAACTTTTCCTTGAGTAGCTTAGGCTAACAAATCTATCCGAATATATATTACCCATTGTTTATTCACTAATAGGTATCAGGCGATTTTACCAATCCAAAACGGTTATTTTAACCTTACCTACACATTTACTTTACTGAAATTTTGATGTATAGCTCTAACATTTAACAAGACAAAAGTTACAAAACAACAAACAGACAAACGAAACAACGGAGTTTAATAACAAAAAGTTCATGGACCAAGTTGCTCTTTCAATTGACATTTCTCAATAAGAATCATTTCATTAACTTTTGCACTCCGACTTTTATTTCTCTTGTTGCCCGTTATTAGACATAATTCACGTACAAACGTTCAAAAATATTAAACTATTTCAATATTTGTAGGACCAATAAAACTATGAAAAAGAAATTTATTTAGACTCTAAATTTTTTCAAAATATTGGACTGGCCACACGCTACAGCTACATAAGTCACTGTACCGTGTGGCGATAATACCATATTCAACGGTTTTTACGCGACATTTTCCATAACGAAAAGTGAGATCAACAATTGGAATACAAATACGAAGATTTGATTGGGTTCCTAGATGCCTACTGCGGAAACACGAACCGCCCGTATCGAGTTTTACTCTACGTTGACTTTTTTAACAATCGATATTCCTCCACCAAATGCAATCACTACTGACGAAAATTTGTAACTTCCTATTTGCTTAGTCAAATCTCGGTTGCTACTACTAACTATGGTTGTTCAACATATTGTCAAATTTTACTTCCTTAAAATTGACAAGAATAAAGACAAACCCATGAGCTTTTACCTTGAATCTACTAAATCTAGTTTAGGTACATTCCGATTCGGTAATGGGTTTGAGAACAGAGTAGTTTGAAAATTCATAGTGACTAGACTTTTGTTTCATTTGTTTTATATTAGAGGAGCATAATAAAAAAAAACACTGTCACACCGGTATTCCAAAAGTGGAGATGGCAGAAGGGTAAACTCACTTTTCACTGACGATGTTGAGTCCCATGTAATAAGTGGCGAGCGTATTGCCATATACTGGACGCAAATCCAGACTCCGGGCTGATACTGGGAATTTTTCGATGCAAAAACTACATTTCTCCGACCAAGAATTTGAACCTCGTGGTCGCAAAGGGCATTATTCGCTACTAGACCGACGAGGCAAAACAAGCATGATCTAGCTGATTTTTTATATTTTATTGTATTTTCTTTAAATCTGAAAAAATGCCGTGTTATTAATGGATGATTATTATATTTCTATATAACACTGTAGACGGTCTAAAGTTACCATACTTTAATTTGCCCAATCTCTTTCCCAGACTTCTTTTGACACTGGTTTATGCGTAAATAACTAAGCATAATTGGGTGATCATAGCAACGATAGATAAAAATAGCATAAGTTAACTTCTTTCATCGCCCTCGAATAAAGTGTTGGTTAGTTAATTCTCGATTAGCGTTACTCGGATCGGGCTCCTAAGAGATGGTGAAATTGGAACATAGATTTACTTGCAACTTTAACTATCTATTAGTCTACATCAGACTACTCGAGGCTGGTGAAAAAGGCGCTATAAATATATAATAACATCAGCCTATACGGGCAGTATTAGTACTGCTAGGCTAAGGCCTTCTATCACAAATCGAGGTCACAGGGATTAGGTCATACTCCACCACGCGGACCCAGTGCGGATTGGGAGGTTTCTGGCCACCTACTGTTGGAACTTATCTAGCCGCCTACAACGCTTTCAACTCGGCATAAGGACTACCACATAAGGTGGTAACTGGGACTTAACCTGCCTCCCGGAGCATAGAGACGCTCGAATATGAAAATGCCACAAACGGTCATCCATCTCAGGCCGACCGTGTCGAACGATGCTTAACCTTGGTAAATGGTAAGAACATCGCGGCCGCACAGCGCTACGAGTGCCTAAAAAGGCCCTGCGTGTGTATAATAAGGCTAAAAATGCAAATTACTTGCCAAATAGCATGTAAGTAATTACAATGAGATGTTCAGTTTTGTCCATGTCATCAATTGGCAGTAACGTACACCTCATATGTTAATATCGACAACGCAGTTAAGCTCTGTAATTAATCGAAATTCCGATACAATTTGTCTTCGTCAAGAAGCAAATAGCTAATTCCCACACATTAGGGACACAATGGCCCGCCCGGCGTCTCTTATTGATTACCACCTATTGTTCGCTTTCGACCGCCTTAAATGATACACTTGGCACGATTTACGCGACAGGCACTACCGTTTATAGATTAATGAGCTAATGATTGTAGTTTCGAGGGTTTAATAGCGGGATATTAATGTTTAAACACACTACATTATTAACAATGTTTAGATACGTAAAATCCGATTACACACTGTTAATGTGTTTGAATACTTTGCACTGACCCGGAAATAGATATGAATATTTTTTTGCTTAGACATGATTGATTTATTTTGATTTTTGAAAATTGAATTTATTTTATATAAAACAATCGTTTAATCGTTTGCCCATCTGTGTGACAATATACGTTAAACAAATCGTTTAAGAGATTATTCATATCCGTCATAATTTTAAGCTTAGATTAAGACTTCTCTAGACGGAGTATTGCTAACAAAAATTGCGCCTAAACGCGGCCTCAGTTACGATCTATGGGTGCGTAATGCCAGTGTTCGATTTGTTCAAAACTTATCATTGTGTGCGTGCGCGTGCTTACTACAATTGAACTACCCTGTGGGTAAATAAATTTTCAAAAAAAAAGCAAAATTATTATTGGGATATATAAATGGTGCTTCATGTAAGTAGCAGCAGTACAAGTAATTCATCTAAGCTTTTAAGTAAATTAAATGAGGCATACCCACCAAACACCTTATTCAACGATTACTAAAATATATGTAGGTGAATAACTGTCGATCAATCCATAAATAATTATTTCTTCTATATCATTACGCCAAATCCCTCACAGAGAGTACAGAGTTCCAACAGGTTCTTTCCTTACATACCTCTCTGGCTTTCTCCACTCTCATAGTTCGTCTCATACACGATCGCCGGTTACGATGACTCTTGGCTTGTCATTCACTTGTCCCGTGAAGCTGTAAAGGCCCCGCGGCCAACAGCGTAGATCATTCACACACACACACGCTTGTCCTTCAATTAAGACTCGGTCTATTTGGTCATGGTAACATAGTCAAGGTCTCGGTCTAATTATTTCTTCGTTCTTTAAAAAAGAAATTTGAACTGAACATGAAATATTTTATAAAGTTACAGAATTTTTTTTGTTTAATATATAACTAAAAATTTAGGAAGCATTTGTATGTTTGCTGTGTTATGGAACGATTTTATACGCGGTACGATGTAAAGGCGACAAAGTCACGTGACCCGGTGACCCCGAGACAAATTTTCGCCATCATACCGCAAAAATGCACGCCTGTCTGCTCTCGCTTTTGAATATTTAACTCTATGAATGAATCAGTTTTCTTTGCATATTCCGAACACGAAATTTTCTTAAACATTTACTTAATAAAGAAATACTAAATCTAATTTTAATATACCATAAATCTTCATTCTCTATCAAATTACTTTTATTGAAGCTTCAACGTAAAAAAGGAATTCAGACAATTACCCGATTAAAGTATTCAAAACATACAATAGAGTCCCGCAAACAAGAAGCGGAACTAAAAGAAAGCTATTTCAGTACCATGCACCACCTAAACCTAGACAAAAAGACACTTACTCACGTACCTACCCTCGTTATAGTTTGTACCTAGTCACCGACTTCATCCGCTAGGGGTGACTCATCCTTTACCAAACCAAATGAATGTTCATTGGTCAGTACTTAAGTGAACATAGCCGGTTAGTTTCACAGTAAATTGGGCAATTGCCTTTTACAAGTTTTAACCTGTAAGAAAGGCCTGTCAAAGACGTTTAATACATTTTTTTCCCCTTTTTTTAATTCGTAGCCTCTTTCGAAATTATTCCTGTGTCGTGGGTGCGTTGACAAACAGTAAATTCACACGCACTAATGCCCACACCGAAACAATTATTTATCTTTGCGTGACCAAAGATTTGTCCCATGCCGGTTTCGAACCAGCGACTACTCGATCTAGTGACTTGCGCTCTTTATTAATGGACCAACCCGTTGTTGGCTATTTCTATTTACCTACTTTGTTGCCAGCACCACGGAATAATATATCTTACTACACAGATGGACAAAATGTAATCAGATCAATGAGTAACCACCTCCCACTTGGGGAATATAGGCATGACGGTGTATTAATGATTAACGATTACAATTACATTTTGTAATCTTCAATTCAACGATTATGATTACACCTTTAATCTTAAATTATGATTGAATATTAGAAAATGCAATTGTAATCATTAATCTGATTACATTTTACACATTTCTGCCTTTATATATTTCAGTATATGGTGATGCCATAATAGAAGTACACGCATGTTTATAATATAAGTATTAAAACGACGTATGATTGTGTGATTATTTTATTAATATTAAGAATCACAATAAGAAGACTACTATTCATTCCGTGTAAGGAATAAAGAATACCGGAATACCTTGCTATAATTTATATGACGAACAGTAGTGTAGTCATGAAGACTATCAAAAAAAGTTTCAGCCTTGTTTTTAAGTTGACTAAAAAGAATGTACATCATGTATCTTAGATCACAATAAAAAAGAACACGAGGTTTAAATACAGTCCCAACCGGAACCAACGCACCATAAGTATACAAACATCCAAAGCGAAACAAATGTTTGGTCAAGATTTGTCACATGCGGGGATCTAAGGCGCGATCCAGGGCCCCAAGTACGTTATTGCAATGTTAATAAAATTGTTGATTATTCACATCATAATTGTTAGTTTTGACAGTTTTCAATCTACTAATTCAATGCTTTCCAATTCTTATGGTACCTATCCATAATTCTTATGGTTTTCCATAGTCGTAGGTACCAGTTCAAACAATTGCCGCCTTTTGGCACAATTGTAATTAAACGTTTTTTGTAGCATGTCATAATTACAAAACACTTAAAAAATAGCAGACTTGGGGCACAGTTATCGGAACGGTCTAAGTTCTACGTATGTAAGTACGTCTATCTACTTTCGTGACCCATAACAAGGGTACTCAAGAAGAAGAGGCTTAAAGAATAGCCAAATAAGCCATTATTGTCCCTCTACAATTTTAGTACATATATGTTCATGGTCAGCATCAGAAAAAATACAAAAACTCGTAATCATTTCCATTTTCTATACAGTATAAATTACGTACGTATGGTGATAGCATCTCCTAATAAGAATTCTTAACAAAGTACTTCAAAGGTGATAATGAGATGCTTTAAATTCTTTGTGGCCTAGTTCCTCACTTTAAGTTCCTGAAACACTTTGCTTCTATTCATTTCTTTGACTTTATGAGCGGTTCTACTGAAACACATTAATACCTAATTAAAATAAAAGTGTTGGACAGAAAAAGTCGAAATATGCATTCAAAAGTTAGATCATGGCGGGCCGTGAAAAGTGCAGCAACTTAGCTTGGCATTCGGACACTTTACATTTCAACGGTTGTAAAATAGTAGATGTAGACCTTTTTTCGCCAATATATTTCGCGGAATCCCAAGTTTTAGTATTTCTATCTACCACTATCCGAGGACGACGTAATGCGTAAGACAAATTATTAATTTTGTATTTTTTTAACGAAAAGCTTGGTTCAGTCGTCAAGAGCTGAAGCCGTTCTGCCCATTTGATCGAGTAGGCGTAGCTTCTGTTCTAGATGTTTCTGTATGTTAATTTCATGTTCGTAAACGCACCTACGACACAGGAGTAGTTCCTAGTGTAGGTGCAAGGCGCCTACCAAACATACCAAACGTCAGGATTTAGCAGTAGGCGAACTGACTAGGCTTTCGGATGCTATAGATATCGCCATGGAATGTTGTCCTACTTTCTGTAACACCAAGATCAAACGAGCCCTCTCTGATTGTGGCATCAGTTTATACCTCGCATGAACTACTGTAATTTTCGGTATCTGTAACGGGATTTACGGAGGATACATACCGGAAAATGCTGCGCAAGGCGACAACTGTGTCTGATTCTAGCTCAAGATGTAATAAAAACGTACATATAAAATCGAACTACCTATAAAATTTGACGTAACGCTATTTTTTGTCTATGAAGCCTCCCCGTGTGGTTTACATAAAACAAATATGTTCGTTGTCCGTGACTCCTCTCATGTAAGTTAGTACAGCATGGAGACGCTCGACTGTAGCTGGTTTCACTGGGTCACTTTGATGATGGCGTGGGACTCGAAGCTTATTGTCGTTCAGGACTTGCTTGACATGTTGAAGCTCGGCAGCCAGATGTTTCCTGTCACAGATCCATTGTGCTCTCTAAAACAAATAATTACCCACGGTTGTTAAATGTGTTGGATGGTGGTGAGATTCACCGTTTAAGTACCTATCAGTGTTGGTCTTTTTTCTATATACCGTATGGCTTAAGGTTTTGTTGGGGTTACGGTTTACTAAGACATCTAGGAAAGCTAGGGATTCGTTTGCCTGCAACTCCATTGCAAACTGAATTTTAGGGTTAATGGAGTTGGCTTTACAGATCATGTACAAAGGGCTATCTCCTCAGTCTTCCATGAATATATAGGCAACCATGGGAGATACAGGGGAACGCGATCAAATTCGGAAAATAGTTTTATTTCATGTGTAATATTCGCGTAAATATTAGAAGTCAGAACATCTCATGAGTTTTATAAAGATTATATTGACGTCAGTCATACAACGTTCGTTGATGAAGCCATATTGTACATACTTTCACACACTTTCGTTCTTGGAATACTTTATCAACAATAGAGGTGTCCAAGAGAGAGAGAGAGGTATGTAAGGAAAGAACCTATTGGGACTCTGTACTCTCCGCCTACCCCGCGAGGGAGCTATAGATAGAGGTGTCTATTTTAATATTACCACATTAACGCTGAGTAAACCCCCCTTGCATTTCCCGGGACTAACTGTCCCGGGAAATGCATACCCCGTGGTACACCTCGCTTCATTACACAATGTATTCTTTGTGACTTATGTTGATTCTTCCTAGTATAAATTGATTGAAGGGTTACATAAGAATTGGTTCCAGTACAGCCATTATAACAAATTATATTACTAACGGAAGAAGTGCATTTTTTTCTAAATTGATTTTATTTGACCGAATGATAGAAAATCCTTCTTATATTATGAACGCAAATGTTTGTGAGGATGGATGTTTTTACTCTTTTACGCAACAACTACTAAACGGATTCTGATACAACTTGACAATAATAAAGTTTATACTTACAAGTTATAATTTGTAAAAATATTACAAAATAAATACGAGCGCGGCCGCGAGTAACAGCTAGTTGAAAATAAAACTTCAACCAAAACTACACCTAAGATTACAAGACGAGCTGCACAAATGGCGTGAACGCGGAAGTAGACACGAACTAATTATTACAATTTTATTGCGAACCAAGTTGCAAATACTTGCACCCAATGCGCTTAGGTAAGTCAAAAGGTGCTTAAGTATAACTACGGGGATCAGTTTATACAGACGAGGAAAGGGAATAAATTTGAGAAGTATTCGTAGATACAAATACCATCGATGTATACGAGGTTTCTTTAGCCCCTTTACAGGGTAGGTATCTCGTTTCAATGCGATTTAGTCGTTCAGTCGGTCACTGCACAACGGTGATGGTATCGGTGGAAAACAGGACGTGTTGTGTGCGGCACTAGAGGGGCTTGCGGTTAAGGGAAATATTGTAAAGCTACGGTTCCATGATGGTAATGAAGCCATAAAGTCACGTTTTTGGTACAGAAATGGCTTGGGTTTTGTATTCGTCGAATCATCAAATGAGCGTTGTTTTTTACCCTTTAAAGGTAAAGTGCTGTTTTTAAACAGTTCTAACGGTCTTTTGGAAAACTTAGAGACTTCTTAAAAAATTTTGCATCATAATTTTTGCCTGCAGCTCCCCCCACGTGATGTTGAAGATTATTGTTGTTATTATTAATGTTGTTCCAGATTATCATTTTCTTTCGCCAATTTTTGTATATAACTGTTCAACCGTTTAGATGTAATTGAGTAAGTTTCATATCTATTATATCAGTAACATGTATTTTGTTTACACGATTTTTTTAAACATCTGCAATACAAGGTGTAACATAATAAACGCAAGACCTCAGACACCCCAATTAGAGAATTCCTTCATAAATACAATACGAAAACAAAATTTTCAAATTTAAAGGTTTTTACCTTTTTTTAAAGCACTTTTATACCCCAATTAACAACGAAACTTGTATGTGGATGTGTGCGTTGTGAGAAATACGTTTTAGTAACGCATTTAAAATCTCCTTATTGCTATGAATCAAGTATAAATTTAGTTTTTTATTGCGCACTGAAGGAGTAAAAGCATTTTTTGCAAATTTAAAGAAAATGTAAGATACATTAAAAATGTTGGAATCAATTCAGTTACCGATGTAGAACAAACTAGTTTCTGCGGGTCTTGCGTTTATTATGTTACAGCTTGTATAATACGGTGACAAAACTGACCAGATCGTAAATAGGAACGAAACAATAGAAATGGGATGAAATGGGAAATCAGATAGGTAGTTTTATTCACCTGTTTACAGGTAGCAGGCATTTCCATGCCTCTTTTAACATTAACCATCTTATAAAAACTTTTCCTTGAGTAGCTTAGGCTAACAAATCTATCCGAATATATATTACCCATTGTTTATTCACTAATAGGTATCAGGCGATTTTACCAATCCAAAACGGTTATTTTAACCTTACCTACACATTTACTTTACTGAAATTTTGATGTATAGCTCTAACATTTAACAAGACAAAAGTTACAAAACAACAAACAGACAAACGAAACAACGGAGTTTAATAACAAAAAGTTCATGGACCAAGTTGCTCTTTCAATTGACATTTCTCAATAAGAGTCATTTCATTAACTTTTGCTCTCCGACTTTTATTTCTCTTGTTGCCTGTTATTAGACATAATTCACGTACAAACGTTCAAAAATATTAAACTATTTCAATATTTGTAGGACCAATAAAACTATGAAAAAGAAATTTATTTAGACTCTAAATTTTTTCAAAATATTGGACTGGCCACACGCTACAGCTACATAAGTTACTGTACCGTGTGGCGATAATACCATATTCAACGGTTTTCACGCGACATTTTCCATAACGAAAAGTGAGATCAACAATTGGAATACAAATACGAAGATTTGATTGGGTTCCTAGATGCCTACTGCGGAAACACGAACCGTCCGTATCGAGTTTCACTCTACGTTGACTTTTTTAACAATCGATATTCCTCCACCAAATGCAATCACTACTGACGGAAATTTGTAACTTCCTATTTGCTTAGTCAAATCTCGGTTGCTACTACTAACTATGGTTGTTCGACATATTGTCAAATTTTACTTCCTTAAAATTGACAAGAATAAAGACAAACCCATGAGCTTTTACCTTGAATCTACTAAATCTAGTTTAGGTACATTCCGATTCGGTAATGGGTTTGAGAACAGGGTAGTTTGAAAATTCATAGTGACTAGACTTTTGTTTCATTTGTTTTATATTAGAGGAGCATAATAAAAAAAAACACTGTCACACCAGTATTCCACAAGTGGAGATGGCAGAAGGGTAAACTCATTTTTCACTGACGATGTTAAGTCCCATGTAATAAGTGGCGAGCGTATTGCCATATACTGGACGCAAATCCAGACTCCGGGCTGATACTGGGAATTTTTCGATGAAAAAACTACATATCTCCGACCAAGAATTTGAACCTCGTGATCGCAAAGGGCATTATTCGCTACTAGACCGACGAGGCAAAACAAGCATGATCTAGCTGATTTTTTATAATTTATTGTATTTTCTTTAAATCTGCAAAAATGCCTTGTTATTAATGGATGATTATTATATTCCTATATAACACTGTAGACGGTCTAAAGATACCACACTTTTATTTGCCCAATCTCTTTCCTAGACTTCTTTTGACACTGGTTTATGCGTAAGTAACTAAGCATAATTGGGTGACCATAGCAACGATAGATAAAAATAGCATAAGTTAACTTCTTTCATCGCCCTCGAATAAAGTGTTGGTTAGTTAATTCTCGATTAGCGTTACTCGGATCGGGCTCCTAAGAGATGGTGAAATTGTAACATAGATTTACTTGCAACTTTAACCATCGATTAGTCTACATCAGACTACTCGAGGCCGGTGAAAAAGGCGCTATAAATATATAATAACATCAGCCTATACGGGCAGTATTAGTACTGCTGGGCTAAGGCCTTCTATCACAAATCAAGGTCACAGGGATTAGGTCATACTCCACCACGCGGACCCAGTGTGGATTGGCAGGTTTCTGGCCACCTACTGTTGGAACTTATCTAGCCGCCTACAACGCTTTAACTCGGCATAAGGACTACCACATAAGGTGGTAACTGAGACCAACTGGCTTAACCTGCCTCCCGGAGCATAGAGACGCTCGACTATGAAAACGCCACAAACGGTCATCCATCTCAGGCTAACCGTATCGAACGATGCTTAACCTTGGTAAATGGTAAGAACATCGCGGTCGCACAGCGCTACGAGTGCCTAAAAAGGCCCTGCGTGTGTATAATAAGGCTAAAAATTCAAATTACTTTCCAAATAGCACGTAAGTAGTTACAATGAGATGTTCAGTTTTGTCCATGTCATCAATTGGCAGTAACGTACACCTCATATGTTAATATCGACAACGCAGTTAAGCTCTGTAATTAATCGAAATTCCGATACAATTTGTCTTCGTCAAGGAGCAAATAGCTAATTCCCACACATTAGGGACACAATGGCCCGCCCGGCGTCTCTTTTTGATTACCACCTATTGTTCGACCGCCTTAAATGATACACTTGGCACGATTTACGCGACAGGCACTACCGTTTATAGATTAATGAGCTAGTGATTGTAGTTTCGAGGGTTTATAGCGGGAAATTAAGTTTAAGCACACTACATTATTAACAATGTTTAGGTACCTAAATTCCGATTACACACTGTTCATGTGTTTGAATACTTTGCACTGACCCGGAAATAGATATGAATATTTTTTTGCTTAGACTTGATTGATTTATTTTGATTTTTGTGAGTTGAATTTATTTTATATCAAAGAATCCTTTAATCGTTTGCCCACCTGTGTGACAATATACGTTAAACAAATCGTTTAATAGATTATTGATATCCGTCATAATTTTAAGCTTAGATTTAGACTTGTCTAGACGGGGTATTGCTAATAAAAATGGCGCCTCAACGCGGCCTCAGTTACGATCTGTGTTTGTAATGTCACCGAAAAAAAAAAAAAAAAAAAAAATATTGATATATATATAATATAATGGTATATATAATATAAATAAATGGTGCTTCATGTAAGTAGAAGAACAAGTAATTCATCTAAGCTTTTAAGTAAATTAAATGAGGCATACCCACCAAACACCTTATTCAACTATTACTAAAATATATTTAGGTAAATAACTATCGATCATTCGATAAATAATTATTTCTTTTATATCATCACGCCAAATCCCTAACGGGGTGAGCAGAGAGTACAGGGTTCCAACAGGTTCTTTCCTTACATACCTCTCTGGCATTCTCAACTCTCATAGTTTGTCTCATACACGCTCGCCGGTTACGGCGACTCTTGACTTTTCCTTCAGATAAAACTCGGTCTATTTGATCATTGTGACATAGTCTAGGTCTCGGTCTAATTATTTCTTCGTACTTTAAAAAATAAATTTGAACTGAACATGAAATATTTTACAAAGTTAATGAATTTTTTTTTTTGTTTAATGTATAACTAGAAAATTTAGGAAGCATTTGTATGTTTGGTGCGTTATGGAACGATTTTATACGCGGTACGATGTAAAGGCGGCAAAGTCACGTGACCCGGTGATCCCTGAGACAAATTTTCGTCATCATACCGCAAAAATTCACGCCTGTCTGCTCTCGCTCCTGAATATTTTGCTCTACGTATGAATCAGTTTTCTTTGCATATTCCTAACACGAAATTTTCTTAAACTTTTTTACTGAATAAAGAAATACCAAATCTAATTTTAATATATCGTAAATCTTTATTCTCTATCAAATTACCTTTATTGAAGCTTCAACGTAAAAAAGGAATTCAGATAATTACCCGATTAAAGTATTCAAAACATACAATAGAGTCCCGCAAACAAGAAGTGAAACTAAAAGAAAGCTATTTCAGTACCATGCACCACCTAAACCTAGACAAAAAGACACTTACTACGTACCTACCCTTGTTACAGTTCGTACCTAGTCACCGACTTCATCCGCTAGGGGTGACTCATCCTTTACCAAACCAAATGAATGTTCATTGGTCAGTACTTAAGTGAACATAGCCGGTTAGTTTCACAGTAAATTAGGCAATTGCCTTTTACAAGTTTTAACCTGTCAAAGACGTTTAATATATTTTTTCTCCACTTTTTAGGGTTTCATTCGAACCTTATAGGATCACTTCGTTGTCCGTCTGTCCGACGGTTATCACCTTTTTTCCTCAGGAACAGCTAGAGTTATTAAGTTGAAATTTATACCAAATACAAAGGTTTACGGTGTAAGAAAATGAAGGTTCTAAGTAAGCCCAAACAAAAGATATGGCCATTTAGAATCACTTATTAGAAATTTAAAGCACTTTCCGTTGACCTAGAATCGTGGAATTTGGATCTCGTACAAATTGTAGAGCGAGCAAAAAGTAGTTTTTCTATAGAACATTTCCCAGTATCAGTCCGGAGTCCGTAGCTGTGCCCGGTATAATAGCAATAGCACCTCGCACCTTACATTCTCAGCAATGAGTTGGTGTGCGCACATAGTACATCGTGTGATCGCTACGCGCATTATTCGCGAATAGACTAACGAGGTATAGGTAACTTTTTAGAAGCTTTTATGTTCGTATGTCTATCTGTCTTTCTGTTTCAAATCTTGTAATCCATTTTCAAGCACTTCGGGTATTTTATTTATTAGTTTTATTTTATTTTATTAAGATATCTGACTGAGCTGAAATTTAGTATACGTATGTAAGTTCGGTGACAATGTTATATAATACATACCATGGACCCAGCTCGAGAACAGTCTTTTGATGGGGTCGAAAGGTGACCATGGTAACATGTCAACTACAAAACATAACCACCTCGTATTTAGGCTTGTTAGATTGGTATTAACAAGTACTATACAACCAGATGATGTTTAGTTTCTGAAGATGAAGTAGCAAGGTGACCAACGGAACTACCCAAATACTAAACACACCCTTGCCGGGTTTGAGCTCGTTGGATTTGCCTTGACGAGTTCTTTAGACTCTGATGATATTCAGGATCTGATGACGGAACCGGAGGGTAACCAAAGGAACTACCCAACTACTCAACATAACCCCGCCGTGTTTGGGGTCATTGGATTTGTCTCGACGAGTTCCCTAGATCCCACGAAACTACAATTTGGCGCTGAAACTGGCCGATACTGAACCCGGTACGAAACCCTAAGAGCGCGAGTCCTACTTGCACTTGTCCCGTTATTTTTAATGAAATTCGTAGCCTCTGTTGGAATTATTCCCGTGTCACGATACACGGTGCGTTTACAAAAAGTAAATTCAGACGCATAAATACCCACACCGAAACAAATATTTATCTTTGAGTGACCAAAGATTTGTCCCATGCCGGTATCGAACCAGCTACTACTCGATCTACTGACCTGCGCTCTTTATCAATGGACGAAGCTGTTGTCGTCTATTTCTATTTACCTACTTTGTTGCCAGCACCATGGAATAATATTTGTTCTGGAGCTAACAAAGTACAGTAACGTGACTTACAATAATATATTTCAGTATATGTTGATGCCACTATAGAAGTACACGCATGTTTATAATATAAGTATTAAAACTACGTATATGGTGATTATTTTATTTTTATTAAGAAACACAGAATAAAGAAGACTACTATTAATTTCGTGTTAGAAATATAGAATACCGAAATATCTTGCTATAGTTTATATGAAGAGCAGTAGTGTAGTAATGAAGTATATTAAAAAACTTTCAGCCTTGTTTTTAAGTTGACTAAAAAGAATGTACATAATATGTCTTAGATCACAATAAAAAAGGATACGAGATTTAAATACAGACCCACAAGGATATTATGGCCCGCGGCAAAAATCGAAACTAACACTGTCATAAAAATGTCACTTTCATGACAGTTGTAGAACTCTGCGACTGCTGCTAACAACTGTTTACTACGTCATCTATCCACGTTCTTTTTATTTATTTAATAACTGTGCGGACCCACCTGTTGAAATATCTTTTTGGAAGCACCCTCCTTGGTAGACATCATTTCAGGCTCATTTCACACCGACGCCCCCCTGTTAATGGCATCCACGGACCAAAAGAACCTTGTCAAGCTGTACGCTTCGCGCTTTACATATTTTTCTTCCGTTTTATGTATTTAATACGTAACCACACACTAGGGATTATTCCTGTGTCGTGGGTGTACACATGATATACACATAGGTACACAAACATCCAAAGCAATTAAATTTTTGGTCAAGTTTTTTCACATGTGGATCTAAGGCGCGATCCAGGGCCCCAAGTCCGTTATTGCAATTTTAATAAAATTGGTGTTTATTCACATCATAATTGTTAGTTTCGATAGTTTTCAAGCTACTAATTCAATGCTTTTCAATTTTTATGGTTTTTCATAGTCGTAGGCACCAGTTCAAATAATTGCCGCCTTTTGGCACAATTGTAATTGAACGATTTTTGTTGGATGTAAACATACAAAACACGTAAAAATAGCAGACTTGGGGCACAGTTATCGCAACGGTCTACGTTCTAAGTTCTACGTTTGTAAGTACGTCTATCTACTTGCCTACCTTCATAGTCTTTCGTACCCATAAAAAGGGTACTCAATAAGAAGAGGCTTTAAGAATAGCCGAATAAGCCATTTTTGTACTTTTACAATTTTAGTGACATCCCACATATGTGTTCATATTTAGCATCAGAAAAATTACAAAGACTTTTAATCATTTCCTTTTTCTATACAGTATAAATTACGTACGTATAGTAAAAGCATCTAGTAATAAAAATTCCTAACAAAGTACTTCAAAAGTGATAATGAGATGCTTTAAATTCTTTGTGGCCTAGTTCCTCACTTTAAGTGCCTGAAACACTTCGCTTCTATTCATTTCCTTGACTTTATGAGCGGTTCTACTGAAATATATAAATACCTAATTAAAATAAAAGTGTTGAAAAGAGAAGTCTAAATATTCATTCAAAGGTCAGATCATGGCGGGCCGTGAAAAGTGCGCCATCTCGGCTTGCCATTCGGACACTTTACATTAACGGATATAAAACGGAGCAATTTACCTTTAATGATCGACCATGTAGACCTTTTTTCGCCAATATATTTCGCGGAATCCCAAGTTTTTATGGGAAGTGAAATACAGGGGTTTAACGGAGTTTTCATTGCTTTTTATGTTATAATATTGATATTACTCAGTCGAGCAATTCCAACTTGATAATCCAGGGTTTGGTTTAATGAGTGTCGTGTTATCCTTTCAGGATTAACAAACGAGCTTGCATGCCGTTACATATAATCTCATTGTATTTCTTCAAATGTTCATGCGTTGTTTTTTATGGGAATGTTTCATATACTTTTAGAATATTCGACCATTGGCTGGGCTTTTCAAAAGTTTTCTTACGTATTCCTGAGACTTATTACACTATTAAATATTAATTATGAAGTTTACTCTGTTACTGTATTTCGTTTAAAAGTGTAATTTATTTATTATTATGCCCATAAATATTGTTTAAGATATTTTTATTGAAAAAACTACGCGTTCGCTTTATGTGTAGACCTAAGTGCTATTATTCGTTAGGAACTATTTTAACTTCTTAACATGAATGTTAATGAACCTGTTATTGCAACCAATTCACATATTCAACTTCATATGTTGTTTAAAACATGGAAAAATCGTGTATATATGTAAATATAATGTAACACACAATATGTACCTTATGTGTTTTAATATGGCGGATAATATGAAAATTTACTAAATCCTACCTCTCAGTCAAAGCAATGAATTATGATGGTACATAAATATCCTTTTTTTGTATCTCATTGAAAATCAAATAACAAGTGTTTTGTTTTGATTCGGTATATAATATCTAAATAATCCTACATGACGACGGTTAGGAGCATAAGCTGGTCTGTCCACTAGATCGAGACGTCGCGAGTTCGATCCTCGCACGGGATAAATCTTTGTGTGACCCACAAATATTTATGTTGGTTGGGGTGCTTGTGTACATGAATTTCATTTTTGCAAACGCACCCACGACATTTAATAATTACTAGTGTGGGGCTGTTTAAAAAAATCCGTTAAATAAAATCGTATTTCAAAAATTGTTAATTATTGAAACAAGTTTTCTTTTAACGGGAGTATAGTAATTGGGGTCTAAACTCCTAATGTCCATGTATCTTAAATTGCGCAAAATATTATGAAAGTTAAAGCCATACGACGTTACTTACCCCGAAATTGATATCATCACCTTTTTAATATTAACTATCATCTACACTTGTATATTATATCAAAAGTTATAAATTCTATCTATCTATATCATCACGCCGAATCCTATGCGAAGTGAGCAGAGAGTACAGCTTAATTTTAATATTCACTTACATTATCTAGTATCCCAAGTATCATACACACCGCCTCGCCTATATTCCCTAAGCGGGGGTGGCAGAGGTGTACTGTGTACACCCACTTTTGGCTGACAATGTTAGGCCCAAGTATCATGATATCCTGAATTCCTAATTTGTCACACCTAGAATTTTGATCCAGGACCTCGTGATCACCAGTCCGATACTAGACCAACGAAAGACTTTTGAGTCTTAAACTCAGTGTGCAGTACAATTTCACACTCATCGTATTGAATTATTTCAAATATTGGGATCAAAAATACTCAGTGAAACGAGGGTGTGCTACTTCGGAGAAACAGCGGTGCAGTGTATTTATTTTTAGGTAGAGTAATCCACATACACCTTTCTATTTACCGCTATCTGAGGACGACGTAATGCATAAGACAAATTATTAATTTTGCACTTTTTTTAACGTAAAGCTTGGTTCAGTCGTTAAGAGCTCAAACCGTTCCCCCCACTTGATCGAGTAGTCGTAGCTTCTATTCCCGGTCGGGACAAATCTCTCTGTGTCCCACAAACTTTGTTGCGGTCTGGATGTTTGTATATGTAAATTTCATGTTCGTAAACCCACCTACGACATAGGAATAATTCCTAGTGCAGATGTGAGGCTACGTTTATAAAACAACAAAAGGAAACAAGCCGCCTACCAAACGTCCATCTCAGGATTGATCAGTAGGCAAACTGACTAGGCTTTCGGATGCCATAGATATCGTCATGGAATGTAGTCCTACTTTCTGTAATACCGAGATCAAACGAGCCTTCTCTGATGTGTGGCATCAGTTTATACCTCGCATGAACTACTGTTATTTTCGGTATCTGTTACGGGATTTACGGAGGATACTTACTGGAAAATGTCTACACAAGGCGACAAATGTGTTGATTCTAAACTCAAGATCTCATAAAAAATGTACATATAAAATCGAACTACCTGTAAGATATTAGATAACGCGATTTTTTTTATCTGGGAAGCCGCTCCGTGTTTACATAGAACAAATATGCACATTTTTTTTTGATTTAGCTACATCCTACACAAGGTGCAGATATAGATTTGTTTAACTTCTTTTATATGATTACACTGCTGTTTGTCTTTTCAGTAAAATTTTACTAGATTTAACGCACTCCCACGGATCCTATAGAACTCTAATTTAACTATCTACTCAACAATGTTTCATGTTAAAACAAAAAAATGCCATGGAAGGGTCACAAAAGGTACTAATAACATCTTGTGAGTTTTATAAAGATTATATTGACGTCAGTCGTAAAACGTTCGTTGAAGAAGCCATATTGCTAATCTTTTCACACACTTTCGTTCGTGAAACACTTTATCAACAATAGAGGTGTCCATTTTAATATTACCACATTAACTCGATTAAATCCCTTGCATTTCCCGGGAGAGTTAATACCTCGTGGTACCCCTCGCTCCATTTCTCAATGGATTCTTTGTGACAAATGTTGATCCTTCCTAGTATAAATTTGTTGAAGGGTCAGATAAGAATTGGTCACAGTACAGCCATTCCTACAAAATATATTACTAACGGGAGATGTGCAATAATTATTTTTCTAATTTGATTTTATTTGATAGAAAATCCTACTTATAGTATGAACGCAAATGTTTGTGTGGATGGATGGTTTTTACTCTTTAACGCAACAACTACTAAACGGATTCTGATACAACTTAACTATAATATAGTTAATACACACAATAAAATAACCAAGAGGTTATAATTTATAAAGATATTGCAAAATAAACACGAGCCGTGAGTACAGCTCGTTAAAAATAAAATTTCAACCAAAACCACACCTAAGGTAACAAGACGAGCTGCAGAAACGGCATGAACGCGGAAGTAGACACGAACTAATTATTACAATTTTATTGCGAACCAAGTTGCAAATACTTGCATCCAATGCGCTTAGGTAAGTCAAAAGGTGCTTAAGTAAAACTACGGGTATCAGTCTATGCAGTCGAGAAAAGGAAGTAAACTTAAGAAATATTGGTAGATACAAAAAGCATCGATCGATGTATACGAGGTTTCTTTAACCCCTTTACAGGGTAGGTATCTCGTTTCAATACGTGTTAGTCGTTCAGTCGGTCTCTGGACAACGGTAATGGGATCGATGGAAAGCAGGACGTGTTGTGTGCGGCAGTAGAGGGGCTTGCGGTTAAGGGAAACATTGTAAAGCGGTACGGTTCCATGATGGTAATGACGCCGCTGCTATAATAAAGCCACGTTTTTGGTAAAGAAATGGTGTGGGTTTCCATGTTTCTAGATTATCATCTACCCATTTGCCAATCAGGTAAATTTTGTCCCAGTATTATATTAAAGATGTTTTAATAAATCGTGTAAACATAAGACATGAACTCCGACTTTTATTTCTCTTGTTGCCCTTTTTTAGACTTAATTCACATACAAAACTTTAAAAATATTAAACCATTTCAATATTTGTAGGACCAATAAAGCTAAGAAAAATAAATTTATTTAGGCTCTAAAATTTCTCAGTATATTGGACTGGCCACACGCTACAACTACATCTTATCTTATCTTGTCATTGGCTTATCGGACCGAGGAGACCTCAGGCGCACTTCGACCCGTTGGG
Source organism: Phalera bucephala (assembly GCA_905147815.2). NCBI lineage: Eukaryota > Metazoa > Arthropoda > Insecta > Lepidoptera > Notodontidae > Phalera > Phalera bucephala. The sequence goes on from LR990612.1 coordinate 21,568,939, forward strand.
ATCTTTTGTGCTGTCCTTGCCCTAACGCTCTTACATACCTGTAGAATCGAATACTCCCTGTACCAGGCTGCAGATTCCAGCAGGAGGAAAGAGCCGAAATTCCTCTGGGTTTGGATAGGCCACTCCCAGTAGCTTCATTCGCCGCGCCGCCAGAGCATCGCAGTGGCATAGAACGTGCTTCATGGTTTCAGCTTCTGTCCCACAGTTCCTGCATGCCACGTCGCTGCAAAGGTTCATCTTATGTAGATGTTCTTTTGTGCCATAATGGCCAGTATAAGCTCCGATTAGTTGCCTTAATTGTAGTCTGCTATGTTTTAGCAGTCTCTCGCTGTCGCTGTCACACCATGTGGAAAGGAAATCCTTGGAGTGTCTCAGCCCTGTTTTAGTTTCCCATTCTCTCCCGTGTTGTTCTTGGGCATATTTGAACAGCGCTCCTCTGTAGGCACCATCTGGTATGCCTATGAACGGTTCTGGACCAACAAATTTCTCCATTGCTCCCTTTTTGGCTAAGTCATCCGCACGCTCATTGCCATCAACCCCCGTGTGCCCAGGGACCCAGACTAATCTAATCGTGTTGCGCGCTCCACATCTGTCAAGAAGGTATGCGCACTCCACGGCCAGTGCCGAGTTTAGCTCATAGGAGCTGATGGCTTTGAGGGCAGCCTGACTGTCACTACAAATGTAGATTCTCTTGCCTGTAATTCGTCTGTCCAATATCTCTTTTGCACAAACATTTATCGCATAGGTCTCTGCTTGGAATATTGATGCAAACCTACCCATGCTTTGGCTTAGATTGTATCCTTCTGTATATACACCGGCTCCTGTTCCAGACTTGGTTTTGGATCCATCCGTGTACCATATCATTTGTTCTTTACCTTGCTTGTTTAGACCACTTTTCCATTGTTCCCTGGTAGGGATGTGGGTGCTAAATCTTTTGTTGAACATGTACGTGGTCAAGATCTTGTCACATCTCATGTTCCTAATGTCATCTAGTTCCTTGTGTGGCGCTAGCTTGGTGTGTTCAAGGCTTGGCGCTGTTATGCTCCATAGTCCAGTTTTCTCCAGTCTATAGAGCGCCTTCCTCGCCTCAGTCTCAATGACGATGTGTAATGGAGTGAGCTTAAGTAACCGCTCCATAGCTACAACTACATAAGTAACTGTACCGTGTGGCGATAATACCATATTCAACGGTGTTTACGCGACATTTTCAATAACGAAAAGTGAGAAAGGGGAGGTCGTAGTCGGCGGCGGCTACGATTAACGGATTCACATGGGTAGATGCGTTCGCGAAGTATCGTGTTGTCGCCTTTTTAATATAGGCGCGAATAGGTTCGAGACTTAGATTGGAGTAGAGATCGACATTCCGTACGAACCAGGGGGCTCCTACGGCTTTACGGAGGAAGCGGTTTTGAACCGCTTGGAGTTTATCGATGTGAGAGGGGGCCGAATGCCCAAACACAACACACGCATAAGTTATAATGAGTCGAACGCAAGTTTTGTAAAGCGACACCTTATTTCTAAGGGACATTTTACTCCGCTTGCAGATTAACGAATGGAGACGACCGAGCACAAAGGATGCTCGGTGACGGACCCGCTTGATGAGCGGGCCGAAGGACATGGTACTGTTTAGGGTGACCCCTAGATATTTGACCTCTTTGACCCAGGGAATGGGTCGGTCGAACATGGTCACTTGACCGAGATTACTTCTAGGGCGGCGCAGGGAGTGGCGCGGGGTGGCACCTCTGGAGAAGAACACCGCAGCGGTCTTGTCCGGGTTCACCTCAATACGCCACTTCCTGAACCAATTCCCTAGGGAATTGGCGGTTACCTGAAAGTTTCTGGTAATGAAACCCTTATTCCTATGCGAGACGTAGAGAGCGGTATCATCCCCGAATATGGCTAGATGCACCTTACTCGAACGAGGAATGTCGTTCGTGTAAAGGCTAAACAGGAGGGGCGAGAGAGCTGAGCCCTGCGGGACTCCAGCTCGGGTGGAGTGGGAAGTCGAAATGACGCGCCTTCCGATAGCGCGTCATTTCGACGCGATATCGGAAGGCGCGATTTGACAAGAAGTCTCGTATGATGAGCACGAATCTGTCTGGCACACCCATTTGGTAGAGCTTGTAGATCAAGCCGTTGTGCCAGACTTTGTTGAATGCCTTCGCGACGTCGAAGAAGAGGGCGCCCGTGTAGACGGGTTTGGGTCTGTTAAGACCGGAGAGGATGAGGAGGAGGACGCAGGAGTGTTTGGCTCGAAAGTCGAACTGCTCGTCGATAAGGATACCCCTGGACACTACAAAGTCTTTGAGCCGCGCCAGAATAAGATAATCAGCTCATGTAATAAGAGGCGAGCCTATTGCCATATACCGGGCACAAATATAGACGGGCGGTTACTGGGAATTATTCGATAGAAAAACTACATTTCTCCGACCAAGAATTTGAGCCTCGTGATCGCAAAGGGCATTATTCGCTACTAGACCAACGAGGCAATAGAAGCATAATCTGGCTGATTTTATAACATTTGCGCTTTTTTATATCAACCAAAAGATCACAATGTTACTTCGATTTTTTGTTGTGTTTAACGGATGATAGACAATCGAAAGGATTTGAGACGCGTTATTACAAATGAATCTGAAAAAAATCTGCGTTTTTAATTAATGATCATTATATTCCAATATAATAACACTGTAGACGGTCTGAAGTTACATAATAATATGAGCCCTGTTAAGAAACTGTCCCACCGTTGGGCACAGGCCTCCTCTCAAACTGAGAGGGTTTAGGCCATAGTCCACCACGCTGGCCCAGTGCGGGTTGGCGAACTTCACACATCTTCGAGAAACTCTTAGACATGCAGGTTTCCTCACGATGTTTTCCTTCATCGTTCTGTCTGAAGTTACCACACATTCATTTGTTCAATCCTTTCCCAGACTTTTTTTGACTTTGGTTTAAGCGTAAGTAACTAAACAATTTGTTTGGTGATCATTGCAACGATATTTAAAAAAAAATACCATGAGGATCTTCTTTCACAACCCTCGAGTAAAGTAATGGTTAGTTAATTCTCGACTAATGTTACTCTGATCGGGCTCCTCAGAGATGGTGAAATTGGTGCATAGACTTAATTGCAACTATAATTGTCGTTTAGGCTACATTAGACTTCACTCAAGGGTGGTGAAAAGGCCCTATAAATGTATAATAATGTCAGCCTCTACTGCCCACTGCTGGGCAAAGGCCTTCTCTCACAAATCGAGGCACGAGGGGGTTTTTGGCGGGAAGTCAAAGAGTGCTGTCGTCATTTTGTTTTAATTTCCATGACTTGTGTTATTTCGAATAATAATGTGTAATGTCGGTGGAATATTAACCATTATGTGTTCTTATGTATGCATGAGTGAAGGTAATTGTAACAAAGTGATAAAACGTGCCTTTTCGGTTTCCCTCAAAGTGGCCGTTGCGATTGATATGTAAAGTATCCATCGCTTTACTATCCAGGGTGGGGTACTCCATTAATTTCATTATCATCGTTGTCATCAAGTTCATTGGGAAGATGAATTAATTTATACAAACACGATAATGCATCTCACTGGACACTGGCAAATACACTTAAAACTAGTGTGAAGCCCTTAAAGAAGAAGAGGTGTGAGGGATTCTGTCATACTCCACCACGCGGACCCAGTGCGGATTGGCAGGTTTCTGGCCACCTACTGTTGGATCTTATCAAGCCACCATTAAGGCTTCGAACTCCGCTTAACGACTAACACGTAAGTGGTAACCAGGACCAACGGCTTAACGTGCGTTCCGGAGCAGCTCGAATATGAAATACCACAAACGATCACCCATCTCAGGTCGACCGAGTGGAGCGTTGCTTAACCTTGGAGATTGGTAAGAACACCGCGGTCTCACATCGCAACGAGCGCCTCAGAAGGCTCTGCGTGTGTATAATAAGGCTAAAAACGAAAATTACTTTCCAAATTGTACGTAAATAATTACAATGAGATGTTCAGTTTTGTCCATGACATCAACTGGCAGTAACGTACACCTCATATGTTAATATCGACAACGCAGTTAAGCTCTGTAATTAATCGAAATTCCAATGTAATTTGTCTTCGTCAAGGAGCAAATAGCTAATTCCCACACGTTAGGGACACAATGGCCCGCCCGGCGTCTCTTATTGATTAGCGCCTATTGTTCGCTATCGACTGCCTTAAATGATACACTTGGCACGATTTACGCGACAGGCACTACCGTTTATAGATTAATGAGCTAATAATTGTAGTTTCGAGGGTTTAATAGCGGGATATTAATGTTTAAACACACTACATTAATAACAATGTTTAGGTACGTAAAATCCGATTACACACTGTTAATGTGTTTGAATACTTTGCACTGACCCGGAAATAGCTATGATTTTTTTTTGCTTAGACCTATTAATTTATTTTGATTTTTGGAAATTGAATTTATTTTATATAAAACAATCGTTTAATCGTTTGCCCATCTGTGTGACAATATACGTTAAACAAATCGTTTAAGAGATCATTCATATCCGTCATAATTTTAAGCTTAGATTAAGACTTGTCTAGACGGAGTATTGCAACAAAACTTGCGCCTAAACGCGGCCTCAGTTACGATCTATGAGTGCGTGATGCCAGTGTTCGATTTGTTAAAAACTTGTCAATGTGTGCGTGCGCGTGCTTACTACAATTGAACTACCCTGTGGGTAAATAAATTTTCAAAAAAAAAAACAAAATTGTTATTGGTATATATAAATGGTGCTTCAGGTAAGTAGCAGCAGTACAAGTAATTCATCTAAGCTTTTAAGTAAATTAAATAAGGCATAACCACCAAACACCTTATTCAACGATTACTAAAATATATGTAGGTGAATAACTGTCGATCATTCCATAAATAATTATTTCTTCTATATCATCACGCCAAATCCCTCACAGAGAGTACAGAGTTCCAACAGGTTCTTTCCTTACATACCTCTCTGGCTTTCTCCACTCTCATAGTTCGTCTCATACACGGTCGCCGGTTATGATGACTCTTGGCTTGTCATTCACTTGTCCCGTGAAGCTGTAAAGGCCCCGCGGCCAACAGCGTAGATGATTCACACACACACACACACTTGTCCTTCAAATAAAACTCGGTCTATTTGGTCATGGTAACATAGTCTAGGTCTCGGTCTAATTATTTCTTCGTTCTTTAAAAAAGAAATTTGAACTGAACATGAAATATTTTATGAAATTACAGAATTATTTTTTTTTGTTTAATATAAAACTAGAAAATTTAGGAAGCATTTGTATGTTTGGTGTGTTATTGAACGATTTTATACGCGGTACGATGTAAAGGCGACAAAGTCACGTGACCCGGTGATCCCCAGAGACAAATTTTCGCCATCATACCGCAAAAATTCACGCCTGTCTGCTCTCGCTTTTGAATATTTAAATCTATGAATGAATCAGTTTTCTTTGCATATTCCGAACACAAAATTTTCTTAAACATTTACTTAATAAAGAAATACTAAATCTAATTTTAATATATCGTAAATCTTCATTCTCTATCAAATTACTTTTATTGAAGCTTCAACGTATAAAAGGAATTCAGACAATTATCCGATTAAAGTATTCAAAACATACAATAGAGTCCCGCAAACAAGAAGCGGAACTAAAAGAAAGCTATTTCAGTACCATGCACCACCTAAACCTAGACAAAAAGACACTTACTCACGTACCTACCCTCGTTATAGTTCGTACCTAGTCACCGACTTCATCCGCTAGGGGTGACTCATCCTTTACCAAACCAAATGAATGTTCATTGGTCAGTACTTAAGTGAACATAGCCAGTTAGTTTCAAAGTAAATTGGGCAATTGCCTTTTATAAGTTTTAACCTGTAAGAAAGGCCTGTCAAAGACGTTTAATACATTTTATTTCCCTTTTTTTAATTCGTTCCTTTCGAAATTATTCCTGTGTCGTGGGTGCGTTGACAAACAGTAAATTCACCCGCACTAATGCCCACACCGAAACAAATATTTATCTTTGCGTGACCAAAGATTTGTCCCATGCCGGTATCGAACCAGCTACTACTCGATCTAGTGACTTGCGCTCTTTATTAATGGACCAACCCGTTGTCGGCTATTTCTATTTACCTACTTTGTTGCCAGCACCACGGAATAATATATCTTACTACAGAGATGGACAAAATGTAATCAGATCAATGATTAACCACCTCCCACTTGGGGAATATAGGCATGACGGTGTATTTATGATTAACGATTACAATTACATTTTGAAATCTTCAATTCAACGATTACGATTACACCTTTAATCTTAAATCATGATAAAATATTAGAAAATGCAATTGTAATCATTAATCTGATTACATTTTACACATTTCTGCCTTACTATAATATATTTCAGTATATGGTGATGCCATAATAGAAGTACACGCATGTTTATAATATTAGTATTAAAACGACGTATACAGTGATTATTTTATTAATATTAAGAATCACAATAAGAAGACTACTATTCATTCCGTGTAAGGAATAAAGAATACCGGAATACCTTGCTATAATTTATATGACTACTGTTCGTCGTGTAGTCATGAAGACTATCAAAAAAAGTTTCAGCCTTGTTTTTAAGTTGACTAAAAAGAATGTACATCATGTATCTTAGATCACAATAAAAAAGAACGCGAGGTTTAAATACAGTCCCAACCGGAACCAACGCACCATAAGTATACAAACATCCAAAGCGAAACAAATGCTTGGTCAAGATTTGTCTCATGCGGGGATCTAAGGCGCGATCCAGGGCCCCAAGTACGTTATTGCAATGTTAATAAAATTGTTGATTATTCACATCATAATTGTTAGTTTTGACAGTTTTCAATCTACTAATTCAATGCTTTCCAATTCTTATGGTACCTATCCATAATTCTTTTGGTTTTCCATAGTCGTAGGTACAAGTTCAAACAATTGCCGCCTTTTGGCACAATTGTAATTAAACGTTTTTTGTAGCATGTCATAATTACAAAACACTTAAAAAATAGCAGACTTGGGGCACAGTTATCGGAACGGTCTAAGTTCTACGTATTTAAGTACGTCTATCTACTTTCGTGACCCATAAAAAGGGTACTTAAGAAGAAGAGGCTTTAAGAATAGCCAAATAAGCCATTATTGTCCCTTTACAATTTTAGTACATATTTGTTCATAGTCAGCATCAGAAAAAATACAAAAACTCGTAATCATTTCCATTTCCTATACAGTATAAATTACGTACGTATGGTGATTTCCCGCGTGGTTCCCGGCTTCCCGCGTGGTTCCCGGCTTAGAATAGGACCCACCCATCTCATCCCATCGGGTGTCGTACAAGGCGACTAAGGGAAAACTAGGGAATGGGCAGCAGCGTTCCCTTAACACTTCTACGACCAAAAACTGCGCTCGCCAACCCGCCTGCCAAGCGTGGCGAGTATGGCAAACCCCCCCCAATTTATTAAAATGGAAGAAAAAGATAAAACCAGGCCCCTAGTCCCCGGCAGTCCTGTTCGTCCTGGCCACGGTAGCAGCTATGGTAACGACAGGACAAGGGGTGCTAAGAATCTCCGGCAGAGATTCGGCTACCACCAACTACGAAAATTGGCCCTGGTGACATACAACGCACGCACGTTAAGGACAGATGAGAAGCTTCTTGAGCTGGAAGAAGAGATAAACAAGTTGCGGTGGAATATTGTTGGTTTATCGGAGGTCCGAAGAAAGGGCGAGGACACGATAACCTTAAAATCCGGCAACTTGTTTTACTACCGGGAGGGCGAACAGCAGTGGGACTGCTGGTGTCGGATTTATCGTCCACAAGTCACTCATAGACAACGTTGTGTCCATCACTAGCGTGTCGAGCAGAGTAGCGTACCTGATACTCAGAATATCCAAAAGATATTCGCTGAAGGTCATACAGGTCTACGCACCGACCTCGGCATACTCAGATGATGACGTCGAAGTAATGTATGAGGACATTAGTAGAGCCATACATACTTCCAAAGCACACTTTACAGTGGTTATGGGTGACTTCAATGCGCGGCTGGGCAAACGGGGTGATGATGAATTGAGAGAGGGGCAATTTGGATATGGGCAGCGCAACCCCAGGGGTCAGAGGCTGGCCGAATTCCTGGAGAAGGAAGGACTCTTTATGATGAACTCTTTCTTCCAGAAGCCGCCTCATAGGAAATGGACCTGGATGAGCCCTGATGGTTCCACCAAAAATGAAATAGACTTCATAATGAGCACCAAGCGACAAATATTTAATGGTGTCTCCGTGATCCACAGGGTAAAAACCGGCAGTGATCACCGAATGGTCAGAGGCACATTAAATATTAATGTCAAAATGGAAAGATCGCGTCTGATGAAGTCTACGCTCCGACCTACTCATGCATATATCCAAAACCCCGAGAACTTTCAACTCGAATTGTCAAACCGCTTCGAATTGCTAGACAGCAGCGCATCAGTGGACGAAATCAACAACAGGCTGGTAGAGACTGTCCATACGGTCGGGTCCAAGTATTTTAAGCCCCACCGTAAAAATAGACCTCAAAAACTATCCAACTACACCCGAAACCTCATGGCTGAGCGACGTTCCATGACGCTCCAAACCTCCGATGATGCTAAGTCCTATAGGCAGCTCAATGGACAGATATTGAAGTCCTTGCGACACGATTTACGGTCCTTCAATACAAGGCGTATTGAGGAGACCATAGCACAGAACAAGGGCTCTAAAGTGTTCGCAAGAGACGCGTCTATTGGGCAAAGCCAGTTGACGAAGCTGAAGACGGAGGACGGAAACGTAACGTCGAATAGGTCGGAGGTGCTCAGGGAGATAGAGAGGTTCTATGGGCAGTTGTATACCTCAGTAGCTGAACCTGTTGTTGACTTGGTAAAGGACCCAAGAGCCAAGCTAACCCGACACTACACTGAAGATATCCCGGACATCAGCCTGTACGAGATTAGGATGGCTCTCAAACAACTCAAAAATAACAAAGCGCCGGTCGAAGACGGAATTACCGTAGAGCTTCTGAAAGCGGGCGGAAAAAGTCCTTCAGAGGCTGTTTAATTCCGTCTTGCTCGAAGAGAAAACGCCGGAAGCATGGAACAGGGGTGTGGTGGTACTGTTTTTCAAGAAAGGTGATAACACTGTACTAAAGAATTATAGGCCCATCACACTGCTGAGCCATGTTTATAAGTTGTTTTCGAGAGTCATCACGAATCGTCTCGAACGCAGGCTTGATGACTTCCAGCCTCCCGAACAAGCCGGTTTCCGGAAAGGCTTTAGTACCATAGACCACATACATACGCTGCGGCAGATTATACAGAAGACCGAGGAGTATAATCGGCCACTATGCTTGGCGTTTGTGGACTATGAGAAAGCCTTCGATTCGATCGAGACTTGGGCGGTTCTTAGATCTCTCCAGCGATGCCGCATTGACTATCGGTACATTGAAGTGTTGAAGTGCTTGTATAATAACGCCACCATGTCAGTCCGAGTACAGGGGCATTGCACGAAGGCGATCCCCATAAAAAGAGGAGTAAGGCAGGGAGACGTCATTTCTCCGAAACTGTTTGCGGCCACCTTAGAGGACGCCTTCAAGCTCTTGGAATGGCAAGGACTTGGCATCAACATCAATGGCGAATACATCACTCACCTTCGATTTGCCGACGACATTGTGGTCGTGGCGGAGTCGCTGGAAGATCTAGGACGAATGCTCGGTGACCTCAACAGAGTATCTCAACAAGTGGGTCTTAAAATGAACATGGACAAAACGAAAATAATGTGTAACGTCCATGTCGTACCCACCGCACTCACCGTTGGGAACTCTACTCTTGAAGTTGTCGACGAATACATTTACCTGGGACAGGTAGTCCGGTTAGGTAGGTCCAACTTTGAGAGAGAGGTCAATCGACGAATCCAACTCGGCTGGGCAGCGTTCGGGAAACTGCGCAACATCTTCTCATCCAAAATACCTCAGTGCCTTAAGACTAAAGTTTTTAGTCAGTGTGTGTTACCAGTGATGATATATGGATCAGAGACGTGGTCTCTTACTATAGGTCTCATAAAAAAGCTCAGAGTTGCTCAGCGAGCTATGGAGAGAGCTATGCTCGGCGTTTCTCTACGCGATCGAATCAGGAATGAGGAGATTCGTAGAAGAACCAAGGTCACCGACATAGCCGTTAAGATTAGCAAGCTAAAGTGGCAATGGGCGGGCCACATAGCGCGTAGATCGGACGGGCGTTGGGGCACAAAGATTCTAGAGTGGAGACCACGTATTGGCAAGCGCAGCGTGGGACGACCGCCTGCCAGATGGACCGACGATCTTGTGAAAATCGCAGGAAGTCGTTGGATGCAGGTGGCATCGGACCGGTTACGCTGGAAAGCGATTGGGGAGGCCTATGTTCAGCAGTGGACAAGTATAGGCTTAGATGATGATGATGATGATGATGATGGTGATAGCATCTCGTAATAAGAATTCTTAACAAAGTACTTTAAAGGTGATAACGAGATGCTTTAAATTCTTTGTGGCCTAGTGCCTCACTTTAAGTTCCTGAAACACTTTGCTTCTATTCATTTCCTTGACTTTATGAGCGGTTCTACTGAAATACATAAATACCTAATTAAAATAAAAGTGTTAGACAGAAAAAGTTGGAATATTCATTCAAAAGTTAGATCATGGCGGGCCGTGAAAAGGGCGGCAACTCAGCTTGCCATTCGGACACTTTACATTTCAACGGTTGCAAAATAGTAGATGTAGACCTTTTTTCGCCAATATATTTCGCGGAATTCCAAGTTTTAGTATTTCTATCTACCACTATCCGAGGACGACGTAATGCGTAAGACAAATTATTAATTTTTACGAAAAGCTTGGTTTAGTCGTCAAGAGCTCAAGCCGTTTGCCCACTTGATCGAGTAGGCGTAGCTTCTGTTCTAGATGTTTCTGTATGTAAATTTCATGTTCGTAAACGCACCTATGACACAGGAGTAGTTCCTAGTGTAGGTGCAAGGCGCCTACCAAACGTACCAAACGTCAGGATTTAGCAGTAGGCGAACTGACTAGGCTTTCGGATGCTATAGATATCGCCATGGAATGTTGTCCTACTTTCTGTAACACCAAGATCAACCGAGCCCTCTCTGATTGTGGCATCAGTTTATACCTCGCATGAACTACTGTAATTTTCGGTATCTGTAACGGGATTTACGGAGGATACATACCGGAAAATGCTGCGCAAGGCGACAACTGTGTTTGATTCTAAGCTCAAGATGTAATAAAAACGTACATATAAAATCGAACTACCTATAAAATTTGACGTAACGCTATTTTTTGTCTATGAAGCCTCCCCGTGTGGTTTACATAAAACAAATATGTTCGTTGTCCGTGACTCCTCTCATGTAAGTTAGTACAGCATGGAGACGCTCGACTGTAGCTGGTTTCACTGGGTCACTTTGATGATGGCGTGGGACTCGAAGCTTATTGTCGTTCAGGACTTGCTTGACATGTTGAAGCTCGGCAGCCAGATGTTTCCTGTCACAGATCCATTGTGCTCTCTAAAACAAATATTTACCCACGGTTGTTAAATGTGTTGGATGGTGGTGAGATTCACCGTTTAAGTACCTATCAGTGTTGGTCTTTTTTCTATATACCGTATGGCTTAAGGTTTTGTTGGGGTTACGGTTTACTAAGACATCTAGGAAAGCTAGGGAATAGTTTGCCTCCAACTCCATTGCAAACTGAATTTTAGGGTTAATGGAGTTGGCTTTACAGGTCATATACGAAGGGCTATCTCCTCAGTCTTCCATGAAACACGGCAACCATGGGAGATACAGGGGAACGCGATCAAATCCGGAAAATAGTTTTATTTCATGTGTAATATTCGCCTGAATATTAGAAGTCAGAACATCTCATGAGTTTCATAAAGATTATATTGACGTCAGTCATACAACGTTCTTTGATGAAGCCATATTGTACATATTTTCACACACTTTCGTTCTTGGAATACTTTATCAACAATAGAGGTGTCCAAGAGAGAGAGAGAGAGAGGTATGTAAGGAAAGAACCTATTGGGACTCTGTACTCTCCGCCTACCCCGCGAGGGAGCTATAGATAGAGGTGTCCATTTTAATATTACCACATTAACGCTGAGTAAACCCCTTGCATTTCCCGGGACAGTTAATACCCCGTGGTACACCTCGCTTCATTACACAATGTATTCTTGGTGACTAATGTTGATTCTTCCTAGTATAAATTTATTGAAGGGTTACATAAGAATTGGTTCCAGTACAGCCATTCCAATAAAATATATTACTAACGGAAGAAGTGCATTTTTTTTCTAAATTGATTTTATTTGACCGAATGATAGAATATCCTACTTATATTATGAACGCAAATGTGTGTGTGAGGATGGATGTTTTTACTCTTTTGCGCAACAACTACTAAACGGATTCTGATACAACTTGACAATAATAAAGTTTATACTTACAAGTTATAATTTGTAAAAATATTACAAAATAAATACGAGCGCGGCCGCGAGTAACAGCTAGTTGAAAATAAAATTTCAACCAAAACTACACCTAAGATTACAAGACGAGCTGCACAAATGGCGTGAACGCGGAAGTAGACACGAACTAATTATTACAATTTTATTGCGAACCAAGTTGCAAATACTTGCACCCAATGCGCTTAGGTGATTAAGTATAACTACGGGGATCAGTTAATACAGTCGAGGAAAGGGAATTAATTCGAGAAGTATTCGTAGATACAAATAGCATCGATCGATGTATACGAGGTTTCTTTAGCCCCTTTACAGTGTAGGTATCTCGTTTCAATGCGAGTTAGTCATTCAGTCAGTCTCTGCACAACGGTGATGGTATCGGTGGAAAACAGGACGTGTTGTGTGCGGCACTAGAGGGGCTTGCGGTTAAGGGAAACATTGTAAAGCTACGGTTCCATGATGGTAATGAAGCCGCTGCTATAATAAAGTCACGTTTTTGGTACAGAAATGGCGTGGGTTTTGTGTATTCGTCGAATCATCAAATGAGCGTTGTTTTTTACCCTTTAAAGGTAAAGTGCTGTTTGTAAACAGTTCTAACGGTCTTTTGGAAAACTTAGAGACTTCTTAAAAAAGTTTGCATCATATTTTTTGCCTGCAGCTCCCCCCACGTGATGTTGAAGATTATTGTTGTTATTATTAATGTTGTTCCAGATTATCATTTTCTTTCGCCAATTTTTGTATATAACTGTTCAACCGTTTAGATGTAATTGAGTAAGTTTCATATCAGTAACATGTATTTTGTTTACACGATGTTTTTAAACATCTGCAATACAAGGTGTAACATAATAAACGCAAGACCTCAGACACCCCAATTAGAGAATTCCTTCATAAATACAATACGAAAACAAAATTTTCAAATTTAAAGGTTTTTACCTTTTTTTAAAGCACTTTTATACCCCAATTAACAACGAAACTTGTATGTGGATGTGTGCGTTGTGAGAAATACGTTTTAGTAACGCATTTAAAATCTCCTTATTGTTATGAATCAAGTATAAATTAAGTTTTTTATTACGCACTGAAGGAGTAAAAGCATTTTTTGCAAATTTAAAAAAAATGTAAGATACATTAAAAATGTTGGATTCAATTCAGTTACCGATGTAGAACAAACTAGTTTCTGCGGGTCTTGCGTTTATTATGTTACAGCTTGTATAATACGGTGACAAAACTTACCAGATCTTAAATAGGAACGAAACAATAGAAATGGGATGAAATGGGAAATCAGATAGATAGTTTTATTCACCAGCCCATTATTGCTTAGCAGGTAGCAGGCATTTCCATGCCTCTTTTAACATTAACCATCTTATAAAAACTTTTCCTTGAGTAGCTTAAGCTAACAAATCTATCCGAATATATATTACCCATTGTTTATTCACTAATAGGTTAAAATCAGGCGATTTTACCAATCCAACACGGTTATTTTAACCTTACCTACACATTTACTTTACTGAAATTTTGATTTATAGCTGTAACATCTAACAGGACAAAAAGATACAAAACAACAAACAGATGAACGAAACAACGGAGTTTAATAACAAAAAGTGCATGGACCTAGTTGCCCTTTCAATTGACATTTCTCAATAAGAGCCATTTCATTAACTTTTGCTCTCCGACTTTTGTTTCTCTTGTTGCCCTTTTTTTAGACATAATTCACGCACAAACGTTCAAAAATATTAAACCATTTCAATATTTGTAGGACCAATAAAACTATGAAAAATAAATTCATTTAGACTAAATGTTTTCAAAATATTGGACTGGCCACACGCTACAGCTACATAAGTTACTGTACCGTGTGGCGATAATACCATATTCAACGGTTTTTACGCGACATTTTCCATAACGAAAAGTGAGATCAACAATTGAAATACAAATACGAAGATTTGATTGGGGTTCCTAGATGCCTACTGCGGAAACACGAACCGTCCGTATCGAGTTTCACTCTACGTTGACTTTTTTAACAATCGATATTCCTCCACCAAATGCAATCACTACTGACGAAAATTTGAAACTTCCTATTTGCTTAGTAAAATCTCGGTTGCTACTACTAACTATGGTTGTACAACATATTGTCAAATTTTACTTCCTTAAAATTGACAAGAATAAAGACAAACCCATGAGCTTTTACCTTGAATCTACTAAATCTAGTTTAGGTACATTCCGATTCGGTAATGAGTTTGAGAACAGGGTAGTTTGAAAATTCATAGTGACTAGACTTTTGTTTCATTTGTTTTATATTAGCTACATAATAAAAAAAAACACTGTCACACCGGTATTCCACAAGTGGAGATGGCAGAAGGGTAAACTCACTTTTCACTGACGATGTTGAGTCCCATGTAATAAGTGGAGAGCGTATTGCCATATACTGGACGCAAATCCACACTCCGGGCTGATACTGGGAATTATTCAATGGAAAAACTACATTTCTCCGACCAAGAATTTGAACCTCGTGATCGCAAAGGGCATTATTCGCTACTAGATCGACAAGGCAAAACAAGCATGATCTAGCTGATTTTTTATATTTTATTGTATTTTCTTTAAATCTGAAAAAATGCCGTGTTATTAATGGATGATTATTATATTCCTATATAACACTGTAGACGGTCTAAAGTTACCACACTTTAATTTGCCCAATCTCTTTCCCAGACTTCTTTTGACACTGGTTTATGCGTAAGTAACTAAGCAAAATTGGGTGATCATAGCAACGAAAGATAAAAATAGCATAAGTTAACTTCTTTCATCGCCCTCGAATAAAGTGTTGGTTAGTTAATTCTCGATTAGCGTTACTCGAATCGGGCTCCTAAGAGATGGTGAAATTGGAACATAGATTTACTTGCAACTTTTAAGTATCGATTAGTCTACATCAGACTACTCGAGGCTGGTGAAAAAGGCGCTATAAATATATAATAACATCAGCCTATACGGGCAGTATTAGTACTGCTGGGCTAAGGCCTTCTATCACAAATCGAGGTCACAGAGATTAGGTCATACTCCACCACGCGGACCCAGTGCGGATTGGCAGGTTTCTGGCCACCTACTGTTGGAACTTATCTAGCCACCTGCAATGCTTTCAACTCGGCATAAGGACTACCACATAAGGTGGTAACTGGACGCTCGACTATGAAAACGCCACAAACGGTCATCCATCTCAGGCCGACCGTATCGAACGATGCTTAACCTTGGTAAATGGTAAGAAAATTGCGGTCGCACAGCGCTACGAGTGCCTAAAAAGGCCCTGCGTGTGTATAATTAGGCTAAAAATTCAAATTCCTTTCCAAATAGCACGAAGGTAATTACAATGAGATGTTCAGTTTTGTCCATGTCATCAATTGGCAGTAACGTACACCTCATATGTTAATATCGACAACGCAGTTAAGCTCTGTAATTAATCGAAATTCCGATACAATTTGTCTTTGTCAAGGAGCAAATAGCTAATTCCCACACATTAGGGACACAATGGCCCGCCCGGCGTCTCTTATTGATTACCACCTATTGTTCGCTTTTGACCGCCTTAAATGATACACTTGGCACGATTTACGCGACAGGCACTACCGTTTATAGATTAATGAGCTAATGATTGTAGTTTCGAGAGTTTATAGCGGGAAATTAATGTTTAAGCACACTACATTATTAACAATGTTTAGGTACCTAAATTCCGATTACATACTGTTCATGTGTATGAATACTTTGCACTGACCCGGAAATAGATATGAATATTTTTTTGCTTAGACTTCATTGATTTATTTTGATTTTTGTGAGTTGAATTTATTTTATATCAAAGAATCCTTTAATCGTTTGCCCACCTGTGTGACAATATACGTTAAACAAATCGTTTAATAGATTATTGATATCCGTCATAATTTTAAGCTTAGATTTAGACTTGTCTAGACGGAGTATTGCTAATAAAAATGGCGCCTCAACGCGGCCTCAGTTACGATCTGTGTTTGTGATGCCAGTGTTCGATTTGTTTAAAACTTGTCAATATGTGCGTGCGCGTGCTTACTACAACTGATCTACCCTGTGGATAACTAATTTTCGAAAAATAAAAAAATAATAAAGAATATTGGTATTGTTAGAGCGTGAAATAAAAATGCGTTGGCGGGTATAAATTCTCCTTATATTTTAATTTCACAACCGTCTCCGACGAAGTCTCGAGCAAAAGTGTTCATCATTTTAGATTTTATCCATCGACCTAAGTCTTTTGTTTTGCATCGCCATCTTGTTGAAATCGATTATCCAAAACGATTACTAGTCTATAATATTAATAGCAACACTGTCGCCATCTAGCGACCAGTGTTGACATCGAAATGTCAAGATGGCGGTGCAGTTGTCAAAATCAATATGTCAACCCTTACATGAAACTACCCACACATTTTATTAATACAAATTATCAACTTTATACGAAACTACCCACAATATCCTAACATTCGGCCTTTCCTGACCAACCATTACGGCCTCGTAATGACTATTAATTAATTAAACAAGCCACAACATACGCAAAAAAAATAAACTATTAATTGATCTATAAACATAACTGGTACCATACCATTACAATACGATTTATTACAGTCTACAATTTAATATAATTTAACAATAACAACATAACATAGCAGTTATTAATAATTTTGTTAATTTTAATTTCATTATGATTTTGATGCAATATTATAATCATTATCGTGTTCACAATAAACGTTCTTAATAAAATCGCTAATAGTTGTCACTTAGTCCCCGGACACCTGGGTGGACTAAGTGTTGCCGCGGGACACCTACACGGCTCACGTTGTACTGTGGGACAAACCTGCACAGTATTGCCTATAACACTCGTCCCCCGGACAAACCTGGAGGGCCCGAGTGCCGCCGCGGGACACACCTGCACGGCTCATGGTGCACTGTGGGACAAACCTGCACAGTATTGCGTATAACACTCGTCCCCCGGACAAACCTGGGTGGCCCGAGTGCCGCCGTGGGACACACCTGCACGGCTGCAATCCGCGGGACAAACCTACGCGGGCACCGATTATTTGGAACGATTTTTTTTTTTTATTCATATTTCATTTTTTTTTTTACGTAATAAATTATTCTCTTAATCAAGTATATTTTTAATTGTCAACACAATAATGTCACATTTTCATGATTATTTCAATAATAAGAAATATATTTTTATTAATAATATTCCATTTAGTAACAAAACATATAACCATGTTTAATTAAAAATGAATGAGTATAAAAGCAATCATTCCGATTCTTCAGAAATATCATTAAAATTCTGTATTAGAAACTTTTTCATCTTATCAGCTGCTACTACATTATTATATTTCCGACCTCGTTTGTTTAGAGAAGTAACACGGTATCGATCATTATCAAATATTTTTATAACCTTGTAAGGGCCAGCATACTTGTCAACCAGTTTTCCACTAGTAATACCCTTTTTCATTATACGTCTTTGTACCTGAACTAAATCTCCTATTTCATATTTAATACTAGGTATCCTGTTTTTATCATATCTCTCTTTGGATTTATTAGCTGAAATAATGGTATTATTTTCTGCTTCGGATCTCAATTGTGACAAATCAATTAGAGGTGACTCTCTAACTGGATTAATTATTCAAACCGAGGGGCTTAGCCGTATAATAGCTCAAAAGGACTATTTAGTGGTACTATTAACTGTTGTATTAATACCACGCTCCACCAATGGAACGTATTTTTCCCAATTACTATCATTGTCGTCAGTGTAAGCAATAAAAGACTGTAAAATGGTACGATTGTACCGCTCCACCTGGCCATTAGCACGTGGACATGCTACCTATACCCGCATTATCTTCAAAACAATTTTTATAACCCTGCAAAAGCAACTTAAGTTTCTCGAAATCAGAACCACATACATCTGTGTTAATATTATCTGCAGATAAATTACTATAGTAACCCCGAGCTACACAACATGTAGAATAAAGTGTTAAGTCTTGTGGCTGATGATTAATAATATTAATATATGCAACGCTATCTAAAATTTCAATAGTTTGTTGAGGTATGTCTATTTCTTTACCAGGATTTCTATGTTCTGATCGTTTCACGCATATGAGGCAACTACGAATATCATTATTACTCAAAACCATTATTCTATTTAACCCATGAACCAAATTTGTATCATATGGTACTGACAACTCGATTTTTGTCAACTCCAATTCAAGAGTTTTAGCAAAAGGCAATTCTGATAATGGTAAACTACTATTGTCTTTAGAGAAAGTTAAATGATTGCTTGTTTTGGTTAAATTTATACCTGGTAACTCAGTAAACGCACGACCTATTATCATATCAGTATCTTGCAAATCGTCACGAACGACTAAAACAGGCGCGTCAGCAGTTACACCATCAATAGTTAAGGAAACAGTTGCCACACCCTCAGGACTAATAATTTGGCCACCATAGCCCTTAATACTAGTACGACAATTCTTATCATAGTTTAAGTTAATTTTATTTGTAGCTGACCTAGTAATCAATCAATAGTATTGCAAGCACTCCCTAAATCAATATATGCTGACAACTCATGATTATTTGTTAAAATACGTTTGTAGTATTTATAATTTCCTTCATCTACTGGAACTATATGAAACATCCTAGTCGGCTTGATATGAGTAACGTCGGGATCCGTAGACTTTGTATTTTTAGTATTCAAAGTCTTTTTTAAAAAGAAGCAACTATCAAGCTCGTGACCTACCTTACCACAATGTGTGCAAACTTTAGCATTCCTACAATTTTCTGCAGTATGACCCATTCTGTTGCATACCTTGCAGGGAGGTTTATCAACTTTGCATTATATTAAAGAGTGTCCACGTCGGCCACATTTGAAACATTTAATCCTATCCTCACTACTTGGATACTGAACATTTCGCTGCGGATAGCGGCGTCCGTTAAATAATTTAGCAATACACGAGTGTCCCTACAACCTGCACCCCTAGCCCCTGCTTTCAGCAATGGGTCACCTAAAGTATATATTATGACGTCACAAATAATATGGTCTGACAAGTCACATGATTTTCCTTAAGATAATTTCCGATAATAAAAATCGATAACCTGTTCATCTCGACGTTTGGTGATATTAACGAAGTCATGTAACTTAGCTGCTAGTCCACGGCTCGTTGGGAAGTAGTCAACCAGGTGTTTTTTCCACTCCTCCCAGGTAACGTCGATATCCTGAAGATGCCCAAACCACAGCAACGCGTTTGCTTGCAGGCTGGATGTCATGTTGTAGATAAGAGACCTCTCGTCCCACCCGTAAATTTTGGAGAGTGCCTCCAGTCGGTGAATCCATGAAAGAACAGACATACTATTAGTATTACCATCAAATTTGGGTAAGTTTTCTGGTTTCCCTAGAAAACGGACACTTGCACTTGTGCCACCAACAGGTGAAAGATGGTTTGGCGCTATCAGAGATGTCGTTATCGAATTTGAAACTAAATCACTTATTTTAACACTTTCATTCGCAATTCGACATTGATTTAAATCTATACTATCACTGATTATTAAGTTTGAAGGTAGCAAATTCGATAACGTACCTTGAATGTTCGCTTCCGGCGTTGACACATGTTGAGGACGGTGTTCGGAAACTTCTATGTCGGGAGCACGTGGTTCGGAAACACATGGTTCCATTCTTGCGTCCTCGGGTAGTATAGTAGGCACTGTCTCTTGGTTAGCCGCAAAGTTGTTTGTTGAAATGGCCTGATTCTGGTTTTCAGACAATTGTTTCTCCAACAGTTGTTGCACTCATTTTTCCAGCCGATCGAGACGGTCGTTAGAATTCGAATGACGGCGAGCACGTTTTCTTGAATTTGACAGCCGCCGTGAGGTGGATCACGTGCGGCGGTAAGTTTCTTCATCACTTTGGTTGTCCGAATGGCGTTTATGTCTTCCCATGATAAGGCGTGAAGTTCAAGCAGTGAAAAAAATAACGGAGAAAATTCCACTTCTTTATCCCACGCACTGATTTGTTAGAGCGTGAAATAAAAATGCGTTGGCGGGTATAAATTCTCCTTATATTTTAATTTCACAACCGTCTCCGACGAAGTCTCGAGCAAAAGTGTTCATCATTTTAGATTTTATCCATCGACCTAAGTCTCTTGTTTTGCATCGCCATCTTGTTGAAATCGATTATCCAAAACGATTACTAGTCTATAATATTAATAGCAACACTGTCGCCATCTAGCGACCAGTGTTGACATCGAAATGTCAAGATGGCGGTGCAGTTGTCAAAATCAATATGTCAACCCTTACATGAAACTACCCACACATTTTATTAATACAAATTATCAACTTTATACGAAACTACCCACAATATCCTAACAGTATATATAATATAATATAAATAATTGGTGCTTCATGTAAGTAGAAGAACAAGTAATTCATCTAAGCTTTTAAGTAAATTAAATGAGGCATACCCACCAAACATCTTATTCAACTATTACTAAAATATATTTAGGTAAATAACTATCGATCATTCGATAAATAATTATTTCTTCTATATCATCACGCCAAACCCCTAACGGGGTGAGCAGAGAGTACAGGGTTCCAACAGGTTCTTTCCTTACATACCTCTCTGGCATTCTCCACTCTCATAGTTTGTCTCATACACGCTCGCCGGTTACGGCGACTCTTGACTTTTCCTTCAGATAAAACTCGGTCTATTTGATCATTGTAACATAGTCTAGGTCTGGGTCTAATTATTTCTTCGTACTTTAAAAAATAAATTTGAACTGAACATGAAATATTTTACAAAGTTAAAGAATTTTTTTTTTGTTTAATGTATAACTAGAAAATTTAGGAAGCATTTGTATGTTTGCTGTGTTATGGAACGATTTTATACGCGGTACGATGTAAAGGCGGCAAAGTCACGTGACTCGGTGATCCCTGAGACAAATTATCGCCATCATACCGCAAAATTCACGCCTGTCTGCTCTCGCTCCTGAATATTTTGCTCTATGAATGAATCAGTTTTCTTTGCATATTCCTAACACGAAATTTTCTTAAACTTTTTTACTTAATAAAGAAATACCAAATCTAATTTTAATATATCGTAAATCTTCATTCTCTATCAAATAACCTTTATTGAAGCTTCAACGTAAAAAAGGAATTCAGTTAATTACCCGATTAAAGTATTCAAAACATACAATAGAGTCCCGCAAACAAGAAGTGAAACTAAAAGAAAGCTATTTCAGTACCATGCACCACCTAAACCTAGACAAAAAGACACTTAGTACGTACCTACCCTTGTTAAAGTTCGTACCTAGTCATCGACTTCATCCGCTAGGGGTGACTCATCCTTTACCAAACCAAATGAATGTTCATCGGTCAATACTTAAGTGAACATAGCCGGTTAGTTTCACAGTAAATTAGGCAATTGCCTTTTACAAGTTTTAACCTGTCAAAGACGTTTAATATATTTTTTCTCCACTTTTTAGGGTTTCGTTCGAAACCTTTATAGGATCACTTCGTTGTCCGTCTGTCCGACGGTTATCACCTTTTTTCCTCAGGAACACCTAGAGTTATTAAGTTGAAATTAATACCAAATACAAAGGTTTACGGTCCCCTACTAGTGTATGAAAATGAAGGTTATAAGTAAGCCCAAACAAAGATATGGCCATTTAGAGTCACTCATTAGAAATTTAAAGCACTTCCCGTTGACCTAGAATCGTGGAATTTGGATCTCGTACAAATTGTAGAGCGAGCAAAATGTAGTTTTTCTATAGAACATTTCCCAGTATCAGTCCGGAGTCCGTAGCTGTGCCCGGTATAATAGCAATAGCACCTCGCACCTTACATTCTCATCAATAAGTTGGTGTGCGAACATAGTACATCGTGTCATCGCTACGCGCATTATTCGCGAATAGACTAACAAGGTATAGGTAACTTTTTAGAAGCTTTTATGTTCGTATGTCTAACTGTCTTTCTATTTCAAATCTTGTAATCCATTTTCAAGCAATTCGGGTATTTTATTTATTAGTTTTATTTTATTTTATTAAGATATCTGACTGAGCTGAAATTTAGTATACTTATGTTCTTTCTTTCTATTTTGACAAAACGAAGCCCCACACTAGGATTTATTCCTGTGTTGTGGGTGCGTTTACAAACATGAAAATTCACACACAAATACCCAGACCGGAACAAATAATTGTGAATCACACAAAGATTTGTCCCGTGCGGGAATCGAACCCGCGACTATTAAACACAGTGGGCGGAGCGGCTTAAGCTCTTAACCACTGCGCTTAATCGTCCGTCAAGTTCGGTGACACTGTTATATAGTACATACCATGGACCCAGCCCGAGAACAGTCTTTTGATGGGGTCGAAAGGTGACCATGGTAACATGTCAACTACAAAACATAACCACCTCGTATTTAGGCTTGTTAGATTGGAATTAACAAGTACTATACAACCAGATGATGTTTAGTTTCTGAAGATGAAGTAGCAAGGTGACCAACGGAACTACCCAAATACTAAACACACCCTTGCCGGGTTTGAGCTCGTTGGATTTGCCTTGACGAGTTCTTTAGACTCTGATTATATTCAGGATCTGATGATGGAACCGGAGGGTAACCAAAGGAACTACCCAACTACTCAACATAACCCCGCCGTGTTTGGGCTCATTGGATTTGTCTCGACGAGTTCCCTAGATCCCACGAAACTACAATTTGGCGCTGAAACTGGCCGATACTGAACCCGGTACGAAACCTTAAGAGCGCGAGTCCTACTTGCACTTGTCCCGTTATTTTTAATGAAATTCGTAGCCTCTGTAGGAATTATTCCCGTGTCACGATACACGGTGCGTTTACAAACAGTAAATTCAGACGCATAAATACCCACACCGAAACAAATATTTATCTTTGCGTGACCAAAGATTTGTCCCATGCCGGTATCGAACCAGCGACTACTCGATCTACTGACCTGCGCTCTTTATCAATGGACGAAGCTGTTGTCGTCTATTTCTATTTACCTACTTTGTTGCCAGCACCACGGAATAATATTTGTTCTGGAGCTAACAAAGTACAGTAACCTGACTTACAATAATATTTTCAGTATATGTTGATGCCACTATAGAAGTACACGCATGTTTATAATATAAGTATTAAAACTACGTATATGGTGATTATTTTATTTTTATTAAGAATCACAGAATAAAGAAGACTCCTATTAATTTCGTGTTAGAAATATAGAATACCGATATACCTTATTATAATCTATATGAAGAGCAGTAGTGTAGTAATGAAGTTATTAAAAAAGTTTCAGCCTTGTTTTTAAGTTGACTAAAAAGAATGTACATCACATCAAAAAATCTTAGTATCTTAGATCACAATAAAAAAGAATACGAGATTCAAATACAGTCTCACAAGGATATTTTGGCCCGCGGTCAAAATCGAAACTAACGCTGTCATCAAGTGAAATGTCACTTTCATGACAGTTGTAGAACTCTGCGTCTGCTGCTAACAACTGTTTGCTACGTCATCTATCCAAGTTCTTTTTTTTAATTAATGACCGTGCGGACCCACCTGTTGAAATATCTTTTTGGAAGCACCCTCCTTAGTAAACATCATTTCAGGCTCATTTCACACCAACGCCCCCCCTGTTAATGGCATCCACGGGCCAAAAGATCCTTGTCAAGCTGTACGCTTCGGTATACATATTTTTCTTCCGTTTTATGTATTTAAAACGAAACCACACACTAGGAATTATTCCTGTGTCGTGGGTGTACACATGATATACACATAGGTACACAAACATCCAAAGCAAATAAATTTTTGGTCAAATTTTTTCACATGTGGGGATCTAAGGCGCGATCCAGGGCCCCAAGTCCGTTATTGCAATTTTAATAAAATTCTTGATTATTCACATCATAATTGTTAGTTTCAACAGTTTTCAATCTACTAACCCAAAACTTTCCAATTCTTATGGTATCTATCAATAATTTTTATGGTTTTCCATAGCCATAGGTACCAGTTCAAACAATTGCCGAATTTTGACACAATTTTAATTGAACCATTTTTGTAGCATGTCATAATTATAAAACACTTTAAAAATAGCAGATTTGGAGCACAATTATCGAAACGACCTACGTTCTAAGTTTTTCCTATGTAAGTACATTTATCTACTTGCCTTCCTTCATAGTCTTTTGTGACCCATAAAAAGGATACTCAAGAAAAAGAGCCTTTAACAATAATAGCCTAATAAGCCATTATTAGACGTTTACAATTTTAGTGACATCCTACATATATGTTTATAATCAGTATCAGAAAAAATACAAAGACTTGTAATCATTTCTGTATTCTATACCGTAAAAATTACGTACGTATGGTGAAAGCATCTCGTAATAAGAATTCTTAACAGTACTTCAAAGGTGATAATGAGAAGCTATAAGTTCTTTGTAGCCTAGTTTTTCACTTTAAGTTCCTGAGACACTTCGCTTTTATTTATTTCCTTGACTATGAGCGGTTCTACTGAAATACATAAATACCTAATTAAAATAAGAGTGAAGGCAAGAAAAAGTTGGAATATTCATTTAAAGGTTAGATTATGGTGGGCCGTGAAAAGTGCGCCAACTCGGCTTGCCATTCGGACATTTTCATTTCAACGGATATAAAACGGAGCAATTTATCTTTAATGATCGACCATGTAGACCTTTTTTCGCCAATATATTTCGCGGAATCCCAAATTTTTATGGAAAGTGAAATACAGAGGTTTGAACGGAGTTTCCATTGCTTTTTATGTTATAATACGAGGCATGCCTTTTAGGTTTTGTCGTTTGAAGAAAAAAACACAACTAGAACCTTATAGTACTTTTTATTGTCTTTCAAAGTATTCACCGCGTAGCTTAATACACTTTTCCATTCGCTCAAACGCGTGTGTTCAAAGTGTTCAAAATGGCTGACTTGAAAGCGTCGACTGCTTCTTCACCGGACTGGAACCTTTGACCACGAAGACTTTTCTTAATTTTAGGAAATGTAAAGACATCGTTAGGGCTTAGGTCAGGACTGTATGGAGGATGGTCAAGAATTTCTACTTTTTCCTGCTTCAAATACTCAATCGTTTGACGAGCGCTGTGTGAGCTTGCGTTGTCGTGGTGCAGGGTGATGCGTCGCTTTGAGTTAGATTTTCGAAGTTCGGCGATGACTTGTGGTAAACAAACTGTGGTATACCAACGGTGGTATACCACTCTGCGTTAACCGTTCTACGATCTTCAAGTGCAATAGTCGCAACATGGCCGGTTTTTCCAACGAACGTGGCCACCATCTTCTTTCAAGTGCTTCGAGAACGAACAACTTTAGTCGGCTTTGGCTCGTCTTGAAAGACCCAGATTGTAGATTGTTGTTTGGAATCAGGATCGTAGGCATAGATCCAAGATTCGTCACCACTGATGATGTCGTAGACGTGAATTGACTCTCCTCGGTTGAACCTTTGCAGAGTTTTCTTACACCATCTGACGCGGGCCGCCTTGTGATCGTCGGAAAGCAGATGCGGTATCCAACGGCAAACTAGCTTTCTCACACCAAGCGCTTCATGCAAGATCTTCTTAATGATTGTCCCTGAGATGCCTAATAAAGCCTCTATCTCTCGATACGTCACATGATGATCTTCGAGAATTAGTTGTCTCACAGCAATGATGTTATCTTCAGTGAAGGCGGATTTTGGGCGTCCTTCGCGAGATTTGTCACTAACACTAGTATGTCTACGCTGGAATTCTAAATATCAGGCGTCATCACTGAACACAGATGTAAGCTCTTCAAAACTCTGAAGCCGTGTCAGGCCTCTTCTAAAGTTGTAGAAAATTATTGCACGAACATTTTCCTTAGAAAGATTAATTTTCGTACGTAACCTGACAGATTCCAATCGACGCTGTGACTAAACAATAGCATTAATCCTAATACTTTCAACTATTTTGAGATTCAAAATTTAAACACATTCGAATATAGAACAGTTCCAAATTCAAAATTGCCGGGAAATATGGAAACGACAGAACTTAAAAGGCATGCCTCGTATTCATATTGCTCAGACGAGCAATTCCGACTTGATAATCCAGGGTTTGGTTTTGGTAAATCCCTCCAGGATTAACAACCGAGCTTGCATGCCGTTACATATGATCTAATTATATTTCTTTTAATGTTCATGCGTTATTTTTTATGGAAATGTTTCATACACTTTTAGAATATTCGACCATTGGATGGGCTTTTAAAAGTTTTCTTACGTGTTCTGAGACTTATTTAACTATTAAATATAAATTATGAAGTTTACTCCGTTACTGTATTTCGTTTAAAAGTGTAATTTATTTATTATTATGCCCATAAATATTGTTTAAGATATTTTTATTGAAAAAACTAAGCGTTCGCTTTATGTGTACACCTAACTGCTATTATTCGTTAAGAACTATTTTAACTTCTTAACATTAATGTTAATGACCCTGTTATTACAACCAATTCACATAGTAAACTTCATATGTTATTTAAAACATGGAAAAATTGTGTATATATGTAAATATAATATAAGGATAGGATATAATATAAGGATAGTACATATTATGATATGTATCTTATATGTTTTAATATGGCAGATAATATGTAGATTTACCAAATCCTACCTCTCAGTCGAAGCAATGCATTATGATGGAACATAAATAACCTGTTTTTTGTATCTCATAGAAAATCAAATAACAAGTGTTTTGTTTTGATTCGGCATGTAATATCTAAATAATCAATGACGACGGTTAGGTCCAGTGGTTAGGAGCTTAAGCCGGTCCGTCCACTGGATCAAAACGTCGCGAGTTCGATCCTCGCACGGGATAAATCTTTGTGTGACCCACAAATATTTATTGTGTGTGTGTGTGTGTGAATGACCTACGCTGTTGGCCTCGAGGCCTCTACAGCTTCACCGGATATTAAAGGCGAGCGTGCAACCACTACGCTCCAGCCAGCCAGAAGGGCAAGAGGCGGCATACTCGAGGCGCCCTCGGTTGGGACAGTCGCTGTAGGGGGACGGGTGCACTACTAAGCGCACCGGTCAACCGCCGGCTATGGGAGGGGATCTACTACTACGTCTATGTCTACTTCGTCGTCGCTCGTATTCTGAGCGGAAAGAAGGGATGACAAAGCATCGGGGCGGTCGGTGAGAACATGTCGCGGCCGGCGGTAGCGGCAGGGGTCGTGAGGGAGATCGTAGTCGGCGGTGGCTACGATTAACGGATTCGCATGGGAAGATGCGTTCGCGAAGTGACGTGTTGACGCCTTTTTAATAAAGGCGCGAATAGGTTCGAGACCTAGATCGGAGTGGAGGTCGACGTTCCGTACGAACCAGGGGGCTCCTACGGCTTTACGGAGGAAGCGGTTTTGAACCGCTTGAAGTCTGTCGATGTGAGAGGGGGCCGAATGCCCGAACACAGCACACGCATAAGTCATGATGGGACGAACGCAAGTTTTGTAAAGCGTCACCTTATTTCTAAGGGACATTTTACTCCGCTTGCAGATTAACGAATGGAGACGACCGAGCACGAAGGATGCTCGGTGACGGACCCGCTTGATGTGCGGGCCGAAGGTCATGGTACTGTTCAGGGTGACCCCTAAATATTTGACCTGTTTGACCCAGGGAATGGGTCGGTCGAACATGGTCACTTGACCTCGGTTCCTTCCGGGGTGGCGCAGAGAGCGGTGCGAAGTTGCACCTCTGGAGAAGAGCACCGCCGCGCTCTTGTCCGGGTTCACCTCGATACAAATATTTATGTTGGTTGGGGTGTTTGTGTATATGAATTTCATTTTTGCAAACGCACCCACGACAATTAATCATTTTCGAGTGTGGGGCTGTGTAAACAAAACCGTTAAATATAATCGCATTTCAAAAATTGTTAATTATTGAAAAACGATGTTATTTAACCGGAGTATACTAATTGTGGTTCTAAATTTATAATATCTATGTTTCTTAGATTGCGCCAAAAATTATGAAAGTTAAAGCCATACGACGTTACTTACCCCAATATTGATATCATCAGCTTTTAATATCAACTATTATCTACACTTGTATATTATATCAAAAATTTTAAATTCTATCTATCTATATCATCACGCCGAATCCCATGCGAAGTGAGCAGAGAGTACAGGTCAAGTTAAATATTCAGTCACAATATCTAGTATCCCAAGTATCACAAACCCTCACGCCTATATTCCCCAAGCAGGGATGGCAGACGTGTATTAAGTACACCCACATTTCGCTGACAATGTTAGGCCCAAGTATCACGATATCCTGAATTCCTAATTTGTCCGACATAGAATTTTCGCAAGGCGGCAACTATGTGTTTGATTCTAAGCTCAAGATCTAATAAAAATGTACATATGAAATCGAACTTCTATAAAATATGGCATAACGCGATTTTTTCTTTGTGAAGTCACCCCGTATGTTTTACATAAAACAAATATGTACATTTCGTTTGATTTAGCTACATCCTACTTGTGTATACCTACCTACCTTCTACTGTCCTACCATCCTACAAGGTGCAGATATAAATACATTTAACTTCGTTTATATAAACACACTTCTATTTGTCTTTTAAGTAACATGTTACTAGATTTAACGCACTCCCACGGCTCCTATAGTACTCTAATTTAAACAACAATGTTTCATGTTAAAACAAACAAATGCCATGGAAGAGTCACGAGGGTACCCCTCGCTCCATTAATCAATGTATTCTTTGTGACTACTGTTGATCCTTCCTAGTATAAATTTGTTGAAGGGTAAGATAAGAATTGGTAACATTACAGCCGTTCCAACAAAATTTATTACTAACGGGAAAAGTGCACTTTTTTCTAATTTGATTTTATTTGACAGAATGGTAGAAAATCCACTTTTATTATGTACGCAAATGTTTGTGATGTTTTTTACTCTTTCACGCAAAAACTATTGAACGGATTCTGATACAACTTGACAATAATATAGTATATTCAGAAACAACACAATAAGAAACAGGTTATAATTTAAAGATATTGCAAAATAAACACGAGCCGCAAGTAACAACTCGTTAAAAATAAAATTTCAACCAAACCCACACCTAAGGTTACAAGACAAGCTGCAGAAACGGCTTGAACGCGGAAGTAGACACGAACTAATTATTACAATTTTATTGCGAACCAAGTTGCAAATACTTGCACCCAATGCGCTTAGGTAAGTCAAAAGGTGCTTAAGTAAAACTACGGGGATCAGTTTATGCAATCGAGGAAAGGGAGTAAACTTAAGAAGTATTCGTAGATACAAATAGCATCGATCGATGTATACGAGGTTACTTTAACCCCTTTACAGGGTAGGTATCTCGTTTCAATACGAGTTAGTCGTTCAGTCGGTCTCTGGACAACGGTAATGGGATCGATGGAAAGCAGGACGTGTTGTGTGCGGCAGTAGAGGGGCTTGCGGTTAAGGGAAACATTGTAAAGTGGTACAGTTACATGATGGTAATGACGCCGCTGCTATAATATAGTCACGTTTTTGGCAAAGAAATGGCGTGGGTTTCCATGTCATCAAATGAGTGTTGTTTTTTAAACAAGTTTGCTGCATCTTTTTTGCCTGGGCTCCGCGCGCGTGTTTAACCAATATGCTTTTCTTGATTATCATCTACCCCTTTGCCAATCAGGTAAATTTTGTCACAGAATTATATTAAAGATGTTTAAATAAATACTGTAAACAAAAGCCATGAAAATGTACTCGTATATAATCAGATAGCTAATTTTATTCACCAGTCCGTTGTTGCTTGGCAGGTATTTACCATGTCTCTCTTATCCATCGTAATTAACCATCTCATATAATCTTTTCCTCGTCTAGCTTAGGCTAATAAGTCTATCCGTATTTATATAACCTATTATTCATTCAGTGATAGATTAAAATCAGGCGATTTTACCAATCCAAAACAGGGCTTTCTTATTTTAACCTTACCTACACATTACTTTACTGAAATTTTGATTTATAACTCTAACATTTAACAGGACAAAAGTTACAAAACAACAAACAGACAAACGAAACAACGGAGTTTAATAACAAAAAGTTCGAGGACCAAGTTGCTCTTTCAATTGACATTTCTCAACGAGAGCCATTTCATTAACTTTTGCTCTCCGACTTTTATTTCTCTTGTTGCCCTTTTTTAGACATAATTCACATACAAACGTTCAAAAATATTAAACCATTTCAACATTTGTAGGACCAATAAAACTATGAAAACTCAATTTATTTAGACTCTAATTTTTTTCAAAATATTGGACTGGCCACACGCTACAGCTACATAAGTTACTGTACCGTGTGGCGATAATACCATATTCAACGGTTTTTACGCGACATTTTCCATAACGAAAAGTGAGATCACAATAATTCACATACAATAACGGAAAATAATATGCATCCTTTGATTAAAATCCACAACAGCAACACAAACAAATCGAAGTATTAATGGTAAGGTGAGATCATAACGAGGCTTAATTGCTAACAAGTTATTGTAAAACACACAATTGGAATACACATACGAAGATTTGATTGGGTTCCTAGATGCCTACTGCGGAAATACGAACCGTCCGTATCAAGTTTCACTCTATGTTGACTTTTTTAACAATCGATATTCCTCCACCAAATGCAATCACTACTGCCGGAAATTTGAAACTTCCTTTTTGCTTAGTCGAATCTCGGTTGCTACTACTAACTATGGTTGTTCCACATATTGTCAAATTTGAGTTCAAATTTCTCTTAAAATTTACACAAATGACAATTTTTTTTTATATTAAAAGAGCTTTTTATAATATTAGCCCTGTTAAGAAACTGTCCCACCGTTGGGCACGGGCCGCCTCTCAAACTGAGAGGGTTTAGGCCATAGTTCACCACGCTGGCCCAATGCGGGTTGGCGAACATAAAAACACACCTTCGAGAAACTCTTAGGCATGCAGGTTTCCTCACGATGTTTTCCTTCACCAAAGCAAATGATAATTAATTTTTGAATACGCACATGCTTTCAACTGCTACCAAACAAGCTTGTATCTACTCAATTCAGTTTAGGTACCTTCCGATTTGGTAATGGATATGACAACGGGGCAGTTTTAAAATTAATAGTGATTAGACTTATGTTTCAATTGTTTTATATTAGAGGAGCATAATAAAAAAAAACACGAGTAAGGGGAGAAGGGAACCAACATCTTATCCGGCCCAAATGTCAACCTCACCTGCCCGCGCTGGTGGTTTGTATGAATAGTCGGCGGCGGTAGCTTCAGCAGCCACCGTGGTGCTCCCTGCTAGATAACGGACGAGGCTCTGGCGACCGAGTATCCGGCGGACCGAGTGTGAAACGGAACCTAACATCTAATCCGCGGCTTTTCCTGTCCTAAAAGTTCAGGTTTTTGTGCGTGAGATGGCAATCGGCACTGAACTAATAAACCCACAAACCATCCCCCACTCCCAAAAAGAAAAGATGAAAAAACAAGTTTCGAGAGTGTGTGGACATCTTATAGGGCGTCGCCGCAAAACGACGCGCAGATACATCGCCCTACATCTGCGACAAATATGCGAGGGCTACCGAGTGAAGGACGGACCCGGTTGAAGAAGCTAGTCCCAGATCGAAACTTGCAAGTCCGCTTCGCTACACTAAATGTTGGTTCATTAACAGGAAGAACGAAGGAGCTTGCAGAACTTTTTTATAGAAGGAGAGTAGACTTTGCGTGTCTACAGGAAACGAAATGGCGAGGGTCGAAGGCGCGAAATATTGGCGAAGGATTTAAAATGATGTACACAGGGTCAGCTGAGGGTCGAAATGGCGTAGCTATAGTCGTTAGCCAAAACCACCTCGACAACATTGTGGAGGTTAAACGAATAAATGATCGCATCATCCGTTTATGCTCCACAAGTTGGCTGCAAAGATATCGAGAAAGAAGTTTTCTGGGCCGTATTTGAAGATGTACTCCAGCAGATACCAAAAGGCGTAACATGTGTGATCGGTGGAGACTTAAATGGCCACATAGGTACAAAATGTCACGCATTTAGTCGAGTACATGGAGGATACGGCTACGGTACAACAAATGAAGCTGGAAAGACGATACTTGCCACTGCCATTGCTCACGAACTAGCCATAGTCAATAATTTCTTCAAAAAATAACCAGAACTTTTTATAACATACAAAAGTGAGTCCCATAGTACACAGATAGATTACATACTCACAAATCGGGAAAACGTCGGTCGAATAAGGAACTGTAAAGTAATTTCGGGTGAATGCGTTATCTCACAGCATCGTATTGTAGTCATGGACATGAACTTTCATCGAAAAACAGTCTGTAAACCTCAAAAGGTGCCTGAGATCACGAAGTGGTGGCTACCGTAAGGTAACAAGGCTGAAGAATCTAAAAAAACAGCTAGAAGGCTTGACCGTGAATATGGAAGATGATGTTAACTTGCAGACTTAACATCATATGAGAGTAACACTGATTCCACAGAATCAGTGTTACTCTCATATGATGAAAGCGGTGAATTCCATCTTGGGCCGTACGAGACCAGGAAAAAGAACATCTCGGGAAACTTGGTGGTGGAGTGCCCCAGTACAAACAGCGTTGCAAGAAAAGAAGCAAGCCTTTAAAATGTGGCAATCCACCAGAACACAGGAAGATAGGGACGGTTATAAGATGGCAAAAAAGAACGAAGAGAAGAAACGCGTTAGGATCACTTTACGAGACACTTGAAAGTAGAGAGGGACAAAAGGAGATCTATAAGCTCTCCAAGGCCCGAAACAAGGCAACGCAAGATCCAGCTAGAACTAGGATCATCAGAGGCCAGGATGGGGCTATGTTATACAAGGATAGAGATATTTTGGCAGCATGGCATACTTACTATGAACAGCTTTTAAATACAACAACAAGAACAGTTGACCTTCCT
This sequence comes from Phalera bucephala, assembly GCA_905147815.2. Classification (NCBI taxonomy): domain Eukaryota; kingdom Metazoa; phylum Arthropoda; class Insecta; order Lepidoptera; family Notodontidae; genus Phalera; species Phalera bucephala. The sequence goes on from LR990612.1 coordinate 21,602,423, forward strand.
CATATGGATAAGAACTTAGGTTTGATACCATTAATTACACTACAGGAAGTTAAAGCTGCCCTCAAGAATATGTCAAACAAAAAGTCACCGGGGCCGGATGGAATCCCCATAGAAGCCTGGAAATGCCTTGGTGAAAAGGGTATCTATGTCCTTACACATCTGTTCCTTAAGGCTATGGGATCTTCCTGTATACCGCATGCATGGAGACTGAGCACCATTGTCCTTCTTTACAAGGCACAGGCAGTAGATACGAGTGCAACAACTATCGGGGGATAAAATTGATGTGCCATACAATGAAGTTATACGAAAGAGTCATAGATAACCGACTAAGACAGGAGAGCTCGCTATCCACCAACCTTTACGTAGTAGTACGGCTTTGTTCCAGGCGTATCCACCGTGGATCCGACTTTTGCAGTCAGCATGATTGTTCAGGAGTTCAAAGCTAAGAATAAGCCGTTATACATTGCGTTCTTGGATATGGAAAAGGCATTCGACCGTGTACCTCGACCGACAATCTGGTGGAGTCTCCGTAAGAAGAATATTCCAGAAAGGTATGTTGATATCATAGCCAACATGTACAAGGACGTAACTTCGGTAATCAGGACAACAGTGGGCCAGACAAAACTGATAGCATTCACAGAAGGGGTACACCAAGGTTCTGTATTAAGCCCATACCTCTTATGCTTGGTGATGGATGCCCTTACTGAAAATGCTCGGTCCCTGGTACCCTGAACATTTATCTATGCCGATAATGTAGGGATCCGCTCAACATCTCGAGGCGAAATTGCGTATGCTTTAGGAGAATGGAAGCGCCAGTTGCAGACAGGCGGCCTATTGCTTAGTGTATCGAAGACCCAATATATGGTGTGTAACGACCCAAATTCCGTAAACAACCCTCTCATTATTGACGGACAACAAATCACTAGGTGTGACGAATACAAATATTTGGGTACCATGTTACACAGCTCGGGAAATTTGGAGATAAACATTCAGCATCGGATAGCAGCCGCCTGGCTTAAGTGGCGGGAAGTAACTGGCGTAACCTGTGACAGACGTATGCCCGTTAAGCTTAAGGGCTTAGTATACAAAAACATGATCAGGCCAGTCCTAACATATGGTAGCGAAACGTGGGCCGTAACGCAGCGCCAAGTCCATGCGATTCAAGTCGCTGAAATGAAGATGCTACGGTGGATGTCCGGGGTGACGAGACTTGATAAAATTCACAACGAGTACGTTCGCGGGAGTCTCGGTGTTCGCGACATCGCTGATAAGCTACAAGAAAGTAGACTCCGTTGGTATGGCCACATAAAGAGAAGACCTCCCGATTATGTGGGTAATATTACGGCCAATCTAAACCTATCAGGGCCCAGACCCAGAGGACGGCCAAAAATGCAATGCCTCCGAACACGACACGTCCGACAGAGCGAAGTGGAAAAAGAAAATTAAGAAGGCCGACCCTACCATCAGATGGGAATAATAATTGCCAAGGAGAGAGAGATAATAAAAAAAAAACACCGTCACACCTGCATTCCCCAAGCGGAGATAGCAGAAGGTTACACCCACTTTTCGCTGACGATTTTAGGTCTCATGTAATAAAAGGCGAGTATATTGCCATATACCTGTTGGAACTCCGTACTCTCTACCTACCCCGCAAGGGATCTGGCGTGAGGTTATAGATAGATAGATAGATATATTGCCATATACCGCGCACAAATCCAGACTCCGGATTTGTTTGATAGAAAACTACATTTCTCCGATTAAGAATTTGAACCTCGTGATCGCAAAGGGCATTATTCGCTACTAGACCAACGAGGCAATAGAAGCATGATCTTGCTGATTTTTATAAGGTTTTCTCCTTTTTAAATCAAAAGATCACTATGTTACTTCTATTTTTTGTTTTGGTTAACGGGTGACAGACGACCGAAAGTATTTGAGCCGCGTTATTAAAAATAAATCTAAAAAATGTCGTGTTATTAATGAATGATCAATATATTCCAATATAATAACACTGTAGACGGTCTGAAGTTATATAATAATATGAGCCCTGTTAAGAAACTGTCCCACCGTTGTGCACGGGCCTCAAACTGAGAGGGCTTAGGCCATAATCCACCACGCTGACCCAGTGCGGATTGGCGAACTTTACACACCTTCGAGAAACTCTTAGACATGCCGGTTTCCTCACGATATTTTCCTTTACGGTTCTGTCTGAAGTTACCACACATTAATTTGTTCAATCTCTTTCTCAGACTTCTTTTGACACTGGTTTATGCGTAAGTAACTAAGCAATTTGATTAGTGATCATAGAAAAGATAGATTGAAAAAAATAGCATTACTTAATTTTTTTCATCACCTTCGAGTAAAGTTAGTGTAATTCTCGAATAACGTTACCCGAATCGGGCTCCTCAGAGATGGTGAAATAGGTAGATAGATTTACTTACAACTATAATTGTCGATTAGTCTACATCAGACTTTACTCAAGGGTGGCGAAAAGGCCCTATAAATATATAATAATATCAGCCCCTACTGCCCACTGCTGTGCAAAGGCCTTATCTTACTAATCGAGGTGAGAGGGAATCGGTCATACTCCACCACGCGGGCCCAGTGCGGATTGGCGGGAGCAGGTTTCTGGCCACCTACTGTTGGAACTTATCAAGCCGCTTTTAAGGCTTCCAACTCGGCTTAACGACTACCACATAAGTGGTAACTGGGACCAACGGCTTACGTGCCATCTCAGGCCGACCGAGTCAAAGGTTGCTTAACCTTGATGATGAGTAAGAACACCGCGGTCACACATCGCTACGAGCGCCTAAAAAAGCCCTGCGTGTGTATAATAAGGCTAAAAACGAAAATTACTTTCCAAATAGTACGTAAATAATTACAATGAGATTCAGCTTTGACCATGACATCAAGTGGCAGTAACGTACACCTCATATGTTAATATCGGCAACGCAGTTAAGCTCTGTAATTAATTGAAATTCCGATATAATTTGTCTTCGTCAAGGAGCAAATAGCTAATTCCCACACATTAGGGACTCAATGGCCCGCCCGGCGTCTCTTATTGATTACCACCTATTGTTCGCTTTCGACGGCCTTAAATGATACACTTGGCACGATTTACGCGACAGGCACTACTGTTTATAGATTAATGAGCTAATGATTTGTATTTGCGAGGGTTTTATAGCGGGAAATTAATGTTTAAACACTATTAACAATGTTTAGGTACCTAAATTCCGATTACACACTGTTAATGTGTTTAAATACTGTGCACTGACCCGGAAATAGATATGAATATTTTTTTGCTTAGAAATGATTGATTTATTTCGATTTTTGTGAATTGAATTTATTTTATATAAAACAATCCTTTAATCGTTTGCCCATCTGTGTGACAATATACGTTAAACAAATCGTTTAAGAGATCATTCATATCCGTCATAATTTTAAGCTTAGATTAAGACTTGTCTAGACGGAGTATTGCTGATAAAAATGGCGCCTAAACGCGGCCTCAGTTACGATCTATGTGTTTGTGATGCCAGTGTTCGATTTGTATAAAACTTGTCAATGTATGCGTGCGCGTGCTTACTACAATTGATCTACCCTGTGGGTAAATAAATTTTGTAAAAATAAAAATTATTGCTAGATAAAGTAAGTAGAAATACAAGTAATTCATCTAAGCTTTTAAGTAAATTAAATGAAGCATACCCACCAAACACCTTATTCAACTAATACTAAAATATATTTAGATGAATAACTGTCGATCTTAGCCTGACTAAATGAAAACCTCAAAACCCGGAACGCATTGAGGTTCGTTAAGAATTTTACAATTTTATGTAATATTTCAAATGCAACGAAACCATATCGCGTTGCAATTCTACTCTAACGCCATCTATCAACGATAATGAATCATAAATTGAACAGTTACAGAATATTTTTTTTGTTTAATATGTAACTAGTAAATTTAGGAAGCATTTGTATGTTTGCTGTGTTATGGAACGATTTTATACGCCGTACGATGTAAAGGCGACAAAGTCACGTGACCCGGTGATCCACGTGACCCGGTGGTTTTTGCCATCATACCGCAAAAATTCACGCCTGTCTGCTCTCGCTCCTGAATATTTTACTCTATGAATGAATCAGTTTTCTTTGCATATTCCGAACACGAAATTTTCTTAAACTTTTTACTTCGTAAAGAAATACTAAATCAAATTTTAATATATATCATAAATCTTCAATCTCTCAAATTACTTTTATTGAAGCTTCAACGTAAAAAGGAATTCAGGTAATTACCCGATTAAAGTATTCAAGACATACAATAGAGTCCCGCAAACAAGAATCGAAACTAAAAGAAAGCTATTTCAGTACCATGTACCACCTAAACCTAGACAAAAAGACACTTACTCACGTACGTGAGTAAGTTGTACTTGTTAAGTTCGTACCGAGTCACCGACTTCATCCACTAGGGGTGACTCATCCTTTACCAAACCAAATGAATGTTCATTGGTCAGTACTTAAGTGAACATAGCCGGTGAGTTTCACAGTAAATTGAGCAATTGCCTTTAATAAGTTTTAACCTGTAAGAAAGGCCTGTCAAAGACGTTTAATACATTTTTTCTTCCTTTTTTTTAATGAAATTCGTAGCCTCTTTCGATACACGATTTGTTGTTTCTACACAAAATCATACATGGCAGCGTGGATTGTCAGTTACAACAATAAATAAAACTTGCGGTACCGAGGAGAATTCCTAGATATCCCATCACAAAAATATTCCATATTCCTGCCCATAGAACCAACATAGGCCGACGATCCCCCTTAACAAGAATATGTGGTCAGTATAACACTATGTGCGGCGGCTCAGAAAAAAAAAATCTCTTTTGACATTTTCCATGACAGCATTGACAATTTTAAAAACAAATTATCGAAATATTTTAATCCTTTATAAACTGTAATACCTTTTTTCCTGCTCAATAAGTTACCTCGCTAATTATAATTGAATTAAATCCGTGTAATACTCATTAATAATTATTAATTTCCTATTCGTAAATATAAAATTATAAATATGCAATCATCATTAATCCAAAATGTTCCTTCTCACCTGTACCAATATGTTCACCTACATACTATTCTTGTAAATGCTGTGTACGTCTGTTATTCATATGCATATAAGACTATATTGTTACCATATATATATATATATGAAAAAATTGTTATAATATGTATATTGTTGATTTACCAAATAAATAAATAAAAAAATATACATTTATATTCCTGTGTCGTGGGTGCGTTGACAAACAGTAAATTCACACGCACTAATACCCAGACCGAAACAATTATTTATCTTTTCGTGACCAAAGATTTGTCCCATGCGACTACTCTATCTAGTGACCTGCGCTCTTTATTAATGGACGAAGCCGTTGTCGGCTATTTCTATTCACCTACTTTGTTGCCTGCACCACGGAATAATATTTGTTCTGGAGCTACCACTAACACTATACCGTAACCTACCTTACTACAGAGATAGATAAAATGTAATCAGATCAATGATTAACCCCCCCCCCCCCCCCCCCCCCCACTTGGGGAATATAGGCATGACGGTGTATAAATGATTACCGATTACAATTAATCGTTACGATTACACCTTTAATCTTGAATCATGATTGAATATTCCAAAATGCAATTGTAATCATTAATCTGATTACATTTTGCTCATCTCTGTCTTACAATAATATATTTCAGTATATGTTGATGCCACTATAGAAGTACACGCATGTTTATAATATAAGTATTAAAACTACGTAAATGATGGTTATTTTATTTTTATTATGAATTACAGAATAAAGAAGACTACAATTAATTCAGTGTTAGAAATATAGAATACCGAAATATCTTGCTATAATTTATATGAAGAGCAGTAGTGTAGTCATTAAGTATATTAAAAACAGTTTCAGCCTTATTTTTAAGATGACTAAAAAGAATTTACATAATGTGTCATCATACCACCACACACCACAAGGATTTATTGGCCCGTAGCCAAAATCGGAACTAACGCTGCCATCAAGTAAGATGTCACTTTCATGAAAGTCGCAGAGTTGTTTGCTATGTAATGTACCGAAGTTCTTTTTTTTAATTAATAACCGTGCGGGCCCGTACCTTGACTTTATGAGCGGTTCTACTGAAATACATAAATACCTAATTAAAATAACAGTGTTGGAAAGAAAAAGTCGGAATATTCATTCAAAGATTAGATGAAAAATGCGCCAACTCGGCTTGCCATTCGGACATTTTACATTTCAACGGATATAAAACGGAGCAATTTACCTTTAATGATCGACCATGTAGACCTTTTTTCGCCAATATATTTCGCGGAATCCCAAGTTTTTATGGGAAGTGAAATACAGGGGTTTAACGAAGTTTCATTGCTTTTTATGTTATAATATTCATATTGCTCAGTCGAGCAATTCCAGCTTGATAATCTAGGGTTTTAATGAGTGCCGTGTTATCCCTCCAGGATTAACAACCGAGCTTGCATGCCGTTACATAATATCTCATTGTATTTCTTTAAATGTTCATGCGTTGTTTTTTATGGGAATGTTTTACATACTTTTAGAATATTCGAGCATCGGCTGGGCTTTTCAAAAGTTTTCTTACGTGTTTGTGAGACTTATTACACTATTAAATATAAATTATGAAGTTTACTGCGTTACTGTATTTTATTTAAAAGTGTAATTTATTTATTATAACGGTCATATATATTGTTTAAGATATTTTTATAGAAAAAACTAAGCGTTCGCTTAACTGTACACCTAACTGCTATTATTCGTTAAGAACTATTTTAACTTCTTAACATGAATGTTAATGACCCTGTTATTGTAACCAATTCACATATTCAACTTCATATGTTTTTTAAAACATGGAAAAGTTGTGTAAATATAACGTAACGCACAATATGTACCTTATGTGTTTTAATATGGCGGATAATATGGATATTTACCAAATCCTACCTCTCAGTCGAAGCAATGCATTATGGTGGAACATAAATAACCTATTTTTTGTATCTCATTGAAAATCAAATAACAAGTGTTTTGTTTTGGTTCGGTATATCTGAATGATCCTATATGACGACGGTTTGATCCAGTGGTTAAGCTGTTCCGTCCACTGGATCAAGACGTCACGAGTTCGGGTTAGTCACTGTCTCACCCGACAAATCTCGTCCCACGCGGGTAAGTTAGTTAAACTTCATATTATTAAATGAATTCTTTCCTCAACTGAACCCGCGAAGGATTTTTGTGAAAACCTACGCGGGTCGAGATGGATGATTATTGCTTTCATTGACTTGATAACAACGATGATAATGAAATTGATGAAGTACCTCACCCTAGATAGTAAAGCGATGGATACTTTACATACCAATTGCGACGGCCGTTTTTAAGGAAATCGAAAAGGCACGTTTTATCACTTTGTTTCAATTACCTTCACTCATGCACCAACATTACACATTATTATTCTAAATGACACAAGTTTTGGAAATAAAGACAAATTAACAACATTACTCTTCGACTTCCCGTCAAAAACTTCATGAACTTCATTTATTTAAACGCACCCACGGCTAAGAAATGGGCACTAGAAATGTGTGCTGTTTAAACAAAACCGTTAATTAAATCGTTTTTCAAAAATTGTTAATTATTGAAAAAAGATTTTATTTATCGGTAGTATACTCTGACCATTGAGCACATTTAACCAACACGTGATGTAAACAAATATGGCGGCCAGCGCTTACGATAATATCCGAACTACGCCGGACCCAACCGGACGTCTCGTGACGTTTTTTCGATATATTACGATTTCTACATGTCAACTCCTACCGCAAGCAAGCCAAGAACTCAAGAACTCCGTTCCAATAAAAATACATAATATTCTTTATAATTTGACGAACAGGTCTCATGATGATGGTGAATACCAACTAGAATATTATAACCCCTCAGCAACTTGGATGACATATTATAAGAAACCTCACAAAATGTTAAAGATTGAGACACACTTATCGTATGCTAATACGATATACCTCATACCCATTTTTTTGACCCTGTAGGCAGAGATGTACATAGTAGACCCAATTTGGACGAGGTAATAAGAACAACATAATTTGACAGGTGGAAACCTATCGCCTTTTTCGAGCACATATTTTTTTATGGTCACTCAGACGTAAAATTTTGCGCACTGCTAGTTTGGTCATGCTCACTATACGCTTTAATGTCTTTACTGGTGTTGGCTGTCTGGAGGGGGGACTCCCTTACCTCCAATATGGTTGAGGAAAGTGATGACTGTTCCAGTAGTCATACTCGTGAACAGGTGCTGCTTGTGGGGACTGGTCAATCTGGAATCCTTTAGATCTTTAATTCCTAGAAATAAAATCATCGGTCGGAAGGCATCACACTGGAGCTAGATCGTAAACTAAATTGTAACCTAAACATTGTACCAACACAATTTTCTTGAAAAAAAAATAGAAAGGAAAAAAGAGTTACATAAAAAAGACTAGCCCGCTGCGTTTCTTTGCCGGATCTTCTCAGTGAAGGCTGCATTCCGATCCAGTGGTAGATTAGTAGATAGATTACATTAAAAAAAAATGAAACGTAATTTGACAATTTATAAGCAGGGTTTATACAAAATAAATCATTTGAGTTTGAGTTTCACTATATATGCCTTTATTGTTAGCAAGTGATAATTGCATAGGTTTCGAAAACCCAAAAATGCGAGCTGGGATTTGAGCCCTGGGAATTAATACGACGGCAACAAGGCCATATACTATCTATCACTGCTCACGCATACGAAAAGTAACATAATTGTGGTTCTAAACCATTGATATGCGTATGGCATTAACTTTCATAATATTTTGTTATTTCTTAATTTTACGTTACTTACCCCAAAATTGATATCATCAGCTTTTAATATCAACTATCATCTACACTTGTATATTATATCAAAAGTTTTAAAATATATCTATCTATATCATCACGCCGAATCCCATGCGAAGTGAGCAGAGAGTACAGGTTAAGTTAAATATTCACTCACATTATCTAGTATCCCAAGTATCATACACACCGTCACGCCGATATTCCCCAAGCAGGGGTGCCAGAGGTGTAATGTGTACACCCACTTTTCGCTGACAGGCATCCTAAATCCAGGCGATCATAAAGTATCATCGTATACTAATTCTTAACACGCAATTAATACCTAGTTAGATATTAGAGCGAGTACTATTTATTATGCTTGAGAGCGTGGCATTTTATTGCACAGGAAAAACAATTTTCTATCGATTAAATTTAATATAGGTACCTAATGCATTTTACTTTTGAAAACTTTGCACAAGAGAATATTAATTTATATCTGTATCGTTTATATTGCTGTTTCTCTCTACATTCTCTTTCAGTAATTCTTCGGCCCGATATTATCAACTCTATCGCCACGCTGCCGCGCTGCTTCAAGTCTAGTTTTCTTTTAATAAAACCGTAGCCCCACACCGGGATCTATTCCTGTGTCGTGGGTGCGTTGACAATTCACATACTCAAATATCCAGACCGAAACAAATAATTGTGGGTCACACAAAGATTTGTCCCGTACGGGAATCGAACCCACAACTATTAGACACAGTGGGCAGAGCGGCTTAAGCTCTTAACCACGGCGCTAAATCGTCCGTCAGTTCAGTTAATATTTGGAATAAAGTTGATTTTTACGTCGCTCGGGTGATATCATTATATTAATACGTGAAGCAAAAACTTTCTACCCCTTTTTACGAAATTTGCGCGGACGGAGGAGTATGAAATTTCCCACAGAATGAGTGCAGAATGCTAATATTTTTTTTAAATTAAATACATTAAATCAATAAAAAAACATTACACACACTACCACGTATTTGACACAATACACGTCAAATTGATGTTTGTCTTTAATATTATTTGTCTATAGTCTTACTGAATGTCAAACATAACCAGCAAACGAGGAAAGAGTAGGTCGAATATCGACCTATGGGTGACGACTAGTTAACTTTATTTGTAATTTATCATGAAAACTTAACATGATCAGATGTCCCGGACACATCCAGGGCTCTTTTTCTATAACCAATTAAACACACTACATTAACTTGGTAAAATTATGATTATTTCAGTGACTAAAAGAATGAAGAAAGAAACCATTACATGATCAATTCACGAAGTAATCGTAACGTTTGGTCAAAGCTTGTCATATTATTTGTTATATTTTATCTCGCTGACAGTCAAGGCTTTTTCCGGATCTTTGAAGGGCTTGCATTGGGTCTCATACGTAGAGACCCTTTACGAGAAGTTAAATGTTATGTAAATTGCCTGCTGAGAACTATTGCTGATCAATCTTATTATTATCTTTTAATCCATTATAATTATCTAAATTTAAATTAATTATAATTATTATAGCTTCCGTAATATTGTCTGTGTTGAAATAATGGACTCATATTGTCTGATTAAAATTAAATTATTCTCTAGTGAATAAGCGCTGAGATTGCCCAAACGCCTTGCATACATGAGTGTAGTCAGAGATAGGAAAAAATGAAAATACAATAAAAAAAAATTCAGATACTATTGCGGTTTATTTTTGGTTTTTAGGTTCCCGACGTTTCGGGTGCTCTACAGCATCCATTTTCAAGGGAGAAACTGAGGCGTTTTACGTCCAATAGTCACTATTATTCCGGAGTACTTTAGGAAGATTAATTTATTTGCATTTGAAATTGATTGATCCTACAATTAAAATCTGATTGAATAATGCCCAACACTGGGTGTACTCAGGCTTTACGATAAGTAGGTACTTATTGTATCAGGCACCTTTAGGGTTTGGTCAAATAACCGTCGGAGCGCAACGAAAGCGCTTAAGCTCGGCGGAAGAAACGTCGCGCGCCGTCCAACACTAGCGTCCCGCTTGCACGTGTATTGGCGTCTCGTTCCCCCGAGTTTCGTTTGTAACCGCGACGTGCACATCGGCAGCGGGTCATGATGTTTGCCGTCGCACCGAGCGTGGCCAGCTGGCTGCGCTGTGTGGCGTCTTCCGTACATTTCAGTACATTACAGCTCTCCAGGTCGCGCCACCGTCGCGCTTCGTCGCCTATATAGAGAAACCTTTAAACTAGCTACCTAATAAATGCTTTGCATGCAATGAGGTTTCCGTTTTCATCGCAGGCTTATTCGACAAGTTGTACTAATTCTGTAACGTAGACGTTCTTAAGTGATTGATGTTACCCACGGGCATTGCCAATGTCAAACTACATTTTTTCACAATCAAAATTTAAGGTGATACCTAATTTTTATGATTATTTTGCTAATTTACCTATTAGAATAAAAGATGTTTATTTCAATCAGTATAAACATGTTTTAGACAAACTATATATGCAATATTGTTTTTACTTGGAAATTTATTTTTATAGTTCAATGTTTAAATTCAAGATACCTTGTCTACCCTATATCCTTAATATATATGTGATTAAAGTTTAAGGTCTGTAAGGAAAAACCTTTTGGAAACCAAGCGATCGGTCCACCATGCCGGAGGCTCGCCCCTTCCACGTCTTCCGGCACGAGGTCACCACCCGACATCCACCGGGATCTATTCCTGTGTCGTAGGTGCGTTTACAAACATGACAATTCACATACTCAAATATCCAGACCGAAACAAATAATTGTGGGTCACACAAAGATTTGTCCCGTACGGGAATCGAACCCACAACTATTAGACACAGTGGGCAGAGCGGCTTAAGCTCTTAACCACGGCGCTAAGTCGTCCGTCAGTTCAGTTAATATTTGGAATATAGTTGATGTTTACGTCGCTCGGGTGATATCATTATACGTGAAGCAAAAACTTTCTACCCCTTTTTACGAAATTTGCGCGGACGGAGGAGTATGAAATTTCCCACAGAATGAGTGCAGAATGCTAATATCTTTTTTTAATTAAATACATTAAATCAATAAAAAACATTACACACACTACCACGTATTTGACACAATACACGTCAAATTGATGTTTGTCTTTAATATTATTTGTCTATAGTCTTACTGAATGTCAAACATAACCAGCAAACGAGGAAAGAGTAGGTCGAATATCGACCTATGGGTGACGACTAGTTAACTTTATAACATCAACTCTTGGTATTACATGAAAACTTAACATGATCAGATGTCCCGGACACATCCAGGGCTCTTTTTCTATAACCAATTAAACACACTTCATTAACTTGGTAAAATTATGATTATTTCAGTGACTTAAAAAATGAAGAAAGAAACCATTACATGATCAATTCACGAAGTAATCGTAACGTTTGGTCAAAGCTTGTCATATTATTTGTTATATTTTATCTCGCTGACAGTCAAGGCTTTTTCCGGATCTTTGAAGGGCTTGCATTGGGTCTCATACGTAGAGACCCTTTACGAGAAGTTAAATGTTATGTAAATTCCCTGCTGAGAACTATTGCTGATCAATCTTATTATTATCTTTTAATCCATTATAATTATCTAAATTTAAATTAATTATAATTATTATAGCTTCCGTAATATTGTCTGTGTTGAAATAATGGACTCATATTGTCTGATTAAAATTAAATTATTCTCTAGTGAATAAGCGCTGAGATTGCCCAAACGCCTTGCATACATGAGTGTAGTCAGAGATAGGAAAAAATTAAAATACAAAAATTTTTTCAGATTCTATTGCGGTTTATTTTTGGTTTTTAGGTTCCCGACATTTCGAGTGCTCTACAGCATCCATTGTCAGGGGAGGAACTGAGGCGTTTTATGTCCAAAAGTCACTATTATTCCGGAGTACTTTAGGAGGATTAATTTATTTGCATTTAAAATTGATTGATCCTACAATTAAAATCTGATTGAATAATGCCCAACACTGGGTGTACTCAGGCTTTACGATAAGTAGGTACTTATTGTATCAGGCACCTTTAGGGTTTGGTCAAACAACTGTCGGAGCGCAACGAAAGCGCTTAAGCTCGGCGGGAGAAACGTCGCGCGCCGTCCAACACTAGCGTCCCGCTTGCACGTGTATTGGCGTCTCGTTCCCCCGAGTTTCGTGTGTAACCGCGACGTGCACATCGGCAGCGGGTCATGATGTTTGCCGTCGCACCGAGCGTGGCCAGCTGGCTGCGCTGTGTGGCGTCTTCCGTACATTTCAGTACATTACAGCTCTCCAGGTCGCGCCACCGTCGCGCTTCGTCGCCTATATAGAGAAACCTTTAAACTAGCTACCTAATAAATGCTTTGCATGCAATGAGGTTTCCGTTTTCATAGCAGGCTTATTCAACAAGTTGTACTGATTCTGTAACGTTGACCTTCTTAAGTGATTGATGTTACCCACGGGCATTGCCAATGTCAAACCACATTTTTTCACAATAAAAATTTAAGGTGATACCTAATTTTTATGATTATTTTGCAAATTTACCTATTAGAATTAAAGATGTTTATTTGTATAGGTCAATCAGCATAAATATGTTTTTGACAAACTATATATGCAATATTGTTTTTACTTGGAAATATATTTTTATAGTTCAATGTCTAAGTTCAAGATACCTTGTCTACTCTATATCCTTAATATATATGTGATTAAAGTTTAAGGTCTGTAAGGAAAAACCTATTGGAAACCAGGTGATCGGCCCACCATGCCGGAGGCTCGCCCCTTCCACGTCTTCCGGTGCGAGGTCACCACCCGAGAACTTTTCCGTCCCAACGGCCGTCAATTCTATGAGCAATGTACCCCGCCCACTGCCTTATAAGTTTGGCAATAATGAGGGCCATAACGGTTACTGGTTCTCCTGCGGATCTCCTTTACATAATACCACCTAGAGAGAGGAACCTAATATGTATCCGGGATGAAAAGTAAACTATGTGGATCCTGTAATCCAGGCAATAAACTATCTGTGTGTCAAATTTCATTCTAATCCGTCAGCCGTTTTGGCGTGATTGAGTAATAAACATACAAACTTCCGCTTTATAATATTAGTAAGATACAATATTTGTAGGTTATACAAATCTAGGTGATAGAGAATACGTCATACTCCACCATGCGGACCTAATGAGAATTGAAGGAAGCAAATTAGTGGTTTCGTGCTGTGGAAACATTGTTTTTTACTCCCGAAGCACAGAGTGCCACCTTCTATCACATGATATGATTCTACTATATGATATAAATAAATAACGCAACTAGGATTGGTCCAAACTTGCCAAAATACACCGTCCTTCTAATACATACATATATCTAATAATATGTAATTATGAAAGTGTCCAAAGTCTTATCTTGATAGTATTCAAGCAAAAATAGTTGTTATCAACTTAAATACAACTTTCGCTTAATCCCTTGATAACAATTATTGCTTACAGTAATGTAAAATGGTTTTAGCGTAATTATTAAATTGCTTTTCTGCGACCGCCGACGACTATGTAAACTAAAATTGCTTTACTGAACCCGATCTGTTACTGTTACACAAGGTTAATTAAACGAAATTTTATACGAAGATTTTGTTTGTATATTATGATGTAATGAAACAGCTTGAAGCTCGACGGCTACCTTCGCCACAAAGAATATTCTTATATAAGTTTTCACTGCGCCCATAGTAAAGTAACTCGCAGGATTTACTGTGGGCAATAAAACCAAGAATGAAAAGAAGTTGGCAAACTTTGCTAATTATTAATTTAAAAAAATATTATGAACTAACCGTGCCGGGCGACTTCGACTGCATTCATATTTTCTGTGTCATAAGGTGGCATATGTCCTACCGTGATCCTACCCAAAAACACTATTTGCTTACAGAATTTCATCAAAGTCTGTTTGACCGTTTAACGCCTAAACTGCTATGTTTAAAAAAGTATCAGGCAAACAACTTTCACATTATTTCCTTATTTTTCGACATAAAGTTGAACTTTTCTTAAGGTTTACTCACTCTATATACCTTAAACTTGCAGTTTTATGTCAATGTATCATTTAACCCTTAGGAACCTTTGAGTCATTTGCATAATTTGTTGGGCCATTGAGAGACATTATTTCGAGAACAGACAACTAACTTACACAGTAATAGTTGCATACGTCGTTTACATACGTCATACATCATTTATAACTTATTTACTAATTATTTATTTAAAGAAAAACTTAATAAAAAACAAAAACAAATATTCTAGCAAATGACTTTAGAAAAATTAAGTCGTCATCGTTCCTGAGGACTTTGTCCGAACAGATTGATATTACCGAGACGCTATCGAGTTGATATATGTCATCCTTCTTACTGTACAAATTAACTGAATAATTAAGAACATGATAGCACGCTTTAACCACGTTGCGATAACGTCAAATGGTTTGTGCTTAACCCTCTGTATAGTTAAAGTAAATAAGTCTACAAACAGCAATTCAACGTAGACTGTTAATTACCGTTTAAATACATTCTGTTGAATTGGCCTGGGTTACCCACAGGACTCAAGTTAGTTATAACCTTGTTAATCATAGTTAGCAGTGTTGTTAATATAGCAAAATACTCTACTTTAAAAGACGGCTTTCTAAAATATCATCGTGCAGGAATAATCTCCATTATTATCCAAGCAATTTGGCATGGTCTTAAGAGTAGCGCACGGTCGCGACGATCCCCAAGGCAAGTGTGACTGTATCCTGCTCGTGGTTGTCTGTTCAAAAGGGCCAGACTTATTAGTCTGGCCCTTCTGAACAGACACAGTCAAGCGCTTACCCTCCCCACTCGGTCCCCTCCCTCCCGTTCCTTCTTCCAGTCCCCTGTCCCCCGGCTTTGTCCGGAAGGTTGCGGCGCCTGGCTCCGCCCCTCTATTGGGTGCAGCAGATGGTGCCTCTCGTTTAGGGTGGTTGGTCGAGGTCAAGAGCGCAGCGCTAGTGTGCGCCGTGCATTTTTGCAGAGGGAAGGACCTCCCGAGCACCCGCTGGGTGGTGGGGCCCCTTTGGGTCCCTAGCCCGGACGTACTGAGCCAACCGGCTGCTACTGCTTACTGCCAGAAGGGCGGCGCGGCGGCGGCTGAAAGGCTTACGCCCCCATTTGGCGCGAAGGGTGTGGGTGTGGCGCCTGGTTGCCCCCTCACTCTCCCTTCAGAGAGAGAGCTGGGAGCAGCAGGTGACACCGCCCATGTTAGGGAGCCGTTTGAGCGCTCGCTTCTTGGGGTGTGGCGCAGATTGGCTTGGAGGTACGGTAGTCGTTTGAGGTTTGCGTAATCTCCTGACCACCTGTTGGGCGGTGGGGCCCCTTCGGGCCCCTAGCCCGGCCGAACCGGGCCCACCAGCTGCTGCTGCATGCCACCAGAGGCGTGGCGCGGCGGTGGTTGGGCAGCTTGCGCGCCTGTGGCGCGAGGGGGGCGTGGAGATACCCATGGCCACGGATGTTATATGTCACCCTGTACCACTGTTATATGACACCCATGTCCTGGTGCATGGGTGTCTTTACCGAATTTCCTAGGTGACAGATTCGGGGGAGTCTGCCTCCCAGCTCGAGAGGAAGACACCAACGCGGTGTCTACGTAGGGTGAAGACGTACGAAGATATGTCAGGGAACGTCAACAGGGCAAGTCGCTTCGGGGTCGCGGAGCGTGCCTAACGGCGACTCCGTGACTTCCACACGTCTAAAAACCCTGCGGTGACACCCTCTTTGTGGCATAACAAAGAGGGTGTCACCGCAGGGTTTTTAGACGGTACCCTTGGTCCACTGGCGGCCGGGTCAGCCCGACTGTCAGTGGATCAATGACTCCGACATAACCCCTCCGCGTCCCCCGAACGCGGACGGGTAATGTCGGAGTTTAGTTACATAAAGGATTTTCCCAACGATAAAAAAAAAATTATTAAAATATATATCTATATCATCACGCCAGATCCCTTGCAAGGTTTTAAAATATGATTTTTAGTTTTAAGTACCTTTTGGGTTTGGTACAGATCTTCCTTTAAAGGACATTTTTATTCAATCAGAAAGCATTAAGTTAAAATAATATCTACATATTACGGTGTTCCTCACCTCGATTTTTGAGAGAAGGCAAAGGCCTTCTCAACCTATTCTGCCCCACTGTTGGGCAAAGGCCCAGCAGTGGGGCAGAAAAGGTTGATATTATTATCTATATCTCGCTAAGATTCACGGGCTTTACCCGCTACTTTACCGCCCGCTTTACTTACCAACCTTTGAAAGGCTTGCGTGGGAACACGTAGAGGCCCTTTGCGAGATGTTAATGTTATGTAAGTCACCTGCTGAGATCACTTGCCGAAAATGAAGAGATATAACCTGCAAACTGATCCCGGGAGGTGCAAGGACTATTGTAAATTATGTAAACAAAATAAGGACTATATAACTGAGGTTTGATGGATAAAAACTGGACTATTTCAAAGGGGACGGACACCAGCCGGACCGGATATTATTTGGCCCGCAGGTCAGCTTGTGGCAAGCCGTTGGTGAGTAACGACACCACGGACCCGAGTGCTTCAGAGAGTCGGTCAGGGCCCCCAAATTGGCATGTCTTCGTTGGTCGAGTGGAAACCGAAGAGTGCCCGCAGGACTCTCGGCTCTGGCTCGCCTTAATTGGCCGTCCAGAGAGGAGCTATGAGAGCTATATCGACGTAGGAAGATAATGCGGTCCTACGTCGATGTACTCCAAGGGTGGAAGTGTTAAAGGGATAACGCCGCGATTAACTTCGGAGAAAGCGCAGCACACCTTTCTACACCCCTCAGCCGCTCACACCGGTGTTGCCCTCAGTTGTCCTAAGACGACCGTTTGAGGGCCTATCTAGTAAGCGGCGAGTCACTGCCGCATAAAACTGGACTATTTCAAAGGGGACGGACACCAGCCGGACCTGATATTATTATTATTATAGTGTTTAACAAACGTATTTAAATTCAATGTGGCAGAGAACAAACCTAGGGTTTTATTTGTTATGACCATACGCGGCGCGTTACGATAACTTCGTGAAATGATCGTGTAATGGCATTCTGTATGCCATTATTATTACTTTTTAAAGATAACCCACACTAAGATTTATTCCTGTGTCGTGGGTGCGGTTACAAACATGAAAATTTTCACATACACAAATACCCAGACCGGAACAAATAATTGTGGATCACACAAAGATTTTTCCCGTGCGGGAATCGAAGCTTCGAATCGAGCTTAAGCTCTTAACCACTGCGCTAAGTCGTCCGTGCGTCATTAGTGCACTAGTAAACAATCATATCGAGGTGTCCCCTTGGACGACACTCACCACTGATTCGAATATGTAGCGAGTACAATACCGTCTGTGTAAACTCAGAAAACATTGGTACTTTTGATCTTTCAGTAACTTTAGGAATAGTCTGATAAATTATTTCAAAACTATTTTTTGAAAGAAGAAAGAAAGAAACATTTATTAGATAGGCTAAAATTAAAGTACACTACACAAAATGATAACTATAAAATAAAATAAAACAAGTAACATGTACATACTATGTAGCCGCACTAATGGGGTACCACTCAGCATAAAGCTGTGCTACAGCGTGAACTATAACACAGCGCTGATTTTCAGTGGTACCCCAAGTGACGTGCGACATTTCTTACTTTTAACAGTTTCTCAACTATAGAATAAAACGGACCAGCTTAGTAAATACTTGACATGTTTATGGGTTCGGGTGTAAGTCATAGCTACAGTGACCCAATTAAAATTCGCTGAAACGATTACGCAACCCTAATTACCGCATGTTGATATCAAGTACTGGCTCAGACAGATCAATTTGCTTACCTTTAAGTTGCTTTGATATTTTGAAGTCAGGTAGGCTTACTATGATTCAATTAATTACATACCTCCAGGCGCAATCCTCTTGGAATGGGATTTAATTTGTGTTTATAGAATATAATTGTCATGATTGGTCATAAATGATTATGTATACTAGGTAGTTCCAAACATTTAGGGCCTGTTTCAGCACTCTTGAGTAAAGTGCTGGTTACTTACTTCAATTAAAACTCGTTAATTTCGCCGTCGGATAGAGCTACTCAGGGATGTTGAAATACGTACATAGACTTACTTGCAACTTTAATTGTCGATTAGTCAACGTTATTTACGTATTAAACGTTAAGTTGAAGGCAATTTAACGTTATAACCTCATGTTACTCAATAACACTGCGTTAGTTACGCTAGACCGAGATCTGAAGGACAAGTCAGGAGTCTCCGTAACCGGCGAACGTGTATGAGATGAACTATTCATAGTTCGTCTCATACCTTCAGGTGGAGGAAGCCAGAGAGGTATGTAAGGAAAGAACCTGTTGAAACGCTGTACTCTCTGCCTACCCCGCAAGGGATCTGGCGTAATGATATCGATAGACAGATACGCTAACCCTGGTTCGTGCAAATGGGCCTCAGTATTCTAGATGTCAAAGTAAACCCAAAATAAACTAATGAAACTGTAAGCCTGAACTGTTATTGTGGGTGATATATCTCTCAAACGTGGCTATGACCAAGATACAGTGGATATGTAGACATATTTACATGTTCGTTGCAATCAGACCGATCTGAACACAGAGGCAGCGGTCAGTTCCAATGTACGATCAGTATAGAACCTACGTCGTAGAATCAACAAATAACAAAAGGAAAAGAAAAACATATGATAAAGTTTATTAAAACTATTTGGCGTCACTATATCATGTTGTATGTATTTTTGATTAGACTGATATACGTAAAGTCTGTCTAACGAGAGCTAAGAGTGGAAAATGAGGGCAAATTTAAATAATTGAGTCGTGCAACCCCGGATGAACGGGGAATAAATTAGTAAAAGAAAAATGCTTTACGTTCTATGATTTTTAGGAACACATTATATACACACAAGAGAATGAAGGAACGAAGGTAGGAAAAAGAGTACGTAGGGAGTTACACAGAAATTATAGCATTCCAACGTATTGCATTCTTTCGGGCCAATGGTTTATAAGTGCTTGGTTATCAGCTATGAGAACCTTATTGCGTGTCAGATATTAAATGGATTACTTGTAACCTTTCATTTTTTTTTTTGATTAAAATACAAGTTGTCTGAAGACTGAAAGTATAATCTATTGATATTGAATAGATTGTACTGCCATGTCACGGAATTTAATAAAGTTCATGTTAGGAGGTATTTATTTATTTCATATTCATTCATGTGTGGTGTGGTTTGGTGGAAAAATTGTAAGAAAATAAATATAAAATAAAATAATACTATATATATAAAACTAATAATAATGTTATAACATATATATATATATATATATTCAACGGGAGACGGTTTGTTACCATCCTGAGTTCTTGAGGCAATGCATTCCAACGAAGTATAGATTGGACGAAGAAAGAGTGAATTAAATCAGAACGATGAGAAGGGCCCTGAAGAAGACGATTACTTGAAGAGCGAAGATTTTTCTCGTGATTGGAGCACAAGTACTGAAATTGGGAAGTAACATAAGTAGGCGAGGCTGAAGAATGGAGAATAGAAAATAGTGTTGTCAGTGCTGAGTTCTACGCTGACGAATAGGCAACCATTTAAAGTATGAACGATGCACTGACGGATATTTACGTGGTTGAAGACGAATCGAATTCAGTTATTGAGAAGGCGGTCTAGTTTGTTGAGGTGATCTGCATTCAGGTCGAAGTAGCACTCATCACCATAGTCGATGATAGGAAAGATCAGGGACTGTACAAGCATTGCTTTAGTATTGGAAGGATGCAAATTTTTTTAATCGATTGAAATATCGCATTACACCGGTGACCTTTTGACCAATGGCCGTAACTTGAGTCTGCCAGCTTAGCGTCGTGTTAATGTACAGACCAAGATCTTTGACACTAGAGCTTAGAGGGATAACTGTCCCGTTGAATTCAAATAGAGGTAAAGTTCCAATATTGACCCTGCATATCAATCTAGAGCTCCCCACAAGAATCGCTTGGCACTTGGTAGGATTCACCGTGAGACCGAACCTTTTAGACCAATTCTCAATTGCACCAAGATCCTGATTAACTTCGCTGATAATATCAAGAATTTCATTAGCACTGTCTTGCGAGTATAATTGCAAGTCATCAGCGTACATATGATATGCACACTGAAGTTATTGAGTTATCATATTAATGAAAATGGAAAATAAAAGGGGAGAGAGTAAACCGCCTTGGAGAATGCCAGGGTCGAGGCAGCGCCAAGCTGACGATGTTTCATCATACAAAACTGACTGCTGGCGTTCCCGAAGATAAGAAGAAAACCAGTTCAGCGACTCTTAAGCGCACAAACGGTAGGAGAGAATAGATAGGAGGATATAATGACTAGATTTAATATAAATTATGTAGAATTTTATAGAATGATAACATAACATTAAATAAATCTAACGTGTATGAAAACTACTTCCTTTATGATTATGGTTCACTAGAACAATAGCTTATGAAAACGCTAAAAAATCGCTCTCGTTAACAAATCACATTTTCATTAGACAGACTGTAACAGTAGATAATATCACCCTGCTTCGTAGTTAAATTTGAGATAATTTTGATCAAACGTGCAATGTGTTCTAAATATATTTGATCATGCTTTTGGGCTTTTAGAAATCAGGGATGCACGATGTGATCGAAAGAAAAGACATGTGTTATCAATAATGCTTTATTTGATTTCTGAAAGCGACAGTGGTCCGCGATACAACAGATTTTTGATCTTCTAAAATGCTAAATTAAAGCCCACATAGTATATACACTGTCATTCACAAATACACCATGAAACTGATATATCAAAGTGTTTAGCTTTACAAATTTATCATCCGATTTCTCTGATATATGGTACTTCATCGATATGTTCCATAACACAACTTATGATCCTAATATAAAAGCGATGAAAGCCCACTAATGACGTATTTATTCGTCATTATGCCGTGTAATTGACTTGCCTTCAACAGATTTCCCGCTTAAATTTAAGCATAAATGACTTAATAGGTACATTTTATTATACAAGCCTAGTTTTTTCAGACTCAGTCTATATTCATTAATACTTTCATAATCCCGATGTAATTTATTTAGTTACGTACAATTATTTAATCAATCTATATATAATTCACCTACAGCGAGATGTAAGATATGTATGTATTAATTAACTATTACAATTTTTCAGGTAGATTAATTCAATATAAACATAGTCCTAAGTATATATTTGTACACCTAACATTATTAAAATAACACGTTCCATTATTCTAAATATTATCTATATTTTCATTAATTAACGGTACATTAGTTGGTACCGTAACCCTAATACATTTACATTAGATTGATTCTAGGAATTTGTTTATGTTTACCATAAACGGTAAATTTATTTTCTATAAGCATTTAGAAGGTTTTTCAATAGTGTAGCTTTGTTATTGTAATACAAAGTATATTATAATTCTAAATCAGACAAAAACATTCGTTCATTTTGAAAATAGTGAAACAATAAAACATGTCCTATTTAACTAACTCCGCATAAAGTTATCACATGAATTATGATAAGTTGCTCGCAAAACGTAACAGGGGCGTATATTGAACATTTATAAAACATCAAAGTTGAATTCTCATCTAGATGATTGTACCGTTCGAGTAAATAAGTATAATTAATTTATTTTCTTAGTGGTTCAAAGAGAAACATCAGCCCCGAGTTACTATCTTGATTAAAATGACTAATGAGAACAAAAAACCGTAGCAGAGTTGATCCTTCGAGACTGCTCTGTTGTAATCTTGTAACCTGAAATCTGCAAACATTTTACTAATTAGCCGGCGAACGAAATGTTTTTCTTGTTAACAAATCCACTCAAGGAAAATTTCGCATAACTGGGCCTTTATTTTCAAAATAATACGAAATTTAGGTACGTTAACAAAATTATAGATGAAACGACGAGCCTATGAAATAAAACTATTTTTACGGGATGGACCTGCCCTTCTTTGGAATGTTCAGTGCTTTGCAGCAAGCACTCGAAACGTCGGGAACTTGCAAATCAAAAATAAACCCCGATAAAAACCGAAAAATAATAAAGAAATCAATACGTCAAGCCTATTTACGTGGCCTTGTTAATTTTGATATGCATATATCTATAATCAACACGTATATATGCTTATAACAGTGTGTTTGACAGAAGTTTCAAAACCATTGTTATACCTACAATTCAATAACATTGAAAAATGTTGAAATAGATACACTTTGACTTCAGTATCCGATCTGCAGGCTACGACCCTATATATACTAAATCATACGCATGAGACTACTTTTAAAAGCTTCGTTTTCAATCAAACTAATACATAACATCTGACATGATTATACTATATAATAATGTTAGTGAATATAATATATAAAATAATTATTAAAATGCCGAAAAGTTGATGTTTGCCTGGTACCATAACACACGTATGTAAATTATTTTGATAATTAATCGAAATAACGTACACTCCGTCACGCCTTTATTCCCCAAACGGGGGTGGCAAAAGTATACTGAGTACACCCACCTTTCGCCGACGATGTTAGGTCCCATGTAATAGGGGACGAGCCTATATACCGGGCACAATTCCTTCGTACTGGAAAGTTTTCGCTAGAAAAACTACACTTGTCCGACCTAGGATTTGAACCCAGGACCTCGTGATCACAACGCGATGCGCTTTGCCACTAGACCAACGAGGCAGTAACAACGTACATATTATTATAAAGTTGGCATGACCGGACTATTGAACTTTGAAAGCATTGATATTGGAAGCGATAATCTACATGTGTATGTGTATATATATGAATGTTCATAATACCAATAACGATTATAATGGATCTGCGTGGAAAAAAAACAATCTTGATCCTTTTTATGATAATTTAAATCCAGATAATATGTATAACATCAGGGTATAGAGTCGACGTCTGTTATTAAAGAAGAACACCGTCACGCCTATATTCCCCAGTGGGGGTGGCAGAGGTGTACTGAGTACACCCACGTTTCGCCAACGATGTTAGGTCCCATGTAATAGGGGGCGAGCCTATTGCCATATACCGGGCACAATTCCAGACTTCGGACTCATACTGGGAATTTTTCGTTAGAAAAACTACATTTGTCCGACCTAGGATTTGAACCCAGGACCTCGTGATCACAAAGCGGTGCGCTTTGCCACCAGACCAACGAGGCAGTCTGTTATTAGCAATAGATATTAATCCGTACTCAGTGAGGGGTATAATACGTACCCTGTGTACCGAAGGGCGTGCTTTCTGATGATTTATCAGCCATGATGTTTAATCGTTGGGCAACTGTAACAAATATAAGATATTTATAACACACAAAAAAATAATACTAAAATAAATAAGTCAAGTGATAAATAATAAAACCAAACCTCTAGTTTTTATATAGTACCTTTTTATGTAAGTGTAGCACTTCCGCTAAGTCAAACCACACTCCAGTATTCCAACCGGTTTCTCGCTATTTAGTTCCCAATTTGGATACTATAAAAAATATAGGTCAGTAAGGAAAGACCCTGTTGGAACTCTGTACTGTCTGCCCGCGACGAATTTGCCGTGAAGAAATAGATAGAGAGAATCAATAAAAAACGAAATATTGCGCAGTTTGTAAGTCGTTAAGGCTTATACACTTGCTCATTGTACTATTGCACTTCAATTCCTTAATTTTTCACGAGCGATGGCAGAGTCCATCAAGAACGGAGACTGTACACTATTCTTTTTTAAGTATTTTATTCCAGTAATTACTTACAGAGCAGTGGCATCTTCCTATTTTTAGCGATCACCAAAACTAAGCTGTACTCGGCTCCGTCAGTCTGAGATACGAGACATTTCCATTTTTTAGAGTTTCTGTATCAAAAGGCACAATAAGCCGTCAGTCCCCGCTTGAGTCGTTAAAACAAGTAAGAAACCATACAGGTGACTCTATAAGTTCCAATAACTGGTGATCACCAGTCTGCGCGGTGAAGTAAGATTTATTCTCTCTCGTCTTGATTTGCGAAAGAAAACCTTCGCACTACAGTCGGACGACAGTATAATCTGTTTTAATATTTTATCTCCACTACCATATCCCTGGTTGGAGATATTTCGAACATTAAAGTACGGCCACATTTCACAGAGCAGTAGGTAATACATATAATATTATGTACAAAGAATCATAGACGTCTAAAACTTTAATATGCCAACGGTCCAAAAAGGATTATACCAGATTAAAACAAATGTTCATGCACAAATATTTATTATTTGACTTACCGTTTTTATTTTCCGTTGGTGGTATTGGCATGGCTGTTTGAAGAAAAACAGAATACAATTAATTTGCATATGATTCAAACATATAAAGTGTAAATAAGTAAATGTTAACATACACCACACCTGTAATTCTGTAAAATGCTAGCAAATCCGCGCGTCAAAAGGTCGGCGCCCGTGCCGCTGACATAAGGTGGTGAATAAGCCTCTGTGATTTACTCAGATACATTGTCACTACGGACTTCACACATCGTTTAAAACAAAACTAAAACTAAAATTAAGGCACTCACACTTCTTCAATCTTTATTAGAAATTAAGTCGCATAGACACACGATTTTCTACTCTGTTTTTACGTTTCGTTAAAATCGTACCCAATTATTACCAATAGTACTCAGAGGATAGGGAAAGTTTGTACATATTTATACGAAAATAAAAAGCTGACAACAACTTTTATGATCACATTACCCTTTCAAGGATATACGTCATCATCATCATCATCTCAGCATATACTTAAGCCACGGATATATGTAAATTTACTAAAATAAAGTACTAATACAAAATTGACTTACGGTACAACTTTATCGTGCCCTCAGTATCGCCAAGTGAATTTTTAGACACACATTTGTATGTTCCGTAATCGGCACTCGTGACCCTCCGTATAGCCAACCGAAGCACTGATCGATACGATCCATCTATCTTCTGCGGCTCGAGACCTCCCCCTGGACATGAAAATGTATTTAACATTATGATACAAACATACATTGTAATGGAGTACAATTTCCGCGAACAAAAATCAATAAACAACGACAATGTTGACTATCACATAACCATCGTTCTGTATAGTGAGAGGTGCTCGAAGTACAAAAACTCATCATTTTAGTAAATAAAATATTATTTAAGAGTTATATAGAATATAGAAGGTATAGGTAAGGTACAAGTCAAGAGTCTCCGTAACAGGCGGGCGTGTATGAGACGAACTATGAGAGTGGAGGAAGCCAGAGAGTTATGTAAGGAAAGAACCTGTTGGAACTCTGTACTCTCTGCGGGGAGGGGTAGGCAGAGAGCAGGAGATCTGGCGTGATGATAGAGATAGATAGAAGGAATATACGTATAGGTACAATACTTTGTATGCACTATGATGAAATAAAATAAATTGGTATAGTCATGCCAAAATCACTGAACTCATTTAATATTACTTTTTTAAGGTCTAAACTTGATGTACACAGCCTTTAAATACGTTATTATACAACTACCAACTCGCTTTATAAGTAAAGAATACAAATTTAAGCTTTGTATTGGTCATATTTATTACAATTTTAATATTACATGGAAGTCGAGATTATTATAATGTCGGGGCTTTATTTCTATCAATTGTATGGTATTACATAGGTAAATCTTAATCAGCAGGTTGACCATGTATCGAATCAAATAGTATATATATGTCTTATCTATAGAATCAGTTTTGAATATATTTCATTCACTCTTTAAAACGGTGCACCTGTATTGGCCGACAGGGCCACGATAGGGGCGGCACGGCGTAAACTGCTTCAGAGTCAACGCTTGGCACTGATATTTTTGTGTAAGGCATACAGGAATGTCAGTACAGAAGCCCTACCGGTTATTGCGGGTGTGCTTCCAGTCGATCTTGAGGTTCAGAGGCGCGCATCAATGTACTATTCCACTCTAGAAAACTTAAACACCGAGTTTCTATTGCCTCGAGAACGTTGTAAAATCACTAGATTATTCAAACTGCAATCAATCGCCTATGAAGATCTCCTGACCGAATTCCAGGAAACATGGGATACAACAACAAAGGGCCGTCACCTCTACCTGTTCTTTCCATCCGTACGTGAGCGTTTGGCGAGAACATGGCTGGAGGTGGACTACTGTGTGGCTTTCTCACCGGACATGGCAACTTCAAGAGTAAATTATTATTTTTTTAAACTGGTACCTTCACCGCTATGTCAGTGTTCCACGTCTAACTACGAGTATGAACAATCAGCACACCACGTTCTTTGGGAGTGCAGTCTCTCGCACAACGAGCGTACCATTATGTTAAACAGTCTGCGAAAAACATTTAGGGTAATCTACTACACGGATATTGTAGAAACTCGGGATAATTTCCGTGCGTGAAAGCGTTTTTGCCATACCTATTACTGAAATCAAACATGAGGCTCACAAATAGGCCCTGTTAATATGTTTTCGTATCCATGGTGCTTTACAACTGAGCTTATCCTAGTTGTAGTCTCCTTCTCTATGGCTGATCTGCCAATTTTTTTGTGTCTTCCGCTTTGCAAAAGAGGGAAGTGGAATTTTTATTTTTCCTACTCCTCCTCTTTTTTTTCTAATTAAATTTCAAAATTAGGTTCCAAGACAATTAAAGTACTTCCTGGGACACTCCAATGTTCAAACCTTGGCGTCATCTAAGGAGACCATTGTGGATCCTTGCTTACTGGAGTTACAACGTTGGGAATGTGTGACGGGCTTAGTCCCAAAAAAAAATTACTCTATAAAATGCCTCTCTTATAAGAGAGAACATCAAATATTCTTTTCTTGGCCATATATATATATATATATATATATATATATATTTCAATAACTCAATATATAGTTCAATAACTCTATTCAAGAATTCATTTTATATTTTGTGTATATCACTTTTTTCCTCTTTCGCAGAAAATACTCAGTCCTCCGGACTGAGATGTGTAGGCCTTTTACCACACTGACAAATCCCCGCGTTGACCTTTTCGGTGTTTCTTTTAGTGTGGTTTACTAAATATTGCTTTATTGTGAGGTTTTCTACATATTTTGTCCTGTGACTTTTACTCTTTAGGCTCTTAAACAAGTGCGTATCACTTTTAAGCATCGTAGATACCTCTAATAATACGTAAATTCACGGTAGTGCTAATAACTTTAAATGTCGCATATATGGTTTAAAGCTAGCAGTGCTTTTAATTCCATGTATTGGCCTATTTAATAATTTGGTTTAGTCCTGTTTTGATGGTGTGACTTGACGAACTAGTTTAATAGTTATTACAGTACAACCTATTATACAAACATTGGTCACACTGGGATAAACACCCCTTTTTAATATAGCACTTTCAATTCGTAATTAGTTTCTTACAATGTTATCCGCCCACACAATACTAGATATTGTGTTACAAACAAATGTTTAATTAAAGATTATCTCATAATGAAAACACAAAACTATTCAGTCTCCGGCCACACAAAAGATTAGTTAATTTTACGCTAACAATAGGAATGAACATCGTAATATAAACAATAGCTATATGCGATGTGCGACGATTAACTGCATTAAATTAATCTATTACACTTCGAACGAGTAAAATAAATAGACGAAAACATTAAAGGAATACATCCAAAAAATTAATGTTGTTTTTTTATATTCATAGTCACGTTATAAATAAACTGTAGAAAATTAAACTAAAAACGTCCGGCATATATATCCGGCTTTATATAAGTAAACAGCAAACAGATTTTGATTTCCACTTTTATTTAAGCTATAGCTTAAATAGGAAGATGGCAGAAAAATATACAAAAATACAATTTACGAAAGTTCATTTAGGGTTACTAAGAATTATTGTCTCCTTTTTCCACCTCTCTCTCTCTCTCACTCTCTCTCTAACCTAACCTATTTCTTATCATCAAAAAAAATCCTTACCGACTGGAACTATCTCTCCGTTGTCTCGGCTCCAATAACTGACTGGTTTAGGGTACGCCTCCGTTTCACACTCAAGTACCAGTTCTGTACCAAGTGCAGCGCCAACCAATTGATTTCTTATTGTAATTACTGGAGGAACTGGACATGATATAAAAAACATACATAGATTATCAAATAGGTACCATTACCTTAAAAGTACGAGTGCTATTTTTTTATTTATTTTGTTGATATGTACATACTTATTTATAATCGCAACTTAGTATCGACTCAGTCACTCGACGCAATTTATAACAAAATAGGACAGACACACCTGACCTCTTCTAGGTTTATAGAAAAATTAATGGGATATTCCACGATCCCTCGAACGTCACGAAGCGCCTTTGCTTACACACTGAAGCATATCAAAGACGGAACGACTAAGTAACTGGCAAAGGGAAAACAGAAATTCCTAAGGTCATTCAGCACCGACCAGTAACCGAATGCAGTCATACTGGTATCACTTAAACCTATGAAGAATCGTTTTGCTGAAGCATTTGAGATCATGAATACTTGTCCGTACTAAATAAATAAGTAGGTGAGTGAAGCTGGGATATTTATTTATTTATTTATATGGATCTCCAACAGAAAATATACACATTTTCGATATTAACAAAAGATACTTGGGTCTTGTTTAAGTGTATTCCTCCAATTAAAGGAGACCACAGCATGCACAACAAAAAATAAAAACAACTAAGCCAACAACTTATAATAATAATTGAGTATTACTAAAATATACTAGAAATTAATCGGTAAAGATGAAAAAACAATGAGAGTTACAAAATCTGCAGTAAGGACTTTTTGTATTTTGACAGGTGTGTGCTAAAATCTAAAATAAATTCCTATTCCTATTCATCACTCACCTACTCATGTAGGTGAGTGAAGTTGTTCATTCATACAAACACGGCTTCAAACTTAGTTACACAAACGGTAGTGAAAACTTAACAAATACTTTAAACTAACTTCTAGTTCATGGCATTACATTGTTGCTTATCAACAGTTTATTTGTTGTTGCGCATGATATATCGTCAATTTTAAGAATAAAATAAAAATTACAAGGGTCTTGGACAGTGATGATACTAAGGCGGGTCAATACGTCCGTAACTTCTTGAATTTCCCGCATCTTAATTGAAAATACAACACGGCTCCTGTCAACAGGCAACTGTCAGTTGACTCCTTTCAAAATTTGAACAAGTTGCGTCATTTAGTTTGTGTTTGGCAGCCGTTGATAGCAGACTACCGCGCGTTTTGAGAAGAAAATAGAAAAAAGTGAATTACGTGTGCTCATTAAGCATTATTTTTTGCGGAAAAAACCATCACTCAAACCAAGGCTAAGCTTGATAAATATTATGGGGACTCTGCACCATCCATTTCCATGGTAAAGAAGTGGTTTACTGAATTTCGATGTGGCCGTACAAGCAAGGAATATGCCGAACGTTCTGGACGCCCAGTTGAGGTCTCTACATCCGAAACAATTGAAAAAATTCACGATATGGTTTTATCCGATCGGAGATTAAAAGTGAGAGAGATTGTGGAAGCCATAGGCATCTCACATGGCTCAATGGTTTCAATTATGAATGATCACTTGGGTATGAGAAAGCCTTCTGCAAGATGGGTGCCGCGTTTGCTCACAATCGACCACAAACGCAACCGTGTGACAATTTCGCAGGAATGTTTGGCGTTGTTCAACCGCAATATGGACGAGTTTTTGCGCCGTTTCGTAACCGCGGACGAAACGTGGATCCACCACAACCGTGAATCGGCGCCAAAGAAGGCAAAGGTGGGTTTGTCAGCCAATAAAGTTATAGTGACCGTTTTTTGGGTACACGGGGTATAATCCACATTGACTACCTTCAAAAGGGGTCGATTCAATAAGGAATTTAAAAAAACGACCGCATTTGGCCAAGAAAAAAGTTCTTTTCCACCAGGACAATGCAAGGGTGCATACAAGTGCAGTTTCCATGGAAAAAATCCATGAATTGGGCTACGAATTGCTCCCTCATCCGCCCTATTCTCCATATTTAGCCCCGAGTGACTATTTCTCGTTCCCAAACTTGAAGAAATGGCTCGGCGGAAAGAGATTTGACTCTAACGACGAAATCATCTCAGAAACAAATGCCTATTTTGATGACCTCGACAAATCATATCAATCATAGGAAGGGATAAACAAATTGGAGAAACGTTGGACTAAGTGTGTAGAACTTAAAGGAGACTATGTTGAAAAATAAAATATATTTTTATCTAAAAACCTGTTTCATTCAAGGACTTATTGACCCGCCCGTATATACCTAATTATTATCGATCATAACAGTTCATGTTAATTTGGCGTGGCTTAAAGGCTTAAAAGATTGACCGAAATGCTATGAACTAGGTACTCACATTGTACAGTAAGCATGATCCTTTTGCTAAGAGTTGGTGGTACACCATTTGAAGCGATACATAGGTATGCTCCCGCATGTTGTCTGGTCACTCTGCTTATATTCAATACTGAACCTTCGTACGACGTCACTAAAATATAAAGTATATAAGTAAAAGGATTGAACCCTCCCACATACCTAGTAAGTGCATATTAGTTGCTATCCGTATCTATGGCCTCTATCAACATCATCATCAATTCTAGCTCATCCTCCACCCACTGCAGGGCATGGGCCTCCTTTCTCTTAAGCCAAATATCCCTATCCCGAGCCAATCTCCAGGCGAAGTGTTACCTAGGTACAACCACATCATCGACCCATCCTCATACCGGTCTTCCCCGATTGTATATCCCTTCCGTGGCCAGCATTCAGTCAGAAACCTACTCCACCTCTATACTTAATGTTAAAATAGACGATCATATTCATTCGTCAGCCAGTTCCATTGAAATACCTAGTGCAGACTAAGCCAGACTATCATTACTTGATACATGTTTATGATATTATTTTATTTTAGGTGACTGAATACAATCTAGTCACCTAAAATAAAATAATTCTAGATTACAAACGCTCAAGGTCATGATTATCCGACGTCTCTTATACAATCTGATTTTGTTATCCCTAGATCTAATATACAGACGTTTATTAAAGAATTCTCAGCATTAAAATCAGGACAATATACGACCTCAACGTTAACACAAAAGGGAAATGAACGTTAAGTAAAAGTTACTTGTAACAATTAATTGATTATTTCGAACTAAGAGCTGGACTTGCTAGAATAAAACATGGTAGACGCATTAGGTCACTGACGCCGATTTATGTACCTATTGATCACGAGAAGAAAACAAAAGAATTTCTGGCAATGAAGAAACGTGAATAGCCGGCTATAGGATGTCAAAATAATTAGTACCTTGAGTGATAGGATTTTCTTGACAAATTATACTACCGTGGCAGATGGTTGCACTGGTAATTAGTTAATAAATTGAACCCATACTTACTATTGTATAGATATCATACAGGTTTTTCATAGGTTAATATATATTAAGAAGAAATATTGGATTTATCCTGCATGACTTCTGCGTCCGCAGCCCCCTGACGTACACAACGTAGACACGTCTAAATCCGTTCCGATCTCGGTCTCGAACCTATTCGCGTATATATTAATGAGGTGATGATCCGCTTTTTCGCGAACGCGTCCAATCATTGAAACCCCCTTAATTTTACAATTATGGTGGTTACCCACCACCGCCTACGCACCTAACTCCCCTTCTAGCAGCTATCGCCATCCGCGGCATATTCTCACTAACTCTCCTGATGCCCTTACTACCCTTCTTTCGGATACAGATACAGCACACAGGATGCGATACCGACTTTACCGGCGAGGGCGAAGAATCCTTGGCCCATCAGCTGGTTAAGGGCACAACGGTCAGTAGTATACTCCCTTTCCCATAGCGACAGCGCAAGCCGAGGCAGTTCCTCCTTAAGGCGCCCTTGAGATAGTTGCCCCCTTGCCCTTCTGTTTGAAACATAGTTCTTGCACGCTCGCCCTATTGTCCGACGAAGCTGTAAAGGCCCCGCGGCCCACAGCGAAGGTCATTGACACACACACAAAAAACACATCAACCTATAAGTCCAGTTACTTTTATAAACATACATGTGTCTGTAATTTAGTTTAATTTTGACAAGTATCAATTATTAAAACACTTAGCGAGAAAAAGCAACAAATACGATAAGTATTAAAGAATAACCTTAATTTTATATCGCAATCAGAATACCTTTACTCCTGAATAATTCATCGAAATAAGTAGACATAAGTATAATATTATGTCATGTATAATAAGTGATCAAACGAACTTACCTGAAGTGAAGTTCGATCATTATTATACGAAGTCCTTCGTTCTCGATATAAACATGCAGCTCTCTCTACTCGCTTGGCAAGCCGCTAAATTTTTTAGAAACGTCAGCGCCTCCTCTATGGTATCTGTGGACATAACCTCTGCGACCATTCCTTTTAGAAGTAGTACATTTCAACTTTACCAACGGGCAGGGCGGGTTGGGTACTTATATCTTCGAACGAAGGACTTCGTATAATAATGATCGAACTTCACTTCAGGTAAGTTCGTTTGATCACTTATTATACTGTGTCCTTCGTTCTCGATATAAACATGCAGCTGTTTAGAGCTATAAGGGTAAAGTTGAAGTATACCACATGAATGTCATTTTTAAGCGTGAGCTCTAAAACATAATATGTCATGAGTACATTTGTATAACACATTCCCGTTGTTTGCATTGCTATACAACACAAATACAACATATATATATATATATACAGACGAGTATATATACACCTATATTGTTTCTTACAACCAGTCTGTCTAACTTATTCAAAATAAATTTATTTAATCAAATTCTATAACATGTTATGTTATATAGCGTAGATCCATCCCAACAAAATTCTTTAAAGCACCTGTTATAGCACACCTGTTGTCCTTAACTCATTACTACCGGGTAATAATAATCAATCATTACTTATCAAGATATCAGTGCATTCTCCATCTGTTGTCTTCTATATAAAGATTTTTTTTTTTTTTATAGATGTCCCTTTATATAACGAGAGTTGAGGAATTACCGATCCAGAACTTTGTTTATATGAAATTAATCCCTTTATAATAATTCTTGTATCATAGAAAATCCTTCCGAAACGAACTATGAGAGTGGAGGAAGCCAGTAAGTAAAGAACCTGTTGGAACCCCGCACCCCCCCGCCTACACCGCAAGGGGTCTGGCGTGACGATATAGATAGAGATCGATAGAAAACTCTTACTGTGTACTAGATCTAGAAACAAACTATATTAGTACCCAATTTATAACAATATAAGACAAATAAGACAGGGAAACCTGTTTCCCCACTAACGTGTCTTCCAAGTGGCATGTGGGGCTTTATGTGTTTTTTTTTTTTTTTTTTTGTCAAATGTTCTCTTTTGTGAGTACAGTACCAGACAAAGGCTACCAATTCTATTGGTGATTATAAGGATGCTTTGCTATAATTACTTATTTAATTTATGATAAAGTATTTTCCTTTATGTCAAAGTTCGGTTATATTTAATGTTAGTTATATTTATAATCTTTAAAGATGCACATATACCAAAATTTAACATTTTTGTACTAGAGGCCTTTGTACTAATGTCCTTATCTAGAGCTATTCCTCACATAAGGCTATGTACCTTAACTATATGATCTCGCCCCCCCCCCCCTCCCCCATTTTTGGGTTTGGAACGAAGGGCAGTGCTGATGTGTGGTAACCTAATTTAACCTGCCCCACTGTTAAACTATACTACTATTATTATTATATATTCCGAAACTATCCCGGATATCATTTTTATGTCCACCTAATTATTTATGTATCACTTAACAATTCGTTCTTGCGCAATAACGCCCGCGAACATTCATTTTTGGCAATACGATCGGGCCACCCCTGACCCGTTATATTGCTGATGAAAATTACACTCAAATTTACTAATTTAGTAATGACTTAAGTAGCGAATAAGTCACAGGCAACTAGACCAAACCACGGACTATAACTTTATGATATTGGGAATCCTATTCATAACTTAACTTTTTCATACCCTTAAATGCCACACTTCCTCTGCTTCTTTGTATGTGGTTGTTTTTTATAAGTAGCAACTGTAGTGAGTAACTTTTTTGTTAGTTCTAGATTTCCAACCGTGAGGATTGAGTGTCACTTAACTTATACATGTAGTACCTACGTATCATTCATATTTCATTTAATATCATAATAATATGTTTTGCGCCCTCGCCTACCCACTTGGGATCTGGCGTGGTCTTATAATTATTAATAAATAAATAATATCAAGTTCCCTAAGACTAAGGTTATTGCTGATACTACCTAATATTTATCATACCTGTGATAAAAATATACTTTTGATTATTCTTGTTTAAGATAATCTATACTTTTAAATATTGTAACTCAATATTTCATCAACTTCATCAACAATTTTTAAATAGGTATTATTATTAAGTCATTTGCATGACTTTATTTTCTTTTTATATATAGATACATTAATAAGATACATGTAACATGTGGATGTAATAATTTAAATGTAACAATATGAAAAATGCAAATTTTTTGTATGACATTTCCAATTCAATACTTTTACACTGAACCACCTTTAAATAAATTACAGCATGTATAGTGCTCTAAAACCACCTGTTTCCATAATAGTAGCAGGTTGTGTTTATGTCATATCTCCGATATCCTAACTGTACCAGAAACATCACTGGTGCTCAATATAAATGTGCACATTCAAAACTAAACACAAACCTATTTTTTATAGTTATTAATTACTTGAATAATTTTATTTGATTATATATTATTAATTGATTAAAATATTATCAAACAAAAGTACAATAAAAACATCTAATTCTTCAATTCATGAATTGATGTATAATCTTTCCTCTCTGTGTCTCAAATTTCTAATGTATTAATTACACTATAAATGATGCAGGACGCAACCAAAAACCAAAACTATTGGACTCATTACCCAATAGAAAGCTGAATAGCTCCTAATAAATTTTTTATTAGTATATTTAATATGACTCTAATGTCTATTATTAGCATTGAGTTTCTTTGTGGGATAAGGATTATAGTACAGTTGTGATCATCCATCTTTAATTAAATTCTAATGAGAATGGCTATAAATTGTATATCAATTATTAAAAATTATGTTTCTAATAATAATGTTTCTATACATAATGTTAAATATATGTAGGACCAGATTTATTTAACCTTCACTTGTCTGGATTACTTGCAGTATTTGCACAAAACCCATAAAGTTATGTTTGCCGTTGAAGGCAGACAGACACACATTTTTATTAGTGTCATAGATACATTGTTACATACCAAAGTCAGTGAATACCTTTAGCCTCCAATATTATGGTTTATTTGTAACAGCCATGTTGTATTCCTGAATGTTTAACTGATTTTTTCAGTAACATAAAAAAAAAACAAAACAAGCCTTTATGTAAAAAGCCTAGCAAGCTTTTCTTACCTCACATTCTCTGGTAGGAGACTTCCAATGTCCATTGTGATTTGTTTTTGGTGGGCTGATAGGTACACTGTAGGTACATTTATACATACATTTGTGGATAGATGTACATTTTTACACACCGGATGAGGATTGTTGTTCCATATTGGTTACAACACTGGTGGTTTCTTGAAATTTAAACTACTGCTTATGAATAGCTAGTTATAATTCCATCTTGGTACTCCACTATATTAACCTTATTTAATACAAAATATATACTGCTGACCACAAAGGTTCTTATCCCAATCAATGTTTCATGACTGTATTGTTAGGACTCATCTTCCCTGGCTACCCTGCAAGGGGTCTGGGCTGATAATATTGATAATTATTAGTTTTATGTTAACTAGATAGACCAGGTATTTTATATTATATTTTAAGGATGTATGTGTGTAACACAAATTATTGTACAACTTGCCTGTCTCAGCATCGGTAGACTGTGATATTATATTTGGAATATTTCCACAATTCTGTTGCTTGTCAGTTATAACAGGCATTGTTATAAGTAGAGACTACTTTGGCTCATCTGTTTATAAACCCTGTTCAGGGATAAATATTGCAAGGTTTACCTTTTTAATACAAGTGCTCATAATATTGCACAATTCTTTGTGTAATAAGCTCCACTTTGGGCTATTTTAGGATTATTATACAAGTATGTCTAATAATGAAATCAATGCAAAACATTATGTTTCTGCAAAGGGGTGGCTTATGTTATTAATAATGTATTGTTATTCATAAATTCATAAACAATGTCCCTTTAGTTACCCTTTCAGAAAGTCTCCTTTAGGAGATATAATATCACAAATTGCTTATAGTTTATAGCAATAGTCTTTGTATTTACTGTTTAAGGTATGTATGTTGGGTAACATTTTAGTTTCTTACCATTGTAGAAATGTGAACTGCACAGGAGCACCTCATGGGTGAAACCTATGAGTAGTATGACCTTCAGCACATATCTCGTATGGGCCCCAAGTCTTGCGGATCACGCCGATGCATCTCGTACACCGCTCGTGTCCTTGAATTACCGTTAAGTCTTGCGGACCACGTCGATGCATCTCGTACATCGCCCGTGTCCTTAAATTGGCATCGATCCTTAACAATCATTATTGATTAATGTCCCCGCTAATTTCTCTCATTAGAGGTTTTACCTTGCCAATTTATAGACGGTTAATAATTGTTTGCAGGTATATTGCGTGTTAAACTGTTTTTACACGAAGAGGGACATGAGACTTCGTAAGTTTACTTTTCGAGTGAAGACTTTACTTTATAATAAAACTCACGTCTCCAAATATTCGATAATATTATACATAAACATGTTAAGCTGAAAACGCCACAATTAAACAACTATCAGTTGATCTTTTTGGAATGTACTTTTTTGTCAAGACGTAAATTATTTCTGAATTTGCCTATACGATGTTTTAAATTTATTTCACAACATCACTTGAGTATATAAAAACCTTTTGTTATATAATTTCACTGCTACGATTATTTGATTAAATTAAATGTCGACCAAAACTTTATTACAAGGCATCGGCTGCCACGCTAAAAGAAAGAATGGTCGCAGAGGTTATGTCCACAGATACCATAGAGGAGGCGTTGACGTTTCTAAAAAATTTAGCGGCTTGCCAAGCGAGTAGAGAGAGCTGCATGTTTATATCGAGAACGAAGGACACAGTATAATGTAGACTGAATATAACAAGAGTAGGCAAGTTAATTACATTTTGGGTTATTATATGTCTGTAAATGAAAGTACAATATCACAACTAGGGTGATATTGCAAGAACAGGCAGATTAGCCTATACTAGTATTCTAAAGAACAAAGATTTGTTTGTTTGTAATCGATAAACTACTGCACCGATTTTAATAATTATTTCACCATGAGAAATCTCCATTATCCAAAAGTAACATAGAACGAGTAGGTGGCGATGTTGTCGACCGGGTGTGAAGTCGACCGGGTGTGAAGTCGACCGGGTGTGAAGTGAAAAATTAACAGTTTCCTGCGGAAACTGTTAATTTTTATATATAGCTCCAGGTCTCGTCAAAATATATTCTTGCGTTGTGTCTGAACACACAGACAAAAAGGTCTTAAATTCAGAAATCTCTAAAAAGTTAATTCTAATATTTTATCTTCGAAAATATCTTAAATGTAGAGCCCTCTTACACTATTATTATAGTAATAAAGTTAATGTTATATTTTGAAAACAACTACTACCTACCAAGCAACCTACCTAGCCTACCAAGCAGCTACACACAGGTATGAGGGAGAAAAGGAATCAAAACTTTTTACAAATAGAACGCAATAAAAGGATTAAAAATAAAATACAAGTACGGGAATTCAATAAAACGTATAAGTTCTAACCTTGTATTCCATCCGAGAGGGTAATGGGTTTGGAATGTTCTCTTCGCCACGTGATTTGTGGATGCGGCGATCCTGTAGCGGCGCAAGTTAAGCTTATCGACGCGCTTTCTCGCACCGTTTGGTCCGTACTCGTCCCGCGGTCCAGAATGTCTGGTGGCACTAGGACAGGAATTTAGGACTGTTATTTAGATGCAGTAAGGTTACCGAAGTCAGAGTTATTGATAAAACAGCTTTTATCCTTTTTCCTGTAGACATGGTTTTAAAGACGAATAAAGCATAAAACTTCATAACGTTGATCTAGCAGCTTTGTATACCAAATAAATAAATATGAAATACATAACACAAGCAACGGAACAGATAAAGGAAGTAGATTTTGGTCTACAGCAAATATTCACTGGTTGTTGAAAAAGCCACTCAAAAGGCCCAGGTTATGTTATAAGTTGATTAACACTTCTATTGACTAACATAAACGTGCATGATACCATGATACCGACAGAAATGACAGATAGCATTTTCTTTCGCCTTGTAACAGAGTTATAAAGGCACATAATAGTTTACTCACCAACAATATCTAAGTACCCAAGTTGGCTCTTCATCGGGTCTGTATTGATTTGACACATGTACCATCCTCTGTCGGTCTCCCTGAGCTCTCTGATGTGTAGGAACCAAGTGCGGTGGTCGCTGTGCGTGACCCCCACTCTTCGACTGCGCGATATAACGTGCGTGTGGATTGTGAGAATGGTCTGCGTGTCCACCCTTAGCCACGCGACCTATTAAAAAATGTTTATTACCTTTTTTATATTAATAGTATTTAAAATCTATATTTGAATGGTTTATTCCCAACTACGATCAATTATATGCTAAAAAGAAACTGATAAAAAGTAAGTGCTTCTCTATATGCATTTCACCTTATATGCTCATAATTATTATATACCTAGTGAGCGTGACGGAAAAGCATTCAATATGAAAGATAATTAATCTCCGGAAAAGATATAACTTAACCTGGTTCTAAAAAGGAATTTTCATTAGTACCTGCCTTTTC
The DNA here is from genome assembly GCA_905147815.2 of Phalera bucephala. Taxonomy (NCBI): domain Eukaryota; kingdom Metazoa; phylum Arthropoda; class Insecta; order Lepidoptera; family Notodontidae; genus Phalera; species Phalera bucephala. The sequence continues at coordinate 21,642,261 of LR990612.1, forward strand.
TGGCAATTAGTTCTTTTAAACACATATTACTATCTATAATTTACAACAAAAAAACTCCTGAAATAATCTTTTCAACTTAATACAATTTGTTACGATAGAGTGTGTTTTAACGAACAGATATAAACATTATCTTTGTGGCACAAGTATGTGTAATACAAAAACTTTTATAAAAAGTGCAACAGAAATTTTCAAACTTGCTCTTCGAAAGTGCCCATTTCCTAAGGCGACATTGTAAAACACAACACGACAACAAAGTCGAATGACATTAGGTTTTGCAGCTTTTTAAAAAAAGTAAATAGAGAGGGTAGGAATTCAGTTTAAACGCGATATCACGTTAATATAAAAGCACTTCTATGTACCAGTAACGGTGCCTGTATTCCAGTCAATTAAATCATGTTCTGAATCAGGTTGTGACTTTACTTAGGGACTTTAGCTAAATAAAAACCCATATAAGTCATAAAGTAGCTTTCATCAAATGAAGAAAATGGGGATTATGTATAGTTTTTTTTTTCAATTTGTCAATCAAAACAATAATTATAACATGATCATTACTACGACTTTATTTTCAAAAGGAGCTATTTTTGATAATATTATAATATATTACGTGTATGTATATAAATTATTAGTAGAAATGCGAGCTCCGCGGAAGATGTGCGGAGTGAAGCTGACCGACCGCATTAGCAACAGCATAGTAAGACAGCGAGTAGGTATGAAAGATAGTATCGGTGTAAAGATGAGAAAGGGCATGCTCCGTTGGTTCGGGCATATAGAAAGAATGCCAGAGGAAAGAATGACAAATGTGAAAGTGGAAGGATGCAGGTACCGGGGAAGACCTAGACTATCTTACCACGACCAAATAAACCGAGTCTTATCTGATGGAAAAGTCAAGAGTCTCCGTAACCGGCGAGCGTGTATGAGACGAACTATGAGAGTCGAGGAAGCCAGAGAGGTATGTAAGGAAAGAACCTGTTGGAACTCTGTACTCTCTGCCTATCCCGCAAGGGATCTGGCGTAAGGTTATAGATAGATAGATATATAAATTATCATGGTAGATTACTATACGTATAACGTTTGTCTACACATTACCCCTTCATATTTCTCGTGCTTCATTTTTGTATCTATAGGTGCAACTTCGGGTTATAGAAACTTTATTTCTCTTACAGAATTAAATTCACTTACATGAGAACACAAGGTAATACAAATACAACATTCTATCGAGCAGCGTAACAAATGAAGTAAATAAAAAGTTTTTAGCAAACAAGATAAAAAATATTTTATATTGAAAGAGGGTATGTGTTAATACTTCGGCAGTTAACAAACTCTGTTAAATCTGTTAATACAAAGATCAAGCGTAGCTGGATGTGTCATGTATTTGAGATAATGAAAGTGTTTTGCAAAGTTTATTTTTTGTTAATAACATATTGTTTTAATACATTTTTTAAATTTTAGCATGCTTTTCTTCTTTTATTTGCTTTGTTAACTATTATTTAATACATTTTTGCACCATCATACATTATATTTTTTTTCTATAGTTGGTACGAGGATTTAGCAGTTTAATATCATTGGCGCATCTTAACAGCATTTTTTGTGTGTGATGTTTTTTTTATTTAAGAGTATTTGTGTGTGTATTTGCTTATTTAATATTTTCCGAATCAATATGCAGTTATAGTAATGATAGGTTTGTGACAGATTCATTATTTTGGTATCTTTATAAACTTTTTGGGTGGGTGTTGGGAAGTCGTAATTAAATAATCTTTTTACTAATTTATTTTGTGCTATTTGTAACGTTGCTAAATTTGTTGGGGCAGCTGTGCCCCATAATTCTATTAGGTAGTCTAAGTGCGAGTTGTATTAAGTGTTTTATTTAGCGTGGTATTCCGGTGAGAGCAATCAACTTTGTTTTAATTTTATCAAGCTGCTGTTTTCATGTAAAATGGCTGTCTAATATAAGCCCTAGATATTTTTCCTGGTGTACTTTAATAATTACTTGATTATTTATACTTAGTGGTTTGTGTTGTAATATCTTTTTGTTTTAGCCGAAAATATAATGTCATTTGTTTTTGTAATATTTATCGTTAATAAATTATATTGGAACCAGTCATTGAGACGATCTTAATCTCCTTGAGCATGTGGTTATTGTATTAATTGAGTTACCAAAGTAAAATAAACACGTATCATCTGCGTATAGTGTAATATCACCTTTCAGTCCTATTTTATGGATACTATTTATATTTATATGGATATAAACAAGGAACAATAGCGGCCCCAATATCGATCCTTGGGGTATCCCGACGTTATATTTATAGAAGTACTTTGCGTTTTCCCTATTTTTACTATCTGTGTCCTGTTTGCTAAATGTAATTTAAAAGTAGCGTATGCAGTATCAGTTATACCAATGTCATTCAGCTTTTGTAGTAAGAGGCTGTGACAAATAGTATCAAAAGCTTTCTTGAGATCGATGAATACACCTAACGCTATTTGTTTTTTTTTCGATATTAAGTTTTATTTTTGTAACAAGATCTACTGTTGCAGAGAGTGTATTAGATTTAAGCATAAAGCCGTATTGTTTCTCGTACAAAAAAAATTGTTTTGATAAATATATTTCTAGACGATTTTAAAGTATCTGTCCGTAAATTTTGGAGAGCACAGGAAGTACTGAAATAGGGCGATAGTTACTTGGTTCTGCTTTACTCCCAGATTTATGTATTTGTGTGACTTTTGCGACCTTGAGGCTGTCTGGAAAGGAACCGTTGTTTAAGCTTTCATTAATACAATTTGTAAGTTCATTTACTATTAGATTCGATACGCATTTAAGAAATTTCGTATTTATTCCGTCTAGTCCAGTCCAGTAACTGGTATTAGAGTCTAGGTTGTTTATTATGAAGACCGTAAGAAGACCTTCTACATTCTGAGGGTCGAGAAGCTGAACTCGCAAAACAATACAGCATTCAATTCCTTTGTTCCCACCGCCAAGCTGGAGACCTTCATGAGCGAGGAGTTCTGGACGAAGGGTGTCGTCTTCAGGAGATATCGTGGAAGATTACGAGACGCACCTGCTCAGCGCAACATTTCACCGTCAACACATGTGTCTTAGTTTATAAGTTTTTATATGTTATATGAATGTTAGTTTGTAAGGTATATATTCTATGGGCCTGTAAGATGCACATAATTATTTTTATGAAACTTCAGTTGCCTGAAATAAATGACTTATCATTGTCATTAATTTTGCTACTTCGCTTTTCGTTGTTAGTGGAAGTTGGGTTAATGTAAAGGTTGTTTGGGGAAAGAGTGTGCCTGCGTAAACAGAATTATTTATGTGATAATGTTTAGGAATTCGATTTGCTAAGACTGATCCTACATTAGAAAAGAAATCATTAAATTATTCACAGATATGTCCTTCATCCGTTAAATATGTATTCATTAGTTGAAGTTTGTTTGGTGTTGTAACTTCTTTGGTTTTATTATGGTAGAAGCTATTAATCAATCGCCACATTTTCTTCGGCTTCTTTCTGCAATTTTTGAAGGCATATTTTATAAACATTGCTTTACAATTTGCGTCATCAAGATTTTTTTTTGTGTTGGCTCCAGAGAAGATTTCGTTGATTTATTTCACATATTATTTCTCCGTTTATCCAATCTTGTCTTGGCGGATTTAGTATTTTATTTTTTGTAATTATGCAGTTCCCCGTAAATACAATTATTATCATTCTGATTTTCTGCTACATTTTTGTGCATAATTTCATAGCTAACCGCATCATATTTGATCCTAATTACAGGCGTGAGAGATGTCTTTTGATTTCGAGATATGTAATTATGATCCGACATAGGTGTGTCAATTATGGCAAAATGGAACTTGTTTTCTTTTAGGTTAGAACACACGTGATCAATTATAGTTTTAGTGGTGGTCCTTTCTCGGGTACAATAATTCTGATCAATATTATTAAGAATTATATAGTCGTTTTCTTTGTATGTAGTTGTCAAATTATCTGAGTGTAGTAGGTTAATATTGAAGTCGCCGAATACAACTCCTTTTCTCCTTTGATATAGCTGGTGACTATAAGTTTCAAGAAAACTTTTTGCATTGATCAATACTGGTCTCCTGTACATAGCACCGATATTCAGCGAATAATTTTTAAGGTGAACCCATAGATAGTGGTCATCGTTCAGACATTCTTCTTCGATTAAATAATGGTTTAAATCATTACGTATTAACATTGAAACATCACCACCTCGTGTATTGCATATATGATTGTAATAATGTGTATATGTTGTAGCCTGTTAGCTTCATCATTAGATTTTATCCAAGTTTCCGTTACAACAACGACATCCACAGGATTACGGAAGGACTGCACCACACATCTTAGTTTATCGATTTTGCCCGGTTTTACGATACTGCGTGCATTTGTATACAGGAAGCTAATGGATTGTTTACTGGTTATCACGAGTCGGTTACTTGGTAGGTCACTATATTGTCTATGGCAGGATGATTTTCATGAGAACGAATTGCTTTTAATGATTCCAGTTTTTTTGCACTGGGTCTGTTATTTTGGGAACTCCGTTTACATAACATTATCAAATGTTTTTTGCCTTTTTCATGTTCGCGTTGCAGATGTTCTTGAAGATCTTTCAGATGATTTCACTGTAAGCTTGTCTGATCGGAGTATATTTTAAAATCATTTTCTGAATTATTTTTGTTCCGTAATATTGCCAATGATGTTTTGCATTTGCATACTTTAATAGGACGGGTTTTTTTGGTGTTATATTTTCCAAGGATAATGATTTTTTCAGGCTGTGGACAATCAGCAATAATCTTTTTCAAGACTTTAATGGCTTCGTTTTTCTCTTTGTCTAATCTTTCATCTTTGTTAGTTACGACAAGTTCAGGAATTTCGACAAGTATTATATTTTTGCTTCTTATTTCGCGTTCATTGATTTTCGCCATTATAGTCTCAGTCATATTGGAGGCTCTGTGTAGCGCAGAAGGAGATGTACCTGTATTATCTATGACAAATTGGAGGGATTTAATTCTCCTCTCTAAATTTGTATTTTTGGTTTTTATGGATATAATTTCTGATTTCATAGACTGTTGTTCAGATATTAGATAATCAATAGTTGATTTTATGTCATCGACCTGCGTTTTGATAGCAGTTAAATCGCCACTAATTTTTGCAATAAAGTCATTTTGGTTGGTATTGATAGACGTTAGCATTTCCATCATTTTCGACATTTGCTTCCGTATTTCACTCCGTTTATCTTTTGTGTGATCATCTTGTTCATAATGCTTGCGCTTATTGCGAAAGATAACCTTGGTTGAGTCCGAAAACTCAGCTTGAGAATCAATTTTTGTTAGGTGTGTGTGTGTGTGTGTGTGTGTGAATGATCTACGCTGTTGGCCTCGAGGCCTCTACAGCTTCACCGGATTTTAAAGGCGAGCGTGCAACCACTACGCTCCAGCCAGCCAGAAGGGCAAGAGGCGACATACTCGAGGGCGCCTCGGAGAGGCGCCCTCGGTTGGGACAGTCGCTGTAGGGGGACGGGTGCACTACTAAGCGCACCGGTCGACCGCCGGCTATGGGAGGGGATCTACTACTGCGTCTGCGTCTACGGCGTCGCTCGTATTCTGAGCGGAAAGAAGGGATGACAAAGCATCGGGGGGGTCGGTGAGAACATGTCTCGGCCGGCGGTAGCGGCAGGGGTCGCGAGGGAGGTCGTAGTCGGCGGTGGCTACGATTAACGGATTCGCATGGTTAGGCTGCGAGTCACTACGTATTACACATGAGCCACTTCCAGTCGGAGAGCGTACTACACTCGTATTGTTGATCTTTGTAAAGAATCTACTCACGTGTGATACTGTGCGCAAGGAACAAAAAATATGAGCCCGTCTCCTTTCCCCAAAGTGGTGAAGGGCAAGGATTCCGTCACTGTCTTGAAGTAATTCACAGACAACTTAGTATATTTTGCGACTTAATGCAAAGATATAGGGTTGTAATTGAATTGTTGATCGATTTTAATATTTAAAAAATAGTTAGCGGCACGTGTATTCTGTACGCCGCTCGGCTCAAATCTTCTTACAAGTATTACTTTTTTTTCCATCGAGAGCATTTGATTTGTTAGCACACGACGACGTTGAAGCTACGAGCAAGTTTCGTTAAAAAAATAACATTGTTCTTGCGTGCGAAGTTTGCTAATGCTCGGTTCAATGTACCCACTACCGCTTGCTCATAGCCGAATGTTCATTACCCTCAAATATGTGCCGTGAAAACTACAAAGTATGCGTTACAGTAACTTAATAACCGAAGGGTACTTCGGGTATACAAAGACCGTGGCAGAAATAAATTACAAATATTTTTAATTGCTATTCTTCTTGGTAACAGACCATGCTAACAGCTAACAGTATCTGCGACTATTTGATTTTATTAGTTGAGTGGTTGACACTATACCAAGCAGAGGTTTATGAGAAGTAATACTAAACTTGGTAATACCAAGTTTAGTATTAAAACATCCTGTATCCACCACGAAGTACAAATAAGTATTACGGGAAGTAAGCCAATCGATCTTTAAGTGTTAATCATTATTAATAATGTATGCATTGTACGAGGCATCTCGTCGAGAGATCTGGAAAAGGATGCCCAGATCACATTTTCTTAGACAAAAAATAGCAGTGGGCTGGAAGGTCTTGTAAACCTGAAGGTATTTAAGAGAGTTATGCGATAGAGACCTAACGTTTTACCAGGGGATGGCATAAACAGTATTCTGTGCTTCGAGCTCTGCGTACAAGTACCTAAATGGTAATATACTTATGTCACCCTAATTTGACGTCAAAATCAGCGTCAAAAAACGTTGTCTGTTTTCCGTAAGACTTTTTAAAATATAAGTACCTATACACTGTACAGCGATGAAAGTTTGCAAATAGATAAACTGGTGTAAAATAATCGAGTAAATTAAAATGATGCAATTATGATTTCGCAAAAAGCCTCTGTTATGGTGAGTTACAGTTATGAAAAACAATTGTATGAGTATTGGCTTACATTTGAATGCCAAATTAAAGTAAATCAGACTGAATATTAAACACCGATATAGACAGAAGAGTAAATGGTGCAAACCATTTGGGACCAACACATGATACAAAATACAAGTCAAGAGTATCAAGCGTGTGATGAGTCAAACTGAGAGTAAGGAGACGAGAAAAGTTTATAGGCAAAGAACCTATTGGAATTTTGTCCTCTGCCTATCCCCCAAAGGATCGAGCATGATAAAAAGAGGATATAGAATGAGAATAAATAAATCTCAAAATAGTTCCCGAAAATGTAGGCTAAAATTTAAATAATTATACTGCACCATTTATAACGACCATTCATTTAATTTCAGCCAATATGTGATATAGCTCTCATGGTAAAAGATATATATTTTAGCTGTGTTTTGTTGATTGGTGCCCAGCGTTAGCATTTCAAATATTTAATATGTTAAAATACTAATCCATATTTTTAATAACGACAAACTGTAGTGTATGAATATAATCATAACGAAGCAGAAATGTGTGTCTAATAATGCAATGCATAGTAAAGCTATTAAGAGTACAAATATCGATGGTATTTATTAGGTGTACCTAATAAAACAAAGTTACCGATAACCAGAAGAGTTAGAGTTATTTTACTTTCGCAACGGTATCCAAATCATCGCGCCGCGCCGCTTGGTATCCGTTTGCCCACCTCTGTGAGTCCATGCGTGCTACGTGACCAGCCCACTTCAGCTCTGCAGTTTTCCTTTGTATATTTCACACATAAAGTTTTTTTATATCCAAAAAATAAGAATGGATTCATCATCATCTGCCCAAAGCAGTCCACAGCTGGATATGGATCTCTCCAATTGCATGCAACTAAGTACGATCTTCCGCTACTCTCATCCAAATTCTGCCAGCACCCCTACGAAGTTCGCTTCACCTAGCCTAAGGGCCTCCTGAACTATCTTCGCGAAAACGTATTAAGTTGTACAAACCTTGTAAGTGGATAGGTTGTGCACGGTGCACGCAAGAATCGCCTCCCTGCCGAGTGGAGCAGTCACATTCGCTATCGGCCCGCTGAACCCGGGCTCGTCTGAAACAACGATATTACTTTAAGGTGCTACACACTGAAGCAAAGAATAAGTTTAGAATGCTCTGTTCGTTTGAATTAATGTATCGGATTATTCATACTACTGTTTCTTGCAATTTCTGAAATCTTCAACGTTTCTGAAATCTTTCCTAATATGTTACATATAACGATAGAATATCGGTGTGTACTGTATTTACTATAAAGATTCTGTTAATTTATTCATTTGGGCCTGTCCATAATGGTATACATATGCCAAAACGTTATGCTTATCTGATTAAATTACTGTTAATTTACTATGGCTAATCTTTTCACTTAATGTCTTAACATATATCTAGAACTAGCTTCTACCCATGCCATCGACCGCGTTGATTTTAGACAGGAACCTACCATTTATCCGGTATAAAAAGTATTGTATGTGTTAATCCAGGTAATAAACTAACTTTGTGCTAAATTTCATCCAAATCCGTTGAGCCGTTTTTACGTGATTAAGTAACAAACATCTAAACATACAAATTTTCACATTTATGTTATTAGTAATAATGCAGTCGAGGCCATTTTCTATTGTGACTCTTTTAAATAGTTAAGCAAATAATTGTATAAAGCCGTTTTGTTGACCTTTGACCAACTGCAATGACAAAAGCTAGACATTGAAAAAAAAACTACCAGGACTAAAGTAGAAAATATAGCACTTTTAAGAAACGCGTTCGAAAATATTTTTTACAAGCTTTTATTAATGTCTGTCTGTCTGTCTTTTCGGTTCAAATCTTGTGATCCATTTTTCAAGCACTTGCGGGTGTCTGATCGAGCTGAAATTTGGCATACGTATGTATGTATAATATATACGTATATATGTATAAGTCGGTGACAATGCAATAATCTGGTGACATAAATACCATAAAGCTGATCTGATGATGGAGTCGGTGGCCATAGAAACATGTAAAATATACAACATGATATTTTCATTGTGTTTATTTTGCTATAAAAGCTTGTTTTTTAAAAGGACATTTTAAATTGTGAAGAAACAAATAAAACACCTTTAATATATCGTTATCAAAATATCTTTAATCTCGAACATTAATTCCATGTGGGTACACGATACACTTTTTAACAAATCCTGGTCACTCGGTCTCTACGTCTGCTCCTTTCGAGCGCTCGAATCGAACTAATTTAAAAATGGCCGGTCTCATTATATTATATTTGTACTTGAGTCAAATCAGACACCGTTTAAAATCAGCGTTTACGTTAAAACAACAAATCAAATGAAGTACTATTTATTTTCTTTAACAATTCAATGTCAGATAAAATACTCGTCAAATTTAAAATAAATAATAAATAATTTGTACCCGGAAATCGTGACACAATTAAAATTATTTTATTACCATTTAATGAAAAACATAATCTTATGAAAACATATCATCCCGCCAGATCCCTTCCGGGGTAGGTAGAGAGTACAGAGTTCCAACGTTTATAAATCATCTCTAAATATGTTTATGTTCACCTAAGTAAACGATCTTCAGTGTGCAAGTACCCTACCTGCGCAGTATCTGGTTATAACTAGTTCCCACCCGTGTGAACGAACACAGAACTTGGCAATATTGAGGTGCCCTCTGTAAGTTTTCACGCATACATACTTGTTCTATTCTACACTCAAACACGTAATGGTTATTGCTGTATTCTCCCCACATAGTTTTCAGCTGGTTTTGTTCTTTTATAGTTTCAAACTACAAAGATACCTAGTACAATTTTACCTATAATATATTAAAGTTAAAACTTTTGAGGCTTTAAGAGTTGAGAATCATGAAGTTATAAAACTTATTTCTTGTTACAGACAAGTCTGATTACATTATATAACACAGATTTACATACAGACACGCTCATAGCCCTGCGCGGGCCGTGGTATTCTTAACAATCACTCATTCGACGGGTGACCGTTTGAAAAGGTATTTGTAAAAGATGTATAGACATTTATCACTAAAATAAACGTAAGTCTCGTATCACGATTTCTTCAGCAGTATGCGTATGTTTGCAATCTGTATTCATCTATTGTATGATGGGATGCTGCGCAAGATGCGCAGTCAGAACGTCAGAATTTGGTGGAGGCATTGGTGTGCCCTTAACATCGAATTTTCTATACGACATTATAGTGACTGCAGAAATCGGTCATTGACTTATTATAACTTAAAAGTCGGTGATTGTAAATCATACCTTCCGTGCTATTTGTTTTAACCGCCACAAAATGTGTCATAACGGCATAATATTAACACGTAAAGATCAACATTAATAACAGTCCTCCATTATCTCCACTTAAAGTTTAATAAAAATAGTTTAATAAATTTGGGGGTCTGTCCAAGAGCGTGCTCGTCGCGACCCCTGCCAGTCATTATGGCTGCAATCTTGGACCGAAGACGTACCGCAGTGCGGGCTAGGGCGTCCCCCCGAGGCGACGCGTACCGGCCCGCCCCCGTCGGTACGAATATAGGTGGAAGCGGCGATGGGGGCCGCCACCCATCACGCCGGGCCCGAACTGGCGAGTCGTGGGGTGCAGAGTGCCGAATAGGCACTTGGAATGTAAGAGGTGGTATGGAAGATAAGATGCATGAGGTGATTGATGTAATGAAAGAGAGACGCCTGGATGCTCTGTGTGTAACAGAGACTAAGCGGAGGGGCAGTGAAACCTGTGATCTGCCTGATGGAACGATGGCTCTGTGGTCTGGTGTACCGCAGAGCAGTCGTGCCAGCATGGGGGTGGGTATCTTGCTGTCCCGTCGCCTGGCCTCTGGAGTGAGAGATTATGGCCTGTGCGATGCGAGACTTCTCTGGGTCCGTTTAAAACTGGGTGTCACTAGAGTATTTTTGGTCGCAGCGTATGCTCCCGTAAGCTCGTCGACACCCCAGGACCTTGAGAAGTTTTGGGATAATGTCAGGGAAGTTCTGGATTTGGCTGAGGCTAACGAGAAGGTGATTCTGTGTGGCGATCTGAACGGATGGGTAGGAACCAGGCGGCAAACTTGCGACGCTGCTCTGGGTCCTTATGGTGATAAGAGAGTGAATGATGCAGGTAAGCTCATTGTAGATGTTTGTTTGGAAAGGGGTCTCCTTGTGTCTAATACGATATTCCAGCATAAGGACATACATATGTATACGTGGAGAAGGAATGAACAAAAAAGCATGATAGATCTGATCCTGGTTGATAACCGTCTCCGAAGCAAACTACAAGATACGCGTGCGTATAGAGGCCCCACTCTGGAATCAGACCACTATCTCGTAGTTGCGCGGTTTAGTGGTCTGTTCAGGAAGTGGAGGCACTGGCGAGAGCGTATCCCCTTCGGAGACCTTGAAAGATTAAAGGTTGAAAAGTTGCAAGATGAGAGCGTGAGGAGAATGTATGAAGACAGAGTCCGGGACAAGCTTTTGACAGCAGGCTCTTCGGACTCAAATGTAGATGAATGCTGGAATAGCCTGACAGAGAGTTTGGTGGAATCCGCGAAAGAAGTATGTGGTTGCTCAAAGAAGCATATTACAGCAAAAGGTGATGCATGGTGGGATGCGGAGTTGCAAAGCTCCGTAGAAAGTAAGAAGAAAGCGTGGCAGGACTATGTATCTTCTTTGAACCTGAATGCCAGTATGACAGAGATGAAGAAAGAAATATACCGGCAATGCAAGAATGCCACTAAAACTTTAGTGAAAGAAAAGCGTGAAAGAGCCAGTATGACTGAGGAGGAGAGGCTGGCGAAGAACTTCGAGAACAACACCAAACTCTTTTGGAGCAAGGTGAGAAAGGCTCGAGGTGATTCGTCAGGCTCCAGAATGGAAAGGATAAAATCTAAAGATGGTGACATTCTTGCAGACACACAAGCTGTGCTAAACCGGTGGAGTGAATATTTTGGAGAAATGTATGGAGATGACCCGGATGCTGATGCCGCAGACGTGCCTAAAGGCGAGATTGCGGCACCAGAATCAACGGAGGACATCACTATGGAAGAAGTTGAATGGGCGATAGGAAGTATGAAAAACGGTAAAGCTGCGGGAGTAGACATGATATCTGCCGAGATGATCAAATATGGTGGAACTTGCGTCCGGGACGCTTTCCGGGCCCTTGCAAACCTTTGCTGGAGGACCGGTAGAGTCCCTACAGATTGGCGCCGCGCAGTCATAGTACCCTTGTATAAAGGCAAGGGTTCACAATATGACTGCGCCAATTACAGAGCCATCAGTTTGATCAGCTTGGCAGCCAAGGTGTACGGTAAAATTATTGAACGGAGAATGCGCGTGAAGTCCGATGGAATGTTGTGCGAGGCACAAGGGGGTTTCAGGTCTGGAAGAGGATGTTCGGATCAAGTCTTCTCACTCCGCAACATCGTAGAGAAGCATCTGGCAGTGGGCCGGAAGGTTTTCTGCGGTTTTGTAGATCTGAAGAAGGCATTTGACAGAGTTGTGCGAAAGAGACTTTGGGACATTTTGCCAGAGTATGGTATAGATGGCACTCTGTTGCGAGCCGTCCAGTCCACTTATGTGGACTGCAAGGCATGCGTACGGGTGGGTGGTAACAGGTCACCCTGGTTTGACGTTAAAATCGGCGTCAAGCAGGGTTGCGTGTTGTCCGCTAGACTGTTTATAATATATCTGGACAAAAGTCTTCAAAGACTGAAAGCGATGAATGAAGGTGTACAAATGGGTGACTTAGTGGTAAACCATCTACTTTATGACGCGGTTTTAATAGCGCCAACAGCCACTGATCTGCAAACACTAGTCACAGTTATGAAAGACGACTGCATGATCAATGGCTTACACTTGAATGTGAAGAAAACCAAGATTATGGTTTTTGAAAGGGAAGAAACCAGAACGAATGTAAGGATTGTGGTTGGTAACAATGTGCTGGAGCAAGTGAATGAGTTTGTATATCTTGGATGCGCCTTCAGTAAGGATGGGAAATACACCGCTGACATAGAGAGAAGAGTGAGTGCAGGGAACAGAGTGAATGGTGCGATGGGAAAGCTACTCGGGAGCCGGCACTTAAGCCATAAGGCGCAGCTGGCCATACATAACGGAGTTCTTGTCCCAACGCTGTTATATGGTAGCGAGAGCTGGGTATGTAAGAAGGAGAATGAAAGTAGGATAAATGCGGTAGAAATGCGAGCTCTGCGGAAGATGTGCGGAGTGAAGCTGACCGACCGCATTAGCAACAGCATAGTAAGACAGCGAGTAGGTATGAAAGATAGTATCGGTGTAAAGATGAGAAAGGGCATGCTCCGTTGGTTCGGGCATATAGAAAGAATGCCAGAGGAAAGAATGACAAAACAGATATACAATGTGAAAGTGGAAGGATGCAGGTACCGGGGAAGACCTAGACTATCTTACCACGACCAAATAAACCGAGTCTTATCTGATGGAAAAGTCAAGAGTCTCCGTAACCGGCGAGCGTGTATGAGACGAACTATGAGAGTCGAGGAAGCCAGAGAGGTATGTAAGGAAAGAACCTGTTGGAACTCTGTACTCTCTGCCTACCCCGCAAGGGATCTGGCGTGAGGTTATAGATAGATAGATAGATAGATAAAGTTTAATAAACCCACCTTTTGCAAGTCCCGTTTTATTTATTTGAAGCAACTTGAGTAAGAATTATTTTAATTCAGTTTCAATTCCGCGAAGACTGTTTATTTGAAAAGCTTACTTTCTCGTTACTGCAGTAATATAAAATCTTAAAAATTTGTGACATAAAGTGCGAAAACCTGAAAAGTTTTGAAGCAGCTATACCTAGCGTTGGGAACTCTACCCTTGAAGTTGTCGACGAATACATGTACCTGGGACAGGTAGACCGGTTAGGTAGGTCCAACTTTGAGAGAGAGGTCAATCGACGAATCCAACACGGCTGGGCAGCGTTCGGGAAACTACGCAACATCTTCTCATCCAAAATACCTCAGTGCCTCAAGACTAAAGCTTTTAGTCAATGTATGTTACCTGTGATGATATATGGATCAGAGACGTGGTCTCTTACAAAAGGTCTCATAAAAAGTTGCTCAGCGAGCTATGGAGAAAACTATGCTCGGCGTTTCTCTACGTGATCGAATCAGGAATAAGGAGCTTCGTGGAAGAACCAAGGTCACCGACATAGCCCTTAAGATTAGCAAGCTGAAGTGGTAATGGGCGGGCCACATACCAGGAGGGATCAAAAAGTAGTGAGAACGACATACTCCTTGGTAAAAAAACAAATACTGGCAGGCATAGCTCAGATACATATTTGTAATATTAATAAAAAAAAATCTTCTATTCTCTTTTGTTTTTTTCTGAATGTAGTCATTTGTTTGCTTCGTGTCGGAACGTGTTCTCGAAAATGGAGAAAAACGAAGTGCGAGCCGTTATTAAATACCTCTGTTTAAAAAAGTTACGACGCAAGAGATTCATTTCGATTTGGAGGCAACATTAGGAGAGTCTGCTCCGCCGTATTCCACTGTCGCAAGGTGGGCTTCTCAATTTCGAGTAGGGAGAACGAGCACGGAAGACGAGCATCGTTGCGGCCGTCTATCGACGTCAGTCACCCAAGAAAATGTTGCGAAAGTCGAGAAAACTGTATTGCGCGATCAAAGAGTTACCATCCGATACTTAATTCAAAAAACAGGCATTTCATATAGAAGTATTCAATCCATATTGAAACAATCTTTGAATATGAGAAGAGTCTCCGCAAGATGGGTGCCGAGGATGTTAATCGACAGTCAGAAACAAAATCGACTTGACATTTCGAAGATATTGTTGGACAAGTTTCAAGAAGATTCTGAAAACCTTTTGTCTCGTTTCGTAACAATGGACGAAACATGGGTCCATCATTTTCATCCCGAGACAAAACAGCAATCTTCGCAATGGAAACGGCCATCATCACCGACCCCGAAGAAGTTTCGTGTCGTGGCATCGGCTGGCAAGGTTATGGCTTCAATATTTTGGGACTCAGAAGGAATATTGTTGATTGATTACCTGAAGCGTGGAACCACTATTACAAGCCAATATTATGCAGCTTTAATTCCCAAGTTGAGGAATGCTATCAAAGAGAAAAGGAGAGGGAAACTTCGAAGGGGCGTGCTGTTTCATCACGACAACGCACCCGCAAATACATTCCCCATAAATACTTAAGGGGAAACAGGTACGAAGACGATAACGAGGTGATGGATGCCGTGGAGAGCTTTTTGCAGGACCAAGACAAAACTTTTTTTGTGAAAGGGATTGAAGCCTTGGAAAAGCGCTGGACTCGGTGTGTAGAGAGACTCGGAAAATATGTAGAAAAATAAATTATTAAGTTATCAATAGTCATTATATTCTTTCTCATTCTCACTACTTTTTGATCTCTCCTTGTAGCGCGAAGATCGGACGGGCGTTGGGGTAGAAAGATCCTAGAGTGGAGACCACGTATTGGCATGCGCAACGTGGGACGACCGCCTACCAGATGGACTGACGATCTTGTGTAAATCGTAGGAAGTCGTTGGATGCAGGTGGCAGCGGACCGGTTACGCTGGAAAGCGATTGGGGAGGCCTATGTGCAGCAGTGGACAAGTATAGGCTGAGATGATGATGATGATAAGCTATACCTACATAATATTTTTTCATTATTATTCAAAGTGATTCTAGTGAAGATTTAATAGGTATGATATTCTTCACAATCACAACCGTAAACAGACGTCTAAAGCATTTTATACAGTATTTTTATTTCATAAACTACTTAGAATACTATAGTCAGAATATTTTTATTTTACTTTATTATAGTAATAGCAATGAAGAGGGTAGTTCAAGTAGTAACAACGGATTTTTGAGCTCCTGATAATTTATTAAAATATTCAAGTGGATATTTACCTCTTAAATATGCTATAGCATTAGCAACATCCTTGTGTCCACTTATTTCACTTTAAGTATCATTTGTTAAGTCACTACAACCGAACAATCATGGACCTTTACACAAAGCTGTCTCAAAGTGTGGAAGAGCTCGCCGGAACTTTCACCACACGGATGGAGAGATATGAAGAATATCTCCGGAATTTCAGCGGTAATGAAACTCCACACAAGTCTGTTTGCGGTCAAGGAGTCCCGGGGTATATCTTTAAAGTCCAAAGTCCAATACCAATTTAATGAAAATGGGACTACCCCGGAACTATATTGAACCCAATGCAAAAAGAATCATCAAAATCGGTTTATTAACAAAGAAATCATAAAAAGCACAAACGAATTATGAACCTCCTTCTTTTTTGAAGTCGGTTAATATTCTGCTTAGTGCTATAGTAGGGTACTACGGTACCCTACTATAGCACTAAGCAGAATATTATAAAAATTTGAAGTCGGTGCCAAGTAACCACTTAGCACCGACTTCAAATATTTATTTTTAGTTTTTTGAAGTCGGTTCCTTTTTTTTAAGTTTTTTATTTTTCTTTTGTTTTATGTATGTTTACCGATATTTCCGTCGGTTTTGGGCCGATTTTAATGATTATATCAATCCTGCAGGTACTTAATGTAAAACTAAGCAAAATAATATAATATGGGTATATAAATATTAATAATTAATGTACTCATCACTTAAAATTGTAACATAAATAACTTTAAGAAAAGGGAAACCGACTTCATCATCTCATCATCATCATCTCAGCCTATACTTGTCCACTGCTGAACATAGGCCTCCCCAATCGCTTTCCAGCGTAACCGGTCCGATGCCACCTGCATCCAACGACTTCCTGCGATTTTCACAAGATCGTCGGTCCATCTGGCAGGCGGTCGTCCCACGCTGCGCTTGCCAATACGTGGTCTCCACTCTAGAATCTTTCTGCCCCAACGCCCGTCCGATCTACGCGCTATGTGGCCCGCCCATTGCCACTTCAGCTTGCTAATCTTAACGGCTATGTCGGTGACCTTGGTTCTTCTACGAATCTCCTCATTCCTGATTCGATCGCGTAGAGAAACGCCGAGCATAGCTCTCTCCATAGCTCGCTGAGCAACTCTGAGCTTTTTTATGAGACCTATTGTAAGAGACCACGTCTCTGATCCATATATCATCACTGGTAACACACATTTAACTGGTAACCGACTTCAAAATGCAGAAAATAAATATTTGACTCCGGTGCCAAGTGACTGCACTAACCGGCACCGACTTCAAATATTTATTTTTTGCTTGTGAAAGTCGGATCCCCTTTTTATAAAAAGATATTCATAGCTTTACTGAACTCATTAATTATTGTGTTGTAATTCAACTTAGATGCTATAACTGCTTAAATAGATAAAACTCCCAAAGCTTAAAGTCTTTCTTGACCCATGGTATTCCTTATTTTTTTTTATAATGAAATTCATAATAGTAGTCATTTTAGATTTGTTAAGTCAATATTACAGTTTTATGACGAATAAATTTTTTCGTTGCGTTCTCAAGGGCGAGGCCCTTCGGACCGCGAGACTGTAGGCGATGACCCACATCGCCCACGCCTTACGCCGCCTCTGGGTATACGGACTACGTGCGAATGGTCTTGTTGATATTGTTACTAAGAAACATTATCTACCTCCATATTACAACACAATTATTTTGGCCACTTCGACAATATTTTGCAAATAACAAGATTTCGCAAAATAACAGCCCACAGGTTCTTGTCGTAATTTGATAAGCTGATAATGTTGTTTTGTTTTGTGAACATAATATTCATTGTTCGGTAAGAAAATATTTTAGGCGTTTAATTAATTTATTTAATAATATTGTTTGAGTTTACTATTAGCCTTAAGTTACAAAATAATAAACCCAATCTCGAATCACGAACTACGATGAAGCTTGTTATTAAAAAGAAATTTGACCTTTCGAATAAAATATTCTAAATTCCCTTTTAGATTTAAACTTGTGTAGTGAATTTTGATTTTTTGCATTACTAAACTTTTTCTGAGACTCCGCCCCCTCGACAGTTGTGAATTGAAAATATTAACTTTTTTAGTTATGTCATTATAGAATGATAATAGTATCTGTGTGTGTGTCTGCTCCTTAATTTGTTATACTATGATGATGGCGGGGATCAGCTGAAAATCAGTGCTGTGAGTCAAGCACAGCGTACACTAAACTGGTTCCCTTGTTACTACACATATTGCAGCAAATTGTAATTCACACACCGTCACGCCTATATTCCCCAGAGGGGGTGGCAGAGGTGTACTGAGTACACCCAAGTTTCGCCGACGATGTTAGGTCCCATGTAATAGGGGGCGAGCCTATTGCCATATACCGGGCACAATTCCAGACTCCGGACTCATACTGGGAATTTTTCGTCAGAAAAACTACATTTGTCCGACCAAGGATTTGAACCCAGGACCTCGTGATCACAAAGCGATGCGCTTTGCCACCAGACCAACGAGGCAGTCGAAATTGTAATTCCTTCCACTTTATTTAGTTATTTTCTCGTGTATGGTTTTTTTCTTGTCTGTATTGTGTATTTAGCAAAAATAAGTAGTTTGAAGAGGCCAAGGTTTTTACATCTATAGTATATTATTTGTACCTAGATTAAAGGTGACAGTTTAAAAATCGGTCCGAAAATAAGAGTACAAGAATGGGTGTGGTCCTATTTCCAATTAGTTTGATCCACCCCAGTGACGGATTTACACATTTGCCGCCAGTAGGCTATTCAATTTTTGCCGCCCCTACTAACCTCTGCAATTCAATACCCTAGTTCACAATCATATTCATTACATTTTCTTTGTCGATAAAAATGCAATTTTATGATTTG
The DNA here is from genome assembly GCA_905147815.2 of Phalera bucephala. Taxonomy (NCBI): domain Eukaryota; kingdom Metazoa; phylum Arthropoda; class Insecta; order Lepidoptera; family Notodontidae; genus Phalera; species Phalera bucephala. The sequence continues at coordinate 21,661,066 of LR990612.1, forward strand.
TGCTCTATCGTGATCTAACATCAGCTTGTTTCCGTTATTAGTATTGAAGTAAAGGTTGTGTCAGTTCCTAGATTATTCTTACAACTCACGATTTAGTGAAGTTTACACAAGAAATAGTCTTTGGAAATAATTTTTAGTTAAGAAAAGTTTAATCATGTACTACTTAAAAAAATTAACCAAATAGCCGCCCTTCTAAAATTTGCCGCCCTAGGCTCCAACCTACTCAGCCTGGTGGTAAATGCGCCACTGATCCACTCACAGCCAATGTAAGGACGCGTTAAAATGCATCAGTTTGCTAAAAGTACCTTAACAAAAAGATCTAAGGTTATTAATAATTTAAAACTTATTTCTACACTTGGTAGCTACTAGTAGGCATATATGCGTAAGTATATGCAAATGCGGCCGTGTGTGTGTGTGTGTGTGTGCGTGTGTTTGGAAGGATATAGGTACCACTATGGAGATATAAATCAGGCTGTCTCTCAAAGTCACTGGTCAAAGGCCTTCTCTTGCCTCGATTTATAGAGTAGATCATATTTTACCCGGTGCGGTGGTTCATATTATAATGCTATTAAAAACAACTAGTTTTAACCTCGATGACCGCTGAATACGAAATTTTAACACTATACGATCTACTGAGTCTACCTAACAGGTTTTGATCCTGAATTGTTAAAAATAGAACGATTAGCGAGAATTTAAATAAATTATCATAAATCAGTTACAGTTCTCTACCGCTGGGCAAAGTTCTACTCTATAAAATCGATAAAATTGGTTCCAACCACACAGATCCTATGCAAATTGTTGCAAACAAGTTTGCGGTTACCTGCTGTTGAAACTATCAAGAGCCTAGTATAAACAGCTTAAAATGCCCTCCGAAACACGAGGACTCACAACAATAGGAATGGCTCAGTCGGTCACCCATCTCACACTGATCTAACTAAATACGGCACAGCAATTATTTGGCGTTTTGTTTTGTTACAGTATCATTTTAGTTTTATAAAAAAGTCATTTATATAGTTTTAGTAATAGAATACACCGAATACTTTTGGTATCTTCCAAGATTCTGTTGTCTTTGTCTTATTTAGTTTCACCAGACCCATAGCTACGATCAGATCCCAGGATCAGTTGTTACTTTCTTACATACAAAAAAAATACATCGTTGAAGGAGAAAGTCATTTTAAATGTTAATTTTAACAATCTTAATACACTGCGCTATAAGGCATGTGTTACGATCTGCCAATATTTTTTTTATTTTAGCAATTTAAAAAGAAAACTCTAATTCAGTTTCAATAATATACCATATCATAAGCAGTGATACTTTTTAAATATGTTAAATACCTGCATGCGAAGGTAGTTTTATAAATCAAATCTTGATTTATGACATCTACGGAATTCTACAACGAATGCTTATTCGGCACGCACCTGGTCAATATTTTACACCTATTCATGAAATGTTAAAAACGTTACATAAACTGTTTACTTCTGACCTTAAGTCGTCAAATGAATATCGGTACCTTTGTTTCCATTTTCACCAATAAAAACGAACATTTACTTAGATTTTGGTGTGGTGGTTGTATAATTATAACGGTGATGTGAATTCTAAATTTTTATGATTATACGACTAGACTTATAATCTGTAAGTCTAGTCGTAACGTAATTTCTTTCTATTTTGAGATCATTTTAAATTACGATTTTTACTTAATTTTTAAAACATAAATATATACCTCAGACACCCCGATTAGATAATCGCTTCACAAATTCAATACGAAAACCAAATTTCAAAATTTAAAGTTTTTTACCCTTTTTTAAGTACCCTTATATCTCAATTAACAATGGAACTTATATGTATTAAGAAATACGTTTTAGAAATACATTTGTAATCTCCATAAAATATAGTTTGTTATAGCGCACTGAAGGAGTAAATAATATATATCTATAAATCTATACTCTACAATTAACATTTATAAATAGGTTATTAAATTTAATTAGTAACAATTTTTATGAGAATAAACTTTGTTACCATTATCACATGTAATTCGATAAGGTGCTTACCTTAAGAAGGTTAGTGTACGACATGAGTCTGAGCGCTAATGCCAAAATACCCTTTAATAAGCTGTGTTGTTTTTATTAAATTAGTTTCGCCGCACGCGACCCACGAAACTTAAATATACCGGCGGAACCAGGTCACAACTGACACATACATACGTTTATTATAACATTCCCATCTTTGCCTAGTTACAGGGTCTTGGAAATGTTCTAGGAAATCGCTTGTCTGAGAAACATATACGAATCGAAGGGCCTAGAAAAGTTGCAAGCGTTTTGTTTCTATTCTCTTGTCGCAATCGATAGCGCATTGTTTTGACCACGTGACTTTTCGTTGCAAAATGTCATTCCCGTACGTTTTTCCGCTTTCTATTAGCGTTAACGACTGTAGATTGTCAACTTGGCTATAGGCGCTGTTCACAGTCCACCACTCTCGAAACGCGCATTAGTAGTAATATTACTATCTATCTATCTATCTATAACCTCACGCCAGATCCCTTGCGGGGTAGGCAGAGAGTACAGAGTTCCAACAGGTTCTTTCCTTACATACCTCTCTGGCTTCCTCGACTCTCATAGTTCGTCTCATACACGCTCGCCGGTTACGGAGACTCTTGACTTACTAATGGTACAAAGGTAAGTTTTAGTTTAAAGTTTTAGATATTGTCTTTCCAGTTATATTATTATTTATTGTAACGCTGTATACAAGGTGTATTATATATAATAAACGCAAGACTTGTAAGTTTAATTTTTAATGTATCTAACATTTTTTTTTTAAATTTGCACAATAATGCTTTTACTCCTTCAGGGCGCTATAAAAAACTAAATGTATTCTTGATTCATAGTAATAAGAGGATTTAATACATTCTTAAATCGTATTTCTCAAAACACATACATACACGCAGAAGTTTTATTAATAATTGAGGTATATAAGTGCTTAAAAAAAAGGGAAGAAACCAGAACGAATGTAAGGATTGTGGTTGGTAACGATGTGCTCGAGCAAGTGAATGAGTTTGTATATCTTGGTTGCGCCTTCAGTAAGGATGGGAAATACACCGCTGACATAGAGAGAAGAGTGAGTGCAACAGAGTGAATGGTGCGATGGGAAAGCTACTCGGGAGCCGGCACTTAAGCCATAAGGCGCAGCTGGCCATACATAACAAAGTTCTTGTCCCAACGCTGTTATATGGTAGCGAGAGCTGGGTATGTAATAAGAATCGAACCCGCGACTATTAGACACAGTGGGCGGAGCGGGTTAAGCTTTTAACCAATGCGCTAAATCGTCGGTCCTAAATCGCTAAATTCTCTAATCGGAGTGCCTGAGGTCTTGAGTTATTTACATATCACCTTGTATAAGACAGAATGTAGAGGGACTATAAAAATGAAACATTATTGGTACATTAGTATTGTAAAAAGAACTTCTAAAAAGTTCTTTATCTCAAAACCTACCTTAAAATTACTACACTACTCGTTGAACTGACACAACCCAAAACACATAGCAAGATTCTGAAATCCTTCCAGATTTAATAATCATGGATGGATGGATGAAATTATGCATAAAGTTTGTAATTTATTCTGCTTTCATATTATTATGTTCGTTAAACTGAGTAGATACCTGGTGGTTTGAGTAGAGTTAACTTTCACGTCCCTTGTTGCCAAGTATTAAAATAATATCTGGATAGGTATCCACTATATTAGAGCAACAAAATTTAACGAGCAATACAATTGGGAATTTATATTATTTCGAATAACCAAACTTGTGGTCTCGAAATATATGTAAACTCTCATTAATCAGAATCTAGGGGCATTAATAGTCATCTCGTGATTTATATTTTAAGATTTACAAAGTAACTTAAATTATGACAACATGTACTTTACTGAGAACTTCTGCTACCTATAAAGTTTGATAAATGTCATCACGTCTTCGTAGGACAAACTCCTTCCGCAAAGATTACTACGACGATTGGCTTCGTGTTGCGCATCCAGGTTTACCTGCGACCTTCACTAATGGCTGGTTTCAATATTCAACTCCAGGAGAGATTTGCTTGCTGTCATTTTGACAGGTTTTCCATACAAAATATGTCAAAGAACATTGTCGAAAATTACCCCAGAACCAACAAACATTCGACCCATGCCATCAGTATTTATCCGTCAATGGCAAATATCCTTATCTAACAGACAACTTGGCCGCGTGGTTCCCGGCTTAGAATAGGACCAACAAATCTCATCCCATCGGGTGTCGTACAAGGCGACTAAGGGAAAACTAGGGAATGGGCAGCAGCGTTCCCTTAACACTTCTACAACCAAAAACTGCGCTCGCCAACCCGCCTGCCAAGCGTGGCGAGTATGGCAAACACCCCCAACCAATATTATGGAAGAAAGCAAGAAAACCAGGCCCCTAGTCCCCGGCGGTCCTGTTCGTCCTGGCCACGGTAGCAGCCATGGTAACGACAGGACAAGGGGTGCTAAGAATCTCCGGCAGAGATTCGGCTACCACCAAAACCGAAAATTGGCCCTGGTGACATACAACGCACGCACATTGAGGACAGATGAGAAGCTAGTTGAGCTGGAAGAAGAGTTAAACAAGTTGCGGTGGAGTATTGTTGGTTTATCGGAGGTCCGAAGAGAGGGCGAGGACACGATAACCTTAAAATCCGGCAACTTGTTTTACTACCGGGAGGGCGAACAGCAGTCCCAAGGTGGTGTCGGATTTATCGTCCACAAGTCACTCATAAACAACGTTGTGTCCATCACTAGTGTGTCGAGCAGGGTAGCGTATCTGATACTCAGAATATCCAAAAGATATTCGCTGAAGGTCATACAGGTCTACGCACCGACCTCGGCATACTCAGATGATGAGGTCGAAGTTATGTATGAGGACATTAGTAGAGCCATACAGACTTCCAAAGCACACTTTACAGTAGTTATGGGTGACTTCAATGCGCGACTGGGCAAACGGGGCGATGATGAGTTGAGAGTGGGGCAATTTGGATATGGGCAGCGCAACCCCAGGGGTCAGAGGCTGGCCGAATTTCTGGAGAAGGAGGGACTCTTTATGATGAACTCTTTCTTCCAGAAGCCGTCTCATAGGAAATGGACCTGGATGAGCCCTGATGGTTTCACAAAAAAATGAGATAGACTTCATCATGAGCACCAAGCGACAAATATTTAATGATGTCTCCGTGATTCACAGGGTAAAAACCGGCAGTGATCACCGAATGGTCAGAGGCACATTAAATATTAATGTCAAAATGGAAAGATCGCGTCTGATGAAGTCTACGCTCCGACCTTCTAATACACATATCCAAAACCCCGAGAACTTTCAACTCGAATTGTCAAACCGCTTCGAATTGCTAGACAGCAGCGCATCAGTGGACGAAATCAACAATAGGTTGGTAGAGACTGTCCATACGGTCGGGTCTAAGCATTTTAAGCCCCACCGTAAAAATAGGCCTCAAAAGCTATCTGACTACAACCGAAACCTTATGGCTGAGCGACGTACCATGACACTCCAAACCTCCAATGATGCTAAGTCCTATAGGCAGCTCAATGGACAGATATTGAAGTCCTTGCGACACGATTTACGGTCCTTCAATACAAGACGTATTGAGGAGACCATAGAGCAGAACAAGGGCTCCAAAGTGTTCGCAAGAGACGCGTCTATTGGGCAAAGCCAGTTGACGAAGCTGAAGACGGAGGATGGAAACGTAACGTCGAATAGGTCAGAGGTGCTCAGGGAGATAGAGAGGTTCTATGGGCAGTTGTATACCTCAGTAGCTGAACCTGTTGTTGACTTCGTAAAAGACCCAAGAGCCAAGCTAACCCGACACTACACTGAAGATATCCCGGACATCAGCCTGTACGAGATTAGGATGGCTCTCAAACAACTTTAAAACAACAAAGCGCCGGGTGAAGACGGAATTATCGCAGAGCTTCTGAAAGCGGGCGGATCGCCGGTACTTAAAGTCCTTCAGAGGCTGTTTAATTCCGTCTTGCTCGAAGGAAAAACGCCGGAAGCGTGGAACAGGGGTGTGGTGGTACTCTTTTTCAAGAAAGGTGATAACACTTTACTGAAGAATTATAGGCCCATCACACTGCTGAGCCATGTTTATAAGTTGTTTTCGAGAGTCATCACGAATCGTCTCGAACACAGGCTTGATGACTTCCAGCCTCCCGAACAAGCCGGTTTCCGGAAAGGTTTTAGTACCATAGACCACATACATACGCTGCGGCAGATTATACAGAAGACCGAGGACTATAATCGGCCACTATGCTTGGCGTTTGTGGACTATGAGAAAGCCTTCGATTCGATCGAGACTTGGGCGGTTCTTAGATCTCTCCAGCGATGCCGCATTGACTATCGGTACATCGAAGTGTTGAAGTGCTTGTATAATAACGCCACCATGTCAGTCCGAGTACAAGGGCAGTGCACGAAGGCGATCTCCATAAAAAGAGGAGTAAGACAGGGAGACGTCATTTCTCCGAAACTATTTGCGACCACCATAGAGGACACCTTCAAGCTCTTGGAATGGCGAGGCCTTGGCATCAACATCAATGGCGAATACATGGCGGAGTCGCTGGAAGATCTAGGACGAATGCTCGGCGACCTCAACAGAGTATCTCAACAAGTGGGTCTTAAAATGAACATGGACAAAACGAAAATAATGTGTAACGTCCATGTCGTACCCACCGCACTCACCGTTGGGAACTCTACTCTTGAAGTTGTCGACGAATACATTTACCTGGGACAGGTAGTCCGGTTAGGTAGGTCCAACTTTGAGAGAGAGGTCAATCGACGAATCCAACTCGGCTGGGCAGCGTTCGGGAAACTGCGCAACATCTTCTCATCCAAAATACCTCAGTGCCTAAAGACTAAAGTTTTTAGTCAATGTGTGTTACCAGTGATGATATATGGATCAGAGACGTGGTCTCTTATAGGTCTCATAAAAAAGCTCAGAGTTGCTCAGCGAGCTATGGAGAGAGCTATGCTCGGCGCTTCTCTACGTGATCGAATCAGGAATGAGGAGATTCGTAGAAGAACCAAGGTCACCGACATAGCCCTTAAAATTAGCAAGCTGAAGTGGCAATGGGCGGGCAACATAGCGCGAAGATCGGACGGGCGTTGGGGCAGGAAGATTCTAGAGTGGAGACCACGTATTGGCAAGCGCAGCGTGGGACGACCACCTGCCAGATGGACCGATGATCTTGTGAAAATCGCAGGAAGTCGTTGGATGCAGGTGGCATCGGACCGGTTACGCTAGAAAGCGATTGGGGAGGCCTATGTTCAGCAGTGGACAAGTATAGGCTGAGATGATGAACAGACAACTTGCAATCTAAACCGAATATTTCAAAGTACTGTAAGTACTTATATTGAAGTTGCCGACATCCAACTTTTACGCGACCTTCACGAAATCATCGGTCCCTCTTATGCAAATAGCCCCATGTAATCACCGTAATGTGATTAGCGTTATCGGGTACTAGGAATAGCACTTTCCTTGCCAAAGATGTCGTCAACGACAAATAAAGTAGTAAAAATCATTTAACATCGATCGAGCAGCCTGTTACGGCATTGCCCATTGCGGGGGCCGTTTAAGATAATTTTGTGTGATGTGGTTCTAAAGCGGGCAAAAGGATTTATGGTGTTTTTAATAATAATTGTCAGTAGCAGTCCGTAGTCAGAAATTGTTCCAAGTGGCCATGGTACATACCTTGAAGTATCGTAACGTGATGGTGACGTAAGCAACAAGAACAAGCTGAAGCTTCCTGAAAGACGTACCTACTAATGGCAAATTTCTTATTTGTGAAAAAGTGACCAATAATGCCTGCCAATAAGCGTAAGGTAGGACGGCCCCCAGCTAGATGGACCGACGACCTCAAAAAGGTCGCTGGGACAGACTGGATGCGGAAGGCGGAGGACCGTGTGCAATGGCGCGTGTTAGGAGAGGCCTATGTCCAGCAGTGGACTGTGATAGGCTGATTGATTGATTGAATGCCTGCCTCGTTGGTCTAGTGGTAAAGCGCATTGCTTTGTGATCACGAGGTCCTGGGTTCAAATCCTAGGTCGGACAAATGTGGTTTACTTAACGCAAAATTCCCAGTATGAGTCTGGAGCCTGGAATTGTGCCCGGTATATGGCAACAGGCTCGCCCCCTATTACATTAGACTTAACATCGTCGGCGAAAAGTGGATGTACTCAGTACACCTCTGCCACCCTCCCTTGGGGAATATAGGCGTGACGGTGTTTTATATCTCACTGAAAATCAAATAACAAGTGTTTTGTTTTCATTAGGTTAAATATGTAATATCTGAATAATCTTGCATGACGACGGTTTAGTCCAATGGTTCGGTTAAGTTAATTCTAAACGAAATTTAACGGGTTCGTACCCAAACCTCATTTAAGCGACGCTTACCGTTAAATAGTGTCACCAACACCAAACCACACCGTCACGCCTATATTTCCCAAGCGGGGGTGGCAAAGACGTACAGTGTACACGCGCTTTTCGCCAGCGATGTAAAGTCCCAAGAGAGATTAATGATTAATTGTAATATACAATAATGATTCAAGATTAAAAGGGTAATTGTAATCGTTAATCATAAATACACCATCGCGCCTATATTCCCCAAACAGGGGTGGTTAATCATTAATCTGATTACATTTTGCCCATCTCTGGGTCCAAATCAAATGGGTGTATCTGGGTGATTATAAAGGGCCCCATACCAGATTCCAGACTAAAACTAGGATTCGAATCTGGGACCTCGTGATCGCTACGGGCATTATTCGACATTAGGCCAACGAGGCCAACACATACACAGAGCACTGTTGTAACAGAAACTCCCATTCCAAATTGACGTCATCGATCAATATTTAAAGAACATACGATCCCTTACATCAACAAGTCTGAAGGACCACACTCGACGACATCTGAACTAGTCGTAGAACACTGACGTAACGGAGACAATAATTATTACTATATACCTACCACAATAACTTCATTTATTTATTTTGTAAACCCTAACGAAAAAAAAACAAATTTGAAAAGATATCTATTGAAATACAAATATTATAATATATTTATAAATCAGCCCATACCGTCCCACTGCTGGGAGAAGGCCTTCTCTCACAAGTCAAGGTGAGAGAGATTACACTCCACCACGCGTACCCACTGCAGTATGGTGGAGCCAGGTTTCTGGCCACCTGCTGTTGGCCGCCTATAAGGCTTCTAACTCGGCTTAACGACTACCATATTAAGTGGTAACTGGGACTAAGAGCCTAAAGTGCTTTTCGAAACACAAACACGCTCGAAGATGAAAATCCTACAACTGGTCACTCGTCTCCAACCGACGGAGCCGAACGCTGGCGATCGTTAAGAACACCGCAGTTTCACAGCGCTACGAGAGCCTTATATAGAAATATTAAGTAATAGAATAATAACAAAACATCGAACATCCTAACAAATTAGGTATTGTTGATACCGTGTCTTTAATTAAAATATGTACATGTCAATGACATCTGCACAATGTCACCCGAAACAACACCATTTTATTCAATGAATTCTAAATGGCGTAACAGTGTTTGATATTGTTATAACTAGACTTGTTAAACTTCCGACGTTGTCACTAACAAATTACTAGCGCGCCGGCGGCGGTCCCTGCCCCCGCTAATTGACTGCCCGTCAAATTTAGCCGCGGTAATCCAAATACAGGCAGGACAGATCCTTTTAGATTCATGACTGTTTAATAGCATGTATAGACAACTTATCGGTCTATTATGAAAGCTTTTATTTATGTAGTACGTTTCCCAAAATTCAATTCTTAATACAATAGTTAAGCGAACGATAACTAAATTGATATGCAGGTCATACATGCCCAAAATAGGCAAAGTGTCACGCTACAAGTGTTTATTTTTTTTAATAATTAAAAAAAATAAAAGAGGGTTAATATTAAAATATATTTATTATATAATAGATATACAATGCGTAAGTAAGAGACCTAGAATATCTTACCTTGACCAAATAGATGTCTTATCTAAAGTGCAAGTCAAGAGTCTCCGTAACCGGCGAGCGTGTATGATACGAACTATGAGAGTAGAAGGAGCCAAAGTTATAACTTTAACTATATTTATAACGTTTATATTTATAACGTATATATACGGAAAGAGCCTTTTAAAACTCTATACTCTCTTGCTACCCCGCAAGGGATCTTGCGTAATGATATAGATAGATAGATATAATATTCTACTTTTAAATGATGATGATTAATCCAACCGATTTCGGCCAGGGCTTGGAGCCCTAGTCGGAGTAATGGCGCAATAAATAAATTAGTAAGGGTATGTACCTGTATAAAAGACTACAATTAAATAGGTATCACTCCCAGAATAGTTTCATAACTTAACGGATATAGTTTCATAACTTAAATGACTGATAATAGGTGGATAATTTTATCACGTGATGTATTGTAACGTAGTTTACGCGTGTCATTTCCTTCAGTTACGAAAAGACACTTAATTTATAGGCGTTCCTCCTTGGTGGATTTTATTGCTATCTATACCTGTTTTTATTTATTAAAAAACGTACTTCCACACTAGGAATTATTCTTGTATCGTGGGTGCGTTTACAGATATGAAACTCACGTACACAAATGCCCAGAAAACACATATATTTGTCGGTCACACAAAAATTACATAATAATATTTTTATAAAAAAACCGAATGGAATAATATTTGTCCATTTTAAAAAGAATCCTAGAAAATAGTTGGTGCTTGTAACACCGTTGTTGTTTTTAAATTCGTTCACTGCCAGATTTCTGATGCTCGTTGATGAAAACAGACTATATTTCGTCGAGTTATGGTAATATTATTATCCGCGGGATCGAAGCTCCGAGCAGATGACATTAAATATGTAATAAGTTTAGTGTACTTTTAATAGCTATAAACTAATATATACACACAAAAAATATTTTTCATGTATATATAATACTTCATGGCGCTCGTAGCGCTGTGCGAACGCGGTGTTCTTACCGATCAACAAGGTTAAGCAGCGTTCGACTCGGACAGCCTGAGATGGGGACCGTTCGTGGCACTTTTATATTCGAGCGTCTCCGTTCTTAGGAAGACACGTGAAGCCGTTAGTTCCCATTTAATGCAGTCGCGGGCCTTGTAGGCGGCTTTATAAGTTCCAACAGCAGGTGGGCACAAACCAGCCTCCACTAATCTGCACTGGGTCCACGTGGTGGAGTATATCTCTCTCACCTCGATAAGTGAGAAAATGCCTTTCACCAGCACTAGGTCAGTATAGGCTGATATTATTATTAAATTATTGTGCTTCATATTTAAGGAATGTTTTGTCAATTTAACGACTCTACTGAAGAATACGGAAGTAGAGAGGTTCAATGACATAATTTACCGAGGTGTTAGGCACAATGCTTAAGCTAACAAGCAGACCAATCTATCTATATCATCACGCAAGATCCCTTGCTGGGTAGGCAGAGAGTACTGAGTCGCCAATGTCGTATAATAATTCTTTTATCTATCTATATCATCAGGCCATATCCCTTGCGGGGTAGGCAGAGAGTACAGAGTTCCAGCAGGTTATTACAGGTCCTTACATACCTCTCTAGCTTTCTCCACTCTCATAATTCATCTCATACACGCTCGCCGGTTATGGCGGCTCTTGTTTTGTCCTTCAGATTAGACTCAATCTATTTGGTCGTGGTATTATAGTCTAGGTCTTCCCCGGTACCTACATTCTTCCACTTTCGCATTGTATATCTGTTATGTCACTTTCTTCTGACATTCTTTCTATATGCCCGAACCAACGGAGCATACCCTTTCTCATCTTTACACTGATACTATATTTTATACCTACTCGCTTTCTTACTACGCTGTTGCGAATACGGTCGGTCAGCTTCACTCCTCACATTCTCCGCAGAGCTCGCATTTTGACCGCATTTATCCTACTTTCATTCTCCTTCTGGGTATGTATACCCAGCTTTCGTTGCCATATAACAGCGTTGGGATAAGCATTCCGTTATGTATGGCCAGCTGCGCCTTTTGGCTTAAGTGCCGGCTCCCAAGTAGTTTTCCCATCGCACCATTAACTCTGTTCCCTGCACTCACTGTTCTCTCTGTCAGCGGTGTATTTCCCATCTTTACTGAATGCGCATCCCAGATATACAAACTCATTCACTTCCAGCATATTGTTACCAACCACAATCCTTAATAATAATATATCACCCCATACTGTCCTATTACAGGGCAATACCCCATGTCTGTGCTTAATTTACAATCCTCATTACTTATATCATCATAACCTTCTTACTTACCCTCACTTGAATTACTTACTTCAATTAGTGATCCTTACTTTACGGTCTATTTAGTTATGATTTGAATTTTCGATTAATTACATTGAATTTGTATAAGAGTTTGTTAACTATTAATACCCAGCAGTTATTAATTAGATTTGTTAATCAAATAGCCTTTTTGGCACTAGATTATTTCATCTTAATGTATCTTATATTTCCCAGGAGAATTAATCATAACACCCTTTTGAGAAATAAATTTCTTGAACCAGAATTGATTCCTTTAAATACTATGTTCCGTAACTCTCACTGTGTTATTAATTTACCTTAAATTAAATTAGCTACGGTGAAAAAAGGCATATCTTAGAAAAAAAATTCAACAATAAATAATATTGATTTCTTAGTAAAATAAATATTGAGGTAAGATTACGATAACTAGTAGAAGATACCACTCTTTAATAATCATATGGGTAAATATTTTATATTGAATAAAAAAATTTTAGATTACATAAAGGGAGACTACATTACAATTGAATCTGGACGCGCAGAATTTTAATTACGGCAGTTTATTGTGTTGTTATTTTTTTTTTCTCTTTTTTTTTTTTAAAACGTATCCCCACACTAGGATTTATTCCTGTGTCATGGGTGCGTTTACAAACATGAAAATTCACAAACAAATACCCAGACCGGAACAAATAATTGTGGATCACACAAAGATTTGTCCCGTGCGGGAATCGAACCCGCGACTATTCGACACAGTGGGCGGAGCAGCTCAAGCTCTTAACCACTGCGCTAAATCGTCCGTCTTTGAAATGACCTGTAGAAAGAACTATTCTATTCAATTGTACAGAATCTTGTTTTTTCATTAAATATGGCCCTATAGAATGATTGTTTGGTGGATTTTTAAAGCTCTGATGGGCCATTAAACGACAATTAAGTGCTTCTAAGTAACAAAAATCGTTTTGCTAAGTTACAAATTCCTATTATTAAAAGCAAATCATACTTACGCGCCGTAGCATCCGTAGTGCTGGCCAAGAACCAATCCAGCACGAGCAGTGCCAACAACATTTTTCCACTTTTTAAAAGACACAACTTACATAAACAGTCCTTATTCATATTAAATAATTTTCTAAGTATTTATTTTGAAAACGTAATAGGATCTTCTAACATTTATAAGGTCTACATTAAGTCCCGTGTTGGGCGCCAACTGAACGAATATTAAAATAAAATTGACGATGTTTCCGTATTTTCAGTTGTGGTATTTAATTACCGGCTCATGTCTTAAAAAAGTTGAAAATAAAACAAAAACATGTTTACCATAAAAAATAATAATAAACCAGAAAACGCGCGGTATATTCTCCTTATATTGCATTAAACGCACGCAAAAAAGTGATTAGGGAGCGGTCAACTTCTAAAGAATGTAATACTTTCCCGAAATCCCGTGAAAAGTTTGATACCCGACATCCGCCAGACGACTGGCACGCGACCGTCGCGGCTGGCGACTTACAAATAACTGGTGCAAGTTACGTGCACCGGTGACGAAGGAAAGCACCACCCCTAACTATAGCTGTCCCTTTCACATAAGTAAGCGCGCGTACAGCCTTCGCTTAAACCTTCTGATACTGACATTTCCTTTTACTTCAGTAGTTTTTGCCAACGCACTTTTATACACTAATTCGAACGATTTATGTATGTATTTATGTGTCAAACATATTGATCAAACTAAAGTGCGATAAGTCACGATCACTGTAACGAATAGCGGTCCGTTTTCTTCCCCCACATATTTTTAACTTTTTAAAATTAAAATTCCTAATTTAAAAGCGATTAAGTACAATACATACAAAATAAGATTACGAAAAAAAATATTTTGCCCATATTTAAATTGCAAGCAAAATTATTTAATCACCATCACGCCTATATTCCCCAAGCGGGGGTGGCAGAGGTGTACTGAGTACACACACGTTTCGCTAATGATGTTTGGTTCCATGTAATAGGCGGCAAGCCTATTGCCATATACCGGGCACAATTGCAGACCCCAGACTAGTACTGGGAACTTTTCGTTAGAAAAACTACACTTGTTCGACCTAAGATTTGAACCCAGGACCTCGTGATCACAAACCGATGCGCTTTGCCACTAGACCAAGGAGACAGTCAAAATTATTAGGCCAAAATTATTAAATCATTGTACAAAATATAAATACTATTTCAGATGGTAAATACAGACAATCGAAGAAGTAAAAAACTGGAGCATTGAATAGACTTGAAACTTCCAAAGGTTTCGTTTGGTTAACACCGCCGGCAGCGGTGCGCCGCACCGCCCTAGTAATTCGAGCACTTTCCACCGACAAAATAATATTTCATTACAATCACACCGTAACCACAACATTTGGGAAACCGCACAAATGCTCGATATTGATTTCTGTTCCTTATATAATAAATTTATAATATCAGCCTATACTGCCCACTGCTGGGCAAAGGCCTTCTCTCACAAATCGAGGTGAGAGAGATTAGGTCATACTCCACCACGCGGACCCAGTGCGGATTGGTGGAGGCAGGTTTGTGGCCATCTGCTGTGGGAACTTATCAAGCCGCCTTTAAGGCTTCCAACTCGGCTTAACGACTACCACATTAAGTGGTAACCGGGACCAACGGCTTAACGTGCCTTCCGAAGCACGGAGACGCTCGAATATGAAATGTCACAAACGGTCACCCATCTCAGGCCGACCGAGTCGAACGCTGCTTAACCTTGGTGATCGGTAAGAACACCGCGGTCGCACAGCGCTACGAGCGCCTCTCGCACAGCGCTACGAGCGCCTCAAAATTTAACTAATAAATGTAATTAATAAATTTAACATTTCCTTAATATTAAAATAATATAACAATAAACAATCTACCTATCTATATCATCACGCCAGATCCCAGGTAGGCAGAGAGTACAGAGTTCCAACAGGTTCTTTCCTTACATACCTCTCTGGCTTCCTCCACTCTCATAGTACGTCTCATACACGCTTGCCGGTTACGGAGACTCTTATAATAAATAGTAATTATAATATTAGCCCTGTTAAGAAACTGTCCCACTGTTGAGCACGGGCCTCCTCTCAAACTAAGAGGGTTTAGGCCATAGTTATATATAGATTGATAAATAAATAAAATAATTGTACGTTTAGGCCTTAGTCCACCACGCTGGCCCAGTGCGGGTTGGCGAACTTTACACACCTTTGAGAAACTTAGGCATGCAGGTTTCCCCACGAAGTTTTCCTTCACCGTTAAAGCAAGTGCTAATTCATTTTTAACACGCACATGCTTTCGAAAAGACAAAGGTGCGTGCCTAGGTTTGAACCCGAGACCTCTGACTTTTCAATCCAACGGCCTAACCACTAGGCTATCACATAATATAATAATAATAATGCGTCGTGTAATGCTAGTTGATGTCACCATTCCGCATGATGAGAACCTTGTACAGGCCGAAAAAGATTGACCTGGCCCTTGAGATTGCCCATGTGGAATGTTGATTCAACTATCATTATTTCGATGGTCGTTTCAGTCAACGGCCTCGCGAAGAACTTTGAAAAATACCTCGAAAAGCTCTCGCTAGGCAGTTGGGTGAAGGACCTGACACAGAAGGCAGTAATATTGGACACGGCGCGCATTGTGGGGAAGTTCCTCTCTTTGGAGCCCTGACCACCGGTAACTTGGGTCGTAGACCATATTGTCGGTGACGCACATTTTGTTTATACAATATATATAAGAAGATTTGTATTTTTATTTATATTTTATAAGATATTGTACTTAATAAATCCTTACATAATAATAAAAAATAAAATCTGTATGGGCAACGTATTTCTTTCGTGGAACGCTTTAAGGAGTTTAAAGTCTATAGTGACTTCATAATATTGCTCCTAATTACACTTTCGTAAGTTAAAATATGATGATAAATGAATAAACAGGTCGCTCGGCATTACACTAGAACATGTTTTTTTTGTTACCCAACTTCATATTATAAACATTTTGTTATTATTATATAAGTACAAAGTTTACCAAATAAGTTAACCACGAAGACATTAATATTATGGGTAAGTACGTATTCTTTATATTTAATTTTTACTTAACTTATTAAGCTCGTTCTATACTGTTCCCGAAAATTCCATAAATCACACTGTAAAGAAAAAGAATTGAAGGAAACCCATGGGGGTTCTACCCATTTTTGTCCACGCGATAAAGCCATAGCCGACTTAGCCCATAGGATTAGTAAGCTGAATGGGCGGGCCACATAGCGCGAAGATTGGACGGGCGTTGGGGCAGAAAGATTCTAGAGTGGAGACCACGTATTGGCAGGCGCAGCGTGGGACGGCCACCTACCAGATGGACCGACAATCTTGTGACAGGATGCAGGTGGCATCGGACCGGTTGCGCTGGAGAGCGATTGGGTAAGCCTATTTTCAGCAGTGGACAAATATAGGCTGATATGATGATAAAGCCATAGTAATTACTATCTCTTCTTTTATGATAGCCGACACCCATCCACCCATCTGATCTTTATGAATAAAATACTTACGATTTTTTTAATACAAATGGATATTTTACAGCGTAACCAGATGAACATCGAATTTTCATCCGTTTTTATTGTCACCGTCCATCCGTTTTTTTGGGATATTAAGTCCTAAAAATTTTTCCCTTAGCGAACACCATATTTAATGATATGTAAAGAAATTTCTCTTGCCAAGTTAAACTATCTTCACATACGTACGATTGGATTCTAAAAACATGCTTATAATTTATTTTGTTTCCAGGTAAATAATGTCCGGCAAGTCGGCGCCGCAGAATTGAGTTCCGCGAACGGCAAGCATTTTCTTGCAAGTCCGCGGCCCCTCGCAGCCTTAGAACTACCATTAATATTTATACCCACATACGTCACTCTTGCTCTTTCTATCGTAATGGATTATCGATAAAGACAAATGCTTCTATATTATTCTTTTCTAATTCTTGATTCCTGCAACATTATATCAGGCAATAAAATAAGAAAGTATTTATATTTCTATATGGTATGTACGTTTAATATTTTAAATTCTTTTTGTATTGTTTTGTATGCAATAAGTTATATCATTTTGTATTGCTGAAAGATTCTGTGCTGCGACTAATTGTTGCCAAAATCAACAAATTTTTATTAAGATATTGGTGGGTTGGTTTGGCTACCGCATTGGTTTAGCAGCGCATGGTGTGGCTTACAATCAGGAGGCCTTGGGTTCGAATCCTCGGTAAGATAATGTGTTATTGAGGTTTTTCTATCGAGCAGTCCGGAGTCTGTAATCAATCTCTATCTTCTTATCCATATCTCTCTGCCTATTCCTTGCGGGTTTAGACAGAGAGTACAGGGTTCCAACAGGTTTTGTAATGTACTCGAAAGATACATTTCTTTGGTTATCACCATAGATACACTTAATGCACAGACAACTGCTCATGGTGGCCGTCAACAAGTGAATGTCCAATGTCACCGCTCGCCATACGAGCTATCCCATAGTCTATACGCCACAGGTTCTTTCCTTACAGACCACACTGGGTTCCTTCATTGTCATACTTCGTTTCATACTCGCTCGCCGGCTACGGAGACACGGTTCAGATAATATATGACATTGGGTTATAGTAAGATAGTCTAGGTCTTCCCCGGAACTTTCGGATTTTATATCTGTTTTATCATTCTATCTCTATAAAATACCCACAGAAATTTCTGTGGATAGGCCAATAAGCACTTGCCCTTTATTACATTAAGACGAATTCGCCTAATATAAAAGATGTAATTTAACCACCCGCGCTTGTAGAATATAAACATGACGGTGTGATATTAAATACTCTTAGAACAACGAAGATTGATCGAAATAACTCGGAATATTAAGTATTCTGAAACTTTCACCGATAATCTCTAACAACTTGTACAATAGAAAGGGGGGCTTACTAACTAATTGTCGTAATGAAAACAGCTGCTTAATTAATATAAGTTTTTATTCAAATACCTCCAGTCGTACTGAACTAAATGTGCTTCGTTACCTAAGTACCTCGTTTTAATATTTAGTGGTCTGGAAGTCGCTTAGAATAAAAATAATCCAGAAGCCGCAAGCGCGCATCAAATTGAAGCAACAATTGAACAATCTGCGAAGCAGGTGGTCACACGTTCACGTGAGTAGTCACTCTGTGACCGTCGTTGTGCGGAATAAAATGTTCTGCGTGTGTCAAATTAAATTGAATTATGCCCTCTTGTGTCGTTCCTGCCTGTAAAAATGCTGTTAAGGTCAAAAAGAAACATGACGGGATTATATTTCATACCTAACTGGTGCATTTAGGCACCGTAATATTTAAATACCGAATTAATTCTTCCGTGTGTAATTGTTATGGTAAAAGACTCTTCCATTTTGTTAGTGTTGCTAGTATAACAATGTTTTTCCTACTTTTATTTGCTAAGGACTTTATAAATTCTAGTATTAATTAAAGAATTATTTATTAAAAGTATTAAATTATTTATGAAATATATTTAAAGAAATATACCGGCAATGCAAGAATGCCACAAAACTTTAGTGAAAGAAAAGCGTGAAAGAGCCAGTATGATTGAGGAGGAGAGAAGAACTTCGAGAACAACACCAAACTCTTTTGGAGCAAGGTGAGAAAGGCTCGAGGTGATTCGTCAGGCTCCAGAATGGAAAGGATAAAATCTAAAGATGGTGACATTCTTGCAGACACACAAGCTGTGCTAAACCGGTGGAGTGAATATTTTGGAGAAATGTATGGAGATGACCCGGATGCTGATGCCGCAGACGTGCCTAAAGGCGAGATTGCGGCACCAGAATCAACGGAGAACATCACTATGGAAGAAGTTAAATGGGCGATAGGAAGTATGAAAAACGGTAAAGCTGCGGGAGTAGACATGATATCTGCCGAGATGATCAAATATGGTGGAACTTGCGTCCGGGACGCTTTCCGGGCCCTTGCAAACCTTTGCTGGAGGACCGGTAGAGTCCCTACAGATTGGCGCCGCGCAGTCATAGTACCCTTGTATAAAGGCAAGGGTTCACAATATGACTGCGTCAATTACAGAGCCATCAGTTTGATCAGCTTGGCAGCCAAGGTGTACGGTAAAATTATTGAACGGAGAATGCGCGTGAAGTCCGATGGAATGTTGTGCGAGGCACAAGGGGGTTTCAGGTCTGGAAGAGGATGTTCGGATCAAGTCTTCTCACTCCGCAACATCGTAGAGAAGCATCTGGCAGTGGGCCGGAAGGTTTTCTGCGGTTTTGTAGATCTGGAGAAGGCATTTGACAGAGTTGTGCGAAAGAGACTTTGGGACATTTTGCCGGAGTATGGTATAGATGGCACTCTGTTGCGAGCCGTCCAGTCCACTTATGTGGACTGCAAGGCATGCGTACGGGAGGGTGGTCACCCTGGTTTGACGTTAAAATCGGCGTCAAGCAGGGTTGCGTGTTGTCCGCTAGACTGTTTATAATATATCTGGACAAAAGTCTTCAAAGACTGAAAGCGATGAATGAAGGTGTACAAATGGGTGACTTAGTGGTAAACCATCTACTTTATGCAGATGACGCGGTTTTAATAGCGCCAACAGCCACTGATCTGCAAACACTAGTCACAGTTATGAAAGACGACTGCATGATCAATGGCTTACACTTGAATGTGAAGAAAACCAAGATTATGGTTTTTGAAAGGGAAGAAACCAGAACGAATGTAAGGATTGTGGTTGGTAACGATGTGCTGGAGCAAGTGAATGAGTTTGTATATCTTGGATGCGCCTTCAGTAAGGATGGGAAATACACCGCTGACATAGAGAGAAGAGTGAGTGCAGGGAACAGAGTGAATGGTGCGATGGGAAAGCTACTCGGGAGCCGGCACTTAAGCCATAAGGCGCAGCTGGCCATACATAACGGAGTTCTTGTCCCAACGCTGTTATATGGTAGCGAGAGCTGGGTATGTAAGAAGGAGAATGAAAGTAGGATAAATGCGGTAGAAATGCGAGCTCTGCGGAAGATGTGCGGAGTGAAGCTGACCGACCGCATTAGCAACAGCATAGTAAGACAGCGAGTAGGTATGAAAGATAGTATCGGTGTAAAGATGAGAAAGGGCATGCTCCGTTGGTTCGGGCATATAGAAAGAATGCCAGAGGAAAGAATGACAAAACAGATATACAATGTGAAAGTGGAAGGATGCAGGTACCGGGGAAGACCTAGACTATCTTACCACGACCAAATAAACCGAGTCTTATCTGATGGAAAAGTCAAGAGTCTCCGTAACCGGCGAGCGTGTATGAGACGAACTATGAGAGTCGAGGAAGCCAGAGAGGTATGTAAGGAAAGAACCTGTTGGAACTCTGTACTCTCTGCCTACCCCGCAAGGGATCTGGCGTGAGGTTATAGATAGATAGATAGATAGATAGTATTAAATGGTATTAATATAGCTAATTACTACATCACGGTTTTGAATGTAAAAATGATGAAAATATATTTTCCTTACATTAAATTATTACAAACCTTAATAGTACAAGTATATCTATTTCTTGAGTTTAATATGCATTAAAATACACGTGACCGCAACAATGATTTTATTATCGTCTACTCTAATGTCACCAACATTTACCCCAAAAATTCGTAATCTTTTCGGGCTGCCAACATTATACGGGTGAGAGGTGCGGTGAGTCAGGGACGTTTGTTGTATTTTTGGCTTCACCGCGGGGTGTGCAATTACGACTGGACGCGGATTCTGGATTATTTTTATTCTAAGGGAAATAGATCGCTGAGCACACAGTTGGTATGTTGAAGTTCCTATTGCCTTATAGGAACCTCAAAATGTTTGCGCCTCCGAATTTCCATAATATATTGGCTTAAGTTGTTTTGTCTTTGACATTAACCCAACCAGTGAGCAATAACTAATATGCAAGAGACACGGCCTCATCGGTTTAGTAGCACATGGTGAGCCTGATGATTACGAGGTCCGAGTTCCAGGTCCGGAGGTTGGAATCGTGGCCCGTACCTATATCCTCACGCTAATGCCAATACTCTCGCCCCCTATTACTCGTACACTGAGACCTAACATTTTAAGTTATGGTGTTTACGGTGCCATCCTCGCTTGGGGAACATAGGCGTAACGGTATAGTGTAGTTTCAGCGATTATTATCTACATACATACCACGGAATAAAGAAGTCTGTTCTATGATACATACCAATATCTGATGCAGTGTTAAAAAGGTAAACTGGTATAAATACATTAATGCCCCAATCTCTATGGAAGTTACCTACCTACCTACCTAAGAGGACATTAAGCAAAAGAAAATTATTTAAAGGGATATATGAATACCTAATCAAGGTTTTTTGAAAACGTTTTTGATTATAATAAACTTCATTATGACAAGTTCCTTGCTGGACAAAAATACCTATAATATAATTAGGTAGGAGTAGGAACATTATATTGCACAACAAATTATTATTAGATACAAAAACACTTACTGAACCAGGAGCAATCCTCCCGGATTGCTCTCCTAATTGATCTCCTGATCGAAAGGTTTAGCATAGAATTGGATAGTTTGTCCATAAAATGAACTCATCGTCGGCGTGGCGTTACCAACGAACATTTACTACACCGCCGTTGTATGTAGATAAATTTTGACGACATCGTTATTAGTATATATAAGTTCACTTGCACTTATCAAGAAAATAACTAGTAAGTGCAGAAACCCTTATCAAACTACTATTGTTGCCAAACATTACAAAAACAAGATTAACGTAATGGCAAAACAGTCGTTAAGTTTTTTTATGGTGTAATTTTGACAGCTATAATTCATATCAATAGGCGATGTTACGATTCAACTTATTTATCGAAATACCTAAGCGATATTGAAGGTTTTCTGAATTCCTAGTGATTGAATATGATTTATTTCATAATTTGAACTTATTATTTTTGCAACCGTATGGCTGGAAGATGGTAGCCGCCACTGCAAGTAGTCCGATAAACAAAGAAATTATATATAAATCAATAGAAGTTATGTTATAGTTTATTATTAAACGCGATAACTAATTGGGCTAAAATTGTCCAGAGAGCATTATAATTCAGACCCAAATGATTAATTATTTATCATCGTGGGCATTCTCCTTTGAATATTGCTATTAAGAACCAATTTGTATTTCTGAATAAAACTCAAGCTGCAGTGGGTATTAGAAAAAAAAATAATTTCAAATGGAGTAAATAAGGCTTCGTTGTCTGTATAGATCGTTCAGTACTAAAAGACGCGCACATTTTCACCAAATGTGAGTGCAATGTGCCGCCGTTGTGTAAGTTCTATCATTACACACTTCTTATTAAGCCTTTTTTTAATAGTGAGTAGAATTTTTTTTTTGTGGTAACTCATATGATTATAATAAGCAGTGATAACCTAGTGGTTAGACCATTGGACTGCAAAGTCATTAATGATCACTTGCTTTAACGGTGAAAAAATTGTGAGAAAACCTGCATGCCTAAGAGGTCCTAGATGGTGTGTGAAGTTCGCCAACCCGCACTGGACCAGCGTGGTGGACTATGGCCTAAACCCTCTCAGTTTGAGAGGAGGCCCGTGCCCTACAGTGAGGCAGTTTCTTAACAGGGCTAATATTATTATTATATGATAATGGTCCTCACGAAACAGACTACGCCTAATTGAGGGCTACCAGTAATCTTCATATAATGTAATCCTATAAATTATTGTTATAAGTATTGCATGATGTACCTACAGATTGACGTTAGCTTAACGCTACTGAGTTTATATCACACTAAAAATTTACCAAATAAAGATGAAAGTCTCGACAAAGTCTAAATTTTGTGTTAAGCAACCTGACCCCTTTGTAGCGCGTTTTCAAGGATCGAAGTATACATAAACACCACGTTTTTCTACCTACTAAGACTGCTGAACTTCTTAACAATACACAGTTGAAATAAAGACGAAGCCATATAAATGTCAGAAGTCTTAACAAGTGGAACGCTCAGAATACGGACTGTTCTTTTAATATTAATAAACAACGAACATTGAATAACTACCTGCTAACGGTTGTGTAAATGTTTTGATTACGTTGCAATAAAAAAACAGTTCGATTATTCAAGTCGCAACCTGGTTAGGTTGCATCTTAATGCCGTCTTTCAATTTAAAACAATCATGAAATAAAACCATTTATCGGATTTTATAGTGGTATATTTTTGATTTTTAAGTTCCCGACACGACGTTTTGAGTGCTTTACAGCACTCATGGTCACAGGAGAATCTGACGTGTTTGACGTTCATTAGTCATTGTTATTTCGGGAACCTTCAAACTTCTTAATTATTTTGTTGGTCCGATCTTTGCAGAATGAGCTCAGTGTTTTGAGATCCTGATTTAATTACGACCCAAACCCAAAGCGAAATTTAAGTCGCTGTCCCGAATCTGGCAGAGGGGGTGGCAAAGGTGTACTGAGTACACCCACGTTTCGCCGACGATGTTAGGTCCCATGTAATAGGGGGCGAGCCTATTGCCATATACCGGGCACAATTCCAGACTCCGGACTCATACTGGGAATTTTTCGTTAAAAAAACTACATGTGTCCGACACCGTACACCTATATTTCCTCGATGTCCTAGACATCGAGGAAATATAGGTGTACACAGTACATCATTACATACATCATCTCCCTCGCTTGGGGAAAATCAGTGTTTGTTAATTTTTATGTACCATTTTGTTGGTATGAATTTGGTATCAAACAATACCAAAACATTAATCTATTATTACAGTAATAACTTTGCGGTAACATTAGACAATGTGCACTTGATTAACAACATGTAGGTACTCGCCCCGAGGGAGCAGCTTTGATTCCGAAAACGCGTGCCGCAATCCGGAATGCGTGGTGCATCACACCTGTGACACTATGCTTAAAACCGATCATTTCCAACGTAAATAAATATCTATACAACTTATAACATAATTAACGCAAGACCTCAAAGTATTTTTAAACCGGTAACTGAATCGATAAGTATTTTTAATGTTTATTTATTACCAAGAATTACTGTCTCTCATTCAACTCGTTTTATTAAACAAAATTACAAGATAATTCAAAGCAATACGGCGATTTCAAATACAGTTGTAAAACGTATTCCGCAATACGAACACATAAGTACAGATTTTGTGGTTGATTTTGAATCAAAGTACATACTTCAAAATGGTAAGTAACTCGTTAAAATTAGAAGTTTGGCTGTCGTTTTAAAATTGTAAGTCAATAATCTAATTGGGGTGTCTGAGATCTTGCATTATTTGTTACACATTATATACAAAAACAAATTTAAAATAGGTAGAATCTGGACACTATGAAGCATTATAATTTGTCACCAATATTGTGCATTAATTACTTTTTCATTTCAGTTAGATAACCTACAACGTGAGAAACCACGTGAGCCTATATATTGTTTAAACAACATAAAAGGTTTATTAATCACATCTACTTCATAAACATTTAGAAAACCGAACATTGACGACCGCGAGAACTGAGATTATAGATGGCATTCTAAAATTATCTATAGCTAGTTTGAATTGCTAAATCCATATACGCAACGCATCTATACATAGAACATAGTTATATGAATAATGTTGTTAGTATTGCTGCGTCCTATAGTTAAAATTAGGTGAAAACGGCTACAATTTGCATTTATCGACTTCCTTTAACGTCACTGTTTGTAAATGTATGCCCGATTCCCAAACTCAACGCCCAATGTATAAATAACACAGATCCGTTAATAAATAATAACCTGTATGTTGTTTTTTTAAAGGGTAAAAACGTATTTTATTAGTCAGTTTTTAGAGTACTTCTTTATGTAAATGTAAGATGAAGGGATTTTTGGGGCGATGATAGCTAAAAAACGGCTTCTGGCGCTTATATTATTAATTAATATTTAAAACATCATAATAAACCCATTACTCTTTCAACTTCCAAATCGTCAACCTTTCTCCTTGACACCTATCTCATATACGAGAGCATCAACTCTGGCACTCCTCATTTAAAATTTATTCATATTTACATCTCAAAAACACTTATTATGAACTAAGAGGCCTTCATTACGAAACTACGAAAAGGTCAACAAATCTCACATAAATATAATAAAACATTGTGCGGTGCCTAGAAAAAATATTTACGTATCTTTGTTATATTTTTGACAACGCAAATCGTAATCTGTCGCCACAAGTTTACCCATTTTGTGCTCGTCGCATGTCAATCACATGACTACATAAATGATGACTGAATTACATAAGGTCACGCCACCCCATATCGAGATAACCCTTGTGACCGGCTACTAGCTATCTAGGACAAATCATTGTTTTTTTAAGACTCATCATCATCATCATCTCAGCCTATACTTGTCTACTGCTGAACATAGGCCTCCCCAATCGCTTTCCAGCGTAACCGGTCCGATGCCACCTGCATCCAACGACTTCCTGCGATTTTCACAAGATCGTCGGTCCATCTGGCAGGCGGTCGTCCCACGCTGCGCTTGCCAATACGTGGTCTCCACTCTAGAATCTTTCTGCCCCAACGCCCGTCCGATCTACGCGCTATGTGGCCCGCCCATTGCCACTTCAGCTTGCTTATCTTAAGGGCTATGTCGGTGACCTTGGTTCTTCTACGAATCTCCTCATTCCTGATTCGATCGCGTAGAGAAACGCCGAGCATAGCTCTCTCCATAGCTCGCTGAGCAACTCTGAGCTTTTTTATGAGACCTATTGTAAGAAGACTTATCAATGCATAAAAATAAATATCCAAAATAAATGGCAATGTAAATATTGTATTGCACCAATTTTGTGCCCATTGACATCACAACATAAATGATGACTAAATGACATAAGGTCACACCGCCCCTTATTGAGATAACGCTTGTGAGCTACTAGCAAGATAAATCATTGTTTTTAGTAGATTTATAAATGGATAAACATAAATATCCTTAACTATGTGAATATTGGATTGCATGTGGTATATCTCGAAAAAAATATTATATTTTAGTATCTATCTAAATTTCACTAGCTAGACACACTAAGTTTTAGACATCTATACTACAAATCAATTAAGCTGACAATATATTACGAGTCTCGCCTAGGGATGATTCAATCTACATTCAAACCAGATTGCAAATAAAACAATTATTTGTTACGAATATTTTTTCGGCACAAGAATCGCATTCGAAAATGTCTAATGTAATGACCCGAACGACCTGCACACATATAATGCGGTCGTTAATACCCATAAAGATCATGAAAATTAATTCCAACGCAGCAATTCCTGACCTGACTTACGTACGTATCGAGTATTTCACTAATGAAAATTCGGAATAATACGATGTTATATACGTTTACAACTCTAGTGCTGATATTATCTAAGTACGTGCATTGTGCTCACTAGAACGTGTCACATCTTGCTGACTGCAGTAATCCAACAAACTACGAAGAAATGGAGTAGGAATCGGGAGCTTAATAAGTTTCTCTAGTTTTACATTTCGACTGCAACGGTCGATGTCTAATTTTATCCGACGAACTGTATTGTATTCTTGGTTCTTTTCAATTGATAATTATATTATATCACTCTAATCTATACTCATAATAAGGAGACTCCTGGCCCTGAACCTCGGCATTAACTGTGATGTGTGGCAGACAAGTCTAATGGAATCCTATCCACCATTTGTTTAATTACAGTTATATGTTTTAATAAAAATATTATCGTTTGTAAACTAAACCTTTATTTACTTTTCAAGCTTTCGATTTATTAAGATATTCTACATATGTTATTAACTAAAATATTCTATACTAGTTTCTGCCTACGACTTCGTCCGGGTTAACTTGCAACAGGAACCTAACATTTTTCCGGGATAAAAGTATCCTATGTGTTAATCCAGATAATAAATTGTGTGCCAAATTTCATACAAATCCGTTCCGCCGTTTAGCGGTTTAAACAAATATTCCAAAATACAAATTTGACATTTATAATATTAGTAGGAAGTAGAAAGTTCCGCATGTCACAACTTACACAAAGTTGTTATACCTTTGCAGGTAATAACAAACTTTACAGAAGTAAACGAAAGCAAAATACTTAGCGAATATCTAAAGCTCTAGTAAACCTTTCCTCGATATTAAAGAGTAAATTATTATCGTAGCTCGGTGTTTCCGTCAGAGATAGAGAAGTAGAGCCTCGCGCACTGAATATGTGACATATTGCTTGAATCTGCTGCGCTCTCAAATCTGTCAAGCGTTATTAAACTACGACATATGATTTATATTCCCTAACCCTAGCGCTGCTGCGGTTACTTACAATGAGCAGATAAAACCGGACAACTTATAACCTGAAGAATATATATAACTAAATTCTGGAAGCCAAAAATCTTGTATTACTTACCTGCCTAGTTACTACGTAAACGATGTATTTAGAACTACCCGGCTATTTCTTTACAACAAAAAATAAAATGCGCATAACATTTTTACTGCTACATTCAGACCGATGTTATGCCTGACAGATATTAATATGGCCAAAAACTTATCTGCGCTGTAATAGCCCCTGATATAACGAATAATTTCCTAGGATTTGAATAATTAAGGAACGGTAGTAAATGTTCTAGTTCCTAAATTGGCAAAGTTCATTTTGTATTTAGTTGATCCAACTTTTTTGTTATCTTTGTCGGTGATCGCAGGCGAGTTCGCGGGGAGGGCGTTATAAACCGTTCTGTATTTACGATACGTCTATTTTCGCTTTATTACCGCTTATGTGCTGGCACTAATTTACCCTGCCCAGTTTGGCATATAACACGCAATTTATATAATATGATCCACGATTACGTACCGGAAAAAAAACACAATTTAATTAAATATTCTTAGCTCCTGTAGATATTAGAACAGTATTCCGATGTTACGGTTTATGAAAATTACTTATACAAAACTGAAATTCAAAGATTCGATATTGAGAACTAGACAGATACCTGATTAAATAAAGCACGACGGTTCACAGATCTTCATTGTCAGAATCTTAAATAATGAAAGAGAGTTACTCACGTCGTAATTCATAATACAAAATCGAAAGTTTATTCAATACTACCTCGACCACCACGCAAACCAATGCTATCTGTATTTATTTGAAGGCTCTTAACATAGGTACTTTGTCATTTTATACTACCTACGTATTTTCGTGTCTGTGATTGGCTCTCCAGAATGAAAAAAAAATAAACAAATTGAATTGAGGTAACTTTATGAGCCACAAACGTATTATATCTTTGGAATGAAATAGAACCCAAAATCTAGGGCATATCTTTTTTCATAAATGGCGAAGCGATTCGCAGTTTATTTGGCATTTAAGCAAATTTAGAGGATCCCTTCTCTACTGGCATTTTGTTTTATGTGGCTGCTCGTTACCGGCGCCGGCCGCGCGTGAAGTTACGACCGCGTTGGGCCGGCTACACACACTACGCACTGCGACGACGACAAGCTACGATGGACGTCTAAAGATAGCAGAACCAAAAATAGAACGACGTTATGTAAGTCATAACAAACTAATGTGCGTGACCTAGAATTTTATAACAGACCCCACTTAAATCGATTTTTAATTTTATCAACACGTTCACATTAATGAAGTGTTTGAGTTTTATTTATTCCTTAAACTGAGTATGATAAAGTGGTTCGTTTCACCTATAAATTTACATAATAATTATACCTGTGATACGATTATTTGATACATCTATGAGTGTTTCATCACTTTTTAATTACTTCGAAACGTCTCTTTGGGGATGAACTTTTCGTGTTGTGCTTGTAAGTATGGACTTCCAATTGCTGTTTCGAATGCTGCGATTCCGGCGCTCAGTGCGGCCGCGGCCAAATCGTGCCCGGAGGGAACCAATGCAACTAGCATCTCACTACGGACAATATTTTTATATTTTCACTGCATTTCTGTACCGTTCCACAAAAGGGTACTATTTGTCGGCCGTAAAACAAAAGTAGATACGTGAAAAACAGTTTTTTATACACTGGTTTATTCCTTTATTCGAGTAATATCATCCACATAATATACTTTTTTCAGCCAGATATGTTTCCAACATAAAATAATAACACATTGTTTTATTTAGATTGTACTTACCTCGGCAAAATCGGATTCAGAGGTTAAAGAAAATATTAGAATATTCATAAATGTCTGTTTTACCAAGCTTTTTTATTCTTACGTATAATAAAATAGAATTAAAGTTGTTTAGTATAGGTATTAATAAGTTTATACTCTACCTATTACTAATTCAGTATTTAAATAAGTTATTGTGCATAATACTAATATTAAATTTTCTGTGAGAGCAAGGATCTGGAGTGATGATAACGATAAAGATAGGTATTTTAAATCTCCCTGCCTACATAATATGAATATAATATGTAAATAGAATATACAAAGGACTTGAAAGCATTGTTATAATTTTTTTACAAGTATTTTAAGGATTATAAAAGGAATTTTATCAAGCTTAGAAGCAAAACTGAAAGAGGCTTTTATATAATCCTCCGTTTTCTAAAATTATCCCAGTAAACACCACCCTTTCTTGGAATCAATGACGCATTATATACACTGAGAACAATATCAAAAACTTCGTCTATTGTTTATAAAATAAACAGTGAATAAACCTATTTCTCTTTTCAATTTCCCAAGATTCCACGTTACTCATAGAGTCCGGTCCCTTGTCAAATAAAAACTTTCCCCATGTCTTATCGAATCAATTACTTTAATGGGCAAGAAGCCATTTTATATCTTGAATTAAGTCTCGATTTCTGTTTTACTACATCGAACTTGAATTCAATTGGGCATCAGACCACTTTATTTTTTATATTTAATTTTAGCTTTCGATATATAAAACTTTTTGTAGAAATCAAATTAACAAAGAGGTGGCTACTCAACGGCGGATATTTTTCTTTTGAAAGGGCGTACGTTTATACACCCACGGGTGATATAACTCGCCGTAAAATGACGCAACCAATTTGTTTCCCTTCTTTCATCAAATAAATGTCAAAGGGGGAACTTTTCAAGAATTAATATATTTACAGCGATTATCTCTTTACTCCTTCGAACTATTTCACTTGAACTATACTAAGCCATATCACAAATTGCCGCTAGCAAATTGATTCGTCTGCATCTAATGTTAGACAAACATCATTGAACACGACGTGTCCCTGGAATGCGAATCAATCGATCAGGGCGATAGGTAGGAATGTATCTAATCAGTTTCAGTCCAGTTATAATGTTTGCATTATATTAAATACAGTAAAAAATGCTAGATTCCGCACATAATAGCAGCTCCAGCTTTAATATAAATAGGTAAATCTAAGGAACGTGATATATAAACCTACGCAAATATTACAAAATTCTACAACAGAAAAAAATACATGTTCTTCGGAGCAAGACTACATCTTTACAAATAGCCAAATAGGGACGAATAGGCGTGGATTCAACCCTACCTCTGTAGGCTTATGGCCCAAGAATCGTAAAATATTTCACGGGCGACGCATACCCTATACCTAGACCCTGAACATAAAATGCCTAGAAACGTCTGTCTTGCATTTATTTTACATGATCTAGTGCTAAACTTTGTAAGGAAAAATATTTTACATCTGGGGGATATGGCGTGACGGTGTGTGTGTATATATATATAAAACTCTACTAGTTATCAAAACTGTACTCTAAAATATTACCAAAATTATGATTCTGAGCAATGAAAAATGTTTAATCATAGAAGGCAAGAAACTCTTATTTAACGAGATATAGCATAAACTGAAACTGAAGGAAAAATTAACAAGAAACTCAAGCTGCTCGGCTAGTTTCTGAAGTCGTTTATCAAACTTATTTAACGTTTCTAGCATGATTATATTTCATAGAGCAAGCGACCGGCAAACTTCTTGAAAACGTAGGAAGCGCCCAATTTAGTCCGTTACTGCATCCGAATGTTACCATGTCCCAGAAACAAGTGAAGATTGACTTGCTGGATGGTTTTCGTGTCGTAAAACTCTCGTCTTGTTATACCCCGACAAAGAAGAGAAATTGATGAAAGCATTCTAGTTTTACATAGGCATGTAAAATATTGTTCCACTTTCCAAAGCATTAGCCACTGTGTACAATTCCGTTAATTGTATTCTTTGTGTATTATAACCATGTTATATAAAATAACAACAATTAAATGTTATACACAGGGGGGTATATACCGAATATTTTTAAATATTTTTCCGTTTTCGAGATGGTATAAATGTTATATTTTTGTTTATTTTTTTATTAGAATGTGTAAAGGCGTGCGCCACCAGCGGGAATAAGCCATGCGTAGCAAGGTTGCAGCGCGTGTCCGCTTGTATTTTCGACGGCATTTATTTGGTCAGTTCGATGTGCCTCGCACCGTAACACAATATCTATAACGCACGGCCGCGCAATGAAAAGTTTGAGAACATCTACTGTATAACGTTTATTCCCGTCTTAAGTAAATTGATAATGCTTAATCCGCCCGTTAATATTCCTAATGCGTCTACAAACTATCGAAAGTATTTCTACATTGCGGGACCAAGTGTGATATTTAATAAGTATGTATAACCCGAGTCAATAAAAAAACGGTTTAAAATGGCAACTCCTACGTAGATCGCGGCTGTGTGCCACCTTACTTTTTTTCATACCGACACACATAAGATTACGGTGGGGAAGGTTTTGCACATTGAAACAAGTGAAATTTGTAACATTTATTTGATGATTCAGCTATTAAAAGCATTGTTATCCATCAGAACAAGCGTCAAATCTGCCAGGCGAAAATTTTTAATCGTGATTTATTCGGTTGTTATAAAAACATATCTGCAAAATGGCCACGTTGTAAAACATTCTTCATTCATTGGTAATTAAAACAAATTTAAAATACAAGTCTATATATGCACAATTCGAAAATTGCTTGTTACATTATTCAAAATACGCTAAATCCAGAGTAATGAAAATATGCGTATCCCGTCTTAGTACAAAAACTATCAACAGCTTTTTAATTTCAATACTTTAAATGCTGCTATGCTTCAAATAACAGATACCAAATTGCCATAAAATATTAATGTCCTCATCCTTAATTATCTACGATACATAATAAACACTAAATTCATAAGATTTCTTACCTTGAAGATCATGGGAAACTAAACTATTCAGCCCAAATATCGTAAACAAACAATCTGAGACCTAGACTTTCAGAAGAGCAGACCGCTTGCGCATAGATGCTCTTGAAATGTGGTACTGGAGAAGACTGCTCCGAGTACCATGGACCGCGCATAGAACCAATGCATCCATATTGGCCGAGCGCAAGATCACCATGAGACTTTCCACCATCTGCACTCGAAGGATTTTCGAATTTTTCGGCCACATAGCCAGGAAAAAGGGCGACAATCTAGAAAAGCTACTCGTCACTGGCATAGTAGAAGGAAAGAGACCAAGAGGTCGTAGCCCTATGCGCTGGTCCGATCAGATCCGATCCGCCCTGGGCACCACAATTTCTGATGCGATACACACGGCTGAGAACCGAGCTGGTTGGCGGAACATAATCCGCGATATCGTTGTTCCTTGAGGTCACGACCCTCGACATTGAGGATATCGATGCAAGGAGGAGGAGAATCGCAAACAAAAATTTACTCTAATTCCTGACTCGTTATAATCAAATAAAGTCTAGGGCTACTGGTCAAAGTGCTATAATTCAAATAAAATGCTAGTATTTTTATCTGCGCCGTCCCGGCGAGGCCGGGCCACCGGTCATTTTGTTTTTTCTCAGCCATCTGGTAAAAATGCACTCAGAGTCAGGACTCACGGCTAATACCGTAAAGTACACTTTACCTGTAAAAGCAACTGCGACTGAATTGAAACATTGATACTTTTTACTGCTATTTAAATTCTAGCTTCCGTGAAAACTCGCTCTGTTGGCTTTGGAAATAAACATAGTTTGAATATTTTACGCAATTAGTTTTTCCTTGAGTAACAAATGGAAAGCACAAGTAGACAACCACAAATATAGATTTAGACAACGCTGTGGCAGTCAATATCAAATATTCGTTGTAAAGATTTTCTTTACATATATATTTAAAACCATTTACATCATTTGGTTAACCACAAACTTGTTAAGCTCTTCAAAAGATTAGGAGACAAAGTGTTCTTAAACGATCAGACCACCAATATTTTTTTAATTGACATATTATTTCCACTGCCACGTTTATTTGCTGAAAGTACCAAGAAAGGAAAGACACTGTAAAAATATTTGCACTATAATTTTTCCTCCGAACCGCATCCACACAGCTTTTCAAATAATCGCCGTCAAAAACCGTAGCTCAGCATTTACCGGAACACAACAAGCTTACCTAGCTTTGAAGGAACACATAAAAGAGTAGTACCATGTACAAAAGTAGTGGGTACTTTAGAATTAAGTTACATAATCTTTGACAAATACAGGCTGTTGATTTATATTCTAAATATGAAATAAGTAATAAACAGGGCAATTTTTTAAGATCAAAATTCTACCTGTATGTCTTTTGCCCGTATGCAGCGGCCATTTTCACCAGTGGTAGTAGGCTACGGCCGTGGCTGGCCACTACCCTCCCAGCAAAGTCCTCCCATTAAGCCATGCCAGCCAGTCATGGTTTCCAGCATGTTACGAGAAATTGCCTTACGCGGAAGCAGGTCTAGCTCCAATTTAGAACTCGCTCTATCTTCCGTCTCCTCAACCTATTTCAGAGTGATAAGAAAAAATGTTTTTACTAATACTGATTAGATTTTTTTTTTTACTTTACTAAAAAAGTTATACCCCAAATTGAAACCAATAAACTTAATTTTATTTTAAATAATAGCTTCTTTCCGCGTCTTCGTCAGCGTTGACTTAAGACAGGAACCTAAAATTTTTGCGGGATAAAAAGTATTCTTTGTGTAAAACCAGGTAATAAACTATATATGTGTGCCAAATTTCTTTAATTCTTTATTATACACACAGAAAATGTTACAAAATAAATACAATAATAAAAGAAAATGTACAAAGGCGAGCTTAACGCAAAATAGTCTCTGACAGCAAACCTTTGAGGGACAGAGAGACAAAACATTAAAATAAGGATAGAAGTGAGTGTACAACACGAAGGGAATCATCATCATCATCATCTCAGTCTATACTTGTCCACTGCTGAACATGGGCCTCCCCAATCGCTTTCCAGCGTAACCGGTCCGATGCCACCTGCATCCAACGACTTCCTACGATTTTCACAAGAGCGTCTGTCCATCTGGCAGGTGGTCGTCCCACGCTGCGCTTGCCAATACGTGGTCTCCACTCTAGAATCTTTCTGCCCCAACGCCCGTCCGATCTTCGCGCTATGTGGCCCGCCCATTGCCACTTCAGAAGGGAATAGTTTTAGATAATAAAATGATAGAATGCATATAGACAGAATATATACCTATAAATAAACTACATACTATACGATTACATAAAATATACTACTTGATATAATACATATAACTTACATAGGTAGGAAATGCTCTTTAATTATTTTCTTGAAAATCTGAATTTCATCTAAATCCGTTCAGCTGGTTATGCGTGATTGAGTAACAAATATACAAATATTCATATTTATAATATTAGTCGGATTGGCATTATTGACCAAATCTTGAAATTAGTATTTTTTGACAACATCAGGAAGAACATTACAGGTACTCCAATTAAAATCCAATAAGTATCGTGATACAGATTTCGTCGATCCAAGCAAACAATAGTAAAAGCTTACACTAAGGCTAACGAGGTTTTAATGTGCTGGGGAGCCGAGTCCGCGGCTTATCATTATCTTAGCTGGTATAACTCATACGATAGCGTGATAGAATGACTGGACGCCGCTGTGAACACACTCGGAAAAAGGTTCGTTATGGAGGCGTGAAATCTAGATAATACTATGAAAAAGTACGCATGAAAAAGTGCAACCTTTGCTTATATTAATTGCATAGAGGTACTAGATTAATTGTTACATAAAACTCAATTGGTGCATATGACACCACTCTTATTTTCTCCAAGCAGGTCGCAGGCAGGACGATTTTAAGTCCTATGTAATAGGAAGCAAGTCTATAGTCACAATTGAATTGGGTAAAATTTAGACTCCGGTTAGGTACTAGTAGTATTTTTAGATAGAATAACTACATTTGTCCGACCTAGGATTTGAACCCAGGGCCCCATAATCGCAACGCTCATTATACGCCACAAGGTCAACAAGGCAGTCTATCCAACTAGTGCATGTGAGATATTAAAAATCTGGTAATAAGGTATTTGGACTGCTATGTTTCATTCTATAGTTATCACTGTCATTTATCTTTTGGCATATTTGAGTCTACTATTAGACTAGACATACACCATATCAAAACCTTTTTGAAAGTCATGTCATGTCTCACTGTTGTTGTAAATATATATAGTGATTAAGTAGTGAGATGTCTTAAAACTTTGCTTGCCAGAAGGCTTTGCATGAAGATATGTCGTTAGCGTAACGCTATCGAGAAAGCGTGCTGTCACTTTCATCTGTATTTAGTTAATTTAACGTGAGATAAACGATGAAACATCAATTCGAGAGGGTCACGCTTATGTCAATATCTTCATGCTAAGCCCTCAGATCACAGCCAATAGTCTCCACTCTAGAACCCGTCTAGACTAGCAACACACAATCATGTATGCTCAGTTCCAGTTTCCATTAATTATCAACTAAATAGCTTAATTATATGGATATACAAGCATAGAAACTGCAGTAACCTACCAGGGTACTAAAATCATGAGTGACATACGAAACGTTTCCAAAGCGAGTTAACCTTAAGGTAGTTACTTAAAGCCAATATCGAATATGGATCATTTTATTGCAAATAAATAAAAAGAAAGTAAGGTTTTTATTGGGCAATATGAAATTGTTACTGCTATAACTTAGCTTTCTCAATTGCTTCGATATCGGTGTGAATGAGTTGCACCGAAAACATTTGCCGTCACACTCGCGGGAGTGGTGTCATGGTGAATACTAACGCGCCTTATTTCGCATAGCACCGTACCTCTATATGGAGATTATGTGTAGCTCTACCGCCAGTGACAAAACTTGCCCTCATGATCAACTTACTTTATAATGTTGTATAACAAATAGCGCCTAGCGAATAGGCAAGGAACAGAAAATCCGTGTTTATTTGTTTTTCAACAAAAACGTGCGTTAATATAACAACTACTTACTATGCAGTATTTATTATTATTCACATTAGGTTTTTTTTTTATAAAACGTAGCCCCACACTTGGATTTATTCCTGTATCGTGGCTGTAACATGAAAATTCACATACACAAATACCCAGACCGAAACAAATAATTGTGGATCACACAACGATTTGTCCCGCGCGGGAATCGAACCCGCGACTATAAGAACCAGTGGGCTGAGCGGCTTAAGCTCTCAACCACTGCGCTAAATCGTCCGTCCGCTTGGAATATTACACCTGATGCGGTAAATTATAAATGCATTTTACAAATAACAAAATTACTTGATATGCGTATTTGATGACAATGTAAACTACCACAAAAATATAATTTTACGAACAATCATGAACATGTTATTCAAATGTTTACAGCTGAAATAAGAGTTATTTGATGTAACTGCTAGTTAAAATCAATTTCAAAATTAGATGTTGCCATTAAGACTGCCCTATATCATTAACGAAGCTTTACGAGGAAATGACACACATTTACGTATACAACTGAATAAGTAAAATAAACACCGTCAAGCCTATATTCTCCAAGCGGGGGTGGCAGAGGCGTACTTCGTACACCTACTTTTCATCGACGATGTTAGGTCCCATGTGCGGTGATGAGCTTATTGTCATCATAGCGAGCACAATGCCAAACCCGGGACTGATACTGGATATTTTTCTGTCGAAAAATTACATTTTGGCCGACCTAGGATTTTAACCCAGGACCTTGTGATCCCTACGCGCATTATTTGCCACTAGACCAACAAGACAATCAATTGCAAACTATTTTAATAATACCGTAATCTCTCAGCTTAATTGAAATGTTGATAAGCCAAACCTGCGAACAGCACGCCATGATTCGTGAGACTTCGACAAATATTGTTAGCACTAATCAATTCACAAGCATTCGCCGGAAACTTCGGAACGTCTGTATTCGGGATTGCAACAACTAAAAACTGTTAGACGATGTGTAAAACTTTTTACTGTCACAGTCGACACTCTCTCTGTTAAGGTTTCAATTTCGTAGGACATAACATTTACCTATGGATAAGTATATTTTTTTACCAAACTAATCTGTTTATATTGACCCATAATCCCTTATACTTGCTTTTATATTATCCACCAAAGGTGATAAGACACGTCTATAGAATAACAATAGTGATTACGTCACTAATAATATTTGTGTTGTATTATTTTATTAAATGCAAATCAATATATTGTTTCAATTTATCTTTATTATTTTGCATTCTCACAATATATGAAGCCTGAGATAATTAACTTCTAGATTTAAAAAGACATCAGAACGTCAAATCATCAGACTACTTCTACATAACGACGACTTCTATATATAAGTAAAATCCTCAAAACAAGGGTTTTTCAAATTACTCATTTAAACTACATTAGTTAGGTCGACAAACCCATCTTAACGATATCAATAACTTCCTATATTTCTTTAAAATACAAAGATATAACCGTTTGAAAGAACTAACCGACCAAACTTCAATATTTTAATCGTACTTAGCTGTATTCGATAGGTATACAGACCCGAGTTGTTGTTTGTTTAACAGAAGCTAAAAATGCGTTAGCTGTTGCAGCTACAACTAGGCTAAGACAGCTTTAAACAGCTATAAAGCGTGCCAGCCGCTCCTCTCCGAACAGCTTCGAGGATCCTGTATCGTGCGCTTTTAACGACGCCCCGGTAGAAATATTTCATGACGGGGGAAATAAAAACTGAACTTATGACTAGCCCGGAGGCTTAGCACGAAAACTTTGACGTTAGCGTGACGCTAGCGAGTAATCGTACTGTCACGTTCATGTTTATTTAGTAAATTTGTAGTTTGACAAGGATAGTATATCAACTTGCTAGCGTCACACTTACGTCAATCTTTTCGTATTAAGCTCTCTGGGTCCCAGACGACTGAAACAAGTTTATATACTCCAGTGGCCGCAGTCTTACTTTATAAAAGGTACTTTATTTTTTATAGGTTGCTTTTCGTAACATGCTTCTAGATACAATATTAGTAGATTGTTGTATCGATCGTAAAATAACATTAATGTAGGTGCATATTCCGCGAATGAATCATATAGCTATAACATCAATAGCATGAAAGCATTAAGTGTAAAATTCTCCAAAACATCCTAGTTATTATTAACTAGCTGTTACCAGCGGCTACGCACGCGTTTATTTTGAAATTTAACATAAGCAGGCCTTTCCAGGATAGCTCAGATCCTGTACTGACCTAAGACAACTCCATAAAAATCCGTTCAGCCATGATACTATGGAGAAATAAAACTGTCCCGCAAGAGGCGTGCATTTTTTCCTTAAGCAAACGAATATGCAACGTTTCGTGTCCAGGTCATTTATTGTCAAAGAGTTCACACCGGAAGGGACAATATTGAGTGGATCATCGATTCATGCAAGAAATCATATCTGAGTATCTAAATCAAATATAACAATAATAATAATATCAGCCTATACTGTCCCACTGGTGGGCAAAGGCCTTCTCTCAAATCAAGGTGAGAGAGATTAGGTCATACCCCACCACGCGGACCCAATGCGGATTGGCGGAGGCAGGTTTGTGGCCACTTGCTGTTGGAACTTGTCAAGCCGCCTATAATAAGGCTTCCAACTCGGCTAACTACTACCACATTCAGTGGTAACCGGGACCAACGGCTTAACGTG
Organism: Phalera bucephala; assembly: GCA_905147815.2. Classification (NCBI taxonomy): domain Eukaryota; kingdom Metazoa; phylum Arthropoda; class Insecta; order Lepidoptera; family Notodontidae; genus Phalera; species Phalera bucephala. Next base: position 21,700,349 of record LR990612.1, read on the forward strand.
CCTTCCGAAGCACTAAATCAAATGTGTATAAACAATATTGGTTGCATGTTATTAAGTTAACCACTGAAGAGTTGTGGAGAGTGGAGAGACTTCATGTTGAGATGAACCCGAGTTCATTATCAGTTCATGGTGAAATTCATTTGTAGACAAAATCACACATTTAACGTTATATTGCAGTTTGCGACTGACAATAATAAAAATAATAAAGTTTTATGGTTTATCCCGCGATAATCCCGGATTATCGCGGGATACAACAGACCGACAGACAATAATTCCAAAAAAAATGTTTTGGCCTCTATATCGATCAGGAAATGTACCCAATTAAAATTTTCAAGAAATACTTAATGTACAGATTCGACTCGGTTAGAGTTTTTTATATGTATAGATATGAATATTCGGAAGCTACTGGCTGAAGATTTAAAGAAATAAATTAAAAATCCTTTTTTATGTCCAGTATTCGTAGAAATATAGTACCTCCTTCTATGAGTATAACTTGCTTTTACGGTTGGTAGCTATATCAATTTCTATTAGATTATCCATCATTAGTGTAAATAAGTTTGTTAACAGGATTGACTTCTGTTCCGGCTTCTGAACACGCTGCCCTCGGGGATAAAGTGCCGTGCTCCATCTTATTGAAGGCGATCAATTAATTTCACCCTATCATCCGATATCTTAACACTATCTACTTACGTACTTACTGCAATAATTTGGTATTATATACTTAAGTTCCTACCTAAAAGATATATAACATTTTTAGTATCAAAAATAATCATTTCTTTCTCATATGTGTACGCGTTGACTGAATATGTGATCCCTCCAAATCCGTCTTTTAAATATACTTAAGCTATCACCAATAACCGTCTGAAATCAATAACCTCCTTAATGTCCATTGCCTATCTATGGAAAAACGTTAAACAAACAATAATATTAGTACAGCGTCCCAAAATGTTAGTACAAGCTTGATTTGAATACGTAAATACAGTTCGCTTTGATATCCATTCACCTATCTAACAATTAATCGATGACGCCTTCTACTGACATTTCACAGCTCCATTTTGGAATACGATTTAGCTGATGCGACTGACGACAGCGCCTCCAATTACTGAAGATGTACGTACTTCTTGGTAATTGCTATTATAAAAATGGTGATCACCGAGCCCCCAGAAAGAAAAATCCAGCACTTTCTATTCCTAATTTTCTCATAATAATGAGAGGTTCTTCATTTATTCGACAAGTTTTTATTTCTTATAAAGCTCTTCTGAACACGGACCTGCGAATATAAAATGCAATTTGTGTACTCAGAAGAGATGTTTTTACATACCTAATACTATATCATTTTTCGCATTTATTACTCAAAATTCGTACATGTTCTGTGCAATTATTACTCATACACATATTAAACACGTTTTGTCATCTCCCTATCTATATCATCACGCCAGATCCCTTGCGGCGTAGGCAGAGAGTACAGAGTTCCTACAGGTTCTTTCCTTACATACCTCTCTGGCTTCCTCCACTCTCATAGTTCGTCTCATACACGCTCGCCGGTTACGGAGACTCTTGACTTATCCTTCAGATAAGACTCGTTCTATTTGGTCATGGTAAGATATTCTAGTTCTTCCCCGGTACCTACATCCTTCCACTTTCGTATTGTATATCTGTTTTGTCATTCTTCCTTTAGACATTCTTTCTGTATGCCCGAACCAACGGAGCATACCCTTTCTCATCTTTACACCAATACTATCTTTCATGCTTACTCGCACTCTCACTACGCTGTTGCGAATACGGTCGGTCAACTTCACTCCGCACATCTGCCGCAGAGCTCGCATTTCCACCGCATTTATAATACTTTCAATCTCCTTCTTACACACCCAGCTCTCGCTGCCATATAACAGCGTCGGGACAAGCACTCTGTTATCTATGGCCAGCTGCGCCTTTTGGCTTAAGTGCCGGCTTCCAAGTAGCTTTCCCATCGCACCATTCACTCTGTTCCCTGCACTCACTCTTCTCTCTATGTCAGCGGTGTATTTTCCATCCTTACTGAATGCGCATCCAAGATATAAAAACTCATTCACTTGCTCCAGCACATCGTTACCAACCACAATCCTTGCATTCGTTCTGGTTTCTACCCGTTCAAAAACGATAATCTTGGTTTTCTTTATATTCAAATGTAAGCCATTTTTCATGCAGTCGTCTTTCATAACTGTGACTAGTGTTTGCAGATCAGTGGCTGTTGGCGCTATTAAAACCGCATCATCTGCATATAGTAGATGATTTACCACTAGATCACCCATTTGTACACTTTCATTCATCACTTTCAGTCTTTGAAAACTTTTATCCAAATATATTATAAACAGTCTAGCGGACAACACGCAACCCTGCTTGACGCCGATTTCAACGTCAAACCAGGGTGTCAGGTTACCACCCACCCGTACGCATGCCTTACTGTCCACATAAGTGGACTGGACGGCTCCGAACAGAGTGCCATTTATACCATACTCAGGTAAAATGTCCCAAAGTCTCTTTCGCACGACTCTATCAAACGCCTTCTCCAGATCCACAAAACCGCAGAAAACCTTCCTGCCCACTGCCAGATTCTTCTCTACGATGTTGCGGAGGGAGAAAACTTAATCCGAACATCCTCTTCCAGGCCCGACACCTCCTTTTGTCATCGTATTCTGATTTACAGGAGTCACTTTTCAGCCCCTTATATACTTACCCGTATTTACCAGCACAACAGAGCTTTGGCCTAGTTATCTAAATTTGGCGTACTTTATTGCCCTAGTTGGGACTAGAAGTAAAATTCTGGTAATACCGATCAAGCGATTTATCATCATCGCTCATCTCGCTAAAAACGTATTTCAAATAAGCACAGACTTCCGTAAAAATAGTTGCATAAATGCAGGTAATGATCAAAACATATTTATACGTGATAACATACCGAGCTTGTCTCACTCCAATACCCAAACGAGCGAAGAGACCTCGCGTGGCGCTCGAAAACTTACAATTGCACAAACAAACACAAGTGTAGAAACGAGCGGTGCTTTGTGTGGCTCGTCTTGAAAGTGAAGCAAGCTAAACAATGCGCCGTCGAGCCTCACACCGCGGCTCGAGACCATGAAGACTACTAAACGAGACAATGGCCGTGTGAATATGCTCTAGAGAACCGTTGTCATGCTTTACCGCTAACAATATTGTTCGTTATAAGAAGAAACCCAAATAAAACTGTACAAAGCGCAATGCAGAATAAAAATGCATTCTGTTATATACAGATTGTTGTTTTGTATTTTTGCGAAATTTATGGAATATATGTATTCCATAAATTTCGGATAGACGGAGTACTTAATAATTCTACACTACTTAAAACTCATTCAATACTCATTTGAAATTAAATCAGAATAACCTTAGTTGAAGTCAAGAATACTCTACCATGTGGTAGATATGTGTGTAGTATGCTTTCTTTGGTTTAACTACATAGGCTAGTCGCCACACACGTGGTCAATAGGACTTTTTATTAAATTTTAACAATTTAGTTTCTTTTTTATAAATTTCTGTTCAGTATAACCAGGTCAGCCACTCCTACAAATTCTGCGGGGATACAAGCAACAACCTGTGTACATACATATAGGCACATAATTATCACGCTAAATCCCTCGATGGACAATAGTGCAATAAAAACATTATGATTTGACACTGCAGTATGTTAGAACTAAGTTAGAGAAGCATCACCTCTTCGAAGTACCTACCCGTGTACCTACTACTAAAAGTTCTAGCTGTATCTCCCGTTCAACACATTTGATTTTATATCAATCAATCAATCAGCCTATCGCAGTCCACTGCTGGACATAGGCCTCTCCTAACACGCGCCATTGCACACGGTCCTCCGCCTTCCGCATCCAGTCTGTCCCAGCGACCTTTTTGAGGTTGTCGGTCCATTTAGCTGGGGGCCGTCCTACCTTACGCTTACCAAGTCGCGGTCTCCACTCTAGGACTCGTTTGCTCCATCGGTCGTTGGTCCTTCTGCAGATGTGACCAACCCATTGCCACTTTAGCTTACTGAGTTTGCGAGCTATGTCGGTAACTTTGGTTCTTTGTCGGATTACCTCGTTACGAATTTTATCCTTCAAAGAGACGCCGAGCATAGCTCGCTCCATAGCCCGCTGTGCGACTTTAAATTTGTGGACCAGTCCCACTCTGAGTGGCCACGTCTCGGCCCCGTAGGTCATAACAGGTAGGACGCATTGGTTGTACACTTTAGTCTTCAGGCATTGCGGTATAGGCGAAGAAAAAACGTGACGTAGTTTGCCAAATGCTGCCCAACCCAATTGGATCCTGCGGTTGATTTCTTCCTCGAAGTTGTTTCTACCAAATTGGACAACTTGTCCAAGGTAGACATACTCCCGAACAACTTCGAGCATCGAACCATCGACGTAGATCGGTCCTGGCGTGACATGTTCATTAAACATGATCTTGGTTTTATCCAAGTTCATGCCGAGACCGACACCTCGAGAGGCTCCATTTAGGCTATGCAGCATTTCGCGTAACTGTTCCAGTGACTCTGCCACGATGACGATATCATCGGCAAACCGAAGGTGTAAGATGTATTCGCCGTTGATGTTAATGCCCCGCCCAGTCCAGTCCAGCGTCTTGAAGACGTCTTCGAGTTCATTGGTGAAGAGCTTGGGGGATATTACATCCTGTCTTACACCTGAATGATTCCGTCATCGCCTGGCGACTTGTTGTTTTTGAGCTGCTCGAGAGCCACTCTGACCTCGTCCTGGTTGACATCGGTGCGAATCGGGGCGCGAATGGGGCTCTATGGTCGTCAGCGCTGGGTCTCGTGGGTTTAGTCATCCGTGATGCGTACAGGTCTTTGTAGAAACTCTCAATCTCCTCGAGTATCTCGTACTTGGAGGTCACGGTTTTGCCATCTGCAGTATTAAGTTTTGTCAGATGGGATTTACCTAGCTGGCGAGCGAAGACTTTGGTGCCTCTGTTCTGTTCAATCGCAGCCGCGATGGCGCGGGTGTTGGAACATCGGAGGTCACGTCGCACCAGCTTCCGGATCTTCCGGTTGAGGTTCCTCCCATCCGGCGAAGACGCCTGCATGGATGAAATTTCTCGTCTCTGCCTCATAAGTTCGAGAGTCTCGAGCGAGAGATTAGACTCTCTGTTACCGCTTTTGCCGGGAAACACCCGTGTGTGTGTGTGTGTGTGTGAATGATGTACGCTGTTGGCCGCGAGGCCTTTACAGCTTCACCGGACTTAAAGGCGAGCGTTCGAGACACCTCCTGTAGCGTTTTGATCACTGTGTCGGTTTGATTTTATATAGCAATTAAGATTTTATATAGCAATCAAATGTATAGAATTCTTTAAGTTGGATTTGGATTTCTGTGGTTTTTGCGTGATTCTCGATCAAACAAATGTTTTTATAGACATGTAACCGCTACAGAGTCGACCTCAGATTTTTTTTTATTTCTCTAATGTACAGCCATTTTACAACTTTATAATTGTATATAGATACAGATAGATAGATAAGATAAAGATAATTGGTTGCAATAAAAGCTGGTACGAGCTGAAGTATAGACTTATGAGTTGTGCATTATCTGTCTTTCAGCCTGTGAATGATATTGCATGTAAATGTAGCCATTTAATGTAATATCGATATGGACATTTTTGCTACGTGCACAGAATATTGAGAAAGTGAAATTTTATTACGTAACGTTAAATGAAAACTTACCTAATAACTCTCAGTTCCTTTTAATACCGATACAATAAAGCGATTGATGTTACGTTTACACTGCCGTGACCTGAATAGCAAGTTCCTAACTCGTACACTGGTTCGCATTACAAACCCGCCTAAGTTATAACACTAAAAAAGTTATTAATGCCGCGTACTCAATAAATAAACTCCCAGTTCCAGTTCAATTATAATAGTTAATGGCCTCATAGTATACCGATGATTCCACCGATTAGTGAAAAAATACCGTCTTAAATACAACAAAAAGGTCACAACACAATCGATTTCAAAATCACACGGATTATTCAAAGGCCGTGAACAAATATTTAAACCAACATTTTACACACGAAAAGGTAAATCCAAAAATAAACGGTAAAACCAAAACCTCGTAGATCCCCAAATCCTCAAGCTGAGCCTCGGAAAAGTCTATTTAGAGAAATTTGTTTAACTTGAGTTGAAAAGGGGCAGACGCCTTCGCAACAAAAGTAAAAGATTTGAGCGGCACTTTTAAAGGGAAACTACGTGCTAAATGTTGTTCTTTCAATAATTTATGAAAACATATCCATCTAGATACATAGATATGTATTTTATAAATGCCTACCCTGCAAGGGTTCTGGCGTGATGGTATATCTATATCATCATGCCAGATCGCTTGCGGAGTAGGCAAAGAGTACAGACTCCAACAGGTTCTTTCCTTACATGCCTCTCTAGCTTCCTCCACTCTTATAGTTCGTCTCATACACGCTTGCCGGTTACGGAGACTCTTGGCTTGTCCTTCAGATAAGACTCGGTCTATTTGATGATGATAAGATAGTCTAGGTCTTCCTCGATACCTACATCCTTCCACTTTCGCATAAATATAAAATACTAATAAATCAGTTATTTAGACATACATAATAAATAAGTGAAACATATCAAATTATAATGCCATAAATATCAAAGGAATAAATTATTAGATAAATTTATTGGTGCTATTCGAATTAAAAATAAATTATTAAATTTTAATCAAGTCCCCAGTTATAAAATTGAATTACAATAAAAAATAATAATTGGTAATTGTTGGTCATCGCTTCGTAATCGCGAGGTCCTGAGTTCAAATCCTAGGTCGGACAAATGTACTTTTTCTAACGAAAACTTCCCAGTATGAGTCCGGAGTCTGAAATTGTGCCCGGTATATGCTCGCCCCCTATCACATGGGATCTCACATCGTCGGCGAAAAGTGGGTGAACTCACTACACCTCTGACCACCAACCATTTGGCCAACATATTGCACCGGCCCAACAGCGCCCTGCCCTCACTATCAATGTCTTCATTGTCACATAACTCATCAACTCAAGTAACCCAGGGGCCCAGATACTTAAACTTAGATACAAATTTCAAGTGTGTGCCGCAAAGAGTAATGCCAGGTTCAATTAAGTACATTTGTTTTTGGCTCTAAATAACATGCATTCACTCTTCTTAGCATTATATATTAGCCCATGGGCCTCTTCATATGATTCACAAATACGCAATGGTTTTTTCAACGCACCAATCGATGGGCTCAGCAACACCATATCATATCAACAGCGTAACTTATGTTATTTAAATATATCCCATCTATGGAACAGCCGACCTTGGCGTCACTAAGCTCACCGATCAGCCCGCTTATGTACAGGTTGAAGAGGTGTGGTGAGGTAACACCGCCCTGCCTCACCCTGCACTCCAACTGGTACACGCCCGATTGCGCACCCGCTCATTTTACACTGTTTTGTTGATGACTGTACCAGTACTTAAACACAATTTTAAATGGAACATCTGATTCACTCTGGAGCTTTTGCCACAGCTTGACGTAACATACCAGATCGAAGGCTTTAGATAGGTCTAAATAACAAGCATAGACCGGTCTGTCTAACAGTGTAGAATATGGCAGTCTGCGTGAGACAAAGAATAGCACCCTTAGTCGACAGACCAGGCCTAAAACCAAACGGTATCATGCAGTGCTGGTGCTTCTCCAACTGCCCGTTAAGCTGAGTATTAAGCACTTTGGCCGCGATAGTCGCCAATGAGATTGGCCTATACAAAGATCCGATGAGTCACCTGTTCTATCCTTGATAATGGAAGTCACTACTGTATACATTAACTCTTCGGAAGGCTAATTATAACTGATACATAGGTTAAAAAACATAGCTAATACCCTTGATATATGCACACCCGCATTCTTCAAGTGCTCGATGTTTATTCTAGTCTAGTCTAGATTTATCATGACCCGACGATTTAGCTCTCACCATCTTATTTATGACCGATGCCACATTCTTGGCAGATACCACCTTTACCGGGACCACCCCCCTCAGCGAGCACCTGTGGTGGTGGATTAAGAAGTAGATCTATTTTAAAATGCCGCTGAAAAACACAGCCTGTATTGCGCGGCTCGTGGATTCCGGCTACGCACACAGGCAGGCTCGACCTTGGTTTTTAATTGGTTCGTATTTCTATAGTATTCTAGAAATTGCTAAAATTTTTACTTGCGTGATCATTTACTATAATGTCCATTTAAATTTGTGTGTCATTGTCTTAACAAAATTACAATTTCAATTTAAAGATTTGTCTCGACTTGCACATTTTTCAAAAACCACCCCTCCGCTAGGTTTCCCACACTGGAGCCTCTCGATGCGCGTCCCTAATATGTCTACTCCATTCCGCTACATGTTTTATTCGTTTGTTTAGATGTGGTACAGGTACATACTCCGCGGCATCACTCATTACATGAACTATAGTAACTTGTGGCCCGCGTCATTACACCTATGGTACTGACCATATCGAAAATCCATTGGAAAATCATGCATAAGTTAGAATACAGATCTATTTGTTTACTGTCCCTTACTCCCTAACTAATTTGTAATTTTTTCAATGAACTAATTGTAATAGTCTCGCGTTTTCGTAAAATAACATTAATTTTAGCCTTAATACATTGCAGATAGTGATGTGTATCATACAATATGGATACATTCGGCTGCAGAGGCAGCCTTAGCATCATTTTGCTTTAAGATTAGCCCTAGATCTAAGAAAAATGTATGTGTTTTTTCTGGTAAAATAAACCGACATTTTTTCATCTACATGATTATTACGTCTACATGATCGAAAGATACTGGCGGTAGTTTGCGCAGATCTCTTGCAATGAAAATGGGAATCTCTTCGGGATCGGTCTCCTTTAGCAGACACACAATCATCAATGTACGAGTAGTGCCTTTCCTTGTCTTTTTTTTTTGTTTTCTTTCGCTTCATTGTCTATATAGAACCAAACAATACGTTCTTCACATTTGAATTTTTTTTCCGTGAATACACTTACACAATGACGAGTGACACTTTCTTCGTCCATTATTCTACGGAAAATAAATGCCAATACCTCATTAATTACCACATCTCAACTTTTGAAGCCATTGTTTATCGTAACCGCCTTATATCTCAGCGTAAGCGCACCATCGCCACACGTATGCCCGGTGGCGCACGAGATGCGAGATTGATGATTACCTATCTAAGGTACCTACGATTTTTCATTTAGAATCCAATGATGAATCATTCGTAGTCTATTCTACAAACATCTCTGATGCCATGATTATTAAACTATGAATATACTTGAAAATAAATGTATATACACAATTTGGTGTCTATGCCGTTGGCCGTTGAGGAATCCCTTCGTCTGGCGTCAATCCTGGGTGTAGGAATCAGGTAATACTTGCCATAACAATGCATTGTCATTAAAACTAAACGAACATAGCTAATTTCAACTCCGTAAATAAATTAAGTTAATAACAGTAAACAAGTAAACAGTAGTAATTAGTATTAAAGAGAGTAAAGTAGCTATCGATTTGAAATCAAAAGACATGTGCGTTCTTAGTTTTAGTTAAAGTAGTATGGTGTCGACTCGGCTATCCCATTTAAACTTAGGTGTTAATGATTCAAAACCAACTACCGATAGTCTACCATCAACCGCAAACAACTTCCTCAACTATTAGGCATTCGGACTAATCAATTTCAAACTTTTCCTTCGTTCCATTTGAGTTTAGCGACAACGTTTTATACAACTATTAAACTTGATTTTATGCTATTTAGTGTTCTCTACAAGTTTCCACAAAGGTAACTTTCAGAAATTATTGCAGATTCCTTAGATTTAGGGAATCGCCGAAACTACTAAAATTAACTATTCGTGCAACATATTGAACCGACATGTTCATTTTCAGCTGTGATCTAGCTGTAAGAGTTTTTTTAATTATAAATTATAACCACAAAATAAATTTTATCGCACTAAAAACGGCAAACAGCTTTTAATTTATTATAAACGACTCAGTAACTCTGTACTCTCTACCTACCCCGCAAGGGATCTGGCGTAAGGTTATAGATAGATAGACTCAGTAATAATCAACTCACGTAGCAGTTCCGTCCTATCACATTAATATATTTATGGGAATCATATAACTGACGAAACGAAATACAATAAGACAACGCGGTAGACCCAGGCGGAGATGGCGGGTCGTACTAGACAACTTTTTGAAAATGGCCTGACATGTCACCGAACAGAGAGGAGTGGAAAAAGTGGACGTAGGCCTTTGCCCAACAGTGGAACACAAATGGCTTATGATAATACCTTACCGCAGGGCAGCTTGTGGCGAGCTGTTGATGAGTAACGACACCACGAACCCGAGTGCTTCAGAGAGTCGGTCAGGGCCCCCAACTCGGCGTGTCTTCATCAGTCGAGTGGAAACCGAAGGGTGCCCGCAGAACTCTCGGCTCTGGCTAGCCTTAATTGGCCGCCCAGAGAGGAGCCGTGAGAGTTATATAGATGTAGGAAGATAATGCGGTCCTACGTCGATGTACTCCAGGGGTGGAAGTGTTAAAGGGCAAAACGCCACGAGTAACTTCGGAGAAAGCACAGCACACCTCTCTACACCCCTGAACCGCTCACACTGGTGTTGCCCTCAGTTGTCCTAGGACGACCGTTTGAGGGCCCATCTAGTAAGAGGCGAGTCACCGCCGGCCACGGGTAATTAGGTATCACTAATTATAGCCGGTGCCCGTCCCCTTTGAAATAGTCCAGTTTTTATCCATCAAACCTAATGAGGTTTGATGGATAAAAACTGGAAAAAACTGGTAAATGTACATAGCCCTTGTTTTCTTTCCATAATTCCATATTTCCATAATACAACAGTCCTTGCACCTACCGGGGTCAGTTCGCTGGTTATGTTTCTTAATTTTCAGCAAGTGGTCTCAGCAGGTGGTTTACATAACATTAACTTCTCGCAAAGGGCCTCTACGTGTTGGACCCATGTCCTCATGCAAGCCTTTCAAAGGTCCGGGTAAAGCCCGTGAATCTCAGCGAAATACATAATAATCTATCTATCTATAACCTCACGCCAGATCCCTTGCGGGGTAGGCAGAGAGTACAGAGTTCCAACAGGTTCTTTCCTTACATACATCTCTGGCTTCCTCGACTCTCATAGTTCGTCTCATACATGCTCGCCGGTTACGGAGACTTTTGACTTAATAATAATAATAATATAACAATAGATTATTTGAAAGTTTTAGCATGTCCAGACTAACCTTTCATTCTTAAAATATCTCATATTATACGAGAAATTTTAAGATTAAAAGGTAAGTCTACATAGGTATGTTACATACCTAATCTTAAATAACCTTCATATTTCATTAGATGGATTCGGCTGGGGTCAAACCCAAACCACCTATACAAATATGTCCAAAAGTTAAATCAAGAACAGCTTTATTCAAATTACCATAGTCTTTGTTCTGTTCTTTCATGCCATTTACATTTTATTTATGTCCCACAAAATAAGGCGCATTCGGTTCACAAGAAAGGTTTGCGTTTTGTTTGTGAAATTAAATGGATTTAGGTTACCTAAACACATCCCAAAAATTATGATCATCTTTATAACAAGCGTTTGCGTTCAAAACAATTATAATACTGTATCTTTACGATTTATTACGGAAACGATTTATCATTCCAGCCTCTTAGTTATTTATATTTATGAAAGCCATCTTATATAATAGGCTGTAGGTTAACATAGTGCGGTATTTGGGGGCCGAAGCTGCTTGAGTCCATAAGACTCAATGTCGATTCCCTACACGTAGTACCTGGGCAGTGCTAAATCCATCTTTACCAGCAGCACCTTTACCAATGGTAGACTGCGGCCGTGGCTGGTCACCACCATCCCAGCAAATTTATGATGCCAAGCGACCCAACCGACCTTCGGAGGAGGTCGGTCTAGCCCAATCATACTGATTCGGAACTCGGTCTAACCCTCGTCTCCTCAGCCTATTTCAGAGTGAATACGCTATTACTGAGTCAGCGAGCCACACTTTCGGCCAATCGCTGACTAGACCTTAACAAAAAAAAAGGTTTATAAACCAGTTGTGGAAAATAAGAAACCCATAACTTAGGCCCGTATTACAGAACGAAAATCAGTCGTGAATCTAGTTTTAAATCTAACATTATAGTAGAAAAATCCGGTTAATAATACGGGCCCTAGTCTGATTACGCTGCATTATTCGTTGAGCCCTAAATTGTACCCCACCTTCCTGTAGACTAACTATATCTTATAAAGATACTCGAGAATAACAATGACTGAATAAATACGTAGAAAAACGAAATAAAAAGTCGGCGAAAAGTGGGTGCACGCAGTACACCTCTGCCACCCCCGCTTGGGGAATATAGGTGAAGGTGTTTGTGAAAGTAAAAGAGTTAAGTCATCACACCAACCTTACGCTATTATCAAGATCACGCTCATAAAGATTATTTTGTTTCAATGTAGATTCGGATAAGGTAGTCATACGAGTGTCACTTGATTTTAAAATAGCCAACAGAAATAGCTTTGCAGCCAAAATGGACTGATCAAACAAAGTTTGACTTACCTTTTATCAATGCAGTCGTCTGTCAGGTTGAATTCATTAGTAAAACATCCGCTAAAAATGTTCTCAGAAATACATAGTCACTTACCTAAAAGTTGATTTCCCTATATATACTCACACGTGTTAAACCTTTTCTAAGTACTAAGAATGTAATTTCACCTGCGTCTTTTGTAAGTTATCATATAACACAGTAAAAGAAATTGTACATTATTTAATTAAGGTCATTGAGGTTTTTATGGCTTTAGATCGGCATATGGCGTGCTATATTAACCTGTTTCCACGGGTTCAAAATTATTTGTTCAATTATTAGTTAAAAAAAAAGGTTTTATATATTTTACAGCTAAACCCAAACCCTTGTGAAGCTGAGAATGTGTGGACACGCTTTGTTCTAATACATGTCTGAAACCCAGTCAGAATCCTAGGTAAGTCCACAAACAGAGCTCGACCGCAACGCTTGCACAGAAATCGATGAAATCTTTATTAATATATTCATATTATTAGTTTCGCTATACTTATATAAGAGCAATAATAATGTTTTCTCAATTCAAAAGAAAAAGCACAAGCAAATAATAAGTAATAAACACTATAGTTATGCACCAAAAGCTAAATACTGCCACTGTTCATGATACATGAGTATAGTACATACTGAGAATGTAATCTAAGTACATTTTTTACTGCAAGTATATACTTGCAGTAAAAATTGTACTTAGATTCAAATTATACCGTTAGAACCTCGAAAAGTCTTCCTACCACGCAACCGATCTGGCGTGATGATATAGATAGATAGAGAACTACAAAAAAGAAATGTAAATTCATTTCAAGTTTCAGTAATTAATCCATTCATTTTAAGTTCAAATTCAATATCAATCACATTTCCCCAAACATCATTTAATGTAATTGGCTTAAAAAAGGTATTAATAAATTGGCGACGTATTTTTATTTACTCAACCCACCTAATAATAGCATACACAACAAAATCGAATAAACAGTTGACCATTATGCTTAACTATTTGATTGGCATCACAAACGTAAATGCGTCGTTGACATGAACAGTAATCAGATTTTCGTGAGGTGCGGGTCTCTGGTATAACCACAGAAATCACCATAATAAACACTAGATGTGAAACTACTGTCGCCGTTTTACCATACATTCACATCATCATCTCAGCCTATACTTGTCCACTGCTGAACATAGGCCTCCCCAATCGCTTTCCAGCGTAACCAGTCCGACGCCACCTGCATCCAACGACTTTCTGTGATTTTCACAAGATCGTCGGTCCATCTGGCAGGCGGTCGTCCTGCGCTGCGCTTGCCAATACGTGGTCTCCACTCTAGAATCTTTCTGCTCCAACGCCCGTCCGTTCTTCGCGCTATGTGGCCTGCTCATTGCCACTTCAGCTTGCTAATCCTAAGGGCTATGTCGGTGACCTTAGTTCTTCTACGAATCTCCTGATTCCCTATTCGATCACGTAACGAAACGCCGAGCTTAGCTCTTTCCATAGCTCGCTGAGCAAGTCTGAGCTTTTTATGAGACCTATTGTAAGAGACCACGTCTCTGATCCATATGGCAACACACACTGACTAAAAACTTTACTCTTGAGTCACTGAGGTATTTTGGACGAGAACATGTTGCGCAGTTCCCGAACGCTGCCCAGTCGAATTGGATTTGTCGATTGACCTCTGTCTCAAAGGTGGACCTACCTAACCGGACTGCCTGTCCCAGGTAAATGTATTCGTCGACAAATTCCAGAGTAAAGATCCCAACGGTGAGTGCGGTAGGTACGACATGAACATCAAACATTATTTTCGTTTTGTCCATGTTCATTTAAAGACCCACTTGTTGGGATACTCTGTTATGGAGGTCACCAAGCATTCATCCTAGATCTTCCAGCGACTCCGCCATGACCACAATGTCGTCGGCAAAACCAAGGTGAGGGATGTATTCGCCATTGATAATGATGCCAAGGCGAAGGCAATGAAGGCGTCCTCTAAGGAGGCCGTAAACAGTTTCGGAGAAATGACGTCTCCCTGTCTTACTCCTCTTTTTATGAGGATCGCCTTCGTGCACTGCCTCTGTACTCGAACTGACATGGTGGCGTTATTATACAAGCACTTCAACACTTTGATGTACCGATAGTCAATGCGGCATCGTTGGAGAAATCTAAGAACCGCCCAAGTCTCGATTGAATCGAAGGCTTTCTCATAGTCCACAAACGCCAAACATAGTGGCCGATTATACTCCTCAGTCTTCTGTATAATCTGCCGCAGCGTATGTATGTGCTCTATGGTGCTAAAGCCTTTCCGGGAACCGGCTTGTTCGGGAGGCTGTCATCAAGCCTGCGTTCGAGATGATTCGTGATGACTCTCGAAAACAACTTACAAACATGGCTCAGCAGTATTATAGGCCTTTAGTTCTTTAGTAAGGTGTTATCACCTTTCTTAAAAAATAGCACCACCACTCCCCTGTTTCATGCTTCCGGCGTTTTCCCTTCCAACAAGACGGAATTTAACAGCCTCTGAAGGACTTTAAGTACCGTCGTTCCGCCCGCTTTCAGAAGTTCTGCGGTAATTCAGTCTTCACCCGGCGCTTTGTTATTTTAAAGTTGTTTGAGAGCCATCCTAATCTCGTAGAGGCTGATGTCCGGAATATCTTCAGTGTAGTGTCGGGTTAGCTTGGCTCTTTGGTCTTTTACCAAGTCAACAACAGGTTCAGCTACTGAGGTATATAACTGCCCATAGAACGTCTCTATCTTCCTGAGTACCTCTGACCTATTCGACGTAACGTTTCCGTCCTCCATCTTCAGCTTCGTCAACTGGCTTTGCCCAATAGAAGCGTCTCTTGCGAACACTTTGGAGCCCTTATTCTGCTCTATGGCCTCCTCAATACGTCTTGTATTGAAGGACCGTAAATCGTGTCGCAAGGACTTCAATATCTGTCCATTGAGCTGCCTATAGGACTTAGCATCATCGGAGGTTTGGGTTTTGGATATGTGCATAAGAAGGTCGGAGCGTAGACTTCATCAGACGTGATCTTTCCATTTAGATATTAATATTTAATCTGCCTCCGACCATTCGGTGATCACTGCCGGTTTTTACCCTGTGAAACACGGAAACGTCATTAAATATTTGTCGCTTGGTGCTCATGATGAAGTTTATCTCATTTTTGGTGAAACCATCAGAGGTCATCCAGTTCCATTTCCTATGACGCGGCTTCTGGTAGAAAGAGTTCATCATAAAGAGTCCCTCTTTCTCCAGAAATTCGGCCAGCCTCTGACCCTTGGGGTTGCGCTGCCCATATCCAAACTGCCCCACTTTCAACTCATCATCACCCCGTTTGCCCAGCCACGCATTGAAGTCACCCATAACCACTGTAAAGTGTGCTCTACTAATGCCTCACACATAACTTCGACCTCATCATCTGAGTACGCCGAGGTCGGTGCGTAGATCTGTATGACCTTCAGCGATTATCTTTTGGAAATTCTGAGTATCAGGTTCGCTACCCTGCTCGACACACTAGGGATGGACATAACGTTGTCTATGAGTGACTTATGGATGATAAATCCGACACCACCTTGGGACTGCTGTTCGCCCTCCCGGTAGTAAAACAAGTTGCTGAATTTTAAGGTTATCGCGTCCTCGCCCTCTCTTCGAACCTTCAATAAACCAACAATACTCCAGTGCAACTTGTCTATCTCTTCTTTCAGCTCAACTAACTTCTCATCTGTCCTCAACGTGCGTGCGTTGTATGTCACCAGGGCCAATTTTCGTTGTTGGTGGTTGCCGATTCTCTGCCGGAGATTCTTAGCACCCCTTGTCCTGTCGTTACCATGGCTGCTGCCGTGGCCAGGACGAACAGGACCGCTGGGGACTAGCGGCCTGGTTTTATATTTTCCATTCATAATGGTTGGGGGGATTTGCCTTACTCGCCACGCTTGACAGGCGGGTTGGCGAGCGCAGTTCGATGGTCATGGAAGTATCTAGGAGAACGCTGCTGCGCATTCCCTAGTTGTCCGTTAGTCGCCTTGTACGACCCCCCGATGGAATAAGATGGGTTAGTCCAATTCGAAGCCGGGAACCACACAACAATAGATGCACAATTTAAAAAAAATTAAACAGACTCATATACCCTCATATTAATGCTGTAATAATATTTTCCGACGAATTGTTACCTTACTAGCAGTTTGCCGCGGCTTCGCACCCGGTCTACAACAGCTCCACCTGCCGGATGTATGTTACTATTGGTTAACGTAGATTTCTAATGGTGAAAGAATTATTAAAAGCGGTTTATTTTATTTATTTAGGATCACCAACATGACATATGTTGCAATAATAACATTTAAAAACTTAATTAAAGTAAAACTTAAACTAGTCATATTTATAGGCAACCACGGCATGCAAATAGTGAAAACCTAAAGGATTATTTAAAATATTGAAGTATACAGAAAGAGAAAGAAAAAAAAAATGAGGTACTTATTTATACAAGCTGTAACTTAATAAACGCAAGACCTGAAAGTAGTTTGTTTTAAATCGGTAACTGAATTGATTCCAACAATTTTTAATGTATATTATTTATTTTTAAATTTGAAAAAAATGCAAATACTCCTTCAGTGCGCTATAAAAAAATAAACTTATTCTTGATTCAGAGCAATAAGGAGATTTCAAATGCATTCCTAAAACGTATTTCTCAAACCGGACACATAAACCTGCAAGTTTCATTGATAATTGGGGTATAAAAGTGCTAAAAAAAAGGGTGAAACCTTTAATTTTGGAAATGTGATTATTGTTTTGAATTGATGAAGCAATTCTCTAATCGGGGTGTCTGAGGCCTTGCGTTTATTATGTTACAGCTTGTATAAAGTTTCAGAGTTCATCGCAAACAAACAAATATATATAATATCAGTATGGAAGTACATATATACCAGGTGTAACGTAATTAACGCAAGACCTGAAAGTAGGTTGTTCTAAATCGGCAACTCAATCGATTCCAACCTATTTTTAAAGTTAGTAGTAGTAATGCTGTTATTCGTTTTGTTCGCTGCATTAAACAAAATTTAATAATTATACAAAGCATTACGGCTATTTCAAATGTATTTCTATTACAAACACCTCAATACTCATACAAAAGTTAATTATTTATTAATCTTTATGGTTAATTTGGGTACCAAAGAGCTTAAAAAACGGTAGAAAACTCCTTAAATTTGGAAGTTTGATTTTCGTATGGAATTCGTAAAGCAATAGTTTAATTGGGGTGTCTGAGGTCTTGCATTATTTATGTTACACCTTGTAGATAAGTAAGGTTGTAAGTTTTGGAATAATTTCATACCAATTTTGACCACTATATCACATCCACTGGTCCACGCAGTCCTTAAGCGTAAGCAAAGTGTGGCAACAAGGTTACGGCTATACGCCTTCTAGTGCCTTATTATTACGATTTCCACGAGTATAACAATCCCTGTGTATAAATCACTTTAGCGGTATAATCAGTTGGAGCTGCCCGCAACAAACGTCGATGGCGAAGGGTCAACAACTGAAAAACAATAAGAAATAAACCAACTTATTAGACTTATTAGTCACGCGAGCTTACATGCTCCGTTGTTTATGAACTTACCTTAGAGAGTAGCTATTTTAATACTTACAAAACAAAACATACTTCTATATTCCCAATGCAGGATATTAGTATACGTTTGGCAGTGGTGTACTGTGTACATTTCGCTGACAATTAGGTATCATGTTTTAAGAGGCGGGTTTTGACCATTATGCCGGCCACGATTACGGACCGATACTAAATTTTTTTGATATAAAATTTTGTCTAATCTAAGTCTCAAACAGTAGACCTCGCGATTTCAACTATACTATGTGCTTATCGATCAATGCAAGACACACAAGAATTCATGAAAATTATCAGCCAACAATAACGCGGAATACCGTAAATTATCATTGCCTGTCCTCCCCACAGCATAATTGTTATGATGTTGTAACAAGATAACTGCTCATAACCCTTTAAAGATCTACATATTTTACAAGATGAAAGGTCTTTTAATACAGTTTTAACAAAACTTTACAATATTGAAAGTCATAAAATAACTGACGTTATATTTCGTTCCAAAAAAGAGCATCTAGTTTCTATAACATTCCTATAGGGGCATATTAATATTACAACAAAAGAATATTTCACATGAGTAACTTCGTTTCGATTAAATATGCGTAACCAACCCATATCAAAGACAATAATGCCGTAAAAATAATAGTTGGAGGAAAATCGTCTGAAAATTCCACACAGTCGAAACGGTCAACGAAGTGAATCGTTTTTGTATTCGTAAATATTTTCAGACGGCCGCAACGTATTTTTAGTCATTGTTTTTTGTCACCACAAGCATTTGTATTGTTAGTCCTGCTTATTTTTTTAAAACGTGTTTAAGTAACTGTTGCCCACGGCTCGACATTAAACATAGGTAGGTATTAAAATAAACCACCCGTTTTCCGAGATAAAAAGATTATACAAGACCTAAAATATATTTATACTATGTTTTTCCCACTGCCGTTTCACTGTGGAGAAATAATAAATATCTCGCAGGTATCGTGTATTTTTCCGAGACAAAGAGTAGGCTAATATGATCACTGAAAACTCCAAAAATTTCCAATGACAGTCCTGCTAAAATTGTTCAGCCGTTCCAAAGTATAGCCTTTACAAACAAACAGACAAACAAAAATTTCAAAAGTACGCCTGTTTTGGTTTTGGCATTATGCAAATAGCCATATGAGCCATTCGAAATTCGAACTTACATACAGACACATCAATTTTATTTATTTGTATTGATAAGGCGGCGTCCGTGTTGTGGAACATCTGTATTCAAGTCGGAAACTTTTAGTTAAAGTTTTAAAGATTTGCCCAAAGACCAACACCGCTTGCTGTAGCTCGATAGTACACGGTTTTGCCAAGTTTTTATTTGTTTGCCAGTTACTAGTTGAAGCTTAAATTAAGATGCTCTTGGATAAAGCAAGCGGACCGTAACTAAAAAGCTTCGACAGACACAAACAGAGCGGAGCGATTTTTCCGCTACCTTTTTCACCTTGACTACTAACGTACCCTTAGGTCATACTCCACCACGCGGACCCAGTGTATCCACACTGTAAAGTTTTTCTAATACTATAACTTTATTTAATACATTTGTAGTCAGTGGCGCCAACTAACGTTACTTCAGCCTTGTGCAGAGTTGAAGCGATAATCCCAATTAAAAATAAACAATATAATAAATAGCTTTAAGTGCACTAAAATAAAAAATAAACACTTTTAGACTTATTTTCCTTAGGTGGCAAGTGGCAGAGGTGTAGTATTTACAGCCATTTTTCACCGACGATGTTAGGTGTGAATGTAATCAGAGACGACCCTATTGCCGCCATACCGAGCACTATACATAAATAAATGCTTATAGCATTGACTGTGTGGTCTATTTAACAAAGATTCTATCATCACACCAGAACCCTTGCAGGCTCGGCTGAGAGTACAGAGTTCCAACAGGTGCTTTCAAAACAGACCTCTCTAGCTTACTTTATTATCGTAGTTAATTAAAGAAGATTATTCACCAAAAAATCTGGATTTAAAAAAAAGATGACAGCGCGTTCTAAAGACTGCACGTCAAAAAAGTTCCATTCACAGTGAAACCCAGCCCTGATCCAGGCTGGTCATAAAATGCGTTAGCCGCCGTCGCTTAGGTAACCGGCGATAATATCACAGTAAAGATACATAAACAGTAGAAAATCTTAGTACTAGCGGTTTGAATAAGAATCACGCACACACACGCGCGCTGTATACGGCTTTACGGCAGGTGTTTCAGTGGGGAATACTCTCTGAGACTTGCCGAGAAGCCGCGTAGAGCGCGCGTCAGTGTGTGCAATTCTTATTTGGACCGCTAACAATAAGATATCCTACTGTTTACATATCTTTACTGTGCTACTTAGTGTATCGTGTTCTTTTTAACGGGTCTCCCGCTAGACATATTTCATGGTAGAGAAATAAAAACCAAACGGGTGACTCTTGTCTGCTCTGCGATTGGGTGAAATAATTCTCACACCCGGGTCGGCTGCCGAGGTTTTATCTGTTATTATGGCTTATTTAAATTAACTTACTATTATCCAAGGTATCAGTTATTATACATCATTATGCACGGGTTTTTTGCTGGTAAATCATAGAACACAAAACAATCATTTCATTGTGTTATACTGAAACTAAGAAAACTATGAAAACATGTTTGCCAAGGCTTAGTATAAAGAAATTGACGTTAGCCGTGACGCTGTTGAGTTGATATGCCATTCTTTTCATACAACAAATTTACTAAATACAGATCAACGTGACAGCACGCTTGTCCTCAAACGCTAAGAAGAAGAAGCCCTCAGTATTCAATTCCCACTATATTGCCAAGTACAAATATATATGAAGAGGCCTTTGTCCTACAGTGGACGGTTTTCAACTGGTGTATAAGTACTTATAAAAACTGTAAAACAATACATGAATTGTTATGTTTCTCTATTGCTCGTACATCACATACGGTAACACAAAGGGTATAAGCTTATAATCTGCAAGTCGATAAATGGACTCGGCTTGGCTCATGCCCAGACCAGCTACAAGCATGTCCGAAAGCTAAAAGGTGAACAGCATTATGCAAATTACCTTACTCTTTGTTCTGTTCCCTAATGCTATTTACATTTTATTTATTTGCTGCAGAATAATAACGGCGTGGGTTAAACTGAAGGTAAGATACAAATTTAAGCGTCATAAGATACTTTAAAGTACGGATAATTTTTTTTTCTAAAATATAGGTTAAGATTTGAAATAAAACTATTTTACGGATTTTATCGTGGTTTATTTTTCATTTTTAGTTCCCGACGTTTCGAGTGCTTTGCAGCACCCATGGTCCCGGGGGGGACTGAGGTGTTATACGACCAAAAGGCATAGTCGTTCCGGGGTATCCTCAAACTTCTTAATTATTTTCATTGTTGGTCCGATCTACGCAAAATGAGCTCACGGTGTCTTGTAGTCTTGCAGTGTTATGCTTGGTTTTGGATTTGATTATATTAGTTACCGGATCCCAAGAGGATGGAAGCACCCAGCCATCTTCTCTATTGCAATTAGGATGTTTTTTTAATTTCAATAGCCTCGCGAACTATCCTTGGTAATCAAAAATAACCCCGAGATAAAATCCGTAAAATAGTTTTATTTCATGTGTAATATTCGCGTAAATCTAAGAACTCAATAGGTTAAGATTTTCTGTCAAATACGTAGATGTTATCATGGCCCAGTGTGCAAGTATGGGAAGAACATAATAAGATTGATGTATTAGCCGTCTTCTTATCTATATCATTTGTATGTCTCTTTCATGATAAACGATGGCTTTATGTCAAAACAGAGACAGCCTGATTAGCCTTTACGTACGCACTGCTAGATTTTAAACTTCTTTCACAAATCAAGATGAGAGAGGACACAGGGTGTAGTACGAAAAAATTGACGTCAGCGTGACGCTAGCGAGTAATCATGCTGTCACGTTCATCTTTATTTGGTAAATTTTAAGTGTGAAAAGAATGGTATATCAACTAGATAGCGTCACGCTAACATCATTTGTTTCGTGCTAGGCCCTCAGATTACATTTTAACACGCGGACTGTTCGTTGCGGATCGTTGAAGGGCGGTTCGTGAGAAAAAAAGAATTCATTATGTCCCGGACCTCTCACGATCGGGAAACTGGCGAATAAAACGATAGCAGTTTGGTAATATCGGCCTTCTCTATAAATAATAAGAGAAATTATTATGATGGACAAGAGTGAATGAAAAGCCCCTAACAGACTGTTTTACAATAGATTTCCGCGAAATACCAAATTCAGTGTATACTTGTGTCTACATTTTTGAGCGCCAGCTATTACTAAAGTTACTTTGTAAAATTGTGTATGTGTAGCGACAGTGTCTTAAGGTTGTAAATTGTAGTAGGATTTACGAGCGGTGCACAAGAGACTGCAGTCCGCCACACGCCAGATGGTGACCACCGCATGCTGCTATAAACTGCCGGCTGTGATGTGTGACGTGGGAATATTCCATCAACTCCTAGAACTTTGCGATTACCTAGATATCATATTTCACAAGTTCATTATCCCGAAAGCTAGAAACACTGATATAAGGAAAAATATTAAACATAAGTAAATGTATTAATAATATTAAATATTAATGTTATTAATTAAATCACTTCCCCTGAGACTGAAACGGGATCAGAAATTTAAAAAAAAACACATTTAAAAAAATCTACCTAAATTATCTTTTTCGAAGTCGCCAACTAGGAACCCCAATATTTCCATCGTTAACCGAACTAATTCATGGATATATTTCCATACTGAATATGGCAGGGCCGAGAGTGCCACCCTGTGGACTCTCTGAAAAAGAAAAACTGTAATATAGGGCTGAAAAACAGAGCTTAAAATCATCTTATTGGCCATGACCAAGAAATTGTACATTACACAAAATCGGTAATGTTTCGGACAACTTTTTCTGTGAGATATAACACTCGTACAATAAAAGCTACCACCTTAGTAGACGACATCTATAGACGATAGCAGTACTCTTAAAATCACAATTTTTTATTCATTGTAACAGATCTAATGATGATGTAGATAGATAAAATAACTTAAGCTGTTACTAATAACTTATTCATTCTTTTTATTCATTATTAATCTCCAATCTGAGTTTATATTTATATTATAAAATTTAAACAGATACCTACATTCAGATAAGACGCAGAATTTGAATAAACTACATTTCCTACAACTGGAACCAACCATTTGGCAATCTATTATACTCGTAGCATCATAAAATGACGAGTAACAAAGGAAATTTCCCAGAAAAACGAGTTGCTTACGGATAATTACTAAATAAAAAAACTATTTTATCGCCAACGCTAGATAGCGCAGCATAAGTTTCTACACGGCGAAGTTAGTTCGTAAAGATTTCTTCGTGAAGTTATTTAAAAATATACGTAATTTAGATACATCCGTAAGCCTTTGTGATTTTTGGTAAACGTCCTAAAACAAGTGATCGTTATAGTTATAAGGGCACAGTATTATGGATCGCTCGTTTTTAGCTCTTTGTTTAACCGGGTCTTCGAAGATCGGAAAAATAGTACAAGTATGACCACCAACCGGGAGAAAAATAAAAATTCATGAAACCTTACGCGTAAAAAAATATAAAAAATAACCTCGTTATAAAATAACTAGTAAATTTAAATCCGGTTTACAGGAAGCGTAGAAAATATTGTTGTGTGTTACTGGATATAAGCGCACTAGTCTCACTCCAGTTCACAAACGAGCAAAGAGGCGGCCTCACGTGGCGCTCGAAAACATACAATTGTATAAACAAACACAAGTGTAGAAACGAGCGGTGCTTTGTATGGCTCGTCTTATAGGTGAAGCAAGCTAAACAATGCGCCCTTGAGTCTAACTCTACTGCTCGAGCCCCTGAAGTCTACCAAGAAACAATGAATGTCTGAATGCGTCCACGTGAATGTGCCCCAACGAAACCTTGTGTCTTTACCACCAACGATATTGTTATTTTTACGAAAGTACGCTTTCTATCTATCTATCTATCTATAACACGCCAGATCCCTTGCGGGGTAGGCAGAGAGTACAGAGTTCCAACAGGTTCTTTCCTTACATACGCTTTCTACAGTTTTTATATTCGACGATGACGACTATCGTCGACAGATTGATGAATTATAAATGCAAAGTAATCTCGTACGGATTACAGTTTGAAAAAATTACCACAAGTTTTGGGTGCAGCAAAATAGCAAGGAAATTTGGATATCTTAAGAAGATGAGTAAAATCTGTACAGCTGTAGTGGAAAGGCGTAAGTGTTTACAATCAAAATAACTCTTGAAGATAAACCACATCTAGGCGTTGTTGCTGATGTGTCAGGGCTAAAAGCCGAAGTGTGGTTACACATAGATTTAGCCGGCTACGACTAGTTGCGGTCGATATGTCCAGCGAGTTTGCAGCAGAAGCGATATTATCCAAAATGTAATTTATGTTAAAATTATATAACCCACATTCGTTTCAGCCATGAATAAATAGGATATAGCTAATGCAATCAAACCAAATGGTCCAGTCGTACCTGCTTAACCTAGTTTCTATTACGCTTTGGTGTCTACCCTTACCAAATGTTTATCTCAGCCAATACGTTCATTAATATTTGGTCATTGGAAAATGGTGCAATGGAAGGCGCTGATCGTGATTTCGATCGCATGCTGTCTCTGTATTTAATCCAAACTAAAGAGTGTAAGTAGGCGCGTTCAGATATTTATTTCCTAAGTTTAACATTCTTATTTGACTTTTACATACAACCCGGCCGGACGAAAAGTAAGTTCAGTGGATGCCGATTACATATATACATATTTTTTTGTTTGAACTAAGCCCGCCACACATTCCCACCATTGTAACTCCTGTAAGCCAAGATCGACAATGGTCTCCTTAGATGACACCAAGGTTTGGGATTTGGAGCCGAGGATTGTTTAGGAAACCGCAACAAATTTAAAAAGAAATCAGGATGAGTAGGAAAAAAAACCACTTCTCTTCTTTGTAATATATACATATCGCACCTTCAGAACGGTATAGGCTTAATTCAAAAATCTAAGAAATCGTGCTACGGTCATAGAGCGCCATAAAAAAGTACGTTCTAGCTGGTGAATATTAAAACAGCGGCGTTTTTAGGGTATAATGAAGAAATACAATACAATATTTTATATGTTATAGGTAGGCTAGGAAGATTTTTTTATATAGGTATTTGTACATTTTGTTTATTAGTTTTAATTGTTATTTTTTATAATTTAGAAATGCAACACTATTGTATTGGGGAAACCTGTAAAGATAGTGCTAGGTTTGGATAAATAAATAAATAAAATAAATTTTGGTCTCTTTCACTTTCCCTCCCTCTACCCGCGCCGCTTGGTTCTGAAGGGACGCGATTAGTTTTACAAAAACTAAATTTTTTGAGATAAGTCACTACTGTTCTAAAGGTGCGATATGAGAACTGTGCCATTGCATTTTACCTATCCTATACCATCTTGTATGTATACTGTTAGCGAGTTATTGAATAAATGAATCCCCAAAAAACAACGAAGTAGTACATATTCTCGAAAATCAGAAAACTACATTATCAAGGGTGTACAATCAACCTTCATCATTTCATTCACAAACTGTTTACATCAGATAGTCATTGAGACAATCTAGGGTATTACATGATCTAAACAGAGCATAGCAGGACTAACCTAACAGTCTGGCGGTGATTGAAAGGGGGACGCATGAGGTTGTTCAGTGCACAAACAGCGAGCTGTGGACAATAGACCAAAGCGACTGTTTGCGCTATCGGCCGGATAGCGCACTTTTGCAATTAGCGTAACAATCACACATCAGCAAAATATGACGAGTTACTGAGGTGACACTATGAGGTAATTGGTTATCTTAAAAAGGACTCCAAGGTGTTTGATATAATGTTATGTTCCTTATTTACGTTCTCAGAATTATTGAGCGCAAAAAGGAACAAGATAGTTTGCATGTCAATCTGGAATCTGACAAATTGCTTGATGTAGGTCTGGACGTAAGCCGCTCAGCTCACTGGATCGAATAGTCGCAGGTTCGATCCCTACACGGGATAAATGTTTATATGACCCACAGATATTTTTTCGCTCTGGATGTAAAATTGTTATAGTCGTAATATCCATAGCACAGTAGTAATTACTAAATTGCCAAGGCTTAAAACAATGGTTTAAAATTTATTTCTGCTCCGTTGTAACATAGCAAGTTTTAGAACATCAAAAGTGTGTATCATTTGTAAAAATAGCTCGTCTACTCAGAAAATTCATAAAATACAACAATGGCAAACGTCATGTCACTTCATGGAGGATGACCCCGAAAAATCTACGCCTGACACTAACAAATACTTGGTTTTTACATCTGGCAGACTGTGCTGAGATATCTACTTAAAGATGGTTGCTCTCAAACTTTTTCCCAAACCTATGGCATACAAATACTAGTGTATTTCTATTTTTAACTGTTTTCTTATTTCTAGAACAATGATGCATAATGGCCCTCCGCTCAGAAAGAATAAGCTATCATCGCTTTGCCCACGCTTCGACCTTACCTCCGACGTTCAACTCTCGACGTAAAGAGATTTATTTTTGTATTAAGGATCCACCTACTGTAAAGTGTGTCTTTACATTTCAGGATTGTTACCGATCATATTTCGTTACCTGTGACGAACTCAAAAACAATATTTGAGGTACCATGGTCGAATTTTAATAATATTTCGCTACGTCAATCAACGCGACGGGAATTTTAAAGCTTCAATCAAAACTATCACAAAGCATCCTAACAGACAAATGTTTATGTACGATTTTTGTACTTGACTCATGCCAATGTCAAGTACAAAAATCATAGTAAGATGCGTATGAATATTGGCAATCTAGTCACATAATATATCGATGTATACCCACTTTTCGCCGACGATGTTAGGCCCCATGTAATAGGGGGCGAGCCTATTGGCATATACCGGGCTCCGGACTCCGGACTGAAACTGGAAATTTTTCGATAAAAAATCTACATTTGTCTGACCTATTCATATTTATATTTTATTTTGCGTTCCACAATGTTGTTCAGATGGTAACATTGATCAGCTTAAAAGCTATTTTAGGTAACAATCATGGACCCTGTCGGGCACAGCAAAGTGTTTAGGAGAGAGGAAGACTAGTAGGAATTTTAGATTGAAATTAATAAATATTACAATATTTTTATATTGAAATACTTAGCTTCGAACTGTTATTGTTTGTAGGAAGTTAGTAGTGATAGATTTTTTTAATAGATATATTATGTCTTTAACTTTAGTTTTATATATATATATATATATATATATATACGAGTATATTATTACAATAAATGTCTATTATATTACATTATCTTTTATGTCAGTTTAAATTATATTTATTATATTATAATAATATAGTGTATGTATATTTCTGCTTACTGCGCCTGGGACACGCAGATTTAAATATTCTGATGTTATAGGTAGTGAATTTATTTGTGTTGAGCATTTCTTTGTCATTTATATATTCGTCAACTGCGTAGAATGCTTTTGTGATTAGTAATTCTCTTGTTTTATTTATAAATTTACTAAAGTCAGGTTCAGTTGGATTTCAACCCAGGACCTCGCGATCGCAAAGCGCTTTATTCGCCACTTCGTCCGCGTTGACTTTAGAGAGAAATCTAATATTTTTCCGGGTTACAAATCCTATGTACCCTAGTTTCTATCCAGGTAATAAACCATCGGTGTGCCAAATTTCATCGAAATCCGTTCAGCCATTTTTGCACGATTGAGTAACAAACATACAAACTTTCACATTTATAATATTAGTAGGAGTAGAATATCGATGTACCAATTAGAACTTAGCTTGCCTGAATCTGCTGGTAAGTCACTCTCTTGTCGGACTCTAGGACGAGACTCATACCTATGCTGTTATCTTAAGTTGTAACTGTTGATGGATGTCTCTCTCGTAGATCATCAGTGAGATTGGTAAAACTACGCTTGAACTCGTTAACCAAGTTGTGAACGGTATTACGAGATGGGGCTTCATCATAAAATGCTAACTAAAGTAACTTTGTTGCTCACTGAGACCACAATGTAAGTCAAAAATATCTTAAAATATTTTTTTTGCATTAAATTCATTTGATATATATACAATTTTCAAATTGCTACCATTATATGCCATTTTATGAATAACAAATTGATGCAGTATACCCATTTGGGTTTTCGAAAAATGACATTTTCAAATTTAGAATTACATATTTCTTCAATATTGTTGCTAAAGTAGGAATAAGAAATTTAATTTATGGTTTTCCAAGTTTAACAAAATTTGACTTAGTATGAGTTTTATGTAATGTACAATACTGGTTTAAAGATACGACCAAACCAACACCACCAATCTGCGTGCACGATGGCGTCCGCGGTGGCGATCAATGGCGATCACCTTGCGTGCAAAATTCGTTCATACCGTCTCCACATTCCCTCATTCTTTTCCTTATGATAATCTATGCAATGTTAAGTTTAAATAATCGCAACGAGCTTGCGTTGCCGCCCCATATCCTAACAAGAATAATTTAATTAAAATTCAGTGCTTTTCCAATAGCTCCGGCAAAATTCATTTTATTTAATATTTTATTATTTACGAATCTAAAGTAAAACACATAGTATGCCGAAGTTAAGTTGCCTACCTTTTTTGACAAGATGTATAGTCGGTTGCGAGGTATAAACAAGTGAACGGGTATTTTAATTAACCCTCATCGTTTTTCGTAACCAATTTTATATGAAGCCTTTGTAAAAGTTGGCAAATTCTTTTTGAACTGTCGTGATGTTAAGTTCGTTTCTTGTTGGAAGTATAAACACAAAATAAGCAATTTTGGAACAAAAAAAATATAAATTTTGAATTCCGTATGCTTAAAAAAATTGTTTAGGGATAATAATGAGTTGAACATGTCACACTTAAATTTCAGACGGGATCTTGTAATATCAAATTTGATCCAAAATTCCACTAGTTGTACTATTCCAAATTCGATTCTTCTTCTATCATTAATTATATATTATATAAATTTATAGTCAGAGGGAGAGAAACAAAATGATTTATGTGCTAAACCCACGGTTGCACGCTCGCCCTCTTGTCCGGTGAAGCTGTAGAGGCCCCACAACCAACAGCGTAGAACATTCACCCACACACACTTTCCGTGCGTGGAAATGTGAACGACGTGATGTCACGATAATTTTTACTTATTCTAACAGCAATCTTTTACCGCAATAATATGATCATTGCATATCCGAAAGATATTATCGAAAGGATTTTCGAATATGTCACACTGACACTTTAGTAATGTTTTCGCCTCATATTGTGCACGACTAAACCATGAACAAATTCACCGCAAATGGGGGTTTTTCATAGACCAAAATTGTAGCGCGTTTCATATCTGTTGTTTTACTATCATGGTCAGCAGCATTCAAAATTCGAATGCCAGAACCGACATTAAAATGGACAATAATTAGTTAATCGAAAACAATTCAACCTCATTCAACGGTACATACAAATTAGAACTTTAGCTGCAAAGAGATAACATTATTTTTTCAAGATTTTTATTACTTAACTATCCTCCCTATGATCGCTCGTGCAAATGCTGTATTGATCGCGAATGCAGGACGCAGGACGTGTTGGTGTAAACCCGTTTATACAAATACTACTGCAGTAACGGATCGCCACCGCGGACGCCATGGCGGACGCGGCTGGACGCGTTGGTGTGGCCGGACCTTATATACCGTTTTTTTATACTAGTAAGTAAGTAAGTATTATTCTGCAAGTAATATGTGTAAGTCCAGTAATAGGTATTATAATTCCCTTGAAAGCCTTGTAATTTTTAACGACTGATGAAGTTGAGTTGTTACATTGCAGTTAAAACTTTCAGCTAGATCCGGTGCCAAGCACGCAAGTTAACTAGACTTAATCGACACCCTTACATAAACAGTACCTACCTATAGTAAGCTACCTGGCTGCACTAGTACCTATGCATGATAGAAAGAGTCAAAATAAGGTCTTGTACAACGATAAGTGGATATTCAACAAGCTCGTCAAAATGAAGTGCTTCCCAGAACTGACATTTCCTTTTGTGTTTGTTACTTTCGTTTAGGTGAGATGCGAGTAGTTTCGATTAGTTGAGGCGTTTGTAGCACTATGTGACCGCGGTGTTCACTATGTGACGATCACCAAAGTTAAACAGCGTTCGGCTCGGTCGGCCTCAGATGGGTGTCCATTTTGTGGCATTTTCATATTTGAGCCTCTCCGTGCCGTGGAAGGCACGTTAAGCCGTTACCACATAATGTGGTAGGCGTTAAGGCAAGTTGGAAACCTTATACGCGGCTTGATAAAATCCAACAGCAGGTGGCCACAAACCTGACTCCACCAATCCGCACTGCGTTCGCGTGGTAGGTTGTGATCTACTCTCTCTTAGCTCTCTTTGAGAGAGAAGGCTTTGCCCGCAGTAGGACAGTACTGGCTGGTATTATTAAGGTGCGAGTAAATGTGCGAACTACTTGCATGGACTACTCGCACTTGCAATTGCAGCACATGCTTGAGCACTAGACTGGCGCGCTTACTTACACGGCCAGTGCTTTATACTTGAGGCCACATCAGAAACATGGCATAGTTAGAAGCACCGATAGTGCCCAAACTAGTGATAGAGCTGAAACAATTCCCGAAACTTTAAATTAACAACTACATTGTAATTTTATACAGCAATAATCGAAAAATATACTCCAATTGTTTTAAAGTTAAACAGCGCTGTTGGCCGCGGGGATTTTCCAGCTTTACCGGACAAGTCCCATTTATAAGTCAATCATTGTATATTTGGTATGCCAAGGATCTGGTCCTTAATGTAACAAATTAACTGCTAGCTTAATTATGATGTGTACACATGTTCAGGGACATTACATAACTTATTTATGTATTATTAATCTACAGATATTTTCTTTTTATTATGTCCTGTTTTGGGTGCCTTGTTAAATAAAATAAAATAAACAGATGACAAAAGTTACACTTACCTATAACGTTGGCAGTGAACATCGCGCGTGGATTTCCAGCTTTGAAATCGCTGGATCTTTGATGTCTATAATATGAATAGAATTTACTTCAAACAAACGCCGAGTACAGTATTGTGGGAAGTATTTTTGTTTGTTTATTTTTCGTATTCACAATCGCCAGTTTGTAGAATGCTGTGTGGAAGCAGCCCTATATATGCTCTCGTGGATGAAATTTCCGCGAGGTAGCACAAACTTAACGAGTCTTTATATTGACACCTCTTCCGATGTAAGCTTGAGCCGATGCGATTAGAAAATATCACTTGAATAACTTTAAAATATTAAACGTACTAAAAGAATGCACTAACTCTATCTGATCGCTGTCGATTTTTAATATATTTTTTATTAAAATAAATCTTTCGCTGCAATTTCTCGGTAATTTTCTTAAATGATCTCATTTATTAACTCCCTCACGCTTTGTAGAGAAGACTGGGACATACGGAACTTTTATCGCACTAAATCAGTTTTTGTGACAAAAGAATTGTCTTGAAATAGTTTTAATACATTTAAAAACAATGTGTTGATAGCACTAGATTATTCCTTGATATTAGTTACCTTTATCTATCTATCTATAGCATCACGCCAGATCCCTTGCAGGGTAGGCAGACAGTACAGAGTGCCAACAGCTACCTTTATCACTATGTTTTATGATTTTTCTTCTTCTAGTTCAACCAATTTTTAATAATAGTAGTTTATAGTAGTTTATTTCCACAAGACAGCACTAAGTGGACTCCTGTCAAACATCGGGAACTTATGAAACGTGCGCACACACGAAGTCGCTGCAGACTAAAATACAAATTTATTAAATAAAAATGAACGTGAGAGCACTAATTTTGTGCTTAGCTAACTATGTGGAATGTGGCGATAGAGACCTGATTTCGGCAATATCTATCTATACAAGTTTCTGTAATGTTTTCTGGTTAGGTATGACGTAAATTCCTTATCGTGGAATTAAAGTATGCTTAAATAATTGTAGGAAAACAACAACCACAAAAAAACGGTATTTCGCTATCGACAGGTAAACATTAACTCTAACAAAAATACACAATTACAGCGATTTCGTTTAATTATTTCGAACATAAATCCTAATATATTTATTTATTATGACTCTCTAATACTAGGTTGAGTGTGGGCAGTCGTCACGCCACAAGGGGAAAATCAAATTCGTATAATTTTATTCCGAAGCGTATTACTAAAGAAATGAAGGAAGTAATTTTATACAGTGAAGTTATTCAATATTGAATTGCATGGCTACTTGAAGTTTAATCTATGCGGTAGATGGTTATTAAGTTAGTATAAATTATAGGAACTAATAATAACATAGTTATGTGAAATAAAACTATTTTACGGATTTTATCGGAGGGTCCTTCCCGTGACCATGGGTGCTGCAAAGCACTCGAAACGTCGGGAACTAAAAATCAAAAAATAAACCGCGATAAAATCCGTAAAATAGTTTTATTTCATGTGTAATATTCGCGTAAATCTAAGAACTCAGTAACATAGTTATGATTATTGTGTTAGTAAACATCGTTATAGTAAACCTATTTAGTTAGGTAGTACCCGACTTCCGCGTTAATGAAGCCGTAATTACATTATTTGTACCTTAATTGGGAATATATCCCACAGTACACATCAATCAACAAACATATAAAAAGAAGTTCTATATCACTTCATTCTTGTCGAATGAATTGGGAAAAAATACCTATGGACCTATTGATAATTATAAAATCTTAACCATATACAGTAAGTAATAATGTATGTAATAATATTAGCACTATTAGGAAACTGTCCCACCGTTGGGCACGGGCGTCCTCTCAAACTAAGAAGGCTTAGGGCCATAGTCCACCACGCTGGCCCAGTGCGCGTTGGCGAACTTCACACACCTTCGAGAAACTCTTAGGCATGCAGGTTTCCTCACGATGTTTTCCTTTAAATCAAGTGAGCTAATTTTTAATACGCACATGCTTTCGAAAAGACAGAGGTGCGTACCTATCTATTGATGGAACCTGGGTTTGAACCCGAGACCTCTGAATTTGCAGTCCAACGGTCTTACCACTAGGTTATCAGTGCTTGCTATGTACATACATGTTTTTGTAATGTTAAGTCATTCGAGTCTTCCTTTTTATGTAGTTTGTGATAACTGTAAAAATTGAATAATGCTGCCCGATCCGGGCAGCATTAATCAATTCATGTCTTAAAAAAGTTTACGTTTAATTAAACATTCAATTTGTAAATACATCTGTAAGCACCAACGAGATATTAATAGGGTTAGGATAGTCAGTACACAAACGAACTTCAATTTATTCCTGAACTAGTTTCTGCCTGCGATTTCATCCGCGTTGACTCTAAACAGAAATCTAACATTTTTCGGGATAAAAAGTTATCAAACTTTGTTTTGTATAAGCCCTGCGGGGGCGCTATAATTATAAATTTACATTTTTTTTTAATTTAATTTGACTACCTATCTACCACCAGATCGGAACGCGGCCTCAACTAAGAAGATTCGGCGAAGAAACTCAGCCGGCTTGTCTCTTTTATTTACTTCTCTTTTTCTTTCCTTTTTTGTAATCATATTGTGTGAATACAATGTTTAGGTTACAATAAATAGTTTATAACCTAGCTCCAGTGTGATGCCTTACGATCGAGATATGAATCTAATGATGTTATCTATAAAGAGCGTCTAATGGATTCCTGATGGGCCAGTCCCCACAAGCAGCACCCGTTCACGAGTATGACTGCTGGAACAGCCATCACTCCCCTCGACCATATTCGAGGGAAAGGAGAGACCCGCGCCAGACAGCCACCGCAAGCAAAGATATAATAGTGAGCATGACCAAACCAGAACCCCAAAGACGGTAGCCACATTGTGTCTACAAAGCAGCAATACCCCAAGCTCGTCGGGCAGAACACGCTACGCTTTACAATTGCCGTAATTATAAGAGAACAATACATAGCATACTATCAATAACATGGCATTTCAATCCCACGCGGTCTTATCTTCTATGTAATCCGAGATTTTGTAATAAGCTTTCTTACGTAATTTAGTCTTGATTATGGTTTTAAATTTATTAATTGGTAAATCTCCAATATCGTAGGGAAGTTTGTTATAAAAGCGTATACACTGGCCCATGAACGAATTGCTAATTCTGTGGAGACGCGTGACATGTACAGCAAGATTATTTTTACTCCGAGTATTTACAGTGTGGATATCACTCCCTTTTTCAAATTTGTTAATATTCTTTTTCGTATATAACAAATTTTCATATAAAATTGGAAAATAACGGTTAGAATGTTTATTTCCTCAAATTTATCTTTGAGAGATTCTTTAGGAGCTAGATTGTAAATGGCTATAATAGCCCTTTTCTGCAGTTTAATATGGTATTAAGGTCTGCAGAGCACCCCCAAAGCAAGATTCAATAGGACATAATACAGTGGAACTAACTGAAATAAACGGTTCTAGCCGCTTCAACATCGGTTAGGAGTCTAATTCTTTTAACCGCATAAGCTGCCGAGCTTTACTTTCCAAATAATTTTTGAATATGTTCTGCCCATTGTAATTTGGCATCTATGGTAATACCTGAAAATGAAGTTGATTCAACAAGATCCAACTCGACTCCATTAAGTTGTGCATTACCTCCTACCTGCCTCTCTCCTCTCACGTTAGGCGTCGAAAATTTAATGCACTTAGTCTTCTTATCATTGAGTAGGAGATTATTACTGCACAACTCTGGTAATTGCCTTGCTCACACGTCATAATTTTGCAATTGTCTTTTAATTTTAAAAAAGAGAGATGTATCATCTGCGAACAATACAATTTTGTGATTGTCCCCTACTAAGTAAGGTAAGTCATTAATGTAAATTTAAAACAGGAATGGCCCGAGGATGGAACCCTGTGGAACGCCCAAAGTGACCACAGATCCATCAGATCTCTTACCGTTAATATCAACCCTTTGAATTCTATTATCTAGGTATAATGCCAAGAGATCGAGAGCGTCAAAAAGTAAAACTGAATTGGTTTTTATGGAATAGATTGTTTTTGAAAAGTGAACTGATAATTGTTTTAAAATGATTTTTTCAAATACTTTACTTAAGGTGGGTAGGACAGAATTAAGCCGAAAGTTGGAAGGGTCAAAAATACTACCTGATTTAAATAACGGTATTACTTTGTTATCTTTCAAGAGATCAGGAAATAGACCACTTGAAATACAACTATTAAATACCAATGCTAATTGCGGAGCAATTACAGATAAAATGATTTTAACGGGCAGCCCCCACAGTACCGCAGTTTTTTTCATGTCTAAAGCTTTGAATGTATTAATGATATCTTTTGCATCGATATAAGAAAATTCAAAATACATGTTACATTCAAAAACCGTTTGTTTTAGTAGAGATTCGGCAGAAGTAGAAGAGGAATCCAGAGTTTTAGTTGTAATTTTTACTTATTCTTATTACGTACTGTGTTTAAGCGAAATTTGGTTCGTCCCTATAAGAACTCTTATATCTTTAATCATCGCTTTAGGAACCTCTTCATAAATAATTATAATTATTATCTAGCCGTTAGTGTCCCACTGCTGCAATGGCCTCCTATCCACACGTTTCACTCAACCCTGCTTAAAGCAACTGAGGGCCAATCACTTATAAAGACGTCCAGTTTGTCCTGCCATCTCCTCCTGGGCTTCCGTGATTGCTTTTAATATTAATAATGCTCAACATGCATAAATAATGTTCTAATTAAATTTTTCCTTGCATCTGACATCACGTCAGTTTACACTTTTTCGTGTAAGTTAAGATTTATGTCGTCAAAATGCCTAAACATGTTTGAATATCACGCGAAACAAGTCACGGGTACGGATAGTTTAATAATAAAACTTAACTATTGTGATAACCCTACCAGGTAACAAGACCACTGTAACAGAGGTGAGTTTGAAGCCCAACACGAGTGGTGTACGTTCGTTATGCATCTCGTGAATGTAATATTTTTTATGCCGCTGAATTGATATTATTTGCGTACTTTAAATTGCGCTGATTTTGTCAGAGCTGTAAAATAAAAAAAATAATAATATTAGCTCTGTTGAGACACTGTCCCACCGTTGGGCACAGGCCTCCTCTCAAACTGAGAGGACTTAGGCCATAGTCCACCACGCTGGCCCAGTGCGGGTTGGCGAACTTCACACACCTTCGAGAAACTCTTAGGCATACAGGTTTCCTCACGATGTTTTCCTTCACCGTTAAAGCAAGTGATAATTAATTTTTAATACACACATGCTTTCGAAAAGACAAAGGTGCGTGCCTAGGTTTGCACCGAGACCTCTGACTTTGCAGTCCAACGGTCTAACAACTAGGCTATCACTGCTTTCTGAACTGTAAAAATTAAAAGAAATCTAGATAGATTTTTATATGACCAAAGAAAACAAAACAATAATATCGGTGATATTTTACCTAGGTTATATCTATAAAGAAACTGTAGGTAAATATCCTATTATAAATCCTTTCTTTGATAAACCCTTCACAGTTCAAGCTGTCCGCTTGTGGAATGCATTGCCTATATCAGTTAGACGTGCACAGTCGTCAGCTTCTTACAAAAAGATGGTCAAAGACCACTATCTCTCTGCTTGTTGATAAAATAAGATGCGTCATAGTCAGTCCCTTTTTGTTATACTTATCTGTGAGTATGTATATAATTATATATGTTTTGTACTTATTAAAATACTTATATTTACCAATAATAGCGTACGCCACCAACAGCCCTGATTACTTTTTTTTCTAGTATTTTGTCTTTAACCTGGTTGTCTGGAAGAAATTGCTCTTAACAATAAGACGGCCTATTGTATCAGTGTCTTATTTCACATGTTGTTTTATAATGTTGTTTTTGTACAATAAAGATCTTTTCTATTCTATAATCACAAATACACCGCCGTAATGTAGGATCTTGATGGTCTTAGTCTATTTCAATTTATCTATATGGTATTAGTACTGACATAAAACCAAGTTTAATCTTAAGAGACGTCAATTTTATGAACTTCTCGGGACTTTTCAGGAGATGCACTCGTTTCCTACAACGAACGAACTGCATAAACCGAACTCTATTCTCAGTTAACCACACTTTATTATTTATTAGCGGCATATAAAAATCATGCATATCATTATGTTCAGACATACACACCTATATTATGTTCAGACTCCTAAAGTTACCTATGCCGAATGGCTGGAGTAACTACGGCAACTCGTGCGTGTCATACAAACATATGATTTAATAATAACCCCACATTACAAGTTCTGGGTTTGGTCTATCCAACGACTTTCCGCGACTGACGACTAGCATTATAATAATATTTTCTACATTTTTGCCTTATTACACATAATTTTTGAATCAAAATGTGTGCCTAACAACGCCGCAATCTAACCTTAAGAAAACCTTGTCGAGTTATTAAGTTAAAGCCGGTCACACTTACATATGTTCCCCAAACGTTGACGGACGATTTAGCGCAGTGGTTAAGAGCTTAAGCTCCGGCCACTGTGTCTAATAGTCACGGGTTCGATTCTCGCACGGGACAAATCTTTGTGTGATCCACAATTATTTGTTCCGGTCTGGGTATTTGTGTATGTGAATTTTCATGTTTGTAAACGCACCCACGACACAGGAATAAATCCTATTGTGGGGCTACGTTTTTTATATAAAAAATAACCGGGGTGGTAGAAGTTTAATTCAAAAAGTGTACACCCACTTTTCGCCAACGATTTTTGGTCCCACGTAATACGGGCTACAAAAATTAAAATATTACTTAAACAATTTCTGTTGCCTAAATCCGTTAGCGGGAAGTAGAGATAGCGCCACTCCTACCAATGGGAATCGTAAAAGGGGGCTAGAGGAATAAACTATACAACGCCCATCAAATAACTTAATGATAACGACTTTAGCGTCACCCCTTATCGTGTAGACCTTAATATCTATGATAAACTGCCCTAACGCTTAGGACAATCAATCCGGTCAAAAAGTGTTATTTTTTAACTTTTTTCTATCTATCTATATCATCACGCCAGATCCCTTGCGGGGTAGGCAGAGAGTACAGAGTTAACTTTACCTTTTTTGAATAGTTATAATATTTTTTTTTATTAATAAAAAAAAAGTACACTAGGAATTATTCCTGGGTCGTGGGTACGTTTACAAACATGAATTGTACATACACAAACACCCAGATCGAAACAAATAATTGTGGGTTACACAAAGATTTGTCCCGTGCGGGGATCGAACTCGACTATTTGATCCAATGGGTAGAGCGGCTTAAGCACTCAACCACAGGACCAAGCCGTCCGTTAGAAATTTATTATAATGATTACATTGTCCTACTATTGGATAAAGGCCTTTTCTCTCAAATCGAGATGAGAGAGATTAGGTTATCACGCGGACGGACGCACAGCATTACGAGCGTCTCTTTGCATCGATAGATATACATAAATATAAATAAGTGCCTAAATTGTCCTCTACTGGACAAAGGCGTTCTGTGACAAATCAATATACAAGCTGTAACATTAACGCAAGACCATAGAATAATAGATACAGAAGCAAAAAATTCAACAAACGCCAGCACTCACCGCACTTCCCACCCGCGAAATGTAGGCAGCCCGGAAAGATTACCCTTTTTTTGAGGTAAATGTTGATGGCATTAGAGTAGATGATTATAAAATCATTGTTGCGGTAACGTGTATTTTAATCCATATTAAACTCAAGAAATAGATATACTTGAACTTTTAAAGATTGTAATAATTTAATGTAAGGAAAATATATCTTCATCATGTTAACTAAATATTAGAACCGTGATGTAGAAGTTAACTATATTAATAACATTAAATATTGGAATTTATAAAGTCTTCAGCAAATAAAAGTGCGGAAAAAATAAACTGATATACTAGCAACACTAAAAAAATGGTCGCGCCTTATGCTATGACAATTACAGACGGAAGAATTAATTCGATATTTAAATAATACGAACCAGAAAATAGAAACCAGAACGAATGTAAGGATTGTGGTTGGTAACGATGTGCTGGAGCAAGTGAATGAGTTTGTATATCTTGGATGCGCCTTCAGTAAGGATGGGAAATACACCGCTGACATAGAGAGAAGAGTGAGTGCAGGGAACAGAGTGAATGGTGCGATGGGAAAGCTACTCGGGAGCCGGCACTTAAGCCATAAGGCGCAGCTGGCCATACATAACGGAGTTCTTGTCCCAACGCTGTTATATGGTAGCGAGAGCTGGGTATGTAAGAAGGAGAATGAAAGTAGGATAAATGCGGTAGAAATGCGAGCTCTGCTGACCGACCGCATTAGCAACAGCATAGTAAGACAGCGAGTAGGTATGAAAGATAGTATCGGTGTAAAGATGAGAAAGGGCATGCTCCGTTGGTTCGGGCATATAGAAAGAATGCCAGAGGAAAGAATGACAAAACAGATATACAATGTGAAAGTGGAAGGATGCAGGTACCGGGGAAGACCTAGACTATTTTACCACGACCAAATAAACCGAGTCTTATCTGATGGAAAAGTCAAGAGTCTCCGTAACCGGCGAGCGTGTATGAGACAAACTATGAGAGTCGAGGAAGCCAGAGAGGTATGTAAGGAAAGAACCTGTTGGAACTCTGTACTCTCTGCCTACCCCGCAAGGGATCTGGCGTGAGGTTATAGATAGATAGATAGAAATAATACGGCACCTAAATGCGCTAGTTACGTATGAAATGTGATACTATCATTTTTCTTTTTGAGCTCAATAGCATGTTTACAGGTAGGAACGACACAAGGCGGCATAATTCAATTTAATTTGACACGCGCAGAGCACGTTATGTCGCACGACGGTCGCACACCCACGTGAATGTGTGACTACTTGCTTTGCAGGTAGTAATTGTTGCTTCAATTTTATGCGCGCCTTCGGCTTGTTATTAAATATAATTGTAAGCGCAAGACCTGAAAATAGTTTGTTCAAAAGGGTTAACTTAATTGATTCCAACACTTTTGAATGTATTTAACATTTTTTTTAATTTGCAAAATACGCTGTTACTATTTCGGTGCGCTATAACAAACTTAATTTATTCTTGATTCAAAGCAATACGGAGATTTCAAATGCATTTCTAAAACCAATTTCTAAATACCCACACATACATATACAAGTTTCATTGCTAATTGGGGTTTAAAAGTGCTTCAAAAAGGGATAAAAAAAATCTTTAAATTTGGATGTTTGGTTTTAGTATTGAAATTGTGAAGCAATTATCTAATCGGGGTGAGGTCTTGCATTATATACGATACACCTTGTATATAAATAGAGAAAATGAAATTACTTTAGCACAAAGCCCGCTAGCACACTATATAGCGTGGCAAAGTATCTATCTACATCATTTTTTTCTAAGAAGGTACTTTTCGGATCGCAGATTTAAAGATAGTATCAATCTCAAGGGCCCGTATCTCCCCGCGCTGGCAGGATCTCTATGTCGAACCAGACACATTGATTATGTGGGAC
Source organism: Phalera bucephala (assembly GCA_905147815.2). Lineage (NCBI taxonomy): Eukaryota > Metazoa > Arthropoda > Insecta > Lepidoptera > Notodontidae > Phalera > Phalera bucephala. Next base: position 21,741,183 of record LR990612.1, read on the forward strand.
TGGGCGATCACCCCCGGCGTATGATTGATAGTACTAGCACTAACCCCACGCATTTTTGCATGTTCATACCAACTTTTCTATCTGAATGGATGTTCGAGAATCTTGCACCAATCGCAAAGGATATTTCCCTAACCGAACCACAATTTTATGTCAATTTCGCGATTTAATCGATATAAGAAAATGCGAGAAATTCAAATTAATATCTTACTTATAAGAAAAACTATTTATTTAAAACCACGGACGATTTAGCGCAGTGGTTAAGAGCTTAAGCCCCTCCGCTCACTGTGTCTAATAGTCGCTGGTTCGAATCCCGCACGGGATAAATCTTCATAGGACCGAAAAATATTTATTTCGGTCAAAATTTTTGTGTATGTAAATTTTCATGTTTATAAACGCACCAGCACAGGAATAAATCCTAGTGTAGGGATGATTTTTTAAACAAAATAAAAATAGTATTTTTTAATCTAATACCAAACAAACAAGATAGATAACACAAATGATTATATCGGCTCTCCATTTTTGAAATACAGCACGTCATTGGAATTTATTTTCCTTAAAGATGTGTATAAATCTTGAAAGCACACGGTCTTTCACAAAGTGAAATAGGGTAACACATATCTGACATGAGTCAAATAAACATTCTATTCCGCGTTCAAATATGTACAAAGAGTTTTGGTTATTCACATGTGGCCCGCTATTTGAACTAAGTAGCCGAATAAGAACCTCAGGGATTACCTCTGCTAGACGAATGTGCGGAATAAATTCCAAGAGTTCTTTGAAATAATATCTCTGCAAGCAATAAACCAGTAAGTTGGAACATACTCCGGAGAAATATACCAAAGTTTGCGGCGTCAGTCGTAACTCGAGGATACTTAACGTTGAGGTAATAATTTGCATATACCATTTATAATACCTATTTAGCACTTCAATAAAAAACTTAATCCATACTAATATTAGAAAGTAACTCTGTCTGTCAGTTACCTTTTTAAGCCCAAACCGTTAAATAGGTTTTGATTAAATTCGGCAAGGAAATTTTATCCAGGGATGGGACATCGGATACCTATTGTCTCAAAAAAAAGCTTATGGGTGTAAAATACATGCGTGAAAATAATGCGAACGAAGTAACGGGTACAGCTAGTACTGAAAAAAATTTTGATCCTATCTGAGAGATAGAATAGAACTTTGATATTAAAAATATCAACCAAGCAATCGTAGCTTAACTGCCATATATTAATTAACTCTTCCTTAGTACTTAGTAGTAAGACATCAATAGGTGCATTCTACAGACCAATTTTGATTAAAACATTGTATTAAGTTACTGGTAAAAAATTACCTACACCGCAGTCCTGAAGTTGAACGACAGATAATCCTGTAGTTATCTATTATTCGACATCGTACAGCAATTTGTAAACGAGAAACAACTAACCGCAGCGCGCTGTTGACAAATTGCGACCAGCCCAACTGATATTCTACTCTACACCATAGATTGGTGATAAGCGACCAATTTGAGGAGGCGCCACCACGGGGTACGGAAGTCGTTATTACAGTAGGCGGTGCGACCCAGCAAATTGCAGCCGAACACGCCATCTGAACGTGACAGCGCTGTCGAACACATTCCTTATTTGAAACGTCTCAGCGTGACATTTGAGCTCTAAAGGTGTTACGAATATTGAAAATCAGTATTACGATCGATACGCATACTAACTTAGACCGTGTGTACTAATAATAATCTTAAATCAGATTATTTTGGCTAGTAACTCACTCGCGATATTATTTTGACCGCAAGTATTAAGCAATATAAAGTTTGGTAAAACCGCTATGAATCTGTAAGTACTCCGTAGCACGCGCGACTACGCAACGCTACGAGCTACAAGGCTACGGGGACATGTATTTTTATGATTTTATTGTTTTAGTTCAGTACGTAATGGGGTACTTAGTAATTATTATGTTTCTACTGATTTTGGGATAAAAATATAAAACAGAAACAACCAAATTAATTACTACAATTTCTTAATTGAAATCAAAAAAATTAAATACCCTAATATAGTCCGTCTGTACTTACAAAGAATATAGCTGCATTACTGAACTTTTGAAATAAACGAAAATTCATGGATTAAACCCCGTTTTATTTTGTGTTTTATTTCCCAAAGTTCTCTTCATTACGAACGAACACCCCGTCTGTACAACCAGTGGCTACGATCTCTTATTAGGGAGGCCTTCAGAAAGTTTTTTGAACGCGGCCTCCATTAACAAATCCTCCAATATATTCTAAGAGATTTTTTTCAATTCACCTTACGTTGCATTAAAACTTAGTGTCTCTAAAACAGCACGTTCTGAGGGATACGCTATGACACACCGCCACTAAGCACTTAGTGAAACTTCCATCACTGGGACATAGAAGGTTATCAATAGATAGAATGCTCCGGCAGTTCAATTTTAATTATAGAACGTCATATCTACATTTTGCATTTTTTTTATTTTTTTTTTTTAAACGTAGCCCCACTCTAGGATTTATTCCTGTATCGTGGGTGCGTTTACAAACATGAAAATTCACAAACAAATACCCAGACCGGAACAAATAATTGTGGATCACACAAAGATTTGTCCTGTGCGGGAATCGAACCCGCGACTATTCGACACAGTGGGCGGAGCCGCTCAAGCTCTTAACCACTGCGCTTAATCGTATTATAATATGTAATAGCGGTGTACTATTTAGGAATACACGAATTTACGCCATTGTAATATAACAAAAGGTAGAACGTAATATTGTATTCACTACTTTTCTGAATTACTTGTTTTATCGAGTGTATGTGATCTATTGTTGAGAACTTGCTGTGAAAGCCTGCTTGTTCTTTGGGTTGGTTTTCATCCAGAGTCTTTGTTAAACGGTCTAGCAGTATCTTTGAAAAGATTTTGTACACGTTCGACATCAAGCTGATGGGCCTGTAGTTGGCTATGTCATCTTTTTTCCCTTTTTTGTGCAGTATTATTATCGTTGACAAAGTCCATTGTTGAGGAATATTTTCTGTGTGTAAAATTTCATTGAATATGTCTGTGATAGTGTTCATCGTTGCTTTGGATGATCCTATTAGCAATTCGTTCGATATGCAATCTCCTCCTGGCGTTTTACCTCTTTTTTGTGATTTGATAGCCTTATTGACTTCGTCTCTCGTTATACACGGAATTTCTTCATCGTTGTTTTTAACGCAGTCCACTAGCTGGTTGTGTTCCTCTATTATTTCGTCATTGTTGTATAATTCGCGGTAATATTCTGTTGCTACTTCTAATATTTCTATTCTATTTGTCTTACTTTTCTTATTTCTGTGGTGTTTTATGCTGTCGATCCAGGTTATATTTTCTCTTAGTTCAGTCCATGCTTTCTTGATTCCGCCTACTTTTTCTATATGGTAATTTAGTGTTTCAGTTCTTGATTTCTCTCTGTGTTTACGTATTTGCAAGGTTATTTCTTTACTAAGTTTTATTATTTTTTGTTTGTTAGTTTTCCTATCCTTAAACATATTTTTCCTTTGCATAATCAACCTTCTTGCTTCTAGACCTAATTTGTCTTTTATCTCTCTTGTTGTTCTAATTTTACTTTCGGTTTCTTTTAGTTCCTTTTCTAGAGCATCATACTTTACTTGAATTTCTTTGAGATTATTTATTTTTTCTAATTTAGTGCGTAGGGACTCTAAAATGTTTTCCGGTATTTGTAAAGCTACAGGTTTTCTTGTATTGTAAATATTTTTCCTTGATGTTTTTGGTTCCATTATATACAGTTTACCTCTAAGTAGTCTGTGGTCTGTGTTGTAGTTAAATTGGTTGACAATATTTATATTTGAGAATAATCTTGGTTTGTTTGTGGTAATGTAGTCTATTTCGTTTCTTATCATTCCATTCGGTGACATCCATGTCCATTTTCTATTAATATTCCTATTGTAGTAGCTGTTCATGATGTGTAGGTTGTTTTCCAAAGCGAAGTTTATCAGTCTTTGTCCATTGTCGTTCCTTTTGCCTGATGTATGTGGTCCGAGTGCTTTGTCTTCGTTTATTCTCCTCTTTCCTATTTGGCCATTGAAGTCCCCTATTACAATTATGGTTTTGTGCAAGGTTGGCATTATTTCATTGAGTTTGTTATAGAAATCGTTTTTTATTTCTTCTTTGTCGACATCAGTCGGGGCATATATTTGAACTATTGAAGATGGTTGTTTATGGCCGGGCAATTTAATGTTCAAAACTGCTATCCTATCTGATATGCCTCGAAACTCTATTATTTCGTTTTTGAGATAATTTTTAACCATAAATCCTACTCCATATAGACCAGCTGTTATATTTTTGTAGTAAAATATATATTTTTCGTGTTCTTCGGTTTTCTCAACGGCTCTCCGTACTTCGCTTAAGCCTATTATGTCCCAGTTTATGGTTTCTAATGCATTTTCCAATTCAAGTAGGGATTCTCGGGATTTTAACGATCTTGTGTTTATTGTGGCTATATTTAGTCTTGTTCTTTGTTTTTGTTTATTATTTTCGAAGTATTGTCTGTTCAGTGAAGGGTTCATAGATTTATTTTTATTTACTATAAGCTCTTGGGGGGTGTGGTCTATCTCCCCGCGGTGACCAACCGTATTGGGGATCTGTTTGTTTTTCGTTAATATTTTTCTTGCACTATTTGTTTTATCCACGTTTCCGGTGTCGGATGATTCCTATGCCTTATGTGGTTGCGTTTGTTTCTCCGTCATTGAGAAAGATCTGGCTCTCATGTATGCAAATGCATCAGTTTTTGGCATTTTAGACGGTGCAATAATGTTTTTCCCCTCTGTAGGATAAGATTCTATTTGTATGTTCTTTGGTGACTTAGAAATTTCTCTTTTCCTCTTTTCGGCTTCTGATTTATTTCTTACAATAAGTTTGTTATTCTTAATGAATGCTTCATTTCCTTTTTCCCTCTCTTGTTTCAATTGTTGTTGTAGATTTTTACGCAGTTCAAGGGTTTCTTTTGAGAAATCTTCGGTTAGAAAAGAATTGTATGGTATTTTTGTTTTATTTTTCATTATTTCTACCTTCTTTTGATATGACGTAAAGGAAATAAGTATGGGTCTGGTTTTTCTTTCATCTTGTTTTCTTCCTAATCTGTGATATTTATTTATTTCAAACTTCTCTATATTAACACTTGTTTTTTGTAAAATATCCATTATAGTAATGAATAGTTCTTCATTATTATTTTCAGTTTCATTGACACCATGTAATATTATATTATTTTTCTTATTCGCCTCTTCTAAATATTTTACTTTCCTGTTCAATGTTTGAACTTCGGATTTTAGGTATTTATTTTCTTTTAATATTGGTTGTATTTTATCGTCTATAGTGCGCATTAAGGTATCAGTTATGCTCTGTGTAATTGTTGTTGTTTGTTTTTCTAATTCTGTTTTCATCAATTGAAATAGTTGTAGCATTTCCTCTGACATACCTTTAGTACCCATAATGCGATAACTATACGTATCAGTATGCGTGCAACGGAACGTAATGCTTCGTCTGTTATGTTGGTATTACTGCGGTTGTGTACGTCAGTGAGACTCGCGAAGTGTCAATTCTGTCCGTTGTTATGACAATAATGTATAAATATCTAACCTCGAAATTGTGATGTTGTTGGTGGTATTTTCCAATATAATCCGTTTTTAGTGAAACTTTTCCACACTTCAGTTGTTATTGGCTTTGTTATGGTGATTTTTTGTCCGTTCGGATTAATATTTGCTGATTTATACTAGTTATTGAATAAAAACTCGGGAGCACTTTTAACGCACTGTTACTCGTTTGACAGCCGGAAACGGAAGGCTGGATTATAATAAGGCATTTGACTCCCTAAAACACGCAAAAATATGGGAAGCCTTAGAAACACAAGGAGTGGAGAAAAAATATATTCGACTAATTATCAACGTGTACAAGAACATGAAAGCAAGGATACGAACAGAAAGAGATGGGGATTATTTTCCGATAAAAAGAGGAGTAAGGCAAGGGGATCCTTTGTCACCCAAACTTTTCTCAGCTGTTCTCGAACACGTGTTTAGACGTCTCGAGTGGGATAAGTACGGATTGAATATTAACGGAGTGCGATTAAACCACTTAAGATTTGCAGACGATCTAATAATAATTGCTGAAGACCCAAGAAGCTTACAAAAGATGTTAAAGCAACTGGTGTATGAAAGTGATAAAGTGGGACTATCAATGAATACTGCAAAAACAAAAATTATGTCAAGCTCTGAAAACATTCCTATATCCGTTAACGGTAACAATATAGAATATGTGGATGAATACACATACCTAGGACAGATCATATCTCCAATAGACCTCACAAAGAAAGAAATAAATAACAGAGTCACTTTGGCTTGGAAAAGATACTGGTCTCTCAAAGAGATAATGAAGAATCCTTTCGTACCGTTGAAAGCAAAGGGTAAAATATTTAATTCCTGCATTCTGCCTGTTATGACATATGGGTGCCAAACGTGGAGCCTAACTAATCAAAGCATACGCAAATTAGAAACTTGCCAGCACAGTATGGAGCGAAGCATGATGGGCATTAAATTAAAAGATAAAATTAAGCTAGATACTATAAGGAGCAAAACAAGAGTCACAGATATTACGTACTGCATTAAAAAACTAAAATGGAGGTGGGCAGGTCATATGATTAGGAGTAACATAGATAAATGGTCTAGGGATGTAACAGAATGGTGCCCGAGACAACACAAAAGAAAGAAAGGGAGACAGCGACGTAGATGGGAAGACGATATTGTGAAAATAGCGGGGTATACTTGGAGAAGACAAGCTCTGAACCGCACTCGGTGGCGTACTCTAGGGGAGGCCTATGCTGGACAGCAAGACAATCTTCACGGACCGGTGTCAAACGAGTAAATAAGTTTATATTGTAAATATATTTTATGTAAGATTGTTAAATAAAGGCTTTATTATTATTATAATATAACAAAAGAATCATTTGCTTAGCATTTGCCTAGTTCACTATCATCATCAGGCCGTGTCAGTCCACTGCTGGACGTAGGCCTCTTCCATGGCACGCCACGGAGCTCGATCTTAGTGTTTAGTTACAGCCAGTAAAATACATTTAAATAGCGCGGCAAGTTGAGTCCTCGTGATATGATCTCGGTAAAACTAAAGCTACTTAATTAAATAAAAAAAATAATGTGAACTATTAACCTTATTTTAAATACTACACTTATGTCTCGGACATTAAGTGTTCCGAATAAACACGCTACATAGCCAATTATAAAGCATATTTTGAACTCTCTACCTTAAACATTTATTTATATTTAATATTTATTTACTACAAATTAAGTCGTATAGATTACATACTTCTTAGAATAGTCAACTACTGTGAAACAAACTTGAACTTAATATATCCAAATGGTAAGTAATGCGTTTTCTAGAAGAAAACGCATTACTTACCATTGAAATTAGGATGTTTTTTTAATTTCAATAGCCTCGCGAACCATCCTTGGTAGGAATCGGTGTTCTTTCACGAGGATTTGTGGTCTATCAAATCTAATGTTATGATGGGTGCGGTCAAGGACATGTTCACAGACTGCAGACTTCTTTGAGCGACGGTGTTTTAGGTTTGGGATCCAGTAATTAATATAATCAAATCCAAAACCAAGCGTAACACTGCAAGACCTCAAGACACCGTGAGCTTATTCTGCGTAGATCGGAACAACAAAAACAAAAATAATTAAGAAGTTTGAGGGTACCCCGGAACAACTATGCCTTTTGGACGTCTAACACCTCAGTCCTTCCCGTGACCATGGGTGCTGCAAAGCACTCGAAACGTCGGGAACTTAAAAATCAAAATAAACCGCGATAAAATCCGAAAAAGTAGTTTTATTTCATGTGTAATATTCGCGTAAATCTAAGAACTCAATAAATGTTCTTATTTTAATAATTCCATCAGTTAAAATATAAAGAGCCTGCGGCTTATGGAAAGTAGATATTTTTTGCTTTAGTAGTCCATGGTTTGCCAGGCGATTACGATGCTCTGCATTGAGGCATTGAGGCATTTTTATCTTCAAATTCTTGGTATCCAGAATTTATGATTCTGCCTGGTATTAGAGCCAGTTAACTAATATAGAGCCTAAGTAAGGGATTGCTGATAAAAGATTAGTAATTACTGTTGCCCCTCAAAATGATATTTGTCCTCAAGGTAGAACATATCCTATAAATGCTGTTGCTATTAATAAAAATAAAATTATTACTCCGATTATTCATGTGTATATTAAATTAAAGGATTCATAGTAAATTCCTCGTCCAATATGAAGATAAATACAAATAAAAAAAAGATGCCCCATTTGCATGTAAAGTTCGAATTAATCAACCATAATTTACATTTCGGCAAATATAATTTACTCTATAAAAAGCTAATTCAATATTAGCTGTATAATATATAGTTAAGAATAATCCAGTTAAAATTTGAATAATTAAACATAAAGCTAATAAAGATCCAAAATTTCATCATGAAGAGATATTAGAGGGGGATGGTAAATCGATTAAAGAATTGTTGATGATTTTAATAATTGGGTGAGTTTTTCGAATTGGTAAATATTTATTATTACTATTTATTTACTATATATTTATTTACTGCCTGAATAAATTTGTCCGTTTTTAATTTGGAACTCAACACCTTCACCAAGATATAGATGTACACGGTGCATTTATATCATCCTCACCTGGGAAATGTAAGTCTTACAGAGTATTTTCCTTTTATTTTTTAATAAAAATGACTTCATGTATAGTCGACTGTCCACGACTCAAGTCCAAAACATATTTAAATATTTCTCCTTACCAATTTCGTCATAGAAACCTTTGTTCCATTTACGCGCATAATATTTCGCCAAAATACATTCGTATTGCGCACATGTAAAACATTTCATTAGTCAATGAGTCATATTTATACATATAAATGTAAACTCACGGCTTAATCCCACTTGGGTAGGCAGAAACTACCGTTCGTGATATCTACGATTCTAACACACCTCTTGCATAGATATCTTCTCATACATTTCCATCAATTAAAACTGCTACGCACTTGACTCTTTTCAAAGAGAGAGAGAGAGTTATATTCATCCTGCAATTAATTTATTTACAAGCCACTTAACATGTCAGAAAAGTTTGAACTCTGTCATCGAAATATTCCTAATGATAATAGCAAAAATATAGTATGTACTGTCTACCATTCTTTTCTCTTTTCATCAGGTCTCAATAAGTAGGTAAACCGCTTTATTAACTATAGATACTAGTAATTGGACCTTTATTTTTAATTTTATAATTGCTTGCGATTATTGTTAGCTGTAATCCACCTAAATAAAAAAAAAGGTAACGGACGGCCATATATATAAATTATATATGCTGGACAGTGCTGAATAAGGTATACATGAATTTCATTATCGTTGGCAGACATTCGGAATTACTCCTGGGATTAAACTGACGGTTGACAAAAGGAAAGGTTTTTTACTTTCCAAACTGGTTTGCTCTAAAAGTTTTTCTATGTAGACCTTCAAAGTCCCTAAATACTCTAAACATTCGCACTTTACTCTTCTAATGAAGACCAATATCAACACAGACTATATCATAGAACATCAAGTCCGCAAATATATCAACGCATACATTATCTATGAATTGCTTTGCGGCTATTATAAATACATTCCATTGTATAATAGCTTCACTCACTGCGTTAGTAAAGGCTATAATTCCTAAGTAGCCCAATTTTTAAAACACGTGTATCATTAATAAAATTATGCTTGCATATTCGAAATGACATACGATTATTCCAATAAGAAATTTTTAAAACCTAATGCCTAAATCGCCAAATGACGCATATAAATTTCAATAATAATTCGTATAAATTTCTATTTGGTACGAAAGAATATCGGCTCTACTCGAAATTATTCTTAAATGGCGGTCGTATATTTTAATTAAGGCTGGCTGTTCATGCAGACGTCGATAACGCGAGTAGTCGAGTAACGATATGGAGGCGGTGGGCCTCGTTGTGGCACGTTTTATTTCACATAATAACATATTAGGAGAGGTCCGCGGCACACGCTCAGAGAGCTTAGTACGAAAATACTTGTACGGACGTTAACGCGGCGCTAGCGTGTAAGCGTGCTGTCACGTTCATGTTAAAACCGTCACACTTATATTCCTCAAAGGGATGTGGCAGAGGTGTACTATGTACACCCACTTTCCATCAACGATGTTAGGTGGCATGTAATAGGGGGCACAATTCCAGACTAGGATTTGAACCCAGCATGATCGCAAAGCACATTATTAGCCACTAGACCAACGAGGCAGTCACGTTCATATTGATTTGGTAAATTTGTAGTGTGACAAGAATGGCACATCAACTCGCTAGCGTCAATCTTTTCGTGCTAAGCCTTCTGTTCGTTGTGTATTTTCGTTGCCCATATAAATAAAACCTACCTAACGACTGCTTCAAAAGATCCCACTTTCTATTTTACAATATCAAAATGTGATTTTTTGTGTAACCAACCTTTTAAGCCGGCAGACAAAAACTCTTATGTCGGCCGGCTTAAAAGCTAAATTTGTCTTTTTTGAACGTAGCCCGCTCTAGGAATTGCCCCTGTGTTGTGAGTCCGTTTACAAATATGAAATTAACATACACAAACACCCAGACCGAAACAAGTATTTGTGGGTCCAACGAAAATTTGACTACTTCTCCACCGAGCGAGTATAACTATTTACCAGTAGACCAATTTATCGTCGTTGAAAATCACATAACACGAATTCAAACGTAGTTCAAAACAATACGTATAATTACTTATCGCATTAATTATCATGATGAAGTTATTCTCGATGTTGATGAAATCTTCCTTTTAGAAATTTGTAATTAATTTTATTGAAATTCTTTATTTTAATATTACATAAAAAAGATAGTTAATTATTACTCTCTAGACTAGATTGACTTTATGATTTTCTATCGAGCCCGATGTTAAGTTTCACTTTAAAGTTACCGTGATTCAAGAATTAATTAAAGACAAAGGGCGCTACTTTTATGATAAAATGTTGGAATTTTATCTTATACTTAGATGAATATTTGAAGATACATACAGAATTGAAAATCAAGTTAAAGGCTTTGAAATTTCAAATTATAAGAAAGAAAGAAAAATGTTTTATTTGTCACAGCATGAGAGACACAGACAGAGATATTTAGCTAATATAACAACATCTTATCAATTTAACCATTAATTTAAATAAAGTACAAACGATTAATATTGGTCTCTAAAAATACACATGAGAGAAAAAAAAAGTTTTTTTTTTACTTAAATGGAACAAAACAAAGTAAGTCATACACATGAGTATGTGTCTCACGGCTGAGCCAAATAGGTATCCAGATCAGCTTAATGTCAGGCACAAGTGCGAGACGCTGATTTTCATCTGAACCCTCCTGAGTCTTCACCGATGTCAATCCAGTATCCATTGCTAATAAAAAATAAAAATATATATAAATATAGCTCGGAAATTACAATGTTATATATTAGTGCGCATTTGTCAAGTGCAATGAAGTGAAATGTGTTTAATAAATATTACAGATAATATAATATAACATATGTAATATAGAAATTGAAAGGGTATGATAGCAATATTTTTCAGGAATGATAAATACCTAGTCATCAGAAATCGTAGTCATATAAGTGTAAGCGTGTATTTTTATATAATAACCAATGATAACTAATCGTTCTATATAATCCTATTTATGCAGTTTATATTAGTCTAGGTACGGGGTTCGCATTGATTCTGCTACCAGGTGGGCCTCAGTAACGCTGCGGTGCGAGTGACAGGCAACCGCATTCCATTCCCATATTATTTTAATTTGGAATTTAATTATTTAGATAATATTATATTTTTCTAATTATAAGGTTAGCTAAGTTTTGTGATAATACAGATATTATAACGTAATGATCAATGACAACATCTTAATTAAAACAAAAAAAAATAAAAACTTACGAGTTAAAAAGAAACAAAAGAATTCGCATCAATCAGATGAATATGACTGCGGGCGGTATATTATATTCCTACAACGTATTATTTAGGGTATTGATAAGCAAAATCAACAACAATAAACTAATGAGTAAGTTTATTTTAGAGCTAGCATGCCTAATCGTAATAAGAAATCAATTATAGAAATAGTAAATAGTATTAAAATGTAATAAAAAAACTTTGAGGAAAATGGAATAATGTGGGAAAATAAATCTGCCTAACAATCGTATCCTATTATTCGTTATTGTCTCATATGTGTGGACATTTTTAAAGTCTTTAAATAGCACGTAAAAGTCTCCTTCAATATCTGACATTTACATCTAGTTCTTTAGTATCCGAAATATTGAAAAATAATGCGATTTTCAATGCATAGATAGATAGATAACTCTTTATTGTGCACCAATCACATAGATATCAAAATACAAAAAAAAGAAACAACTAAAAGTTACACAAAGGGCGGCTTTATCGCTGAAAAGCAATCTCTTCCTGGCAACCTTTAAGGATATGGATTAATGGTAAGGAAATTATATATTTAAAATAATATACATATATATCTTGATTATTTTATACATTGTTAATTAGCTCTACAGCTACATGATAGAAAAAGAAAACTGAATTTTATCACTTTTCATGTAGTTCTTTAGCCACCGCCCTGGTAATATGCACAAAGCACATCTTCAAAGACTCCTCCACTGCACTCTTCTATACAGGTATCCACTGAGATTACTGCACATTTAACAAAGTGTTTTCATTTTCTTTCTTTTTTCGATCGCTACTTTTGCTATCTGCTCTATCCACCAAGGGAACCAATTTTCTCATCTCACTTCTAATAAATAAATCAATATTATCATCTAATTTTGAAGCTGTGCACTAAATATTGTGCACCTGGAGTGTTCCGCGTGTGCCATTAATATGATTAAAAAATGAAACATTCATAACAAATAGCCATAGATGCGTAGAGGGGAAAGCGTGAGCTGACGATGCACACTGCAACACAGCCCTCAGTGGGATGTGAATGTTCGTATAGACAGCTAGGGTACGCCAGGGTGCGCTAGGGCCCTTCACCCTCGCATCGTCCACGGATGGGCGATCGCGGTAATGAGGGCGAGTTGCGTAATTTACGACCAGGGGAGGTTATGAACTCAGTATGCAACTGTTTGAAGTTTTCACGCGTGTTTGGTTTACATACTAACTTACTAGTGTGTCTGGTGTGTTTCTTTGTTCTTGAATTTAAACGATTCCGAAGAGAGAGCATTTTAAAAGTATTGTGATGATAGTAAATTTTTAGTGCAACACAATCGTAACTTAGCGTCGATTGTATGTAGGCAGATGATATAATTTATTCTTAGATTATATATCACTTTGTAATTATCATTGTATACAACGTTGAAATATAATTCCATCCTATCAGCATGTTGATAGATATCTATCATACTTACACTTAGAGAAAATTTAGTTTTGAATATATTTTTTACAAATATATAAAATAATATAAATACAAAAAAGAATACTTTGTTATTTATCTGGCCGCTGTGTATTGTATAGTTATTCTGACTTTCATAAAAAAACAAAAGCATGATTTGTTTGGAATTTGGATAAATTCAATAAACCTTAATTCCTAAAAAAAATCGAAATGTTTCAACAATTTTGCTGTGGATTATTAACAATAAAAAGTAACACAATTCACACACTGTACTTAACATTTCTGAACTCATCAGTTTGTGAGTTACTACATTACTCCTTCGTCAGAGATTTTATCGTTTTGAATTATGTAAACCGCCCGTCGCGAATGCAACAAAAATCACGACCAGGAACTTTTTATACTTTACCCTTTCAAAACTTGGTCAAAAATAGATTAGGCGTATACGTACCTACCTACGTGAATAATGAAATTATAATGACGGAAAATCAAAATAATGCGGACTTTTTTTCGATGGTTTATTACAACTTAATCTAATCGTATGTAATCGCTATCATAGCGATAAGCGCGTAGATATATTTTTAAAAGATTATTAAGTTGGAATAATATTTGAATAGACAATGACTCGTCCATTATATTCTTACGTTTCGTCCACTTTTCATAAGTTTGATCTTAATCAATTTAACAAAAGAACAAACTTACAGCGTTGTCCTTTTTTCCTGTCCTACTTTTTAAAATATTTTGCGAGTATACAGCCTGGAAAGTTGGGATCATAAACCAATAGGTGATTTTTGCGGGACCAACACGTCGGAGCTCTTTCGAGGAGCCGGCACACCCTTCTCATTTGTCAAATCAACAGAAATATATGCGTGAGAACTCACAGATTGATGGGGTGGCCTAGATTGAATTACATCTTGGTAAAACCTGACGAGGGTCTAACATTCCATGCGGGTGTATCTGGGAACAAGAATAATATGAGAATTTGGTCGGAAATCCCATATAAGAAGACGTTTTTCTTGCGGATAGCGAATACTGTGGGCACGTGTGGGTATTTCGACGTAAATTCGCTTGGTTCTTATATTCTAGAATACCATTTATATACAAATATAATCTCATCCATAGAACTGTATCAAAATATAACATTGGTTTCAATTTTAAGAATAGTGGAATAATTTGCATTTATTTTGCTTACTGTATGTAGATCATTTTTTCATTTTAAAATAATATACTCACTTCCAAATGTACATATGTGGTTTTAGAAATTGTTTCAACTACACATCGTATAGAAAAAAACAAGACTTCTTTTATTAAATAAACCTTTTTTTTTATACGTTCTAGGAAATAAAAGTATTTTTCAAGTGACCATCATTGATAACATAAAATTAAAATAAACTGAAATCAAATCTTACACGACAAATACAATATTCGCGCTAACGTACGCGTATTACATAATATCACCTCGTGTAAACTAATAATGCGGTCAAACTAACGTTAATTCAAACAATTTATGCGATATCTTAATTCATCAGCGTGTTCAATCTTCAATAAGTAAATAGAGCTTATCTCAAGTGTGTAGTTTAATCGGATGTTTATCCAACTAATTGGATTTTCCGTAACAGTCTCCCGCCCGCCCCCGGAGCACGCCCCGCCCCCCGCAACTTGGGTGCCTTCCCATATGAGACTGCACTTACACACTACATGCACACTTGAACGCAGTTTGAGTTGCAACTCGCACGATATTAATGTTGCTTCCATATTGAAACCATTCCCTCCCCTCGATAATAGTTTCTTAATGACGTGGAACTTTGACTTTGTGAAAGCTTAAGAATTTGAAATAATTTGAAAGTGCCTACTTTGTTAATAAATTTAATTATCCGTAATATAAATTAAAGAGTAGGTAGATCAGCTGCCTCGTTGGTCTAGTGGCAAAGCACATCGCTTTGTGATCACGTTTTTCTAACGAAAAATTCCCAGTATGAGTCCTGAGTCTGGAATTGTGCCCGGTATATGGCAATCGCCCACATGGGACCTACATGGGACTTAACATCGTCGGCGAAACGTGGGTGTACTCAGTACACCTCTGCCACCCCCGCTAGGGGACTATAGGCGTGAGGGTATTTTTTGTAGGTAGATAGATAATATAGAGGAAGATGAATAGAAGACAAAAAAAAAACATTATAAATTATCATTATACAGGGCACTGAGTACTAGTATGAGTGTGACTGTTTTCGGCAGAAAAATCACATTTTCAGTGACTTCGGATAAGCCGATTTATTTTCTCTCTCTCTTTTAAAAGCTTGACGGTCGGAAAAATTAAATTTTGAGCATTGCAAGCTCAACATTGTTCTGCGTTCATGTGATTTTATCTAAATAATATGACTACGAATCACCATTACATACGAAATGTAAACAACACGGTCTATCAGCAGGATTAAAGGGGTATAAAATAAAATAATTCTGATGTGAGATGTAGGAACTTAATAGTCTAAGCATATGCTTACTGAGCTCCTAAACTAGGTGTTGCATATTCAATGAGCGATTTGCGTAAGTAAGCAATGGCTTATGTACATAACTAGACATACGATTCGCAGGAATCCATATTACGTAGTTTGGTAAAGATTATGTTCACAAAATCAAGGAGCTACATGTAAAATCTGTTTGGCAATATCCAAAATCTTCCTTACTTCAGAGGGTATGTTAAGCCGTTGATCTCGACTGATTTCATTGGGTAGCGTTGGTCGCAAGGATAAATTATTTAGATACATCAGGCGCGTGTCAAAAAGGATTTTGTATAGTGGATGTGATAGGTTCTGGGATTTTAAGGAGTTTCCTCAGGATGTAACGTCTATTCACCTTTGCATGTTTGAAGCGAGATTTTAATTTAAACAAAGCCTCACCTTTAAAGAAATGTTAAAAATTCGGTGGTTTATTTCGTCAGTATTTCAATAATTAATTGTAATGCAACGTCTGAAATCAGTGTTCCTATCTACGTTTGATTGATTTTCATATCAAACATTTGTACCACACGCGTTCCACCTATGTGTAAAGTAAAATGAAAATACACAATCTAAAAGCTCGCATTTTAATTAAATTGCTATCTCACGCTTTTAATCAAAGTGAGGCAGTAAAAGGATATAGAAAAAGTTATTATAACACTGCGAGGTAACATAATATTATTACTCTTACAGTTACGATTCCCTGAACCCACCTTCGAAGTACACAGTAATAATAACCACTCCCACAGTAGATCTTTATACGCTTCTTGATGAATTCACTAAAGCGTTAGCGGGCTACACTCCAAGTTTTGACTGTAACACAATTTAACTAAAAAATATTTAGTTTTTATGTACTACGTACTAAAGAAGACACCTCAACTATTTTTTTGGAGCAACAGTTCGAGTGCCTACACTCTAGCGCACTAGGTGCCAGGTTGCCGCAATGTGAGACCTTAAAGTGCAAAGTTTTCTTTCAAAAATATACCTTAATGTGCACTGAAATACTGTTTAAACAACTAGAGAAACAAGATTTTATTATCTATGAAAACCCTAACATCCCCGCTTAACATGTGGTCATCAAGTTGCGGTTTTACAAGCTTTTATTTAACTTGCAATGTTCGTATTTCTATCTGTCTTTCTATCTTTCCGGTTTAATTCTTGTTATTAATTTTTCAAGCAATTGCGGGTCTCAGTTTGAGCTGAAATTTGGTATACGTATTTAAATTTAATGACAATGCAATAATATGGAATCACGGAGCTGATCTGATAATAGAGTCAGAAGGTGGCGGTATTAACATATGAACTATACAACGTAACCCCCTCGTGTTTATGCTTATTAGATTGGTATTGACAAGTACTATACAACCAGATAGTGTTCAGGATTTGATGATGAAGCCGGAAAGCCATAGAAACTCCTTTACGAAGCAAGATATCTTCGTTGTGTTTTTGCTATAAAAGCTTGTTTTTTAAAAAGGTAATAAGGTAAGTAATAAATACATATTTCTAGCCCCATCACCATTTAAAAACACATTCGAATTATCGACGGTAAATAAAACAAAAACAATTTGGTATCGCAAGTCTCATGTAAATTACTGTAAATTCGGTCCAATAAAGTCAAATCGTTGGGCCGTACTATACAAATTCGCTGATCCGAGTGGACGGTGTGCAAACAGACTTGCAGTAGGTTCGGATACTGATTCCTGTCGGATTTAAACACTACAATACATCAAAATCATAAGCGGTAGATAATGTGGAATGAATAAATTACAATCGGATTTAATTAACATAAAAATATATACAACGTGTAACTTAAATGACCTAATGAGACCTCAGACAACCAACTTAGATTTATGCTTTACAAATTCGTTACGAAAATCCAAGTTGCAATTTTGAAGAGTTAATCATTATTTTCTTAAGAACTTAAATATTCAAATTAACTGCAAAACCAGGGCCCCAGGTCTGCTATTTGTAATTATGACATTCGTTCAATTACAATATTGCCTAAAGTCGGTAATCTACTAAATTATTAACAAATACCGAAATATATTTCAAGTGGACTCATCAGCTCCTGCACTAATATTTGTATGAAAATGTTCACACCAACGCGTCCTGCGTCCTGCACGCGCTATCTGGACGGCGTCAGCACGTGCAATCATAGGGAGATACAGATCACCACTGTGATCGCCACCGGGGACGCCACCGCGGCCGCGGCTGAATGCGTTGGTTTGGCTGTACCTTTAGAAGTTTCGAAGGTTTTACCGAGTAGAAATAGGAGGTGTGCTGCGAGGCTCGTTTTTTTTTTCAATCAAAACGTGATAAAATTTGGAAAACCTCGTCTTTATTCTGTAAATTTATAGGATGAAGGCTTATTTATACGATACAGTGTATGTAGTAAACACTGTTATTGATAAAACTGGGCAGCTGGCACCTTGATGAGTGTTGCTTGAAATGGTTTTCAATAAATTAGAGAATATATAAATTAGAGAATAATAGAACCAGTAATTCTTTAATTTCAAATGATTCTAAAATAATCAGTACTAACAAGAACGTCTTTGCACATATACATTCAACTTCTCAGGCTGCCCCTATGAGATTAGTGCCTCCCAAATGAAAGATTCATTGCATGTATTCCTTACTGTACACATACAAATCAGTTTATACTAACCCAATGCTGGGCAAAAGGCCTTCTGTCACAAATCCAGATGAGAGAGAATGGGTCGTACTCCATCACTTGGACCCGATGCGGATTGGTGGAGGCAAGTTTGTGTCAGCCAGGCTTAGTTTAACGAATATTACAAGACGTGAAAGCGGGGCCAGCGACTTGATGTATTTTTCGAAGCACGGATACGTTTGAAAATTGGTTACCGCTACAAATGATCACCCGTCTTAAACGGACTAAGCCGCATGTTGCTTAAGCCTGGTGATCGCTACAAACACCATGATACCACAGTACAATGAGTGCCTCACCCTATACATACTACTGCACCACACACATCCAAAGGAATTGAATAAAATGGGCTTAGCTGTTTTCCTGGTCGAGGAATTTGTTATCTATAAATTTCAGTACAAACGATTGGATATAAAAGGCGTTGAATTGACGCCTACAAAGGGCACGATCGGACGGCTGTTCGTTGAGGCGCAAACAAATTAATTGCTATCGGCTACGTCCCAGTGTCGTAATTGCTTTGTTCTCGCGCGAGCCGATCAATCAAGTGAGAAAAATTAATTGAAATGCATGACAAACCCGTAGACGTCAGCAAAAAAACATTAACCCTTTCATTATTAGATTTAATGGATTTTTTGGAAGTTAACTAATTTATGTTGTACTAATCTTCGATTCACTGAAAGAGAATGTCTATACAACAAGTAAAAAAGTAGTATGTAAAATTAAACAAATTAATTGAGAACTGAAGCATTTCCAATAATTTTTGATATGTTTACTATATACAAATCAGCTAAAATGGCTATAATTCATTATGATCGTTTTCTGCACTGCTGTATTAGATATGTTTTACCCTGATAACATGCAATACGGTGATTTCGAATGTACATCTTACTACTACATTATTCTTCAATACGCCTGGGCACCAAGTCTGCTATTGCAATTTTAGTAAAATTGTCGTTCATTCACTTCGTTTTATTCACATAAGTTCGTTTTGACAGTTTTGATATTCAATGGTGTCCTTATGGTTTTCCATAGGCGTACCATTTGAAACATTTTTCGGTATTTATTAATAAACCATAAAGAATTTAGTAGATTACCGACTTTAGGCAATATTGTAATTAACCAAATGTTATAGCATACCATAATTACAAATAGCAGACCTGGAGCCCTGGTTATGTAGTTAATTTTGATATTAAGGTTCTTAAGAAAATAATGATTAACTCTTTAAAATTGGAACTTTGCGTAACGAATTTGTAAAGTATAAATATAATTTGGTTGTCTGAGTTCTTATTAGGTCATTTAAGTTACACGTTGTATATATTTATGTGTCAATTAAATCCGATTGTAATTTATTCATTCCACATTATCTACCGCTTATGATTTTGATGTATTGTAGTGCTTATAAATCCATCGGGAATCAGTATCCGAACCTACTGCAAGTCTGTTTGCACACCGTCCACTCGGATCAGCGAATTTGTATAGTACGGCCCAACGATTTGACTTTATTGGACCGAATTAACAGTCATTTACACGAGACTTGCGATACCAAATTGTTTTTGTTTTATTTACTGTCGATAACTGGGATGTGTTTTTAAATGGTGATGGGGCTAGAAATATGTATTTTTGTCATTGAATTATTGTATACTACCTACTAAAGAAGCTATGTCAAACGAATAATTTTAATTCGAACTTAAACTCAAATCCTATGGCCACCTTTTGACTCCATCATCAGATCGTGGGTGGACCATGGTTCCATATTATTGCATTTTCATTAAACTTAAATACGTATACCAAATTTTAGCTCACACTGAGACCCGCAAGTGCTTAAAAAAATAATCACAAGAATTATACCGGAAAGATAGAAAGACAGATAAAAATACGAACATTGGAAGTTAAATAAAAGCTTGTAAAACCGCAACTTTTACAATGCAACGTTTTGATTGAAAAAAAAACGAGTCTCGCAGCACACGTCCTATTTCTACTCGGGAAAACCTTCGAAACTTCTAAAGGTACGGCCAAACCAACGCGCCTTAGCCGCGGCTGCGGTGGCAAGCACGGTGGCGATCAGCTCCTGCACTAATATTTGTATGTAAATGTTCACACCAACGCGTCCTGCGTCCTGCACGCGCTATCTGCACGGCGTCAGCACGTGCAATCATAGGGAGATACTGATCACCACTCTGATCGCCACCGGGGACGCCACCACGGCCGCGGCTGAATGCGTTGGTTTGGGTGTATTTGCAAGCTATCTATAAATACTCAAACTCAAATAATTTATTTTGTATAATAACTGTGGGCACTTACAAATAGTCAATTTATATATTCTCTTTTAAATCTAATTTAACTACTAATCTCACGTGCGAGACGGCAGGCTGAGCGCACTTCTATCGGCCAGAGTTTCACGCGACGAGTTTTTTCCCGTCTACCCTACATATATTATTATAATGTTGTTATTTAATAATGGCTAACGTTTCGAGCAAAAATGCAGAGGAAATTACAATGAATGGACAACGAGTAAATAGAATTAATGAGAAAAGAAGGGAGTTTGGTGAGAAATATCCTGTTCTACCAGAGAAGAGAACAAGAGAAGATAGTGAGTAAAGGGCGTTGGGGCAGAAAGATTCTAGAGTGGAGACCGCGTATTGGCAAGCGCAGCGTATGAGGGCTGCCTACCAGATGCACCGACGATCTTGTGAAGATCGCAGGAAGGAAGGAAGGATCGTTGGATACAGGCGGTATCGGATCGACTGCGCTGGTGAGCAATTAGGGAGGGTTGTGTTCAGCAGTGGACAAGTATAAACTGAGATGATGAACAAGGTTTGTGCTCTTAGAAAACGATATAGAAATTCGCGAACATTATCGTACACCGCTTTATAAAAATTCCCCAATCTAGAAAATATTTATTTCCCTGAAGTAATTCTTATGTTAGGTAATATATGTGTAAGCTGGCTTTAGTGGGGTAAATCGGGACGAAATATTTAAAACAGCTTTCATGCCCCAGCAAAGTCGGGCTTTCAGGAGACCCAACAAAATAAAAAGCTCTAGATTTACATTTCACCGTGTGCAGATTGTTACACAAAGGCAACTTCAACGGCTTCTTTTTCTAATAAAACCTTAGAAAATCACACATTTATGTATTTTTATTTCTTTATATAAAATTTGACACTTGAAAGGAATATAGGAGCGTACCCAAAAAATCTTTTTCCTGTTTTTATTTCTTTTGACTTGTAGGACTTGATTGTTTAGATGAAAGATCGAGGTGAGTTATGTAGGTAATAAAATGTATTGAAATACATCAGACGTATCACTAGAGAATTAATAACTGAATAAATTGCCTACCCCGAAAAGGATCTGGCGTGATGATATAGAATATTATTAATAACAGGAAATTTAAAGTACCACCGTGTCGCCGCCCACAATACAAGCTGTTTATATAAAAGGTGTAACATAAATAACCAAGACCTTAGGCACCCCGACTAGAGAATTGCTTCATAAAGTTAAAACGAAAACCGGGTTTCCAAATTTTAAAGCTTTTTACCCTTTTCTTGAGCACTTTTAGACCCCAATTAACAATGAAACTTGTACGAGTATACGAGTGCGTTTTGAGAAATACGTTTTAGAAATGCATTTTAAATCTCCTTATTGTTATGAATCTTCATAAATATATTTTTTATAGTGCACGGGAGTAAGGGAAGAACGGTAACCAACAGCTTATCTGACCCAACTGTCAACCTCACCTGCTCGTGGTGCTCCCTGCTAGAAAACCGACGTGGCTCTGGCGACCGAGTCATTGGCGATATATGCAATCTCTGACTGGGAAACCGGTCAAAGAAGCTACAGCGGCCTTAAAGTCTAAAACCTGCTTAATTTTAAAAAAGGCATGAGATCAATATAG
The DNA here is from genome assembly GCA_905147815.2 of Phalera bucephala. Taxonomy (NCBI): domain Eukaryota; kingdom Metazoa; phylum Arthropoda; class Insecta; order Lepidoptera; family Notodontidae; genus Phalera; species Phalera bucephala. The sequence continues at coordinate 21,763,709 of LR990612.1, forward strand.
TCATGGGGATATAAATTCGAAGGTGAGTGAGCGAGAAGTTTAAAGAACTGTGGGAAAGTTCGGTCTGGGAGAAAGAAATGACAGAGGTGACATACTAGCCCAATTCTGCCAAGAGAAAGACTTAGTCATAATAAACACTTTTTTCAACAACCGCTGAAAAGACTGTACACTTGGACTTCTCCTAGGCATATTTCTAAAAGTATAATGCGGAATCAAATAGATTATATAATGATAAATACCCTTTAAAAAATAGTATCAAGACGTATCCAGGGGCTGATATTAGATCAGACCACAACCCAGTTGTTGTAGAACTGGCATGTGCCCTTAAGAAAATTAGGAAATAGCGACAGTCAGAAGTCGACATTAGGAAATTGTGCGATCTGAATATCAGTATCGACAGTGTCGGATGATATCAACAAATGGGATGTGATTCAAAAGCTAGATCCTATTGTTTCTATTGAAGGTACCTGGCGACATCTCAGGAATAAGGTTCAGGACATTAATGCGAAGTACTTAAAACCTGATAATTGGAAACCAAAACAGGCTTGGATGACAACTAGAACATATCAAGTTATGGAAGAAAGACGATCCTACAAGCATAAAGATCTATCTCGAGACTCTGGACGAGAGGTAAGATTTGCTCGTGACTCTTGGTACCAAAGAAAGTGTCTGCACAAGAAACATGACTCTTTCAACGTACATAAAGAAATAAAAGCTATGGTTGGTCCTAAGCGCCCCATCTACCAAATAGTGGATGAAAACAACCTTTCTATTATTGATCCTGAAAGAAAAAAGGAAGTATCGGAGCTCTATATCAAAAATATGTTTGCAGATGACTACGAAACATTTATTAATCCCTTAAGCGCTACTGATATGAATGGTCCTAGTACCTTGAAAAAAAAAGTTTCGAAAGCGTTACCAAGAGTTAAGATGGGAAGATTAGAAGGTCCAGACAAAATTCGGATTGAGGTGCTAAACCTGCTGATCGAAGAGCAGCAAGACACTGGACAAATACCTGAAAACTGGCTTACATCGACCTTTATTACTCTTCCAAAAAAGAAAAACGCTAAAAAGTGTGAAGAGTACCGAACTATAAGTTTGATGAATCAAGTTGAAGCTCTTTCTCACAGTTATACACGAGCGAATCGAAAGAAAATGTGATGAACAGCTCGGAGAAAATCAATTTGGATTTCAGTCCGGAGTTGGAACGAGAGAGGCTTTGTTTGCGGTATAAGTTTTGATACAAAGGTGCAGAGATATACAACAAGACATATTCCTCTGTTTTATAGACTACGAAAAAGCGTTTGATAGGGTTCTCCATGACCGACTTATTCAAATTCTAAGCACAATCGGGTTAGGCAGCAAGGATATCCGCATTGTTCAAAATCTGTACTGGAAACAACAGGCGACTATTCGAGTTGTCGGAGAGTGCACTCAGGAAGTTGAGATAAAGAGAGGAGTTCGACAGGGTTGCATTTTGTATACTCTGTTCGACTTATCAGAGACAATAATGACTGAAGCACTAGAGGAACTTGACTGTGGTGTCAACATTAATGGCTGTATCATTAACAATATTCGATACGCTGATGATACCGTCCTAATAGCGTCATCTGCTGCAGACCTCCAAATAGTAGTCGATAGAGTGAATGAGTACAGCGAGAGAGCCGGTCTGAGGATGAATTTTAAGAAAACTGAGCTTACTCATGGTGATCTCCAGAAACTCCGACACTAACTTCGATATCAGGGTTTCTGGGCAGATGGTGGAATGAGTACGTCAATACAAATACTTAGGCACATGGCTAACAGAACAATGGGATAGTGATCTAGAGATCTAGAGCCGCATAGAAATTGCCCGAACTGCCTTCAATACTATGCGAGTTGTGCTTTGCAACAGGAACTTAAACATCAATTACGTACCCATCCTCTTCACTGTTACATCTGGCCCATAATTCAATACGGATGTGAATCGTGGTCCATCAAGGAAAACCTTAGGAAACGTATTGGAGCTTTAGAAATGTGGACATATAGGCGAATGCTGAGAATCAGTTGGACTCAAAAAATCACCAACCAAAATGATCTGCTACAAGTCAATCAAGAACGGGAACTTATGACCCTCATAAAAAGACGAAAAACTGCAAACCTCGGCCACGTGCTCAGGCAGGATACATATCATCTTTTACAGGCCATTATAATGGGCAAAGTTGTCGGTAAAAGACGTGTGGGTCGCAGAAGGAAGTCGTGTCTCCGTAATATCCGGGAGTGGACGGGAATTGCTAGCGCGGTACAGCTCTTTCGTGTCGCACGGGATAAGGACGAATTCCAAAAATTGATAGCCAAGAGAGGCACCAGAAGAAGAAGAATAGTGCACTGAAGGCGTAAAATCATTTTTTGAAAATGAAAAAAAAAATTAAGTTACATTTAAAATTGTTGGAATCAATTCAGTTACCGATTAAGAACAAACTACTCTCGGGTCTTGCGTTTATTATGTTACACCTTGTATATAAACACCTACCTTATAAGCAATACAATAAAGATTTCTATGAAAGGAAACTGAGAAGAAAAACACGAGGTAATACGAAATCAGTAGGCAAAAATAACCGTCTCTAGATATGACTATCTAGAGACGGTTATTTTTGTCTGACGATATGTATACATACTGACCTTATTTACTTCGTAGAAATGGTGGATATGGAATGGAAATAATATTTGCTTCAATATAATTACTTTAATTTTAATTTATGTTTCTCATTGAGTGATTGTAAATTCTTGAGAAATAAGGTTTTTTAACCACAACCACAACATCAATGTAATCATAAAGAAAGGTTTCTGCCATTTATCAATAATCTGTTTATTTTGTTCCCTTTTCTTTCTTTCTTTCTTTAAAAACGTAGCCTCACAATAAGATTAATTCCTGTGTCGTGGGTGCGTTTACAAACATGAAAATTTACATACACAAATACCCAGACCGGAACAAATAATTGTGGATCACACAAAGATTTGTCCCGTGCGGGACTCGAACCTGCGACTATTAGACACAATGGGCGGAGCGGCTTAAGGTCTTAACTACTGCGCTAAATCGTCGTTAAATCCAATTTTTTTCTTAATCCCCGTGCGAAACCGATATGTAGTTAAAACTAATTTATCCCCAATGGTAAAAAGTAGAACATCTTTTAAAAAAGACTGCCTCGTTAGTCTAGTGGAGTGGAGTGCGCGTGGCAATCAAGACGTCCTACGTTTGAATCCTAGGTCGGAAAACTATTATATTAGGACGTCGCCCTTTTTATATTGGGCCCTAAAATTGTCGGCTATAAGTGAATGTACAGTATACACCGCCGCTTGAGGTATGTAGATATGACGGTTTATTTTATCTTAAATAAAACGTATATCATCCGAACCTTATTGTCAATACGAATGAATGCTATTATTTTCAACCGCGCTGAATCTTGAAAATTTAGTCTCGCTTGTCGCATACGCTGAACAAATTATGGATTTACCTATAGAGATGTGTGTAGTGGTTTGAGTGAGTAGTGCTGCAGGATCAATCGGACACGTATATCGAAATACCAGGTCACGAGGAACGGTCAACGTAACGAACGTGCAATAAACCGAAAACGTGATGTCTACCTTTTTCCTCCAAACATCTGGTGTACATTGGAGGCTTAAACCGTCTTAAGATATTATAAAAAAACCGTTGACAAAATGTTTACCCGTTTAACAAACAACATAAAACTAAACTACAAACAATTTTGAATCAAAATGCGTATTAATTTTAGATCTAGGCAAACGAAGAAGGGTTAAATAAAAAAATGAGATAAAAAGCAATGTTGAAGCACATCATTTATAAAATGAACACGAATGGTGCCATAAACCGACATCGTGAAAGTTTACAGCCTGTTTTAGTTAAGGGCAAACCATTCAATCGTGACGTAAAAAATTTACGATCACACGTCAAGAGAAACACCAATGAGGCTGTAAACAGTCCCCTTCCTATACTTGAGCACATACTTGTAAAAGTTCATTAGCAATTAACGTTATCTCCTCTGCCAATTACGTATTTCCTCCCTTTATTAAACACTCGTTTTCCATGAAAATAAATGTATACTACTAAATCGAACTGTTGTTGTTTTGCAATGAGATATAAATATTGCACTGAATCATATTAAATGTCGATGTTTAGGGAAAAAATATATTTTCTGCTCGTGCCCTTGTAGATAGATTTATCCTACATAAAACAAAAACCAATATTTGGTTAGACTTCCTGGAAAATAGTGCGGCAAAATTATACAAACTTAGTTTTGTTAAAACCTTAAACCGCGGGCACGAAAGTAAATATATTTTTTATACGCTGTTTTCTTAGAGATTTATTCGAATAGGGTCACATAAAAAATAGTGTTGGCTTTTAGATGTATTCTTGCGTACAAATCCTGAAATATCACTTCTTATTACGATTAGCCTGGTTCTATTAAATCCCATTGTTAGATGTATATTTCTGACTGATAGTGAAATCTATAAACTTGTACATGTAGGTGATAATTATATAGCTCGGATCCCGCCGGCCGGTACAGAGTACCACGACGAAACACCTAGTACACCAAGCCGAGGCCGTTCCTTCTTGAGGCGCCCTTGAGCTATTTGCCCCCTTGCCGTTCTTGCTCGAGCGTAGTGGTTGCACGCTCGCCCTCTTGTCCTGTGAAGCTGTAAAGGCCCTGCGGCCAACAGCGTAGATCATTTACACACGCATCAATTATTGTATGTACGAGTATCCCGTCAATATATGTGTATCGGCATAGTTGAGCGTGCTAGCAACATTTAACTGTCAATTATACCTATCGGATTTCGATTGTAATTCTCAAGTAATAAATACATTAACAGTTGGTTTAGTGTCCTTTTTGTTAGAAGGTCGAAACGGCCATATTCTCTCCGCACGCTTTCAATTATGCAGGTGTCATGAGATCGACACCTGTTAAAACTTTGTCTTGAATGATGATTGAAGAATCCGAGACATAATACCTCCGACCTTTTTCTCTTCAATCTGAGCTATAGCTATTCGTTTTTGTATAGTTTCACCTCAATAATTGGAACTTTAACTGTTACTTTTTCTGGATAATATTCTAGTTTCTATGTTGTACCGAACGCGTCACATATTAAGGAGTAAATAATAAATTCTGAATTATTTACTTAGATACTACTGTAGTCATATGTAAGAATATTTTCACATAAATACTACATTTAGAATATGATAATTGCAAAAAAAGGTGAAAATGTTGCGTCTTTCCAAATCGGACTTAATAAGCATACGTACGCATACCTATTCTATTAAGCTTTCATTAATATCCTATCGGAATCCTGCATTCCATTAACAACTCTCGTTGGAACAGTTTGGCAATGAAACAAAACTTTGAATGCAGTTGAATGTTGTATAGTTATGCTACCTGATATTTCAAATATGCTGGCTCCCCGTCTTGTACGTGACTAAAGTCTGTATTATACGTGTACGTAGAAACAATCAAAGGGCTAAAACGAACCTGAATCTTAGCACGACGCTAGGGAGTTGATATGTCATCCTTGTCATACTACAAATTTACTTAATAAACTCATGGATAGATTTGCCTAATACGGATAGAATTTTGACATATTTTGTATGGAAAATCTGTCCAAATTCTATTGACGGTAAGCAAATCTATCCTTGAGGTGAATATAGGAACCGGCCGTTACTCAATCTTTTTGTGCTAAGCCCTGGTTTTCCCACATAACCGATGCACGATAGCCGGCCGGGACGCGGGACGGGCGCAGTGGCGACCGCATTTTTAGCTTGCACACCGCCACCGTAGACAACGAAAACTGTATTGTTCCCGTTGCCGGAACTTTGATTGGAATAAAAAAAGCAACTGTAAAATTTAAACTGTAAATGGAATTGAAATAACGATACTAATTAAAAATATACGGATAGTGATTTTCGGAATGTGTTGCATTACACAACGCTGATTTTATTACGCCCAATTAAGCAAAGAGAATATTATGTAACTGTTAATAATGAATACGTAAGTATTTTAATAAATGTGTGTGGAGTGGAAAACATGGAGGGAGGCCTTTACCCAGGAGCGGGACACCAACGGATTCATAATAATAATTATCAATTTAATTAATTTTAATAAATACTATCTTGACCATTATGGACTATGACCTAAACCCTCTCTCAGTTTTAGAGGAGGCCCGTGCCCAACAGTGGGACAGTTTCTTAACAGGGCTAATATTATTAATACTATTATTGACCATTATACCAGAAGGGGTAGTAAGAAACTTTTGGGACAATATTCATTTTCCAAACGTCCACACTTTACCAAACTAGATTCAAACAGCCTACGTTATGGGGATTTGGCAGGCCAATATTGTACAAGGCCATATATTCGCGACAATAGTGTCGTGACAACATTCTTATTTATTATTCTATCTATCTATATCCTCACGGCAGATCCCCTGCGGGGTAGGCAGGGAGTGCGGAGTTACAACAGGTTCTTATCTTGCATACGTCTCTGGCTTCCTCCACTCTCATAGTTCGTCTCATATATGCTTTCCAGTTACGCAGACGATTGACTTACCTATCAGATAGGAAACGATCAATTTGGTCATGGTAACATAGTCTAGGTTTTCCCCAACTCCTTCCTTCCACTTTCACATTGTATATGTGCTTTGTCATTCTCTCTTATTTATTGTTAATAAGTTTATATGCTACGATATCCACATACCTAGTGTGTAATAGAAGGTATGTCCTTCGGTATGTTCTTCGGTTTCTGAGAAATGACGGATGATTTAACACAGTGGTTAAGAGCTTAAGCCGCTCCGCCTACTATGTCTTATAGTCGCGGGTTCGATTCCAGCACGGGACAAATCTTTGTGTGATCCACAATTATTTGTTCCGGTCTGGGTATTTGTGAATGTGAATTTTCATGTTTGTAAACGCACTACGAATAAATCCTAGATTGGGACTACGTTTAAAAAACAAAATACAAAATGAATAACTTGTATCCTGTAAAAGAACGGTGTCTTACGCACATTTTTCTTTAAAAAAAAATCGTAGCCCCACACTAGGAAATATTCCTGAATCGTGGTTACATAAACAAACATGAAAATTCACACATATAAACACCCAGGACGAAACAAACATTTGTGGGTCACCCAAGGATTTGTCCCGTGCGAGGATCTAACCTTGGTAACTCAATCCAGAGAATGGAGCGGCTTCAGTTCTTGACCACTGCACCAAGCCGTCGTCAAATTTTTAATAACGTTTTTACTTCTAACCTTTTTGTGCGGGTTTCATAGTAAATAAAGATTTTTATTTGAGTAACCTAGCGGTCTATTCCGCAGTGACCACGTGATAACACCACAAACGGCAGTGTAACAAACCATAAATCGGAGTATTTATTCGGTCCACACATTTACATGTTATCGTTTTGACTATTGTACTAGTTGCTAAACCAATCGTACCGTATTTCGTCTCCAGCGTTTACCTGAACTAGACCGAATAGTTTTTTGAACCAAAAACTCGTTTAAAAGCGGATATTGCATTCGAGAGCGTTCCAGTTAGATTGATGCTATGCTAACTATTCTTTTGCGTATTAGTATGAGGGCGATTAGCGAACATAAGTTTCCTACTTGTATTCATAGTCATTTGAAAGTCATTTTAATTATATATTAAAATATAATGAAAGATACTAGATAGGCTCAGAAATATTTATTCTTTGTAGGTAGAAAAGAAATAAAATTATTAATGTCAACCATATGCCAAGGCACTTGTCTAAACTATAATGAACTTACGTATAAACATCTTACATACTGTCCACATAATATAATGTGCAAGTGTTTTTTTTAACTACACCTTTCATTAGAATAAGCTTTGATATTTATATAAACTAGTGGTCGCCCATAGGTCGATATTCGACCTACTCTTTCATCGCTTGCTGGTTATGTTTGACATTCAGTAAGACTATAGACAAATAATATTAAAAACAAACATCAATTTGACGTGTATTGTGTCAAATACATGGTAGTGTGTGTAATGTTTTTTTCATTGATTTAATGTAATATTAGCACTTTAAAAATATATTAGCATTCTGCACTCCTTCTCTATATAAACTATAAGTGTGGGAAATTTCATACTCCTCCGTCCGCGCAATTTTCGTAAAAAGGTGTACAAAGTTTCTGCTTCACGTATTAATATTTAGATAACAAAATAATATCAATAGACACAATACACAAAATGATAAGACAGAATCACGGTCACCTGGAAATAAACTAGTGCAGTCATCATTTTTTCATGAGCATTTCTTTATTTTATTTAGTTTACATTGTTTCCTTTTTTTCAGTCCTTTCACCTTTAATCGTATTAAAATGAAAAAAGATATCCGTTACATACGAAAAGGTTAATTTTTGACGGAATGTGTAGAATTAAGCTCGGATTAAGGGCGGGTGGTTGAGGCGATCCTGCATCAGATGAAATATTAAACGTTTAGGCAGTCGGTAATTAATAATGTGCTACACACCGCGGCCTCCGGACCTCTACTGACCGGATATAACAGAAAAAATTGCCGGATCAAGCACGAGAGCATGATTTAAATTCTGGAAGCAGTATTAAGCTTCGCTGCTAAAAGGTTACGTTGCTTTTAGGCATCCGCCAATACCTTTCCGACCACTGATTTCATTAAGTATGAATATGTGCATACTTAAAAGCGATATGATAGTGCCGACGCTCTACATTCCATAAATATAACTACATCGCAACATAAATACTTTATTGAAATATTTACCGTATTTTATTAGAGACATAGGCATCACACAGTCATTCCAAAATATCATTATGAGCATTTTAAAATTCTTTAGCCTTTAGAAGTTTTATAAAAAAATAACTTAAAGCGTTCGTAACTTACGAAAAATTCGGTAACAACCTAAATTTTTATTGACAAATATTGTAATGGCTTTGCCTTAATTTCATGATCTGTAATTTTTTTTTTATTATTATATTATTTAGTTTCTTAATATTAATAATTCTCATAAATTACTCTTATACTCAGGTCCTTATTGCAATTTTTATTTTTGTGATTTTAATCAGTACTCTTAACGTGACTAAAATTTAATGTTGTATACGCCTGTAGTAATTTAGCACTTTGTCTGTCACTGAACTGTTAAGATGATGGCGCATCATGATTTAATAAATAAATAAACCTAGATCACTCTACATTCAGACAATAACGTCTTTTTTTAATCTGAATAGCCTAAATGTTAAAATCACTTCAAGTACTGGTACTTCAAGTTAGTACCAACACCAAACAACTTGTAACTTAGTACCTCTATCACGGTTTTACTATTATTGTAATTTTTAATCAAATAATAATCCTAGGTTAAATCATCCTTGGCAATGTGAATGCAATAGTTCATTGACGCACTTTTTACCACCATAATTTAACAGAGGAAGGTGTCACATCACCTTGGCGCTTCTAACTATACCCGGAAAAACAAATAGGTACCTATTATAATAATAACCTATTATTCTTAGTACAGGCCAGGACACACCACTGCCGATTACCGTCTTCGTTCGGCCATTTTAATTACCTATATATTATACTTTGTTTTTAGGGTATTGTATTTTTACGAACCTCTATACAGATGATCGTGTTTCAGAATTTTTGGTATAGAGGATATTCTCTCAATTTTAGGAAAAACATTTGTTGCTAGGAAATATTTGAAAAAAGAACAAATTAAAGCCTCCTTACCAGATAGATGACAACAAAGTTCGTACACAATTAACTATAATAGATAGGTACAGGACTTATAAGACCATAAATTGATTCCGCATGCACGTGCGAGCTATCATGTTAAAAAGAACGCATCCTTAATGTACTGCTCCACCTGGGTCGTGTAATGCGTTAATTACCACCCTAATAACAACATTACGCAGATGTAGTCAATCTTCAATGCGTTAATTAGGCTGCGGTGACGTGTTATCTTTTAGCGCCTTGTTTAAAGCGCATTTTGGCGTAGGCGTTAACACTAACGTTAACGCAGTTAGGCTAAGAGCATAAAAAAATGACATGTAGTAACATATCATTATAACATGAAAACCAAACGTTTTCTTCAAAGATTTTCCGAGAAAATCAAATGTTTATCTATTCGGTACCTACCGAACACTGAAAAGGAATGTCTACCTAGAGCTTTTATTATAAACTGTAAATTTATTTTACATTCCAATGTCCTATTCTGCATATTGCATAGCCAATGATTGTGTTGCATTCCACGCGTACCCCGTACCTACACTGTGTGCAAATACTGTTGCGACTAATTCGGAACACTATATAAACAAATCAAGGTGCTTTAAGACTTGTAGTGAAGGAGTTTAAAGGCAACTTTCCTTGGTCCCAGCTCGCGCCAGTTAATTAGCTCGCCGGCACGCTTTATTCCACGCCTTTAGATCTTAGATGACTGAATATCTCTAAAGAAGCACTGTGCTACATATAAAAATATATTTCAAACGTGTTTGTGTTTCTTACTATACCATGGTTGGAAAATACAGTAATACAAAACTAATACTGTCCTGTTTATTTTCAAGGACTGAATAGGTGGTCTATCTATCTATCTATCTATAACCTCACGCCAGATCCCTTGCGGGGTAGGCAGAGAGTACAGAGTTCCAACAGGTTCTTTCCTTACATACCTCTCTGGCTTCCTCGACTCTCATAGTTCGTCTCATACACGCTCGCCGGTTACGGAGACTCTTGACTTTTCCATCAGATAAAACTCGGTTTATTTGGTCGTGGTAAGATAGTCTAGGTCTTCCCCGGTACCTGCATCCTTCCACTTTCACATTGTATATCTGTTTTGTCATTCTTTCCTCTGGCATTCTTTCTATATGCCTGAACCAACGGAGCATGCCCTTTCTCATCTTTACACCGATACTATCTTTCATACCTACTCGCTGTCTTACTATGCTGTTGCTAATGCGGTCGGTCAGCTTCACTCCGCACATCTTCCGCAGAGCTCGCATTTCTACCGCATTTATCCTACTTTCATTCTCCTTCTTACATACCCAGCTCTCGCTACCATATAACAGCGTTGGGACAAGAACTCCGTTATGTATGGCCAGCTGCGCCTTATGGCTTAAGTGCCGGCTCCCGAGTAGCTTTCCCATCGCACCATTCACTCTGTTCCCTGCACTCACTCTTCTCTCTATGTCAGCGGTGTATTTCCCATCCTTACTGAAGGCGCATCCAAGATATACAAACTCATTCACTTGCTCCAGCACATCGTTACCAACCACAATCCTTACATTCGTTCTGGTATCCAGAACTTCCCTGACATTATCCCAAAACTTCTCAAGGTCCTGGGGTGTCGACGAGCTTACGGGAGCATACGCTGCGACCAAAAATACTCTAGTGACACCCAGTTTTAAACGGACCCAGAGAAGTCTCGCATCGCACAGGCCATAATCTCTCACTCCAGAGGCCAGGCGACGGGACAGCAAGATACCCACCCCCATGCTGGCACGACTGCTCTGCGGTACAATAGGTGGTGCCACCTGTTTACTGTTTATATTTATAAAAGTCGACAAAAGAAGTTAAAAACATCATTGCCGCAATATCTTGCGACCTTTGTATTTACCTACTTTTTATATAGTCTCACATAATAGCTGTGGCAGTAGGTAATGAACACAATATTGTTTAAACATTAAGAGTAGGAGCGAAAACGATTAGAGCGGTCATTTCTCTCGCCTTGTGTGAGCAACGCACAAAGCGCAGCGATTATTTACCCTTGAGACATACTTAATGAGCCACTGAATTGTTGCTCACGGAACACCCTTGCCTAAATGAGAATACATCCTATCATTAACAATGCGAACCGAAAAGCAAACCGATAAAAATAAAATGGATTTATGATTGTACAGTTTTCTATACCTTTCTAATCTCATTTATTTTAGGTCCATCAGAGTTTTTTTAACTGTCCCTATCAGAGTGTAAAAATAGAAAATCAACGGCTTTTAGTGAAGCTATTTTTTAATTGATCATAATTAGCCAAAAACTTTTTTAAAAAGCCGACCGGTGCAGAAACATTTTGTTGTTCTGTTATGTCATTTATCAAAAAAATCTATTATAACATGTTGCTTTGCAAGAACTACCTAGTTTACCTACCTTCTAACCATGAAAATATTACCGCGGAAACTTATTCCATCAACTTTATCCGATTAAACATGCTTCTGATACGAAGATATGAAATCGTTCTAAATGGGAAAATATGTAAGTAAACACGGATTAAAATTGCACGTTTGAACCGATTCTGCGCTCAAGTGCAATATAAAACGATTAAAGCTGGTGGTAATTCTTTACTACCAAACTATTCTCCGATTCCACTATTGGTCACGTAAGCATAAAATAAAAATGCTGGATCAAACACGAGAACCAATGAAAAATCTGGAAGCAATTTATGCTTTACCACTAAAAAGTTATACGAGTATTGCTTTTAGAGAATCTAAACAGCCCTTATATCCAACTACATGTAACAATTCGTCATCTTATGACTGAACGACACCAATCACCTATTTATTTACCTACACCGTCACGCCTATATTCCCCAAGCGTAGGTAGCAAAGGTGTTCTGAGTACACACACTGTTCGCTGAAGATGTTCGGTCCCATGTAATAGGGGGCGAACATATACCGGGCACAATTCCAGGCTCCGGACTCTAACGGTAAACTCTAGGAATTTTTCTACAAACACTGTGAATATAATAATAAATCTGACTAGTTTCATAAAGACAACATATTGTTTTAAATTAAGTTGTTTGTCATCTTCTTATTCCTTTCAATGCTTTCGCGGAATACACCATTTAATTATCCGTAGAAAGGAAATATTAATATTCTCCGTTTCCTCATAAGTCAGGTCAAAGATACATTCTTTTACCTTTTTTTACATTTGTTTATCTGAATAGATTTTATGTTACAATATTTACTAAGTACATCATATACATAAGTATACAGAAGAAGAGCGTCTCCGTCTTGTAACAAAGGAATCATCTAAAGGGATAGAGAGATAGATATTTTATAAGATCTTATTTCGCATGGATTTGACTAATACTACTAAACTTGAGAGAGAGCAAACTTATAATGCTTCTACTGTATTTTGATTTACTAATCATACTGGAATGTGATTTTATGCTTGCATCTAGAATTGCTACAGAAGAAAACAGGGGAATACTTGGGACAGGTTAATTGTTGGAAAATGTAATGTTTGTTTAACATCATACAGCTAAGGCTCTGATATTATCTCGTGGCACTCTGAATTTAATGGAAAACTGGTCGCTATAATGTTATCTGATTTTGAGAGGTTATTAGAAAACCAAAATCTAATTTCGCGTATTTTTTATTACTTCTAATTTATTTATAAGGAGATTAATAAAGAGGGAGTCAAAGGCTTTCGCTATGTCGATACTCCCCATGATTTTGATGAGACGATATTATGTTGTCTACTATGGATAGCGGCAACTTCGATGAATCTACAACGTCTTAAACATATTGATTTTATGATATTTTAGTTTCTCTGATATTATTTTTATTTTATTTTTCTCCCCAGGTAATTCGTCTGTAAAGAAATATGTAATAAAGCCTAAGGTATAGCGTTGCCATGTTTACCAGAGGTACCGAAAGGAGGAGACAAAGTTTCCAACAGTCAGAAATTGAAAGAACAAGTTGAAATATACCACTTTGTATTTCTTTCTGGCGGCTCTAAAAATTCGTCTCATTTATGAGATCGCAAAATCGCGCCACAATAGGGTGGGAAAACATTCAGATTTGTCCTCCTCGCATCAACTTTGGCACGGAGCGGCTGGTGCAAATTAAGACATGTAAGTCAACATCCCAAGGTCACTGAACCTAACACTAATTTTCATGCGATGAACGTAGTAACGTAAGTGTAGCAACCAATAGATATAAGTAGTATTTTTCCCAGATCATTCGTGACTTTTTTTTTGCAAAAATTAAAAAATATTACCTACCCACACTTGTAACTCTTGTCTTAGTTGTGTTGACAAATATGAAATTCAAATACATAAACACCAAGACCGAAACAAGCATGTGTGGGTTACACAAACATTCGTCCCATGCGGATATCAAACCTACGACTACCTGATCCAGTGAGCGGGGCCCCGGAATAAAGAAGTACAACTACTTCTCTGTTCTCTGAGTGAGGCGGCCTACCCTCTAACCACTAACCTAAGCCGTTGCCGTAAGAGTTATTCATTTGTGTGATAATATTAAATTGGGTATTAGTAGAATTTTATACGACAAAGAATAACTGTCTATAAAGACAGAAGCGTACAAAGACGGTACTTACATAAACAAAATTAGAATCCGTACAGGCGGTTCTCAGCGAGTATTCGCGTCAAAAATCGATTTAATAAGTCAATAAACCGTCGTCGATTGAACCAATCTCATTTTACGAGTCCCCTGGCTGCACAATCAGACATACTAAAAGTTTACATCGAACATCGCAGAGAAACAGCCCGATTGCGGTCTTTCTTCTGCCTCTCATAATATTCCATCTCTTTTAACTGACTCTACATATGTTTCTTAACATTACTTCCAGATAAGGTTAACAGATGGGGGAAAAGGGTGCTTGAGTGGATACCGCGAACTGGCAAATGTAGGGAGACAACCCTCAAGGTGGACTGATGTCCTGACAAAGGTGGCCGGACAGGATTGCATGCGAAAAACACAAGACCGTAAGGAATGGAGTGCCGTGGAAGATACCTACACTCAAAATTCGATGGCTATGAGTTGGAAATGATGATTATGACTTACAGATAAAATGGTATTCTTAATGAAGGCTAAGAAGTATTCGGTTCTCTGCATAGTTTTTCAAATGAAAACACTGTTATTTTAATCAATACAAAAACTCACCCGTTGCAGTTATAGCCGTATAGGTAAATGACGCCAACAAAGCAAAACCTCTGACTTATTTGCTTCAATTAAGTTGATAGGAATTTACCAGTTCTTTATTAAGAGGGACTCCGGATGTCCATTAGTTTATATTGAAGGTAGTATTTTTACATTTAAAAGGCTTGCAAAAGGCCTACCATTTACTCACAAAATTTGTTTTATAAAAATTGCTTAGTGGCACTTTTCAAAATTAAATTTTCTTATCTCCGTCACGGAGTATATTTTTCTCCGACTTATTACGTCCCCCAAGAAGATTTGCGAATCTCTTTTACTCAAAGTAAAAACCTACATTATTTTTACCTCTACATGGTAAAATGGCAGTAATTCTAATGTTATGTACTCGTATGTTAAATGAAAATCACTGCATAGATGTTTGCATAGACCACTGCATAGACCAATCGGAAATTTATCAGAACACCCCAGACATTCAATTAGGAAATACGATCGTGAGTAAATTATTCAAAAGAATGAAAGTATATATCACTGTGTAGTCATTAATCGGGTTCAATTGTTGACAATAGTCGCACCGTTAGATCAAAACTAAACAGTTTAGTGGAGCTACGCCCATAATATCTTCTATTTAGTAAAGAGATAAATGTGTAAAGAGTTTAATGTGATATAAGTAGGCTCGATTAGAAGTTTACATCAAAAAAGAAAAAAAAACATAGCCTCAACAGTTCCTATATATTACTGAGTTTAGAATAAACAATGCAAGAAATCTATAATAAAACTTGATTATTCAGCAATAAATTCGTAACCGTAATTAACCTACTTCCTTAACAGGCTTTTATTTAAGAGGACCCTAATTATAATTGAGAGAGTTGTACTGCAACGCATTACCTCAACATCGGTGTAATCAGATTCCAAAGATTTCAAGACCAAGAATGTTAAAAAGTGGGTGAAAGCACAAGGGCGGTGGTAACGAGCTCTCGAGACGGAGTGGCGACTTCTCCTGAGCATCCCTTTGATCCGTCATTCATACGCTGGCCTTGTCGCCTAATGAGATCGTGGCCATTTTAAAAAAGCCACACGGTAAACCAAGAAGCGGATCTATATTAGATTCACGTTCCTCTAATTACTAATACCTAGCTATTGCTTGCATATTTATATCGATGAATAAAATAAATCTGACTCATTTGTTCACAATCCGTCAAAATGTTTTAGGTTCCATTGTAGTCGTAAGGACCAGCATGCAATTCGCCGCTCAAATGGTTCATAATTTCACGTTTTATTCCAGACACCTAGCTACCATCATGAGCAAATGATAATAGAAGATAAATTTCGAGAAACTTAAAGAAATGTGAATATATTATTACAATTCGGTTGTTAGTCCAACTAACCTATCAGTACTTTATTGCCATATTTGAAACACCCACATAAGCAAAGCCGTGTAATATTGAAGGTTTTTTTACCTACGCATTAGTTTAATAATTCATATTCCATGAAATTTGCCTTGGTTGTGTACCTAATTATTTAAAAATTACAACGTTACTTTTCGAATGAAAAGCTATTGGAGAAATACTTTTTGTTTCTGTAAGTCGAACTTGCTTTGACATTTACATGTATAATTCAATAATATGTTAAGCGCTTCTCGTCTACCTTATTTTTTGCTATACAACTAAAATAAAGTAATAAATTATTATTCTACTAGATTCGATCCAGTACAGGTAAAAACACATTACATATTTAAATAATACGTCATGTAGGTTTAATGAAAGCATTATCTACAGAAGCCAACACTGGGCCAAGAACAAGATAAACAAATGAAACCAGGAAAATTGCCTTTGCATCTCCATTGAACACTTAAGCTCTATGAGCTGGAGTAGTCTTATTCAAATATCCACGGACGATTACCAAGTGCTAACACCTTGCTGTGCCAAAGTGCTACAGAGTTTGGATTTTGTAAGGAGTCCAGTATCAAGACTTAGTCGTCGATAATTATATTGGCTAGTATTCTATAAAACCAGGAGAGTATTAACGCAAGTTGCCCCCCAAACCATTAGTTTTTTTTTGTGTTTTGCCGGTAGCTCCAGCACGAGTGGAAGAACAAATCCGGTTATTTTGATGATTATGGGCTTGTTCGACCGTTATTAATTTTTTGCCGGAAAATATATATGTTACTCACCGAATTTGACGCTGTGTAGGGTGGTTTACGTAAAAGCCACCCAAGACGATTTTTTGTTTAAGTTGAGTCACCAATTGTAGATCATAATTTACTATTCCCTGTATAGAGGAACGATGAACCTACAAGTCTCACAAAGTTTTTTTCATCTACTTCTATGAATTATGGACTAATTTATCTTTGTAAATGTACGGTTCCTAGAAAAACAAAACAAACACCGTCACGCCGATTTTCCCCAGCGGGGGTGGCAGAGGTGAACTGAATACACCGTCGTTTCGCCGACGATGTTAGGTCCCATGTAATAGGGGGCGAGCTTATTGCCATATACCGGGCACAATTCCTAACTCCGTACTCATACTGGGAAGTTTAGAAAAACTACACTTGACTTACTACGGTTCCTAGAAGTTCTAACAATCCACCTACGGCCTCTGAGCAGTCTCCGTTGTTATCAAGCCCTTAATTGCATTTAAAAACCGGAGAAACTGTCGACTGACAACCAATAATGTGTTACTATTTCCATACTTTAGTAATAAAATTTTGAACTACGTTGCATTGACATGTCGAAATAAATATATTTTTAACACGTTTTAGCTGACAAGCGATTTTAAAATCTATCTATATCTTGATCGCCAGATCTTGATATAAAATTCAATCCGATCCGATATGGATCCGATGTTAAAATGATTCCAAGAATTGAAAAAAGAAATAAAAAACAAAAGGAACACAAATCATTTAATTTTGGCAATTTTAGTTAAGTCAATGTTATTTTAGACCAAGGTGTAGGCCACTACTGCTACTTGATGAATAACATTAAAACGACATCGTCCATGATCCTGTAGTATAATCCGCATAAATAATACCATGATGTATAAAAGAGAGTGCCTCTGTTGTAAAATTATAAAGCACGCTTATTACTGGATTAGTTTTGTGATACGAACTTGCACTGCATAAACAATGAAGCTAAAGCAATTTCCTGCCCGTTACACCCGTAAGCGAAATTCCGTCAAATGACCTCATAAAACTGGATTTAAATTAAACATTTTAAACTTCGTCTAGATGCCCTAACTCGTTAGCCACTGCAGTGTGCTATTTTGGTAATATCATGTTTTATGTTTTTGTGTTGGAAAGAAGTAATATTCATTTTTTCCCAATTTAATTGCTATAGTATTTCTCAGATCGGTCATAGAATAACATAATAGCATTCTCTTCATGCCCTTTTTCCTATGGACTATCATTAAGTCTAGGAATTTTTAACTGCGAGCCTTATGCCATTCTTCTACCGGACATTCCATTCGTCCCTTCATTCGATTTTTTTTAGCTTCTCCGAACATGCTGGTCCCTTCACCATTTACTCTTTCGTTGCTTCCCTTTTATGATATAGCAAGTAACAATCGCATGTAACTTTTAAATGCCCAGAGGTGAGAGCTGGGATTGGAACTATGAATCTCTTGAATATACGTCGAGCTTGCTAACGCTAGTATATCACTACAACATAGCTTTTATATTGTTTATTTATTTATTTATAGAAAACTAAGAGCTATGGTGATACAATATAATAAACAATACATAATGAACTTAAATTAAGCCAATTATAGGTTTTCCTAAAGTAATTACACATATTAGGAGTGGAATTTTGTAGCTTTAATAAAGTGATCTTATCATAAGAAGTAACATAATAAAAATAATTTACAGAAAAGGTAAGTACTAATTGCGATTGTGTGTCAGGACGTGTGTGTACGAGTGTGTGTGCGTGTGTTTGAGTTAATGTGTGTGTGTGTGAGGATGTCAGTTTGAATCTGGTGAACAGTATAATAAAAACTCTTTTTCTAAAAACTTGCTTGCTGTTATTAAAAAGATCTATGTCTGAGTTTTAATCATCATAGTGATATATGATAGTTACCAAAGTAGTGAAATATATACAAAAAATGGGAGTAAAAATAAACCATTTACTTAGAGCTATAAAAATAAAAAAGCATTGCTACCAAACGGAGATAAACCCGACACTGTTCTATTTATCGAAAATTATACATTTAATAAGTCAATTCTCATGCACTAATACACAAGGGATTTTAACTCTAACTCATACCAAGCGAATGCACGGGTCCCAGAGGTTAGCAGCATTTGCAAATTGAGCGCAGTCTCAAGTCACCAAGTTCTCAGGTCTGCTAATAAGGGACAACAAAGTAGCTTCGCCAGATGGCATTGCATATTACTGCACTGACACTAACTACTTACATAGATCACTAATATTTGCTTGGCAAAGTTTCTGCTGAATAAATTAGTTACCTACGATAATAAATCCTTAAGTAGATACCAACTGGTAGTTTATAGGAAAATTAATGCACATTTCCGTTCCCATGTCTTCTTTTACGTCTGTTCTTCCGTGCAGTCTTCTGGGTTTAACAGTGGACTGTTCAAATAGTCACCAATTTGTATGTATATTCATTTCATAATTACCGTGTTCGCGTAATACGCATTTGCTTGCACTTTATTTCTCAAACGCTATATATTTAAGCTTTGCTGTGTACAAGAACTGTTAAAACAGCTGATTCCGAAGTGTACAACCGAATTAAGGTGTCTTAAAAGTTGTAGTGAGGGAGTTTAAGGAAAATTTTCTTGCTCACAACTCGTTGATTAACTCAACGGCACGCTTAACTCCACGCCTTCATATGACACTTTTCTGAAAATAATACGGCCAAACAAACAGCGTCTTTAACCCCAGGAAAAACGTTTGAAGCGTAGGACAAACCTTAGGTTGAAATAAAACAATTTCTCGGATTGTATCGCGGTTTATTTTTGGTTTTTAAGTTCCTGACGTTTTGAGTGATTTACAGCACCCATGGTCACTGGAGGGACTGAGGTATTTGACGTTCAAAAGTTAGTCATTCCTGGGTACCATCAAACTTTTTAATTCTTTTTTTGCAAATGCAAATGCAGAATGAGCTCACGCTGCCTTAAGGTGTTGCAATGTTATGCTTGGTTTTGGATTTAATTATATCAATCGATGTCCCCAAGTCGATGAAAAACCTTAAAAGCGGTCGCTATATGATGTAGCGATTTCGCTAAACTACGAACGCACCTACCTACATTACTTCATTTTGCAGTTTCCGAATTTTTAAGATGAATCTAATAAAATATTCGATACCACATGGAACCTAATAACACTTAAAATGCAAATGTTTAATATTAATCGCTGCTTTCCCTTATTTATTTCCCAAGTTACAGCTTGTTGACTTTGTAAAAGGGCACTGGGGAAATACGCTTTCTTGCTCTGAATTTGTTTCTTGTCCGACTCTGCGAGAGTTCCCTTATTTTTATATTCAATAAACACAAGATTATTATCCCTCATATTCGGAGAATTATTAACGTCATTTTAGTGAAGTGAATCTACTTAATTTTATTTTGTTATAGACATTATAATACTTTAATCATTACAACAAAATCGGTCGGCATGAACCCCATTATATACCTATAATTAATATGATTGATTACTATCAATCATATTAATTATAGGTATATAATGGGTAACCTTTAGTTGTTTTAAGTACGCAGGTAAGTTAAAAAAAAAAACATAAATAGTATAACCACATTTTTTCAATAAATTCGATCCCATGATTAAGTGTGAACTGGGTAAGCGAGAAATCTCTTTAAGTGAGAGTAATTGCTTGGTCCCGTCAATTTTAGCCTCTAAAACCTCTATGTATGAGAAATAGAAGAGAGAGGGAGAGTCGTGGACCCTCAGATATTTGTGCGAGGACCTCTATAACTGAGACTGCTACTTTATAATTCTATAAGCGTCAGTCGAGCGTGTACGCACTTGCGGTTGTTATTTATTTATGTTTATGATACATTGTTAAATTTCTCTGAATTTCACAGCCGTACTGTTTATGTTTTCTAAAATTTTGGGGAACTTACATTGTCTTTGTGCACATTTGGCCCTTACTTTTATCAATGTTACTACCTTACTGCAGTTGACTAAAATCAATAGCGAAGAAAGGTACGTTACTACGTCATGACTAAAAGAAAACTCCAAGTGTTATCTCTAAGTGAAAAACTTAAAATCGTGAATGCGTTTGAATTTGGAAAATCGCGTAATGAAATTCAGTGAGTTTGGTCTACCAGAATCCACCTATTATAAAATTATCAAATCAAAAAAAGTCAGGGCTCTGAAGGACACGGAAATATTAAGAGGAATCGACATTTATTAACTGCATATCTACTGCATCATTTATTTAACCTCTATGAGTTAATGAGTTCTATGAAATAATGGCCATTTCTGTACCTCTATAAGCTAGAAACTCGGGTTAATGAGAAACTTCTATAAGCGAGAAAGAGATTGCGGTCCCTTGAACTCTTACTTATCCAGATTCGACTGTACCTATGTACCGTATATGAAATTTATAATCCCGTTATCGACTTTTATAGAGTTCAAACCAATTTTACAAAACAAAAACATCGATTTTACCTCATTTTACGAGCGGATAGGTATTGTAACAGCGAGCTTCCATAGACGATTTTTATTGCCGTACTCCTGCCAAAAGTCTGTATATACGATAGAGAGTGGGAATTGGGATGCAGCGGCGGGTCCCCGCGCCCGCTGCCGTAAATACAAAAACTTGCCTGCCAAACTTCCGGTGCATTTGTTTATGAATACAGCCCCCGCCTGGGGACCGACCATCCGAATAAATGATGACCCGCGTTATTTTGCACGTATTACGCAAGAAACTTTATGCAAGCTGTAACATAATAAACGCAAGACCTGAAAGTAGTTTGTAGTCGATAACTGAATTGATTCCAACTATTTTTAATGTATCTTACATTTTTTTTTTTGAATTTGCAAAAAATGCTTTTACTCCTTCAGTGCGCTATAAAAAACTAAATTTATTCTTGATTCATAGCAATAAGGAAATTACAAATGCATTCCTAAGCCGTATTTCTCAAAATGCACACATACACGTACAAATTTCGTTGTTAATTGGGGTATAAAAGTGCTTAAAAAAGGGGTAAAAACCTTTAAATTTGGGAATTTGGTTTTCGTTTTGAATTTATGAAGCAATTCTCTAATTGGGGTGTCTGAGGTCTTGCGTTTATTATGTTACACCTTGTATATGAAAACTGAAAGCATTTTTAACGTCGACATTTCGAATAAGTATTTCTTCTGTTAACAGAACCATTCGCGAAATCTAATTTGACGGACGATTTAGCGCAGTGGTTAAGAGCTTGAGCTGCTCCGCCCACTGTGTCTAATAGTCGCGGGTTCGATTCCCGCACGGGATAAATCTTTGTGTGATCCACAATTATTTGTTCCGGTCTGGGTATTTATTTGTGAATTTTCATGTTTGTAAACGCACCCACGACACAGGAATAAATCCTAGAGTGGGGCTACGTTTAAAAAAAAAAAAAAAAAAATTCAATGTTTTCTTCTTACTCATCACATTTTCGAGATATATAAACATACATATCAATGGGCATAGTTAAGTAAAGCACCACTTCATCCTACATTTCATAAAATGTAACTAAGCGAATAGCATTTATTGCAATAAGCTTTTCGTCAATAAGTTACGTGTTTATTTATTTAATCATCAAGGTGAAATGGCCGTCAGAAAGAATTACATTAAACTTATTCTGAATTTCTCTGATCAAGCCATCAAAGATATATCATGTGTGTGTGTGTGTGTGAATGACCTACGCTGTTGGCCTCGAGGCCTCTACAGCTTCACCGGATTTTAAAGGCGAGCGTGCAACCACTACGCTCCAGCCAGCCAGAAGGGCAAGAGGCGACATACTCGAGGGCGCCTCGAAGAGGCGCCCTCGGTTGGGACAGTCGCTGTAGGGGGACGGGTGCACTACTAAGCGCACCGGTCAACCGCCGGCTATGGGAGGGGATCTACTACTACGTCTACGTCTACGTCATCGTCGCCCGTATTCTGAGCGGAAAGAAGGGATGACAAAGCATCGGGGGGGTCGGTGAGAACATATCGCGGCCGGCGGTGGCGGCAGGGGTCGGGGGGGAGATCGTAGTCGGCGGTGGCTACGATTAACGGATTCGCATGGGTAGATGCGTTCGCGAAGTGACGTGTTGACGCCTTTTTAATAAAGGCGCGAATAGGTTCGAGACCTAGATCGGAGTGGAGGTCGACGTTCCGTACGAACCAGGGGGCTCCTACGGCTTTACGGAGGAAGCGGTTTTGAACCACTTGGAGTTTATCGATGTGAGAGGGGGCCGAATGCCCGAACACAACACACGCATAAGTCATGATGGGTCGAACGCAAGTTTTGTAAAGTGTCACCTTATTTCTAAGGGACATTTTACTCCGCTTGCAGATTAACGAATGGAGACGACCGAGCACAAATGATGCTCGGTGACGGACCCGCTTGATGTGCGGGCCAAAGGACATGGTACATATCAATATGCCTACCACAGTTATCTCTACCTAGGTACGACCGTGTGACAAATTCCAGACTCCGCGTAGCTGAACACCAACTACCTACTTGGTTTATGCGCTACGTGTTTCATAGTTTAGCAAAAAAGAGTACAACGCGGTGACGGAACTAAAAATAGATTTATAGGGCAACACTACATTGATTGGAAATTGCTAATAGCTTCTATGTAATCGACCTTTATTCCCAACTATTTTTCGTGTTTTAGTACAATTTAAAGATGTATCGACCACTAGTGCCTCGCCTATTTATTCAAAACAAATAAACCTCTTAGTAGTTGTAATAAAAAAGTGACGTATAAATTTTTTCTGTGATGTTCGGTCCCATTTGAAGCGGGATGAATTTTGTCCCAAATTGGAAATGTTTACGCAAGAAATATAGATATGACAAGTATTTATCAGTCGTATTAAGCGTCTCTAAGCCAATGAGATCTTCATATTGCTTTTGGAATACCCAGTGTTATCGATAATATTGGTTTTTGTGTTCTTGCTTACAAATTATTAATGGAGGTTATTTTTTGTTGTTCGACATATCGTGTATACCTTAACTCAATATTCTTGATAAATGTACAAATTAAAAAGATTTTTTTTGTATTTATCAGTAAAATAGTTAAAAACGGTGAAAAAAATTTCCACGCCCGGTATAAGCCGAGAAAAAGAAATTCGCAAACATTGTTATCCGTTATTTCTCAATATTATGTTTATTTATAATTAACTATAATTGTCTTCAAGCAGGAGGCAGCCGAGCAAGCTTTTCAAAGTATAACAGATGTTGACTAGAATAGTTCACATGTGAGCAATTTTCCCTATTACTATACATTTATTATCATACAAAACCTACATATATAAAATGAAGTATGGGAATGGAGTAAGCAATAAAGGTCTGTAAGAATCTGTTGATATTTTCATGTGCCTACCGCGCAAAAGATCTGACGTGATGATATTTGTACAAAGAACAATACATAACTGCCCCACTGCGAGACTAGTCTTCTCAATTATAGGGGCTAAAAATTAATTTCATAATAGGACTATTAATAATGCAATGAGGCGAGTTCGTCACGGGTTATATGTTTTAGGCTGCTGTATTATGACGATTTTGTAAATGGGGCCGGAGTGGAGACTGCATTCGTTAAGTAACTAACATATCCTATGTTTAATTTTTTCTTGTATTATTTAGTAGTATTTTTGAACGTTCTGAGTCGTTAAATAACCTACTTTGCTTCACATTAACACATTTTAAAGGTTCAGAAAAAGTCTAAAAGTAACAAGTATATCTTAACGCTTTGAGTCGTAGTATATTGGGTGGTAATATGCGCGATAAAGGCGCCCTTAATTTTTGTTTACTCTTTTTTGCAAAGCTTTTCTTATAAACATGACAATAATGAAGCAACTAAAAAAAGTTATAACCACCTTATTTATTATTAATCATATTATTAGGAACCCATAAAATTATTATCCCCGTACGAAGTTTGTATAAACCGGTGACTATAAGTTGTGCTAGAAAAATTAAAAAAACGATATACTCAATTCCACTGGTAATGACCATCAAAGTATAGTAATTTGATATTTGTTCCATGTTTTCGTAGAAAAGCGTACCTATCTATTTAGTACATGAATAATGAATTAACAGGTGGAATCCATAGTGTGACTAAGTGCCTGTTTTTACTTAAACGCAAAAAAGCGACTCAATACTTTGTAATCTAGATCTTTGATTCAAATAAATGATAACGCCTAATGAGACTTCAGTAAAAAGAGTGAAAATTACCAAAATCAGTCAAACTAGATGATAGTCTTCAAGTCTCGTAGTTTAAAAAATGCTGCGAACTCTGAACGTTCTTTCTTTTTCACCAAAATCATTGAGGTACCGTTAAAAATATTTTTCAACCTAAATTCTAGTAGAGCCTGATTTAATTGAAACATATTTTATATGAAAACATTTTGTGACGTGGACCATAGCTCTCCATTTATACTGGGCCGCAAATATCGTGACTAGACGATTCGGCATTCTACAGGGCGCATATCACAAAGAACTTTCACACGCCCCGAAGGACCCACGCAAACTCTCCGACTTATTTACGCTAAGCTCCACGTACACCAACCAAGGAATCGTTTACATGAAGACACTTAGGCGGTTTATATTTTCACTCGACTACAGCAAACTGACCGCTTAGTCGAGTGCACTAACCGTAGAATGGTCACCCTCTTGAATCAAGCCGTCGCTGGTTAGGTTCCAGTACAAAACAAATTACGGTAATCACAAGTATTTCCGTGTTTAGTTTATTCCGTGGCAGCAACATTCTTCAGTCTGTGCTAGCATTTTATCAGTACATACATCCCAAAAATTGTCACATGGACCTCAAGTCCACAGCCATTTATAAATTTTTTTAATAGTCTTCTATGGAGCCTATAATTTAATTTCCCGTTAAGTTATCGTTAGTTCTTCTTCTTCTTCCTCGTTCCCTCATTGCTGAGGATCGCGACCACGCACAAACAGTCTCCATTGGGTGCGGTCATATGCGGAGTGTACCGCCCGATGCATGCTGCCACCCACCGCCTTCTTTATTGCGTCAGTCTGTCTGTATTCTGAGTACGTCTACCGTCTATTTTGCCTAAAATAATCTGCTTCTCCAGACAATGCTTTAAAGACCGCATAATGTGTCCGAAGAAGCTGAGGGCTCTTTGTCGGCAGATCGTGGAGAGCCGTGTGGTAATTTTAAGTTCTTTTAGTATGGACTAGTTGGTTCTCATTGCAGTCCAAGGTACACGGAGCAACCTTCGCCAACACCACATCTCAAAGGCATCTAACTTACTGCTATCGCGGCTTCTCACAGTCCAAGTTTCGGCACCATACAAGAATACAGAGAAGACCAGAGCTCGAACTAAGCGTACTTTGGTTGTTCGTCGTATACCTATGTTCTTCCAGATCTTGTCGAGGTTAGCCATAGCGCTTTTGGCCATACCGGCTCTACGGCGAATTTCATTAGTGCAGCTCCCGTCACTGGTTATCAATGACCCCAGATACACAAACTCGCTGACTTTTTCATAGCCGTTGAGTGCGTCGGTTACCGGGAGTATGTCTGCTCTGTCCACCACCATTATTTTTGTTTTGGAATGGTTGATCTTAAGACCAAGTGTGGCACTTTCTACTTCAACTTTCTTCAGAAGAGTTGCCATATCCAGTTCACTCGACGCAACAATCGTCGTATCGTCTGCATATCTTAAATCATTGACCCTGCGACCACCCACTACAACACCGCCATTCCAGCCGTCCAGCCGTCCGTATCGTTAGTTAGTGGTTTTAAAATATTTCTGTGTTTTTTACCTACCACATATAATTTAATTTGTTACATCTTCAATAATCCTTACTATCTTGTAAGCTGAACACCATGTCCACCCCGTTGTAGCTAGCAAACCTGTCTCCACTTTGGAGGAAATGCCGGTAATGCCCGCTTTTCTCCTCTCCTTTTCGTCTTGATGAATATCGAGCCTTATTTCACTACTTCGAGTTACTGAAATTGCTCTATAGCTCTACCACGGAATTATGTATTTGCGCATGTGTTTTCGAAATCTATTGCAATCAGCCGCTACAGTAATGTTTTCGGTAAAGGCGCTGTACAATTTTTCACACAAAATTATACTTAAATGTGCTCATTAGTTACAAAGCTACCGAATGGGAATTTTAGAATCATGGAGCCCCGCCGAATGAAAAAGTAAACTAAACCGCTTTTCATACTGATTTTCAGGTGAGATAATAACAGTAGGTAGGTATGCATTAGACTTATACTGTGCAATTTATTGAGAGCTTTATTCATACGCTGTTCCTTCTTACTATAAATTTACATACCTTTGACGGACGATTTAGCGCAGTGGTTAAGGGCTTAGCCCGCCCCGCCCACTGTGTCTAATAGTCGCGGGTTCGATTCCCGCACGGGACAAATCTTTGTGTGATCCACAATTATTTGTTCCGGTCTGGGTATTTGTGTATGTGAATTTTCATGTTTGTAAAGGCACTCACGACACAGGAATTAATCCTAGTGTGGGGCAACGTTTTTTAGAAAGAAAAAAAAAAAAAAAAATACCTAATTATTAAACTCCCAGAACACGTCAAGAACACCACACAAAGCTCCATGACGCAAATTGCCGACGTAAGTCAAAAAGCTGCCTAGCTTGAATGGCACTGGGCCGACCATGTCTGCCGAATGGGCCCAAAATAATAACTGACTGGTCCCCCACGAAACACAAAAAGACAACGTACGCGGGACTAACTGGACACCTCTTTGAAAGACTGGCTTTCAGAACAGAAAGGAGTGAAAGAAGTGAAGGAAAGCCTTTGCCCAGCAGTGGGACACAAATGGCACATAATAAAATTATTATTATGTCTCGTAAGGATATATATTTACGCATTGCTTTTTTGTTTCAATGGCTAGGAACATACGTATTAACATTCCAATTTTATTCAGTGAGATTAGATAACCGAGTAATGACTTTGCAATTTATGATCTATAGGACGGTTTAAATCAGATCAGTGGTCCATATCATTACCAGCTTCTACCAAGTGTCGGATCGTAATGTAACAACTATCAATCTTATCAGCCTGAACATATTTTTCCCACCTAATCCATCTATAACTTTGAACTACCTACTTCGTTTATGTATTACAAAGATAAAAATATTACGAAGGCAGATAGGTACTGTCTGACTAGGCGTATATTCAATTACCTATTCGGTGGACCCTTAACTAGTTTAATAAACACGAAGCCAATTGTTGAGACAATATATTAAGACACTAAACCAGTCCAAAGAAAAGTGCCATACAAATGCATTTATCTACATTTAGGTAAATAATCCGCATGTGCATGGGGTGCATAAAAGGAGCCTCCTCGTGTGACGATCGTGGTAACAATCGGCGGGTTCCCTACACTGATTAGCTAATCCTTACCCCACGATGGCAAACACAACCAGTCCATTCCAAAAGCCGGCGCTGTGTGTAGTCTCTATTAACATTGAGTTCTTTCGCAAGACGTACTGCGACGTTCTGTGTGTCCAAGAAACCCATAGAGACGAAACTCAGGGCCGGCCACACATTCTTGAAATGTTTAATTTTATCATATTATATGATGTTATTGTATGGTGTGTAAATGATCTACGCTGTTGGCCGCGGGGCCTCTACAGCTTCACCGGATAGGAGGGTGAGATTCCACTACGCTCGAGAAAAAAAGGCGTAGTAATTCGGATGCGAGTTACTGATCAACATACACTTAAAAGTAACTCATTTGCGGGTAGGTGTGCAGTAATAGCGGACCAGGCCAGCTGGTACTTTGTAACTAAGACTTTGGATGCCCCAAATGGGCTACTAATAACTTTAACACCACTACCCAGCGACAGCCACTTCAACATTTTTCATACATTTCGTAGGGGCTTACCGCTCATGTAAAACCGATGGAGGCTACTACTAAATGTAAGAAAAGTAGCGGGTGCTGGCAACTGGTGGCCGTCACGAGTGGCATTTGCAGTAATCACAATTTTATTAGTGCTATGGATGTCATAGGCAAGGCTATTCCAAAGTGTGGTTTCCTACATCCGACATCAGCCCAAACGACAACGGCATGGTTTTGTGATTAGAGTGTAGACCGCTTCGCTCACTAAATCAAGTATCCTGTGTAACCCACAAATGTACGTATCGGTTTTGAGTTTGTGTATGCTGATGTTATGTCAATAAAGACGACACAGGAATAATTCCTATTGTGGGAGGCCATGTTATCAACAATAAATACGAGTCCTCCACTACTACTAATTATTGATTGATTTGTTCGCATCTTATGACTCGCTGTCAGTCTAGCATGCTACGGTAACTATTCTGCCTGCATTCCTATACAGATATAAAGCAAACCCCATTCCAGTGACGTAGAAGAATTTTAAACCAATCAAATTCATGCATTACTTGACTCTCTAGAGCTTCGTGTGACGAAATGTAGATTACATTTCGTCACACATTGCGTTTAGTCACACGAAGCAATACTAGAATTGGTTTGATGGATTGTCTCAAAGATTGACCATGAGTAAATAGTCCATTATAAAACAGACGGTGTGTGCTAGAATAACTGCCCTACGAGTTGCTAAATAAATACCTTAGAAATTGAATTGAATTAATGAGAAAGAAAGTTCAACTAATTGTTTTTAAAAGTAATCACGGGCGGACAAAATTTTCTCGACCCGTGATTCGAATCATGTACAGAACATTTTTTGTTTGACTATAAGTCAATCGTGGATATCTATATAAAACGTAAAAGTTTATATTTATTGTAAATATAAACTTTTACGTTAGAAAAAATATAAAATTTCTAAGAATACCATACAATTGTTGAACGCGTGTTAATTAAACTTTTATCATGGCACGTCTTGCATGCTCGTTAAATAAAAATATGGTTATCTGACGCTTAGGGCGTTAAAATCCATGATATATGTCTTGTCGTATCACCTGTGCTAGCCCTGCATGGATCGAGTATAAGTGAAGTGAAACGAACAGTATAATTAGCTTTCGTGACCACAATGTTCAAATGCTAAAAAAAATTATTGATATACTTAGGTGGTGACATCTGTTGTACATGGCTTGAAATAATTCGTTAGGAAGCAAACATTTAGTTGTTGATGATACCATCCCATGGCCCACCTTTGCCGAAGCAAGACGTGACGCTTTCACACTATCCATTTGAGGCAGGAGGCAGTCTTGATGGCGGCAAAGAAACACTGCACTGTCTTCCATATCCTTAGAATAAATATAAATTATTCTAAGTTCACATCGTAGTGTTGCGACCCCCTGCTAATCGCATCAGTGGGCTTCGCATTGGTTCGCCAATGATCTAACCCGGTGGGGTTGGGATCGCAGAGGTGAAGCGCATAAAAACCATTGTTCCACAACGCGGGATTCACGCCTTCCCGCTCACACTACTACATTATAGTAAAAACGCACTCAAGGCCCCGCACATATTCTTGTGCGGCGATAGAGGAACCTCGGGCATGAGGCATAAAGCCCCGGAACCGAATCTCCGCACCCGTAAGGGTGCGTGAGTAGACCACGAAGCGTAGTGTCGCACTGGGACGACCCCGGTAAATACGTTATTGGGTAGTAGAATATTGCCACTCGTACTTTTAATGTCTTAAAAGACGCCTTAAGAGTATTTTTTCGACGACGACTTAAAAGAGATTCATCAAGTCCTGACACGTCAATAGAATAAATTGAATATACTAAGGTAAGATGACTAGTGAAAGAATGAGGCCACACATTGCGATTGAGATTGCTCAGGGCTGTTAGAGGGTTTTGGCTACTAGTTAGCTTGTAAGACAATAGTTTGTAACACTCTCTTCACCCTCATTGCCATGAACTGTTATACTAACACAATAAAAACCACAATTTCAGCATATAAAAGGCAACTAATTTTTTTACAAATACTTGCCGGATGGCGTGGTTCAGTGGTTAGGACCTTAAACCGCTCCGCCCACTGGATCGTGTACTCACGGGTTCAACTCCCGCACGAGACAAATCTTTGTGAACCACAAATGCTTGTTTCGGTCTGGCCATTTTTTTAAGTGAATATAATATAGGGGCACCAACAGGAATAATTCCTAGTGTACAGCTGCTTCTTTTAAGAAAAAAAAACTTGATCCATATAACTTTAAACATCGTCGGCGAAACGGGGGTGTACTCAGTACACCTCTGCCACCCTCTCTGGGGAATATAGGCGTGACGGTGCAATAAAACATCTATACATATATTGTATACCCATAAAAGGTTTATAAAACAATATATTATAAAGTGTGAAAATAAATATAATATAAATATATAATAATAATAATATATAATAATGTAACACTAGAGAGAACTTTCATTTAATCATAAAATTAAATACATCCACAGAGCCAATGTATCTCCACCTCAGACGGTCTCCATCTTTAACAAAACTTCAGATCAATTTAAGGCTGTCACTCCCTGTGCACTAACACATAAATTGCTAGACATGCCAACACAGCAAACTGCAACAAAAATAAAAAAAAAGTTTAATTCCTTTATTCAAACGAAATAAATAATTTCAGAAAGGGTGTCCATCGTGATTGATAGTAATAAACTAAAGAATAAATTTAAAACAGTCAAATATGAGCATGTATATAGGCACAATAATTAAATTAGATGTTCCATTAAACATTATAAAACATTTATGTTGAAACTTAACAGGAAAAATACTGCATGTGGCAAACTTATAATACACTACTTAAAATATACAGATATTATTCTATTTCAAGAATGTGTCTTATCATCAGTGTGAAAACACTGAAAAGGCTTTAATCTTCTTAGAATTTCAATAGTTGTTTTGATTTTCTCAATTTTCATCCAGAAGAGGTGATTACCTCTTTGCCTGTGAGTACATGACTAAGGACTGACTCCAATCAGCATTAAGCAATATTTGCATTAAAAATGCCCCCTCATAAGAATAGTTTTATAGCCACATTGGGTGGGTTAACTTTTGATATGCTTTGTTACAGAAATTTGAAGTCATTTTACATGTTTCTGCACCCTACATGTTAATTTAATATAAAAATAACTGCAATAATTATCTTACCTTAAACTTAGGATATTCGTTCATATAAATTGTGACCATTCCAACATAAGGCAAAAACCCTCTAGCACGGCCAACCACATCCTTCTTCGTCAGCCATAGCTGGCCTTGAGCATACAGGCCTCTGTCATCCACACTATTGTTGTCCCCTTTAGTTAAAAACTTTACTGTACCGTTATTCCTAAAGAGTAAAATCTCAGCTTAAATTGATGCTTTATTTATGAGAAACATTAGATTTATTTAGATATTAAAATACATTAAGTCCTATGCATTTATTGTGATGAGGCTTCACTTTTTTTGATCAAATCATGCTTCTATCTATCTTTAGCCATAAGACATCCACTTTATTATAAAGGCCAAATCATGCGTCATCATCATCTCAGCCTATACTTGTCCACTGCTGAACATAGGCCTCTCAAATCGCTTTCCAGCGTAACCAGTCAGACTTCCTGCAATTTTCACAAGATCGCTGTTCCATTTGGCAAGTGGTGGTCCTACGCTGCGCTTGCCAATGCGTGGTCTCCACTCTAGAATCTTTCTGCCCCAACACCCGTCCGATCTTCGCACTATGTGGCCCGCCCATTGCCACTTCAGCATGCTAATCCTGAGGGCTATGTTGGTGACCTTGGTACCTTTGTAAGCTCAAAGTTGCTCAGCGAGCTATGGCAAGAGCTATGCTCAGCGTTTCTCTACATGATCGAATCAGAAATGAGGAGATTCGTAGAAGAACCAATCATGCTTACCATTACCTAAATTAGGTCTTAGGGACATATCAAATAAAATATTTCTAAAGATGTCACCATGAAATTAAATCAGAAATTCTGTGTACCCACATAATATGGATGGTTATGGAATAATACTCACTTTTCGTGTAGCTTTAAAACCCTGTGAACAATAGGAATGTCCCGTCCCTCCACTTTGAACACGACAATTTCACCGACACGCACAGGCTCTTCGGGATAGTTCGTCAGGAATAACAAATCCCCTCTGTGGAAAGCAGGCTCCATACTACCAGACAAAACCACGACAATTGGACTTTCACTACCTGTTACTACCATGAGCCCCTTCCATATCATAAGGGCTGACGAAACTATCATACCAAAACTTAAGACTTGGTAGATAAACTGAAAAATAATTGGAACACCGTAAATAACAGCCGGTCAAATGTTTGACACCCTTCGAGAAATATTCAATAAATAATTACCTGCCGCTTGTTCATGCGTTTTACATCATCAAATATGCTGTCCAACATTTTCGTTTCTGTAATAATTCTTGAATAAAACAAAATAATGTTACTCCAATTTTTGGTTATCGCCTTTCCCTGTTGTCGTCTAGTCGACAGCACCACGTCAGATAGCTAGAGGTGTCAAACGAATATCGACAACAATTGAATGTGAAAAGGACGCATTATTTAAAGCTGTGTATATTTAGATTAGACTTTTGAATTAGAAGTAGAGTTTTAAAACAACAGAATAGTGCGAACAAAAATGTAAAATATTATTGACTTTCATTTTTCTGTCAAGATTAATTTACCTATTTTTGCCGATTGATAGTACATCTCTATGGCTCGTATTCTCGTCGTATAATATAATATGACTGTTTTGCATTAAAACAAAACAGGTATTATATGTTGGAGAAAACGCACAGCATAGAGTGGAGAAAGCACAATTAAATCGTTCGAAATATCGAGAATATGCGCTACATGTGTCATATTTCCAGCAATATATGTCAAAATTCTGTCATCACAGGGCGCGTTAATACAATTCCCGCCATTTTAACTGACAAGTGACATTAGATCTTCATCACCAGCAAGGTCCTTGAGCCTATGCTGTGCGTTTTCTCCAACATATAATACCTGTTTTGTTTTAATGCAAAACAGTCATATTATATGTCTTCAAAAACGCATAGCATAGAGTGAAGATTTGTTTGGTATCTGATGGTGAGCAGAATTGACATAGATTTCGTCAGATAATGAATGTCCATGAGATGCTAATGTGAACTATTAATGTTAAGAATATTATGGATCTATTTCTAATAAAAGTCCATATAATCAAGTGACTTGTTTTTTTTTTAATTCAATTTGTGGTGATCAAGTCGTTTTCCATAAATACATTAATTAGCTGAAAAATTTAAATTACTATCTTATATACTGTAATAAGTTGTAATAATATAGTTAGATATGAACTTCTCACAAAGAGTGAATGGTAATTATTATATAAAATTTACAAAAGGCTCTTTCTTTCTTTAATTAGATTGTAAAACAAGAAGTCAGAACCTCTTTTAATCATGTTGAAGTTATTTTCAACATGTAGGATATGTAGTAGTATAGTAAAGCAGAGTCAGATTATAAAACAAAATTAGTGCTTCTTATAATAAGTTTGGGATAAGTTTTTAACATCTGGAGGGTAAACAGAACCTCTTTAGTCAAGTTGAGGGTATTATGACCAATATGCATAATTATGTATGCAGTCATACATAATTATTAATACATAATAATTATTCTTAAAATGTGTAACACAGATCAATGACAATAAATATAATGTCTATTAATCATAATAATATTAGGGATAAAGCAGTTTTTAACATTTTTCTATAGACTCATG
Organism: Phalera bucephala; assembly: GCA_905147815.2. Taxonomy (NCBI): domain Eukaryota; kingdom Metazoa; phylum Arthropoda; class Insecta; order Lepidoptera; family Notodontidae; genus Phalera; species Phalera bucephala. The sequence goes on from LR990612.1 coordinate 21,798,463, forward strand.
GAATAACTGCTAGGTCTATCAACTTTGCGCTAAAAGTATTTCGAGGTATCTGAACATTTCCAATGCCCTCTGCCCAGGATATCTTCAATAAGTCTATTGTCTGGTCACACCTAGTGTCACAGTTGAACGGACGCTTTCGATGCGTCGATGTTAGCTGTCTGAAGCTTGAATGTACCTAACCTGCTTTCATGGTTTGGAAGGTTGGTTTTATTGCTCCTATGATAGAGATGAAGTCTGATAAGCCCTACTTATTTTTTTTGTTTTTGTTACATTTCATTTCTGTAGCTTTAGTGAGTTTTCTTGTGTGATTTACTGGGTAGATATGACGGTCCCTATGTTGTAAAAGGTGCCAGCTTGCTTGTCTTTGGCCTTGTCTTGATTTCGGCCAGAAGTTATTGTGTTGTCAGTCTCTGTGAAGTTGTTCTCTGAAAGATTGAGAAGGGTTAGTTGAGCGGTTTGCAGCCCGCAATAATAATAAAATTAACACTGTTCTTCTGCTCTTGTGTTATATAGATTCTGAGGTCTGGGTCTGGGCCTTAGCCAGTTAAATAGTATTTTGTAACTCTGTCTGTCTGTGTAAACTTTTGGAACTCTGTACTCTCTGCCCACCCAGCGAGGGAGCTGGCGTGATGATATAGATAAATAGAAATAGTATATTAATATCCCATATAGGTGGCTTTGGTGGTTGAGGCCTGGAGTATGAGATTGCTCTCAAGACTTGCTAAATGAAGAAGGTCATAAGGGAGGTCTTTGATGGTTGTCGCATAGTATGTGTGATAGTTTGTTTTCTAGAAAGAGGTGGGCCAGGAATAAGGCTGCATCTTTCCCTTCCCTCCTTAAGGGGGGCCCAGTTAGGTATTTGATCTGCCCCCCCCCCTTAGCTTTCCAGGCTTGAATGAGTATCTTATCTACTTGTGTTATTGAGGTGTGTTAGGACTCTGGGTATCATGAGGGGGGAACACCCACATTGTTTAGAATTTCCGTTTTCTGACTGCAAGCATCGCAGAGGGGAGCACATCTTTTTAATCTGTCTTTCGAATGTAACAATATGAAGTCAGTATGACAGCAGTCTCCTTTGTTGTGAGTAGGTCTGCATCTGAGAACTGAGAATTTTGAAGATGTTTACTGCTGTTGTTGATAGCAGATACCATTCTGGAATGGGTTCGCCCCGTGGGAGGTAGTCTGCTATAATAACCGCCCATACTGCCCACTAGGCAAAGGCCTTCTTTCACAAATCGAGGTGAGAGGTTAGGTCATACTCCACCACGCGGATCCAGTGCGGATTGGTGGAGGCAGGTTTGTGGCCACCTGCTGTTGGATCTTATCAAGCCGCCTATAAGGCTTCCAACTAGGCTTAACGACTACCACACCATGTGGTAGCCGGGACCAACGGCTTAACGTGCCTTCCGAAGCACGGAGACACTTAAAATGCCACAAACGGGAGACACTTGAATATAAAATGCCACAAACGGGAGACACTTGAATATAAAATGCCACAAACGGTCACCCATCTCAGGTCGACCGGATCGAACGCTGCTTAACCTTGGTTATCGGTACGAACACCGCGGTCGCCCAGCGCTACGAGCGGTTGAGGCGGCGGTCTGTTATACCATTTAATTTTCCTGGCAGGTTCCTCCACTCCGATCTAGGTCTCGAACCTATTCGCGCCTTTATTAAAAAGGCGTCAACACGTCACTTCGCGAACGCATCTACCCATGCGAATCCGTTAATCGTAGCCACCGCCGACTACGATCTCCCCCCCGACCCCTGCCGCCACCGCCGGCCGCGACATGTTCTCACCGACCCCCCGGATGCTTTTCATCCCTTCTTTCCGCTCAGAATACGGGCGACGACGACGACGTAGTAGTAGATCCCCTTCCATAGCCGGCGGTTGACCGGTGCACTTAGTAATGCACCCGTCCCCCTACAGCGACTGTCCCAACCGAGGGCGCCTCGCGCCCTCGAGTATGTCGCCCCTTGCCCTTCTGGCTCGAGCGTAGTGGTTGCACGCTCGCCTTTAAGTCCGGTGAAGCTGTAAAGGCCTCGCGGCCAACAGCGTACATCATTCACACACACACACACACACCTGGCAGGTGATTTGCCATCATACATATGTTTCTTGAGTTGTATAGGTCCCACAGTCTGGTTGTTAGTTCCAGCAGTCTGATAGACCGGGTGCTGCCTTGATTACAGATGTGAGCAAGCAGTGTTCTGTTGTCTGATTAGACCAGAATATGGTGTTCTTCAGTAAAGCACCATGTGGCTTGGCTATGGTGAAAACAGCATAAATTTCTTTTAGGTTTGTTATTGGTTGTTCAGGTATGCTTTCCAGCCCGCATCCGCTGCGTCTGTTGTCAAGAAATGTGTTATTTCTCTCGAAATGGGGTTGGCTTGCAGTTTGCTGCCTCCAACCACCACTTTACATCCTGGCGTATGTTTAAGCACAGTTCTATTTTCTGGCCTCTTTGGGTAAACTTTTCAGAGAGTTGTGCTCTGCGACAGTATAACCTGCCCTGGGTGACCACATGTTTGGCAAAGTATAACATGCCCATCACATTATGAAGCTCCTTCGGTGAGCATTGGTTTAGTTTAAAATCCTTATCAGAAAGCTTTTATTTTGAGAACCTTGTTTTGGTGAGGCTATTGTTTGGTTTGGAGTGTTCTACATCAGGCCTCGGTATTCCACCGGTGGCTCTAAGTGCTTGAGTTTTGATGGTGTACATGTCAGCCCAGGGCCCCCAAGAAGGCGAGTGGCCCCGCGACCTGCGCCATTAGTTTGTCCATGCTCTGGTAAGGGTGATGCTGGGCCTTCCTCAAACTCCGAGGATGAGGAGATACCTTCCGATGTCCCCGAACTCAGAATCAAGATATGTTCTCCCTCCGGAGCAGCATTTCGCCCCGGCGTTCTGATTCGTTACCTGTTGGCTCCGTTTTCCACAAAAGAAGAAACAATGCTGTGCTTGAGGAGAAAAAATATCACTAACACTCAATTATCAATATAGAGTTGACTTTGACACGGTGTTTTAGTGAGTACAATAAAATTTCTCGGCTTTTTTATATTGGAAGAGAAAAGTTTTCGTGCACTATGAACGATTTAAAAGATGCTAATGTCACTTGTCAGTTAAAGTAGCAGGAATTGTATTAACGCGCCCTGTGATGACAGAATTTTGACATATATTGCTGGAAATATGACACATGTAGCGCATATTCTCGATATTTCGAACGATTTAATTGTGCTTTTTTCACTCTATGCTATGCGTTTTTGAAGACATATAATAACCATCACCAACATAAAAGCAATCGGTTAAATCCAGATTGAATGCAAGGGCATATGTTTAATTCTCTACTAGACCCTAAATCCCCAGTTTACCTCCGGGAGCGTTTTGACTTCCTGATTCCAAGGGACAAACCCTGCCGTGCAGCTACATCTCTCCTTCTTCGTACCCCTCTTCATCCTTCCAGTTGTTACGACGGGTTCTTCACTATGCGTGCTGTGCGTAGAACTTACTTCCATTCCACATTCCATTCGTGCAAGCTCTTCTCTGGATGTTTTCAGAAGAATAATCAGAGAATTTTTGTTATCTTGATTTAATTTCGATATTTATGTTTATGTATATATTATAATTATATGTATTAATATTTATATCGTAAGTACTAATTATATGTATTTATTTGAAAATAAAGTATTTATTTTATATTATTGTTATTTTCTCTAGACATTCTTGTATAACTGCCCTCTTATTCATCTCTTCATCTCTCAACACTCAAATGTTCGCTGGAAGATAACTCATACTTACAATAAGATAACTTATACTACAAACGATCGTTTTTGTTTCAGAACAAAAGTGCAGGATTATCTGCACAAAACATTGGTAGAATTATCACAACGTTAACAAAGTATAAGTATTGTATTTTTATTTTATTTTTTTATATATTATATATATGTATATATAGCTATTCGTATATATTTTCCGTTTATATAATTATGGATATGTATGTATGTATATTATAGATCCATATATATTTTTATTGAGTTAGTAAGATTTAATATTTATTGTTTTGCTATATCTATCTTTCTTTCTCACCCAACTCGGATTTGCACCTGCTTTCACTAGTTTCTGCATCACCCAAAGGTAGACTGGCAGAAAATGCCTAAGGCATTAAGTCCGCCCATGTACCAACTGTGCATAAAGGATAAATAAATAAATACTTGAGTTACGCGCGCCTTTTTGTATAATTCTTAATGTAAACTTTTATTCACTTCCCACTGTATTAGAGCTGTAGCAAACCGTATGTATTCGGAACCGAGTAACGGGTACGCCATCTAGTACCGAGTACCGAAACGTTAGTCATGCATTTCGTTACTCGCATTTTCGTATTTTCGTACTGATGTTAGTTCATGGTTAGTTCGATTGATTCTTTATACAAACAAATACAACTGTTTCAGTTCCCGCAAGTACCGTTGATGTGTGAATTGGGTATTTGCATGAAAACAATATAACTCTAAAAATTAAATAAAACAATTATATATATATATACAAACTGTAACATAATAAACGCAAGACCTGAAAGTAGTTTGTTCTACATCGGTAGCTTAATCGAATCCAATAATTTTTCATGTATTTTACATTTTTTTTAAATATTGCAAAAAATGCTTTTACTCTTCTTCTTCTTCTTCTTCTCCAAGTTATGGCTTCACACTAATTATAAGTGTATTTTGCCAGTGTCCAGTGAGATATATAATCGTGTTTGTTTAAATTAATTCGACTCCCCGATGAATTTGATGACAACGATGATAATGAAATTAATGAAGTACCCCACCCTGGATAGTAAAGCGGTGGATACTTTACATACCAATTGCAACGGCCGTTTTGAAGGAAGTCGAAAAGGCACCTTTTATCACTTTGTTACAATACCTTTACTCATGCACATATAAGAACACATAATGGTTAATATTCCACCAACATTACACATTATTAGTCGAAATAACACAAGTTTTGGAAATTAAAACAAATTGACAACATCACTCTTCGACTTCCCGCCAAAAAAAACCATGCTTTTACTCCTTCAGTGCGCTATAAAAAAATAAATTTATTCTTGATTCATAGCAAGAAGAAGATTCTAAACGCATTCCTAAAACGTATTTCTCAAAACGCACACATATACGTACAAGTTTCATTGTTAATTGGGGTATAAAAGTGCTTTAAAAAAGGGTAAAAACCTTTAAATTTGAATATTTGGTTTTCGTTTTGACTTTATGAAGCAATTCTCTAATCGGGGTGTCTGAATGAAATTTAAAATCAATTGAAACAAATGCTTTAAAATTGTATAAAAGTCACGTGAGTGTACGTATATAAGTCGTGATATTTTACCGGCCTGCATGAAGGCCCAAATATATCTTATTTTCGCTTAATAAAAGCCCTGCAATTTTACGATTTCCCTTACCTACAGGCATCTTCACAGGTGCCTGTAGGACTGGGAAGCTATTAAAATTGTTCTACAACGAAAATTTACTAATTTTTAACTTGACTTTTTAAACACTTGCAAAACGTAGACCGTTCAACTTACTTTGGAGTTGCAGGTACGATCCCAGCACAGTGGTCGGGGACACAAATAAACAAAAATATATGTGATCATTTATGATTCTGAAATAAAGATATTTTAAGTTCATATGATTATTTGAACTCATAGAATAACAATGATCCAGAAGCCGCGTTCTGTCGTATTTGCACAACGCGCGGTGAAGCCAAAAAATCAACAAACGTCCCGCACTCACCGCACTTCCCAACCGCATAATGTTGTTAGTTAAAAATGATTTACCACTTATTGGGGTAAATGTTCAGTAAGAAATTATAAAATCACTATTATTTCTAGCGGTAACATGTATCTTTATACATATTAACAAAATAAATAGTCGTAATTAAGTAGGTTCTTAAAATAAAACGCGATTCCACTAGCAGTAAGTTAATAAAGTATATTTTTTTTATGTTATATTTTTCTTATTTGTGTCGTTGCGTTACAGTTTGACGGACAATTTAGCGCAGTGGTTAAAAGCTTAAGCTGCTCCGCCCACTGTATCTAATAGTCGCGGGTTCGATTCCCGCACGGCACAAATCTTTGTGTGAGCCACAATTATTTGTTTTCCAGTTTTTGTTAAATATAATTTAATTTGAAAAACGTTGTGACATTTTTTGTTGACAGCGGTTGCCATGGTTATTATTATTATTACACTACTGTATTGGCAACACAGATAAAATGGCCGCATCATTTTCGGTGACAATTATGAACGGAACATTTAATTCAATATTTAAATAATACGATGTCCGATTGCGCTACTTACTCATAGAATGTAATCCCATCCTGTTTCTTTTTGAGCTTGACGGAATTGTTACAGGTAGGAACGCCATAGGACGCCATAATTAAATTTAATTTGACACGCGTAGAGCATGTTGTTTCGCGCGACAGTCGCCGAGTACTAATCGCGTAAATGTGTGACTACTTGCTTTGCAGGTACTAATTGTTGCTTCAACGCGATGCGCGACCTCGGCTTCTAGATTATTGTCATTCTATGTTTGAACTATAAAAAAAAAATTTTGTTTGTCTGTTAATATCCGGAATGGTGAAACCAATTTTAAATGGACTATCACTGAAAAATTAACGATTTCAGCATATGTTTAAGGCTACTTTTTAGCTCAGAAAAAACAATATTCTCTCGGGATGGCTTTTATTTCTGCATATTAAAACGGCTTAATGAGTTTTAAAGAAACTTAGTATAGAGGTGTTTTGGGTCTTGGAGTAATGTTATCTCGGATAAACCTACCTACCTATGTCAAATTAGAAAATAAACGCGTGCGCAGCCGCGAGTAACAGCTAGTCATATTAAGTCTGGTGAAGCTGTAAAGACCTCACGGCCAACAGCGTATATCACTCAAACACACACACACACACACACAGCTAGTCATTTCATAAAATTTTACATGATTTGAATTTAGCACCTTTAAATGTAAAATCTTATTTAATTTCGTGGCATTGCATTGATGGTTTGTAGAGATGATACTTTTAAGTTTCAGACAATCCGTAATTTAATTGAAAAAATGGAAAGTCTTAAACGAAATTGATTTGAGATATCAAATCAAAAGGAGCTTTTATATATAAAACTCTCAGCTCCCACAGTATCAGGCTCACACAGCAGACAACCAAGGCCTTATAAACCGTCAACACGAAAGAATGCAATATGTTAGACTGCTTTAATTTCTATCTAACTCCGTCCCTACTAATTTTTTTTTATCTGTCCTTTAATTATTAACTTATTTACACGATTTTTTGTTTATATTCTACTATTTTTTAGTCATAAAATGTAAGTATCAAATCTATTTATTCCTTATATTATTTAAATTTGCCACCATTTACCATTAGACAACTTCTAGCAGTACAATTTCTAATAAAGCACGTACAGTAGGTACTTAGCACAAAAAACACGTTGAAAAAGCGCCGGTGAAACAAGGTTTAGGTTCTTACAAAATTGTCATAGGACAAAATACATCAGTACATTTCACCCACAGTGAAACTGATTGCACAGTTTTGTGGGCCTTTGATTGGTGCATTGTTTTTCTACATAAATATTTAATTTAAAGCGCTTACAGCACTTAAAAATGAAAAAGCGCTTGTGCGAATGCAGGTTATTGTCTGGTGTTCTCTTAAGCTGGCCGCACATTTACAGTTTCCTAATTCGTTTTCTTTATTCAGCATCCAAACGCACGCATTTCATACATGACGCGGCGCGTACATACGTTCTTATATTTTTGTGTTGTGTTGCGTATTCAAAAATCGAATCAAAAAAACCTTAAATGTGGGGGGCCAGCCTTAGGAATTATTAAACAGAGTAAATAGGTAGACGTTTGAACAATATAATTTTCATTAAACATATTTATTTGTGCATAATTTGTAATTACAATCTATCGAGTCATATCAACATCTTGATTTTCGGCAAATTTCAACTTGATTGTGATAGTATTCGGCGTTGTAACATCAGCGACTAAAATGTCCGCACCGTTGTATAGTCCTAATTCCGTTACTTTCTTCTTCAAGTTATCCCTTGTTCTTTCTTCGATACTTTTAATTGATGACATGTAAAGAGTCTTATTACGGCCGTTTATTACTGTAGTAATACCTGTAAGTCATAAAAATTCATTAATTTCTTGTATCATACAAAAGATATTCTTTTTAAATATATATGTATTTAACCTATAAGAGCTGTCCTATACCGTAACGCCCCAACACTAGCTAGCTCTTAGCCCTAATTCACACAAGCTTTTGCAACGCACCTTAAAAATCTGCAGGAATAAAACAAAGGGGTAAACTACATTTGTTAGAAAAACGCCTACAGCGCTTGAAAACACGTACTAAAAAAGCGCTTTGCGAATGAGGGCTTTAAGTATTGGAATGTGCTGTGTGGATACTTTACTTTGCGTCACATAAAGCAACATTTTGAAAAATTTACTGTATTTGTTTAACTTTGAATTGACTAGATGTATGTCTAGTCGTATGTGCGACGGTCATAAAACTGTTCCTCCTATGGATGTCATAAAAGACAACGGAATGAGTAATAATAGTTTGTGATCAAATAAATTTTGCGGACTATTTTAGCGGACGGACGATTTAGCGCAGTGGTTAAGAGCTTAAGCCGCTCCGCCCACTGTGTCTAATCGTCGCGGGTTCGACGAAAAAAATATTGCCGTCACAGCAATTGTCTCACTCCCCTATAATGTGGGCTATTTGAGATAATTATATGAAGTATGGTTGTTTAGGATATAGTTGTCCAACCATCTCTTGCTAAGATAATGATTGTTATGATATTTAAGTATAGCAACCTGGACTTTTCATCAAATAAGTAGGGTCTTCACAAAGCTTGTCATAAATAGCTTGCAGGGTGGCCTCAGGTTCAATCTCCATAGCGCGCGTATTGTTACAACAAGCTACACAGTCCGACCGCCTTTCAGCGCTGAAAGTGTATGTATAAACTCCATCTGCCATGTTCATCACCATATAGTTATTCATGTTGACACAGCATGACGATGCCAGTTTAAATACCTGCAATGAAAAGTAGACTCATCGTAATCCTCAATTTAAAGAGTTGGGTTCAAACGCTATAGGCAGAGAGTAAAGAGCTTTAACAGAGTTATATATGCTGAACTGAAAGGTTATAGAAATATAGAACGACAAGGACCATATATGCCATTGACAGGGGGGCGTTGATGTTATTTAATCATTGTTTTCTTCTTCCAAGGAGATATTTCAACAGGTGGGTCTGCACGGTTTATAATTTAAAAAAAAGTACTTTGATAAAACTTAAAAAAAAAGGGGAAAAAAAAGTTACAGCAATGTTCTATAAATTTTAAAAATGACGTTAATTGCTTATCTCTCTATACACGTCATGCACGATATAGGAATAAATCCTATAAACATATTATAAAGATAGATTAGTGACTAGTGTCATTTTTGGGCAGAACTGTACCTGTGGCGGATCAACCGTGAGCGTACGGAGAAGTGCAACCACTGTGGAGAGCCAGAAGACACGACTCTGCACACCCACACACACACACATTGGTGTGCCCAGCGTAGGATGCAGAGCGGCAGCTTATGGCCGCAGATCGGAAGGGCGGCGCTCTCGCTGACGAGAGGGAGAGCGCCTGGGCGGCAATCGTCGCCTTAAGCGAGGCCGTTTTGACGGAAAAAGAGAAGGCTGAGCGAGAGCGGGAGGAGACCTCCTCCAATCCTGGTCGCAGAAGACGAGTCGGGCGAAAGCGTAGGGCATACGCCGCAAACGACCTCCGCCCTCCATGAAAATAGACCTGCGGCAGCCGGGCAAGGGCAACCGGTCGCCCGAACAGTGACAGGCCTATGAAGGAAGCACTACGTCCTGCGCGCCCTCACAAAGGAGAGCACGGTATGACGACGAGATCTGTGCGAAACAAACCAGGCCCACTGGCGCCGCAGATGTTATGCCACTAGCGATTCCTGCGGCACTCGGACAGGATCTGGACGCCGGGGGGTTTTAGTGGGTGCGACCCCACATCACTGCCACATCACCAAAGCCTGCGATATGGCAGTACGCGCTAGGCATTTCCCCCGAAAGAAAAAATTGTGACTCTCCAAGCGTAAATTATATGATTAATTAAAAAATTTACTTAAATCCTATTTGAAGATTTGAGAATAACATAACAATCCTTAACTATAAAAAAACATATATATGCAGAACAACATACAATAATTTGAAATGGATTGATAAAGTTACATTAATTTTTACCTCTGTGGCACATGCAGCTGCTATAGCAGCATTAGTACTAGCGACCGCTGGTATAATGTTTTTCAGTACACCCTGTGTCAATCTATAAGTAACGTTTGAGATTCCATGCTTCATGGCTCTGTCTTGTGCTTTTTCAAACACCCAAGCCACATGTTGGGGGTCATCACCATCAAGTGCTGTATTGCTGCCCCATGGATTCTCTTTTGCCCATTGTAATACTTTTACATATTCAATGCAGTGTTCTGGCAATCTAGGACACAAATAATATTATAAATTAAATGGACCTAGAAGCTACAAAACAGGCAGTTTAATGACAGTTTACAAATGTAAACAGTCGGGCATGTTAGTACTAACTGTCTGAATAAGAATCAAGTGTTGACGGACGCCTTGTTCCAGTGGTTAAGAGCTTGAGTCGCTCCGCCCACTGGATCCTGTACTCGCGGGTTCGATTACCGCATGGGACAAATCTTTGTGTCGTCACCAAATATATTTTTGGTCAGGTGTTTGCGCATGTGAATTTCATGTTTCTAAATGCACCCACAACACAGGAATAATTCCTAAGGTGGGGGTACGTTTAAAAAATAAAACATTAAAAAGTAGTTTTTTTTTCAAACGTAGCCCCACACTAGGACTTATTCCTGTTTCGTGGGTGCGTTTACAAACATGCAAATTCACATACACAAATACCCAGACCAGAACAAATAATTGTGGATCACACAAAGATTTGTCCCGTGCGGGAATCGAACCCGCGACTATTAGACAGTGGGCGGAGCGGCTTAAGCTCTTAACCACTGCGCTAAATTGTCCGTCAAACGTCAAGTTGGGCACTCTATGGGCTTCTCAGCCAATCTCAGAGGATACCCCCCTCTGAACATTGCCCATAAGCAATGTAGAGTGTGCATCTGTGTGCATGATTTTTAATTTGACATACATACAATATGTTAACTGCGATTTAATAGTACAGACTGGTATTATCAAAAGAGAAATTTTGATATTCATAAGATTTTACCTTGGCGTATTAGCAATGGTGCATAGTGGAAATGTCTTTTGGGGAGGGTACAAATCTAGAGTACACTCAATACAGGCGCTCATTCCTGGTAGTATAACTCTTGCATTGCCTTTGAAGCCTTCTGTACCACCATCCACTAGAGGGATAACACTACTTTGATCTAAACTCCCTGAAATCACAAGCATATTACATGCATAAAGACATTAACCAAATAAAAGAAAAAAAAATCCAGTATGCTAATAACATAATTAGGGGAGTTTTGGCGGGAAGTCGAAGAATGAAGTTGTCAATTTGTTTTAATTTCCAAAACTTGTCTTATTTCGACTAATAATGTGTAATGTTGGTGGAATATTAACCATTATGTATTCTTATATGTGTATGAGTGAAGGTAATTGTAACAAAGTGAAAAAACGTGCCTTTCGACTCCCCTCAAAAAAGCCGTTGCAATTGGTATGTAAAGTATCCACCGCTTTACTATCCAGGGTGGGGTACTTCATTAATTTCATTATCATCGTTATCATCAAGTTCATCGGGGAGTTGAAATAATTTAAACAAACACGATTTCACTGGACATTGGCAAAATACAATTAAAATTAGTGCGAAGCCATAACTTAAAGAAGAAGATCATAATTAGGGACTGTTTAAAAATAATAAAAATTTGTTTGTTGTAAGCTAGATAGTTAAGTGGTATTGAAAAGGATTTCTTATGTATTATAGGTGTGAGTGATCTATGCTGTTGGCCAAAGGGCCTTTACAGCTTCACCGAACTGTAAACAGGTTTGATATAATATAGCACTCTCTCAAGAAGAAATATAAAACTAAGTACATATATTTAACAAGTTTAAATGACTTTTAAAGGATTGTGAAAAATAATTACTATCATCATTATATTGCAGCAATGACATGAGCATGCCATTAAGCCAACGTCTTGCAACTATGGAGTCAAGACCGCACACAATAATATGGAACTGTCTATAAAATCCTTCATCTAAATCCTGTATAGCACAATGATGAGCTATGGCTTCACAACCAGGTACTCTGAAAAAAATATTAAACATTTTCATTAACAAACTTGAGCTATTGGGAGCCATCTATGAGTCAGTTATTTAATAATAGGAATCTTCACAGAGGCCTGAACTATAAGAAAGAATTTAACATACAAATTATGACAGATGGCTTGGGCCAGTGATTAAGAGCTTACACTTAAGCTCTTAATCACTGGCCCAAGCACTGAATTCAGTAGTTGTGGGTTCAATTCTCATGACAATCCCGGGACAACTTTTATGTCCTCAAAATATTTGTTTTAGTCTGTTTACATATGTTAACTTCATGTTTGTAAACGCAATCACAACACAGAAATAATTTCTAATGGGGCTAATTGTATAAAAAAGAATGAGAGTTAAAAAAGCCAGAGAAGTCTTTAAGAAAAGAACCTGTTGATACTCTGGGCTCTCTGCCTACCCAGCAAGGGACCTAGCATGAGTATATAGATTGATAGAATTTAACATCAGTGCTATTTACTGTAATATAATCTTGTAGTCAATTTATCATCATCATCAGCCCGTATCGGTCCACTGCTGGCATAGGCCTCTCCCAAGACTGCCATTGAGCCTGGTCTTCAGCTACTCTTCTCCAACTGCTGCCAGCCACCCTGCGTATATCGTCGCTCCACAAATGCGCCAACTCAGTTCACTGCGCAGGATGTGTTAACTCACTTCTTCAAAATGTGTTGGCTCACAGCACAGGACCGGGCAATTCAAAAAGTGTTAAGGTGTTGTGTTGTTAAGTGTCACCATGCCTGATCTCATTCATTCTCTCACTCACTCGCTGAGTAAACAATGAGCTAACGCAGTTCTCGCGCTGTGCGCTGTTTGTGCTAAGAAACTGTGAGCGCGGCGTGCAGATGGCGCGCGTTTCGCTGCTGATTTGGCGCACTCCATTTTGTTGCGCCATGGCGCAATTTTGAGTTAACGCAATGAGCCGGCGCAGTCAACTGCGCCTGAGTTACTTGAGTTAACGCAAGGAATTTTGTTGAGTTACCCATGTTTACTACAGGGTGTCCCACACTATGTTTTCCGAGCCGCGGTCTTCACTCAAGGACACATCTACCCCAATGGTTATAGGCTTCGGCAAATATGGCCAGCCCACTGGCACTTTAGCGAGCTGATCCTCATTGAGTCAATTACTCACCTTTTATTGACAAACTCGACGGCACATTTAGCTTTTGACAGACCAATATCATTTTTTCTAAATAGAAACTGCCTATTCAGGTTGGAAAGCTCAATTGTGTCCATGTCTACAATATGAATCTTTTTAAAACCCATTAATGCCAAGTCTTTCAGAAGTTCACAGCCCAGGCCTCCAGCACCAACTATCAAGACTTTACATGAGTCCATTATGAAATCTAGAATTTCAGCAGATGGTTCAAAGTCTGGGTGACAGAATGGACCAGACCGTTCTAGTAATTTTCTTATATTGTGCCATCTTCTTTGTTCATATTCAGATGTCTGCGTCTCTCCAGATGCCATCATTTCTAAAACCAGAACTTCACTTAATGAAATGCAGAATACTTTATTCTTTTTGGTTAGAATATTGCTTAGGGTCTTAGTCTTTTTCTTCGTGAAATTTTAATTTATACATAGAATCTATATTGGTTGTGTAGTTATGACGGATTTGGTACAGAAAATTGAAGAGTGAAACTTTTGTTAATGCACCTATTAAATTTAATTACTGGAAATATTCCGCTATAAAACCGTTAATTCACTCATTCATGGTACTTTTTAACAGACTTCAAAAAGGAGGTGGTGCTATGTTCATCTGTATGAATGCTGTTTAACTGACTTTAAAAAAGGAGGAGGTTCTCAATTCGACTATGTTTTTTTTGTATGTATTTTTATGTATGTCACTGATATTTTCGTCAATTCGGGACAGTGATTATTTTTGCATTGGATTCAGTATAGCTCCAAGGTGGTCCCATTTTAATTTCATTGGTATTGGACCTTGAAGATACACTAGGGAACTCTGTAATGACAAATATTACTGTCTATAGATTGAGTTATTATATGTATTATGTTAATCCTATAGGCACCCTAACATAGAACTAATCAGAGTATTAACCAACTTCAAAAAAGAGGAGGTTTACATTTTATGTGTTTTTTTTTATAATGACTTTATTTATAAACGGATTTTTATGATTATTTTAGCATTGGATTTAGTATAGTTTTGAGGTGGTCCCATTAATGAAATCGGTATTGTAATACATTCATGTTGTTTGCCGTTAAGGAGTCCCCTGATGTATCTTCAAATTCTAAAGTTCAATACCGATTCATTAAAATGGGACCACTTCGAAACTATACTAAACCCAACGCAAAAATAATCATCAAAATCAGTTCATAAATAAAGACGTTATACAAAAACACAGATAAATTGTCGACCTCTTCCTTTTTTGAAGGCTGTTAAAAAACGGGAGACCGTCGGTACCGGTTAGTGCAGTCGGTTACTTGGCACCGACTTCAAATACTTATTTTTTGCTTTTTGAAGTCGGTTTCCCTTTTTTTTAAGTTTTTTCTAGGTCTGTAGGTATAGATTACGAAAGGAAGCCGGTTAATAAAATGTTAGTCTCTACACTCACAGTAGTGGTATCGTCTTTGATTTTTAAGGCAGCACACTTTGGGAGCTTATTTCCTAAATATCAATTATAAGTAGTAATTTAGATCGATGAATAATTAGATATTATAAAATTTATCTTATTGTAACCATTACACATAATACACAGACAGAAGCACAAATAATAGAAATGTCAATCAAAATGTCAATGTGATTTCATTTTGCATAGAGGATGAACTCCAAAAAATTAGTTTATGGTACACCCACAGTAAACAATATTGTCATAGTACAGTAAGACAACCTCGAACAGGACAACAGAAGCCGTGATCACACTTTGCGACCACGACTTCGACCTGACAGCCTTAAGACGCCATTACTAGGCGGTCAGGTCGGAGTCAGAGTTGGATCCAACTTCACCCGACCCCGACTGCGACCAAGAACGTTTAGTGATGTAGTCATCGTTATGATAAATTACAATGTATCGATATAATATGACACTGTTGTCGTGTAAAAAATTAATGTGAAAATGTAAGTGATTGATGATGATACATCAATCTTTTATTAAGCTTTCTTTATTGTCGATGTATGATTTGAGATTTTGTAAAAAAAACTTCGCTTTGAAAAATCGATGTATCAAAAAATCGATATTTTATAAGTTTTTATTACACTTTTTTTATTCGTATGTCTGTCATTCTGGTTCAAAATTTGTGATCCATTTTTCAAACACTTGCATAAATTCAAAACAAAAACTAAATTTCCAAATTTAAAGGTTTTTACCCCTTTTTTTAGGCATGAGTTGAAATTTAGCATACGAATATAAATTCGGTGGCAATGCAATAATATATTTCCTTAGACGTATGTATGCCAACACTACATCTGTTTCCACCATTGTACTAACCTAAAGCAAAATCGATACATAAATAATTTGCAATTTAAAACGTCCATGTCTTGCCTATTAAAACATCGATATCTCGTTTTCACCCTTAGTGTTGAGTTCCATGCCGCTGCATGCTACACGTCCTTCTATGAAGAAGCGCGCGCGCCGACTCATCGAAGATAAGTATTTTTCAGTCTACCTATTTCTCTATTTTATCCGGACCGGAAAGATGGCGAGACATACGAATAAAAAAAAGCTTAATAAAAGATTGATGTTTCGATACATCATCAATCACTTTCATTTTCACATAATTTTTTACACGACAACGATATCATATTATATCGATACATTTATGTTTATCATAACGATGACTGCATCACTAAACGTCCTTCGTTGCGGTCGGGGTCAGGTGAAGTTGGATCCAACTCTGACTCCGACCTGACCGCCTTGTAATGCCGTCTCAAGGCTGTCAGGTCGGAGTCATGGTCGTAAATTGTGATCACGTCTAAAGGAAGCTAGATATACTTATCCCGTTAGTCATATTAAATAGAATCCCTGCTGGTTTACATTCAGCCCACTCGAGCGACAGAAAGAATGGGTATACTGTTGGCCAAGGGGTCCTTACAGCTTCACCGTACAGCTTGTAAAGGCTAAGGGTGCAACTGGTTTAAGGGCGCCTTAAGGGAGGCATAATCTCAGCATGGGCAGATTCTATAGGGAGGAACAGGTGTCCCGCTGTTGTGCTACGCACCGGCGGTGAAAGGTGAGGATTCGTGCTGAGCCGTCCAGCAGGCAGCAGGTGTCTGAATCTGTGTGCGGTATTTGTATACGATAGTGACGATGACGAACGATTTAGCGCAGTGGTTAAGAGGTTAACCCCTCCGCCCACTGTGCCTAATAGTCGCGGGTTCGATTCCCGCACGGGACAAATCTTTGTGTGACCCACAATTATTTGTTTCGGTCTGAGTATTTGTGTATGTGAATTTTCATGTTTGTAAACGCACTACGACTCAGGAATAAATCCTAGTGTGAGGCTACGTTTAAAAAAATAAAAAACAAAAAAAAAAGATCTACTATTTTTTTTTTTAAGTAGTAGTTAGTAAGTAAGTGTTAGTGAGAGATTAGTGAAAACATGCCGTTGGTGACGTTAATGTGGGAGACGGATGTGACTGGTATTGAAAAGATACGTAGTTAGTCGGCGACGGCGACTACTTTATAAAGGTTCAAGTAATTCGGTACAAAGCATAGACTAGAATATTATATGGTAAATCCTTATCAGTCATTTCTGTTGACAATGGTCATCCCAATAATTTTCCCACACATACACATACCCACATTCGTTATTCTTACAATTGCCGATGACACCAATCCATGGGACACTACGTCCATTTTCACGATTAATGTCGAAGGTATCAAAAGTTATCTCCAGCCAGAGCCAATGGTCCTCGAACTCACAGCATACTCCCTTATTACATTGTAGAAAAATGTGTACAAAATAAAGAAATATGCAAATACCTAATATCATTAGATATTATTTTAAGCTTAAACAAAGGTGAAACAATCTTGATGGTGCCTGAGTGACGTAACTGTCACACGCGACGATTTAAATATTCTTATTTAACTAATAAACATTTTGGCCCACACATAAATAAATGATTTCAATATGGTATTACGATCTATGACGCTATATTGAGGACGCGTGAACCATCCTAATTGAATAAACATGTTGCCGTGCTGTTTTTATTTGACTGTAACACCGAAACTTTTCTATAGGATTCTATATATGATATGTGATACTATAGGACTTTAGTCAAAGAGGTTACAAACGCCTGAAAAAGAAATACAAGTCCAATAAAATTATTGTGTTATATTATTGAAAATTTTGATGAAGTAGCATAAAACTTAAGCAATTGCGGGACTAAAATTAGTACCTGAACGAAAAGCATGGACTCTTTGTACTTAAATGCCCTTATTCAACTTTATAATAATAGAGGGCGCTTTTTTGTTAGAATGTCACCTATGTACAAAACCAAATTTAATATATATCAAAGAAAGCATGTTTTTAATTTATTATCTTTGCTAAAACTCTTAAGTAAACATTATTAACTAATTAATAAGGAACCAATTAAATTACAAGATTTGAATGTCATACGTATACTTATTTGTATATGCAATTTACCTTCTATATCTGATCCCCATGGCCATGATAAAACAGTTACGTGCTATGGGTGATATTCATTCATTTGTTGAAAATGGAGGCGTGATGGAGGTGCAGTTTATCGCAAGACTACGATTTTCAAGTTAGCGGTTGTGAGGAATTGCACGTAAGTCGGCTTACTTGGAGTATAGTATCGTAATCTCCGATGTCTTAAATGTCTATCGCAGCTGGTTATAAAACTACAAGAGTCGTGTTATTGCGTATATTTGAGGGAGAGACTGCGACTATCTTGGTAGCTCCGGTTTGTAGTATTACCATGCTCGAGTCAAAAATATCTTAAGAATTGATTTTTAGATACTTATTAGGGCCTTATAGACTTAGATACAAATCAATTTCGGCATTTACGATGTAACTATACGGAACCAGCTAATACATTGTCAACATGGTTGGTCAATGTTATGCAGAATGGTACCAATAGGGTAAGACGAGTTATAATGAAGTATATTTTGACAAGTTTTAGTTGGAGCTGCCCTAGTCTAAAAATACACGTGTTTGCATTTCTGATTACATTATGTAAATTACATACCTGTTTTTAGACTCAATATGGCTGGTAATAAAATTACTACCAAGACTAAAGGCAAAGAGGATAAGAATAAAACAAACACAAAACCTATAAGTCAGACTGGTGAAGAAACTGATGAACCTGACTTTGCTTTACTTAGAAAACCTATACTCACCAGCATTACAGGCTTTGGACAAGCAAGGAAAATATTTGATTTGGCTACTGAAGAAGTATGTATTTATATGAAAATTAAATATATAATTTATTTATATTAAATTTACTTATTTTTTTATACACCATGTATTTAACTAATGTCCACCTACATTTATTTCTTTCAGCTGAAAGATTTGTTGTCAAATGAATGTGATTTGCTATATGAATGTAAAGTGTGCAGAAATATATTTAGAAGTTTAGCAAATTTTATATCTCATAAACGTGTTTATTGCAAGGAAAAATTCAGTTCTTCCTTACATGGCCACTTTATTAGGGCTAATTCAACAGTAAGTACCAGTTCATTATATTTTAAATATAATTGTTATTCCAAGCATCTCGTTCACATACATAGTTATGGGTCTATTTTACAGGTAAGTGAATTGATAAAAATCAAGCAGTTAGAACAAGGTTATCTGGACTCACTTCATGAGAACAATGCAACTGAACATCAAGAAACTGCTGATGAGAGAATACCTCTAACAAAGGATTTGACTACAATTATAGAAAAAATTGTCAAAACTAAAGGAGTTTATAAAAAGAGCACTGATGAGCCACAAATTGAACTTCAGAAGATACCAAACAGTTCTGTAGCTGTGTTTCAGAATGTTGAAGTGAACGAGGAACAAACTGACAAAATGAGACTTCAAGTATGTACTTATATGAAACTTAAAATAATAATAATGTAATATTAGCCCTGTCAAGAAACTGTCCCACCGTTTGGCATGGACTTCCTCTCAAACAGAGGGTTTTTTTGTTGTTTTTGTATGAAACATAGTCATACATAACATAGTAGTTGTCTATTTGTTTTACCATCACATTTTATTGATATATGGCCATGCATGTAGGTAGTTGGTTAAACACCTAATTGTGCTAGGTGGAGGCACTTTTAAGTATATTTTTTTTATTATTTTTTTTATTTTTAAATAAAACGTAGCCCCACACTAGGATTTATTCCTGTGTCGTGGGTGCGTTTACAAACATGAAAGTTCACACACACAAATACCCAGACCGAAACAAATAATTGTGGATCACACAAAGACTTGTTCCGTGCGGGAATCGAACCCGCGACTATTAGACACAGTGGGCGGAGCGACTTAAGCTCTTAACCACTGCGCTAAATCGTCCGTCAATGTATGTATATATGTATACCTATAGTTCTTGTATTATTATTTGTTTTTTATATTTAGCTTGTGAGTTGTCAATATTTATTTCTAAGAGTTTTTATAGTTATATAATAACAAATATCACATGAGTGTGTAGTAAGAATTAAGTTTGAATCAAAACTTAGGATGACATAGATGTTTATGTCACTTTTAACTAATCCACAAATCTAGAGTGATGATACAGATGGATACATTTGATAAATATACTAACCCTATTTGAAGAATAGATAAAATGTTGTAATCGTTATTTTGGTAAGTATATCTACAATTAAATTTGGAAAGGTAGGTAGACCACGTGTAGTACAGTGAGTAGGTACAGATACCAAACAAAAACGCTTCGTCGAGTGCAGTGGCAACGATATTTCTTTCTATGCACTCGGGTGGCTTACTACGAGTCACCTGCGCATCGGGCGTAATGAATTGACCAATAATAGTTGTACTTATAGAATTTTTCGCTGCCCTTTAAAATAGTTAACTAAATACGTATTTATAATAGAATTTCATCTAGATGCGGTGTATATTTACGTAGGTTGCGTGACTTGTCTTGTTTAAGATCGCGAGCAGGCTTATATGGCTTCCTATTATGTGGACTGTTTAAATAAGGTGGCTATTTTATTAGTAGGGTGTGTAATTTTGACGAAATAGTATAATGGTCGTAATAATATGGATGACACATTGAGTTCAAAGAAATTAATGTAGGAACAATTACTTTTTTAAGGTGAAGGAACTAGACCACATCCTATCAAGAGATATAGCAGTTCTGCAGAGCGACGGAAAATTTAAAATAAAGAGTTCCGTGGCCTCCGAGGATAGTGTTATTCAAATAAGCGATGACGAAGATAATGATAATACTGATGTTTTGAAATGTAAAATCTGTAAGTAACACCTATAAGCCTATATGTCTGCCTCGTTGGTCTAGTGGCAAAGCGCATCGCTTTGTGATCACGAGGTCCTGGGTTCAAATCCTAGGTCGGACAAATGTAGATTTTCTAACGAAAAAGTCCCAGTATGAGTCACTCGGAATTGTGCCCGGTATATGGCAATAGGCTCGCCCCCTATTACATGGGACCTAACATCGTCGGCGAAACGTGGGTGTACTCAGTACACCTCTGCCACCCCCTCTGGGGAATATAGGCGTGACGGTGTAACACCTATAGGGATAAGCCCGCGGGGGCTTTAAGTTATAAGTCCCATTACCTACTACTCACACTTAAGAAACATGAGTAAGTATATCAACACCCTCCCGATACCCTTACATACCTTCTTTCGGATTCAGATACCGCACATAAGATCAGACACCGACCTCACCCCCGAGGTCGAAGAATTCCTGACCCGCCGACCGGAAGAATCCCTATTAGACACCTAGTATTCGCCCTCCCCCATAGCGACAGCCCAAGCCGAGACCGGTCCTCCTTGAGGCGCCCTTGAGCTAGTTGCCCTCTTGTCCTGGCTGGAGCGTGGTGGTTGTACGCTCGCTCTCTTGTCCGGTGAAGCCGAAACAGCCTCGCGGCCCACAGCTTAGATCGTTCACACACACACACACAGACACAAAATACAACCGTATTGCGATAAAATACTACTACAAGACCTCCCTTCCCGAGGACGATAGCCGCTGATCCGTCCTAGGGCGGCGTGTACGTGAACTAATCAGTGCGCACGCGCGCACATACGCAGACATACACAAAATATCCCAACAGAAATAATGCTACATAAAACAATATTGCGATAGAACACTACTACAAGAGATCGCTTCCGGAGGCCAATGGCCGGCGTAAACCGGTTCTGTCCTCGGGTGGCGTGTACGTGAACTAGTAAGTGCGTACGCGCGCACATACGCAGACATACGCAAAATATCCCAACAGAAATAATGCTACATAAAACAATATTGCGATAGAACACTACTACAAGAGATCGCTTCCGGAGGCCAATGGCCGGCGTAAACCGGTTCTGTCCTCGGGTGGCGTGTACGTGAACTAGTAAGTGCGTACGCGCGCACATACGCAGACATACGCGAAATATCCCAACAGAAATAATGCTACATAAAACAATATTGCGATAGAATACTACTATAAGAGATCGCTTCCGGAGGCCAATGCCGCCGTAAACCGGTTCCGTCCTCGGGTGGCGTGTACGTGAACTAGTAAGTGCGTACGCGCGCACATACGCAGACATACTCAAAATATCCCAACAGAAATAATGCTACATAAAACAATATTGCGATAGAACACTACTACAAGGGATCGCTTCCGGAGGCCAATAGCCGGCGTAAACCGGTTCTGTCCTTGGGTGGCGTGTACGTGAACTAGTAAGTGCGTACGCGCGCACATACGCAGACATACACAAAATATCCCAACAGAAATAATGCTACATAAAACAATATTGCGATAGAACACTACTACAAGAGATCGCTTCCGGAGGCCAATGGCCGGCGTAAACCGGTTCTGTCCTCGGGTGGCGTGTACGTGAACTAGTAAGTGCGTACGCGCGCACATACGCAAAATATCCCAACAGAAATAATGCTACATAAAACAATATTGCGATAGAATACTTCTACAAGAGATCGCTTCCGGAGGCCAATGGCCGGCGTAAACCGGTTCCGTCCTCGGGCGGCGTGTACGTGAACTGGTCAGTGTGTGGACCCGCAGCACCTTGTGGTGCGGTTTTATGAAGATTTGTCTCTTAGGGTGTATTTACTCATGTGTTTAGGATTGCTTATATGTGTTAACAGCAGTATCCCTAAGGTCTTGCTAGATACAATAAAAACGATTGAAGTATTTTGAGGTATTTACACAAACAAATAATAATTTCATAAAGCTTACATAATAAAATTTAAGGAACTCTAATTAATAGATAATTCAAAACTGTAATCGAATATCGAGAATTAAAAAATCGAATTGGTGAATGTTTATGAAAAGAACTGTAACAAGTGG
Organism: Phalera bucephala; assembly: GCA_905147815.2. Taxonomy (NCBI): domain Eukaryota; kingdom Metazoa; phylum Arthropoda; class Insecta; order Lepidoptera; family Notodontidae; genus Phalera; species Phalera bucephala. The sequence continues at coordinate 21,821,287 of LR990612.1, forward strand.
GGGATTAAGGATATATATATATATATATAATCTGTTGGCATACACTCTGATTACCATCTGAAAAGCTTCGCTTGATGATATTTCTACCCGATTGATAGTCAATACTGTATAGTCCTAATTATTATAGATAAGTCATAATGAAATTGTCTTATTTTTTTATTTGCAGGTGACATGCAATTTTCAACCCAAAAGACGCTCAAGTTTCATATGAAGTACAAACATGTAGAGAGTAGATTGGTATACCCATGTCCAGATTGTTTGGAGATTTTCTCCACATCCTGGAGTGTTTATCGACATCTCTTTAAAGTACATAGGTAAATATGTCATTCACAACACTTCGCATACAGATTTTTAGCCCAATACACATAATATGTCTATATGATATACCAGACTCATGAAGAATGTGCACAATGGCTTAGATTTGTGTAACGCTCCTCCTTAAAGGAGTCTTACACAAATCTAAGCCATCACAGGAATTTCAAAAATGTCTTTTAAGACCAATACTATCTGACCCATAAGTATTATTTATATTAATTTGCAGAAAAACCGCAGCACAAATTAGAAGATTAAGAGAGTCAATCCAAGGGAAAGCGTTTAAAATGAATAACCCGCCGGCGTTCTATGAAAAACGCAAAAGTAATATAAAGCCGGTCCTTACGCAGAAGATCACGGAAGAAGAAAGATTAGAGCAAGAAAATCAGGTACCTTTTTTATTTGGGACTAAGCTCGCCACACATTCTCACCACTGTAACTCCTGTAAAAACGATAATAGATTACTACAAGAGTACTCTGCCCATATGATGGCAATAGAGTTTCCCCCAATTAGATGTGACCTGACATCTTCGGCAAAAAGTGGATATACATAGTACACTTTTGCCATTCCCAGTTGAGAATATAGGGACAATTAAAACATGTAAAGAGTATAGCATCTAAGCCCTAGCTAAGATGTTACATCTATATCGTCTTTGTTCGCATTAAAATGATGCAATTTTCAATTATTTTGCTCATTTATAACATCGTATGCAGTCCGCAACTGTCTTTTTCTCTTTTGGGTGCCGGCCACTTTACCGGTGAGCTTCGGTTGTAAAATTTTATTGCATTTTGTTCACTGCTATGCAAGTACAACTTTAAGTGATACGAGTTAAGTAGAATATGCCCTAATTCATGTTTATATCATAACAGCTATAACTACTTACGTCGATTTGGGGACGTTTTTAGTGTAACTTTTGAATAGGCCTGTGTTTATTGTTATAAAATATCGATGAAGATGACGCATCAAAAAAAGCATGGAAAAGCTAGGACAAAAATTGCCTTGGGGATATTTTCATAGAAGCAATATTATTTCGGGGAAAAGAAAAACAGACGTGGGGAGTTTGTACAAACAAAAAAAAACCCAAACCGATGCTTGAAGTGCGGAGGGAGTGTGTGAACTGTCGACGCTGCAGTACTGCTTATTGCTCCATACAGGAAGTGGTGGCAGTATGTAAACCGGGTATTAAATCAGTAGTGTCCACCTTCGGTCAAAATAGGCCGAAGTTTCGGCGGAAGCCGAAGGTTTCCAGCAAGCACCGAAATTGAACGATCTACTACAATTTATAACTTATAAATGCTTTTAAGTAAATAAATATTACAAATAATATTATTTCAGTGTTAATAGTTTTAGCCAGTTGTAGGTAATTTTAATAATCTTGTTAAAAATCAAGCCAATCATGTACCAAACTTAGGGTTATTAAACATTCGGCTTCAGCTGAAGCTTTTGGCGATGGCTTATTAATCTGTTTCGGCCAGAAATCCACCTTCGGCCGGACACTATAAATAAGTAATTGTCCGGCAGGCGTGGATGGACAACATGGAGGGCGACGGCGAGTTGCCGCGGTGCGGCGGCTGCGGGCGCACGTTCGAGCGGCGCGCGGCGCTGGCGGCGCACACGCACACCTGCCAGCCGCGCTCGCGGGCGCTCGCGCGCAGGCCGCCCGAGACCAAGAAGATCGAGATACAGATCCGCAAGGACTACAACAAGGGGCCGCCCGTCAACTTGAACATACCCCTCAAGACTACCGACGCTAATGGTCAGTTACGTTTACTTCTCTCTATATTTTAATACTCTTTTTATTTAAATGACCCATAATTTTAACACTGTATTATGCCAATGTCAAGAAAATAAGACTATAACGGTAAATTATAAAAATTGGCTGCTACCCATTAAGCAAAAAACAAAAGCTGTTACTTTGACTTAATAAATGAAATAAAGTAAAAATAGCCTTTATATGCTGCAATAAAACTTTACACGCAAAAATTTAACCGACATTAAAAAATAATGTTATGTATGTATAATAAGTATATGTTATGTTTTATTATGTATAAAAATATTAGTGCAAGTTGGTAGCAGTCGCCTCTGCGGCATAAGCCTTTCCTAAATCCTTACATACATAACATCTCTTTCCCGCGCCTTTCGCATTCAATGAGATCCACATCTGTGACTGAAAACGTCTCTTCATCTATAACTTGGTGTCGTTATGTTTTCTTAATACCTGGTTTAAATTATGCTTCCCTCACTTAACGCGGGAGGTGGCAGTATGTAAACCGGGCATAAATTTTTCGATGTTTAATAGTTCGAAGAGCGAATCCGAACTGCGCGCGCGGTAGCGGTAATTTTTTACGGTTATTTGCACATAGATTGTATAGAGTAGGCAAATACTACATATAATGAATACTAGCTATTATATATTCAGCTTTTCTATAAAAAGTCTTCTTCCACAGAGAACAAACTCGCCAAGGAAGAACCACCGACGACCGTTGCATTGAAACCTGATAAAGAGGGAGAAAAGTGCTCCGAGGACGAAGACAAAGATGAGGATGACGCGCCTATGGACGTCAGTGAGGACGATCAGAAGTCAAATGATGCCACTGAATCCCCAGAAAAATCAGTGGAGAACAAACCACCTCGGGACGAAGTCTTCAAAGTTCGATTGCCATTCGCTCATCATACAGAAAAGAGCAATTTTGTCGCCTTCAGACAGAGAATACGAACGGAGATTGAAATTAGCAAACTTTTATGCAAAAGATGTGAGTTACAGTGCAACGACGTTCAGGAGCTTTATGATCACGTAGCTGACCATTTGAAATGGGTACGGTACGCTTGCAAATTGTGTAACTACAAACACTACATGTTTGATAAATTACCTGAACATGTGAAAGTAGTACACAAATTGAAGGGTGATAAAGATTTTTATTTTAGTACTGTAAAAGCTGTTGCTGGGCCTGAAGCTTTGGGGTTGTGTGATTCTACGGATGATTTGAATGACATCAATGAAACTAGTCCGAATTCTAGACGTCCAAGTCGATGTTCCAGTGATTCGAGTCGTCTATCCGATGACAGTTCTTCTAGTAGTGCCCGCATAGAAGGCGGGAGCAGAAAACGCAAATCATTCCAAAATAAATATACCACAAAAAGAAGAAAAGAGTTGCCACCAAGAGGTATGTGAATAATTTTCATTCATATTGTATATGTTTGTGATTCTAAAACATTTTCCGATCTAATACTATTTTATGTTTACAGCTACTGAAGATAATGAAGTAAATCATGAAAAGGGAATGCCTGTAAATCTTGGAGAAAATGATTCGTCAACAAGTATTAAAGGCTTTGAAGAGAATTCATCAGACATGGATGACATTGAAGAAAAAGTTACTAAAAGACAAATGGCTAATAAAGATAATTCATCAGTAGCATCTAGAAGACCGGTCAGAAGAAAGGCAAAGCCCAAAAATGAAGACTTTGAATATGACTTATCCAATTTACTGAAAATGGAAGCTCAAGGATATAGAGATTCTCAATCGCTTGTTAATCAATCCAAATCTAATCAAACAAAGAAAAAGATTCAGCAGGAGACTCTAAATAACTATGACACCGCCAATAAAGACTGTTGTGGAGCATTGATGACTTTATCCAAAATAGCAGTTGAAAATTCCGGAGCACACATGAAAACTAGTTTTTCAACGTATTGTGCTCAAAAGGAATCGAAACTTCAAAATATATTTGTTAGACCACTATTACCTAAGAGTTTCTCGAAAGGAGACAAAATATCACCCAAAAAAGATTCTGCTGATGAGAGAAAAGAGAGCTTAAGTCCTAACAAGGATTCTAAAGTCAATAAAACCCCTACAGATGAGCCTACGAAAAAGGCTGATGATATAAAACCTGCTATCAAGGAATTCAACGATAGTAACGATAGTACTACAACGAAAGATCAAAGCAGTTCAAGTTCAAGCGCTACCAGTGAATCAGTCCCAAAATCCAATTTAAATATTCTTCCTATTAAATTTCGTCGTCAAAGTTTAGAAGTCATAAAGAATCCTATAATCAACAAAAATATATCAGATTTTACAAAAGCAGGCATGAAAACTAAAATACTAGTTATAAAACCTATTAACAGAAATAAAGATGGAAAACAGACTATTAATACCCCACTTAAATTTCAAACAATAAAACTCAAGGATCCAAATAAAAATGCCTCTTCCAATGAAGATAAATCTTCAGATCAAGTTGTTGTTGTTAAAGTGCCTAAGGTAGATTGCACCATTGCTCGGCCTGCTACTGATTTATGTAATTCAAACGAAAAACCATCAACAGTAGAAGAAATTAGTAAGGCTGCTGTGAATTCCCCAGAAATTAAAGTTGATACAGCAGAAATGATAGATAATAAAGAAATCAGTAACGAATTCAGTGGTAATGAAGATAGAAAAAGCAATGATGCCGCCAATATTTCTACGCCTGAATGTGTTACTACCAAAGAGTCTGAACCTAGTGATGCTAGTAGTGAAAGTGTAAATAAAGACAATGATAAAACTGTTTCTGATTATGAAACCATAAATAGCTGTGTATAGTAAGGTATCATAAACTTAGTTTGTTTTAATTGTATGTTTAGTTTTATTTGCTTGAAAGCAATTTATGTTTAATACAAACACATTCTTACCATTCAATACCTGCGTTAAGAGGTAGCCAAATAAAATGTGAACCATGTGAAGTCAAGATTGTTTTTCTTCATAAATATGATTGTATCATTTCATAGATGCCTTATTATCTTTAATAATGATGTAAGTAAGTTACTTCGAAGAGCCCGCCACCGGGATACAGCCCCTTGTACCGATGCGGTGCTCACAGGGACGTGGGCCACTCCACGCCGCTGTCCTCGAGATCGCGCGTGAAAGACGCCCAGGGCCCCCGTCCCACGACCCCATCGGGGAAGATCTTGACTACCATGACCAAAAGATCGCGTCTTATTTGATGGACAAGTCCAGAGTCCTTAAACGACGGACGTGTTTGAGACGAACTATAAGAGTGGAGGAAGCAAGAGAGGTCTGTAAATAAAGAATTTGTTAAAACTACTCTCTGCCGCAAGGGATATAGCGTGATGATATGAATACATATCCTCATTACGGTAGAAAATTATTGAATCAGTCTACACAAAAGGGATTATCTTTATTGATTGATGAATTTGGGCTATGGGACCTAAGTAGGTTTAGAGGGAAACTATTTCAGTGTGCCTATCGTTAACCGTCAGATCCATTAACGTTTGATTTCGATTTACAATTCTTTAAGTTAAATTTTGTTCTTTAGGTTAACAGTAATGACTTGTGGCACTGAGACATGATCGCTTACGATGAGCCTCATAAAAAGGCTCAAGATCACCCAAAGGGCCATTGAGAGAGCTATGCTAGAAGTTTCCCTACGAGATCGAATCAGAAACAAGGAGATCCGTAAGAAGACCAAAGTCACTGACATAGCACTCAGAATTGCTAAACTGAAGTGGCTGTGGGCGGAGCACATCCCTCGTAGAACTGGCGTTGGGGCAGAAAGGTTCTTGATTGGCGACGTACGTAAGAAAAAGAGTGGGCAGGCCCCCCACAAGATGGACCAATGACCTTGTAAAGGTCGTGAGTAGAACTTGGATGCGTACAGCACAAAGTCGGTCTCGGTCTTTAGGGGAGGCCTTTGTCCTGCAGTCTTTCGGCTAAAGATAGGCTATCGTCGTCCAAATACAAATTTGTCGTAGATAAAAAACTATCAACATATCATATTCTTTTATTAATGATCTACTAAGGAGCTACTTATCCATTTAGTACATGAATATATATGATTATATATTCGGTTGTATGAGGGCTAGCATGCCCAATTTATTAACATATTATGCTGTATTAAAATCAATTGAGATATTACTCGACAAAGATATAGTTAATGGTTGCATAACACACGACACAGCTAACCTAACATTCGACCTAGCATCGCTCCAATTGTATATCAAGGTTAAGCTTATTTATGGAGATCAATACCCCACCTATATTATGGGCCACCTATATGTCCGATCACACCAATAAAACATACACAGCAACGATAAGGCTCCGCCATAAAGCAATTCCACTAACCTAAACATTTGTACAAAATCAATATTCATGTAACAACAAATGATATATTTTATAAATTATTTCACAAATTGAAAAATATGTACCTACCTACCTAAAAGATTTTTTTTGTAATACTTATAGTGGAAACAAGAGAAAAATTACTATACTTACCTTATCTGGGTCAATATTTTTTAAATAATAAGTGATAAAACATTCAGCCATTCGTATTCTTCAGCCATTTAAGACTGACTTAACTGCGACTTATTCTCATAGTACCTAAATACATTTCACCATACCAGATCCTTCGGGAGAAAGGCAGAGGGAATCTTGAGATTTTTCAAATAAAACAGAGTGCAGGTAGTAGATAATATTACCAGGAAATGGGTGTAGGTTTAGAAAATCTTGCAACATAAACTAAACACAATCTTTAGTTGTAACTAACTTTATTAGAAATACAATTACTTTCTCATCCATTCACATCACTGACTGTTAAAGAATTAAGCATTCTTTGCAAGGGTTTCAGCCTTAGCAACAACTTCCTCAATAGGTCCAACCATGTAGAAAGCAACTTCTGGCAGGTGATCATACTCGCCCTGCAGGATTTGAGAGAAGCCCTTTATTGTTTCCTCAAGAGGCACCAGCTTGCCAGCATGTCCGGTAAACACTTCAGCCACCTGGAAAGGCTGAGACAGGAATCGCTGGATCTTGCGTGCACGAGCTACGGTCAGCTTGTCTTCCTCAGACAATTCATCCATACCCAGGATAGCAATGATATCCTGCAGTGACTTGTAGTCCTGAAGAATTTTCTGAACGCCACGTGCGACATTGTAGTGCTCTGCTCCAATAATGTTAGGGTCCATGATACGGGAGGTCGAGTCAAGAGGGTCTACAGCAGGGTAGATACCCAGCTCAGCGATGGCTCTGGACAGTACAGTGGTGGCATCCAAGTGAGCAAAGGTAGTGGCAGGGGCAGGGTCAGTCAAGTCATCGGCTGGCACATAAATAGCCTGCACAGAGGTGATGGATCCCTTCTTAGTTGTGGTAATACGCTCCTGCATAGTACCCATGTCAGTGGCCAAAGTGGGTTGGTAACCCACAGCAGAGGGGATACGACCCAGCAAGGCTGACACTTCAGAACCGGCCTGGGTGAAACGGAAAATGTTGTCAATGAACAGCAGCACATCCTGACCCTCCTGGTCACGGAAGTACTCGGCAACAGTCAGTCCAGTAAGAGCGACACGGGCACGCGCGCCAGGGGGCTCGTTCATCTGACCATACACCAGTGCTACTTTGGAGGTCTTGTCTTTGAGTGAGATGACACCAGACTCAATCATCTCATGGTACAAGTCGTTACCCTCACGGGTGCGCTCACCCACTCCTGCAAACACGGAGTAACCACCGTGCGCCTTGGCGACGTTGTTAATCAGTTCCATAATGAGTACAGTCTTGCCGACGCCAGCACCACCGAAAAGACCGATTTTGCCTCCCTTGGCATAGGGGGCCAGCAGGTCGACGACCTTGATACCGGTGACGAGAATCTCTTGCTCTACTGACATGTCCACGAATTCGGGGGCTTCAGCGTGGATAGCGGCGGTCTTATCGGTCGGGATGGGACCACGCTCGTCGATGGGCTCACCGATCACGTTGATGATACGGCCGAGGGTCTCCACGCCCACGGGAATACGGATGGGAGAGCCGGAATCGAATACGGGCTGGCCGCGGACCAAACCCTCTGTACCGTCCATGGCGATGGTGCGGACGGTGTTCTCTCCCAAGTGCTGAGCGACCTCCAGCACAAGCCGGGGCGAGCGGTTCTGTACTTCGAGGGCATTTAGGATTGGTGGAAGATTGTCTTCGAACTGTACGTCGACCACGGCACCGATAACAGCAACCACCTTACCTTGCCCTTTGCCTGCGGCTTTCGCTGCGTAATCCCTTTTGTTGATCGTGGAAATTGCAGCTATTTTGCCACATTCTGATAGAGTTTTCTCAGCAACAGACTTAGCAGCCAGGAGGCCGCTTCCAACCCGACTTACAGCACCCAACATTTTTGAATAACCAGTGCACTTGGGCGAAAAATAGGGAGGCCGCCCGTAATTATGTAATAACCTTAAAAATACTATAGACACGTAACGTGAACACAGAACACTATTGAACCATTTATATTTACGCTATTTTTAGGTACATAAGGTTGGTAATATACAGCTTTGAAACCAATCAAATTAAGTCATGAAAATATTGACCAATAAAAAGAAATTCATATACTTGTAGCCAACTTACTGTTAACTAAGTTTTAGATAGCCATTTGTCTATGGCATACTGGTATTGAATTGTGGTTATTTCAGCTTACCACACACAACCCCATTTCGACTACAATATCATAAAAACAATATAGTACCTACTTGCTAAAAAATTAGCAAAAATCCTTAATTCCTTTCCATGATAATAATCTGTCTGGTAAATTAACTCACTTATCACGTGTAAATAGCCCCTTAATAAGGGTACTTAAATAAAAAAGTGGGCTTAGTTTTGACTTGTTGGCACGGACTAATCGGTGCAGGCTAACCTGCATAAAAGTAGTATGAAATATGATTCGCTCAAGGTAGACAGAACCGACAAGTTTCAATGTCCTTTTTCATCTGCAAGCACATAAGTGTGTGTGTGTGTGTGTGAATGATGTACGCTGTTGGCCGCGAGGCCTTTACAGCTTCACCGGACTTAAAGGCGAGCGTGCAACCACTACGCTCTAGCCAGCCAGAAGGGCAAGAGGCGACATACTCGAGGGCGCCCTCGGTTGGGACAGTCGCTGTAGGGGGACGGGTGCACTACTAAGTGCACCGGTCAACCGCCGACTATGGGAGGGGATCTACTACTACGTCGTCGTCGTCGCCCGTATTCTGAGCGGAAAGAAGGGATGACAAAGCATCGGGGGGGTCGGTGAGAACATGTTCCGTACGAACCAGGGGGCTCCTACGGCTTTACGGAGGAAGCGGTTTTGAACCACTTGTAGTTTATCGATGTGAGAGGGGGCCGAATGCCCGAACACAACACACGCATAAGTCATGATGGGTCGAACGCAAGTTTTGTAAAGTGTCACCTTATTTCTAAGGGACATTTTACTCCGCTTGCAGATTAACGAATGGAGACGACCGAGCACAAAGGATGCTCGGTGACGGACCCGCTTGATGTGCGGGCCGAAGGACATGGTACTGTTTAGGGTGACCCCTAGATATTTGACCTCTTTGACGCAGGGAATGGGTCGGTCGAACATGGTCACTTGGCCGAGATTACTTCTAGGGCGGCGCAGGGAGTGGCGCGGGGTGGCACCTCTGGAGAAGAACACCGCAGCACTCTTGTCCGGGTTCACCTCAATACGCAACTTCCTGAAACAATTCCCTAGGGAATTGGCGGATGCCTGAAGGTTTCTGGTAATTAAACCCTTATTCCTATGCGAGACGTAGAGAGCGGTATCATCCGCGAATAGGGCTAGATGCGCCTTACTCGAACGAGGAATGTCGTTCGTGTAAAGGCTAAACAGGAGCGGAGAGAGAACTGAGCCCTGTGGGACTCCAGCACTGATGGAGTGGGAAGTAGAGCGGGTCATTTCGACGCGATAACGGAAGGCGCGATTCGACAAGAAGTCTCGTAAGATGAGCACGAGTCTGTCCGGCACACCCAATTGGTAGAGCTTGTAGATCAAGCCGTTGTGCCAGACTTTGTCAAATGCCTTCGCGACATCTAGGAAAAGGGCGCCCGTGTTGACGGGTTTGGGTCTATTGAGACCGGAGAGGATGTGCTCCGTGATGCGGTGCACTTGGTGGACACAAGAGTGTTTGGCTCGAAAGCCGAACTGCTCGTTGATATGAATACCCCTGGACGTTATGAAGTCTTTGAGCCGCGCCAGAAGTAGGCGCTCGTAGATCTTGGCCAGGGAGTTGAGGAGACTGATAGGGCGGTAGCTCGCGGGGAGATTGCGAGGTTTGCCGGGCTTGGGAATGCCTATGACGTCCGCCTCCTTCCACTTAGCGGGGAAGGAGCAGTTCGACATGGCGGCGTTCAGTATGGCCACTAAGAGGCAGATGAGTTGGGCGGGCAGGCATTTCAGAACGCGATTCGAAAAGCCGTCAGAGCCAGGGGCTTTTTTAGTTTTCAGACCCATAATGAGATCTTCGACCTCCGTTTGGGTGATAGGAGGTAAGGAATCGACGGGGGGGAGGGATGCCCTGCGCTCGACTTTCCTGTCGACCGCGTCGACGTGGGACTGGTCGACTGACTGAGAGCTGGGGGTGCACTGGCTCTCGAGGGAGTCGGCGAGAAGCTCGGCCTTTACATCGTCGTCGAAGGCTGGGGGTGCGTCTGAAGGGCGGGACAGCGGGGGCATGCCAGTCGTGGAGTCGGATTTGAGGCTACGCGCCAGCTGCCAGTAGGCCAGATGCGATGGCGCGATGCCCTCTAGGAAGTCACCCCACCGTTCCTCTCGGACCTCCGCGACACGACGCTTTACCTCTCGTTGTAAAGCGCGCATCCGGGCCCAATTGGCTTCGGTAGGGTAAGAGTCGCACGCTCGGATAGAGGCATTCTTTGAACGAATGAGATCCCTAACATCGTCCGGCAGTCGAAAGCGGTTGAGGTAGAGATCTTCCGCCTCGACTTGCTTGGACGATCGACTGACAGCCGATCGGATGTGAAGCACATAAGATAACACAGGATTTTTATACCCGTACCGAGCAGTACCGGACCTGTCTGCACAGACTAGATTTGTCTGTACTAAGAACCCGCCTCTTTATTCTAGCACCCTATTGCAGGCATAGTATTGAGTAATTACCGAGCGAGACCGAGAATATTCTCGTCTTTTTTTTTCGCTATAAATTATCGTCAATTATAAATTTTTTTTACTAATAACGAGAGTGCTTGTCTCGTGAGAGCCCTTTGTCTTTTCCAGAAGAGAGGAAAATATGGATATCTATGGTAAAAATAGAAAAAAAAATATCAACTGTCATATAGAATGTCAGTTGTACTCTGACATCTGAAGTCAAACCGGATAATTGGGTTCGAAATGTGCATGAAGTGAATATTAATAAATATAGAAATAAATCCTGAAGATATGTTGCGATTACGGGTTCTATCACGAGTGAGTGTTAAAATTATAATAATGTGTGTAATGTGTTAAATAGTATTTGTGAATTATGTCATTTTTAACTAATTTAACAGAGTACCTTCTCTTTTTCGCTGCTTTATTTCAGGTGTTACTCCAACAGCGTATTCTTACAAGGCCTGATTACGCAAGAGTTGTTGTTGATCAGTCAATTGATATCAATGTAAGACACCAAAACACATTGGCTGTGGAAGACAGCTATGTGAAGAAATTTATGAAAGCTGTTGGATGGATGGACCAGTCCAGAACAGTAAGTTCCTATTACCTTTAGATCTTTAGCCACACTTATATTTTCATGGGTAAAACCTGTATTCGGCTCTAACCATACCTATATCATAGATTTTAGGTGTTATTGATAATATATTAATATTTTAACTATCTGGGGTGTAAATGTAGTTTTTTTGAAAAACTTAATGTCAGTCCAGAGTCTGGGCACAAGCCCAGTATATGGCAAGAGGCTCCCCCCCCCCCTAATACAGGGGACCTATCATTATAGTACTACTAGTACTACACAGTACACCTCTGCCATGTGTGTGTGTTTCACTACTATAATCTTTTTCATGAGCAATGGGTACCATGGTAACATTTGATCAAATTCTATTTCACACATATTGCATTGTGGAATATTAAAAAATGGGGAATCCAGAAAATAAACAAGAATATGCACCAAAAATCTATATTAATTTGCATTTAAATCATATTGTTTATAAATTTGCATAAATATTTAAACTTCTATCTATTTATAATACTGTTCTACTTCTCTGTCTATCTATTTATACCATGATGCCAGATCCCTTGCAGTGTAGGCAGAGAGTACTGAGTTCCAACAAATACTCTGTACTCTTCAACTTAATTATGTAAATTGCAGCAGTTTGTGATTTAGTCACTTGACACAATGAAATTGTTACAATTAAACAATTGTTTTTAAAATTGTACAAAAACATTTGCCGATTTCTTTATGAATATCAGAATATTTTTATTCATATAAACCATTATAGTATTTATGCATCGTCAGAAAGGTAACAAAGACTCTACCACAATATTATCTACCATTTATTCTATTTTTTTTTACTGTTGTCTTACTATTTCTGTACTTAAAATAAATATGTAACAATCATTATTTCAGCGTTTAAAACTAACAGGCTACTTTCTATATGAATCGATACCAGACAAGATAATGTATGCTGACTGGTTTCAACATCTTGATCTTCCGGATACTTTTGCATCATGGTTCATGGTCACTGAACTGCATGTGTGGATGCTCATGGTAAGGTACATGGCAGAAGATATCACAATTACTTCTACAGAGAAAAAGAAATATGTTAAGGGCGATGGCCACTTCGTAAGGAACTGTATAGTAGAGGCACTGTGGGCAGATGTAGCTAACAAAATTAAATTTTTAGAGGTAAGTTGAGAAAATTGTAGCATTTATGTTCATATTGTTATATTATTATTATAGCTTTTTCACCCATTCAGTCTTACTGAATGGTCCCTGCAAGGGTATAAGCCTCCTCCATCCCGTTCCACTTTCTCCTGTCCTGGGTGACGCTCATCCAGTCCCTTCCGGCTATTTTAATAAGGTCATCAGCCCATCTTTTCTTTGGCCGCCCTTTGCGTCTCTTTCCAAGTGGGCCAGGCCACTTTTTGGTTTGAATTGTCCACCTCTTGTCCCGGTACCTGGCTATGTGGCCTGCCCACTTCCACTTCAGTCCAAGGGCATAAAGCCCATCTGTAAGGTTTGTTTTTCTCCGTATGTTGACATTCTTTATTTTTTGTATTTTTCTGAGTTTTAAGATGCTCCTTTCCATTGCATGCTGACATGACTGAAGCTTGCTTTTTATCTTATTGTTGAAGGCCCACGTCTGGCTTGCATAGGTTAAGCACGGTAAGATGCAAAGGTCCATTATAATTGCCATATTGTTATATAGGCATGTAAAAAAAAATTATATCAATGGCTTACACTTGAATGTGAAGAAAACCAAGATTATGGTTTTTGAAAGGGAAGAAACCAGAACGAATGTAAGGATTGTGGTTGGTAACGATGCGCTGGAGCAAGTGAATGAGTTTGTATATCTTGGATGCGCCTTCAGTAAGGATGGGAAATACACCGCTGACATAGAGAGAAGAGTGAGTGCAGGGAACAGAGTGAATGGTGCGATGGGAAAGCTACTCGGGAGCCGGCACTTAAGCCATAAGGCGCAGCTGGCCATACATAACGGAGTTCTTGTCCCAACGCTGTTATATGGTAGCGAGAGCTGGGTATGTAAGAAGGAGAATGAAAGTAGGATAAATGCGGAAGATGTGCGGAGTGAAGCTGACCGACCGCATTAGCAACAGCATAGTAAGACAGCGAGTAGGTATGAAAGATAGTATCGGTGTAAAGATGAGAAAGGGCATGCTCCGTTGGTTCGGGCATATAGAAAGAATGCCAGAGGAAAGAATGACAAAACAGATATACAATGTGAAAGTGGAAGGATGCAGGTACCGGGGAAGACCTAGACTATCTTACCACGACCAAATAAACCGAGTCTTATCTGATGGAAAAGTCAAGAGTCTCCGTAACCGGCGAGCGTGTATGAGACGGACTATGAGAGTCGAGGAAGCCAGAGAGGTATGTAAGGAAAGAACCTGTTGGAACTCTGTACTCTCTGCCTACCCCGCAGGGGATCTGGCGTGAGGTTATAGATAGATAGATAGATAGAAAAAAAATTTAAAAGTGAGGAATATGCACGTATCTTGACAAGTACTTTAAGATACTTGCATGTTCCTCTGTAATATTATTTATTTATGGGAGGTGAACAGTGTTTATAAACAAACTATTTTATTAAATTGATGGAAATTCATGATGAGATGTATGAAGCAAAAGAGGAGTGTCAGAGGATGTGACAAACTGTAGTCTCTGCCTACCCCTATTATCTTTATCATCAGGATAATTATTTGTAGAATAGTTATTGTATTTTAATTATTTATGTATTGCAACTATGAGAACATTTTACCCAAAATAAAATCTATAACATGTTTCTGAAGTTGTGTTGTTAATTGTTTTCTTCTCTTTTTTAGGGTGCTAATCCAACAGTAGCTAGGAAACAAGTGTCAGAATTATCTGAACAATTTCAAGCGGCATTAGTGGCTTATGATGAAGGTTTAAGTGATGATAGAACACTAGCCGCTGCGATCTGGAGAAGATTTTACTCAATGTCTGAGGATACTAAAGCAGAGCATGTTGAAAAAATTGTTAAATTAATAAGACACCAGGTATGATATAGACTTGCTTTCTTGATGACTATGACTTTAAAGTACCCAAGTTACTGATGGAATCAAGCTATAAAAAGATGGACTGATTGATGGCCCAAATTTCTCTAAACACCCCTTCTGGGATAATGGTTGTGGTGGTATATACTATATAGGCAACCTGTGAACCTGCTAAATCACTTTTGGCAAACTTTATAAGGATGATGAATAAATTATTTTCTTTATATTTGAACAATATCTTAATTTTGTAAATATGTTTCATTATGAGAGTGGAGGAAGCCAGAAAGGTCTGTAAGGAAAGAACCTGTTGGAATTCTGTACTCTATGCCGGTAGGCCAGGCATGACGCCAGTTCCGCAGGGTACCGCAAGGGTACTGGCGTGATGACATAGATAGATAGAGATATCTCTATCTACCTACGTCATTAAGTCAATTATAATAATATAATTGACTTTAATCTTATGGGTTTTGGGCAAATAACATAAAGCAAATGGTATGATCTGCTGGAGCTAGTTCAGTTTCCCTATTAATGGAACATCTCTCTCTTCATTCAGAGGATTGTGACTGCGTTGCTGGCTTTTTTATTGTTTTTCATCATCTACTTCCATATAGTAGAAATATTACACTTCTCTTTCACCATATTGAACCCAACCTCCCCATTAGCAACACTGGCACGATGTAAACCTCAAAGCCATCAGCAGACACACCTCCTTCTTATGTACTTGCTCTAACTTGCTTGCTTGCACGTTTTACCTACTTAATAGTAATATATTTTAAATACCTTTTCGTTGAAGACCCAACAAATATAGATGTAAATAAGCAGGTGCTTATTTGTATTTATGAAGATATTTTTTTTATGAACAACCACCAACAATATGATTATGGTACCGATTCTAAGGTCCTTATGACTGAGCTAAAAATAGCTTTCCCTTTTTTATACCGAGTTCTTAGATTTACGCGAATATTACACATGAAATAAAACTATTTTTCAGATTTTATCGCGGTTTATTTTTGATTTTTAAGTTCCCGACGTTTCGAGTGCTTTGCAGCACCCTTGGTCACGGGAGGGACTGAGGTGTTAGACGTCCAAAAGGCATAGTTCTTCCGGGGTACCCTCAAACTTCTTAATTATATTTGTTGGTCCGATCTACTCAGAATGAGCTCACGGTGTCTTGAGGTCTTGCAGTGTTATGCTTGGTTTTGGATTTGATTATATTAATTACCAGATCCCAAGTCGATGGAAGCACCCAACCATCTTCTCTATTGAAATTAGGATGTTTTTTAATTTCAATAGCCTCGCGTACCATCCTTGGTAGGAATCGGTGTTCTTTCACAAGGATTTGTGGTCTATCAAATCTGATGTTATGGTGGGTGCGGTCAAGGACATGTTCACAGACTGCAGACTTCTTTGAGGAACTTAAAAATCTAAAATAAACCGCGATAAAATCCGAAAAATAGTGTTATTTCATTTCCCTTTTGTTTCAGATTGCACTTTTGGATAAAATCCCAAGTACAGATTTGAAATGGAAACCTGAAATTACCTGGCTAAATATATTAGAGCATTAGTATAACAAATGTAAATATTTTTTCGTTGTGAGCAAGTTGATTGTTGAATAGTTGTGTAATATATGAAATAAATCAAAAACCAATTTGATATAAAAAATGAATTTATTAATTACAAACAACTTATTAGTTAATAATGGCAGTTTTAAGAATTAATTTGCAACTGAGAGTCTAATCTTTCTCAAACATACTGGGTATTCATAAAAAATAGTTCTTTGGCTATACAAGTGATGATATTCTGATAACTGGAATTAATCTATTTTGCTCTTAATACATTTTTTCGTTTTCTTAGTGCAAATGAATACTTTGCCGTCAGAATCCTCCTGTTTGTACAAAATCAATTTAAATAAAACAAATCAGTTAGTTCATTACACTTTTGCCTTTGCCATAATACAGTCACCACAGTCTTACATAGGTGATCTAGTTTGCAGTAATTATTACAGTAGGGCCAGCGGGAATCACTTAATTTAGAGAAGAAGGCTGCATACATATCCAACAACTCCCTGTTGGTTGTCACCATTCTGTGGACTAAATCATCCATGGATTTGGCAGACAGGTCGGTGAGTCTAAATGTGTTCTTCATGTCGTACAATTGGAACCAGTGAGGTCGTCGATTCGGCGTGAGGTTCGCTTCAGTGAGATTGTAGGCGAAGTTTACTATGGTGTCAGGGGCCTGTGAGAATATTAATACTGTTAATAACTGCCTCGCGCTCACGAGATCGTGTGTTCAAACCTGGGTCGGACAAATGTAGTTTTTTAAGTGAAAACTTCTTAAGGTGCGTTGGGCATTTTTGAGATGGAATAAAAACCATTGAACTCGCGACACTGTTGCCGTTACCTACACCTCTGTATATAAGTATGTACATATATTGTGTATGTACGTACATAGATACACATGCATGTTGTTCAAGTTTTCACTTCTATCGGCACTCCCGGAGTGCCGCTGTTGTTTGAAAAATTTACAGTATTAGTCTGGAGTCTGGAATTGTGGCCGGTAAATGTCAATAGGCTCGCCCCTTATTACATGGGACCTAACATTGTCGGCGAAAAGCAGGTGTACTGTACACAGTAGAAGTCTGCCCCCACTTAAGGAATATAGGCATGACTGTTTTTATTTATTTTTTGTTTAATCATTGGGCTTAATAAACAGACAGATTGCACCAAACCGCAGTAGGTCTGCTGAAGTATGACCTAATTTCTGTCACCTCGATGGTAAGAAAAACCCTATGCCCACAGACACTAGTACAGTATATATATGTATGTATAGTCTTAATATTATCTTCGACTAGAATGAATCTACTTACATAAGTCGTAGTGTCAAATGTAGCGATCTTGTAGTTAAGGTTATAAAAGGTATAGCTAGTAGCGCTGCCAGCTCCCCACGCCATGTTGATAGGAGAACCATCCGTTAGACTGTAGAATATCTTGAACTCGTCCGAGTGTGTGTGACCGTTGAATTCGGCTTTGATTGTTGAAGAAAATCTAAAATAGAACACATAATTATATATTTTCATTGGATATATATATGTTTTAAAGTTAGCTCCACACTAGCAATTATTTCAGTGTCGTGGGTGCGTTTAGAAATATGAAATTCAGACACAAATATCGAAATCGAGACGAACATTTGTGGATGACGTAAAGATTTGTCCCGAGCGGAAATAGAAGTCACGTCTAATCGATACAGCGGTGGAGCGGTTTAAGCTCTTAACCACTGAACCAAGCGGTCGTAATTAGAGTCAGAATTTTTTCTATTGTGTGAAACAGTAAAAAATGACAATGGACGGACGATTTTGCGCACTGGTTAAGAGCTTAACCCCCTCCGCCCACTGTACCGAGTCTTTTGTGTGTCCCACAATTATTTATTTCGGTCTGGGTATTTGTGTATGTGAATTACCATGTTTGTAACGCACCCACAACAAAGGAAATCCTAGTGTTGATCTACATTTAAAAAAACATTTTTATTTATTCAAAGGTTATGAGCATATTGGTATATTTACCTGTTAACTATCCTATTATATTCTCTCGTCCATGTATACGTCAGGTCGTGAACTCCAGGCGGTATGTGAGCCAGTATGTGAACTTTCTCACCGGCCTGCTCTGCTTTATACAATTCAGATATTAACCAATCCAAGTGATTTTTGCCATCCAGAGGGTCGTAGGCTATCCACCTTAACATAGAACATAAATAATAATACTAGCCCGGTAAAGAAACTGTCGCACCGTTGGGCACGGGCCTCCTCTCACTCCTCTCCCTAAGAGGGTTTAGGCCATAGTCCACCACGCTGGCCCAGTGCGGATTGGCGAACTTCATACACCTTCGAGAAACTAAGGCAAGCAGGTTTCCTCATTAAGTTTTCCTTCACCGTTAAAGCAAGTGATAGTTATTTTAATACGCACATAGAACATAAAATTCCAAAATATTAGCCTATAGATAGCTATAGGCTCATATTTATTGGAACTTTGCCTATGCCATGCCGCTTCGTCGCGTCCCCACTGGGAGATATCGAATCTATTTGTCTCATCTGTCGCCCGTGGAAGAAACTGGATTTATTTTGTAAAATATAGTCCTCACAGTCAGATTCTTTAATCGGACCAAAAGGAAAGAAGTTCGATCAGATCAGTACGATCGGACTTAGCTGTCGGAACACGCGGTCTCAGGGCCAAAATGTCCATTCGCCAACAGTGGGGGGGGGGGGGGGGGGGGATTATTACTATAATAATTCCCATAGAATCGTGGTTTAAAAATGTTTCCAAAACCAAGTCGCTGTCTATATAATCATATAAGTAGCTACTCATCGTTCTTAACTAACCTTACGATTCAATTTTTTTTTCTATGTTTTTTTAAAAACGTAGCCCCACACTAGGAGTTATTCCTGTGTCGTGGGTGCGTTTACAAACATGAAAATTCACATACACAAATACCCATATATATATAGTTATCGAACACAAAAAATTCGTTATTTGAATTAGTACTCTAACTTCAAAGTTATAAGGCTTCGTTTTCCTGTGACACTATTCCATCCAATCAACTATAATATAGGCATAATTTGTTATCCTAACTCACCAGTTGTACTTATAAGCAACATTGTTGTTTATTGAAATGACTCGCAGTCCGGGTCTAATGAGCATTGAAAAATCTCCGCGCTCTCGCAAAGACGCCTTCGCGTCTTCGGTCAAATAGAAGTCCCATTTGTCGGCGAGCGCTTCATACAACCATGTGGTATTCAAGAGGTCACCTGTTACTGTATGTGGGGCGAATCTGAAATAGTGATAACATTAAAATTATTTGAATCTGATGATAATTATATAACTAACTTTGGTCGTCGTAATAATAAACACGGTGCTGAGGACTACGAGCGCCTTATATTTTAGACGAATATTAAAATTGTGGGTCACACAAAAGTACATTGTTCTGCATCCATACATTAACCCATTTGCCCCAGAACCAACAGCAATGAAAACATGATGATATGATTTCAAATCACCCATAAATTCTCTTAAGGCATTTATTACTAAATGGACAAGCGGGGAAATCGTAATATTGCACAAAAAGTATTAGATTTTGAGGTTATAATTCAGTAGCCATTAATACATATGAGGTTATATTGTGTGTGTCGACATTTAGTAAAGATGTCGGCGACTTCTACATAAGTACTAACAATACTTTGAAATATTCGTTTTAGATTGCAAATTGTCCTTTAGATATGGATATTTGCCATTTTTTTAATAAAGTAGATAAATAATGATGGCATGGGTCAAATGTTTGTTGGTTTGGGGGCGATTTTCGACAATGTCCTTTGATCTGTGCGGGTATGTAAAATGACTTGTGAAGCTTGGTTCTTCTGTTTTTTTTTAAATTATATATAGTACCACTAATATGTGTTAAGTAAGTTTCACATAACAAACATTTTCGGATAGGAGACCAATTTTGGACATTTATAAGTGTTTTTTGAGTATTTTGTATCTTTGAGTCGTCTGATATTTTAAATTGGATTATTTATTATCTACCTACTTTCCGTATCACTGCCTTTTAACACAAATAAGCCAAAGTGAATCACAAGTGTTTTCAGTATGATTAGAAATAGAGAATATGTCTAAACAAAGTAAACATATTCTGTTGTGTTTTAATATACCAGTGTATCTTATATGACCATTGAAAAATTCTAACCAGAGAAAAGAACGTTACTTACTGGTTCGTAGGCTGAGATTCGTGGTTACCGATAACAGGTATAACTATTACATCATCGCCGAAATTTTTCCTGATTTTTTCGATAATATAGCGGTTCATATCGTTAATCAACTCATACGATGTCTCCCATATGCCGTGATCGATCGTATCTCCAATGTAGTACACTACGTCAACATCCTGTAACGACGCAAACGTCACAAATTGTTAGTTAAATTAGTAAATTAATAAATCTTAAATATAAAGATAGTATCGGTAATGACAAAAAATATATACAGTGCGAAAGTGGCAGAATATAGGTAGCGGGGAAGACCTAAACAAACTCGCCATGACCAAATAGATCGTGTCTTATAAGAATGGAAAGGACAAGAGTCTCCGTCTCCGTCATCTCCGTAACTGGCGAGAATGTATTAGACGAATTATGAGAGTGTAGGAAGTCAGAGACATCTGTAAGGAAAGAACCTGTTGGAACTCTGTACTCTCTGCCTACCCCGCAAGGGATCTGGCATGATGATATAGAATAGAATAAATATTTAATTAGGTATAAATTTAAATGAGTTTTTGTAAAACTTTACAAGGAATTATATTACAGGTATGTAAAATAAGTACCTTATGGGTCTCCGAGATAGTATCTATAACATCGTCATAAGCCCAAATTGGGGAGTCACAGTTTCTATAATCACCCCAGTAACCTGCTGGTGCGGAGTTTCTAGCGCTTCTGAATTGAGTTTGCGAGGTACTCTTCAAACTTCTAATCTGGCGAGCGACACTCAAATCCAATTTTACTTGACCACTAGCGTTAACTATACTTTGTTCAAGTATAGACTCTTCTACATTGGACTTGTAAACGTAGCTGGTAGCAGGTCTTTGCCCTTTTCTGCAGCACGTGGGCTCGTCACAATCGGCAACTCCGAAAGCTTCGTACAGAGGATCAATGTGAGCATCTGTGAGTATTGCTATTTTAAGTGGTCTTGTGTCGACGGGCGGTACCTGTAAGCAAATGATTTTATTAATAACGTATAAGTTGTAATTCTTACAGAGTAATAGATTTTTAAATTTAATTTCAATCGCCGCTATCAGGTTGTATTTACCATTTACCTTCCCTTTTAGCGAAAAACAGTAATAAAAATTAAGAAATGGGTAAATGGTTAACCTTTCCGAATGTTCTATTACTCTATTATTTTACTATAGATATTTATTTTGATTGAGGTATGACTGAAAAAAATTAGTGAATTTCAAAATAGTCTAGAGTGAGAGAGATGGTAAGAGAAGTTTGTAAGAATAGAAACTATAAAGGGCGTAAGATATACTATAGGCACATAGTCATAACTTACGTTAGTAGTAGGAGAAGGTTCTGGCAACTCCACTTGCCATTCAAATCTTGGATCGTCAATCGCACAAGTGTTTGGATTTCCTACTGTTTGCAGTACAAGCCCACAGAAAGTTCTTGGTGTTACCGCAGGTGTAGTTTTAATGATGTATGTAAGGATTGGCTGAAACATAAATTGTGTGATCATAAACGAATTCGTATGCATATGCGTTTCACATTCAACGCCGACAACTAACTAAATACAACCTCATTAAGCTAAGGAAAAGAATTGTAACAGTACCTATTTATATGTTTATTTGTACTAATGAATTCTAATAAAGTATTTAGGTAGGTAACGAGCGACTGCCTAGTTGGTCGTAGGTCTAGTGATCACGAGGACAAGTGTAGTTTTTCTAATGAAAACTTGCCAGTACGAGTCCGAAATCTGGAATTGTGCCCAGTATATGGCAATAGGCTCGCCCCCTATTACATGGGACCTAACATTGTCGGCGAAACGTGACGATGTGTGTGTGTGTATTTAGGTAGGGTAATTCCTGTTTCGTTAACTTGGTTATTATAACGTATTATAAAGAACTACTATAAGATCCTCACTACTTAATATTTCATTATCTATTTATGCGATGGTTTCAGTTACAAATAGTAATGCACCAAGATCCCGGGCTACCTTATGAAAATATAATTACTGCTCAGAATAAGCGAGCTATGTTGCTATGAAAATACTAGTAGGCGCTCTTATTTACGACTTCAAGCGTCTGGCATATGTTAGGGCCCACTGAAAGCGTTTTGCAATATTACATATTAGTTTTTAACAATATTATGTGTAATTATTTTATAAAAATAAGCTTAGCGTAGCGCTGTGCGACCGCGGTGTTCTTACCGATCACCAAGGTTAAGCAGCATTCGACTCGGTCGACTTGAGATGGGTGACCGTTTGTGGCATTTTCATATTCGAGCGTCTCTGGGCTTCGGAAGACACGTTAAGCCGTTGGTCCCGGTTACCACTTAATGTGGTAGTCGTTAAGCCGAGTTAGAAGCCTTAAAGGCGGCTTGATAAGTTCCAACAGCAGGTGGCCACAAACCTGGCTCTTTCAATCCGCACTGGGTCCGCGTGGTGGAGTATGACCTAATCTCTCTCACCTCGATTTGTGAGAGGAGGCCTTTGCCCAGCACTGGGCAGTATAGGCTGATATTATTATAAGCTTTTATACTATGATGTAGGTTGGCACTATTTTTAAGCATCTTTGTAGTCTGTCATCTTAAAGCTTACGAATATATAATACATACGTTTGTAACTAGCTACATATTAGAATATTCGTTCACAAAATTCTAGCTATCATAAAATCTCGTAGGTCTTGCTGGCCTTGGATCTTACTCTAAAAACATTTCATTTATTTATGGTATGCATTAACGTACCATGGTATACATATAATTAGGACCGTGGTTAGAATACCTTGTCAACTTTTTGGCACGAATTAACTTACCTCGTTTGTTATGATGTTAAGAAATTAATGAAAGGCTTACCATGTTAAGTGCGACAGCTCCGCTACACACATTGTGGTTCTCAATTCCGAGTAAAATACAGAGATTTGAGATCACTCCTGAGATTTGTTCGTCGCTTTGTCCAAGGTTAACACTTTCGAATAGAGCTGCGAATGCACTTCGGCAGATTAAGCAGTCGAGAGTCTGGAAATTGCGATGGGAACAAGAGTTATTTATGGTGATTCATCAGTCGCGTCAGTTTATAGTAAGGTTTAGGTCTACCATTCCATACATCCAATTACGCACTGACAGCCGAGTGAAGTGTTTAATGGTTAGATAATTTGCTTATATAATCGCCTATAAAGCACCACTTATCCACACGCAAAAAGATTGCGAATAGTAGCTAGCGAGTTTGCACTCGCTTTTGTTAGCAATATCACATCTGCATTCAAGTCTCATCAAATGTAAATTATCTTGTACCGATAAACAGATGTTAAAATGGCATCTGAATAGGCCACACAGTCCAATAGCTAGTTTCCCTATGGATTATTCATTAACAACACTTTTACTATAGGATATGTGCGGAATCTTAAACTAGAATTGACCGTTTTCAATATAAAAAATACCTACCAACAAAAGTATGAATTTAGACTTATATTTCTAGTCAATCAAAAAACCTAGTAAGGAGATATTAGTCGTGACCAGTGGGTGGCATCGGGTGCGGAGATCGTTTTGTCACCCCAAGAATCTGGTATAATGAATAAAAATCAGAAAATAAAATGTTATCTTTATTATTGTAAATTTTTTACTAGTGGCGTATATGAAATCAACCACAGTTTCGCGATTATTTATAAATTTTATTATTTATTTATTTATTATTTACAGTATTGATGTATGGTAAAGATTTTTTTATTATGTATTTTTTGTAATTCACGATCGAGTGTCTCCCCTAAACGGGTGGCATATGGGGAGGGCCGCCACCGACGCCACCCCTTCCCTAAGCCTCTGGTGACTGGTGTGAGCTGGTGGTGGTGGTGAGAAATTTACTTCGCATGTCATCAATATTCTTATTCTACTCTAAAACATACTTATGAATATGATTCAGTAGAACTGGTGGAGCATAGGTTGGATTAAGTTTGGTATGCTATGCATCATTAATAAATATAAACCCAGAAGGTTAACCATAAATTAATAAGATAAGATTAATTAAATAGATTAATTTTCTTTAAAAACATATGTACATTATCTTTGTGTAGCATGGGTGTTGTATCTATGGAATATAATACGATAAACATACGTAAGTACTAAGGGTAGGTACTGTGAATGAGATTTAACTATTATTTGCTCCTCTATTTTGTAATATGAATAAAAAGGAAGATTTTTACTGGCAAAGCTGTACTTTGCACACCTTCATATCACCGACTGCGACTGAGATTTTTAGATAGTCATAGCACACTTGGATTGGATAAGAGTAGCCGAGGATCGTACCCACATATCGCTTGTAGCGCTGTGCGACCACGGTATGCTTACCGGTTACCAAGGTTAAGCAGCGTTCGACTCGGTCGGCCTGAGATGGGTGACCGTTAGTGGCATTTTCATATTCGAGCGTCACCGTGGTCCCGGTTATCACTTAAAGTGGTAGTCGTTAATCCGAGTTGGAAGCCTCATAGCGGCTTGATAAGTTTCAACAGCCACAAACATGTCTTTGCCAACCCGCACGGGGTCCGCGTGGTGGAGTATGACTTAGTTTAAGAGTCCTAATCTGTCTAAATAAACCTAATCTCTCTCAACTCGATTGGTGAGAGACGGCCTTTGCCCAGCAGTGGGACAGTAAAAGGTGATATTATGATAAGTCCCGAGATAATGATAAGTTCATTAAATGAAAATTACTACCGCACTAACGCAGTATAAGGGATTCGTAGAAGAACCAACGTCACCGACATAGCCCATAGGATTAGTAAGCTGAAATGGCTTACTAATCCTATGGGCCACATAGCGCGAAGATCAGACGGGCGTTGGGGCAGAAAGATTCTAGAGTGGAGACCACGTATTGGCAAGCGCATCGTGGGACGGCCACCTACCAGATAGACCGACGATCTTGTGAGGATCGCAGGAATCCGGCTGCGCTGGAGAGCGATTGGGGAGGCCTATGTTCAGCAGTGGACAAATATATGCTGATATGATGATAACGCAGTCGATTATTAAACTTCACCAATATCATCAATCTACACATACTAAAATTTAAGAACAAAAGTTTTTGTTATTATATGACGCTGCTATTGCATTATTTTATAAATGGGAAGGTAAGTAGATAGGTACAGCTACAATTTGTATTTACTTACCATTCTAGTCTCGGAAGCGTATTCAAGCATTTTCACAGAAGCACGCTCTGGCCTATGTAGTACTTCAAAAATGTCTTGCAACTGTTTAGTTTCGGCTTCGGATAATTCATTTCTCACATATTTTTTAAAGGCTTCTTCTACCTCATCTAAAAATACAATGATGAACCGATTAATTACGGGTAGTACCAATAGACGCTAAACAAAAGCAGTCTTCGAAAGCCAAACACTAAAAATTGGCACGGACATAGTTTCATATATCGAAGCCTTTAGAACCAGAACGACGTAACAATTATTTAAAAACACACAAGTTTTGTCATAAATGCATTAATAAGTCTTTTTCAAAACCAGCGAAGCCTACGTGGCCTTAATTATTTTTTAAGTTTTGAGAACCTCCATCCGTTTCTCGACTTTCGTTGCTGACCGTACTTAGATAATGGAGTTTTTTGGAATTCTCGGCAATATTCTAAAGAATATAAACATCTTACTAATTAATCACATGTGATCGTTAATAAATAAAAAAAATGGTTACCTACCTATAGACATAAGTTGCGCCGCACATGTCGATATTAATATCGCTGCTACTACCAACAGCCTCATCTTACCGGCTGGTCGCTCGACAATGAACGATAAGCAACTATTCAACCTTTTTATACAAACTGACACTACACATGTACGTAAAACTGGTGGATTGTTGAAACTTTTAAGTGGTACAATAATAGAGATGCGGGTAATGTGTTTCACTTATCCATTGCGTTTGTTATCAATATCACAAACAAATTGTCGCAATCCCTATCTATCGCAAACGTGCGCTCACCAAACATGCATGCATGCATAAGCCACACAACTAATTTCACAGACACACCTCTATGATTTGAAAATAATGTGGCTTGACACGACCGATTTAGGATTTCTCACGTTACGTCCACCTGATAAACAATTACGTTTATACATATCGGGAAATAAT
This sequence comes from Phalera bucephala, assembly GCA_905147815.2. Lineage (NCBI taxonomy): Eukaryota > Metazoa > Arthropoda > Insecta > Lepidoptera > Notodontidae > Phalera > Phalera bucephala. The sequence continues at coordinate 21,847,959 of LR990612.1, forward strand.
CCGCCATCCATCACTACGTATCTACATATTGATAAGCAAGATTATAATCTACACATTGGTTTTTAATTCACAGACATCGAATTGATATATTATGCGTACCTAGTCGATGAGTGTTCTTAAAACATCTTCAAAGTATAAACCAGTTACATAGGTAAACCACAAACCTAAAGGACTTGGGCACTTCAAATAGCATATAATTATTAGGCACTTAGTTATGTGTTGAAGCGCTCGTAGCGCTGTGCGATCGCGGTGTTTTTACCGATCACCAGGGTTAAGCAGCGTTTGGTATGGCCGGCCTGAGATGGGTGACCGTTTGTGGCATTTTCATAATCGAGCGTCTCCGTGCTTCGGAAGGCACGTTAAGCCGTTGGTCCCGGTTACTACGTAATGTGGCAGTCGTTAAGCCGAGTTGGAAGCCTTATAGGCGGCTCGATAAGTTCTAACAGCAGATGGCCACAAACCTGCCACCAATCCGCGCTGGGTTCGCGGGTGGAGTATGACCTAATCTCTCTCACCTCGATTTGTGAGAGAAAGCCTTTGCTCAGCGTGGGCAGTATATGCTTATAATATGTACTTCGTTGTTCCTAGCTCAATACTAGTTTAGTGGTTTTCAACTAAACTCGCTTATAACATTTCGAAAATAGAATTTTAATTAAAAAATAAAGCTATTTTTCGGATTTTATCGCGGTTTATATTTTAATTTTTAAGTTCCCGACGTTTCGAGTGCTTTGCAGCATCCGGTCACGGGAGGGACTCAAGTGTTAGACGTCCAAAAGGCATAGTTGTTCCGGGGTACCCTCTAACTTCTTAATTATTTTTGTTGGTCCGATCTACGCAGAATGAGCTCACTGTATCTTAAGGTCTGGCAACGTTATTCTTGGTTTTGGATTTGATTATATTAACTACCGGATCCCAAGTCGATGGAAGCACCCACCCATCCTCCCTATTGAAATTACATGGGACCTAACATCGACATAAAGTGGGTATACACATTACACCTCTGTCAACCCTGCTTGGGGAATATAGGCGTGTCGGTGTAAACTGAAATTGTTATAAAGAATTGAATGTTAAATAAGGATTTTATACTTCGATCGTTATCATTATTTACGACGGACGGACGATTTAGCGCAGTGGTTAAGCGCTTGAGTCTGAGCACTGTGTCGAATAGTCGCGGGTTCGATGAAAGCACGGGACAAATCTTTGTGTGATCTACAATTATTTGTTCCGGTCTGGGTATTTGTTTATGAATTTTCATATTTCTAAACGCACCCACGACACAGGAATGAATCCTAGTGTGGGGCTACGTTTTTTTTAAAAAAAAAGAAAAAAAAAAGATTGTGACTTGTTTATTTTTACAAAATTAATTTATTTATTGTATCGGAACATCCGTAGATTTAAATGGTTCAAATATTCTGTTATTTATAGTATATGACACATGAGCCTAAATCCACTGGGACGAATTCATTTGATAAATAAAATGAAATAAAACTAATACATATAACAACATACATATTTATTGCCATTTACAAAAATGTATATGAAGAAAAGTATATGTTAAGTATCACACTTCACTCATCTCCACATCTTCGATAATCAAATCGTCCAACATTTCAGCGAGAGTGATGCGGGGCAATGTGGGATCTATTTCGTCCGTGTCCACTGGTATCCTATTCACGTCCTTAAATATGTTGACGTTCTGCCGGAATGTTGGATCCTCCTCCAAATCGTCCAAGAAGTCATTGTAGTCCCTATAAAAAGGACAATAAAGAATGTATAATATAGGTAATGTATCGTATATGGTAATGAAATCCTCAGAGTTATGAACACAATGTTTTATGCTGTGAAAAATACATGTGTTTCAGTGGCTTAGTTTGAAATTCTGATTTCATAGGAATATTGTTGTGTTCGCTTTATGTAGTGACATAGAGATGGGAAACTTACTTCCTCGTGAATCAGGCTATCAATTCATAACAACAAATTAAAACCCGTGTAATAGTTTCTGAGATTAGAGTATATATACAAAGACTTAAATTTTACCATAGTGCTAATCTGTACCTTCTGTGAAAGGTGAAACAAGTTATAGTGCTTTTAGTTATATCAGAAAAAACCCGCTATTTTTCAATCTTATCTCCCTGTTCCTAAGGCTTATAAAAAGTGTGTTGATGAGAAAGTTTTGTTTTTATATTGATATAACTAAGCATTTTACGGTTTTTTATTTTATTATGACATTTAGAATATTTATTACATAACATGTTGGATCACAGGTGTTTCATTTAGCACACCTTATCCTCAAGTGTTAGGAACACATTTTATTATGCAAGTGTTTGCTAATTGTTTCGTAATTGAATGTTAACTTGTTACTATCTAAGTTAAATATATATTTAATACATTACTCTTATCATTTAGAACCATCTATAAACATGCAATCCCATCTGTGGCTGCTCCTACTTGCCTTTAAACACGAAAAACATGCCATAAGGTATGAGCACGAATCGCGCATAAATTTACAAGGAAATTAAGAAAAAAAATCCAACAGAGTATACAATAAACATGATCATCCAATAGACGATTAATATGAATGAGGACTTTTTGGTAGTTTATGAATGAACCCTTTTTTTCAGATGATTTCCTTTTAAGCTGTAGCTAGAGATGATTTATGGAAGACGTATGCAAATAGTGTGATTTACGAACGTCGAAAGACGACGAATGTAAACTTTATAAAATGTTCAATGATTTAAGATTGTAATATAAAATACACTAAGAAGACTTGGCATATTTCATTTTCTCTAAAGACTCCCCCAGCTCCTCCTATCTCTCTGCTTCTTACATCTCATCGTACAAAAATATTTTGTTTTTGGTATCAGCCAAAACTAATAGGGGATGCCATCAAAAATGTACACAACAGGGCCCATATTTGCTATGACCAATTAAAAACATAACGCGGCTCATTGCGATAACTTCGTGAAATTATCGTTTAATGCAGGGATTCCCAAACTATTTTGGGCAAGAGACCCCTTTTCCAAAATAAACTGATACATCAGACCCCCATAGCCAAATTACTTAAAAAATCCTATCTCTAGTTTTTTCCTATTGATACAAAATACCATTTTCAAACTTTGCGGTTGGTTAAGTGAGTAAACTTGACATCATTTTCTCATCAAAATTTAATAAAATAAAGAGTCATAAAATTCACTAAATATCAAGTGTAATTAATAGTACAAATTATGTAAAAATTCTTAAGTAGGTATTTATTTTTTGTAGAAAAAAAAAACAAAAATTAAAATTGCAAAGTAAAGATTAATAAATTAAAAATTCAGTGCGACTTGCCGAGTTTTTCATCTTGTATGAACTTGTGAACGCTTATTTACTTGTTCAGTTTTTTAAAAGTCAACAATGATGCTTCCTACTAAAATATTAATCATTCTTATAACAAGTTGGTACACGTAACACAACTTATACAGTATCTTGAAAGTTTCAAATAAGAACTTGTATTTAATTAATAGGGGTTGATTTTTAGACCTCGTCGACCCCCAATATCAGTTTTCGTTTGTGTCGACCCCTGGGAAACCGATATCGACTCCAAGGAACACTTTGAGAATCCCTGGTTTAATGGAACTCCAGTGGCATACAGATATCATTTCATTAAGTTATCGTAGAGCGCCGCGTTTGGTCTGGTGTACTATAATTATAAATGGGAAAGATTTGTTTCATTGTTTGTAATTCATAATTCTGAAACTACTGAACCGATTTTAATAATTCTTCCACCATTAGAAAGCTATGTTATCCAGAAGTAACATAGACCGGTAACGGTAGGTGGCGCTGTTGTCGACCGGGTGCCCAGCCGCGGAATACAGCTAGTAGAGAATAAAAAAATTGCTTTCAACCCCTACCTAATCCTCTCTAGTATTCATATTTTAGACATGAAATGTATGAAGTATGAAGAAAAAACCACATACTCGTTAGTAGAGCTGAGTCCTTCATGCAACTCTTCCGCCATGTGTTTCAGTTTCCAGGCGCGCGCGCGTCTTCTTGCCGACTTCTCACCATAATATTTCTTGACTAAAAACACGTCTGGTATCACACTGCGATCCAGTTTATCGAAATTCACATCGTTAACATTAGAGTCCCCAAGGTTATAGCTGGAAAGAAATAACAAAATAAAACAAACTTAATATATTTCCGAAAGTGTGGTCGGGGTGATCATATTGCCATAATAAAACTTATTTATTTATTTACGAATCAAGCCGTTGGTCAGAAAAAACGTCTGATTAATCGCTTGATTCGTCACTTACGTGTATTATTTAAAAATCTATAAAACTATCTGTTTTAATATGTGATGATATTTATTTATTAATTTCTTGACCATGAGAATACTAAATATTTCAGTCAGATACATAGAATAATTCATAAAAAACTAGGCAATCGATTTTATACATTTAAAAAAACAACATATCGATATGTAGGTATGAAAGATAGTATCGGTGTAAAGATGAGAAAGGGCATGCTCCGTTGGTACGGGCATATAGATGAATGCCAGATGGAAGAATGACAAAACAGATATACAATTTGAAAGTGGAAGGATGCAGGTACCGGGGAAGACCTAGACTATCTTACCACGATCAAATAAATCGAGTCTTATCTGAAGGAAAAGTCAAGAGTCTCCGTAACCGGCGAACGTGTATGAGACGAACTATGAGAGTGGAGGAAGCCAGAGATGTATGTAAGGAAAGAACCTGTTGGAACTCTGTACTCTCTGCCTACCCCGCAAGGGATCTGGCGTGATGATATAGATAGATAGAACATATCGATTACAACGATTTCATTGTGTCAGTCCCTAAAACGCAAACCGTTACAATTTACATAGTTGAGTAATAGTTTTATTCATTTATAACTTTTTTATATAATTACGCAAATATATGAACAGTACAGCCAACCCGCACTGGGCCAGGCCAACCCGCACTGGGCCAGGCCAACCCGCACTGGGCCAGCGTGGTGGACTATGGCCTAAGCCCTCTCAGTTTGAGAGGAGGCCCTTGCCCAACGGTGGGACAGTTTCTTAACAGGGCTAATATATTTATATATATAATATATTTATGAACAGTATATGATTTAAATGAAAACTTAAGTAGATTTTTAATGTATTTTCATATTCCTGTTTTTTTTTTGGATTCTATATTTACAATATTCTTAAATACAATATGCGTGAAATGGAATATGATCAAACGTCACTGTACCCATATCTCGTGAAAAAGACTATAGACAGATCTTACTTCTGTTGCCGCCTTTTACAACACATTCAAAAAGGTCATCAAGTCAAGTCCCACATGTTACTCTGTTGATCCACCAACCAATTATTTGGTGCAGTGGTTAAGAGCTTAAGGCACTCCGCCTACTGGATCTAGTAGTCGCGGGTTCGATCCCCGCACAGTACAAATCTTTATTTCGGTCTGGGTGTTGGTGTAAGTGGATTTCATGTTTATAAACGAAACCACGACACAGGAATAAATCCTAGTGATTTAGTCCTGTCTCGATTTTAGATTTTGAGATTTAATTAAATTGGATCAGTAATGTATGTGAAAAGTGTGCTTTAGTAAAAAAATTCTTAGTATATTTTAAATAAAACACAATTAAATCTCCAACAAAAACCTAACTACTATACAATTATGAAACTAACCCTTTTATATATCTGAGTAGTCGCGACTCTTTAAGAGAACTGTTCAAAGTAGCTAATATCATGACGGTCCCATGTCAATATAATTATGAAAACATTATGTATACTAGAAAAAATTTAGATCTTTTTAATCAGCTTGGTGATAGGCATTGCTATAAGACACGACATAGAAATAAATTAGACCAACCGCAGTTTCGTCTGTCAAAAATTCACACGTCTTTCATGGGGCACTGTGTTAGATTTTATAACAAAATTCCCATTGACGTCACTAAACTTAGTGAAAATAAGTTCAAAGCTTGTGTAAAACGAACACTTTGTAAGCAAGCTTATTATTCAATAGAAGATTATTTAAAAGATAAAAATGCTTGTATAGATGCTATTCCAGCTCCACTTGAGTCATGACAACCTATTTAACTGTTGTTAGTTAACATTTCCTCTCTTCCTTCTATTAATTTAACACAATATGTACTTTTTTTCTGTAAATGAGGGAACCATGTAGCCATTCTCATAAATAGTATTATTCGCTTTTTTAACTTAGACTCGCCTGATGACCAACCTACATTGTTCTCCCATACCCCAAAACAGAATGTAGATGAAAAAGTTTGTAATTTCTCATTTTAAAAGAGTAACCGTGGAGTTTCTTGCCCTTCTTCTCCACAGGAATGACATTTTGAAGTGGCGGTAGAGTCTTTGTTACTTTATGACGATTCATAAATACTGTAATGGTTTACATGAATAAAAAATATTCTGATTCTGAAGATATAAGAATTTAATACGTGAAGCAAAAACTATGTACACCTTTTTACGAAAATTGCGCGGACGGAGGAGTATGAAATTTCCCACACTTGTAGTTTATAAAAAAATATTAGCATTCTGCACTCCTTCTCTAAGGAGTGCAGAATGCTAATATTTTTTTTTTAAATTATGCATGAAATATACGTTAAATCAATGAAAAAAAAACATTACACACACTACCATGTATTTGACACAATACACGTCAAATTGATGTGTGTCTTTAATATTATTTGTCTATAGTCTTACTGAATGTCAAACATAACCAGCAAGCGATGAAAGAGTAGGTCGAATATCGACCTATGGGCGACCACTAGTATACATAATTATAATACTCACCCCAGTACTGTATCACCAGGCTTTAGAATATGTCCGAGATGTGTTCTTGTATGTACGGGATTTACATCTAGGCCCAGCTCACTCGCCTTCACCACCCACACATCAGCCACAACATGCTTGTTAGACAACATACCTTGTCCAGGGAATGACTTTTTCTCCTATAAAAATAATTTACAGCAAATCATTATCAATGACTCTATTCATCTATTTTTCCCCTAAAAACCCTAAACAGTTGTCAATAACATATACAAGGTGTAACATAATTAACGAAAGACCTGAAAGTAGTTTGTTCTAAATCGGCAAGTGAATCGATTCCAACTATTGTTAAAAAAAAAATTTCAAAAAAAGCTGTTACTCGTTCTGTTCGCTGTATTTTAATAATTATTCAAAGCAATATGGCTATTTTAAATGTATTTCTATTACACACACCTCAATTTCACGGTTAATTTGGGTATCAGCTTAAAAAAATGGTAGAAAACTACTTAAAATTGGAAGTTTGATTTTCGTATTGAATTCGTAGAGAAATAATTTAATTGGGGAGTCCGAGGTCTTGCGTTATTTATGTTACACCTTCTATATATATTTTTAAATTTCTACACCTGGGATTAGTATACAGTCTCCACTACAGAACACAATCGTCTTCATTGAAAATAGGCTAGAAACTCAGCAGGTTAGACTTTTTTTATTTCTTTTATACATACTACAAACCAAGCTGACGGACGATTCAGCGCAGTGGTTAAGAGCTTAAACCGCTCCGCCCACTGTATCTAATACTCGCTGTTCGATTCCAGCCCGGGACAAATTTTTGTGTGATCCATAATTATTTCGGTCTGGGTATTTGTGTATGTAAATTCTCATGTTTGTAAACGCACCCACGACACAGGAATAAATCCTAATCTGGGGCTACGTTTACACAAAAAATAGGACCTCGATTTGTTGAACACAATAATTTTACTTACATGTTCTTTCAGAATATCAATATCCATCACTATGTATTCAACCAACTGCTTTGGATTACAAATTGGTGTGAATGGATTCCTCCAATAAACGGTTGATGATACATCACAGACTGAAAAGGAAAATCTTGTTCAACATAATGATGTAATAAAAGTGGATGATATTGTAATTTCGATTTAAGATCAGCTGCAACTTTCATAAAACTGAATATCGCCCCCTATATCATGGGACCTAACATCATCGGCGCAAAGTGAATGTAAACAGTACACCTCTGCCACCCCTGCTTATTATTAAGATTCTAGAAAGCTGACAATATTGCTCAGATGATCCATAAACACTTCTAATACAATATGTTTATAATTTTATATTGAAATAAAACTATCAATAAGGCAATCATTTTATCAATATGTTGGATATAAGCATATAAGTTACAATTAATAAATATATTTATATTACCTTGACCAGTACGGGCATCAATTAGGTGAATAGTGCTTGTCACTCTATTCACCAAGCATATGGGAGATATAGATCCGAGTTGTTGAGTCAACTTCTTAGGAAGGCACACAACACTGTCCTTTGACAATGGCACTATCTCAATACTAAATGTGAATTTGTAGTTATACACATTACTGTGAATGTCGTGAGATATGAGCTTTTTCGAATGTTGGCATTTTATAGGCAGCACAGATTGTATGAAATCAACCATTTTGCGAGCATGATTCTCTGTGGCATAAAAGAAGTCTAAGCCATCTGTAATATAAAGAATAATATTGGTAAGTATTGTGTAAAGACTGTGTAAGGAGTTTTGGCGGGAAGTCGAAGAGTGATGTCGTCAATTTGTTTTAATTACCAAAACTTGTGTTATTTCGAATAAGAATGTGTAATGTTGGTGGAATATTAACCATTATGTATGTGCATGAGTGAAGGTAATTGAAACAAAATGATAAAACGTGACTTTTCGATTTCCTTCAAAACGGCCGTCTCAATAGGTATGTAAAGTATCCATGGCTTTACAATCCAGGGTGGGGTACTTCGTCAATTTAATTATCATCGTTGTCATCAAGGTCATCGGGGAGTTGAATTAATTTAAACATACACGATTATGCATCTCACTGGACACAGGCAAAATACACTTAATAAAAAAAATCTTTTTAGAAAAAGGGAAACCGACTTCAAAAAGTAAAAAATAAATATTTGATGTCGGTGCTGGTTGGTACAGTTGGTTACTTGGCACCGACTTCAAATATTTATTTTTTGCTTTTTGATGTCGGTTTCCCTTTCTTTAAGAAGTTTTTTATTTTACAATTTTTAGTGATGAGTGAATTTATTATTATTATTTATATACATCCTTTATATTATCCTACTTATTTATACAGTGAGGTACCTACAAGATTGATATAAAACTCCTAATAACTGAATTTTCACATTCATGCTGTTTGCCGTATAGGAAACTATATAGGAAAGGAGGAGCCTTTTTTGAAGTCGGTTAACATTCTGCTTAGTTCTATACTAGGGTACCTATAGGATTGTCGTAATACCCATAATATCTCAATCTACGCATTCGGATTGTTTGTCGTTAAGGAGTTCCCTGGTGTATCTTCAAAGTCCAAGGTCCAATACTGATGAAATTAAAATGGGACGACCTTAAAACTGTATTGAATCCAGCGGAGAAAGAATCATCCAATGCAAAAAGAATCATCAAAATCGGTCCACAACAGACGGAAATATCGGTGAAATAAAAAAAAAAAAAACAAAAAAAAAAGCGTACATACAACCGAACATAGAACCTCCTCCTTTTTGAAGGTTGGGTTAATTAGTGTAAAGCCATAACTTAAAGAAGAAGACTGTGTAAGGAGGATGTCGTGTTGATGATATTGATGATTCAGAAGCCAGCAGAAATCATTTTTTTGGTACTATGAACACTAAATTTTATTGAATGTTTTGACTTACCATGTTTAGCTTTTATACCAAGTGTATTTTCATGTGCTTTATGTTTCAAAATAAGTTGTTCCAAATAAAAGAAAGTCTTCCTGTTGTTAGCTCTTTGGCGAACTTGCACTAATGCACGCCAATAGTTTTGGGCCTCGGAGCGGTGGCATGCGTCACACATCTGATGTTGTACATTGAATTCCACTATAAATGTCTGCTGCAACACTGCTCCTCCCATCACTTCTCCTTGCACAGTGAGCTTAACCTACAAAAAAACTGGTATTAGTACTTAAAACACTAATATTAAACATAAGAACCAATTTGACAACAATTTGGTCCAATGGTTTTCCACTCACTGGTTTCAAGTAGTCAAGGGTTTAATGCACGGTGACGAATCTTTGTGAGACCCAGAATTGTTTGTTTCGGTCGGAATGTTCGTGTATGTGAATTTTATGTTGTATGTATATATACAAGCTGTAACATAATTAGCGCAAGACCTGAAAGTAGTTTGTTCTAAATCGGTGACTGAAATGATTGCAGCCATTTTTAATGTATCATCAATTTTTTTTTTAAATTTGGATAAAATGCTTTTACTCCTTCACTGCACTATAACAAACTAAATTTATTATTGATACAAAGTAATATGGAGATTCCAAATGCATTCCTAAAACATATTTCTCAAAACGCACACATACATATTCAAGCTTCATTGTTAATTGAGGTATAAAAGTGCTTAAAAATGGGGTAAAATTAGGAAATTTGGTTTTCGTTTTGAATTTATAAAGCAATTCTCTAATCAGGGTGTCTGAGCTTTTGCGTTTATTATGTTACACCTTGTATATGCAGCCACAACACAGAAATTTTTCATGTTGTGGGACTACCTTTTTACAAAAATAAAAGAAAAAATAACCTAACCTAAAAAATTTTACAATTCTTATTATCAACCCTAGCCTATACGGACCCACTGTTAAGTAAGGGGTCTTCTCTCACAAGCTGAGGTAAAAAAACAGGTCATACTACACCGTGCGGATCCAGTGGAGATTGGTGGAGACATGTTGCTTGCCATTTGCCCATCAATCAAATATAGGTAGATACATGCTCACCGCACGAAAAATGGCACCACAAAGACAGCGGATGGTACAAAAAAATTAACATGATTCTGCTTTTTTACAATAAAATTTAAGTAATACGAGTAAGGTACTAATGCCCTAATTTATATTTATATCATAACTATAATTACTCACATGGGTTTGGGGACGTTTTTTAGTGTGACTTTTCAAAGGGACTGCGTATCTTATTATTATATATTGATAAACCTGCCATTGGAACTTATCAAGCTGTCTATATGTTTCCAATTCTTATAAATCTGATGATTAGTTATAACAAATTGCATCTGGTTCCTATATTTCTATTGTGTTTTAACAGTAATTGGATTTAAATGTGCAATTTTGTTGGATTCTAAAACAATATATTAATATGGACATGCCTATCAAATAATTATATTTTGGATAAATTGGCCAGGATTTTGTTTGTTGTTAAATATAAATGGTTGTATAAATTTGTTGTCTGTGTTATTTATACAATTTTGCCTGCAACTTACTAACTAACATAAACAATTTTGCCTGCAACTTATTATTTCCTTGTTTAAAACAAAAATATAAAAAACCTAAACAACAACAGTTTTAAAATTCCTGCCCGAATAAAATTAAATAAATTAAATTATTAATTAATTAATAAATAAATAATTATTTAATTATTAATTTTTTTTTTTTTTAAACTTAACATTCTTTCCTTTTAACCTTACAAATAAAAATGTGGTCAATAAAACTTGTCTTTTTGGGTTCCCATGTTCCCCATATGTAAATGTATTAATACATAGATTTTTTTTCAATCCCACAATCTTGTGTGTGTATCCATATTATAGTATTTTTCACATAGGATGGGTAGTGACAGTTCTAATTGCCAAACGAAATTAATATTTAACTCAATGGTATTAAGGCATAAAACCATAAGGATAGAAATGTGTCATGCCACTTATTACCATTGAATAAAGTATAATGTTATCCAATATGTATAATTATAATCCAAATTTTCCAAAATTTGACGGACGATTTAGCGCAGTGGTTAAGGGCTTAGCCCGCCCCGCCCACTGTGTCTAATAGTCGCGGGTTCGATTCCCGCACGGGACAAATCTTTGTGTGATCCACAATTATTTGTTCCGGTCTGGGTATTTGTGTATGTGAATTTTCATGTTTGTAAACGCACCCACGACACAGGAATTAATCCTAGTGTGGGGCAAAAAAAAAATAAAAAAAAATTGCAAATAACTCTGATCACTGATAATAAAATCATATTTTTTAAACCATTGAACCCTTTTTAAATGTAGTATTTGAATAATTTTTATGTAGACATTAATTTAATATACCTTTATTCTCTTGGAATGAGGCTCTGTCCATGCAAATCCTGCATCAATAAGTTTAACTCTGTTCAGGCCTTTTAGCCTTTTGAGGCAAAGAGCAAGCAGTTCCCTGGACTCCAGTGCACACACCACCCACTCAGCTGGGGGTTGTAAATATCTGGAACAGTGAATATTTTTGCAAAATAAAATAGAGGGCTTCAGTCATTTGTTTGGCTCAGTAAGTCTGAGATTTCCACTTAGAAAAAAAAGTAATATAAAAGAAAAAATTTGACTTCAGAAACCAAAATGATGTGCATTTAATCTTCTAGTTTTCACCTTTCACATCCTCTGCAAAAGAATAGGGTGCCTTGTTTAGGTATTCCATCTGTAATATCTACGTGAGCCCGCAAGCACGCCACACACATGTTCGAAGGATTGGCTTCAATGGGCACAGCACACTGGCAACATAATCTGAAAATTTAAGGTTTGTAACAATCAAATTCTTGTTATAGATTTTTTTTTCAATAAGTTCTCCTATATCTACCTAAAATTTATTGTTTAAATTATAAGGTGTTACTGATTATAAACCCTATCAACAAGAATCGAGACTCCATCCTCACATATGATTCACGTCGATGCGGTGATATTTTCAAGTGCATTTGCAACTCAAGTTACTCTATTAATAAGATTAACAATAAACCATAAAATTTACAGGGATTACAATAGAAAATATATCTTGTATAAAGTTTAGTTAGACATACTACCTAACAAAAAAAAATGTTGCGATAGTAAATAAGATAACCTATAAACTTACATTCGTGTACCATTAGGTTCGATATTTTCAGTAGTGATATATTCCATTTCGAAACGTTAATAACTTGTTTAATGAAAAAAATAAGAAGTATGTATTCCAAATGTAACGCGAAAAATAAGCATCCGTCACCAGCTTCTACCCCACATCACCACATGCACGACTTAGAATGACATTGACAACTACATAAGCAGTTAAATTCTTCTTCTTCTTCTTTAAGTTATGGCTTCACACTATTTTAAGTGTATTTTGCCAGTGTCCAGTGAGTAGCATAATCGTGTTTGTTTAAATTAATTCATTTCCCCCGATGAACTTGATGACAACGATGATAATGAAATAATGAATGTACCCCACCCTGGATAGTAAAGCGATGTATACTTTACATACCAATCGCGACAGTCATTTTGAGGGAAATCCAAACAGTTAAATTTGTCAATCACTTTTATTTGTTTTTCAATTTCTTTGACGTTAGGTTTCGGCAGCATTTCAGTTTCCGAGCAAGGACTATAATATCTTCAGCAGTCATCTGCCCCGAATAGAACAGAACTATATATTTTGCATACTCCACAAAATCCTGTGACTAAAACTATGTCTATGGTAAATCCCTATCGATTATATCATATATATACTCTATTCTATTGAACGCAGTACCGGAAATTGTAATGACATACGTAATTGCCTGAGGAGATATCCGCTCGAACGTCAGGCCGGATTGTTACGTAAAGAATTCGAACCTATCTTTCGTGACCTCTTCAGACAATATCTACTTTGCATTTACTCGATCGATTTTCAAAAAACGAAAATGTACTCTACCGTCTGCAGAGCTGGCCGCTTGGCCACAAGGACGGTAGTAAACAATACTTCCGACAAAGCTCCACTGGCAGCGGCACCTTTGGTGAACAAACGCGAGTATGCAGCTAAAACCTCAGGAAAAGGGCAAGGTAAGGTGGTCGCAGTTATCGGTGCCGTAGTCGACGTCCAATTTGAGGACAACCTTCCACCAATTCTAAATGCCCTCGAGGTACAGAACCGCTCACCCCGTCTAGTGCTAGAAGTCGCTCAGCACTTAGGAGAGAACACCGTCCGCACCATCGCCATGGACGGTACAGAGGGTTTGGTCCGCGGCCAGCCCGTATTCGATTCCGGCTCTCCCATCCGTATTCCCGTGGGCGTGGAGACGCTCGGCCGTATCATCAACGTGATCGGTGAGCCCATCGACGAACGTGGTCCCATCCCGACCGACAAGACCGCCGCTATCCACGCTGAAGCCCCCGAATTCGTGGACATGTCAGTAGAACAAGAGATTCTCGTCACCGGTATCAAGGTCGTCGACCTGCTGGCCCCCTATGCCAAGGGAGGCAAAATCGGTCTTTTCGGTGGTGCTGGCGTCGGCAAGACTGTACTTATTATGGAACTTATTAACAACGTCGCCAAGGCGCACGGTGGTTACTCTGTGTTCGCAGGAGTGGGTGAGCGCACCCGTGAGGGTAACGACTTGTACCATGAGATGATTGAGTCTGGTGTCATCTCACTCAAAGACAAGACCTCCAAGGTAGCACTGGTGTATGGTCAGATGAACGAGCCCCCTGGCGCGCGTGCCCGTGTCGCTCTCACTGGACTGACTGTTGCCGAGTACTTCCGTGACCAGGAGGGTCAGGATGTCCTGCTGTTCATTGACAACATTTTCCGTTTCACCCAGGCTGGTTCTGAAGTGTCTGCCCTGCTGGGTCGTATCCCCTCTGCTGTGGGTTACCAACCTACTTTGGCTACTGACATGGGTACTATGCAGGAGCGTATTACCACAACTAAGAAGGGATCCATCACCTCTGTGCAGGCTATTTATGTGCCAGCCGATGACTTGACTGACCCTGCCCCTGCCACTACCTTTGCTCACTTGGATGCCACCACTGTACTGTCCAGAGCCATTGCTGAGCTGGGTATCTACCCTGCTGTAGACCCTCTTGACTCGACCTCCCGTATCATGGACCCCAACATTATTGGTGCAGAGCACTACAACGTTGCACGTGGTGTTCAGAAGATTCTACAGGACTACAAGTCCCTACAGGACATCATTGCTATCCTGGGTATGGATGAATTGTCTGAGGAAGACAAGCTGACCGTAGCTCGTGCACGCAAAATCCAGAGATTCCTGTCTCAGCCTTTCCAAGTAGCTGAAGTGTTCACTGGACACGCTGGCAAGCTGGTGCCTCTTGAAGAAACAATTAAGGGCTTCTCTCAGATCCTGCAGGGCGAGTATGATCACCTACCAGAAGTCGCATTTTACATGGTTGGACCCATTGAAGAAGTTGTAGCTAAGGCAGAGACACTAGCTAAGAATGCGTAAATGGATGTAACAGTAAGTTATTTCACTATATGTGATTGCAAAATAAATTATGTCAATCAGGCCCGGAAGTTTTAGTAGAGAAGCACTCCTGTATCTATCTGTTATGATAATAAATTTATAAACAATATATCTGTATTTTTATTATATTGTTTTCTTTACATGTATGTTATAATAATCTGCCTATTACCTAGCTTATACATGCACTAGCTGTTACCCGCGACTTCATCCGCGTAGATAAAATATTTTATACGTGTTTCAATATTTTTGTGCGGAATTCTTATTTTAAAGTTCCGGTTCGGAGATTAGCCGAGACAAACGGACAGACAAAAATTTTAAAATTTACTTTTTTCGTTATAAGAAGCATATAATTTCATATGCAGACATTTCAATTTTATTTAACTGTGTAGATAAAAGCTGAATAAATATAAAACGTTATTCGTGTGTGTGAGTGATGTACGCTGTTGGCCGCGAGGCCTTTACAGCTTCACCGGACTTAAGGGCGAGCGTGCAACCACTACGCTCGAGCCAGTAGGGCAAGTTGCGACATACTCGGTTGGGACAGTCGCTTTGGGGGGATGGGGTGCACTACTAAGTGCACCGGTCAACCGCCGGCATACTACTGTATCGTGGAAAGCTATTCTGTTAGGTAATGTGCTTAAGTAGCAACCACAAATCCTCTGTGGCCACTTACTTATGCAGTACTGAAGTAGGTAAAAATATCTGTATCGCTGCCGTGGATAGGATGGATATGCATGACCACTGCTTATCGCGTCAAAAGGCTATATCTTTACGCTTCTCTTATGCCTCTATTCTCATTTCGATAAACCTATATCGAATTTTGTTTCTCACTGCGCAGTTATAACATATTATAATAGCAGCATATTATAACAGCAGCATATTATAACAGCAGCATATTATAACAGCAGCATATTATAACAGCAGCATATTATAACAGCAGCATATTATAACAGCAGCATATTATAACAGCAGCATATTATAACAGCAGCATATTATAACAGCAGCATATTATAACAGCAGCATATTATAACAGCAGCATATTATAACAGCAGCATATTATAACAGCAGCATATTATAACAGCAGCATATTATAACAGCAGCATATTATAACAGCAGCATATTATAACAGCAGCATATTATAACTGCAGCATATTATAACAGCAGCATATTATAACAGCAGCATATTATAACAGCAGCATATTATAACAGCAGCATATTATAACAGCAGCATATTATAACAGCAGCATATTATAACAGCAGCATATTATAACAGCAGCATATTATAACAGCAGCATATTATAACAGCAGCATATTATAACAGCAGCATATTATAACTGCAGCATATTATAACAGCAGCATATTATAACAGCAGCATATTATAACAGCAGCATATTATAACAGCAGCATATTATAACAGCAGCATATTATAACAGCAGCATATTATAACAGCAGCATATTATAACAGCAGCATATTATAACAGCAGCATATTATAACAGCAGCATATTATAACAGCAGCATATTATAACAGCAGCATATTATAACAGCAGCATATTATAACAGCAGCATATTATAACAGCAGCATATTATAACAGCAGCATATTATAACAGCAGCATATTATAACAGCAGCATATTATAACAGCAGCATATTATAACAGCAGCATATTATAACAGCAGCATATTATAACAGCAGCATATTATAACAGCAGCATATTATAACAGCAGCATATTATAACAGCAGCATATTATAACAGCAGCATATTATAACAGCAGCATATTATAACACCGACAGTATTTAGAAAATAAAAAGTTATTTAAACACTGAAACGTCACGCTTATATTCCCCAAACCAAACGGGGGTGTCCTGTGTGTACACCCATTCACTACCACCACTATAGATTTACATGTAATTAGGGAGATAGACCCCACTGCAATATATTGCCATTGTGCTGGGCAGTAACTCCGAAATGTAACTGATTTTATTTCGATTGAAAAAACACGCTTTCCGACTTTGGATTCGAACCCAGGACCTTGCGATCGCTACTCGCACTTTTGCACCACGAGACCTGTCCGTCATGACAAAAGATATCGTATTATTCATTGCCGTCATCGGGTTCATATAAGGCCTACACCGAAAAAAATATATACTTAGCCTCCACTGATTTGTAATGACTGGCTGGACCCTTTATTTTAGGTATGGTATGTGGGACTCCTTGCTCCAGCGGCGGTCGGCGTAACTTCGGCTGTGGCTGGAGCAAGTCCTACCCACTAAAACTCCACCGTGTTCCATCGCCCGCTAAAACGGCGGGTCACGGGGACGCAGACATACTTGCGCGGCCCGTCAGCGGCTGTCCGTTTTTCAGACCAGTCTCCATAAGGGTAACCCCGACCTGATCTTCTACATGTTGAGGAAGCGCCGAAACACTTAGCGCGACCTTCAACCTCGCGGGCCAGATGTTCTGCGACAGTTACCCCCGTTGCTGTCGCCCGCAAGCCCCCCTCACGGCGCCGTTAGGTCGGTCCTCCGCTGGTTCGGAGCAGTAAGGGGATCATTCTTCCTGCTCCGCTCCGCCGCCTCCTTCTGCGAGATGACTTTCTCGCAGAAGGCCTCTATCGCCTGCCGCGACCTTTCGCTGCCGACCATTGTTCTGACCTGACCTTACTACGGTAGGCAGCGTGAGGTCCAATTATAACTGGCTGGACCCTGAAATAACTATAGTGTTAACGTCTGCGTCAACTTTCGTTCCATTTCGACCAAATGAGCTTTAAATAAGACGCCGCTGTTGCCGCGTCTCAATTAACCACCGAAATCATATTATTATTGATATCTGTGAAATTAACGCATTAAACAGTGGCTCCATCTGCGTAATGTCTGGTAATAACGCAGGTGGTGCAGGAACATTAGTGTGAAAGTTTAAGAAATGCAATTGTGTGTGTGTGAATGATGTACGCTGTTGGCCGCGAGGCCTTTACAACTTCACCGGACTTAAAGGCGAGCGTGCAACCACTACGCTCTAACCAGCCAGAAGGGCAAGAGGCGACATACTCCTCTTCATACGCCTCTTCGAGGCGCCCTCGGTTGGGACAGTCGCTGTAGGGGGACGGGTGCACTACTAAGTGCACCGGTCAATCGCCGGCTATGGGAGGGGATCTACTACTACGTCGTCGTCGTCGCCCGTATTCTGAGCGGAAAGAAGGGATGACAAAGCATCGGGGGGGTCGGTGAGAACATATCGCGGCCGGCGGTGGCGGCAGGGGTCGGGGGGAGATCGAAGTCGGCGGTGGCTACGATTAACGGATTCGCATGGGTAGATGCGTTCGCGAAGTGACGTGTTGACGCCTTTTTAATGAAGGCGCGAATAGGTTCGAGACCTGGATCGGAGTGGAGGTCGACGTTCCGTACGAACCAGGGGGCTCCTACGGCTTTACGGAGGAAGCGGTTTTGAACCACTTGGAGTTTATCGATGTGAGAGGGGGCCGAATGCCCGAACACAACACACGCATAAGTCATGATGGGTCGAACGCAAGTTTTGTAAAGTGTCACCTTATTTCTAAGGGACATTTTACTCCGCTTGCAGATTAACGAATGGAGACGACCGAGCACAAAGGATGCTCGGTGACGGACCCGCTTGATGTGCGGGCCGAAGGACATGGTACTGTTTAGGGTGACCCCTAGATATTTGACCTCTTTGACCCAGGGAATGGGTCGGTCGAACATGGTCACTTGGCCGAGATTACTTCTAGGGCGGCGCAGGGAGTGGCGCGGGGTGGCACCTCTGGAGAAGAACACCGCAGCGCTCTTGTCCGGGTTCACCTCAATACGCCACTTCCTCAACCAATTCCCTAGGGAATTGGCGGATGCCTGAAGGTTTCTGGTAATGAAACCCTTATTCCTATGCGAGACGTAGAGAGCGGTATCATCCGCGAATAGGGCTAGATGCGCCTTACTCGAACGAGGAATGTCGTTCGTGTAAAGGCTAAACAGGAGCGGAGAGAGAACTGAGCCCTGTGGGACTCCAGCACTGATGGAGTGGGAAGTGGAGCGCGTCATTTCGACGCGATAACGGAAGGCGCGATTCGACAAGAAGTCTCGTATGATGAGCACGAGTCTGTCCGGCACACCCAATTGGTAGAGCTTGTAGATCAAGCCGTTGTGCCAGACTTTGTCGAATGCCTTCGCGACATCTAGGAAGAGGGCGCCCGTGTAGATGGGTTTGGAAGAAATGCAATTATGGCAAAATTTATTCCAATTAATTTATGTACACAGACTGTGCGTCGTTGAATTTTATATGCATTTATTTTCAAATGCATATAAAATTCACAACAAATAAGCTGTAGTTTTTCTTACTCCTATCTTTTCGCACATGGAAGGTTTATATTTTGAGTGGTAAAATTATAATCTAATCATTCTAATTTAAGTTTTTAAGCAGGCAAGTTTCATGACCACCTCTGTGCTTAATAGCGTGAGCCGATTATAACTAAGGTATAATATAAAAGGTCGAAAACATATTCGGATAACTCTCATACAATATCAACTTCTATGACTTTACATAAATCGTGCTCTGTATCCCAACACCTGCACGCAGCAGGACTTGACGGCTGCCTTCGATAGAAGTCAATGGAGCACTTCTATACTAAGTTACCCAAAATTGGTGTATCATGCCATAGATTGTTGCATTTATGTCTATCTAAACAAATTTTTCATCATTATCGTATGGCGACTGACTTTTAATGTGACCTACCATCAAAATTTTAAGTCAGAGTTGGAGATCCATTGTATAGCCTCTGGTGTCAGCCGGTGTAGCCCCTCAAAACTGCCACTGAATTTCCTAGTGAAGCAGTCCGCCACAATGTGCTGGATAATCTGCAATGAGTCGTCACAGAAAGGAGATCCAGTGTTTCAGGTTCCGATTCGTTTGATGGAGGACTACTCCAGCCTTTGCTCTTTGAAACCCTGTACTACAGTCGAGTACTACCCTGGGGGGCGTCCACTCTCCTATTGGTTTCTCCATTTTGACCAGATGTTGAGGTGGTGATGGATTTTGTCGTCGCTCCAGATCGGTCTTTGAGGGGGGAGATGTTGAGGGTCTTTCGGATTGGCATCTCATGGGAAGCTTTTTAATTATTCGCGGTTTTCTCCTCTTTCCCATACAAGTTGACCCAATCAGATCAATCAATTTGTAATAAAAACTAAAAAATCAATTTGTAAAATAAAATATAAACTTTCGGCATGATACCCCTGTATAATTATAGCGTGTTTGCCATATCTCTAGATCTTACCAATAAGAGAACAAAGAAAGTGATACAAACAAGTGAATGAATAAAAGTCTGTTTTGGCTTATAAAATCAGAATTTATTGTAGGTTCTTATCGTTTGCCTCCAACTCTGGGTGCTGATTTCTGACTGACTTTCGCGGCCTTGGCTTTAGGTTGTGCCTTTGCTTTAGTAGGAGCCGCTGTTACTTTCTTTGCAGCCTTTGTGGATTTCTTCTGCTCCTTTGCAGCTCTGAAAATAAAAAAAAATATAGTCAGATTATTTCTATCATAATAGTTTTACAATAGGTTTGGTCATTGAATCTTTGTTTTTAGTGGCCTTTTGCAAGTTCAGGACGAGGAAAGTATTACATGCCATTATTTAAAAAAATAGTTTTTTTAAATGACAAATTTGGTAAACATGTATGGTCTACCGTTAAGCCATCAATCAAATAATTCAAACACAAATTGTTCACACAAAGCTAATTGCAAATATTGACTTATGGTACTTGAAGCAAATTTACTTTATTTCATTTTGTGTTTTCTTTAAACTATATTGAATACAATTTTGTATTCGTGCCATATTATTACACCATCATTACACAATATTATTCAAAAGAAAATAAGTTTCAAGAATTACACTTTCTTGTTCTTTTCCAGCTCTGCAAGTTTCTTGCTAGTAATTTTACCTAGTTATAATTTTGTCTAATTATTATTAGAATTTTTATATTACGATGAACTATTCATCTTTTCATTTATAGGTCTCCTATTCTATGATGCGAAAACAAACAAACATTTGCAAAACTGACGTGACCTTGTTTAAATAGTATAAAAAATATTGTATTTAAATGGTTAATTTAAAAATTGCCACTACTCAATGTACCTAATATTTTACTTGTTTATTAAAAGAACTAAGGCATTATATCAGGCAGACAGTGGAACCAATGGGGTGCCTTAATAATCATCTCAGCCTGTACCTATCGTAGATAGGACTTCCCGATAAAACATTGAGCTAAATGATGTGCTGGAATGCAATGGATTTTTTTTATATTATAAAATCATGATTTGTGCAAAGGGGCCGTTTGTTTACCTAGGAAAAAACACACTATATCTTTACAACCATAACCGGCGAGCGTATATGAGACTATAGAGTAGAGAACACCAGAGGTATGTAAAAAAAGAACCTGTTGAAACTCTGTAATCCCTGCCTGCAAGGAATCAGGCATGATGATATAGATAGATAGATCATTACAACTTTTAACGGTCATCTCTTACTTGTCACAAACTTTTTCGAAATAAAATAGTTCAAAATACTTACTTGATGGCCTGTTCTCTCTGGGCCTTGCGCACTTCAGGCTTCATGTTACGTTTGGCCATGATGTCGCTAAGTGAGGCGCCGACAATAGCACGCTGGTACTTTTGGGTCCTCCTCGTGCGCTTCTTAGCCTGCTCTTCTTCTTGACCCTTCTTGAACTTCCGCCTGAAAGATTATATAATTGCTTAGATATATAAACAGATTATGCATACTCTGTGACATTTCTCAATAGTGAGGGACTTCCAAATTTAAATGTTTTGTAAAAAGAATACCTATTCAAATATTCAATAGTGATATCAAATGCGTCAGAAAGCATGGAAAAGTAAAAAGATAACACATGCATGTTGAATCCTGAACCATATCCCATCCACTGCCCTTTCTTTATCATACAATACATCATCTATATTCCTCTAACATGTATTATTAGTAGTGTCCGACTGAAGCTCCAGCTTCGGCCAATCTTTTTGCTTCAGCCAAAATGGGCCCCACTGTAATTGAACGATCTACATGTGTATGAATAATAGGCCATCGCCAAAACCTTCGGCCGAAGCCGAAAGTTCGATAACCCTAAGAGTTTTGGTTCATGATTGGCTAAAGATGGCTTAACGAGATGATTAAATTTACTTACAACTGGTTAAAATAATAACTAAAATATTTTATTTATAAAATTCATTTACTTAAAACATTCTTAGGTCGTAAATTGTAATAGATCATTCAAATTCAGTGCTTGCTGCAAACCTTCGGCTTCGGCCTAAACTTCGGCCCATTTTGGCCAAAGCCCTAGCTTCAGTTGGACACCAGAAACTATTCTCATTAATTTATGATATGTAAATGTAATGAGATCAGTGTATGAAAAATGCATTTCTCAATAAGCAAACTACAAAAGTAACCTACAGAGCAATAGCATAAAAGCTAACCAAATTATAAGTTTCTATTATATAAATTTATTATTTTTTTAAGCACTGTTTAGTTCTTTTTGCACCACCAATCCAGAGAGTAACAAATCACATACGTTTTTTAAATTATAAGTATGAAGATAATTATAATGATATCCTAATTACAATGAAACAAAACTCACTTCCATAACTAAATGACTAAGACATGGCAACCATTTACGGATGAACAATTTTAGTAATAATAACCTTTATTGTATCAACTACTTATCTTGGAGTCATTGTAAGTCAAAGATTAGGAATACAAAATATCATACATACTAGAATATTTAAAAGACGAACCTAATTTGCAGAAGCCAAATAGGTACTTTAAAATTCTCCAGCACATCCCGACCGAGATGTGAAAGCTTCGAGGAATTGTAACTTATTGCTACATATTTATAATCAGTAAATTAAAATACCTGTACAACACAGTCCATGTCACTTTACGAGGGTTTCTCCTCATAAGGTGGGCAGCTTCACATTTTGAGTTCAAGAATGTGAATGACTGAAAAAAAGTTAGTGATTTTATTCAAAACATTGGCAGCAACATATTCTTATGATTTTGGTAGACGTTATAATACAGTATTGTTTATCTCGAAGAGCGATATTAACACATAATATTATTTACTAAAATAGAGTACCAGTCTAGTTAGATGATAAGAACGAAAAACTGAGGAAAGCCGGAAAATAACCTATAGTATTACCTTGCCATCCACCTTAACCATGGTCTTGCCATGGCCAGGATAGATCTTGTATCCACTGTAGGCGCAAAGTCCGATCCTGAAAATCAATCACACACATTGAGAAAACATCACACTACTTTTCATTAGATACACATTCAAAGAAAAATAGGCCAAGATTAATCAGATAATGAAAAATATGTTTAGAAATCTCGCATAAACGTACTTCATTTTGACTTGACGAAATGAAAAAGACACAACACAGATAAACAAGGCAAAACCACAGACAGCCAAAGATTTATAGCTCTTCAAGGAAATTACAGTCTATGGTTAAGGCACGATTAAATACTCTTTGTCTAATACCTCTATGGCACGATTAAAGACAAATGTCAGGGGCCGTTCGCACGAGCATATTTTTGCAGCGCTGGAAAAAACCGTCGAGATAAAACAAATGGAAAACAGTACATGCGTTCACACGTGAGCGATTTTTTATCGCGACCGATTTTAATCGCGCTTGTTCTACTTTCAACGCTCGACGTTTAAGCCGTGAGTACACTTCGCGACCACGATTCTGACCTCACAGCCTTGAGACGTCGTTTTCAAGGCCGTCAGGTTGGAGTCAGATTTGGATCCATCTTCACCCGACTCCGACTTCGATCAAGGATGTTAAGTGATACAGTCATCCTTATGATAAATATCAATGTATCGATATAATATGATACTGTTGTCGTGTAAAAAAACGAGCGAGCCTTACAGTAGTCGCATATGATGTGTAACATCTGACATGTTATCCTACTATGAAATTGAGATGAGCCATTGGACCAATCAAATAGCGCGCGCTTCCCCGGTTCCACCACGCACACTCATTGGTCAAATCAAATAGCGCGGGCTTCCCTGGTTTTCTGTAACATAATTCCGTCCCTTTTCCAAAACCACTCCCACAAAAAATATCCAGCAACCGAAAGGAAAGATGTTACACATCAAATATAATATTAAAAAATATTGAAATCAAGATGGCGGACCCGCCTTTTTGTGTATAATCAACATAGGTATCACCAGTATATATCCTTTTTTTTTTTTTTTATATCGCAGGGAAAACCCTTTATGGGTACCCGTCCGCGTTCGGGGGACGCGGAGGGGTTATGTCGGAGTCCTTGATCCATCAACACTCGGGGGCGTACCCCCGGCTGTTGATGGACCAAGTGTACCGACTAAAAACCCTGCGGTGACACCGTCTTTGCCGCATAGTGTCGGGGTCACGGGATCGCCGTTAGGTACGCACCGCGACCCCGACGCAACCTGCCCTGTTGAGGGCCCACCTTGGGAGTCCAGCTCCCTGCGTACTTTCATACGTCCTCCCCCTACGTAGACGCCGCGTTGATGTCACCCAACGCTGCGTCTCCCTCTCGAGCTGGGAGGCAGACTCCCCCGAGTCTGCCACCCAGGTAATTCGGTAGAGACACCCATGTACCCGGACTTTGACATCCGAGGCCATGGGTATCTCCACGCCCCCTCGCGCCACACGCGCGCGAACCACCCAGCCGCCGCCGCGCCGCCCCTCTGGCGGCATGCAGCAGCAGCCGGTCGGCTCGGTTCGGCCGGGCTAGGGACCCGAAGGGGCCCCACCGCCCAGCAGGTGGTCGGGAGATTACGCAAACCTACACCGACCACCGTACCACCAAGCCGATCTGCGCCACACCCCTAAGGGCGGGCGCCCGAACGGCTCCCTAACAGGGGCGGCGCCACCTGCTGCACCCAACTCTCTCTCCAGATGGAGAGTGAGGGGGCAACCAGGCGCCCGACCCACACCCATCGCGCCTCAAAGGCGCGTGAGCCTTCCAGCCGCCGCCACGCCGCCCCTCTGGCAGCAAGCAGCAGCAGCCGGTCGGCCCAGTATATATCCTATACCAACCCGTCTGGCCAGCGTGGTATAGTAGGCTAATCTACCTCCCATGAAAGCACAACAATTTAACCAGTCCCCAGTTCCCGGTACTCCCGCTGTTCCCGATCACGGTAGCGGTCGGATCGTAAGCGGGAGAGGGGGTGCTAAGAATCTCCGGGCTACGAGAGGCTACCATAAAGAACTGACCCTCGCGACGTATAATGGATGCACACTACGGCTGGACCACCAACTCACCGAACTCGAGGTAGAACTGTGTCGCATAAAATGGCATATTTTGGGGTTATGTGAGGTCCGAAGAAAGGGGGAGGACGCGATAACCCTTGAGTCAGGTAACTTGTTCTACTTCCGAGAAGGTGATCAGCTCTCCCAGGGTGGTGTCGGTTTTCTGGTCAATAAGGACCTCGTTAGCAGCGTTGTGGAAGTCAGCAGTGTGTCGACACGGGTAGCGTACCTTATACTGAAGCTCAGCGATAGGTACTCCCTTAAGGTGGTACAGGTATATGCGCCGACCTCGACATACGCTGACGAAATAGCCGAAGCCGTGTACGAAGACATTGCGAAAGCACTACACGGCACTCCAAAGGCTCACTACAGCGTTGTTATGGGGGACTTCAACGCCAAAGTGGGAGTACAAGAACGCGGCGAAACGAAAATCGGACCCTTCGGTGTGGGGCACAGAAATAACAGGGGGCAAATACTAGTAAACTTTCTTGAGTCGCAGGGGCTCTTCTTAATGAACTCCTTCTTTAAGAAGAAGCCCCATAGAAAGTGGACTTGGCGAAGCCCCGACAACTTGACAAAGAACGAGATAGACTTCATCATGACGGATAAGAAGTATATATTTAGAGACGTCTCTGTGATCAACAGGTTCAATACTGGCCACGATCACCGACTCGTCAAGGGCACCCTAAATATAGACTTTCAAGCCGAAAGGGCCCGAATGGTGAAGCCTACTCTCCGACCTACCGCGCTCCAAACAGCCTTGGGTTCCGAAAAGTTCCAATTGGAACTTCAAAACCGTTTTGACTTGCTGGAAACCATTGGCGATATTGACGAGAAAACCGACACAGTGGTCAGAATGCTACAGGACGTGTCTCGAAAGTTTCTGTACGGAAAAAGCAAAAACAGGGACTCTAAACTCTCGGCCGAGACTCTCGAACTTATGAGAGGTAGACGAGAAATGCCACCTACGCAGATATCTTCGTCAGATCGGAAGAACTTAAACCTTAGAATCCGAAAGCTGATTCGGCGCGACCTCAGACGCTTCAACACCCGTATCGTCGAGGCTGCGATCGAGCAGAATAAGGGCACTAAGGTCTTCGCCCAACAGCTCGGACGTCCCCGTCTGACGAAACTCAAAACTGCGGATGGCAAAACCGTGACCTCTAAGTTCGAGATTCTCGAGGAAATCGAGGGCTTCTATGGAGAACTGTTTGCATCACGGACAGGTAAGCCTACGAGACCCAGCGATGATGACCACAGAGCTCCACTCACGCGCCATTACACGGAAGACATCCCAGATGTTGATCAGGGCGAGGTCAAGGCGGCTCTCGAGCAACTTAAGAACAATAAATCTCCTGGTGATGATGGAATTACTACCGAGCTCCTCAAAGCTGGTGGGACTCCAGTTCTTAAAGAGCTGGCAAGCCTTTTCAATTCCATCATTCACCAGGGCCTAACACCTAAAGCGTGGAGCGGGAGTGCGGTGGCTCTGTTCTTCAAAAAAGGCGATAAAGCCTTGCTGAAGAACTACAGACCCATCTCACTTCTGAGCCATGTATACAAGCTGTTCTCGAGAGTAGTCACAAACCGCCTCGCCAGGAAACTCGACGAGTTTCAGCCACCAGAGCAAGCCGGGTTTCGAAAAGGCTTCAACACCGTAGACCACATCCATACTGTTCGGCAGATTGTACAGAAAACTGAAGAGTATAATCAGCCGCTGTGTATGGCTTTCGTGGACTACGAAAAAGCCTTCGACTCCATCGAAACCTGGGCAGTTCTGGATGCTCTGCAACGATGTCGTATTGACTGGCGTTATATCGAAATGCTGAGATGTTTATATGATACCGCCACTATGACCGTTCAGCTCCAGGAACAAAAAACCAACCCCATTGAGCTGCGCAGAGGGGTGAGACAGGGGGATGTAATATCCCCTAAGCTTTTCACCAACGCGCTTGAAGACGTCTTTAAGACGCTAAACTGGGCGGGACGGGGCTTGAATATAGACGGTGAGTGCATCTCGCATCTTTGGTTTGCCGACGACATCGTCATAATAGCAGAGACGCTGTAACAGTTAAGCGAGATGCTGCACAGCCTAAATGTAGCCTCTCGACGTGTTGGTCTCGGCATGAATTTGGATAAAACCAAGATCATGTTCAATGAACATGTCACGCCGAGACCAGTCTACGTCGAAGAATCGATGCTCGAAGTTGTTCGAGAATACACCTTCCTTGGGCAGATTATCCAGCTTGGTAGGAACAACTTCGAGAAAGAAGTCGACAGAAGGATCCAGTTGGGCTGGGCGGCATTCAGCAAACTACGTCGGGTTTTCTCTTCGCCTTTACCGCAATGCCTGAAGACGAAAGTCTACAACCAGTGCGTTCTACCAGTCATGACATACGGTGCCGAGACGTGGACACTTACAGTAGGGCTAGTCCATAGGCTCAAAGTCGCGCAGCGAGCTATGGAGCGGGCTATGCTCGGAGTCTCTTTGAGGGATAAACTCCGAAATGAAGTTATCCGTCAAAGAACCAAAGTAGTTGACATAGCCCGCAGAGTGAGCTCGCTAAAGTGGCAGTGGGCTGGCCATGTCTGTCGAAGAACCGATGGCCGATGGAGCAGACGAGTTTTAGAGTGGAGACCACGACTCGGCAAACGTAAGGTAGGGCGCCCCCCAGCTAGGTGGACCGATGACCTGAAGAAGGTCGCAGGGTGGGACTGGATGCAGAAGGCCGAGGACCGTGTATTGTGGCGCAAATTGGGAGCGGCCTATGTCCAGCAGTGGACTGCAATAGGCTGATTTGATTGATTGTATCACCAGGGGTTTAAGGGATACTCATTAAGAATAGACGGTATTATTTTGAAATCCAAGATGGCGGACGCGACTTTTTGTGTAAAATCAATATGAGTATTATTTTTAGAATTTTAGGGGATTACAGAATTTACAGATTCTTAAAAAAAAAGACAGTCATAAAAAAAATGGGCAATTTAATCAAAAACTTTGATACTCATTTAAGATGTGTGTGTGTGTGTGAATGATGTACGCTGTTGGCCGCGAGGCCTTTACAGCTTCACCGGACTAAAAGGCGAGCGTGCAACCACTACGCTCTAGCCAGCCAGAAGGGCAAGAGGCGACATACTCGCCCTCGCGCGAGGCGCCCTCGGTTGGGACAGTCGCTGTAGGGGGACGGGTGCACTACTAAGTGCACCGGTCAACCGCCGGCTATGGGAGGGGATCTACTACTACTACGTCGTCGTCGTCGCCCGTATTCTGAGCGGAAAGAAGGGATGACAAAGCATCGGGGGGGTCGGTGAGAACATGTCACGGCCGGCGGTGGCGGCAGGGGTCGGGGGGCAGATCGTAGTCGGCGGTGGCTACGATTAACGGATTCGCATGGGTAGATGCGTTCGCGAAGTGACGTGTTGACGCCTTTTTAATAAAGGCGCGAATAGGTTCGAGACCTAGATCGGAGTGGAGGTCGACGTTCCGTACGAACCAGGGGGCTCCTACGGCTTTACGGAGGAAGCGGTTTTGAACCACTTGGAGTTTATCGATGTGAGAGGGGGCCGAATGCCCGAACACAACACACGCATAAGTCATGATGGGTCGAACGCAAGTTTTGTAAAGTGTCACCTTATTTCTAAGGGGCATTTTACTCCGCTTGCAGATTAACGAATGGAGACGACCGAGCACAAATGATGCTTGGTGACGGACCCGCTTGATGTGCGGGCCGAAGGACATGGTACTGTTTAGGGTGACCCCTAGATATTTGACCTCTTTGACCCAGGGAATGGGTCGGTCGAACATGGTCACTTGGCCGAGATTACTTCTAGGGCGGCGCAGGGAGTGGCGCGGGGTGGCACCTCTGGAGAAGAACACCGCAGCGCTCTTGTCCGGGTTCACCTCAATACGCCACTTCCTGAACCAATTCCCTAGGGAATTGGCGGATACCTGAAGGTGTCTGGTAATGAAACCCTTATTCCTATGCGAGACGTAGAGAGCGGTATCATCCGCGAATAGGGCTAGATGCGCCTTACTCGAACGAGGAATGTCGTTCGTGTAAAGGCTAAACAGGAGCGGAGAGAGAACTGAGCCCTGTGGGACTCCAGCACTGATGGAGTGGGAAGTGGAGCGCGTCATTTCGACGCGATAACGGAAGGTGCGATTCGACAAGAAGTCTCGTAAGATGAGCACGAGTCTGTCCGGCACACCAAATTGGTAGAGCTTGTAGACCAAGCCGTTGTGCCAGACTTTGTCGAATGCCTTCGCGACATCTAGGAAGAGGGCGCCCGTGTAGATGGGTTTGGGTCTATTGAGACCGGAGAGGATGTGCTCCGTGATGCGGTGCACTTGGTGGACGCAAGAGTGTTTGGCTCGAAAGCCAAACTGCTCGTCGATAAGGATACCCCTGGACGTTACGAAGTCTTTGAGCCACGCCAGAAGTAGGCGCTCGTATATCTTGGCCAGGGAGTTGAGGAGACTGATAGGGCGGTAGCTCGCGGGGAGATTGCGAGGTTTGCCGGGTTTGGGAATGCCTATGACGTCCGCCTCCTTCCACTTAGCGGGGAAGGTGCAGTTCGCCATGGCGGCGTTCAATATGGCCACTAAGAGGCAGATGAGTTGGGCGGGCAGGCATTTCAGAACGTGATTCGAAATGCCGTCAGAGCCCCCCGGCTCTTTTAGTTTTGAGACCCATAATTAGATATTCGACCTCCGTTTGGGTGATAGGAGGTAAGGAATCGACGGGGGGGAGGGATGCCCTGCGCTCGACTTCCCTGTCGACCGCGTCGACGTGGGACTGGTCGACGGATTGAGAGCTGGGGGCGCACTGGCTCTCGAGGGAGTCGGCGAGAAGCTCGGCCTTTTCGTCGTCGTCGAAGGCTGGGGGTGCGCCTGAAGGGCGGGACAGCGGGGGCATGTCAGTCGTGGAGTCGGATTTGAGGCTACGCGCCAGCTGCCAGTAGGCCAGATGCGACGGCGCGATGCCCTCTAGGAGGACACCCCACCGTTCCTCCCGGACCTCCGCGACACGACGCTTTACCTCTCGTTGTAGAGCGCGCATCCGGGCCCGATTGGCTTCGGTGGGGTAGGAGTCGTACGCTCGGATAGAAGCATTCTTTGAACGAATGAGATCCCTAACATCGTCCGGCAGTCGAAAGCGGTTGAGGTAGAGATCTTCCGCCTCGACTTGCTTGGACGATCGACTGACAGCCGATCGGATGTGCTCGGAGAAGGCATCTACGGCCTGATCGGTATCCTGAGGGGACGGGATGGAGTCCGAGCTGAGAGACAGGGGGGGAGGGTCGGCATCCGCCAAGGCCGTGCTTAGCGCATGCCAATCCACCACCGTCTTTTTGGGTCGCTGAGGGGCGGAAGGGGGGGAACCGAGTCTCATGACTACAGGTCGATGGTCAGAGTCGAGTTCCTGGACTACTTCCAAGGAGTGCAGCCGTAGGGTGACACTTTCAGAAGCGCCATGTCCAGGACGTCGGGTCGGTGGTTGGGATTGTTAGGATAGTGGGTAGGGTGCATAGGTGCGATGACGTCAAAGTCGAGAACGTCGACCAGGGCGTCAAGGCTCCTACCGTTAGGGGAAGTGGTGAGACCGTTCCAGGCCACGTGCTTGCTGTTGAAGTCGCCCGCCAGAATGACGCTTCCCAGATTGAGGAGTGCTTCAAAGTCACTCCTGAGAACGGATTTAGTGGGGGAAAGGTATACGGAGGCGATCACGATGGGCTGGTGCCCCGTGAGAGAGACGCGACAGACCGAGGCTTCGATGTTGGTGAGCGCGGGGGGATCGAGAGGGATGCAGTGAAGGGACCTCCTGTAGTAAATGAGAGTACCGCCTCCGCGGGAGCCGATTCTGTCATTGCGCACGAGGTTATAGTTTGCGATCCTAGGATCGCGTAGTGCGGGCTTCAGGAAGGTTTCCTGCACGAGGAGGATATCAAGTTGGTGATCTCGGAGGAAATCAGCAACCTGATCTCGCTGGGAGCGAAGGCCATCGGCGTTAAAGATAGGATAGGTTGTGGGGCTTATAGCGGGGAGATCGTAGATCCATTATTGGGTGCGGGGGGGTTGGGTTCTGAGGGACGCCAGGACGTCATATACGTCCCTGTATTCCGCGGCCAGGAGAACCTGGTCCGCCAAGTTGGTGGCAGCGCGGAGTCGAAGGGCGAGTTCGCGGACTCTGGGGAAAAGTGCGGGGCTTATCACCGCCGAGACGCTCATAATGAGGTCGACGTCCTGACTAACGTTAGTGGGCGGAGGGGGACAAGCCGCCACCGGCTGGATCGCCGGCGCGCGCTTCTGGGGGCGGGCAGGGCCCACTGACGCAGGGTGGGAGGCCGCGGTGTAGGGCAGCGGCTTCACCCACGCATTGGCGCCGAGGGACGGCCTGAGCGGCGGGGGAGGGGGGGTCAGCTTCAGTGGCGCGGGAGCGCGGGGAGCCGTGGTCGCTGGCGCAGAAGGCACCGGACGAGGGTGCGCTGAGGGCGCGGGGGGGTGTTGCGCTGAGGGCGCAGAGGGGGGGGGGCAACCGCGCGGGGGCGGCGGCGGCCGCCGCGCCTCGCCCGGCCGCGCTTCCCCTTCGGGGCCTTGGGGCAACCGCGATAGTTCGCGGTGTGCCCCTTGGTGCCGCAGAGGACGCAGCTGGGGGGCTCGGCCGCCGTCTGCTTCGAGCGGGCGCACTGGGACGTCGCGTGGTCCCCGATGCACTTAACGCATCGAGGCCGCGTGACAGTTACGGGCAGAGTGCCCGTACAGCTGGCAGTTGTGGCACTGCCCGGGCGTGCCACGTTTGTGAGGGGCCTCCACGGAGAGGCCAGAAATGTGGCACACGGCCTTCAGGTCGAAGACCCTACGGCCGGACTCGGTGCGGTCGAGGACGACCAGCACCATGTCATACGCCTCCTTGGAGCGCCCATTGACCATTCTGTGCACCTGGCGCACAGGAAGGTCCTGGGACTGGAGGTCGGCCTTGATGACGGCGGTGTCCAGCTCCCTAGGGACACCGCGGATTACCACCCTGAGCTCCCTTTCCTCCTCCAGGGTGTAGGTGTGGTATGCGATCTTGTTCGATCGCAGGAAAGCGGATAGCCGTCGGTGGTCGTCCGAGGACGCCACCTTGACGGCTATGCCTTGCGCGGTGGAACGCGCGTGCGTATAGTTGATTTGGCGATTATAAATCGCCTTGGATATGCGCTCCCAGGCGCTCTTGTCCTGAATGACAAGCGGCGGGGGAGTGATGTTCGGACGTGCGGGGCGCGCGAGGGGGGAGGCCCTCGCGGCCGCGTTGGGAGACGGAGACGGCCGAGGGCCGGAGGGGCCGGGAGAAACGGAAACGTTTCCGGCCCTTTGAATTTTGGGCGGCGGCGAGTCACGCGGTTTGCGCGCCCGCTTCCCTTTTGCGATGGGAACGAAGTCGTCCTCCGACGAGAGCGACGGGGACGGGGACCGGGCGGGGGCTGCGCGTCGCGCGGACGCGCGCTCGACCTCCATATCCGAGTCCGAGACAGGCTCGGACCCGCATGGCGAGACGGGGCGGTCGGCGGGGGTCTGGGGCGGCGCCACTAAATCAGTTCGCGGCGCGGCGAACGGAGTCGCGGGGCGCGCAGAAGGCGCGGGGTGCGCGGGGGCGGGGGCCTACGCGCGCGCGGGCGACGCGTCGGGAGAGGCGGGCGAGTACGTCGCCCTGAATTCCCGGACTATGTCCGGGCAATGCAGGACGATATACTTGGTAAGGTCCCGGACGAACTCCGGAGGGAAGTCTTCGGCCATTTCCAGAGGGGAAATGGCAGGGCGAGTGGACTAAAATAGGGCCCTAAGACCCGGGCGTGAACGATGCCCTGATCCCCCCACCTGGTAGCGGCGGGGGGTGGCACTACCGGGGAGACGCGGTGTGCCCCTTCGCCTTAAGGGCGAACGGGCGGCACCAAACCCTAGCTGCTCCGGGGCGAAGAGAACCGCCGCACGGAGAATAGGATAGTGGGATGGGTTAAGGTAGGGTCCTGGTGCACTCATTTAAGATGTGAAATATGCGTAGAAAGAAAGAATTATGGCAATGAACAGTGCCCGAGAATTATACGTTAATTATATGTCAACAAGTCCATAATCGTACCAATGTTTGATCACCCTACTTAGAAAGAGACGTAGGGCTCAAAGTGAGTATCCTTGTCATCCCGTTCTTTTCACAGAGTGCTCAATTCATTGGATCATATCCATGACGCTCCCTCTATGCTTAAGGTGCCGTACGCACGACCGTTTTTTGCAGCGCTGGAATAAAACGCCGTAGGCGATATTTAATCGCTAGCAAAATAAGTGTTCAAACAAGTTAAAAAAAGTCACTTGAAAATGTTAAGGCTTCACACTAATTTTAAGTGTATTTTGCCAATGTTTAGTGAAAGGCTTAATCGTGTTTGTAAGATTTCTAAAAGAATTCAATTCCCCGATGAACAATAATTCGAGATGATCGACTTTATAGATTATAAATAGGATTGGTTTGACGAGGTTGTAAGGTTTGGCGGATAGGTAAGGATTTGAGAAAAGTGGGAATATAAACATAAATTGAATAAGATAATTTAAAAAACAATTATAGACATATTACAATATTAAATAATATATATTATTATTATTGTGGGGAGGCAACAGCAGAGATCCGTAGATCCTTAGTGTTTAACAGGATCAGTTTCTCTGCTCACTCTAATGCGCAGTGTAAGAGAAATCCTTTTCAGGGGAAGCTTGAAATAAAAGGCTGGAACACTTCACGGTATACACATTATTAATCCGTTTATACAGTACAGGTGTACACGTTATTACAAAACGTTCATGATGGTATAATTGTACAAAATTATTATTATACTGTTTGCTTTGACTGACAACACAGCTCTTTCAGATCTAACAAAATTTTTGCCAATCAAAAATTTTCTCATGTCATTCTGTGAAAATATTTAAATTCAAATTTACAACATCTGTCATGTGTACCAGTAGTGAGACTATAAAAAACTAAAACCTAATTGCAAACCATTTGGTTCAACAATTATGATGTACAATAAACTTTACAATAGCTTAAATATATCAATTGTTAGATTATGACAGAATAGTTGATAAATTCTAAGCAAGAGGAGCTTCACATTCAATAAGGAAATAAAATGTGGATAAGGTTGCCAATTACTTGGCCACACAACTCGCACAACGGCGAGTTTCTTATATTCAAATTATATGATAATAAAGATGTACAGCACCGTAACAATGATTACATCTAAGACGGAAAAGGATAGAAGTCGTTTTCTTAGTCAACTTTAATTTGGAGAACCAGGGTTGGTTTGGACTACGGATTAAATTGTCAGATAAAATTTGGCCTTGTATAAATTTGCTTTCACATAATCACTATTTCAATTTTCAAATACCTGTATATGTGGAAGTAATAGAATGTCATTACAATAAACAGTACTATCTAAACGGCCTTGGGGCTTGCTAGTTATGCCAGACCATCCACAGTGTCATTGCTCTGAATACCCGAATATCCAGGAATCCAGGCCAACAAAAGGTTTTACCGGATTTATATGTTTGCTAAATGGATTAGCTTGCAGAGATTGCAAGCAACTAAGAGAATCAGTAAATATAATGGAGTAGTTTAAAATGTTACGTTAATTAAATTACTATTAATTAAATTACTTTATTAGGCGCTGTACGCACGAAACAGTTCGTCAAACACTAGTACACACGAGCACAACACACTCTAGTACTTCTCTCTTCTTCTTCTTCTTCTTCAGCCGAAAGACGTCCACTGCAGGACAAAGGCCTCCCCTAAAGACCGCCACAACGACCGGCTTTGTGCTGTACGCATCCAACTTCTACCCGCGACCTTCACCAGGTCATCGGTCCATCTTGTAGGGGGCCTACCCACTCCACGTCTTCCGGTACGTGGTCGCTATTCGAGAACCTTTCTGCCCCAACGGCCGTCAGTTCTACGAGCGATGTGCCCCGCCCACTGCCACTTAAGTTTAGCAATTCTGAGTGCTATGTCAGTGACTTTCGTCCTCCTGCGGATCTCCTCGTTTCTAATTCGATCCCGCAGGGTAACTCCGAGCATAGCTCTCTCCATCGCCCTTTGGGTGACCTTGAGCCTTCTTATGAGGCCCATCGTAAGCGACCATGTACTTCTCTCATTAGTACTCAAATACACAATATCTTGGATTTCAAAATTGTTCCCCATATTCTTAATCAGCATCATCTAAAACTCTAAAAATGATACCCATATTGATTTTTTTTACACAAAAAGTCGCGTCCGCCATCTTGGATTTCAAAAAAAGAATCATCAAAATCGATTCTCCAATTATGAATCGATTTTGATGATTCTTTTTTTTTTTAACTCCAAGATGGTGGACGCGACTTTTTGTGTGCTGGATGAATGTTTGAGTAAAATACATACAAAAAAACATACAGGCGAATTGAGAACTTCCTCCTTTTTAGAAGTCGATTAAATAATATCCCTTTATTCTTAATGATCGATATAAAATGAAAGTGATTGGTGATGTTTCGAAACATCAATCTTTTATTAAACTTTCTTTATTGTGGATGTATGATTTGAGCTTTTGTAAAAAAACATCGCTTTAAAAATATCGATAAATCTATCGATTTTACAGAAGTTTTATATGCAGTTATTTTTCGGATGTCTGTTTGTCATTCTGGTTCAAAAGTTGTGATCCATTTTTCAAACACTTGCGGGTATCTGCATGAGTTGAAATTTAGCATACGAATATAAATTCGGTGACAATGCAATAATATAGGTCTTTAGTGGTATGTATGCCAACACTAAATCTGTTTACTGCATTGTACTAACCTGAAGCGAAATCGAAAAATCAATAACTCGCAATTTAAAACGTCGATGTGTTGCCTATTATTACACCTAAATATCGTTTTCACCCTTAGTGCTGAATTCCATGTCGTTACACGCTGCACGTCCCTCTGTGAAAAAGCACGCGCGCTGACTGACCTAAAATAATTATTTCTCAATCTACCTATTTTTCTATTTATCCGGACAGGAAAGATGAAGAGACATACGAATAAAGAAAGCCCAATTAAAGGTTAATGTTTCGATACATCATCAATCACTTTCATTTTCACATTATTTCTTTACACGACAACAATATCAGATTATATCGATACGCTGATGCTTATCATAACGATGACTGCATCACATAAAAAACCTTGGTCGCAATCGGGGCCGGGTGAAGTTGAATCCAACTCTGACTTTGACCTCACTGCCTTGTAATGGCGTCTCCAGGCAGTCAGGTCGGAGTCGGAATCGGCAAGTGTGATCACGGCTTAATGGCGTTTCAAGGCTGTCAGGTCAGAGTCGTGGTCGCGAAGTGTGATTTAGGCTTAAACGTCGAGCGTTGAAAGTAGAACAAGCGCGATTAAAGTCGGTCTCGATAAAAAAGCGCTCACGTGTGAACGCATGTTCTGTTTTCCATTTGTTTCATCTCGACGGTTTATTACAGCGCTGCAAAAATACGCTCGTGCGAACGGCCCCTTAAGTACTTCTATGATAATAATAATATAAGCGTATCGGCGTCTCGCTCCTTCCGTGCTTTCCATGGATTTATTATCCAAAATGAATTGAGTAATATCAAAATACTGCGAGAGAAAATGTGCGCTTTCAAAAATTTTTACGCTCTGCCATTTATTTCATTCCAGCGCTTTGCAAAGGCGCGTTAAGCCGTGGTCACATTGCGTGACCCCGATTGCGGCCTGACAGCCTTGAGCCACCATTACAAGGCCGTCAGGTCGGAGTCGGAGTAGAGAGAGGTTGGAAGCTAGTCATACGTCGAATCCAACTTAGGACATTTAGTGATGCGGTCATCGTTATGTTAGACGTCGATGTAACGATGTATGATTTGGAGTTTTGTAAAAAAAATATCGCTTTGAAAATATCGATGAATCGATGTTTCACAACTTTTTATTACACTTTTGTTTATTCGTATGACTGTTTGTCATTCTGGTTCAAAATTTGTGATCCATTTTTCAAACACTTGCGGGCATCTGCATGAGCTGAAATTTAGCATACGAATGTAAATTCAGTGAAAATGTAATAATATAGTTCCTTAGATGTATGTATGACAACACTATACATCTGTTTCCTGCATTGCACTAGCAAAAAGCGAAATCGATACATAAATAATTTGCAATTTAAAGCTTCGATGTCTTGTCTATTAAAACATCGATATAATGTTTTCACCCTTGGTGCTGAATTCCATGTCTCTGCACGCTACACGTCCTTATGTGAAAAAGCGCGCGCGCCCACTGATCGAAGATAATTACTTTTCAGTCTACCTATTTCTCTATTTTATCTGGATCGGAAAGATGGACAGACATACGGATAAAAAAATCTTAATAAAATTGATTTAATTAAAATGAATATTAAACTCTTACTCACAGACACAACACTGAATTTGCTATGATTTAGACAACTTGAGAAACCATAATGAGTGAGAGCTATAGCCTGGAAGCCAATGTCTCGCTCGCACCTATTACGATGTAGTACGGTGACCATAACGGAATGACCATAACATGGACTGGAAAAACCAGAAATCGCAAAAAAACTTTTCCCATAGATATACAGCAGTTAAGATAGCTGCCCTTACTGCTACCTCTCAAAATTCTATCCTGTATATTTTGTGTTTAGACATAACTTTTAATTTATGAACCAATTATGATGTTTTTTTTTAATTGAGTTTCGTAATGCTTCGAGATGATCTCATTTTAATTTCATTGGTTTAGCTATGGTATATATGGTATATAATATAATATTATCACCATTCCACGGCAATACATATATAAAATACTACAAGTTACTCACGGCTGCGCACGCGTTTATTTTGTTATTTGACATAGGGTTTGACAAATCCAACCAGCCCAAACAAGGCGGGGTTAATACTCAATATTTACGGTACCTTTCGGCTTCATCAGGCAGATCTTGAACACTATCTGGCTGTATAGTACTTCTAAATACCAATCTGACAAGCTTAACCACAAGGGAGTTACGTTGTATAGTTCACATATTCCTTCGACTCTATCATCAGGCTTACATACGTATGTCAAATTTCAGCTCAATCGGATAACCGCAAGTGCTTGAAAATGGATCACAAGATTTAAACCAGGAAGACAGACATATGAACATGCAAGTTAAATGAAATATTGTAAAAATGCTTCATTTTATCTGAATCTCAATTTTACATTCATCAGGACTACAGGATACTACTAAGGAGCTAATCTTACAGAACAAACAAAATACTAATACTAATTCATAGTTCATTCCAATCTGAATCTCGATCGAACATTCACTGAACTTGCAATCTCACATTACGAACAAATATGTGACGCGATTTCAGTCGGTGGGCCGACTATGCTTGAATTTACCTGATTCAAATGTTCCAAATGAGTCATATTGGGATTCAAATCTTTACACTGTTTCAGATACCAATAATCGAATCTGAACAGTGTGGCACTATTGCCATGTCTACTTGACACTTAAATATTTGCAATTTGCATAAATATGAGTACATGCCATGAATGTATAAACCTAAACGGATGAAGTACTCAAAATATTGCTAAAGATAATTGAACTCTTACGATTGATATGATGTATAAAACTTGAGAAACCATGATGGGTGAGAGCTATGGCCTGGAGCCCGGTGTCTCACTCGCACCCATTACGATGCCGTACGGTGACCATAAAGTAGAACTTATACGGACTATACCTATTTATGATATAGTTTAAATACGCTGTAAACCATTTGTAACCGAGTTTTAATCGAACACGGTTCTCAATTCGTCTGTATGTACAGGATAGATTTTTAGATGGGACAATAAAAGCAGCTATCTCAACCGTTGTAGATACAGAAAAAGGGTCTTAGGAGACTGTCCGTAATTTTTGCGACATTTGAAGCTGAATATACAGATTCTGAAAAAAAAATGTACAGTCACACACAAAAACTTTCACCACTACTCATTTAAAATGTGGCATATGCGTAGAAAGAAAGAATTACAGTAATAAACAGTACCCGAGTAGTAAATTAGTTATATGTCAACATGTTCATAATTCTTCCAATGTTTGGTCATCCTACTTAGAAAGAGACGTAGGGTTGTAAGTGAGTATCCTTGTCATCACGTTTTTTCGCAGAGTGCTCTATCCATTTAGGGTAATGTATCCATGGTACATTCAGATAAATCTGCAAATATGACAGCACTAAAAAATATTACGTTTACATAAGGTTTTCAGTAACGTGCATAGAGTCAAGTGTAATAAATGTTGTTTATGTTATTTTTACATTAAAACATTTAATAATATTTTAGGTAATAACCCTAATATATTTTTTTCATTTGGTACCCATACAGCTAGCGTAAAAAAGTTAATGGTAAATAGAAATAATTTGACGTTTCCAAACCTCCACTATTACTATATATATATAATCATAACTATGGCAGAAACAATAAAATG
Source organism: Phalera bucephala (assembly GCA_905147815.2). Taxonomy (NCBI): domain Eukaryota; kingdom Metazoa; phylum Arthropoda; class Insecta; order Lepidoptera; family Notodontidae; genus Phalera; species Phalera bucephala. The sequence continues at coordinate 21,888,025 of LR990612.1, forward strand.
ATTTAGTAAAGATGTAATAGTACGTCATTGAAGATGTGGCATATGCGTGGAAAAAAGAGTTACAGTAATAAACAGTGCCCGAGACTTAAACGTTAGTAAGATGTCAACAAGTCCATAATCGTACCAATGTTTGGTCATCCTACTTAGAAAGAGTTGTAGGGCTCTAAATGAGTTTCCTTATGGCCATGATTTTTTCGCAGTGTTCAATCTATTTTGGGTAATATATCCATGGTGGGGGTGCTTATAGTCCGTCCACGTACCACTACCCTTGGTATTTAAGGTGGTAAGATTTAATTTGGATCTTCCAATGAACATAAAAGCATATATCAGGCTGATTGCAGAAATAGTGTTATCAATATCATCACGGTGAAGGGTGGTATGTGAAGCGGGCTCTTTTGTACCGAAATCAAATTTTGATCGGTTGTAATTTGATCGTCTATGATACAAGGTAAAAATTTGATGTCATTGCCGGGCAAAAAAAAAAAACTAACCTCAAATTGTGCCAAAACTTCAAATCTACTTTTGCCGCAACATTGTTTAACTATTTTTGTCGGCTTATTACCACATACACGTACCTCCTACCTAAATATTTGCCATATGATTTGCTCAGATTTTTTAGAATTTCAGGTAAACAAGATTTTTTTGTTATATGCTTAAAATATCTATACAAAAATGATGGGTGAGTTATAGGAATATCAAAGTTTGTTATTAATAATATTAATATGTTTTTGATAGGACATCCTGAAAAAAATGCGTGTAATGGATGACAAGATAGTGTATGCATTGAACACATCCATACCTACTGAGTCCTTTGCGAAAAAAGTAAATGCTCAATCTGCTTGCCAAGATTTGTATGTTCAGATCCAAAAGGCTCATTCTGACAGACAAAACGTTATAAAAAATTGTATTGTAGCTACAGCTGACTTGGTAAAACAATTAAGAACTGCTAAAGAAGAAAAACCAGATGATTTTGATATAATGAAAAACTTAAAATCTGAACAAAAGAAGGTAAAATTGTGTTTTTAATACTCTTTCATTCTTTCCTTGAGTAATAAACAAAACCTTTTTGAATACTAAATATATGCAAGCACAAGTTGATATTGTAGAGGAAAAGGGCTGAGACATTAAATATTACCCTGGAAGTGATGTGGAGTGATAGTATTATAGTCTTTTTCACAATTCATGGGTGTGGTGACATTTGGGATTTGATTTATCTAGAAATGTGGTGCTGATAAAATTAAATGAAATAGAATTGGTTGAATATCATATGGAGATAATTTATAACGAATAATGAATAGATTATAATAACACTAATTTAGGAACAAAACAAAATAGAACAATTTCATTATTTATATACATATCAAGCGACTCATCAAAAAATCACCGCTCAAAGTACTTTATTCATCACACAGCAGTTAACTATGAGCATACCATTTCAAAGAATCTGCAATCAGGTTTATATTGGCAGTCCCTAAAAATTCAAAAGTCAAGAAATTATTTAGGCCTCTGCAATAGCACTTACACACATCAACATTATAACATTTTTTAGATTTACCACTGGATCGGAACGCACCCCTCTGAGAAGATCCGGCAAGAAACTCAGTGGGCTTTACTGATAACCATTTTTTTTCTTTATCAAAATTGTATATAATTTTTGTAATACCCTTTCTTACACAGTCTACTTTTGATTGCCTTTTTAAACTTATTCATAGGCATGTTTCGGATATTTATGGGTAATTTGTTGTAGAAGCGTATACTTTGTCCCATGAAAGAATTACTAATTCTGGGGAGACAATTAGAATGTACAATAAGATCAGCTTTGTTCTGTGTATTAACATGATGAATGTTGCTATACTTTTCAAAATGTTGCTTCAAGAGAATATCAGTATTCTTTAGGGGGAACAGTTAGAATATTTATTTGTCTTAATTTTTCCTTAAGGGAAGCTCTTGGGGCCAAATTGTAAATTGCTCGTACAGCCCTTTTCTGCAACACAAACCATTTCAATTTATATAATTAAGTAATTGAGTTGTATAAAGTTTTTTAAATAATTATGCAAATTTTTAACAGTATATGATTTTAAATGCAAATTAAAATAGATTTTTGATTTATCTTTATATTCATGTTTATTTTTCGTTCCTATTTTACAGTAAAAGTGAAATGGAATATGATCAAACATCACAGTAGTCATGACTCGTGACAGACTTTACTAATATAATAACATGTTTGTGACATATTAATCTAATATCAGATTGTTTGGTTCAGTTATATAAAATGCTTTTTTTTTTCAGTTGCGACTTTTGCAAACAGAACTTAGTGTGGAAGAAGTTATTAGGGAAAAGACTACAAAGGTTTTTACAGAAAAATGTAGAAGCTATTATAAACCAAACAATTTATGAAGACTGAATGGCATTTACCTATTGTTTTGTTACGCACACTGTACATATGATTAGAATATAGAACTGAATACATGTTTTCCTTTCACTTCTAGGTTTAAAATCTGCTGACATACGGTATAGAAACACCTTTGTCTTGCAATGGGACAGTACCTATCACTACATAATAAAAAACTAAGTCCCCCCCCACCCATGTCTAACTGAACACAATAAACTCAATAATTACCAAAAAGGTTTTCATATGGTTTTCACCAATGGGCTGCCTGATTCAAGAGGAAGGTTTATGTGTATAATTCACTTGTGCAAAGTGCCAGTGTCCTTAGAAATAGAGCATGAAAAAAGAAATCTTACGTCACTAAATAACTTTATTATATAAGCATTTAAATGTATAAAATATATTTTATATACATTTAAAATAACCAAAATAACTACCTACAACAGTTTGCCTATTGTATATAAATAATTTCACATAATATACAGTTGCACGGATTAGTTAGTTCTTCCCATCTGCTTCGTGTTTTTGTTTATATTCTTCCTGATACTTTTTATGCCAGTCAAGATTCATTTGATGGACAGATTCTCCCCGCTTTGCAGCTGCCTTTCCAAACAGAATTGCTCCAAAACTAGCAAGTGCAGTTAAAAATATTAAGATATTGGAGATTTTAATTCTGGCTTCACTGCGAGAGCGCTCAATTAAGTCAGCACTGAAAATAGAGAAATAATAGTTAATACAAGCATATTTCAATTACGTGCAAGCAGTCTACGATCTTCTTCAAGGTCATACAGGACAAATTTATAAACCTAGTTATTAAGACGAATAACAAGAAATCATGGACTTAAGGACAACATTCATCATATAATACAGACCTACACAGTTTTGTAACCATTATAGCAATTATTTTAATTTGCATGACAAAATTTCATTATACAGTGTTCTGTAATAAAACTGACAAAATAAACATACGTGACAAATGTGGGAATCTCCTCCTTAGTCTTAAACTTTTTCGTCCACACTAAAATGAACTTCTGAAAGTCAGAAGGTCTGTATCTTGGTGTCATAGAATCTCTAGGTGTAGTATTTGCACCTGAAGGTGGTGTGCAAAAACTTCTCTTCAAAAACAATACACATGGTCGTAACGATATTACTTTACTCATTTTCTTTATTCGATTCGTTTGTTTTTTCTAGTAAGTATTTATACGTAATATAAATCCAACGTCTAGACATTAACGTCACCTACGTCTTCTATCTGCTTCAATCCATAGATGATTATTTTATTTATATTAATGAATTATAATAAGACAATCACACAGAAAGAGATCAGAAAAATGTACTCTCTGATGTAGAATACAAAGTTCAATCCACAAAATCAATCTTTGATTAATCAATTCCAAAAACTGACAGGACGTAGGTAGGTCACAAGTAGCTAGGGTCTGAAGACGATCGATGGCTATTGTCTATGTGCTACGATATTGGCCAATAAATATTGACGATTTCATATCAAAATTTCATTCAAGATAAGGATATAAAGAGCGTGCATACAAAATATTATTTATAAACATTTAATTACTAAATATTTAATACTTGGCTTGGCAGTGTAGTTGTACCATACACTTGTTGTACTGTCGTCCACAGATTAGATATTAGTTAGTTGTCTTCTATACCTACCTAAGGTAAAATTACCTGGAGGGAGTCATACGACGTTGCCGCTCCGCCGGTCATCGTTCAACACATTGTCTTTTTTCTCTCTCAACTACACGGATCACCATTTTGAGTGAATGAGAAAGCTATTGTAAGGTTGGCAACGTCGCACTGTACGTGTGCTTCGTAGCCTGTTGTGTCCGATGTTTGGGCCATAACAAATGCGCCCCGTCCGTGTCAGCGGTTAAAATATGAATGAAAATTATTGTGTTAAGTAAATATACTTTAATACAGTGAAAATATGTCGTGTTGTGCTGTATTTTGTAAATCAAGGACAACCAAAGGAGGAGTAAAAAATCCTGAATTATCATTTCACACGTATGTATTTATTGCCTCTTATTATATTATAGGGAAGTTTCACAGCAAAATTATGGATTTAACATTGAAGATATACATCACTGACGTCATATAATTAATATACGGTGATAATTAACTGTGAGTTTAAAGCTTTCATTGGTATTTTAAATATGCATTATTTTACGCTTCTCCAATAGTGATGTCCTACAGCGCCTATCGCTTACTGTCGATATTAATAAATTAATACTGAAACATTAACAATACCTATTCACGTCATAATGACTAAACGAATTTGGATGAAATTTAGTAAGTATAGAATATCTAGATAAACACTGTCACGTCTATATTCCCCAATCGGGGGTGGGATATTCCCCAATCGGGGGTAGGACCTATTTATAATTTTTTTTTTTTTTTTTTTTTCTTTTTTTTTTTTTTTAAAAACGTAGCCCCACACTAGGATTTATTCCTGTGTCGTGGGTGCGTTTACAAACATGAAAGTTCACACATACAAATACCCAGACCGAAACAAATAATTGTGGATCACACAAAGATTTGTTCCGTGCGGGATTCGAACCCGCGACTATTAGACACAGTGGGCGGAGCGACTTAAGCTCTTAACCACTGCGCTAAATCGTCCGTCATCTTTATAGCGTTTTCCCTGAAATAAAACACTTATTAAACTACTTACCTCACTGGAAGCTTTATATTGAGATGGCATATAGACCCTCGGTTGCGAAATGAAGTTTTGCCTTTTGGGTAGTACTGCTTATACTGAAGATTAGAGGTTTGAACTTTATATGAGTTAGCATTGTGCCCTCCACCCCGTGAGGGTGCGTTGTATGCCATGCCCATATGTAGATAAATCTGAACCCTGAAAAGCATGTTGATATCCGTGTGATGGAATTATTGATTATCGTGATTTAGAATCCGCGTTTGAGTGCTAAAACGTTTAAAAGGTACCTCCCCTTTCAATATCGCCGGCACGCGGTTGCGGTTAGCAAGTAGAAAATCCAAAACCAAGCACAGCACTGCGAGACCTCAAGACACCGTGAGCTCATTCTGCGTAGATCGGACCAAAAAAATAATTAAAAAGTTTGAGGGTACCCCGGAACAACTATGCCTTTTGGACATCTAACACCTCAGTCCTTCCCGTGACCATGGGTGCTGCAAAGCATTCGAAACGTCGGGAACGTAAAATAAAAAAATAAACCGCGATATAATCCGAAAAATAGTCTTATTTCATGTGTAATATTCGCGGAATCCAACTCGGCTGGGCAGCGTTCGGGAAACTGCGCAACATCTTCTCATCCAAAATACCTCAGTGCCTAAAGACTAAAGTTTTTAGTCAATGTGTGTTACCAGTGATGACATATGGATCAGAGACGTGGTCTCTTACAATAGGTCTCATAAAAAAGCTCAAAGTTGCTCAGCGAGCTATGGAAAGAGCTATGCTCGGCGTTTCTCTACGTGATCGAATCAGGAATGAGGAGATTCGTAGAAGAACCAAGGTCACCGACATAGCCCTCAGGATTAGCATGCTGAAGTGGCAATGGGCTGGCCACTTAGCGCGAAGATCGGACGGGCGTTGGGGCAGAAAGATTCTAGAGTGGAGACCACGTATTGGCAAGCGCAGCGTAGGACGACCGCCTGCCAGATGGACCGACGATCTTGTGAAAATCGCAGGAAATCGTTGGATGCAGGTGGCATTGGACCGGTTACGCTGGAAAGCGATTGGGGAGGCATATGTTCAGCAGTGGACAAGTATAGGCTGAAATGATGATGATGATGATGGGTAAAATAAACATAGAGGTAGGACTAGTACCTCTATGAAAATAAACTTATATTGTCTATGGTCAAAGTGATGCTCAATTCGATATTATTTTGTAATAGACGATGCCTCCTTTAAGTAATTGAGTATAAATTGTTCAATAATCGATTATTAAATACCCTCTATGAAATTAGATAATTATTACGTGTTACGTATCTTTCTACAAAAGCTACTAAAAAGGTTATGGAATCTTTTGTTTGATTTAATAAAATGAAAATCAACCGAATTAAATGGTTATATCGTAAAGTTCCAACAGTTATTTATTATATCAAAACCTAATTAAAGTCTATCTAATGAAATCTGAAAGTGAAATAAATTAGGTCATGCAACCCTGAATGAACTAGGAATAAATGGATTCGATACTTGAATACTTTTATGATTGAATAAAATAGAGCATTAGTAAAAAATCTTGTTAATAAGTCTATGATTATAAGGAGCAGGAGTAGAGAGGGAAATTATAGCATTCTAATATATTACATTCTTTCGTATTTATGGTTTAGAAGTCCTTGGTTTTCTGCTATGGGAACCAAATACTTATCGGTTTTCAGATATGAAATCAATTTCTTGTAAGTCTTTTAATTTACGTATTATCTGAAGACTCAATGTATCTGCTCTGCAGTCCATCAATGCAATGCCACGGAATTTAATGAGATTTCACATTTAGAGGTGTTAAATTTAAATGATGTAGATTTTTGTAAAATGATAAAATTACATTAAATAAATTGAGCATGTATCAAAACCAGTTTGTCTATATATACGGTTCACTAGAAGACATTAGTCTCAGTATTGCCAACGCACGACCATGTAAAATAATGACTCTCAGCTTTCATTAGCCAGACTCTAGTGTTTATTGTCTTCAGATAACAAAATAACAGATTAACGATCAGTTAATTATACTTATCGGGGTGCGTTTAAAAATTACTTACCTAGGTATTCTTGCAAAATTAGCATTAAATATTTTTAAGAATTGAATAAATAAGTAATTATGATAAACATGATTGATTTTCGTCTGTTATATTAATAAGCGATTATTCATAATCGGTTACGTGCATCACTAGTCACAGGTCTTTGTGTCCCATTCATTCATACATATGTCTGTAAAAATATTTTTTTGCAATTTATTTTAAATAATCGATGGTGGTTTGATTTGCACTTGATTGATTAGTTTTCTTTATTTTCACACTCGTGCTGATCTGAAATTGTAAGTACTGTAAATATAATATAAATTTTATGATGGCTTTTTTCACTATGTCGTCCACTTCTGATTTTGTATTCGTCTAAATAATTTGATTTGCTTAATATGTTGAAATTTATTTAACATATCTAAAGATGGCTTCTTATTGCTCAGATTTGCCTATGTTCTGAACGGAATTACGAAATTGAAAAGGTGTTTAAATGAATTGTATGTAGGTAACCTTCGTATATTAGTCTTGAAGATCAATCGCAATTTCGATGTCATATCTGCGGCTATTCTATTTGTTTATTATAAAATTACTCAAAACAAAATTCAGTCCAAGGTAAAGGTACAACTGACAAATCTAAAAATATGAAGTAATTGTTTTTGAAATCAAAAAAGTAATGCTAGGTATCAAATAAACAAGTCTACATCATTATTTCAACCTTCCATGATGGAATCTGGCATCATGATATAGTTTGTTATTATTAATGATGTGATTGCAACAATTCTTCTTGAAATATTCAATTATTCAGAACTTTATTTCAGAGATTTTAGGTTTAGTCAAGTCTTACTTTACAAAAGATGGAAGAATTTCATATTCCTTTTGTCGAAAGAAATTACAGATATAATGCAAGTTTAGTATTAACAATTTGCCATTATTATGAATTTCATAAGTAAGTCAAGGTGTTTAGGAAGGAACCTGTCAGAAATCTGCACTCTCTGCCTATTGCCTATTCAACACTTTGGGTGGGAATCGAACTCACATAATCTGTCATGTCAGGGCAACCACTCTAACCACTGAGCTACCGAAGCAGGTAGCTGAAGCCATTAATTTCCCTTTCTGTATATTCACATTATTAGAAAGATGATGTGATTATCCCCTGACTTTGGATTATGTAGGTTTGATGAAGTGATGATTTGTATTTTAATTTAGAATCACTATGTCCACCTGGGTGTTATCTGGGGTAACATAAATAATCCCAAAATTACATTGTTGTTTAATGATTGAATGTACTTTTTACCTTAAGGATCCAGTATGGTGAGACCTAAGTATCAATCTATTTTTCTAAGATTTCTTGATAGGTATTCATTTAAAATTTCACAGTCTCAAAAGCTTGAGGGAGATTGTAAAATTGAAATAAATAAAGTAATGCCTATCTCTCTATTTTTATCATCATGTGAGATCCCTTGCAGTGTAGAGAGAGAGTATCAACAGGTTCTTCCTTACAGACCTCTAGTCAGAGTTTCAAATATTGTTAGTTTTAGTTATACAACGTAAGTGACATACAGAGACTAAAATGAAATATTCGTCGAATTAGAAGTGTATGTGGTAGTGTGTATACTATAAAAACAATTACAATGCAGTATTCTTAAAAAATATACAATAGACATACAATACAATGTTACAAATTTAAATGGCTAGATTAAACTAATAAATTGCTGAAACAATCGTGACATGTGTCGGCTTGCCTATTGCCCCACCTATTCAACTCCTGCCTTAATCGAGCATATCTCCAGTCTCGCCATTTCAGTTTCAATAGATGCCAGAAAGCTTTACATTTCCAATTTGAAAATGTGGATTTAAATGCAGAAGCAGATGTGGAAAAATATACATAACTGCAGTTATGGAAGGAGGAGTAATGGTCCTTTTCATCACTAGTAAACTTTTAATCAATAATTATAAACTTGAATGGTATGGGATGTTTGTTTATAATGAACAAAATTGTAAATTTTAAGTTATTTAAGGGGCTACCTCGAAAAATACTTGTTTTTGTATTCAATGCAGTTGAAGAAGTATATGGAATAGACTCTTAGGCCCATATTACAGAACTATATTGGTCGTAAATCTAGTTTTAAAAACTGATTTTGTACTAAAATGTTAGAATTAAAACTAGATTCATGACTGAATTTTGTTTTGTAATACGGGCCTTAATATTTTGCAGTATGATTTTTGACTGTATATTTTTGAAACTGGTAAAAGGAATACACAACTATAGTATTTTTCATATAATTTACTACTACTGTACTGTGACAGCTGCAAGTGTCAAAGAAAATTATACTTTATTCTATGGCAATAAAAGGCATGACCCGTTGCTATACTTATGCTTTTATGCCTTAATGCCATTGAATGAAATATTAATTTCGTTTGGCACTTAGAACTGTCACTACCCATCTTATGTGAAAAATATTATAAACAAAATTTTCTCGATAGAATAAAATCTAAAGTCTTTATTGCATTACATTTTCTGGTTCCAATGCGAAATGCCTAACAACTAATAAATATAATTTACTTAAAACATAGCAAATAATTGTGGCAAAGTTCTTGTAAAGCAGTTTTTTTATTTTATAGTGTAGTTAAAGTCGTTTATTTCCGAGTGTGCGCTCAATATATCCGTCCCTTATTATTCTTTTTAGCCGACTTCAAAAAGGAGGAGGTTCTATGTTCAGTTGTATGTATATATTTTCTTTTTTATGTCTCTTCAGCGATATTTCCGTCAATTGCGGACCGATTTTGATGATTTTTTTGCATTGGGTTCAGTATATCTCCAAGGTAGTCCAATTTTAATTTCATTGGCATTGGACCTTGGACTTAGAAGATACACAAGGGAACTCCTTAACGACAAACAATAGGCATGTGTAAATTGAGATACTATGGGTATTACGTCCATCCTATAGGTACCCTACTATAGAATAATTCACTCATCACTTAAAATTGTGAAATAAAAATCTTTTATAAAAAAAGGTAAACCGACTTCAAAAAGCAAAAAAATAAATATTTGAAGTTGGTGCCAAGTTACCGACTGCGCCAACCAGCACCGACTTCATATATTTATTTTTTTGCTTTTTGAAGTCGGTTTACCTTTTTTTATAAAAGATTTTTATGTAAAGTAATTGCTTCACTGTCACTCTCCCTAGGTATTCCTTTAAGGTGTTTGTGAACATTTTAATTGAATTAATAAGAAGTTTTCATTCTTTCATGGGTAAGCCGACTTGTTCTTGTGTATACTTGTTTTAGTACTTCTTTATTGTTTCTGAGATAAAAAGAACAATCATGCCTATTTATGAATCTATATCCTCATGCCAGATCCCTTGCGGGGTAGGCATAGACTACAAAGTTTCAATAGGAAATTATATATAAGTATAATATATTATAGTGTTGTGCTTAGTCCTCTGAGAGACTTTTTCTTGAACCAAATTTACAATTTGTAAATAAATATTTAGATTGATACATCATTTTCTGTTCTAATCAACATACGTTTTAAAATTGATAGATCCCTTTATGAAGAGTAGAAAGTATAATAGTTTTCATTCATTAAATTAAGTTAAAATAGGATTTGATTAGTGTATGTATACTAAGGAGAAGCATCTTTAACAAAATCCCTGAGATTATTTCAATTTCCCCTCACCGTTCACTCACCATTATGTTAGAAAATCATATTATAATGCAATTAATTGTCCATTCCAGATGTCTGGTGGCCATAAGCATCGTTACAAGAACGCGGGCTTGAGCACAGACGAGCTGCGCCGCCGTCGCGAAGAAGAGGGTGTACAGTTAAGAAAACAGAAAAGAGAACAGCAGTTATTTAAGAGAAGAAATGTTAACCTACCAGCACCGAATGTCCCTGACATTGCGTTACAAGTAATAAACATTCATGGAACCTATTAAGTAATGTGGAGAAAACTACAGTGCTGCTTTTTTTCTGGAGTGTCCTTAAATGTTAAGAAATAAACTTTTTTTTTTTAAATTAACGGAATAGCTGTATCAAGGACTTTAAGGAATATGGATTTAGTGTTCTTAAATTCTAGGCAGCGCTTTGGCAAGTGAGACATGACACTAGGTTGATTTTAGATGCAATTTTATTTGTTCATTTCAGGAAGATATCAATATATCACCATCAGATGACATTACTCCAGCAATGGTTGCAGCATTATATGGTGACAATCCTCAGGAACAAGTTATGGCAACACAGAAATTCCGTAAACTGTTGAGTCAAGAGCCTAATCCACCTATAGATGAAGTTATACGGACTGGAATAGTTCCAAAGTTTGTTGAATTTCTCACCAATAGCTCCAATCCAACATTGCAGGTTTGAATTTTAAGTTATTGTAGTCTTTAGTCCTTATTATAGTCTATTCCACTCAAACGATCATTTTTTGAACAATCATCTACATTTTTAGATTTTTTAGTTATGATTGAAATCTATAACAAATGTCATATGAAGAAATGAAAATGTTATTAGCTGGAAATCAATGTTTTTATGTTAATTAAAAAAAGGTTTTAAAGTTTCATTGGAATAGACATGTACATCTATACGTAAATATTTGGATACATAGGCAGTAGGTAAAAGTTCCGATAGCTGTTACTTTTTACCATCAACATTACCTTTCCCTGTTTGGGTCCTTTATAAGATAAGTCCATAATGCAGGCTTAGCTTGGTTGCGATGACGGACTATTGCGGGGTTGGCGGGTATACCAAACCAGTTCGACTTTGCCGCTCGATCTAAGTGGGTTTTCAAACAATTCCTTGTAAGATGGCTGTAGTTTACAAGTGCGATCAGAATTATATGATGCGCACACAGAGATGTGGCTGTTCTTTAATGTTCCAATTTAAGGGAACATCACATAGAACTTAGAGATCGCAGACTGTTGTATAAAATGAGCGCTGGAAGACGAACATTTAATCCTGAGTAAACGCTTACGAGCGTCGAAACGCTTTACACGGGCGTTTTTACAACATTAAATCGCAGGATTGAAACGCAGTAGGGTAGAGGGTTCTTTTTTTTATGTTTGTGTGAGTGATCAACGCTGTTGGCCACGGGGCCTTAACAACTTCACCGGACAAGAGGGCTAGCGTGCAACCACTAAGCTCGAGCCAGAAGGGCAAGGCGGCAACTAGCTCAAGGGCGCCTCAAAGAGGAACGGCCTCAGCTTGGACATTCGCTATGGGGGAGGGCGTATACTAGGTGTCTCGCCGTGGTGCTCTGCACCGGCCGGCGGGCAAGGGATTTTTCGACCTCGCCGGTGAGGTCGGTGTCTGATCCTGTGTGCGGTATCTGTATCCGAAAAACGGAAGTAAGGGCATCGAGAGGGTCGGTGAAAATATGCCGCGTACGGGCATTTGACAGGAGGGGAAAGGTGCGTAGTCGGCGGCGACAACGATTAGGGGGTTCCGATGGTTGGACGCGTTCGCGAAGTAGCGAGTTGTCGCCTATATAGGCGCGATTATGTTCGAGACCGAGATCGGAATGGATAGAGGGTTTAAACGCTCGTTGCAGTTCGAGGCGGCGTGGGCGCTGACGAACATCGCGTCGGGCTCGTCGGAGCAGACGCGCGTGGTGGTGGAGAGCGGCGCCGTGAACGTGCTGGTGGCGCTGCTGGCGGGCGGCGCCAGCGACGACGTGCGCGAGCAGGCCGTGTGGGCGCTGGGCAACGTGGCCGGCGACTCGCCGCGCTGCCGCGACACCGTGCTGGCCGCCGGCGTGCTGCCGCCGCTGCTGGAGTACGTACTGTTAACCGAGAGTCCGACAATGGGTTTAAAGACTCTCAGCTTTCATTAGACATACTCTCGAGTTTTTTTGGCGGGAAGTCGAAGAGTGATGTTGTCAATTTGTTTTTAATTTCCAAAACTTGTGTTATTTCGACTAATAATGTGTAATGTTGGTGGAATATTAACCATTGTGTTCTTATATGTGCATGAGTGAAGGTAATTGTAACAAAGTGATAAAACGTGCCTTTTCATCTTCCCTCAAAACGGCCGTTGTAATTGGTATGTAAAGTATCCACCGCTTTACTATCCAGGGTGGGGTACTTTATTAATTTCATTATCATCGTTGTCATCAAATTCATTGGGGAGTCGAATTAATTTAAACAAACACGATTATATATTTAAAAATACACTTATAATTAGTGTGAAGCCATAACTTAAAGAAGAAGAATGGGTTTAAAAAAAAGATATTTAACTGAAAAAGGGTATATTGGAAATAGAAACAGAATACATGCATTTTGAACCGACTCTTGGAGTATTGTAATAAATAGACTGGTCCGTTGCTGGGCTGCGCTCTTACGCTCAGTATCCGACCACCCCGAGATGCTGACATGGCAGATCGGAGTTGGTGGTCAACATTTCTATGACTTATTATAGGGTATACCGCCGCATTACGCACACCGCCGACGCCATACCCAACTAGTTTCTATCCGCTACTTCGTCCGCGTTGATTTTGGAAAGGAATCTTACATTTCCGAGTTAAAAAGTATCCTATTTGTTAATCTAGGTAAGGAACTGTGTGCCAAATTTCATCCTAATCCGTTCAGCCGTTTTTGCGTGATTGAGTAACAAACATCTCAACATACAAACGTTCACATTCGTAATATTAGCAGGATTTACACACTGCTCAATACCGCGTGAAGTGAGGGAAGGTTAGTTGTATAAACGCCCCACTCACGCCCTACTTCTTTTCTTACACTGTTACTGCCCGGCGCTCCCTTCGTTGGCGGTTTTTTGAGGGAGTCAAAAGACTGATAAAAAAGTAAAGAATTATGTAAAATACAAAAAAAAATGTTAGCGGTGCTGTATCAGAAAAACCATAGAAAAGCTATTATAAAAATTGCCTTAAGGATATTGTAATGAAAACAATATGAAACTATATTGTGGGGAAAAGAAAATCTGATGTCGGGATTTTTTTGCAAACAAAAGAGAATCAAAGCAATACTTGAAGTGCAAAGGGAGTATATGAACAGTCAACGCTGCCGCGGTACTGCTAATTGATTGTGGACGGAAGTGGCGGCAGTAGCAGTGTATAAACCGGGTATTAGGTACACTTGCATGTACTAGGGTAAGCGTTACCTATTGACTATCTCGAGGTTATAACGTTAAATTGCCTTCAACATAACATTATAACTCTCGAGTTAGTCAACAGGCAACGCTAACCCTGGTTCGTATTAAGGCGGCCTTAAGGGCCTACCGCGATAAATAATAACTATTTGTACTCTCATGCACTTCGAGAAAGATATGGATTAGATACGTAATATTTCGAAATATGGTTTTTGACTCTATATTTTATAATCTGGTACAGGATTAAACTAAATTTTCTCGATAGAAAAAATCTTAAGTCATCCCTATTGCTTTACATTTTCTAATTCCAACGCGAAACGCTTAAGAACTAATTACTAGAAATGAATTAATAATATAGAGGATAATTGTAGCAAAGTTCTTGTAAAGCAGTCTTTTATTATATAGAGTAGGCTTTTTTAGAAAATGATAAAATTTGTTTTTGCGCATACGTCGTTTATTCCCGAGCGTGCGCTCAATATATCCGTCCCTTATTATTCAATTGTAAAGTAATTGCATCCCGTTCACTCTCGATATGTGATTGATTGCGGTAGCTCCTTAAATACTTTTTTCGCATTATTTCATTCATAGCGGTAGGTAAGATTTGACCAAGATTGGCTCAGGATAAGGGTATACGACATGACAAGAGGGAGGGGGCTTATTCTCCAGTAGTACGAGCTGGAAATGATAATGATTATTTTAGTTTTGTCCAGTGCTAATACTTTGCTTTGAATAATGTTATAAAGGCAATTAAAATTAGTAACTGATTCGATGGCATCTCAAGGGTTTTTCAGTGTCCTCAAAGTTTTACCAGGATTTGTTTCTGCTATTATGAATCATTCATGTTGTCACACAAGCATGGCTTTGAATCACTTTTAAGCTGCACTAGTATCACTAGTAAAATTGTTTTGTTGATTATTATTATCACCATCAATTAAGAGCTTGGTTTAGTGGTAAGAGTTTAAGCTGCTCCACCCATTGGATAAATCTTTGTGTAACCCATAAACGTTTATTTCGGTTGGGTTATTTGAGTACACGAATTTCATGTTTATGAATTCAACCACCAGACAGGAATCATTCCTAGTTGAGGCTACTTTTTTAATACATATAATTTACTATTCCATTGTTATAACCTTTACTCTTATGTTATGCTTGTTTTTTTTTTCAGAATATTAAATAAGTATACCAGATTATCTATGACTAAAAATGCTGTATGGACTCTTTCAAATTTATGTAGAGGCAAAAACCCTCCTACGAATTTCGAAGCTGTGGCACCAGGTAACCTCGAACTTATCTTTTTTAGAGTCTGTAAATAAAAGAATAAATCTGAAGTATACAAGGTGTAATGTATATAACACAAGACCTTCGACATCCCAATTATTGCTTTACCGATTCAATTTGAAAGTTTAATTTCCATATTTAAGCAGTTTTCTACCATTTTTTTTAAGCTCTTTGGTACCCAAATTATCCACGAAACCTCTACATTGGTATGCATATTGAGGTATATGTAAAATCGCACTTAAAAAACCATATTGCTTTGAATAATGTTGCAATTTTGATCAATACAGCAAACTGAACGAGTAACAGCAATTTTGACAATAATAAAAAAAAAAGTTACATACTTCAAAAGTGGTTGGAATCGAGTAAGTTGTAGGGCTTGCGTTATTTATGTTACACGTTGTATAGATACGTTTTTTGCATGTAGTTGGTAAGCCCATTGTATTATTTTGAACTGCTTACTTCTTCACCACATGTATTTGTTTATAATATGTATAGTAAGCAGAATCTAGGGATGTCCAGCTTTTTCACGATGACGATTCTAATATATTATGTTCTGATAATTCTCTTTACGACTGGAGAATATGAAGCCAGATGGAATAAACAATAATGAAATTTTCCTAACTTTGTAAGTGAAGACGATAATGTTTGCAAATCCTCCTGTTTTTCAGAGAAATGTTAGCGACACCCGCGCTTTATCTAATGCAATCTGTTAGATGCCACTTGTTTATCATGGTTGTGCATTCTGTGACCGTGAACTTGGCCTTCGCCCGTGAACTTGGCCTTGGCCCGTGACCTTGGCCTTGGCCCGTGGCCTTGGCCTTGGCCCGTGGCCTTGGCTTGGCCCGTGAACTGCCCTAGCGCTCTTTATAAAATTATATATGCTTGCAAATAGTGTGAACCTTGACTAAGTTATGCAAGATATATGGGCTATGGGCTACTGGAAGCTACATAGTTTTGTAAAAATGAGCGAGCTTAAGTCGAGCGTTTAGCGCTGAGTCGACGCTTACGAGCGTTGAAGCGCGTAGAAAACGCGAGCGTTTTAAGCGCCGACTCGAGCGTTTTTACAACACTAAAGCTACAGTACACTACTACCGGCGTGTATAAAACGCATTAGCTGATTTAGACGCACTCTAAAAGAAGTGAGGGATACAACAGTTTACCTTTGCAGGGTTACAAATGATTTGGGGTAATGTATGTGTAATTATTAGGATTAACTTTATGTCATTATTTCAGGAATTCCAGTTTTAGCACGACTACTTCACCACACCGACGCAGATGTTCTAAGCGACGCATGTTGGGCACTCTCCTACTTGTCAGACGGACCAAATGAAAAGATCCAAGCTGTGATTGATGCCGGAGTTTGTAGGAGGCTTGTAGAGTTACTTATGTAAGATATTTTTATTTATTCAGCATTGATAAAAACTATTAGATCTATTATTTAGTTCTTTAAGTATACCTATGAAGGTTAAGAATGTAGTAGAAATTATTAAAGCAGGCTGATTGTGATTATTCAAACTGTCCGTTAGCGTTTTTGGAGAGGTGTGGGAGGAGCTAACACGGACGTCATTTGTGAGGAATTATTTGTAGTGCTCCTCGGGACAACCTGATCGGCTGTCCTATAACACGATAAACTATTATACACCCATTACAATTATTTTTTCTTTGGCAAGGTGCGTTACATTTATAATTTATTATTATATTTTTTTTAGGCACAATAAATCTACAGTTGTATCGGCTGCGTTGCGGGCTGTCGGAAATATTGTAACGGGTAATGATGCGCAAACACAGGCCGTTCTGAACTGCAATCCGTTACCAAATTTACACGCGTTACTCCGATCGAGCACCGAGGCGCTTCGCAAGGAGGCCTGTTGGACACTATCTAATATTACTGCGGGAAATGCCACACAGATACAGGTATAAAATTCAATATTATGATCGCAAAATTTGGTCTCAATTTGGCATGTTGTTTGTAAGTTATAACTAAAAAAAGCATACATACAGACGAACATAGACCCTCCTCCTGCTTGAAGTCGGTTAATAATGTTTGATCCCTCGGGTTAAGAATTGTTCCTCGGGAGTCTTTTTTCAGTTGCTTGTAAAAGACTATGTTCTGTCCTGGTACCCTTTACCTAAAAAATATAAAATTTTCTTTTCATACTATTTCAGACAGATAGTAGTTGTCGAGCTAATATTTTAAACTAAATTCTTCCGACTTAAATATAAAGACACAATATCAGAAGTGCGTACATACTGAGGGATGTGAACTCGCTCATTATAAGATTGCTTTATTTTAATTGCTTATTTTTATTCAAAAGTACTATATTCCGCTTGCCACATGAAAAGGTATCCTAAGATAGTTCATTAGAAATACTTCAAGACAAATACATACATCTATCTGTTCTGTATTTTCATTAAATCCCTTTTTTAGGGTTCCGTATCCCAACTGTTAAAAAGGGAACCCTTATAGGATCACTTTGTTGTTCATTCGTCTGTCTGTCTTTCTTTCCGACGGTAAATACCATTTATCTCAATCATTCGTTTGGCGATTGTACGAAATCCACAAACGCAAGTTATATATAATTCCTAATGATACAAAATATCATGCAGTAGGTAAAAATACCACTTTAGCTACCTATTTCGTTACAAAAATCGCATTCGCAATGTTTATGATGAGAAATATGTTGGAAAGATGTCTATTGGCGTACCAATAAACATCTTTCCAACATATTTCTAGAGTATAAATATCTGTAGAGTATAATATATGTATTGCATTGTCTACAGGAAGTGTCATTAGCTACACAGTATGACAAATATTTAGAATGGTTTTGAATAATTCATTTTAATCATGAATCATTACCATTTGTTTATTGTCTTTCTTATTTATTCACAGGCAGTAATAGACGCTAATATATTCCCGGCTCTGATTGAAATATTAAGACAAGCTGAATTTAAAACGAGAAAAGAAGCGGCCTGGGCGATCACGAACGCCACGAGTGGAGGCACTCACGTGCAAATTAGGTATCAATAGCTTGTCAATCTTTCTACTTAAATATATGAATATACATATAATCATAAACGTATGTATCCCGATGGTGAGTCTAATTGAATAAATAAACAAATTTATTTAGACTTACTATTCGCGAAATACGGCATCGTTGCAAAAAGCTGTTTTACACTGAAGTCCAATATAACGGTGACAAAATCAAAACTGCCTCTCACTCTGTCTCACTGTCACTGCCTCGTTGGTCTAGTGGTAAAGCGCATTGCTTTGTGATCACGAGGTCCTGCGTTCAAATCCTAGGTCGGACAAGTATAGTTTTTCTAACGAAAACTTCCCAGTACGAGTCCGGAGTCTGGAATTGTGCCCCGTATATGGCAATAGGCTCGCCCCCTATTACATGGGACCGAACATCGTCGGCGAAACGTGGGTGTACTTAGTACACCTCTGCCACCCCCGCGTAGAGAATATAGGCATGACAAAATCAAAACCCTTTAAAATATAATGTTTTAAGCCCCCTTTATTTTTTATTTATTTATTATTTTGTTCCGCGTACTGATGTGCGTTGATTATGCTTTTTGTGATTTTTTTTAGTTATGCTTTTAGAGGTTGAGGTTTCGAATATATTTTTTATAATAGATAATCCTCGTTTTTTTTTCAAGGTATCTCGTTGAACAAGGCTGTATACCACCTTTATGTGACTTATTAACGTTGACCGATGCGAAGACTGTCCAAGTTGCGCTTAATGGACTAGACAATATATTAAAAGCTGGACAACAATCTGATCAAAGGGATAATCCTTATGCAGTGCTTATTGAGGAATGCTTTGGTATGTTTTTACAAAAAATTATGTATCTGCTTTTGGGAGTGTGTTAATATTTAAAACACTCACAAAAATGTACACTATTTCAATAATTTTAGTAGTCGTAGTTGAATCCCAGAATTTCCAGACATTTCTGTAATGTACAGAGTACCATGTGGGTATAGAGTAAGAATAAATATATTTTCTCCACTTGAAGCTGGACTGCAAGCGGGTCTCGTAAAAGGCGATCTAATGGGGTACTTCAAGCGAAGCGGTACTCTGGCACCACATTGGAAGAGGGCTAATTTGGGCTAAGTTCTCTTCACTTACAACGCTTATAAGAAAGCTCAAGGTCACATATGTCAATGGAGAGAGCTATGCCCTCTGCAGGAGAGTCACCAACTCAAGTGGCAGTGCACATTGCTCGCAGAACTAATGGTTCTCGAGGACGATCACGAAAAAAGCTGGATGGGGAGAGCATAAAACCAGTTATTGTAGTATCTTATCTGATCCTTGGAGAAGGCCTTTATTCTGTGTAGGACTTCCGTCTGACATGATACTGTACGGACACAACCCCTGTACAATTTTATAATAGTAGGCAATGTGATAAATATGACATTATAATAGTCCAGTTATCGGAATGGAGCTGTATTATACATTAGAGATATTTAAAAACTGTGGATGTTTGGGATCGACTAATAAGAGGCCACTGAATACAAAATATTGTGTAATTTTTTGTTTCATGCTTTTAAAATGTACAATATTTGTTTTTAGGTTTGGATAAAATAGAATTTCTTCAATCACATGAAAATCTAGATATATATCAGAAATCGTTTGAGATAATCGAAAACTATTTTGGATCTGAAGAGGAGGACGGCCGAGTGGCGCCCACCGTGTCGTCCACTACAGACCAATATCAGTTCAATACCGACCAGTCGGTGCCTATGGGTGGCTTCCAGTTCTAACCTTTAATTTATGCTGATTCATAAAGAAGCTCACTGTGGAGTGAGTACATTTTTCGTCACAAACTATAATTCGGTATCACATTAAAACATTACATTAGTTTTATCAGTCCAGTCCCAGACATGTGTATGTAACCATGTGTCTTAATACTATATTTTCTATAAATACGTCAGCAAAGATGAAATTTTTGCGAAGTTGGTACCACTCGCACGTGATATTTATGTGTATTAATTGCACATGCCTGGGAGTGGCTTTAGAAAATGCTTTGCTATTTTGTCATACTGCTGACCTCAAATGTCGTTTTAATTATCATTAAAATAACAGTTGTAATAGGAATTTCCAACCGTTTGTATTGCCATGCCGCGCATATTTTGATCACTTTATCAAATGCTATGGTGGAAGTAGACATCAAAATACTTCGTGTAGCCGCTGGCCATATAGAATTTAGATGTAAAATATATTTAGTATTTTCATCCCTATTCTGTTAACAGTAGGTTAAAACTTAGTAATTTGGGTTGTCATTAATGAAATAACTTACTGTATAATAGTCACTGCCATTGATAGCGACAAATGACTACATTTGTAATGGTAAGCAATTTATCGGTTGTTAAGTTTAGTTTCAATGCATACGTTTTGATATACATTAAGTCCAAATGTCATACAGATTTGGGAAAATGCGTTGCATATTAAGGTATGTAATGCAGACGTACGTGGACCACCACATACACTATCCTACAGCATACGTAGATCAGTTTGTCCCGCCTTAAATATCACATCAAATGCAATAAGTACTTCAATACATCAGAGCTGTCAAACGACACGTTGATTTTAAACATCTTATTTTTATTTATTTCTTCTTACATTTTTGTTTTGCTTTTTTTATTCAAAAACCGACAAAGCGTATGAACAAAAAGCTATCACGAGGCGACGATCACTATTTCAGTTTCGCCTATTAATATTTGATTCCAAGTGTTCCACACATGTCTTCATCATTATTTTTTTTACATGTTGCCATACTGTGCTTTCTACGTCGATACTATAGTAAATCAATGCTTACTTATAAAATGTTATGTTTATCAGTAAATCAAAAAAGAACGCTCTCATATTCACTAAAATCAAATCGATTGTACCTACTCAAAAATAATGTTTTACCTATGGCTATAGCTGGCAAGCATGATTTGATTTGGGTGTTATGACACTTCGCTAGGCTTGAATTTTTTTATTGATCAAGTCTGTTGCATGCCATAAAATTATGTATACAATTACCAAAATTTTTAACGCCGTACAAATATTTCACAAAAACCCGTTTCCGTGAAAAATAATATTTTACACAGTAAGAATAACTCTTGGAGGCAAGAGTGACCGATTCTTTTGTAAAAAAATCTAGATTTCTAAGCTAACATTTATATATTTATAGACATGAGTTTAATTCGACTATAAAGACGAATCATTACTTTTGATCACATACGGTATTATTAATAGTAGTGCTAGGAAACGTTCCTACGTTTAAAAAATTTACATACTTGAGGGGGAGAGGGATTTCACATTTTTTTTGATAAGGACCATAAGTTATGAGCAACATAAGAGAGTTACTGAATATTCCATTTATAAGGAATGGCAAAATAATTTTAATAATTTAAAAGTTGATGTCTCATAAACAAACACCCTTATATGACATCGCACACATGATGACAATTTAAAAATAAACAATCTATCTACATCATCACCCCAGATCCCTTGCGGGGTAGGCAGAGAGTACGGACTTCCAACAGGTTCTTACCTTACATACCTCTCTGGTTTCCTCCACTCTCATAGTTCGTCTCATACACGCTCGCCGGTTATGGAGACTCTTGACTTATCCTTCAGATAGGACTCGGTCTATTTGGTCGTGGTAAGATAGTCTAGGTCTTCCCCGGTACCTACATCATTCCACTTTCCCATTGTATGTCTGTTTTGTCATTCATTCTATATGCCCGAACCAACGGAGCATACTCTTTCTCATCTTTACACCGATACTATCTTTCATACCTACTCGCTTTCTTACTACGCTGTTGTGAATACGGTCGGTCAGCTTCACTCCGCACATCTTTCGCAGAGCTCGCATTTCATTCTCCTTCTTACATACCCAGCTCTCGCTACCATATAACAGCGTTGGGACAAGAACTCCGTTATGTATGGCCAGTTGCGCCTTTTGGCTTATGTGCCGGCTCCCAAGTAGCCATCGCACCATTTACTCTGTGCCCTGCACTCACTCCTCGCTCTATGTCAGCGGCGTATTTTCCATCCTTACTGAAGGCGCATCCACGATATACCAACTCATTCACTTGCTCCAGCACATCGTTACCAACCACGATCCTTGCATTCGTTCTGGTTTCTTCCCGTTCAAAAACCATAATCTTTGTTTTCTTAAAATTCATATGTAAGATATTGTTCATGCAGTCGTCTTTCATAACTGTGACTAATGTTTGCAGATCAGTGGCTGTTGGCGCTATTAAAACCGCGTCATCTGCATATAGTAGATGGTTTACCACTAGGCTACCCATTTCTACACCTTTATTCATCGCTTTCAGTCTTTAAAGACTTTTATCCAGATATATTATAAACAGTCTCGCAGACAACACGCAACCCTGCTTGACGCCGATTTCAACTGTTTTATGGCCTGTGTTTGCACCAAAGCGGAGGGGAGTGTAGTGTGCTAGGAGTCGTTTAGAGTCACGTACGCGCGAACTTACACGATAATTGGGATGATATATAAACATGATGGGTCACATAATCACTCACCATTATATTATTATTAAAACTTAATTTGACAGTAAATTTTAGCGGAACATTTTAGGCGTAAATTTGACGGATGTTAGGAATACTACCTTGCGCTTAAAGATGCGCGACTGTGAATCATCAGACTATTCGCATCATCTACAACTAATAATTTTCTGATTCGACTTGAACATAAGTAATATATTAATTTATATATTCGAACGACGACTTTTCGCGACGAAGATTATCTGCGACTCTCACCCGATTATAAATGAATTATTCGAATGGTTTGCCGCTACTCGCGTCATTTCGGCGCCAAAACCAATTACGCGTGCGAGTGAGTAGTAAAAACTAAACTAAATAATAACGCTCTTGCTGATTTGTGTTTAAAAGTGCGTTTTAATAGTTTCTAGTTCAGAATTTAAAGGTTTCGCCACATAGCCGACGCAGCGCGTCGGGAGCGTAAACTGGGAGGTTATAATGTACTAAAATGTATGCGAGACGTTACACAGCGCGCTGCCGCGCTCGGTGCGACGGCAAAGGACCAGCCGCCGTCGTCCCGTCGGGCAATTACAAACGAAAGACGGCGGGAGAGAGAAGCCGTCACGTGTACGAGCAAGACGCCATCACGCGTTCGAGCGGGATGCTAGTATTATTTGATGCTCTTAGCAATCACACAGAATGGAGCTGGAACGCATTATAAGGAAACAAACGAAGCACGGTGCGAGCGAGACGCCAATACGCGTGGGACGCTAGTGTTTTTGTTTTATACTCGTAATTAGCACATTGTCACATGGACATGAGGCTGGAACGGGTCTCACTCAATGTGAACATGGATTTATTATCCAAAACGATTTGAACACTCTGCAAAAAGAACGTGACGACAAGGATACTCACCTAGAGCCTTACATCTCTTTCTATGTAGGGTGGCCATACATGGGTATATTGGGTGACTTAATGATTAAATCAAGCTATTTAACTTAATGATTTAATCAAGCTATTTATTTTATCCAACGTTTTGTTACATGCGGTAAGTAAATAAATGCCAAATAACATGTGAAGTACTTACTATATTAAGTGCTATTCTTACAAAATCAATACGTCAAATACTAAATATACATTGATTGAGTAGATTTCAACTACCGATTCGTACGGACTACGACCTGATCCAGGTGTTGATCAGGTCATTGGATCGAGAAATTCTTTGTGTACTCATAAAAAATCGTTTCGAGTCTTATTGTGCGGCGTGTATTGTGAATCTCATGTCTGTAAACAGACCCACGACTCAGGAATAAGTCCTCGTGAGAGTTTTGTATAAAAACAAGTCTCATAAATAATCGCTGAAATCTGTATATTGTTATACGCTTTATGTATATAAGAACGCATTAAAACATATCATAAATAGCTATAGTTCAAATAAGTTCTTCATAATGGTCACCGTACTGCATCGTAATGGGTGCGATCGAGACACCGGGCTCCAGGTTGTTGCTCTCTCATCATGGTTTCTTAAGTTATTTAAATCACAGAAAATTCAGTGATGTGTTTGTGAGTCAAGAGTTTAATTTTCTCTAACAATATTTTGATATTACTCAATCCGTTTTGGATAATAAATCCATGGATGCGAAGCATGGCAAGAACAAGACGCCGGTTCGCGTACGAGCGGGACGCTAGTATCGTTGTTTGAATTTTAGACGTTAACAGCAACATGGCGGCCGGCGCGACTTCGCGCCTGTAGTGTAACGTCTGCGCTGCGCTGCTGTTCGCCGGGGTCACGCCAGCGTCGCGCTCCGTTGGCTATGTGACGAATCCTTTAATATAATCCGCGCGCGCTAATCAAGTGCTGGAATGAAACAAACGGCTAATAGTACATTTTTTGAAAAGCGCTTACAGTGCTTCTGCACAAAAAGCGCCCGTGCAAACGTGGGCGTAAGCTGCGGTCCGATTGATGCTAACTTATTTTTCTTTGTACTCTGTGGTGTGACCGATAGGTAAATGCATTATTCGTTTGCCGAATTTTTTATTCATAATTTGTTCAGAGGCTGATAGTAACTAATTTTCGTGAATCATTCGAATAATTTATAAAGTCGAATGATTCGAATGCAATTTTCGCAGTCGCACATCGGTACTTGCTCTCTACTTCCATAACCTACACGGGCGAGAAACCGGTTATGCTCAAGTGCATTTGGGCTGGACAGGTGTTTCAAATAAAGCCGTAAACGTGAAGACTTGGCACTCTTAATGTTTGTTGCCGGTATCCAGGTAACCGGGGAATGAGATAGCGTGATAATATAAACACGATTTGCAAGGAATTCTTGACCACAGTTACCACTCGAGCCCAACGCCACACAACTGTAGAGACGTAAAGTGGTCGCCCGTTCCCTACACTAGAGACCCTACACGCTTTAGAATAAATTATTTATTATTTTATCGTTAAAACTGGAAGATGCATAACCTATACTTGGCGTGCGTTTTTTACATACGCGAGACGTTCATCAAGCATCGTGCATCACGAGGAGTAAACGTGGTACATTGCCGTGGTAAAAACAACAATGATTGTGGGTAAACAACACCTTTATAAAGAAATCACAATTACGCCTATGTTCCCCAAGCATAGGTGGCGGAGGTGTAATGAAATCGTATCGTAGTAGAAACAATAACTATTGTGGGTAAAAAAAATCTATATACCTATATACAAAAAAACACAATCACGCCTATGTTCCCCAAGCGTAGGTAGCGGAGGTGTAATGTGTACACAATGGAATCGTGACGTAGAAAAAACAATAAGTATTGTGGGTTAAACAACACCTTTATAAAGAAATCACAATTACGCCTATGTTCCCCAAGCGTAGGTGGCGGAGGTCTAATGTGTACACAATGGAATCGTGACGTAGAAAAAACAATAAGTATTGTGGGTTAAACAACACCTTTATAAAGAAATCACAATTACGCCTATGTTCCCTAAGCGTAGGTGGCGGAGGTCTAATGTGTACACAATGGAATCGTGACGTAGAAAAAACAATAATTATTGTGGGTTAAACAACACCTTTATAAAGAAATCACAATTACGCCTATGTTCCCCAAGCGTAGGTGGCGGAGGTCTAATGTGTACACAATGGAATCGTGACGTAGAAAAAACAATAATTATTGCGGGTTAAACAACACCTTTATAAAGAAATCACAATTACGCCTATGTTCCCCAAGCGTAGGTGGCGGAGGTCTAATGTGTACACAATGGACTCGTGACGTAGAAAAAACAATAATTATTGTGGGTTAAACAACACCTTTATAAAGAAATCACAATTACGCCTATGTTCCCCAAGCGTAGGTGGCGGAGGTCTAATGTGTACACAATGGACTCGTGACGTAGAAAAGCAATAATTATTGTGGGTTAAACAACACCTTTAAAAAGAAATCACAATTACGCCTATGTTCCCCAAGCGTAAGTGGCGGAGGTCTAATGTGTACACAATGGAATCGTGACGTAGAAAAAACAATAATTATTGTGGGTTAAACAAAACCTTTATAAAGAAATCACAATTACGCCTATGTTCCCCAAGCGTAGGTGGCGGAGGTCTAATGTGTACACAATGGACTCGTGACGTAGAAAAGCAATAATTATTGTGGGTTAAACAACACCTTTAAAAAGAAATCACAATTACGCCTATGTTCCCCAAGCGTAAGTGGCGGAGGTCTAATGTGTACACAATGGAATCGTGACGTAGAAAAAACAATAATTATTGTGGGTTAAACAAAACCTTTATAAAGAAATCACAATTACGCCTATGTTCCCCAAGCGTAGGTGGCGGAGGTCTAAAGTGTACACAATGGACTCGTGACGTAGAAAAAACAATAATTATTGTGGGTTAAACAACACCTTTATAAAGAAATCACAATTACGCCTATGTTCCCCAAGCGTAGGTAGCGGAGGTCTAATGTGTACACAATGGACTCGTGACGTAGAAAAAACAATAATTATTGTGGGTTAAACAACACCTTTATAAAGAAATCACAATTACGCCTATGTTCCCCAAGCGTAGGTGGCGGAGGTGTAATGAAATCGTGTCGTAGTAGAAACAATAACTATTGTGGGTAAAAAAACATCTATATACAAAAAAACAAACAATCACGCCTATGTTTCCCAAGCGTAGGTAGCGGAGGTGTAATGTATACACAATGGAATAGTGACGTAGTAGAAACAATAATTATTGTGGGTAAAACAAAATCATTATGAAAAAAAAAAATCACACCCATGTTTCTCTAGCGTAGGTAGTCAAATATAAAGGCCGCTGTGACTTTATAAAAAATATATTTATTTTACAAATATAAGTTTTATGATAGATATTCAAAGTATTACAGTCGTTAACAATACTTCTTAAGTTCGTACGAACGGTAAGAGAGCTAAAACGATATTGAGGTACTTTTTCTGGTGATGACTATTTATAGGCATCGCCAAAAAAACATGTTAGCGGCGCCGTCTACGCAGAGTGCGCCGTATTGATTCATAGTTGCTTATTAATCAAAACAGTTAGTGGAACGAACGGAGAATAAACATGTAATCTGATATCTGTTTACATGATAAATACGCAGTTCAGGCAAGTTAAGCTGAATCATCAAAATAGTTCTTAGAATTGATGAAATGATTTGTATGAGCAATACTTTGTTTTTATTGCATCATCTTCTAATGTAAGTACATTAGAAGATGATAGTATACCCAACCAGTACACACTTCAGTGCAAGTGCACTGAACTGTGTACTGGTTGGGTATACATAACTAGGTAGTAGAGGTGTAATGTGTACACAATGGAAGTGACGTAGCAGAAACAATAATTATTGGGGGTAAATAACATCATTATGAAAAAAAACTGCCTCGTTGGTCTGGTGGCAAAGCGCATCGCTTTGTGATTACGAGGTCCTGGGTTCAAATCCTAGGTCGGACAAATGTAGTTTTTCTAACGAAAAATTCCCAGTATGATTCGGGAGTCTGGAATTGTGCCTGATATATGGCAATAGGCTCGCCCCCTTTTACATGGGACCTAACATCGTCGGCGAAACGTGGGTGTACTCAGTACACCTCTGCCACCCCCTTTGGGGAATATAAGTGTGACGGTGTGATTATGAAAAAAAAATCACGCCCATGTTCCCCAAGCGTAAGTGGCGCAGGTGTAAAGTGTACACAATGGAATCGGGGACGAGTTTATTGCGATAGCATCTTTTATAATTATTTGTTTATATTATGGTTGATATAAAAATTTTATACCCTCTTTGGAGATGCTTAATAATATCTATCTATTCGTCAGTGTTGCTTTTAAGATTACATGTTATCAATAATGTATTTTACGTTGATGTATTCTTAACAAATTTGTAGAGTATCGGCTAGTTCTTTTACACGAACGAACGACATTCCAATTAGTGGTACTCTTTGTTACTTTTCTGACGATTCATAAATACATATACTTTAATGCTTTACACAAATAAAAACTATTCTGATTCTGATTCAACGGTTTAACGTGTCTGTACAAACTCTTACCCCGCTCAAGACTGGCCGAGCCGAACACCGCTTAACTTTAAGTGATCGTTAAAAAAACAGCACAGTATCATAGCGTTACAAGCCATTTATGGTTTTATTTTAATATAATAATTTTAAAAATGAACGTCGTAATTATTTTCTTGGGACTTAAAAAAGAAACCAATATTCCTTATTTTGCGAAATAGGAACATACGTACTTCTTTAATTTATATGTGACAAATCATGGTGCAAATCGTAAATTATTTTAAATAATCTAAATTATAATAATATGAGAACAATGCGTCCCGATATCACATAACATGAAATAATTTAACAGAAAAATACCATATATATAAAAAACTTAATGTGAAGTGTAAAATATTTGGCACTATTTGTGTAATATTAAGCTTATTATTTTAAATTGCACATATGATAAGATTATGGTTAGTGCTCGTTTAAATCAACATTGACATGATTTGATTTAAGAGACTATGAAGGGTATACTGTATTGTGGAAATGGGGAGAAATGATGTCACACCTACTTATTAATTAAGTGCAATTAATATGAGCATTGCCTAGTTATAATTGGTTCCTGTAATAATATTTTGTGATTTTAATGACTATGTGCTAGTATAAAATACTATGCTCGTGCAGATATACCACTTTTGTCTCTTTTAACAACTTAGCTAAAAATTCATAGGTACCAAAAAGTAATTAATTTTAATAACAGATTCAAATAAGATTTTATATAAATATATATTTTAATTTGTTAGTGGTTTCACCGAGTCATGACCTTGCTATATTTATAAAATATATATAATTTTATTCTGTACAAAATGTAACTAGGTTTAGTTTTTCAAATAACAACAATGTGATCACATCATTTTCTGCTTTCAGATTTCTATGCGTATTCTGAAGTGAGTAAACTTTACGGCTACATTGATTTCCGATCAGTCTATATACACTAATGTATGTGTAATTATACTTTGCATGAATATGTAATATATTTTATATATAGGTGATTTTATGAATTTGTTATTAAAAACAAATTGCCTTATTTCTTACTGTAGATAACGGCATATCTTTTCTTTATTTTGTAGTAAAGATTATGTATTTTTTTGGCTTACGAGCCAATATTTGTTACTAAAATAATTAACTTGTATATTGTTATGTGAAAAGTATCATTTCATAATGTATTACAGATTGGTACCATCAAATCGTTTATATTTTATTTAAATCCTTTATTGTATTGTGTCTCGTGCATGTGAGTCTAAAAGTATGTGCAATCGTTTATTTAGATATACATCTTATATATTTTTATTCCACAATAGTCAGTGTAAGGACGGAGTAAAGTCTTGTATTGACTGCGCGTAATTCGGTATTATGATGCGTTGATGCGGATACCCACTGAAATTAAACACCGAAACTTGCATTATAGACGGGGTTAGTGAGGAGTATCTGTTGGTACGGTGTTCAACATAGACTACGCGTAAACTGGAACGCGCAGTTCAAACAAGCCTTTAGAATATATTTAGTATTGCAACAGAAGGTCATTGGCAAAGCGAAGCAAGTCATCGCTATTAGGAATGGCGGCAGCTACGGTATGCAAAGCTCCAGTAAGTTGCATTTCTGCTAAACCATCACTTCTTAGGGTAACGAACGAGGTGCCTAAGGGATTCTAGTCCAGAGGATGGGCAGGAGTTGCGTCCATTTTACGGTCGGACGGTAGAAGCACATTTTATGATCTTTTTACGCTACGAATATGCTTTTCATTTAAAGATTTCTCCTTGGACCCCAGTTCCATACAAGTATAATACATACGATTTCTTTTTAAATTTAATAAAATATCTACTGTTGCTGCCAATAATTTCCTTGTCGTACCAGCTGTATCCCATTCTTAAAGTTTCAAATGTCGTTCCATTAGACAATGTTACGGTTTAATAATTACGGGTGCTTTAGGTAACGCTACTAAATCAAAGAACGATTACCTGTCAATGCAAAGACCAATATTGAAGTGTGGGTAACGTATCAATGTTTGTTCATATATTATTGATTTTACTCATGCTTTGTCCTCGAGATTAGCATTGAGTTTACATGTGGGAGACACACGGTGTCGCCAATCTGAACTGTATTTGAGTTGTTTTTTAGCTGTATATACCTGCAACCTTCATTACACTGTCAGTGCTCCGCCAGTCTGTACGCGTCAAATTGTACTGTGCATTAATTTTTCCCTTGCAACAAATATCAATATGGGGGAAACGTACCAGTGTGGTTACCGAAGACTACGAGTGTGTAGCCAATAAGATAGAAAGTTAAAAGTTCATGCGCACACGACGCAGAGATCGACATAGAGCATCAGGTTCGTCGAGGAGGCTGTCGTGATCTGAGGATACATTGTGCTCCGATTCAAGTTCGCAGTCACCGCCAGCTCACGTGCAATCAGGCGCCGTGGCCGGGGTGTTGCCGCCAAACCCACTATGCATTGGAGGTAAATAAAACTTCATGTCCTTGAATATTTTTTTAAACCAATATTATCGTTTATCTATCCCGCAACGGAGCTAGCGTGATGATATAGATAGATAGATTGCGGTTAATCTATGGGGTTATCACCTTACGGATGCGCTGTTTTTACGTTATAATATAGTGCTGCAGGTAGTCTGTGGGACTATCACTTTACTATAATTAACGTATTTAAAAGTGTAGGTGGCCAATACCGTTGACGAGCACCCACTGCTACCGCAGACACCTCTTACCTTCCGCAAGTGCTGCTTCCGCCGCCAGGCCGCCATAAACCAGCGTTGCCTCACCTCTGGACAACAACGGATGTCAACGCGGGAATTGATGTGCAACCGATACGTGTGGACCCTAAACCGGCTCTTAAAAACAAACTCTTATTAATACTAGGAGATAAGCCCACTCAGTCACATGGCGAACAGATACGACCAGATTTGGCTATTCGTCTGCAGCACAACTGAGACGGTTTTGCCGAGAGACATCTGCAAGGAGCTCACGAAGTCATCTACCACCGGGTAACTGAACCTTAATTGAAGCGCACTCTCAATCCGGAGGTAGTACCGGCTGTCACCGAATCCGTATTTAAGAGAGATATGGGCATCGAGCTAAGACAAAAACAAAGCCCTGAATCGAAAATACGACAGGTTGATGGACTCCGCTAAGCTGTTGTGCGATAGCCAAAATACGGACTCGTTGATTAGGAGAACATTTATACTAAATTCGCTGCAGAAAGATAATTACAGGCGACAAAGATCGATAAACTACTTTTTATTAAAAATTTTGCGGAAACATCAAGGGCGGCCAAAGCCATATTAAAAATCTGGAGCAGACATGAAACGAGCTACCACGCAACAACCACGTAAGTACAAGGAATAAACCACTGCAGAAACACTTAACTTAAACTAGCATGTTTCTCCCCAGAACCACAGGCCGAAAGGGAATTAGAGGATAAAGGAGCCTGCTTACAAGGATCGCCCCGCCAACTGCTTGAAACAATCGTGGCGTCCAGCGCAGAATCGCAACAGCAACCGTCGTTAGACACGGTAAAGTACGCTGGTAGGCTTTATTACTTTCGTGATCAATGGTCACTAATAACGCGCGGCATGTATAGAAGGGTATCAAATACCCGGTTCTCATCCAGTGAAATAAACACGCTCCGACATCGAAAAAGCTTTCTGCCGCGGAAAAAATAAAATATTAAGTTGCTATTCGTGATATTTTAGCTATAGGAGCCATTATGGAATGACAACCTTGTCAGGGGCAATTTTTGTCCCCTATATTTTTTATACAAATGCCTAACGGCAAATAAAGATTTATATTGATTTTAAAATAATTAAATAAATTCATTGACACCTCTCACTTCAAACTTGAAGATGTGCGATCGGCCTTACAACTCGTTTCCAAGGAATGTATAAGTAGATCTAAAACATGCATATTTTTTAGTACGCATACATGACCTTTCCAGAAAGTACCTCCGCTCCCAATTTTCCGGAAAAACATGAATTTAATGTCTTGCCTTTCGGTCTCAGTATGCCGTTCGTCTTCACTAAGATTATGAAACCAGTGATGAATGACGATCGTGTGGCAATCTTTTAACAATATATTTACATGACACTTTACTGATAGCCAATAATAGTCGAGAATCATGTATGAAAAACATTACCGACACAACTATACTTTTAGAGTCCCTAGGCTCTATTATTAACGCCGAAAAGAGTATGTAATATCTCTCCTGTTACCAATATAAATTTCTTGGCTTTATAATAGACTCTCACAATTTACCTTATCGCAAGAAAAGGATTTTAGAATTAGATCTGAAATTAATAAATTACTGTATAAAATACTGTAAGGTGAGATAGGAATTTGCTCATTTGGTCGGGTTACTTACCTTCGCCTTTCCAGTCGTAAAATACGACTGGCTTATATAAAAAAATACAGCGATGTAATTATTTAACCCTAGATCATGATGACAGTTATAATATATGAGCATATTATCATCAATACCGCCATCTGATTATATCACCACCGCAATGTCTGATTGGTGGTCTCCTGCGATTGTTCATTATTTAACAGACTTTAAACAAAGTGAGTTCTGTTTAGAAATTTATAGCGAGGCCCCAACTACGGGATGGGGAGCTGCTTGTAGCGGAGAGGGCTAGTAGTATGTGGACATAGAGAGACGGTTACGACATATCAATTATCTAGAGATGATAGCTGCCTTTTTTGGGCTAAACATGTTTGCTAAATCTTACCACGACTGCGCAATTCTTTTACGAACTGATAATATTACGGCCATTCCATATATCAATCGCATGGGAGGTGTCCAGTTTACTCACCTCACAAACATCATCCGAGAACTTTGACAGTGGTGTGAGAAACGCAATCTGTTTGTTTTCGCATCGTACATTTGCTCCGTTGAGAATGACGTCGCAGACGCAGAATCCCGACGGGTCTAACCAGATATCAGATTTAGCGTTCCAAAAAATCGTGCAACGTTTGAGATTGACATATTTGCAAGTAAGCCAAACAAAAAATGTAGGAAATACATATCGTGGCACAAAGACACAGATGCTTCTATAATAGATGTCTTTACAATCTCGTGAACATCTATTTATTTTTATAGGTTTCCTCCGTTAGCCGTAATTTTAAAATCATTGAGAAAAATAATTAACGATAAGGCTAAGGTAATCATAATAGTCCCATTTTGGCACACACAACCGTGGTACCCTTTATATAAGACTCTCCTAATTTCAGAACCACTAGTCTATAAGCCCTCTGACACGTTAATCTCCCATTCCAACAATCGAGATGAACATCAGAAGATTACCCTGGTTGCCGGGGTGTTAGTTATCAGGACGCCCCTCTTGAAAAGAGGAACAACCCTCGCTTCAATACCAATAATGTTGGCATCACTTTCCTAAAACTCTGTGAAGCAGTACGACACATGCCTGAAAAAGTGGTTTACTTGTAAATCCAATAATAATAATTCTTACGCGGAGTCTGTACCAGACCTTATAATACAATTATATGAGTCTGTGAAGGAAAACATCGTATGGAAACCTGCATGTCTAAGAGTTTCTCGAAGGTGTGTGAAGTTTGCCAACTTGCACTGGGCTAGCGTGGTGGACTATGGCCTAAACCCTCTCAGTTTGAGAGGAGGCCCGTGCCAAACTCTGGGACAGTTTCTTAGCAGGGCTCACATTATTTTTTTATTTTATTTGAGTCTGGTGCCCAATACGGAACTTATAGCTGTAGGTCAGCTCCTTCATTAATTCTCGGCCAAGAAATAGTAAATGATGAATATATAAAACGTTTCTTTAAGGGCCTTTTAGATTACGTTCACCGTTACCCAAATATAACACCACATGGGACACATCTACGAGGCATGCCTTTTAAGTTCTGTCGTTTCCATATTTTCCGGCAATTTTGAATTTGGAACTGTTCTATATTCGAATGTGTTTAAATTTTGAATCTCACAACAGTTGAAAGTATTAGGATTAATGCTATTGTTTAGTCACAGCGTCGATTGGAATCTGTCAGGTTACGGTCGAGAATGAATCTTTCTAAGGAAAATGTTCGTGCAATAATTTTCTACAACTGTAGAAGAGGCCTGACACGGCTTCAGTGTTTTGTAGAGCTAACATCTGTGTTCAGTGATGAAGCCCCATGTCTGCGGGCTGTCGAACGCTGGTATTTAGAATTCTAGCGTGGACATACTAGTGTTAGTGAAAAATCTCGCGAAGGACGCCCAAAATCCGCCTTCATTGAAGATAACATCATTGCTGTGAGACAACTAATTCTCGAAGATCGTCATGTGACGTATCGAGAGATAGAGGCTTTATTAGGCATCTCAGGGACAACCATTCAGAAGATCTTGCATGAAGCGCTTGGTGTGAGAAAGCTAGTTTGCCGTTGGATACCGCATCTGCTTTCCGACGATCACAAGGCGGCCCGCGTCAGATGTTGTAAGAAAACTCTGCAAAGGTTCAACCGAGGAGAGTCAAATCACGTCTACGACATCATCAGTGGTGACGAATCTTGGATCTTTGCGTACGATCCTGATTCCAAACAACAATCTACAATCTGGGTCTTTCAAGACGAGCCAAAGCCGACTAAAGTTGTTCGTTCTCGAAGCATTTTAAAGAAGATGGTGGCCACGTTCGTTGGTAAAACCGGCCATGTTGCGACTATTGCACTTGAAGATCGTAGAACGGTTAACGCAGAGTGGTATACCACAGTTTTTTTTACCACAAGTCATCGCCGAACTTCGAAAATCTAACTCAAAGCGACGCATCATCCTGCACCACGACAACGCAAGCTCACACAGCGCTCGTCAAACGATTGAGTATTTGAAGCAGGAAATAGTGGAAATTCTTGACCATCCTCCATACAGTCTTGACCTAAGCCCTAACGATTTCTTTACATTTCCTAAAATTAAGAAAAGTCTTCGTGGTCAAAGTTTCCAGTCCGTTGAAGAAGCAGTCGACGCTTTCAAGTCAGCCATTTTGAACACCCCCACTTTAGAGTGGAATAAATGTTATAACAACTGGTTTGAGCGAATGGAAAAGTGTATTAAGCTACGTGGTGAATACTTTGAAAAACAATAAAAAGTACTATAAGGTTCTAGTTGTGTTTTTTTCTTCAAACGACAAAACTTAAAAGGCATGCCTCGTATTTTATCGTGATATCTTTTCACCTTCATCTAGTCGCCGTTTTAGTTCGTCCCTAAGGTTGTTTCGATACTTTTGTTGGTAGGGTGTCTCATCTGAGTATATCTTGATATTTTCAGATATGATGTTTGATTTATTGCGTAAAATTGATTTTGCTGCTTCGGATGTCGAAAATATGACCTTTATAGGTCTGGATTTATCAGGGTTATATTTTCCTAGTCGTATAGTTTTATTTGGTTCTATGTTTTCTGGCACCGCCATTTTTATTACCTTCTTTACTTCTTCGCTGTCATAAATACGTCTTTCTTCGGGATTTGAGGATCGTATCTCTTTTATTCCTCGTATGATGACATTCTTTTCTCTCTGATATCGTTCATTGGTCTCCAATATAAAATTTTCATAGCTTAACACAGGTGGAGAACCTGCAGGAGTAGAACCAGATCTTAGTGATGATATCTTACTTTCAATGTTCTCCACTCTTTTCTCAATGTTAGCCCTGAAATCTGAAAAATTAGCTAGCTTCAACTTTATTTTGACCTGTTCCGAGGACAAAAGGTCAGTGGTTACTTTGATCTGACTGATTTCTTCCCTTATCGCAGAAACATTTTGAGATATTTTCCTCAGATTTTCGTTCTGGGTTTTTGACATTTCGTTCATAAGCGATTCCATTTTGGCTTGAAATTTATAGAATTGTTCTCCAAAGTCATCATGCGGCTGCTTTCTTTTGGCACGAAGGTTTATCGGGTTGGTGTTGTCCGAAAAAGTAATCTTGCGCAAATCTGGTTGTGAACCACCAGTCTTTTCAGACCTATCAATACCACTTGCCATTGCTATCGAATCTCTATTGCTTTCGTTATACGTATTAGGCGATTGCGATGGCGATCGGACGACACTCATTTCATTAATAGATATGCAAAGATATTTACTTGGTATGTTCGGACAGTTTCGTTAATGAGCTATTACTAATTAAGTACTGAGATGGACAGCACTTAGCTTCACTTTTGTTTGAGATTTAATTTTATTTATGTTATAAAATTGTTATCGACACGTCCGCACCGTACGCTTCCGTAGCGATTCATTGGTTTTACTTACCTAACGTTTATACATTCAAATATTAAAATCACAGAATAAGTGCATATGCTCTGAAATGAAGGTTGCAGGTATATACTGCCAAAAAAATCTCAAATACAGTGCAGATTGGCGACACCGTGGGTCTACTACATGTACTCAATGCTAATCTCTTCGGACAAAGCCCTCGTTTAATTATGATAGAACTTCACGTACAGGTAAGTACGTTTAATCATTATGTCGCTTTCTATTGTGCTCGAGGTGGAATGTCCGCACACACATGTTAAAGCGATGCGTCCCACACACGGGGCATGTGGCGTTTGGATCGCAGCACTCGTCTCACACAGTAACTAGTGCGTCCGCATAGATCATCGTGTGTGCATCATCAGTGCGGAAAACACCTAGGGTGTGGCGAGCAGTAAGCCAGGATTATCCATGGTAATGGGCGCCTTTGTCAATATATTTTCAGTGTGTAGGTAACGTGGGCGCCATAAAAAAAACACTAGGTTAAAATTTTCATTAAGGTTTTACCATGATACTCCTAAATCATTAAAGTAAACAAGAGCTTTAAAGAATTTATGTTCTTTGTGCAGTTCGTCCCAAAATTTCATTCTTTCATGAAAAGGATTTCTACCCTTTGTAAGTTCAGACCCTATACTAAGATAGTTTAGTTTATTTTTGTTTTCCACTGGGTCCCACGTGATTTGTAGTAAGGGGTCATCATCATACGGTGTTGGATTTCTGAAAAACAAAAAGGAAGTATTATAGTAGTAAAGAATATTACAATTAAGAACTTTGTAGGGTAAAAAAAACGACAGTTATGTATAATAAATTAATAATTACCCATATTTAGCAAAATTTGTCCACATCTTTACCATTCTATTTCTCGTCGATACTGAATCTCGACTGCCTTTGCAAATTTCTGGTATTTTTAGACGAAACAAAAATGGAATTTCTGCACAGTGCCCATGAGAGTTGAAAAAAGTTAAATCCTCCGGCACTGACCACTCTCCAGCGTAGTTAACAATATAATAAAATATTGGGCACTCTGGTGCGAATTCGCTGTGTAATCTAACTGTTATATTTATGTAATATGAGAAATAATAATCAGTGATCAGTTGCAAATATTGCATTCTTGTATCTTCCCTGAGATATTCATCACCTCCCAAGTAAAATTTAAGTAGTTCATGTCCAATGTTTTTCGATAATGTGTTTTCTGCAGCCAATAATTTCGGTAATAGAAGGCAAACGTTTTCATTGAATTTTTCATAATCGTCATAATAATCCTTTTTTATAAACTGCAAAACCGCAGCTTCTATATTAGTGCTACCAATTAATAAAGGCACTTTATTGAAATTTCCAGACTTAATAATTAAAGGTGGGCTCTTGGTAATAAATGCAGGTTGGCCTTCTAAATCAACTTCAATGCATGGTTTGAAGACATTATCAATGATATCGCCTTTATCTAAGTTACGAGCATGTTGTAATATATTTTTAAAAGCTGTAATGATATCTCTAGCAGGAATAGATCTTAACTTCTCTACTACTTCAATAATAGACGTGTTCTGTATGCCCAATTCATTAGCAAGTCCCATAACAGATTGGGATGGGTTCTTTGCCATAGACCAGTTATTTAAAGCACTACCGCTTTGTATAATTGCTTTATGAAACAATCCAGTTGCCATTGGCGATAACATCATAAAATGGACGATAGCTGCGCCTGAAGAATTCCCAAAAATAGTAACATTATTGGGATCTCCACCAAAGAATCTTATGTTTCGTTGAATCCATTTTAATGCCATAACTAAATCTTTCAGTCCACAATTTCCTGGTGCTGTGTAATCATTAATAGACAGAAATCCAAAGGGTCCTAATCTATAGCCACATTTAACAAACACAATATTTTGGTTATTTATTAGACTTGGGTCAAATAACATGTCCAAACTGTAAGCAAAGCCATAACCGCCTATCCAAAACATGACAGCCATGGGTGCAACAGGACGAATATCCGGAGAGACAACTTCAATATAGAGACAATCTTCTGTTCCTAGCATATCTTCATCCTTATAAGGGGGTTTGATAGGTAAATGTATCTCTTTCGTACAATCATATACTTCATTCCATTGTTGGATTGGAGATGGTGGCTAAAATAAATATGCATTTTAAAATGTTATTATATGTAGGTATTAGTAAAGCTACAAGGGCATTAGTTGTCCGCTTAATAAAAAAAAGTTTGTGTCTATTATTTTGTTTACTAGTAGGTATAAATTGTGTAAGAAAGAACAAATTTAAATTAAAAAAACTTCCCATGGAAGCAACCAAATAGTTGTTTACTTGAGTAAGAAAAATAGTTAATTTGTTTCAGTTGTTCATGTTGAGGGACAGGTAGTGCAGTGTGCAAAAATGTATTTCGGAAAATATAAATTTATTGCAAAAATATTATTTGAGTTCCTGTATAAAATTACAATTTTATTTAGTAATCAGAATATTAATATGGTAAAAAATCCTGAAATACTACAAACTTTTATTTTCTGCTATATTATATGGAAGTTTAATAATCTCTGCTATAACATAAGCTATACTAACGCACTTAATGTAACATAAGTCTTTTAACATTTTATACTGAAGGTCACCAAATAAGTATGAGAACTCACCAGGAATCTTAGTTTGCCTAGGGGTGGTGTAGCATAAGGAATCCCTTTAAATGAGTAAAAAGATCCCTTGTCATTTTTCTCAATATATCCACATATTGGTCCATCTTTGATTTCTATGATACACTTCAAATCCTCAGGCAATGAATCCATTGTGAAATAATTATTATTATGTTAAACCACCTATAAAAATACACAATCAAGTTCATTTAATGTTATCAAGTTTGTGATAATTAATGTTTATCATGGTGAGTATGTCTGTTTAGCATAGCAAAGGTCAAGATTGTTCATGAAACTTGTGTTAGTTATATACAAATAGTAAGCTTGTAAAAATCCATATAAAATATAATAATTTACAATTACTCCATGCTATGGCGCATTTAGTGGAATGTAGGATCTATGTTTTGAATGTTAGACTGCTTGTAAGGCCTAAAAAATTTCCATGAAAAGGTGATAATTTCTTGAGTTTATCAAGAAATTTTCCATGATCCATTCAAGTAGGTGAAGAGCACCATGAGTAGGGTCATAGAAAACTATCTATGTTTAGTGAAATAGGGAACTTTTTCAAATGATATTAGAACCTAGAGTAGGAAGTTAATATATAATCATAATAATCTACTCTTATAAATATGTACATAGGTACCCAGTTTATGACGTAATAAGAACTAATTGTTAGAAAGTGAGAAGTAATGTGTGATAGGTACCACAAGTTTATATCTTAGTAACCACTACAAAACTTAAAACAAAATATTACTTTTAGGACTGTGTTAAGTATTTTAATCTTATTTACGTAAACTTTACGATCAGTGATAAGTAGAACAAATAAAAATTATTAACTCACCACTAACATGAACAAGATAAAACAGCATGTCAATAATGCAAGGAAATTTATTTTTTTCGATAAATATAAGCACTTACACGCATTTAATAGGTACTAGTAATTCAATTCATAATTATATTTCTATGAGTTTTCCTCTGAGCACCCTCCACGAGTGATTATATTTTCTTTACCCTACACAACTCTCCACAGACTAGTAAGAGCAGCCTCTGAGTAAGTAAACATAATAATAATAATACCCAATGAAGTGTAGAAACCAGACTTAAAAAGCAACAAAATTATTTAGGTCGTACGGTTCTTCCTTACTAAATTGGCAGTATGTTAGACTGAGATAAGTATATTATTGTTGATTCGCTATTTCGAAGGTCACTATTACAAGTCTCGTTAGAGCCGGTGATGTATATGCATTTTAAGCATGACGATTTAAAATTGATTATTCGAGTCAAATAATCAATTTTTAGGGCGATCTTAAACACTGAATCGAACCAAAAACTCCTTGCATCTATTCACGTACCTAACAATAACAAAAGAGTCATAAAAAGTAGTAACCGACAATATGACGTATTCATGGATATATTAAAATTTATTGAGTACTCTGCTAAAAACGTGATGACAAGTATCACTTAGAGCCCTACATCTCTTTCTAAATAAGGTGACCAAACGTTGATACGATTATGGACTTGTTGACATTTAATTAACGTATAATTCTTGGGCACTTTTTATTGCCGTAATTCTTTCTTTATAAGCGCATACCACGTCTTAAATGAGTAGTAAAAGTTTTTTAATTAAATTGCCCATTTTCTTGCTGACTGTAATTTTTTGCAGAATATATAAATTCAGCCATTGCAAAAATTAAGTATAGTTTCCTAGGGCTGCTTTTCTGCATATACTACGGTTGAAATAGCTTCCCTTACTGTCCCATCTTAATCTATTCTGTATATCAAGACGAATTGAGAACCTTGTTCGTTTTTACCTCGGTAATAAATGGTTTACAGCGTATTTAAACCATATCATAAATAGGTATAGTCCGTATTAGTTCTACCTTATGGTCACCGTATTGCATCGTAATGGGTGTGAGCGTGACACCGGGCTCCAGGTTACTGCTCTCACTCATCATGGTTTCTCGAGTTGTGTAAATCATAGAAAATGCAATGTTATGTATGTGTGTAAGAGTTTAATTTTATTTAGCAATATTTTGACAGTACTCAATCCATTTAAGGTTATAAATTCATGGTTGTATTGAAGCTGTGTAGGCACGTCAATTTTTTTAAATATTACAAAACACGTTTATTGTTAGAAATACTTAACATAAGATCATGTTTTTGCTAATCTTTCCCACCGGTTCAAATATATATCCATTAACTTTCCGTAAATGTATATTAAGGGTCAGTTCATGGCTACATCATCATCATCATCAGCCCGTGTCAGTCCACTGCTGGACGTAGGCCTCTCCCATGGCACGCCACTGAGCTCGATCTTCAGCTCTCCTTCTCCAATCCCTGCCCGCTGCCTTACGAACATCGTCGCCCCACCTAGCTACAGGGCGCCCTACACTACGTTTGCCGACACGCGGTCTCCACTCAAGAACCAGTCTGCCCCAACGGCCATCGGTTCTGCGGCATATGTGACCTGCCCACTGCCACTTCAGCTTGCTAATTCGCTGAGCTATGTCGGTAACCTTGGTTCTCTGACGAATAACTTCGTTCCGGATTCGATCCCTAAGAGAAACTCCGAGCATAGCTCTTTCCATAGCTCGTTGAGCGACCTTGAACTGGTGGACCAGCCGCACAGTGAGTGGCCACGTTTCGGCTCCGTATGTCATTACAGGTAGGACGCACTGATTAAAAACTTTCGTTTTTAAGCATTGGGGTATGGGCGATAAGAAGACTCGACGGAGTTTCCCAAATGCTGCCCAGCCCAGCTGTATCCGTCTCTTAACTTCCTTGTCGAAGTTGTTTTTACCCAGTTGGAGCACCTGCCCTAGGTATACGTACTCAGAAACAACTTCGAGGGGGGCTCCGTTTACGGCGATCGGTCCCGGGTCAACATGCTTGTTGATCATAACTTTAGTTTTATCTAAGTTCATCCGGAGACCGATTCGCTGAGACGAATTAGCAAGGCTGTCCAGCATCTGTTGTAGGTCTTGCAACGTTTCAGCCATGATGACGATGTCGTCTGCAAATCGCAGGTGAGAGATGTATACGCCATTTATATTGATGCCGCGACCTTTCCAGTCCAGCGTCTTGAACATATCCTCCAGTACATTGGTGAACAGTTTTGGTGATATGACATCACCTTGGCGCACTCCGCGGCGCAGGTGGATATGTTCAGTCCGCTGGTTCTGTACTTGGACGGTCATCGTTGCAGCTTCAAAAAGGCATCTCATCACCTCGATCGCCAATCAACTTGGCATCGTTGCAAGGACTCCAGAACTGACCAGGTCTCGACAGTATCAAAGGCCTTCTCATAGTCCACGAAGGCTAGACATAGGGGCAGATTATACTCTGCAGTCTTCTGTATAATCTGCCGCACTGTGTGGATGTGGTCTATGGTGCCGTAACCACTTCGAAACCCGGCCTGCTCCGGGGGTTGAAACTCGTCGAGCCTTCGCGCAAGACGGTTCGTGATGACCCTTGAAAACAGCTTGTATACATGGCTCAGAAGCGATATGGGTCGATAGTTTTTCAAAAGGGTTTTGTCACCCTTTTTGAAAAACAGGACGACCACGCTTCTGTTCCATGCCTGCGGAGTTCTCCCAGTGTAGAGGACAGTGTTAAATAACTTCCGAAGCTCCTTAAGTACTGGGGTACCTCCTGCCCTCAGAAGCTCAGTCGTGACGCCGTCCTCACCCGGGGCTTTTCCATTTTTAAGCTGTTTAAGGGCCAACTCGATCTCATCCAGGTTGATCTCGGGCAAGTCTTCTGTGAAGTGACGCGTTAGGGTGGCTCTGGGATCTCCTCTAAGAGATTCCGGTCGAGGTGCGTGTGAGGCGTAGAGCTGGCTATAGAAATTCCTGACTTCCGAGAGGATTTCCGGCCTAGAAGCGATCACAGTACCCGCTTGTGTAGTCAACCTTGTCAAGTGGTTTCTCCCAAGTGGCTGGACGAACACTTTCGACCCCCGGTTCTGCTCGATGGCTTTCTCAATCTCAAGATTGTTGAAAGCTCGGAGGTCGCGTCGGACCAGCTTTGTGATCTTTTTATTTAAGGCCCGGTGTTCTGACAAGGTTGAGGCTGCATTTCGGCGCCGTTCGCTCATAAGCTCCAGAGTCCCCCCCGAAAGCTTAGATTTCCTGCCTGTACGCCTCGTTTCGCATAATTTAGTACCCTCTTCTCTAAGAGT
Source organism: Phalera bucephala (assembly GCA_905147815.2). Lineage (NCBI taxonomy): Eukaryota > Metazoa > Arthropoda > Insecta > Lepidoptera > Notodontidae > Phalera > Phalera bucephala. The sequence continues at coordinate 21,931,640 of LR990612.1, forward strand.
CTGTACCACCTGCTCGAATTTCTGATCAACGCTGTCAGTGGTTTCCAAGGCAGGGAAACGGTTTTCCAATTTTAACTGAAAAGCTTGGGAATCCATAGCGGCTTGGAGCAAATTCGGTCGGAGACTGGACTTCATCAAGCGGACTCTTTCGCGCTTCCATTGTATATTCAGAGTGCCCCGTACGAGCCGGTGGTCGCTTCCGGTTTTAAACCTTGCGATCACTGAGACATCTCTGAATATGCGCCTCTTGTCCGCCATGATGAAGTCGATCTCATTTTTTATTTTACCATCGGGGCTTTGCCACGTCCACTTTCTTTGGGGCTGTTTTTTAAAGAAAGAGTTCATCATAAACAGCCCTTCTCTTTCGAGAAAGTTGACGAGCGTTTGCCCCCTGTCATTTCTGCTGCCATAGCCGTATGGTCCTACTGAGGATTCGCTGTCAGTTTTTACTCCCACTTTGGCGTTGAAATCTCCCATGACAACGTTGTAGTGTGCCTTAGGGGTATTATGAAGGGCCTTAGAGATGTCCTCGTAGAGTACCTCTATGTCCTCGTCCGAGTGTGCCGAAGTCGGTGCATAAACCTGCACGATCTTGAGGGTGTACCTCTCGGTCAGCTTAATTATGAGGTATGCTACCCTTGTCGACACACTGGACATTTCTAAAACGTTGTCAGCGAAGACTCTATGGACCAGAAACCCGACGCCACCCTGGGAAAGTTGGTCTCCCTCTCTAAAGTACAAAAGATGGCCAGATTCTAGGGTTATGGTGTCTTCTCCCTCTCTTCGAACTTCACATAAACCCAGAACGTGCCATCTTATGCACTTCAGTTCTTCTTCCAACTGCAGAAGATGCTCATCCAGTCGCAGCGTGCGTCCGTTATACGTAGCCAGGGTCAGTTCATGTTGGCGGCCTCTCGTAGCCCGGAGATTCTTCGCACCCCCTGCCCCGCCGGAACCGTGACCGCCGCCGTGGTCAGGAATAGCGGAGCGACCGGGAACTGGGGGCCGTGGTATATTCCGACTTGCCATAGAAGGTTTTGCCCATAATCGCCACGCTGGGCATGCGGGTTGGCGATCGCAGGGCGTAACTTCTCGCACTAGTGACGCTGCTGCCCGTCACCGGTCTGGTTAAAAATTTAGTTACGCCATATTTGAATGGTTATACCGCCATTGTCGGTCGTCAGAGCCTCGTCCGTTGATCAGCAGGATGCACCGCGGGCAGGAGAGGTTGACTTGGGGAGCGTAGATGGTAGGTGTCCCCCTTGCATCCAATGGCTACAAAATCCGGATTATTATGAAACTGAAAACCTTTTGACACCGTTATCCTGAATTAATTACATGATATTTTAAATTTTATATTATGAATAATAAAGATATGTTTGTACATATACACGCATTTATACACATTTTCACACACCACATACACACACACGCACAAACACACACACACATACACACTTTTTATTAATACTACTTTTATATTTCATCTTTATTGCTTTAATTTTTTGTTATAATGATTTAAGAAGTATTACTGTTATTAAATATGTCATTTTCCGTGAGGTGGAGATCCTGGTGATCTGTAAAACAGGTTATAACGCCTACTTCAGACACCAGTCTCTATTAATTATTGTAACTTTTTAATACGAGGCATGCCTTTTAAGTTTTGTCGTTTGAAGAAAAAAACAACTAGAACCTTATAGTACTTTTTATTGTTTTTCAAAGTATTCACCACGTACCTTCATACACTTTTCCATTCGCTCAAACCAGTTATTATAACATTTATTCCACTCTAAAGTGTTGAACGTAACGTCTTGAAAGACCCAGATTGTAAATTGTTGTTTGGAATCAGGATCGTAGGCATAGATCCAAGATTCGTCACCACTGATGATGTCGTAGACGTGATTTGACTCTCCTCGGTTGAACCTTTGCAGAGTTTTCTTACACCATCTGACGCGGGCCGCCTTGTGATCGTCGGAAAGCAGATGCGGTATCCAACGGCAAACTAGCTTTCTCACACCAAGCGCTTCATGCAAGATCTTCTGAATGGTTGTCCCTGAGATGCCTAATAGAGCCTCTATCTCTCGATACGTCACATAACGATCTTCGAGAATTAGTTGTCTCACAGCAATGATGTTATCTTCAGTGAAGGCGGATTTTGGGCGTCCTTCGCGAGATTTTTCACTAACACTAGTATATCCACGCTGGAATTCTAAATACCAGCGTTCGACAGCCCGCAGACATGGGGCTTCATCACTGAACACAAATGTTAGCTCTTCAAAACACTGAAGCCGTGTCAGGCCTCTTCTAAAGTTGTAGAAAATTATTGCACGAACATTTTCCTTAGAAAGATTCATTTTCGTACGTTACTTGACAGATTCCAATCGACGCTGTGACTAAACAATAGCATTAATCCTAATACTTTCAACTGTATTGAGATTCAAAATTTAAACACATTCGAATATAGAACAGTTCCAAATTCAAAATTGCCGGGAAATATGGAAACGACAGAACTTAAAAGGCATGCCTCGTTTATAGGTATACTGTAAATGCTAAGAAAATAAAGATTTTTATTATTATTATTTTATGTATCTTGCTGAGATTCACGGGCTTTACCCGGAACTTTGAAAGGCTTGCATGGGGACATGGGTCCAACACGTAGAGGCCCTTTGAGGGAAGTTAATGTTATGTAAGCCACCTGCTGAGATCACTTGTTGAAAATGAAGAAACATAACCAGCAAACTGAACCTGGCAGGTGCAAGGACTATTGTAAATTATGGAAAGAAAACAAGGGCTATGTAAATGAGATTTGATGGACAAAAACTGGACTATTTCAAAGGGGATGGACACCGGCCATAATTAGTGATACCTGTGGCCGGCGGTGACTTGCCGCTTACTGGGCGACGGGCCTTCAAACGGTCGTCCTAGAACAACTGAGGGCAACACCGGTGTGAGCGGCTCAGGGGTGTAGAGAGGTGTGCTGCGCTTTCTCCGAAGTTACTCGCGGCGTTATGCCCTTTAACACTTCCACCCCTGAAGTACAACGACGTAGGAGCGCATTATCTTCCTACGTCGATATTGCTCTCACGGCTCCTCTCTGGACGGCCAATTAAGGCTAGCCAAAGCCAAGAGTCCTGCGGGCACCCTTCGGTTTCCACTCGACCGACGAAGACACGCCGAGTTGGGGGCCCTGACCGACTCTCTGAAGCACTCGTCGGGTCCGTGGTGTCGTTACTCACCAACAGCTCGCCACAAGCTGCCCTATTATTATTATTATTATTACTTCCTGCCAAAAACTGGACTGTAGCTTACATTTTAAATATTTTATGGATTTTGTTTTGAGTTGGCGGAAAATGGGGAACGTAACTTTTTGAGTAAAATCAATATTGTTATAAATTTTATTTTTGGAGTGTGTGAAGATGCTCATTATGAATATGGCGCTAATTTTGAATTCCGAGATGGCGGGCGCGACTTTTGATATTCAATCAATATGGTTTTATTGCTGGATCCAAGATGACGGATGTGACTTATTACGTAAAATCAGTATAGATATCAGTTTTGGGGTTTTAGGCGATGCTAATGAATAATAAAGTGGCAAACTTGAAATCCAAATTGGCGGATGTGACCTTTTGTATAAAATAAATATGGGTATCAATTTTGGGGTGTTATATAATACAGTAGGTTTCACTATGTCCTACCCGTAATCAGGCATACAATAATATCAAGATAACCTAATTATATTAAACATTTGTCAAATCTCCAAATGAAAATAACTATTACATCTTACAAAGACATACAAGGCGGATGTGACTTTTTGTATAAAATCGGATCGGATCTTGGATCTAGCAAGTAAGGCCATATTCGTAATCAGCATGCCCTAAAACCCTAAACAAGAGTCCTCCACTCCGATCTAGGTCTCGAACCTATTCGCGCCTTTATTAAAAAGGCGTCAACACGTCACTTCGCGAACGCATCTACCCATGCGAATCCGTTAATCGTAGCCACCGCCGACTACGATCTCCCCCCCGACCCCTGCCGCCACCGCCGGCCGCGACATGTTCTCACCGACCCCCCCGATGCTTTGTCATCCCTTCTTTCCGCTCAGAATACGGGCGACGACGACGACGTAGTAGTAGTAGATCCCCTCCCATAGCCGGCGGTTGACCGGTGCACTTAGTAGTGCACCCGTCCCCCTACAGCGACTGTCCCAACGAGGCGCCCTCGAGTATGTCACCTCTTGCCCTTCTGGCTGGCTAGAGCGTAGTGGTTGCACGCTCGCCTTTAAGTCCGGTGAAGCTGTAAAGGCCTCGCGGCCAACAGCGTACATCATTCACACACACACACCCTAAACAAGATACCCATATTGATTTGAAATAAAAAGTTACATCCGCCATCTTGGAAGTCAAATTTTACGCTATATGCATTATTAGTCCCCCTAAGACCCCAAAAGTGATACCCATACTGATTTTACACAAAACGTCGCGTCCGCCATCTTGGATCTAGTAATAAACGTCATATTCACAATCAGAATCCAACCCCAAAAGTGATAGTTATATTAATTTAACATCAAAACTTGCGGCCACCATCGTAGATATAGGAATTAATGCCATATTCGTATTCAGCATCCCCTAAAACCCAAAAGTGTTACCCATACTGATTTTACATAAAAAGTCGCGTCCGCCATTTTGGATCTAGAAATTAACGACATATTCGTAATGAGCATTCCCTATAATCCTTAAAAGACACCCATATTCATTTAATACCAAAAGTAACGTCCGCCATCTTGATTTAAAACTTAAAGCCATATTCATAATCAACCCCTCTAAATTCCCACAAGTGAAATGCATCTTAGACTAATACTTGTCTAGACACGCCATTGCTAACAACAATCTCTCCGGAAAGCGGCACGGTTACCATGGATACTTACCATGTTGTACGTGTTTTTAGGATACCAGCTTAAGGATTTTTTACCCGACTTTTTATAAAATTTTGAAATATATTATTTCATCATCTCAGCCTATACTTGTCCACTGCTGAACATAGGCCTCCCCAATCGCTTTCCAGCGTAACCGGTCCGATGCCACCTGCATCCAACGACTTCCTGCGATTTTCACAAGATCGTCGGTCCATCTGGCAGGCGGTCGTCCCACGCTGCGCTTGCCAATACGTGGTCTCCACTCTAGAATCTTTCTGCCCCAACGCCCGTCCGATCTACGCGCTATGTGGCCAGCCCATTGCCACTTCAGCTTGCTAATCTTAACGGCTATGTCGGTGACCTTGGTTCTTCTACGAATCTCCTCATTCCTGATTCGATCGCGTAGAGAAACGCCGAGCATAGCTCTCTCCATAGCTCGCTGAGCAACACTGAGCTTTTTTATGAGACCTATTGTAAGAGACCACGTCTCTGATCCATATATCATCACCATATATTATTTAAGTTATTATAATTAACTATTATGTGTGATTTAATGTCTTTGTGGTGTACAGTTGTCTGCGTTAATATATGCACAATCTATGAATTGAAAATTATCTAACCATCAATTCATGCCTCATTCATGTATACATAATGACTCGGAATTGGGGTATTGTACAGATAATATATCTTTCGGTACAAGACCACGTATATGCTAATATAATAAAACACGAAATATATATTGTACTAATTTCATGAACAATGTACTTTTACTGTCAAAATCCGTCTCTTTGTGTTAATTTTCGATATAATTTTCTTATAGATTTAATTTTCTTCGCTATGTTATAATTTGCAAATTAATTTATGGAAATTTAACTGTCCTTTTGATTGAATGTCCTCAACGCATTTCCTACATTTGATTAGCTTACAAATACGGCGAACTACAAACCCTGCTGTGTATCCTATTACTTGTTCAAAATAATCCGTATATTCTGGATTATGTAATAGAGACATGTCACTCTGTGTTAAATTATCTTCTAGAGGCGGTTTATCTACATTTTCACACTCATTCTTATTATCCACCCGCGTATACGGCGTCGTTTCATTGATACATTTCACTGCAGAAGTACAAGTTAGGATACTGATACTTTCTAATGGTACGCAGTTCCCTGAAACAGCAGCGTTGAGTTCCATGTGGCAAAGAAGTTTTTTATGTATTTCCTTAATCTGTCTCGCATTCGGGTTATCATTATAAACTCCGTGCATTCGTATAGCATCAAAAAATAATTCTTTATGATCTTGGTTTAAGCATCGTACAATTTTTTAAGGTTAATTTTTTAATACATATAAGTAAAACCTAGAAAACCAGTAAGTTTATGCTTTCGTGAAATTTTTATAATATCATTGAAAGTGTCATTCTTTTTTCAAACGCTTATTTTTGATGATGAATGAAATTATAACAGCTTTATGTTTGCGTTCTTGGATAATCTTGCAACGTAACTTTTGACGCAATTTTGACTTACGAGGTGTATCAAAAATCGATTCTAAGTATGAATAATCCGTTTAGGGTTATAAATTTATGGTTTTAACAGATTTGTTAAAACCATGAATTTATAACTCTAAACTGATTGAGTACTGTCAAAATATTGCTAAAGAAAATTAAACTCTTACTCATAGACACAACATTGAATTTTCTATGATTTAAAAAACTCGAGAAGCCATGATGAGTGAGAGCAATAACGTGGAGCCCGGTGACACGCTCGCGCTGCATTACGATGCAGTACGGTGACCATAAGGTAGAACTAATACGGACCATACCTATTTATGATATGTTTTTAATACGCTGTAAGCCATTTATTACCGAGTTCAAAACGAACAAGGATTCGTCTTTATATACAGAATGGATTAAGATAGGGCAGTAAGGGCAGCTATCTCAAGGCTCTAGGGGATTATCCTAAATTTTTACGATATTTGGAGCTGAATCTGAAAAAAATGTACAGTCAGTAAAAAAATGCACAATTTAATCAAAAACTTTGACTTATACTCATTTACGATGTGGCATATGCGTAGAAATAAAGAATTACGGCAATAAACAGTGCCCGAGAATTATACGTTAATTATATGACAACAATTCCATAATCGTACCAATGTTTGGTCACCCTACTTAGAAAGAGACGTAAGGCTCTCAGTGAGTAGCTTTGTCATCTCGGTTTTTTCGCAGAGTGCTCAATCCATTGTATTATATCCATGGTTAAAACAATCTCGCGACTATTACCCACTTTAGAACAAAAATATTGCGCATGGTTCACTGTCTCCTTAGAAAATGAAGATTCAATGTTAATATCAATCTCCATACTAGTTTGTATCTAGTACCTGTTAAAAAAGTGTTACAATAGAATATTTTGTTATATGATATAGTACAATAAAAAAGAACACCGTAAGAATCCGTATTTATCGCTAATATAAACAAAAACTGTAACAACATATATAATATCAGATGTGTGTGTGATGTGTGATAAGTCTAATGATAAGAAAATACTGTGATGAATGCTGGCCCCGAGACGAAGTTGGTCTGTTTTTTTTATTGAGATACATACCCTGCATGGTTCGGCCTCATTTTCAAGCTTTCGCCGTAATTTGTTGTTTGGTAAATACAAGTCATCTTCGGTAAAATTTTCTGAATAAACGACGAAAGTCTTGTGAGGTTTCTAATTAGTCCAGTCATTTAAGCTTAAATTAGGTAAGAATCTCGGAATTCGAGATATCCAGCTGTAATTCTGTAAATACTTGTATATTGACACCCTAAAAGTTGTCCCAAAACCTACATATGGCAGGGTGTACGCAACTATTAAATTTCAAGGTCAAAGGTCACAAAAATCGTTTTTTGGCTTTTTTTGTAAATATCTCATTTCCTATGGGTTTTTTGCTATTTGTATTTATTATCAATATTGTAGAATACAAAATTCTCTATAAATTTGGTTTATAAAATTTTTTTTATACGGTGAACCGTTTTCGAGATAGAGGGCGGAGAGCGCGCGGTCACAGGATCACTTCAGGTCAACCGGTGCCTTCGGTCGAAAACGCGCCATATATAGTTGATGAACTATCGATAAATCAATGATTATAAATATTTGTCAATTTTTTTTAACTATTATATGATATTTTATCATTTTTTTCCTAACCTATCCACTTTTTATTCAGTATTAATTTATTTAACAACACTTACCTGCCCATGTAATTGCAGAATTGTTAATGAAAATATAGGAATTATATTTGAATTTTAACCTAATTAATATTAATAACTTCTTACATGATGAAAAAAAACAAATAAATTATGAATGAGGCGCCCTCGGTTGGGACAGTCGCTGTAGGGGGACGGGTGCACTACTAAGTGCACCGGTCAACCGCCGGCTATGGGAGGGGATCTACTACTACGTCGTCGTCGTCGCCCGTATTCTGAGCGGAAAGAAGGGATGACAAAGCATCGGGGGGGTCAATGAGAACATGTCGCGGCCGGCGGTGGCGTTAGGGGTCGGGGGGGAGATCGTAGTCGGCGGTGGCTATGATTAACGGATTCGCATGGGTAGATGCGTTCGCGAAGTGACGTGTTGATGCCTTTTTAATAAAGGCGCGAATAGGTTCGAGACCTAGATCGGAGTGGAGGTCGACGTTCCGTACGAACCAGGTGGCTCCTACGGCTTTACGGAGGAAGCGGTTTTGAACCACTTGGAGTTTATCGATGTGAGAGGGGGGCCGAATGCCCGAACACAACACACGCATAAGTCATGAAGTCACGAAGGTCACACTTTACGAACGCAAGTTTTGTAAAGTGTGACCTTATTTCTAAGGGACATTTTACTCCGCTTGCAGATTAACGAATGGAGACGACCGAGCACAAAGGATGCTCGGTGACGGACCCGCTTGATGTGCGGGCCGAAGGACATGGTACTGTTTAGGGTGACCCCTAGATATTTGACCTCTTTGACCCAGGGAATGGGTCGGTCGAACATGGTCACTTGGCCGAGATTACTTCTAGGGCGGCGCAGAGAGTGGCGCGGGGTGGCACCTCTGGAGAAGAACACCGCAGCGCTCTTGTCCGGGTTCACCTCAATACGCCACTTCCTGAACCAATTCCCTAGGGAATTGGCGGATGCCTGAAGGTTTCTGGTAATGAAACCCTTATTCCTATGCGAGACGTAGAGAGCGGTATCGTCCGCGAATAGGGCTAGTATATATTATGTTAATAGGATAGAGTTGTTAATAATTAAAAAAATAAAAATAAACAATCGCCGTTACGCCTATATTCCCCAAGCGGATTTGATCCCAGGACCTCGTGATTACAAAGCGATGCGCTTTGCAACTAGACTAACAAGGCGGTCTGTTAACAATTCTTCGAAATAATATTAATTATTCAAATAAATAGTACTTTATTTGTTTTTATTCAGATCCTAAGCACTAAGATGTGTCAGCGTTTATATTTATACTAAGCTAGTACTCTAACATCACCTCAAACACGTTAACCTTTTTACATTGGTAAAAATAACATTAAATTATATTTAATTCATACTTAAACAAATTTCAAACAAGTTTCCCATTATTTTGATAATTTCCCCATTTCTTAATTGGCAACACCGGCCAATTTTAATAACATAGACGAAGAATGCCTAGACACCGCATATCATAGACGAAGAATATACCTAGTTATGTATACTAGACCAGTACACAGCTCAGTGCAAGTACTTTAAAAGATGATGCAATATAAACAGACTGTTGCTCATAGAATATAATTCCAAGTACTGTTTTGCTTAATCAGCTTAACTTGCCTCAGCTGCGTATTAATCATGTAAACAGATATCAGGTTACTTGTTTAGTCTCAGTCCAATTCTCATAACTGTTTTGCTAAATAAGCAGATATCAATTAATAAGACGTATAACGCGTGGGTTCATTCTAGAAGGAGTTGTTTACTTGACGATGCCTATAAAAGCCATCGCCAAGCAAAGTACATTTAATATCGACTCAGCTCTCTTACCGTTCGCACTAACGTTAAGTAATATTAATTGACTGCATTAATATTTTGAGTATCTATTATTAATTTGTATTGTGAAATAAATATATTTTTATAAAGTCACGCCGGCCTTTATATTTGACTGGCGCAGCCGAACGGTAGGATTTCAGTCGCGATAAGTGTTGCAGTAGTCATACCAGACAAGCTCAACGCCGTGCAGGAGTACAAGCATCGATTCCGGACCACAATCGCCTGGCTGAATCCTAGAAAAAGGACCTACCCTACCTTCGAACAAAGAAATTTTGTCAAGAAGTGCCTGCTGATACTCAAAGAGCGGATATTCGGCATGAAAAATTGCAGCATTGTGTGAGTTCTGACCTTTCCCACATGTTCCTATTTTTCTGTCTATTCTGAATTTAATTGGACAAGCATCGCTAATTTCATTCAGACCCCGAGCCTGTAATTCCGGTCAAAAATCGCGGGAATTATTTGGATAAAAGGATATCGCATTATTAGACAAGCATCGCTAATTTGTGATTAGAATTTAGGATCTCACGGGATTTAGACACGCATCGCTAAGCCGTAGATCACCACTTAGGGCCGTAAGAATCAGACAAGCATCGCTGAACTTACGTAAAACATTGTCGTATTTTATTAAAAAAGAAAATTACTTCCAGTGGGGTGATCACAAGGTCCACTTGAGAATGTAAAATATTGAAAAGAAAATAAATCTTAATGAAAAGAAATTAAATATTATAAAAAAATAATAAACGTTGTTCTGCCTATAAAGGCTAAGTTAAATAGTAATTGATAAGAGTTATATTTTCGGACAAAAATCGCCGAATCTATAAACTTTTTCTATTTTAAATTTTTATTGTAAACTTTTTATGTGTTATTTTTAAATTGTATTTTTTTTGTGTGTGTTATTTTAAATTGTATTTTTTTTTATTCTGTGTGTGTAATATTTATCTTATTGTGTTTGTAAAAGTGAATAATAAGTGTTCAAAATATTCAAAATGAATCAAATTCAAATTATTCCGAAAGAAATTCTCGACTTAATTCCACGTTACGACGGTAACAATCAATTGTTAAATTTTTACATCCAAAAGTGCGAATATGTTATTAGAAGTTTTAATCGCGAAAATAATGCCGCACAACAAATGTACATTTACCATAGTCTGACGAGTAAATTAATAGATAAAGCCGCGAAACTAGTGAGCGAAAGAAATATTATCAATTCTTGGGATAGCTTAAAGGAACTCCTCATAGAACATTTTGGAGATCCTAGAACAGAAGATTGCATTGCCGTAGAATTAGAAAACATTAAATTAAAATCAGGAGAATCATATATAGATTTAGCTCATAGAATCCAGGACGTAAAAAGTTCAGTTATAGCCAAAGTAAATTTGTTAACCGATGAAGGCGTTAAAGCCGCTAAAATGATTATTTATAATAATTCTGCGTTAAATAGCTTTTTGTTTAACTTACCAGAAGACCTATTAAGGATCGTTAGGTTAAATAAATGCGCTAATCTAGAATCAGCCTTAGGAGTAGTTACAGAAGAAGTAAATTTCCATAACCATTATAATGCAAAAAGTAAAGTCAAATCAAATAATAGTTTACAAACAACCAAACAAATTCCGACCCAATATAAATTTGGCATACCTCAAAATAGATTCCTTCAAAGTAATTTCCCACAAAGACAACTAATGAATCAAAATTTCCGACCTAACTTTAATCCTAATTTAATTCAACAAAATCAACAAAAAGTATTTAAAAATGATCAAAGATTACCCTACAATATGAATAATTATAAGCAATCTGGGTTCTTCAAACCCAACCCAAACCAACAATTCCGTTTCGGTATTCCTAATAGATTCATAAATAAAAATCAAACAGATAATGATGTCACAATGAGGACAGCAGTTCGTAACAACATGATTGAAAATTTATACGAGAATGACGTAGATGACATCGACTTTGAGACTGACGAATACTTTAATGAATATGAGCCAGTGACAATCGATGAAGTCGACGACGAAAACCCCGATAATAATGTTTCTCCACCTGAAAATTTTCCAATGGATCCGGTCCAAGATCCCCCGAAATAGTTAAACTTAATTATAGTGAAACCTTAAAATTACCACATATTATAATACCAGAAATTAATTCAAAATTTATGATAGATACAGGAAGCACTAGATCCTTCATTAGCCCCGAAATAGCAAACAAATTCTTTTATAATTTTATAACTTTAGAACCTTTTGAAATAATTAGTACACATGGACATAGTAGGCACAGTAAAGTAGCTTATATGCCCTTAACCAAAACTTTTAAAACCAAACATTGTCACAAATTTTACATTTATGATGTGGATAGTAGATACGAAGGTTTATTAGGTTCAGACTTGTTAAAAGAACTAGAAGCCACAATAGATATGAAAAATCAAGTTTTAAAAACCAGAAATACTAAAATTCCGATATTGTATAGAAAACCCTACGAAATTAAATTATCACCGCGTTCAGAAACTCGTGTTAAAATTCCGACAAATCTTAAAAATGGTGAAGCAATATTACATTTTTTAGAATTTCAACCAGGAGTTAGAATGCCCGATGCCATAGTAAATTGTAAAAATTCAATAGCCCAAACAATTATACAAAATTCTACAGATCAGAATGTTATATTAAAATTTGATAATCCATTAAAAGTAGTCAAATTTGAGGAAAAATTTTTCAATAACCTCAATACTTTAAATTTAAATACAAATAAAAATAAATTGTTACAACAAAATCTTTCTAAATTAAGATTAGATCATTTAAAGAAAGAAGAAAAACAAGCCATACAACAATTATGTTACAGATATAGAGACATATTCTATTGTGATGATATTCCTTTAACTTTTACGAATCAAGTTAAACATAAAATTCGAACCACTAATGAAGATCCCATATATATAAAACCATATAGACATGCCCCTACAGAAAATAAAGAAATTGGAAAACAAATAGATAAATTATTAAGAAACAATGTCATTAGGGAATCGCACTCTCCATGGAGCGCCCCAGTACACTTAGTTCCTAAAAAAATGGACGCTTCGGGCGAACGAAAATTTCGCATGGTCATAGATTACAGACGATTGAATGAAATAACCGTAGACGACAAATACCCATTACCTAACATTTCAGACCTTTTCGATAAATTAGGAAAAGCGTGTTATTTTTCTACATTAGATTTAGCTAGTGGTTACCATCAGATTGAAGTAGAGAAACAGGATCAATCTAAAACAGCATTTACAGCACAAAATGGACATTATGAGTTTACTAGAATGCCATTTGGTTTAAAAACAGCCCCCGCAACATTTCAACGTGCAATGGATAACATACTTAGAGGTTTACAGGGTATCCATTGTTTAGTTTACTTAGATGATATCATTATATTCTCAAGTAGTTTAGAAGAACATTTAGAAAAATTAGAAAAAGTATTTGAAAGACTTAGGCAAACAAATTTAAAAGTAACATTAGATAAGTGTGAATTTCTCAGAAAAGAAGTTCTTTACCTAGGTCACACTATTACAGAAAATGGTCTTCAACCAAATGATGATAAAATTAAAGCCATATTACAATTTCCGTTACCTAAAACACCTTCGGAAATACGTAGTTTTGTTGGATTAGTAGGTTACTACCGAAAATTCATTAAAGATTTTTCCAAATTAACACAACCTCTCACTAAATGTTTAAAGAAAAGACACAAAATTATAATTAACAAAGAATATATTGATGCATTTGAGAAATGTAAAGAAATTTTAACAAACGCCCCAATCTTACAATATCCCGATTTCACTAAACCATTTTTGTTAACAACCGACGCATCCAATTATGCCCTTGGCGCTATACTATCACAAGGACCGATAGGTAGTGACAAGCCTGTAGCTTATCTTAGTAGGACTTTAAACGACGCAGAAACCCGTTATAGTACAATAGAAAAAGAATTATTAGCCATAGTATGGGCGTGTAGAAAATTTAGGCCATACTTATATGGAAATAAATTTACCATATTAAGTGACCATAAACCCCTAATGTGGTTAAATTCAGTTAAAGAACCCGGAAGTAGACTTACCAATTGGAAATTACAATTAACAGCATTTGATTACGAAATTAAATACAAACCCGGTAAACAAAATGGAAACGCTGACGCGCTTTCACGTGCAAAAATTAATATACTAAAAGATAATCTATCAATGAAAGTTAATGCCTCTAGTCCCATAACAATATCTTCCGAAAATTCTAGCAAATCAGAATTAACTAACCCAGTTCCATCTTTAAATAGTAGCACCTTAACCGCATCTGAAAAATCAGAATCATCTTTTATAACTGTCCATTCAGAAGAAAACATGGATTCTGCTAATATTCCTATTTTACAAGAAGCAATTGATACTAAACCTAATCAAATACTTGTGTACACCTGGAACAGAAATGAATTTACTGTTAAAAATTTATCCAGGGATAAACAAAAAGTATTAGAAGTTCATTTACCATTAAATAATACCCAGTTAATAAAATCATTCCTTAAAGAATATATTAGGCCTAAAATAAAATATTTCATATACTTTGACGATGAACGTCATCGTAAACAATTCTCAGAAATCATTATAACTTTATTTAAAAAAGATTCAGTAAAATTCTTTGAATGCACAAAACGTGTAGTGTACGTTGAAGATGAAAATGAGCAGCGTGATATAGTGTTAAAATACCATATTGGCAAAACTTGTCACCGTGGCATAAAAGAAACCATTGCTCATCTTAAACGAACATTTTTCTGGCAAAATTTAGAACAAACCGTATCAAGTATAATTAATTCTTGTGAAACATGCAAAACCATGAAATACGATAGAAAACCATTAAATCCTAAATTACAATTAACCCAAACTCAAACTAGACCCTTTCAGGAAATTTTCATAGACTTATTTTCCATAGAAGGCAAATATTTCCTAACGATAGTAGACTCCTTTAGTAAATTAGGTCAAGCCATAGAAGTCTCAAATAGAACAACACCAGAAATAATTAGAGCATTAATAAAATATTTTTCCATTTACGGAGTACCAAGAAAAATAAGTTCAGATCCAGGTTCAGAATTCAATAATAATTTACTTAAAGAAATGTTAATATTTTATAAAATAGATTTACATATTGGAACACCCCATAACCCCAACTCAATGGGCATTGTTGAACGTTTTCATTCCACAATAATAGAAATTTATAGACTTGCAAAATATGAAAGGAAAATAACAGATACTGCCTCAGTAATGACATACGCAATAATGTCGTATAACCAGTCCATACATTCAACAACTGGTCTTACGCCATTTGAAGTAGTTTTTGGTCATACAGATTCATCCAATGCATTTGAAGTTGATTTCGAGAAAAATTATACACAGCAACTTGTTTTAGAGCATCGCAAACGAACTAAACATTTATATGATTTCTTAACCGATAAAATGATAAATAATAAAATTAAAATTAGAGAAAAACGTGGCGGTGAAGAAGGAATAAAATTTAAACAAGGAGACACCGTCTTTATAAAAGGTGTCAATATTAGGCGTAGTAAAGACCAACCGCGTTATAAAAAAGCAAAAATTATTGGAACAATTAATAGAAATACAGTACCAGTAGAGTCTCATCAGAGACACACAAAAGTCCCAATAAAAGATATAAAACGTCCTCCGCAGGTTCGCGCTCCTGATCCTCGTACAGGCAGCCCAAAACCTGGCCCTTCAACTTCAGAAAATTGAAGATAATCCTGGAATCTTCCCAGTTAAGGAAGGACAAGCATTCATTAGCACTTATAATTGGAATATAATTAAAATATTAGATTTAAAATTTGTTAGTAACAGCATTGAATATAACGTTAACAAGTATTATGAAGTTAACGATTATTTAAAAGAAAAATTAAATGTATATTTCTTAGACGGAAATATCATAGATGCACAAATGCAAACTGAGTATATTATGAGTTTAACATTAGAGCGTTATAATCAATTAGTCCCAACAATTAGAATTAAAAGAGGTATTTTAAATCCCCTAGGTTCAATAGTTAAAGCCATTACAGGCAATTTAGATAACGAAGATGCAATTAGATACGATTCCTTAATAAGTCATATTCAATCTAAACAAAACGCTATTGATAACAAAATATCATTAGTTTCCGAAACAATTGGAGTATTAGTAAATCTGACAAACTCTACGAGAAACAATTTTATTGAAATAGACAAAACAATTAACGAAATAGAATCCATTCTGAATAAAACTCAATTTCAACATAGTAAGGAAATTGTCTTGAATACTTTCGATTTAATTATCCATAATTTTCAAATTTTGTTAACTAGGTTAGATGAGGTTGAAACAGCTATTGCTTTTAGTAGATTAAATATTTTACACCAATCCATTTTAGACATAGATGAATTGTTATCAACTCTTAAAGACATAGAGAAAATAGATAAATTAATGTATCCCGTAAATACCGATAATTTGATCAAAATTGTACATTGTATAGACATAAGAGCATATATTAAGAACAAACGAATAACGTTTATTATGTCAATACCAATTGTCCAATTAGATTTCTATAACTATTACAAACTTCATCCTTTTCCCATGTATAATCCTCATTTAAACCTAACATTCCTATTAACACCTCAATATTCCCAAATCCTGGTCAGAGGGTCAGATATACTTCCACTATCACAATCATGCAAAGAAATAGACGAAGGAGAATTCCTGTGTTATGAAGATAATTTATCTGTCACTAATGAAGACTTATGCATTACAGATTTGATGAAATTTTCTTCACAAATTACATCATGTTCTCCACTTACAGTAAAATCTTCAAAAGTCAAGGTCAAATCTATTCGGCCTGACACATGGTTACTATATTCAGGAAAACAGACATTTCTCACAGAGCACTGTGAAAATGATTTCAACCAGTTCAACATTTTTGGCACCTATATATTAACCTTAGATAATGAATGTGAAGCTAAATTAGAGAACATCACATTAAGGAAACGTCTCATTCAATTAACTAATCAAGTCTTCCATCAAGTTCCAGTTATAAATTTACCAAGCATCACAGCAGCAGAGAAAATCTACAAGCAGCCAATCAGCCTAGATGAGGTCAACTTAGAAGATCTTCAGTTCCTGTCACATGTGTTAAACAGTAAAAGTGAAAATCTCAGTGAAAACCACGTATATTCAGTGAATGTGCATAGCATAAGTTTAGGTTCTATAATCATTTATGTAATATTATTAATTGTGCTTTTGATTGTTTTATATATTTATAAGTCTAAAATATTGTCCTTATGTAAACATAAGCAAAATCAACATTCTCAAAAATCGAACGCTGATTTTGAACTTATGGAGGGAGGAGTTATGTATACTAGACCAGTACACAGCTCAGTGCAAGTACTTTAAAAGATGATGCAATATAAACAGACTGTTGCTCATAGAATATAATTCCAAGTACTGTTTTGCTTAATCAGCTTAACTTGCCTCAGCTGCGTATTAATCATGTAAACAGATATCAGGTTACTTGTTTAGTCTCAGTCCAATTCTCATAACTGTTTTGCTAAATAAGCAGATATCAATTAATAAGACGTATAACGCGTGGGTTCATTCTAGAAGGAGTTGTTTACTTGACGATGCCTATAAAAGCCATCGCCAAGCAAAGTACATTTAATATCGACTCAGCTCTCTTACCGTTCGCACTAACGTTAAGTAATATTAATTGACTGCATTAATATTTTGAGTATCTATTATTAATTTGTATTGTGAAATAAATATATTTTTATAAAGTCACGCCGGCCTTTATATTTGACTACCTAGACACCGCATATCGCCACGGTAGCGTGTCAATTTTATGTCGGTGTGAGTTTGTGAATCTGCGTTAGTGTGCGTGATTAGGCAAGTGATTACTAGTACAGGATAAACGATAAGAAAATTTATCGATAATTTATGATTAACAAATATTTACTTCATGCAAAATCGTAATTGACTCATCTTAATTATGATTTCGAATTACTACGAGTAATTTATATAAGTTCACACATACGTATCATAATACAAATCATAAAGACGAATCTGTAAACATCGATATTAGTATGTACAATTTAATACAATAGTAAAGCCTCATTGGTAATGCGCATAACGATCACAAGGTCATCGGTTCGAATCCTATGTCGGAAAATACGAATTATTCGATAAAAAAAAAACTAGTCCGGAGTCTGGCACTGTGCTCGGTATAATATCAATAGACTCATCCTCTACTACATGAGACCTTACATTGTTGAACGACAAGTGAGTGTACACAGTACACCACTCCCACTCCCGCTTGGGGAATATAGGCGTAGTGGTGGTAACAATTTTTACATCACATTTATCCTACGTTTGCACGTGCGCTTTTTCAATGCACGTTAGTCATGAAACTAGGATGTATGGTCAGCGCATATCGCTGAGGTAGCGTGTCAATTTCATGTGGGAGTTTGTGGATCTGCATTAGTGTACTTTAATAGGGAAGTGATTACTAGGACAGGCCTTATCAACGTAAAAGACAATAGATGATTAAAAAACATATTTATTTCACCGAACAGAAAATCTTAAGTTATAAGAATCTATACTAAATATGTTCATTTATTAAATAACATTAGTGTACACTGACACACGTGGAATTATATCAATTCACACCATTTTTAATCTACCCCTGCTGTTTGTGTATAAGGGGTTAATTAAAGTTGAATCATTAATACAGAAAAAAACATTGGAGCAATCAGTTCAGTTCAATTTGTGATAATTGAAGATATATTATCTTACACTTTGTTAATTCTGAAAAATCCTTAGTTATATTAATATGCACAAAAAAACTGCTTCATTTTAAGAGACATCAGATTGAAAAATAGCAGATTTTTTCTGTTGCATAATGTGTAAATATATCAAAAGTAATAACTAAAATAACTCTAATTGTATCACCTGGAGGTACAGATTGGCTACTAGACCAATAAGGTACTTAAATAAGATTTTTTAATACTGAGTTCTAAGATTCACGCGAATATTACACATGAATAAAACTATTTTTCGGATTTTATCGCGGTTTATTTTTTTATTTTACGTTCCCGACGTTTCGAATGCTTTGCAGCACCCATAGTCACGGGAAGGACTGAGGTGTTAGATGTCCAAAAGGCATAGTATTTCCGGGGTACCCTCAAACTTTTTAATTCTTTTTTTGGTCCGATCTACGCAGAATGAGCTCACGGTGTCTTGAGGTCTCTCTGTGTTATGCTTGGTTTTGTATTTGATTATATTAATTACCGGATCCTAAGTCGATGGAAGCACCCAGCCATCTTCTCAATTGAAATTAGGATTTTTAATTTGCATAGCCTCATGAACCATCCTTGGTAGGAATCGGTGTTCTTTCACGAGGATATGTGGTCTATCAAATCGGATGTAATGGTGGGTGCGGTCAAGGACATGTTCACAGACTGCAGACTTATTTGAGCAACGGTGTTTTAGGTCAGCCTTGTGTTGTTTAACCCGAGTTTTTAATTAATTTTTTTACTGTTAATATACTAATGACCCTTAAATAATATTAGCTTATTATAAAAAATTCTAACACTAGTTTCTACTACTGCATTCTTAATTATATAATGATTTCTTAATTTGAAATACTTTTTACATATTGATTTTATCAGTAAATATTTGTTGTCTTCAAAAACACCATAATCAAACTGGTGTTCATTTAAAACTTGAAACAGACTTGGTTAAAAAAAACCATTTTGATAATTTGTTGAATGTAGAATTTGCAATATTACGTCGCGAAATATTTTAAATACGTCCTTCGTGTTAATTTTAAAAAAGATTTCCGCAATACTTTTTCACTTGGAGGTACCTTCTAAACGTTTTAGCACTTAAACGCGGTTTCTAAATCACGAAAATCAATAGTTCCTTCACACGGATATCGACATGCTTTTCAGGGTTCAGATTTATCTATATACGGGCATGGCATACAACGCACCCGCGGGGTGGAGGGCACAATGCCAACTCATATAGAGGTCAGACCTCTAATCTTCAGTAAAAGCAGTACTACCCAAAGGGCAAAACTTCATTTCGCTACCGAAGCTCTATATGCCATTTTAATATAAAACTTCCAGTGAGGTAAGTAGTTTTATTTCATGGAAAACGCTATAAAGATGAAATAATCATATATAGGTCCCACCCTCGATTGGGAAATATCCCACCCCTGATTGGGGAATATAGACGTGACAGTGTTAACTAGATATTCTATCCTTACTAAATTTCATCCAAATTAGTTTAGTCATTATGACGTGGAATAGGAGTTGTTAATGTTTCAGTCTTAATTTATTAATATCGACAGTAGTCGATAGGCGCTGTAGGACATCACTAGTGGAGAAGCGTAAAATAATGCATATTTAAAATACAAATGAAAGCTTTAAACTCACAGTTAATTATCACCGTATATTAATTATATGACGTCAATAACGTATATATTTAATGTTAAATCCATAATTTTGCTGTGAAACTTCCCCATAATATAATAAGAGGCAATAAATACATACGTGTAAAATGATAATTCAGGATTTTTCACTCCTCCTTTGGTTGTCCTTGATTTACAAAATACAGAACAAAAGGACATAATTTCACTGTATTAAAGTATATTTACTTATCACAATAATTTTCATTTATATTTTAACCGCTGAAACGGACAGGGCGCATTTGTTATGGCCCAAACATAGGTCACAACAGGCTACCAAGCACACGTACAGGGCGACGTTGCCAACCTTACAATAACTTTCTCATTCACTCAAAATTGTGATCCGTCTCAATTAGAGAGAAAAAAGACAATGTGTTGAACGATGACCGGCGCAGCGGCAACGTCGTATGACTCCCTCCAGGTAATTTTACCTTCATGGAAATTAATATTGGTGTTTTTGTAAAAAATCGGAAGAAAATCCTAAAACTAACCAATGGAAAGTAATCTTCTTGTTATAATACTGACACTGACGTAAGGGGAGAATCTATCGACCATGTTGATCCATAAATTGTATGCCGTTTTCCGGCGTGGGATGCTCAATCTTGAGAAGTATTAATCCAAAATCTTAATATTAATTTTACTTAAAAAGTTGCGTCAACCATACGACACGATAAGATCAGTGGGTTTATGCTAAAAGGTCTCCCGAAATATTTGTTTGAGCACACACACAAATCCTTTTGCGATTTATTTACGATAATACAGTTGTTCCGAGTCTGAGTGTTCTTTATGTCCGTTGTTTTATTGTTTGTAAAGTCCCCCGAAAAAGAAAGCATTATTTTTAATGCGGGAGTTAGAATAAAATACCAATAAACTTAATTATAAGTAATCAATATCAAAATTAATGATTACATGTAATCTTGATTTAACATAATCAGGATTAAAAGTAGTCAAGATTGATGTAATCATGATTACTTTCAATCAGATTATTAATCTGATTACAAAAGTAGTTGATTACGCCTAACTCTGATAAAATCTTACTAAATTCCCACGGGACATTGCATTGGTGGAATATATAGATGAGGCATTGAGACTTCAGACAATCGGTATTTTAATTAAAAATTGGAATTACAAGAAATTGATTTAATATCAGAAAACTAATAAGTATCAGGTGCTCATAGCAGGAAACAAAGAACTTATAAAGAAACTTATTTACAAATTAAAGTATCCAAGTATCAAATTCATTTATCACAGTTCATCCGGGGTTGCACGACCTAATTGATTTAAATTTGCGCCCTTTTGCACTCTCAGCTTTCGTTAGACAGACTCTACCTCTCGTTCGCACGGATGCATTCTCAAGCGCTTTACAGATCTTTCAGACAACCTGCGAACAATTTATTTCATTCCAGCGCTTTGCTAACGCGCTTTAAAAAGCCCTCCCGGTGAAAAAGCGCTTGTGCGAACGTGGGGTTGGTTTCTAATGTTTAATCATGATATGTAGGTATTTATTTATTTATTTATACCGACTTACAACTATTATTGCAGGACTATCCCAATACAATAGTGAAATTATATCTTAACATTACATATTACCGTAACATAATGCGTACAGTGTGACCCGCAGAACAACAAAATAAATCAATATTATCGGCAATACCATTTAGCGTGTGCATGATACGCGTTAAGGGTATTTTGTCAAGTAGGTACGTTCGCCTTCGGGGTACCGCGAAAAGTCGTGGTTTCTTCCTACAGTGCACATACTCATCGGGCACACACAATCTAATCGATTCCAGTATGCTCGGGTTGGATACCTTCCCTCTAAGTAAGCTCAACACATACTGCGCGAGGAGATCCCTCCTGACTTCCAACTTGTTATATCCTGTCATTCCCAGAATAAACAACGTCGAATACATTAAGGGATAATATGGGTAAACACTATACACAAGTACACAAGTACCTACAGTACAAGTATCTTGTGAACTTGTTCTGAATGCGCTCCACCATGAGACTGTACTGTACTTCGTGTGGTGTTCGCATTGCTCTCGAGCTGGCTTCTTACCAGTGCGTCGTACAGAACATTTACAGCCTTAATACTTTTAAATTCACCCACTTGCCGAAGTATGAATCCCAAAGACTTATAGGGCTTTTTACATACATTAATAATGTGTGCTAGGAAGTTCAGGTCGGCTGTCATGTGAACTCCCAAGTCTTTCACCGTGTCTATTCTTTTTATTGGCACACCTTGAACTTCGTAGTTATGGAGCGGTGTCTTTTTCGCTCTACTAAATGTTAACACTGAACATTTGGCAGTGTTAAACAGTAATTTATTTTTCTGGCTCCATTCCACTACCCTATAAACGTCCTGCTGGAGGCGCTTACAGTCATCCTTATCTAGAGGTGAGTCGTAGTTATTAGAACAGATCCAAAGAACAGGTATTTTACGAGAATAGGCGGCACCTATCCAATTCTGACAATACCTAATCCACCTAATATTTAGCCCGTTTAGCACGCTCACTCAAACCTGTTCCCGCGCTCTCTCACTCACTCATATGCTTGTCGCTTTGCTATCCCGCTTACGTGTAAGGGTGGAGGGAGCGAGACAGCACTATCCAACGCGTATTGATATAAAACAAATGTAAATATAATGAATGGAAATCTTTTAAGTACACCATCTTGCGAACGCTAAACTTTTGCCGAATATTTAATATCGCAAAACTCAAAACTTCATACATTCGTCAGTTAACAGTCCTAAGCCTGTAAAAAGTATGAAGGGAAGATACCAATTCATAGATAGAAAGCAAGTATTAGTTTATTCAGCCAATTTCGTGCAGAAATATATAACCTAATCAAAATGGGAGTTTTGGCGGGAAATCGAAGAGTGATGTTGTCAATTTGTTTTAATTTCCAAAACTTGTGTTATTTTGAATTATAATGTGTAATGTTGGTGGAATATTAACCATTATGTATTCCTATATGTGCATGAGTGAAGGTAATTGTAACAAAGTGATAAAACGTGCCTTTTCGATTTCCCTCAAAACGGCCGTCGCAATTGGTATGTAAAGTTTCCATCGCTTTACTATCCAGGGTGGGGCACTTCATCAATTTCATTATCATCTTTGCCATTAAGTTCATTAGGAAGTTGCATTAATTTAGAATTGAATATTCGTAAACTTTGTACAATGGCATAATGTAAACGCAATTGCCACAAAAAAAACCTAATCAAAAAAAAAAATTTGATTCCATTTTGAAACTTCCATTTTCTTAAAAGTGTTATTATGACTGTACCCGTTGTTACGACCGCCTGACGGCGGGTACAAATAAAACACACAATTATAAAAAAAAATACAATTGTTTATTGTTACCAGGAAAAAAATATATGTAATTACGCAAACAATTAAAAGTCGTAATAAGAACAATCCAGAAAATTAAAAAAAGTAATAATATTAAAATGGGGCGTGAATTCCCGGCACAGGGGAGTTTTCGGGTCCACAAAAAAACCTATGGGCGCTGGGGACTTATCTTTAGGCCGCTCGATCCCGTGACGCGTGGGGGGTCTTTGGTAATCAGCCTCCACCGGCTAGGTGGGGAATTTGGAGGTGCCCTGTAGAAGGCCCTCAGCCGCCGAGGTCAGCGGGAGTCGACGGGCAGAAGTGAGGCCTGCTGTCTCCCAAACCGTACTTTGTCAACCCGTACGGTGGACCCCCAATTTCTGGAACGCGCCGAATTGGACACATGTAGCGCGAAAGATCCGACCCCCAGGCACTAGGTGAGACCAGGAGTGGGCGTCGGCATCTTTCGCGAAGCAATTAAAATATTCACGAAATGGAGTGGTGATATTTACGTCCGGTTGAAATATAAGGAAAAACAAATATATAATAAAACTTATTACCCAACCCAGAATCAAACCCCAACATTATATTTAGGACTACCACCACTCCACTACGCTATGACATTTCTACACATTAGGGTAGGTCTATAAAAACATCGAAACAATGACCATTGATATTTTTTTTTTGTCGGGTATAATGAGAAAACCCTCTTTCGTGACATCAATCCAGCGAATAATTTTGTGTTTACATTATACAATTTGCGGTGGCAATTTCTAATAGATTAACAAAACAAAAAGCTCATTATTTTAATGTATGAAGTTAGAAATTTAGTTATTACGGAATTTTTGACAACAAATATTTAGAAAAATAGATATTCACAAGACACCCATGTTCAACAACACACGCGTGGAATGCACAGTGAGAATTAATTATCGCGGCCATATCTCTCCTGGTTTCTTGTGGAGGCTGGATCGATTTGGACGAAATTAATATGATAATAGAAATGAAGAAAAATACCGCGGTGAAACATATTCAAAACTTATCGAATGATTAAATAGAAAAGGTTATATTTTACCATTTTTAAGATACTAGCTGTCACATTTGGTTACGTTGTTACCCACTATTAAGAAATATATATAGCCACAGAAAAATACACTATTAAAA
The DNA here is from genome assembly GCA_905147815.2 of Phalera bucephala. NCBI lineage: Eukaryota > Metazoa > Arthropoda > Insecta > Lepidoptera > Notodontidae > Phalera > Phalera bucephala. The sequence goes on from LR990612.1 coordinate 21,956,578, forward strand.
GGTAGAACAAATCACTTGTTGAATAGTAATCGAATTAATCCAGACACGAAAAATTAGTTAACAGCAATCAGAACTATTGGAATAATTATATTAAACTTACCAAGGGGGTTGAAGAATGTTGCTAATTTAAACTTTTATTTTTTTTATTTTAATAAAGCACTGTTCGAACTGAACTGAATTGTTGTCGTGCGAGCTCTGGCGTCGGAAAAGGGTTGTTCCTGCGCGAATTCGTTTTTATATACTGCCCCCCCAGGACGGCCTACTTCCTGCCTGGCAAGAGTGCGCACTCCCCAGATCTCTTGATCCTTCGTCTGAGACGAGGACAGAGATATAGAAAGAACGGCTCAACCGAAGCAAGGCACGCCCTAAACTATTGTCTGTTTTTTATAAAATTCTTGTGGGACTAAGTTAGCAATAACCGAACCGAGTGAGATAGGATCATTGTCCCGTTGTTCGCTATTGTATTATTTCTAGATCCTTCTATGTTGTGGGCGTTTCTTATTAGGTGTTCTAGAAGGAATTTGATTTCCGGTGCCAACGAATACCTTATATGGTCATTATGATGCTATCACTAGTTAAGGCGCGCGGTTTCCTTCGATGTAACAACTTGTTATTTTGTTTGTTTGTGTGTAAAGATTTTTTATTTTTATTTTATATTTTTAAAACTATGTTACGACGTAACACCGTTCTTAACTAACAAAACAATTTAACATTCAATTAATTCAAATATCGATAATACGATATCAGGTTTTGATATAGAATAGGCGGATTAAGATCACTAAGGAACGGTATGTGTATGAGATCATTGAGATTAGGTGGATTAGGTATTTGGATCAGGTATTTATGCAGACTAGGAACAGGTGTACTTAGTACCTGATTTACCTAATACGACCCATCTCTATCCTTATCCCTGATACCCATAAGCAATTTGATGTAGGTAGGTAACAAATAAAAGCGTGTTAAAAGCAATATTATTAATTAAAAAAGATATAGTTATTTATAACTGCCTAGTTGGTCTAGTGGCGAATTATGCTGTTTACGATTGCGAGATCCTGGGTTCTAATCCTAGGTCGGACAAATGTAGTTTTTAGATGGCAAAAGACTCGCCCCTTATTTGATGGAACCTAACATCGTCGGCGAAGAACACATTTTTCAGGTAAACTAGATATATTAGCCATTTTTTTTAAATTGACTAAATGTAAACAATTGGTACTACTAACTACCGTAGGTGCGTTTACAAACATGAAATTTACACACACAACAAACACCCAGACCGAATCAAATATTTGTGGGTCATACAAGGATTGGTCTCGTCCGGGGATCGAACCTGTGACCGCTAGATCCAGTGGGCGGAGCGGCTTAAGCTATTAACCACTGGACCCAGCAGTCCGTAACTTTAATTATAAGTTATATCTTTAGTTATTTCTTATAATTAAATTGCATTGTAATTAATTTTATACATTATCGGTTTATTCTCAATTTGCCTTGTGTATTGTATTTAGTTGTATTTAGAAAAACCCAAAATAAATATTATATTGTAATGTCTACTTGAACTAAGTGAGATTAAGTGTAACAAGAATCATTTGCCACGTGGCTAAAATCGGATATAACGCCGTCATTTAAGTGACTGCCTCGTTGGTCTGGTGGCAAAGCGCATCGCTTTGCGATCACGAGGTCCTGGGTTCAAATCCTAGGTCGGACAAATGTAGTTTTTCTAACGAAAAATTCCCAGTATGAGTCCGGAGTCTGGAATTGTGCCCGGTATATGGCAATAGGCTCGCCCCCTATTACATGAGACCTAACATCGTCGGCGAATCGTGGGTGTACTCAGTACACCTCTACTAGTTATTACTAGTTATTACAACATTTATTCCACTCTAAAGTGGGGGTGTTCAAAATGGCTGACTTGAAAGCGTCGACTGCTTCTTCACCGGACTGGAACCTTTGACCACGAAGACTTTTCTTAATTTTCGGAAATGTAGAAAAATCGTTAGGGCTTAGGTCAGGACTGTATGGGGGATGGTCAAGAATTTCTACTTTTTCCTGCTTCAAATACTCAATCGTTTGACGAGCGCTGTGTGAGCTTGCGTTGTCGTGGTGCAGGATGATGTGTTGCTTTGAGTTAGATTTTCGAAGTTCGGCGATGACTTGTGGTATACAAACTGTGGTATACCACTCTGCGTTAACCGTTCTACGATCTTCAAGTGCAATATTCGCAACATGGCCGGTTTTTCCAACGAACGTGGCCACCATCTTCTTTGAAGTGCTTTGAGAATGAACAACTTTAGTCGGCTTTGGCTCGTCTTGAAAGACCCAGATTGTAGATTGTTGTTTGGAATCAGGATCGTAGGCATAGATCCAAGATTCGTCTGCACTGATGATGTCGTAGACGTGATTTGACTCTCCTCGGTTGAACCTTTGCAGAGTTTTCTTACACCATCTGACGCGGGCCGCCTTGTGATCGTCGGAAAGCAGATGCGGTATCCAACGGCAAACTAGCTTTCTCACACCAAGCGCTTCATGCAAGATCTTCTGAATGGTTGTCCCTGAGATGCCTAATAGAGCCTCTATCTCTCGATACGTCACATGACGATCTTCGAGAATTAGTTGTCTCACAGCAATGATGTTATCTTCAGTGAAGGCGGATTTTGGGCGTCCTTCGCGAGATTTGTCACTAACACTAGTATGTCCACGCTGGACATGGGGCTTCATCACTGAACACAGATGTTAGCTCTTCAAAACACTGAAGCCGTGTCAGGCCTCTTCTAAAGTTGTAGAAAATTATTGCACGAAAATTTTCCTTAGAAAGATTCATTTTCGTATGTAACCTGACAGATTCCAATCGACGCTGTGACTAAACAATAGCATTAATCCTAATAATTTCAACTGTTTTGAGATTCAAAATTTAAACACATTCGAATATAGAACAGTTCCAAATTCAAAATTGCCGGGGAATATGGAAACAACAGAACTTAAAAGGCATGCCTAGTATCATAATAACGGACTGAACCTCACCGGCGACGCACATAGCATCCGGAAACAATTGTGCCTATTCGGAATCAATGCGGGAACAATGTTTTGTTAACGGATGCGAAGTAGGTACATATATGAACAACTTCGATGAAAAAATAAGAATGCATACATCTATAAAAAAAATATTTGGAAGTGATTTTTTAAAAATATGTAAATAGGGAAATATGTAGATATACCCCCACAAAGAGGATCGATGTCCTGGTAAAGGTCACATGTAACAGCTGGATGCACGCAACACACAGGCGGTCGTTGTGACGATTTTTGGGGGGGAGGGGCTTTGTCCTGCAGTGGACGTCTTTCAACCGATGATGATCATATAGACCTTTGCCTACCTTTACTCCTTAGATTCATTTGGAGCAGAGGTTCCCAGACTTTTTTCTCATAGACCACTTTCATAATATAGCTGGTTCCGGTGGACCCCTCGCAGCTACATTTCTACCATATTCCCAAAACTCGACAAAAAATGTGAAGATTAGATCTAACTATGGAAATTTGCGTTGCGGCTGGGTTCCAACCACGAATTAATAGCTTTCAAAAAAAAAGTGAGAATTGATGGGTTAATTAATTAATTGATTGTGCTGTGAGTGGAAGTCAAAAAAGTAAAGTTGGCCAATCAAAAAAGTGATTCCATCCCACTTTACTTTTTCGACATCTACTCACAGCACAAGGAACCAATCAATTCTCATTTCTTTCATTTAAAAAATGATTTTGTTCAGTATTTAATTTTTGATACGTACCTACCACACGCAAACATTACAAATATACTTATTTCAACATAAAATAAAAGTATGTATAACAAATAGGCAGGTAAATACTTACTTTTTCTGACACTGACAAACACTAATATCGATTCACTTTACTTTACTTTTCTTTTCGAAATTCCGGAAACAAATGAGTAACGTTTATCCTTGGCATTCGTATTTATATTGGTGAAGAATCAAACAAGTTCATGCAAGATTGCAAGCACACACCACAAGTCGTATTTCATCCCTTTGCACGTGTGGCGCTTTGCAAATCTCGACAAGTTGTACTGAATATGGAATATGCAAGTTTTTACAAGTAACAGTCGCTGAGTTTCTTAAAATATTATCTGCCTACATCAATAGGTGAAGTCAAGCCAACATTTTAGTTCTTCAGTATCGAAAGCAAATAAATTTTCGTGGACTCACCCATACGAATTGTGAACCCCCATTTTTTTGTCACGCCAACGTAGACCCCCGTCGAGAGTCCCGTGGACCCCTGGGAGTCTATCTGTACACTTTGGGAACTAAGGATTTAGAGAAAGCTTAGTTAGTTAGTCCTTCAAGAACCAGGGTTTACATTAACTGGAATAGAATAGACAGTAGATAAATCCTGGAAAAGTGAATTTTTGGGTTCGTTACACCTGACCACTTCCTATATACGTATAAAACCCAGCATTCACAATGGCCTCCTTGGAGTACTGGAAGTGATTCAAGTTTTAGAACTAGAGGAAGTCAACAGGAATAGAAATAACAAACAATGCCTATTGTTAAAAATAAGTATTATTTATTAACTAAATTCTTTATATTTTATTCTGGTCGACTTCTCGATCATACAAATGTTTAAGTATTTCTTGGTCCATAGTAACTCCGTCGCAATATCTCATTTTCGTGACCATGTTCTTTCGGAGTTCTTTTTCGTCATGTGCCATCATGTCTTTAAAGGCTACCGTGTTAATCATGTTCGCGAAGAATTTTCGGTTACTTGTAAATTTTGGCGCAAATCCCACCGTGGTTTTTGATGGATAGTTGACGAAGCTTTTAAGATCATCTATTAAAAAGCTGAAAATAACAATTTGCAAATATAAAATAAAAATACATAAATGTACAAGTTGTGTGGTTTCCGGGGGTTCTACATAAAATCTTGTTCACGAATCCACGGACAGTATGAAGAGTCACAGGTTTTTGAACTTAAAATTTTTCACTTTTCTTACATAAAAGCCTTGTCCTGACAATTACACAAACAACATAAAAAGAATTAGCCAAATAGGCGCAACGGTTCTGAAGTAATGCGCTACATACATTCGGCAATTGATTTTTATTTATACAGATTATATTAAGTTTATCTACTCGTATTTATCTATCTATATCATCACGCCAAATCCCTTGCGGGGTAGGTAGTTATGTATACCCTACCAGTACTCAGTTCAGTACAAGTACATTAGAAAATGATGCAATAAAAACAAAGTATAGCTCATACAAACCAATTCCAAGAACTATTTTGATGATTCGGCTTAACTTGCCTCTATTGCGTATTTATTTAACATATAATGTAAACAGATATCAGATTACATATTTAGTCTCTGTTCAGTTCCACTAACTGTTTTGATTAGTTAGCAAATGTAAATGATAACAGCGCACTCTGCGTAGGCGACGCCGTCATAAGCATTTTGTTTGGCGATACTTATAAATAGCCATCACCAGACAAAGTACCTTCAATATCGTCTTAGCTCTCTTACCGTTCTCATAAACTTAGAAGTATTGTAAACGACTGTAATACTTTGAATATTTATTATAAAGATTATATTTGTGAAATAAAATATAAATGCCCGCCGGCTTTTATATTTGACTAGGTAGAGTATTAAGTTTATATTTAATATTTATTTTTTATATTAAGGTTGAATTTTACTCAGTGTGTGATTTACCAACCACTTAAGGTTTTTTAAGTAATTCAAAATATTAACGATATCTCTCTTTTACATTTGTTTTAATTTATATTAAAACAAGTTTCAGTTGTATAAGTATATTGTCAAATTTTATTTTTAGGTCTTGTATCGACAAAAAGTATATTGTGGATTGTACACTTTAAAAGTGCCAAATCCTGATAATATTGTAAACGTCGACTGTACGACTATAGATCGGCTTCATAGTTTTAATTTGTTTTTGTAATATCTATTAAATATTTTCTTCTACAACGCTATAACTAAGTAGAAAACCTACCAGTAAGCAAATATTGCGTTGCATAAGATATTATCTGCCTTATGAATAAGGATAGATAACTGCTTGAATTACTATAGATAATAGTACCTACCGCTGATTCGGCATTGAGCTACCAATACATTCAAGAAACATCTGGTACAAGAGATTTGTGGTTTCCATTGTTATTTTTAACCCGTGTGCATGTCTGCAAAAAAAATTATTTTACAATATGCACAGCATAATATTTATTGGTTTATTAATGTACAAATTAAATGCAAACTTTTCGTGAACATCACACAAAAATTGGTTGACAAGAGAAAGCAATATTGCCATATGATATAAATCACGTTTGATCATAATTCTGTGCGTTGTTTCAACGTAATCACATTTCATAATGTTTTGTTTGGTACCTACAAGTTTTCCATATATGTATTTTTTTATATTACGTTGTAAGTCGTAAAAAATATATTACTTACAGTTTTATAGCTAAGTTTAGAATGAACCCGTATATAGGTAGAAGTACAAAGTATTTGTATCAACATAGTATCAACCGAAGAAAGGTTGGTACGGTTCCCATTTACATTAAAAGTATACAATTATATTCTCTGGAGTAGGAAGAAGTTACATCCCATGGCTTTTGCTGTAGAAATATCCGATGAACTCGGAAAATGATTTTTCAAGGGTTTTCCAATTTGGTTCCCTCCATCTAGGCGTGCCGTAGCCATCACTCGGCCAAATTAACCATAGTTTATAAATTTATTTTTCCTTATTTTAATCCTGCTGTTTTTACATTGTAAAATATCAGAAATTTGAATCAAAATAATTTTAATTATTAATATTATCAACATATTTTTATATAATCCTCTTACATCCAGAAATTACACAGCCACATTTTTATACCAGTTCAAGGGTGGACCTACCAATAACCCTAATATTTAGACAGTGTAAAGCATCATAGGTATACCAGCAGATTTTATCGCGCATTGCTCTTGAGACCTCACCATGCAGGCATGCCTAGTGTTGGACCTTAGAAAACAGAAAAAGGTTAACAATTTTCTGTTTTCTGTCATAGATAGTCCGAAGTTTCTTAATTAGGTATATTATTTAGTTCATGGTATTAAAAGCACTTGTGATCTCATTATGTTAATCCTAAATATTGTTCAATCTTTTTTTTATTTACATTACATTTGTTTATTGAAATATTCCGTTTTCCATGCACGTTTACAATACTTATACGTTTATATGTTACGCCTATTTACCTGCTTTTTGTGTGTGTGCGAATGATCTACGTTGTTTGCCACGCGTCCTTTACAGCTTCATCAACCACTACGCTCGAGCCAGAAGGGCAAGGGGGCAACTAGCTCAAGGGCGCTTCAAGGAGGAACGGCCTCCGCTTGGGCAGTCGGTTTTGGGGGAGGGAATTTACTAGGTGTCTCGCCGTGGTGCTCTGCACCGGCTGGCGGGCAAGGGATTCTTCGACCTCGCCGGCGCGGTCGGTGTCTGATTCTGTGTGCGGTATCTGTATCCGAAAGAAGGGATGTAAGGGCATCAAGAGGGTCAGTGAGAACATGCCACGGAGGGCGGTAGCGGCTGATAGAAGGGTAGTTAGGTTCTTAGTCGGCGGCGGCTATGATTAGCGAATTCCTATGTTTGGACGTTTTCGCGAAATATCGGGTTGTCGCCTTTTTAATAAAGGCACGAATAGGTTCGAGACCGAGATCGGAATGGTGATCGATATTGCGTATGAACCACGGCGCTCCAACGGCTTTGCGGGGGAAACGGGATTGAGTCATTTGGAGTCTATCGATGTGAGAGCGGAGGCGTGTCCGAACACCTCACAAGCGTACGTCATAATGGGCCCTACTCAAGTTTTGTAAAGTGTCACTTTATTCCTAAGGGACATTTTACTCCGCTTGCAGATCATCGGGTAAAGACGACCGAGCACAAAGGCTGCTCGGTTAATGGTATTGTTTTGGGTGACACCTAGATATTTCACTTGTTTGACCCAGGGAATAGGTAGGTCAAACATGGTCACTTGACCGGGATTACTTCTGGGGTGGCGCAGGTAGGGGCGTGGGGTGGCACCTTTGGAGAAGAACACTGCAGCGCTCTTGTCCGGGTTCACCTAAATACGCCACTTCCTGAAGCAATCCCTTAGGATATTGGCTGCTACCTCAAGGTTTCTTGTTTGTCGAACGCCTTCGCGACATCGAAGAAAAGGACACCCGTGTAGACATGTTTGGGTTTGGTGAGGCCAGTGAGGACGTGCTCCGTGTTGCAGTGCACTTGATGGACGCAAGAGTGTTTGGCTCAAAAATCAGACTGCTCATTTAAGCGAATACCTCTGGACGATACAAAGTCTTTGAGCCGTGCCAGGTGCAGGCGCTCGTAGATCTTTGGTAGGGAGTTGAGGATGGGGCGGGGGCGGGGGAGATTGGGGATGCCTATGACGTCGGCCTCCTTCCACTGAGTGGGGAAGGTGCAGTTCATCATGGCGGCGTTAAGGATGGCTACTAAGAGGCAAATGAGTTGGGCGGGCAAGCGTTTGAGTACGCGATTAGAAATGCCGTTAAGACCTTTAATCAGGTCCTCGACCTCGGCCTGGGTAATAGAGCTGGGAGTGCACTGGCTTTTGAGGGTGTCGGCGAGAAGCTCGGCCTTTTTGTCGTCATCGGAGGCATGGGTTGCGCCTGAGGGGCGGGTCAGCGCGGGCATGTCAGTCATGGAGTCAGATTTAAGGGTACGCGCCAGCCCAGTAAGCCAGATACGATGGCGTGAAGCCCTCTAAGAAGTCACTCCAGCGATTCTCCCAGACTTCCGCGATACGATGTTTTACATCACGCTGTAAGGCGCGCATCCGGGCCCGGTTGGCTTCGGTGGGGTAGGAGTAGTACGCTCGCACTGAGGCGTTTTTAGCCCGAATAAGTTTCCAAACATCGTCAGGCAGTCTAAAGCAGTTGAGATCCTCCGCCTTGACTTGCTTTGATGACCGACTAACAGCCGATTAGATGTCGTATTTACCTGCTCACTGCCACTCGTTTTATAGATCCCATCAACTCATGCGAGTTTCACAGCGAATACAATACCATTTAGCTTCATATATTGTATAGATAAATTTGTTTAATGTAATAATGGACGCGGAAAAGGAAATATTGAGTAAAACCCTCATCTTAATACACATGAAGCCATAATATTAAAAATAAAACTTAGCACTCGAAAGTGTCATGTTGCAGGAAGTACCTCGAATAACGATAACTACAGTGTACGCTACTAGAGTGTACTCTATCTTTTGCTACAGAAAACTTACTTGAGATCTCTTATCTAGTGCTTAGTAACTCAATGGTAAATCACAAAAAAGTGTAAAAGTAAAGGTAAGCTTATCTTACACTTAAAATATATTGAAATTAGGTAGCAAGTTTTTCTTATCACCAAAAGCAAGGTACAAAATGAGATTTTTTTCACATTTTATCATTGTCTTACGAATTTATAGGTGAGAAAGAAGGCAATGCCAAAAATGAGGAAATTATCGTTTTTCTCGTAGCCGAGACGTCGTAGGGGGGTTTGCAATATGAAATGACGTTTGAAATAAATTTCCGCCGACGTCGCCGGAGGCATTCGATTGGAACATTGGCCCGATAATAATTAATTCCTTCATACCGCAATGGGGCTTTAGAATTTATAGCGTCTCCCTAGTCTGTTAGTTGGTGTCTGTATACTTACGTTTATACATGTGTGTAGATACGCAACATAGTGCATATTTTTAGGTAGTATGAGGGGAATTTTACGGTAACAGATAAATATGTGGCTCGTTAGGTAAACCGACTAATATGCCTAATGAAACAAAGTCTGTTAAATACAGACTTGATATTAGGGATGCAACGAGAGAGCTGTTAAGGACCTGCCGCGATTGACCATTTATCGACCGGGAGAGTGACAGGGAAATGAACGACGTACATGCAATAACAAATTATATCATTTTCTAAAAAAACTACACTTTGAAATAAAAAACAGCTTTACAAGAACTTTGCTACAGATATTTGCTATGTTTTTAAGTACATTCTTTTAATTAGTTTTAAAGCATTTCCTGTTAGAATCAGAAAAAGTAAAGCAATAGGGATGACTTTAGTTTTTTAATCGAGAAAATTTTGTTAAATCGTGTATTCCTTTTACCAGATTCTAATATATACAGTCAAAAATCATATTTCGAAATATAAAGTTTCTAATCCATAAACTTCTTGAAGCGCATGGAGTACAAAAATACGTTTTTTTTCGGGGTAGCCCCTTAAGTTACTGATATAATTGATTAATGCATCGTCTGAACAAATAAATTCTTGAATTAATTGGAAATAAAATAGAATATTATTATGCATAATGATCTATGCAACATTATACTTATACTTGATATCATTCTAGATATTTATTTCGGCATTTATTGGATTTACTTAAAAAGTACGTATGAGTATAACAAGGTATCGCTATGGATCGTGATGATACAATACTGCGTAGGTATAATAAATAAACCAGCGGTTTTATGTAATAAAAATAAATCGGGATAAAATTTGAAAAAAAAAATAATAATTTAATTACACGTGTAATATTCGCGTAAACATAAGAACTCAACCAGCGGTTTATGTTAAGGTTACATAGCAAGGTCATTAGTTACATGTGGTAGATTCATCAACTATATTCGATAGGCTGTTGTTATCTACAAAAAAAAAACTATAGTTATTTCTGTCGCTCACAGGCAGCCCATCTGTGCAGCCGATATTAATTAGTGGAGCTGAGCTTTGATCTGTCACACACGCGCGCCTCTGCTGCCAATCGCAGTCGGTCTCGTTGTGTCGGCAATTAGTCTCCGCCCGTCGTCCGGGTGCTGATGCTATATATAACAACTGAACTTATTATGTTAATTACACGTGAAAGCTGATACAAACAAGAAAATTTTTAAGGATCTCTACTTACTTGAATAGGGAACCATACAAAATATCTCCTGCTTGTTTTAGTTTAAATGTGACGGCTGTGTACTCTTATTTTATTGTTGCGTTCATATTCATTGTCATAGTTTTATTCTATATTTTTTTTACTTCTTATGATAAGAAGCTTTAAAAGCTTTCTTGAAGCTACAAAACTTCCACTCCGACAATTAATATGTGTAATTACTTTAGAAAACCTATAATTAGCTTATTTTAAGTTCATTATGTATGGTGTATTATCTTGTAGCACCATAGCTGTTGGTTTTCTATAAATAAATAAATCCTAAAGGCCTCTTCCAAAGACCGCCACAACGACTAGCTTGATGCTGTATTTTCATAACCAGCTTTTACCTCCGTCCTTCTTTAGGTGATCGGTCTATCTTGTTGGAGGCCTGCCCACGTGATCGCAACTACGGTGTGCTGTACATTTTTACATACCATTAATGTACCTGAATTCGTTTTGTAAACATGATTTAGCAAAATTACAAAAATACATACGATGTAGTATTTATTCATATTTATAGTATTAGTATTTTTGTAATGTTATTGAATTATGTCTTTGAGCCTTCGAACGAGCTATCATCCTTAGCTGCCTACCGAGGTATTGGTTATATTTCTAATCATGAATTTCATAGATATTGATTGATTCATAACGCGTACATACATACTTCATCTTAATAGTTTAAGTAAATACACACTTTTAGATAAATACATATTTGCAAGGGATTAGTTGAGCAGATCAAATCCTTCATTAAAATGCTTTTGCTTAATATAAGGCCTTACAGATGATGGCACAGACGATACGACCTCAGTGACAACATTTCAGGCGTTCGCAATGAAATTTGATTATTTGCGTGGAAAGACGGTGGAAATTCGTGCCCTACGAAAAACAGCCCATTCCGATTGGATTATTAGCTATCTGATAACGAATTCGTCAGGGGCTGAGCGCTCCGTACTCTGACTCCGGTAATGAATATTTCGCCCCGTTTCCTATTGAATATTAACATAAAAAAGTTTTAACGCGGTGTGCGCCAGTTGAATTTCGTGAGGAGTATTTTTTTAGACAACTTTTAATGCAAATAATGTTTGAAAAATTTACTTTTAAAATAGGGTCCGTACTTATCTCAGAACAAAAAAACGAACTCTATCACAAGATATAGAAAAGTGATTCTAAATAGGATCTACGGCCTCGTCCTAATTATGTTTTTTTTTTCTAATATAATGTACTGGGACATTGACACAAGTTTTTTGTTTTAATAAAACGTAGCCTCGCATTAAAAATTATTCCTGTGTCGTGAGTGCGTTTACTAACATGAATTTCAGATACACAAACAACCAGACTGATACAAATATTCATGGGTCACACAAAGACTTGTGCCGCGCGGGGTCGAACCCGCGACTTCTCGATTCAGTGGGCTGAGCGCCTTTAGCTCTTAACCACTGGACCAAGCCGTCTATCAAAGTACTGTCTATACATATTGTATGAATAAACAAGGTTTAAAAAAGAAGTCTTTTTCCTACTTTTAGATTCTTGATCAAATACCTAAAAGATTAACATACTAAGGGTTGCAGCGCGCGGCGATCGGCCTGCCTGGTGGCTGAAAGCGTCCCGCTTCGAATTTCTCTGGGCAATTTGTTACCCGCCCACACCCCCTCATAATTAAATTTAAAGTGAACCACCGGAGACTTGGAGCACATTGTTTTGATTTAAGAAAATTAATTAATGTAACTTTCAAGTATGCGCTCTTTGAATGGCGGAGCTTAATGTAGGTATAATAATCGTTATGCTTACGGTCTCGGTGAAATTAAAATGGATGTTTGCGAGTTTTTAAAGAAAATTTCTCAAGTCCGGCTAACGGTAATGCGTAATTATGGTAACGAGGGAAGTAGACATTTATTATTTTTAACATGTTTTAAAATCATACCGTAATTGCATATCCACATAAGGATATTTAGTATCGGTCGGTATTTGCGTATTTAATCCCTATTAAAGTTAATGTGCTGTTAATGTATGTAGATATGTTCTCAGCAGAACTTGTCATAGCGGTATCTATGTTAGTCCTTGTCCTTGTCATCTTGTATACAAATTCACCTAGGTCTTACATAAACATAGTTAGCCTTTGTAAATCCAGCCGTTATGGCACCAAGTTTTGAGATTGCTAAGATAGTTATTTGTTAGGGTTCTGACATGTAACAATTCTGAGAAATATTTACAGGCGTGCCAATTACGAATTCGTCCAACAGCTGTGCTCTAATGGAGTATTTCGTAGTCGCTCTAGCTTCAAATGAACGGGCGGCGTCGCAGATGTGGTGTCGACTTCCATCGGAGAGTTTATGCCATAAAAGATTAGCGGGGAAGGCATTACCTGTTTTAAGAAAGGTATTGTATTCGATGGGGATATTGTTATTTTAATAAAGAGGAAAGCTTAAATTGAAGCAAATAATTATGGGGCACACAAAAATATGTTTCATACGGAAATCGATCCTGCGACTATTCGTTTCAGTGATTTGAGTTGCCTACCGCCTCTAAAACTAAACCAAGCCGTCGTATGTGGTCCAAACGTCAGATGATTATGTCGTTTGTGAGTGCCAGATCACTCAGGGTCACTCTCTTCCCTCTGATATGGTTGAGGAGAGTGATGACTGCGTATTAGGTCACATTCGTGACGGGTTCTGCTGGTGGGGCCATCCGTTCACTATCCTTTGATAGACTATTTGTTTATTTATTAATTTACATTTTACAACTATTATTACAGGAATATCCCGATACAATATTATTTCTTGCCTTCTCCATAGGAATGCTATTCCAAACGGGTGGTATATTTTCTGTATTGGTATATGAAAGTTGCTGTTGCTTGATTTAATAAAATACTTACATTATGTTTAAGAGTGATTAATGGCTTTAAGTTCTAAATGAACACTTTTATTGACTAAAACAAAGTTTGCCCGCATCAGTCTATCATTTCGACTTCACGTAAAAATGTTCCGGAATTGTGACCACCTTGTCGTCTCCTTCGGACGTTTTCTTGCATGTAATTTTATTTTAGCTGAAATTTAATTTTGAATTAACTAAGTAAGCCTTTGTTTTTAATGAAAAGGGTGAATTTATTTCAGCTTAAATTGCGACAATGTTCATTTACAATGATTTATTTTTTACGATTTGTTTAATTTTTCAGCCACGATTTTAAATCCGAAATTTTTAATTAAATTCAATAATATGTTATTATATATTAGGAAAAGTACTACCTACTTAGAGCATATGTAAAAATGCTTTTATTGTATCATTTACTTAAGTAAATGATACAATAAAAGGGTTATTTTATTGTATCATTTATGTATATCATCCCGGTCTCTTGCAGGATGGGTAGAGAATAAAAAGTTTCAAAATGTCCTTACAGACTTCTCTCGTTTCGACTAATCTCTTATTTCGTCTTACACACGCTCGCCGGTTACAGGGACTCTTGACTTGCCCTTCAGATAAGATACGGTCTGTTGCACTTGCATTGAATTATGATATTATTTATTTATTTATACTTTATGCACTGTGTGTACATGGGCGGACTAATGCCTTAGGCATTTTCTGTCAGTCTACCTAAGGACGATGCAGAAACTAGTAGGAGTGCTCACAACGGCTATATATTACAAACGCGTTATAACGATTTGCTACTTTTAAAACGCCTATTATTTTTTACACCATTAATAATAGTTATTACTTCGCTTCGTTGAACTACGCCTTTTGATTATTGTCGCAAAACACGCCGCGCCGCTGCCGTGAGCTGTTACACGATAAATATGAAATCTATATTTAATAAATTAATTATTTACACGTAATTAAAACTAACTTTTATTTACAGTTATTACAATAAACAAACCAACGATTTATTTGCAAACAATTTGACACGCGATGCTGCAATCCCTCACAAACCCACGATAAATGCATAAGTACGTCATCCAAGATCACGCCAGTGATCCGCACTGATTTTATTAAAAAAATAATCTAACGTAGGAACCAACACGTTATAAATAACGTATAATACGAACAAATATATTGGCGTGGAACATAATAAATAACCTAATAATATATTACTTTCATTACTGGACACTCATTTAAAAATAGATCATATGTAGTTGTCTTAGAGCATAATATAACACGTTACTTTTGACAAAAATATTATACGTCTAAGTGAAATTGACAATATGTAATAAAAGTAACGCTTAAAAAATAACGCTTGCCTGAGGTAATAAATAATAGGTGATATGATTATTTATTAATAATAGATTATTTTTTCAGTTATGTAATATAATGATCACTCCTAGAAACTAGTGTAGCAGGTGCAAATCCGAGGAAGGTGAGAAAGAGAGATAGAAATAGCAAAAAATAAATATTTAATCATACTATCTGAAGTAAAAATATATATGGACCTATGATATACGATGTATTATATCATAGGTCCATATATATTTTTACTTATCCATAATTACATAAATATATATACATAAAATATATATGAAAATACAATATTTATACTATACTAGCTGTTACCGGCGGCTATGTACGCGTTTATTTTGTAATTTGACTTAGGTAAGTCTGTAAAGCGCGATCTTATTCAATTCTCTAAATCTATAGCGTGATCTTATTCAACGCTAACGCCGTTCTAATGATCAAAATCATGTTTAGATATCTTAAATAAATGAATATACAAAGTTTCGTGTCCAGGCCATTCATCGTTAAAAAGTTCTCTCTAGAAGAAGCAATCCTGAATGCATCATCGGTTCATGCACGAAATCATGTTTAAGTGTTTAAATCAAACGTGTATGCACAATTTCAGGTGAGTGCTTTTAACCACCGTAGAGTTTCTCCCGAGGAGACGAACTTGAATCCAATATCAGTTTATGGAGGAATTTATGTGTAGGCAAAATCACACATTTTAACGTAACATTGCAGCTCGAGACTAACAATAATAAATATAATAAAGTTTTATGGTTTATTCCGGGATAAAAAGTATTGATTATTTTAAGTTATTACCATTCCAAATTTCATTGAAATCTGTTTAGTAGTTTTTGCGTGATTGAAACACAAAGAGACAGACTGACAGACGATAACTCCAAAAAAAATTGTTTCGGCCTATATATCAATAAAAAAATACCCCAATTAAAATTTTCTAAAAATATTCAATGTGCAAATTTGGCTTGGTTACAGTTTTATTATGGTATATATTAACGTTGAGATGATTCTGCCAATGTTTTGTGCAGACAATCCTGCACTTTTGTTTTGAAATAAAAACGATCGTTTGCCATCCTGACATCCAGTGGTAATGCATTCCATAGCAAGATAGACCTGAAGAGTGAACGTCCGATTATGTGTATGTTTGTACTGATTATTGAATTTTGAACTAAGTTAGCCTTTGTTTTAATGACAGGGTAAATTTATTTATGAGTGAAATTCGACAAATTGCGGCTAGCGATTCGTGATATTCGGACAGTGTTATCAAGAAATCTTAGTAAAAGTTCGGAGTCTGGAATGATACCCAACCTACCCGCATTGCATAGATTTTGATCAAATTGGCTTTGCTACGGAAATAAATTGCATCCTAGGGGAGTACATAGTACATACGCCATAGTTTGTCTCAAAAAAAATCATGCAGATGAAGTCGCGGGTAAATGCTAGTATAACATGTGAACGCCGTAAGATTAACGAGTGTTTACGTATATCTAAACAGATAAGAAAATATAGCCCCATTTTTTCTGTTTATAACATAAAATGTTGAGACTACTTATGACATAGGTGCCTATACCTACTTACCATCTTAGACAGTTTGATGGACTTCTTACGCCGTATACTTTGAAAATAGCCTTAACTCTCGGAATACTTGCGCAACTTCGGGACAAATTTTCTTGGAATATTAGTACTTTTTGGAAAGTTGGAAAATTGAACACCAGATTTTAATGCATAGATATTATAAAATGGAACTCCTGTATTTGCTGACGTTTTAATGCAATTCGTTTTAAAAGTAATTATAACATAGGATAGATCTGTGAAATGAAGCAAAACTTTATATCAAAAAAGATTTTTTGACTTATCACTAATTGTTATCCTTAATTTGGCTGTAACTTTGATAATTACAACTAGTTGTTTCACTGGCGTTCATTGGTCTTGACTGACAAAATCTTTCCAAACCTGGGGTCCTGTATCGTGTGTTTTTGGAATAAATAAAGATATATTTTCAGATCTTACACAATGAATACCGTATGAAAACAACGAAGCAAAAATAGATACCTATATTTTGAATTGTAGCTGTAATGTAAGTGTTTGTTAGAAAAACAAACCAGGTTATGGTAGAAAAAGACACAATGTAACTTAAAATAAATTCGACGTTCCGATATGATTTTTTTAGTAATAAATATAAGGAATGAAAAAACAT
Source organism: Phalera bucephala (assembly GCA_905147815.2). NCBI lineage: Eukaryota > Metazoa > Arthropoda > Insecta > Lepidoptera > Notodontidae > Phalera > Phalera bucephala. The sequence goes on from LR990612.1 coordinate 21,973,945, forward strand.
TGTTCCTGTCTAGTTCTTTCATGCAAAGTCAGGCAGGAAGGATTTCAGAGGGTACGGACAAAGCGATCGACTTTCGCTCCATTAGTTTTTTAGCTGAGGAGCTTATCACATTCCGTGAAACTATGTTACCTACTATAAAGCGGATCCTCTGTATCCGAATATTAAATGTCTTGTAAAATATATGCCATAAAATGAACAAGGAATATTTACTATCTCTTTGCTTCTTACTAGGTACACGGGTCATCGCTTATGTAAAGTATTAAAAAAATAAGATATTATTAACAAATTAAATTATGGTGAGTATGAGTAGTGATCGCTGCCCAAATCAACATGCTGCGCGTAAGTAAATTACCTTTTTCAATATTTTCTATTTACTTAAGTTACCTATGTTCTGGATTATTATTAACAAAACATATTATGTATGTAGTTTTATTGACGCTATACGCGTAAAATAAGATAACTTTCGTCATACGTGAACACATGGCACGTAATGTTCACTTTTCTATCGGATTTCAGTTCAATCTCATAAAGGGAGCGGGCATCCGCTCTTAGACACAATATTTCACTTTTTATGATGTAGGTGGGTATCAAGAGTGTCATAAAAATATAAAGAGAAAGAAAGTGCGGCAGGGTTTTTACGTCGTTTCTAATAGTGACACTGCGCTAGTTGGCCGCTTATTATAATGAAAAGTGAGTGACATTGTTTTATGTTTCCTTTGGTATTTCTGAGAGGATTTTTCTGTTTCCGCGGAGTTTTTAATGAAATATTTTAACCAGTATCGTTCAATTTCATCTGTCAACCATTCATCTATTTGGGTGAGTCTAAGACTGTTGTTTATCAATCCATCTATTTGGGTTCATGTTTTTGCCAATATGTTTTCGAGCAACGTGACGAATAATGTAAGTTAGTGTAACTTTACACTAACAAAACTAATTGTTTCACTAATTGTTTAACAAATCAACTAATACATTATTCGTCACGTTACTCGAAAATATATTGGCCTCAAATACAGAAATAACGCAAGACCAGAAAGTAGTTTCTTCTAAATTGGGAATTGAATCGATTTGAACTGTTTGATTATATATTACAATTTATTTTTTAAATACTTAATTAGTTGAAATTGCTGTATTTTTTTGTATTAAATGCATTTAACCAAGATTAGAATGAATACAGCGATTTCACAATTCAATACACCAGGTTTTGTAGTTAATTTGGATATCTATGTTGTTAAATTAATTAACTCTTCAAAACTGGAACGTAAAGAATTTGTAAAGTGAAAATTTAATTGAGGTGTCTGAGATTTTGCGTCAATTTAGTCACAATTTTAATAATTAGATTTCACCTAACTTTTGTTTAAGCTATAAATGGTTATTTGCACATTTATAAATAACTGGACAAGTGTGACAAGGGTTTCGGTTTCAGCCAGTTTTAGCGCAAAATTGTAGTTTCGATTTCGGCAGAAATCCAATGGAAACTAGAGCCGAAATCGAAACTAACTTTAAATTAATCTAACATGGTAGATGCAGAATGTAAGTAAACATAATGCAGGCGTATCTGTGGACAACGGCAGTTTACAATTTTCTACAAATTTTCGTTATAGATAGCTTTATATAACTAAAAATAAAAGCTGATACACCGGTATTCCCCAAGCAGGGGTGGCAGAGGTGTACTGAGTACATCAACTTTGCGCCGACAATATTATGTCCCATGTTATAGGGGGTGAGCTTATTGCCATATACCGGCCACAATTGCAGACTCCGGCACACACTGGGAATTTTTCGTTGGTCTAGTGGCAAAGGTGACCTGGTTTCAAATCATAGGTTGGACAAATGTTTATCTAGGGACCTTTCTGGTAACATTTTATGCTATCATTTCTCCTGAGCCTAGGTGGTTGTCAGGCAAGAGGTTGGAGTTTAATAGGTATTAGTTTACGAACCCCTTAACTACTTCTCAAAGATTGACATTTAAATTACTAAGTTAGTTTACTGTATAATATTCCTACTTTGATTGAGTGCGTGGGGATTATTGGGTAAGACTAGGAGCCAGGTAAAAGGTTGACTGAATTACGACATCTCCCAAGTGTCTAGAATTTCGTAAAGTTGTTGTCCTTGCCCTTTAAATGAAGGAGTTATTTAGTCTATAAGTATAAATATATACAAGATATCTACCTGAGGAAGGGAGATTCAAAAAAATATATTTAATTTATATTACTAAGAAACCCCCATCGCCTTACTTTGTCCCATATCAGGAGCGACTACCGCTAGGGCACCGACTACTACGGCTGGTGTGGAAATCTTTTAATGGGCTCCGAATTCATGTAGGTAGATGCAGGTATAATCGGTGCACATGGTGGTTCAAAGATCCGAATTCAACAGCCTGTGATTGGCGCGACCTCATAGACTATGTCACACTTGCTGGTCTACCTTTTGTGCCCTACCAGATAAGCTGTACAAGGGAAGAGCTGAGCGTGGGCACACACACTCACCACCTCACCAACTCACTCACATACCGTTTCTGGTTTTTGGATTTGCTTTTGTTTCTGTTTCTGCTTTGTGATCTGCTTTTCATATTGTAAGTAAATATCACCCATTTTATAATTTATATATTTACCTACCCATTACAACTCACACTATGTTTCACTGGATCAATTTATAACTATAGGCACATTGTTACGAATGAACACTGCTTCCTAAGATACAGGTATGTTACCTAGTATAAACCTAGTTTAAACCTGTACAGGTATAAACAGGTATAAACCTAGTTTAGGGGACAGGGTGCTCACTGTTATTGTTTTAGCCTATATTCAGAGTACAAATACGAATCATTGACACGAAAAAAAAGATCACTAAATCACTAGGTATGTTTATAGTACACATTTACGTTCCTGGGCTGGGTGTTTTTACAAATAGAATTGCCGTACTTTCTCTTGAAAGTAAATTATTTATGTAGACTTTCGGAGTTCATTTCACCCAGTGCCTTTTGCCCTCTTCGCAGATGATAATATTGTAATAACAAACCAATGGTTTGTTTATTATAATATTCCCAAGCCTACTCCCCAAGCGAATGCAGTCTGAGGTGTATTTTGAACATCCACATATCGTTGACGATATTATGTCAATGTAATATAATGTAAATGTAATATGGGGCGACCCTATTGTCATTATACCGGGTACAATTCCACACTCTTAGCCTTTATCAAAGTTAGCTCTACCTACTTCCAGATACCAGTACTAAGTAAACGAAATCACAGTGTCAAAATGATTTACAATGCGATAGTCTACTGGACAGACACTGGCAGGCAGGCATTAGGTTATGATATAAAAAATATATATATAATATATTAGTCCAACAGATATATTAGGACCACAAGATATTTGGCCTGGTTACAACAGAATATAAAACATTTGTTCAGATTGATTCCCTCGGGCAACCTCATATTTCAAGGAGGCATGTACGTGCATTTTGAAGTAAACCTGTGATTGATTAAAGTGCTGCCCTTATAGCCCTTTGTGTGTAGTTGTCCATTTCATTGCGATTTCCAGAGTTGCACTATTCCTCAGTTGAAATAAATAGGATCGTTATTCAATAGGGTTCTATGTTTGGGTATGCGTAATAAATATAATAAATTGAATTACTGCACCGAATAAGTGGACTGATATAGAAAAACAACTTTAATATAATCTAAAATAATTTTGCTCAATCTAGAGTCGTTATAAATATAAAATAGATGGATTACAGTCACCAAAATTACAACGTTTCTTAGAGCCCAGAAAATAAACAACATGAATTTGTATGATTCTATTTGAAAATGCTTTTAACAGATTTTGTATCCTTCAGACAAACAGAAAAAAACAAACATTTATAAAATGAAAATAAGAAAACCGTGCCAATAAGTCAAATCATTTATTTGCACATAATGAGGATCAGTCACTGTTGAACATTTCACCTTTTCATAATGTTTGTGTTTTGTTGTGTACAAAAAATGTATAAGGCGTTGATATGGCGTGGCAGGGATGCCGAGGTTAATGAGAATTAGGGTCATTTCGCATCCCAGCTGAGGGCAGAGGTAGAGCACCGAATAAAGTTTTATGTCAGGACTGTGGTCGCCACGAGTACCGCAATAATATAGGATAAAACATGAAATATTGGTTTTAGAAACTCAACATACAAATTTGAGGCCTAAGACATGGTGCATATACTGAATGTCTACATTTTACCAAAATGGTCTTAAGTAGTTACACAACACAGCTCATTCCTTGATGTTACTCTTCCTAATTCAATCAAGTCTGCCTAATTGATACAATAACATAAAACATAGCAAGATATCTACATGACTGACTAGTATAGGCTGCATGATTTTCGAAGTGGTTGCCATGTTTTGCATCAAACTGAAAGATCGCGTATAAATAAGGCGTCAAACTAAGGTCGCAGATCTCAATCTGAACTGCAATCCTAAAACAGCAATGGACGGGACGGGACGGGCGATAACTGGCAGATGGGCCAAAGTCGTCAAAGTATAGTATTTTAAGACGTCCAAGAGGAAAATTGGCCACCGATCAGTGTGATAGGTCGATGACACTGGAAAAGTTTGTATTCAGCTGACAAAAAAAGGATGGTTGGCATGGCATCAACAAAAAGAGGCTTCTTTATGTTGTATCTACAAGGATTAAAACCTTTAATCTATCCAAATTAATCATACAAATTTTTGAGGTAATTGTAGCTTGTAGATGATGTTTATGATGATAAGTATCATTGTTCTCCTTTAAAATAGTGTTTCTCGCAAATGAGACAGATTATTAACATGTTTAATGTATGAACCGAGACGATGTCCGGGGTAAAGCGTGATCCCTTGCGGCCCTAGCCAGCATCCTCATTACTGTTCCCACGGTTGAGTTGGCTCTCCACTGGACACGCCGATTAACAATGCCTAAACGGATTTACGAGTAATTGTTGCAAGATTACCGTAATATTATCGTTGTTTATTTTAAAACATAAATTGAAAAATTTAAATAGTTTTCAAACAAAGTAAATTAGTTTGTCTTTTGGTTTAATTAAGGTACGTCATTCTAATCATACGCACTGGTTGCACACTCAATGCATAGCTCTGATTCTCTCTCTTTCTGCAACTAATATTAATTTTTGCTATAAAAACCAAAACTTTATGTTTATTTGCTTATAAATCTGTGAGGTATTGTCCTGAGTTCAGTATCCTACTGAATAAAAACAATGTACCTACAACATTACTTATTACTTATTGCTCTCTGTTTAATTGCTCAAGATTTCAAATACACACAGTACTTAGGATTAAGAATAGGAGTATGAAACTGGAAGGAGGAAGTTAGATCGACCGATGGCTTTCTTTTTATTTTTTTAAGTTAATGATAAAGATATTGCTTTAAATCAACGGACGATTAGCTCGTTACTTCTGGTAAAAGGAGCACGGCTAATAGCAATCAGCGCTTCGTCTATTGCAGGCGGGCTGCCAAGGGGATGCTGGTTCATTAGGTCTTGCAATCTAAAGAGTTACGTCGGACACTCCCGTCGCGTCAGCAGCCGGCCCTCGTTAACCTAATGACAGCGATTTTCTTCTACTGAAGGCGCACTTTTAGTTTCACCGGCTACTATTTCCCGTCGCTATGGGCCTAAAGCTTCGGTTTGTTCAACGTTTATTGAGTTACTTAATCACTTCTATCTGGCAGCAGTAAATAGAGCGTTTAGTTCGATCTTCGGAGCTAGTGGTTCTTATTCTTATGAGATTGTTAAATATACAGGCGTGTATTGCTTTCTCAATATCACTGTTTCTTTTTAATTTATACATAGATATAAATGTTGGTAGCTATTTATTTTTAAATACCTACTTTAACCTTTAATCATACGCTAAAGATAAAAAGAACTGTTTCTTACCGATTTAGTTACATGGTGTTTAATTTATTGTTGTTTAAAGATGAAAATTAAAATTTACAATATTAAAAAATGTCCTTTGAGTGTATGGGATATTTTATAAACTAAAAGACAAATTAAGTTCAGTGACTGCAAAATACAATAACAAAGCATCCTTTCCTAATTTGTATAATTTTATTAAGTATGTCGGCTTTGGCACCCAACCGGGCATTTTTGTAGATATTAATTTAATGTCTGAGCAATTCGGGGTCGTTGTGCTATAAATTTAAGTAATAAAGTATTAATATTAAGTTGTACATGTACGCATATGGTATTAAGCACTTTTGTGGGATTTTCCTTTTTATTCGGTTTACCGCAGAAGCCCGCCATTTCCTGACTATGATTTATCTTGCGGCCTCTAAGCTGAGGGTCACTTTAATAAATGTATTCGGGAAAGGTGCTCTCCGAAATGGATGGGGAATGTTCTGGATGCAATAACCTAATATACAGAAGATATATTCCTTCCGTCGCAGTATAGAAATATATTATTTAGCGTCCGAGGAGGGAAATGAGAACCTTTTCTATATTTTTGTTTAGATGCAAATCACTAACGTTCATTTGGACACATGAACTGATGTGAGTAGGTACCTAGTATCCAAAGAAAAGAAGCATACATATTTTCTCGTAAACATACGTATTTTCATTTCGAATTCTTATGAATTCCAGGTATTTACAGAGATAAGATTGGGTCGTATTCGCTTCAACAGAAAATAGAAACGTGAGTAAAAAAAAGTCATAACTTCGGCATTAGGTGCGCCCTAACATATTGGAGGTGGTTGAAATACGATGTTTTCGTCCTTAAGACATTCGGGAAGGGACAAGAAAAGTTCAAATAACCCAAATTAAGGAGCGCAATAAAGAGACCCTTCGGAAAACCTTGCGGAGCAATTCATGATAATGTTAGTCGAACATTCCGGTAAAGATATACAAAACAGTAGGTATATTATTAGTTGAAAAAGGTAGTGAAAAACTTTTGAAAATAGCTTTTACCGAAGTAATTTCATGACTCTCAAAAGTTTTCTTGTACGAAGACGATCCTGTCTGGAACACAATGGCAATTTTAATGTATATTAGGTAAATCTAAACTGAACCTGTGTACGCATGTATAAAATCAATTATGTTGAACGTTCAGGAGTTCTTTTGTGAGAAAATAATCCTGGCAACAAGATCAAAAGGCAAATTTGACTAATACTTATTTATTGATAAATATAGACCAAGTTTTAACTTCTTTTCTTAGGAGGTTAAAGTATTGATAACTAACTTTCTTTTAAAAATAATAATCTACTTTAAAAACAAAAGCGTAAAACTAAAAAGCAAAAAATTCTTTTTTATACAACAACTTTATCTGGTGTTCCGTGTAATGTAATTAAGATATTATTTTTTTTATAATTTAGAAGTCGGGGCCACGTAAAACATATATTATTAAATCATTTTATAGGTATACGTTTCTTATATCAATGGGTATAACCTTATATGTCAACATTAATGGGAAGTCGAATGTATTTATTGGATATATTTATAAATTCGCGATTCAATAGTAAGAATACTATAAATTGATATATGCGTAATATGATCCACACGGAAAGAGTGCCGACTGAGTTATAACTCAGTTATCAGTGATATATCATATTATACCCGTATTTTGTTCATTTATCTCATTACCATTCACCAGTCTCGGATTTTTTTACCTCTCCTTGAGACTAGAATTTAAATTTAATTGACGATTTAGCGCAGTGGTTAAAAGCTTAAGCCGCTCCGCCCACTGTGTCTAATAGTCGCGGGTTCGATTCCCGCACGGGACAAATCTTTGTGTGATCCACAATTATTTGTTCCGGTCTGGGTATTTGTGTATGTGAATTTTCATGTTTGTAAACGCACCCACAACACAGGAATAAATCCTAGTGTGGGGCTACGTTTTTAAAAAAGAAACTAAAATGATTAAAAATAATATTTACAAGAGTATGATTATGATATATGATAACAAAAATATGAGTATCGCAACGCATAGAATCGATTTGTTTGACTTTACCTAAGAAATTAATAATCTACATTTTTTTATTATTTGCGGTGTTCAAATAATGGTAGATTATTTAAGGGTAAAACGGTTCTCATTTTTCATTTAGCGCGTTATAAGGTGGAAAGTGTCACTTAAATCCTGTAAACAAGAATAAACCTTGTCTCCGTTATATTACTAACCAGTTTTATAAGTTATATTCTTTCTATATTCTTAAATGATACACTAAAGTGTGAATTGACCTGATCTTAGAAGTAAGAGTTTATTGTGAACTCATGCACAACTACTAAATTTAAATAGACTTTGGGTAGCTTACCTTGAAATCGCTGTCTTGAAACTATAATCCACTTTTGTACCGACACATGATAGCATCCAGAGCTAAATGTCACCTCAATATATCATTCAATCTCCGCAACAGCTAGATGGTTTCATAACATACACATCTATTTCTAGAAGACAATATTTATTCTATAGTTCATGATCGTCACATATATCGGTCGGCGTAACATAGAAGAACTTAAATTATTTAGCAATAACAAATTATCGCTTAAATCATGCTCCCACAGAGAGTGCCCAACGGGGAGCAATCTCAGGCAGACCGAAAAATATAACGCAAACTTACAAATACTGGCGTCTTCAAAATAACGTATTAGGGAGCGCCGAGTATGACATAAATAGTGGCGGTGTGGAAGTCAGTTGACTATATAAAAATGAGGTTGTGAGGGATGTAACGGCGCGGCATCGCGGCAGAGCGCCGGCGCCGCGGATCGCGGCCGCGCTCCGCACAGTTCGCGGTCAGACCCGCCGGCGCCCGCAGCGCCGCACCACTGTGGCTCCAGCTCGCTATCGCCGGCCGTCGCGTTTCGCTCCGTGATCTCGCGACGACAACAAACGTCGCGATTCCGACGTACTGCTGTCACGTGCCGGGCTACGCGCTTCCACTCATTTCCGATTCTACCCTTCGAGTGTTGCCGGTCGTTTTATTAACAGAAAACCACTTATACTCGTACCGGCATCAATGACATTAATGTGACCGTGCCGACGCAAGTGCTCGTGCAAGTGCTAACTTATAACATGTTCCTTTCTCGTGTAGTTCAAGGATGTAATGGTGTAGATGTTATTCCAGACGATATGTGTGATTTGTGTCAACTTCTTAACTACCTTGTATTAAACCCGGCTTAATTTTGGAAGGAACCTGAAGCTCTGTTAGAGATGGCTGTATTTTTTAAACAGTGTTTATTTTTGGCGATTATATTGTCGTGGCAAGTGAACAACTTGGCTTCTATGTGCTTGGAAACCTGTGAATGTAATATTACGAGTTTGTGTCAGAAGTGTTTTTACAGTATTACTCTGAATGAAAACTCAATGCCACAAGAAGTGCTCGTGTGTTGCCATAAAGATGTGATGGTCACCACTTGGCCTTCTGACTACTCAAATAAAACTTACACCCAAGTTAGTGCATATTACGATAGCACCTGCAATGCTAGTTTGGCGAACTTTGATATACCACTATTAGATACTTATTCCCTGCACATTAATAACAACAATTTCATTCAAATAAGTATCAACATCAAGCGCCGAAACTTGCGAGAAATTGATTTATCTTCGAATAAGTTGCAATACATAACCAAGGGACTTTTTAATAACTTCCTGAATTTGCGGAAACTCGTTTTGAGCAGGAATAAAATTGTCAACATATTTGATGAAAGTTTTAATGGATTATTAAAATTAGAATCTTTGGATCTCTCTGAAAATAATTTGACTGTGTTAACAAATGTATTTACTCCGCTTAAGAATCTCCAACATTTAAATCTAAGCCGCAATAATATTGAGTTCATTTATGAGAACTATTTCAACAATTGGCTATTACAACATTTAGACGTATCTCATAATAATTTGAGGAAATTGGCACCAGGAGCGTTACAGCTATTGCCGAATCTAGCACGACTATTGCTCACGGATAATCCACATCTTGGTATTACTCAACTGGATACACAATTGTTGGTTGGCACTGGGCGCAGATTGCAACAGATAGATGCCTCGAGAACCGGATTATATCAAGTCCCTGAAGCATTCACACACTCAGTTCGCTTTTTATCTCTAGTTGGAAACAAAATATCCGCAGTCAGATGTGGTGACTTTGATAGTTACCCATTGTTACAATCATTAGATTTTTCTGATAATAAATTAATATCAGTTGAAGACGATTCTTTGGGTAGATTGGAAATGTTGTTATTTCTAAATATAAATAAAAATTTTCTCACTGCTGTTCCAAAATCTCTACCTGATGAATTAAAGTATTTATCAATAAACAGTAATTTAGTTAAAAATTTGTCTATTCCAGATTTCAAAAACTTACCTAATCTTCGTATACTATTGTTACAAAATAACAATATACGATTTATACAGGATCATGTTTTTGATGATTTGCTCTCTTTAGAAATGTTAGATTTATCAAATAATCCGATAGAAACTTTGTCATGGAGTACGTTTGATGGACCACTATCACTTCGAGACTTAAGATTGTGTTATTTAAATATTTCGGTACCAGAACAAGAAGGCTCGTTTCCAATGTCGTCACCGGAAAGCGTTCAAATGCTTCATCTGCAATCTAGTCCTGGATTAGCAAGGCAACTCCTAGCCGACTCAGCAGCTTTAGCTGCTTTTTCACACTTACAATACTTAGACTTAAGGATGAATAACTTATCGAAGATAAGAAATGATTTGTTATTTTATTTAGTTCAACTAAAAACACTGAGATTGCATGGAAATAAGATGAACTGTAGCGGTGAATTATGGTTAAAGGAATGGATAAATTGGAATAAAAGTTTATCAAATGAAGAATCCTGTTACTATTCCACTTCTGAGGATAAACCAGAAATAACTAAATACAATTGTACGTTCCCAGAAACATTCACAATTAGCGACAGTCTTCCGCCAGTTAATTTATATAGTACCGAAATGATTAACAAATTGTTGAGATACTATGGATACCTAAATAATAAAACTGAAAAGCCTTACAAGCATAACAATAAAAATAAATATGATTATAATAATGTTAATAGCCAGCTACAAATAAATAAAGAATTTGAGGAAAATTCAGTGAAAATTGATTCGACTGAGATATTGCAAGATACCAAGTTGATGAGGAATGAAAACAAAATACCCAGAAGCGATTATATCAATGATACTGACTTTTCCAGAGTGAAGGAAACCTCTAAAATTTTAGATCAAAACCATATACAGAATGATCAGTTTGGTATGGATCACACAATTTTAGGCATTGGCTTAAACTTACCATTACCTATGCGAAATTCTAAAAAAAGCGGTGATAGCGACATCACAGAGAATTTACTTAAACATAGACCTCGGTCAGGAAAGCGTTTGAATACACCTCTCAATGTAACTAAAAAAATTGAAAATTTATATAATGAATCTAAAGCGAGCTTTAAATCTTCTAAACAAATGGAAGAAATAGAAAATGTTACTGTATACGAAACAGATAACATAAATCCAAATTACAAAACTGTGTATTCGCCTTATCGGCTAACCGACACCAGTTATGCTCAGTACATAGGTACAGTAGCGGTATCTGGCCTGATACTTATGTCATTAATTCTTTGGGTCAGCTTTCGTATGAGATATAGAAGAAGAAGAGTACCTGTTACTGATACTGAAGCTGAAGACCAAATAGAAGTTTCGAATATATCTGGTGGAGTGCTTTGGTGACATCTGCGGGCAGCCGACCCAACGCCTTTCGAATATGATTCCCTTCTCACGTAGCACTAATGTAAGTTTAATGGTAGCAAAAACATAATTTTAGACTTCAATTCAAACTTCTTACTTCAGTCAGTTCTTTAAATAATACCTGAATTTGCCTAACAGAGGTATAGGACTAACCCAGATAAATATATATTCTCAATAACTAATTAAAAACTTTAGTGAAAGTAACCAATGAAATGAGTCCAATATAATCGTATATTTATGATGATAGTAGTGTAGATAAAATGTATTTTTGTTACAGTTCGAAGCGGTCGGCTGCGCTAGCAATGGAAGGCGTTTTGTGATATAATTGGACGTACATATTTTTTTATGAAATAAGTACAAATAGATGGGTTAGCTGGGCAGCGAGGCTACGCGTTGATTTGTCTAAAATGTAAATACATTGTTCCGTTGACTTTATAATGATCATAGATTGTGATTTTAATTTATGTACCAAACCTAATCGATTTCATCTAATATGCCATGTTCGAGGGCTTTTTGTGGTTAGGCAGCAATATCTTGTATATCGCAAGCAGTTGGACAAAAGAAAATACGTAATGTTAAGTACGTACATAAGTACCCATCTAAAGGGTAATGACAGCAATTTGTGGTAGAGTGGTTATACTTAATAGCCGATTAATGTTTTGCGCTAAATCGCAAAAGCAGATCATGTCTTCCTTGTAAACCTTTTTATTGTAACTATAACATTGTAATTATCTTGTAATGAACTTTGTACTAAAGTGTTAAAATATATTTTTATTTTATTTACTTATTATAAATTGTCTCTCATCACAAAGAGACATTTTTTTCGGTTAAATGTTAAATTCAGTTACTACATACATTAATACAATGAAGTAGATCTAAATGCGTTTTTTGTTCTAGAATATTTATAAGTACTTATCTAAGTTCCATAATTATATTTTTTTTTTTCCTTAACTGCAAGAAAAGTAGGGTTACCTATGATTCGTTTGATAGATGACTGATTAGAAAGAGAAATAATAAATGATGTAATTCAATATAGAAACGTTTTCTTGTATATACTGCAGCAGATAATAGAATACCCATTTAATCTTGTACTGGTTTAATATCCAATAGTTTGTACTCAATGTTTCCCATAATATGGATAAATTTCATTCATCATTTTGAAACCTAAGGTTGTAACTTGATATATAACATTTTGATGACAATGATGTGTAGATATATGTTTTTACGTGAATTGTAGTTTATGATGTACAAAACAGATAGCCAAAGATTTAATAAATAAATAGATTGCGTATTTTGGTGTATTTTTTTGTGTGTTACGAACATTTTTTGAATACGACATACGGCACAGGAATAATTTATAATGTTAGATTTTAACATTACGTATGTATGTACTGATTGATACAAGAAATGAAATTACAAAATCAGTCCACGATGTACTTATACACCTGAGAAGTCAATAGGAATAAAATATTAGAATGTAGGTTCACATTCATTCGAAGTGAAAATAAGTCACTGAAATGTAGCGAGTGAACTGAAAGTAATTTTCTTTAAGACTCTTCCGAAGAAAAAATCGCGTTCATTTGAAAAGAAAAAGGTGAACGTACGTAATGATTTTTCAATATTTGTATTGACAAGGAAAATAAGGGGACGCCGAAGCAGTTATTTGCCTTTAAGCATACGGAAGATATTTTGAAATAATACTGCATTAATATTATGTACCTACCTATTAATATAAGGGTGATCACATTTTGTACATTTATTAGTATTTTTGATTAAGTAGTTAGTATATGGAAAAACATGCAATAAAGGAGTAAGGAGAATAATTGAGTCATGTAGAAGCATACCCAGCAACATCCATATCGATCGATATGGATGATGCTGGTTTTCTTACACCTCTGCCACCTCCGCTTGGGGAATATAGGCGTGACGGTGTTAGTATAAGAGACAAGTATCTCTAAAAATCTTGCGGTAATGTACCGACGCCTATAAACTGGAAGGGCAAATTGCTCTGCTGAAGCAAAACCAGCAATAACCATATTGATGGTTTTGCTTCTACATGACTCAATTGATGAAAGTTTGTCAGACCGAGGTATATTCATATATCTAATATGTGTAGGATATAGACTGATTAGTCGACCTAAAAGATGAGATGCGACAACTGTGGGGTACAAACTGTGTTTATCCGTGCATGACACGAGTATATAGTAATATCAGCCTATATTGTACTCACAAATCGAGGTGAGATATTAGAAGGCCAATTCTCGTAATTAAATAGGTTCAAAACGCAGTCTCAATCTAATCTTAACGTCATAAATCGCACAAATGGTATTCTCGTAAGGTAGCTACATCGACCGAATCGAGATCAGACCGAAAGTTGAACAAAATGTAAACGGTATTCCGATAAAATTATGAACTGACATAAACAACAAATATCAAATTGAAGATTTCAATTAGATATTTTTCATTGAGAGTGTGGCAGCTGTGATTAGCATTTGATCAACAAATGATTAACGATATATTTTAAATTAAACAACTTGACATTTTATCGTAATTGGACTGAGATGGTACTGAAGTGGGATCGATAATTTATTGGAGCAGAATACCAAATGTAAGTCAATTTATAATTAAATCTCAGCTCAGTCAAAAAGACACTGACTGCAGTGTAAATTTGATATTGAAGTATGATAACGAAGTTTATATTTAGGTACATTCGATAATAAATAATGTTGCTATGGTTTTGGATTTTAGAATGTTCTGAATATATCCGATTCGTCCTGTGAGATATAGTTGTAAGAGTTAAATACATTAGGCTCGTATCTTTTTTGCTGTATTCATATCCAGAACCGTAGCTTTACATAACACATCGACACGTTTAGTCTTCTTGAGCACGTTTGCTGCTTGTATATAGTCAATAAATAAAAAAAACAGCATACGGTACATAAGCTTGAGATAGGCAAACATTTATGGATGTAACTAAGTTTGATAGTCTGGTCTTTTTATCTGTCTACACAGAAAACTGGTTCACAATGTGAGTAAAAAGACCAAAATGCACATTCAAAACTACATTCCCATAGATCGTTTATTAAACTTACCCTTACATTATAACCTACTAACCACTATAATCAATTTAATTGCCAATGACTTCCTATTCTCGGCATAATATATGCAGGCAATTCATCGTGGTTAACCGCATATAAAGAAATTTCACAATCGCTATTTTATTTTATTTAACAACTAGGTAGGGAGGACTTTTTGGGATAACATTATTCCAAGACTTAAGAGACACCTCCATATTAAGTTTCTTTTAAATCCGTTCAGCCGTGTTAATATGGAGAAATAAAAATGATCATCCCCAGGAATCTTACATGTCCGGAGCTAAAAAGTGGTCTTAAACAATCTCTGAAAAATCCTCCATTTACTAGTGATATTCTCAATGTTTGGAAGGCTACAATGATATAAATAAGATTCAAAAACGTTTGTAAATAGAGATTGACAGCCATTTACAAGTCTTCACTAATAGAATTAGGTAATAGAGTAGAATAATTCATGTTATAACAAAAAAGGAATAAATTGTATTAGTTAAAAAAATTATTGATTAAATATTATCTACTTAACTAGTGTACTTCAGATTAGTGTTATACTTGTCAAAATATATTGATATAAGCTTACTCTTGAATATTAATAACAAGGTACTAATAACATCATGATACAGAAAACTGTTTTGGCGATAATTTGTAGCTATAAAGGGAAGTTTAAAAATGGACGACGACGTAAAGCATGCATAATATTAGGAATAAGATAGGAAGATCAATATCAGGCAGCTTAACACGTTAGTGAAATCCAATAGACTCGAGAAGATCTTTGGCAGTTCACTCACGGATCCTGATGAGCTAGCACTTTCCGAGCAGATCAATAGTTGGCCCACTTTGATGCGCTTAGACTATCTCAATTCGTATTGAGTTATTTTAAAAGGCACCTGGTTGGTTATTTCAATGAGAAAATAACTAGTAAAAGCGTATGTATTCCCTGTGTTTCTGCTATGAATTGTAACTGTCATTGGAAATAGGACTTATACGACGATGATTTTTGTAATACCTATATGAAAAGTTATCGATTTACGAATCAACGGACCATTTACCTACGTAAGCATTAATAGTAAGTATTAATAATAAGTACCTCTTTAACGATTTGACTGTTTCACAGACACCTTCGCTAATTAAAAATAGACTAAAATACTTATTATATGGAAACTTATTTTTAGCTACTATTTCTTACGAACTAGGATTTTATTGTTTCAGTTTTAAACTAAATCCCAAATAATTTATAAACTTTAGGAGCACTCTGAATGTGACATTTAAGAGCTGTTTTTTTTATGTATGTTTTGTTTTTAAATGTGCCTTCCACGTACCTCCGTTAAGGTAATTATTCTAATTAAGTCTAGCTTTATAATAATAAGCACGGGCTTAAAACTCAATATAATACAGACATATGATAAAATGCAAAAATGATAAGATGAAATAGATTGTAAGTAACAATAGACATTTTATTCAAGTATAATATGTTACCGAATTACGTCCATGTAAAATATTGCACGCTGACTAATGCTTTCAGGAATTTACTTGATGGCTCTATCAGAAATAAAGAAAAAATGCGCCTAAATAATACGATCTAAGATATTTACATTACATCTACACTTTTGGTTTCCGACGATAAAAAGGCAATATATTTTTTGACTATGATCTCATACTGTAGTACCTAATCTTTTTATTTTGTGCCCCACTTCCTGCCTTGTTTCAAGTATTTATTAGAGCTGTCATTGACATACTAAGTTGAAAATTACGAGCATGGGTAAACGGAATGATTCTTGAAATAAAGGAAAAGTTTAACAAGGTTATACAAGGTTGTATGGCGAAATGTAAACATCGCTTAAGATGTTATGAGTCGTGGTGCACAAGTCAAACAGTCTTGAAGCGGTTCGGGGTCTCACTTAAATATTGATGTTAGACTCACTCACTTCGCGTTCTTACCCTCGGTAATCTGGGCTCAATTATTTGATTATATTAATTCCAATATTCATGCCGGCTTTTGTTAGTTTAATATAATTGGGATATTCGAACCTTCAACGCTTAGGAGAATATTGTTTGAAAAATTTAAATTCATTGTCCTATTACAACGTAGATGCCTGATTTAATTAGCTTACTAGTGGTGTTGGTCAACGAAATAGGACAAGTTTAAAAGTAGGTATAATTAATTTAAGTATAGTTTATCCATGTTTTTTTGTGAATTTATTTTTAAGAGAATCTGAAAGAGCATGTGGATGTTATTACATAGTAAATAACATATACCCCGCTAAGCTTCTTAGTACCTACTGCTAATCAATTAATCAGTGTCGTATGTATGTATCGTCTACTGGCATAATGAATAACCCAAGGTCCCCGATACGTTTTTAAACTCCCAATCGCTTTTTAAGAGAGGATTAAAAATCTACGCAGCTTTTCTATATAACATCAAAATCGGAAAATGTTTTTAACGATTCGCACAGGGTGTGCGTGGTGGAGTATGACTTTAATTTAGGAGAGAAAACCTTCGGCTATGGCTGGCCGAAGGCTGGCTGTACTGGCCCACAGATTAATGAATTATACAACCGTCAGAATTCAAATAGTTTTAACCTCTGGCATGCTTTGTCACTGCGATTTGACGCAATTTATCGTGTTTTCGTAACCTACGGGTAAAATGATATTCAATTATTTACTGTCTGCCTACCCTGCAAGGGATTTGGTGTGATGATATAGATATAAAGTAGTAATTTGATGAACAAAGTCTAAGTTCTTAAGCGACAACGAAGCACTAGTTTCATGGTTTGACTTAATAAATCATAATTGTAGTAGACAAAGGTCGTTAATCCTGGTTGGCTCTAATTACCAACCCCTTTAATCCCCAGCTCCAATAAAAGCATTTAATTAAAATTGTAGCAGTAAATACATCAACAACGCCCGCCGAGGAAGCCAGGATTCAGAGGTAAAATTTAATAAACATCGCTAACGGGTGATAGAATTTCATGGAACTGAGTACAAGTCCTTTAATAATATCGGTGAACTTTTAGCTGTTACGTTTTTTATGTTATTTTTAATCTTTTCATGTTCCTGTAATATGCTATACCCGTACACTTGGACAGTTAGCTGAGTGCACTTTATATGGGGTCAATTTTTATTTTGTTGTCATTTTCTAATACTAAAGGTACGGCCAAACCAACGCGTACAACCGCATCCGCGGTGGCGTCCCCGGCGGCGTCCGCGGTGGCAATCAGTATAATCCCTATGATCGCGCGTGCAGATGCCGCCCAGATAGCGCGTGGAGGACCCAAGACGCGTTGGTGTGAACATTTCCATATAAATATTACTGCAGGAACTGATAGCCACCGTGCACGGCATCGCGGACGCGGCGGGATACATTGGTTTGTCCGTACCTTAACGCTACGTACCGTCTCCACGATGTAGAGATTCGATTGAAAATCTATTAAGAATTCAACATGTATAATTTCGTTAACATTGTTAGACGAAAATCAATCAATACCTATAGGTAGGTATATTGTGCATCATTAGTGACCAGGATGGTGACGGTGCCGGCCACCCGGGGATTTTAAGTTGGTAGAAGTACCTATTACTGACTCGTGGGGTTACTTTGAGGCGAAGTTTTAGGATATTCATATGTAATAATTTAAAGTGACAGAAATGATGGTACTTGTATGATTATGACGGCCTTTACAAAAAAATGATTTTTGACTTTGATTTTGGATGTCGGCATTTACTTAATAGGCTAGTCACTTAACTGAATTGTTAATTGTGAAAGATGGCAGCGGTATCTTCGCTGTGATCAAAACTCGTAGGTTTAAATGGAAACGACAGTTAGAGCTACCTAGGTGTTATTCGAAGCAAAGTAGGGTCGTGACAGCGAAAACCCCAATGAATTATTCAGGGTCGTGGGATGCATGCCGGGAACCTCCGTGTGGTCACAGCTGACCACGCTTCCTTCATACGTAGGCATTAAATGAACTGTAGGTTCTATTGTTTTATTCATTACTTCTATCTTATTTTATAATCATATTTCTGATAAATAAATACAGGCTGTTCTGTATTCTAGCGGAATTTATGTAATACATAATAGACGGAGTACTTAATATTTCTACGGTATTTACAACTGGCTGTGTTTATTTTTAGTCCATATTTTTATTTATTTAATATTAATCAAAAACCTTACTTGAAGCTAAGAATACGCTACCACGTGGTAAATATGTACATAGTATTGTATGCTCTCCTTTGCCCGACCATATGGGCTAGTCACATATGTGGTGTCCAACGACAGGATAAGATTTTTATTAAATTTATAAATCATAATATATACATAGTATAATTTTATTCATCCTGGAGTGAAAGGTCAGTGTAATGAATGCTATGCCTGCTGTTCACTGGTACTAAAAATAAATTAAAAAAGAACATTTCATTAAGTAACAAAACTAATTAAGTGCATTAAAAACAACTTTTTACCTATACAAAGCGCAAAATGACAAGGGAAGACGCGGCTAGTCAGGTGGCCGGTAGATACTTTAAGTGCTCCGGATTTTACCCTAGCTGTGATATTCAGATAGGTCAGTCGGTAGATGTTACTTATTGAAGTGTTCTTTTTATTCATTTTTTTTATTAACCGTGAACAGTAGGTATTGGATACATCACCTGGGCTTTTGCTCCAGGACGACCAAACTAAACCTTGTATTGTTTTTTCGTCTCGTTTTTTATAAATTTGTATTTGCTGCAAATTGTGTATTATTTCATTCAAAACAACAGTCGGTATATATTTAGATGTAGATTCGAAGCATTTATTATATAATCATATCGATATCATAAAATCGTTTTTACTCGATTTCTACAGATGGAGGTTAATTGTTGTCCAGTGTATGATGTGACTCTTTATTTGGCACTTTCTGTAGCCTTAACGGCTAGATCGACTCTAACATAAATAAGTTTGACTCAAATGTAAGAACGATACTGGTAAAGGTATTTTGTAATGGCGTTTGCAAATTAGAAAAAAAGGAGTAGATATAAAATATTATAACTATTTTGGTTATTATAAACATATGGGTATTAAATAAGAGCTGGTAAATAGTCAATTTCAAATAGATATTCCTGTTTGCTACTGTTTCGACAAATTAAAATTAATAAAAGTATAGGTAAGTTCAAAATGTTCTCTTTTGTTCTGTTCTTGTTCTTACTTACGTTCGTTTTTCACAATCCGGTTAATTTGTTTGTAACAATTTGGTCTTGAGTCTATATTTTACTTTGAATTCACTATAAAAATAGTAGTTAAATTTAAATATTTACTCAAACAAATATGATGAGCTAAAAATAATTTGTTCTAACATTATATAAACAACAAATATTGTATAGGCATCTTTTTTATTGAATGCAAATATTCAATATTTATTTTCGCATAATCAGTTAAATTTATCTGTACTGTTGTTGGGATTTATTTTATTAAAGAGCTATTGTTGCTTTTTTCGTGGAAAAAAGTGGGTAGGTGACTAAAATCTATTTAACATTTGCGCTTGAATTTTATTCGGGGCAATAGCTTTTATGTCTATTACACTTAATTAGATACAATTTCAGTGAAATAAAGACTTTCAGAATGCATGCTTATTGTATTTCAAATATGTATGAGCTATCAGGTATATAACCGCGATAATTTTACATATTTATCTAAGGCAGTTAATTACTATAAGAAACTAAATAAAACATTAAAAAAAAATAGAGACAAAAGAATGAATCGCAAGTATATTTTGGAATAAATGAATAATTCAGTGGCGCCGCAGCCGCACGGACCTTCGTCGGGTAGATATGCTGTGTCAGATTTATACTAAACATACATACTCGCCACACTTCATCTTTGTCGACTATCGACTATGAGGTACGGGTCGCATTGGAGAGTGTACCTACCTACCATATATGTGCTTATGTCACCCAAAGGGATAGTTAAAGAATTTTAGTACATCGTTATATATTTTTGAACTCATAAAAGACGTTATTAATGATAGTCTGTTAGACCAACTTATCCGCTGATAGTTCCAAGTTCAAGTGTCGGATATATCGCCTGTATAGATATATAATTCTTTAAGTAAAGACAAATTGTTAACATCGGAAATTTAAAAAGAAAACGTGATAGTTTGGTCTTAGTTAGTCTATGTGTTTTGGGACGTTGATAGAGAACGCGTAGGCAGGTAAAAACAGTGTTCTATCTAAATATGGCTACGAAAACTCTATCTACATATTATATAAGTAGGAACATAGGTTCGGGTTGTTAGTTACGTTATGTTAAACTTTGTGGCCATTTGTCAGGCCATGCTCCAGATGCAGCGCATGCTATTTTTGAGCTTTAAATGCTTCGCTTGGAGTTACAAACTCTATAGCAAAAACATGACCTAAAACTTTTAGTAGAGTCGGGCAGCTGAGCCAGCGGTGTTGAGTGTCTACATAACTTCAGCTGGTGATGTTTCATAGCTACAAATACTTCGGGACAAATTTTAAAACTGGAAAATGTAAGGTATTACGTCGCACTTAATGGACTCAAGTGCACTTGCGTCCAAGAATTTAAAAGCAAGAATTTGAGCTGTCTTGACTTTGTGTTTAAAGTAGATATACACGTAGATAATGGAACCCTAAGAATGTAAAAACTGATAAAATGACGATATCATACGTAAGGGATGAATTGAAAAGATTCCTATTCATCGATAACATTAACGACTTATACATAAAACTTTGGGGTGTAAAATCTTATTTATGTGTGACGTCACTGCTTTAGTATTTATGAACATTGATAGTAATTTAAATAATATGTTTATAGTAATTATAATGCAATTTGTTTTTCTTTTATTAGGTACACATGTATATTTATGTACACAAATACTTACACGCATACACACACATGCACACACCCACATATGCATACACACTCATGCACACACCCACATACACATACACACACACACACACACACACACACACACACACGCACGGCATATAATTTATAGGTTCGGTAATTAGTTTTCAATAATTATTTATTATAAAAATAGACTATGTCTTAATATAGTGTAAATTGTAAAACCATAATTGGCTTTAAGATATTATACTTATGTTCACATCTACAATTATGTTCAAGAACTGTGGTTATTGTAATAAAAATAAATAAATAAATAATTAGCTTAGTAAATGACACGAACTACTAAGTACTCTTATGGAGTTGATGAAATCAAGAAGTATAAATAACGAGGAAACTTTACCAATTACACCGTTCCTTTAGTAGAATAAAGGACAAAGCATTGAAATTGTTGAAATTATATTACGAAGTAATTATTTTGTACCAAATACGAATTAATGAAGATGGTAGAACGGACTGAGCACCTTTAAGTACAAATCATTATCCCTTAATAGTTTCAGATAGAATAAGAATACAAACGATGAAGGTAGAATTTTGATTAACAGTTGATTACCAACGGCTAAATATAATGAAATAATAAAGAATTGAATCTTCATGATGTTTTGCAAGCGCGGGCTGGTGGCGGAAATATAGCCGTCACGGCAGCATGGCGCACCGTACCCGCCTGAACATACTAGCTCGAGCTTCATAAATTGGAAGTCACAGACAATAGACGAGAAGTAATAAACTTTTTTGACAAAAACTAAAATATATAATAAAAGATCAAGTAAATTGGCACAGATCTTTATGGCGCTTCGAAGTATCCGTGACTCCGGAGAGTGCCGTGGTACCATTCCCCGCGGATTAATTCAGCAATGTTGCAATGCTTTTGCTGCTTCGTCACAGAAAACTCTTTACTGAAAACATTTCGTATCACAAAAGGTAAGATACGTGCAACCAGATGTCTGTTGAGCTTATTAGCCTTTCCACCGTCGTGTCTCTTATCTCCTTTTTTGCCTTGCAAGCATCGATTCATATTTTCTTATGTAACGCTTTGGATATTCTTTTAATCCTCTAGTAGCATGACAGATACTAATACTCAATCGGATATTTACAACAATAATAAATATAGTCAGTTATATTGGAAAATATACTGGTTTTATAGGATATACAATTTATTAATAGCCTCACTATCTCCGTGGGTTTACAAATGCCCACTTACTAGCTTTTTTTACATACGTATTACGTTTATTTGCCCTTTTTACTAGACGTTTTCAAGTGGGCTCCGGCAAAGCTGACTGTTCGCTCCGTGTTTCTGGAGGAGTTAAATTATTCATTAGCTGGCCGCTCCTATACTCGCTCACTCACTTTTGCAGTTGTAGTTTCCAATCCAATGGCTTTGTCTAAGATTTTTTTTGAAATAGTTTATTGTAAAGGGGGGATATATATAAGCAATGATAGCCTAATGGTTAGACCGTTGGACTGCAAAGTCAGAGGTCTCGGGTTTAATCCCAGGCATGCACCTCTATCTTTTCAAAAGCATGTTTGTTTGAAAAATTAACTATCACTTTTTTTAACGGTGAAAGAAAACCTCGTGAGGAAAGCTGCATGCTTAAGAGTTTCTCGAAGGTGTGTGAAGTTCGCCAACCCGCACTGGGCCTACGTGGTGGATTCTGGCCTAAACCCTCTCAGTTTGAGAGGAGGCCCGTGCCCAACGGTGGAACAGTTTCTTAACAGCGCTCATATTATTATTTATTATAGTTTATTGTGAGTGGATTGGTGACTAGTGAAACCAAAGACCGGTAACTCATTAATAACACCTGGTCCCTCTCTACTCACTTTCCGAAATGGAGGTTCTGACAGAGGCGTGATAAGCTAACATTTGATTGTCGCTACGTGAGAATATCGATAAGCCGGATATTTAGAATAGATTTATTGATTTATTTATGTCATTAGCAATATAAATGTGTGTGAATGACAAAAAAGATATACAATGCGAAAGTGGAAGGTTGTTGGTACCGGGGAAGACCTAGACTATCTTACCATGACCAAATAGACGGAGTCCTACATAAAGGAAGTCAAAAGTCTTCGTAACCGGCGAGCGTTTATGAGACGAACTATGAAAGTGGAGGACTAGGGGTACTTCGTGTATAATAATTGTTGCCAGAGGCCCGGCTTAGTAAGAAAATTTTGACGTTAGCGTGACGCTAGCGAGTTGATATGCCATCCTTGTCATACTAAATATTATTTAATCAACATGAACGGGACAGCACGCTTACTCGCTAGCGTAACACTATCGTCAAATCTTTTCATGCTAAGTCCTCTGATAATATGAAAATATTAAGGTATCCTTTAATCTATTATTATATTTCTAATATAATAAATAATAATAATATTAGCCCTATTAAGAAATTGTCCCACCGTTGGGCACGGACCTCCTCTCAAACAGAGAGTGTTTAGGCCAGAATCCACCACGTAGGCCCAGTGCGGGTTGGCGAACTTCACACACCTTCGAGAAACTCTTAAGCATGCAGCTTTCCTCACGAGGTTTTCTTTCACCGTTAAAAAAAGTGATAGTTAATTTTTCAAACAAACATGCTTTTGAAAAGATAGAGGTGCATGCCTGGGATTAAACCCGAGACCTCTGACTTTGCAGTCCAACGGTCTAACCATTAGTTTTCCTTCACCGTTAAAGCAAGTGATAATTTCTTTTTTGTATTGAGTCTATTTACATAATAGTAAAGTATTAGTCAATAATTGAGTTCTTAGATTTACGCGAATATTACACATGAAATGAAACTATTTTACGGATTTTATCGCGGTTTATTTTGTCTTATATAGGACAAACAAAAAGACCTGTAAAAACTCGGGTTAAAGAACATATAGCTGACCTAAAACACCGTCGCTCAAAGAAGTCTGCAGTCTGTGAACATGTCCTTGACCGCACCCGCCATAACATCAGATTTGATAGACCACAAATCCTCGTGAAAGAACACCGATTCCTACCAAGGATGCTTCGCGAGGCTATTGAAATTAAAAAAAACATCCTAATTTCAATAGAGAAGATGGCTGGGTGCTTCCGTCGTCTTGGGATCCGGTAATTAATATAATCAAATCCAAAACCAAGCATAACACTGCAAGACCTCAAGACACCGTGAGCTCATTCTGCGTAGATCGGACCAACAACAACAAAAATAATTAAGAAGTTTGAGGGTACCCCGGAACAAATATGCCTTTTGGACGTCTAACACCTCAGTCCCTCCCATGACCATGGGTGCTGCAAAGCACTCGCAACGTCGGGAACTAAAAATAAAAAATAAAATTAAAAATAAACCGCGATAAAATCCGTAAAATAGTTTTATTTCATATAAGTCAATAAGTTAGTTTTATGTAATTATTTAATTTAATTTGACCATGATTTCTTCTTGAGAGCCAATTCGTTTTGTGTTATGTAGGGGATTCGGTGGTGTGATCTTAAAAAGGTATAAGCGTTAAAATTGATCATAACACACGGGAACGGTGGGCAATATTATTGAGACAGATCCAGATAACGAAGAACAGATTATATTATAAGGAACAAAATTGTATTGTAAAGTTGTAAGTTGTATTTTAAATTCCCAGTATGAGGCCGGAGTCTGGAATTGTGCCCGGTATATGGCAATAGGCTCGCCCCCTATAACATGGAATCTAACATCGTCGGCGAAACGTGGGTGACGGTGTGAACAAAATTGTTACGCATCACCTGGCTCGAGCGTAGTGGTTGCACGCTCGGCCTCATGTCCGGTGAAGCTGTAAAGCCCCCGCGGTAACAGCGTAGATCACACACACACAGAAGTTACGCATCAGAATCGGAGTCTATTAGTGAACATAATAAATATACTAATATCTTGATACTATTTGTACATAAATAAAACCCTTAAAGTGCCTTAAATAAACCCTTTAAAGTGGAGAAATAAACGAATAGGATCGCCCGCCAGGTCCATAATAATTTTTGTACGCTTTATAAATTGAATAAATAATATTTTAGAGGTGGTGTGTGGTACTTTTATGTATTTACTTAATTAAAAATCAAAAGGTATTACGAAATTAATTAATACACAGAGGTAGAAATTCAGTCAATATCTCATTATAATAATCTTGTTCATAGTAAAGTAGGTCATGTTTCAATATTGAATATTGTCCGGTGTAGCTGTAAAGGCTGGCCGCGGGGCCTAGATTATTCAAACACACCCAAAAAAATCTATATTGAATATCACAATTCAAAAGTGTACCTATCTAAAAGCTAGAGTGTTTAGTAAAAATCGAGACATAGGTATATAGCAAAACAAGATCTTGGGGTCGAATCTTAGGTCTAACAAAAATATAATTTTTTAATACAAAAATTTCCAGTCTTAGTCCGGAGTCTGGCATCGTGATTGTTATACTGGCACCCTATTATATGGGACCGTCGATAAAAAGTGGGTGCATATAGTACATCCCTGCCAACCCAGCTTAGTAATAATAGATGCAACGGCCTTTTTTCTAAAAAAAATTAACAGAAAATGGAATCAAGATTACTGTAAAATATTTGCATGATGTAAATTACATACGCTGTCATCTGAATATGAGCCATATCGGTCTGGATCTACGCGAGTTGTCGCGATGCCAGAGGATTTCTATACGTACCTATGTAAATAATACCAGCTTATCCTGATGAAGTGGAAGCTCATATCCTTTCCGTAAAACCTTATTTATTTTCCTTGCCAATTCCGAACCCATCGCTATCTAATTTTATTGACTATTGTTCCTGTTATTTATGATTCGGTGAATTGTGTTTTGATCAGACAATGGCTATGGTCGCCCCTATCTCTCGTAATTGTGTTAATAAATCAGATAGACTTTCTTTTGTTGCAATATTGCTTTACTATGGAATATTGCAAAAAAATCTATTTTTTAATTTAGCCCCACGTATTATTCCTGTATTGTAGGTGTGTTTACAAACACGAAATTCACATTTACTAGACCGAAATAAATGTTTGTGGGTCGCATAGACGTTTGTACCTTACGGGGATCGAACCCACGATTACTCGATCCAGTGGGGAAAGCGGTTAAGGTATTAAAAAAATGACCAAGCCTTTGTTGTACCTGATTGGATTTGAATGTGAACATAGAGTTAGGAAGACAAGTAGGAGAATCAAAAGCTACCGGTTTGAGATTGTAGTCTCAGTATGATATCTAAGTTAGCAGATTAGTGGCACTCTTTTATTTTTGGTGTTATTCAGAGAATACTGACGAAAGGGACAGTGCATTACGTCAATAGATATAGCCTCAAACATAACACAATACGATTTATGTACACTCTAATACGTGAACGGTTTTTATTTTTTGATAATAAAGCGGATTTTACTTAATGGAATGGTTTGTGTTGTCTACACTTACCTCCACGTATACCCAATAGATAAACACTGTCATGAATATTGTCCCTCATTACCGATGTGTAACTGACACAGGTGGCTTTAAAGGTCACAATACTTCCTAAAAATTGTTTACTTTGGTCTCCCTGTCTAAATACGAGATAATTTACGGCACAGGCATCAGACACAGACGATACTCACGATTGCTAAATATCTAAGGGCTTAGCACGAACAGATTGACGTCAACGTAATGCTATTGAATTGATGTCCTATCCTTTTCCGTTATAAATTTACTGAATAAACATGAACGTGACAGCACGCTTTCTCGATAACGTAACCATAACGTCAATCTGTCTTGCCCTTTGTTAGTTATTTGTGTTTTGTATAGTTAGCGCATAAATTCATATTACTTTGAATTTTGGATCGTCAGTGCGCGATGCGCGCATAAAATAAACAGTACATAGTTTTTGCCTCTGTTATTGTTCAATATTTTTAAATTATTAAGGCTGATTAAGACTTTATGATATTTTGATTTTATTACATAAATAGATCTATAACTGTATTAAATGTTTGGATTGCTAAATTAACCCCAAGCCCATGCAACGCATCACTTGCATCGTCATTATACTCAAGAGGCTTCAGGCGCTGCCATAATAGCCCTCCTTAATTTCTATAGTTACTAGTATTTTCCTTATCTCTACTGCTATTCATACTTATATTATGGTATACATGCTACACCCCCGACTCCCGATCCATCTCGTTAGAGCCAAGTTTATTGTGGAGCAAGTTGCTTTACTGCCCTCGTAATTTTACATCCCTTTATCTCAATCGACAGAACTTGGTGATGTCTTTGGCCAAATTCCCTAACTTCGGCCAGATAACACGCTTGACTACAGTTTATTGGATTTATGGCAATTTTTTTGTACTACCAAGTTGTACAGAAATTATCGTCGGTAGGTTCGAATGAAACATTATATTGACAAGGGCATACCATATATTGAAGCCTATATGTGATAAATATTCATTGGTAATAGAAGAAAATAAAACAGAAGAAGAAAAGGAACTGTGCTATATGTAATGATTAGTAATGGAGGAATACATATACATACATATGCTACAGAACAAGAAAACAGAAGAAGAAAAGGAACTGTGCTATATGTAATGATTAGTAATGGAGGAATACATATACATACATATGCTATATGTAATGATTAGTAATGTATTCCTCCATTACTAATTATTACATATAGAAGAGTTCCTTTTCCAGAGAGGTCTGTAAGGAGAGAATCTGTTGGAACTCTGTACTCTCTGCCTACCCCGCAAGGGATCTGGCGTGATGATATATATAGATTTAGATTGAGAATTTTCTATTTAATTAATTTTCATTTTGGTGTTTAAAATTATATTAGAAATCTGAAGTTAACTGAAAATAGGTTAATTCATAAAAATCGTAGGTACCGATTTGTATCTGTGCATAATAGGACAGTGTATGAAACATTGATTCAAAATTCCGTAGGGTAGGCAGTGACTTAGTGGTGTTCTTACCAATTACTAGACTGTTGATAAAAAGGGGTCGTGTTAGACAAGGACAACTATTTAGACATAATTTAAGGAGAAAGAATTCAAGGCAAAGTTTTGCAAACTAATCCAATTAGAGGCCGGGTGGAGGCTGGTGCCCCTTTCACTTTGTTCCCCGGGGCAGCATGTTAAACCGATCGTTAGGTACGTTTTAGTGTGATTTTATTACAAACTATATATACACTTACAATAATAATTTAGTCTGTCTAATATCAAATAAATTTCGTGTTTTTGATTACGTGCGTCTATTCTTCTTGATTTTTTTAACCGACTTCAAAAAGGAGAAGGTTCTATGTTCGGTTGTATGTATGCTTTTTTTTTAACCGACTTCAAAAAGGAGGAGGTTCTATGTTCGGTTGTATGTATCCTTTTTTTTTTTTTTTAATGTATGTTCACCGTTATTTCCGTCAGTTGTGAACCGATATTGATGATTCTTTTTGCATTGGGTTCAATATAGGTCCAAGGTAGTCCCATTTTAATTTCATTGGTATTGGACCTTGGACTTTGAAGATACACCAGGGAACTCCTTAACGACAAACAATAGGAATAAGCAAATTGAGACAATATGAGTGTTACGTCAATCCTATAGGTACCCTACTATAGAACAGTATATTAACCGACTTCAAAAAAGGAGGAGGTTCATAATTCGTCTTGTGTTTTTTTATAACTTATTTGTTTGTAAACCGATTTGGATGATTCTTTTTCCACTGGATTCAATATAGTTTCAAGGTGGTCCCATTTTAATTTTATCAGTATTGGACCTTGGACTTTGAAGATACACCAGGGAACTCCTTAACGACAAACAATACAAATGCGTAGATTCAGATATTATGGGTATTACGTCAATCCTAGAGGTACCCTGCCATAGAACTAAGAAGAATGTTAACCGACCGACTTCAAAAAAGGAGAAAGTTCATAATTGGTCTGTATTTTTTAATTTGTAATTTCTTTGCTTATAAACTGATTTTGATGATTCTTTTTGCATTAGGTTCGGCATAGCTCCGTGATTCGATCGAATTTAAATTTTATTGGTATTGGACAATGGGCTTTGAACATACACCAGGGGTTTCCTATACGGCAAATAGCATGAATGTGAAAATTCTCTTATTATGAGTTTTATATCAATCTTGTAGGTACCTTACTGTATAAATAAGTAGGATAATATAAAGTAGGGATATAAATAACAATAATTAATTCACTTATCACTAAAAATTGTAAAATAATAAACTTTTTAAAAAAAGAAAAACCGACTTCAAAAAGCAAAAATAAATATTTGAAGTCGGTGCCAAGTAACCGACTGCACCAACCAGCACCTACTTCAAATATTTATTTTTTGCTATTTGAAGTCGGTTTTCCTTTTTTTTTTAAAGTTTATTATAACACATTTAATTGATTTGACAATATGAATCTAACTAGGGTAATATTAGCTATTAGGTAACAGTGAGGTATGGGCCGTAATTAATGAGTATTCTATTTATAAACACTATTTTATTACATTTACGAATCCCAGTCTTAGTAAGCTTTTGCTAATTAAATTAGTTTAGAGGTACAAAGGTATCGGCGCGGGACTGAGTTTCTATAGCCTTGCGACCAACAGTTAGAAACAAACTGTTCCTTGCGACTGTATTTCGTCGCGGTAACTTTGTAATCACGTAGATAAAATATATTTCGTTTGTCCTGGAATTGCTTTCCCGTACGGATACAGAACTTATTAAAAATTAAATATCTATGTTAGACATTGATTAAAAAACGTTATAACGTATCTTCTCGATTACTTTTACTTACACCCAACCTCAGCAAACCTAATTCACACAGACAGCATTAGTCAAATATGTGCCTGTTTCAGACATGTGAGATTAATCGCCTGCTAGGTAAAGGCCTTGGCATGTTTTTTCTTGTACAATTTATTACCTGAAGGAATTACTCTCGTGTTTCTACATGTGTAAAATCGTTGCCTTATAAAGTATTAGCAAGAAATGGCCTTTGTAATGTGTTTGGCGTAGGAATCAGCTAATTCAAAGTCAAATAATATTTATTTGTTTAGGCCAATACAGGAGCACTTCCATACGTGAGAATTATTACATTTTTTACATTTACTACCGCACCGGAACGCGGCCTCCACTGAGAAGATCCGGCGAGAAATTCAGCGGGCTAGACTTTTAACTTAATTTGTTTGGCCTTATGATAACCATTTTATTTTTAATTGTAATATACAGCATTGTATAATTTTGCTGATTGAGGAGCGAGCTGCTCAAACCTAATCTGTTTTATCGTCAAGATAACCCGAAAGTTTGTAATACCCTTTCTTACACAGTCTAGTTTTGATTGCCTTTTTAAACTTATTGATAGGCAGGTTTCGGATATCTATGAGTAATTTGTTGTAGATATTGATATTAGCCCTGTTAAGAAACTGTCCCACTGCTGGGCACGGGCCTTATCTTCAACTGAGAGGGTTTAGGCCATAGTCCACCACGCTGGCCCAGTGCGGGTTGGCGAACTTCACACACCTTCGAGAAACTCTTAGGCATGCATGTTTCCTCACGATGTTTTCCTTCACCGTTAAAGCAAGTGATAATTAATTATAAATACGCACATGTTTTCGAAAAGACAGAGGTGCGTGCCTGGGTTTGAACCCGAGACCTCTGTCTTTGTAGTCCAACGGTCTAACCACTAGGCTATCACTTGAAAGAATTACTACTGACGAGTAGAATGTACAGTAAGATCGTCTTTGTTCCGTGTATTAACATAATGAATGACGCTATATTTTTCAAAGTTACTCAAATTTATTGATGCAGCGAATTTTATTAACAGATGGTAGAAAATGTATTGAAAGTTTTACAGGCGATTGTTGTCGATCCAGCCAGCTGAGGTGTCATCTGACAGCGTGATATTCTCAAGACAGCCGCTAAACTCCATAAAGTTCAGAGAGTTTGCTCGTCTGCTCCGCGACACCTCAGAATTTTAAACAAGCGCCAGGTGAACGAGTTTATTCGAAAATACTAAAATATTTAACAAATAACTCGCTAAGATTTCTTGTTACAAAGTTTCACAGGATTACCCTCAACATAACAGCAAAGCGGGGCCTTAACATAAGTAACAGTTTGATTTTCATAAAAGATTATATTTTGTTTTTTTTTTATGTCCTCTTAAAATTACGTGAAGTTAAAAAACATTTCTGAGAGTAAAGAAATACGAGTACTACCGATTTGGAGGCTTTGTTGTATTGAGGTTATTATATACAACGATGTTTGGTGGTCATATTGCACGTCACCGGATAGTGTGTTCCATGTATCGCTGAAAAATTTTGACGAAAATAATTCTACAAATATTGGCTAATTAACGCAGAAACAAAATGCAAAAATGAGTTTCCCTTGGCTATGGGCCAAACGACGACTTTAAATAACACACTATCTGTAGGAAAATTCTGGACGATAACATCGGAGCACGTTGCCAAATTTCACCCTTGTTGCGATTAACAATAGCCTATAGGGCATGGGGAACTTTGGAGTTCCCATGAAAAATACCTTATTCTGGGCAAGCAATTATAATCAAATGGTCCCTTTTCAGATAAAACACGCAATTTGTAATGTTTGAGTTTGTGTACGTATTAACATACTTTGTCAAGTAATGTAGCCTAATCAAATAAGCAATGGTAAAAGATTTTTTATAATATTTGTGTACCATAGGTGGGCTTTTAATCAATAAAAAAATGTTTATTTCAATCACCTATAATAGTTTACATTGTCTAGTTTGTAATCACCTTTTAAGCAAAGCATTGCTTGTGTTAGGAATAATCAATCAGTTAAACCTATATGCGTAAAATAATAATTGTCAAGTCTCGACCTTAGATCGTAGTTGAAGCTACCTGTTCCTATATTTCACAAAAGGTAAGTACAAAGTACCTTATAAAAATATGAAACTGTTATTACGAGAGAACAATTTACTCGAAAAGATAACATAGTTGAATAAATCTTCATTACATTAAAACCGGGTTCTCTCATATTTTCTAACGGGACGGTTTTAACGTTCTTACCGCTTGCGGTAAGCGAGCGTGCTACAAATTTTCCGAATAATAGTGAGAAGAAAAAATGTAGGAGGCAAAAAAGGTAATATCAGGGGGAAAAAGGGGTAAAATATATGGTGCCGTAAAACATCTCTCGTACTGGCAATATGAAATGTTTAATTTATATCGTGTTTACGTTATACCCACTCCGCGATACTTCATTTGCATACACTTGTAAGATACTCGTAAATGTATTTTCACATCGCTACTAAATTTTCAAGTATTCAAATGTAAATATTTTCATATTAATCAATTCTGTTGTACTACATTAGTTTATCCTTTCCTTTTATCTAGTAGCCCTCTTGAAATATAGGAGCTATTTTTATTGACTTCTGGGAGTAAGTAGGGTTATGATGTCTGCTCTCGACATTTTAGGATGCCCTTATTAATCTGCGTCGTAAAAACTAACCCCATCTACTGGACAATTTCGATAATGAACACTACGGCACAGGCTCCTGTAATCTGGACACGAATGGCTTAGTAAGCCATCATTTATATAAATATATATGTATATAGAAATATTGCTAAGTCAGGTTTCGTCCTTTTAAAGCCTTTTCATATATTACAATATTCTTAGTTTTCAAGTTTTGATGATTTAGGAGCATTGATCCACTTTTGAGAGGGTCGTTTGTGAGTGCTCGTAAGAGCCTCTAGAAAATATATTTTTTTCTAACGACTATATAATATACGAGGCATGCCTTTTAAGTTCAGTCGTTTCCATATTTCCCGGCAATTTTGAATTTGGAACTGTTCTATATTCGAATGTGTTTAAATTTTGAATCTCAAAACAGTCGAAAGTATTAGGATTAATGCTATTGTTTAGTCACAGCGTCGATAAGAATCAGTCAGGTTACGTACGAAAATAAATCTTTCTAGGAAAATGTACGTGCAATAATTTTCTACAACTTTAGAAGAGGCCTGACACGGCTTCAGTGTTTTGAAGAGCTAACATCTGTGTTCAGTGATCAAGGCCCCGTGTCTGTGGACTGTCGAACGCTGGTATTTAGAATTCCAGCGTGGACATACTAGTGTTAGTGACAAATCTCGCGAAGGACACCCAAAATCCGCCTTCACTGAAGATAACTTCATTGCTGTGAGACAACTAATTCTCGAAGATCGTCATGTGACGTATCGAGAGATAGAGGCTCTATTAGGCATCTCAGGGACAACCATTCAGAAGATCTTGTATGAAGCGCTTGATGTGAGAAAGCTAGTTTGCCGTTGGATACCGCATCTGCTTTCCGACGATCACAAGGCGGCCCGCGTCAGATGGTGTAAGAAAACTCTGCAAAGGTTCAACCGAGGAGAGTCAAATCACGTCTACAACATCATCAGTGGTGACGAATCTTGGATCTATGCCTACGATCCTGATTCCAAACAACAATCTACAATCTGGGTCTTTCAAGACGAGCCAAAGCCGACTAAAGTTGTTCGTTCTCGAAACACTTCAAAGAAGATGGTGGCCACGTTCGTTGGAAAAACCGGCCATGTTGCGACTATTGCACTTGAAGATCGTAGAACGATTAACGCAGAGTGGTATACCACAGTTTGTTTACCACAAATCATCGCCGAACTTCGAAAATCTAACTCAAAGCGACGCATCATCCTGCACCACGACAACGCAAGCTCACACAGCGCTCGACAAAGGATTGAGTATTTGAAGCAGGAAAAAGTAGAAATTCTTGACCATCCTCCATACAGTCCTGACCTAAGCCCTAACGATTTCTTTACATTTCCTAAAATGAAGAAAAGTCTTCGTGGTCAAAGGTTCCAGTCCGGTGAAGAAGCAGTCGACGCTTTCAAGTCAACCATTTTGAACACCCCCACTTTAGAGTGGAATAAATGTTATAATAACTGGTTTGAGCGAATGGAAAAGTGTATTAAGCTACGTGGTGAATACTTTGAAAAACAATAAAAAGTACTATAAGGTTCTAGTTGTGTTTTTTTCTTCAAACGACAAAACTTAAAAGCCATGCCTCGTACAACCACTCTTCATAGGTGACCTACACTACATGACCCAAATATAAACTCACAACTCAGGTCACCTTGTCACTTTATATGTCTATTACGTAGCTGCATTTTTTGTGACGGTGTTTATTTCATTTTTTATTGGATTTAACAAGAATTTCAAGAACCTACTATTATATTCAAATACAGTAAAACTTCTAGGCTCATACGCTGTTATAAGGTCAAAGATTATATTATGAAGCGTAACAGTTAGTACAACAATCTAATTAAATATAAAATAGTTGTGAACAAATAGCAACAGTTTACTAAGCCATTGCTTACGACCATTGGTAACAAGAGTGCGAAAAACAATTTTTTTATAGTCTCTTGAAGTAATTTATCTGACAATATATAAAAGTAAAGACACCCATAGTCCTTAAAGGAGTAAATAGGCGTGTGCCTAGTACCTAAAACAACGTTTTACCGAGATATTATTGACGGATAACATTTGTGTCTACAAGATTAATAAAGGGGAACCCCTTTAGTTATATGGTTCATTTTAGCAGCATGCGTTTATATTGGAGATTATGTGGATATATATACCACATTTTTAATGATAAGGTGTAAATTAGTAAGAAAGTCGAATCATACAAAGATACGTCAAAGATACGTTACGAAAACTCCGTGAAAGGATCGTGTAATCTGTAATGGTATTCTTTATCCCACTGGAGTATCATTATAGTATTTTTCACATAGGATGGGTGGTGACAGTTTTAATTGACAAACGTAAATATACTTTATTCAATAGCAATAAGAGGCATGACCCGTTTCTATACTTATGGTTTTATGCCTTAACACCATTGAATTAAATATTAATATCGTTTGGCAATTAGAACTGTCACTACCCATCCTATGTGAGAAATACTATAAACGATCATTTCACGAAGTTATCGTAACACGCCGTGTTATGTGCTTTTTTAAATATAAAACGTAGCCCCACACTAGAGTTTTTTCCTGTGTCATGGGTGCGTTTACAAACATGAAAATTCACATACACAAAATCTAGACCGAAACAGATATTAGTGGGTCACACAAAGATTTGTCCCGTGCGGGAATCGAACCTGCGACTATAAGACACAGTGGGCGGAGCGGCTTAAGTTTTTAACCACTGCGCTAAATCGTCCGGCATTACTGCTACTGTTTAATTGGTTATAGCCACGATATTAACACCAGTTATAGCGAATAAGAGGCGCTCGTAGCGCTGTGCGACCACGGTGTTCTTACCGATCACCAAGGTTAAGCAGCGTTCGACTCGGTCGGCCTGAGATGGGTGACCGTTTGTGGCATTGCCATATTCGAGCGTCTCCGTGCTTCGGGAGGCACGTTAAGCCGTTGGTCTCGGTTACCACTTGGTAGTCGTTAAGCCGAGTTGGAAGCCTTAAAGGCGGCTTGATAAGTTCCAACAGCAGGTGGTCATAAACCTGCCTCCACCAATCCGCACTGGGTCCGCGTGGTGGAGTATACCTAATCTCTCTGACCTCGATTTGTGAGAGAAGGCCTTTCCCTAGCAGTGGGCAGTATAGGCTGATATTATTATTACTATTATATATATAGCGAATAAGCCAAAATGCTGTGGCATCCTACAATATATTCTTTCACACTGTACAGGTTCTAGCACGCGTATTGGGTCGTCTATACAAAAAGCAATAGTTTTGTATAATGTACATAAAAGAGGCGTAAGAGGGTGAAAACAGCAATTAAGTTGATATAGGAGTGAGATGGAACGCCGCATATCAAAGCAAGGTTTGTGCCCCGATGTCTCTTGGATAATGAGATTGTTTTAATTCGGTAAACTTCACCACGGTTCCTGCGGGCTATCCTTTTAACTTGCTAATCAGCTTATCTCGTGGATTTGTGTACGCATGGGACAATTGAATCTTGCTTTTGTGACACGCTTCTAATTAATAGAATTACTATTTGGCTTTGTGATATAATTTTCTTTGTGACGTAAATGAGTTTCTGCGTCCGGAATGAGTATTCTTATTCATGCCACATATAACATGGTTCTGAAAGAAGGATGCAGAATAAAGTTAGTAAGTATACTAGAAAGGCTATAAAAACTAAATACCATTAGGTAATCGCGTAGCATTCATCCCTAAATGTTTCACTTTTGTTTTGAATTCGTTTGCTTCCTTATGTATTTCTTAAGGTAGAGCTTTATTTTTTTGGCTTAGTTCTCGATTCGCACGAATTTTACTCGCACGAACGCGAATCGCGAGTGCGAATCACCACCTTCTAAAATATGTTATTAGGCCATTCGCACACATTCTAATTTAAGAAAGAAAATAAATTAAAAATACAGTCGAGCATACCCGACCTAAATATATTAGGAAATAAGGGAGCAAATAATTAACATTAACATGAGATTTCGATTCCAGTGCCATAGACAATAAAGGTAAGCAAAATAATAATTTCTTTGTGTGTTATGATATCCTGATACTTTTAAAAGTGTTTCTTTAAAATTTAACCATCCGTATGTTTTGAGTTTATCGTCCATGATCTAAGATCTCCTAGCCTGTTATGATGTCCTAGTACTTTAATTTTTTATGGCATAGAAACTACACAAACTATATTATTTTTCCTAAATCCCTAACAAATAAGCGAATTGAAGAGATGAAAAACGTATTCATCCATCTACATAAAAATCCTAATGAATGGGGTACATTGGATTAAAATATTGTATTCTGGTCACTTACAATAATAATATAGGTGATTCGCACAATTCGTGCAAGTAAAAATCGTGCAAATCGACAACTAACCCATTTTTTTATCCATTGTTGACTGCTGTCAAATAATAAAAGAAGCTGCTTTAAGTTTACACATCCCAGAGACACCTCATTTGAGTTACTGTTGAAGCTTAAAACGAAAATAAAATGTGCGCTCGAATTTAAGTTCCAAAGAATATTGTTACAATTTCATCGTTTGTGCTTATCATTAAAACGCTGCAAAGTATCCATAAAGCATGTTCCAACATAAAGATAATGAATTAAACACGTGCACAATAGTGCACAGAGTGGTTTTACACGCGAGCAACCATTGTAGAGCACTCCGCGAGGGTCGAGCCGCGCCGCCACTTTCCCTCTGAATGGCGGCGCGATGTTGAGCTACAAAGTGCTTCTGAACCGTGTCTAAAAGGCTCATCAAGTTCAAGTTTAAGTACAAATAAAAATACTTTAAAACAAAATAGCACTTCTTAAGTACCTGCGCGGTATTATTTGATTGGGCGTTTACTTTTCAGCTTTTCTTGTGTAAGTCTAGAAAGCAGTTTACATAACTTTTGAGGAACGATTTGGCGCAGTGGTTAAGAGCTTCAAGAGTTTCCGTAACCAGCGAGCGTGTATGAGACGAACTATCAGAGTGGAGGAAGCCAGTGAGGTCTGTAAGGAAAGAACCTGTTGGAACTCTGTACTCTCTGCCTACCCCGCAAGGGATCTGGTGTGATGATATAGTTAAGAGCTTAGGGCGCTTCGCCCACTGGGTCGAATAGTAGCGGGTTCGATTCCCGCATGGGTCAAATCTTTGTGTGACTCACAATTATTTGTATCGGTCTGGGTATTTGTGTATGTGAATTTTCATGTTTGTAGACGCACTTACGACACAGGAATAAATCTTTGCGTAGGGATTAGTTTTTTTAAAATTCGTAAAACTTTATTTTCATTTACGTTTTATTCATATGAATCTATGTAGTATCATTGTGTTTCGTAAGTACTTACTTTCGTCCGGTAGTTATCGTTACATAGATTTTTAAATTATTTACCTCTTTGTAATGCTAGTGGATAAGACCTTTTAAAACTTAAAAGTAGATAGATAGATTACTCTTAATTGTACACCAATACATTATCATTACATAGAGAAAAAAAATTAAACAAAGGAGGTACACTTGGCGGTCTTATCGTTAATACCGATCCCTTCCAGACAACCGAAACTCAACAAAAAAAAGATATACAAAATATAGAGGGCAGTAGGTGGCGTACATTTATTAGTGAGTTCTATTTTAATAGGTACAGTAAAATATATGATACCTAACAATATATAAATATAATAAAGATAGGTATAATGAAACGGCATGATAGTAGGTGACTTATTAGAACATAGTCGAAAGAAAGTGGTCGATAATCATTCTTTTAAAAATAAAATCAAAAAACAAAACTTAATTTATTCATGTAGACCATAAGGCACTTATAAATAGTCGAAAAGAGTAAATTATTGATTACTTAAGACTACCACTCGTTCGGAAAATCATTTCTGTGAAGAAGAAGGGCAAGAAATTCCACGGTTACTCTTTTTAAAAATGTGACTTTTACAATTCTTTTTGTAAACATTGCATTCATGGTGTATGGGAATACTAAATAGATAGGTATATCTAGATACCTAAGTATAGATTAATAATAAGAGTACTTAGATTCGTGGTATCGGTCAGTGTCTACATAGTCCTCTCATTTACAAAATAGAGCTGTTGTAAAGGTATATAATAGAAAGTATAATAAGAGAAAAAAGGGTTACTATAAAATATGTAAAGAGTGCGTACAAAATAATTGGTATGATACCGAACGAGACAGTACTACGGTACATGTTTAATCAGTCAAAGGATAGAGGACGGACCAGTCCCCACCAGCAGCACCTGTTCACGAGTATGACTTAAGAAGCAGCCATCACTCTCCTCGACCTTTACAAACATATCGTTGAAATTGAGATAAAAAAATAAATTCGTCAATGAAATTAATTAATATAATGATTGTAAAGCGTCGTTGACCTAGGGGCGTCTGGCTCGCAGGGGGGCCTTTGGGGTCAAGGGGCGCTGAGGGGCCCTAAGCGTCCTTTACGCGCGACCCCGAGGAGGATGGCGGCGTGGTGTGGCCCATGCCACCGTGAGCACCGCGACGGTGCAGGGGGGGAAACAAGCTACAAATTTCCCCTCCCGAGGCGGGCTCTTCGGAGCGCGGCACAAGGGGGGCACCGGTGCGTTCCATTTGGAGATCCCGGAGCCCCTCTGATACGTGCCAGTGCCGGCCACCGTGGGGTTTTAGTCGGTAAGAGTCCAAAATGTCCCGCCAGCTTCCACCGAGGCTGGCGCAAGTCCATGAGGATTTCCCCACGTAAAAAAGGGTCGTCTGGCTATCATGAGATACTGAGCGTAACATAGTTGAAGTTTTTGCTTTCGAAGTCTTTTCAGTAGCGTTTTGAACTCTAGAAATTGTCCCCTCTAATACATTAGAAATAATATTAACATCGTCGACAAAATGTGGGTGTACATAGTCTCCCTTCGCCAACCCTCTTTCGGGGTTTTAGGCGTGACGGGGTTATTGTATGTCCTTTCATTGAAAAGTTTCTATAAAGCATACATTTTTTGAATTTACGTGAATGCTATTCACCCTCGTTGATTGTGTAGGTTGAATTGTCACCGGCAGCGGCCACGTACCGTCCGTCGCATATAGGGTCGAGTTAGCGCGGACACAATGGCTGCCGGGACGAGTCACGTTTGTTACGTGCGATCACAATCCTCTGATTAGGATCGCATGTCCTAGAAGCACACGAAGACACGATCCGTGTGGACTTCCTGATTGATGAATTTCGGAATTTTTGACACGTCCTCCAACAAGATGTATTCAGTTCTTATCTTATTTAGCACAAAAGTAAATAAATGGCGGTGCTAAGCGTACAGGTTGCGAACATTAATCATTTTTTTTGTATAAATACGAACCATGTGATACTTGACTTGCTAACGATTGTTGAGTCGACATTGAATAATGCTTAGTGTAAAGTATACAACCGGCAATTTATAACGTTCCTTAATGATAGATGAGGTACTTAATTCCTTTTTTGCATGAATTTGAGAAATGAAACGCATCAATCCAGCAAAAAAAGTATTATCAACAGTAAGTAAACTTATAGTTAAAGTGTTAGATCAAATATTGCGTATTTAGGGTATTAAACAGATAATTCTTTTTTTTTAAACGTATCATGGCATGAAAATTCACATACACAAATACCCAATAATAATTCAAAACTATAAATACTATTGCATTGAATTGTTTTTTATTTATTTATTACATTTCATAATAAACTGCTCCGAGATCCTAAATTCCAGTGTTAGGTCGGACAAAGTGAACATTTTCTTTTGTAGTCTTGATTGAGATTCCTCCTAGAATAGTGCTCGGTATACTGGCAATTGGCGTCACCTTAAATCCTCGGCAATATGTACACAGTATATGAGCTTCTATAAAATCATTCTATATCGATCGAGCAACTTGTCATGCCATAGGCTCACCCCTAGTACGTGTGTTGTTCAAGGTCAAAATGTGTAAACGCCACTGGCCACTATATCTAAGATTCCTAAAAAATCGAGTTCTTCGTTTTTGTGTGAAAAAGGGCATTGTTCTGCGCCCATACATGATTTGC
This sequence comes from Phalera bucephala, assembly GCA_905147815.2. Taxonomy (NCBI): domain Eukaryota; kingdom Metazoa; phylum Arthropoda; class Insecta; order Lepidoptera; family Notodontidae; genus Phalera; species Phalera bucephala. The sequence continues at coordinate 22,015,050 of LR990612.1, forward strand.
TGCAGAACCAATAACAATGAAAAAATACTTGTTTAATTTCAAATCACCGCATAAAGGCATTTATTATTAAACGGGCAAGCGGGTATCGCAATATTGCACAAAAGTTATAAGATTTTGAGGTTATAATTCAGTAGCCATTAATACATATGAGGTTATATTGTGTGTGTTAACATTTATAAAAGTGTCGGCGACTTCGATATAAGTACTTACAATACTTTGAAATATTCGTTTTAGATTGCAAAGTGTCCGTTAGATACGGATCTTTGCCATTATTTTATTAAAATAGATAAATAATGATGGCATGGGTCAAATGTTTGTTGGTTCTGGGGCAATTATCGACGATGTCCTTTGTATACTGTTAAGAACTTAATAGTACACGAATGTCAGTACTTTCTGCCTATACATGGATATATTGTGAAATGTAACATCATCGTCATCAGCCTAAAGATGTCCAGCTTTCCTCAAAGATTGCCACGACAACAGACTACCTGCTACTCGTATATGCATTCAGCTTTTACATGTAACCTTTACCAGCAAGCCTAGCATGAAGACATTAATGTTAGCGTAATGCTATCGAAAAAGCGTGCTGTCACTTTCATCCATATTTAGTAAATTTATTATGTGAAAAGGATGGCATATCAACTCGACAACGACACGCTGGCGTCATTGTCTTCATGCTAAGTATGTATATATAATGCTGCACTTCAGTCTTCGGTCCAGATCGATAACTGTAATATACTCACAGTATTTTTATATTCACAATGGACATCGCGGCGTTAAAATGTGTGATCTTTACGACTTTTAAATAGAGTAAGCCTTTCCCCGTCCAGCAATAAATGTAAATTACGTCATTGAATGAACTATATTGGACAGTGTGGCCATTGTATGCAGTCGGTGCATTGTAAGCACAATGCTTCTCGCTCAATTCATTCGCTATTGAATCAGTATTCGATTGTCCACAACTTGTTCGTTTTTACGTAAATGCAATTCATGAACTTCCGTTTATCTATGTTATTGGGGCAAGTCTTGTTGGCCCCTATTTATATTTTACTGCCATAGTTTATGGGGGAAATATTTTTCTTTATATTTTACATTACAAGCATAATAAAACCAAGATTTCTGATAATTTGTAATGTAATATTTATGCATGTGAAATTGTATTTTGCTCGAAAACTTAATAAAAGACGAACAGATAGTCCCCTGGCCTAATTCTTGGAAATTGAATGGGCTAGGAGAAAGCAATGAGATGAGAGTGATCCTGTTTGAATTGATACGAAAGGTAACAAAAGAAAATTACCATCTACATAGAGTTATGAAAGGAGCTAAAGATGTAAAGATCATATGAAAATCCAAAAAGTATTACTTTTTTATTATAGATACGTTTTATACCTACTCGTATAATTTATTGCTTTGCTGGGTAGTTCAGTCAATGCATTCTTTTTAAAGCACACTAATCTTATACAAACACAATAATAATAGCGCTTAGGATGTCAAAACTTCACAATTAACTGTGACAAAATTAACGAGGAGTGAGTGATTCGTATATTGCGTTGGTGAAAACAGAAATAGGAGACAAGTTTATTTATCTTTGAGCGCCTTTCCAAACAAACAACATTCAGCAAGCAGACAACAGGAAGATGTTGATTATTAGGTCCTTAAAACAGCACCCACCAACTTTTTTCTATAGAATGTAAAGCTAACAAAGGCAATCTAACGAGACTGAACGCAAAAACGAACGTAAATACGCGGAATTTTCCGCATTTTACTTCATAATGGCAGTTAAGAATAAAATAAACAACGCACCGAGAACCCTTCAACAAACACAAGTCAAACAACGTCCCAGGAAATAAGATATAAATCTTGGCGGGTGCAGAAACTTTGTGATTCGTAGCTCCATGATTCAGGGGTGTCCGTTACATGGGCAGCTCCCGGCGGACGTCCACGGAATATTAACTCGGAATGGGATAAAAATGGCGACGGCAGCCGGCCTGGCTCAGGTGACGTAGGAATTTGACGTTGGTAATTTGACGCGTTTATCCGGGTCACCTCGCCAGCAAATGACGGATACACGCCCAATGTACCACTCGTTATATTTTGCATAGGCCACTACATTAACTTTATTGCGTTGGGTTACAATTATTGTATTGTTTCTTATGTTTTGGAAGTTGGGATTCTGTTGTTAAGGTTATATTATATTGAGTGTTTTCTTCGCAGTCTTTTATATTGAAGAGAAAATATAGTAAACTGGTTGTAGTGTGTAACGTTGTGTAATGTAACATTTACTATCCTTACGTTGTTTTATTGGATCCATGTTTTGCATGACATTACTAAGTGATTAACGTTCTGAAACAAACTGTACTAGTGATTTTGTTGCGTTGAAGTTAAATTTGAAATAAAGTTTGATCGTCTATTATTATAAAAAATCAATGGCACAATTTCCCACATTGTTTTGAGTCAATGAGTCACACGGATTTAACGGACGATTACAACTAGTTACCAAACGAGACATGAGACGCATATTATGAGTCTACAAGTCTACGTGTTTTGCTTTTATCTATCTATCTGTCTATATCATCACGCCAGATCCCTTGCGTGGTAGGCAAAGAGTACAGAGTTCCAACAGGTTCTTTCCTTACATACCTCTCTGGCTTTTATATTTTTTATATTATAATCATGTTGTAATAAAACGCTCAGTATGTTTTAGCTCTCACATTACCAATGTTTCTATGGAATTATTATAATAAAAACGCTATACCCACATATGTATTACCATATTCGCGAACACATGCAAGAGTCTCATGTTGAGCTCAAAGTAGTCACGGCTAATAAAAATAAATAAACTCTTAAAGTGAATGAAATGGAAAATATCTGGCGCCTATGTAAATTTTTAATAAAACGACAGGGATCTTATGAATGAATGGAGACAGAAAGCAATAAAAGTAATTACAGTGTAACGAGTGAAACTTGGCCGCGGTCTCGCATTAGGAGGACTTAGTGCCTGCTGCGAGCAAAAGTTCCGCCAATTAATGTAGGAGGGAGTGTATCAGACGAGGGGTTCCCAATACACACTAACAAGCCACTGAGTGTGGAATTCTATGAGTAATGGCCATCGATAAATTATTTGTAGTAGATTAAAGCAGACTGTCCGAGAAAGGACCCAAAAAATAAGTATTCGAGTGGTCTTATTTCGCCATCGTGAGACGCTTTAAAATGCTCCAGTTTACTAAAACGACCAGGATAAAAAGATCGAAGGTCATTAATTATTTTGAAGTAATTTCTACAGTTGCTAGCTACTAATAGGTATAGATCCATAAGTACATCCAAACGCTATCTCTGTTATCGAGCACCTCACTAATTACAGAAAGTTCGCACTATGGTTGGCATCCTTTGGATATGTTTGAAGATCCCGCATGTAATTGTGTTAATAGATACATAAAACATCACCCATACGTAAGTACTATAATTAAGTTTATGAAAATTTCGTACTTGGTATGAGTTCTCATGTAGCAGTAAATAAAAAAGTCAAAAGAATAATTTATTTCCATGAAAGTAATACAACTGTAATTTTCTATTTCTGACTGAGAAACTTTTATTAAACCGTCTTTGTGGCTAGGCCGTAGACATGCGATTCCGAAATGAATAGCTGTTGCGTACCAACTTTCTTGCCTTCGAGTATTTTCTCCTGCCTTATCTCCCGACGACTGGACGTTACCTCGGTCGCAGTCATGTTTAATAGATGAAGTTTTATTATCTTTCGTTCCTTGATTCTCTTCTAGTGAAATAATACTTTTTCTGCTCGCATAATCTTTTATCTGTTTACACGTAAATAATATTTTTCTATCCAAATGTGTTAGATACAAATATTTAATAAAAATATTAAATCGGGCATTCAGTTATGAATATTCTGCTGCCTAATCAATTGAACAATTAAATTTTGCTAGTAATACAACAAAAAAAATATATATATATATATATAATTATACACTTATAGAGAGGTTCTATGGACAGTTATATACCTCAGTAGCTAAACCTGTTGTTGACTTGGTAAAAGACCCAAGAGCCAAGCTAACCCGACACTACACTGAAGATATCCCGGACATCAGCCTGTGCGAGATTAGGATGGCTCTCAAACAACTAAAAAACAACAAAGCGCCGGGTGAAGACGGAATTACTGCAGAACTTCTGAAGGCGGGCGGAGCGCCGGTACTTAAAGTCCTTCAGAGGCTATTTAAGTCCGTCTTGCTTGAAGGGAAAACGCCGGAAGCATGGAACAGGGGTGTGGTGGTGCTGTTTTTCAAGAAAGGTGATAACACCTTATTGAAGAACTATAGGCCCATCACACTGCTGAGCCATGTTTATAAGTTGTTTTCGAGAGTCATTACGAATCGTCTCGAACGAAGGCTTGATGACTTCCAGCCTCCCGAACAAGCCGGTTTCCGGAAAGGTTTTAGTACCATAGACCACATACATACGCTGCGGCAGGTTATACAGAAGACTGAGGAGTATAATCGGCCACTATGCTTGGCGTTTGTGGACTATGAGAAAGCCTTTGATTCGATCGAGACTTGGGCGGTTCTTAGATCTCTCCAGCGATGCCGCATTGACTATAGGTACATCAAAGTGTTGAAGTGCTTGTATAATAACGCCACCATGTCAGTCCGAGTACAGGGGCAGTGCACGAAGGTGATCCCCATAAAAAGAGGAGTAAGACAGGGAGACGTCATTTCTCCGAAACTGTTTACGGCCACCTTAGAGGACGCCTTCAAGCTCTTGGAATGGCAAGGACTTGGCATCAACATCAATGGCGAATACATCACTCACCTTCGATTTGCCGACGACATTGTGGTCATGGCGGAGTCGCTGGAAGATCTAGGACGAATGCTCGGTGACCTCAATAGAGTATCCCAACAAGTGGGTCTTAAAATGAATATGGACAAAACAAAAATAATGTCTAACGTCCATGTCGTACCCACCGCACTCACCGTTGGGAACTCTACTCTTGAAGTTGTCGACGAATACATTTACCTGGGACAGGCAGTCCGGTTAGGTAGGTCCAACTTTGAGAGAGAGGTCAATCGACGAATCCAACTCGGCTGGGCAGCGTTCGGGAAACTGCGCAACATCTTCTCATCCAAAATACCTCAGTGCCTAAAGACTAAAGTGTTTAGTCAATGTGTGTTACCAGTGATGACATATGGATCAGAGACGTGGTCTCTTACAATAGGTCTCATAAAAAAGCTCAAGGTTGCTCAGCGAGCTATGGAAAGAGCTATGCTCGGCGTTTCTCTACGTGATCGAATCAGGAATGAGGAGATTCGTAGAAGAACCAAGGTCACCGACATAGCCCTCAGGATTAGCATGCTGAAGTGGCAATGGGCTGGCCACATAGCGCGAAGATCGGACGGGCGTTGGGGCAGAAAGATTCTAGAGTGGAGACCACGTATTGGCAAGCGCAGCGTAGGACGACCGCCTGCCAGATGGACCGACGATCTTGTGAAAATCGCAGGAAATCGTTGGATGCAGGTGGCATCGGACCGGTTACGCTGGAAAGCGATTGGGGAGGCCTATGTTCAGCAGTGGACAAGTATAGGCTGAAATGATGATGATGATACACTAATTGTGTCTGGCAATTGTTTGTCTTATAATAACGTATTTTTGTTTTGAATTTACTGGACTCAAATAAGACGTCGCCATTGATTAGTAAATACCCGTCTTCTTGCCAATGTGAAGTATAAATTTATATACGTAGAAATGATTTTAAATTTGACTAAAAGCAGTCGCCATTAAGACACCGTCACGCCTATATTCTCAAAACGAGGGTGGCAGAAGTGTACTGAGTACACCCACGTTTCGCCGACGATGTTAAGTTCTATTACATGAATAGGGGGCGACTCCGGACTCATACTGAGAAGTTTTTTCCTCGTGATCACCAAGCGATGCGCTTTGCCACTAGACGAACGAGGCAGTCGCCATTATAGCTTAAAACAAAAGCATATAATGTAGTATGAGAAACACGTAGATGTACCTAACTTCACATATTCTACATGTTTCTTGAAGAAGTTAATAGAAAATTTAAATTACGTATGTTGAAGGCTATGTTAAAAGATAAATAAAATATAAAAATCCAGTAAAAATGTATTCACTCAGAGAATTATATAAATATATATTTAAAAATTCAATAAAGGTTGTTGAGTGTTGACGCATTTAAGCATAAAAATGTTGGATTTATTTTAATAAAATTGAATATTCTGACGCAATTTGCAAATTTAATACTCTGTCTGGCTGAAACTTTCTTAGATTTTCGTCTCTTAGACACCAAACTCATGAATTATTCAGCATTTATAAATAAATCAAATACTTCAGAGAGGTTTTTGTAAATACTCACCTATCTGGTTTTCATCAATCGAAACTAAAGGTTGTAAGACATACGTACAAAAACGATATAAAATTATTTATTTAATAAATATGTTTAAGTTTTTTCCTTTTTAACTAAGATTCGTAGTCTATTTTCTAAATAATGTCGGTACTCGTAATTCAAGACTAGCGTGGTTCATACGGATCTCTGTGACAAAAATATGATGTAAATATTTCACAATCGCGACTTGGGAAGTTTTTTGGGCGCATTTCGTAAATTATATTACGCCCGACACGAGAGGCCTTCATCGTTTCGGATCAGCGATAATCCCATTACATTTCCAGTTTCGGCAATTTGAGTGCCGTCTTCATGGCAATAAAAAGTTATTATTGAAACCCAGGTGAGTGGGCCCAAACCGGACTCCCCCGTCTTTACAGTTACCTTAGAATTTAATGTGAGACGGCTGCGATGAGAAATTATTCTATTCAACACTTCGACTTGAGGAAAACGAGCGAAGTAATCAATAATGTAGAAATTTATGTTTAATGAACCTCGAGTGCTCCCTCCAAACTGTGGCCTACTTTAAAACTTTTTACCACATAACGTTTTTATATGGTATGTACTACCAGTTTACATTTTAAACAATATTAGCACTGATTGTTAATACGAATCAGCTATGTTGTCGTACTGATAGGTATCATCATCATGATCTCAGCCTATACTTGTCCACTGCTGAACATAGGCCTCCTCAATCGCTTTCCAGCGTAACCGGTTCGACGCCGCCTGCATCTAACGACTTCCTGCGATTTTCACAAGATCGTCGGTCCATCTGGCAGGCGGTCATCCTACGCTGCGCTTGCCAATACGTGGTCTCCACTCTAGAATCTTTCTGCCCCAACGCCCTTCCGATCTTCGCTCTATGTAGCCCGCCCATTGCCACTTCAGCTTGGTAATCCTGAGGGCTATGTCGGTGACTTTGGTTCTTCTACAAATCCTCATTTCTAATTGGATCACGTAGAGAAACGCCGAGAATAACTCTTTCGATAGCTCACTGAGCAACTCTGAACTTTTTTATGAGACCTGTTGTGGCAGACCACGTCTCTGATCCGTAAGTTATCACTGGTAACACACATTGACTAAAATGCTAATAGGCAAAGGGCTTTTACTCACAAATTGAGGTGAGATAGAATGCCATACTATACCATGCGGGTCTAGTGCAGATGATATTTTCGATGGTATACCTTTTTCAAAGAAACACGTAATACGACTCCTGAAGGAGAGCAATGTTATTTGATTTCGTAGCTTTATAAAACTTGCATTAACATTGTACCACTACACGAAATATTGCAGGCTGAGCTACCTACAGCTGAAGAGAGAGTAACGCATATAGGTAGTTGTATATATTATTTATAAGAAGCGCTAAATAGACACTACAACGAGCAGAGCATGCTGTAATTTTACAACTATTTTCACAGATAAGTATCGTAACTGTGAAACACGTAATACGACTCCTAAAGGAGAGCAATGTTATTTGATATCGTAGCTTTATAAAGCTTGCATTAACATTGTACCACTACACGAAATATTGCAGGCTGAGCTACCTACAGCTGATATATATATATATATTATTTATAAGAAGCAGTAAATAGACACTGCAACGAGCAGAGCATGCTGTACTTTTACATCTATTTTCACAGATAAGTACCGTAACTGTCCTTCCATCGGTTGATTTATGGAGCTTACCAACTACAACCAATCCAAGAAGACCTCCTTTACTTTAAAAATGCACTTCGTTTTAGATGAGTTTTCAGTGGGTGATGGGGATCTTAATATAATGGTGGTTGATATGTTATAAATGGTGAGTCATCGCACGCAGTTCCGGTAGCAACAAGGAGGATCCCGACGGAAACTAGCCAATCTAATCGTTAAACCTTATTTTTTGTTTTCGAATGTTTATTTCTTTGTATTTTTTTAAGGATTAACATTCTAGGGGTCTACATTTTTAAGTCAACATTCGAGTGCCCCGAGTCAACATGCTTGTTTTTGCCCGTATTGGAATAATAGGTATTAATTAGAATTATTAGCGGACATCTAATCTAGAAATTTGTTCATTGGTAAGACGTCGGTATATAAGCTTTTTTTAATTAAACTTATACACTTTAAGCCACGTATTCACGTATTCAGGCAGCTAGTTTTCGACCCACCGGGATCAGATTAAAGGTGATATGAGTCGAGATTTCTTTCACATCATAGCCTTGATATGTGTGTGCTTAGTCTAGGTTACAGTTTGCTAGTGAATACCTAGTTCTAGACACATGCACACACATACATTTACTATTTTCCTCGTAATTCGCATTCTCCGTCTTGCTTCAATCACAGCTTCTATTTATAGTTATTGTTACCGAAATGTTTCATGCCGGCCACTTGAATTAAACTCAGAATTAGAACAACAAGATGAGGGTGGCAGGTGATTCAAGTTGTCACAATAAAAGCGACACTAATGGTAATTGTGTCAGAATGACGCCATTACGACCGCAACACTTGTACAACTGTATCACTTAGACATGTTCACCGCGTTGTTTTGAATTGGAATTTTTGACATACCTAGCTACGCGTCTGGTTATGTAATAATAATATTAGCCATGTTAAGAAACTGTCCCTCCGTTGGGCACGGGCCTCCTCTCAAACTGAGAGGGTTTAGGCCATAGTCCACCACGCTGGCCCAGTGCGGGCTGGCGAACTTCACACACCTTCGAGAAACTCTTAGGCATGCAGGTTTAACACCGTTAAAGCAAGTGATAGTTAATTTTTAATACGCACATGCTTTCGAAAAGTCAGAGGTGCGTGCCTAGGTTTGAACTCGAGACCTCTGACTTTGCAGTCCAAGGGTATCACTGCTATCACTCCATCGTCCACTAGGCTATCACTGCTTTTTTATTATGTTATATTACTTTTAAATTGGAATTAATTTGCAATGAAATATTCTGCCTTATTGGCCTAGTGGCGAATAATTCCTGTTGCGATCACGAGGTCCTGGGTACAAATCCTAAGTCGGCCAAATGTAGTTTTCTATCCAAAAAATCTCAGTAGGTATCAGTCCGGAGTCAGCAAGTCGGGTATATATCAATAGGCTCGCCCCTTTTTACATGGGAGCTAACATCGTCGGCGAAAAATGGGTAAACATAGTATCATAATAATAATAAACGTTTATTTTTCAGCCTCGTTGGCCAGACTGCCTCGTTGGTCTGGTGGCAAAGCGCATCGCTTTGTAATCACGAGGTCCTGGGTTCAAATCCTAGGTCGGACAAATGTAGTTTTTCTAACGAAAAATTCCCAGTACGAGTCCGGAGTCTGGAATTGTGCCCGGTATATGGCAATAGGCTCGCCCCCTATTTCATGGGACCTAACATCGTCGGCGAAACGTGGGTGTACCCAGTACACCTCTGCCACCCCCTCTGGGGAATATAGGCGTGACGGTGTGTATTTTTCAACGCACAATGCGGAGATGTTTAGAATGAAATAATACACGGTACAAGTACGAGATGGCATTAATAAAACAAGTATTAAAAAGTAATAGAACAACTATCAATGTGCATCACAAAAAAGGTCCTTACTCAGCAGTTTTGCTGGCTGGCCAGAGCTGATTTTCCGTTAGCACCTTATTGAAAGACCGATGACGTCACGGCATGTTACAATATTATTTACAGTCCTTCAAGGATCTTCCGGCCATCGGCCAAAATCAGAACTAGCGCTGCCATGCTGCCATCAAGTGGAATATTACTAATTGACAGTCGAAGAGCTGTCGTTTGCTATGAAATTTAAGCAAGTTCTTTTTTAATTAGTAACAGTGTGGACCCGTCTGTTGAAATATATCCTTGAAAGTAGGAAAATATTACTAAATGTTAACCCTTATTTCACAACCACTTCCTGTCTATGTCATCTACGGGCCAAACTATCCTTGTCGAATAATGAAAATAGAAGGAAACCAAAATAATTCTAAAACCAGACTTAGTCAACTAACTCAACACGTGTGTGTGTGTTTGAGTGATATACGCTGTTGGCCGTAAGGCCTTTACAGCTTCACCGGACATAAGGGCGAGCGTGCAACCACTGCGCTCAAAGAGGAACGCCTCGGTTTGGACAGTCGCTACAGGGAGGTGTACTAAGTGCGCCGGTCGGCGGGCTAGTCTAGGTATCTATGACTTCGTCGTCGTCATCGTCCGTATCCGGAATGGAAAGAACCGATGTCAAAGCATCGGGGGGATCGGTGAGAAAGCATCGGGGGGATCGGTGAGAAAACTAACTAAACACTTCTGCCACCCCTGCTAGGAGAAAGTAGGCGTGAGGGTATACAGTGATGTGATCCAATATTAGTATGCAATATAAGTTATTTTATATCTTTTTAATTGTATACGTTGTTGCCTATGCATGAATATGAACTAGATGATCGGAGATCAAACAGCTTCAAGTATATTGGTATAATTCTTAACTTGCTTTCGACAGGGTTAGTACAAATTCTCAGCACATTTCTATTTACTGAACAAAGCCTGCATTGATCCAATTTGATGTTCAATTGTACCGCAAATTGTACTATACGGTTCTTGCCTCTATATGCTACTTTTGAGATTTAACCTTTACAAAAAGCATCTTAGAACATGAAGTTCAAAAACACAGGTTTTTTTTTTGAAATTGTAAACGCAATGAAATATGTGATTATATTTCCGAGCGTACAAGTAGCATAAGATTAAAAGTTTTGTTCTTACATATTGAGGTCATCATTACATAAGGGTATATGCATATAGACTGTATTTTTTATTCGTTGCGTTCATTTGTATTTATGGGATTTCAAAGTAAAATAATTTGATGATTTTATTTACAGGTAGGTACTTTATATTGACAACTTTCTTGATTTAAAAAGCAGGTCTGGTCCTGTATGCACGTTCGACTCTTTATTTTGATGCCCTCGATATATATACAAATCCATTAAATATATGTTACGGAGCAGGTTCATATGCCATTCTTGTTACATTACAAATTTACTAAATAAACAGGAACGCGACAGCACGTTTAGTCGCTAGCGTCACGCTAATGTCAATTTATCGTGCTAAGCCCTTAGGTAACTGGCAATGTTATTACGTGAAAATGTTTGTTAAAATGCAGCTGATACAGAGACGATAAACGCGTGATCTTTAAGTGTTCCACTTTCCTTTCGAGCCACAGAATCATAATAAACGCTTTATATGATTACAACCTGCCCAATAACACATAATCGTGGTTTTATATAATAAAATGCGTCGTTCCCGACCCGCCGCGTCTAACGAAACGAACTGCCGACCTAACAAGAGTCGTCACATACGAATAAAATAAAAATAACAATCCGATATTCCGCGCTCGTTATCTTCGTGTTTGGCATAAACTAGTTCCTAATAATCTACTGTGAAAATCTTTTTTGTTTACCTCTACGACTGTGACACCACATGACAATAACAAAGAAATATTATAAGAAAACACTAAAAAGCACTATTTTATAGATACGACCAAATAAAACGAGTCTTATCTGAAGGAAAAGTCAAGAGTCTCCGCAACCGGCGAGCGTGTATGAGACGAACTATGAGAGTGGACGAAGCCAGAGAGGTATGTAAGGAAAGAACCTGTTGGAACTCTGTACTCTCTGCCTACCCCGCAAGGGATCTGGCGTGATGATATAGCTAGCTTATAGATACGATCCCGCGAAACGACTATTGTATATTCTTAGTGTCTCGTTAGCGAGTTAACACATTATATACCTACATATTAGGTTCGGTACTATTTACAAATTCGATAAATAACTCTACTTAGTAGATGAAACAGGCTATAAATTTTTTTTAATCAAATGTAAAAATAAACCTGACTTTCCATACTTCTTTTCCCATGTATAAATTTTGTTCTAGTTATTATTCCTGTAAGTGGAGTAAATTATAGGGGCTCAGAAGTAGAGCATTAAACCTTGTTCTATTGCCCCTTGTATTTATCTTACTCCACGGATAGGGTCTCGCTTATCTTGGGGAAATAATATAAAGCATGAGTACTTCAAACTCTGACTGTTGTATAACATTTAAAGCAGTTCTTTATTTAAACAGGGCATAGGTTTTAAAACACTACCGGCGGTATTTGTAGTCATATAGAAATCTCTTTCACCTAGCACTTGTCTCCCTCTTTTAATCATTACATAAGATGTAATGATTAAACCGGAACATAAGTTATATGTTAACTTAATAATCCAATCTTCAATAACTTCGCTTTCCCATATGCTGTTTAATATTTCCAAAAGCCCTACTTATAAATATGTAAGAGGTGGCTTGCTTTAATTCATGTTTAATTACCTGCCGGTTTAGTTAAGATTTAACAACAAGACTGGTGTACGCTTGATGCCTCTTCCCTTCACCATGACATGCTCTGCCTACTACTTACACAAGAAATTTTGCGAGGAAGTCATGAGTATAATTAAAATTCACGACTACATACTTACCTACTGAATAGCAGAATTGGTAAGATAAGAACTGTATTCATTGTATAGGTTTGCACCTTAATGGTTTAATATGCTATATAATAATTAAAGGTCTCATAAAAAAGCTCAGAATTGCTCAGCGAGCTATGGAAAGAGATATGCTCGGCGTTTCTCTACGTGATCGAATCAGGAATGAGGAGATTTGTAGAAGAACCAAGGTCACCGACATAGCCCTTAGGATTAGCAATCTGAAGTGGCAATGGGCGGGTCACATAGCGCGAAGATCGGACGGGCGTTGGGGCAGAAAGGTTCTAGAGTGGAGACCACGTATTGGCAAGCGCAGCGTAGGACGACTGCCTGCCAGATAGACCGACGATCTTGTGAAAATCGCAGGAAGTCGTTGGATGCAGGTGGCATCGGACCGGTTACGTTAGAAAGTGATTGGGGAGGCCTATATTCAGCAGTGGACAAGTATAGGCTGAGATGATGATGATGATGATGATTTAGAACAATTGTTTTTTATGTATGTTTATATGATAAATAAACGAAAAAAATGTAGTTATGTATAACGATTTACCGTAACTCGTAAAGAAAATGTTATGTATATTTGTCTGTAATACGTAGGTGTACAAGTAGGATGTAAAATGTTTAAGGTCGGTCGGGACACATATTTTAATAATAAATAATTATTTCTCTTACGACTCGCTAGAACCTATTTTGTATGTATATACATTGTTGAAAAAACCTAAACTTATGATAGTTTGAAAAAAAAATCATATCACAAAATCTAGACGTGAAAAAAAACAGCTAACAGAACAAATTCAGAGCATCAAAATCTTCATATTTATGATGTAATTTTCTGAAGAAGGTTTTCGTTGCATGCGTTCGCACACGGACTATTTTAAGAATATAGTAATCACACCTAGGTTATTGCCGGAAGTAGTGGAATAGTCACCTTTAAATTACTGGTAAGATGGTGATGTGTAATGAATGCTACTTAATTATACAGTACAATCATTTATATGTAAGTATTGTTCAAAGTTCTCCGGGGGAAATATCTAGCTACTAAGAATATAAACTTCATTATAACAACATATTCAGTAAGGTGCTTCTTTGATTGGAGGGTCTAATTTAAAAATGTATTTTTTTCTCAAGTGTCAATATCAAGGTCTTGCAGCAATTTTTTCCTTTTGTTTGTTTAATAGAAATTGTATAGGAATAGAAATTGCAACTTCCTTTATCCTTTTAAATAAAGAGTTTCGTATTCCCATTCCATTTGAAGAAGCACTAAACATTTTAAGCATTTCCATAAAAAAAAATCACGCATAACTCATATTTCGCCGGCAATGTTACGTCTCACTGTAATTAAGGGTAAGTCTATAGCCATTATACCGGGCATAATTCCAGACTCCATACTGCTGGTCAGAATTTTTCTTTACAAAGACTTTAGTAACACGATGCAGACTTTATAAAACAATTAAGATAGATGGAAGACTGTTTGTATTTGTAAGTACCTAACACGAATATATAGTGAACTGTATCATCATCATCAGCCAAACATTCACTGCAGGACTAAAGCCTCCCCCAAAGATTGCCACGAAGGCCGGCTTTGTCTTGTATGTCTTTATCTTGTAAGTATAAGAATAAATAAAAAAACCCCTACTATACCAGTCGGGATAGATAGAACAAGCAGTCATAATATGCCGATTATGAAAAGCAGTCGACTTTCATTGATATTAAAGCAAGTTCTTACCAATCGCTTTTAAAAAATAATAATAATATTAGCCCTGTTAAGAAACTGTCCCACTGCTGGGCACGGGCCTCCCCTCCAACTGAGAGGGTTTAGGCCACAGTCCACCACGCTGACCCAGTGCGGGTTGGCGAACTTTACACACCTTCGAGAAACTCTCAGGCATGCAGGTTTCCTCACGATGTTTTCGTTCACCGTTAAAGCAAGTGATAATTAATTTTAAATACGCACATGCTTTCGAAAAGACAGAGGTGCGTGCCTGGGTTTGAACACTAGACCTCTGACTTTGCAGTCCAACGGTCTTACCCCTAGGCTATCACTGCTTATATCAATCGCTTTTTGCTGAATAAAATCTCATTGAAAAATATACACCTCACATGTTCGACATGAGGGCAATTTCTATTTTTGGAGTACCTTTACTCGTTTCGGGATAAATTTAGGGCACAGGTATAAATAAAACGGCAAACTTTAATCCATCGATACGCAGAGCGAACCAGCAATTTCATTAGCAACTACTTATAACTATTTTTTATAAAGACGTAAGAATAGTGAGACGACGTTCCGGTGAACATTTAAGCGGATGAAACACTGAGCTTCTTGGAACAAATGCGGAATTAAATTTGTGAAAAAGCAGAAGAATCTTAGTTAAGAGCGGGAAGCTAATAAGGGGTAAAAGAAAAAATCGTAGCTGAAGTTTTTCGTAGTTGAGAATATTTTCCTTATGAAAACAACCGGAGAGTTGCTTCAGATTGCGCTGGTTTATTTTAGACGAGACTATAGTAATGAATTTATTCTTTATTCAGAGTAAATTATGCGGATTACGGTATTTTAAAGGGTAGGTACAGTAAAGGGAAATGATATTTTTGCAGCTAGGTACAATAGAGTATTTGTTAATTGGTTTCCGGTCTCTTGTTCATGTTTTAATTAACTGAAATAGCAGTATAAGCGATTAATAAACATTCCACAGCACACCAGATATCGATTTGGATAAATACGATGACGTCACAGAAAACGCACCAAATGGTAGCGTTTATATTGTCTGATTCCATCATGATTCTGATTGCAGTTGTTATTATTAATTTTTAAACTAAGTAGTATTATAA
The DNA here is from genome assembly GCA_905147815.2 of Phalera bucephala. Taxonomy (NCBI): domain Eukaryota; kingdom Metazoa; phylum Arthropoda; class Insecta; order Lepidoptera; family Notodontidae; genus Phalera; species Phalera bucephala. Next base: position 22,030,745 of record LR990612.1, read on the forward strand.
TGATAATATTTAGCCCTGTTAAAAAACTGTCTTACCGTTGGGCACGGGCCTCCTTTCAAACTGAGAGGGTAAGTAGTATTATTAATATTTTTTCAATAATCATCATCATCTCAGCCTATACTTGTCCACTGCTAAACATAGGCCTCCCCGATCGCTCACCAGCGTAACAGGTCCAATGCCACCTTCATCGAACGACTTCTGCGATTTTCAAAAGATCGTCGGTCCATCTGGCAGGCGGTCGTCTTACACTACGCTTGCCAATACGTGGTCTCCGAAACAATGCCAACGTAAACTATCGATTAAAGTATAAAAATAATACATGATTGTATATACCTTTTTACCTGAGCTTTTCGTTACGTAATTATATAGGTACGTTGCTTTCCGTTCTATAGTCATTCAAATGTTATATTATTTCCAAATGGAATGTTGTGCGAGGCACAAGGGGGTTTCAGGTCCGGAAGAGGATGTTCGGATCAAGTCTTCTCACTCTGCAACATCGTAGAGAAGCATCTGGCAGTGGGCCGGAAGGTTTTCTGCGGTTTTGTAGATCTGGAGAAGGCATTTGACAGAGTTGTGCGAAAGAGACTTTGGGACATTTTGCCAGAGTATGGTATAGATGGCACTCTGTTGCGAGCCGTCCAGTCCACTTATGTGGACTGCAAGGCATGCGTACGGGTGGGTGGTAACAGGTCACCCTGGTTTGACGTTAAAATCGGCGTCAAGCAGGGTTGCGTGTTGTCCGCTAGACTGTTTATAATATATCTGGACAAAAGTCTCCAAAGACTGAAAGCGTTGAATGAAGGTGTACAAATGGGTGACTTAGTGGTAAACCATCTACTTTATGCAGATGACGCGGTTTTAATAGCGCCAACAGCCACTGATCTGCAAACACTAGTCACAGTTATGAAAGACGACTGCATGATCAATGGCTTACACTTGAATGTGAAGAAAACCAAGATTATGGTTTTTGAAAGGGAAGAAACCAGAACGAATGTAAGGATTGTGGTTGGTAACGATGTGCTGGAGCAAGTGAATGAGTTTGTATATCTTGGATGCGCCTTCAGTAAGGATGGGAAATACACCGCTGACATAGAGAGAAGAGTGAGTGCAGGGAACAGAGTGAATGGTGCGATGGGAAAGCTACTCGGGAGCCGGCACTTAAGCCATAAGGCGCAGCTGGCCATACATAACAGAGTTCTTGTCCCAACGCTGTTATATGGTAGCGAGAGCTGGGTATGTAAGAAGGAGAATGAAAGTAGGATAAATGCGGTAGAAATGCGAGCTCTGCGGAAGATGTGCGGAGTGAAGCTGACCGACCGCATTAGCAACAGCATAGTAAGACAGCGAGTAGGTATGAAAGATAGTATCGGTGTAAAGATGAGAAAGGGCATGCTCCGTTGGTTCGGGCATATAGAAAGAATGCCAGAGGAAAGAATGACAAAACAGATATACAATGTGAAAGTGGAAGGATGCAGTTACCGGGGAAGACCTAGACTATCTTACCACGACCCAATAAACCGAGTCTTATCTGATGGAAAAGTCAAGAGTCTCCGTAACCGGCGAGCGTGTATGAGACAAACTATGAGAGTCGAGGAAGCCAGAGAGGTATGTAAGGAAAGAACCTGTTGGAACTCTGTACTCTCTGCCTACCCCGCAAGGGATCTGGCGTGAGGTTATAGATAGATAGATAGATAGATTTCCAAATTATTTCCTATCATTTATAATTTTATCAATTTGACTATCTGAATAAAAAGTGATTTGTTAAAAATTCTAATATTCAGCTGACAACATAATATACTCAGTGGAATATTCATACATATAGCCGTAACGTAAAGTGTTTCGCAAATAAAAATCGGACTGTGTGGTGATTTTACTAGCACTCAGTAGCCTAAATTTGTGCCAGGTATAATAGCAAAATGTCTCCCCCTATAACCTACATTGGGATTTTACATGGTCGGCGAAATGTGAGTGTACGCACATAGTATTCTTTGCCACCCTCACATAGGGAATATACTTCTACCTCTGTACTCTTCGCGAACCCTGCAAGGGATATAGGCTTGACAGTTTTATAAATTCTTTAGAATACAATCTACAGACAAGGGTGTTTTGGCCCGCGGCCAAAATCGGAACTAAGTTAGACAGGGTTAGTTCAACTGACGTTGTCATCGGGTGAATATCACTTCATGACTGTCGCAGAGTTGCGGTTTGCTATGAAAGGACATTGTTCTGCGCCCATACATGATTTGCCCCAGAACCAACAGCAATGAAAAATTACTTGCATGATTTTAAATCACCCATAAATTCTCTTAAGGTATTTATTATTAAACTAACAAGCGTGGGAATTGCATTATTGCACTAAAAGTATTAGATTTTGAAGTAATAATTCAGTAGCCATTGATATATATGACGTTATATTGTGTGTTGGAATTCAGTAAAGATGTCGGCGACTTTGATATAAGTACTCTTAATATCCTGAAATATTCGTTTAAGATTGCAAATTGTCCGTTAGATACGGATATTAGCCATATTTTATTAAAATAGATAAATAATGATGGCATGGGTCAAATGTTTGTTGGTTCTGGGGCAATTTTCGACAATGTCCGTTACCCAAGTTCTTTTTTAATTAGTTACCGTGCGGATCCGCCTATTAAAATATTTCCCTAGAAGCAGGATAATTTTACTAAATGACCCTACTTCTACACCAACGCCCTCCTGTCCATGTCATCCACGGGCCAAAATATCCTTGTCGAACTATACATATAAGTCAAAGTTAAAGTCAAAAATTATTCATTTGTATATACCAATACAATAGCACTCACAAACATCAAAATTATTACATTTTTTACATCTACCACCGGATCGGAACGTGGGCTCCACTGAGAAGATCCGGCGAGATACTCACCGGGCTAGTATTTTAATTTAGTTTGTTTGGCCTCTCTGACACCCATATTTTTTTTTTCCAAAATTGTTATAAAAATTGAAATGCGACAGTTAAAATATTTATTTCTCTAAATTTATCCTTAAGAGAAGCTCTCGGGGCTAAATTGTAAATTGCTCGCACAGTTCTGCAGAGAATCCCCAAAGTAGTATGCCATATGACAAATTACAAATTTTATACTAATTTTCTTTACATGATATGCCGCTGAGCTTAATCTACTAGATAATTTTTCAATATGGGGCCCCCATTGTAATCTGGCATCAATAGTGATACCTAGAAATACAGTCGACACTATATAACAGGACAGTCGCTATATCGACTTTTTGCCGTCGCTCGTCTCTAATGGGACCTCTCTAATTGAACACTACAACGTTAATGAGTAACATACGCGCTCTCCGGACCACCTTTACAACGAAACACACACAAAAGCTTCACCGTTGAACAACATCCAACTTGAAACGAGTTTAGAATTCAAACGACTTAAGTTAAACCAATTTAATCGAACTTGTTTTAGGTCTAGATTGTATCGGCAAAGTCGTGAAATTTTGTGCGTACACCTTAGAAAATTCGGGGCTTTCGTTCGTACGACGTAAATAAATAACAATACGAGTATTTTACTATGAACTTCTTTATTTAAAGCACCTGAGTCAAGTTTAACTGATGACTAAATTTACCTTTGGTATGATGAATGCATGAAAGGTTTATTAAAAAAATTAAAATTAAACATTCTCATGTTTTATTGGACCCCTAACCTTATTATAATATTAGTCCTGTTAAGAAACTGTCCCACCGTTGGGCACGGGCCTCCTCTCAAACTGAAAGGACTTAGGCCATAGTCCACCACGCTGGTCCAGTGCGGGTTGCCGAACTTCACACACCTTCGAGAAGCTCTTAGGCATGCAGGTTTCCTCACGATGTTTTTCTTCTCCGTTAAAGCAAGTAATAATTTATTATCATTATTATTTATTAACCTAACCTAACAATTTGATTTAAAAATTATGAGTAAGTTTTAGCACAAATTAATACAATTAGCGTATTTAAATTATTGATTTTAGAGATGAGATTTAAAAAAAACGTACACTAACATGTAAAAGCATAGGTAGGCAATAACGTGGTAATAACTGTGTAGGGAATTTTGTATATTCAGAAAAGATACTTCAAAACTTATTACGTACTTAGTACATGCATGGAGTTCGTTTGGATATTTGAAAAACGCAACATCTAACAATAGAATCAATTTTTTATTTGATGGTACAATAAATTCATTGAATTTTATGTAACTGTCTGATTTGCATACTATTCAAAATACAATATTAAAGGTTTAAAATATGTTCTGTCTCTTTATACTTAGCTGTTATTTTTGGGCTCTTTAAATAGAGAGTAGTAAAATTTATTCTATTTTGTCTATGACGCCTATAAAATCTGCAATATCACCCAGATTTTATGTGCCAATATAAACTAAATTACATATAGTTAAATAATCAATTTCATAATATTATATTAACGTATTAAGATATACCATGCGAAAGTGGAAGGATGTAGGTACCGGGAAAGACCTAGACCATCTTATCATGACCAAATAGACAAAGTCTTATCTGAAGGACAAGGCAAGGGTCTCTGTATCCAGCGAGCGTGTATGAGACGTACTTTGAGAGTGGAGGAAACCAGAGAGGTATGTAAGAAAAGAACTTGCTGGAACTCTGTACTCTCTGCCTACCCCGCAAGGGATCTGGCGTGATGATATAGATGGATAGAATTAAGAAATACTTAAGTACTTGACATTTTGAAGGAAGCATTGTAAGCACCTACAAATTTTTCCTTGTGAACGTCAACGTTAGTCCAATCGATCGGAGTATTTTTGCCTATTGGTTCGATTCGTCGGACCAAGAGGAATTACGAATTCTCATAATCCAATTGATCAGACTACAGGGAAATACGGAGTATTCTTGGTACGACTCATCGGACTACGAGTAAATGTGAGTACTTTATACCAGGTTTAGAAAGTTTTATCTATACTAATATTATAAAGAGGAAAGATATGTATTTTTGTAACGAATAAACTCAAAAACTACTGGACCGATTTCAATAATTATTTCACCATTAGAAAGCTACCTTATCCAGAAGTAACATAGGCTATATAATATAGACCCGGTAGGTAGCGTTGTTATCGACCGGGTAATAATAATAATTCTGAAAATTAAATCGCTTACAATACTTAAAATCCTTATTTTAAGATTATTGTACGATGAAGAAGTCTTCATCCTATCGATCTGTTTCGTTTCAAATTGCTGAACTAGGAAGTCGTCGTTGTCACTTTTCTAATAGGACCCCAGAGAGGAAAATCGGTTTAAAATAACGATAGTCCTTAGTCCGATTCTTTAATTGGACCAATAGGAAAAATAAGTCCACGTGGTCCGATCGATTGGCCTAAGCAGTCGGACCACGCGGTCACAAGGAAATATTTTCATTTGTTCTTATTTAAAAGTGATGTACTCGCCTGTAATTGGCACAGCCATCAGACCCGTATTTCTGTAATGATTCCGTATTGTATGGTGTTGTGTGCTGTTGGCGTTTCGAGTAAATAAATTGAAAATTTTACCTGGATAATTTTACCTTTTAGGTGCGTGAGTCGCGACTGCACCAATAAGAAATTCTTAAAACGATTAAATTAAATGAAAAAGTGGAGACTGATTTAATATCTACGACAAACACACCGGTACACCTATATTCCCCAGAGGGGGTGGCAGAGCTGTACTGAATACACCATTTCGCCGATGTTGTTAGGGCCCATGTAATAGGGGACGAGCCTATTGCCATATACCGGGCACAATTCCAGACTCCGGACTCATACTGGGAATTTTTCGTTAGAAAAACTACATTTGTCCGACCTAGGATTTGAACCCAGGACCTCGTGATCACAAAGCGATGCGCTTTGCCACCAGACCAACGAGGCAGAAACGATTACGAACAATATTTATGTTATTATAAAACAACTTTCTTAAGCATATATAATATTAGTAAGGCCTGAATAAGGATTTGGGTGGCGCTATTCTTGTATATTGCATTTTATGCTAACATGTATTAAAGCCTCACTGATATACGGGTTTTACCTGTAGGTGCCTGTGAAAGACTTGCGAAAAGTTAATTAATATTACGTAAGGCATCTTCCGAGATTAATTACTGAAAATGAAGAAGGAAGCAACAAATAATCTCATGAGGTGTAAGGCCTCGTAAATTCCGGAAAGAGAATACCGTAAATGAATGAGGTTTCGATGGATAGAAACTGGACTATAATAAGAGATAATAATAGATTTATTATGACACCCTTTAATAAAGTAGTTTTATAAGTAGAACACTAAATAAAAGTAAATGCATGCCTTCGACGTTATTCAATTTCCTTGTAACGGCGTGAGGGCGACGTAATCTCCTCAAAAACCGAACACTTACTGGATCTGATAGCGGCAAGCACAGTTAAACCTTTTCGGATGAAGTTAATCGGATTACTTTTAATTGCCTACTACTTGATAATTAACTATAACCGTATATGTTCTGAATCAGTGTAGATACAATAATTATGAAAGAATTGCAATCCATATATTTGTGATCAAAAAGAATACCAAATACGATACGAAAAATTTAATAAAACTATTTGCCTGATATTGTCACGGTTTTTGGATTTTAAGTTTTCGATATTTCGAGAACTTTACAGTACAAAAATAAACCGTATTTATCACGAATTTATTAAAATGTTCTCCGAGAGATTGATTGCCTAGGCCTGTGTTATTATATCACATAAAATAATACCGCCCCTTTTTCATCCCGTGGGCACCTCTAATTGTGTTAAAACCATTTGACATGAATCACTGATTGTAGTAAACGATATTTGATAGGTAGGTTTCACAGTAAGTAATTTTGGAGATGACACTTATCCACTTGTGTAAGTAAGTAAAATATCAAAAGCTCCTACTAAGGCTTTTATACGAGTCTTTATAATTTTACTATCATTTCAGATCTCCAACGGCGCGTATAATGAAGTTTAGAAACTTGAAATTAGTTGGGGTCATAATCTCACATCCCACATTATGTGAGCGAATAGGTAAACTGAACTACCAACCCTCTCTACCTTCGGATCGGCTTCGGACTCAAGAATTGTTTAGCAATATCCTCCCTAATTAATTAATAGAACCTACAGAAGGTTCTGTTATTTAAGATTGAAGAATTTAATTTGTGTAAACAATTCCATTTTAAATTTTATTTTTACAATATTTGGAAATCTAACAGCTAAGTAAGAGGTATTTAGACATTTATTACAGTAAAAGATGGCTGTTTATACAATTTCGCTGGTAGTATCTACAAGAAATATAAACGTACGAAAGATAGCAGAAAAATAGATTCGATGGTTTATTAGGATGTTTTTTGATTTCAATAGCCTCGCAGACCAACCTTGGTAGGACTCGGCGTTCTTTCTAATTTCAATAGAGAAGATGGCTGGGTGCTTCCATCGACTTGTAATAATATAATCAAATCCAAAACCAAGCATAACACTGCAAGGTATCAAGACACCGTGAGCTCATTCTGCGTAGATCGGACCAACCAAAATAATTAAGAAGTTTGAGGGTACCCCGGAACAACTATGCCTTTTGGACGCCTAGCACCTCAATCCTTTTCGTGACCATGGGTCCTGCAAAGCACTCGAAAAATATATATTTTTTCTACATAATCCATCCGGAAGAAAAACGCGGCCTTTACTTATGTAGTATATTATTGTATTATAAGCATTTAAATAGTTTTATTTTTCCATTGTTAAACTAAAATACACTGTATTATTTTAAATACCTTATCAATTGGCAAATTAATTTACAACATCATTAATAAATATTTAAAAGTACTAAAATAAGTTCTGATAATTGGAAATCTACAACAAGCATGGGAATATAATCCGAGGACAGACGAATGGACGGAATAGTCCAGCTAAACTTTTACCTTATTTTTGTCTGAAATTTATATTAAAAATCTATAAAATTATTACACACAGAGCTTTTAAAAATAATCTTTAATATCATTTGAGTTTAAAGTTAGTTCCAAATCGTATCACGGATCAACTGAGCCCCTTATGATTCTAAGAATTGTAACTTCTGTTATAGTTTTACTATTGTCTGAAATTATAGTTAAAAGTTAAAATAAATTACATTATCTACTAAAACTGAATTACACAGTCACGCCTGCATTCCCCAAGCGGGGCTGGCAGAGGTGTACTGTGTACACCCACTTTACGCTGACAATGTTAGGTCCCATATAATAGGGGGCAAGCCTATTGCTATAAACTGGGCATGATTCCAGACTCCGGACTAACTCTGGAAATTTTTCGACACCACAAACTACCATTTGTCCAACCTAGGATTTGAATCCAGGACCTCGTGATCGCAACGCACATTATTCGCCACTAGGTAGTCAAAACTTAATTGTTTATGAATATGATTATCTTGGCTGCTGCATTACGTCATGTAGGTGTGGAACTTGGATTTATGCTCCGTATGTGGTACTGAACATATATTTTCGCAAAATAAAACAACGCAATATCAATGTATCTTGATCTCAAAAAAAGTGGTACAAATTCAATTAACAAAATCTCAACTGGACAAAAATTGAATAATCCTATATTATAAAAAGAAAAATCTTTTTAAAAAAAATAAAACCAACTTCAAGAAGCAAAAAAATATTTATTTTTTGGATTAATTATTTAAAATTATAAGGATTTATTACTTATATTTATATACCTATATTATTTTATTTTGCTGAGTTGTACAGCAAGGTACCTACAGGATTGATATAATAACCATAATAACGGAATCGATACATTCGTGCTGTTTGCCGTTAAGGAGTCCCCTGGTGTATCTTCAAAGTCGAAAGTTCAATACCGATTTCATTAAAATGGGACCACCTCGAAACTATACTTAACCTACCGCATAAAGAATCATCAAAATCACTTCATAAATTCAGACGTTATAAAAAAAAGACGAATTGTCAACCTTCTCTTATTTTTGAAGTCGGTCAATACTCTGATTAGTTCTATGGCAGGGTACCTATAGGATTGATGTAATACCCATAATATCTCAATCTACGCATTCGTATTGTTTGTTGTTAAGGAGTTTCCTGGTGTCTTCCAAGTCCAAGGTCCAATAACGATGAACTTAAAATGGGACCACCTTGGAGCTATACTGAACCCAATGCAAAAAGAATCATTAAAATCGATTCATAATTGGCGGAATGATCGTGTAACATACAAACAAAAAAAACATACAGTCGAATTGAGAACCTCCTCCTTTTTAGAAGTCGGTTAAAATTACTAACACATAAGATATTGCGTGTGCTTGTTGAAATAAAATTATATTATATTTATAAATCAAAATCCCTGTACTCTATACTCGAACTTGTGGGTGGGTGGTCAAATATGCAAAAGTAAAGTAAACAGGGTCGCATAGACGAAGGGATACACAAATGGACGGCCGACGGGCCGATGGATGTCGGGTATAATTTTGTCAAAGAAACGATTGGCTGAATAAACAGACGGAAAATGGATAGCAGACAGTTTATTGACACAAGATTCGTTGCGAATTTAATAATGATATACCTATTAATATTTAAAATGTTAAAACCTTTTATACTGTAAATTTCTTTCGTTAGATACTCGGGTAGCCAGAGGGGTTTGTAAGGAAAGAACCTGTTGGAGCTCTGTACTCTCTGCCTACCCCGCAAGAGATCTGGCGTGATGATGTGTTGTTGTTTTTATAGATACTCGGGTTATAAAGTAATGTGCTTTAGTTCAAGAAAGTGTGCGTATCCACATGTTATTGTGTATTTATATGCAAACTTTTTTGTTCTATCATCCTACTCTCCCGCTTCTGAGTTTTACTGGATCTCGTTTGTTATACAACACCACCGTCACGCCTATATTCCCCAAGTGGGGGTGACAGAGGTGTACTGAGTACACCCACGTTTCGGCGACGATGTTAGGTCCCATGTAAAAGGGGGCGAGCCTATTGCCATATACCGGGCACAATTCCAGACTCCAGACTCATACTGGGAATTTTTCGTTTAGAAAATACATTTGTCCGAGCTAGGATTTGAACCCAGGACCTCGTAAAACAAATTTATTGATAAATAGTTCCAAATTACTATAGTATAAACTTATATTTAGACTTTCTCATCTAATAATTCTTAACTGTTAGTGTAGACTAATTCCTTTTCACCGAAATAGTTCTTTACAGTTAGTCCTGACTAATTATTGAGAAATATTTATTTGTGTTTTTACCTTTCTGAGTACGGCCACAACCTTTAAGGAAATATCGCCATTTACCTAATGACCATAAGTGATTGCACATAAGTATCATATAGTATGTCTACGTTATGTTATCGGTCGTGGTAATTTGAAGAGCTCGTTTTACTTTCGCCGACGTTAACGTTAGATGCGCATCGCACCGACTGCCGCCGTCAAAGGGGAAACTTTGCTAATTAGCAAATAAAGCAAATTGAACTCTCATTCCCTTGAACGCGAATGCAAATCCTAATGAATTGTCTCTCACGTTATCATTGTTTCTCCATTTTTTCACTATTAGTTATTTTTACAATTTTATCTAGCGTTTATTGGAACACTAATTAGGAAAATGGAAACGAAAAATTATGGTAACTTAATTTATGGTAAGGCTTTACGCTGATCCTTTAGGTATTGGCCGTCCCGTGAGTAAAAAATATAATGTATGTAAATAAGAACATATATGATATATTTCTATCTATCTTTATCATCACGCCAGATCCCTTGCGGGGTAGGCAGAGAGTACAGAGTTCCAATAGGTTCTTTCCTTACATACCTCGAGGGCTTCCTCCTTCCTTTGATATATTTATATATCACATATCTCACCATGACCAAATAGACCGAGTTTATCTGAAAGACAAGTCAAGAGTCTTCGTAACCGGCGAGCGTGTATGAGACGAACTATGAGAGTGGAGGAAGCCCGAGAGGTATGTAAGGAAAGAACCTGTTGGAATTCTGTACTCTCTGCCTACCCCGCAAGGGATCTGGCGTGATGAGATAGATAGATATAAACCTAGATTGATTTCAGAAACATCAAATACATTTAACCTAGCTTCGAAGTATCATCCGCTGCAAAAAATAAGAGAGTGACGAGTGCACTAGTCCTGTGGTACGGTGCAAATAAAACGAAATGAAACGGCACACACGTCGTCCACTGTATCTACCGATGGGCATAAAAACCGCGCAGTCATATGGCGGGCATTATACACTACGAGTATTATGAGAGTATGAAGGCAATACGTGCCGCGTATAGTTTATTACTCACTACGACGATCAGTGCACATGTTGCCATACTGTAACATGGTGCAACAGCCTACGTTAACCAGGGGCGAGTAAATGAGTATTTGATGATATTCTGCACGGCAAAAATGAATAAGGAAATTAATAATAAATAAAAAATGTCTGTTACCGTGGAAAAAGCTTTCTCTTCACCGAGTCAATTTACTTTAAACGTTGGCAAAATTTGTAAGTAAGCACTTTAGTGATTACACATTAAAAACAATTACCAATCACATAAACAGTGGTAGATGCGGGTAGTTCTACCGTGAGTTTGTTTTCTTGTTACAAGCGTATTGTATTTATCTAAATAAATCTATAGATTTCAGTTCTTCTTGCTAAGGGCGCTATACAGCCTGGTTGATTTTATGTTGAACATGTTGGCAAATTTCTGTATTACTATTATTAATGAACTGATATGGCGCCAGACGTGCTGTTTAAAGGGTTTGAATACGTGCTAATGCCCGTGTAATGTTATGTAAGGTCTAGACCTTACACAACATTACACGGTTTACAACTTCTACGGTTTACTAGTAAAATGAATAACAAATAACCGATTTTCATTAAATGCTATAACGCTTATATCATACATCTAATAGCTATAGCTATTTTTTTTCTTGACCATTTTACAAAATTAATACATAAACAAAATGTAAAAAAGAGAAACCGACTTCCGGTGCCGGTTAGTGCAGTCGGTTACTTGGCACCGACTACAAATATTTATTTTTTGCTTTTTGAAGTCGGTTTCCCTTTTTTTAAAAAGCTTTTTATTTCACAATTTTATGTGATGAGTGAATTAATAATTAATATTTATATACCTATATTCTAGTATATTGAATAGCTCTACAGTAAGGTACCCACAGAATTTATATAATACTCATAATAACGGAATCTATACATTCGTGCTGTTTGCCGTTAAGGAGTCCCCTGTGTATCTTCATAGTACAAGGTTCAATACCGATTTCATTTAAATGGGACCATCTCGGTACTATACTAAACCAAACGCAAAAAGAATCATCGAAATCAGTTCATAATAAAGACGTTTTAAAAATACAGATGAATTATAAACCTCCTCCTTTTTTGAAGGATAGAGGAGGATCTATAGGATTAACACAATACTACAATAACTCAATCTACAGATTCGTATTGTTTGTGGTTAAGGAGTTCCCTGGTGTATCTTCAAAGTCCAAGATCCAATACTGATGGACCACCTTGAATCTATACTAAAGCCGATGCACAAAGAATCATCAAAATCGGTCCAGAATTAACGGAAATATTGGTGAACATACATACAAAAAAAGTATACATACAGACAGTATTTACAGTATTTTGAAGTCGGTTAAAACACGACTACAGAACAATATTCAACTTAAACAAATCAAGTTTCCTATTCAAACAGCTCAAGTTAAACCAATTTAATCGGACTTGTTTTAGCCCTAGATCCTGTCGGCAGACGTCGAGTGCGAAATTTTTACCTTAACTTACTTATGACTAATAATATTTTCCTGCGATCACTGAGGTTTTAGGATGCCAACTGAATACAGTAACAGTCTGAAATCTTCATGGCTCTATAACTGCGTAGACTCATTTCATTGGATATTTTCTTTAATACTTTAGCCTTTATTGTAAACAGTCTACCAGTTTTACATATAAAATATTACAGATAACATTTTGGGACTGCAGCTGCTCGCGTTCACAGAATTTACTCCCGAGTAGTCCCTAGTACAAGTAGTCCCTGGGTTATACTAAACGAGCATCACCTAGCTGATCACCATCCTCCCACTGAAGTAATGCCACCAACCGATCTGGTCTTGTTCCGGCATGTTGCCCGGAATTGCCATACGAGGACGCAGATTTTTAACTATTCAGAAGTCGATCTAACTTAAGATTTCTCGGCCTATTTACTCTCAAAATCCACAATGAATGGGTTATTACTGAGTCAGCGAGCCATATATTTAGCCTCATCAGGTGAGATTGATGTCAATCGGTGAGAGCCGGTGACCAGACTTCAATAGAAAAAAAATAAGGACCGACGATATCTCAAATAATACCTGTATTATGTACCGCTGTATCCAATAGGCTTTATCGTTTATACATCTACCTTACATTACACAAAGAGATTGTCTTTTTAGACAAACTAAATATAAGTAAAATTTTGAGAGACGTTGTATTGATTGATAAATAATTTTATTACCGGAATAAATAATGACAGAATTATGTTTATATTTTTATTTAATATTTATTCTATGGCACTGATAAAGTATAACGTAAAATTTAACTATCTTTGAAAGTTGACGTCTGTGTAAAAAGTAAATTGAAAACGTTATCTTGAAAATTTCCCTTTTAGAATTTTATGGTAACAAACTGAACCTTGGTGGAAGTGAAATAGAAAAGAGTAATGTTATGTTTTAAAATTATTGAGCTACATAGGCATACCGGAGCACTAATACTATAAATTTTATCTTATTAAAGGTACGGAACTATTTCTTTTGCAACAAGCGGTTTTACAATCTGCGAAAATTAAGGTTATACTAATGCAGAAATTAAAATACAAAACCAATTTAGGTTTATGTCAGGGTTAGTAGAACCTACAAAGTTTTGTGAGATGGTTAAGCGATTTTAATAAGGGATTTAGGCAGGCATTTACTACTAATTAAACCAGTACAAGATTAGTAAAACGTTTTACATAAAGCGTTGTATAAGACTTTATTATAATTTTACCGTCACCTTGAATGTCTGACGACGCGCATAATGAAGTTTAGAAACTTCAAATTAGTTGGACTTATAATCTTCATCCCGCATTATGTGATCATAAAATGAACCGCTGAACTAAAATGCTCCTCGTACTAGAATTACCTATTAGTTTTTAAACGAATTTAGAAAAGGTTACTAGGGCAATTAATTGTGATTAATAGTCGTATAAATGTGTGTTCAGTTGCACGATCATAATAAACATTACACTGCATAGGTAGGTTGAATTAGGTTGTAATATGTTAATATAATAATAATATTAGCCCCGTTAACTGTCCCACCGTTGGGCACGGGCCTCCTGTCAAACTGAGAGGGTTTAGTCCACCACGCTGGCCCAGTGCGGGTTGGCCAACTTCACACACCTTCGAGAAACTCTTAGGCCTGTAGGTTTCCTCACGATGTTTTCCTTCACCGTTAAAGCAAGTGATCTTTAATTTTTAATACTAAAAAAATATATAAGTATTAATAAAAAATGACTTAGACAAGCATTTATATGCAATATTCGTAGACATTAGTTTTTGACAGGTTTTGTGTTAAAATTAAATGAAATCGTTAGACATAAAAAATGGTTTGGAAAAAACGCACGCTTTCCAAAACGTGTGCCACACGTTATGTTTGATGTCTGAATCCCGCGCTGAATACTAAAATAGTACAGGATCTTACGAAAAATAATGTAAAAGTTTAGTAAAAAACGCAGAAATAAATCATCGTATCGCAGATGAAGCGCAGCAGTCCTTTTTGACAATTGAGTTTCCATTTCCCAAAAACTAATTTACCTTCTATTGTTCCTCCATATTTACGCAGTTATTACATTTGCCTTGATCAGATATTAAATTGCCTTCTCGAGAGAAAGACCCTTTCTCTTTATAAGATTTACCGACACATGTAAGCGGGAAGGGAAGGACGTATAAATAAAATAAGTAGGCACTGGTATAATGTAACGTAATATAACCATATTTTATTAAGCAGATATTATTTATTCCAAATAAATCTCTTGGCCAAATTGTTAGTTCGGGGACTGTGGGTATGGATAAATGAAATTATCATTTATTTGCAAACTCTTAAAGATATCTAATACTCGTATAATTGACACATCAGTAAAACAAGCCCAATTCTTTTTTTGGAGACGGTATTAATAGTCTGATAAAAATAAAAAGATTGCGTTTGTATATATTCAGCGGAGAGATCTTTGCTCAGCAGCGGGACTAAACAGGTTTTAGAAAAAGTGGAAAGATATAATTATAATATACCTATCTTTATAGTAAAACAATCTAGACTTGGATTATATCAAAATGTACTTATCTCCGAAATGATAGTCGATAATTGAAAATTTAGCCGGGGTGAGGGGAATTAAGCTCGGGACAGACAAATGGACGGGGGACATGATAATCCACCTTAAATTTGACGTTATCTCCTTCTGCACCAGATACGTATTACCAAACCTGTCAATAGAATCACGTTCATTACAACTTGAATATTTTGATACTGAGTTCTTAGATTTACGCGAATATTACACATGAAATAAAACTAATTTTACGGATTTTATCGCAGTTTAATTTTTATTTTTAAGTTCCCGACGTTTCGAGTGCTTTGCAGCACCCATGGTCACGGGAGGGATCGGACCAACAAAAATAATTAAGAAGTTTGAGGGTACCCCGGAACAACTATGCCTTTTGGACGTCTAACACCTCAGTCCCTCCCGTGACCATGGGTGCTGCAAAGCACTCGAAACGTCGGGAACTTAAAAATAAAAATTAAACTGCGATAAAATCCGTAAAATTAGTTTTATTTCTTGAATATTTTGAATTAATATTTTATGGGAATTTAAAATGCCTTTATTATTAAGTACCTAGCGAAGATCTATCTATCTATATCATCATGCGAGATCCCTTACGGGGTAGGCAGAGAGTACAGAGTTCCAACAGGTTCTCTCCTTACATACCTCTCTTGTTTCCTCTTCTAAAGATGACGGAAAAATTGTACTTTACTTAAATGAACTATAGTAAGTAGAACTTTGGTTAATATATTGAGATGGCATAATAAAATATAAGCTTTTATACCATATAAATTGTGTAATGACGTTATTAGTTGATAGTAAAAGTTATAAAGAAAAAATTTTTTTTAGCATATTTAAATAAAAGCTTGTATTTAAGTTTTTTTTTTGTCGCTGGTCAGGTTTCTGTCTGTTCATCTCATGCAACGCATCATTCTCAACAAGTCCTTTCATTTGATACCCATATTGTAGGTAAGCATAAAAAACTTAGTCCGCCATCTTTAAAAGTCCGCCCTATTGGATTTAGAGTGACGTCACTTTATTTTTCGAGTTATTCCCAGCAAGCCCTCTCAATTGATACCCATATTGTAGGAGTGCATTAAAAAAATAACTAGTCCGCCAACTTGGGTGTTCCGCCATGTTGGATTTAGAATGACGTCACACAGCTAACCATGTATTGTCATCCAAACTAAACGTGTAAAGAAAATTTCAGCTTAATCGGTTAAAGATATCTGCTTCAAAATTGAGTTGCAAATTCCACCCGAACAAACATACATTGCAAGTTAAATAAAAGCTTGTAAAAAACCTCTTCAATTTTATACTGTTTCATTTTACTATTTTGTATAATTAGCAAATAAACATAACAGCTAACTTTATCTATCTATCTATATTAAGCCAGACTGCTAACTTTTTGTTCAAAATATAATAAAAGCGGTAGGTACACGTGTCAACACTAAAGGCGTATACATATCGTAATTGCTGATAAACGTTAAAGCTCCAACCTATTATGACACGAACCTCAAAATATCGGAAATTATGATTGACTTTAGGGATTGCATCGGGTGTTAATATTTCACAGAATTAAACAGTGACAATGACGAACATCGGTGCTGTTGGGAACTGCATACGCGCTAACGATATTATTGTGATGAGCTTGTTTATAATTTCGTCTACGTCAGTTTTGCTTCGCTCGGACTTATCCCGTCAATTAGATAACTTTACTAAGTAGCAAATAATGCAAACTGAACTCTCTTTCCTCAAAACGCTTAGATATATTTAACATTTTTATTATTAAATGTGCAAATGTGTGGAACTGTTTTTGATAGTTTTCAGTGAAAAGGGATAGTATTGATAAAGATGTTTAATTGATTCACGCGGTTGCATTTTCGCACTAAACTATTCAGAGCCCTTATTCGCTATGAACATTTAAACACGTAACACGGCGCGTTACGATAACTTCGTGAAATCTTCGATCGTTTAATGATACTCTAGTGGTATACAGAATATCATTACACAATAATTTCACGAAGTTATTGCAATGCGCCGCGTTTTGTCATAGCGAATAAAGACCTGGTAAAGTGGGCTAGAACTAGGCATGAAAATGCATTTAAAGACATCGATCTTTGGATTGATTCGAAACGAATGCACTAAAATCTATTCCTCAATTAAATCGAGCATCGAAAGATCGATTTTAATGAATCATCATCATCATCATCGCAGCCTATACTTGTCCACTGCTGAACATAGGCCTCCCCAATCGCTTTCCAGCGTAACCGGTCCGATGCCACCTGCATCCAACGACTTCCTGCGATTTTCACAAGATTGTCGGTCCATCTGGCAGGCGGTCGTCCCACGCTGCGCTTGCCAATACGTGGTCTCCACTCTAGAATCTTTCTGCCCCAACGCCCGTCCGATCTACGCGCTATGTGGCCCGCCCATTGCCACTTCAGCTTGCTAATCTTAACGGCTATGTCGGTGACCTTGGTTCTTCTACGAATCTCCTCATTCCTGATTCGATCGCGTAGAGAAACGCCGAGCATAGCTCTCTCCATAGCTCGCTGAGCAACTCTGAGCTTTTTTATGAGACCTATTGTAAGAGACCACGTCTCTGATCCATATATCATCACTGGTAACACACATTAAATGAAAATATATTTTTTAATCCTTCTGTTTGTACCATTTTTGGATGCTTTGAATTTAGAGGTTATCAAATAGACAACAGGCTTTAAAAAATGTTTAGTTTAGCACCTAGTATTTTTAACAATACAAGTGCTTTTAGATATTCTAAATGCTTGATTTACACTATTTGAATAAGTTATATTGTCGATTACCATTTTTTTTTATTATTGTGACGTGAATCGATCTGATTCAAGGGCTTTTAGAATCGATTCACCGAATCGATACAAAGCATTAGATCGATCTAAAAAATCGATTATTTGATTCGAAAGAATCGATTTTAAATGGATATGCCTAGCTAGAACTATGTAGTATGTGAATTAACGTCACGAATATACAGAAATATAGACTTATCATATCAGTAACAACAGTTGATAAATTCGATAATCAACAACAAATGGAACATTACCAATGTAATTTATTGTAGTTAGTTATTAATTTTATACTACCTCGTCAACATAAACAACCAAGGCAACGTATTTTATATTAACAGTACAAAGTAGGTTCCGGTAGTGTATTCCGGTTCCATATTTTAATTACTTACGTTAGAAATGGTTAATTATGACGCTCCACCAACTTGGGAAAGCTTTGTTCAATTATATAATTTACAATAGACGAAAAAGTCTATTGTAGACTATTTCTTTGTCAGTGTCAAAAGGATTTGAATTTGAATTGAAACAATCGGTGCGAAGAAAAAAGTGTTTTTTTTTTTTATAAGACAACTAAGGTTTTGCATTTACATAATTGTTCAATTTCATTGAAACTAAAGGGGGGTGATGAGAAAAATTCTGATGAACAAAAGATTTCTTTTGTTTTTAATATAGCCGGACTTGTTGTTAATTGACGAAAATGCAAGTAAAAGTTTTTTGGGGCGTGCCGCGTCGATCGGTACCTAAATGGTTTTCGTGCCTTGAGGATTGTGGAAGGCCAAGGCCTTCCAAAATGTTATTACCAACATTTCCATGACTTATAATTTTAATAACCACGACATCTAACAAATATAGGTTACAGTCAACATGAACAGGGAGAGCAGGTGCGTCGTCGATAACTAGATCGAAATTACTGGGCATATTTCGATGAAATACACCGTCACGCCTATATTCCCCAAGCGGGGGTGTCAGATATGTACTGAGTACACTCACTTTTCGCCGATGAAGTTAGGCCCCATGTGAAAGGGGGCGAGCCTATTGCCATATACCGGGCACAATTCCAGTCTCCGGACTTATACTAAAAAGTTTTCGTCAGAAAAACTTTATTTTTCCGACCTAAAATTTGAACCCAGGACCTCGTGATCACCAAACGATGTACTTTGCCACTAGACTAACAAGACCGTCATTAAATAGCTATCTTTATCGCTAGTAGTACCCGTGGATTTCGACGTTAAAAGACATTATTATTAAATAAATGTTTTTTGTTTGGCTTCATGCTTGTTTTAACAAAAACGCAAAAACTTGGTTGTTAAAAAATACTCTTCCTAGAAGATTGCTGCTCCATAAAAATATTTTTTGTAGTACCTTAAAACTTATTCATAGATGTTGTGGGAAAGAAAATATACTGTCGTGGAAGTCGTAGTTGTCGAAAAAATTATTGGAAGTACTCGGTTATTTTTTTCGAAATAATGCGTTTTGGTAGTCTGGGAACAACCCATTGTTGAGTGGGTGTAAGTACTTTTGGAGCCGATGGGAAAGATTTTATAAATTGTAATTAATTTTATCTGTGGAGTCACTGGAAACGAAATTACGTGCATTTTGACGCCAGCATCAGATTAACCACGATTTAATTTTTGAAAATACCTAATGTCTTACAATTAAATTCTTCTTTTTGATAGACAATAATGTTATAGAAGATGAATCTTCTCTTCATAAATAATTAGGTAATAATAAAGCAGATAGCTATTATTTGTTGCCTGCTAAAATACTTGAACAAACATTGATGATTAGTCTTAAATTAACTGTAAAGCGAAAGTTGTTCGTAACAAAGTTATTCACTTATAAGTTAATGTTCATGTATTTTAGTACTTAAGTCCGATGGTTAAGTGGTTAAGTTATTAAACAAAATAAGGAGATAAACTCAACTCAAAAACAAAGACAGCTCTGAGCATTTTATAATAATAACATAATTAACATAGTTATGTTTACACTTATTTATTTTGAAGTTGTTACTTTGTTTGTACTAAAAATAAGTATGTAAATAGTAAGTTTAAATGTTATTCTGGTAATAGCTTAGTCTACTTTTAAATACGCTATTTGAAATAAGTTAATAAATACACCATTGTAAGTAAATTGTGGTTCTTAAATAATTATATTCGAAGTGAGTAGATATTCAATTTAAATTCAAACCCTGCTCTCCTCAGTATTAACTTATAGTTTTAACAAGGGTTAAGAAAAAAACATGAACCTCACTAAAAAGGTTATACCGACCCTCGTGAACCTTATTTACATTAGGTACGTGTTTTAAAATGAATCTGATTTACATAAAATACAATTGTACATCTGTTATTCAGTCTTGGCACACAGCAGGTGCATTTGACACTGGATTTATGATTTTAATAAAACTCTACTGTGAAGGCGATAACGCTTACGAGTATTATATTATAATATTTCTTCACTTCGTGTTATAATTACGAAAATAGAGAAAGAGCAGACACATCCCTTTTTAATTAAACCCATTGTATAATGTAAACAAACCAGCGACTGTTTATATAAAACAAAATTTGCCTTTTGCATGCTCATTCATGAATCATAATACACTATGTTTGCATATACAAACAAAACTCTTTAAATCGAACATGAAAATGTACATGTTATCGTATATGCGATAACATATACATTTTCATGTTCGATTCATAGAGTTTTTTAAAGAATTGTATTTATTTGATATTTTTATGTTCAAATACATAAAAGACTAACGGCCGGTTCCTATATTCAATTCAAGGATAGATTTGCTTACTGTCAGTAGAATTTTGGCAGATTTTCCATACAAAATACGTTAAGATTCTATCCATAGTAGGCAAATCTATCCTTGAGTTAAATACAGGAACCGGCCGTAAAGGATAGCAATTAAGATGAAAAAGATATATCGTAAAACAAATAAAAGTAATTACTTCGGTAATGTGTCTGTTGACTTATACTTAGACTATATGTCTGTTAACTTTAACTTAGGCTAACAATTTAGCATAGGCAAAAAGTATTGTATATTCTAGGCAAAAAGTTACAGATGTCCTGTTCAATACCAGGATATATTCTGTAAGTTGTCCAATAAATTACATCCATTAAGAAAAGGAAGGTTCCTACAATGGTCAACTGATAGACACTGGTTTCGATATGTGTTCGGTGCGTGTACAAAATATTGAGTCAAATACAAAGTCCATTTGTACTGAGGGCTTAGCATAAAAAGATTGACATCAGCGTAACGTTCGCTACTTGATATGCCATCTTTGTCACACTACACATTTACTAAACGAACTTGAACGTGACAGCACGTGTACTGGCTAGCGTCACGCTAACGTCAACCTTTTCGTGTTAATCTCTAGAGAGGACGGGCCGGGCGACGACAATGAAACATTACAGTGTAACGTATGTCGTTTATTTAGAGCGGCGGTGGAGTTAATGTTCTAGAAAAGCCTAATGTGTGTTATCCTTTTAATCCTGTTTGACAATAAACATGGGAACAGCGCTCGAGCTGTGTGATATGTGCGGATTAGCGGATTATAAAGTTCATGAAAAACATTATATAGTATTATTACACATGAAACTCGTGCGGCCTAATGCGGCACGAAATTTGTTCGTATTATATCTATATATATTGTTACGCCAGATTACTTGCGATGTAGGCAGAGAGTACAGATTTCTAATAAGTTCTTTCCTTACACTTTTTATCCTATACCTATCTCTATGGTATTTCGTGAAAAAGACCATAGAGGTACGGTTAAAAATATAGAGGGATTATAAACGCAGTGCAGCTGTACACTTTTTCTGAACACTTGGTACCATTTAGGTAACCAATTTAAAAATCTTTGTTTCAACATGGTTCAAACTTTTTTTTTATTCAAAATTTATGACATATCATTTTGATGTAGGCTCCACGCAAATTTATCAGTTAATATTTGTTTATCTAGTGACTGTGTTCTCGGAGACTTTTAATGTGTTTTTAATTAATAATCTATCTATCTATCTATCTATAACCTCACGCCAGATCCCTTGCGGGGTAGGCAGAGAGTACAGAGTTCCAACAGGTTCTTTCCTTACATACCTCTCTGGCTTCCTCGACTCTCATAGTTCGTCTCATACACGCTCGCCGGTTACGGAGACTCTTGACTTTTCCATCAGATAAGACTCGGTTTATTTGGTCGTGGTAAGATAGTCTAGGTCTTCCCCGTTACCTGCATCCTTCCACTTTCACATTGTATATCTGTTTTGTCATTCTTTCCTCTGGCATTCTTTCTATATGCCCGAACCAACGGAGCATGCCCTTTCTCATCTTTACACCGATACTATCTTTCATACCTACTCGCTGTCTTACTATGCTGTTGCTAATGCGGTCGGTCAGCTTCACTCCGCACATCTTCTGCAGAGCTCGCATTTCTACCGCAGTTATCCTACTTTCATTCTCCTTCTTACATACCCAGCTCTCGCTACCATATAACAGCGTTGGGACAAGAACTCCGTTATGTATGGCCAGCTGCGCCTTATGGCTTAAGTGCCGGCTCCCGAGTAGCTTTCCCATCGCACCATTCACTCTGTTCCCTGCACTCACTCTTCTCTCTATGTCAGCGGTGTATTTCCCATCCTTACTGAAGGCGCATCCAAGATATACAAACTCATTCACTTGCTCCAGCACATCGTTACCAACCACAATCCTTACATTCGTTCTGGTTTCTTCCCTTTCATATAAAAGGATATATAATTAAATTGTTTGTGAAACCATGGTGCCACACAACTAACATACTGTGCTTTATATTGGAATGCAAATCTCATTGGACTAGAAAAGCAGATAAAGCTAAATTATGTAAGCTTCGGCCAGTGACTTGGTTTTGCTGTATAATGGTAAAGATAAAATGTATTTTCTAAAAAAGATGTAACTAGTTTGAAGATGCATAATAACTACACCAGATTTACTGTTTTCCTTGAGAATTAATGATACGATTTAAATAGTATCTTAATAATCGTATTCCAAAAGAGATTAGTTATAATGATGGGAAAATCGATATCGATAGCATTTTCGAAAATTGATAATTATATAATTGTTAACGCATGTCTTTTTGTTTTAGTATGCCTACAGATGTTGCAGACTTAATAAATAGTGTTTTAATACTAAGAGCACATTTAAACTCAGTATAGTTGCATCTTTTCAAAACATTTTACAAAAGAGTGCTTCGATGTTGGACTCAAATAGCGTAGATTACACCCAGTAGCAGTTTCAATGTAAAATTAACTTCAATTTGCTCTTGTTTAAATTAATGATATTTTTTGCAATTGGTTTTTTCTTATATATTTTGTTCGCGCTTATTTTACAAGCTTTTATTTAACTTATAATGTTCGTATGTCTCTCCTGTCTTTGATCCATTTTTCAAGCACGTGCGGCTTTCCGATTGAGCTAAAATTTGGCATACGTATCTGGCTGATGACATTGCAATAATATGGTACCATAGAGCTGGTCTGATGATGGAGTCGGTAGGTGGGTATAGGAACATGTAAACTATACAACGTAACCCCCTCATGTTTAGGCTGGTTAAATTGGTATTGAGAAGTACTATATAATCAGATAGTGTGCACGGTGTGATGATGAAGCCCGAAACGTGGCGAATGGAAATACACTAGTACTAAATATAAACTGGGTTCGTTAGATTTGTCTTTACGAGTACTTTACACCTGGATGGTGCCTAGGGTCTGATGATGGAGCCGGAGGGTGGCCAATGAAACTATCTAACTTCTCAACATAACCCCGCCGTGTTTGGGCTCATTGGACTGTCTTGATGAGTTCTGTAGACCCGGATGGTGTCCAGGGTCTCATGGTGGAGGTGAAGGGTGACCAAATAAATACCCAACTACTCAACATAACCCTGACGTGTTGAGGCTCGTTACATTTGTCTTGACGAGTACCATAGTACTTGTCGGTCTCCATTGTGTTTTTGCTATAAAAACTTGTTTTTAAAAAGATATTTTAAATTAAAATGATTATATAGTGAATGTCAAGACTCTTTAGATCGCCAAAAGCTAGATAGAAATACTATTATTACTACAAAACTAAGTTACGCATCTATAATATGCACTATAAGATACAGCGATGTTTTGTATTGTAAAAAATATTTAATTTTTAGATTAAATACTAAATAGAGGTATGTAAGGAAAGAACCTGTTAGAATTCTGTACTCTCTGCCTACCCCGCAAGGGGTCTGGCGTGATGATATAGATATACAAAATGATTTCATCGATAAAGCTTTCGCAGTTATATGGGAAAGTACTAATACTACATTTATGGGAAAACATAATTGAGGTCTATGGTCTATGTCATTAATGTCAAAAAAATGTACAAGGGTGTAACTGGTAGCGATGGATTTGTCCTCTTTCATATCACCGACGTGACATATGTGTAAGCAGTGCGAATATATAATCTTTTAAATGCTCTCTCTATGCTTCTAGTACCTCTATGAAAAAGACTATACACTGTTCGAATTATACGAATGTAGTTTTTATTTACTTTAACAATGCTTTAACATTCCGATCCACAAGTGGTATTGCGAATGTCGCGTTAAGTACTTGCTTAATTAGTATACAGCCCTTACTAACAACAACATTAAAACATATGAAAGTCCATCAGCTTTCTTCAGGTTTGGAGAAAGCTTTTTCAACAAATCGAGATGTAGGAGAATAGAGTATATTCTATCACGCGTACCTAGGGGGCGTCTGCTCTGTAAATCAAGCTGCAGACAAAACTTTCAGATTGGTTTAAGGACTAATAAATTATGTCTCTTCTACTGCATTACTAATTAAATAATAAAAATATAATGTCTTACAAATTGAGGTGAAAGACCAGACGGGACCAGTGCGGATTGGTGGAGACAAGTTTGTGGTCACCTGCTGTTGGCCTTCAATGTCGTTTAACGGCTACCACATTAGTGATAGCCGGGACTAAAGGCTTAGCGCGCCTTCCGAAGCATGGAGACACTCGAATATGGAAATGAAACTAACGATCACCCATCTCAGTCCGATTGAGCCTAGCGCGGCTTAACCTTGGTGATCCCTAAGAATGCTCTACGACCGCCTCGCTATATATTTGTTATAATTTGATATACTAGATTATATTCTCACGAACTTAATTACAGATTAAACTTATTTCTAGCTCCGTTATTAATGATGATGGCTTATATATTAATTTAAATTAGGCTAGACCACAGCTCCATCTTAATTAAAAAATATATTAAATGTAGCAAGCCATTGTTGATATTTCATTATCCAAGTATTGTTCACGCCACGAGCGCAAATTACATCAGATATTAGCTTGTAAAAAGTGGCAAGGTCGGAATTAGACCCTCTTCGAGTCTACATAATTTTGTATAAATAAATTTTCCACTCGTACTTATAACACGGTTCAAATAATATGACGAAAATATTGCGTATAAAACATCAGAGGGCTAAACACGAAAAGATTGACACTAACGAGACGCTAACGAGTAATCGTACTGCCACTTTCATGTTAATTTAGTAAATATGTAGTATGACAAAGACGGCTTATCAATACGTATCTAGTGTCACGCTAACGTAAATCTTTTCGTGCTAAGCTCTCAGTTGCAAGATATTCACGTTTCTGAACATCAAGTGTGCTACTGAGAATGCTACACTGGAGAGTTGTGCATATGCGACGAACTTAAGAGGTAGAAAACCAGCGAACAACCTCAAATGTTAATTTTGCATGTTTGACGCTTCGCTCACTCACAGGGTTTTACTTTACGACTGATTTATGGTTTTCTTGGGCGCGTATCTCTATCTCTTTAATAAAGCTAGTATAATCTTGTTTTGCGGTAAGAACGCAGTTCACAGCTCTATCTCTTTTTTGCAGCAAAGTAAGATCTAAATAACTTTGCTTATGATATTGTGGTAATTCCTATGTACCTACGGGCAACGCAAGATAATAAAATTAAAATACAAAAAATGAGATTTGTACTAAATTGAACATACAATAAGTATTATTTTGTTTCAGCCACGTTTATAAAATTTAAAGGATTTACTTAGTCAAAATTTGATAGACATTTCTCTTAAACCGAAAGACTGCACTGCAGGACTGAAGCCACCTCTAAAGACCGCCACAACGATCAGCTTTGTCCTGTACGTATACACATAGGCTACGTTTTAAAAACATAAACAATATTTTGCTAGCCTTTGCCTCTAATCTCACAGAGTTAATATAGTAGATCGCGTAAGTCCCAATTTAATTCAGCTTTGTACCCTTAACTACGTCAAATTAGACGCTCTAAATCTAAGCACTTATGAATAGCGTGTAGCTTTGAAGTTAGAAGCTATTATTTAGCGGATGGTACTGTAACGTTTATTGTGAGATATTTCCATAAAGCGAGTGTTTGGCGCATTTTGAACTGCATTTGCATCAAGTACCGGGTGTGGAGAGAGTTCGCAAAGCGGCGTACTTAGAACGATTAAGAACAAAGTTTGTTTAAAATAAGAGGAAATCTTGCATATTTATCAATTCTCTTAAGTTTTACTTAGTTTCAGATATATTGCGTAAGAATTTAGTTGAATAATTCACGGTTTAGTACTGTATCAGTTTGATTAAAGTATTTTCAGTATGTTTGATGGTGGCTGAACCATCAAACATACTGAAAATAATCATCTGGTCGTCATCATCATCAGGCGATGAAATGTTCGTCTGTCATATATGCTTGCATTAACAAAACAGTAAAAAATATTGTGTTATATTGTGCCATTGGCTATCAAAAACCGAAATATAATAAATGCAGTCAAGTAGATAACAATTTATATAAAAACATTAAAAATCAATTGTTAACAATTAACATAAAAACATTTAAAACAATTATTAAACATGTAGTAAAGAAATACCATACATATATATCATCTGATATATCATCACGCCAGATCCCTTGCGGGGTAGGCAGAGAGTACAGAGTTCCAACAGGTTCTTTCCTTATATACCTTTCTGGCTTCCTCCACTCTCATAGTTCGTCTCATACACGCTCGCCGGTTACGGAGACTCTTGACTTGTCCTTCAGATAAGACTTGGTCTTAAATAACCATCATCATTATATTCCCTTTGCGGTAGAAGAGGTGTGCTACACGCACTTTTTCCGACGATGTTAGGTCCCATGTAATAGGGGGCGAGCCTATCACCATATTGTGAAGTGCGCTAGTTATTATCAACTTTTTAGTTTAACTCCTTACTATACCTGTAATTGAGTTCAACAATACAATCGCTTTTGCGCTTACATAACATTTATTGATGCATACTTCCACAAATCCCTTGAGAACCCGCACAAATTTCGTGCGGGATTAAGTGGTCCCGCAAATATTTTGCAGGACTGGTATTGCAGCAATGCATTCCCTATACCTTAATAAAAGCCGAGAGCTCGATTCGCTTTTATAACTCATTTTCCGTGCGCGCTACACAGACAAGTGATCAACAAATGTTTATTGTCTGGAGGCGATGCACAATATATTGTGGACAAAGCGCGCTTTCGTCTACATAGTTGAGAGAAGGCGATATTACGTTAATCATGACTTAACTATGTACCGTTTATTCTGTGCACGAGTTTTATCAGTATTGTGTAGAAATTGAGTATAGAGGTGATTTGCGAATTTGTATGTGGATTGTGAATGCTCTTGTGTTTAAGTCTTACAAAGCCAATTTTTGAGAATTTTGTACGTGACTAAGTTTCTTTTTCTATTTGTGTAGAGTATGTTTTGTTGATTAAGGTATATGTTATATACATTATAGATTAATAATCTATATTCACGATACTTTTTAGAACTAGTGACGTCTAGTAACATTAGCTACAATTACTCTGGACTCTGAAGCGAAATTATATTACACCGTCACGCCTATATTCGCGTAGCGGGGGTGTGCTGTGGTGTACTGAGTACTTCCACTTTTTGCCGACGATGTTAGGTCCCATGTAATAGGGCGCGAGCCTTTTGCCATATCAGGCACAATTCCAGACTCTGGACTCATACTGTGAAGTCGGAGAGTGGAAAACTACATTTGTCTGACCTAGGACTTGAACCCTCGTGATTACAAAACGATGCGCTTTTCCACAAGACCAAATATTACCACATATAATTAAGCAAAATTTTGTCAAATATTACAATCATCATTAAAATTATCTGAATAGTATATTATATTTATCAAGTGCCTACCATAAACCAGCCATATTTTAAAGTTATTAAAACGCCCTCTACTAATTACGCTCCGAAAACTAAGTATTATCATTATGTATCTCACAGGGCTGTTCCACAGTAGGTATAGTCTTTGTGTAGGTAGCCTGTCTTTAATTTTGTTCCCTTTGAAATGGCGCTTAGCATGCGCAAGTGGCGATAATTAATATGCTACAATTACCATGAAAGCTCGTATCTTCTGTGGGCTCTTTAAACTTGCACGTGAAACTCTTTTCACTAATGTGGCGCGAGACACGACATTTAATTACTTTACTTATTTTATGAATTAGTTACATTCACATTAAGGAGCTGCTCTTATTATAATATGATGCGTAATGAGGGCTAATCGCAAACCATTAGACGTTATCGTAACGTCATCGAAAAAGTGTACGGTCACATTCTCTCCATCTTCATCTCTCATCATTACTACATATAACAGTTACAGTGTGCAGTGATAACCTAGTGGTTAGACCGTTAGACTGCAAAGTCACAGTTCTCGGGTTCAAACCCAGGCACGCACCTCTGACTTTTTGAAAGCATGTGCGCATTAAAAATTAACTATCACTTGCTTTAACGGTGAAAGAAAACATCGTGAGGAAACCTGCATGCCTAAGAGTTTCGCGAAAGTGTGTGAAGTTCGCCAGCCCGCACTGGGCCAGCGTGGTGGACTATGGCCTAAACCCTCTCAGATTGAGAGGAGGCCCGTGCCTAACGGTGGGACAGTTTTTTAACAGGGCTAATATTGTACTACATATTATAAAACAAAGTTCCCCTGCCACGTCTGTCTGAACGCGATAAACTCAATAACTATCGAACTGATTTTCAAACAGTTTTCACCAATGGACGGAGTGATTCAAGAGAAGGGTTTATGTGTAAAATTCACACGTGCAAAGCCGGGGCCGGTTGCTAGTTTAGTATCTTGGTAGTGTCAAAAGGATCGATCGACTGCCTCGTTGGTTTAGTGGCAAAGCGCATCGCTTTGTGATCACGAGGTTTTGGGTTCAAATCCTAGGTCGAACAAGTATAGTTTTTCTAATGAAAACTTCCCAGTACGAGTCCGGAGTCTGGAATTGTGCACGGTATACGGCTATAGGCTCGCCCCCTATTACATGGGACCTAACATTGTCGGCAAAACGTGGGTGTACTCAGTACACCTCTGCCACCCCCGCTTGGGGAATTTAGGCGTGTTTTTTTGTTTAAAAGGATGGCATATCAACACGTCACACTAATGTTTATTTGTTTATGCTTAACTCTAAAGTTTTCTAACGAACGAGTAAGTACCTAGTTATATTTGCGGATTCGGATTTATGAATGATTAAGAATCTTTTATAGCAATAAGTGCCTTCAATTTAATAGTACTTATCACAAAGACATGAGTTTTTTGGTGAGCCAGGGTTCAGTTCCCCTCAAGTCAAACAATGTAGTTGGTGCGGCCGCTGCAACCGTCCAACAATGCTCGGCGGCGGACACAAAGCCCCGCCAAGATAATGGATATTGCTTTTCTTGCGAGTTTCAAAGCAGCCTACTTCGGAACCTCCCATAATCCGCTTACAGCTCCTCGCAAGTACGTTATTGTACTTTAGTGGAAACATTTCCTCGGGAGTACTGCAAATTCGTGCTTCACTTACTTACGCCGTGATACGGCTCTACCAATTGAGAGGCGAATAGCGGCGTTATCCTGTTTTAAGCTTATTTTAATCACAGTTCAAATGTTCAAAGTCTGATATTAGCGGGGTAATGAGTACAATCTAAGCATTTAATTACTTGAGCGTGACGTGGCTGTTAAAAATAAGTGTAATTACATTTTCATATGCAGCATCCACATACGGTATCTACTTCCATATCTAATACTATTTTGATTGACATTGTGAAGTTCGGAGATGTTTGAAGCTTACCTTTCAAAGCACGGAGTCGCTCAAATATGAAAATGCCACAAACGGTCACCCATCTCAGACCGATCGAGTCAAACACCACGGGTACATAACGCTGCGAGCACCTACGAGCGCTAATCTAATAATCTATTAAGACAATCTTCAAAATAATAATTGTATTGTATTTGTTATGTAAAAATAATATGCCTATTGAGAATACTTCCCTTAGTAAATCCAACGAGATTTTCTTTTGTTGCTGCCAACATTATTAAGGGATTTCCTCATAAAAGTGTGGTAGTTGTGTTTGGCAGGTGTCGCGCGGCCACAGTAGCTAGCAAGTCGACTCAATTATCCGCAGCGAGGGCCATAAATTTCGTGTCCGCACGCCGACACGGCAATTACTGTCGCCGCTCATCCGCAAAACGATGTTAATAGCCCTCTGATTCGTACATTTATCTCCGCTTCACTGTATCTCTTTAGGGTTCTGCACCACAGGCAGGAAAACCTTGAATCCTTCAGCTTCGATGTCTTAAGACACAATTGATATTATAATAATATTAGCCTGTTCTCGAAATCAAGGTGAAATATTACGTCATACTCCATCACGCGGATCCAGTACGGATCGGTGGAAGCAAATTTGTGGTCACATGCTGTTGGAACTTATCATCATTTCATGCCATGAAACTTATGATATCTAATATCGACTCTCCTCATAATGTCGTAATTGAATGTTTCGTTATTACTAGAACAAACAAAATAACAGAATTTCAACACATCAAAAAGAAACTATTGAGTTAGCTCTAAATTTATCAGAATAGTCAGTTTTAGCCAATGTTGTCATGATACTAAGTCAATGTTGATAGTTGTTTTAATGAATGTAAATAATAAATTTTTCTCGTATAAAACCTTTGCCATCTTATTCGTCAGGAAGCGGAAAACTGAATACAGACTATAATAGCAAAAAAACGGATTTTTTTAAGTTTAAATTACATTATATGTAACACAATTGATAGATTTTTCTTATTATTACAAATCTTGATCCTAAAACGTAACGGTCCTTGGTTGCTAACAGTACGATTACCCCTTATCGTTACGGTTTGGGGTTACTAGCCCTCTGCCATTTCGCTTAGGCATAATGACGCCAGAAAATGTTTCCCGAGGTTATCGTGTATAATCACTCGTACTTTACCCGACGATTTGCACTTTGCTGTATAAAATGTACTTACTTAATATTGGGTAAGTGAAGTAAAGTGCCACAGTACCTTAGTTTTATTTAAAAAGGCCTATTCATCTGGGCCCTTATTCGTTATGACTAAACGCGGCGCGTTACGATAATTTTGTGAAGGGCCCTAAGCAGTATCGCAAACATGTTTCTTTCATAATATTAATAATGTAGTTGGACAGTATGAAAGCAGGTGCTTGCTCAAAATTCTTTAGGTCTCATTTTACAGGTTTAAAGAACTTCTGCACTCAAAACTACACATACCACAAAAGAGGTAATAATATTGAAGGTATGACTCCTTCTGCTACGAATACGCTCATTTTCTATCTATCTATCTATATCATCACGCTAGATCCCTTGCTGGGTAGGCAGAGAGCACAGAGTAGGTTCATTTTAATTTCATTAAGTTACTAGGAACTCGTTCCACCTTTAGTTTCCTCCGGCATTTCCTGTGAAATATAGCAGCTGCATTTACTTCCAAATGGTGGAATAGAGATGCTTCTCCTGACATATAGTCCTATTTATATTTAACTAAGTCAATAAGAACTTAAGTCAGGTACGAGGAAATTAATCCATGGGTGCCCATTATGAAGGATGAGATGAAGGATAAACCTGTCACTTGTGTATCATAAATAACTTAGATAGTTTTATAAAGGACATCGTCGAAAATGGCCCCAAAACCAACAAACATGTGACCTATACCATAATTATTAATCTGTTTTATTATATTAGTTGCAATCATCCATATCTAATGAAAACAAATATTACAAAGTACTGTAAGTACTTAAATCAATCGCCAACGTCTTTTTCGAATGTCAACATTGTTATAAAATTACGGTTGGAGATGTCAATCCTATCCATCGGGTATAATTAATCGATCACATTCAATAACAATCGATTTGATTATTGCTAGTGTATTTTTATATAAGGATTTTACAATTTATTATTAACTATTGTTTGCTACTAAATTATAACCTCACAATCTAATATTTTTTTGCAATAATGAAATTCCCCGCTTGTCCGTTTAATAATAAATGCATGAAGATAATTTGCAGGTAACTTGAAATAATAGACCAGGGCTGAAGCCTTTGAAAATGGTAAAAAGATGAAACTCGTTGAAAAAGTAAGAGAATATAACAAAAATAAAAGGAAAAATTATTTACGGGAGATCTGAGGTCGGAAAGTGGAGGGGGTGAGTTTTTCGGGGAAAAATCGGTTTATCTCGATTTCCGGCAGAACTTCAAGTCCTATGGAAAAAAATTAAATAACAAAGTTGTAGGTAATAAAAAGATCTAAAACTTTTGTATTTACACTTTTTTCCCATAACCTCAAAATTTATGTGAACAATTCAAATAACCAAGTTTTTGGTTTTTTATTTTCATCTTATACAAAAAAAAAAATATTGTACCACACACTGTAATTTTTTTGATTTAAAATATTTATATTTTCACCTTATTTTGACTTAATATCGTAAAAGCACCCTAATTTTCAATCGAAAATTCTCTTGTCGAAAGATCAACTTTTTTTAAAAAGTCGGTGAGCTTTTTATTCGTTGAAATCTCTTCTTTGTGATAATGTAAAAAAATACATGACTATGGTAAATGTTCTCAGAAAATGCAAAGAAAAGAAAAAAACTCGAATCCGAATTTTTTTTTAATCATTATGTACAATTTCCTGGTATTTAATTACACTTTAATTACTTAAAAAACGTAAGATTCTATGCAACATTGATAAACAAACAAATTAAAAATCCATAAAACATAACGATTGCAAGTAACATGCGAAAATAGTTGTTATAAAAATTAAAGATAGTATTTAAAGGGTATATAAATATAATTTATGTTAGGGAAATCTCATAATATATAAATAGAAATGTAAATGGTAGTATAAAATTTAGATTCTTTATACTGATTACGTTATTCATTATAATATTTTTAAATACATTATTAATCTTGTTGTTAGCTCTGGGGCAAATCATATATGGACGCAAAACAATGTCCTTTGTGGTTATATTCATTTAGTTTTTTAACTGAGTCATAGAGGGATAACTGAAACGAATATGTATTGTTTTTTTTAATGCCAAGAAAAACAGTTGTCATGCCAAATTACTGCCCAAAAATTCAAATGGCTACGTCTTATTTGAAAATAATTGCTTGCATTTAAGTGGATATTTATTAATTTTTGGAAATAATGTACTTTTAGGACTTTATATACGCCTGGCACCAGCATCTTCATTTGTAAGTTTGTAAATTTTGTAAGATGAAACTTCACGTTACAAATCGTTAGCCTGTAATAGCAAATGTTTCATATAGGCGAGGGTAATCTTTATTCCTTTTATCTCGAGGGACGTGATACCACGGCCAGTGAGTCGTGTGCAGCCTATCATTGCTAGCAATATGCTTTTATTTATCCAAGAATATTACGATATTTCCTGACCCGATGCTCTGATATATTTCGATACAGCTTTCTTCGGCTATTGCATGGGTAACTGATGAGGAGTTGTTACACGCTGGCAATTTCATTCCACGGAACGTGTTAAGTACATAAAAAGCTGTTTTATTCGTAATGTAATAACACTTAGCGTCAGATTTCTTGCGAGGGTTCCTGCTGAGGTATTTCTGTCGTGTTTAGTTTTCGCACTTGTGGATAATAAAGTACTTTTACGGTAAATAGTTATTTTCCAATTTAATCCACGATTATATGTCTACCGGTAAGAATTGTAGTAATGGATATTTTCGACTTTTAAATGTTGCTTTTGCTTACCAAAACATTTCTAAGAAATGCGAGCTTTAGATTTGATCTGTAATTATCTAAAACAAATATTGGCTCGTATTCTCAGTGACTGTATAGGATTCCGAAAATAGAGGATTAAGTAGCACTCCTATAGGCAAAGTTAAACTCAAACATTTAGACTATCTTCCGTCTTATCGAATCTCTCTGTAGTCTCGCTTGGGACATGTCCCATAACATGTTATTAGGTTGTTTACTAGAGCAATTTTCTTTATATCCTATGATTTTGTTCAGCATGATACCCTATCTTACTACAGATTTGGATTTTTACCAAAGAAAAAAACGAAGTACAAATAGAAATCTTTAGGAATATCTAAAAGACTTTAATACGTTTCTACAAAATATAAGTTTATAGAGTTTAGTAGAAAGAAAAAAACTATTATTGGTAAGATTTTTATATTTCTGATACCACAGTTGCTGTTAAATAAAAGTATTAGATGTAATTATTGTCCTTTATTTGGTTTTGCAATGTTATTTACATGAATTAAATTTACATATCTTGAGAAAAAATGCATTTATTTTTATTCCATATGTTATTTGTTACACAATTTGGAACGCAAATACAGAATTGCAGATTACTAACACCTTGTAATTGCAATTCCGTATTGTCTATCGTGCTTATTGTACTGCAGTCAAGTGTGAGTTCCAAGTGAATTAACACAAATTTGCTCTTTGAATTAATAACCTTTGACGGCGTTCAGCGTGTGTCGTCAGTCACTGCATTTCGCATGCCGATATCATGAATCAAGTGGTCGGTACGAGACAGGACGCTGTTTGTATATTCCAGCACTGTCTTGAGGCTGCCTTTGACTACCATTCTGTACTATGTTGTATGGTTCACGTACTGAGATAAATTTAAATAATAATAATATTCGCCCTGTTAAGAAATTGTCCCACCGTTGGGCACGGGCCTCCTCTCGAACTGAGAGGGCTGAGGCCATAGCCCACCAAGCTGGCCCAGTGCGGGTTGGCGAACTTCACACACTTTCGAGAAACTATTAGGTGCAGATTTCCTCACGATGTTTTTCTTCACGGTTAAAGCAAGTGATAATTAATTTTTACTACGCACATGCTTTCGAAAAGCAGAGGCAGAGGTGCATACCTGGATTTGAACCCGAGACCTCTGACTTTGCAGTCCCACGGTCTAATCACTTTTTTTTTTTGACCCGGGGAAAATCCTGCATAGGACTTTCGCGAGCCTCGGGGGAAGCTCGCGGGGCATGTCAGATTCCTACCGACTAAAATCCCCAGGGTGGCCGACATCAGCACTTTGGAGGGGCTCCGGGATCTCCGTATGGAACGCACCGGTGCCCCTCTTGTGCCGCGCTCTGACGAGCCCGCCATCGGAGGAAGACTTGATGACACGCACCCCCCCGCACCGGCGCGGTGCTCACGGCGACGTGGGCCACACCGAAGGCCCCCCTGCTAATGTTGTTGCAGGGTGGGGGGGGGGGGGCCCCGACAGATATTACGGCGGGGGACGCGAGTTAGCCTATATTCTTAAGCCCCGGGCTATTGGGCTGGTGGGCCTGGGCGGGCTGTGCCCCCGCCCCGGCGCCGTCGCTTTTGTCGAGCAGGATCGGCCCTCTCCCGATCCCGCTCGGCCTCCTCCTTCTGGGACATCACAGTCTCGCAGAAGGAGGATACGGCCACCCACGCCGATTCCCCTGCCAGCATAGCCGCTACTACTGCTGGCAGGGAGAGGTCCGGTCCGATCCGGTCTACTAGGATCCGCCGCTCGGAGACCCACGCTTGCCCACTCTGTGAGCGTGTGCTGGGCGAAATCCTGGTCCCCACCGCAATGATGACAGGTCGTCGTCGCCTCGCGTCCGATCTTCCTCAGATAATCACCGAAGCAACCGTGACCGGTGATTATCTGAGTAAGTCTATAGGTGACTCGCCCTCTCCTCCGCTGGTGCCAGGCTTCGAAGGACGGCTACGGCAGGATAGCTTGGACGACGCGCTTGCGCGCGATGTGCTCTTGACTGAGCCTCGCGCGCCACTCCTCCAGAGCGCTTCGTCGTTCCCGCCGTCTCTCTTCTTCGAGCGCAGGCACGACGGTCTAACCACTAGGCTATCGCTGCTTAATAATTTTCTTTTGTTACCGTCTACTGCCTCGTTGGTCTAGTGGCAAAGTGCATCGCTTTGTGATCACGAGGTCATGGATTCAAATCCTAGGTGGGACGAATGTGGTTTTTCTAACAAAAACCTCCCAGTATGATTCCGGAGTCTGGAATTGTGCCCGGTATATGGCAAAAAGCTCGCACCCTATTACATGGGACCTAACATCGTCGGCGAAACGTGTGTGTACTCAGTACACCTCTACCACCCCCGCTTAGGGAATATAGGCGTGACGGTGTTTTTTTTTTTGTATGTATGATACTAATAATCGATGGGATATTTACAACAATAATAAATATAGTCAGTTATATTGAAAAATAGACTGGTTATTTTTTTTTACCCAAATTTAAATTAAGCTTATATGATTTTGGTGTAATTATTATTTTTTATTACAATTTGGATAACATTACTAACTGACAGTTGATTCAAAAAGGCTACTTATTTTATTTTATTTATAATGCAATAAACATTGCAGTTGAAAATGCCAGTTTGAAAAAGAAAGTTTGAACATCCGAGTTCGATCATTTAGATTACATTATTTATTTATTTATTCAGTATGGTACACCAACAGCACACATATTATTACATTCGTACAATCATTTATTAAAATACAATCCTGATACGTGAGCCAATAACAGGTGTACACAACATTGGCTAGTTGTTTCCAGATTTTAAAATAATACGTTAATCACGAGCACAATAAATATAAATAATATTTCGTTGGAAAAATAATATAATAAATGCAGAATTAAATCAACACAATGGTGTCACGCCATAATTATTAAATATTTCGTTGAAATTAAAATTGATTTCACTTAAATCATCATTATAATTCAGAATATTATTTGGTACAAATTAAAATATTAATATTAAATTAAATTATATTATTTTAAACTAAAAAAAAACATATTTCTAAAAAAAAATAAAAGATGTAATTAAAATGATGATATTGTATTGAAGTAAATTGATTTAAATATTAATGTCGTGTATATAATAGCTTATATCGATAATAATAGTTTCAGCACTTTACGTTTTAGTAATAAATCATAAAAAAATATCAATGTCTATTTTAGAATTTAAACAGTTGTATTCGTTGCATATTCTGGTTAAAGGGGCATTCTGTCCAAGGTGACATTTTACAGCGCGAGTGTGGAAATGTTTTTCTATAGGATGTCGAGAGGGAAGAGATGTCGAAGTCTAGAGGGAAAATTTAGGTGAATTAGTTTTAGAAGGTCGGCAGAATTATTCAGTTTGTTGTTTAAGCAATTGTGCAACATACCTAAGTCACTCAACTTACGTAGTTTGCGCAAAGATGTAAGTCTAAAAAATGACAGTCGGGTGGTATAGTCGCTTCGATGACTGATGCCAGGCGAAATAAATGCTAAGTGTTTTGTAAAAATCCGTTGAACTTTTTCGATCCTCTGTGAATGCAGACTATAAAATGGGCTCCAAACACTGGATGCGTACTCCAGATGACTACGCACTAACACGTTGTATAGAATTATTTTAGTCTTTGCGTGTTGAACCCTCTTGTGTTTCTTTACAAGAATCCTAGTATTTTTGCGCCCTTCTGTACTACTGCATGAAAGTACGCCGTAAAACGAAGCTCACTATCCATCAACAACCCTAAGTCTTTTATAAGATTAGTTTTCTGCAGCTCAATATTACCAATCGTGTACCCAGAATCAATTCGTTTTTTCCTCCTCGTGAATCTCATGTGATAGCATTTGGCAATATTAAGCTCCATTTGAATAATTTGACACCACTTTTCTATCCTTGCAAGATCGTCTTGAACTAATTTAATCTCATTGTATAAATGTAGTGTTTTGTATAATTTCAAGTCGTCCGCAAAAAGTAATGCCTTGCAGAGAAGAATTTGATGCGTGATATTGTGCATAAATATGCAAAAAAGGACTTGTAGCACTCCAGAAATAGCTATATAGTGCAAGGATTCATATCCATTCAGTATAACTGATTGGAGTCTTTTTGCCAGATAAGATTGAAACCAGTTTAACAACGACCCCTGGATACTGAAATGTTCAAGTTTCTTCAACAGAATATTGTGACTAACTTTATCAAAAGCGCTAGAAAAGTCCGCTTAAATAACATACATTAGGTAGAATAAAAAATACGGCCGTCAGAAAAGCGACGTATTTCAAGGGACGTTCGGGTACTAAAACATTTAGTCACTCTGGATATGAAATTTGTCTGGAAAATATATAGCAACATTAGAGAGACGGGCGGCTTGGTCCAGTCATTAAGAGCTTAAGCCGCTCCGCCCAATGGATCAAAGAAACGTGGGTTCGATTCCCGCAGGGGAAAAATCTTTGTGTGTCACAAATATATATTTTTTTGACTCTGGGTCTTTGTGTTTGAGAATTTCGTGTTTGTAAACGCATCCAAAACACAGGAATAATTCCTAAAGTGGGCCTACGTTTAATAAGAAACTATAATACAATCAACATTACAGTTGACAAGGCCAGGGATTTTAGAAACACAATTTGATTGGCATGGCATTTGAATGGCATTAATGGCAATTTAGATTATATTAGTTAAAATAAAGAAATGCGGCCGTCAGAAAAGCGAAGTATTTCAAGGGGCATTCGGATTCCAAATCATTTAGTCACTCTATATATAAAATTGGTCTACAAAATAAATAGCAACTATTACAAAAAGTAGACGGGCCTTGATATATTTGAGAACAAGTTTGCCGTCGTTAAGTTGCGCTAACGCCACCTAACTGGCATGCATTGTGAAAGCGCTAAACGAAACTTTTAAAGGATAGCTTTTGAATTTCAGCGCTGACATTTGACTGATGATAAAATAAACTTTACACATGAAGTTTTTGAAATTCGATGAGTTACAGATTACGCAGATAACGCGTACGTCAGGCAAGAATGTCTTAACGAGGCCCGTTGAGTAATGGTGTAGGGCACAGATTCTCAACCTTTCTGGATCACCGCTCCTTTACAATAAAAAAATCAAACGCCCCTCTTCCATAGTATTTCTATCCATATACCTA
This sequence comes from Phalera bucephala, assembly GCA_905147815.2. Taxonomy (NCBI): domain Eukaryota; kingdom Metazoa; phylum Arthropoda; class Insecta; order Lepidoptera; family Notodontidae; genus Phalera; species Phalera bucephala. Next base: position 22,070,177 of record LR990612.1, read on the forward strand.
TATCATCACGCCAGATCCCTTGTGGGGTAAGCAGATATCCATTATATTTAATTGGGTATATAAATATTATTGTACATTATCTGCCTGCCTACGCTATCATTCTATACAAATTATCACCATTATCAGCTGAGAGTCGTCCACTGCTGGTCACAGGCCTCCCCCAAGATCACGACGACAACCAGATTTATACTGGACGCATCCCGCTCTTACTTACGAACTAATAGAAATTAAAACCAAAATATTCAAATATTAATATAAATTATATTAATATACAAGGTATATTAATATACAATTAATATACAATAAACGCAAGACCTCAGACACCCCAATTAGAGAATTGCTTCATAAATTCAAAACGAAAACCAAATTTCCTAATTTAAAGGTTTTTACCCTTTTTTAAGCACTTTTATACCCCAATTAACAATGAAACTTGTACGTGTATGTGTGCATTTTGAGAAATACGGGTTAGGAATGAATTTGTAATCTCCTTATTGCTATGAATCAAGAATAAATTATGTTTTTTTTATAGCGCACTGAAGGAATAAAAGCATTTTATGCAAATGTAAAAAAAAATGTTAGGTACATTAAAAAAAGTTGGAATCAATTCAGTTACCGATTTAGAACAAACTACTTTTAGGTCTTGCGTTTATTATGTTACAGCTTGTATATATATTATTGACTGCCTCGTTGGTCTAGTGACAAAGCGCATCGCTTTGTGATTCGACGAGGACCTCGTCATTCAAATCCTAAGGCGAACTTCCCAGTACAAGTCCGGAGTCTGGAATTGTGCCTGGTATATGGCAATAGGCTCGCCTCTATTACATGGGACCTAACATCGTCGGCAAAACGTGGGTGTACTTAGTACACCTCTGCCACTCACACTTGGGGAATATAGGCGTGACGGTGAATATAAATTACATACATCTGAACTTTAACAATACAAGCTAGCTTAATGAAGTGTTTATTCATAGAAACAATAGGTGTCTTTGAAGTATTTTATTATATTAATTTGGTAAATAGTTAGGTAGGTGCTACCATAAAGCAAAGGGCTGTTCCCGGAGGTGCCACCTTTCTTTCTACAAAATAAGTTATGGGGTCGGGAAAATACTAATCCTGCTCTAGGCGTTTGTGACTTTAGCTATAATGTTAGATACTATGGTATTCTTGTCCGTCTCAACACCCTCCAATTGGCTCTGGTATTGCTACCTTTGTAAAACTCCAGTAACTAAAGAGGGGCGATGCCGACCCTTTGGGAACCTATGGTGTAGAGGCTCGAACCACCCACAGTTGATTAAGTGAGCCTTTGAAGTTGCACAGTGTGACACGATGATTAATAACTGTTTATGACAACCATCTGAAACGTGGGTTTTCAGACGATACCAATACATAAACATAATTTTGAGGAAAATCCCGCCTTATGTTTTTTCCTCTCGCCGTAATCCAGACAATCTGTCGACGGCAGTAAATTATATTGTGCGTAATAAGTATTTTGAGCACGTTGTAATGCTGCTGGTAATTTAATATTGATTTCAAAATTAAATAAACATAACATTTTATTTCATCGTTGTATCGCGGAAAAAGAAATACATTAAGGATTCGCTGACTTATACTTATATCGATATTTCGTAAGGTGAACGTGTTTTCGTGTTCTCCGGTTTTAGCTCTAGATATTAAATTGGAACAAGCTTAAGTAATGTTTGTTTAGTGAAGTTTACGCAAACAAATATACACTAAACAACGCGTAAGTAGTTTCTGTACCGGGAGAAACTTAAATTGTACTTACTGCTCTTGTGCAATTAAACACCTGGCTACGAGAAATAATTGAATGTATGTAGTCTCTGTAGCGTTCTATGTCCCTGTCTCGTAGCCGTCGTAGATGTCGTAGGCGTCATAGTCGTAGCAGTCCTGGCTACGGCGTAGCGCCATGATATATTTGCGTAATGTTTTGCTTGCACAGCTAAAGTAGATAGTTATTTATTTAAATAAAATTTATCAGAAAAATACATCTGATGAAGCATGAATATTATTGTTTGGAATGCATTACATTCAAATAGTTACAATCGTGATAGGCGTGAACCTATTCGACAATTTATGGTGTATTGATTATCACTGCCTCGTTGGTCTATTAATCACGAGGTCCTGGATTCAAATGTAATGTTTGTGCCCGGTATAATGGCAATAGCCTCGCCCCGTTTTACATGGGACCTAATATTGTTGGCGATAAATGGGTGTACGCGGTACATTTTGCCATCCCTGGGGAAATAAAGGTGTGTTACGCTACTCTATTATCAATATACTAGATCCTTGTGACAATTATTATCCACTGTTCTGCCCGCGACTTCGTCCGCGTTGACTTTAGACAGGGACCTTATATTTCCGGGATAAAAAGTATGCTATCCAGGTAATAATCTATGAGTGTGCCAAATTTCATACAAATCCGTCCAGCCGGTTTTGCGTGATTGAGTAACAAACATCCAAACATATAAACTTTTACATTTATAATATTATTATACCAGGTTAAGGTGCTCTGCGCTCTTGTACCACTGCAAGTCGATCTTAAAATTCGTTAGAATTACAGTAAATCGTTGTTTCATAGCTGACACAAAAACAAATGAGTCATACTACATAAGCGTACGTATAAGTGTATTCTTCAATAACAGGACCACACGAGAGGTTTTCAAAAGGCCTAGTTCGCGACGCCGATCACGTGCGTATTATTGGCACCCGGAATCAGAAGCTGGCGTCAACGCGCCTTGCCACGCTATGGTTAGGACCGCTTTCCACTACACAATAGCGAAAACGAAGCATTATGGTTATATCGCACCTTCAGAACAGTAGTGAATTATCTCAAAAAATCAAGTTATTGGGAAACTAATCGCCTCCCTTCAGAACCGAGCGAGAAATGGAGGGAAAGTGAAAGAGACCGAAGAATATTTCTTAATTCTACCATAAAAACGCCGCTGTTTTAATATTCACCAGATAGAGCGCACCTTTTAATGGCCCTTTATGACCGTAACTCGATTCGATTCGACTTAGATTTTTGAGTTAAGTCTATACCGTTCTCAAGGAACGATATATTTTATGCTAAACTATTATTCCACAGCAATTTTATGATTTATAGATTTTAATTGAAAAAACATTTCATGTGTTGTTGCTCCGAGGGTGTTGCGTACTCAACTTACACCCTACTTTAGCAATATTTAATTTGACTTAGGGTTTTCTGATTTAGTGTACATTAAGTTTTCATGAAAAAACACGTGGTAACTGCTTTATGTAATGAAGAATAATTAAGTATTCCGTCTATGACGAAATCCATAATTTCTGCGAGAATACAATTCAACGTCTTACCTATATATATATACTGCAATTCTGAGAAATTATCTACAAGAGGTTAACTTTTAATTAACCTTTTGGCTCGAAAAAAATTGCCATTGTTTATACCAGTTAACTCGATAAGATAATTGGCGGAGTGTCTATTTTTGGCGGCGTTTGCAAAAAAATGGTAATTAAAAAACTATAGCGAATTTCCGACGAAATGTTAATATGATCATTTGGTGATTTCTCGTAGTGTTGCGAGACCAGTTATTCTTAGCGCCGCTCATTTTTAGCGATTACCAAAGTTAAGCAGCGTTCGGCTGGGTCAGTCTGAGATTGTAGCTTTTCCATATTGGAGCGTTTCCGCGCTTCGGAAGATACGTTAAGCTGTTAGTCCCGGTTACCACTAAGGATGGTAGTCGTTAATCCAAGTTGGAAGTATTATGGCTTGATTAGTTCCATAAAATACAGTGCTTTGGCCATAAAACACTGTCTGATGGTATACTGTAATTTCTTATTTATTATTAAAATTGAATGCCTAATAAATCATACTCATATAGACAGGTTCAGTACATCAAAATGAATGTATAATATTCTATTTATATACATAGTATCTTAATTCATATTAAAACCGCCATTAAAATCAGACACTTCCGTAATGAAGGGATTTATGGAGATGGAATTTTGAATAAGCCACTGAACCAATCCATTTGCAAATTAATATGTAAAAGTACTTACATAATAATGATAAATGTATTTAAAGCGTGCGTATATGTATAAAATAAAGCATGTTAATAGTTCGAACATGTAGATAGAGAGATAAAAAAGATATACAATGCGCAAGTGGAAGGATACAGGTTCTTATCTGATGGACAGAACAAGGGTCCATGTGCCGAGAGTGTATAATACGAACTATGAGAGTGGAGAAGACGAGAGAGACCTGTCCCCCAAGTCCGTTATTGCAATTTTAATAAAATTGTTGATCATTGACATCATAATTGTTAGTTTCGACAGTTTTCAATCAACTAATTCAATGCTTTCCAATTCTTATGGTACCTATCAATAAGTCTTATGGTTTTCCATAGTCGTAGGATCAGTTCAAACAATTGCCGACTTTTGGGACAATTGTAATTGAACGATTTTTGTAGCATGTCGTAATTACAAAACACTTAAAGATAGCAGATTTGGGGCACAGTATTGAAACAACCCGTTGAAATTTCATACTCTGTTTATCCACGTGAGGTGAAACATGATGATATAGATAAATAAGCATTATTGTACAAAACAGTGATTACGTATTTAGTCGAACGCATTCCAGTGTTTGGGAGATTCTAGGTTTTGCCACATAGCCGACGCAGCGTGGCTTGGGGAGTTGTAATGTACTGAAATGTACGGGAGACGCCACACAGCGCAGCTCCGCTCGGCGCGACGGCAAACATCACGACCGACCGACTGAGCGCTTCCATCGCGCTACCGTCGCGCTCCATCGGATATTTGACCGAACCTTCAGGTTTAGAGTCCCTGCTAGCCTTCCTTGCTGCTTTGAGTTTTTCGAAACCTATGAGCGATATTGTTACTTTCCCTCATAGATGTGTATTCAAAGTATACCTCCACTGTCACTTCGGGAAAAATAGTCGTGAGAGGTATACACCCTTTAGCGTTCGAATTTTTGTGTATATCGCATAATTTTGGACGTTGGATCTAATATTATAGCACATACTGAGTGGATGTCAAGGTTTATTGCCCCCCGTTCTACTAGTCCCCCTCACAAAGACACACGCACGCAAGAGACGTTATTATCGGCTCTTCGATCGTGGATTATTGTGTTCTGCCGTTAGTGAGTGTTAGGAGGTACATGTTGTTGACAAATTATATACTTACGCAGATATTGTATGGCTAACCGGTTTGCGTACTTCTACTACGGTATTTGGTACACACTTAGTCGTACTTTTGGTACCTATTTGTATCGAGGTAAATTTTAATAAATATGGTGACCCTTCTGTTCAGTACTATGTGAGGTCACCCAAAATTGGGGTATAATGGCAAAAGATTTGCATTTATACAAATTTTGATTTTCGCAAATTCTTTTTTTTTAGTTATCAATAGACTTAGACTGATCAGCTCATCAAGTGAACTTATATAGGAAAGTGATAAAAGGAGAAGTTGTAGAACAAAAGTTGTTTAGACTAACACGTAAATGTAACAACTTTCAACATTATACTAATTCTAGGTCACGCTGTACTTACCATGATTGACTTTGATGTTTAAGGTAGCTCTGAATTCAAAGGTAAAAGAAGGCATTTAGATAAAACAATCATGAGAATAAATTCCAGATTGGCCCTTCTTTCTTTCTGTCGATACCGATATTTGGTATTATGGTACTATTTTATTGCTGAATGTATAATAAACGTGGCTATTTGGTATGATGAAAAAACTACTAAATTTTTTCTTCGAAAAGTTTTCACAGGCTCGTAATTCAATGAATATAACATTTTAATAACAGTTACATTGATACGAGGAAGGTTAGTGTTTTTTTTATGTTTATGGCATCACGACGACGCGTATTTTGCCAACGTCAAGTATTACAAATACTCATTTCAAAATTAATTCAACTCCCCGATGAACTTGATGACAAGGATGATTATGAAATAGATGAAATGCCCCACCCTGGATAGTAAAGCGATGGATACTTTACATACCAATTGCGACGGCCGACGGGAAATCGAAAACGCACGTTTTATCACTTTGTTACAATTACCTTCACTCGTGCACATATAAGAATACATAATGGTTAATATTCCACCAACATTACACATTATAATTCAAAATAACACAAGTTTTAGAAATTAAAACAAATTGACGACATCACTGTTCGATTTCCCGCCAAAAAAAACCCAAGGTTAGTGTTGTCAAGTAGAAATATGTGGGCTAAGATTTAGTTTTAAATATTTAAACGGCTAAAAGAATACCTTAATGTTACCTTACCCTGCCATTTGGAAATATCCTCAAATTAAGAAGGTTCTATTAACAAAATCTACGAAAACCGGCTACCTATTTACCTAGTTAGAGTAAGTAGTTGCAAGTTCATTTGCAATTTACCCGTGTGCCTTCGTATGTAGCTGCTACATTACTGTGATGGATGCTTCCCCGAATGAGGGGCTTACAACTGATCCACGAAATGAGATCCAGCCTTCCATACGTTTAACTGGCACGGTAGTCAGAGTTTTGATTCTGTTACCAAACTAGGCACTTTAGTTCATTAATAATATTACATCCCTTCATGTTTTGAAGTTTAATTATGTATATTATATGTATGTGATCTATATATGTGAAAGAACAAGTTTAAACATATAAAAAGGAAATTGAACTGATTGTTCTTTATCTCCTTACTTAAGTATAATAACGTACGAAACAAAAATATAAAGATATACACACCTATTTAATGTTTCTGTTTATGGCAAAAAGATTAGAAACTCAATGTTTTAAAAAGAGTGAGAGAACCTGTAAAGAAAGAAACTGTTGGAACACTGTACTCTCTGCCTACCCCGCAAAGGATCTGGCGTGTTGATATAGTTGATGTTTTAAAAACATGACTGAGTTTTATGATATAATTATTAAATCCATATTAAAGTTTTAAAATAAAATAAACTTCCACTTAATTATTTCCTCCCTAGCCTCATTACATATCTGATAAAGAGATATAATGAATGAGTTTTATTATTCGGCACATGCAATTCCATGCTAAAACATTCCACACTCGCATAAGTAAATTAATGCTTACGACAAGCCGACTCCATTGATTAGCTGCCGTAATGCGCCTCTTAATTACAAGTAAATTTCATGTTTATTATAACCCGTCGGGTGTAAGATATTAGTTTACTAAGCTATAATAATGTATGTGGTTTGTTAAAGCCACCCGGATTAGCGAACAACTGTTGGCTGGGGTTAGCGGAATAACTCAGCCGCACGATAACGAACTTGTAGAGAAGAGCATCCATTCTTGTTCTAAGAATAATACCAAAGATCGTTATCCGACGTACATGCTTTGTTCACTTAATTAACTTCACAAATTGTCCTCCTCTTTATTGATAATATCTCGGTACGGGATTTAAATCTGCGAGAGAAATTTTGCTAAATCGAAAATCTACTGGGAACTTTTATTAGGGCCCAGGAGGAAAATGATTGAACATTGAACGTAATCAAAGGGATATAATCCGCGTTGGCAAGAGAGCTCGCCGGGTAAAATTTAATGTTTGAATAATTGAAAATAGAGGTTGAAGGTAGGTTAGAACTAAGGCACCTATGGACCACCGGGAAATAGCGCTGTTAACTTTTTATTCGATCGGAAAAAGTTTTACCATTTAATCTGGAAACAGTTAATTTGTTGGTAAAAGTTTGTTAAATTATTTTATAGAACACGTGTCGAAAACTTCAGGGGTAAAATTATTTTGAATTGATTTGATATTTTAGGAACCCATAAAATCGCCATATAATATTACCTTGCTTAAATATCCATTGAGAGCTGGAATTCCTTCACTAAGTAGGTAAGTAATTTAGTAAAATTACCTTACTACTTCGATCTAAAATCTAGTAAGAATGATTAACAAAAAGATATATTAGGACCGCAATATGATGATGCAGCTCTGTAGAAATAAGTTAACGATTATGTAAGTTCATTAATAGAGTTCTCAAAATTCGTGTACAAATTACCTAGGTAATTATAAAATAATTTGGCAATTACGCACTGCTTAAATGAATCCGCGTTGGAATGCTAGTCACGGCAATCCATCAACAAGCAGAATGATTAATATAAATATAATTTGTAATTCCCACAAGAATGAACGTCCTATCAAGTATGCATAACGGCACCTAAAATTTACAGACCCTGTGTCAAAGTAATGAGACACTACTGTCGGTATTAAAAAAACCTCACGATAGGGAATGATAGTATGTAGTAATAGTAGGTGCGTTTACAAACATAACTTGATATACTACTAGTTTCTGCCCGCGACTTTGTCCGCGTTGACTTTAGACAGGATCCTTACATTTTTCCGGGATAAGAAGTATCCTATATATTTATCCAGGTAATAAACTATCTATGTGCGAAATTTCATCTAAATTCGTTCAACCGTTTTGACGTATTTTAATAACAAACATCCAAACATCTAAACATACAAACTTTCACATTTATGATATTAGTAGGACATAAAAATTAATGCGGATTGCAAAAAAAATTATACCGGGCGAGGATCGAACAAGCCAAATCAAATGACTAAACCAAACCGTCAAATCTTTGTCAGGTGTCAGTATCGTTATAAATCCTTGCTAAGAACAAAAAATAAGAATATAATGTCTGCATTTCTATAGCATCAGTGGTCACTATAAATAATAAGTTTATGCGACTGCTATGTGAAAAGATCAATAGAGATGTAGCGTTAAGACGCGGCCGCCCTCACAGGTCTACCTCAGGTGGCGCGACAAGATATATGTAACGATTTTTGTCGCTCTATACGTTTGTAACCTTTTTGTCTTACGTGTAAGAATAGCGGGCCGTAATAAAAGTTTGACTAAAAGCATAGCGTGCCGTGAAAAAAGTTGGTGAAATTCATTACAGCAGAACTAACGCTAGTGGCACGACAAGATATAATATATAATAACATATAATAACATAAGGCACCCTGGGCGTGACATAACCGTTCCGTCTTACTCGCTAGCATGGCTTACCGTGACAACAATTGTATTGTATTGATGTATTGACAAGATTATTTTGACTGCTTACAAGACTCGAACCACAGGCCGAGAGAATTTTATCTTGTGCGTTAAAAATATTTCCGCCCGTGCTTTCTTTGCGGAAGTTGTATTATTTTGACGTATAGATATGACTAGTTTGACTTACGTATAAGACTCAAACTACGACAAAATTGTGTCTCGAGCGAGAAAAGCCTTGCGGCTCAGCTGGAAACGTTTGCTCTCATAGAGCACCCACAATTGTTCACTCATTTGCATTTTACAGTCTGTTAGGTAAACCTTCGTCTTTAAATTTTACCTGTGTTGGTATTTATATATGTACCTTGGTACCTTACTCATGTTGGTAAGTTCAGCACTGTTTGCAAATTCCTTTTTCTTATTTAGAATGTATATATTTATGAATTCTTTCTGCTGCAGAAGTATCCACAGTGCTTGTACAAATATATTGCAAACACGACGCGCAATGAGAAATTTCATTCACTGTCTTCTGTAAGACAGTCTAAATAAATGTTTTCCAAGATTCAACACGCGAAAATCGGTACATGTTCATGTGAAAAATGTTTCGCAAAGACGAAAGTATATCCTTATAAAAAATAAATATCCATGTATAGGAAAGAAACAACATATTTCGTTCATTAATCTTTGTCATACCCCAAGAATGACCGCTACCTTTTAAAGATTGATTTCGGGCCGTTAATAAAAATATGAGAAATTGTTGTCGTTCACAAGTGTTACGTAGGAAAACTACCTTTAGTCATTTCCTTTACTCCTATAACCATTATTTTTTCTGGACAGGTTCTTATTGTTTCATTCGCATATGCAAGTAGTGTTTGTACAAATTTTATCTAACAAATATAGCATCTGTTTGATAGGTATATTTTAGGATTATTTTCCTTTTGTAATCTCGGCTGTAAATAATAATAATAATAATAATTCATTTATTCGCGTAGACAACATTGATCCATTATTTGTTAGTCAGCTTAAATTCTAGGAGTTAGTAGAAATTAATCATATTAAATCAAATTAAAACAAATCAAATTAAATTAAATTAAATCAAATTAAATTATAATAATTAAATTGATTCACTAACATGCATCTTTTTATTAAACATTGCCAGATAGGGGAGGCAATGTCTTCCGCCACAACCTTCAGTATGCTGTTGGGACTGCGCCTCACCGCTCCAACTAATTTTGCCGTCTTTTTCCTGATGATGGCTGAAAAACCATCAGTTTGGTACTGTGCAAACATCTCCGAGGCACTGCCAAACCGGGGTAGTCCCAGCAGCATTCTGAAGATATTGTTATATTGGATACGCAGGGCATCCATCGATCTTTTGGTGTGGCTAACCCATAGATTTCCCGAGTCAAAACCTTGACAGTACGCCTTAAAGAGCGTAATCTTAACGTCGTCAGAGCAACGGTAAAATCTACGGGTCAGTATATTACCTCTGACCGATAGCGCTCTGCGCTCCCTCTCAATATCCATATTGTCTTTAAGGTCGTCGGTAAGAATGTGCCCCAGATATTTGAAAGTTTTCACATGTCTAATATTTACTCCATTTAAGGTGAAAATGGGTAAGGACGGGGTAAAACGCTTACCGGCGGCCCCAAAGATATATTCACATTTTTGCACATTGTATCGTAGCCCATGCGCACATATATATTTCTCACAAACTTTTAACATCTCCCTGATCGATCCAGCACTAGGGCCCAGCAGTACCAACATCATCATCATCATCAGCCTATAGCAGTCCACTGCTGGACATAGGCCTCTCCAAGTGCACGCCACTGGGTACGATCCTCGGCTACTCGCATCCAGTTTCTGCCAGCCGCCCTACGAAGGTCATCGCTCCACCTAGCCTGAGGGCGTCCTGCATTACGTTTGCCAGTCCGCGGTCTCCACTCAAGAACTCGTTTGTCCCAGCGGTTATCGGTTGTTCGGCTAATGTGACCGGCCCATTGCCACTTCAGCTTACTAATCCGGTGGGCTATGTCGATAACTTTGGTCCTCTGTCGAATGACTTCGTTCCGGATTCTATCCTTCAGAGAAACTCCGAGCATAGCCCTTTCCATAGCTCGCTGAGTGACTTTAAATTTATGAACCATTCCAACCGTGAGTGTCCACGTCTCGGCTCCATATGTCATAACGGGCAGGACGCACTGATTAAAGACTTTTGTCTTTAGGCTCTGTGGAATGGGCGATGTAAATACTCGACGTAATTTCCCAAATGCCGCCCAGCTCAGCCGTATTCTTCTGTTGACCTCTTTCTCGAAGTTGTTTTTCCCCAACTGCAGAGTTTGCCCTAGGTAAACATATTCTTGAACAACCTCGAGAATAGCGCCATGTATTGCAACAGGTTCCGGTACTACATGTCGGTTAAACATTACCTTGGTCTTGTCCAAGTTCATGCGGAGATCTATTTGTTTAGAAGAATCGGCTAGGCTGGTCAGCATCTGTTGTAAATCCTGCAACGTTTCGGCCATAATGACGATGTCGTCTGCAAATCTCAAGTGTGAGATATGACTGCCATTTATGTTTATGCCATGACCGTCCCAGTCCAGCGTCTTAAACATATCCTCCAATGCATTTGTGAACAATTTGGGGGAGATAACGTCCCCTTGTCTCACTCCTCGATGCATTGAGATAGGGTTGGTCTGCTGGTTTTGTAACTGGATGGTCATGGTCGCGGCGTTATAGAGACTGCTTAACACTTGGATGTATCGCCAGTCGACTTGGAATCGTTGCAAGGATATCAGCACTGACCAGGTCTCGATCGAGTCAAGGGCCTTCTCATAGTCCACGAATTCTAAGCACAGGGGCCGATTATACTCTTCGGTCTTCTGTATAATCTGCCGTATAGTGTGGATGTGGTCTATGGTTCCATACCCTCTTCGAAACCCGGCCTGTTCCGGGGGTTGAAATTCGTCGAGCCTTCGCGCAAGACGATTCGTAATAACTCTTGAAAACAGCTTATAAATGTGGCTCAGGAGCGAAATAGGGCGGTAGTTCTTCAGGTGGGTCTTATCACCCTTTTTGAAAAACAATACGACCACGCTCCTACCCCAAGCCTCTGGAGTTCTCCCATTAAAGAGGACAGAGTTAAAGATATTTTGGAACTCCTTTAGCACGGGTTTACCTCCTGCTTTTAATAGTTCAGTTGTAACTCCGTCCTCTCCAGGGGCTTTTCCATTCCTTAGCTGCTCAAGAGCCATCACGATTTCGTCTAGGCTGATTTCGGGCAAGTCTTCCGTAAAGTGGCGGCTTAATGTAGCTCTAGGATCCTTATTTCCGGGATCAGGACGAGATGTATGCGAGGCGTTTAGTCGGCTGTAGAAGTCTTCTACTTCCAAAAGAATCTTCGGCTTAGAAGTGACGACGTCCCCACTGGCTTTGGACAACTTCGTCAGATGGCTCCTCCCCAAAGACTGAACGAAAACTTTCGACCCCCGATTTTGCTCGATTGATTTTTCAATAGCGCATGTATAAGCGCATCGGAAGTCATGTCGTACCAGTTTGTTAATTCGTTTGTTGAGTGCCCGTTGCTCTAACGAAGTGTTGGGTGGGTTTACACGTCGTTCCTTCATAAGCTGCAGTGTCTCCTCCGAAAGCTTCGTTTTCCTACTTATACGTCGCGTTTCACAAAATCTCGTACCTTCCTCCCTGAGGATTTTAACTACATTTGTGAGGGCCTGGTCTACGTCATTTGTGGTTTCCATGGTAACGAATCGGTTCTCCAGATTTGACTGGAACGCTTTAGATCCTACTACGGTTTGGAGGAGGTTGGGCTGGAGCCTGGCCTTCATTAAACGGACTCGCTCGAGCTTAAAGTTGATATTCAGTGAGCCTCTGACAAGTCGGTGATCGCTTCCGGTATTAAACCTGTTGATCACTGAGACATCTCTGAATATGTGCTTCTTGTCCGTTATGATGAAGTCAATCTCATTTTTAGTCCTAGTGTCGGGGCTTTGCCATGTCCACTTTCTTTGGGGCCGATTCTTAAAGAAAGAGTTCATCAAGAAAAGCCCCTCTTTCTCAAGAAAGTTGACAAGCATTTGCCCCTTATGATTCCTGCTACCGTAACCGTGAGATCCTACTACCGATTCGCTGCAAATTTGTACTCCCACTTTAGCGTTGAAGTCCCCCATGACAACGTTGTAGTAGGCCTTAGTGGTGGAGTGTAAGGCCTTCGATATGTCCTCGTACATATCTTCAACTTCATTGTCAGAGTGTGCCGAAGTCGGTGCGTAAACCTGCACAACCTTTAGGTTATACCTATCGGTTAACGGTTATAAGATACGCTACCCTGTTCGACACACTAGACATTTCTACAACGTTGTCAGAGAGGGTTTTATTGACCAAAAACCCTACGCCGCCCTGGGATAGCTGATCGCCCTCTCGGAAGTACAAAAGGTGGCCTGATTCTAGGGTAACGGTGTCCTCTCCCTTTCTTCGGACTTCACACAGTCCCAGAACGTGCCACCTTATTCCTTCGAGTTCGGATTCTAATTGCGCCATGTGCTCGTCAAGCCGTAACGTGCGTCCATTAAACGTCGCCAAGGTCAGTTGATTTTGGCGGCCTCTCGTACCCCGGGGATTCTTCGCACCCCCTACCCTGCCGTTACCGTGACCGCCGCCGTAATCCGGAATAGCAGGGCGGCCGGGAACTGGGGGCCGTGGTTTGTTTTGGCTTGCCATTTGGAGGGTTTGCCCATAAGCATTTGCAGTACCATATCGTCTGCGTAACTGATGTTGTTAACGCTTATACCCCCTATTCGATAACCAACATGCATACTGCTGAGCTCCACCAATAGATCATTAACATAGAGGCTGAAGAGTCTCGGCGAGGTCAGCCCTCCCTGTCTCACGCCGCACTCCAGCCCATACGTCGCAGAGAGTGTGTTTGACCATTTTACAGAATTCGTTTGTTTGCAATACCAATACTGTAAAATCCTCACCACCTCCGCGGGTACACCGGTCTCGGCCAGCTTCTTCCAGAGCATATCGTACGAAACAAGGTCAAAAGCTCTGGAGAGATCCAGAAAACAGGGGTATACCGGGGTTTTACGGTCTATATAATATCGGAATGTATGCTTGAGACTCAGTATTGCGCTTTCAGTGGATAGCTTAGGTTGAAAACCAAACTGCGCGTCACTTAACTTAATGTGCTTTTCCAGATAAGAATCAAGCACTCTGTCCAATATTTTTGCCGCCGTCGTCGCTAGGGAGATAGGCCGGTAATTATTCCTGTCCCCAATATCCCCTGTCCTATTTTTTACTATGGGCACAACAACTGTTCGCATCAACCTCTCCGGCAGATACGAGTGTCTAATGCACATTGTGTACAGTAGGGACAAGAGTCTTGGCAGGTGTACCCCCACATATTTGAAATGTTCAATGCTGAGCCCATCATGTCCCGGAGATTTGCCCTTGCGCATTAGTCTTTATTAACGGCTTTGATCTCTTTGGCCGACAAAAACAGTGAACTTTCCTCTCCGTCACATACAGGCTCAACATCATCCATTCTTCTCGACGGACCAAGAGGAGACCGCATTCGGAAATGTTCCATGAACATGTTGGCGATATCCCTGTGATCGCATTTCCCATCCACGCTTACAGGGAGTTCAGGCCTACAATCAAGCTTATTTAAGTAAAGCTTTTTTAATCCAAACAAACGGCTACCGTATTTCCAAGAGCTACCGATTTCCGAATTTCACGGCTAGAATAAAATACACGCAGCTAGATCCAAGCGAATCGTTAAAAGCCACGGTCGCTTCCCCATTCGTATTGTTTCGCGCGAGACAGACGAAATTAAAGCAGATCGTTTTATATTTTCGTTTTTAATTCACGCAGTTGAAAGCGAAGTTTAAAAAGCAGATAATAACCTTTACAGAGAATATAACGCAGCGGTCAGGAGCTGTGAAATGTGCTATTTTATTGCTGTTTTAATTACATTCGTCGCGTTTGGATTGCTTCTCTCATTCTGCGAGTTTTATTTTCATAAAGGAATCGATAATTCTATAGAATTAATAAAGATATGTTTATAGCGATTTTTGGCATAATAGTGTGATATTGTGATTATCGTGCTATTTAATTTGAATTTTACTAATATAAAATCAAAACACAAACAAACACCGTCACGCCTATATTCCCCAGAGGGGGTGGCAGAGGTGTACTGAGTACACCCACGTTTCGCCGACAATGTTAGGTCCCATGTAATAGGGGGCGAGCCTATTGCCTTGTATATCGGGCACAATTCCAGACTCCGGACTCATACTGGGAATTTTTCGTTAGAAAAACTACATTTGTCCGACCTAGGACAAATTTAATATAAAATACTTGCTCTTTAGTTAAATCATTGTTGTAAAAACATAGTACAACAACTCAATTGAGTGCATTTTAAATTATTACATAAGGTAACATAATCTACGTACACATTACAATCAAATTAGATCATGTAAACTACTAAACTATTCAATACCTCGATCTAATTTTCATTTGTTCCGAAGTACATCATGTTGACGATGTGACGCAACTTTCAATCCCTAAAAATATTGTGGCTGTCGTCACATACATATAATCTGTTAAGTAATCAGTTAATACCAGTTACGTTTCTTTTCTGAACATAAATAAATAACGAAGTTTCTCCAGCTTATCCCGTCTTCACGAACACAAATATTGACATAATTAATAACAACAGAGCACGTCCGCGCACTACTCGCCTTGAATTATAAGAAAAAGAGATATCTACGTGTCTCATATTTCCCTTCTACATATTCACCTTAATAAAACTGAATGGTAAGCAACTTTCCGTTGTTGATTGCTTGACACATCTTGCTACCTACCGAAATATACCTAGGTCCATCATTTTCGCTACTGGGTTGACGTTATGTCTGTTTTTATAAATGAGTAGGCTGTTAGCCAAGGGATCTTTACAGCTTTATGGGACAAAAGGGTGTACGTGTAATTCTCTAAGATGACAGATCTTTGTAATACTCAAGAACGAAATAAGCCTTTGGTATAAACTTTCGCAGATGACTTTCTCTAACACATTTTCCTATGGTTTTGGTGCTACTGTTATTTAAGATAGAAAAATTTGTATCTCTATGAGTTTGATGATTTTCCGATGCCTTAGTCTAATTTAATAATGTATATATTCTTATGAGAATCAAAGTTTTTTCAACTTTAAATTCAAATGTATAAAACGCTTCAGCTAAACGGCATAAAAAGGCGTTAAAGTATCAAAACGTTATCCTGAAAGGGCGAACCTAACTTCCTCTGTAAAAGATAGGTAAAAAGTGTATCTCGGTTTTGTGTAACGACTTTCGATTTACTGAATACGAGTGCTCTCGTGAAGGGTTGGAGGGGGACGTATCACTCCACATCGAGTCAAGTACATTCGTCTGCAAAATAAGGCGTAACTTACTCCACCGCGAATTTATAGCTCCTATGAAACGAAAATACGTTTCGGGACTTTATTACAGTAAAATTTCAATTTTACACTGCGTTGCTCCTGGCTGTAATATCAGAAATCGTAAAACGAACCATCAAAATCTTTACCGTGTGAAACCCGACAGTTGTGTCTTATTTGCTCAATATGAGTTCCACGCAGCGCTTGTGAATGAGAATAATTTAATTTTGAAAGATGTAATTATTCAAGTAGGTATATTCTCTATTGTAAGAAACGAGCTGAGGTTACGTGACTAGTTCTCAACATCCTGGGCTAACCTTTATTTGATATTGACCCACATTCCTAAAGACATTAAAGTTATTCAACATAATCTCGCAATAAGCCAGATTGCTTTTAAACGTAGTGTTACAGGGGCGTGTTTTAATAAGTGATTACTTTCTGGTGAATTAGTTACTACCAATTTGCAGTTTCTCTTTAAATAATAATTAATATGGGTTGGCTTAAAAAACGATCCTACTGAATTAGAACTTGTAGACCGCCGTTTGTACCGCTTGTAAAAACTTCGCTTTACAGGTGATATACAAAGAGCTGCCTCCTCAAAGTCTTTCATGAATATATCGGCAACAATGGGAGATACACGGGAGCCCATCGCCATCGTTCGCGAGGCTATTCAAATTAAAAAACATCCTAATTTCAATAGAGAAGATGGCTGGGTGCTTCCAGCGACTTGGGATTCGATAATTAATATAATCAAATCCAAAACCAAGCATAACACTGCAAGGCCTCAAGCCACCGTAAGCTCATTCTGCGGAGATCGGACCAACAAAAATTATTAGGAAGTTTGAGGGTTCCCCGGCCTTTTTTAACATTACCAACTTTTCAAGAGTCTCCGTAACCGGCAAGTGTGTATGAGACGAACTATGAGAATGGAGGAAGCCAGAGAGGTATGTAAGGAAAGAACCTGTTGGAACTCTGTACTCTCTGCCTACCCCGCGAGGGAGCTGGCGTGATGATATAGATAGATAGATAGACCAACTTTACATTATTATTAGCTTTTACATTATTAGCTTTTATTTATTAGCCTGCGACACTGGTGTGTGGTAAAACTTGAATGAGTTTATGTCACACCTTTATAGCATATTTTCATATGATGTAATCTTAAATTAAATAAATAAATAACTATGCCTTTTGGACGTCTAACATTTCAGTCCTTCCCGTGACGATGGGTGCTATAAAGCACTCAAAACGTCAAGAACTTAAAAATCAAAAATAAACCGCAATAAATAGTTTTATTTCATATCTAATGATATTTTTAATGCTCCGATTGGGCACGTGGTAATGAAAATAGCTAAATATTTTATTTTTAACCGACTTCAAAAAGGAGGAGGTTGTATGTATGCTTTTTTTTTTTTTTTTTTTTTATGTATGTTCAGCGATATTTCCGTCAATTGTGGACCGATTTTGATATTTTTTTTGCATTGGGTTCAGTATATCTCCAAGGTGGTCCCATATTAATTTTATTGATATTGGACCCTGGACTTAGAAGATATACCAGGGAACTCCTTAACGACAAACAATAGGCATGTGTAAATTGAGATATTATGGGTATTACGTTAATCCTATAGGTACCCTACTATAGAATTCACTGTCCACTTAAAATTGTAAAATAAAAATCTTTTATAAAAAAAGGTAAACCGACTTCAAAAAGCAAAAAAATAAATATTTGAAGTCGGTGCCAAGTAACCGACTGCACCAACCAGCACCGACTTCAAATATTAATTTTTTTGCTTGTTGAAGTCGGTTTACCTTTTTTTATAAAAGATTTTTAACTTTCATTGGATACAGTTCGAGTATGATGTAGAACATGGGTTTCGGATGTCGTAGGTACTATCTGTAAAAATAAGTTCTCAATCTGTAATTAAGTGAGTTTAATTAGTGTTAGAAATTAAAAAAAATATATGATAATAGTCATCATTATGCGCATACCAATCATCATCATCATCGTATGGCGGTGAATTTTTAATAATGCGAACCACGATCAAAACTTAATGTCAGAGTGGAAAAGCCATTGTTTAGCTTCTGGTGTTAGCTGGTCTAGACCCTCGAATCCGCCGTTGAATTTTCGAGTGGGACATTCCTCCACGATATGCTGGATAGTCTGCACTAAGTTTTCACAGTCAGAATAAGGAGACTCAGTGATGCCACACATGTGAAGATGATAATTGCACTTTACGACTCCGGTTCTGATTCGGAAGATGGAGGACTACATCAGCCGTTGCTCTTTGAAGCCTTGTAATACACGTACCAATAAATAATTAATATCCACGGTATTAACAGGAATTGTCATGTGAATCTATCTTAACTACTGTGCCATATCCTCCAGTTTACAAATAGCCCCTCATTGCCTTCGAAATGCGATAATCATAAACCCACGCCTTATAAATTTGCATAATTTATCGCGAGTTTCTCAAAGTTCCCTTTAATGTCAATTTAATATAAAATTTATTTCAAGTTCTGTGACGAATAGAAAAAGAGATAACGAGACACCGCCGCCTCTTTGCGTGATCACCACCACGAATTATGTGCTCCGAGCCCTGAATATTAAACGAAGGCGGCAAAAAGTAGCGTGAGTCTGCGTAACTCGCCTGAAATTACGGTTATCGAGCCAATCAGTTCCCTGACGGAGTTCGCCTAAAAATTACCTACCGGGGTATTCGCGACGAATTTCATTAAAGATCTCCATAATGTCATCCACTTTTTCAATAACACGAGGACATGTGAATTTTTATAAATGTATAAATACACTTTAGCATCTGCTAGCGTATGTAGTATATGTGGACTGTGTGTGTGTGTGTGTGTGTGTGTGTGTGTGTGTGTGTGTGTGTGTGTGTGTGTGTGTATGATGTACGCTGTTGGCCGCGAGGCCTTTACAGCTTCACCGGACTTAAAGGCGAGCGTGCAACCACTACGCTCTAGCCAGCCAGAAGGGCAAGAGGCGACATACTCGAGGGCGCCCTCGGTTAGGACAGTCGCTGTAGGGGAACGGGTGCACTACTAAGTGCACCGGTCAACCGCCGGCTATGGGAGGGGATCTACTACTACGTCGTCGTCGTCGCCCGTATTCTGAGCGGAAAGAAGGGATGACAAAGCATCGGGGGGGTCAGTGAGAACATGTCGCGGCCGGCGGTGGCGGCAGGGGTCGGGGGGGAGATCGTAGTCGGCGGTGGCTACGATTAACGGTTTCGCATGGGTAGATGCGTTCGCGAAGTGACGTGTTGACGCCTTTTTAATAAAGGCGTGAATAGGTTCGAGACCTAGATCGGAGTGGAGGTCGACGTTCCGTACGAACCAGGGGGCTCCTACGGCTTTACGGAGGAAGCCGAATGCCCGAACACAACACACGCATAAGTCATGATGGGTCGAACGCAAGTTTTGTAAAGTGTCACCTTATTTCTAAGAGACATTTTACTCCGCTTGCAGATTAACGAATGGAGACGACCGAGCACAAATGATGCTCGGTGACGGACCCGCTTGATGTGCGGGCCGAAGGACATGGTACTGTTTAGGGTGACCCCTAGATATTTGACCTCTTTGACCCAGGGAATGGGTCGGTCGAACATGGTCACTTGGCCGAGATTACTTCTAGGGCGGCTCAGGGAGTGGCGTGGGGTGACACCTCTGGAGAAGAACACCGCAGCGCTCTTGTCCGGGTTCACCTCAATACGCCACTTCCTGAACCAATTCCCTAGGGAATTGGCGGATGCCTGAAGGTGTCTGGTAATGAAACCCTTATTCCTATGCGAGACGTAGAGAGCGGTATCATCCGCGAATAGGGCTAGATGCGCCTTACTCGAACGAGGAATGTCGTTCGTGTAAAGGCTAAACAGGAGCGGAGAGAGAACTGAGCCCTGTGGGACTCCAGCACTGATGGAGTGCGAAGTGGAGCGCGTCATTTCGACGCGATAAAGGAAGGCGCGATTCGACAAGAAGTCTCGTAAGATGAGCACGAGTCTGTCCGGCACACCCAATTGGTAGAGCTTGTAGATCAAGCCGTTGTGCCAGACTTTGTCGAATGCCTTCGCGACATCTAGGAAGAGGGCGCCCGTTTAGATGGGTTTGGGTCTATTGAGACCGGAGAGGATATGCTCCGTGATGCGGTGCACTTGGTGGACGCAAGAGTGTTTGGCTCGAAAGCCAAACTGCTCGTCGATAAGAATACCCCTGGACGTTACGAAGTCTTTGATCCTCGCCAGAAGCAGGCGCTCGTATATCTTGGCCAGGGAGTTAAGGAGACTGATAGGGCGGTAGCTCGCGGGGAGATTGCGAGGTTTGCCGGGCTTGGGAATGCCTATGACGTCCGCCTCCTTCCACTTAGCGGGGAAGGTGCAGTTCGTCATGGCAGCGTTCAGTATGGCCACTAAGAGGCAGATGAGTTGGGCGGGCAGGCATTTCAGAACGCGATTCGAAATGCCGTCAGAGCCGGGGGCTTTTTTAGTTTTGAGACCCATAATTAGATCTTCGACCTCCGTTTGGGTGATAGGAGGTAAGGAATCGACGGGGGGGAGGGATGCCCTGCGCTCGACTTCCCTGTCGACCGCGTCGACGTGGGACTGGTCGACGGACTGAGAGCTGGGGGCGCACTGGCTCTCGAGGGAGTCGGCGAGAAGCTCCGCCTTTTCGTCGTCGTCGAAGGCTGGGGGTGCGCCTGAAGGGCGGGACAGCGGGGGCATGTCAGTCGTGGAGTCGAATTTGAGGCTACGCGCCAGCTGCCAGTAGGCCAGATGCGATGGCGCGATGCCCTCTAGGAAGTCACCCCACCGTTCCTCCCGGACCTCCGCGACACGACGCTTTACCTCTCGTTGTAAAGCGCGCATCCGGGCCCGATTGGCTTCGGTGGGGTAGGAGTCGTGCGCTCGGATAGAAGCATTCTTGGAACGAATGAGATCCCTAACATCGTCCGGCAGTCAAAAGCGGTTGAGGTAGAGATCTTCCGCCTCGACCTGCTTGGACGATCGACTGACAGCTGATCGGATGTGCTCGGTGAAGGCATCTACGGCCTGATCGGTGTCCTGAGGGGACGGGATGGAGTCCGAGCTGAGAGGAAGGGGGGAGGGTCGGCATCCGCCAAGGCCGTGCTTAGCGCATGCCAATCCACCACCGTCTGTTTGGGTCGCTGAGGGGCGGAAGGGGGGGAACCGAGTCTCATGACTACAGGTCGATGGTCAGAGTCGAGTTCCTGGACTACTTCCAAGGAGTGCAGCCGTAGGGTGACACCCTTCAGAAGCGCCATGTCCAGGACGTCGGGTCGGTGATTGGGATTGTTAGGATAGTGGGTAGGGTGCATAGGTGCGATGACGTCAAAGTCGAGAACGTCGACCAGGGCGTCAAGGCTCCTATCGTTAGGGGAAGTGGTGAGACCGTTCCAGGCCACGTGCTTACTGTTGAAGTCACCCGCCAGAATGACGGCGCTTCCCAGATTGAGGAGTGCTTCAAAGTCACTCCTGAGAACGGATTTAGTGGGGGAAAGGTATACGGAGGCGATCACGATGGGCTGGTGCCCCGTGAGAGAGACGCGACAGACCGAGGCTTCGATGTTGGTGAGCGCGGGGGGATCGATAGGGATGCAGTGAAGGGACCTCCTGTAGTAAATGAGAGTACCGCCTCCGCGGGAGCTGACTCTGTCATTACGCACGAGGTTATAGTTTGCGATCCTAGGATCGCGTTGTGCGGGCTTCAGGAAGGTTTCCTGCACGAGGAGGATATCAAGTTGGTGATCTCGGAGGAAATCAGCAACCTGATCTCGCTGGGAGCGAAGGCCATCGGCGTTAAAGAACGCCAGGGATAGGTTGTGGGGCTTATGGCGGGGAGATCGTAGATCCATTATTGGGTGCGGGGGGGTTGGGTTCTGAGGGACGCCAGGACGTCATATACGTCCCTGTATTCCGCGGCTAGGAGAACCTGGTCCGCCAAGTTGGTGGCGGCGCGGAGTCGAAGGGCGAGTTCGCGGACTCTGGGGAAAAGTGCGGAGCTTATCACCGCCGAGACGCTCATGATGAGGTCGACGTCCTGACTGACGTTAGTGGGCGGAGGGGGACAAGCCGCCACCGGCTGGATCGCCGGCGCGCGCTTCGTGGGGCGGGCAGGGCCCACTGACGCAGGGTGGGAGGCTACTACCGGGGAGACGCGGTGTGCCCCTTCGCCTTAGGGGCGAACGGGCGGCACCAAACCCTAACTGCTCCGGGGCGAAGAGAACCGCCGCACGGAGAATAGGATAGCGGGATGGGTTAAGGTAGGGTCCTGGCGAAATCATGAGCCCTGACTAGGGAAGCCCCCAAGGCCAGAGCTCAAGCCCTTCCGAGTTGGCCGCCCTCTGAAGGAGGGAGGCGAGCGCTCGGGTCCCGCTCAAGCCGGGCTTACGACGCCGCTAGGCGTCCACCGGACTTACCACGAACGGACAAAAGACGTGGATTTACAATAAACACTAATATTGAAAACCGTTATAAAAATAACCGTTGAGAAAAAACCGTGGGAGGGCCGGCCGCGCCGTTAGCCGACGCGGCTGCCTAGCAACCCACGTGATTGGTCACACCGGGCGATACGCGAACCGTACCTACACGAGACGCAAAAGCATACGCACAGCGAATGCAATTACGTAAACACGCAAGCACAAAACACGTAATCACAGCCGCGACAAACCACGTAGGTCTCGGAAAACGACCGATACTAAAAACGCGGGAAGGCCGACCGCCGTCAGAACGGCGCGTCTACCTAACGGCTCGCCTTGTTGCTACGCGCGAGCCAGACGCGGAGAAGTAACGTCGCAAGCCCGTATATATGTACGTATACACGTATATCACCACTCCACGCAAGCGCAGTCGTTTCCAACAGAGCAAGTCGAAATCTAAAACGTACGTAAATACGAAAATAGAGAGCGGGCGGGCAGCGCAGCGACACGACCGAACGCGCGCAAGGCACAGCCAGAACTGCATATATGTGGACTGTTTGAAATAATTAGTAGTATATTAATGTTTCGTGTATACATCATTTATTACAATGTGCATAAACTCAAATAAATTGATTAGTTTATTTGTAAAGTTTAGATTATACTGTCTAATTAAACAAATTTTGTATGAAAGTACACTTAACTTCTATCTATCTATATCATCACGCCAGATCCCTTGCGGGGTAGGCAGAGAGTACAGAGTTCTAATAGGTTCTTTTTATAGTTCGTCTTATACACGCTCGCCGGTTACGGTGACTCTTGACTAGTACTTCAGATAAGACCCGGTCTTAACTTCTTCATATTTTAGGCATAGGTCTAGTTAAACCATGCCAAAATTAAGTATAAATAATGGATTTTAATCCGACTGCTCAAAATGGGAATACTGTGTGTTACCAGGGTTCATGTATGTAGTATGAGTTCGCCTTTTATAACTTATAAACGACAGAAACCATTTATAAATGTGTGGTGGTATCGCTAAAATCCTTACATTATTCCGGGTAACGCAGGTTTATATTTAGAATAATAGTGTGTCTCTGGTACATAAATAAAATTTAAAAATAAAAGCGAAACCGCAATATGTGTTAATTTATCAGAAGTCCTCATGGACTTATTCCAAATTATTTTTATTATTATTAAATCATTATTATGAATGTGATTGGGGATAATTTGATTAGTAAGCATTGTCACTTAGAGACAATAATTTTTAATACAAACAACTGCTCATGTTTTTAATAATTAAAAACTGAAGCACTTGGTTTTTATTTACTTAGTTCTTCTTCTTTAAATGATGGCTTCACACTATATTCCAGTGTATGTTGCCAATGTCCAGTGAGATGCATAATCGTTTTTCTAAATTAGTTCAACTCCCCGATGAACTTGATCACAACGATGATAATGAAGTTGATGAAGAACCACACCCTGGATACTTTACCTACCAATTACGACGCCCGTTTTGAGGGACATATAAAAGACACGTTTTATCACTGTGTTTAAATTACCTTCACTCATGCATATATAAGAATACATAAGGATTAATATTCCACCAAAATTACAAATTATTATTCGAAATAACAAAGTTTTAGAAATTAAGACCAATTGACAACATTACTCTTCGACTTTCCGCCAAAACTCGTTTAATTAGTTATTATTTTCAGCAAAAATTTAGCTAAGCGACATTTTTATACTAATCTCTTATAGCGTATTCATTCACAATTATTTCAAAGCGTTTTGCATCTATTTTTACTAACATTTGCAACATTCATCAGTCTCAAAAGACTGTATCGGGCGTCCATCTTGCCTGTTCTTTCCTTCTCCTTGCAACTTTCTATTACAACACACAACCCTACAGTTTCAAATCTCTTTAAAGAGACTTTTTTAAACCCAACCTCAAGGGGTTTCGTTTGAAATCACGTTTGATAAACATCTAACGCCCTATTCAAATATTTGCTGCTGTTAAAAACCATTCCAGCTGAGTTGAATAGCATTACAAAAATCAATGAGTTTAATTTAGATACAAAAAAAAAACATGCATAGTCTAATAAAAAAGGTTTATTCAGGTACTCGTTGCATAAGCACAGAGTAAAACACAATGTCTGATCTAGCTTTTATTAATTTAATTACGTTTATGTAGAAATAATCGAAAACTTTTACGAAGTTATTTCACCGTTTCACGAGTATTTAGGTAATTTTATTTCGTCAATCTACGTAATAGTTTGCTGAATCTAAGTTATTGCTGGGGAGTGGAGTTCATTTATTTCGCCAGATTAGTTGTGGGCGACATTTCTACTCGTTCATCACATTTTGTAAATCGTCTGTAAGCTGTTGACAGATATGAATTATTCTGAGACAAGATCTACGAGGCGTGTGTGCATGTGACTGGATTTAATAGCTTTCAATTTATAATCTATGATATACAAGGCGTTTTGGAAAATATTTGTGAAGTTAATCGAGGTCGGAACTAATTTTATAGGTACTAGAAGAAACATAACATTTATTTTGAGCGTTTTTGGGCGTGGTCATCATTATTTTATGTCTATAAAAATACTTGTAACAATTCTGTAACGCATGAGATAAAATCGTTTCCAGATTACTCAAATCTTGAACAAGTGTTTGTCAATCATCTTGAACAAACCAAGTGGTTTTATCGAACAGATTCTAAGTGAATAGTTTGAAGTTTTTAAAACGAAATTTATCGGTCGATCACACAGGGAAAAGTTGCTGTCTGAACGTGGCGTTAGAGAAGGAATTCATAGTGATAATATTATTGAATTAAGGTAGAAAATGAAAATCACACACCAGTGAAATAGAGACAATGATCCCAATGTCATAGCAAATATTTCCGTTGACCTCGTAGAGACGTGAGTAATCCCAAGTAGACATGGGATCGGGATCCCGGAGTCCGGGATTAGAGTGGGACGCCGGCGCTAGCCGGGGCAAGCCTGGCAGATAACGAGGCTGGCTTTAGTGTGATATTAGCGAGTTCACTACTACGCACATACTGCGCCATTATGCGATAATCAGAGGGGTCCATCCGTCCCATCGGCCATCTTTAAGTGATAGATAATGGACCACCATTACGATTTTAGTTTGATAGTTTTGTCTATGGCCTATCAAGTCTTGGTATCTATGGATTTATTAGTCCAATTGGTGTTTGCGCAGATGTGAATAAAGTACCTTCACTGTAAAACCCTATTTGATTCATGAATTTGATTTGCCTGTAAATGTAAAATGCAAAACATAAATTTCGACAACTGAAATACGCGGATGGCGACATTACATCCCACGTGTCATGAACAGGTGGAGTTTACGACAGTTTTATCCTGTTTCATATTACGAAATATAATTTTTTACTTTTACGTAAGGCGCTACCAAAATACATCCGCTTCCATCTAAATAATAAATAACGCTGGTCTGAAACGAACTTTACTACGAAATCTCGATAGCTATTTCGTTTTCTGAGGGAAAGAAATATGTTTATGGTTCTGTTTATACGATGGCAAGACTTTTGTTTACGTCACGGTTACGGCCACGTCGTGTTACGCCCGCTATTGGAAGCATGAAATAAAGAATTGGCAAAAGAATATATAGTAGGCCTCATACAAACAAATAAGATTTGCGATAGTTTGCGCCTCGATTTGAGCAATTTGCTAGATTGCGTGCGAGTTACACAAGTAGACACAATCAGGGATATTCAATTTAGTTTTTGCAAGAGGGTGCAGCGGTGCGTTCAATATCGGTCGCTACCATCGGATTTAGATAGATTGAAGGGACCGGACTCTCACTGTTGACTCTATCAATCAGTTATACCGGCGACGGACAACAGTTATCACAAACTCTGTGAGAAAGGCCGCCCCTTTGCTCGAATAAATCAATAGAAACGGGCCGCCCTCCGGGATTGTTCACATCACTTTCCATTGCTTAGAATCGAACAAGACTATTTTTAGACGAAAGAACGACGAAACAAACTTGTTATGATTATCATTGTTTCACTGTAGCTTTAGAGCTAACATGAGAATACTTACGTTACTAGTGAGTTTATAAATCTTATGAAAAAATCGTGCAACGACCCCAGTGAAAACAAACTACAAATGTTTGGTTGTTGTTCTATGGTAAAAACTAGCATATAAATATTAATTTACTATAACAACTTACTAGTGCAGGTTCTTGAGCCGTCATCAAAATAGCTTTTACACCCTCTATATTCTGGATATAAAAAAATATGGATTGTTGTATCGTCCTCTCGCGGAATATATGAAACACGTAATAGACGGAATACTCAATTATTTTACTCTATTCAAAGTGCGTTGTGTCTGTAAATAGCCTATATTTTTAACTAATATTAATTTCACACTTAGTCATAAAAACATTTAGTTGAAGTGACTAGGTCCTACTGGTAGGTTTGCAGTGGCGTGCATTGTATATAGGCAATAAAGCAGGGTTTTCTCCAAAAGAATTGTTTATTTACACTACCTTTAAAAATACTACATAAGTAAAATAAAACCAATAATCATACTTACTTAAGTATAATGATGTACATTCAAAATATATAATACTGAAGTAGGGACTACTTAATTAATAAAGCATAGCATATAGGCGATTGTATATGGGCATTTATGGGTATGATGGTACAACTACTCCTGTAAAATGCGCAGAAGTCTATAACACTGAAAATGTGTACGATTCTATCTTACAGTAGTTAGTTTAGGGCGTTATATTTTTTCTCGCGATTATTTCACTTTACAGATTCTATACTTTTCAGTCGCGGGAAAACATGTCACTTCGATCTGACAGTGAAAAACAACCTTCGCGTCGTTTGTCAACGTCAGCCACTCAACGCGAGGGCAAAACATAATTTCATAAAGACATCCTTGTTCTTGTTACGATGGGATGAGCCACTTTTTATAGTATCATCATCATTATCGTATTTCTTATTTGATTTATGCCACCTGAAAAGTACGTTTAACGAAATATGATGTTAACATTGTCATTAATTGCAAACCGATCCGGTGGTTGATGTAAAAACCATAATAATTTTGACATTTGCTTTGGTCTATACAAGTGTATGATTTTGAAACTTTGACTTTGATATCATTGATTATATTGGAGGGGAATATAT
Organism: Phalera bucephala; assembly: GCA_905147815.2. Taxonomy (NCBI): domain Eukaryota; kingdom Metazoa; phylum Arthropoda; class Insecta; order Lepidoptera; family Notodontidae; genus Phalera; species Phalera bucephala. Next base: position 22,098,266 of record LR990612.1, read on the forward strand.
GTGGTATTATATTGGTAGAGTCAATATTAATACAAAACAATAAACCCCATTATTTCGGAATTAATATTCACCACTGTTATACCTTTAGGACATAACATATTTTAAGTTCGTTGTACGTGACTTGAGGTCTGACGTCAAGATCTTTTTGAGTTCGTTTTTCGTGATGAATAATGTCAATACAATAAAATGCTGACCCTCAATCTTAATTTATCTTTATTGCCATCATAAACATTGATAAGTTTCGGTAAGTCTGTGAGCTAGTAGGAGATTTAATCCGAAGCGTCCATTATTTCAATATTAATTCCATTCTCTCCGAGGCGCTAGAAAAATAATGAAAACAATACGGTTGAAAATTCTTATGGCTCAAATATTTGTAATGAAGTTATGTACGGTTACTATTTATAAATTATACGCGTAGTGGTAAATCAGCAAAGTGAAACACGTGTACAGGAACAGGCCTTGAATTTAGTCGCAGTGTTGATTAAATAATGTCAACTTGTCGGAACTTTCGTCCGCTGGATTGTTTAGGAAAACAATAAAATAAATAGCTCTGAAAATTGGGAGAGTCGTTCGAAATAGTCGGTTTTGGAAGTAACACAAAGGAAACTGATAAATAATTCAAATGCTGCAATGCGGTCCTCAAGGAATTGACAAGGAATGTAGTCGCGGCATGCCTGTATAGTGCCACTATACAGCCATGCCGTAATGTTGCACTTGAGACGTATTTGACGAATTCCCTCGCATATTTTCTGTTGCAGAATAGGTAAGTTCTTAGAAAGCCTTTTAGGTTTACTTATAACAGAGAGAATATTAGTAAGTATTACTTGAAATAGTAAACCACGCTATCCGTTTTGCCACTTTACTTTGCTATTAAAAGAAAATAGTAATACGATAAACCAACGAGATTTTATTTATTAATTTATATAAAACTTAAAAGTAGCTATTATTCATTGTTAGTCTTGTTTTTTTTAGGTTGTTCAACTTTTCTTTCTTACTTTTTTTGTTTAACTTACAAATTAGTTTTGTATTTCGGTGTATTACTTTTGTATGATTTAATAGGTGCTTTTATTTATTTCACGGTCAAAGGTGCTTAATTATTTATTTGGCTACAAATTGGTGGAGGCTTGTCATTAGCAATTAAGTTGTATGATTTATTAAGTCTTTGTGTAACTAGACTGTAAGCCTTTCAAAAATAAATAAATAAATATCTGCTATATAGTGCTACCGATACTACTTACTTATTTTGTACCTTAGTCCTTGTAATTGTGACCCGTATAATACACGTAGATAGTTATAGAGCTTATGTTGATAGTATTAAATAAATTTGGTGTGATGAGTGTAGTAGCTTCCACGAGTAGCGGTATCAATAGCATGCGGAAATTTCAGACTTTCTGAGAGTATAGGAGTTTTTGTACTATACATACTTTTTGATAGGATTTGAGGAAAGACTTTATGCTGGATAATTTTTTGGTAATCTAAATAATGATCTAAATCAAGAGTGTCAGGCCTGATGTATGGAAGATGGAAGACGTATGTCAAGGAGAACGATTGATGATTTAAAGACTGGAAGTCGTTATGATTGCACGATTTAATTATTAGATACTAGTTTCTGCCTGCGACCTTGTCCTCGTTGATTTTAGAAAGGGATCTTACATTTTTTGGGATAAAAAGTATCTTATATGTTAATCCAGGTAATCAATTGTCTTTGTGCCAAATTTGGCCAAATCCGTTCAGCCGTTTTTTTGCGTGAGTACCGAACATCCAAACATCTAAATATACAATCTTTCAAATTTATAATATTAGAAGCTTTAGTGGGGTAAAAGATTTTACAAGAACAAGAACATTGGTGTTGTTTCTCCTTTCGACACAAACATGTATAAAAATTCATTAAAAGCGCTTACCTCGTTCTATACAAGGTGTAACATAATAAACGCAAGACCTCAGACACCCAGATTAGAGAATTGCTACATAAATTCAAAACGAAAACCAAATTTCCAAATTTTAAGGTTTTTACCCTTTTTTTAAGCACTTTTATACCCCAATTAACAACGAAACTTGTACGTGTATGTGTGCGTTTTCAGAAATACGTTTTAGGAATGCATTTGAAATCTTCAAATTGCTTAGAATCAATAATAAATTTAGTTTGTTATAGCGCACTGAAGGAGTAAAAGCATTTTTTGCAAAATAAAAAAAAATGTAATATACATTAAAAATTGTTGGAATCAATTCAGTTACCGATTGAGAACAAACTACTTTCAGGCCTTGCGTTTGTTATGTTACAGCTTGTATAGAAACCATTTATGTGTTATGATAGAAACTTGCATGTTTTTAGGCGTTAATGGTAATTTTATTACATTATCACTCAACCATTATATGATAAATACGCATCGTAGTAGCAAGCAATTCTCGACAAATTCTATGGATGTTGATCACAAAAAGTAAAGTAATTAGCGTTTCAGCGCCTGAAAGTTTCTTCAATTCATGCGTGAGCTGAATACAGCTGGAATAAATAAGTGCTTTTATACTTTAACAATATGGTTGCCTACTTTCACTTAGTTGGTTATGACAAAGAACATGAAGAGTTTTTGTACATAAAGTCTAACGTTATGAATAGATTTCATTTCGCTGAATAAATAAATGCTGAGCCTTGTATGTAGAGCATATTTGTAGTTAAGGCAAATATTTTCTGTGTTAAAGATAATCAACAATACCGAATGCTTTTAATGTATCCTTTTGCCCCAATAACATAAGAATTATCAGTTCACACTATTGCAATGTTGGCCTGGTGATATCTATCCCGATCTACGTTTTGCCATAACTAAATTATATCATCTTCAAAGACAAATTAACTAATTTATAGCTGCATGCATAATGTACAACTAGTGTCATATAGTACGTATTAAGATGTATGTGAACAAGGCTATTAATTATGAAATTGATTTCGACCGTTCAATTTGCGTCACTAAGAACGCTTCATATAATACGTGTCATACGTCGTTTACCTTTCTATAAGGAGTTATTATTGTCCATATGTATAGTACATTTCACCATATTTCACGTAAGGGTGATTAGGTTGGTAGTACTGTTTTTCGGTGTAGGTCGCTAGGGTCAGTGCTTTTATTTTTTTGGAATATTCTAACGGCAAAATCATGTCCAATATTTTGAGAGGTGGTAAAAGAGAAATGGGGCTTAGGAGTGAAAAATAATTTAGACCGAAAGCTAAAAAGGGTTTTTTCGATTACGATCACAGATTGCCGCCATGATACGTAGGTAAAAAATGTTGCCCGCGTCCATATTTCAGTTACACGTCTTATCCATATTACTTTGTTGTTTGTAGTATCAAAATCAATGGAAATTATTTATATCTTTTATTCCATGTAAAAAACTTGTTTAGATCGAAAAATACAAATTTACATTCATTACGGCCGTATTCGCAACAGCGTAGTAAGAAAGCAAATAGGCATGAAAGAGAGTATCGGTGTAAAGATGAGGAAGGGTATGCTCCGTTGGTTCGGGCATATAGAAAGAATGTCTGAAGAAAGAATGACAAAACAGATATACAATGCGAAAGGAAGGGATGTAGGTACCTGGGAAGACCTAGACTATCTTACCATGACCAAATAGACCGGGTCTTATCTGAAGGACAAGTCAGGAATCTCCGTAACCGGCGAGCGTGTATGAGACGGACTATGAAAGTAGAGGAAGCCAGAGAGGTATGTAAGGAAAGAGCCTGTTGGAACTCTGTACTCTCTGCCTACCCCGTAAGGGATCTGGCGTGATGATATAGATAGATAGAGATACATTCATTACTGTACTTATAAACTGAGTTTTGTGCTAAAACGTTAGTTTTGAAACTAGATTCACGACTGATTTTCGTTAAGTAATACGGGCCTAAGATATTTACCCTTTCATAAGATCTTGCTGTACTGTCTGTCTATTCTGCAAGTGATCTCGGATGATGATATAGTTTACTCTATTTATGGAGGCTTCATAAATGGATTGACGTTTTTTCAATTTTTAACGTACGAGTTTTTTCTCTCTATCTGGGTACATGTTTTGTTTATTCATTGGCACCACCAAATTCAGTCGTACCAACCTAATGAACCAAAATCAAACCAAACTCTTTCATGAAACGCATTTTAAGTACAACAAAAATGTATACTTATGCAGACATTGGTATATATGCATATTTTTTTATCGGTATCGAAAAAAGCAATCAGCCAGTCACAATCACCGGGATTCTATTCTCTCGGGACTCCCTCGGGATCTATTTCAACGAGAGGAAATCCTTATAGAGATATGGAAATATTTAACGCTCTAGTTAAAATCTATATGAACTACCACGATGCGGGAACTTACATTTTGTTTTTAATTTGTTTTCAAAGGCAATTATAGTATTTTTGTCAAACCATTCGTTTCAATGAGAATAGCACCTATAGATTTTCAGCACCTATAGACATAATATTATGATTAATGTTTTATGTACAACAAATATAGAAATAAGATATATTTTTAAAGTAACTTATTACTCTTATAACAAAAAATGTTGTTCTATTGTTCTTATTAAAACAGAAATGAATTTGCAGCAGCTCAGAACAGAACTTAATTAATAACCAGCAATTTAATAGCCAATCTGCATATAATGTGGCATGTATATCTAGCTCGTAAGTCAGGTAAAGTTGCTATGCTCGTAACCACTCAGAACATTACAATATACGAAAATTAAAATAACACAAAATACACCGTCACGCCTAGGTTCCTCAAGTTTGATGGTATGGGCAAACAGTTATTTATTAGTACAAGCAATTAGCCAAAATAAATCTCAAAATCTGTGCACACCTAGTTGATACCTACGAAAGTATTTTAAGCGATGAAGTAATGAAGCGTTATTTTATTTTGTAAAATAGTGATTGTATGGATTTGATAAAGTTAAAAGGTAAACTTAATTTAAAACGTCGAAAATTAAAGTTACAAATTATGAATATGAGCCAACATTCACAATTAAAAAAAGGTAAAATGCGGCAAGTAATATTACGACAATGTCCGTAGAATTTATTTTATTCGAAAGTATGTTGGTGAATATCTAGTTACCATACTTGAGGTCAATCAGAGTTCCTCAATAATAATAATAATACGACATATTTGTATTGACTTTTTAACATTGTTTTCGGAATTGGTAGATACCCTTTAATCTATCAATCAACGGAGGTGGCGTCTAAAAATTCCTATCCCAAGTATCCTTATCACGTAAGGAAATATCTATAATTTGATGAAAGGAATTTCATTAGTACGCGCCTAACTTCCTAATCTGTGAGTTAAGAATCCCACCGACTACCGGAATTAATCGATTAAGGGTAAAATTCTTATTAATATATTATATTGATAATAATTAAGTAACCAAAAACGCTATGGTTTCATTGAATATTTACGGAAGGGTCGGGGGTGATTAATATTCTGGTCAGATTCTGTTAGTTTGCTTAGGGCAGTTCAAGAGTCTCGGAGGCGATTCCCTAAGCAGGTTACCTAACCGCATCTACTATATACCTCCGTCAGAACACAAATATTAGCATAATTAGTTTGACTGCCACGTTCCTTAAATATTTTCGTGGCTTATTTAATCAAGTGCTCATGGTACGCACGGTATATGTTCGTAAGTTTTGCGAGAATCCTAGTTCGTTTCTTCTCATATCTAAGTAATAAGTTAAGTTAGATTCAAAACGAGTGTTATTAACGAATTGAAAATTCAGAAAAGTAATTTATTATTTAGTGTTCTTTATATTATGGAAATTAATCGAGAAAACCTCTTGATTTTCTAGTTTCCCCAAGATGTCTGTTGCAAATAGTCTTAATCTATCTATCAATAGGCTGTTTGGGACAGGTGTATTATATTAAATTACTGTCATTATATTCAACGCTTATTTAATTAATTATAACAACTACGGTTCCAAACATTGTATGATGACCCTTTGTTTTTATTCCATATCATTGTTAAAAAATAAAACCTGCAAAATAGCAGTTTAGATATATCACAATGCATTTAATACATTCCATGGCTTCGAGCCGAATTCTCTGAAGCATGATAGCATCCAGGCATTTGTATTGATATGCAAGTAACAAAGGAGTAAATGGCTTCATTTTTTACACAGCAGCGGCCACTGACGTGCGGCGGTGCATACCCATAGCGCGCACTAAGCCATGCTAATGAACCGTTCATTCAGATAAAGCCTAATTTATGAACCAGCCAGCGGGCGATCGTGTTCTGTAATACTGCACATGAGACCGCAACGCCGTTAAAACCAGAAAATGTCTATTATCCATAAATGCGGATACTGCTAATTTTATTATTAATTGCACGCGACCTTTAGGATGTGCTAGGACATTAATAAACGGTATACATATTCCTTTAAATTTCTTTTTCTTTAACTACGAGATCGGCATATACGTTTAATATTAATTCTTTAGCTTATTGCTGCATCATTGCACTTATTGTATCACAGTCCCAGATTTAAACGCAAAAATCACTCAATAACATCAAGTTCCTAATTAATGACACCTAAAAGTGACACCTTTAAGAAATTTGAAACCTTTGTATAGGTGCGTAAAATGTTGCGATTCAGGTCTCAAGTCGATTTAATGTGATCGTTTTATTTCAGAATTTTATAAAAAGGACCGCCAAGTAAGTAATTATTCTCAATTAGTAAATATATGATAGCGTAAGTATACCCTAACGAGTGTTTTCGTTTCTAATAAAGGCATATCGGTGGTACAGGTGCAATTATTGGTATTTTATATCTGCTAGATACTACTACTATGTACTGAGCCACTTGTAGAGCTGTGCGACCGCAGTGTTGGTTTGTTGGTGGAGTGTGATCTCTCTCACCTCGATTTGTGAATGACAACCGAAAGACGAACTACTATACGGTCTCCTCATAGCCTCCCCCAAACACTGTGACAACTACCAGTTTTGTACTCTTCGTACCCATCTTTTTCCTGCCAATTTGTGGAGAGGGGTTCCTTTTATTATCGTTATCATTTAAAATGTGTTTATAAACGTTCACAACAATATATCTTATGTTATATTTCGGTTTTGATCTCTGAATTCCGTCGGTAATGAGATTCGAAGTATCGTAATATCATTGCATAAATCAGAACAGTTCGCAGTGGAAAATTCCGACTGTTTGTTGTAAGCAAATGTTACAAAGGAATACAGCTTACGTAATGTTCCGGCGCTGCCGCGGATGAAATCACTCGCGACGCTTTTTTGTCAATGGAGGTTCTTATTCGCTCCGCGAGATACATATTAATGTACTCTAATTTTAAAGTGGCGATCGATCATCTGAAACAGTCACACTTTTTGCGGAACTTTCTGACATTCTTCCGAGTTTATTTCATGCTTGTTTTTCTTTAAAAAGCCATTGGTTTTTGGCGATTGTTTCCTTGGTGTACCTCGTTCCGTGGTCCTTGGTAATTTAGAATATTTGTCCAACATTCTTCATGAGAGTAACGCAATTACTGAGTGAGAATAATTACTGATCCAGTGAGTTAGTAGAGTAGACGCATTAATTTCTAATTCCCACAAACTGGTCTAACACCCTCAGCATTTTCATACTGCATTTGATTTTAACATTTACATGGTAGAAACCATTTCCTTTCCTCTTTGACAGTCGTCTGAATCAAATGGATGTAGACAATATGTCTTTTGTCAGATATCTACGACGACACTGGTACTTTACCAGTGTCGTATTTATACACAATATAAATGAAATTATTCCTATGATTAGGTGTAGAATGAAAACAGTTTACTTTATGTGACATCAATTAGTTTGAAAGGCTTCCGTTTTCTGAGGTACTGCTTTCATTCAAAATCATGAACGAAATTTGTGATTTGGTCCTTCATAAATTTTTGTAATCTGTCTATCTACATATGTTCAGCTGAAAGACGTCCACTGCTGGACAAAGGCCTTTCCAAAGATCGCCCTGACACGACGACCGGCAATGTGCTGAGCATATGCCAGGAGTCGGAACAGGTTTTTAAAAACCGGTTCACAACGTTTGGAACCCGGTTAAAATTAACGTTCTCTTATTAACCAGTTAATGAGGAAACCTTATCAGATTGAACGAAATTAATTTCGATTATTGGTTATTACAAAGAACATATTTTTTTAGTTCTTAATATCGACATTAACCGGTTAATCTCAGACGCGGCCACGACGTTCTCGACGGTGCGGCGTTCGTTTTCTATTTTCAAGGATAAATGTTCTCTATTTCTAACGATTCTATCGATCGTCGAACCTTGAAAATGTCAACGAGTGAAAGCAATCTCAAATTATCGGTTAATTTAGGTTTCAATACTGGTTAAAGTAGTTCTAAAAACCGATACTGAAAATCAAACCGGTTTATTCAAGTTTTCAGGATATGAACGGTAACCTTTAAACAGAAACAAAACTAATTTCGGTTTGGGGTCATTGACCGAAACCGGTTTGAAAAATTATCAGGTTTCCGACCCCTGACACATGCAAATTTTACCCGCTACCTTCGCCAGGTCATCGGGTCATCTTGTAGGGAGCCGGCCTACACCAGTGAACCACAATTATTGTAAGCTATGTGAAGAATAAAGTAAAGAAAATAATAAGGTCTTCATAAGGCATATATTGTGTTATGTGCCTATGTGCATATTACATTTAAAGGAAGCACGATCAGAATTGCATAATTAACCATTCGCAGTACGGGCGCGCGTTCTGTCGGCGAAGCGCGGCGGCGTGGGCGGTGTTGATCGAGGGCGACATTCGCACGACCCTGCCGGTTCACCTGTGTAACTGGTAATTAATTCTATACCCGTGTGAAGCTTTACGTGGAATTGTTTACCGGACCGTAATATTGTTATACTATACATTACGCGACCCGTTTTAAATTGATTAGACTAGTTTAGACATATGAAATTCATTTAACTTGTCGTTTTTGGGATTATACTCAACTAGCATTTGTTTTACTTACACTAATTTGTTTAAATACACTGTTGTAACTATAAAATGGACTGAGGCAAGGTGCAGTACTGAAACTGCAAAATATCGTTTTTTATTGTACTAATTATAAAAACGGTAAATGTTGTAAAGGTGCTTAGGAAAAAAAAACACTTATACGCGTCATTTCAAGACATTATAATAAATCTTGCCCACTTCTTACTAAATAAGTCCAAATTTAACTTTATATTACTTTCGTGTAAAGTGTTTGATCTATAGTTTAGATACTTTACATTGCGACACACTATGTATTATAGGTGCCCATTTTCGGTCATCCCTTTTTTATTAAGGAAACTTAAAGATAACATCATTTAAAATGCACATGTAGAACTCCCGTGTGACAAATATGCCTGATTTTTGAGAAGAAAAATTTTGAAATATGACTAAAATTTGTGCTGACAAAATGAAAAAAAATTAATACACCAAAAATAAGCCTGATAAATAATTTTATTTTATATAGCTTGAAAGTGTATCTTTAGCCTCGCCTTTTAGAGTATTCATCAATATCGTAACATTCTTAGATCTGATTAGATTTCTACTGGCGCGGCAGTTCGAATCCCATTTAGGGTGATATTTTAAAAGATACGCGCCGGGGACGGTAAATGAAAAAGAAAACCCAATTAACTAACATACGAAACGACCCTCTGAATGCAACGCGTCCGTCACGCCGTTGGTGCACGCGCTCCACGCTCTCTCTAACAACTATTTTCCAATAACAGTACAGAGCGCTAAGGATAATACATTTATCGTTATAGTTGTCGAGAAAGTGTGCTGTCTGTGCAGCTTAGCACGAATGGATTGAAGTTAACGTGACGCTACCGAGTCATCCTCTATTCTATGCCATCCTTGTCACACCACAGATTTACTAAATAAACATGAAAGTGACAGCATGCTTACTCGCTGGCGTCACGCTAACGTCAAAGTTTTTGTGCTAAGCTCTATTTTAATTAAATGTATACGTAAATAACCAATCAAATTGATAACTATATTATGATATGTAATCAAAACTTCATTGTTTTGCGACATTCATATGAAGCATATATCAAAGCGTGCCAAGAAATAAAGTTACATTTTGCAACTATTTACATTTATTTTAAATATTTTCGTCCTTAACCTAAAGTTTATTTTGAAGAAACCCTTTTCAACTAAGGCAGGCTTATTCAATTTTTCATAAGGCAGGACGCTCACAATTCAACCATAACTAACTGTTAGATTTTTGTCGTAATATTTCTGTAGGATATAAAGAATATTGTATTGTATTTTTTTGATCCGTTACCCATTCTGTTCCATTTATGGCGCCGATGGACTAGCGTGATCTGTCATTTGCAAAAGGATTTTCTCCCCTTCTAACGTCACTGCTGTCAAATTTATCATCATCGATGACTTAACACTCCATAAATAAACCACGTTTTCATCCATAAAACATAAGCTTAGAGGTGTACTGTATCATTAAGCTTTGAATTTATGGGACCGATTGACTCGTAGATCGGTTCGAATCCTAAGTCGGAAACAAATATTTTTCTGTAGTAAAATAATCCAGCACTAGCGTCTGGTATTATGCCCGGTATGATGGCAATAGGATCGCTATACGGACATATGATACACAAAGGGCGGCTGGCGAAAAGTGGCTGCACACAGTACACCTTTGCCACCCCCACGTGGGGAATATAGGAGCGACGGGGTCTTTTTTTCCATATCAAGTAGTTAATATAGGAAACATGTAAGAAAAACAAATCTCTATTAATCTGTTCATAGTTGCTAATAATTTTATTAATGGTCTACGCAAATGGATTTGACTAATTATTGACGAAATATTTTCAAACGTGTTAGTTATTTCTATATAGACTTAAAACGCACGATCAAACTTTCCCCAGATGCATAATTTGTAATAGAGAATATGGTCCGATATTTTTAAACGAAACAAACTTCAGTCGATGACTAGTGAGTGATATAGGAATCACAATAGGATATTTAAGGTTCTAGGTCTGGACTTATCTCTTTTCTGGCCATTGGAACGGGAAATGAGCCAACGAAATATTACTCTCACCCCTGCTGCCATTACCTTTGCTTTATGGCACAGAGTTTTGGACCCTGTTCTGTTTACTTATTTTGAAGTGCAACACTGTGAAGAGACTGGTCCTAGTGATACCTGTGATTAGATTCTGTTGGTTTTGTAAATGCGTTCTGACATTCTGGACTTGAAAAAATTGTAAATCGTATAATTTATGATAATAATATCTACCTAATTTGGGATATACCTGCCCGTTTCTAGAGAATATTAACGTCAAATTACTAGAAGTAACTCCACTGCTTTTGTAAATAATAAGGGGTCATCGAGTAAATCTATTGTAAATACTGTGGATGTACAAAGTCTTGGTGTTCTAATAAATGAAAACAGAAACATAAAATATCCTATACCTTTAATAGGTGGAGAACTTTTTAAGCTATATATAATACAAAATTTAATGATTTTGTCGATGTTCACATAAATACTCGTACTTGTGTGTTCTGTAAGTCTATGTCGTAAAAAAGATGATACAGATATGGACTAAGGGTCCTATTATATTTATCGATTCGCTTTAGCTCGACGTCGCTCGCTTTGTGACGGAAGACTGGTCGTGACACAAAAGGGGGTTGTGCGATTGGAACGATTAGCGAGCATGTGCTCGGCTCAGCAGTCTACAACCTTTTATCTCTAGCCGCCAGCTACGAAGCTCTAACACAAACATTATCGCCTTCTAAATTATTTTTTACCCTATAGAAACAAAATGTCTGATATTTATATTGAGTTATTATGAACTACGTACAAAGAAATCTATTTCAAACAAAAAATGTCGCGAAACTTGATTACCGGGCTAGCGGGAATGTATAACACATACAGGATATAAGTGGGATGTTTTGCAGTGGAATCTTGCAGAATACTACCGATCGATCTGCATCGCAGATGGTGGATTCTGTCTACATTGTAAACATTCCATAAATCTCTTCACTGGTGGCTCCAAGTAGCTGTTGTGCATACAGTGGCCGTATCCCGGTAAACCGTGTCGATCCACGGGCTCAATCCAGTAAAGGGGACTGAGTTTCACAAACTTAGTTTAATGGGCTGATTCCCCCATAAATTGCATAAAGTCTGCAGCGGCTCGGAAGGCGGACACCGTCAGTATGGCTTCAAACCCGGCGACCGTGGCGCTGCAGCAGGGCACCTGTGACATGCCTGATAGGGCGTATGTCGGGATCCAAGAGATATGCGGCCAGTCACTGCATCTTCTAGTGCTAATCAGTCGTAGCGGACTTCCGCCCCACTGGTAACAAGGACTGGAAGACGAGAGAGTAGGTTAGTGTATGCGCAAATGCTTACCCACTTTAATATATTCCCGCGCTGATGACCCCTGGCTCATTACTGGACGGAGAGAGCAAGTCTTGCGGCGATGAGGACTGGCGGTGGGGACTGCGCAGGTGAGTTTGGTCCCTAGGTGAATCTTTGCACGTACGGCGGTTGGGTGGTGATGGTCGTATTGGAACTCACTAGAGGCGAGAGAACTGGTACGGCAGCTCACCCGACGACAAAGCAGCCCTACTTAGGGATCGCACTGCTTTCCCCAATCCGGGGAGGGGCCTAGAAAAGGTGGCCTAAACAAAGCTCGCCTCAATGCAACCCAGGTGGCTAACCGCGGTCATCTGGTCACCTATTAAAAGCGGTCGAAAGAAACATAATAATAAATTAAATGCATTCTTAAATTTAGCTGCGTGGAACGTAAGAACGTTACTGGACAATGAAAATAACCTCTGTCCTGAGAGGAAAACTGCACTCATAGCGCGTGAATTGTCCCGCTATAACATCGACATAGCCGCAATCAGCGAGGCACATTTAGCGGATAGCGGTGAGCTTTGTGAAGAATTGGGTGGATATACGTATTACTGGGAGGGAAAACCTGCAAGTGAACGAGCCGCAAATGGTGTTGGATTTGCGATCCGAAACAACATCGCTAGATCGCTAGTGGAGCCTCCAAAAGGGATCAATGACAGGCTCATGACACTACGACTCCACATGGCTCCCAGGAAATACCTACATCTTGTAAGCGTGTATGCGCCTACTATGACAACACCTGATGAGATTCCAGATTCCAGATTGTGACAAGTTGATTCTGCTGGGTGACTTTAATGCGCGTGTTGGCACAGAATATATTGCCTGGAAGAACGTACTGGGGAGACATGGAGTAGGTAAGTGCAACACCAACGGTGTTGCTCTCCTGACGTTATGCTCCGAATTCGACCTTAGCATAACAAACACATTCTTCAGGCTACACGATAAATACAAGACATCTTGGATGCACCCACGCTCTAGGCACTGGCATCTTCTTGATTACATCATTGTATGCAGGCGAGACCTGAGAGATGTACTTATTACAAGAGCAATGCGTGGTGCCCAAGGCTGGACTGACCATCGTCTTATTAGATCTAGGATGAGGCTTTACTACAAGCCTCCGCGTAGAGCAGAACACAGGATTCCAGCTCGACTTGCTTGTGCGCGTCTGGTGCGTGATGAGGGACTGTGTCGTGAGCAAGATGCGGAATTTGAGGCAGCAATGCCCGGCACTGATGACAATACCTCAGTAGATGCCAGGTGGCGTACATATTCCAAGGCTCTCTATGGTGTTTCTCAGCGAGTTATTGGCACACCACATAAAAAACATCAAGACTGGTTCGATGATTCTGATGTGGAAATACGGCAGCTTGTTGAAAACTATCGTCTCGCTCTAAGAGGAGTCATCAGTGCAGGGCAGCGCAAGTCTCTTCAGCAGGATCTTAAAGCAAAGATCCGAGAACAAAAGGATAGTTGGTGGCGCCGTAAAGCCGAAGAACTGCAATGGTTAGTTGACACTAGCCAAACAGCAAAATTTTTCGAAGGGCTAAAATCCGTTTACGGACCCCGCGCTAAAAAGACTGCCCCTGTTTACTCGCGAGATAAAGCTAAGAAGTTGACAGATCCAAAAGAGGTTCTTCTTCGTTGGGCTGAACACTTTAATGAAGTGCTCAATCCCGGTAGTCAAGGAGCAGATCTGTCTTACATTAATTCACTTGAGAGCTTGCCATCTGCTTCGGGCTTGGATGACCCGCCTTCGTACGCCGAGTTCGTTACTGCGATCAACCGTTTAAAAAATGGTAAATGACCTGGTTCGGACAGTCTGTCAATTTTCAAATACGGTGGACCGAGTATCAGGTCCAGACTTTTTGAACTTATCAAACTGATTTGGGATGTTGAGATGGTTCCACAGGACTGGAAGGATGCTTCTATTAGCAAGCTATATAAAGGCAAAGGGGACCTCTCTGATTGTGGCTCGTTTAGAGGCATTGCATTGCTTTCCACAGCTGGCAAAATTCTGGCGCACATCATCAATAGTCGCCTTAGTAATTTAGCTGAAAGCTTCCTTCCGGAGACCTAGTGCGGGTTCAGACCTAAAAGAGGTACGGTTGATGCCATCTTTGTAGTCAAGCAACTTCAAGAAAAAAGTTTTGAACAACACCGCGACCTCTATTTATATTTGGGGACCTGGAAAAGGCCTTTGACCGTGTTTCTAGGACCGCCCTCTGGATTGTTCTAGAAAAATGTGGCTGTCCTGCAAAGTTCGTCAATTTAGTGCGCCAGTTCCACGAAGGCATGACAGCCCGTGTGCGTCACGAAAACAACTTTACAGACCAGTTCCCGTTCACTAGCGGTGTCAAGCAAGGCTGTGTAATGGCTCCGACTCTTTTCGCTATCTACTTCGCTGCAGTAATGAATGACGCTCTTAAAAGCTGTAATGACAAGATTACCATAAATGTCCGCATGGACAAAAGCGTTTTCGACCTCGCACTTCTCAGAGCAAAACGCAAAATAGACTCTGTTTCAGTAATAGATGTTCTGTATGCCGACGATGTCTGCCTTATGGCTGACAGTTTGGACGACCTACAGAGTTTTTTGGACAAATTAGATGAGTCCTGTCGTAAATTCGGCTTAGTAATCAGTGCTTCTAAGACCCATATTCTAAAACAACCTGCGAAAGGTAAATCTGCGGACGATGGTGTTGTTTACCTACGAGGAAAACCGCTGCCAGAAGTAGGTACCTTCCGGACCTTGGAACTATTTTGCGCAGTGATAATCGTCTCGAGTCTGAGATCTCTGCGCGAGTCGCCAAAGCAGCTGCAGCTTTCGGTGGTCTTAACCGACGAGTTTGGAAATCACATGATCTGAAACTCCACACAAAACTCGCTGTCTACAGGGCCATAATCTTACCATTGTTGCTCTATGCCTATGAAGTGTCTTCGGGCGATTCTTCGGGTGAGATAGCAGGATCGTGTGCCAAACTCGGAGGTTCTACGTCGAGCTAAGCTCGCTGGAATGGAGTGTATGCTAATGAAAGGCCAACTACGCTAGTGTGGACACCTTGTACGCATGGAGTCTTCCAGATTACCAAAAAAGGTAGTTTACTCTGAGCTTAGCTCAGGTAAACGAAAGCCTGGAGGACAGTTTCTGCGTTACAGGGATGTCTTGAAACGCCACTTGACTGCAATTGGCATGTCTAGTAAGTCATGGGAGGAGCTTGCAACGCAGAGGTCGGAGTGGCGAACTGCTGTCAACACGGGTATAGAAAACTTTGAGCGTTCCCGTCTTGAAGACCTTGACGCCAAACGCCTGATCCGAAAAACTCGACCCAAGCCCTCCTACAACTATACTCGCAATTCAAGTGGGTTTAATTACTTCGCTTCTTGCAATAGGACCTTCAAAACAAAATTTGGTTTTGCGAGTCATGCTCGCGCCCATGCAAGAGCCCAGGCGAAGACGAGCTAAGGGTGTCGCCGTCGACGGATACGTCTGGGAGGACATCATCATCATAACACATACAATCATAGATAATAATATATTATGTTTCTCGAGTTGTTTAAACAGTATCTTAGTGCCCATAGGGGCCTTTTTTTGAAATAAAACTTAGCGTTCGAGTGTTTTGCGTTGAGTTACAAACTAAGGTAGAATGTATGCACTCAAACGTGAGCTACAAAAAAATAATGGAGATGTCGTCTCTACAACTTTATTACGTACTAGAGAAGACATCTCAATTTTTTTTATTACTCGATGTACTTTCACAAACCGAATTAGAGGGTTAAGCGAGATTGGAAACGAGTTTGATTGCATCTCTGATAATTTTTCATCTTTAATATCATGTAACGTTATTTAGGAACAATTTGTGGAATAAGAACTTCCGGCACGGAGCAAGAACGGAGAATACGGCAAAGAGATACCTTCGTTTTCTAACCTTTAATTAGAACTTTCTCTCAAGTATAGTGAAATCAAGTTAATTTAATACTAATAGACAAACTTCGCGTGCTGTTGTAAAAAAAAGTTTTCCACCGAATACGTGTATTCATAATGTATTCCATAGTTAATGAGTGTTGCTGCGGGATTTTCGGGCAAAGTTTATCAACTTGTACAAGATTTCGTGGATTAGACTTTCCCGTCGTACAATAGGTAAAAAAAAAAAAAAATATAAAATCGTTAAGTGCTGTAAAACTTTAGGGTGAATTACAGAATTATGTAAACGAAATAAATTGGATACTTAATCTGTTGTTTGTTTTTTTTTGTGATTTATAAAAAGGAAACGTACTTTAATTTTTGGAAGATTTGATTGATGATAAATTACCTAATAGTTTGATCATTAACATTGGCGGAAGCTTATTTTAGTGATCACATAGTTGCAGAAAATATATATTTTCCCAATGATTTCACTCCTGAACAATGATTGATAAATCCATATTCTGAATATAAACCCACTGCCCATTATTTAGCAGTACAAACAAGTGGCAGAAGACCAATTCCTTTCAGCAAATCACACGTTTTAAAGTAAAATACACGCACCACATACATACCATCACGACCTGTCCCAGAGAAGACAACCATCTACTTTCGGAACACTCAAATCTTAAACGTCCACAGTTCAGTGAAAGTACTTCAAACAGCTATGTTAAAGATGAGCCTTTACCGTATCAGGCTCAAACAACGTGAAATGATTTTTACTCTTTTAGAATTGAGCAGGTTCACCACGAGGTGGGCCGAAGACCTGTTGAAGGTCACCGGTAAAAGTTAGATGTGTGCATTACAAAACTGAAGGCCAATTCTCGTAATTAAAAGTGTTCAAAATGCAGTACCGATCTAATCTTAATCTCATAAATTTCACAAATGGTATTCTCTTAAGATATACGAATCATTCAATGACATATACCGAATTGAGATCGGACCGAAAGTCGAAAAAATGTAAACCGTATTCTGATTTTGTTTTGAACTAATATGACCAACAAAATGGTTTTTCTCGTTGATTCTCGTACAAACGTTAAATCTAAATTTTTACGCTTTAAATTAATTTTATTCTAAGGAATTACGCAATTACCTACACTAATTTAATAAAGAGGATAGATTTTTATTTTTGTATGTTTTTTAACGAATAAAATCATAAACTACTGGACCGATTTTAATGATTCTAACACCATTAGAAAGCGTCATTATCCAGAAATAACATAGGCTAAAAAGCAATGTATGTTCAGCGATATTTCCGTCAATTGTGGACCGATTTTGATGATTTTTGCATTGGGTTCAGTATAGCTTCGCGGTGGTCCCATTTTAATTTCATTGGCATTGGACCTTGGACTTAGAAGATACACCAGGGAACTCCTTAACGACAAACAATAGGCATGTGTAAATTGAGATATTATAGGTATTACGTCAATCCTATAGGTACCCTACTATAGAACTAAGCAGTATATTAGCTAACTTCAAAAAAGGCTTTGCTTATGAACCGATTTTGATGATTCTTTTTGCATTTGGTTCAATATAGTTTTGAGGTGGTCCTATTTTATTGTTATTGGTATTGGACCTTGGACTTTGAAGATACAAGAGGGAACTCCTTAATGGCGAACAGCACGAATGTATAGATTCCGTTATTATAGTCATTATATTAATCCTGTAGGTACCTTACTTTACAACTTAGCAAAATAATATAATATCGGTATATAAATATTACTAAATGATTCACTCGTCACTTAAAGATGTAAAATAAAAATCTTTTAAAAAAAAGGTCCAGCACCGACTTCAAATATTTATTTTTTGCTTTTTGAAGTCGGTTTACCTTTTTTTTTTAAAAGATTTACATAAAATGAGCGGATCGAATCCGAATTCGAACTATTTGATAAATATACGACGAGCGGACGATGAAGCAGCGTCTGCAAAATGTAGGCAACGTCGACGTACTTTTGTCAGATCGCCACGACAACCCTCCCCTTTGCCTTGGTGTTGACGTATTTCGGCTAATGATAGATAGTTAAAACATACGAAATCAACAGAAAGACACGTACAAAAATCAATTTTTATTCAAATGGACTCATATTTTAACAGTGTAATTTGGCTATGTGAAGTAATAACATACTATAACATAAAATATAAGTGAATGACTTGTCGTTATTACGGCAAATACCAAAACCCCCTAATCATACATCATTACACAAAATCAATAAGCATACATATGTAATTAACGGTCGGTTTCAATATTTAACTCCTGGATAGATTTGCTTACTACGGATAGAATTTTGACATATTTGGTATGGAATATCTGTCAAAACTCTACTGACAATAAGCAAATCTATCCTTGAGTGAGTATACCAAAATCCAAGAAGTTTCATATTAAGACATTGTTGGCATTCTTTCTCTTAGAATAAACAGTAGCCTAAATAACTGCAGCGTCAAAAAGAAAACTTTTTAATAAGAACATAATAAAGTATACACGCAATAAAGATAACTTTCTTTAGCTTAGTAATTGAGACCGCACCCAAATCCTTTGCCGACAGCTCTGTATAACTTAGTTTCAAGTCAGCTGCCTCAAGTTTTTACTTTCTTTTTTCTCCCAACGAAGTTATTATACTTAAAGAGTGATAAATTTAAGCCACCAAAGCGAAAGCGAATTAGTCAGGCGAATTTAAAATTGCAAACCCTTCTGAATGGTTTTAAATTGAACTTTAGATTCTTTGTGCGATACGATTGCAAATATGAGATTATTTTATCTAGACTTAAAGTACTGCAATTTTTCAAACGAGAGAATAGTCGTTAAAATGGTCTACCCTTAACTCTAGAGCCTTTATGTATGTTATAGTCAAAACAAAATAAGGGCCACCTTGTATTTTTGACAAAATACGTATATTGTGCGGGGTTTGAGGGTTTTAAATGAAAACCTTGTTCAAATGTTATTTGTTTTTTAAGATAAAGCTGGAAGTTGTCACATTACTCTGAAAGAAAAAGAAAAGTCTAGATTTAGCAAGAAAAAGGAAAACTTATAAAAACGTAATTAGCCAGGTTTCTTATTCGATGCTTTATATTCAGTATCTGGTATGTCCCCCTGTTTTCCTAACACGTTCTTGAAGCCTGGAGGGCATACTTTCGACCAGATGTCAAACTGTTTTCTGAGGGATTTGTTCCCAGGTCGATTTCAGGTCATTTATGAACTGCCTTTTATTATGCTCTGGCCGATATGTTTCTCTAGCGCTTCTTTTGAGCAAATCGCTGGCCCGGACAAAACTTCGATACAAACATCTTCTAGGGCCTCTCTGGTGGCTCTAACAGCGTTATTTTATTATGTTAAATAGTGAATCGAATGAATTTGATACTAAAGTTAAAACGTTAACTAAATTTTAAACGGCAAAATTGGTTGCCTGGAAGAAATTGCTATAAGCAATAAGGCCGCCAATTGTACCCTATATTGTTTTGTACCTTACATTATTGTTTATTTATAATTTGGTGTACAATAAAGAGTTTTCTATTCTATTCTATTCAAAATTCTAAATTTAAATATTAGGAATATGAGCCTATCCTATTATATGTTCAATTTTAGAATAAACAACAAATATTCATGATTAAAAAAAGGTAAAATCCGGTAAGTAATATTACGACTATATCCGTAAAATTTGTTTTATTCCAGAGTATGTTGGTGAATACCTAGTTACCATACTTGAGGTCAATCAGAGTTATATAATATAATATTAGCCCTGTTAGGAAACTGTCCCATCGTTGGGCACGGGCTTCCTCTAAAACTGAGAGGGTTTAGGCCATAGTCCACCACGCTGGCCCAGTGCGGGTTGGCGAACTTCACAAACCTTCGAGAAACTCTTAGGCATGCAGGTTTCCTCACGATGTTTTCCTTCACCGTTAAAGCAAGTGATAGTTAATTTTTGAAACGCACATACTTTCGAAAGGCAGAGGTGCGTGCCTGGGTTTCAATCCGGGACCTTAGACTTTGCAGTCTAACGGCCTAAGCACTTGGCTATCACTGCAATCAGAGTTTATCAGTATTAATAATAATACAACATAGTTGTATTGATCTTTTAACATTGTTTTCAGAATTCGTAAATGCCGTTTAATCCACCAATCAATGGAGAAGGCGTCCAAAGAATTCCTATCCCAAGTATCCCTAACACGTAACGAAATATCTATCATTTGATGAAAGGAATTTCATTAGTACGCACCTAACTTCCTAATCTGTGAGTTAAGAATCCCACCGACTACCGGAATTAATCGATTACGGGTAAAATTCTTAGTCAAAGTCAAATATGATTTATTTGTTTAGACCAATATATAAGCACTTACAAACGTCAAAATGATTACATTTTTACATCTACCACCGGATCGGAACGCGGCCTCTACTAAGAAGACCGGCGAGAAACTCAGCGGGCTATTCTTTTAACTTATACCTATGTTTGGCCTTTCTGATATCCTTGTTTTTAATAATTGTATTATACAGCATTGTTTAATTTTGTTGATTGAGGAGCTGCTTATTAATTTATTATTCTGATATTAATTAGATAACCAAAAACGCTATTATGGTTTCATTGAATATTTACGGAAGGGTCGGGGTGATCAATATTCTGGTCAGATTAGTTAGTTTGGTTAGGGCGGTTCAAGAGTCTTGGAAGCGATTCCCTAAGCAGGTTACCTAACCGCATCTATTATATACCTGCATCAGAACACAAATATTAGCATAAATAGTTCGACTGCCACGTTTCTTAAATATGTTCGTGGCTTGTTTAATCAATTGCTCACGGTACCTACGGTATATGTTCTGCAAGCATCCTAGTTCGTTTCTTTTCAAATCAAGGATTGAAAACGAGTGTTTTTATCGGATTAAAAATTCAGAATAGTAATTTATTATTTAGTATTTTTTATGTTATGGAATTCCCCAAGCTGTCTCCTCTGATGATTTTAAATCAAAAGCAATCTACCAATTGGGACAGAGGTATTACATCAATTTTACTGTCATTTTTATCATTGCTGGTTAAATTTATTATAACAATTACGGTTCCAAACATTGCATGATGACCCTCTGTTTTCATTCCATATCATTGTTAAACAATATAATCTGCAAAATAGCAGTTTAGATATATCACACTGCACTTAATACATTCCATGGCTTCGAGCCGAATTCTCTGAGGCATGATAGCGTCCAGGTATTTGTATTGATATCGATAAGCATATTTTCATAAAATATGCATGTATCAAAGGAGTAAATGGCTTCATTTTCTACACAGCAGCGCACATGACGCGGCCACTGACGTGCGGCGGTGCATACCCATAGCGCGCACCAAGCCATGCTAATGAACCGTTCATTCAGATAAAGCCTAATTTATGAACCAGCCAGCGGGCGATCGTGTTCTGTAATACTGCACATGAGACCGCAACGCCGTTAAATCCAGAAAATGTCTATTATCCACAAATGTGGATACTGCTAATTTTATTATTAATTTCACGCGACCTTTAGGATGTTCTAGGACGTTAATAAACGGTATACATATTCCTTTAAATTTCTTTTTTTTTAACTACTATATCGGCATATACGTTTCATATTAATTCTTTAGCTTATTGCTGCATCATTGCTCTTATTGTATCACAGTCCCAGATTTAAATGCAAAAATCACTCAATAACATCAAGTTCCTAATTAATGACACTTAAAAGTGACACCTTTAAGAAATTTGAAACCTTTGTATAGGTGCGTAAAATGTTGCGATTCAGGTCTCAAGTCGATTTAATGTGATCGTTTTATTTCAGAATTTTATAAAAAGGACCGCCAAGTAAGTAATTATTCTCAATTAGTAAATATATGATAGCGTAAGTATACCCTAACGAGTGTTTTCGTTTCTAATAAAGGCATATCGGTGGTACAGGTGCAATTATTGGTATTTTATATCTGCTAGATACTACTACTATGTACTGAGCCACTTGTAGAGCTGTGCGACCGCAGTGTTGGTTTGTTGGTGAAGTGTGATCTCTCTCACCTCGATTTGTGAATGACAACCGAAAGACGAACTACTATACGGTCTCCTCATAGCCTCCCCCAAACACTGTGACAACTACCAGTTTTGTACTCTTCGTACCCATCTTTTTCCTGCCAATTTGTGGAGAGGGGTTCCTTTTATTATCGTTATCATTTAAAATGTGTTTATAAACGTTCACAACAATATATCTTATGTTATATTTCGGTTTTGATCTCTGAATTCCGTCGATAATGAGATTCGAAGTATCGTAATATCATTGCATAAATCAGAACAGTTCGCAGTGGAAAATTCCGACTGTTTGTTGTAAGCAAATGTTACAAAGGAATACAGCTTACGTAATGTTCCGGCGCTGCCGCGGATGAAATCACTCGCGACGCTTTTTTGTCAATGGAGGTTCTTATTCGCTCCGCGAGATACATATTAATGTACTCCAATTTTGAAGTGGCGATCGATCATCTGATACAATCGCACTTTTTGCGGAACTTTCTGACATTCTTCCGAGTTTTTTCATGCTTGTTTTTCTTTAAAAAGCCATTGGTTTTTGGCGATTGTTTCCTTGGTGTACCTTGTTCCGTGGTCCTTGGTAATTTAGAATATTTGTCCAACATTCTTCATGAGAGTAACGCAATTACTGAGTGAGAATAATTACTGATCCAGTGAGTTAGTAGAGTAGACGCATGAATTTCTAATTCCCACAAACTGGTCTAACACCCTCAGCATTTTCATTCTGCATTTGATTTTAACATTTACATGGTAGAAACCATTTCCTTTCCTCTTTGACAGTCGTCTGAATCAAATGGATGTAGACAATATGTCTTTTGTCAGATATCTACGACGACACTGGTACTTTACCAGTGTCGTATTTATACACAATATAAATGAAATTATTCCTATGATTAGGTGTAGAATGAAAACAGTTTACTTTATGCGACATCAATTAGTTTGAAAGGCTTTAACACCGTTTTCTGAGGTACTGCTTTCATTCAAAATCATGAACGAAATTTGTGATTTGGTCCTTCATAAATTTTTGTAATCTGTCTATCTACATATGTTCAGCTGAAAGACGTCCACTGCTGGACAAATTCCTTTCCAAAGATCGCCCTGACACGACGACCGGCAATGTGCTGAGCATATGAGCCAGGAGTCGGAACAGGTTTTTAAAAACCGGTTCACAACGTTCGGAATCCGGTTAAAATTAACGTTCTCTTATTAACCAGTTAATGAGGAAACCTTATCAGATTGAACGAAATTAATTTCGATTATCGGTTATTACAAAGAACATATTTTTTTAGTTCTTAATATCGACATTAACCGGTTAATCTCAGACGCGGCCACGACGTTCTCGACGGTGCGGCGTTCGTTTTCTATTTTCAAGGATAAATGTTCTCTATTTCTAACGATTCTATCGATCGTCGAACCTTGAAAATGTCAACGAGTGAAAGCAATGTCAAATTATCGGTTAATTTAGGTTTCAATACTGGTTAAAGTGGTTCTAAAAACCGATACTGAAAATCAAACCGGTTTATTCAAGTTTTCAGTATATGAACGGTAACCTTTAAACAGAAACAAAACTAATTTCGGTTTGGGATCATTGACCGAAACCGGTTTGAAAAATTATCAGGTTTCCGACCCCTGACACATGCAAATTTTACCCGCTACCTTCGCCAGGTCATCGGGTTATCTTGTAGGGAGCCCGCCTACACTAGTGAACCACAATTATTGTAAGCTATGTGAAGAATAAAGTTAAGAAAATTATAAGGTCTTCATAAGGCATATACACAAAGATTTGTCCCGTGCGGGAATCGAACCCGCGACTATTCGACACAGTGGGCGGAGCAGCTTAAGCTCTTAACCACTGCGCTAAATCGTCCGTCAAATAATATAGTTATACTATACATTACGCGACCCGTTTTAAATTGATTAGACTAGTTTAGACATATGAAATTCATTTAACTTGTCATTTTTGGGATTATACTCAACTAGCACTTGTTTTACTTACATTAATTTGTTTAAATACACTGTTGTAACTATAAAATGGACTGCGGCAAGGTGCAGTACTGAAACTGCAAAATATCGTTTTTTATTCTACTAATCATAAAAACGGTGAATGTTGTAAAGGTGATTAGGAAAAAAAATGCACTTATAGGCGTTATTTCAAGACATTATAATAAATCTTGTTTACCTTTTACTGAATAAGTCCAAATTTAACTTTATATTACTTTCCTGTGAAGTGTTTGATCTATAGTCGCGATACTGAACATTGCGGCACACTATGTGTTGTAGACGCCAATTTTCGGACATCCCTTTTTTATTAAGGAAACTTAAAGATAACATCATTTAAAACGCACAAGTAGAACTCCTGTGTGACAAATATGCCTCGTTTTTGAGAAGAAAAATGTTGAAATATGACTAAAATTTGTGCTGATAATATAAAAAAAAAATTAATACACCAATTATAAGCCTGATAAATAATTTTATTTTATATAGCTTGAAAGTGTATCTTTAGCCTCGCCTTTTAGAGTATTCATCAATATCGTAACATTCTTAAATCTGATTAGATTTCTACTGGCGCGGCAGTTCGAATCCCATTTAGGGTGATATTTTACAAGATACGCGCCGGTGACGGTAAATGAAAAAAAAAACCCAATTAACTAACATACGAAACGACCCTCTGAATGCAACGCGTCCGTCGCGTCGCTGGTGCACGCGCTCCACGCTCGCTCTAACAACTATTTTCCAATAACAGGACAGAGCGCTAAGGATAATACATTTATCGTTATAGTTGTCGAGAAAGTGTACTGTCACGTTCATATTTGTTTAATAAATTCGTAGTATGACAAGGATTGCATACCGACTCGGTAGCTTCCCGTTGACGTCAATCTGTTCATGCTAAACTCTCAGCTTGAACAGGTTGACGTTATCTTACGTAATATTGTCGAAAAAGCGTGCTCACACGTTCATCTGTATTAAATAAATTTTTAGTGTGAAAAGGATGGCATATGAACTCGACAGAGTTTTATTTGTAGTGTTACATTTAAGTCAAAATATTCGTATTAAATGCTCTGTTATATTATGTAAGGGACGTACCGCACATACTATCATAATTTGACTAATTACATATACAATTACATTAAATATAAAATATTATTTGTAATAAGTTTCGGTGTTTTGTAATGTCTCTGGTACTATTTATGTTGTAACAGTAAACCTCATTGTATATCTGTTAACAATACCTACGAAGAGTTCTTTAGAAGCTCCACATAATTACAATAATTCAGAGTCACTGCAAAACAATATTGACTTTGGAATTTACATATTTCGCTTTAAACTCCAAAATTTCCTTAACTACCCCTTCTCTGTACTCGAAGTGTTTCTCTGTACTTAAATTGTTAAATTAAACTAAGTCGTTCAGAAAAAAAATCTAAAAAGCTTTACGACTGCGTATATAAGGCACCTACCTAACAGTGGCTTTAACTAAATGTTGGAGTTTGCAATCCTCAGAGTGTACATTGAAAATACCATGTATTTTAGTTTAAGAAGCAGTTCCAGGTATTGTTTTGCCTTCGATGAAACATTCAGTCAACTGCATTTTAAATTTGTAAACATTTAGTCTCAACAGAGAGCTTAGCACGAATGGATTGAAGTTAACGTGACGCTACCGAGTCATCCTCTATTCTATGCCATCCTTGTCACACCACAGATTTACTAAATAAACATGAAAGTGACAGCATGCTTACTCGCTGGCGTCACGCTAACGTCAAAGTTTTTGTGCTAAGCTCTATTTTAATTAAATGTATACGTAAATAACCAATCAAATTGATAACTATATTATGATATGTAATCAAAACTTAATTGTTTTGCGACATTCATATGAAGCATATATCAAAGCGTGCCAAGAAATAAAGTTACATTTTGCAACTAGTTACATTTATTTTAAATATTTTTGTCCTGAACCTAAAGTTTATTTCGAAGAAACCCTTTTCAACTAAGGCAGGCTTATTCAATTTTTCATAAGGCAGGACGCTCACAATTCAACCATAACTAACTGTTAGATTTTTTGTCGTAATATTTCTGTAGGATATAAAGAATATTGTATTGTATTTTTTTGATCCGTTACCCATTCTGTTCCATTCATGGCGCCGATGGACTAGCGTGATCTGTCATTTGCAAAAGGATTTTCTCCCCTTCTAACGTCACTGCTGTCAAATTTATCATCATCGATGACTTAACACTCCATAAATAAACCACGTTTTCATCCATAAAACATAAGCTTAGAGGTGTACTGTATCATTAAGCTTTGAATTTATGGGACCGATTGACTCGTAGATCGGTTCGAATCCTAAGTCGGAAACAAAAATTTTTCGGTAGTAAAATAATCCAGCACTAGCGTCTGGTATTATGCCCGGTATGATGGCAATAGGATCGCTATACGGACATATGATACACAAAGGGCGGCTGGCGAAAAGTGGCTGCACACAGTACACCTTTGCCACCCCCACGTGGGGAATATAGGAGCGACGGGGTTTTTTTTTCTATATCAAGTAGTTAATATAGGAAACATGTAAGAAAAACAAATCTCTAGTAATCTGTTCATAGTTGCTAATAATTTTATTAATGGTCTACGCAAATGGATTTGACTAATTATTGACGAAATATTTTCAAACGTGTTAGTTATTTCTATATAGACTTAAAACGCACGATCAAACTTTCCCCAAATGCATAATTTGTAATAGAGAATATGGTCCGATATTTTTAAACGAAACAAACTTCAGTCGATGACCAGTGAGTGATATAGGAATCACAATAGGATATTTAAGGTTCTAGGTCTGGACTTATCTCTTTTCTGGCCATTGGAACAGGAAATGAGCCAACGAAATATTACTCTCACCCCTGCTGCCATTACCTTTGCTTTATGGCACAGAGTTTTGGACCCTGTTCTGTTTACTTATTTTGAAGTGCAACACTGTGAAGAGACTGGTCCTAGTGATACCTGTGATTAGATTCTGTTGGTTTTGTAAATGCGTTCTGACATTCTGGACTTGAAAAAATTGTAAATCGTATAATTTATGATAATAATATCTACCTAATTTGGGATATACCTGCCCGTTTCTAGAGAATATTAACGTCAAATTACTAGAAGTAACTCCACTGCTTTTGTAAATAATAAGGGGTCATCGAGTAAATCTATTGTAAATACTGTGGATGTACAAAGTCTTGGTTGTCTAATAAATGAAAACAGAAACATAAAATATCCTATACCTTTAATAGGTGGAGAACTTTTTAAGCTATATATAATACAAAATTGAATGATTTTGTCGATGTTCCTCGGAACCACCTAAGTCGTACAGAACACATAAATACTCGTACTTGTGTGTTCTGTAAGTCTATGTCGTAAAAAAGATGATACAGATATGGACTAAGGGTTCTATTATATTTATCTATTCGCTTTAGCTCGACGTCGCTCGCTTTGTGATGGAAGACTGGTCGTGACACAAAAGGGGGTTGTGCGATTGGAACGATTAGCCAGCATGTGCTCGGCTCAGCAGTCTACAACCTTTTATCTCTAGCCGCCAGCTACGAAGCTCTAACACAAACATTATCGCCTTCTAAATTATTTTTTACCCTATAGAAACAAAATGTCTGATATTTATATTGAGTTATTATGAACTACGTACAAAGAAATCTATTTCAAACAAAAAATGTCGCGAAACTTGATGACTGGGCTAGCGGGAATGTATAACATATACAGGATATAAGTGGGATGTTTTGCAGTGGAATCTTGCAGAATACTACCGATCGATCTGCATCGCAGATGGTGGATTCTGTCTACATTGTAAACATTCCATAAATCTCTTCACTGGTGGCTCCAAGTAGCTGTTGTGCATGCAGCGGCCGTATCCCGGTAAACCGTGTCGATCCACGGACTAAATCCAGTGAAGGGGACTGAGTTTCACAAACTTAGTTTAATGGGCTGATTCCCCCATAAATTGCATAAAGTCTGCAGCGGCTCGGAAGGCGGACACCGTCAGTATGACTTCAAACCCGGCGACCGTGGCGCTGCAGCAGGGCACCTGAGACATGCCTGATAGGGCGTATGTCGGGATCCAAGAGATATGCGGCCAGTCACTGCATCTTCTAGTGCTAATCAGTCGTAGCGGACTTCCACCCCACTGGTAACAAGGACTGGAAGACGAGAGAGTGGGTTCGTGTATGCGCAAATGCTTACCCACTTTAATATATTCCCGCGCTGATGACCCCTGGCTCATTACTGGACGGAGAGTGCAAGTCCTGCGGCGATGAGGACTGGCGGTGGGGACTGAGCAGGTGAGTTTGGTCCCTAGGTGGATCTTTGCACGTACGGCGGTTGGGTGGTGATGGTCGTATTGGAACTCACTAGAGGCGAGAGAACTGGTACGGCAGCTCACCCGACGACAAAGCAGCCCTATTTAGGGATCGCACTGCTTTCCCCAATCCGGGGAGGGGCCTAGAAAAGGTGGCCTAAACAAAGCTCGCCTCATTGCAACCCAGGTGGCTAACCGCGGTCATCTGGTCACCTATTAAAAGCGGTCGAAAGAA
Organism: Phalera bucephala; assembly: GCA_905147815.2. Taxonomy (NCBI): domain Eukaryota; kingdom Metazoa; phylum Arthropoda; class Insecta; order Lepidoptera; family Notodontidae; genus Phalera; species Phalera bucephala. Next base: position 22,127,204 of record LR990612.1, read on the forward strand.
ACATAATAATAAATTAAATGCATTCTTAAATTTAGCTGCGTGGAACGTAAGAACGTTACTGGACAATGAAAACAACCTCTGTCCTGAGAGGAAAACTGCACTCATAGCGCGTGAATTGTCCCGCTATAACATCGACATAGCCGCAATCAGCGAGGCACATTTAGCGGATAGCGGTGAGCTCTGTGAGGAATTGGGTGGATATACGTATTACTGGGAGGGTAAACCTGCAAGTGAACGAGCCGCAAATGGTGTTGGATTTGCGATCCGAAACAACATCGCTAGATCGCTAGTGGAGCCTCCAAAAGGGATCAATGACAGGCTAATGACACTACGACTCCACATGGCTCCCAGGAAATACCTACATCTTGTAAGCGTGTATGCGCCTACTATGACAACACCTGATGAGGACAAACTTCAATTTTATGAGAATCTGCGTGATGTTTTGCTGGGGATTCCAGATTGTGACAAGTTGATTCTGCTGGGTGACTTTAATGCGCGTGTTGGCACAGAATATATTGCCTGGAAGAACGTACTGGGGAGACATGGAGTAGGTAAGTGCAACACCAACGGTGTTGCTCTCCTGACGTTATGCTCCGAATTCAACCTCAGCATAACAAACACATTCTTCAGGCTACCCGATAAATACAAGACATCTTGGATGCACCCACGCTCTGGGCACTGGCATCTTCTTGATTAAATCATTGTACGCAGGCGAGACGTGAGAGATGTACTTATTACAAGAGCAATGCGTGGTGCCTAAGGCTGGACTGACCATCGTCTTATTAGATCCAGGATGAGGCTTTACTACAAGCCTCCGCGTAGAGCAGAACACAGGATTCCAGCTCGACTTGCTTGTGCGCGTCTGGTGCGTGATGAGGGACTGTGTCGTGAGCTAGATGCGGAATTTGAGGCAGCAATGCCCGGCACTGATGACAATACCTCAGTAGATGCCAGGTGGCGTACATATTCCAAGGCTCTCTATGGTGTTTCTCAGCGAGTTATTGGCACACCACATAAAAAACATCAAGACTGGTTCGATGATTCTGATGTGGAAATACGGCAGCTTGTTGAAAACTATCGGCTCGCTCTAAGAGGAGTCATCAGTGCAGGGCAGCGCAAGTCTCTTCCGCTGGATCTTAAAGCAAAGATCCGAGAACAAAAGGATAGTTGGTGGCGCCGTAAAGCCGAAGAACTGCAATGGTTAGTTGACACTAGCCAAACAGCAAAATTTTTCGAAGGGCTAAAATCCGTTTACGGACCCCGCGCTAAAAAGACTGCCCCTGTTTACTCGCGAGATAAAGCTAAGAAGTTGACAGATCCAAAAGAGGTTCTTCTTCGTTGGGCTGAACACTTTAATGAAGTGCTCAATCCCGGAAGTCAAGGAGCAGATCTGTCTTACATTAATTCACTTGAGAGCTTGCCATCTGCTTCGGGCTTGGATGATCCGCCTTCATACGCCGAGCTCGTTACTGCGATCAACCGTTTAAAAAATGGTAAATCACCTGGTTCGGACAGTCTGTCTTCTGAAATTTTCAAATACGGTGGACCGAGTATCAGGTCCAGACTTTTTGAACTTATCAAACTAATTTGGGATGTTGAGATGGTTCCACTGGACTGGAAGGATGCTTCTATTAGCAAGCTATATAAAGGCAAAGGGGACCTCTCTGATTGTGGCTCGTTTAGAGGCATTGCATTGCTTTCCACAGCTGGCAAAATTCTGGCGCACATCATCAATAGTCGCCTTAGTAATTTAGCTGAAATCTTCCTTCCGGAGACCCAGTGCGGGTTCAGACCTGAAAGAGGTACGGTTGATGCCATCTTTGTAGTCAAGCAACTTCAAGAAAAAAGTTTTGAACAACACCGCGACCTCTATTTATGTTTTGTGGACCTGGAAAAGGCCTTTGACCGTGTTTCTAGGACCGCCCTCTGGATTGTTCTAGAAAAATGTGGCTGTCCTGCAAAGTTCGTCAATTTAGTGCACCAGTTCCACGAAGGCATGACAGCCGTGTGCGTCACGAAAACAACTTTACAGACCAGTTCCCGGTCACTAGCGGTGTCAAGCAAGGCTGTGTAATGGCTCCGACCCTTTTGCGCTATCTACTTCGCTGCAGTAATGAATGACGCTCTTAAAAGCTGTAATGACAAGATTACCATAAATGTCTGCATGGACAAAAGCGTTTTCGACCTTGCACGTCTCAGAGCAAAACGCAAAATAGACTCTGTTTCAGTAATAGATGTTCTGTATGCCGACGATGTCTGCCTCATTGCTGACAGTTTGGACGACCTACAGAGTTTTTTGGACAAATTAGATGAGTCCTGTCGTAAATTCGGCTTAGTAATCAGTGCTTCTAAGACCCAGATTCTAAAACAACCTGCGAAAGGTAAATCTGCGGACGATGGTGTTGTTTACCTACAAGGAAAACCACTGCCAGAAGTAGGTACCTTCCGGTACCTTGGAACTATTTTGCGCAGTGATAATCGTCTCGAGTCTGAGATCTCTGCGCGAGTCGCCAAAGCAGCTGCAGCTTTCGGTGGTCTTAACCGACGAGTTTGGGAATCACATGACCTGAAACTCCACACAAAACTCGCTGTCTTCAGGGCCTTAATCTTACCATTGTTGCTCTATGCCTCGGAGACCTGGTGTCTTTACAAGGGAGATATCAGACGCCTTGATACCTTCCACATGAAGTGTCTTCGGGCGATTCTTCGGGTGAGATGGCGGGATCGTGTGCCAAACTCGGAGGTTCTACGTCGAGCTAAGCTCGCTGGAATGGAGTGTATGCTAATGAAAGGCCAACTACGCTGGTGTGGACACCTTGTACGCATGGAGTCTTCCAGATTACCAAAAAAGGTATTTTACTCTGAGCTTAGCTCAGGTAAACGAAAGCCTGGAGGATAGTTACTGCGTTACAGGGATGTCTTGAAACGCCACTTGACTGCAATTGGCATGTCTAGTGAGTCATGGGGGGAGCTTGCAACGCAGAGGTCGGAGTGGCGAACTGCTGTCAACACGGGTATAGAAAACTTTGAGCGTTCCCGTCTTGAAGACCTTGACGCCAAACGCCTGATCCGAAAAACTAGACCCAAGCCCTCCTACAACTATATTCGCAATTCAAGTGGGTCTCTTTACTGCGCTTCTTGCAATAGGACCTTCAAAACAAAATTTGGTTTTGCGAGTCATGCTCGCGCCCATGCAAGAGCCCAGGCGAAGACGAGCTAAGGGTGTCGCCGTCGACGGATACGTCTGGGAGGACATCATCATCATAAAACATACAATCATAGATAATAAGTGATCAAACGAACTTACCTGAAGTGAAGTTCGATCATTATTATACGAAGTCCTTCGTTCGAAGATATAAACATGCAGCTCTCTCTACTCGCTTGGCAAGCCGCTAAATTTTTTAGAAACGTCAACGCCTCCTCTATGGTATCTGTGGACATAACCTCTGCGACCATTCCTTTTAGAAGTAGTACATTTCAACTTTACCAACGGGCAGGGCGGGTTGGGTACTTATATCTTCGAACGAAGGACTTCGTATAATAATGATCGAACTTCACTTCAGGTAAGTTCGTTTGATCACTTATTATACTGTGTCCTTCGTTCTCGATATAAACATGCAGCTGTTTAGAGCTATAAGGGTAAAGTTGAAGTATACCACATGAATGTCATTTTTAAGCGTGAGCTCTAAAACATAATATGTCATGAGTACATTTGCTATACAACACAAATACAACATATATATATATACAGAAGAGTATATATACACATATATTGTTTCTTACAACCAGTCTATATAACATGTTATGTTATATAGCGTAGATCCATCCCAACAAAATTCTTTAAAGCACCTGTTATAGCACACCTGTTGTCCTTAACTCATTACTACCGGGTAATAATAATCAATCATTACTTATCATATATCAGTTCATTCTCCATCTGTTATGTCTTCTATATAAAGATTATTTTTTTTTTTTTTTTTATAGATGTCCCTTTATATAACGAGAGTTGAGGAATTACCGATCCAGAACTTTGTTTATATGAAATTAATCCCTTTATAATAATTCTTGTATCATAGAAAACCCTTCCGAAACGAACTATGAGAGTGGAGGAAGCCAGTAAGTAAAGAACCTGTTGGAAACCCCGCACCCCCCCGCCTACCCCGCAAGGGGTCTGGCGTGACGATATAGATAGAGATCGATAGAAGACTCTTACTGTGTACTAGATCTAGAAACAAACTATATTAGTACCCAATCTATAACAATATAAGACAAATAAGACAGGGAAACCTGTTTCCCCACTAAAGTGTCTTCCAAGTGGTATGTGGGGTTTTTTTTTTTTTTTTTTTTGTCAAATGATCTCTTTTGTGAGTACAGTACCAGACAAAGGCTACAAATTCTATTGGTGATTATAAGGATGCTTTGCTATAATTACTTATTTAATTTATGATAAAGTATTTTCCTTTATGTCAAAGTTCGGTTATATTTAATGTTAGTTATATTTATAATCTTTAAAGATGCACATATACCAAAATTTAACATTTTTGTACTAGAGGCCTTTGTACTAATGTCCTTATCTAGAGCTATTCCTCACATAAGGCTATGTACCTTAACTATATGATCTCGCCCCCCCCCCCCTCCCCCATTTTTGGGTTTGGAACGAAGGGCAGTGCTGATGTGTGGTAACCTAATTTAACCTGCCCCACTGTTAAACTATACTACTATTATTATTATATATTCCGAAACTATCCCGGAATCATTTTTATGTCCACCTAAATATTTATGTATCACTTAACAATTCGTTCTTGCGCAATAACGCCCGCGAACATTCATTTTTGGCAATACAATCGGGCCACCCCTGACCAGTTATATTGCTGATGAAAATTACACTCAAATTTACTAATTTAGTAATGACTTAAGTAGCGAATAAGTCACAGGCAACTAGACCAAACCACGGACTATAACTTTATGATATTGGGAATCCTATTCATAACTTAACTTTTTCATACCCTTAAATGCCACACTTCCTCTGCTTCTTTGTATGTGGTTGTTTTTTATAAGTAGCAACTGTAGTGAGTAACTTTCTAGTTAGTTCTAGATTTCCAACCGTGAGGATTAAGTGTCACTTAACTTATACATGTAGTACCTATGTATCATTCATATTTCATTTAATATCATAATAATATTTTTTGCGCCCTCGCCTACCCACTTGGGATCTGGCGTGGTCTTATAATTATTAATAAATAAATAATATCAAGTTCCCTAAGACTAAGGTTATTGCTGATACTACCTAATATTTATCATACCTGTGATAAAAATATACTTTTGATTATTCTTGTTTAAGATAATCTATACTTTTAAATATTGTAACTCAATATTTCATCAACTTCATCAACAATTTTTAAATAGGTATTATTATTAAGTCATTTGCATGACTTTATTTTCTTTTTATATATAGATACATTAATAAGATACATGTAACATGTGGATGTAATAATTTAAATGTAACAATATGAAAAATGCAAATTTTTTGTATGACATTTCCAATTCAATACTTTTACACTGAACCACCTTCAAATAAATTACAGCATGTATAGTGCTGTAAAACCACCTGTTTCCATAATAGTAGCAGGTTGCGTTTGTGTCATATCTCCGATATCCTAACTGTACCAGAAACATCACTGGTGCTCAATATAAATGTGCACATTCAAAACTAAACACAAACCTATTTTTTATAGTTATTAATTACTTGAATAATTTTATTTGATTATATATTATTAATTGATTAAAATATTATCAAACAAAAGTACAATAAAAACATCTAATTCTTCAATTCATGAATTGATGTATAATCTTTCCTCTGTGTGTCTCAAATTTCTAATGTATTAATTACACTATAAATGATGCAGGACGCAACCAAAAACCAAAACTATTGGACTCATTACCCAATAGAAAGCTGAATAGCTCCTAATAAATTTTTTATTAGTATATTTAATATGACTCTAATGTCTATTATTAGCATTGAGTTTCTTTGTGGGATAAGGATTATAGCACAGTTGTGATCATCCATCTTTAATTAAATTCTAATGAGAATGGCTATAAATTGTATATCAATTATTAAAAACTATGTTTCTAATAATAATGTTTCTATACATAATGTTAAATATATGTAGGACCAGATTTATTTAACCTTCACTTGTCTGGATTACTTGCAGTATTTGCACAAAACCCATAAAGTTATGTTTGCCGTTGAAGGCAGACAGACACACATTTTTATTAGTGTCATAGATACATTGTTACATATCAAAGTCAGTGAATACCTTTAGCCTCCAATATTATGGTTTATTTGTAACAGCCATGTTGTATTCCTGAATGTTTAACTGATTTTTTCAGTAACATAAAAAAAAAACAAACAAGACTTTATGTAAAAAGCCTAGCAAGCTTTTCTTACCTCACATGTCCATTGTGATTTGTTTTTGGTGGGCTGATAGGTACACTGTGGGTTAATATTTTTACACACCGGATGAGGATTGTTGTTCTATATTGGTTCCAACACTGGTGGTTTCTTGAAATTTAAACTACTGCTTATGAATAGATAGTTATAATTCCATCTTGGTACTCCACTATAGTAAAACTTATTTAATGCAAAATATATACTGCTGACCACAAAGGTTCTTATCCCAATCAATGTTTCATTACTGTATTGTTAGGACTCATCTTCCCTGGCTACCCTGCAAGGGGTCTGGGCTGATAATATTGATAATTATTAGTTTTATGTTAACTGGATACACCAGGTATTTTATATTATATTTTAAGGATGTATGTGTGTAACACAAATTATTGTACAACTTGCCTGTCTCAGCATCGGTAGGCTGAGATATTATATTGGAATATTTCCACAATTCTGTTGCTTGTCAGTTATAACAGGCATTGTTATAAGTAGAGATTACTTTGGCTCATCTGTTTATAAACCTTGTTCAGGGATAAATATTGCAAGGTTTACCTTTTTTAATACAAGTGCTCATAATATTGCACAATTCTTTGTGTAATAAGCTCCACTTTGGGCTATTTCAGGATTATTATACAAGTATGTCTAATAATGAAATCAATGCAAAACATTATGTTTCTGCAAATGAGTGGCTTATGTTAATAATAATGTAATATTATTCATAAATTCATAAACCACGTCCCTTTAGTTACCCTTTCAGAAAGTCTCCTTTAGGAGATATAATATCACAAATTGCTTATAGTTTATAGCAATAGTCTTTGTATTTACTGTTTAAGGTATGTATGTTGGGTAAAATTTTAGATTCTTACCATTGTAGAAATGTGAACTGCACAGGAGCACCTCATGGGTGAAACCTATCAGTAGTATGACCTTCAGCACATATCTCGTATGGGCCCCAAGTCTTGCGGATCACGCCGATGCATCTCGTACACCGCTCGTGTCCTTGAATTACCGTTAAGTCTTGCGGACCACGTCGATGCATCTCGTACATCGCCCGTGTCCTTAAATTGGCATCGATCCTTAACAATCATCATTATTGATTAATGTCCCCGATAATTTCTCTCATTAGAGGTATTACATTGCCCATTTATAGACGGTTAATAATTGTTAGCAGGTATATTGCGTGTTAAACTGTTTTTACACGAAGAGGGACCTGAGACTTCGTAAGTTTACTTTTCGAGTGAAGACTTTACAAGTCTTAATATGATAAAACTCACGTCTCCAAATATTCGATATTATTATACATAAACAAGTTAAGCTAAAAACGCCACAATTAAACAACTATCAGTTGATCTTTTTAGAATGTACTTTTTTGTCAAGACGTAAATTATTTCTGAATTTGCCTATACGATGTTTTAAATTTATTTCACAACATCACTTGAGTATATAAAAACCTTTTGTTATATAATTTCACTGCTACGATTATATGATTAAATTAAATGTCGACCAAAACTTTATTACAAGGCATCGGCTGCCGCGCTAAAAGAAAGAATGGTCGCAGAGGTTATGTCCACAGATACCATAGAGGAGGCGTTGACGTTTCTAAAAAATTTAGCGGCTTGCCAAGCGAGTAGAGAGAGCTGCATGTTTATATCGAGAACGAAGGACACAGTATAATAATATATTATGTTTCTCGAGTTGTTTAAACAGTATCTTAGTGCCCATAGGGGCCTTTTTTTGAAATAAAACTTAGCGTTCGAGTGTTTTGCGTTGAGTTACAAACTAAGGTAGAATGTATGCACTCAAACGTGAGCTACAAAAAAAATAATGGAGATGTCGTCTCTAGAACGTTATTACGTACTAGAGAAGACATCTCAATTTTTTTTTTAGTCGATGTACTTTCACAAACCGAATTAGAGGGTTAAGCGAGATTGGAAACGAGTTTGATTGCATCTCTGATAATTTTTCATCTTTAATATCATGTAACGTTATTTTGGAACAATTTTTGGAATAAGAACTTCCGGCACGGAGCAAGTACGAAGAATACGGCAAAGAGATAGCTTCGTTTTCTAACCTTTAATTAGAACCTTCTCTCAAGTATAGTGAAATCAAGTTATTTTAATACTAATAGACAAACTTCGCGTGCTGTTGTAAAAAAAAGTTTTCCACCTTATACGTGTATTTATAATGTATTCCATAGTTAATGAGTGTTGCTGCGGGATTTTCGGGCAAAGTTTATCAACTTGTACAAGATTTCGTGGATCAGACTTTCCCGTCTTACAATAGGTAATACGTTTTTGTGTTATGACGTTAGCTTAAACCGCACTGGACAAAGTTACTGAGCTGAGTTAATCGTTAACTGCTGTAAAACTTTACGGTGAATTACAGAATTATGTAAACGAAATAAATTGGATACTTAATCTGTTGTTTGTTTTTTTGTGATTTATAAAAAGGAAACGTACTTTAATTTTTGGAAGAGTTGATTGATGATAAATTACCTACTAGTTTGATCATGAACATTGGCGGAAGCTTATTTTAGTGATCACATAGTTGCAGAAAATATATATTTTCCCAATGATTTCACTCTTGAACAATGATTGATAAATCCATATTCTGAATATAAACCCACTGCCCATTATTTAGCAGTACAAACAAGTGGCAGAAGACAAATTCCTTTCAGCAAATCACACGTTTTAAAGTAAAATACACGCACCACATACATACCATCACGACCTGTCCCAGAGAAAACAACCATCTACTTTCGGAACACTCAAATCTTAAACGTCCACAGTTCAGTGAAAGTACTTCAAACAGCTATGTTAAAGATGAGCCTTTACCGTATCAGGCTCAAACAACGTGAAATGATTTTTACTCCTTTAGAATTGAGCAGGTTCACCACGAGGTGGGCCGAAGACCTGTTGAAGGTCACCGGTAAAAGTTAGATGTGTGCATTACAAAACTGAAGGCCAATTCTCGTAATTAAAAGTGTTCAAAATGCAGTACCGATCTAATCTTAATATCATAAATTTCACAAATGGTATTCTCTTAAGATATACGAATCATTCAATGACATATACCGAATTGAGATCGGACCGAAAGTCGAAAAAATGTAAACCATATTCTGATTTTGTTTTGAACTAATATGACCAACAAAATAGTTTTTCTCGTTGATTCTCGTACAAACGTTAAATCTAAATTTTTACGCTTTAAATTAATTTTATTCTAAGGATTTTCGCAATTACCTACACTAATTTAATAAAGAGGATAGATTTTTATTTTTGTATGTTTGTAACGAATAAAATCATAAACTACTGGACCGATTTTAATGATTCTAACACCATTAGAAAGCTACATTATCCAGAAATAACATGTGGACAACGTCAATTGTGGACCGATTTTTATGTTTTTTGCATTGGGTTCAGTATAGCTTCGCGGTGGTCCCATTTTAATTTCATTGGCATTGGACCTTGGACTTAGAAGATACACCAGGGAACTCCTTAACGACAAACAATAGGCATGCGTAAATTGAGATATTATAGGTATTACGTCAATCCTATAGGTACCCTACTATAGAACTAAGCAGTATATTAGCTAACTTCAAAAAAGGAGGTTCATAATCCGTCCTTTTTTTATAACTCCTTTGCTTATGAACCGATTTTGATGATTCTTTTTGCATTTGGTTCAATATAGTTTTGAGGTGGTCCTATTTTATTGTTATTGGTATTGGACCTTGGACTTTGAAGATACAAGAGGGAACTCCTTAATGGCGGACAGCACGAATGTATAGATTCCGTTATTATAGTCATTATATTAATCCTGTAGGTACCTTACTTTACAACTTAGCAAAATAATATAATATCGGTATATAAATATTACTAAATAATTCACTCGTCACTTAAAGTTGTAAAATAAAAATCTTTTAAAAAAAAGGTCCAGCACCGACTTCAAATATTTATTTTTTGCTTTTTGAAGTCGGTTTACCTTTTTTTTTTTTAAAAGATTTACATAAAATGAGCGGATTCGGATTCGAACTATTTGATAAATATACGACGAGCGGACGATGAAGCAGCGTCTGCAAAATGTAGGCAACGTCGACGTACTTTTGTCAGATCGCCACGACAACCCTCCCCTTTGCCTTAGATAGAATTTTGACATATTTGGTATGGAATATCTGTCAAAACTCTACTGACAATAAGCAAATCTATCCTTGTATACCAAAATCCAAGAAGTTTCATATTAAGACATTGTTGGCATTCTTTCTCTTAGAATAAACAGTAGCCTAAATAACTGCAGCGTCAAAAAGAAAACTTTTTAATAAGAACATAATAAAGTATACACGCAATAAAGATAACTTTCTTTAGCTTAGTAATTGAGACCGCACCCAAATCATTTGCCGACAGCTCTGTATAACTTAGTTTCAAGTCAGCTGCCTCAAGTTTTTACTTTCTTTTTTCTCCCAACGAAGTTATTATACTTAAAGAGTGATAAATTTAAGCCACCAAAGCGAAAGCGAATTAGTCAGGCGAATTTAAAATTGCAAACCCTTCTGAATGGTTTTAAATTGAACTTTAGATTCTTTGTGCGATACGATTGCAAATATGAGATTATTTTATCTAGACTTAAAGTACTGCAATTTTTCAAACGAGAGAATAGTCGTTAAAATGGTCTACCCTTAACTCTAGAGCCTTTATGTATGTTATAGTCAAAACAAAATAAGGGCCACCTTGTATTTTTGACAAAATACGTATATTGTGCGGGGTTTGAGGGTTTTAAATGAAAACCTTGTTCAAATGTTATTTGTTTTTTAAGATAAAGCTGGAAGTTGTCACATTACTCTGAAAGAAAAAGAAAAGTCTAGATTTAGCAAGAAAAAGGAAAACTTATAAAAACGTAATTAGCCAGGTTTCTTATTCGATGCTTTATATTCAGTATCTGGTATGTCCCCCTGTTTTCCTAACACGTTCTTGAAGCCTGGAGGGCATACTTTCGACCAGATGTCAAACTGTTTTCTGAGGGATTTGTTCCCAGGTCGATTTCAGGTCATTTATGAACTGCCTTTTATTATGCTCTGGCCGATATGTTTCTCTAGCGCTTCTTTTGAGCAAATCGCTGGCCCGGACAAAACTTCGATACAAACATCTTCTAGGGCCTCTCTGGTGGCTCTAACAGCGTTATTTTATTATGTTAAATAGTGAATCGAATGAATTTGATACTAAAGTTAAAACGTTAACTAAATTTAAAACGGCAAAATTGGTTCATCATCATTTCAGCCTATACTTGTCCACTGCTGAACATAGGCCTCCCCAATCGCTTTCCAGCGTAACCGGTCCGATGCCACCTGCATCCAACGATTTCCTGCGATTTTCACAAGATCGTCGGTCCATCTGGCAGGCGGTCGTCCTACGCTGCGCTTGCCAATACGTGGTCTCCACTCTAGAATCTTTCTGCCCCAACGCCCGTCCGATCTTCGCGCTATGTGGCCAGCCCATTGCCACTTCAGCATGCTAATCCTGAGGGCTATGTCGGTGACCTTGGTTCTTCTACGAATCTCCTCATTCCTGATTCGATCACGTAGAGAAACGCCGAGCATAGCTCTTTCCATAGCTCGCTGAGCAACCTTGAGCTTTTTTATGAGACCTATTGTAAGAGACCACGTCTCTGATCCATATGTCATCACTGGTAACACACATTGACTAAACACTTTAGTCTTTAGGCACTGAGGTATTTTGGATGAGAAGATGTTGCGCAGTTTCCCGAACGCTGCCCAGCCGAGTTGGATTCGTCGATTGACCTCTCTCTCAAAGTTGGACCTACCTAACCGGACTGCCTGTCCCAGGTAAATGTATTCGTCGACAACTTCAAGAGTAGAGTTCCCAACGGTGAGTGCGGTGGGTACGACATGGACGTTAGACATTATTTTTGTTTTGTCCATATTCATTTTAAGACCCACTTGTTGGGATACTCTATTGAGGTCACCGAGCATTCGTCCTAGATCTTCCAGCGACTCCGCCATGACCACAATGTCGTCGGCAAATCGAAGGTGAGTGATGTATTCGCCATTGATGTTGATGCCAAGTCCTTGCCATTCCAAGAGCTTGAAGGCGTCCTCTAAGGTGGCCGTAAACAGTTTCGGAGAAATGACGTCTCCCTGTCTTACTCCTCTTTTTATGGGGATCACCTTCGTGCACTGCCCCTGTACTCGGACTGACATGGTGGCGTTATTATACAAGCACTTCAACACTTCGATGTACCTATAGTCAATGCGGCATCGCTGGAGAGATCTAAGAACCGCCCAAGTCTCGATCGAATCAAAGGCTTTCTCATAGTCCACAAACGCCAAGCATAGTGGCCGATTATACTCCTCAGTCTTCTGTATAACCTGCCGCAGCGTATGTATGTGGTCTATGGTACTAAAACCTTTCCGGAAACCGGCTTGTTCGGGAGGCTGGAAGTCATCAAGCCTTCGTTCGAGACGATTCGTAATGACTCTCGAAAACAACTTATAAACATGGCTCAGCAGTGTGATGGGCCTATAGTTCTTCAATAAGGTGTTATCACCTTTCTTGAAAAACAGCACCACCACACCCCTGTTCCATGCTTCCGGCGTTTTCCCTTCAAGCAAGACGGACTTAAATAGCCTCTGAAGGACTTTAAGTACCGGCGATCCGCCCGCCTTCAGAAGTTCTGCAGTAATTCCGTCTTCACCCGGCGCTTTGTTGTTTTTTAGTTGTTTGAGAGCCATCCTAATCTCGTACAGGCTGATGTCCGGGATATCTTCAGTGTAGTGTCGGGTTAGCTTGGCTCTTGGGTCTTTTACCAAGTCAACAACAGGTTTAGCTACTGAGGTATATAACTGTCCATAGAACCTCTCTATCTCCCTGAGCACCTCTGACCTATTTGACGTTACGTTTCCGTCCTCCGTCTTCAGCTTCGTCAACTGGCTCTGCCCAATAGACGCGTCTCTTGCGAACACTTTAGAGCCCTTGTTCTGCTCTATGGTCTCCTCAATACGCCTTGCATTGAAGGACCGTAAGTCGTGTCGCAAGGACTTCAATATCTGTCCATTAAGCTGCCTATAGGACTTAGCATCATCGGAGGTTTGGAGCGTCATGGAACGTCGCTCAGCCATGAGGTTTCGGGTGTAGTCAGATAGTTTTTGAGGCCTATTTTTACGGTGGGTCTTAAAATACTTGGACCCGACCGTATGAACAGTCTCTACCAGCCTGTTGTTGATTTCGTCCACTGATGCGCTGCTGTCTAGCAATTCGAAGCGGTTTGACAATTCGAGTTGAAAGTTCTCGGGGTTTTGGATATATGCATGAGTAGGTCGGAGCGTAGACTTCATCAGACGCGATCTTTCCATTTTGACATTAATATTTAATGTGCCTCTGACCATTCGGTGATCACTGCCGGTTTTTACCCTATGAATCACGGAGACATCATTAAATATTTGTCGCTTGGTGCTCATGATGAAGTCTATCTCATTTTTTGTGGAACCATCAGGGCTCAACCAGGTCCATTTCCTATGAGGCGGCTTCTGGAAGAAAGAGTTCATCATAAAGAGTCCCTCTTTCTCCAGAAATTCGGCCAGCCTCTGACCCCTGGGGTTGCGCTGCCCATATCCAAATTACCCCACTCTCAACTCATCATCGCCCCGTTTGCCCAGCCGCGCATTGAAGTCACCCATAACCACTGTAAAGTGTGTTTTGGAAGTATGTATGGCTCTACTAATGTCCTCATACATAACTTCGACGTCATTTTATTATGTTATTTTATTATGTTAAATAGTGAATCGAATGAATTTGATACTAAAGTTAAAACGTTAACTAAATTTAAAACGGCAAAATTGGTTGCCTGGAAGAAATTGCTATAAGCAATAAGGCCGCCAATTGTACCCTATATTGTTTTGTACCTTACATTATTGTTTATTTATAATTTGGTGTACAATAAAGAGTTTTCTATTCTATTCTATTCAAAATTCTAAATTTAAATATTAGGAATATGAGCCTATCCTATTATATGTTCAATTTTAGAATAAACAACAAATATTCATGATTAAAAAAAGGTAAAATCCGGTAAGTAATATAACGACTATATCCGTAAAATTTGTTTTATTCCAGAGTATGTTGGTGAATACCTAGTTACCATACTTGAGGTCAATCAGAGTTATATAATATAATATTAGCCCTGTTAGGAAACTGTCCCATCGTTGGGCACGGGCTTCCTCTAAAACTGAGAGGGTTTAGGCCATAGTCCACCACGCTGGCCCAGTGCGGGTTGGCGAACTTCACAAACCTTCGAGAAACTCTTAGGCATGCAGGTTTCCTCACGATGTTTTCCTTCACCGTTAAAGCAAGTGATAGTTAATTTTTGAAACGCACATACTTTCGAAAGGCAGAGGTGCGTGCCTGGGTTTCAATCCGGGACCTTAGACTTTGCAGTCTAACGGCCTAAGCACTTGGCTATCACTGCAATCAGAGTTTATCAGTATTAATAATAATACAACATAGTTGTATTGATCTTTTAACATTGTTTTCAGAATTCGTAAATGCCGTTTAATCCACCAATCAATGGAGAAGGCGTCCAAAGAATTCCTATCCCAAGTATCCCTAACACGTAACGAAATATCTATCATTTGATGAAAGGAATTTCATTAGTACGCACCTAACTTCCTAATCTGTGAGTTAAGAATCCCACCGACTACCGGAATTAATCGATTACGGGTAAAATTCTTAGTCAAAGTCAAATATGATTTATTTGTTTAGACCAATATATAAGCACTTACAAACGTCAAAATGATTACATTTTTACATCTACCACCGGATCGGAACGCGGCCTCTACTAAGAAGACCGGCGAGACACTCAGCGGGCTATTCTTTTAACTTATACCTATGTTTGGCCTTTCTGATATCCTTGTTTTTAATAATTGTATTATACAGCATTGTTTAATTTTGTTGATTGAGGAGCTGCTTATTAATTTATTATTCTGATATTAATTAGATAACCAAAAACGCTATTATGGTTTCATTGAATATTTACGGAAGGGTCGGGGTGATCAATATTCTGGTCAGATTCTGTTAGTTTGGTTAGGGCGGTTCAAGAGTCTTGGAAGCTATTCCCTAAGCAGGTTACCTAACCGCATCTATTATATACCTGCATTAGAACACAAATATTAGCATAAATAGTTCGACTGACACGTTTCTTAAATATGTTCGTGGCTTGTTTAATCAATTGCTCACGGTACCTACGGTATATGTTCTGCAAGCATCCTAGTTCGTTTCTTTTCAAATCAAGGATTGAAAACGAGTGTTTTTATCGGATTAAAAATTCAGAATAGTAATTTATTATTTAGTATTTTTTATGTTATGGAATTCCCCAAGCTGTCTCCTCTGATGATTTTAAATCAAAAGCAATCTACCAATTGGGACAGAGGTATTACATCAATTTTACTGTCATTTTTATCATTGCTGGTTAAATTTATTATAACAATTACGGTTCCAAACATTGCATGATGACCCTCTGTTTTCATTCCATATCATTGTTAAACAATATAATCTGCAAAATAGTAGTTTAGATATATCACACTGCACTTAATACATTCCATGGCTTCGAGCCGAATTCTCTGAGGCATGATAGCGTCCAGGTATTTGTATTGATAACGATAAGCATATTTTCATAAAATATGCATGTATCAAAGGAGTAAATGGCTTCATTTTCTACACAGCAGCGCACATGACGCGGCCACTGACGTGCGGCGGTGCATACCCATAGCGCGCACCAAGCCATGCTAATGAACCGTTCATTCAGATAAAGCCTAATTTATGAACCAGCCAGCGGGCGATCGTGTTCTGTAATACTGCACATGAGACCGCAACGCCGTTAAATCCAGAAAATGTCTATTATCCACAAATGTGGATACTGCTAATTTTATTATTAATTTCACGCGACCTTTAGGATGTTCTAGGACGTTAATAAACGGTATACATATTCCTTTAAATTTCATTTTTTTTAACTACGATATCGGCATATACGTTTCATATTAATTCTTTAGCTTATTGCTGCATCATTGCTCTTATTGTATCACAGTCCCAGATTTAAATGCAAAAATCACTCAATAACATCAAGTTCCTAATGAATGATACCTAAAAGTGACACCTTTAAGAAATTTGAAACCTTTGTATAGGTGCGTAAAATGTTGCGATTCAGGTCTCAAGTCGATTTAATATGATCGTTTTATTTCAGAATTTTATAAAAAGAACCGCCAAGAGAGTAATTATTCTCAATGAGTAAATCTATGCTAGCGTAAGTATACCCTAACGAGTGCTTTCGTTTCTAAAAAAGGCATATCGGTGGTACAGGTGCAATTATTGGTATTTTATATCTGCTAGGTACTGCTACTATGTACTGAGCCGCTTGTAGAGCTGTGCGACCGCGGTGTTGGTTTGTTGGTGGAGTATGATCTCTCTCACCTCGATTTGTGAATGACAACCGAAAGACGAACTACTATACGGTCTCCTCATGGCCTCCTCCAAACACTGTGACAGCTACCAGTTTTGTACTCTTCGTACCCATCTTTTTCCTGCTACCTTGATTGGGTCATCAGTCCAATTTGTGGAGAGGGGTTTCTTTTATTATCGTCATCATTTAAAATGTGTTTATAAACGTTCACAACAATATATCTTATGTTATATTTCGGTTTTGATCTCTGAATTCCGTCGGTAATGAGATTCGAAGTATCGTAATATCATTGCATAAATCAGAACAGTTCGCAGTGGAAAATTCCGACTGTTTGTTGTAAGCAAATGTTACAAAGGAATACAGCTTACGTAATGTTCCGGCGCTGCCGCGGATGAAATCACTCGCGACGCTTTTTTGTCAATGGAGGTTCTTATTCGCTCCGCAAGATACATATTAATGTACTCCAATTTTGAAGTGGCGATCGATCATCTAACACAATCGCACTTTTTGCGGAACTTTCTGACATTCTTCCGAGTTTATTTCAAGCTTGTTTTTCTTTAAAAAGCTATTGGCTTTTGGCGATTGTTTCCTTGGTGTACCTCGTTCCGTGGTCCTTGGTAATTTAGAATATTTGTCCAACATTTTTCATGAGAGTAACGCAATTACTGAGTGAGAATAATTACTGATCCAGTGAGTTAGTAGAGTAGACGCATACATTTCTAATTCCCACAAACTGGTCTAACACCCTCAGCATTTTCATTCTGCATTTGATTTTAACATTTACATGGTAGAAACCATTTCTTTTCCTCTTTGACAGTCGTCTGAATCAAATGGATGTAGACAATATGTCTTTTGTCAGATATCTAACTAAAATGTACACCACAAAGCGAAGTTATAAAGCTAAAACCCAAGCGAGTCGTTCATTCCCAGAAATTTCGTGGTAAACGTACAATAAATTTCCTACTCTGGACAAAGTTGTTGGATAATAATTTTCCGCGTCTCTGTTTATTATAAGCCAGGAAAGTGCCAGTATCATATTGACGGACGATTTAGCGCAGTTGTTAAGAGCTTAAGCCGCTCTGCCCACTGCGTCTAATAGTCGCGGGTTCGAGTCCCGCACGGGACGAATCTTTGTGTGATCCACAATTATTTGTTCCGGTCTGGGTATTTGTGTATGTGAATTTTCATGTTTGTAAACGCACCCACGACACAGGAATAAATCCTAGTGTGGGGCTGCGTTTAAAAAAAAAAAAAAAATACACAATATAAATGAAATTATTCCTATGATTAGGTGTAGAATGAAAACAGTTTACTTTATACGACACCAATTAGTTTTAAAGGCTTTAACACCGTTTTCTAAGGTACCGCATTCATTCAAAATCATGAAGGAAGTTTGTGATTGGGTCCATCATACATTTTTGTAATCTGTCTATCTACATATGTTCTGCTGAAAGACTTCCACTGCTGGACAAAGGCCTTCCCAAAGATCGCCCCGACACGACGACCGGCTATATGCTGTACATATGCCAGGAGACGGAACAGGTTTTTAAAAACCGGTTCACAACGTTCGGAATCCGGTTAAAATTTACGTTCTCTTATTAACCAGTTAAGGAGGAAACCTTATCAAATTGAACGGAATTAATTTCGATTATCGGTTATTACAAATAACATATTTTTTTAGTTCTTAATATCGACACTAACCGGTTAATCTCAGACGCGGCCACGACATTCTCGACGGTGCGGCGTTCGTTTTCTATTTTCAAGGACAAATTTTCTCTATTTCTAACGATTCTATACGATTGTTGAACCTTGAAAATGTCAACGAGTGAAAGCAATCTCAAATTATCGGTTAATTTAGGTTTCAATACTAAGTGACGCTAAAAATCGATACTGAAAGTCGAACCGATTTATTCAATTTTTCATGTTTTGAACGGTAACCTTTAAACAGAAACAAAACTAATTTCGGTTTGGGGTTATTGACCGAAACCGGTTTGAAAAATTAGCAGGTTTCCGACTCCTGACACATGCAAATTTTACCCGCTACCTTCGCCAGGTCATCGGGTCATCTTGTAGGGAGCCTGCCCACACCAGTGAACCACAATTTTTGTAAGCTATGTAAAGAATAAAGTAAAGAAAATAATAAGGTCTTCATAAGGCATACACTGTGTTATATGCCTATGTGCATATTACATCTAAAGGAAGCACGATCAGAATTGCATAATTAACCGTTCGCAGTACAGGCGCGCGTTCTGGCGGGCGCGGCGGCGTGGGCGGTGTTGATCGAGGGCGACATTCGCGCGTCCCTGCCTGTTCACCTGTGTAACTGGTAATTAATTCTATACTCGTGTGAAGCTTTACGTGGAATTGTTTACCCGACCGTAATATTGTTATACTATACATTATGCGACCCGTTTTAAATTGATTAGACTAGTTTAGACATATGAAATTCATTTAACTTGTCGTTTTTGGGATTATACTCAACTACTATTTGTTTTACTTACACTAATTTGTTTAAATACACTGTTGTAACTATAAAATTGACTGCGGTAAGGTGCAGTACTGAAACTGCAAAATATCGTTTTTTATTGTACTAATTATAAAAACGGTAAAAGTTGCAAAGGTGCTTAGGAAAAAAAAACCCTTATAGGCGTCATTTCAAGACATTATAATAAATCTTGTTTACTTATTACTGAATAAGTCCAAATTTAACTTTATATTACTTTCGTGTAAAGTGTTTGATCTATAGTTTCGATACTTTACATTGCGGCACACTATGTATTATAGACAGCAATTTTTGGGCATCCCTTTTTTATTAAGGAAACTTAAAAATAGCATCATTTCAAATGCACATGTAAAATTCCCGTGTGACAAATATGCCTGGTTTTTGAGAAGAAAAATGTTGAAATATGACTAAAATTTGTGCTGATAAAATGAAAAAAAATTATTACACCAAAAATGAGCCTGATAAATAATTTTATGTAATATTACTTGAAAGTAAAGTAAGTACTAGTATGTTAAACCTCGCCTTTTAGAGTATTTATCAATATCGTAACATTCTTAGATCTGATTATATTTTAACCGCCGCGGCAGTTGAAATATTCTTTATATAGTTTAAATGATTGAGTTCTCTCGAAAGGAGTAGACTCGAATGCCATTTAGGGTGATATTTTACATGTTTCTCACCGGGGGCGGTATGCAACGCGTCCGTCGCGTCGTTGGTGCAACTATTTTTCAATAACAGGGCAGAGCGCTAAGGACATATCATTTATCGTTATAGTAACTTTGTCGAGAAAGCGTGCTGGCACATTCGCATTTGTTTAATAAATTTGTTGTGTGAAAAGGATGGCATATGAACTCGACAGTGTTACATTCACGTCAAAATATTCGTAATAAATCCTCTGAAACCTTTTCTTTATTAAATGCTCTGTTATATTATGTAATGGACGTGCCGAACATAGTATCATAATTTGACTAATTACTCAAATATTCTCTAAATATAAAATATTATTTTTAATAAGTTTCTGCGTTTTTTAATGTCTCTGGTACTATTTATTTTGTAACAATAAACCTGATTGTATATCTGTTAACAATACCTACGAAAAGTTCTTTAGAAGCTTCACATAATTATAATAATTTAAAATCACTACATAAAAATACTGACTTCGGAATTTACATATTTCGCTTTTCACTCTAAAATTTCCGTAACTACCACTACTCTGTACTCGGAGTTAAATTGTTAAATTAAACTAAGTTTCGTTCAGAAAAAAGCTAAAAAGCTTTACGACTGCGTATGTAAGGCACCTACTTAACAGTAGCTTTAATTAAATGTTGGAGTATGCAATCCTCAGAGTGTACATCGAACATACCACGTATTTTATTTTAAGAAGCAGTTCCAGGTATTAGTTTGCCTTCGATGAAACATTCAGTCAACTGCATTTTAAACTTGTAAACTTTTAGTCTCAACAGAAAGCTTAGCACGAATGGATTAAAGTTAACGTGACGCTACCAAGTTAATATGCCATCCTTGTCACACCACACATTTACGAAATAAACATGAAAGTGACAGCATGATTACTCGCTGGCGTCACGCTAACGTCAATGTATTCGTGCTAAGCTCTATTTTAATTAAATGTATTATGATAATTAACCACAACTTAATTTTTTTGCGAATCCATATGAAGCATATATCAAAGCGTGCCAAGAAATAAAGTTACATTTCGGAACTATTTAAATTTATTTTAAATATTTTCGTCCTTAACCTAAAGGTTATTTTGAAGAAATCAATTTTTCATAAGGCAAGCCGCCTACTATTCGACCATAACTAACTGTTAGATTTTTTGTCGAATGATTTCTGTGGGAAATAAAGAATATTGTATTGTAGTTTTTTGATCCGTTACCTATTCTGTTCCATTCATGGCGCCAATGGAGAAGCGTGATCTGACATTTATTTTAAATATGTTTTTCCTCTACCTAAAGGTTATCTCCAAGAAATCCTTTTCAACCGTACCGCCTTACTGTAGAACCATAACTTACCCCCCCCCCCCCCCCCCCAACAACATCAGCAGGGGGCCCTTCGGGGTCGTGGACGCAAGGGGCAGGGGCCCTGACCGTCCTTCACGAGCAACCCCGAGGAGGACGGCGGCGTAGTGTGGCCCACGTCACCGTGAGCACCGCGTCGGTGCGGGAGGGAGCGTGTCTCCAAGTCTCCCTCAGTCAGAGCGCAGCACAGGAGGGGCACCGGTGCGTTCCATACGAAGATCCCGGATCCCCTCCAAAGTGCTGATGTCGGCCACCCTGGGGTTTTTAGTCGGTAGGAATGCGACACGTCCCGCGAGCTTTCCCAGAGGCTGGCGGAAGTCCTATGCAGGATTTTCCCCAGGAAAATAAAAGAACCATAACTTTGTTCGTTTATTTTATTATAAATTCGTAAGATTTTTTCCATAATATTTCTGTGAACAGTAAAGAATATTGTATTATATTTTTTGATCCGTTCTGTATTCCGTTCTATTCATGGCACCGATGGGGTAACGCGACCTGTCATTTGCAAAAGGATTTTCACCCCTTCTAACGTCGCCGCTGTCAAATTTATCATCATCGATGACTTAACACTCTATAAATAAACCACGTTTTCATCCATAAAACATACGCTTAGAGTACATCTGTATCATTAAGCTTTGAATTTATGGGACCGATTGCCTCGTAGATCGGTTCGAATCCTAAGTCGGAAACAAATATTTTTCGGTAGTAAAATAATCCAGCACTAGCATCTGGTATTATGCCCGGTATGCTGGCAATAGGATCGCTATACGGACATATGATACACAAAGGGCTCGCCTCCTATTACATGGAACCGAAAATGACTGGCGAAAAGTGGCTGCACACAGTACACCTTCGCCACCCCCACGTGGGGAATATAGGAGCGACGGGGTCTTTTTTCCATATAAAGTAGTTAATATAGGAAACATGTAAGAAAAACAAATCTCTAGTACTCTGTTCATAGTTGCTAATAATTTTATTAATGGTCTACGCAAATGGATTTGACTAATTATTGACGAAATATTTTCAAACGTGTTAGTTATTTCTATATAGACTTAAAAAGCACGATCAAACTTTTCCCAGATGCATAATTTGTAATAGAGAATATGGTCCGATATTTTTAAACGAAACAAACTTCAGTCGATGACTAGTGAGTGATATAGGAATCACAATAGGATATTTAAGGTTCTAGGTCTGGACTTATCTCTTTTCTGGCCATTGGAGCGGGAAATGAGCCAACGAAATATTACTCTCACCCCTGCTGCCATTATCTTTGCTTTATGGCACAGAGTTTTGGACCCTGTTCTGTTTACTTATTTTGAACCTAGACTGGTCCTAGTGATACCTGTGATTAGATTCTGTTGGTTTTGTAAATGCGTTCTGACATTCTGGACTTGAAAAAATTGTGAATCGTATAATTTATGATAATAATATTAATTTGGGATATACCTGCCCGTTTCTAGAGAATATTAACGTCAAATTACTAGAAGTAACTCCACTGCTTTTGTAAATAATAAGGGGTCATCGAGTAAATCTATTGTAAATATTGTGGATGTACGAAATCTTGGTGTTCTAATAAATGGAAAAGAAACACAAAATATCCTATACCTTTAATAGGCGGAGAACTTTTTAAGCTATATGTCATACAAAATTGAATGATTTTGTCGATGTTCCTCGGAACCACCTAAGTCGTACAGAACACATAAATACTCGTACTTATGTGTTCTGTAAGTCTATGTCGTAAAAAAGATGATACAGATATGGACTAAGGGTCCTATTATATTTATCGTTTCGCTTTAGCTCGACGTCGCTCGCTTTGTGACGGAAAACTGGAAGTGACACAAAAGGGGGTTGTGCGATTGAAACGATTAGCGAGCATGTGCTCGGCTCAGCAGTCTACCGTACAGCAGTCTTTTATCTCTAGCCGCCAGCTACGAAGCTCTAACACAAACATTATCGCCTTCTAAATTATTTATTACCCTATAGAAACAAAATATCTTCATATTGAGTTATTATGTACTACGTACAAGGAAAGCTATTTCAAACAAAAAATGTCGCGAAACTTAATGACCGGACTAACGGGAATGTATAACACATACATTCATAGATAATAAAATGTTATGTTTCTCGAGTTGTTTAAACAGTATCTTAGTGCACATAGGGGCCTTTTTTAAATAAAACTTAGCATTCGGGCGTTTTGCGTTGAGTTACCTGGCATAAAGTAAGGTAGAATGTATGCACTCAAACGTGAGCTACAAAAAAAATAATTGAGATGTCTTCTCTAGTCATTTCTCTCTCTGTCAGTCTCTGATAATTTTTCATGTTTTTTTTTTTAAACAACGTAGCCCCACACTAGGATTGATTCCTGTGTCGTGGGTACATTTACAAACATTCACATACACAAATACCCAGACCGAAACTAATAATTGTGGATCACACAAAGATTTTTCCCGTGCGGGAATCGAACCCACGACTATTAGACACAGTGGGCAGAGCGGACTAAGCTCTTAACCACTGCGCTAAATCGTCCGTCAAATCTTTAATATCACGTAACGTTATTTAGGAACGATTTGTGGAATAAGAACTTCCGGTACGAAGAATACGGCAAAGAGATAGCTTCGTTTTCAAACCTTTAATTAGAACCTTCTCTCAAGTATAGTGAAATCAAGTTAATTTAATACTAATTGATAAACTTCGCGGGCTGTTGTGAATAAAAAGTTTTCCACCGAATACGTGTATTTATTATGTATTCCATAGTTAATGAGTGTTAAAGTTTTGCTGCGGCATTATTGTTAAGATTTTCGGGCAAAGTTTATGAACTTGTCCAAGATTTCGTGGATTAGACTTTCCCGTTTTACAATAGAAAATACGTTTTTGTGTTATGACGTTAGCTTAAACCGCACTGGACAAAGTTACTAAGCCGAGTTAATCGTTAACTGCTGTACAACTTTAGGGTGAATTACAGAATTATGTAAACGAAATAAATATGATACATTTTCCGTTGTTTTTTTTTTGTGAAATATAAAAAGGAAACGTACTTTAATTTTTCGAAGATTTGATTGATGATAAATTACCTAATAGTTTGATCATTAACAATGGCGGAAGCTTATTTTAGTGATCACATAGTTGCAGAAAATATATATTTTCCCAATGATTTCACTCCTGAACTGATGATTGATAAATCCGTATACTGAATATAAACCCACTGCCCATTGTTAAGCAGTACAAACAAGTGGCAGAAGACAAATTCCTTTCAGCAAATCACACGTTTTAAAATAAAATACACGTACCACATACATACCATCACGACCTGTCCCAGAGAAGACAACCATCTACTTTCGGAACACTCAAATCCGAAACGTCCACATTTCAGTGAAAGTACTTCAAACAGCTACGTTAAAGAAAATAAGCCTTTACCGTATCAGGTTGGTCAATCAACGTAAAATGATTTTTACTCCTTTAGAAGAGGGAAGTTCACCACGAGGTGGGCCGAAGACCTGTTGAAGGTCGCCGGTAAAAGTTAGCTGTGTGCATTACAAAGCTGAAGGCCAATTCTCGTAATTAAAAGTGTTCAAAATGCAGTTCCGATCTAATCTCAATATCATAAATTTCACAAATGGTATTCTCTTAACATATACGAATCATTCAATGACATATACCGAATTGAGATCGGACCGAAAGTCGAAAAAATGTAAACCGTATTCTGATTGCGTTTTGAACTAACATAAACAACAAAATTGGTTTTCTCGTTGATTCTCGTACAAACGTTAAATCTAAATTTTTACGCATAAAATAAATTTTATTCTAAGGTTTTACGCAATTACCTACACTGATTTAATAAAGAGGATAGATTTTTATTTTTGTATGTTTGTAACGAATAAAATCAAAAACTACTGGACCGATTTTAATGATTCTAACACCATTAGAAAGCGTCATTATCCAGATATAACATAGGCTAAAAAACATAGACCCGGTAGGTGCCGCTGTTGTCGACCAGGTACGAAGTCGAGGGATACTGCTAGTTTCACATAAAATGAGCGGATTCGGATTCGAACTATTTGATAAATATACGACGAGCAGACGATGAAGCAGCGTCTGCAAAATGTAGGCAACGTCGACGTACTTTTGTCAGATCGCCACGACAACTCTCCCCTTTGCCTTGGAGTTGACGTATTTCGGCTGAAGATAGATAGTTACAACATACGAAATCAACAGAAAGAAACTTACAAAAAACAATTTTTAAGTATTATCCGTACTTGTTTTATTTTTATTCAAATGACCTCATATTTTAACAGTGTAATTTGGCTATGTGAAGTAATAACAGACTATAACAGTAAATTATAAGAAAATGGCTTGTCGATATTACGGCAAATACCAAAACCCCCTAATAATACATCATTACACAAAATCAATAAGCATATATATGTAATTAACGGTCGGTTTCAATATTTAACTCATGGATAGATTTGCCTACTATGGATAGAATTTTGACATTTTTGATATGGAAAATCTGTCAAAACTCTACTGACAATAAGCTAATGTATCCTTGAGTGAGTATACCAAAATCCAAGGAGTTTCATATTATGACATTGTTGGCATTCTTTCTCTTAGAATAAACAGTAGCCTAAATTACTGCAGCGTCAAAAAGAAAACTTTTTATTAAGAATAAAATAAAGTATACACGCAATAAAGATAACTTTCTTTAGCTCAGTAATTGAGACCGCTCCCAAATCCTTTGCCGGCAGCTCTGTATAACTCAGTTTCAAGTCAGCTGCCTCAAGTTTTTACTTTCTTTTTTCTCCCAACGAAGTTATTATACTTAAAGAGTGATAAATTTAAGCCACCAAAGCGAAAGCGAATTAGTCAGGCGAATTTAAAATTGCAAACCCTTCTAAATAAATGGTTTTAAATTGAACTACGAACGATTGCAAATATGAGATTATTTTATCTAGACTTAAAGTACTGCAATTTTTATTCAAACGAGAGAACAGTCGTTAAAATAGTCTACCCTTAACTCTAGAGCTTTTATGTATATTATAGTCAAAACAAAATAAGGGCCACCTTGTATTTTTGACAAAATACGTATATACAATGAGGTCTTGCGTTTATTATGTTATGCGGGGTTTGAGGGTTTTAAATGAGTTGGGAACCTTGTTCAAATATTATTTGTTTTTTTTAAGATAAGGCTGGAAGTTGTCACATCAGCCTGAAAAAAAAAAGAATTTTCAAGAAAAGTCTAGATTTAGCAAGAAAACGGAAAACCTAAAAAAAACGTAATTAGCCAGGTTTCTTTTTTGATGCTTTATATTCAGTTTCTGGTATGCCCCCCTGTTTTCCTAACACGTTCTTGAAGCCTGGAGGGCATGCTTTCGACCAGATGCCAAACTGTTTTCTGAGGGATTTGTTCCTTAGTCGATTTCAGGACATTTACGAACTGCCTTTTATTATGCTCTGGCCGATATGTTTCTCTAGCGCTTCTTTTGAGCAAATCGCTGGCCCTGACAACACTTCGATACAAACATCTTCTAGGGCCTCTCTGGTGGCTCTAGCAGCGTTATTTTATTTTGTAAAATAGTGAATCGAATGGATTTGATACTAAAGTTAAAACGTAAACTAAATTTAAAACGGAAAAATTCTGAAGTTAAAAATTAGGAATATGAGCCTATCCTATTATATTTTCAATTTTAGAATAAACAACCAACATTCATGATTAAAAAAAGGTAAAATTCGGCAAGTAATATTACGACTATATCCGTGAAATTTGTTTTATTCCAGAGTATGTTGGTGAATACCTAGTTACCATACTTGATGTCAATCAGGGTTATATATTATAGTTTCCTGACAGGGCTAATATTATTTTATATATATAATAGGCGCAGCTGGCCATACATAACGGAGTTCTTGTCCCAACGCTGTTATATGGTAGCGAGAGCTGGGTATGTAAGAAGGAGAATGAAAGTAGGATAAATGCGGTAGAAATGCGAGCTCTGCGGAAGATGTGCGGAGTGAAGCTGACCGACCGCATTAGCAACAGCATAGTAAGACAGCGAGTAGGTATGAAAGATAGTATTGGTGTAAAGATGAGAAAGGGCATGCTCCGTTGGTTCGGGCATATAGAAAGAATGGCAGAGGAAAGAATGACAAAACAGATATACAATGTGAAAGTGGAAGGATGCAGGTACCGGGGAAGACCTAGACTATCTTACCACGACCGAATAAACCGAGTCTTGTCTGATGGAAAAGTCAAGAGTCTCCGTAACCGGCGAGCGTGTATGAGACGAACTATGAAAGTCGAGGAAGCCAGAGAGGTATGTAAGGAAAGAACCTGTTGGAACTCTGTACTCTCTGCCTACCCCGCAAGGGATCTGGCGTGAGGTTATAGATAGATAGATAGATAGATATTAGCCGTGTTAGGAAATTGTCCCACCGTTGAGCATCGGCCTCCTTTCAAACTGAGAGGGTTTAGACCATAGTCCGCCACGCTGGCCCAGTGCGGGTTGGCGAACTTTACACACCTTCGAGTAACTCTTAGGCATGTAGGTTTCCTCACGATGTTTTCCTTCACCGTTAAAGCAAGTGATAGTTAATTTTTAAACCGCACATGCTTTCGCAAAGACGGAGGTGCGTGCCTGGATTTGAATCCGAGACCTCAGACTTTGCAGTCTAACGGCCTGACCATTAGGCTATCACTGCAATCAGAGTTTATCAATATTAATAATAATACTACATATTTGTATTGACCTTTTAACATTGTTTTCAGAATTCATGAATGCCCTAAAGGGCGCGCCTCCAATAAATGGAGAAGGCGTCCAAAGAATTCCTATCCCAAGTATCCCTATCACGTAACGAAATATCTATCATTTGATGAAAGGAATTTCATTAGTACACACCTAACTTCTTCTTGACTGATAGGTTTCTTAAATATGTTCGTGGCTTGTTTAATCATCAGCTCATGGTACCAACGGTATTTGTTTTGCAAGCATCCTAGTTCGTTTCTTTTCAAATCAAGGATAAGTTAAGTTAGATTGAAAACGAGTGTTTTTATCGGATTGCAAATTCAGAAAAGTAATTTATTATTTAGTATTTTTATATTATGGAATTCCCTAAGATGTCTCCTCTGATGATCTTAAAAGTACCTATCTACCAATTACATCAATTTTACTGTCATTTCTATCATCGCTGGTTAAATTAATTATAACAACTACGGTTCCAAACATTGCATGATGACACTCTGTTTTCATTCCATATTATTGTTAAATAATATAACCTGCAAAATAGCAGTTAAGATATATCACCCTGCACTTAACACATTCCATGGCTTCGAGCCGAATTCTCTGAGGCATGATAGCTTCCAGGCATTTGTATTGATATCGATAGGCATATTTTCATAAAATATGCAAGTAACAAAGGAGTAAATGGCTTCATTTTCTACACAGCAGCGGCCACTGACGTGTGGCGGTGCATACCCATAGCGCGCACCAAGCCATGCTAATGAACCGTTCATTCAGATTAAGCCTAATTTATGATCCAGCCAGCGGGCGATCGTGTTCTGTAATACTGCACATGAGACCGCAACGCCGTTAAAACCAGAAAATGTCTATTATCCACAAATGCGGATACTGCTAATTTTATTATCAATTGCACGCGACCTTTAGGATGTGCTAGGATATTAATAAACGGTATACATATTCCTTTAAATTAATTTTTTTAACCTTGATATTGGCATATACGTTTCATATTAATTATTTAGCTTATTGCTGCATTTAAATGCAAAAATCGCTAAATAACATCAAGTTCCTAATGAAAGACACCTCAAAGTGACACCTTTTAGAAATTTGAAAAGTTTTGTATAGGTACGTAAAATGTTGCCATTCAGGTCTTAACTGTAAGTAATATGTGATAGATAGTGTTATTTCAGATTTTTTTAAAAGGACCGGCCAGATATGAATTATTCTCAATAAGTAAATATATGCTCGCGTAAGTATACCCTAACGAGTGCTTTCGTTTCTTATAAAGGCGTATCGGTGGTACAGGTGCAATTATTGGTATTTTATATCTACTAGGTACTATTACTATGTAGTGAGCCGCTTGTAGCGTTGTGCGACCGCGGTGTTCTTAGCGATCACCAAAGCTAAGCGGCGTTGGATCGCTCGATCGGTCTGATATGGGTGACCGTTTGTGGCTTTCTCATATTTCAACGTCTGTGTGCTTCGGGAGGCACGTTAAGCCGTTGGTCCCTGGCACACACGCCCACACGCACACACACACACACACGCACGCTCGCACGCACGCACACATGACACCGGGCCCGCTTGGTGGAGTATAATCTCTCTAGTATAGGCTGATATTATTATTTCTACTACCTACTATGACAACCGAAAGACGAACTACTGTACGACCTCCCTATGGCCTCCCCAAACACTGTGACAGCGTACAGTTTTGTACTCTTTCTTTGTACCCATCTTTTTCCCGCTACTACTTGCCATCAGGTCATTGGGTCATTGTCATTGGGTCATCAGTCCAGTTTGTGGGGAGGGGTTTCTTTTTTATTGTCATTATTTAAAAATATTAAACACATTTTTATAAGTTCACAACAATATATCTTATATTATATTACGGTTTTGATCTCTGAATTCCGTCGGTAATTAGATTCGGAGTATCGTAATATCGTTGTATAAATCAGGACAGTTCGCAATGGAAAATTCCGACTGTTTGATGTAAGCAAATGTTACAAAGGAATACAGCTTACGTAATGTTCCGGCGCTGCCGCGAATAAAATCACTCGCGACGCTTTTTTCTCAATGGAGGTTCTTATTCGCTCCACGAAATACATATTAATGTACTCCAATTTTGAAGTGGCGATCGATCATCTGACACAGTCGCACTTTTTGGGGAACTTTTTGACATTCTTTCGAGTTCATTTGATGCTTGTTTTTCTTCAAAAGACCATTAGGTTTTGGCGGTTGTTTTGAATATTTCTACATCATTCTTCATGAGAGTAACCCAATTACTGAGTGAGAATATTTACAAGTGAGATAGTAGAGTAGACGCATGAATTTCTAATTCCCACAAACTGGTCTAACACCCTCAAAGTTTTCATTCTGCATTTCATTTCAACATTTTTATGGTAGAAACCAATTCCTTTCCTCTGTGATAGTCGTCTCAATCAAATGGATGTGGACAAGATGTCTTTTGTCAGATATCTAACTAAAATGTACACCACAAAATGAAGTTCTAAAGCTAAAACCCAAGCGAGTCGTTCATTCCCAGAAATTTCGTGGTAAACGTACTATAAATTTCCTACTCTGGACAAAGTTGTTGGATAATAATTTCCGCGTCTCTGTTTATTATAAGCTGGGAAAGTACCAGTGTCGTATTTATTCGTAATATAGATGAAATTATTCCTGTAAATAAGTGTAGAGTGAAAACAGTTTACTTTATGCAACATCAATTAGTTTAAAAGCTTTAACACCGTTTTCTAATGTACCGTTTTCATTCAAAATCATGAATAAAGTTTGCGATTTGGTCCTTTACAAATTATTGTAATCTGTCTATCTACATATGTTCAGCTGAATGATGTCCGCTGCTGGACAAAACCCTCTCCAAAGATCGCCCTGACGCGACGACCGGCTATGTGCTGTACACATGCCAGGTGCCAGAACCGGTTTTTAAAAACTAGTTCAGAACCTTTAAAATCCGGTTAATATTTACGTTGTCTCATTAATCGGTTCATGTGGAAACTTTCTCAAATTGAACGAAATTGGTTTCGAGTATAGGTTATTCCAAATAACATATTTTTTAGTTCTTAATATTCAAATGAACCGGTTAATCTCAGACGCCGCCACTACGTTCTCGACGGTGCGGCGTTCGCTTTCTACTTTCAAGGACAAATGTTCTCTATTTCAACAATTCTTTACGATCGTGACCGGTACCGGTTAATTTAGGTTTCAATACTGGTCTTTAACCAGCGCTAAAAACCAATACTGAAAGTCGAACCGGTTTATTCAAATTTTCATGTTTTGAACGGTAACCTTTAACCAGAATGTAAAATAATATCGGTTTGGGGCCAATGGCCGAAACCGGTTTCCGACTCCTGGCTCCTCCTATGTAAAGAATAAAGTAAGAAAATAATAAGGTGTTCATAAGGCGTGCATTATCTTATGTGCCTTTGTGCATATTATATCTAAAGGAAGCACGATTAGAATTGCACAGTTAACATTTCGCAGTACGGGCGCGCGTTCTGTCGGCGAAGCGCGGCGGCGTGGGCGGTGTTGATCGAGGGCGACATTCGCGCGACCCTGCCGGTTCACCTGTGTAACTGGTAATTAATTCTATACCCGTGTGAAGCTTTACGTGGAATTGTTTACCGGACCGTAATAATGTTATACTATACATTACGCGACCCAATTTAAATTGATTAGACTAGTTTAGACATACGTAATTCATTTAACTTGTCGTTTTTGGGATTATACTCAACTAGCATATATTTTACTAAAATGTTTAAATACATTGTTGTAAGTATAAAATGGACTGCGGCAACGTACAGTACTGAAACTCGTCAAAATATAGTTTTTTTATTGTACTAATTATAAAAACTGTGAATGTTGTAAAGGTGCTTAGGAAAAAAATACTTATAGGTGTCATATTAAGACATTATAATAAATCATGTTGATAAATCTTGTTTACTTAGTACTGATTAAGTTCATATTTAGCTCTAGATTACTTTCCTGTGAAGTATTTGATCTAAAGTTTCATTACTGAACATTGCGGCACACTTTGTATTATAGACGCCAATTTTCAACATCATTTAAAAAGCACAAGTAGAACTCCCATGTGACAAATATGCCTGGTTAATAAGAAGATAAATGTTAAAATCTGATTAAATTTGTGCTGATAAAATGAAAAAAAATAATTTACCAAAAATAAGCCTAATAAATAATTTTATGTTACATAACTTTAAAGTTTATTTTAAACCTCGCCTTTTAGAGTATTTATCAATATCGTAACATTCTTAGATCTGATTAGATTTCAACTGCCACGGCAGTTGACATATTACCTATATAGTTTAAATGATTGAATTTTTTCGGAAGGAGGAGATTCGAATGCCATTTAGGGTGATATTTTACAAGTAACGCGCCGGGGGCGGTAAATGAAAAAAAAAATCGAATTAACTTTATACGAAACGACCCTCTGAATGCAACGCGTCCGTCGCGTCGCTGGTGCATGCGCCCCACACTCGCTCTAACAACTATTTTTCAATAACAGGGCAGAGCGCTAAGCACTAAACAATTGTTATTATAGTAACTATGTCAAGAAAGCGTGCTGTTACGTTCGTATTTGTTAAATAAATTTGTAGTATGACAAGGATACCAAACCGACTCGGTAGCTTTACGCTGACATAAATCTGTTCATGCTAAACTCTCTGTTTGAACAAGTTGACGTTATCTTACGTAATATTGTCGACAAAGCGTGCTCACACGGTCATCTTTATTTAATAAATGTGTAGTGTGAAAAGGATGGCATGTGAACGCAATAGCGTTACGTTAATTTCAAAATATTCGTATTAAGTCCTCTGAACTTTATTAAACGCGCTGTTATATTATGTAAGGTACGTACCGCACATATTATCATAATTTGACTAATTACTCAAACATTCTCTAAATATATACAATATTATTTGTACAAGTTTCTGTGTTTTGTAATGTCTCTGGTACTATTTATGTTGTACCAATAAACCAATAAATTCAGAGTCACTACAAAACAAAATTGACTTTGGAATTTACATATTGTGCCCTTCACTCCAACATCTCCGTAACTACCCCTACTCTGTACTCGGGACTAAATTGCTACGTTGAACTAAGTTTCGTTTAGTAAAAAGTGGGAAAGCTAAGAAGCTTTACGACTGCGTAATATAACTGCATAATAAGGCACCTACTTAACAGTAGCTTTGTCTAAATGTTCGAGTTTGTAATCTAAAGAGTGTACATCGAAAATACCACGAATTTTAGTTTAAGAAGCAGTTCCATCTAATATTTTGCCGTCAATGAAACTTTCGGTCAACTGCATTTTAAACTTATAAACATTTAGTTATAACAGAGAGCTTAGCACGAAAAGATTGAAGTAAGCGTGACATTAACGAGTTAATATTCTATCCTTGTCACACCACAAATTTACTTAATAAACATGAACGTGACAGCATGAATACTCGCTGGTGTCACGCTAACATCAAAGTTTTCGCGCTAAGCTCTCTGTTAAATAAATGTATACGTAAATAATCAATCAAATTGATAACTATATTATGATAATTAACCACCACTTAATTATTTTTTGAGAAATCCATAAGTAGCATATATCTAAGTAATAAAGTAACATTTTGCAACTATCTACATTTATTTTAAATATCTTCGTCCTTAACCTAAAGGTTATTTCGAAGACATCCCTTCAACTAAAGCAGGTCTTTTCAACTTTTCATAAGGCAGGCCACCTACTGTGTTTACTAACTGAGTTAGATATTTTGTCGTAATAATTAAGTGGCCTATAAAGAATATTATGTTGTATTTTTTGATTCGCTACGTATTCTGTTCTCTTCAGCATGCCAATGGGGTAACTCGACCACAAAATTTATCTATACTAATACTATAAAGAGGTAAAGTCTGTGAGTCTGGGTGTTCGGGGTAATCTTCGGAACTACTGATCCGATTTTAATGATTCTTTCACCATTGGAAAGCTACCTTATTCAGAAGTAACATAGCCTATATAACATAGACCCGGTAGGTGGTGCTGAATCAG
Source organism: Phalera bucephala (assembly GCA_905147815.2). Lineage (NCBI taxonomy): Eukaryota > Metazoa > Arthropoda > Insecta > Lepidoptera > Notodontidae > Phalera > Phalera bucephala. The sequence continues at coordinate 22,161,432 of LR990612.1, forward strand.
AATCAGAATATTTTTTATTCATGTAAACCATTACTGTATTTATGAATCGTCAGAAAAGTAACAAAGACTCTACCGTCACCTCGGAATATCATTCCTGTGGAGAAGAAGGGCAAGAAACTCCACGGTTACTCTTTTAAAATAAGAAATTACAAACTTTTTCATCTACATTCTGTTGTGGGGTATGGAAGAACAATTCTTTCTTTTCTTTCTTTCTTTTTTAAAAACGTAGCCCCACACTAGGGTTTATTTCTGTGTCGTGGGTGCGTTTACAAACATGAAAATTCACATACACAAATACCGAGACCGGAACAAATAATTGTGGATCACACAAAGATTTGTCCCGTGCGGGACTCGAACCCGCGACTATTAGACGCAGTGGGCAGAGCGGCTTAAGCTCTTAACCACTGCGCTTAATCGTCCCTCGACAATGTAGGTTGGTGAGGTGAGTCTAAGTTAAAAAAGCGAATAATACCATTTATGAGAATGGCTACATGGTTCCCTCATTTACAAAAAAAAAGTACATATTGTGTTAAATTAATAGAAGGAAGAGAGGAAATGTTAACTAACAACAGTTGAATAGGTTGTCATGACTCAAGTGGAGCTGGAATAGCATCTATCCAAGCATTTTTACGTTTTAAATAATCTTCTATTGAATAATAACCTTGCTTACAAAGTGTTCGTTTTACACAAGCTTTGAACTTATTTTCACTAAGTTTAGTGACGTCAATGGGAATTTTATTATAAAATCTAACACAGTGCCCCATGAAAGACGTGTGAATTTTTGACAGACGAAACTGCGGTTGGTCTAATTTATTTCTATGTCGTGTGTTATAGCAATGCCTATCACCAAGCTGATTAAAAGATCTAAATTTTTTTCTAGTATACATAATGTTTTCATAAATATATTGGCATGGGACCGTCATGATATTAGCTACTTTGAACAGTTCTCTTAAAGAGTCGCGACTACTCAAGTTATAGATGGCCCTAATAGCCCTTTTTTGCAAGATAAAAACAGACTCAATGTCCGCTGCCCTACCCCACAATAATATACCGTAAGACATGACACTATGAAAGTAGCTAAAATAGACTATCCTCGCGGTGTCCACATCAGTTAGTTGTCTGATCTTCCTTACGGCATAGGCAGCGGAGCTAAGCCGTTTACCTAAATTCTTAATATGAGGACCCCATTGTAACTTGGAGTCAAGCGTAATCCCTAAAAAAGATGTATCATTGATGAACTCAAGTTTCTCATTGTTCAGTATAATATCATGTACAGTACTTTTAACATTTGGCAAAGAAAACCTTATACATTTAGTTTTCTTGTTATTGAGCACTAAATTGTTGGATATAAACCAGTTATGTAGTTGAAGAATAGGGTCATTTACTTCGTCAAAGTTATTAACATGTCTACCTACTTTAAAAATCAAAGAGGTATCGCCAGCAAATAACACTATCTTCTCTCGATTTTTATTTTTTGATTTTCGCTGTTGCCGACCAGGTCCGAAATCGCGGGAAACTGCTAGTTTTAAATGTTTGACCTCTACCTAAAGGTTATCTCCGAAAAATCCTTTTCAACCCTAAGGCCGCCCTACTAGAACCATAACTTTGTTCGTTTATTTTATTATAACTTTGTAAGATTATTTTTTTGCCTAAATATTTCTGTAAACAGTAAAGAATATTGAATTGTATTTTTTTAACCGGTACGTATTCATGGCACCAATGGAGTAACGTGATCTGTCATTTTCAAAAGGATTTTCACCCCTTCCAACGTTCCCGTTGTCAAATTTATCATCATCGATGACTTAACACTCCATAAATAAACCACGTTTTCATCCATAAAATATAAACATAATAATACGGTACTCCTCTAGTACCGTATTATTAGCTTTGTATATATATTAATTTTTTAGTTTTGTTACTTAAAACATAGTGTTTTTAGCAGTGTTGTGTATACCTGTAGTGGCATTTATACCAGAACTATTTATATTATCGGTGCTATGGACTAAATTTCATGTAAATGCTGTTGGTACACCTTAAAATAAATAAATAAGGGCTGCGTAGTTTTAGTAGCAAATAATGCACGTAGCGATCACGAGGCCCTACGTTCGAATCCTACGTTGGGCAAAGTTGAAAAGAATTAGTATTAGTATCTCTAGTAATCGGTTTATAGTTGCTACTAATTGTATTAATGGTCTAGCAATGGTCTACGCAAATGGACTTGACTAATTATTGGCGAAATATTTTCAAGCACCTTAGTAATTTTTATATGGACTCAAAAGGAATGTGTATTACTGGTCCGACGAAATGTTTTCAAACGTGTTAGTAATTTCTATATAGACTCAAAATGAACGATCAAAATTTCCCCAAATCCATAATTTGTAAAAACATAGTCCGATATTTTAAAACGGAAAAAATCAGTCGAAGGCTCGGGAGTGATATAGGAATCACATTGGGATATTGAAGGTTCTAGGCCTGGACTTATCTCTTTTCTGGCTATTAAAGCGGGAAATGAGCCAACGAAATATTCTCACCCCTGCTGCCATTACCTTTGCTTTATGGCACGGAGTTGCGGACCCGTAGTTTACTTATTTTGAAGTGCAACACTGTAGAGAAACTGTTCCTATCATTAGGTACAGTCTCTTATCAGGTATCAACCTACGATTAAATACTGTTCCTTTTGTAAATGCATTATGACATTATGGACTGGTAACACTTGAAAAACTTGTAAATCGTATAATTTATGATAACAATATCTACCTTATTTGGGATATACCTATCCATTCCTAGAGAACACTCATGTCTGATTACTGGAAGTAACTCCATTGTTCTTGTAAATAATAAGGGTTTATCGATTAAATCTATTGTAAATATTGTGGATGTACACAATCTCGGTGTTCTAATAAATAAAAAAGGAACATAATATATCATATACCTTTAAAAGTTTACCGCCTTTTATGCAAATTTAATAGTTTGCACAATAGGCGGTGAACTTATTAAGGTAAAAACACGGTCTAGTGTCTATATTTGTGTCTATATCTAGTAAAAGTGCCTATATTTCCCAAGCGGGGGTGGCAGAGGTGTACAGTGTACACCCACTTTTTGCCGACGACGATGTGTAATAGGGGGCGGACCTATGTCATATACCGTACAATTCCAAGCTCCGGACTGATACTGAGAGTTTTTCGATAGAAAAACTACATTGGTCCGACCTGGGATTTCAATCCAGGACCTCGTGATCGCAAAGCACAATATTCGCTACTAGACCAACGAGGCAGTCGTTTAAGGTATATGTAATACAAAATCTAATGATTTTGTAGGTGTTCCTCGGAACCATCTAATTCGTACAGAACACAGAAATACTCTTCTTTGTGTGTTCTGTAAGTCTATGTCGTAAAAAAGATGATACAGATATGGACTAATGGTCCTATTATATTTATCGATTAGCTTTAGTTCGAGGTCGCTCGCTGTGTGTCGAAAGACTGGTCGTGACACAAAAGGAGGTTGTGCGACTAGAACGATTAGCGAGCATGTGCTCAGCTCAGCAGTCTACAGCCTTTTATCTCTAGCCGCCAGCTACGAAGCTCTAGCACAAACATTATCGCCTTCTAATTTATTTATTACCCTATAGAAACAAAATGTCTGATATTCATATTGCGTTATTATGTACTACGTACAAGAAAAACTATTTCAAATAAAAAATGTCGCCAAACTTGATGACCTGGCTAGCAGGGATGCATAGATAATAAAATATTATGTTTCTCGAGTTGTTTAAACACTGTTTTAATGCACATATAGGCATTTTTTCATAAAACTTATCATTTTTAGACGTTTTACGTTGCGTTACCTGGCACAAAGTGAGCAAGTCTGAATGTACTCTAACGTGAGCTACAAAAAAATAATTGAAATGTCTTCTCCAGTACGTAATATCTCGATGTATTTTCACAAACCGAATAAGAGGGTCAAGCGAGGTTGGCAACGAGTATGATTTTATATCTTATAATTTTTCGTCTTTAATATCGTGTAATGTTATTTAGGAACAATTTGTGTGAGTTATTTTATCTTAATACGGCAAAAAGACAGCTTCGCTTTCATATTAACGCTGTCATATAAGACGCTTTCGCTTTTTATTCGCTTTCATATAAGACGGACGATTGAGCGCAGTGGTTAAGAGCTTCCGCTTTGCCCACTGTGTCAGTAGTCGCGGGTTCGATTCCCGCACGGGACAAATCTTTTTGTGATCCACAATTATTTTTTCCGGTCTGGGTATTTGTGTATGTGAATGTTTGTTTGTAAACGCACCCACGACACAGGAATAAATCCTGATGTGGGGCTACGTTTAAAAAAAAATATATCTTTAATTAAAACATACCCTCAACTGAAGTGAAATCAGGTTAATTTTGAACTAGTTGACAAATTTCGCGTTCTCTTGTAAAAAAGGAGTTTTCCACCGAATACGTGTACCATACTCTATTTATAACGTATTCCATAGTTAATGAGCGTTAAAGTTTTGTTGCGGCATAATTGTTAAAGATTTCTGGAAATATTTAAGAACTTGTCCAAGATTTTGTGGTTTTGACTTTCCCGTCTTACAATAGGTAATATGTTTTTGTGTTATGACGTAAAACCGGCTCTTAAACCGCACTGGACAAAGTTACTAAGCCGAGTAAATCGTTAACTGCTGTAAAACTTTAGGGTGAATTACAGAATTTTACGACGACGAAAACGAACTAAATTGGATACTTTATCTGTTGTTTTTTTTTGTAATTTATTATAAGGAAAAGGGCTTTGATTTTTCGAAGATTTGATTAATGATAGATTACCTAACAGATTATTATAGTTTGATCATTAACATTAGCGGAAGTTTATTTTAGTGATCACATAGTTGCAAAAAATATATATTTCGAAAAGAATAAGACAACCATTTACTTTCGGAACAATCAAATCCGAAATGTCCACATTTCAGTAAAAGTACTTCAAACAGTTACGTTAGAGAAAATGAGCCTTTACCGTATCAGGCTCAAACAAAGTGAAATGATTTTTACTCCTTTAGAAGAGGACAGGTTCACCACGAGATGGGCCGAAGACCTGTTGATGGTCGCCAGTAAAAGCTGGATGTGTGCATTACAAAGCTGAGGGCAATTTCCGTAGTTAAAAGATCTAATCTCAATCTCATAAATTTCGCAAATGGTATTCTCCTAACATATACAAATTGAAATAAAACTATTTTACGGATTTTATCGCGGTCTATTTTTTTTTATTTTTAGTTCCCGACGTTTCGAGTGCTTTGCAGCACCCATGGTCACGGGAGGCAAGGAAAAAAAAAATAAACCGCGATAAAATCCGTAAAATAGTTTTATTTCATGTGTAATATTCGCGTAAATCTAAGAACTCAATATATACAAATTCTTCATATACTGACATATACCGAAACGAGATCGGACCGAAAGTTGAAAAAAATGGTTTGAACTAACATAAACAACAAGATCGGTATTCTCGTACAATTACAAACGTCAAATCTGAGATTGAAATGACATTAAAGCTTGATTCGAATTTGACTGGAGTGACATTGTGAATAGTTAATTTACGCTTAAAATAAATTTTTATCTAAGGTTTTCCGCAATCGTTTTACATAAAATGAGTGAATTCGGCTTAAAGTGGAATTTTTTGATAAATGCTCGACGAGCAGATGATGAAGCAGCGTCTAAAAACGTAGGCAACGTCGACGTACTTTTGTCAGATTGCCACGACAATCCTCCCCTTTGTCTTGGAGTTGACGTATTTCGGCTGATGACAAATGGTTACAACATACGAAATCAACAAAAAGAAACGTACAAAAAATAATTTTAAGTATTATCCGTACCTTTTTTATTTTTATTCAAATGGCCTCATGTTTTAACAGTGTAATTCGGCTATGTGAAGTAATAATAGAGTATAATAGTAAATTATAAGAAAATGACGTGTCATTATAACGGCAAACCACTAATCATACATCATTACACAAGATCAATAAACATTCGCATGTAATTACCGGCCGGTTTCAAGATTTGCCTATTTTACGGATAAAATTTTTGTATGGAAAATCTGTCAAAACTCTACTGACAATAAGCAAATCTATCCTTGAGTTGAATATTGAAACCGGACATAAGTGAGTATACCAAAATCCAAGGAGTTTCATAGTGTGACATTGTTGGCATTCTTTCTATTTGAATAACAGTAAATTAAAAATAAAACTTTTTAATAAGAACAAAATAAAGTATACACGCAATAAAGATAACTTTCTTTTGCTCAGTAATTGAGACCGCTCCTAAATCCTTTGCCGACAGCTCTGTATAACTCAGTTTCAAGTCAGCTGCCTCAAGTTTTTACTTTGTTTTTTTCTCCCAACGAAGTTATTATACTTAAAGAGTGATATAATTTAAGCCACCAAAGCGAAAGCGAATTAGTCAGGCGAATTCAAAATTGCAAACCGTTTTAAATGATTTTAAATTGAACTTTAGTTACTTTGTGTGATATGATTGCAAATATGAGATTATTTTATCTAGTCTTAAAGTACTGCAATTTTTATTCAAACAAGAGAATAGTCCATCAGAATGACTAACCTCCACCTGAGAGCCTATGTAATTTATACTAGTCAAAACAAAATAAGGGCAACCTAGTATTTTTGACAAAATACGTAAATTATGCAGTTTCTAAGGGTTGTAAAGGAAAACGTTGTTGCAATTAGTTGTTTATTTTTTAATTAGTCTGTAAGTTGCCACATTACCCTGAAGGTTTTGAAAATTTTCAACAAAAGTAAAGATTCAGCAAGGAAAATGAAAACCTAAAGATCTTAAAAAAAGAAATTTGCCAGGTTTCTTTTTAATTCTTTATCTTCAGTATCTGGTATGTCCCCGTCTTTTCCTAACACATTCTTGAAGCCTGGAGGGCATGCTTTCGACTAGATGCCAAACTGTTTCCTGAGGGATTTGTTCCCAGGTAGATTTTAGGACATTTATCAACTGACTTTTATTATGCTCTGGCTGATCTGTTTCTCTAGCGCTTCTTTTAAGCAAATCGCTGGCCCTGACAACACTTCGATACAAACACCTTCTAGGGCCTCTCTAGCAGTGTGGCGCGTGCATTGTCGTGCACCAACCTGAACCCTTTACCTACCTCCTGCAAAAATGGTACCACGTGGGGTCTTATGACCTGCTAAACGTATCACGGAGCTGTTACTGTGCCCTGGTTAAGAATAAACCGCTCAGCGCATAACAATGGGCCACCCAAAGCGATCACTTTCGTGAATGCCAGTATCTGCAAATTGCTAAACTTCTCTTCTCCATACTCTCTCTTCATACTCTTATGCAGCGATCAGCACTAAAAAATACTTTGCTCTCATCTGAAAAAAGCACTAAGCTCCAGTCGTTCACACCTCAGTCCAAATCTCGCCTTACGAATGTTAATCGGTTTGCACGATGAGTACTTGTCAATGAAATTCGCACTACTCGTTTTCTGATCTTCATGCAAACGGTTCCTGGCGTTGGGCCACAAACACGCGTGCTTGTGGCCAGACTCAAGGTGACTGTCGCCGACTGCATTCCCCAGCCCCGCGCCGTGCCCCACAGCGATGTACATATGTAATTAACTATTTCATGTAGAATGTACTAGATTAGGATTTATTTGTTAGTTTAGTAATTGTTTTATATAATTGAAAGTGATTTGTAACCATTTTAATAAGATTAGTTAAGATTTTCATGTATTAGAGATAAGTTGGTCCGCACTTGTGTCGTAATTTTAGGGATTTTTTGGCTTGTATACTTAGGATAATAAGAATAGGATAAGACAACTTATGTATCTAGTTAGAATAGATCGTAAGGATTATTTTCATGTATGATAATATTGTGATCTGGGGTTGATTAAATAAATAAAACCTTCGGCAAAGGGTCCGTCGATAGTAAAAATGATCGCAAAAACTTGGACAAAAACCGCAACTCTCCGTAGGGTAAAGTTACGAGGTTCTTAATCAAGCACGGTTTTTGTACTAGCACAATTCAGATTTAGATTTTAGTTCGGTGAAGATGTAAAGACCTTGCGGCCAACAGCGTATATCACTCAAACATACATATGTACTAGCACGTTGAATCGTTGAATCATCATTCAATCTTCATCAGTTCCTGGCTGAAGAAAAGGAAGAAAAATAGAAGAAAGAAAAGGATAGGAAGTAGGAAGAAAATAAATATTAACAGTAGCGACCGACCCGTAGCTCTCTGTTTCACACTTGAAGACGCGTTTTATTTGTTAACCGCTCCTCTCGCCTGCATTCTGCGGTAACGCGGCACGACACGGCGAGTCAAGATACAGCAAAACAAAATGCAGATCTTCGTATCTTACTAAGAGGCGCTGAACGCAGGGCGAGTGGAACCAGCGCGTGCCGAGTAACTCTGCACTCACCGCTCGCCACGGGGAGAATAACACTCTCTCTACCAATATAACGGTCCTGTACGATTATTGCGGGCCGTTATAGTGGCGGTACGCTCTTCGTGCAATTAGGCGTATGTAGCTGTCTTTCTACGCTGTGGTTGCTCTGGCTCTACCAGATCTGTGCCTCCTGGTTAATTGTCCAGTCTTTCGAAAGCGGTACCAAGCAATTTAAATTGATCACCGAGAAAATCGTAGTTGCAAAGCTACAGACTGTTGTGGTTGGCCTTCTTTAATGAAGGCTATAGCCCTTGCTGTAGTAGCCACGTCCATATGTCATCGGACTTGCAGCATGGATTACTTAAAATGTAGTTACACGCATTAACTTGGCAAAACTAAACTGTTCATAGCAGAATAGAATGTAATGTAAGAATAAAGTTCACGTTAGAAACAGGGTAAAATGAAGGGTCGCAAAATAATAAAATCTACCCACTTAAAATGGCATTACAAGTGGAATGAATGCCGTTGAGGTGTTCAGGAGCACTTGAGATAAGAAGAATAACACTATCATATGTCCACTTACCCCATCGATACACCTAGTTGTCAATAAATAACCATAAGTCAGAAATTCAAGGATGGCCCTTATTTTATATTGCCTAGTATATTTAACGTCATTAATGTTGAGCTTTTGCGATCAATTACGACATTACATGTCCGACTAGCCCGCCGAGTTTCTCGCCGGATCTTTTCAGTGGTCGCGTTCCGTAAAGGTGGTAGATGTAATAAGCTAAAATTTTTGTATTGATAATACTAATCTTTTGCATTGACTATATTATCGTAGTCTAATAAAATGTAGAAACTGATCCGAAGAAAAGAAGCTATTAATAATACAAAATAAGATAGGTGCGGGTAATAAGGCCTAGCTAAGGGAGATTTCAAATAAAATAAAAACTATCTATCGGAATCAAGATATTTCAAAGTTACTCAAACCTAAAGGTCAAGTACTGTCAAAAATAAACAAAAAATGGCAATTTATGCCGTGAACAAAAACAAAATAACCTAGTCAATAGGCCTTATTATACTATAGTTGGATAATAAGGCCTAAGACTTTAACATACGTAAATAATTAAAATAGGCTTCTAATATTTGGTAATAGAGATCAATAATTAACAATTATGCATTAATCATGCTAAAGACTTAAAAATAACTACGAATTCCTTTGTTTAACAGCCATCAGGATACTCCAAATTATCTGTGTCATCCTCTGACAAGCCCACCACTGGGTTATACCACTTGCCGCATTTAGAACATTGTCTCATGTCAGCCTTCTTGTCCTCGTCACAACCGGGACAGTACCATCTCGCCTGGTTCTGTTTAGTACCTTTGGAGGTAGAGGTATTTTTTAATTTTATTCTTTTATTTCTTTTTCCCTATTCTTTTTCCCTGTTTTTGTCAAACAGGTCTTTGGTGACTGGAGTTTCCCTGTAATTACTGGCCTTTCTTCTAACTGTTGGTGTTTTTTCAGTATTTTTCAAAAACATCAGCTTCCTGGTCGTCACTAAGTAAGGATTTTCGTCCTAGAGTTCTTATCAAAGCTTTATAGGTGCTCAGCCTTTCACTTTGTAATGCTCGGATAACCGACAGCAAGTCATTTTCAGACCACAATGCTCGTCACTAAAAATAAGAATAAATCAGTTAATGAAAAGTTGTAATTATTTATTTACATTCCTAACATTTTGAATACGCTTAAAATAAACTGTAAAACAGACAAATTCCGATACAAAAAAAACGAGGCTAATAAGGCCTATGGTCGAATTTTGTAGGCCTTATTAAACTCCAACAACATGTGTAAAGTAAAACTAACAAGAACATTATTCGGACCATGATTTAGTATTCAAACATCAAAGGTCACAGAAGCATGAAATAATAGAAAACATATCGCAGAATGTAACTATATAAGTGTAATATTACATAAAGTACTTACGATTGATTCGGACGATTTCGTATTATTCGAGCTGTGCGACCGCTCCTCACAATGAATGATGGTGCTCTGGTGGCAGTGAGCGAGCTAACGCGTTGCGACAGGTTTGAGGAGCCTATCTATCTATGAATATTAGCTAACTGCGAGTGTGATCTTAAGCGACATCAATCATTTCAAAATTCCATTTTTAATAGTTAGGCTTAATTAGGCCCGGGTAATAAGTCGCCTGTCGGCTTATTAGCCGACAGGCCTTATTACCCGCACCTACCTTATACACTTTTACGCTTAAATTTTGATAGAAAGAGCACACTTTGTCCGACCTAGAATTCGAACCCAAGAGCTAGTGATCGCCACTCACACTATGCGCCACTAGACCAACAAGGTAGTCACATAAGTCAGTCAGTCAAACAATACAATGTTTTAAATTATATATTATTGAAAAAATAAATATTATGTCCGGTAACATGCCATGAAAAATAAAAATAACTGCTAAAATAGGAATTGACGAATAAATACAAATACACTGATTAATTTCCATAGTTGTTTTCTTTTATACTGCAGAAGGGTGTATAATTAAAGAAATATGTATTACCTATGTAGATTAACATTGTAACCAATACGAATTAAAAACGAATTTTATTCTTGTCCTTGGAACATGAAATAAACATTTGTGACAAGCATATAAATAACTCGGGGCTCGTAGCGCTGTGCGACCGCGGTATTCTTACCGATCACCAAGGTTAAGCAGCGTTCGACTCGGTCGACCTGAGATGGGTGACCGTTTGTGGCATTTTCATATTCGAGCGTCTCCGTGCTTCGGAAAGCACGTTAAGCCGTTGGTCCCGGTTACCACTTGATGTGATAGTCGTTAAGCCGAGTTGGAAGCCTTAAAGGCGGCTTGATAAGTTCCAACAGCGGGTGGCCACAAACCTGCCTCCACCAATCCGCACTGGGTCCGCGTGGTGGAGTATGACCTAATCTCTCTCACCTCGATTTGTGAGAGAAGGCCTTTGCCCAGCAGTGGGCAGTATAGGCTGATATTATTATTATTATATAAATAACTTATGACATCTTAGAAATCGTGCTATATTGCGAATAAACCAGAGGGCTTAGCACGAAAACTGTGAGGTTAGCGTGACGCTAGCGAGTAATCGTGTTGTCACGTTCATGTTTATTTAGTAAATTTATAGCGTAACAAGGATGACATATCAACTCGCTAGCGTCACGCTAACTTGTGACTTCCTTTTATATCCTCAGGACAAGAAATAAATACCTAATGTTCAATTTTTTCTTGCTATTGACGAAAGAAAATATGTCGAGACACCGTACAAAAAACGTTGTAGAAAACGTAAAGTAAATGTTTATAACATGTGAAATTTGACGGACGATTTAGGGCAGTAGTTAAGAGATTAAGCAGCTCCGCCCACTGTCTCTAATAGTCGCGGGTTCGATTTCCGCACGGGGCATATCTTTGTGTGATCCACAATTATTTGTTTCGGTCTGCGTATTGTATATATGAATATTCATGTTTGTAAACGCTAACACGATAAAGGAATAAATCCTACTGTACCCACACTACGTTTTTTTAAAAATCGAATGACTTTATAAAAACGAAAAGTTTGCAAAGTATTGGGACAGCACTTAGTCTAAACAATTCATGTATATTGAATGACAGTTTGGGCCACATATAAAAATAATCCACTTAATTCCACGTGCGAGCCTATATGCTCCTTTAACATGACAAAAGTCCATAATACATCTATCTATCTATCTATCTATAACCTCACGCCAGATCCCTTGCGGGGTAGGCAGAGAGTACAGAGTTCCAACAGGTTCTTTCCTTACATACCTCTCTGGCTTCCTCGACTCTCATAGTTCGTCTCATACACGCTCGCCGGTTACGGAGACTCTTGACTTTTCCATCAGATAAGACTCGGTTTATTTGGTCGTGGTAAGATAGTCTAGGTCTTCCCCGGTACCTGCATCCTTCCACTTTCACATTGTATATCTGTTTTGTCATTCTTTCCTCTGGCATTCTTTCTATATGCCCGAACCAACGGAGCATGCCCTTTCTCATCTTTACACCGATACTATCTTTCATACCTACTCGCTGTCTTACTATGCTGTTGCTAATGCGGTCGGTCAGCTTCACTCCGCACATCTTCCGCAGAGCTTGCATTTCTACCGCATTTATCCTACTTTCATTCTCCTTCTTACATACCCAGCTCTCGCTACCATATAACAGCGTTGGGACAAGAACTCCGTTATGTATGGCCAGCTGCGCCTTATGGCTTAAGTGCCGGCTCCCGAGTAGCTTTCCCATCGCACCATTCACTCTGTTTCCTGCACTCACTCTTCTCTCTATGTCAGCGGTGTATTTCCCATCCTTACTGAAGGCGCATCCAAGATATACAAACTCATTCACTTGCTCCAGCACATCCTTACCAACCACAATCCTTACATTCGTTCTGGTTTCTTCCCTTTCAAAAATAATACATACTTGCAATATGTATCCCAGCCACGTGTAGCCACGTCGGTTTAGAACGAAAAGATTGACGTTAGCGAGACGCTAGCGAGTCAAAGCGGTCTACCGTACATATTTTTTTATAAATCCTATTATGGCAAAGATGACATATCCAGCTTCGCGCTTACCCCTCACGCTTCACGCTAAGCCCTTTCTCCTCTACTTAATTTGGTTTATATGAATTTTTACATGGTCATTCAGTAGACATTATTTAAATGGGAGATTCATGTCGACATACACAGGCATATAAAGGTCCTCTCCGTGCTTGATCAAGCTTTGTTAACATTGCGTTCGGATGTATAATTACTGCTGTGTATCTATCCACAGCACATAAACATTGTTCAGCTTGCCTGGGAAATACAGGTTGCAAACTATCAGGGCAACGTTCTTGAATGAGTAAATTTATTACCATGGACATTTATGATGACTCTTAGAGATTCCAGTAAATTGTTAGTACTGAAATAAAACAATTTTTTGGATTATATCGCGGTTTATTTTTGATTTTAAGTGCCCCATGTTTCAAACTCCATGGTCACGGGAGGGACTGAGGTGTTTGACGTCCAAAAGGCATAGTTTTTCTGGGGTCCCCTAAAACGTCTTAATTAATTTTGTTGGTCCAATCTACGCAGAATACGCTCAAAATAAAAAATAAACTGATTAAATTCGAAAAACAGTTTTATTAAATGTGTAATATTCGCGTAAATCTAAGAAATCAATATTGTTAGCAGTCTTAACTGTAATATTACCTAGTTGTCTTTTACAAAACCGTATCATACACCGATATCAGTCTAGGACATATTGCAAAATAAATTAGCCAATATTGACCCACTGTGGTGTAAGGTCTTCCTCTCCATATTGAAGGGAGAAAGAATAGCACTACTCTAGCACGCGGACCAAGAACGTATTGGTAGAGAAATATTCTTTGATAAATCTACCAATAAAATTCACCACACAGTTTAAGAATCGTAAAGATTTGTTTCTGTTTACAATTACCATAAGTTGTAAAAAGTATTCGTAAGTTAGCTGATCGTCACCGAGCTTTCCTTCGCCTTCAAATCAATTCAAATCTGTTTATTTGTGAATAAAGCTATTATTGTAATTGAGCGATACAATATAAAATTAGTACACCATAGGTATACAAATTTTCATTGTACCTTTAAAGAGAACCCCCGACTTTTGACTTAATGAAGGCTCTATAATTTGTGAAGAAAATATGTTCAGATTATTACTCTATAAAATACAATAATTACTTGAAATCTTCACCTCAACTCATATCTAGTCAAATGGTAATTTATTGTTTTAAGACATACATATTTTTTACAACAAAAATATTTAAAAACTACTTTTTACAACTTTAAAAGCTAGGTATAAAATAAAAAGCAACAATCAACATCACCTGTACATAGTATTTAAGACAATATATAAATATCTAGTTAATTGAAGCACTACTTGAATCAATACTACGCGTACCTACCACTGTATAAATAATATAGGGGCTAAGTTAAGCTCTTCAAGAAAACATTACTATTCAGGCAGCGTTGTTGAATAGGTAAATCGTCAAATAAGCTAGTTATCAGTCTTGCGCTAAGCCGGGGCGCGTCGGCGTTGATTGGGGGCGACATTCGAGAATATCCAGCCAATTCACCTACACATAGCAGCTAACGTTAATTCCATACCCGATTGAAGGTTAAAAGTTTATACAATACTATACGTTTCTATTACTATCGTGATCATTAAACAACTAAAAAACTATATTTTATAGGATATTAATGTTCGAGGAAGGACTTCTAAAAATTAATGAACCTTTTATTATTTACTTTTTCATTAAGTAGTGCTTTAATAGAGCAACTAATAGTCAAAATTTATTGTCTAAAAACTTACATTTAGCTATTTAAATTATTTGAACTAATTTTCTAAAATTCTCATAAACCTACAACCTTTTAACAACACTATTTTGTTCTTACTCTGCCGTGAATAAGAGACAAGGCTATTATCTAGTGTATATCCACATCTCTTTCTTACAACAAAGTAAGGTTGTAGTAGCTTTGTTAAACAGATTTTGGTACGCGCCCAGGTTAAACGTGAAAATAAATCGAAATATTAAGTCTTCTTAAATTATGTTAGTGACATTTCATTATGTGCGTGAGATTGCTCAAAAATAGAACTTCAATTCAGGCACTTATTCACACATCGCACGCCCGCGGGTGCAAACGTAAAAGTCCAATTAACTTCACATGACGGGTCCCACTCGATGCCACTCGCACTAACGACTATTTTTCAATAACGGTAATGGAATAACCTCTACCTCATTACCCGCGGTAATGTCGCGTAGACCGACTGACGATCTCTATCGAAGGAATATATGTGAGCGACTGTAACAACTGAATATGTTAGCATAATTATACTTCTATAATTACATTACTGTGTTATTACACCACACTTTTAAACCTATCTATATCATCACGCCAGATCCCTCGGGGGGTAGGCAGAGAGTACAGAGTCCCAAGTTCTTTTTTACATGCACCCCTCTCTGGCTTCCTCCATTCTCGTAGTTTGTCTCATACGCGTTCGCTGGTTTCGGAAACTTTGGATTAGCCCTTCAGATGAGACACGGTCTATTTGGTCATGGTAAAATAGTCTAGGTCTTCTCCTTCCAATTGCATGTCATTCTTTCTTTCGATATTCTTTTTATATGTCCGAACCACCGGAGCATAGCCTTTCTCATCTTTACACCGATGCTATCCTTTATACCTACACGCTTTTCTACTGCGCCGTTAGATTTTTAAGAGATATCATATAATGTTTTTGGCATACGAGAGACCTTGTGTAAAAACATGTGTATTTGTATGCTTAGGTAATATAAGAATTAAAGTAACATTCATATTATTATAACGCTTCTTGTTAGCAATGGACGGCTGTTGAAGGTCATGTATTCTTAGTAAAATTCAATTCGAACACTTTTAATACATTTAATTCTACACATAGTAATACATTTAACTACTTTCTTTCAAATTCTATTTTCTTAAGGATTGTAAAACAGTCTAGAATGTTTGCTATTTAAATTAAAAGCCCTCGTTAAAAGTTAAAGACTAGATCATTAAACAGTTTGCTTTCTCCGCCATTGTTTGTAATTGCATGCAAGTATTGATCGTAGATACATTGTAGATACTATATTTTGGTCCGTGCAACATATCCTACTCAGGGCTTAGCACGAAAAAAATGACGTTAATGTGGGTAAGCGTGCTGTCACGTTCATGTTTTTTTTTTAAATTTTGTAGTGTGACAAGCATGGCATATCAACTCGCTAGTGTCACGCTAACGTGAATCTTTTCGTGCTAAGCTCACACAACGTGATAACAAGTTCTAACCTCCTAATCCTCTAATGTTAAAGATAATATTTCGTCCATGGTATATGTTATCCATACTTAGGACTGATAGTAATTATTATACAATACTAATAAAAAAATAAATAAAATACACCGTCACGCCTATATGTGTCTGTAGCCTCGGTGTACTGAGTGCACCCACGTTTCGCCGACGATGTTAGGTCCCATGTAATAAGAGGCGAGCCTATTGCTATATACCGGGCACAATTTCAGGCTCCAGGCTAATACTGGAAATTTTTCTGACCTAGGATTTGAACCCAGGACATCGTGATCATAAAGCGATGCGCTTTGCCTCTAGACCAACGAGGAAATACTAATAATAATAAAATAAATAAACACAGTCACGCCTATATTCCCCAGACGGGGGTGGCAGAGGTGTACTATGTCCACCCATTTTTCGTCAACAATGGTGCCATTACGCTGGGCACAACGGACACTCTGGAAGGATACTAGTTTTTCTCTGACGAAAATTTACATATTTTTTTAAAGTGAAACTTTTATTAGATCGTCTCAATTTTTTGGTCTGTGTGTTGCATGTCGCGTGACGGTCGGCCGCGGAGTAGGGATAAAGTGAAAGGCGCTCGCCTCGCTTGGTGATTAAACGTAGTTTTTATATCAAATAATTAAGATTGATAAAGCGATTTTTATACCCTTAATGGAATATTATTCCAAAAATTTTTAGTTAATTGTCTATATTGTGAAAAAAATTTCACTTTTACCGTGGTTTCATAAAACCACACCACCACCACACCTCGGGATTAGTACGCACATTATTCGCTACATGTTCTATTAACGAATCAAGCGGTTACGAGGCAGACATTATACAATCTTTTGATGGAAAATCCAGACCATGACTGCGTTTTATTAGTAATCAGAATCTTGGTCCGATAGTAATTTATTTGTAACTTCCACGATTTCTGTTCTGAAGAGTAATATCGGCGACCCCAAGTTAAGAAACGCTGAGTCGACAAATGTTTAATTTGCCCCCGCACTGACAATACTCCTGCTTGTGACACAAAAGGGGTTTTGTCAATGCGGACAATTTAGCGAGCACGTGCCGCGGCTCAGAAGTCAAGCCTTTTATCTCCCGCCGCCAGCTTCCAACATAATCAACCAATTTACAAATCAGCACTAATCTTTTGAGTTTTAATTTGGTTATACGGAATAGAATGATTAATAGAGATTCGAGGTCAAGGGTTCTGTTACAAACTATAGTCGAGAATTTTTCTGTGTAATGTTATCGAACAATGTTCTTCTTAATATTCTTTTCCAGGTTGTCGTATCCTCGCGGAATTCGCAGGAGTATCTGTACGGGTGACACTACAAATTCATAAAAAAAATCTTTTAATTTATCTAAACAGATGATATACACGCAATATCACTGGGAGGTAGGCAGAAAAAACTTCTCTGGCTTCCTCCGCTTTCATGGTTCGTGGTAATATATATAATATTTATGTGTAAAATATATATATACAAGGTGTAACATAATTAACGCAAGACCTGAAAGTAGTTTGTTTTGAATCAGTAACTGAATTGATTCCAACAATTTTTTACGTATCTTAATTTTTTTTTTATTTGCATATTGCTGTTACTCCTTTAGTGCGCTATAACAAACTAAATTTATTATTAATTTAGAGCAATACGGAGATTTCAAATGCATTTCTAAAACGTATTTCTCAATACGCACACATACGCGTACAAGTTTCATTGTTTATTGGGTATAAAAGTGCTTAAAAATGGGTAAAAAGCTTACCATGACCAAATAGACCGTGTCTTAGCTGAAGGGCAAGTCAAGAGTCTCCGTAACCGGCGAGTGTGTATGAGACGAGCTATGAGAGTGGAGGAAGCCAGAGAGGTATGTAAGGAAAGAACCTGTTGGAACTCTGTACTCTCTGCCTACCCCGCGAGGGAGCTGGCGTGATGATATAGATAGATAGATAGATAAAAAACTTAAAATTTGGATATTTGGTTTTAGTATTGAATTTGAGAAGCAATTATTTAATCGAGGTGTCTGAAGTCTTGCGTTATTTATGATACACCTTGTATATATACGATTTATCAATTTAATAAAAATCTTGTGCTTTGCCCCACATGTGACTAGACCATGCGGTCCGGACAAGAAAGGCATACAATAATATGTACATATCTACCACGTGGTAGTGTATTCTTTACTTCAACTAAGGTTATTCTGTTTTGATGAGTCATAGTAAAAATATGACCTATGTAAATAAAACATTTAATAAATCAAAATAAATCATGTAGAATTAACGTAAAGATTTTGCTTGATAACAGTTTCTTTTATTAGTCTTCGTTAAAAGAAAATCCTTAGAGCAATATGTGAAAAGCTCGATCTAAAAGCTTAGCATGAAAATGTTGACGATAGCGAGACGCTAGCGAGCTTATTTGTCATCCTTGTCACACTACAAATTTACTAAATAAACATGAACGTAACGGCACGATTACTCGCTATCGTCATGCTAACGTCAAAGTTTTCGTGCTAAGCCCTCTGATTACATAGACACACCACAAATTAATTACAGTGAGGATATTGCTAGTAATTCGATTTAGTTAAAGGGACTATTTGATTCCAGTCTTTTCGGTAAATAATTGAAATGAAATAGTCTCACGAGATAGCGGGAATTTCTCAATATGAAAGCCTGCCAAGAAACTTATGAGTTGTTATTACGTTTTTTCGACATTGCGGCTCACTTGTTATTGATATAACTAATATCCTTATATCAGTAAGTCTATATCATGACGCCAGATCCTTGCAGGGAGGCAGACTACAGAGTTTTAACAGGTTCTTTTTTACAGACCTCTCAGGCTTCCTCAACTCTCATAGTTCGTCTCTTACATAACTAATATTTTCTCCGAATGTGTATTTAAGTTTTTTGATTCTGTTTAATTGTAAAAAGTTATTTTACGTATTATATTGATTAAAAGAAAATAATAATTTATGACTTTTTCTTTAATTCAATAGCTGAGACATGTTTGTAAATTATTGGTTTGATATACAATTTTGTGTATTACGAGAACGGTGTATTACGATGGCTTCGTGCTTCGGGTGGCACGATAAGCTATTTGTCCCGGTTACCACGCAACGTGATAGTCGATAAGCCAAACAGGCCTTATGTGCGGCTTGATAAGTTCCAACAGCAGGTGGCCACAAACCTGCCTCCGCCAATACGCACTGGGTCCGCGTGGTGGAATATAACCTAATCTCTCTCACTTCGATTTGTGAGAGAAGACCTTTGCCTAGCAGTAGGACAATAATGGCTGATATTATTAGAATTTTGGATATATCTAACACTTAAAACATTGAGTAAAAGTGCGTAATTTAAAAATTTTTACAGATCGGTTCTAAAATTTATTCTATGTTGGCGAAATATTAATCTCACCTAGAATAAGTATGATGCTTTGAAATCTACGAGCTCTATTTATATATCTAAGATAGTCCATTTTTTATCTTTTTTGGTAGTCATGTATTGTATTCTATGATATGTAACTAGGTGAAGTTAAAAGTACATCAAATAGAATAAGTCAGACAACCTCCCAAGTTAAAAATGCACGTAGTTAACATACTCAGACGTAAAGTATACCTTTACGAGAAATATAAAACATCACAGCTCCACAACTCAGCATTACTTCTCGTCCGGCTTTGCTTTCTCTTATCCCGTACCAGCAGTATGATAAACATGAAATATTATTATAGTCGAAGAGTTTATCTTAAAAATTAGAGTGCTATTAACGAAAATTAGGATTTTCGTTATTCCTCTTAATAATATTTTACACTGAGTCTCCGTAACCGGCGAGCGTGTATGCGACGAAATATGAGTGTGGAGGAAACCAGAGAGGATTGTAAGGAAACACCTGTTGGAACTCTATACTCTTTGGCAGTGATGGGCACAATGTAATACGATTAATGATTAACCACCTCCGCTTGGGGAATACAGGCATAAGATTGTATTAATGATTAAGAATTACAATTACATTTTGTAATCTTCAACGATTACCATTACACTTTTAATCTTGAATCATGAATGAATATTAGAAAATGCAATTGTAATGATTAATCTGATTTCATTACGCCCATCTCTGCTCTTTGCAAGGAATCTGGCGTAATGGTATAGATAGATATATTAAAAAAAAACGTTGTTCCACTCTAGGATTTACTCCTGTATCGTGGGTGCATTTACAGACATGAAAATTCATATACACAAATACCCAGGCCGAAACAAATAACTGTGGATCACACAGAGACTTGTCCCGTGCGGGAATCGAACCCGCGACAATTAGACACAGCGGGCGGAGCGGCTTAAGCTCTAAACCACTGCGCTAAATTGTCCGTACAGATACATACATCATTGATTTATTTTTGTATAGAAAATTATTTCGGAAATACGGTCTATGTGTAGTGCGTAATTTGCACTTGCACTCTTTTTAAAAAAATAATACATTCGACGTTTTCCCTTACTATGCATTATCCTTATGAAATGCAGAAACTTAGTGAAACCATACACATATCAAAAGCGACTCTACCTCTCGGTCTACTGTATCATAAACGCCCAATAGTAAAAAAAGAATAGGTAAAAAATATTTTAAAAACTTCTTATACTTATATTATGTTATAAACGGTGCCTATATAAAACACGAGGAAAATCTTCAAGCTGTAAAAATGTCGTAAATTGCACTTGTCTTACGAGACAATGATGGGCTATGATAAAGGTTTAACACATTTATTGCTACAGGTTCTTCTTTATTCCATAGTTTATCTTCTTATCTTCTCTACCGTTTTATGGGCTGAGTTGCCTTAAACGTACTTCGACCCGATGGGATCTTTTGTGCCCTTTGCTCTAATGCTTTTACGTACCTGGTAATCCAGAGACTCCCTGTAATAGATCGTGGATTCCGCCTCTGGAGAAGGACAGGATACCGCCAGTAGGTTACCGCCAGTATGTTAATTCGCCGCGCCGCCAGTGCGTCGCGTTTGCAAGGGATATGCTTCATGATCTCAGTTTCTGTGTTGGAGCTTCTGCATACCACGCTGCTGGATTTTAAATTAACATTCTTCCATAGTCAGTATAGACAGTAACCTTTATGGACATCATTATCTACATTTAGTTACGAAAGTACGAAATATCAAGGCAGTAACAATATGGACGGACCCATATGTAAAAGAACTTAGGGCGCGGTTAGACCTTGAGTTGTTAGCTATTGATGGTAATTCATATTAACAGGGCATTTATTCGCTATGACCAAACGTGGCGATATTTTGTGTAATGGTAATTTGTACTAGATTACTATAAAACGATCATTGCATGAAGTTACCGTAACGTACCGCGTAACGTGGAATAAGAGTCTCGGTCCAGTCTGTCCTCTATTGTTATTAGACAGCAATCTAAGGCCATTGGGCGGGGAGGTACAATCCTGTCATTGATTAGGTTGGCATCTAACCAAAGAAATAATATGAAGTTATTATAATGCTCAATAATCTTACATATATAGCATTTTTGGTATTTAACGTTGACCCAATTACTGATATAAGACAAATGGAATGCTCTATTTGAGCAAACATTTTTTTTTCTTCCACCTTTCTTTTTTAAGAAAACATCCAGACCGAAACAAACATTTGTGGGTTACACAAAGATTTGTACCGTGCGGGAATCGAACCCGCGACTACGCAATCCAGTGGGTGAAGCTACTCGAGCTCTTAACCATTAAATCAAGCGGTCCGTTGAATTTAATATAATTTACTTATATATGTATTTATTAAGCACTTTAAGCACATAAGCGATGACATATTTATCTTCTTTATAATAAAACTGTAACCGAGTCGAATCTGACATTTAATATTTTTTGAAAATTAAAATACAATTATAAAATACTCTTCCTTATCGATATAGAGGCCGAAACAATTTATTTCGGAATTATTGTCAGTCTGCCTTTCTCGCAAATCCTACTAAACGAATTTCAATGATATTTGGTATGGTAATAACTTATACCCTAACTTAAAGTTATATATAGTTTTTATCCCGGAAAATTAAGCAATCCGGGATTATCGCGGGATAAATCATAAAACGTATTTTTAATATTGTTAGTCGCAAGCTACAATGTTACGTTAAAATGTGTGATTTTGCCTACACATGTCATTGTCCAAGAGCGTGCTCGTCGCGACCCCTGCCAGCCATTATGGCTGCAATCTTGGAGCGAGGAAGTACCGCAGTGCGGGCTAGGGCGACCCCCGAGGCGACGCGTACCGGTCCGCCCCGTCGGTACGAACACAGGCAGAAGCGGCGATGGCGGCCGCCACCCATCACGCCGGGCCCGAACTGGCGAGTCGTGGGGTGC
Source organism: Phalera bucephala (assembly GCA_905147815.2). Classification (NCBI taxonomy): domain Eukaryota; kingdom Metazoa; phylum Arthropoda; class Insecta; order Lepidoptera; family Notodontidae; genus Phalera; species Phalera bucephala. The sequence goes on from LR990612.1 coordinate 22,184,068, forward strand.
AGAGTGCCGAATAGGCAACTGGAATGTAAGAGGTGGTATAGAAGATAAGATGCATGAAGTGATTGATGTAATGAAAGAGAGACGCCTGGATGCTCTGTGTGTAACAGAGACTAAGCGTAGGGGCAGTGAAACCTGTGATCTTCTTGACGGCGCAATGGCTCTGTGGTCTGGTGTGCCACAGAGCGATCGTGCAACCCACGCCGGGTATCTTGATGTCCCGTCGCCTGGCTTCTGGAGTGAGAGATTATGGTCTGCATAATGCGAGATTTCTCCAGAGAAGTCTCGCATCCTAGTTTTAAACGGACCCAGGTCCGTTTAAAACTAGGTGTCACTAGAGTATTTTTGGTTGGAGCCCACGCTCCCGTAAACTTTAACCGTTTGGGATAATGTCAGGGAAGTTCTGGATCTGGCTGATGCGAATGAAAAGGTGATTTTGTGTGGCCACCTGAACCTAGCATGACACGACACAGGCATTCCTATGTATACGTGGAGAAGAAACGAACAGAAAAGCATGATAGATTTGATCCTGGTAGATAACCGTCTCCGAAGCAAGCTTCTAGATACGCGTGCGTATAGAGGCCCCACTCTTGAATCGGTCCACTATCTCGTAATTTCGCGGTTTAGTTCTGGAAGTGGAGGCACTGGCGAGAGCGTATCCCCTTCGGAGACCTTGAAAGTATAAAGTTTCAAAAGTTGCAAGATAAGAGCGTGAGGAGAACGTATGAAGACAGAGTCCGGGACAAGCTTTTGACAGCAGGTTCTTCGGACTCTAACATAGATGAATGCTGGAATTGCCTGAAAGAGAGTTTGGTAGAATCAGTGAAAGAGGTACGTGCGTAATGCATGGTGGGACGCAGAGTTAAAAAGCTCTGTAGAAAGTAAGAAGAAAGCGTGGCAGGACTATGTTTCTTCTTTGAATCTGTATGACAGTATGATAGAGATGAAGAAAGAAATATACCGGCAATGCAAGAATGCCACCAAAACTTTAGTGAAAGAAAAGAGTGAAAGAGCTAGCGTGATTAAGGAGGAGAGGCTGGCAAAGAACTTCGAGAACAACACTAAACTCTTCTGGAGCAAGGTGAGAAAGGCTCGAGGTGATTCGTCAGCCTCCACAATGGAAAACATAAAATGTAAAGATGGTAACATTCTTGCAGACACACAAGCTGTATTAACCGGTGGAGTGAATATTTTGGAGAAATGTATGAGGATGCCCCGTAAGCTGGTGCCACAGACGAGCCCAGAGAGGAGTTTGAGGCACCAGAATCCACAGAGGACATCACTATGGAAGAAGTTAAATTGGCGATACGAAGTATGAAAAATGGTAAAGGTGCGGGAATAGACATGATATCTGCCGAGTTGATCAAATATGGTGGAACTTGCGGCCGGGACGCTTTTTGGGTCTTTGCAAATCTTTGCTGGAACACCGGTAGAGTCCCTACAGATTGGCGCCGCGCAGTCATAGTACCCTTGTATAAATGCAAGAGCTCACAATATGACTGCGCCAATTAGAGGACCATCAGTTTGATCAGCCTGGCAGCTAAGGTGTACGGTAAAATTATAGAATGAAGAATACGCGAGAAGTCCGATGGAATGTTGTGCGAGGCACAGGGAGGTTTCAGGTCTGGAAGAGGATATTCGGATCAAGTTTTCTTCCTCCGGAACATCGTAGAGAAGCATCTGGCAGTAGGCCGGAAGGTTTTCTGCGGTTTTGTGGATCTGGAGAAGGCGTTTGATAGAGTCGAGCGAAAGAGACTTTGGGACATTTTGCCAGAGTATGGAGTATATATAATCGCACTCTGTTGCGAGCCGTCCAGTCCACCTATGTGGACAGCAAGAAATGCGTACGGGTGGGTGGTAACATGCCACTCTAATTTGACGTTAAAATCGGCGTCAAGCAGGGTTGCGTGTTGTCCGCTAGACTGTTTATAATATATCTGGATAAAAGTCTTCAAAGACTGAATGCGATGAATGAAGGGGTAAAAATGGGTGATCTAGTGGTAAACAACCTATTATATGCAGATGACGCGGTTTTAATAGCGGAAACAGCCACTGATCTGCAAACACTAGTCACAGTTATGAAAGACGACTGCATGAACAATGGCTTACATTTGAATGTTTTGAACGGGAAGAAACCAGAACGAATGCAAGGATTATGGTTGGTAACGATGTGCTGGAGCAAGTGAATGAGTTTGTATATCTTGTATGCACCTTCATCCAATATATACAACTAACTCGCCTTCGGAAGAGTGAATGTAGGAAATAGAGTGAATGGTGCGAGGGGAAAGCTACTTGGGAGCCGGCACTTAAGCCAAAAGGTGCAGCTGGCCATGTATAAAGGAGTGTTTGTCCCAACGCTGTTATATGGCAGTGAGAGTTGGGTATGTAAGAAGGAGAACGAAACCAGGATAAATGCGTTCGAAATGCGAGCTCTGCGGAAGATGTGCGGAGTCATGCTGACCGACCATATTCGCTTAGTAAGAAAGCGAGTAGGTATGAAAGATAGTATCGGTGTAAAGATGAGAAAGGGTATGCTCCGTTGGTTCGGTCATATAGAGAGAATGTCAGAAGAAAGAATGATAAAACAGATATACAATGCGAAAGTGGAAGGACGTAGGTACCGGGGAAGACCTAGACTATCTTACAAGGACCAAATAGACCGTGTCTTATCTGAAGGTCATGAGTCTCCGTAACCGGCGAGTGTGTATGAGACGAACTATGAGAGTGGAGGAAGCCAGAGAGGTCTTTAAGGAAAGAACCTGTTGGAACTCTGTACTCTCTGCCTACCACGCGAGGAAGATGGCATGATTATATATATATATATATATATATATATATATATATATATATATATACATATTTTATCCCGGAAAAATTAAGCAATCCGGGATTATCGCGGGATAAATCATAAAACTTATTTTTATTATTGTTAGTTGCGAGCTACAATGTTACGTGAAAATGTGTGATTTTGCCTACACATGAGTTCCTCCATGAACTGACATTGCACTCGGGTTCATCTCCTCATAAAGAAACTCTTCAATGGTTAATAGAATGCGCTTGAAATCGTTTATACACAATTGATTTAGATATTCAGATACGATTTGTTGCACGAACCGATGATGCAGTCAGGATAGTCTATTCAGGAGCGAACTCTTTAACCATGAATGACCCTGAAACGAAACTTTGCATATTCATTTGCTTAAGATACCTAAACATGACTTTGATCATATACATGAACTATGTATTCTTACGAGAAGACTGACACGAAATGTGGTGACAAACTTTGTTACATACTTAGCTCTCATTTACATACTTAGCTGTTGGGGTGCTGCGGTCGGGTAACCTCCTAGTGTGCCCGGCCCATTGCCAGTCCCGCGGATACGTCCAGAGGAACGACAATGGGAGCGGGACGGTGCACCCCGGGTATCGTCAATAACTTCCCTCACGGGGGATCTTGTTGGCGATGGCGGATGACCTGACATGGCGCGGTGCTTGGGATTGGGTGCTGCGGCAGGGGGTAGGGGGGGGAGGGAAAGGGGGGGACAATCTCCTGCGTGTTTGTGCCGTGCGCGGTGACCCGTACAGCAGGGTGAAGGAGTCCTGGGGGTTGAGTTGGTGATGGACCGGTAGTTGTTGTCTGTCGCCGGCAACACGCCTCTTTGGTCTGGATCTCTGTCCAAACGGGAGGCTGTCATGTAGCCGCGTGGCAGTCAATCGGCTGAAGTCCATCCTTCAGATGGGCTAGGCTAGGGTTCTGGGGTGAAGGGGTCCGCAGGCGGCGGTGTGAGCCTACACTACGCGGGAGTGGAGGTGAACACCGTTAGTCTCGTGGACAACTCACCCTGGAACCCTATACTCTGATGATAGCCCTGGTGCTTATAAAGCATCCCCAAAGGTGAGGACTCCGTGGCGGGTGGGGAATCATCAGAATGAAGAATAGTATTAAGTCATATGGACAAAAAGAGCAAAAAGAACCCCAAAACAGTCCCCAAAAAGGGACAAAGTGCGTCATGCACACAAGGCCCCTCGGGGCAAAATGTAAGGCCCTCGGGCATAAAAAAGGCAGCGGGACAAGTGACGGCAGCGAACCCCAGTGGTGGCGCCAGTCTGGTCCCCAAAATTGCACCTAAGAGTTGCGGATCTGGAGGAGACACAGTGTCTTCCGGTCTGCCCCCGGCTGCCAAGGTGGAGGCGAAGGCGTCCGGCTCTGCTGGACCCGGAAACCAAACCACCCAGGCGGCCGGTGCTGGCGGACTGCGTGACCATGTCCCCCCTAAGGGACGCAAAAGACTCAGCGGGCTCGCTAAGCGGAGGAAGCGAATCGAGCTCGCAAGGCAATCGGCTGTCTCTCAGACGCCCGTACAGGAGGCGACGCTCTCTAAACGGGCGAGAGAGGTCAGCGATGAAGCTAGGGATGCGGCAGGGGATCTGAAGCGAGTTCGCCTCGGGTCCTCCTTTAAAGAAGCCCTAACTATGACAAGGATGGTCATCATTGCTGATGACTATCCCAAGACGATGATTGATGAGGAGACTGCCTGGAGCATAAAGGACGTCATCTGGAGGAGGATGTGGAGCGATCCTGTCCTCACCATTGATTGGAAGGGGGTCCAAGGCGGCATCATCAGCATAACTTGCTCCAGCGATGAGGCGATCACCTGGCTGAAGCACTACGACGGTCAAACTGTCGGTGGTGTCAAGGTCAAGGTGATCAGAGATAGGGACCTACCCCGTCCTGTGAAAATGGCGTGGAAGAGGACACGCGTGAGCGAGAAGGTCCCTCTGTTAATGGAGCTTCAGATGCTCCAGCGACTCCATAAGGTTATACTTACGGACCGCTGGAGGGTCGTGAACACGACGACAGAGGGAAGACAGGCAAGGAGCATCATCCTGATGGATCAGTCCTCGGCTGATGCCATCAAAGAAGCCGGGTACATGCTGCACGCCGGGCTTGACCGCAGCTACTTCAAAGTCCTTGAAACGTCGGAGGACAAAGAGGAGGCTGCGGTTGGGTCCGATAAACCAGCGGTAGTACCCATTACTACTCCGGTGGAGACACTACCAGATCATCAGCAGGGGGGAAACACCCCTGCAACAGATAAGGAGGAGGCACTGCTCGCGGACTGTCCGGTCCCATCGCCAGCCATGTCGGTGAGATCGGATGGACTGGCGGGCGGCTTCGACAACCTGGGCATCACGTCTTCCCCGATAGGGGAGGACGATGAAGCCCTAGATAGCAGCGAACCGGAGGAGAGCTGCAAGGTAGGTAGTCCCTAATGTGGACTACCAACTGAACACAACCAAGCAACAAAGGAGCTTGGCCTAAGGTGCGTACAAATCAACTTGCACCACTCTAAGGCGGCTACGGCGATGCTAGATCGCCAGCTGCGAAGAGCTAAATTTGACTTAGCACTTATTCAAGAACCCTATATTTATAGGGGACAGATAAAGGGCCTTGATGGAGCGGGGGGTAACCTGTTTCACAATTGCACAACTAATGACATGAGGACCTGCATTTTTGTCAGGAATGGCATAAACGCTTTGCCTCTGTCCATTTTCTGTTATAGGGACCTCACCACGGTGAAGTTGAAATTAGAAGGTAACAAGGGTAGCCGAGAAGTCATCTTCTCGGCTGCCTATCTGCCCTACGAAAGCGCGGACCCTGTTACAACGCATCTGCGGGACTTGGTTGAATATTCCTGCAATAAGAAGGTTGAGCTAATCATAGGATGTGACGCAAACGCGCATCACGTCGTCTGGGGCAGCTCAGACACTAATCAAAGAGGGGAAAAACTTCTGGACTTTCTGGTAAGTACTCCTTTACAAATTCTCAATAGAGGAAATAGGCCCACGTTTGTTAATAGACGTAGGGCAGAAGTTATTGACATTACAGTTGCCTCTAATAGAGCGAGCAGACAGGTAAACAACTGGCATGTCTCCAATGAGATCTCATCCTCCGATCACAATTATATATGTTTTCAGTATGGGATGGAAACGTTTAATATAAATCCAAGAAGGCGGAACCCAAGGAACACTGATTGGGCCGCATATAAAAGCGACCTTAAAGCAGAGTTAGGGAAGGTCCGAGGCAGACTCAGCTCTGTATTAGATATAGAGTTCGAGGCGGATAGCGTAGCTCGGGCAGTAAAGACCGCCTGGACTAATAACTGTCCGGAGAGCAGAGTCATAGCGAAACGTGACCCATGGTGGACACCAGAGCTAGCGCGGTTAAGAGTAGAAACTCGACGTGCATTCAACACTGCGAAAGCAACCAGGAACTTTGGGGAATATTCTACGATACTCACGAGGTTCAATACAGAAGTGCGGAGAGCAAAAAGAAGGGCTTGGAAAAGACACTGCCAAAGCATAGACAGCCTCCCTGAGGGTATGAGGTTAGCCAAGGCAATATCCATGGCCAAATTAAATTCACTTACTACAGTGAGGAATGAGGTAGGGGAACTTACAAACAATGGGGAAGAAACACTGAAAACAATGTTCAACGTGCACTTCCCAGGTTCGGTGGCAATACAGGGAGAGGACACCATGTGTGATGTCCAAATAGATGAGCTAAGCTTAAAGACAACTAGAGCTGACTGGGAGACGGCAGGCAAAGTCGTGGAACAGAACAAACTCAAATGGGCCTTAAAGAGTTTTCAACCATTTAAGGCCCCTGGTCCGGATGGTGTTTACCCCATCCTACTACAAGAAGGGGAACCAGTACTCAGCCAACACCTGTGCAGACTATTCAGGGCGTGCGTGGCATTTGGGCATACCCCTAATATCTGGCGGCAGGTGACGGTGACGTTCATTCCCAAACCAGGGAAATCCAACTATGAGGATGCTAAATCCTACAGACCAATCAGTCTATCCTCATTCTTTTTAAAATGTCTAGAGAAAATGATAGATAGGCACATAAAGGATGGTCCACTAAAGGATTATCCCCTACATAAGATGCAATGCGCTTATCTACCTGGTAAGTCTACGGAAACGGCATTGCACTATGTGGTGAATCGTGCAGAGATGGCTCTGCAGCAAAAGGAAATTTGTGCTGCAGCTTTTCTGGATATCGAGGGTGCATTTGATCGCACAACATTCTCATCCATAGAACTAGCTGCTATAGAGCATGGGATAGAACCAACTCTTGTCAGATGGATCAAAAACATGCTAAAGAACAGGATAGTCCAGTCCACTCTATTAGGAGAAGGGCTATCTGTAAGAACCACTAAAGGATGCCCGCAAGGAGGGGTCTTATCGCCGACTCTGTGGAGCCTGGTAGTGGACTCCCTCTTGAAGATAATCAACAAAGGTCCGTTCTACGGAGTAGGATATGCGGATGATATAGTGATAGCAATCAATGGGAAGTTTCCAAACACAGTATCGACACTGATGCAGGAAGCTCTAGATAAGGTAACAAACTGGTGCACAACAAATAGCCTCTCGGTCAACCCGACGAAGACTAATGTCATCCTGTTTACAAGGAAAAAGGTACTGACGGGCTTACAGGACCTGTACATGTACGGAAGTAAAATTAAATGGGCCACTGAGGTCAAGTATCTGGGGGTGACCCTGGACAAGCAACTGAAGTGGCATACACATGTTGATCTAACCATAGCCAAAGCACTGAGAGTGCTGAACATGTGTAGGTCAGCGTATGGAAAGGCATGGGGACTACAGCCCAAAATAATGCACTGGTTATTTATCACTATGGTAAAACCGATAATAACGTATGGATGCATCGTGTGGTGGCCTAGAACCAAGACACAGACGTGCAGGGATTCCTTAACAAAACTGCAGAGGACAGCCTGCCTGGCCATCACAAGTGCTTTCAAAACAACACCGACGGCAGCTATGGAGAGGCTACTCAACCTAACTCCATTACATATCGTCATTGAAACTGAGGCAAGGAAGGCACTCTATAGGCTAGAGAAAGCTGGACTATGGAGCATAACGGCGCCAGGCCTCGAACACACCAAGCTAGAACCGGATAAGGAACTAGATGACATAAGGAACATGAGAAGTGACAAGATCATAACCACATACATGTTCAATAAGAGATTTAGCACTCATATCCCAACCAGGGAACAATGGAAAAGTGGTCTAAATAAGCAAGGCAAGGAGCAAATGATATGGTACACTGACGGATCCAAAACCAAGTTTGGAACAGGAGCCGGAGTATACACGGAAGGATATAGCCTTAGCCAAAGCATGGACAGGTTTACATCAATATTCCAGGCAGAGACCTATGCGATAAACATTTGTGCAAAAGAGATATTGGACAAACGAATCACGGGCAAGAAAATCTACATTTGTAGTGATAGTCAGGCTGCCCTCAAGGCCGTCGGCTCCTATGAGCTAAACTCAGCACTGGCTGCGGAGTGCGCATACCTTCTTGACAGATGTGGAGCGCGCAACACGGTCAGGTTAGTCTGGGTCCCTGGGCACACGGGAGTTGATGGCAATGAGCGTGCGGACGACTTAGCCAGGAAGGGAGCAATGGGAAAACCCGTTGGTCCAGAACCGTTCATAGGCATACTAGACGGCGCCTATAGAGGCGCACTCTTTAAATATGCCCAAGAACAACATAAGAAAGAATGGGAAGCACACACAGGGCTACGACACTCAAAGGAATTCCTTTCCACATGGTGTGAAAGCGACTGCAAGAGACTACTAAAATATAGTAGACTACAACTAAGGCAAATAACGGGAGCATTCACAGGCCACTATGGCACGAAAGAACATCTACACAAGATGAACCTATGCGGCGACGTGGTATGCAGGTGCTGTGGCACAGAAACTGAAACCATGAAGCACGTCATCTGTCACTGCGACGCTCTGGCTGCGCGGCGAATGGAACTACTGGGAGTGGCCTATCCAAACCCAGAAGAACTACGGCTCTGTCCCCCTGCTGGAATCTACAACCTAATACAGGGAGTACTGGACACCTCAGGTACGTAAGAGCATTAGGGCAAGGACAGCACAAAAGATCCCATGGGTCGAAGTGCGCCAGAGGTCTCCTCGGTCCGGTAAGCCAATTTAAGATAAGATAAGATAAGATAGCTCTCATACAAATAAAAAAGAACTTATCGGTGCGCGATACTAACCCTTATTGTACTCTTTTTTAAATAACCAGATCTCTCCCTGTCAGAGAATGTTTCAATCAGCCATTTAACCAGTAATTATGATAATAAATAGACACATTGGTTATCCTTTTCAGAAACAAAGTACCTAGGTATTGTGTATAAAGTATGCGTTTATCTATGAGATGGCGTTAGCGTTAAATAACATCTCGCTATAGTAAAGTTTATATTTTACAGAGACCATCTGTCCCGTACAGATGGTCTCTGTAAAATATGAACTTAAGACGTAACCTGTTAATAAAGAAATGATCGACTAGATTGTACACCTATGTGAAATTACAAAATAAACGCGTGCGTAGTCGCGGGTAACAGCTATTAATTAATAAAATTATTTTTATATTTTTCATTCATTCAAAACCATTGTGATCGTCAACGTCAATTATCAACAATTATACTATTATACGTAGATATACAACTCACACCCACAATATCCCCCGAATAGTATAATAATCACCGTGATAAATGACATCAATTGCTATTAAATTACTATAACCGATAGCTAAATAGACCATTGTCACTAAATTACAGGCAAAAGCCTGGGGACATATCGATCCTTTTGATATGAAATATTCACCACCTGACCAATACAGAGCTAAGAACGGCAATAAAGTTTGAATGTAAATATTTATCTCATGTTTTCGTTTTCCCATGACGCGAGAAGGACTTTAAGCTGTGAAAATGTAAGAATTTCTGTACGAATTTCATATAAACGTATGGGATTCGAGTTTATGAGAGAAAAACCAATACTATTTGTTACACGCTTGATTTAATGCAAGGCTGATTCGGTTATTTCATAACATATCATTATCTATTAAAATATGTTTAGTACCTACTAGTTATATCATAGGTTTTCATATACAGTTCTTTATATGACAGCAAGAGAGGTCTATAAATAAAGAACCTGTCGGAACTCTGTATCTATTCCTTGTGGGGCAGGTAAAGAGATAGACTTCCGACAGGTTTGGACGCTAGAGCGTGATGTAGATAATTGTAATATAAGTTTATATTTTCGGATGTTTTTTAAAAACGTATCCCCCCCACACTAGGAATAATTCCTGTATCGGAGGGGTGTTTAGATATTTCACATGAAAAATTATATCTACAGTTTTTTGATACCCAAAGCGCCTTAGCGCTATGTGTCCAGATTCTTAGTTATCACCAAAATTAAGCAGCGTTCCGTATTGTTAGAATGTTTATGAGATTTGGCTTTTGTGAGCATTTTCATGCTTTAGAAGTCACGTTTAGCCAAATTGGAAGCCTCAAAAGTAGATTGATAAGTTCCAATTACAGGTAACCGCCAGGTGGCCACTAACGTGCCTGCGCTGATTACGTGATTACGTGGTGAAGTATCTAGAGAGAGTATGTGCCTAGTATTATTATAAATATTGATAGAATAAGAGAGAAATGTTCATAAAAGTCACAACTCAGTAGATCAACTGATAAAAAGCTCATAAACGTCCGCCATCAACAGTAAGTAATAACAACGAACACAATTAAATATAATTATCTTCTGATAGTAAATACGAGTCCGTTTATGCAACATTACCGAGGGCGTAATGAGGTGGTGGTTATTCCATTACCCTTATTGAAAAATAGTCGTTAGTGTGAGTGGTGCGGATCGGCGGGTGTGGGGCGCCAAGTTCGGCGGGACTCTTCGCATGAAGTTAATTGGATTTTTCCGTTTGCTGCCCGCATGTGCGCGCCTGTTGAATAATAAGTGCCTTCATAGTATTTTAAACATCCCACAGAGGTTACTGAATGTGTGATTCTGTTACACTCCTGTATTTTTTAGATTAAAGACTTGATTAATTTTTACTTTTATTTTTGAAGGTATTTTGTAAGAATATTTTATTTTCATGGGTACTGCTCTTGATTAATACAGAAAATTCAAATAAATAGCTAAGTGAGTAAACATTATAATCCTGCATTTGATTTATCTAATTACTAGTTGACCCGGCGAACTTCGTACCGCCTAACAGTCAATGAATCTAATGTCACCTTTTTACGGAGTGAAATTTATGTCATGTTGAAATAAAACTATAATATTGATACTCTTCATTCTATGGATTGATCATCTTGATATTGAAGTGATATCAATCGTCTCCTTTCACATCAGCGGGTATTGCAACGTGTCATATGAACGGTGTGTTTCATATATTTTTTTCATTACCTTTACGTGTAATCCGTAATGGATAGGAATTTTGCACGTTATTACACTTGGAACACTTCATTGAAGAAATTTCATTTCTGGTCATCCGGATGTGCGTTCTAATGATACTCATTAAGTACAGAAAAAAATACACTATCGCGACTTATAAGTTATATACTGACAGGATAACTGACTGACTGTATGATCTGTAATAATTGATGCATACCAATTTCGATATGAGTTTTTTGTCCGGGAATTTTCCTATATTTTATTAGCTATTCGGTCCAGCCGTTCTTGAGTTATAAACGGTGTAACTAACCCGACTTTGTTTTATATATTTAGATATTAAGCATTTTCTGCGTATTTTCGTTTCTAATAAATCTACCTTTCAGGATAAACCTGTACCATAAAAAAATAAATACCAACCCAGGTCGTTTAACTTTAAATTGAACAGTCTCGTGGGTAGTGCTACTGGTGACCATGTAATCCTGGATCCGAATTGTAGGTCGGACGAAAGTGTGGCTTTTCGATCGAAAAATAAAAATTCGGCATTGGTTAGTGTAATGGCAATAAACTCGACCCCAATTACAATGGGACCTTATATGGTCGGTAGAAAGTGGGTATGCATAGTACATCTCTGCCATAGCGTACTTAGAGAATATAGGCGCGCCGTTGTTTGAATTGTTCTGTATAAAAGTTCGTACGGGTATGGAATAAATTATACAAGTTACGCAGGTGAACTAACAAAGGGCGCTCGAATGTCGCCCCTAATCAACGCCCACGTGACGCATTAGCCCGATAACCGGTTATTTGACAACTGGCTTACTCAGCGGGCCCATATGAATTTTAATATTTCATCAGGAACATTTACATTCTACTTGCAACCAGAAAAATATTTTATTTTTTTATGTTCGGAAAACATACTATTACTAGTTGGTTACCCCTAAAGTCAAATAATTCGTTTTAGAATCAACATCCTTTTATAAAGGGTTTATGATATCGGCGTGTATCGAACCCGTAACAATACAATAAAATACACAAATAACTTAATCTTAAACATTTGTCAAATCTCTCTCTCTTTTATCTTAGCATTAATGAACATTAATGCTAAGATAAAAGAGAGGTTGTAAAAACAAAATAAATGTTTAACTAAAGTTCTGAAAACCACCAGACTACTGATTCAATAATAACACTCAGATAATTAAGTCGTGGTTTAAAGGTAATGATATCGAAAATTGTCTAAAAATCTACAGGGCGTACTTTTACAGGCAACACCTCTATGCAAATTGAAGAATGCATTCAAATGGAAAGAGGTTTAATATTACATAGTAAGTATAGCCTTTTAATAATAGGTACAAACTATAAGGAAAATATCATGTCAATCCAAATCCGGGATATTATACAAATCATTTGTATCCAGCAACCAAAAAGCAGTAAAAAGCATTACGTAATTGGAGAGAGTTTTTTATACCAATGAAAGATATCAAAATAATTGGCAACGGCTATCGAAAATAAATAAACGAATATATATAAGGGACGTATATTTGTTTTCGTTATGTCGGCTGCTATCATACGGGTAGTGCATGCATCAATGACAGCGCTGAACGATGCCAACAGTGCGTGCTCTGTTTCGATTTAATTTAATTACTCGAAAAATATGTATTGAAACTGAATCGAGTTGCCATTCTAACAAAACAATCCATTGTTATGGCATCTTTTTTATCATAGGTAAGTATTTTAGTTAGGAGGTTCATGAAAAGTAACCTTTTTATGCATTATCTTATTAGAAACATAATGATGAGTGTCTTTAACCGGCGAACGTGTATGAGACGAACTATGGGAATGAACGAATCCAGACAGTTCTATGAGGAAAGAACCTATTGGTACTCTGTACTCTCTGCCTACCCCTCACGGGATCTGGCGTGATGATATAGATAGATAGAGATAATAAAGCAAATATTTTCAGTACAAGAGTCTCTGTCAATATTTACCCTTACAACATTCAAAACATGCTCTTTGCTGTAGAACTAAAATTGCTGGTTAACTACAACAATATGTCATAGTGGAAGTTACTTACTAATTACTGCGAGAGTAATTTCAATAACAGCTTCCAAAATTGTGTGAAAATCATCTAAAGATAATGACACAGTTAGCAAGCGTGCCTGTTAGCGTGATGTAACAGATATTAGTGCTCGCTATCAGTGAGCTGCGATCCACATTAGTGAAGTTGATTCTGAGCTCCGACTCACAACTAACTTTGCCGGTTTATAATAAACAGACACAGAAAATTATATTGTAACTTTGGTCTGAACACAAAATTTATGGTACGTTTACCACGAAATTTCTCAACAGTGAACGAGTCGCCTGGGTTTTGAGCTTTACAACTTTCCTCTGCGGTTTACGATCCGGATAGCCATATCTGACAAAAAGGTATCACCAATTGGGAACATACGAAATCTCTATTATATAAAATTCATGAAAGCAAGACTGCCTCGTTGGTATAGTGGCAAAGTGGATCGCTTTGTGACCACGAGGTCCTGGGTTCAAATCCTAGGTCGGGCAAATGTAGTTTTTCTAATGAAAAATTCCCAGTATGAGCCCGGAGTTTGTTTTTCGGAAAATTTTGGCCTACATATGGCAATAGGCTCGCCCTTATGACATGAGACCTAACATCGTCGGCGAAAAGTGGGTGTACTCAGTACCTCCGCCACCCTCTCTTGGAGAATATAGGCGTGACGGTGAGTGTGTATTATGAAAGCGAATCTAGTCTTGCTTAAACCATACTTTCTAATAATACCTACACATATTTTGGCAATTTTTTTTGTTAGTTATCTCCTTATGGTCGGTTTCAAAATCCAACTCAACGATTTGCTTACTGTCAGCAGTATTTTGACAGATTATTTCCATATAAAATATGTAAAAATTCTACTGGTACTCGTAGTAGGCAAATCGTCCATTTGGATATTGAAACCGGCCATTAAAGAAAGAAGTTTTTTTATCAATAGATAATATCGTTTCTTGAAGTAAAACATGTCTTGAACTAAAAAACTTATTTGACGAAACCAACGACGAAATTTTGTGGATTTTTTAGAAGTTGAGAACATTAGTATTATGTATCTCATCAACCGAATAGGAAACACCATTGACAAAGAGGCGTCGCGAGTGAATTCATTCGCGACAGGCGCCCGAAAATTACGCAAGCTGCGTCTCCATTTATATATTTCCTTACAACAAACACCCGTAATTTTCCACCGCCATTTGCCGTGATTTATATAACGACATTGCGATACTTTGAACCAAAGTTGTCAATACAATTATTCAATTTGAGATTAAAGCCGTGATATTAAAAGACCGTAATATCAGATATAAATCGATTTTCCACAGATCCTGTGAACATGTGTTGTAAGCATCGATGATAGAATAAAACACACGAATTTATACGAATAGGGCCGATACGTTGTATTTATTGGACGAGTAATTACCCATACGGGGGTTGTTACGTGCACATAGATTTTCTCATTAAGAATAATGACTCCTCTGACACTGTTATTTATATACGCGTGAAATAAAGCTATTAAATGGGCGTAATTCTCACATCCTAATGAGATATAAACATTATTACCTGTAGCTTCTGGCAGGTCCTCTTTTGAGTATAGTCCCCTGTCCCTTTTTCTATGCCGGGGGTTTTGGTCGCCCGGGACTTGTCTCGACCTTTGTCATTTAATGAGGAGGGATATCCTGATGACGAAGATGTGCTATTAAAGTGTCTTTGTGAAGATAAATAATGAGACTTCAATTTATTATTTCTTCTAATGACCGTTATTATTATAAAATTTGGTTTTATTACAAATAGGTATGTATAATAAAGATAAAAAGATTCCACTGCTTTTTACAGTTTGTTACATGCGAATCTTATTTCATTTAGAATACGAGTGATATTGTCATGTCAACCAGTGGAGATGGTAGAATTAGAGGGAAGCACTGTACTGAAATGTGGTACACATTTCAGTACAGTGCTTCCCTCTATTTCCTCATTGGTAATTTCTTACCTAAGCCAGTAGATTTTAACTTAGCCAGCAATGGCAAACCATGATCTAAGTACCACTATATTTCAAATAACATCTTTTTAAACTCGTCTATTTAAAAATAGGTTAAACGGAAGAGGGTAATTATGGACAGAGATTTACACAGTATTGCGTGTAAATTGACCGTAGTCCTATGTTCGCACCAGTACTTATTCAACGTGCGTTAAATACGCGCTTTTATAAAACATAACACTAATAGTACATATTTTAAAAAACGCTTACAGCGCTTCAGCAGGACATGTTGAAAAAGCGATCGTGTGAACGAGGGGTAATAGTAGCAGTGTGATTGGTCGGGCAACATGTTCATAAATTACGTTTTATCTGCTGCACAATATCGCGATGCGACCTCGCACATCGATGACCCCGGTGTGCATGGGGGCGGGGAATATAACAGCCCAATGGACCCTGTAACTTACAATATTATGTAGGTAGCTTTATAGGCAGCCTACTTAAATTATATTATTTATTGGTAAATCGATTTTAAGTACACACGAGCACAATCTTACCGTTCCTAATCTTTATTACTTTTCTGTATCCATTTATAACACCTTGTCTAGGTACGTGTTGTTATAATAGCGCAAAACGAAAAAGTGGTGTATTTTTAGGCTAATAAGAAAAGCGTACGTACTTGATACGCACACATATATTTTTTTAAATAGTGGATTCTGACCCTTTACATACTCTCCTCCAGAGATGGGCAAATTGTAATCAGATTAATGATAAACCACCCCCGCTTGGCTAATAGAGGCGTGAGGGTGTATTAATGATTAACGATTGCAATTATATTTTGTAATCTTCAACGTTTACAATTACACTTTTAATCTTGAATCATGATTGAATATCACAAAATGCAATTGTAATCCTTAATCTGATTACATTTTGCCCATTTCTGCTCTCCTCACTCATATAGTTTCGGGGTAAAAAGTATCTTAGAACTCCAACCTGGAGTAACTATGACCTGGGATATGCAGCACAGATTAAAAATTGTTGAGGTTTCATCTGCCATGAATACTTATTCCTATTTAAGTATAAAACTAAACGGTCCACGGAGCGTCAATATAAACATACAATAAAGCTACTCTTCCCTAGATAGTACGGCCGAATGCTATTTTTTCAAACTTACCACAATTTAAAATTAACTATTCTTCCTAGTTAACTCTTGAAGGAACAACATCCTAATCTCCGTGTCTCGTTTTAAATTAGGCAGCGAACAGGGTCGTCGCTTGTTTATATTAAGCAAACCTAATGACAGTGAAAGTGCCGGCTATAATCCACTGGCTCGGCTTCAATGGCCGGAAATTCCCAGATAACTCATGGCCTGACGTCTTAAATATTCCTTTATGATTCCTATTTCACTCTCCCCGGCGAACGTCGATTTGTTCTGAATAGGTAAATCAATGCTCTTTGTTGCGTTCTGATATTTTTCACATCAAGAGAAAATCTATTTTCGCAGACTCACATTTTATTCGTAATCCTGTCTGTATCGACATTTTTATTGCGAAGGCGCTATTCAAATCTTCAAATATGGATAAATATTTTTGTGGCAAAAAACTAACCTTTATTCGTTATCTGAGGAATGGGCGGTCATCGATTGTAATAAATTTGACGGGTGAAATGTTAAAGGGGTGCAAATCCCTTTGGCAAATGACAGGTTGCGTGACCCCTTGGCGTGCTGAGGGCAGGAGAGGGATACCAACTAAATTTAATCGAATCGAAATGCATGCATAGAAATCATAATAGTAAGAAACTAGAAGTCATATAGCCGCATGAACTTGTCGCCACACATATGTGAAAGTTATCAAAAAATGCTTCGGTATTACGTGGACAAATATTGTATGTGATATAATGGCTGTTCCAGTAGACATACTCGTGAGCGGGTGCTGCTTGTGGGGACCGGTCCATCTGGAATCCTTTATACACTCTTTATAAATAACATCGCTAGTCTCAGATTTCGGTAGAACGGCATCATACTGGAGCTAGATCGTAAACTATCCAATTGTAACCTAAACACTGTATCCACACAATATGATTAAAAAATAGAAAGGAAAAGAATTAAATAAAAAAGATAAGTCCACTGAGTTTCTTCACCGGAATTTCTCAGTGGAGGCCGCTTTCCGATTCGGTGGTAGGAAAATTAGTTTAAAAAAAAATGTAAATTGACTTTTTGTAAGCGCCCTCGCAGGGCTTATGCGAAATAAATTATTTAAGTTTGAGCTAAAGTTGGTATTATGCAGAATATCCAACTACAAATAGTGTTCTAAGACTTGTAACTGTATTTGATAAAAAAATAAGGTATACATCTGAAAGTATTTTTTCATCAATAATATGAGTCTGTCTATTTTTTTTTCAAATTGTACATGTATGGCAGAGCGGCGGCAGTGGTTTCACACGAAATCGTGCTCTATTTCACTTCTAGTATTTGATTCATACCTATAACGATTTCTGTGGTTACATATCGCACTTCCATCTGTAAAATCGTCAAGAAGTCAACACCATTACCTGATATTTTACGTATATACTTTCAGTCGTTCGTTTTCAATCTCGTTGTTCTAATGATGCATAGTGCGAGTGGCGATTACAAGATCCTGGGTTCAAATTTTAGGTCAGATAAAGTGCAGGTTTTCTAACAAAAAATCTCAGCTGCAATAAGGAGTCTAGAGACTTTGCCCTTTATTACATTGGGACCTAACATCAACGGCAATATGTGAGTATACACCACTGTAATCCTCGTTTAAGGAATATAGGCGTAACGATTGTAATTTTTTCGTTTATTTAGTTTTTCTAAATTATGTAAGGTATGTTAAATAATCTTGGATTACCTAGGCGATAAGACCGCGTGGGATTAAAATAACATGTTTTTATTAATATTGATGTTAGTTATTTTTATCTTGAAATTATACTGTGTCCTTCGTTCTCGATATAAACTATATTAGCAGCAGCTCTCTCGAGTCGCTTGGCAACCGCGCGTCATTTAGAAACTTCAAAAGCCTCTATGGTATCTGTGGACATAACCTCTGGAACCATTCTTTTGAAAGCGCGGCAGCCGACGCTTTGTAATAAAGTTTTTGGTCGACATTTAATTTAATAACTTGGTATGGCACTGAAATTATATAACAAAAAGGTTGTAATATACTCAAGTGACCGTGTGAAATAAATTTAAAACATCGTATAGGCAAATTTAGAAAAGTTTACGTCCTGGCAAAGGAGTACATTCTAAAAAGATCAACCGATAGTTGTTTATGTGTGGTGTTTTCAGCTTAACGTGTGTATTTATATAATATCTAATATTTGGAGACGTGAGTTTCGTCATATTAAAATTTGGGAAAGCTTCGTCGCCCGAAAAGTAAACTTATGAAGTCTATGTCCCTATTCGTGTACAAACAGTTTAACACGAAATATACCTGAAAACGATTATTAACCGTCTATAAATTGCCAATGTTATACCTCCAATAAGAGAAATTAGGGGGACGTTCATCAATTATGATGATTGTTAAGGATCGATGGCATTTTAAGGACACGGGTAATGTACGAGATACATTGACGTGGTCCGCAAGACTTGACGATAATTCAAGGACACGAGTGGTGTACGAGATACATCGGCGTGGTCCGCAAGACTTGGGGCCCATACGAGATATGTGCTGAAGGTCATACTACTCATAGGTTTCATCCATGAGGTGTTCCTGTGCAGTTCACATTTCTACAATGGTAAGAATCAAAAATGTTACCTAAAATACATACCTTAAACATGCCTAACACAGTAAATACAAAGACTATTGCTATAAACTATAAGCAATTTGTCATATTATATCTCCAAAAGGAGACTTACTGAAAGGGTAATTAAAGTGACATTGTTTATGTATAACAATACATTATTAATAACAAAAGTCACTCCTTTGCAGAAACATAGTGTTTTTATTGATTTCATAATTAGACATACTTGTATAATAATACTGAAATAGCCCAAACTGGAGCTTATTACACAAAGAATTGTGCAAAATTATGAGTACTTGTATTAAAAAGTTAAATCCAGCAATACTTATTCCTGAACAGGGTTTATAACCAAATAAGCCAAAGTAATATACTAATGGCAATGCCTGTTGTAACTGACAAGCAACAGGACTGTAGATACATTCCAAATATAATATCTTATCCTACGGATGCTGCGGCAGGCAGGTTGTGGGATAATTTGTGTTATGCACAAAGATACTTAAAAGATAATATAAAATACCTGGTCTATCCAGTTAACATAAAACTAATAATTATCTATCAATATTATCAACCCAGGCTCCTTGCAGGGTAGCCAGAAAAGATAAATCCTAACAATACAGTCATGAAACCTTTATTGAGATAAGAACCTTTAAGGTCAGCAGTATATATTTTGCATAAAAGGAGTGTTAATATAGTGGATTATCAATATGGAATTATTAACTAGCTAGTCATAGCCAGTAGTTAAATTTTCATAAAACGACCACCGTTGTAACCAATATAGAACAACAATCCTCATCCTGGGTGTGAAAATATTAAGTCACAGTGTACCTATCAGTTCACCAAAACAACATCACGTTGGACATTGGAAATCTCCTACCAAAGAAAGTGAGGTACAAAAAGCATGATAGGCATTTTACACAAGGACTTGGTTTTTAAGCTGCTGAAAAATTCAGAAAAACAATCAGGAATACATAATGGGTTTTACAAAGAAACCATAATATTGGAGGCTAAGGGTATTCACTGACTTTGGTATGTATCTATGACACTAATAATGCCTTCAACGACAAACATAATTTTATTGGTTTTGTGCAAGTACTTGCACTTCAGACAAGTGAATCTTGTCATACATATGTTTAACATTATGTATAGAAACATTATTATTAGAAACACTATTGTTTAATAATTGATATATATACATATATAAAAAAAAAAAAAAAAAAAAACAATAAAACAAAATCTTAATGCTAGCAATAGACCTTACAGTCATAATAAATATACTAATAAAATATTTATTAGTACCTATTCAGTTTTCTATCATGTAATGAGTTCAATGGTTTGGGTTTTGATTATTTCCTGCATCAATTATAGTGTACTTAATAATATTAGAAATTTGAGGCACACACAATGGAAAGCTATACATCAATTCATCATTGGGAGAATTAGATGGTTTTACTGTATTTTTGTTTGATCATATGATAATCAATAAATAATATGTAATTAAATAAGATTATTCAAGAAATTAATAACTATAAAAAATAGTTTTGTAATTAGTTTGGAATGTGTACAGTTATTTTGAACACTAGTGATGTTTCTGGTATAGTTATGATGACATGCCGTGTGGTGCCGGCAGAGCAGAATAGCGCCACCCCATATCTTCCCGTGGGTATCGTAGAAGGCGATTAAGGGAGTGTGAGAAAATACTGACTCCTTGTATCTTTCTCACCGTGATACTGCTCCGTCTGTCTGAGTCCTTCTCCGGTCGTAACGGTCTCCGTTCCACTGGGCCCAGAAGGATAAGGATGAGTATGTGCACCTGTGTCTCGCGCGTATACTTGTGCACCTTAATATTTCCTGCGCATCTGACCGCTTCCGTTACTGGACTCCGAGTACGCAAAAGTCCTGTGGCGATGGGTAGAAGTAGAGAGGTCTAGCCTGATGCAAACTAGGCTTTGTCTGATATCTGCACGCAGGCGGTCCCGGGGGCGTGAGAACACGCCGTGGTCGTTTCCGAGCTGCACATTTGGGACGACAGCACGGGCTCGGCAGCACTTGGGATGTCAAAGCAGCCCTGTTTAGGGAGGCACTGCTTTCCCCGCTCAGCTGGGGAGGGGGCTAGAAAAGGTGCCCTAAAAAATGCTTGTCCCGACATGGCAGATGGTAGTAACCGCGGCTATCATCGCATCATTTAAATCGTGGTCGACGCCGCAAAGGAAATTTAAAAAGAACACCTGTTATGACATTCGGCGCGTGGAACGTGAGAACGCTTCTTGATCGAGATGTCAACGCCTGCCCCGAACGTAAGACCGCCATAGTAGCTCGGGAACTTCATCGCTATAGCGTGGATGTGGCTGCTCTCAGCGAAACACATCTCCCCGATGAAGGAGAGCTGGTGGAAGCAGGTGGCGGCTACACTTTCTTCTGGAAAGGTACCGCTGCCTCCGAAACTCGACGATCAGGGGTAGGTTTTGCCATCAAGAATCACTTAGCAAAGCATTTAGAGGAGTACCCTGTGCATATCTCAGACCGCGTAACCACACTGCGCCTTCACCTGGACAAAGACAACTACCTTAATGTCATCAGTGTCTATGCTCCAACGTTAGACAAGTCTGATGACATCAAGGAAAAGTTCTATGAGGAAGTGACACATTGCCTCGATAGCTTCAACGCCAGGGAGCAGGTTTTATTGCTGGGCGATTTCAATGCCAGGGTTGGACGGGACTATGAGGCTTGGCCTGGAGTTCTGGGTAGACATGGAGTTGGCAACATGAACAGCAATGGTCAGTTGCTGCTCAGTCTTTCTGCTCAATACGGTCTGGCAATTACGAACACTATGTTTAGACTTGCCGCCAAGTACAAGACAACATGGATGCACCCAAGATCTAAGCATTGGCATTTGATTGACTATGCTATCGTGAGACAAAAAGATTTCAGCCAAGTATGCGTGGTGCGCACTGCTGGTCTGACCACCGACTTATTGTCACTAAGCTACGAATCCGCCTCCGTCGCCCGCGTAGATCTCTTATAAAAAAGCTTGCTTCTTTGAACTTGGATAAGCTAGAAGATATCGCGGTCAGGGAGAAATACGCTGAAGCCCTGTCTGAAAAGCTGATGCCAGCTAATGAGGTAGGTGATGTTGATGCTGCCTGGGGAACTATGTCATCTCATATCATGGATACCGCTTCAACTGTACTGGGTAAAAAAATCCGTCGCAACGAAGACTGGTTTGATGGAAATGATGAAACCCTGCGGGCAGCATTCGACAAACACCGAGATCTCCTGCGACAGCACAAAAGGCAGAGAGGAAGCGTTGCGGTTGTTAAAGCTAGTGACCTGGAATTGCGCAAGCTGTCTCGACATATGAAAGACAAGTGGTGGCAGGACAAAGCTAGTCACATGCAATGGCTCATTGACACAAACCAGCTGGGTGAGTTCTACAGTGAGGTACGTAAGCTGATTGGTTCATCCTACCAAGCTCGGGTGCCTTTAAGGTCTCTAGACGGTAGTCACATGTTGACAAGCAAGGAGGATATACTAAACCGCTGGGCGGAGCACTTCAACATTCTGCTAAATGTGGATCGATCAGCTGATCTGCAAAGTATCGGTTTAATGCCTCAGCTCCCTATCGCCTTTGAGCTGGACGAGACTCTATTGCGTGACGAGGTTGTTACTGCCATCAGACAGCAACAAAACAAACGGGCGGCTGGCATTGACCTTATACCGGGAGAGCTGATAAGATACGGCGGAGAGGAGTTGCACACGTTAGTGTGGGAACTATTTGTTCGCATGTGGGAGGAGGAGCGCGTTCCGGATACCTTTAAAGTATCGCGCATAAGTGCTCTTTACAAGCACAAGGGTGACCGATCTGACTGCAACTCCTACCGCGGTATTTCGCTCCTTTCAGCCCCCGGAAAGGTCTTTGCTAGAGTTCTCTTAAACCGCCTAAAGAACTTGTCTGAAAAGATTCTGCCTGAAACCCAGTTTGGCTTCCGACCGGACCGAGGCACATGCGAAGCTATATTCTCTGTGCGTCAACTGCAAGAAAAGAGCAGGGAACAGGGCTGTCAGCTGTACCTTTGCTTTGTTGACCTGGAGAAGGCTTTCGATAGCGTGCCTCGGGAAGCTCTATGGTTGGTGCTAGGTAAGCTCGGGTGCACGGAAAAGTTTGTGAGACTTCTTAGACTCCTGCATGACGACATGCAATGCTGCGTTGCCGTAGACGGTGAACAGACAGACTTCTTCCCCGTTACCTGTGGGGTGAAGCAAGGATGTGTCTTAGCGCCTACTCTGTTCGCCTTATACTTTGCGGTGGTAGTTAGAGAGGTCTTACACACTGTTTCTCAGGGAGTCCGCATCCGTTTCCGCACAGACGGCAGCCTTTTCAACTTGGCTAGACTTAAGGCTCGCACTAAAGTCTCTTACGCACTGATCACTGAGATCATGTATGCTGATGACTTGGGCTTCCTATCAGAATCCCTAGACGGCCTGCAACAGCTGATGTCCGCATTCCACCAAGCCTGCCGTAAGTTTGGCTTAAAGATCAGTGTCAATAAGACGGAGGTGATGTCCCTGGACATGCACGGTCACGAGACACTGACCATAAAACTTGGTGAGGATGTGCTAAAGCAGGTGGATAGATTTCGCTATCTGGGGAACACTGTAACATCCAAGTGTGACCTTGATGCTGAGATCAATAGCAGGGTGGGTACCGCAGCTGCGGCATTCGGCGAGCTATGTACCAAGGTCTTCTGCTCGCATAACCTTAAGTTGCCCACTAAGATATCGGTGTATATGGCAATCGTGCTGCCAAACCTCCTATACTCCTCTGAGACGTGGTGTGTATACCGCCGCCACATTCGCACTCTGGATCGCTTCCACCTTAAATGCCTCCGTACCATCATGAGGATCAGATGGTCCGATAGAGTGCGAAATACCGAAGTTCTGCGACGAGCCAATGTTGGTGGCATTGAGGCCTATTTAATGCGTCGACAGCTTCGGTGGTGCGGTCACGTATCTCGTATGGCGGAGGAAAGAGTGGCGAAGCGCATCTTCTACTCTGAACTGGAGAAGGGCAAGCGGAATCATGGCGGTCCCCTCCTCCGGTACAAGGATGTCCAAAAGCGACACATGAAGAGATGCAACATAGAGCCCTCTCGTTGGGAACGTTTGGCAGCACAGCGGCCAGAATGGCGCAGGATGGTGAACAGCCAAGTACACGAGTTCGAGGCTCAGCGTAAAGCTGACCTTGACGCCAAACGCAATCAGTTAAAGGCCCGCCCACCTGCTGCCATATCATACAACTATGAGAACGGCGTACTTACGTGCCCTCAATGTGCACGGAGTTTCGCCGCGAAGATAGGCTACATAAGCCATCTTCGAGCGCATCAGCGGCATTACTCTGACTAGGGGTCTTTAAAGTGGTCGCCATGGCCGAAATCGGTCGGATCAATCATCATCAGTTATGATAACACAAGCACAAACGGCTACCATTAAAATAACAAGTTGGTTTTAGAGCACTATATATGTTGTAATTTATTTAAAGGTGTTTCAGTAAAAAATATTGGATTGAGATATCATACAAAAATTTGCAATTTTGGTATTGTTATATTTAAATTATTACATCCACATGTTACATGTATCTTATAAATAGGTATCTATATATAAAAGAACATAAAGTCATGCAAATGACTTGATAATAATATCCATTTGAAAATTTAATGATATTATGTTGACATGCTACGGTGGATGAAATATTGAGTTACATTATTGGAAAGTATGGATTATCTTAAACAAGAATAATCAAAAGCATATGCTTATCACAGGTATGATAAATATTATGTAGTATCAGCAATAATCTAAGTCCTAAGGAACTTGATATTATTTATTTATTATTAATGGGGAATACATAATAATAAGTTGAGTAGCACTCGATTCTCACCGTTGGACATCTAGAACTAACTAGAAAGTTACGCATTGCAATTTTTTTTTTTACTTATAAATACAGTCACATACAAAGAAGCAAAGGAAGTGTGGTATGAAATGAAAATTTCATGGTATGAAATAATTCAGTTATGAATAGGATTCCCAATATGATACAGTTGTAACCCGTGGTTCGGTTTAGCAGACTGTAACTTATTCGCTTCTCAAGTTATTACTAAATTAGGAGTGTATTTTTTCATCAGTAATGTAATTGGTTCAGGTGTGGCCCGATCGTATTGCCAAAACGAATGTTCGCGGGCGTTATTGCGCAGGAACGAATCGTTAAGTAATACATAAAGATTTATGTAGCCAAGGATTTATTTGTCGGCGCACACTCAGAACATGGAAATGATTCCGGGATAGTTTCAAAATTTAAATTGAATTAAGAATAGTGGTATAGTAATAACACTGGGGTAGGTTATGTTTGTTTACCACGCATTAATACTGCCCTTCGTTCCAGACTCTAAAATTGGGGGGGGGGGGGCGAGATTATATAGGTCTTATGTGAGGAATATCTCCAAATAAGATGTGTGTGTGTGAGTGATGTACGCGGATGGCCGCGAGGCCTTTACAGCTTCACCGGACTTAATTCCATATAAGCTCATTAGTACAAAGGCCTCTAGTACAAAAAATGTTAAATTTTGATATATGTACATCTTTAAAGATTAAAAATATAACTGACATTAAATATAGCAGAATGTTGATATAAAAAAAAAAAAAAAAACATAAATTAAATATGTAATGATAGCAAAAACATTCTTATAATCACCAAATTAATTCGTAGCCTTTGTTTGGTACTGTACTCAAAAAGAGATCATTTGACAACAAAAACAAAAAAAAAAAAAAAAAAGAACCACATGCCTGTTGGAAAACACATTAGTGGGGAAATAGGTTTTCCTGTTATATTTGTATCATATTGTTATAGATTGGGTACTAACAGACTTTGTTTTCAGGTCTAGTACACAGTAAGGGTTTCTAGCTATCTATCTATCTCTATCCATATTATGACGCCAGATTTCTTGCGGGGTGGGCAGAGAGTGCAAGGCTCCGACGGGTTTTTTCCTTGCATGCCTGCTTGGCTTTCTTCACTCTCATAGTTCGTCTCATAATGGTTGTCAATGATACAAGAATTATTATAAAGGATTTAATTTTATATAAACAAAACTCTAGATGGGCAATTTTTCAACTCTTGTTATATAGAAGATATCTATAGAAGAAAGATCTCTATAGAAGACATAACAGATGGAGACTGCACTGATATCTGATAAGTAATGATTGATTAATATTACCCAGTATTAATGAATTTTGGACAACAGGTGTGGTATAAAGGTACATAACAGGTGCTTTAAAGGTTTTGTTGGGATGGATCTACACTACAAAACATAACATGTTATAGAATTTGATTATATAAATTTATTTTAAATAAGTTTATATCATAGACAGACTGGTTGTTAGAAACAATATAGGTGTATATATTTGTTGTGTTTGTGTTGTATGGCAATACAAAGAACGGGAATGTGTTATAGTACAAATATACTCATGATATGTTACTTTTTAGAGGTCACGCTCAAAAAAAAAAAAAAAACCTTTATGTGGTATACTTCAACTTTACCCTTATAGCTCTAAACAGCTGCTAATATAGTTTATATCGAGAACGAAGGACACAGTATAATAAGTGATCAAACGAACTTACCTGAAGTGAAGTTCGATCATTATTATACGAAGTCCTTCGTTCGAAGATATAAGTACCCAACCCGCCCTGCCCGTTGGTAAAGTTGAAATGTACTACTTCTAAAAGGAATGGTTCCAGAGGTTATGTCCACAGATACCATAGAGGCTTTTGAAGTTTCTAAATGACGCGCGGTTGCCAAGCGACTCGAGAGAGCTGCTGCTAATATAGTTTATATCTTCGAACGAAGGACTTCGTATAATAATGATCGAACTTCACTTCAGGTAAGTTCGTTTGATCACTTATTATACCAATGTTAAAGAGTAGCGTGTTGTGTCTGACTAGCTTGGCTATTGCTACTTTGTATACACAATCTGTCTACCGTCTTTGGAGTTCTGGTTTGGTTATGCTCACTATAATGTCTTTGCTTGCGGTGGATCTCTGGAGCGGGTCACTCCCTTGCCGGTGGTAGATCAGTAGTTAGATTTGATAAAAAAATATGTAATTTGACAGTTTGTAAGTACTCCCGCATCCTCCATATCCTATAGTCTTTTTCACAAGTCATGGGTACGATGAAGTTTTGGGACTTGACGTTTCTAGAGATGTGGTGATGATAAAATTGACTGGAATAAAATCGATTGAATATCGTATCGAGATAATTTAGAAAGTGGAAAGGTCGATTTTAATACAATTGGTTCGGCTCAGTGGTAATATGTAATATATAATGAGAGGCTGTATTATGCGTAAACGATGATTATTTATTTAGTGGACCGTATTCATGGTAAGAGCCGTATGTCGCGCATGCTCCCGTGACGCCAAGTGTCTGTGCTTCCGCCGCCGATGCCGCCCGGACCCTCGTGCTGATGGTGGGAGGCCCCTGCTGCTCCCGCAGTCCCCGCTCGCCCATTAAGGCGCGGCGTGGACAACAATAATTTAGGAACATAAAGAAAACAAAGTACATTAACTTCATTATTTATTTACGAATCAAGTGATTTGTCAGACGATTGGTCTGACGAATCGCTCGATTCGTCCTGAATTATTATTTAAGAGTCTATGACACTATCTATTTTAACATTACTCTTTCTAATTCATCAAGAATGATGTTTTTTTGTTCTTTCAGCGACTTTTTTGCAATCATCAGCCGTGATATTATTGCACGCTTCCTTCAACAGCTTCATCATTTTTGTAGGCGTAAAAGGCGGAGTTGTATTATTTCGCAGCAGCGTGTCCTGAAATAAAAAAATAACCACACATTAAAAAAGTTCGAGTAATAAAAACAATTAAATGTACATAAATATAGGAATAATTGTTGTTTTGTGCTAATAAGACAATGACTAAACAAATTACCTTTCACTTGAGTCCAAATCAATTCGATGGCATTGTACTGGCAATGGCAGGTTGGAAGCTTCAGGGCGTCATGGCCACATTTTCTTGCCATTTCATCTATTTTGAAAATTCGCGTTTGGAGCTTGTGCATTATTACTAATTTTACTAGCTCCGCCTTTAAATTTGTTTCATCAGCTTCCACATTGAATTGAATTATTGCCAATGAATTATTTAATTGAACAGAGTGATATGACGCATTATCCGTAATGATTATGCTGGGTTCCTCTAAATTATTTATCATATTTTGAAACCTTTTCGTGAACACTTCTGCATTCATATCTTCATGGTATTCTCTGGTATTTTTTGATTGAAATTCCAAAAGGCTATTATTTAGGAAACCATTTAATGTTCCTGCGTGACAAATAATTAGTCTCTCTCCTTTCCCTGCGGGAACTTTAGTTTTAGTATTGTCGGTCCACATCTTTTCGTGTGATCGGCATTTAACCATGTTTCGTCTAAGAAGACGACTTTGCTCCAATTACTAATTGTTTTACCTTTTTTTTAAATGGTACCCGGTCAAGCTCAATAATAATATAATTTTCCTTTCGTTTACTTTTTAAAATTAGAAACCAGTTTTTTTCAGTACGCTCTGTAATGATGAAGAACTTCCATTAAATGAGTCCGCTTCTTTTAAAGACTCAAACATTCGAATAAGATCAGTAATTTATGTAAATATGATTCCGAATATCATTAGCAGCAAAACTGTCTACGTCCGTCACTGATTTTTTTCGCGGTCGTTTCTTTTTTGGGGTCGATAACTTGTTACCTTCCTTCCGTGTTCCAAAACTCCATATTTTTCCCGATTAATTCAAGAAACCGTGTTTTATCCAATGGCTAACGCACATGCAACTCAATCTAAAACCTTGGAAACCTGCGTTCTGCCATTCTCTCGTTCCCGTTCAAAGTAATCCCGCAACCGAATTACGAATTCGCGGGCTTGACTATCCAGCACAGATTTCTTCGTCTCCTTTGACATATTACCAAATATTAATAACTACGATAAAACTTAGTAACAACGAAAAAACTAATTGAAGTAACTCGAAAACACCGGGCAGAATTTGAAATAAAAAAACGAACCACATACAAGGCGTACGCACTCGTACTATAATAGTATTTTTCATGTGAGATGGGTACTGTGACAGATGTAAGTGTCAAAGAAAATTATACTTTATTCAATAGTAATAAGAGGCATGAACCGTTTCTATAATTAGGGTTTTATATCTTAATACCATTGAATGGATTATTAATTTCGTTTTGCAGTTAGAACTGTAATACCGATCTTATGTGAAAAATATTAAAAAACTAGTTGACCCGGCAAACTTCGTACTGCCAATAAAAGTTTTCTGAACTTATCTATATAAATACTACGTTTCACTCTTTTCCTTGCAATTAGTCACACAATTAATTTCTGAACGCATTCTGTTTGACAGATACGAACAGTTTGTATGGGAAAATAAAGTAGTTGTTTTTATTACTTTCCTTGCAATTTTTTTATATTTTATCACCTTTCAAACCTTCCTTGGACTTCTACAAATATTTCAAAGCCAAAATCGGCCAAATCAGTCCAGCCGTTCTCGAGTTTTTGTGATTCATTACATTTTTATATATATAGATATTATTACGAATCGTCTCGAACGAAGGCTTGATGACTTCCAGCCTCCCGAACAAGCCGGTTTCCGGAAAGGTTTTAGTACCGTAGACCACATACATACGCTGCGGCAGGTTATACAGAAGACTGAGGAGTATAATCGGCCACTATGCTTGGCGTTTGTGGACTATGAGAAAGCCTTTGATTCGATCGAGACTTGGGCGGTTCTTAGATCTCTCCAGCGATGCCGCATTGACTATAGGTACATCGAAGTGTTGAAGTGCTTGTATAATAACGCCACCATGTCAGTCCGAGTACAGGGGCAGTGCACGAAGGTGATCCCCATAAAAAGAGGAGTAAGACAGGGAGACGTCATTTCTCCGAAACTGTTTACGGCCACCTTAGAGGACGCCTTCAAGCTCTTGGAATGGCAAGGACTTGGCATCAACATCAATGGCGAATACATCACTCACCTTCGATTTGCCGACGACATTGTGGTCATGGCGGAGTTGCTGGAAGATCTAGGACGAATGCTCGGTGACCTCAATAGAGTATCCCAACAAGTGGGTCTTAAAATGAATATGGACAAAACAAAAATAATGTTTAATGTCCATGTCGTACCCACCGCACTCACCGTTGGGAACTCTACTCTTGAAGTTGTCGACGAATACTTTTACCTGGGACATGCAGTCCGGTTAGGTAGGTCCAACTTTGAGAGAGAGGTCAATCGACGAATCCAATTCGGCTGGGCAGCGTTCGGGAAACTGCGCAACATCTTCTCATCCAAAATACCTCAGTGCCTAAAGACTAAAGTTTTTAGTCAATGTGTGTTACCAGTGATGACATATGGATCAGAGACGTGGTCTCTTACAAAAGGTCTCATAAAAAAGCTCAAAGTTGCTCAGCGAGCTATGGAAAGAGCTATGCGCGGCGTTTCTCTACGTGATCGAATCAGGAATGAGGAGATTCGTAGAAGAACCAAGGTCACCGACATAGCCCTCAGGATTAGCATGCTGAAGTGGCAATGGGCTGGCCACATAGCGCGAAGATCGGACGGGCGTTGGGGCAGAAAGATTCTAGAGTGGAGACCACGTATTGGCAAGCGCAGCGTAGGACGACCGCCTGCCAGATGGACCGACGATCTTGTGAAAATCGCAGGAAATCGTTGGATGCAGGTGGCATCGGACCGGTTACGCTGGAAAGCGATTGGGGAGGCCTATGTTCAGCAGTGGACAAGTATAGGCTGAAATGATGAGATATTATTAATCACTCTTTAATTAATTTCTTGACCATGGCTATAACGATTGTGAGACGCAGTGCGTCTGTGATAAACAGTATAAGATGCGTTAAAACTGTCATTCGATTTTGTATATTTTAAAACATAATTTACCAATCTTACCTTAAATAATTTACAAATCTTACCCCGAGGTTCGAGGTTACTAAGGTCATCGGAGAACCTAAGTCTGAAAACACCAATGCATTCTACAAACTTATTTCACAAATCCTTTACTAATCAAGCTGTTCGCTCGTGGAATGCATTGCCTGTTACAGTCTGACATGCAAAGTTACTGGCTGAAAATTATGGTTAAGAATCACTTTCTGTCAGCTGGTTAATATGTAATGCTGTCATAATTTGTTTATTTTTGTTAATATGTATTTATGTATTGTGTGTACACAGTTACATCAACATTTAGAGTACTTCACCAACTGCCCTATATTATATATAGCGAGAGCTGGGTATTTAAGAAGGAGAATGAAAGAAATGTGGTATTAATACGAGCTCCGCGGAAGATGTGCAGAGTGAAGCTGACCGACCGTATTCGGAACAGCTTAGTAAGAAAGCGAGTAGGTATGAAAGATAGTATCGGTGTTAAGATGAGAAAAGGTATACTCCGTTGGTTTGGGAATAATAAAAGAATATCAGAAGAAAGAATGACAAAATAGATATACAATGCGAAAGTGGAAGGATTTAGGTACCGGGGAAGACCTAGACTATCTTACCACGACCAAATATACCGAGTCTTATTTGAAGGACAAGTCAAGGGTCTCCGTACCCGGCGAGCATGTATGAGACGAACTATGAGAGTGGAGGAAGCCAGAGAGGTATGTATGTAAGTTAAGAACCTGTTGGAACTCTGTGCTCTCTGCCTACCCCGCAAGGGATCTGGCGTGATGATATAGTTAGATAGATAGATCATGGATTGGACGTTGGAACTAATACCTACTAAGTATTCAGAATTCCTCTACACATATGTATTATAGATGTTCTTAATCCTTTATTCGGTAGTCAGGTGTAACTTAACTATCACTATATATTATAAACAAAGTCCTCCCGCCCACCGCGTCTATCTGAACGCGATAAACTCAAAAACCACCGAACGGATTTTCATACGCTTTTCAGAAATGGACGGAATGAATCAAGAAGAAGGTTTATGTGTATAATTCATCCGTGCGAAGCCGGGGCGGGTCGCTAGTGATGAATAAATCTTGCTCTCGAGTTATATATAAAACAAAGGAAAAATCTTGCAACATCTGCACTAAACTTATTGCAATGTAAATATGCCAGTGCAGTTCGGAGAGCTTGTAATTTAAACATAAAACTGAGTCCTTATTCGCTATGGCCTTAGGCTAACACTCGTATCTATAAACATGTCTAAGCTAGCTGATTTTACTCAAGTATTTACTTAGCATATCATTTATATTCTATAGTTGAGAATCTATCAAAAGTGAGAAATGTCAAAAGTCAGGTTTGCACAGAATTTTAAACACATGACTTTACTCAGCTAAGTTCTTAAGACTAAGTAATTAAATATCTTTAGATACGGGTCTTACTTGTTTAGACGGAGCAATGCTACAAAAATGGCTCCTTCAAGAAATTAAAGAAATGAAAAATATTTATTAATATATTATAATATAACATCTGAAAACATATAAACTGTTACAAAAAACGGATAAATAAATAAGCTACAATAAGCTGCTACTTTCAACGTGTGTCTCAGTGTGAGCTGTGCCTTTGGCACAGGTATTCGGCTCAGCATGTGCTGGAGGGGAATAAAATCTTCCCAACGCCACGAAAGCCTCCTCAATTACTATTCATTGCCCATAATTGTTACCCTTAATAGTGACGCAATCGCGTATATTGCATATTATAGGTACAATCTATCTATCTTTAACCTCACGCCAGATCCCTTGCGGGGTAGGCAGAGAGTACAGAGTTCCAACAGGTTCTTTCCTTACATACCTCTCTGGCTTCCTCGACTCTCATAGTTCGCCTCATACACGCTCGCCGGTTACGGAGACTCTTGACTTTTCCATCTGACTAGACTCGGTTTATTTGGTCGTGGTAAGTTAGTCTAGGTCTTCCCCCGTACCTGCATCCTTCCACTTTCACATTGTATATCTGTTTTGTCATTCTTTCCTCTGGCATTCTTTCTATATGCCCGAACCAACGGAGCATGCCCTTTCTCATCTTTACACCAATACTATCTTTCATACCTACTCGCTGTCTTACTATGCTGTTGCTAATGCGGTCGGTCAGCTTCACTCCGCACATCTTCCGCAGAGCTCGCATTTCTACCGCATTTATCCTACTTTCATTCTCCTTCTTACATACCCAGCTCTCGCTACCATATAACAGCGTTGGGACAAGAACTCCGTTATGTATGGCCAGCTGCGCCTTATGGCTTAAGTGCCGGCTCCCGAGTAGCTTTTCCATCGCACCATTCACTCTGTTCCCTGCACTCACTCTTCTTTCTATGTCAGCGGTGTATTTCCCATCCTTACTGAAGGCGCATCCAAGATATACAAACTCATTAACTTGCTCCAGCACATCGTTACCAACCACAATCCTTACATTCGTTCTGGTTTCTTCCCTTTCAAAAACCATAATCTTGGTTTTCTT
Organism: Phalera bucephala; assembly: GCA_905147815.2. Taxonomy (NCBI): domain Eukaryota; kingdom Metazoa; phylum Arthropoda; class Insecta; order Lepidoptera; family Notodontidae; genus Phalera; species Phalera bucephala. The sequence continues at coordinate 22,217,661 of LR990612.1, forward strand.
CACATTCAAGTGTAAGCCATTGATCATGCAGTCGTCTTTCATAACTGTGACTAGTGTTTGCAGATCAGTGGCTGTTGGCGCTATTAAAACCGCGTCATCTGCATAAAGTAGATGGTTTACCACTAAGTCACCCATTTGTACACCTTCATTCATCGCTTTCAGTCTTTGAAGACTTTTGTCCAGATATATTATAAACAGTCTAGCGGACAACACGCAACCCTGCTTGACGCCGATTTTAACGTCAAACCAGGGTGACCTGTTACCACCCACCCGTACGCATGCCTTGCAGTCCACACCTGCAGTCCTTGCAGTCCATACAGACATCTCAACACCTCGATATAGCGCCAATCGATGCCACATCGCTGCAGAGCATCCAAAACCGCCCAGGTTTCGATGGAGTTGAAGGCTTTTTCGTAGTCCACGAAAGCCATACACAGCGGCTGATTGTACTCTTCGGTCTTCTGTACAATCTGCCGAACAGTATGGATGTGGTCTACGGTGCTGTAGCCTTTTCGAAACCCGGCTTGTTCCGGTGGCTGGAACTCGTCAAGTCTTCTGGCGAGGCGGTTTGTGAGTACTCTCGAGAACAAATTGTAGACGTGGCTCAGGAGTGAGATGGGTCTGTAGTTCTTCAGCAAGGTTTTGTCACCTTTTTTGAAGAACAGAACCACCGCACTCCCGCTCCACGCTTGAGGTGTTAAGCCCTGGTGGATGACGGAATTAAAGAGGCACGCTAACTTTTTCAGGATTGGCGTCCCGCCTGCTTTTAGGAGCTCAGTGGTGATTCCGTCATCGCCTGGCGACTTGTTGTTTTTGAGCTGTTCGAGAGCCCCTCTGACCTCGTCCTGGTTGACATCCGGGATGTCTTCCGTGTAGTGGCGTGCGAGTGGGGCTCTGTGGTCGTCAGCGGTGGGTCTCGTGGGTTTAGTCATCCGTGATGCGTACAGGTCTTTGTAGAAACTCTCAATCTCCTCGAGTATCTCGAACTTGGAGGTCACGGTTTTGCCATCTGCAGTATTAAGTTTCGTCAGATGGGATTTACCTAGCTGGCGAGCGAAGACTTTGGTGCCTCTGTTCTGTTCAATCGCAGCCACGATGGCGCGGGTGTTGGAACATCGGATCACGTCGCACCAGCTTCCGGATCTTCCGGTTGAGGTGCCTCCCATCCGGCGAAGACGCCTGCGTGGATGACATTTCTCGTCTCTGCCTCATAAGTTCGAGAGTCTCGAGCGAGAGTTTAGACTCTCTGTTACCGCTTTTGCCGGGAAACACCCTTCGAGACACCTCCTGTAGCGTTTTGACCACTGTGTCGGTTTTTTCGTCAACATCGCCTTCGGTTTCCAGCAGGTCGAAACGATTATGAAGCTCTAGTTGGAACTTTTCGAACCCTAAAGCTATTTGAGGCGCAGTAGGTCTCAGAGTAGACCTCATCACGCGACGCCTTTCGGCCCTGAAGTTTATATTTAGAGCGCCTCGGACAAGTCGGTGATCGCTGCCGGTATTAAACCTGTTGATTACGGAGACGTCTCTAAATATAGACCTCCTGTCAGTCATGATGAAGTTTATCTCGTTCCTCGTCACAGTGTCGGGGCTTCGCCATGTCCACTTTCTATGAGGCTTCTTCTTAAAGAACGAATTCATCAAGAAGAGCCCCTACGACTCCAGAAAGTTGACCAGCATCTGCCTCCTATGGTTTCAGCGGCCCACGCTGTGGGGTCCGATTATCGTTTCGCCACGTTCTTGTACTCCCACTTTGGCATTGAGTGGGAGCCTTAGTGGTGCCATGTAATGCCTTGGCTATATCTTCATACATGGCTTCGACTATGTCGTCGCAGTATGTCGAGGTCGGCGCATATACCTGTACCACCTTCAGGATGCACCTGTTGGTGATTTTAATTATGAGGTACGCTACCCGTGTCGACACACTGCTGACTTCTACAACGTTGTTAGTGAGAGCTTTGTTGACCAGGAAACCGACACCGCCCTGAGCGGGCCGATCACCTTCACGAAAGTAGAACAGGTGGCCTGACTCAAGGGTTATCGTGTCCTCGCCCTGTCTTCGGACTTCGGATAACCCCAATATGTGCCAGTTGATGCGACCTAGTTCTACCTCGAGTTCAGTGAGGTGTTGGTCCAGCCGTAGAGAGCGTCCATTATACGTAGCCAGGGTCAGGTGTTTTTGGTAGCCTTGTGTCGTAGCCCGGAGATTCTTCGCACCCCCTGCCCCGCTGTTACCGCGACCGCTACCGTGGCAGCGGACAGCGGGACTACCGGGAACTGGGGGCCTTTCTTTTAGGTGCCTTACCATGTTAGGAGGTTTTGGCCTACTATACCACGCTGGCCAGACGGGTTGGTATAGGGTTTGTTTCAAATTTTCCTTTTCTGGTCGTTGATCGAATGACGTTACTACCTTTGGTGGACTCTTACCACCAGCCTAGCAAAAGTAAGGCTACTGGGGCTTTCTAAGTTTTTCTTTCGCTTCCAGCCCAGTAAGGAAGAATACATATATAGGTACAATATATACCTAATTATGTCTTATAAATGTGTAAATAAAGGAAGATAAATTGTATATGACGGCGCAGTGGTCATATACATATATTATAAAAGGAAAAGTTAAAATTTGCTATATATATAAGATAAAAAGGACTGCGTATGGCTGCTTATACCTATACAATATAATTTATATTAACGTGTGCTTGCACAGGCGACATGTGGTATAGATTTATTTTATTGTTGCGTTGAGCGAGTGAAAATCGTTTCAATTGCGTTCTAAAAGATTCATGCAAGTTATCGTTTTTTTTTTTAATTTGTTCAGAAGCTATTAATGTGTGTGTGTGCGCGTAATACAATTATCTACCCTATGAATGGATGAATTTTATGCTTTTTCTGCGCGTACGATGTTCCATCTCCACAAGTAACTTATCTAAGTATATGACCTAACCTGGTGCGTTGCTATAACTAATCGTGTAATGTTATACACAAGGTAAACGTAACCCGTTGCGTTTACGTATTCGGGCTTAGCAGGAAGAGGCCTGTGTTCAGTTGTATTGCTGCTAATAAAAACAATGTCGCCGTAAATAACCAGCGAATAAATGGGCGCACGTCCGTTTCGAGCATTCGGTTTGCATGCAATTAAAACTTGCACAATTAAACAGTGGAGAAGGAAAACACGGGAAAATTGAGATAAGATTAATTTTCTGACTAGTTCCGTCGGAGGAGTTTGCGAGCGAAGTTTGTGAGATAGCCACGCTGAGCGGCTCTGTGCACCAACCGCGAATTCGGACTCCATTATAATCGAGAATCGCTTATTGTATTGGACCAATAGTTTCCGCTTGTTATTCAGTAGATATCTTAATAATTGTATACAATTAGATAATTGTAATTTAAAAAGCCATGATAGGGTCAAGTATTTAAATTTAATATGTTAGGTATCATAAAAGAGACGCGAACAGTTTAAAAGAAACTGTTACATTTGTAAGACTTAGCCCTCGTTCGCACGGGCGCTATTTCAACGCTCGTTAGTAAAGCGCTGAAATGAATGAAGCGGCTAACAACAGTACATATTTTAAAGCCCTTATAACGCTTTGGGTTAGCCTTATAACGTCGGGTAATTATCTGACTTAGCTGAACCGAAGAACCGGTTTCTAGTGAAAAAGATTCAGCTATCTGATATAGATCTGACATATTATACTTTTTAACCACAAGTGTACTGTGAAAAAAATATTTTATCCTGCTTAAACTTAAGAATAGAATAGCACTACTGTACCTAATTTCCATAGATGCGGTGGGTTTATATAATTTCTGCCTCTTTCTGTAAATAACGATATTCATTACGAAAGCTGTTTATGTAAAATCATTTTGTACATACTACCTGTAGAAGGTACCTATTATAAACGTTTAAATAAATACATGGCTTCACAAATGTACATTAAATTATGTTCAACAAAACTGATACGCTATTACTTACAAGCGCTTTTTTTCTGCGAGTGCATTTAAAATGACAAATATTTGTTGAAAAAAAGAGTCTTAAAAAAGCTTCCTATTTATCAGATTAATGACGAAATAAATAATAATTGTATATTTAGAAACACAATCACGTTTCTATTGTATGTAATTACAGGGACAGTTCGCAAGCGAAATAATGAGAGCCGCCATCGAATGCCTCGTTAGTCTCTACGGAATGAGGTCAAGGCGGTCTCTGCTACAAGACACGAGCTGTCGGCGGGGATCAATTTTTGAAAGCTTTTTTTGTCAACTATTCTGTACCTCACAGCTGGGCAATGACTCAGGATCGATTTATATGAAGACGGAGAAGCGTCTCATCATGCCATCAGTATTTATCTATTTTATTAAAATAATGGCAAATATCCGTATCTAACGGACCATTTGCAATCTAAAACGAATATTTTAAAGTATTGTGAGTACTTATATTGAAGTCGCCGACATCTTTACTGAATGTCAACACACACAATATAACCTCATACGTATTAATGGCTACTGAATTATAACCTCAAAATCTAATACTTTTTGTGCAATATTGCAATTCCCCCGCTTGTCTGTTTAATAATAGATGCTTTAAAAGAATTTATGGGTGATTTGAAATCATAGGAGTATTTTTTCATTACTGTTGGTTCTGGGACAAATCATGTATGGGCGGCGAACATTGTCCTTTGTATGCCAAATTCTCGGCGAAGCATGCAGATCTATAATATTATTATACCCAACACAGTTGTATAATAAGGAGTTTCAAGCAATAAATGATTTACTTATCTATCCATCTATCTGTCAGTAGTATCCGTGTCTTTCCCACAAAAGTATTCAAATATCTTACAACAGCATTATGATACTTAGTATAAGTAGAGGCACTATATGACAGCACTTTCCATATGGCAGTGTATGATGTGTCGATATAAACAACCGTAGATTGCATTTTTGAAGTTTCCATGCTCACCAAGTTCCTTAAATATTCAATATTGTTGTATATCAAAAGTTACATGGCGGCACTATTTTAAATTAATTTAAAATACTTTTTTAAAAACAAGCTTTTCTAGCAAAAATACAACGAAAATTTCGGTTCCATCATTAGACCTTGGGCACCATTCGAGTCTAAAATACTCGTCAAGACAAATTCAACGAGCCCAAACAAGGTGGGGTTATATTGAGTGGTTGGGTTAGGTTAGGTTACATTGGCTACCTTTCGGCTTCATCATAAGTCCCTGGACACTATCTGGTTGTATAGTACTTGTCAATACCAATCTAACAAGCCTAAACACGAGGGGGTTACGTTGTATAATTCACATGTCCCTATAGCCACCTTCCGATTCCTCATCAGATCAGCTCCATGGTACCATATTATTGCACTGTCACGGAATTTACATACGTATGCCAAATTTCAGGTTAATCGGATACCGTTAAGTGCTTCAAAATTGGATCACATTGGATTTGAACCGGAAAGACAGACATACAGACATACGAACATTGCAAATTATTAATATACAAACAGTATGTATTATTTAACATTGACTGCCTCGTTGGTCTAGTGGCAAAGCGCATCGCTTTGTGATTACGAGGTCCTGGGTTCAAATCCTAGGTCGGACAAGTGTAGTTTTTATAACGAAAACTTCCCAGTACAAGTACGGAGTCTGGAATTGTGCCTGGTATATGGCAATAGGCTCGCCCCCTATTACATGGGACCAAACATCATCAGCGAAACGTGGGTGTACTCAGTACACCTCTGACACCCCCGCTTAGGGACATAGGCGTGACGGTATTACTACATTCATTTGCATAAGTATTTTTTGCCGTTTACAAATATGAAATCCACGTACATAATTAGCCAGACCGAAACAAACGTTCGGGGGACACACAAAGATTCAGTTAGTGGAACTAACTGGAATTTAACCTGTTCGGGGTAAATTTCAGTTTGTTCCAGTAAAGTATTGGCAAAAACTTGTAACATCTATCCTTTTTGTTCTTTGGAGTTAATTGTAAGTTGAAGGGTAGCCATTTTATCTGGTACAATTTATATTGGAAGTCTTAGTACCTCGAATTCTGACGCTAAAGACGGAGATTTTGTTGAAATGGTCCTGAATCATGATTCTACTAGCGTTTTGATTAAACTTTTAAGTTTGATTAATAAATTATTTTCTATTTATTTGAATTAATAATAATTATTAATTCAAATAAATAGAGAATCAAATAATGAAGTAAACGAATAAATGATACGAGTAGATACAATCTTTAAATCTGTAAACGGTTTGCAAAATTAACATTCCATTTCTTAGACTACTCTCTGCCTACTCCGCAAGGGATCGGCGTAATGATATAGATAGATAGATTGGCTTGGATCATATTTGGGGCAAAGAAACAGTATTTTCATGATTAAAATACCATATAAAAGTCTGTCAGGAGTCTTCGTAACCGGCGAGCGTGTATGAGACGAACTATGAGAGTAGAGGAAGCCAGAGAGGTATGTAAGGAAAGAGCCTGTTGGAACTCTGTACTCTCTGCCTACCCCGTAAGGGATCTGGCGTGATGATATAGATATAGGTATAGATAGATAAATGTCTGTATGTAAAATAAGTATTTTGAAGTAATATACAATCTGCTTTTCTTCTACTTCTTCCCACTAGATGGTATGTCTTATTTACTTGGGGTTGGCCTTCCTTGTCCTTATTCCACTGAGTATGCTGATGTATGTAGACACCTTACTGCCCTCGTAGTCGATGATAATGGGCCCTTTATTTTAAAATCAGAAGTTTTACGAGCATTGAGAATAGCAAAGAAAGGGAAGTCTCCTGGACCCGATAACATCCCAATCAAAGTATTACAGCTCCTGGAGGAAGATCATGTCAATTTGGTGACCTATTTTTTCAATAAAATCGATGACACCGGAGTATTCCCTAAAGATTGGCTGAAAACAACTTTCATTACTCTACCAAAAATGCAGAATGCAAAGATTTGCAAAGAGTTTCGAACGATTAACCTGATGAGCCATGTACTAAAAGTATTCTTATCGATCGTGTAGGATAGGATCCGAACAAAATTGTGATGAACGGCTAGGAGAAAGTCAGTTTGGTTTTCGATCGGGTGTCGGTACCCGCGAGGGACTCTTTGCATTTAATGTTCTTGTACAGAAATATTGTGACATGCAGACTGTTGTTTTATTGTGTTTTATCTACTAGAAGCTCAGAAGTCGCATTCTCTTTTGCTATAGTTGGCCTATAGTCATGTGAAGCCTGGACTTTTAAGGAGGATACCAAGAAGCGCCTTGAAGCATTTGAAATGTGGTGCTACCGACGCATGCTTCGTATAAGCTGGACACGGAAGGTCAGCAATGATAGAGTGCTCCAGCGTATTGGTATGACCCGAATATTGATGCACACCATCTAAAAGCGAAAAATTGGATATCTCGGACACGTGCTGCACCACGATAGATATCACTTGCTTCGCGTTGGACGACGGAAAAAACCATGACAGCGAAACATTAGGGAGTGGACCGGAATTGCTAGCGTTGAGCAGTTGTTCCATATGGCTCAAGAAAGAAGCACATACGTAGAGCTGACGGCCAACCTCCAGTAATGGAGAGGCACTTGAAAGAAGAAGATGCTGTGATCTTCTTTTAGGTTTTTTTCGACCATCATCAATCAGGTGGCGGAGGTTCTTGTACGAAGGCGTTTTGTCATTGGCAAATTAAGGGCTAAGAGAGAATATTTATAATCCAGAAATCGCGGGCGCGCATCAGATTAAAGCAATAATCACTACCTGCAAAGCAAGTAGTCACACGGTCACACGTTCACGCGAGAAGTCGCCCTGTGACCGTCATGCGAAATAACATGCTCTATGCGTGTCAATTTAAATTGAATTATATCGTCTTTTGTAGTTCTTGCCTGTAAAAATGCTGTTGAGCTCAAAGAAAAACATGATGGGGTCACATTTAATACCTAACTAACGCAATCAGGTGCCGTATTATTTAAATATTAGAATAATTCTTCCATCTGTAGTTGGCATAGTAAATATCGCGTCCATTTTGTTAGTGTTGCTAGTTTAACAATTTTATTATCCCTATTTTTATTTGCTGAGGACTTTATTAGTTCTAGTATTAAATAGTATTGATTTAGTTGACTACTACATCATCATCATCATTTCAGCCTATACTTGTCCACTGCTGAACATAGGCCTCCCCAATCGCTTTCCAGCGTAACCGGTCCGATGCCACCTGCATCCAACGATTTCCTGCGATTTTCACAAGATCGTCGGTCCATCTGGCAGGCGGTCGTCCTACGCTGCGCTTGCCAATACGTGGTCTCCACTCTAGAATCTTTCTGCCCCAACGCCCGTCCGATCTTCGCGCTATGTGGCCAGCCCATTGCCACTTCAGCATGCTAATCCTGAGGGCTATGTCGGTGACCTTGGTTCTTTTACGAATCTCCTCATTCCTGATTCGATCACGTAGAGAAACGCCGAGCATAGCTCTTTCCATAGCGCGCTGAGCAACTTTGAGCTTTTTTATGAGACCTATTGTAAGAGACCACGTCTCTGATCCATATATCATCACTGGTAACACACATTGACTAAAAACTTTAGTCTTTAGGCACTGAGGTATTTTGGATGAGAAGATGTTTCGCAGTTTCCCGAACGCTGCCCAGCCGAGTTGGATTCGTCGATTGACCTCTCTCTCAAAGTTGGACCTACCTAACCGGACTGCCTGTCCCAGGTAAATGTATTCGTCGACAACTTCAAGAGTAGAGTTCCCAACGGTGAGTGCGGTGGGTACGACATGGACATTAAACATTATTTTTGTTTTGTCCATATTCATTTTAAGACCCACTTGTTGGGATACTCTATTTAGGTCACCGAGCATAAGTCCTAGATCTTCCAGCGACTCCGCCATGACCACAATGTCGTCGGCAAATCGAAGGTGAGTGATGTATTCGCCATTGATGTTGATGCCAAGTCCTTGCCATTCCAAGAGCTTGAAGGCGTCCTCTAAGGTGGCCGTAAACAGTTTCGGAGAAATGACGTCTCCCTGTCTTACTCCTCTTTTTATGGGGATCACCTTCGTGCACTGCCCCTGTACTCGGACTGACATGGTGGCGTTATTATACAAGCACTTCAACACTTCGATGTACCTATAGTCAATGCGGCATCGCTGGAGAGATCTAAGAACCGCCCAAGTCTCGATCGAATCAAAGGCTTTCTCATAGTCCACAAACGCCAAGCATAGTGGCCGATTATACTCCTCGGTCTTCTGTATAATCTGCCGCAGCGTATGTATGTGGTCTGTGGTACTAAAGCCTTTCCGGAAACCGGCTTGTTCGGGAGGCTGGAAATCATCAAGCCTGCGTTCGAGACGATTCGTGATGACTCTCGAAAACAACTTGTAAACATGGCTCAGCAGTGTGATGGGCCTATAGTTCTTCAATAAGGTGTTATCACCTTTCTTGAAAAACAGCACCACCACACCCCTGTTCCATGCTTCCGGCGTTTTCCCTTCAAGCAAGACGGAATTAAATAGCCTCTGAAGGACTTTAAGTACCGGCGATCCGCCCGCCTTCAGAAGTTCTGCAGTAATTCCGTCTTCACCCGGCGCTTTGTTGTTTTTTAGTTGTTTGAGAGCCATCCTAATTTCGCACAGGCTGATGTCCGGGATATCTTCAGTGCAGTGTCGGGTTAGCTTGGCTCTTGGGTCTTTTACCAAGTCAACAACAGGTTTAGCTACTGAGGTATATAACTGTCCATAGAACCTCTCTATCTCCCTGAGCACCTCTGACCTATTTGACATTACGTTTCCGTCCTCCGTCTTCAGCTTCGTCAACTGGCTCTGCCCAATAGACGCGTCTCTTGCGAACACTTTAGAGCCCTTGTTCTGCTCTACGGTCTCCTCAATACGTCTTGTGTTGAAGGACCGCAGATCGTGTCGCAAGGACTTCAATATCTGTCCATTAAGCTGCCTATAGGACTTAGCATCATCGGAGGTTTGGAGCGTCATGGAACGTCGCTCAGCCATGAGGTTTCGGGTGTAGTCAGATAGTTTTTGAGGCCTATTTTTACGGTGGGTCTTAAAATACTTGGACCCGACCGCATGAACAGTCTCTACCAGCCTGTTGTTGATTTCGTCCACTGATGCGCTGCTGTCTAGCAATTCGAAGCGGTTTGACAATTCGAGTTGAAAGTTCTCGGGGTTTTGGATATATGCATGAGTAGGTCGGAGCGTAGACTTCATCAGACGCGATCTTTCCATTTTGATATTAATATTTAATGTGCCTCTGACCATTCGGTGATCACTGCCGGTTTTTACCCTATGAATCACGGAGACATCATTAAATATTTGTCGCTTGGTGCTTATGATGAAGTCTATCTCATTTTTTGTGGAACCATCAGGGCTCATCCAGGTCCATTTCCTATGAGGCGGCTTCTGGAAGAAAGAGTTCATCATAAAGAGTCCCTCTTTCTCCAGAAATTCGGCCAGCCTCTGACCCCTGGGGTTGCGCTGCCCATATCCAAATTGCCCCACTCTCAACTCATCATCGCCCCGTTTGCCCAGCCGCGCATTGAAGTCACCCATAGCCACTGTAAAGTGTGTTTTGGAAGTATGTATGGCTCTACTAATGTCCTCATACATAACTTCGACGTCATCATCTGAGTATGCCGAGGTCGGTGCGTAGACCTGTATGACCTTCAGCGAATATCTTATGGATATTCTGAGTATCAGGTACGCTACCCTGCTCGACACACTAGTAATGGACACAACGTTGTCTATGAGTGACTTGTGGACGATAAATCCGACACCACCTTGGGACTGCTGTTCGCCCTCCCGGTAGTAAAACAAGTTGCCGGATTTTAAGGTTATCGTGTCCTCGCCCTCTCTTCGGACCTCCGATAAACCAACAATACTCCACCGCAACTTGTTTAACTCTTCTTCCAGCTCAACTAGCTTCTCATCTGTCCTCAATGTGCGTGCGTTGTATGTCACCAGGGCCAATTTTCGGTTTTGGTGGTAGCCGAATCTCTGCCGGAGATTCTTAGCACCCCTTGTCCTGTCGTTACCATGGCTGCTACCGTGGCCAGGACGAACAGGACCGCCGGGGACTAGGGGCCTGGTTTTCCTACTTTCTTCCATAATTGGGGGTGTTTGCCATACTCGCCACGCTTGGCAGGCGGGTTGGCGAGCGCAGTTATTGGTCGTCGAAGTGTTAAGGGAACGCTGCTGCCCATTCCCTAGTTTTCCCTTAGTCGCCTTGTACGACACCCGATGGGATGAGATGGGTTGGTCCTATTCTAAGCCGGGAACCACGCGGCAGTTGACTACTACATCATCGTTTTAATATTTAGTAACGATGATGAAAATATATTTTCCCTATACTAAATTACTTAAAGCCTTTAGAGTTCAAGTATATCTATCTATATTTCTTAAGTTAAATGTGCAATTAAATACACGATACCGCAACATAGATTCTATTGTCATCCACTCAAATATTATCAACATTTACCCTATAAAGTGATAATCTTCCCGTGCGGCTAACATTACGCGGGTGGGAAGCGCGGTGAGTGCGGGGCGTTCGTTGAATTTTTGACTTCACCGGGCGGCGTGCAATTATGACAAGACGTGGCTTCTGGATTATTAATGATTCTATGATTAAGGGCTAGCTTCATCACGGGGCCACCTAAGCGTCGCTGAATATGACAGTACCACTTTAAGCATTTTCTTTGACTTGCCCAATTAACTACAACCATGTAACAACCCAAATAAGCTTAAATGCAACCCGTATGAGCTACCCATATAAGCTTAAAAGTGGAGTGAGGCAGGGAGGCCTCACCTCACCTAGACTATTCAATATGTATGTTAATGGCCTGATTGAGGACCTCCGCAATACTTTTGTTGGTTGTCGCATTGACGATATAAGTTTCAATAACATAAGCTATTCGTATGATATGGTGTTGCTCAGTCCGTCTATTAAAGGCCTTAAAACGCTAGTAAATATATGTGAAAAATATGCTAGTAAGTACGGTCTGATATATAACTCTGCAAAATGTAAACTGTTAGTGTTAGGAGTATATTAATTTATAAAATAAATATATAAATCTTTATAATAATAAAAATTAATATATTATGTTTTCAATATGAGCATATCCTTAGCACCATTAAATTTTATCCAATTAATTGTACAAATTATACCAGATTTATATTAGAGTAATAGATATAAAGCATTGAATACGTCATCAAGCGAATACACGTCAATTTAGTGAAACCTTGGTGGCAATGGTGGTCCGGAATGTTGGGCCGGTGTCAACCTACTTGTTTATTTATTACTTTATTACCCCACTCAAGCTGGACTGGTGGAAACAGCCACAATGAGACCCTGCACTGATTGAATATTAAACATTCCGGGACGATTAAATTTCAAGCATATTCTCTTTATTACTACTTTAGTGACACAAATAACGATTATATTCACGATGGATTACAGAAGATGGATCATTTCGGACTTAGTCCATCTCCGAATGAAAAAACACACCACACGCCTATATTCCCCATGGCAGAGTTGTACTGAGTGGAAACATATGTATTTAATTCCCGCATTGATTGAATATGAAACATACCGGTACTTAAAATCAAGCCTATATATTAATTTATTTCTATTCATAATAGACTATATAAATAACATCATTACGGAATTAGACCATCACCAAGTGGAAACACCATGTATTAAATTCCCGCATTTATTGAATATCGAAAATTCCAGGACTTTTAAAATACAAGCCTATATATTCTTTATATTTTTATGCACGATGAATCATCGAAGAAAGATCATTATGAACTTAAACCATTGCTGAGTTAAAAAAAAGGTAAACCGACTTCAAAAAGCAAAACATAAATATTTGAAGTCGGTGCTGGTTGGTGCAGTCGGTTACTTGGCACCGACTTCAAATATTTATTTTTTGCTTTTTGAAGTCGGTAGTCGGTTGACATTAAAATAGGACTATCTCAAAACTATACTGAACCCAATGCAAAAAGAATCGTCAAAATCGGTTCATAAGCAAAGGAGTTATAAAAATAGGACGCATTATGAACCTCCTTTTTTGAAGTTGGCTAATATACTGCTTAGTTCTATAGTAGGGTACCTATAGGATTGACGTAATACCCATATTATCTCAATTTACACATGCCTTTTGTTTGTCGTTAAGGAGTTCCCTGGTGTATCTTCTAAGTCCAAGGTCCAATACTAATGAAATTAAAATGGGACCTCCTTGGAGCTATACTGAACCCAATGCAAAAAAAAATCATCAAAATCGGTCCACAATTGACGGAAATATCGCTCCGAACATAGAACCTCCTCCTTTTTGAAGTCCGTTAAAACATGTATTTAATTTCTGCAAGATTATATTTTCATAGCGCTTTTAAAATACACGACTTCGCCTGTACATCATATAAATTTTACCCAACTTTTTAAGAAGTACTTGTTCTAGTCAGAGCTCAGAAACAAAGTAAATAGGTACTCGTAACTTTGAAAATACGTAAGTTGAGTGCGGAATAATATAAAACAAGAAACATTTATTTTGTTATTCTTTTAAAACAATAATGAAAATTCTGACTGGGGAGTCGATGTAGCAGAGGTAAAATACGCGGTCCTTTTCATTGTTGATAAAATAATATAGGTAATTGAGTCAGATGAGGTCATTAAATAAATATAGTTTATCCAATTAGTAAAGTTAGGCCCCCGTAAGTTTTTGTTCTTGGTCTGAAACATTAATAACTTTTCATGGTTGTAGTTGTTTGGGTAATTACTACAATCTTGTTTTTGTTGTTGGAATGCTATACATAAATATTTAAGGTTAAGGTATTGGGGTATTCTGATCGTTCTAGCGATTGGAAGGCTTTCGTCTTGCAGTTGACCTTTTTCGTCTGATGATTATAAGGAATGGCATTAGGCCAAATAATATTGAGGATACCTATCAAAATGTTTATTATCAAAACGTAATACTTGTTCTTAACTTGTAAATAAAAGAAACTCTATCGTGTGCCTCACCATTAAAATGCTTAAAATTCTAAAGAAGGTAGTATTTAAAGTAGCAATCAATGATCTAGATTTTATTTTAATTTACCAGCAAAGGGCTCAATTCTAAATGATAATGTACAGAAGTTAATTCCCCAAAGTAGACCAAAATTAGCTTTTAATGAACACAAGGTCTTTAAAAAACGCTTTTGCAATCAACGAAATAGCGCAAAATAATATCCTTTTTCTGCTTTAATGAGTTGTATACGCAAGGGCTAATTCATTAGTTAAAAGAAAGCTTTAATAGGATGGAAGATATCTGTAACTAAAAGAAAAAAAGTGTATAAAACAAAAACTTTAAAAACGAATTGAGAAGGGGACTATTACAAAACTATAGCTATACCAACGTAATTTTTTCATAAAGTGTAATTTATAACAATGTATTTTGTTCAATAAATGTTGTAAACTTCAGCATCAGCTTTTATAGCCCACTATAGGACTTAAGCCTCCTACCTTTTTTATCGATATACATATAGTACTGTGGTCGTCGCCTGGCTGCGGAATGCAAAAATAAATAATCCGTTTGGGTTTGTATACCTCTATATATATCATCCCGCCAGATCCCTTGCGGAGTAGGCAGAGAGTCCCAACAGGTTATTTCCTGGCTTCCGCCACTCTCATAGTTCGTTTTATACACGCTCGCCGGTTACGGTGACTCTTGACTTATACTTCAGATAAGACACGGTCTATTTGGTCATGGTAAGATAATCTAGATCTTTCCCGGTTTTATGGGGCGCCCGTGTGGTCCCCCGACCGTCGGGCGTCCGGCGCAGCAGGATGAAAATCCAGAACCTGCAGCGCAAGATGGCCATCCGCATCGCATGAGGATACCGTACCGTATCCTTTGAAGCGGCAACGCTCCTCCGTGAACATGGGGTCATACATGGGGAACATGGGAACATGCGAGGGTCTATGACCAGAGTCGTGGCGTCCGCCAAAACGGCGAGGACGTGCCTGAGCTCGAAGAAGTGAGAGGGCGGGAACGACGGCACGCTCTGGAGGAGTAGCGCGCGAGACTTAGTCAAGAGCACATCGCACACAAGCGCATCGTCCAAGCTATCCTGCCGTCCTTCGAAGCCTGGCAACAGTAGAGGAGAGGACGAGTCTCCTATAGTTTTGTTTAGATATTACCGGTCTCGGTTGTTTCGGTGATTATCTGATCAAGATCGGAAGCGAGGCGACGACCTGTCACCACTGCGGTGGGGACCAGAATTCCGCCTAGTACACGCTTGAAGAGTGCCCAGCGTGGGCCTCCGAGCGGCAGATCCTGGTCGACCGGATCCCAATAGCCCGGGGCTTAAGAATACGGGCCTAACTCGTGCCCCGCCATAAAACTTGGCTCTAGAATCACGTGGTCTCTCAGCATTGTTTGTTTGACAGTAAAAAAGGAATGTAATCGGTTGTCGGGTTTCATTCCCCAAAGCCCCAGATGTCCACCTGGCCCTCTAAGCTGACAATGCGGCTTGCTATGCGTCGTCACTCAACGTCAACCACGCGGCCAGGAAGATCCAAAGGACACTCCTCCTAGATTGGCTCTCCAAATGAAAGTTATCGGTGAATGTGCGTAAGACAAAGGCCATCAACGTGGGAAGTCACCATCACCCACCACCACTCTAACTCCTCGAACAACATATCCAATGGTCTCCGACGGTCAAATACCTTACAGGCCCCACGTGAAGAGTATCATCGCGCAGGCGAGACGCGCCCGCGTGCTCCTCCACCCAGTTCTCTCCTAAAGACTCCCTATACGAGTGAAAATTGCGGTCTACTAAACCTACATCCGTAGCCGCCCCACGTACGCGGCCGCGGCCTGGGCGCCCCTGATGCGCCTATCGTTGCGCAAATTGTTGGCGTCAGCAATCTGCCAGTTTGCGCACTATCGCCTGAGCGCCAAGGTACGTGAGAAATTGCACAATCCAGAGGGATCTTCGAATCGAGAGCCTCTTCTAGACTACCGTACTACGTACCGAGGCATCGGCGTGGTCTCACATCCAGGACGCGCCATGGCATTTTCGCCTGCCAGACAAGAAGCCCTACCCACGTGACTGGGCCATGCCCGGCGAAGATACTGTGGGGCCTGCACCGTATTTGACCTCTGCCGCTCACTACTGATCGCCCTATCGGCTCACCGACGGGACTTGATCGTGTGCGCGGCGATGACACTGGACATGACACCGTGAAAGAAAGAAGTCACCGTCGTAGCTGGTCGCCTGCTGGGCTTCTCCAAATCCTACCCGGCAGATTTTGACCGTATGGCGGTGTAAAAAGCGCCTCAACTCACTACCGTCACTTTCTTCCATACCCCGGAACTGACTCTCCTCACCCCTGTACACCCCATTCTCCCTTCTCTAAACTTCCTACCCACATACCCCATTCCCTAAACAACCCGGTGGGCTTTGATCGCCCGCTAGGTCGATCTAGATCTCGACTTAGTCCCAACACAGGGACCCGGCCAGTGTTGCGAGCGCAGACCACGAGAGTACAGGATTCATTCTGAGACCGACCGTCGAAGCGAGCGGAGCGCGACTTATTCAATAAAATTTATAAATTGGTTTCTTTACCTGGATAGCTATGGATTGTTTTCTACTTTACATATAGACATAACAAATCACAAATAACGACAGACATGCCCCACAGTCCTTTTCTATACTGATTTCTGTATTCATTTTCAATATAAGACCAGAAACAGAATATAGAGAAAATCCCGCTTCCTTACAAAAACTATAGAATAAATAATAGTAATATAAATATTGTCTGTATCATAAATAATTCTCGTCTACCCTTGCGCTTTTCCGATATGGGCGGAATAAATATCCAATAAAATAGTTTTGCTATAAATTTATTACTTACGTCACCCTCTTGACTTTAATTTGGAACTTTTCAGATGGAAAAGTTACAAAGAAAGGAATCGGTTTGTACTCTCGGGGTCGGATTAGAAAAGCTTGCCGGAGCGACGCCATGAAGGAATAATGGAAATGAAAGTTCTAACAGGCTCGGCTTACTTAGATTGTGCGGCTTCCAGGAATCTCGGCTTCGGATTAAACTAGACACGTTCAGAACCACAACATAAATTCTCTCTTGGCACTCTATGTTTTTAATGTGAAATGGTGAGCGTGGAAACGTTTTTGAAATGTTAAAAGTTTAACTTTTTTAATTATTATACAGAACATTTTAAGGGAGAAAATCAAAGTACCTAGTAACATAAAAAAACTTCTAATTAGACAATGTAACTTACTGTTAATAAAATTGTTAGTTATTGAATAACAATTTTATTTGACGGGAGTATACTCTGACCATCGAGCACCATTTAACTAACACATGATTAAAAGTATGGCAGCCAGCGCTTACGATAATATCCGAACTACGTCGGAGGGAACCGCACATCTCGTAACGTTTTTTTCTTTATGTTACGGTTTTTACCTGTCAACTTCTACCACAAGCCGCGTTAAGGAACTTCGTTCCAATAAACAATTACCAAAATCGAAGGCTATATTTACCAAATTGAACGCGAATCCTTGGCCATTCCATTAATAGTGAAAAACAAGAAATTATCAATAAAAAGATCCATTAGGAATTTAAAATTATTGTATTAAAACAAAAAAAAAACAACCTTAAACGAGTTGGTAGGCTACGTTTTCTAAAGTAGCAATTGGTGTCTGTTTCAGAACAAATTGTACATTCAGAGCCCCACTAATGAGATCGCGGAGCGAGGGGTTGAGTTGTGGCGCAGGGGATGATGGGGGTCGGCGGGGAGGGGGAACCACTGTCTCCAAGGACTATATTTTACGTTTAATTGACGCACAGCTGTCAGCTAATGAGTCCTGGATTTTTATAACACTGTTCAAAATATCATAAAAAGCTTTTAAAAATATCATTTACGGCGTAATTAAAATGGCGGAGAGCGCAAATATTGAAAATTTTAACTCGGTTTAATTAACTGAGGTTTTTTATACAGAAGTCTACGTAAACGCAGCATCAGCTACACTTGGTGTTTGGCTTCAAATCGTGGCTGAAAGCGTGTTTCGCATTTTATAATTCTACTTAATAAACTTAAATAAGTGTAAATGTAACCTTACTTTTACACTGCGGATGGAAATATGTAAGGTACGAGAGACCAAGAGTCCGAATGTTCAAGTATAACAGTTTTAAAATTGCTCAGTGTATTCAAATTTAGTACCGTAGGTATTTTGAGGTTGCGAAGAATAAGGTATCCTAGATTTAAATTTAAACCAGTTTCCCCAGGGGCACAGTTCGCTATCTATTTTATTCCATACCAACACCCCTTTCTATATCACTGATACCTACGCATTTATTGCATTCCTACGCTTATTAAGATACCCAAACAGTCTTGTTTACCCACGTAGCAACACACGTAACAAACCCTCATGATATATGGGAGGGCGAACGCTCTCTCCCAATAAATGCTGAACTAAATTAATTCTCACTAAAATCCGATACTCCAATTTATTTATAAGATATTAAGATTGTTACATTCTAGTATTGCCAATAACAGGTTTCGCTTAATGTAGAAATATAGGTATTCTAGTTATGTGATGAAAATCTAATATGAGTATTAAAGCCATGGTTCTGCGATAGTGCTAATGACGTGCTTTTTAAAATTATGTTTAGAGCAAACTAAAAGATCAAGGGGACTAATGACCGGTTTCAATATTCAACTCAAGGATAAATTTGCTTACTGCCAGTAGAATTTTGACAGATTTTCCATATAAAATATGTCAAAAATCTATCCGTAGTATAGTAATCTTCCCTTAAGATGAATATTGAAACCGGCTGTAAATAAAATATTAGCAAGACGCGACAATATAGTGTTTTTAGTTGGTACAATGGTCCGTACCACGTACTTCAAGAAAAGATATACATTATATTCAATGGTTATTAAATACAAAAGCTCATAATATTTTGACAGGTTTATGACCTTACAATTTTATTGGAGCTAATGTCTATAATATGATGACGAGTATCATACTCGAAGGTCAAAGATTTTCGGATGATTAAAAGTATTTGCAGCATCCCATTTTCACCGCTATGATCTCTAACAATAAGCTCCTGATTCTAAAAAGATTGAGCCTGTTACGGTAATGATCAGGTGCTCCATGAAATTTGGCAATTCGTTCTCCTTTAAGTAGCTATATTCACTATATTCACAGAAAGGAAGAGGAACTATATTAAGGAAATGTTTATATATTTTATTAAACTTAATTAGTAAGTGACTGCCTCGCTGATCTAGTGGCAAAGCGCATCGCTTTGCGAGCACTAGGTTCCTGGTTCAAATCCTAGGTCGACAAGTGTAGTTTTTCTAACGAAAACTTCCCAGTATGAGTCCGAAGTCTGGAATTGTGCCCGGTATATGGCAATAGGCTCGCCCCCTATTACATGGGACCTAAAATCGTCGGCGAAACGTGGGTGTGCTCAGTACACCTCTGCCACTCACGCTGGGAAATATAGGCGTGACGGTGTGTTTATTTTAATTAATAAGTGTTTAGTAATATATAGTTATAAATGTGTCACCTGCCTTATTACTATGCCACGTGTATGTTTCAACTGACTTATCTTTTCATTTTATTCGGACATAGAAAAATGATCTACCTAAAACACACAGACATCAATTTGTGGACGTATCTTATCGTATTTTCACGTCATCTGTTCCGAAAGTGTGGCTCTGAAAATGATAAAATAACAATACGAAACCGTACCTATGTACATAGGTAACGCGAATTACGAATGAAACATAAAATATCAGCACAAATATTTTGTTGTTTGTATTATCGTTGTTTAATCTCACCTAACACCGCTGACAATGACAGTAATTTACGTGAAAGCGAAATTTCCATTCTTTTGTAAAGATTAATTTCTATTCGGGAACGGAAGTATTTTATCAAAATGCTTTTTTTTATCAACGTAATATTTTTCTCTCAAATTGGATTATAACGGACATCTCCACGTCTGATGTTCACTTGTTTATTTGTGCCACGGGCTACAAACAGAGCCCTGCGTTATTATAACGCGCCATTCACAAATTGGACTCCAAACAAGATTAAATACCTTAAAGCGGTGGATTATGTTTAGATCGCGGAATGTACTTCTCTCATATGCGAAGTAGATGTAATAAGTTTTATTTTTGCTTTGTTGTTCAGTTTGTTATAATATTATTCAAAGAGGAAGTCTGAGGAGGTTGCCAAGCAATTTGGCAGGGCGCGCTACGGCGCGCTGTGCAGATAGAGGGTTATTTACAGCGGCTATTGGAGCCGGGGGTATATCGTAACTTCTTCTTAAATACCTTGTTACAGTCCTGGTCTGATCCAGCCTACTCGTTTTAGTTAAAAAAATAATAAACACATTGACCCAATGCGGCTCAAAAAAGCTATGGAAAGTAAGTTATTCTGGACAATTCGGTAGACCAGACGTAAAGATTAATTACTTATTTTGAAAACGTCGGAACTATTAGTAGCCAATTCCTGTAACGCAAATTAAAAAGAACCACCCTATGAGGTTGTCGTGGTACGATCTGATAATATAACATAACTAATTTGTGAGGATGTTGGAAATATATACTTAAAAAAAAATTAGTTTAGACATCTACCTACTTAGCGGCAAGATTAAGTATTTTAGTACTACTTTCCTATTATGCATTACAGCCTCAGTCCTTAAGATACAATACAGTTAAAGAAATTTTTAGATTTAGAAAACCCAAGTCATGCGTAGACGCCCATAACAAATATACTATAATATTGATGGGCTCCAAAATTAATAAAAGTAAATATTTTATTCATTTTATTTATATATGAGCTGGAATATGTTTGCATATTTTATTGATCTGGAGAATGAACTTTATATTGAACAAAACAAAGCCAGTCTCGTTCATTCGAAGCGTAACAACCCTATCAGATACGGTAAGTTTCATAGGATCTGGATAGCTCTGATTTACGACGCGATTACTTTATACAGCATATTTAAGTTCAAATGGACTCATAACGTCATCAAGACTCGAATAAATTATTAACCGAATAAATATTAAAGAAATGTATGATAACATTTTAATTTATTGTTATTACGAGTAACCTTGCTTATAGTATGCTCATTTTATGTTTAACATAGATCCAAGAATGCACTTTAACTTGTTGAATTATTTGATCAAATTTGGGCTTCTATCATTTTTTTTAGTTTGAAAAACAACCTATTATTCGTAAAATGTATTAATAAGTCTTACGACTGATCATACAATTTGTGTGTTGTGTAAAAGCCAGTAGTTAATGTTGGCAATAGCTAGTCAACAACACCAACAATTTTCAGCAATTAATTAACTTGCCGTCGCTTTATTTGAGTCATTGTTTTATGCTACATTTTTGCTCCAATTTACTGCCGGCAGTATATTTGTGTAGCTAATAAACGCCCACAACATATGCGGGCTAATGTCTCGTTATGTATTCATAACACAACCATTGTGTCGAGTAGCGCAGTGTTGATTCTATTAGGTCGCGGAAACGAAAGCCTGTCAGACAAGCGGTCTTGTTTTATATACGGTGGAACAAACTGCGGGAAATTTTGCGGTATTGTTGCCAAATGTATATAATAGTAATAATAGATAAATAGTATTTTGCGTTTGTGTGCAACTTATCAACAATAGTTTTAGTAATTACTGCTTAATTAAAATAGGTGTTTATTACACAGAACATAATATTACAACAAATTTGTTTATAATCACAATGATTTATTATGTTATGTTTATGTACATATATTTCAAGTGATTATAATTATGTTATTGTACATATATTTCAAGACTAAATTTTTTAGTCAATGTGTGTTACCAGTGATGATATATGGATCAGAGACGTGGTCGTTCGTTGCTCAGCAAGCTATGGAGAGAGCTATGCTCGGCGTTTCTCTACGTGATCGAATCTGGAAATCAAGGTTACCGACATAGTCCTTAAGAATAGCAAGCTGAAGTGGCAATGGGCCACATAGCGCGAAGATCGGACGGGCGTTGGGGGGGGGGGGGGGTATAGAAAGATTCTAGAGTGGAGACCACGTATTGGCAAGCGCAGCGTGGGAAGACCGCCTGCCAGATGGACCGACGATCTTGTAAAAATCGCAGGAAGTCGTTGGATGCAGGTGGCATCGGGCCGGTTGCGCTGAAAAGCGATTTGGGAGGCCTATGTTATATATAGGCCGAGCAGTGGACAAGCATAGGCTGAGATGATGATGTTGATGACATATCTTTTTAGAAAAATTTAGAGAGATATTATAGATATATCAATGAATCATAACACTATTAACTTATTGTAAAGGTACGAGTTCATATATCGAGTGATTAGATATTACATATACATTCGAATTAGAGTCGGTAGGTAGTTACATTATTTTCATTAAATTCCATATATTTATGATAAATTAAATATTGAGCTTACCTATACACTTATCACCCAAAACATTTCTTTGTAAGTTACAACGTTTGGTTTCTCCTCGGCCTAAAGTCATATTCATATCAAAGCTCGTCTTCCATACACAAAGAAACGTTTGATATTTTATTTCTATATTTTGCCAGCACGTATTCGTAGCGTTTGACGTTAAATATATTTCCTTAGAAAATAATTGTTAAAAAGGTAACATAATATATTGACATTTCCATACGCACTGAAATATTTTTCTGGTCAATAAATAAACCTGTTGGCTGAACCACCTTCTGTAAGAGTTTGCCTCCACGAGTGTCGGCACATCTCATTACCTTTCGCGGATAAAGAAAATTCAATAGGTACAATCTATAACTGTCCTTCTATTTCTACCTTTGACTACATATTTTATTCCCGCAATTCATCCAAATCACTAATACAAGTTCATTCAAATAATGAATGAGAAACTTACCTACCTTAATATTCTCCCTCACTGGATGAATCGTGGATTTGAGAAACCATAATACTTTTTGATTGAGACTTATAACAGTTTCAACTTTTAAATTTCTATGAAGTACATCATATGAAAGAACTTTTCAACGTTAGCATTTTCGAAGATCCTTTATTGCCTCTAAAAATAAGACTCATCAGCGTAATGGAATATTCGAATAATCAATTTGAAAGTATTACAAAACGCTGTCGAGTAATTTTGAGGCAATTTCCAATATTAAGCGCGTCTCCATTCACTGTTATTGTTTAGGGCCCATGTAAATTAGTTGGTGGGTGGACTTAAGAACAAAATCCAATTAATTATTCCTTTAGATACAATTTCAACCACGATGTTAATCCAAGAAAATAATTATTTTACAGGGAACGATGGATTTATATATACACGATATGTATGTAAGAAAATTCTTCTGACAAAATCATTTTGACAGTATATGTAAAAGATTATATACTCTGTATAGTTTTAACGAATGTTATTATTAAACCAGTAGATATAAGCTATAGCAAATAAAGTATTCAATTTGAATCTGTCATACATTTTATATGACAAATCCAAGCATAATACTCGGCGTAACTTATACTCATTTATTATACACAGAGTCATAGAAATTAATAAAGAAGAGTTCAAACACAGAGTTGCGTACGTACATATTCACCCGCGCACAGTCTCCATGTGATTAAATATTTGTGTTTTCCAAAATTCTAACAAACCATGAACTTGGCGAAGTCGTAATTATTAAAGAGTTCATTTTAGTTATTCATCAAGTCATCAAGAGTTATTCATGAATATATTACAATATTGGAAACATGTAGGACCTTGAAAAGGTCCTTTCGAAAACATAATAACTGTTTATAAATAGTCTATTTATATTTCTTTCATTTGTGTGATATTATAAACAGGCGCTCGTAGCGCTGTGCGACCGCGGTGTTCTTTCCGATCACCAAGGTTAAGCAGCGTTCGACTCGGTCGGCCTGAGATGGGTGACCGTTTGTGGCATTTCATATTCGAGCGTCTCCGTGCTTCGGAAGGCACGTTAAGCCGTTGGTCCCGGTTACCACTTAATGTGGTAGTCGTTAAGCCGAGTTGGAAGCCTTAAAGGTGGCTTGATAAGTTCCAACAGCAGGTGGCCACAAACCTGCCTCCACCAATCCGCACTGGGTCCGCGTGGTGGAGTATGACCTAATCTCTCTCACCTCGATTTGTGAGAGAAGGCCTTTGCCCAGCAGTGGGCAGTATAGGCTGATATTATTATAAACATTTGTAATTTTAAAAATTTAGGTAATTATAAAAATAATGATTAACATGAAATAAAACTATTTTTTATCGCGGTTTATTTGTTCGATTGCTTTGCATCATCAATTGTTGCAAAAAGGACTGAGGTGTTAGACGTCCAAAAGCATAATACTGCAAGACCTCAAGACACCGTGAACTCATTCTGCGTAGATCGGACCAACAAGCATAATTAAAAAGTTTGAGGGTACCCGAAATAACTATGCCCTTAGGACGTCGGCAACTTAAAAATCAAAAATAAGCCGCGTTAAAATCCGAAAAATAGTTTTATTCCCTGTATAATATTCACGTAAATCTAAAAACTCAATATCATGATTAACTTCAATGTATGTAATTTAAACAAGTCCTAGCTTCCTTCGCTACCTCCATAACTTAATAAAGAGAACACGGTTTGAGAATTACAATAGCTCTGTCTATGTGCTACCGACGCGGCGCATTGGAACAATAATCGCTCCAGGGGATTTAGAAAAAGAAAGTTGCCCCACACTGGGATTTATTCCTGTGTCCACGATACAAATAAATCCTAGTGCGTTTACAAACACGAAAATTCACATACACAAATACCCAGACCGAAACAAATGATTGTGTTACACAAAGATTTGCCCCGTGCGGGAATCGCACCCGAGACTATTAGACACAGTGGGCGGAGCGGCTTAAGCTCTCAACCACTACGCTAAATCGTCCGTCGAAATAAAAACCAACTTTGTAAATCTTATAGTTTTCGGGTCTATCGGGTTATCTATTTATTTTGACATACAAGTAATCACTGCTCTTTTTATGGATGGAGCGATGATATACAAGCTGTAACATAATAAACGCAAGACCTGAAAGTAGTTTGTTCTAAATCAGTAACTGAATCGATGCCAACAATTTTTAATGTATTTTTTTTTTAAATTTTGCAAAAAGTGCTTTTACTCCTTTAGTGCGCTATAAAAAATTAAATTTATTCTTGATTCATAGCAAGAAGAAGATTCTAAACGCATTCCTAAAACGTTTTTCTCAAAACGCACACATACACGTACAAGTTTCATTGTTAATTGGGGTATAAAAGTGCTTTAAAAAAGGGTAAAAACCTTTAAACTTTATGAAGCAATTCTCTAATCGGGGTGTCTGAGGTCTTGCGTTTATTATGTTACACCTTGTATAGTTAACGCTAATTTATCAAAAAAGGATTAAAAAATCTTTTGACATCGATGTAGCAGTCTCTTGCGGCAAAATGATCTCAAATAGTTTGCGTCATAAGGATGGGTATCCTTATGACGCAAACTATTTGAGATCATTCCGTTAAATGGTTCGAATTCTTTTGCATCCAGGCCTTTTTACTCAAATACATACACTTTCGCATTGAATAGGCGAAGTTTCAATGGCTGTTGTTCCAGAAAAACTTAACGTGGAGTGAATTCTTGCGTGAACTAGGAATGCGAAGAGGTATTTCCATCAAAAGAAAGTTCAGAAAAACCCTTATAATGTACTGTTTCCACGTGTATTGTGGATATTTTAGTTCCGTGTTCCAAAGGCATAAGGTGTATAATGCTTTGATTCGTTGCCTAGTTATCGGCACGTATAATGTGGTATACGATACATGATCTCTTGAAACTTTTATTTCAAAGAAGACGCCGGCCGGCGGCTTGAGGCTGGGTACTATCAAACGTCAATGCTGAAGTAGATATCGCTTTTCCGTTTAAAGTCTAAATTGTAAGCGAAGCAAGCAAGCAAGGGCCAGCTTTTCATATTTATTTTTAGACGAAACTTAGTATATGAACACTTATTGTAACGTAAACTAGCACTATTCACAATTATTAAACCAGGAAGAAATGTTTTGTTCTGCTTTACAATTAAGATTCTTCAAAAATATTGAAATAACACTTAAATTTAAATTAACAAAATCTAACTTAAAAAATTAAGAATATAGTATGTATGCGGTTCAACCAAAAAAAATATCAGAGAGATTTTTCAACATCACAAATACCATTTTATACACCTAATTGGATTATATGTACTACCTATACAAAACATTTGTAATCAAAGTAATTCAGAGCCGGGCGTTCACAATTGTAGACTACTCGTAAACCAATTTAACTAAAGAGTACGGAACAGAATTTAACCAATTATTTTGAATGTCTATAAATTTTCCATTAAAATTGCCATATTGAATAATAGAAACATAAAATAGATTTAATAAGGCTTAAGAATATAATGGACCGACCACCAAACTATAGAAATTACGTTCTGGGAACGGTTTTATAAGCTGCTAAACAATACGCGATAAAAGCTGATGGTTTGATTAAAACAAAAAGCGATAACAATAAATACGAGAAAATTAGCCAATTACAAGCTTTAGGCGTTCCATGAATTCATCTCGATTGCTCATTCCATCAATTACGAGGACAAACAATGGTTGTGTACTTACTATAGCGCCGTGCCTACAGCTGACTCGAGGCCGTCGACTTGACTCACTTACATCAAATATCTCTATTACGTCAATTTGGGTAAAAAATGTTCCCACTGGAGCAACTGAATAATGGCGAGTCATAAAGTCTTGCGCTATAAATTAGTATTCACCCCATTTTGTGTAAGTGAACGTAGTTAAACAAATAGCTATGATATTCTTTTTAACAAAACAGCATGTTTGTAGTGGTACGAATTGTAAACATTTAAGTTTGAATTGAATGAGTTGTCTAATTTGAGCATCGCGCGCGCGGAAACGACATTAAATGTATGTACCTATAGGATAGATTATATAGGATTACAATAGGTCTCATAAAAATGCCCAGAGTTGCTCAATGAGCTATGGAAGGAGCTCGGCGTTTTTCTGCGTTACCGAATCAGGAATGAGGAGATTCGTCGAAGAACCAACAGACAGTCACAGACATAGCCCATTCGCAAGCTGAAGTGGCAATGGGCGGGTCGCATAGCGCGAAGATCGGACGGGCGATAGGGAAGAAAGATTCTAAAGTGAAGACTACATATTGGCAAGCGCAGCGTGGGACAGCCGTCTGCTAGATGGACCGACGATCTTCTGAAGATCGCAGGAAGTCGTTGGTTGCAGGTGGCATCGGACCGCTTAGGCTAGAAAGCGATTGGGGAGGCATATGTTCAGCAGTGAACAAGTGTAGGCTGAGATGATGATGATAGGGTAGATAATTTGTAGCACCTACGCACACGCACGCACACATTCACAGATTATGAACAAATTTTCAAAAAATCGAACTTTGGCATCACGCACACATAGTGCGTAACTGAAGCCGTCATTTTTATATGAAAAACTCAGTCTAAACAAGTCTTACACCCGTATCTATAGGCATTTAATTACTTATCCTTAAAAACTTGCTTAGCCGAATAATGTAATGTGTTTAAAATAGGTACATTTAAATACAAAAAAGAAAATATTTGAACCAAATTAGACACAGATAGAAAACAACAGGGACAAAAATAGAAGGGTTTGGATAGGGCTTTTAACTGAGAAAATCAAAATCGCTACATTATCACTTTTTCTTTTTTTCAAATAAATTGAAATATTTGTACCGACGACGGTCTAGTGGTTAAGAGCTTAATCCACTCCGCCCACTAGATCACTAGATCAAGTAGTCGCGGGTTCGATCCTTGCACGGGATAGATCTTGGTGTGTGTGTGTGTGTGTGAATGATTCTGCTTTACAGCTTCACCGGACAAGAGTGCAACCACTACGCTCGATCCAGAAGGGCAAGGGGGCAACTAGCTCAAGGGCACCTCAAGGAGGAACGGCCTCGGCTTGGGCAGTCGCTTTGGGGGAGGGGTGCGTGTGTTTACAAACATGGAGTTCACATACACAAACACGCAATCCAAAACAAGTAATAGTGGAATAAAACTATTTTACGGATTTTATCGCGGTTTATTTTTCGTTTATCACATTATATCGTGACATAAACGAAAAACGTGACCATGGGTGCTGCAAAGCACTCGAAAGGTCGGGAACGAAAAAAAAAAAAAAAACCCGCGATAAATTCCGTAAAATAGTTTTATTTCATGTGTAATATTCGCGCATCAGTGGACGAAATCAACAATAGGTTGGTAGAGACTGTCCATACGGTCGGGTCCAAGCATTTTAAGCCCCACCGTAAAAATAGGCCTCAAAAGCTATCTGACTACACCCGAAACCTTATGGCTGAGCGACGTACCATGACACTCCAAACCTCCGATGATGCTAAGTCCTATATCAGCTCAATGGACAGATATTGAAGTCCTTGCGACACGATTTACGGTCCTTCAATACAAGACGTATTGAGGAGACCATAGAGCAGAACAAGGGCTCCAAAGTATTCGCAAGAGACGCGTCTATTGGGCAAAGCCAGTTGACGAAGCTGAAGACGGAGGACGGAAACGTAACGTCGAATAGGTCAGAGGTGCTCAGGGAGATAGAGAGGTTCTATGGGCAGTTGTATACCTCAGTAGCTGAACCTGTTGTTGACTTGGTAAAAGACCCAAGAGCTAAGCTAACCCGACACTACACTGAAGATATCCCGGATATCAGCCTGTACGAGATTAGGATGGCTCTCAAACAACTTAAAAACAACAAAGCGCCGGGTGAAGACGGAATTACCGCAGAGCTTCTGAAAGCGGGTGGATCGCCGGTACTTAAAGTCCTTCAGAGGCTGTTTAATTCCGTCTTGCTCGAAGGAAAAATGCCGGAAGCATGGAACAGGGGTGTGGTGGTACTCTTTTTCAAGAAAGGTGATAACACTTTATTAAAGAACTATAGGCCCATCACACTGCTGAGCCATGTTTACAAGTTGTTTTCGAGAGTCATCACGAATCGTCTCGAACGCAGGCTTGATGATTTCCAGCCTCCCGAACAAGCCGGTTTCCGGAAAGGCTTTAGTACCATAGACCACATACATACGCTGCGGCAGATTATACAGAAGACCGAGGAGTATAATCGGCCACTATGCTTGGCGTTTGTGGACTATGAGAAAGCCTTCGATTCGATCGAGACTTGGGCGGTTCTTAGTTCTCTCCAGCGATGCCGCATTG
This sequence comes from Phalera bucephala, assembly GCA_905147815.2. Classification (NCBI taxonomy): domain Eukaryota; kingdom Metazoa; phylum Arthropoda; class Insecta; order Lepidoptera; family Notodontidae; genus Phalera; species Phalera bucephala. The sequence goes on from LR990612.1 coordinate 22,246,934, forward strand.
ACTATCGGTACATCGAAGTGTTGAAGTGCTTGTATAATAACGCCACCATGTCAGTCCGAGTACAAGGGCAGTGCACGACGGCGATCTCCATAAAAAGAGGAGTAAGACAGGGAGACGTCATTTCTCCGAAACTGTTTACGACCACCATAGAGGACGCCTTCAAGCTCTTGGAATGGCGAGGACTTGGCATTAACATCAATGGCGAATACATCACTCACCTTCGAATTGCCGACGACATTGTGGTCATGGCGGAGTCGCTGGAAGATCTAGGACGAATGCTCGGCGACCTCAACAGAGTATCTCAACAAGTGGGTCTTAAAATGAACATGGACAAAACGAAAATATTGTTTAACGTCCATATCGTACCCACCGCACTCACCGTTGGGAACTCTACTCTTGAAGTTGTCGACGAATACATTTACCTGGGACAGGTAGTCCGGTTAGGTAGGTCCAACTTTGAGAGAGAGGTCAATCGACGAATCCAACTCGGCTGGGCAGCGTTCGGGAAACTGCGCAACATCTTCTCATCCAAAATACCTCAGTGCCTAAAGACTAAAGTTTTTAGTCAATGTGTGTTACCAGTGATGATATATGGATCAGAGACGTGGTCTCTTACTATAGGTCTCATAAAAAAGCTCAGGGTTGCTCAGCGAGCTATGGAGAGAGCTATGCTCGGCGTTTCTCTACGTGATCGAATCAGGAATGAGGAGATTCGTAGAAGAACCAAGGTCACCGACATAGCCCTTAAGATTAGCAAGCTGAAGTGGCAATGGGCGGGCCACATAGCGCGAAGATCGGACGGGCGTTGGGGCAGAAAGATTCTAGAGTGGAGACCACGTATTGGCAAGCGCAGCGTGGGACGACCGCCTGCCAGATGGACCGACGATCTTGTGAAAATGGCAGGAAGTCGTTGGATGCAGGTGGCATCGGACCGGTTACGCTGGAAAGCGATTGGGGAGGCCTATGTTCAGCAGTGGACAAGTATAGGCTGAGATGATGATGATGATGATGATTCGCGTCAATCTAAGAACTCAATAAATAATAGTGGGTTACACCAAGATATTTCGGTATGGAGATAACAGATCTTGGTGTTATCTCCATACCGACAACCATTTGTTGTATGTGGATTCCACGTTTGTAAACACACCCCCAACTTAGGAATTATTCCTAGCGTGAGGCTACTCTTTCTTAAAAAAACTTTAAAATGTTAAACTTTTGTAACGTTGGTTCGGGCATATAGAAATAATGCCAGAAGAAAGAATGACAAAACAGATAAACAATGCGAAAGTGGAAGGATGTAGGTGCCGGGGAAGACCTAGACTATCTTACCATGACCAAATAAACCGAGTCTTAGCTGAAGGGCAAGTCAAGAGTCTCCGTAACCGGCGAGTGTGTATGAGACGAACTATGAGAGTGGAGGAAGCCAGAGAGGTATGTAAGGAAAGAACCTGTTGAAACTCTGTACTCTCTGCCTACCCCGCGAGGGAGCTGGCGTGATGATATAGATAGAGATAGAGAGCTTTATTTCCTTACCTGTAACAGTCCTAATAACGAAATTTAGGTTCTCTATCTATATTTTTATATCATCACGGCACATCCCTTGCGGGGTAGGCAGAAAAAGTTTATGTTAGGGAATGTGTGTATATTCCCTAACTGGAACTACTAGTATAATAAAACAGCTTCCTGCTAAACCTTGATCATTTAGCCTCCCGAGAGCACGAACACAGGATAATGCTAGTTATCACTGCACACCTCGGTAGGAACATCCCGCGTTGTTTGATATTGATCCCCTGTCTAATCGCATTGCTAGGCGATGTAGGCCCAATCACCGACGGTAACTGGATTTTGGTCCCCAATGTAGCCGGGACACGTGACATGCCCCTGGGATTATCAATTGTGAACTCGATTATTGTGCGACTAATTAAATTAATACACGCGAAATGTTGACTATTCGCCTGGGTACTTGTGATTCGTGATAGTTTTCCGCTTTTGCGGGGGATAATTTCAAATTAAATACAGTGTAAATATTTTATAGGTTATCTACTTAATTTTAAGTACAAGAAGCTGATTAGACTCATAAAATAAATATAGACATAATTGTGTTTCAATTAATTAGCGGCATGATTTCTGAAAATAAATAAATGCCCTTTCTTTCGACTCAGTTAATTTTAGAAGGTGACTCTTTGTGGCATTTCTATTTTCGAGCATCACTTCTTGTGGTAGGCGTTAATCCAACAGCACAAACCTGCCTTAGTCAACCCGCACTGGGTTCGCGTCGTGGAATAAAACCCATGTTTCGAGTTGTGAGAGTAGGCTTTGGCCAGCAAGTGCGACAGTGTAGGCAGATTTGTTATTATTATTGAACCTTTAGTATTTTCGTTGACTGTCCCGTTGATCTAATGGCAAAGCGCATTGTTTTGTGGACACGAGGTCCTGGCTTCAAATCCTAGGTCGGACAAATGTAGTTTTTCTAATGAAAGATTCCTAGTGTGAGTCCCAAGTCTAGAATTGGCAATAGGCTCGCCTCCTAATACATGGGAATTAACATTGTCGGCGAAAAGTGGGTGTACTCAGTACACCTGTGCCACCCCCGCTTGGGCAATATAGGCGTGACGGTGTGTGTGTGTTTAGTATTTTCGTAAATACACATAATTTGGTTATAATAATAGTACCTAGAACTAGAATCGTAGAACTGACGGCCGTCGGGGCAGAAAGGTTCTCGAGTGGCGAACACGTACCTGAAGACGTGGAATGGTCTCCTCGGTAACCTGATGAAGTTCGCGAGTAAAAGTTGGATGCTTACAGCACAACGCCTGTCGTCATGTCAATGTATAGGGAGGCCTTTGTCGTGTAGTGGATGTCTCCCGGTTCTTTCGGAAGACAAATAGTAGTTATCGTATAAACGTTTATTAACGTAAATAGCTTAAGAATCTCAATTTTTCAAATCATTAATACTCTTTACAGACATTGGTCAACATTGTCAAAGCCAAATCATTAGCAACATATTCAAACATATTTAGATCAAGAAATATAATGATTTTTATCCCAAACAAAAGAGTGCAATCGTTTTAAAAAAAACTAAGAATGTTAAGCTACTTATGTTGCTGACTGTTACTAGTATTATGGTATAATAATATAAAAGAATAAACAGTAAAGTAATAATTCCTACATACAAATGAAGTTTGCAATACTCAGGAACCATGTATGACGCAATTAGTTCAAAGTGAGTATCGCTATCGATTTTCACTCGCGTGGTTGCACTCTGCTGCCAATTTGTCCCGTCTTGTTACACTAAATACCGATCCTTTATGTACATTTATATACAGATAATATTGGCGTCAGTATATAACAAACACATGCAGAAATAAATGCGAATTTCATTAGGGGATTAGTAACGCAATCGATATGTGAGTGATTTTTAAGAAACACATCCCATAAGGTATACGAGGAATTATATTTAAGAAGTAAATTAGAATGTAGGTATGTATTTCCAAACGACTGCTTAAGCAAGTCGCGGTTTCTGATACCTGCTGCTGTCTCCTCTATCGGTAAAACCATTTTATTTGAAAGATTGCATCAAGTGATATTTTTTCCTGAATCGTGAGTGTGTTTACAAATATGTGAATTGCAGACATAAACAAACAGACCAAATCTAAAAAAACCTAAGCGTGGCTGGCACAGGTCTACTGTGTACACTCACTTTTCGCCGACGATGTAAGATCCCATGTAATAGGGGGCGAGCCTATTGCCATATACAATTTCAGACTCTGGACTGATACTGGGAATTTTTCGATACAAAATCTACATTTGTCGGATCTAAGATTTAAACCCAGAACCTCGTGACTGCAAATCGCATTATTTGCGACTAGACCAATGAGGCATCAAATCAAATATTTGTGGTACATATATACATAGATATGTCTACAGGTCTACTGGATAAAGTGAACCGAGGAGCCTTTGCTCAGACCGCTTAGCCTAGCCGTCGTCTATTCGTCATCGAAAATAAATAAATACTGATTAAATAGAGCAGCATAGACTGCCTCGTTGGTCTAGTAACAAAGCGCATCGCTTTGTGATCACGACATACTTTTTATTTATTTACTAGTTTTATCTTCTTCTTCTTCTTCTTCAGCCGAAAGACGTCCACTGCAGGACAAAGGCCTCCCCTAAAGACCGCCACAACGACCGGCTTTGTGCTGTACGCATCCAACTTCTACCCGCGACCTTCACCAGGTCATCGGTCCATCTTGTAGGGGGCCTACCCACTCCACGTCTTCCGGTACGTGGTCGCCATTCGAGAACCTTTCTGCCCCAACGGCCGTCAGTTCTACGAGCGAACAACATCAGTCAGTCGGCCGTCAGTTCAACCTTTCTTCCAGTTCTTTCTAGGTTTATCTACGGCTAATAAAATACTTCATACATACTTAATCATCTCCATAAAATTAACTAATTAATTGCTGTATTATTATAACTAATTACAGATGAACACCTCATGCTTTATATAAATGAAAAAGGGTATCATAAGGGAAGAAATTAAAAACTTAATATGAACAGTATAATGTAAATGTACTGAGTTCAAATCCTAGGTCGGACAAATGTAGTTTTTCTAACGAAAAATTCCCAGTATGAGTCCGGAGTCTGGAATGTGCCCGGTATATGGCAACAGACTCGCCCCCTATTACATGGGACCTAACATCGTTGGCGAAAAGTGGATGTACTCAATACACCTCTGCCACCCCGCCTGAGGAATATAGGCGTGCCAGTGTTCATTTTATTTTATTTATAGAGCAGAGATAGAGTTGCAAAGTAAGAGTATAAGGTGTTAAGTACCATAGCATTAAGAACGACAAGTATTTTAGTTGAAGAAAATACAGCTGTTATTTGAATTGTAAATTTGAGCAAACCGTTACTTAGGTATACTGAGTTCTTAGATTTATGCGAATATAACACATGAAATAAAACTATTTTTCGGATTTTATCGCGGTTTGTTTTTGATTTTTAAGTTCCCGACGTTTGCTGCACTCATGGCCACGGGAGTCCTTCCCGTATAGTGTAATAGTTTTATTTCACGTTACTTAGGTATTTTTTATAATTTCCATAACCAACCGGGGGATATTTTATTTTGCTAAAAACCGTAGCGCCACACTAGGGTTCATTCCAGTGTCGTGGGTGCGATTTCAAACATGACATTCACATGCACAAAGATATACCGAAACAAATATTTAGGGGTCATACAAAGATTTAACCCATGCGGAGATCGAATCCACATCTACTTGAGCCAGTGGGTGGAGCGTCAAGCTCTTAACCACAGGACCAAGACGTCCGTTAATTTCTATTAAATATGTCCCGTTGGTATCGCCTTTCGACGGTATCAAAATAAAAACACGCCTAATTTAAATAGTAACAAAAATGTGCATATTCATACATATATAATATAAAAAAGGGCTTAGCACAAACAGATTAACTTTAGCATGACGCTATCAAGTTAAAATCCCATCCCTTTCACACTACAGAAGTACTAAGTAAAAACGTACGTGACAGAACGCTTTTTCAACAACGTTTCGGTAACGTCAAATGGTTTGTGCTTTGCCCTCTTTACATACAATAGGTACATATGAGCGTAGCAATTAGTCGGCAGTGTGAGCAACACCAGCGGCGCCTCGCACGCGTGGTTACTCTCTGCTGCCAATTTGTGTCGCATTGTTACACTTCACACTACACATCGACAAATCATAATGAATGCTTTTATTGATATACTTACATGTATAAATGAAAATATACAAGGTGTATCATAAATAACGCAAGACCTCAGACATCCTGATAAGATAATTGCTTTACAAATTCCATACGAAAACCAATTTTCCAAATTCAATATTTTTAACCCCTTTTTAAGCACTTTTGTACCTCAATTAACAATGAAACTTGTACGTGTATGAGTGCGAATTAAGAAATACGTTTTAGGCATGCATTTGAAATCTCCGTATTGCTTTGAATCAAAAATAACAAAGAACAATAGGGAGATCCTATCTGAATGTTTAATGAAGTGTCTAAAACTACAACATGTGCAAATATTAGTAATATAATTCAGTCGGTTTTTACACAAAATTAATTTTGTATGTAAACGCGGAGGATAATTTTTTTTTTTTAATTAAAATACGTTATTTATCCATTTTATTCGAATCACCCGAATTGCCACATTTGAAAAAAGTAATGTGAATAGTAGAAAATAATGAACATTTGTAAATAAATGTTTAGGTACAGTCAATTAATTTATAAAAACTGTCGTAATGTTTTACTTTCAGATTTGTAAATAGTTCAAACAAAAAAAAATATTACACACAACATATTTCAAATAGTTTATGGAATTGGTTTAAAAGAAATGTAATGGCAATACTTGATAACAATGACATTTGTGTTAACAATTTATTGCTAGCTTTAACTTACAAAGACAGTTTTCGGTATTCCCTTTTTTCTTGTCTGATTTGTTTTTAGTTTTAAACCTTGCAGTTACTCGGCTTTATCGTACGAAACCGATATTTGCTTTCTCTAAACGGACTTTGATTGTACCTCAAGAAATTGTGTATGTATGCTTCGCTCGGAGGCTGAAAGGTGTGACAGGCCTACACGCATTACATGGGTGCAAAGATTATATTGGCGTCAATAATTCTCAGCGATATAAGTCTTGGATGAAAATGCAAGAGCAAGCCCTACAATTAGACTCTTAGCCATTGTATGTGAGGAAGAATAAATATTCATAAATCTTGATAAGCATTTTTATTTAATCTCTATTGTGTACGGGTGGTAATAAAGTAATAATAAAAATAATCAATAAACTAATTCTGTCCCACTGCTAGGCAAATGTCTCACAAATCGAGATGAGAGATAAATCATAGTCCACCAGCTTTTCATATTTCATATAAAAGTAAATAGATACTAAAATGTAGTACCTAATATTATTTCGAATGGTTGCAAGTGACCCCTTTTTAGAATACTCGTTAATACAAATTACTAATGACCCATTACTTACTTTTAACAGGTAATTTCATTAGGTTCACACTGACATAACCTCAAAACATGAAATGTTAGTATGGCCGCAATAGTTTAAATGGGTACTATTATAATTTCTTATGGTTACCGCTGAGTGTGTCAGAAGCCTCAAAGTTATAATTAGCTCATAATGCCTAACTATTTAATGTATTTTAATATTGACATAACTTCAAAACTTAAAAAGTTAATATCTTTGTTTTTCGGTATCTCTAATAAAAGTTCTTGGTGTTTATGTTTAAGTTATGAAAACCCTACGGTTTACATATTTTTTCATACATATACGCTTCAAATCGATGTCAGGCAAAACCATGTATGAGAGCTCAACGGCAGGCTCCCCTTTAAAAAAAATGTTATAGGTACATGTCGTATCCTATTATTTGAAAATCAGTAATGGAGTGGCCAGCAGTTAAATTCATTTTAGTAACCTTGTTATCTTGTTATAGACTTACTCTATGATTGCTATAGTGTGTTTGTGTGTTTAGTTGTGAAGCGATGACATCTGTCAGATGACGAATCACCGATGACAGATAGTCGATGTAAGATGGCGAACGGCGCTGCGTGTTAATCTATTAGCAACGGGGCAACCGTTCGGACGTATCGCGGAGCAGCTAACCCCACTGCATTCTATGTGCCTTAAACGCCAGACGAGACCCCAGTGTTATTTCAAGATTACTTTTATGTTTGGCTACCGTGCGGACGACTATGAAAACGAAGATAAGCCCACCTTTACCACTACCGGCATTAAAACGCCGAAACGCCAGAAAACCAAGCGCCGTTATACATTGAAAATAGTTGAATCAATTAAGTTATCGATTTAGAACAAACTATTATCAGGTCCTTATGATGTTACGCCTTGTATACAGTCTCGAGTATTAATATACACTTACGCACTTCATTACTTTCTACATTTAACATCGCTTAATAAATATGACGTTAATATGTCGAAGGTTTTAAGTGCTTATAATATTGACAGATGGCTAGCTCCTTAACCATAGCGGTTAAGGAGCTAGCCAGCCCATTGGATTCAGTAGCCGCGGGTTGGATCCCCGCACGTGACAAATCTAAATGTGATCCACAAATATTTGTTTCGCTCTGTTTGCGTATGTAATTTCATGTTTGTAAATGCATCCACGATATAAGAGTAATTCTAGAATGCGGCTATGTTTTTAAAATGGAAACATATTAGCCAGTTTCATATATTTAGCAGTATGGTACTGTTTATTTCTCAAATATTGCAGTAATGCAAGGGACATAAAGAAAACATACCCCATTATGATACCCGACTTTCGGTTTTTCTTATTTCACTGTTTGCAACTTGATATTGCTGTGTTGTTAAAATCACTCCATAAAAAGATTTTTACTGTCTGCAACTTTTGAAACAATACAATAAAAATATTTTTAATGCGACCTACCACGGTGGCATAGTTAACACCCCTTTGCTGAGAGAATAATAATTTTGACAGCGAAACAACACAAACGCGCGCTTGGGGAGCCAACCCCTAAAATGCGATTGCCAAAACGCTAATTCATAAAACAAACCGCCGAACATCCGCGGAATTTCGCATGCAGAAAAGTACTTGTACAAGTACAACATAACAACTCAGGTAAACTCCCAATGCGACTGGTAACTTTGAAGAGCCCGATTTCTTTGTTATTTTTAATATCGACTTTTTTACGCTCCGATGCTAGTTGCTAATGGATTTTCAATATTTGTGTTGACAGACAAACAAGGGGCAAATGGAGTGACCTCTCCAACATACCGTTCGCGACCGTTCCCAACGACTCAGTATTCGATGTATCTCTAAAGGAAGTAATTGACGACGTTTATTTATGTTTACCCGTGGTTGCCGCTAGAGGTCCATTCAGAGGAAAGGACCTAAGTGCCACTATTTCTATGATGAACACTATTTCTTAAATATCCCCTCTCATCGTAAATATTCATTACTTGTTCAACTATAATTAGTTAGCATTCCCTCTCTTCCTTCTATTAATTTAGCATAATGACCTTAATATTTTTATTTTATTATTATTTCCTTTTTGTAAATTTGCTTTATTTAACTTAGACCCACCTGATGACCAACCTACATTGTTACCCACCTGATGACCAATCCCATACCCCATAACAAAATGGAGATGGTTAATTGTAAAAATTTTATTTTAAAAGATTAACCTTGGAGTTTCTTGTCCTGGAGAAGAACTCCACAGGAATGACATTCCGAAGTGGTTGTAGAGTCTTTATTACTTTTCCGACGATTTACAAATTCTGTAATGGTTTACATGAATAAGAAATATTCTGATTCTGATGTTTGTTACTCAATCACGCAAAAACGGCTTAACGGATTTAGATTATTTTTGGCACACTGATAGTTTATTACCTGAATTAACACATAGGATCTTTTTATCTTACAAAACTGTTAGGTTCCCGTTTAAAGTCAACGCCGCCGAAGTCGCGGGCAGAAACTAGTATTGAATTAAGTTAAATATTGATGTTGAATGAAACATTTTTATGCCCCTCTAAGTAGGTTTCTATCTGCAAACCCGTCGGACGTCTGAGACTATTACCATAATAGGAACAGATTTGGCCGGGGCTGACCCTCTTCCATTAACTTGAGTTGGCACTGAGGATGAGTTCGCAACAATTTTATGTTCTTTACAAATACGAAGTTCGCTATTCAACAACTCTATGTTATCACCGGGATATGTCAAATCCTAACCGGTTATTGTAATAACAATCCCACCAAAAACATTTTCATTTAAAATGTTGCCAAGACGAGGCCAGAGCGCACTGTCAAAAAGTTATCAGATCTCATGTAAAGCCAAGCTTCTAAGTCCACACGCCCTAACTCTACAAGTTCGTCTTTACGAACTCTACACCTTAGTCAAAATATGTGGTTGGCCGTTTCGGTACTACAAGAACTATTGTATAACAGAAAAGTAATAATTTGAATATATATAAATAATAAATTTTTCACCTGACGCCCTTGTGGCGGTAGCGAAACGGCCAAGCCACATATTTTGACTGTGATGTGTGATAACTTTTTGACAGTGCGGTCTGGCCTCGTCTTGGCAACATTTTACATGAAAATGTTTTTGGTGGGATTTGACTTCATTTTGTAAGTTCCTTATGACAATATTTTTTATTTTGTTCAGTTTTTCTTTCTTATTTTGGGGTGTACTTCTTGCACATCAGAGGTGCCTGTTTTCATAGCCCACTCTCTACCTTTGCCTTTTTTCTTCGTTGGTTTACTGTTTATAATTTATCTTCATCAATCACAGCGGGTACACATTAAGCGTTTTGCGCGCGCTTAATTCCATTCCCTTATTTACAGGGGGGGGGGGGTGATTTACTAAAACTCCTGAAATATGTATTTCATTATTATTTATAACATGAAGTCCCTATATCAATTTTCAGACCTCTAGCATCCAAATTTGCGGAAGTCTCATACAAATTTTCATCCCCTAGTTTAGGGGGTTGGGGGATGAAAGTTCCAAGTTTTAGAATTTTTTGTTGTTTGTGTACTAATACTAGCTTACGTACCAAATTTCAGCTTTCCAGGACTTTAGGAAGTACCCTAAGAATTTTGATGATTATCAGTGAGTCAGTGACGAAATCGGGGTTTAGATATCAATAAAATCTAAAGTATAAGAGCTATGCCATTTCAACTTTATATGTTTAATAAATCCACTATTGATATCATAACCCGAGAATTTTGTTTATCTGGTATAATCCAAACCTAAGTTATGAGGGTTCAAAAAAAGGACGAAGCGCTTCGAGAGAAGGTAGCAGTGCCCTTGCGCTTCGCTTGGCTCATGCCCTCAGATCTGAAATTAATGTTAAAAGCAAAGTTCCTATTTTCACAAGTTTTTATTTAACTTGTTTTGTTCGTACATCTGTTTGTCTTTCCAGTTCAAATCTTATGATTCATTTTTCAAGCACTTGAGGGCATCCGATAGAGCTGTAATGTGGCATACGTATATAATTTCGGTGACAGTAAAATAATTTGGTACCATCGAGCTGGTCTGATGATAGAGCCAGAGCCTGTAGGAAACTAAGCAAAATATCTCCGTTGGTTTTGCTTTTAAAGCTTGTTTTTAAAAGTTTTTTTTAAATTGTAATTATAATAAGTTTCGTCCACAATTTGTATCGAAGTGTTTTACTTTGAACTCGAATTTTTATCGATACTTAAAGAATTTATTTACTGACATCCAGCCGTTTCTAATAAATGTATTAGAATGGAGACACATACCCAACCCTAGCTTTAAGGACGTCTTCGTTAATTAGACGGTAATTAACATACTTTTTCGACTTGTCCGGTGATGTTGCAAGGGCCCCGCGGCCAACAGCGTAGATTATTCACACACAAATAATACTGTTTTGAAAGGCCAGCGGTTGTTTGAGAATTATTTGGAAACATTTGCCCGAGCACGGTAAGCTATTGTTTACATAGCTAGTTACAAATAGGCTGTGGTCAGACGAATGTATGAGTGACGCGTTGTGGTTGCGGCCGCGCCGCCCCGTGGCGCCGCATCGCGCCGACCCCTAAACCGCACACGTAGGATCTATACGTGTACATTAATAAATACATGTTTAATTACTTAATGAACTGGCGACTACATACACTACATTTAATTAAAAGTTGTTTTTACAAGATTTTATTTAACTTGCAATATTGGTTTGTTTAGGTCCAATCCTGCAAGCTGAATTAGAACTACTTCCACTATCCTTCGGAGTTGAAACTTGACATAGTTCAGTTGCGATGACCATGCATTTTTATGGTAAGCATGACCTTATTCTATAACCAGGATTAGCTCCAGATGAAGGAACTCCTCAACGGCCAACAGCCAGACACGATTTTTTGTATACAGATTTAATTTTTCGGGCATTTTAAATGTATCTGGCCGTACCTGGTCGATCCGATCAACCTGTACCTAGCCGATTATAAAATTTGTTTTTAGTTTTTTGAATTATTTATTTATTATACGATAAATACAACAGAAGATTGCTCTAACTAAGAAAGCAAACCAATGCTCTGTATTACAATTTATCGTTGCGCATTTAGTATAATTTATATAATTACTAGTAGGAGATCGCTGACAGTTCACTAATGATTAAGGACATGGACTGAATGAACAGGAGGTTTAAATTGACAGCAAACGGTTTCGTGGGTATGGTTTTAAATATTTAAACGACGGCTTTGTGTAATGATTTGAGCATAGGTCGCTCGGTTCACTGGATCGAGTAGATACGCGTTTGATCTCCGCACGGGACAAATCTTTGTATAGATAATCCACAAATATTTTGATTCGGTCGTGGTGTTTATGAAATTCATGTTCATAAACGCACCCACGTTACAGAAATTAGATATTTCTAGTGAAAAAAAAAACAATCCGTTTGATTTTATACATCGTTAGCATTTTGCACTTATGTAACAAGAGTCAAGACTCCAAGCCTCCCCGTAACCAACGAGCGTGTACAAGACGAACTATGAGTGTGCAGAAAGCCAGATAGATTTGTAAGGAAAGAACCTGTTGAATCTATGTAGCCTCTGCCTACACCGCAAGGGATATGGCGTGATTATATACATAGATAGATAAATAAAGACTTTACTTAACTCCAACGTTACCTATTTTTATAAATAAGCTATTAAGCATCGTTGTAAACCTTTTAGAACTACAAAATTTTTTCACTTTATGATCAAAACGTAACCTATACTTTCACTTATGATTAAAACGTTACTATAGACGTAACTAAGGCACCAGAAATACGATGAAAATATCCCAAATTAAACAATATCAATATGTGCAAAATATAGCGCCGAAACTCTGCTCAGCATCTTCGTCCTAAAATAATAAAACTCTAACATCATACCAACACTCAAAAACGTGAAATATTCCTAATAAATTAGCACGAAAAGATTGACGCTAGGGTGACATTAGGGAGTAAGCGTGCTGTCACGTTTATTTAGTAAATTTGTAGTGTGACAAGGATGACGTATCGATTCGCTAGCGTCACGATAACGACATACGTTCCGTGCTATACAACAGGCGTTAATAATGTTAACAATACCTCGGCGCTGAAATGAAACCCCGGAGGGCGCGGGAAGATTATTTGTGTAAATAGTAACAAATGGCGTGCGGTCAGAAGGAAGCATGAACGTAGCGGCTGCGGTTAGGACTGTTCTCATTTGGAGCACCGCGTACTTACAGTATACTGTAAATTGCTGTTCGATTGTTTACCAAACAGTACTTAGAAAGAGTATTACAATAGACTCGCTCAATATAGTATAGGCGTAACGGTGTTTATTTCTAACATATTCACTTAGATTTAGAAGAGGTGTAAGTATATGATATCCAAATATTAAAATAGGAATATTTTTCAATCGCCGTTGTGTGAAAATTCCTCCGATTTGTATACTGAATCTTCGTAGATGATTATTTTGTCAAATAAACATTATATTTTTTTGTATTACGTGGGTAAATAGTCCAGCACTACTTGGGGAATATAGGCGTGACGGTGTGTTGTGTAGTTTTAGGTAATTCGAATTCCTCCAATTTGAGATTTTATGTTAAAATACTTCAAGTACAATATGTAGAACTGTAGATAAAAAAACAATGTGGTGAATTATCTTAATGTAGTGTCCCTTATATGGCGTGTGAGTCTCTAAACTTTTGATATTGATTTGATAAGGTATAGGCAACAATATTTATATGTCACACATGTGGCTTAGGAAGTAAATAAAAGAGGTATGAAAAGCAAACGAAGCGCGAGACGCTTTGTTCAGCGACACGATAAAATTTACATGGGTCCACTGAACACGCTGGTCAACTCATAAAACTTGGCCTGATTTATCTTGTGAAACAAAAATAGGTACAGTCGGAATATTTACTGGCTTTATTTTGTAGTAGGCAGCAACAACTTTATTACAGTCACGTTCATGCTGGACCGACCGATTAGAAACGAAACTGTTTGTTTAAAATCACGACTGATTATTAGGTAACATTTTAATCGTTGTCAGACTAGGTAAAACAACTTTAGCCGCAATGAGAAGATGTTATACACGTAAATATGCATAGGTAGGGTGACTGATGTTTAAGTACTAGCTGCCTCTTTAACAAACAAGACAATTATATAGATATATTAAAGAAAAGTCTTACCTTACCTTCAATTTATATAGAAAATACACGAGACAAGTTTCATTGATTTTAAACGCGAATGGATTCTACGTCTGTTACAATCTAACAATAGAACAACAATATAGAGAAAGGAAATAACGATTCAATAGGAACTTTGGCATCTTTACCGTAAATGTACCGTTTGAATAAAAATGTACAGACGGAATAATATTGTTACGAGTGAGATAATTAGAATTGCAGATGTTGAGAAAATGAGTATGACTCATATTACGATTCACATTTTTTATTAAAAATCCTTTCCAAAATACCTACCTCTCCTCTCTCAGAGGTGAACATAGTACGCTTGTATTCCGCTAAAGCACTTTTGGTCCTGGAGCGATAGGATACAAGTCTGTTAACAATAGAAAAAAGAAGGTCGAATCGATTGAAATTTATTAACAATAAATGTCACATTTACATTCTCAGAACTATTTATAATTATATTTTAAGTTTATAGAAGTTGAAACCAATCACATTTGAAACTCGAGCACACTGAGCTAATAGGTAGCGGTTATTCCAACATTGAACAGCCATTACGCTGCCCCAAACTGAATATAGATAGAGCTCGCCGCCTGTCTAATCTAATAGGTTCTAATTGACAATTGAAAAGATTTCTAAAATAAAACAAATGATTAAACCTTTCACTCGAATACCATAAATCAGCTTGCATAAATTTAGAAAGGTACGAATACCAAATACTTTATGACACGAAAAAATATAATACATTCCTTTTGCGGGGAAAGTAAATTGAGAGAATTGTAGTTTAGCCAATGCGGGACTGCGGCTAACAAAAAGGTTGCACTGAGGAATCTCCTCCGAGAACAATTTCTCAAACTGTGTTGCCTTCTTGGTTTATTTACATCAGTGATTTAAATCGAAGATGGTTTGAATGTATGATGTAGACAAGAATCTTGTTCTCTAAGATATGTATACGTAATAGTCTCTCTTGAATTAGGTACCATCAGTATATTAACCCTAATTTCCGTCATATTATTTTATTATATTTCAATTCTGTATACAGCATCATTCTTCTCTTCAATTTTATCCCTCAGATACTTCAACTAAGATTCAATCTCAGCAAGGTACTTTTCATAAAAAAAATCATATCGGAAAATACACCATCAAGGAGCGTATTTTATGACCGAGTATTGGGATTTAAAAGCAATCAGTTGCGAGAAACAGATAACGAATCAAGGCGTGGAGCCGATGATTAGTTCCCTTGAAGCTGATCCGCACAATGGGATCAGCACAGGCTATAAAAGTAAATTGAATTGTTCTCTGGGCTGTTGTTCCTCGCTGCATGGGCCAATGGCCGCTTTCTTGCTGTTACGTTTTTAACTTTACGGTTTTATTGCTAACTCTCTTGTTATAGTCTCTCGTGTGATAGTAAAAATAGAGAACGCGTCGTTGCTACAGAAAACTACTAGAAACTGAATAAGCTCCTGAATGTAATGCACTGACTTGATTAAATTCGACAACAGCTCTTTAGGTTTGGAAAAATAACACTTCCTTACTTGACTCGTTTCCATACCTTTTACTGTTACTTAACGAGCAATTTAGATACGTACAATATGGCAATTATCATTCTAATCCGAATGAGAACTCGTATCAATAATGTTATTCAAAGCTTCGATATCAGGTCTTTGCCTCCAATATTGCTATTAGGGTGGCTATAATAAAACTTCGACAATTAAATGTAAGTCAGCGTCGTCGGAAGCGCCGAGATAAGACCTAGTGGCGCCCTCTAGCGGGGTACTTGGGCTATTAACAGGGTGGCTCTGCACCCAAGTTCCTCGAACTGTGACTAGAAATGCCTATTAAATTCAAACGTTTAGTAATTTTCCGGTCAGGGAGATAAATGAAGAAATCTGCGTCGATTTTCCTAAGGATAATGGATAATGTTAGGAAACCCCTAAATCCTCTCATTAAAAAAAGTGCTTTTGTTTAAAAATAAATAGCCCATATTAAGGATAAAAGGATATTTTTGTTCCAAGGATACAGAATTTATTTTATTTTTCTATTGGTTCAGACTAATTTCGTAGCTTTTTTTTCACCCGCACCTTTGTGGTTTTTCAATATGGTTATTTTAAATGGTGTACCGTGTTTTGTGTATCGGTTGAAGTTCTATATTTTTCCAATCACAGTAGAAGTCAGCATGGTCACCCTCAGCCATAATTGGCCCAAGTTATGCTGGGCCATGCGACGGCTGCGGGACTGTGGCCAACTTTTACTTATTCTTCTTACTTCTTCCTACTTCTTACTTTTACTACTTTTCCACTACTGTTACATTGATATTTTTCAATATTTTATTTGATACCTATTTTACTTATACTAATGTTTATATTTCTAGTAATCTATTTAAATATTACTATTTCTGTATATTCATATATGCCTAATATAAATAAAGTTGTGGAAAATAAATAATTCTAATAAACTGAGCATACAGTACTCAGCTTACTGGATAGAGCATTCGCGAGTTCTATTCCCGGAAGAGACAAATCTTTACAATTGTCTGTATGTCTGCAGAATACATAAAAAAGCCATTATCCTTAAAAAGCAACGTAAGCTAGTCAATCCATTTTCTTGAAACGCAATCGTGTGATAACCTTTTTTTTATAATTACCGATATAGTTAGCTCCATCAACAAGATTGTGCGGAGAAAGATTGATGATTCTCGTGTCTCCATTTTATTTCCCTGCGGATTATCTCGTTGTCTCCGGCTTAAGGACATGTGAGCCGGAAATACGACAGCAATTTTCCTCCAACTATAGAAAAATGAGGAGCGTTTAGCGTCGTGCATGGGTACCCAACCGTAAGTACAGGGTTCGCCATCGCGCAAGGGAGATACCGACCCAACGAACCGTTATCATATAATATCACGTAATTCGATGAAGAACGATGGAAAAGAAAGTCATCCGTCAAATGCAAAGACATTGGTAAGTAATGACCTTTGCGATCCTATCGATCCCGCAATATACTTGGTTGCTTGAGCGATGCGAGCCTGTGACAAATGTCATCCGTCAGACGGACTCAAGAGTCCGTCTGACGGATGACCACTCTTTTATTGCCCGCTCCAAGCAACGGCTATAAATAAACCAGTATTACATTGCTCGCAAAACAACCGTGATACTCGTATTCTCAGAGGTTCTGTATTTCAACCGTAAAATAAAAGCTGAGAAAGATAAAACTAAATGTATTTCCCTATTGGGGTTTTTATTGTTTGTTTTCTAGACTTTTACTTACAATTTTGTTCAAGACATCAAAAAGAAGCTAATTCTTTTGACATTTTTATTCTTTTCTTAGGTGCGGCCTTATTTCTCAGGTAGGTAATATAAGAATAAATATTTAGTAGATAAGTGACTTGCTTTTAGGGCGCAGAATGAAAACCCGACAGAAACATTCTCTGGAAAATGACACGTAAATGGAACCCGTAAGGAATACAAGTGTAGCAAGGTCAGTGCTCTCACAATTTAGATGAAGTTAAAAAACGTTGGATGGTGGTAGTTAGGACGGGGTGGCACTTACAGTGTTCGCTTGCCATCATTTCACGCCTGATTTACGTGCTCGTGACTTCACTAATGAGGTATCGTTTAAGAACTTTAACAGAAGTACTTAGCTATACAACGTCGAAAATATGTTCTTGTGAAAAGACTTTATTTCATGCTGGGGTCAAGTTTAATATATGTAACGTTACATGTAATGAATGTAAGTAGATGTGCGTGGACGGCAACGGCACCGCGAACTTAACGCTATTCCTTCAAAACCGCATTGCAAGCGCATTTGGGTCCTTGTTCACAAAAAAAGCTCGCGTCCAACGCTCACGTTAGCACTAGCACGAGTCCATGTAAGCCCGTTAGTGCCGATACTTTACATTTAGTTAAAATTAAACATAAACTCTTACAGTCAATTTAAGTTGGTTTATAAATGAATCTGCGCTTAGCAACTTATACTGGGAATTTAAATTGATGGGTAAGAAGAAATTACCTATATCACCATTTTAAAATAATTAACACATTATAAGGCTTTTTATTGGCATCACCCTCGCAGGCATTAAACATTGTACTCTTCATAATATAATCCATAAACTCAATTATTAAGGTGACAGTTTTAACTGCGTTTTGTTGTACCTGATTCACATAGGCATTAAACAAATTTTATTTAAGAAAGCACATAAATCACACTTACAAAAAACCGACTTAGAACTTTAATGGGTGCAGCAAGTGAAAGTCTTTTGCGAAAACTTTATTTTTCTGTAAGTCACCAGCTGGAATAAACTGCTAAAAATGGCATAGTTATTGGTAAACACCGAACTTCCGCCATCAGGCGCAAGAACTAATATAAATTATTGAAAGAGATCCGGTCCTACACCTGGTAACTGAATGTCGGTTTGATAGAAAATGTTGAGTTCTTAACTCTTAATTTAATATCAGGTGCCGATTTTAATTGAATTTGAATAATAAATCATTTTCAATCAATTCCAAATCACACTATAATAGGTAAGGTAATGTTGGCAGTTTCAGTACCTTCACTGAGTAATAAATGATAGAATCGACTACGGGCCTAGTTTCATTATGCTACGTTCATTGTGTTCGGTTCCCAAAGAGTACCGAACCGTCTCGCAGCGGTGGGTAAACCCTTTATATCTCGCGCAAAAATTTCACGACTGCAAAAATGCTTAATAATACGAGAGAAAAATGGTGAGCCAAATGGATTTTCCAACTCGTCAAGTTGCCGAATCAATAAAGTAATATTATCATCGGGAAGCTGTTACAGATCGAATCAATTTACTAAACACAATGGGATGGTTGCATTTAGTGTTTAATTTCTAATAACAATAATACCTAAATTTTAAATAGAAAATGTGCGTTTGACTAATCTGTTTTAAAATAACGTGCAATACCCGTTAATACAACAAAAACTCATGGTAGAGCTACATATGTGTACTTCCTTGAAGCTTTCAGATCAATAGACTTGCAATCTTTTATTAGCAACATATTTTTAAATGAAATATTGTTGAAACGAGTTCAAATTAACTAGGTATGCCTATAACCAGATCTAAGAACTATCCATAAAATCATGTGTCTTTTCCTATTTTATCCATAGCAAGTTTCACTCACCATCTACCTAGCGCAGCAGATTTTTATTCTATAAATCACTATTTTCCGGGCTTCTCATTATTTTTATTAGCTATGAAAGCACTTATAATAATTTATTGCTATCATGCTTAAATACCAAATATCATACGTACCTTATAGTAATGATAAAAACCCATCTGGTTGTATTTCGTACTCAAAAAATTAAGTCTTAACCAAATATCAATTAAAAGGATCAAAGCCTGTCAGCATAAGCGGTCAAAGGGTCGAATTATTTACACAGAACGATTGGAATAAAATAATCTCAAAAGAGATAAACAGAATGAAACAGGTACCTACCTACCCTTTTGTAAACAAAACTTGGTAATGAGGTAATATTTATATAACAACGAAAACGAAATTTTTGCAGTAAAATTGTATTTGGATGTTATAATTTTATACTGCAGAAAGTAAATATACAGGGCTGACAGAATAATGTAGGATCCCAAGTTTGACTGCCAGATTGATCCAGGGCATAAGTCGCACCCTAACTACATCGCGTAGTCGTGGGTTCCCGCACGGGGCAAATCTTTATGTTACCCCATAAATATGTACTTCGTTATAAGTGTTCGTGTGTGTAAATGTCATGTTTATAACATTCAGTGTGTTGTTACCTTGTTGTAACCAAGCTTTAGCCCACAAAAGAGGAATAATTCCTTGTGGGGCTACGTCTTTAAAACAAAAGAAAAATATAAATTTCATCAGGGACAAAGAAGAATGATAGGATAAGAAATAAAATAATATATCTCAAAAAAGACATACATTCCGGAAAAATGTGGAAACGTTCTAAGTAGTTATTCTAATGTGTGTATTTTTGTGCCTAAGTACATACCTGCGTACTTTATGCGAAGAATGTAATAAGGTTAGAACGAAATATTTGTTATTACCAATGTTAGACATTCTACCTCCAAACACCAAAACTTTTTTGACGAGTCAAACTTTTTTATGGAAGATAATATACTTACATAATATTTTTGTTGCTTTAAAACAACAGTATAAACAAACGGCCAATCCGTAAACGTCAAACTTTGTCCCGATACGGTTGTATTTCGTTATGTTATTACAACAGAATGGTTGAGACATCAAACAGGACAGCTCTCATTAGCATTGAAACGTTAATATTTCCTGTTCCCAAAAAGCGTCCGACAATATTTAGAAAACTACTTTTCTACTTGTGTTGTGAGTTGCCAATTATTTACTGCTTTAAATAGTATATACCTAAATGACATTTCAATTATCGTTATGCACTCCGTAAACAGATAATATTACGAATTAGCAACTTGCCCAGATCATCATCAGCCTATCTATTTTAACAATGGTAACAACGGTGACATGACTTTATAAAT
Organism: Phalera bucephala; assembly: GCA_905147815.2. Classification (NCBI taxonomy): domain Eukaryota; kingdom Metazoa; phylum Arthropoda; class Insecta; order Lepidoptera; family Notodontidae; genus Phalera; species Phalera bucephala. Next base: position 22,267,632 of record LR990612.1, read on the forward strand.
ACTCATAGGCCTGTAAAGGTATCTTTAGTGAGACATATTTATTTGTATAACACTTTATATGTGCTTTAAATTGTATGAATAAATGACTGTTATTATTAAATCAGTCCGCTGTTGGACATAAGTTTCCGCCAAGGCATGCCACTGAGCCCAATCTTCGGCTCTTTTCCTCCAACTGCTGTCAGCCCCCTTGCGTATTTCGTTGTTCCCCAGTCGTCGTTGCCTAATTGAATTCTCACAATTTTATGACACCTATTATAATAATGTATAAACCATAATAATTATGCCTATATGAGTACCTACGGCTAAATTTACTGAAATTTATGGCAAGATAAAAAATACCGCAAGCTCTTCTCTTGGCAGAAATCGTCACGCTGACGCGAACAGGTCTGATAGAATAATAGCACAAAACTAAAGTAACTGAATTTTTTAGGGTAGTAATGGCAATGGTACGGAAATGCCTTGGGAGAGCTCTCATTTCAGGCAACGGCTAACAATATATTGACCATATTATGAATTCATTTTCTGGGCCCACCCTGTCCTTTGAGCGTCATGTTTTATGATTACATTAATACACCACGAGAGGAGACGTACTTGGGTAGCAAGCGTCACTCACAGAATATCAAAGAGAAATACCGCGCCTACGTCGGTTAAAGATATTTCTATTTTCTGTCAATCTATTTTTTTACCATTATTGAATCCAATGCATTCTATAATGGTAAAGAAAGGATCCGATTTTATCACGTACATAAAGTACATTTATATAAAGTCTTACAACAGCCTGTCTTTATTATGTATGTGTATAATTTTGGTAGCGACATAGATGCAATATTTTTCACGAGGGCTACTTTTGAACATTTTGTTAATTAATGCGTTTTAAATACTTTCTCTCTGTGACAAATCGAGAAAAAAGAGGATACATTATACTCCTCCATCCAGACCCAATGGGGCTGGATGGAGACGGGTTACCCCATTACCCCATAAGACTCCCAACTTTCTTCCTAGCTTCTCCCTAATTACCTTCCGAAGCACAGACCACAGAACTGCGACAAAAGGTCACCCATTTCGGACTGACCAAAGCGTGAGTTGCTCTATCTTGATGATCTCTACAATGACACTACAAGCACCTCAAGTCAAGTTCATACATATCATCATCCCCTGAAAGACGTCCACTGCAGGACAAAGCTTCCTAAGATTGCCACGACAACTATACATAATATCATAATTTATTACTGTTTAAAGATTATCCTTCTCTATCTACCTTTTCAAACTTATAACGGAATAAAATACAAAGGATGTCCCGTTTACATGCAAACTATTAATTTTTATGAGGTATCTAAGTGTTCCCAACACGGTTAAGTGGATATCTTACCCAGTCAGAAATATACCAAGTGACTAATCCTTACTTAATTTGTAGGTGGCTCATGAAATTAACATGCACTAACACCAGACCGAAACAAATATTTGGGGGTCATACATTATTTTTCCCGTGCAGGGATGGAGCCCGCAACTACTCGATTCAAGCTGTTACCTACTGGACCAAGCCGTCCGTCAAATTCTATGAAATATGTCGTGTCGGTTTCGCCTTTCGAAGGTTTCGATAACTGATACTAACACCAAATTTGAATAGGAACAAAAACTGCATATTAATACATAACAAAGGGCTTAACACACACACCGATTAACTTTGCTGTAACGGTATCGATTTTATATACCATTTTACTAAATAAAAAGTGAACAAGACAACACGCTTTTTCAACAACGTTTCGGTGACGTCAAATGGTTTGTGCTTTGCCCTCTTTACATACAATAGGTACATATGAGCGTAGCAATTAGTCAGCAGTGTGAGCAACACCGGCGGCGCCTCGCACGCGTGGTTACCCTCTGCTGCCAATTTGTGTCGCATTGTTACACTTCACACTACACATCGACAAATCATAATGAATACTTGTATTGATATACTTACATGTATAAATGAAAATATACAAGGTGTATCATAAATAACGCAAGACCTCAGACATCCTGATAAGATAATTGCTTTACAAATTCCATACGAAAACCAATTTTCCAAATTCAATATTTTTAACCCCTTTTTAAGCACTTTTGTACCTCAATTAACAATGAAACTTGTACGTGTATGAGTGCGAATTAAGATAAACGTTTTAGAAATGCATTTGAAATCTGCGTATTGCTTTGAATCAAGAATAAATATAGTTTATTATAGCGCACTAAGGGAGTAACAACATTTTTTACAAAGGTAAAATTAAGAATAATATACATTAACAATAGTTGGAATCAATTTAGTTATCGATTTAGAACAAACTTTTATCAGGTTTTGCGTTTATGATGTTACGCCTTGTATACAGTCTCGAGTATTCATATACACTTACGCACTTCATTACTTTCTATATTTAACATTGCTTAAGAAATATGACGTTAATATGTCGAAGTACTTAAGTGCTTATAATATTGACAGATGGCTAGCTCCTTAACCACTATGCTCATTGGATTCAGTAGTCGCAGGTTCGATCCCCGCACTTGACAAATCTAAATGTTATCCACAAATGTTTTTCCCTGGTATGAGGCTATGTTTTTAAAATAAAATTATTAGCCAGTTTCATATATTTAGCAGTATGATGCTGTTTATTTCTCAAATATTGCAGTAATACAAGTGACATAAAGAAAATATACCCCATTATGATACCCGACTTTTGATTTTTCTTATTTTACTGTTTGCAACTTGATATTGCCGTGTTGTTAAAATCACTCTATTCTAATACTAACTAACTATACTCTTGATTCGAAAGCCGAAATCGACACGACATATTTCATAGAATTTGACGGACGGCTTGGTCCAGTGGGTAACAGCTTGAATCGAGTAGTTGCGGGCTCCATCCCTGCACTGGAAAAATAATGTATGACCCCCAAATATTTGTTTCGGTCTGGTGTTAGTGCATGTTAATTTCATGAGGCACCTACAAATTAAGTAAGGATTAGTCACTTGGTATATTTCTGACTGGGTAAGATATCCACTTAACCGTGTTGGGAACACTTAGATACCTCATGAAAATTAATAGTATGCATGTAAACTGGACGTCCTTTGTATTTTATTCCGTTATAAGTTTGAAAAGGTAGATAGATAGAGAAGGATAATAATAATAAATAAATTATGATACATACATAATTGTATAGTTGTCGTGGCAATCTTGGGGAGCTTTGTCCTGCGGTGGACGTCTTTCAGGTGATGATGATATGTACATGTATGAACTTGACTTTAGGTGCTTTTTGTGTCATTGTAGAGATCAACAAGATAGAGCAACTCACGCTTTTGTCAGTCTGAAATGAGTGACCGTTTGTCGCAGTTCTGTGGTCTGTGCTTCAGAAGGTAATTAGGAAGAAGCTAGAAAGTTGGAAGTCTTATGGGGTAAAGGGGTGACCCGTCTCCATCCAGCCCCATTAGGTCTGGATGGAGGAGTATAACCTATCCTCTTTTGTCTCGATTTGTGACAGAGAGAAAGTATATAAAATGCATACATTAACAAAATGTTCAAAAGTAGCCCTCGTGAAAAATATTGCATCTATGTCGCTACCAAAATTATACATACGTCTATAGATGTAAAAAAAGATAGGCTTTATATAAATGCACTTTATGTACGTGATAAAATCGGATCCTTTCTTTACCGTTATAGTTCCATTCCAATATTCAAAAATAGATTGACAGAAAATAAAAATATCTTTAATCTACGTAGGCGCGGTATTTCTGTTTGATATTCTGTGAGTGACGCTGGCTACCCACGTAGGCAACACTGAACCAAAACGTTATCCTTGAATTTTCCTTTACCTTTTCTCCTGATGTATTAATGTAATCATAAAACATGACGCTCTACGGATAGGGTGGGACCAGAAAATGAATTCATAATATGGTCAATGTATTGTTAGCCGGTGCCTGAAATGAGAGCTCTCCCAAGGCATTTCCGTACCATTGTCATTACAACCCTCAAAAATTCAGTTACTTTAGTTTTGTGCTACGATTCCATTAGATCTGTTCGCGTTAACGTGACAATTTCTGCCAAGAGAAGAGCTTGCGGTATTTTTTATCTTGCTATACATTTCAGTAAATGTAACCGTAGGTACTCATATAGGCACAATTATTATGGTTTATACATTATTATAATAGGAGTCATAAAATTGTGAGAATTCAATTAGGCAACGACGACTGAGGAACAACGAAATACGCAAGGTGGCTGACAGCAGTTGGAGGAAAAGAGCCGAAGATTGGGCTCAGTGGCATGCCTTGGCGAAAACAGCGGACTGATTTAATAAATTTTAAGCACATATAAAGTGTTATACAAATAAATATGTCTCACTAAAATACCTTTACAGGCCTATAAGTATTTATAAAGTCATGTCACCGTTGTTACAATAAATAGATAGGCTGATGATGATCTGGGCAAGTTGCTAATTCGTATTATTATCTGTTTACGGAGTGCATAACGATAATTGAAATGTTATTTAGGTATATACTATTTAAAGCAGTAAATAATTGGCAACTCACAACACAAGTAGAAAAGTAGTTTTCTAAATATTGTCGGACGCTTTTTGGGAACAGGAAATATTAACGTTTCAATGCTAATGAGAGCTGTCCTGTTTGATGTCTCAACCATTCTGTTGTAACAACATAACGAAATGTAGTTTGACGTTTACGGAAATCGATTTGGCCGTTTGTTTATACTGTTGTTTTAAAGCAACAAAAATATTATGTAAGTATATTATCTTTCATAAAAAAGTTTGACTCGTCAAAAAAGTTTTGGTGTTTGGATGTAGAATGTCTAACATTGGTAATAACAAATATTTCGTTCTAACCTTTTTACATTCTTCGCATAAAGTACGCAGGTATGTACCTAGGCACAAAAATACACACATTAGAATAACTACTTAGAACGTTTCCACATTTTTCCGGAATGTATGTCTTTTTTGAGATATATTATTTTATTTCTTATCCTATCATTCTTCTTTGTCTCTGATGAAATTAATATTTTTCTCTTGATTTAAAGACGTAGCCCCACACAAGGAATTATTCCTCTTTTGTGGGCTAAAGCTTGGTTACAACAAGGTAACAACACACTGAATGTTATAAACATGACATTTACACACACAAACACTTATAACGAAGTACATATTTATGGGGTAACATAAAGATTTGTCCCGTGCGGGAACCCACGACTACGCGATGTAGTTGGGGTGCGACTTATTATGCCCTGGATCTAGCTGGCAGTCAAACTTGCGATCCTACATTATTCTGTCAGCTCTGTATATTTACTTTCTGCAGTATAAAATTATAACATCCAAATACAATTTTACTGCAAAAATTGCGTTTTCGTTGTTATATCAATATTACCCCATTACCAGGTTTTATTTACAAAAGGGTAGGTAGGTACCTGTTTCATTCTGTTTATCTCTTTTGAGATTATTATGTTCCAATCGTTCTGTTTAAATATATCGACCCTTTGACCGCTTATGCTGACAGGCTTTGATCCTTTTAATTGATATTTGGTTAAGAGTTAATTTTTTGAGTACGAAATACAAGGTACTTATGATATTTGGTATTTAAGCATGATAGCAATAAATTATTATAAGTGCTTTCATAGCTAATAAAAATGATGAGAAGCCCGGAAACTAGTGATTTATAGAATAAAAATCTGCTGCGCTGGGTAGATGGTGAGTGAAACTTGCTATGGATAAAATAGGAAAAGACACATGATTTTATGGATAGTTCTTAGATCTGGTTAAAGGCATTCCTAGTTAATCGTTTCAACAATATTTCATTTAAAAATATGTTGCTAATAAAAGATTGCAAGTCTATTGATCTGAAAGCTTCAAGGAAGTACACATATGTAGCTCTACCATGAGTTTTTGTTGTATTAACGGGTATTGCACGTTATTTTAAAACTGATTAGTCAAAGGCACATTTTCTATTTAAAATTTAGGTATTATTGTTATTAGAAATTAAACACTAAATGCAACCATCCCATTGTGTTTAGTAAATTGATTCGATCTGTAACAGCTTCCAGATAATATTACTTTATTGATTCGGCAATGACGATTGACGAGTTGGAAAATCCATTTGGCTCACCATTTTTCTCTCGTATTATTATGCTTTTTTGCAGTCGTGAAATTTTTGCGCGAGATATAAAGGGTTTACCCACCGCTGCGAGACGGTTCGGTACTCTTTGGGGACCGAACACAATGGACGTAGCATAATGAAACTGGGCCCGTAGTCGATTCTATCATTTACTACTCAGTGAAGGTACTGAAACTGCCAACATTACCTATTATAATGTGATTTGGAATTGATTGAAAATGATTTATTATTCAAATTCAATTAAAATCGGCACCTGATAGGCGAAGCTTTACTTTACAAGATTTGATTAAATTAAGAGTTAAGAACTCAACAGTTTCTATCAAACCGACATTCAATTACCAGGTGTAGGACCGGATCTCTTTCAATAATTTATATTTGTTCTTGCGCCTGATGGCGGAAGTTCGGTGTTTACCTATAACTATGCCATTTTTAGCAGTTTATTCCAGCTGGTGACTTACAGAAAAATGAAGTTTTCGCAAAATACTTTCACTTGCTGCACCCATTAAAGTTCTAAGTCGGTTTTTTTCGAAGTGTGATTTATGTGCTTTCTTAAATAAAATTTGTTTAATGCCTATGTGAATCAGGTACAACAAAACGCAGTTAAAACTGTCACCTTAATAATTGAGTTAATGGATTATATTATGAAGAGTACAATGTTTAATGCACGCGGGGGTGATGTCAATAAAAAGCCTTATAATGTGTAAATTATTTTAAAATTTTCTTCTTACCCATCAATTTAAATTCCCAGTATAAGTTGCTAAGCGCAGAGTCATTTATAAACCAACTTAAATTGACTGTAACAGTTTATGTTTAATTTTAACTAAATGTAATGTATCGGCACTAACGGGCTTACATGGACTCGTGCTAGTGCTAACGTGAGCGTTGGACGCAAGCTTTTTTTGTGAACAAGGACCCAAATGCGCTTGCAGTGCGCTTTTGAAGGAATAGCGTTAAGTTCGCGGTGCCGATGCCGTCCACGCACATCTACTTACATTCATTACATGTAACGTTACATATATTAAACTTGACCCCAGCATGAAATAAAGTCTTTTCACAAGAACATATTTTCAATGTTGTATAGCTAAGTACTTCTATTAAAGCTTTTAAACGATACCTCATTAGTGAAGTCACGAGCACGTAAATCAGGCGTGAAACGATGGCAAGCGAACACTGTAAGTGCCACCCCGTCCTAACTACCAACATCCAACGTTTTTTAACTTCTTCTTAATTGTGAGAGCACTGACCTTGCTACACTTGTATTCCTTACGGGTTCCATTTACGTGTCATTTTCCAGAGAATGTTTCTGTCGGATTTCATTCTGCGGCCTAGCAAGTCACTTATCTACTAAATATTTATTCTTATATTACCTACCTGAGAAATAAGGCCCCACCTAAGAAAATAATAAAAACGTCAAAAGAATTAGCTTCTTTTTGATGTCTTCGAAGAACAAAATTGTAAGTAAAAGTCTAGAAAACAAACAATAAAAACCCCAATAGGGAAATACACTTAGTTTTATCTTTCTCAGCTTTTATTTTACGGTTGAAATACAGAACCTCTGAGAATACGAGTATCACGGTTGTTTTGCGAGCAATGTAATACTGGTTTATTTATAGCCGTTGCTTGGAACGGGCAATAAAAGAGTGGTCATCCGTCAGACGAACTCTTGAGTCACAGGAATGTAATCAAGACATTTGTCACAGGCTCGCATCGCTCAAGCAACCAAGTATATTGCGGGCTCGATAGGAATCGCGAAGGCCATTACTTACCAATGTCTTTGCATTTGACGGACGAGGTTCTTTTCCACCGTTCTTCATCGAATTACGTGTTTTAGAATGTAGTTACGCTTAAATATAATGACTAATATACAATGGAAAATATTTTTGTCTTATAAAAAAAAAGAGTTTTTTAACAAACGGCAGCGTCAAAAACTGATCCTCAAAAGGATATATTACATGAAAACGGTTCGTTGGTTCGGTATCTCCCTTGCGCGAACCCTGTACTTACGGGTGGGTACCGATGCACGACGCTAAACGCTCCTCATTTTTCTATAGTTGGAGGAAAATTGCTGTCGTATTTCCGGCTCACATGTCCTTAAGCCGGAGACAACGAGATTATCCGCGGGGAAATAAAATGGAGACACGAGAATCATCAATCTTTCTCCGCACAATCTTGTTGATGGAGCTAACTAAATCGGTAATTATAAAAAAAAGGTTATTACATGATTGCGTTTCAAGAAAATGGATTGACTAGCTTACGTTGCTTTTTAAGGATAATAGTTTTATTATGTATTCTGCAGACATGCAGACGATTGTAAAAAATTGTCCCTTCCGGGGATAGAACTCACGAATGCTCTATCCAGTAAGCTGAGTACTGCTTGCTCAATTTATTAGAATTATTTATTTTCCACAACTTTATTTATATTAGGCATGTATGAGTATACAGAAATAGTAATTCTTAAATAGATTACTAGAAATATAAACATAAGTATAAGTAAAATAGGTATCAAATAAAATATTGAAAAATATTTTATTTGATACCAATGCAACAGTAGTGGAAAAGTAGTAAAAGTAATTATCTATCTATCTATCTATAACCTCACGCCAGGTCCCTTGCGGGGTATGCAGAGAGTACAGAGTTCCAACAGGTTCTTTCCTTACATACCTCTCTGGCTTCCTCGACTCTCATATTTCGTCCCATACACGCTCGCCGGTTACGGAGACTCTTGACTTTTCCATCAGATAAGACTCGGTTTATGTGGTCGTGGTAAGATAGTCTAGGTCTTCCCCGGTACCTGCATCATTCCACTGTCACATTGTATATCTGTTTTGTCATTCTTTCCTCTGGCATTCTTTCTATATGCCCGAACCAACGGAGCATGCCCTTTCTCATCTTTACACCGATACTATCTTTCATACCTACTCGCTGTCTTACTATGCTGTTGCTAATGCGGTCGGTCAGCTTCACTCCGCACATCTTCTGCAGAGCTCGCATTTCTACCGCATTTATCCAACTTTCATTCTCCTTCTTACATACTTAGCTCTCGCTACCATATGACAGCGTTGGGACAAGAACTTCGTTATGTATGGCCAGCTGCGCCTTATGGCTTAAGTGCCGGCTCCCGAGTAGCTTTCCCATCGCACCATTCACTCTGTTCCCTGCACTCACTCTTCTCTCTATGTCAGCGGTATATTTCCCATCCTTACTGAAGGCGCATCCAAGATATACAAACTCATTCACTTGCTCCAGCACATCGTTACCAACCACAATCCTTACATTCGTTCTGGTTTCTTCCCTTTCAATAACCATAATCTTGGTTTTCTTCACATTCAAGTGTAAGTCATTGATCATGCAGTCGTCTTTCATAACTGTGACTAGTGTTTGCAGATCAGTGGCTGTTGGCGCTATTAAAACCGCGTCATCTGCATAAAGTAGATGGTTTACCACTAAGTCACCCATTTGTACACCTTCATTCATCGCTTTCAGTCTTTAAAGACTTTTGAAAAGTAATTATAGAAGAATAAGTAAAAGTTGGCCACAGTACCGCAGCCGTCGCATGGCCCAGCATAACTTGAGCCAATTATGGCTGAGGTGCTGTCTACTGTCATTGGAAAAATACAGAACTTCGTTTGGTACACAAAACACGGTACACAATTTAAAATAACCATATTTAAAAACGACAGAAAGGTGCGGGTGAACTGAAACCCATAGATAAATAAAATAAATTCGGTATTCTTGGATCAAAAATATCTTTTTATCCCTAATATGGGCTATTTATTTTTAAACAAAAGCACTTTTTTTGTGGTGGGGATTTAGGGGTTTCATAACATTATCCATTATCCTTAAGAAAATCGACGCAGATTTCTTCATTAAGCTCCCTGACCGGAAAATTACTAAACGTTTGAATTTAATAGGCATTTCTAGGCACATTTCAGAGACACTTCGAGGAACTCGGGTGCAGAGCCACCCTTTAAATAGCCCAAGTACCCCGCTAGAGGCCGCCACTAGGTCTTATCTCGGCGCTTCCGACGACGCTGACTTACATTTAATTGAGTTCTTAGATTTACGCGAATATTACACATGAAATAAAACTATTTTACGGATTTTATCGCGGTTTATTTTTTTTATTTTTATTTTTTTTGTGCTGCAAAGCACTCGAAACGTCGGGAACTAAAAATAAAAAAAATAAACCGCGATAAAATCCGTAAAATAGTTTTATTTCATGTTACATTTAATTGTCAAAGTTTTATTATAGCCACCCTAATAGCAATATTGGAGGCAAAGAACTGATATCGAAGCTTTGAATAACATTACTGATACGAGTTCTCATTCGGATTAGAATGACTATTGCCATATTGTACGTATCTAAACTTGCTCGTTATGTCACAGTAAAGGGTATGGAAACGAGTCAAGTAAGGAAGCGTTATTTTTTTAAACCTAAAGAATTTAATCAAGCCAGTACATTGCACTCAGGAGCTTATTCAGTTTCTAATAGTTTTCTGTAGCAACGACACGTTCTTTATTTATACTATCACACGAGAGACTATAAGAAGAGAGTTAGCTATAAAACCGTAAAGTTAAAAACGTAACAGCAAGAAAGCGGCCATTGGCCCATGCAGCGAGGAACAACTGCCCAGAGAACAATTCAATTTACTTTTATAGCCTGTGCTGATCCCATTGTGCGGATCAGCTTCAAGGGGAACTAATCATCGAGTCCACGCCTTGAATCGTTATCTGTTTCTCGCAACTGATTGCTTTTAAATCCCAATACTTGGTCATAAAATACGCTCCTTGATGGTGTATTTTCCGATACGATTTTTTTTATGAAAAGTACTACCTTGCTGAGATAATTTTAGTTGAAGTATCTGAGGGATAAAATTGAAGAGAACAATGATACTGTATACAGAATTAAAATATAATAAAATAATATGACGGAAATTAGAGTTTATATACTGATGGTACTTAATTCAAGAGAGACTGTTACGTATACATATCTTAAAGTACAAGAATCTTGTCTACATCATACATTCAAACCATCTTCGCTTTAAATCACTGATGTAAGTAAACCAAGCAGGCAACACAGTTTGAAAAATTGTTCTCGGAGGAGATCCCTCAGTGCAACCTTTTTGTTAGCCTCAGTCCCGCATTGGCTAAACTACAATTCTCTCAATTTACTTTCCCCGCAAAAGGAATGTATTATGTTTTCCGTGTCATAAAGTATTTGGTATGCGTACCTTTTTTATATTTATGCAAGCCGATTTATGGTATTCGAGTGAAAGGTTTAATCATTTGTTTTATTTTAGAAATCTTTTCTATTGCCAATTAGGACCTATTAGATTAGACAGGCGGCGAGCTCTATCTATATTCAGTTTGAGGCAGCGTAATGGCTGTTCATTGTTGGTATAACCGCTACCTATTAGCTCAGTGTGCTCGAGGTTCAAATGTGATTGGTTTCAACTTCTATAAACTTAAAATATAAGTATAAATAGTACTGAAAATGAAAATGTGACATATATTGTTAAGAAATTTCAATCGATTCGACCTTCTTTTTTCTATTGTTAACAGACTTGTATCCTATCATTTCAGGACTAAAAGTGCTTTAGCGGAATACAAGTGTACTATGTGCACACTCTGCTTAAAGGGATTTCAAGGAAAAGGATGGATGGGAGAGGTAGGTATTTTGGAGAGGATTTTTAATAAAAAATGTGAATCGTAGGGTTTTAAATGGTCGCATAAGTCATACTCATTTTCTCTACATCTGCAATACTAATAATCTCACTCGTAACAATATTATTCCGTCTGTACATTTTTATTCAAACGTATGTATTGATGTACATTTACGGTAAAGATGCCAAAGTGCCTATTGAATCTTTATTTCCTTTCTCTATATTGTTGTTCTATTGTTAGAATGTAACAGACGTAGGATCCATTCACGTTTAAAAATAATGCAACTTTTCTCGTGTATTTTCTATATAAATTGAAGGTAAGGTAAGACTTTGCTTTAATATATCTATATAATTGTCTTGTTTGTTAAAGAGGCAGCTAGTACTTAAACATCAGTTAATTATAGTTGTATATCATTTGTCACCATACCTATGCATATTTATGTGTATTACTTCTTGTCATTGCGGCCAAAGTCGTTTTACCTTGTCTGAGAACGATTAAAATGGTACCTAATAATTAGTCGTGATTTTAAACAAACGGTTTCGTTTTTAATCGGTCGGTCCAGCATGAACTTGACTGTAATAAAGTTGTTGCTGCCTACTACAAAATAAAGCCAGTAAATATTCCGACTGTACCTATTTTTGTTTCACAAGATAAATCAGGCCAAGTTTTATGAGTTGACCAGCGTGTTACGTGAACCCATGTAAATTTTGTCGTGTCGCTGAACAAAGCGTCTCACGTTTCGCTTGCTTTTCATACGTTTTTTACAAAAAACACAGACCGTCACGCCTATATTCCCCAGCGGGGGTGGCAGAAGTGTTCTGAGTACACCCACGTTTCGCCGACGATGTTAGGTCACATGTAATAGGGGGCGAGCCTATTGCCATATACCGGGCACAATTCCAGACTCCGGACTTATACTGGGAATTTTTCGTTAGAAAAACTACATTTGTCCGAACCTAGGATTTGAACCCAGGACCTCGTGATCACAAAGCGATGCGCTTTGCCACCAGACCAACGAGGCAGTCGCATACCTTGTGTGTGTGTGTGTGTGTGTGTGTGTGTGTGAATGATGTACGCTGTTGGCCGCGAGGCCTTTACAGCTTCACCGGACTTAAAGGCGAGCGTGCAACCACTACGCTCTAGCCAGCCAGAAGGGCAAGAGGCGACATACTCGAGGGCGCCTCGAAGAGGCGCCCTCGGTTGGGACAGTCGCTGTAGGGGGACGGGTGCACTACTACGTGCACCGGTCAACCGCCGGCTATGGGAGGGGATCTACTACTACGTCGTCGTCGTCGCCCGTATTCTGAGCGGAAAGAAGGGATGACAAAGCATCGGGGGGCGTCGCATACCTTTTTATTTACTTTCTTAGCAACATGTATGACATATAAATATTATCAATATACCTTATCAAATCAATATCAAAAGTTTAGAGACTCACACGCCATAGTAGGGACACTACATTAAGATCAATCACCACCATTTTTTTTATCTACAGCTTGTACCTATTGTACTTGAAGTATTTTAACATAGAATCTCAAATTGGAGGAATTCGAATGACCTAAAAATACACAACACACTGTCACGCCTATATTCCCCAAGTGGTGCTGGTATATATACCCACGTTATACAAAAAATAAAATGTTTATTTGACGTAAAACATTGTCTACGAAGATTTAGTATACAAATCCGAGGAATTTTCGCACAACGGCGATTGAAAATATTCCTATTTCAATATTTGAATATCATGTACTTACACCTCTTCTAAGTCTAAGTAAATATAATTGAAAATAGACACCGTCACGCCTATATTCCCCAAGAGAAGTGCTACCACTTCTCTTCTCACACACTCTCTCGTCTACAGGTGTACTACGTACAGTGACTATTCGCCGACGATGTTAGATCCCATATAATGGGGGGCGAGCCTATTGTAATATTTTTTCTAAGTATTGTTTGGTAAACAATCGAACAGAAATTTACAGTACAGTGTAACTACGCGGTGCTCCAAATGAGAACAGTCCTAACCGCAACCGCTACGTTGTTCATGCTTCCTTCTGACCGCACGCCATTTGTTACTATTTACACAAATAATCTTCCCGCGCCCTCCGGGGTTTCATTTCAGCGACGAGGTATTGTTAACATTATTAACGCCTGTTGTATAGCACGAAATGTAGTCGATACGTCATCGTTGTCACACTACAAATTTACTAAATAAACATGATCGTGACAGCACGCTTACTCGCTAGCGTCACCCTAGCGTCAATCTTTTCGTGCAAATTCCTTAGGAATATTTCACGTTTTTGAGTGTTGGTATGATGTTCGAGTTTTATTATTTTAGGACGAAGATGCTGGGCAGCAGATATTTCGCACATATTGATATTGTTTAACTTGGGATATTTTCACCGTATTTCTGGTGCCTTAGTTACGTCTATAGTAACGTTTAATCATAAGTGAAAGTATAGGTTACGTTTTGATCATAAATAATTTTGTAGTTCTAAAAGGTTTACAACGATGCTTAATAGCTTATTTATAAAAATAGGTAACGTTGGAGTTAAGTAAAGTCTCTATCTATCTTTCTATGTATATCATCACGCCATATCCCTTGCGGGTAGGCAGAGGCTACTGAATCTATTCAACAGGTGCTTTCCTTACAAATCTATCTAGATTTCTGCACACTCATAGTTCGTCTTGTACACGCTCGCTGATTACGGGGAGACTTGGAGTCTTGACTCTATTTACATAAGTGCAAAATGCTTACGATGTATAAAATCAAACGGTTCGTTTTTTTCACTAAAAATATCTAATTTCTGTAACGTGGGTGCGTTTACGAACATGAATTTCATAAACACCACGACCGAATCAAAATATTTGTGGATTACCTATACAAAGATTTGTCCCGTGCGGGGATCAAACGCGTATCTACTCAATCTAGTGAACCGAGCAACCTGTGCTCAAATCATTACACAAAGCCGTCGTTTAAATATTTAAAACCAAACCCACGAAACCGTATGCTGTCAATTTATAGGTAAACCGTATGCTGTCAATTTATAGGTATAACCTATACCTCCTATTCATTCAGTCCATTTTCTTAATCATTAGTGGGCTGTCAGCGATCTCTTACTAGTTATTATATAAATTATACTAAATGCGCAACGGTAAATTGTAATACAGAGTATTGTTTTGCTTTCTTATTTAGAGCAATCTTCTGTTAAATTAAAAACAAATTTTATGATCGGCTAGCTACAGGTTGATCGGATCGGCCAGGTACGGCAGATACATTTAAAATGGCCAATCAAAATTAAATCTGTATACAAAAATCGTGTCTGGCTGTTGGCCGTTGTGGTGTTCCTTCGTCTGGAGCCAATCCTGGTTATAGAATCAGGTCATGCTTACCATAAAAAATGCATGGTCACCGCAACTGATCTAACATTAATTTATTTATTTATTTTCCACTCTTACAGCTACTTTTACAGGATATTACCCTAATACAGTAGTGTCGACATCTTATTTTAGTATACGTTTTATTTGTAACACAATATATATGTTGTAACCCTTGTGAATTCACTCAGAGTACAGTTAAATAAGTCCGTGGCGACGGCAACCCGGTTGAGAGCGTGCAGCGCGCGCGTCAGCGGAGCCTGCTGTAGCAGGTTGGTGCGCGCGCGCGGCACAGCCACTAGCGGCGGCCGCCGGCGTCGCCACACATACCTATCCGGGACACACAGCTTTATTTTTTCCAACATGTCACCATTTTCAATCTTGCCTCTCAAAATTTTGAACATATATGAGACGAGTGCGAGGCTCCTCCTAACCCTCAATTCGTTGTACCCGACCATACCTAATATAAATAAAGTTGAATACATTAATGGATAAAACGGGTACACCCCGTGCTGTCTCATGTATATATATCTAATAAATTTATTTTGCACTTTTTTCAACATGACAGTGTACTTGGTCTCATGCAGGGCCCAAATAACTGCGTTTCTTTCAAGTTGGCTCCTAACCAGTGCATTATATAGGGTTGTAATAGCTTTGATATTTGTTAAGCTTTGAGACATGCGAAGTACAAATCCTAAATTTCTATATGCTCTTTTACAGATTTGTGTGATTTGATCTCGAAATGTTAGCTCGGTGTTGAGAGTTACTCCCAAGTCTCTTACGTTTGTGACTCTCAGCATCGGCGTTCCGTCAATTTTGTAATTCCAGATAACCGGAGCGCGAGAACGAGAGAAAGTGATGGTCACACACTTTGAGATGTTGAAATTTAATCGATTATATTTACACCAACTTGCCACTCTATCTATGTATTTTTGTAACCTCTCACAGTCATTCTTACTTTTGATAGTGAGAGATAGCTTTAAGTCGTCGGCAAACAGTAAACATTTTGCATCTCTAACAACCTTTGGCAAATCGTTCACCATTATTATGAATTCCAAAGGTCCAAGGTTGCAACCTTGACTTACGCCAGATCGCGTAAAATAAGGTTCCGATACGATTCCTGCATATTCTACGTATTGTTGTCTATCTCTCATATAAATTGCAATAAAAAACATGTCAAGTTTCAACTCCGTAGCATAGTGGAAGTAGTTCTAATTCAGCTTGCAGGATTGGACCTAAACAAACCAATATTGCAAGCAATACAATCTTGTAAAAACAACTTTTAATTAAATGTAGTGTATGTAGTCGCCAGTTCATTAAGTAATTAAACATGTATTTATTAATGTACATGTATATATAGATCCTACGTGTGCGGTTTAGGGGTCGGCGCGATGCGGCGCCACGGGGCGGCGCGGCCGCAACCACAACGCGTCAATCATACTTCTTCTGACCACAGCCTATTTGTAACTAGCTATGTAAACAATAACTTACCGTGCTCGGGCAAATGTTTCCGAATAATTCTCAAACAACCGTTGGCCTTTCGAAAAAGTATTATTTGAGTGTGTGAATAATCTACGCTGTTGGCCGCGGGGCCCTTGCAACATCACCGGACAAGTCGAAAAAGTATGTTATTTACCGTCTTATTAACGAAGACGTCCTTAAAGCTAGGGCTAGGTTCGTTCCATTCTAATATATTACTTAGAAATGGGGCCAGATTTCAGTAAATACATTTTTTAAGTATTGATAAAAATAGACCGAGTTCACTTCGATACAAATTGTGGACAAAACTTCTTACAATTACAATTTAAAAAACAACTTTTAAAAACAAGCTTTAAAAGCTAAACCAACGGAGATATTTTGCTTAATAAAGGGTCTCTTACAGGCTCCTTTGGGCTCTATCATCAGACCAACTAGATGGTACTAAATTATTATATATACGTATGTGTTATGCCAAATTACAGATCTATCGGATGTCCGCAAGTGCTTGAAAAATGAATCCTAAGATTTGAACCGGAAAGACAAACAGATGTACGAACAAAACAACAAGTTTAATAAAAGCTTGTAAAAATAGGAACTTTGCTTTTGACATAAATCAAAATTTAATAAAATTTGCAAATTAAACGTGGATTTGCGAGCATTTACGAACTGGTCCGACAGGTACGGAGTTGCAGTGAATCCAGCTAAGTGCCAGGCAATTTTGGTGGATAGAACTATAAGCAAGGTGAACGTTGCAAATCTACCTGCAATTGTTTTTAATGGTACTGTTATTCCCTTTAGTTCCAGTGTCAAAGATCTTCGCTTACATATTGACAACATACTCAGTTGGCAAACCCAGATCAGTGCTGTCGGTCAAAAGGTCACCAGTATGTTGCGATACCTGTATCGGTTTAAGAACTTGCTCCCCTCAAATACAAAAGCAATGCTCGTGCAGGCCTTGATCTTTCCCATTTTCGACTATGGTGATGTGTGCTACTTCGACTTGAATGCAGATCACCTCAACAAACTTGGCCGTCTTCTTAATTCATTAAACTGCATTCGATTTATCTATAACTTGCGTAAGTTTGAACATGTGTCTGCGTATCGAACTCTCTTAAATTGGTTGCCTATTCGCCAACGTAGAACTCAGAGGGCATTGACAATGATGTTTTCCACTCTTAACTCTCCCACTTCACCTGATTATCTTTCATCTCATTTTCAATATTTATCTTCCAATCATAATAAAAATCTTCGATCCCTAAATAATCGTCTTCTTCAATGTTCTTCTCACCGTTCGGACTTTGTTCAGACTATCTTGCTATGGAATGCACTACCACTGAATGTCAGGATGGCAAACGATCTGTTTTATTTCAAAACAAAAGTGCAGAATCATCTGCACAAAACATTGGCAGAATCATCTCAACGTTAATATAGTATATATATTGTTATACTATATTAACGTTATTAATCTATATTAAAGTTATATACTATATTAAAGTTGTATAGCTATTCGTATATATTTTATGTTTATATATTTATATAATTATGGATATGTATGTATTATATTATAGGTCCATATATAAGTATTTTTACTTCAGATAGTATGATTTGGCCGTGGCCGTGGCCGTTTGGAGTGGCCGTGTGGTTCCCGGCTTAGAATAGGACCAACCCATCTCATCCCATCGGGTGTCGTACAAGGCGACTAAGGGAAAACTAGGGAATAGGCAGCAGCGTTCCCTTAACACTTCTACCATCAAAAACTGCGCTCGCCAACCCGCCTGCCAAGCGTGGCGAGTATGGCAAACCCCCCCCCCCCCCAATTTATTAAAATGGAAGAAAAAGATAAAACCAGGCCCCTAGTCCCCGGCGGTCCTGTTCGTCCTGGCCACGGTAGCAGTTATGGTAACGACAGGACAAGGGGTGCTAAGAATCTCCGGCAGAGATTCGGCTACCACCAACTACGAAAATTGGCCCTGGTGACATACAACGCACGCACGTTAAGGACAGATGAGAAGCTTGTTGAGCTGGAAGAAGAGATAAACAAGTTGCGGTGGAATATTGTTGGTTTATCGGAGGTCCGAAGAAAGGGCGAGGACACGATAACCTTAAAATCCGGCAACTTGTTTTACTACCGGGAGGGCGAACAGCAGTCCCAAGGTGGTGTCGGATTTATCGTCCACAAGTCACTCATAGACAACGTTGTGTCCATCACTAGTGTGTCGAGCAGGGTAGCGTACCTGATACTCAGAATATCCAAAAGATATTCGCTGAAGGTCATACAGGTCTACGCACCGACCTCGGCATACTCAGATGATGACGTCGAAGTAATGTATGAGGACATTAGTAGAGCCATACATACTTCCAAAGCATACTTTACAGTGGTTATGGGTGACTTCAATGCGCGGCTGGGCAAACGGGGCGATGATAAATTGAGAGTGGGGCAATTTGGATATGGGCAGCGCAACCCCAGGGTCAGAGGCTGGCCGAATATCTGGAGAAGGTGGGACTCTTTATGATGAACTCTTTCTTCCGGAAGCCGCCTCATAGGAAATGGACCTGGATGAGCCCTGATGGTTCCACAAAAAATGAGATAGACTTCATCATGAGCACCAAGCGACAAATATTTAATGATGTCTCCGTGATTCACAGGGTAAAAACCGGCAGTGATCACCGAATGGTCAGAGGCACATTAAATATTAATGTCAAAATGGAAAGATCGCGTCTGATGAAGTCTACGCTCCGACCTTCTTATGCACACATCCAAAACCCCGAGAACTTTCAACTCAAATTGGCAAACCGCTTCGAATTGCTAGACAGCAGCGCATCAGTGGACGAAATCAACAACAGGCTGGTAGAGACTGACCATACGGTCGGGGCCAAGTATTTTAAGCCCTACCGTAAAAATAGACCTCAAAAACTATCCAACTACACCCGAAACCTCATGGCTGAGCGACGTTCCATGACGCTCCAAACCTCCGATGATGCTAAGTCCTATAGGCAGCTCAATGGACAGATACTGAAGTCCTTGCGACACGATTTACGGTCCTTCAATACAAGGCGTATTGAGGAGACCATAGCACAGAACAAGGGCTCTAAAGTGTTCGCAAGAAACGCGTCTAATGGGCAAAGCCAGTTGACGAAGCTGAAGACGGAGGACGGAAACGTAACGTCGAATAGGTCAGAGGTGCTCAGGGAGATAGAGAGGTTCTATGGGCAGTTGTACACCTCAGAAGCTGAACCTATTGTTGACTTGGTAAAAGACCCAAGAGCCAAGCTAACCCGACAGTACACTGAAGATATCCCGGACATCAGCCTGTACGAGATTAGGATGGCTCTCAAACAACTCAGAAATAACAAAGCGCCAGGCGAAGACGGAATTACCGCAGAGCTTCTGAAAGCGGGCGGAACGCCGGTACTTAAAGTCCTTCAGAGGCTGTTGAATTCCGTCTTGCTCGAAGAGAAAACGCCGGAAGCATGGAACAGGGGTGTGGTGGTACTGTTTTTCAAGAAAGGTGATAACACTTTACTGAAGAATTATAGGCCCATCACACTGCTGAGCCATGTTTATAAGTTGTTTTCGAGAGTCATCACGAATCGTCTCGAACGCAGGCTTGATGACTTCCAGCCTCCCGAACAAGCCGATTTCCGGAAAGGCTTCAGTACCATAGACCACATACATACGCTGCGGCAGATTATACAGAAGACCGAGGAGTATAATCGGCCACTATGCTTGGCGTTTGTGGACTATGAGAAAGCCTTCGATTCGATCGAGACTTGGGCGGTTCTTAGATCTCTCCAGCGATGCCGCATTGACTATCGGTACATTGAAGTGTTGAAGTGCTTGTATAAGAACGCCACCATGTCAGTCCGAGTACAGGGGCAGTGCACGAAGGCGATCCCCATAAAAAGAGGAGTAAGGCAGGGAGACGTCATTTCTCCGAAACTGTTTACGGCCACCTTAGAGGACGCCTTCAAGCTCTTGGAATGGCAAGGACTTGGCATCAACATCAATGGCGAATACATCACTCACCTTCGATTTGCCGACGACATTGTGGTCGTGGCGGAGTCGCTGAAAGATCTAGGACGAATGCTCGGTGACCTCAACAGAGTATCTCAACAAGTGGGTCTTAAAATGAACATGGACAAAACGAAAATAATGTCTAAAGTCCATGTCGTACCCACCGCACTCACCGTTGGGAACTCTACTCTTGAAGTTGTCGACGAATACATTTACCTGGGACAGGTAGTCCGGTTAGGTAGGTCCAACTTTGAGAGAGAGGTCAATCAACGAATCCAACTCGGCTGGGCAGCGTTCGGGAAACTGCGCAACATCTTCTCATCCAAAATACCTCAGTGCCTCAAGACTAAAGTTTTTAGTCAATGTGTGTTACCAGTGATGATATATGGATCAGAGACGTGGTCTCTTACAATAGGTCTCATAAAAAAGCTCAGAGTTGCTCAGCGAGCTATGGAGAGAGCTATGCTCGGCGTTTCTCTACGCGATCGAATCAGGAATGAGGAGATTCATAGAAGAACCAAGGTCACCGAAATAGCCGTTAAGATTAGCAAGCTGAAGTGGCAATGGGCGGGCCACATAGCGCGTAGATCGGACGGGCGTTGGGGCAGAAAGATTCTAGAGTGGAGACCACGTATTGGCAAGCGCAGCGTGGGACGACCGCCTGCCAGATGGACCGACGATCTTGTGAAAATCGCAGGAAGTCGTTGGATGCAGGTGGCATCGGACCGGTTACGCTGGAAAGCGATTGGGGAGGCCTATGTTCAGCAGTGGACAAGTATAGGCTGAGATGATGATAGTATGATTTGATATTTATTTTTCGCTATTTCTATCTTTCTTTCTCACCTAACACGGATTTGCACCTGCTAGTGTAGCAGGCACCTGCTTCACTTGTTTCTGCATCACCCTAAGGTAGACTGGCAGAAAATGCCTTAAGTCCGCCTATGTACCAACTGTGCATTAAGTATAAAGAAATAAATAAATTTCAGACCGTTATTACAATAACCGCAGTTAGTATTTGTCATATCCCGGTGATAGCATAGAGTTGTTGTATAGCGAACATCGTATTTGTAAAGAACATAAAATTGTTGCGAACTCATCCTCAGTGCCAACTCAAGTTAATAGAAGAGGGTCAGCCCCGGCCAAATCTGTTCCTATTATGGTAATAGTCTCAGACGTCCGACGGGTTTGCAGATAGAAACCTACTTAGAGGGGCATTAAAATGTTTCATTCAACATCAATATTAATTCAATACTAGTTTCTGCCTGCGACTTCGGTGGCGTTGACTTTAAACGGGAACCTAACATTTTTGTAAGATAAAAAGATGCAATGTGTAATTCCAGGTAATAAACTATATGTGTGCCAAAAATAATCTAAATGCGTTAAGCCGTTTTGCGTGATTGAGTAACAAACATCAGCATCAGACTATTTTTGATTCATGTAAACTATTACAACATTTATGAATCGTCAGAAAAGTAATAAAGACTCTACGACCACTTTAAAATGGCATTCCTGTGGAGAAGATGGGCATGAAACTCATAAATACAAGATTTTTACTGTCTGCAACTTTTGAAACAATACAATAAAAATATTTTTAATGCGAGGTCGCACGGTGGCATAGTTAACAGCCTTTTGTTGAGAGAATAATAATTTTGACAGCGAAACAACACAAACGCGCGCTTGGGAAGCCAACCCCTAAAATGCGATTGCCAAAACGCTAATTCATAAAACAAACCGCCTAACATCCGCGGAATTTCGCATGCAGAAAAGTACTTGTACAAGTACAAATTAACAGCTCAAGTAAACTTCCCAATGCGACTGGTAACTTTGAAGGGCCCGATTTCTTTGTTATTTTTAATATCGACTTTTTTACGCTCCGATGCTAGTTGCTAATGGATTTTCAATATTTGTGTTGACAGACAAACAAGGGGCAAATGGAGTGAGCTTTCCAACATACCGTTCGCAACCGTTCCCCACGACTCAGTATTCGATGTATCTCTAAAGAAAGCAATTGACGACGTCTAAAAGACGTTTATTTATGTTTACCCGTGGTTGCCACTAGTGGTCCATTCAGAGGAAAGTACCTAAGTGCTACTATTTCTATGATGAACACTATTTCTTAAATATCCCCTCTCATCGTAAATATTCATTACTTGTTCAACTATAATTGGTTAGCATTCCCTCTCTTCCTTCTATTAATTTAGCATAATGACCTTAATATTTTTATTTAAGTCCGATGGAATGTTGTGCGAGGCACAAGGGGGTTTCAGGTCTGGAAGAGGATGTTCGGATCAAGTCTTGTCACTCCGCAACATCGTAGAGAAGCATCTGGCAGTGGGGCGGAAGGTTTTCTGCGGTTTTGTCGATCTGGAGAAGGCATTTGACAGAGTTGTGCGAAAGAGACTTTGGGACATTTTGCCAGAGTATGGTATAGATGGCACTCTGTTGCGAGCCGTCCAGTCCACTTATGAGGACTGCAAGGCATGCGTACGGGTGGGTGGTAACAGGTCACCCTAGTTTGACGTTAAAATCGGCGTCAAGCAGGGTTGCGTGTTGTCCGCTAGACTGTTTATAATATATCTGGACAAAAGTCTTCAAAAACTGAAAGCGATGAATGAAGGTGTACAAATGGGTGACTTAGTGGTAAACCATCTACTTTATGCAGATGACGCGGTTTTAATAGCGCCAACAGCCACTGATCTGCAAACACTAGTCACAGTTATGAAAGACGACTGCGTGATCAATGGCTTACACTTGAATGTGAGAAAACCAAGATTATGGTTTTTGAAAGAGAAGAAACCAGAACGAATGTAAGGATTGTGGCTGGTAACGATGTGCTGGAGCAAGTGAATGAGTTTGTATATCTTGGATGCGCCTTCAGTGAGGATGGGAAATACACAGCTGACATAGAGAGAAGAGTGAGTGCAGGGAACAGAGTGAATGGTGCGATGGGAAAGCTACTCGGAAGCCGGCACTTAAGCCATAAGGCGCAGTTGGCCATACATAACGGAGTTCTTGTCCCAACGCTGTTATATGGTAGCGAGAGCTGGGTATGTAAGAAGGAGAATGAAAGTAGGATAAATGCGGTAGAAATGCGAGCTCTGCGGAAGATGTGCGGAGTGAAGCTGACCGACCGCATTAGCAACAGCATAGTAAGACAGCGAGTAGGTATGAAAGATAGTATCGGTGTAAAGATAAGAAAGGGCATGCTCCGTTGGTTCGGGCATATAGAAAGAATGCCAGAGGAAAGAATGACAAAACAGATATACAATGTGCAAGTGGAAGGATGCAGGTACCGGGGAAGACCTAGACTATCTTACCACGACCAAATAAACCGAGTCTTATCTGATGGAAAAGTCAAGAGTCTCCGTAACCGGCGAGCGTGTATAAGACGAACTATGAGAGTCGAGGAAGCCAGAAAGGTATGTAAGGAAAGAACCTGTTGGAACTCTGTACTCTCTGCCTACCCCGCAAGGGATCTGGCGTGAGGTTATAGATAGATAGATAGATAGATTTAATTATTATTTCCTTCTTGTAAATGAGGAAACCATGTAGCCATACTTATGAACACTTTAATTTGCTTTATTTAACTTAGACCCACCTGATGACCAACCTACATTGTTACCCATGACCAATCCCATACCCCATAACAAAATGAAGATGGTTAATTGTAAAATTTTTATTTTAAAAGAGTAATTTGTCCTGGAGAAGAACTCCACAGGAATGACATTCCGAAGTGGTTGTAGAGTTTTTATTACTTTTCTGACGATTTACAAATTCTGTAATGGTTTACATGAATAAGAAATATTCTGATTCTGATGTTTGTTACTCAATCACGCAAAAACGGCTTAACGGATTTAGATTATTTTTGGCACACTGATAGTTTATTACCTGAATTAACACATAGGATATTTTTATCTTACAAAACTGTTAGGTTCCCGTTTAAAGTCAACGCCGCCGAAGTCGCGGGCAGAAACTAGTATTGAATTAAATTAAATATTGATGTTGAATGAAACATTTTTATGCCCCTCTAAGTAGGTTTCTATCTGCAAACCCATCGGACGTCTGAGACTATTACCATAATAGGAACAGATTTGGCCGGGGCTGACCCTCTTCCATTAACTTGAGTTGGCACTAAGGATGAGTTCGCAACAATTTTATGTTCTTTACAAATACGAATTTCGCTATTCAACAACTCTATGTTATCACCCGGATATGTAAAATCCTAACCAGTTATTGTAATAACAATCCCACCAAAAACATTTTCATGTAAAATGTTGCCAAGACGAGGCCAGAGCGCACTGTCAAAAAGTTATCAGATCTCATGTAAAGCCAAGCTTCTAACTCCACACGCCCTAACTCTACAAGTTCGTCTTTACGAACTCTACACCTTAGTCAAAATATGTGGCTTGGCCGTTTCGGTACTACAAGAACTATTGTATAACAGAAAAGTTATAATTTGAATATATATAAATAATAATTTTTTTACCTGACGCCCTTGTGGTGGTAGCGAAACGGCCAAGCCACATATTTTGACTGTGATGTGTGATAAGTTTTTGACAGTGCGGTCTGGCCTCGTCTTGGCAACATTTTACATGAAAATGTTTTTGGTGGGATTTGACTTCATTTTGTAAGGTCCTTAAGACAATATTTTTTATTTTGTTCAGTTTTTCTTTCTTATTTTGGGGTGTACTTCTTGCACATCAGAGGTGCCTGTTTTCATAGCCCACTCTCTATCTTTGCCTTTTTTCTTCGTTGGTTTACTGTTTATAATTTATCTTCATCAATCACAGCGGGTACACATTAAGCGTTTTGCGCGCGCTTAATTCCATTCCCTAATTTACATTGATTTACTAAAACTCCTGAAATATGTATTTCATTATTATTTATAAAATGAAGTCCCTATATCAATTTTCAGACCTCTAGCATCCAAATTTGCGGAAGTCTCATACAAATTTTCATCCCCTAGTTTAAGGGGTTGGGGGATAAAAGTTCCAAGTTTTAGAATTTTTTTGTTGTTTGTGTACTAATACTAGCTTACGTACCAAATTTCAGCTTTCCAGGACTTTAGGAAGTACCCTAAGAATTTTGATGATCATCAGTGAGTCAGTGACGAAATCGGGGTTTTTTAGATATCAATAAAATCTAAAGTATAAGAGCTATGCAATTTAAACTTTATATGTTTAATAAATCCACTATTGATATCATATCCCGAGAATTTTGTTTATCTGGTATAATCCAAACCCAAGTTATGAGGGTGTAGAGTCTTCTACCGTACACCTTGGGCTGATGTTTGGTTGATACACTTATAGATTGATGATAAGTGTTTATTGATAATAATTGTTATGACAAATGACGTATGAGTTCACGCTATGAAGCATGCCGCGCGCCGCAGGTAAAGTGCTGACGTATCAAAATGTACTTGTTTGCACTGTACATGCTCCGGGGCACGAGATGATGAGAATGAGATGAATGATATATAAAAGTAGAAAATGTAAAAAACATATTAAAAATAGCAAAATTAAACAGAAAGAAATTGTTTTCGTGACACTGGTGACGTCGCCCGGTCCACTCCGCTCGGTGGGCTGCGATGATCGCGACGAGTAGAGATGCTGAGTCTTTCTGATGCTGTTGCGTACTGTACGCAAGGGTCGACTCTCTGCCGCGCTGCTGGCTGTGGCAGCCCGTAGACCAGGGGGTTGACACGCGCCCGCATCTGACGCCACAGGTAGATGATTATGGCTAGGGCAATGCCTGCAACTAATGCGTAAATAGCCACGTAGTGATGAATATCGTGGTACGTGACTCCACTCGCTAGGATACTTGGCTCATTTTCCTTGATCTTCTTGATAGCCGTACTGATCTCATCTAGACCTTTTCTACGGTCTTTTTCGTCTGTGTCATCCAAATTAATAAGCGAAAAAGACAGATTATTTACATTATTAATCGGCGGAATCTCTATATTCACCAAACTTGCTTTCGTTTTCATGGTATTCGATAATATTTAGTGTGAGTAAATTGTAAATGTATCGCCTCTTATGATGCAACCGTCACTCATTATCATTACGCCGGCCTTGCTGAGTCGCTCGGACGTAATACTATCCCCACATATGATCCGTACGGTGCATTGTCCGCAGCAAAAGTAATAATATGAATTTATTTTGTTTAATTCCACCCAGTTATCAGTGCATGTTTTTACTTCTGTTTGACAATGATTGGATAGGTGTTCTCTTGTGCACAATCTTTCGTCAAATGACATTTGATGAACGGGTTGTTGCAGTCGACATATGTATTCTTCATTGTCATAGGGAACACATTTTTGAAGGTCGTCTTCTGACACGAGTATGTAGGAGTCTTTTTGTTTATTGATAGCCACAATGCTTGCAAGAGGCACGATGCTGATCATGTTTGCTCTAAGTTGATGAGGAATCCTTATGAGTTTGTAAAGCTCATAATATTCTCGACTCACTAAAGGGACTCTCACCTCAAAAATGAGGTATCGTTCAGTGCTTCTCGCTCTAACTTTCAAAAGATGAAATATTTGTTAGGTCCGTCTGAATATTGTTTATAGGGATCGCTAAGACATTTGATATTTGACCAGAGATAATATTGAGTTCATTTCTCAGCTGGTCAGGCGTTAAAAGCTGAAAATTTAACTTCTCGTAGTGGATATTTGTTAATATGTCCACCACTGTGTCTTGGATATTTTTCAGATTGGTTAAAATATTGTTAGCGATCACAGCTGATAAGGTGACGCTATTTTTCTGATCTGTTTTCTTAATTTGCAAGGCCCAATCGCCTAATGCGTTCTCCACGCTTATTATGTGCTGATGAATCAATTTATGCTGTTTGTCCATGGAGTTTTCCACCCTTTTAATTATATTGAGCTCTGCCTCCACAATAGAAGTCTGATTTCTCCACAATAAGGCGAGATGATTTTGATTGCTTCTGATCAGGTCAATGTCCTTTTGATATTCTTGAGCAAAATTATCGTCCAAGATTCCAAACAGACTGTGAGCGACATAGCCAACGCCATTGATAAGACCTCTTCGTCGCCGTACTCCAAGTTTATTTTGCTGACCAAGTATAATGTTATTGTAATGCTCGAGTTCATTTAGCCCGTGACGTAGTTGTAACATCGCTACGTCGCATTGTGATATTTGATTCGCCGCACATATGTTTTCTAAATGGTCAATATATTTCCGGAACATTTCCGTTCCACGCCAATATGGATTCATATCACAATAAACAATCAGTTTCCATTCCTCTCGTTCTAATCGAATGTTAACTGTCTTGTCAAAATAGAGGCTCTGGCTATCATTAAAATTGGTGACTTTGTATTCGCACGTTACTGGGGAAAACAGCAACATGAGTATCATCATTGTTGTAAACAAGAAATTACATTTTCTTGACGTATTGTTTACTTGCTTGTTTCGTACCTCTTCAGACTTTCTTTCTGTAACGTTTTCTTCTGCTCGAGTCTCATTGATAGGTAATAGTGATAATTTTGAAATGGGTCTTTTCATTTTTCCATTCTTCGATTGTAGAGTTACCACGCGTACGTAACCGTCCTTGCCGGGGTGAAGGTCAGTCACTCGTCCCATGGCCCATTTTCCCGCCGGAAGACTTACATCATGGATGATGACAATATCATTGATTTTCATATTCTGCCGAGGCTGACGCCATTTGCTGCGTGATGAAAGTTGACACAAGTACTCGGCTCGCCATCTTTTCCATGTATCTTCAAAAATTTTTTGTGTAAGTTGCCATCTCGTACGTAAGTCTCTTTCTGTTTCAATAACCGTCAGGGTTGGTCCACTTGCTAGGAAATGTGACGGAGTGAAACAGTCCAAGTTCTCGGGATCTTCACTAAGGGCACACAATGGTCTGCTGTTCAGACATGCTTTCAGTTGAGCTAGTAACGTGGAGTACTCCTCATAGGTGAGTTTTTGCTCACCGATGACCCTTTTGAGGTGATACTTTAAACTCTTAACGGCGGCTTCCCAGAGACCTCCAGCACTCGGCCAAAGGGGGGCGTTTAAATGCCAAGTTATCTTCATGTCTGTTATTGCCGTTAAAAAGTTATTGTCTAGAGTTTTCTGAAGATTGATAAATTATTCATTAAGCATTCTGCTTGCTCCCACGAAATTTGTGCCATTGTCGCTGTACACGTGCGCAGGGGTGCCTCTCCGCGCCGGCCATTCTTCGTAGGGCTGCCAAGAACGTTGAGGAGCTCAAGTCGGACACTAACTCGAGATGCACAGCCTTTGTAGCCATGCAAACGAACACAGCAATATAGCCTTTGGTTGTTTTCACTCCTCGACCTTTGTTTGCTTTCACTTCAACATACCCTGTCAAGTCAACTCCAGTGTGATAAAAGGGTCTCGATGAATTGGTACGTGAAGTAGGCAGGTCGCCCATCATTTGCTCTTGTTTCACAGGGTCATGACGTCTGCATTTAACACAGTTTCGAAGACGTTTCTTCACGGTTCGGTTACCTCCTATGATCCAGTACTGTTGTCGTAACCAGGCCAGTGTTAGGCGAATTCCACCATGAAACGTAATCTGATGCCCTTGATCGATCATTACTGATATGACTGTGTTGAGGTATGATAATCGGATGTTGCATGTTTTGATGGATATTAGCACTTCTGATTCTTCCTCCAACTCTGAGTAACTCTTCTGGATCGATAAAAGGGTTTAATGTTAGCAATTTGCTTTTCCTCTCCACTCGGTTATACTTTTGAAGATAGTCAATGTCTTCCATGAATGCTTCCTTTTGTGCTTGCTTGATTAGAATATTTTTCGCTTTCTTCAACTCCTTTATTGTTAAATAATTTGGTTTCTGTTTGCTTAGCGAAATAGCGCGTAAAATCCACGCAAGTACACGGGTGGCTCTATTAAAACTGCTATATTTGTTTAATAAGTTTTGTGCTATGTCATTGTTATCTTGTATCAGTGTAGCAGTTGTTTTTGATATTTTCTTCATTTCTTCCGTCGTACCGTAAATTTTCTGTTTTTCTTGATTTATATCCGGATTAAAAAATGACAGCCATTCAGGTCCGTGCCACCATAAGGAATGATTTTTCAACTGATCTATTGATAACCCTCTACTTGCACAGTCAGCTGAATTTTCTGATGATTTCACGTAGTGCCAGTTGTTCATTGGTATTATTTCTGTTACTTGTTTCACCCTGTTAGCCACGAAAGGCTTCCATCGGTTAGGATCTCCTTGAAGCCAACCAAGGACAGCCAATGAGTCGGCCCATCCATAGACTTCAAAAAAAGGACGAAGCGCTTCGAGAGAAGGTAGCAGTGCCCTTGCGCTTCGATTGGCTCATCTTGGCGGGCGCACTACCGTGCCCTCAGATCTGCAATAATGTTAAAAGCAAAGTTCCTATTTCCACAAGTTTTTATTTAACTTGTTTTGTTCGTACATCTGTTTGTCTTTCCAGTTCAAATCTTATGATTCATTTTTCAAGCACTTGCGGGCCATCCGATAGAGCTGTAATGTAGCATACGTATATAATTTCGGTGACTGTATAATAATTTGGTACCATCGAGCTGGTCTGATGATAGAGCCAAAAGGAGCCTGTAGGAAACTAAGCAAAATATCTCCGCCGGTTTCGCTTTTAAAGCTTGTTTTTAAAAGTTCTTTTTAAATTGTAATTATAATAAGTTTCGTCAACAATTTGTATTGAAGTGTTTTACTTTGAACTCGAATTTTTATCGATACTTAAACAATTTATTTACTGACATCTAGCCGTTCTTAATAAATGTATTAGAATGGAGACACATACCCAACCCTAGCTTTAAGGACGTCTTCGTTAATTAGACGGTAATTAACATACTTTTTCGACTTGTCCGGTGATGTTGCAAGGGCCCCGCGGCCAACAGCGTAGATTATTCACACACACAACTAATACTGTTTGGAAAGGCCAGCGGTTGTTTGAGAATTATTTGGAAACATTTGTCCGAGCACGGTAAGTTATTGTTTACATAGCTAGTTACAAATAGGCTGTGGTCAGACGAATGTATGAGTGACGCGTTGTGGTTGCGGCCGCGCCGCCCCGTGGCGCCGCATCGCGCCGACCTCTAAACCATACACGTAGGATCTATATATACGTGTACATTAATAAATACATGTTTAATTACTTAATGAACTGGCGATTACATACACTGCATTTAATTAAAAGTTGTTTTTACAAGATTGTATTTAACTTGCAATATTGGTTTGTTTAGGTCCAATCCTGCAAGCTGAATTAGAACTACTTCCACTATCCTTCGGAGTTGAAACTTGACATAGTTCAGTTGCGATGACCATGCATTTTTATGGTAAGCATGACCTTATTCTATTACCAGGATTAGCTCCAGATGAAGGAACTCCTCAACGGCCAACAGCCAGACACGATTTTTTGTATACAGATTTAATTTTGATTGGCCATTTTAAATGTATCTGGCCGTACCTGGTCGATCCGATCAACCTGTACCTAGCCGATTATAAAATTTGTTTTTAGTTTTTTGAATTATTTATTTATTATACGATAAATACAACAGAAGATTGCTCTAACTAAGAAAGCAAACCAATGCTCTGTATTACAATTTATCGTTGCGCATTTAGTATAATTTATATAATTACTAGTAAGAGATCGCTGACAGTTCACTAATGATTAAGGACATGGACTGAATGAACAGGAGGTTTAAATGGACAGCAAACGGTTTCGTGGGTTTGGTTTTAAATATTTAAACGACGGCTTTGTGTAATGATTTGAGCATAGGTCGCTCGGTTCACTGGATCGAGTAGATACGCGTTTGATCCCCGCACGGGACAAATCTTTGTATAGATAATCCACAAATATTTTGATTCGGTCGTGGTGTTTATGAAATTCATGTTCATAAACGCACCCACGTTACAGAAATTAGATATTTCTAGTAAATAAAAAAACAATCCGTTTGATTTTATACATCGTTAGCATTTTGCACTTATGTAACAAGAGTCAAGACTCCAAGCCTCCCCGTAACCAACGAGCGTGTACAAGACGAACTATGAGTGTGCAGAAAGCCAGATAGATTTGTAAGGAAAGAACCTGTTGAATCTATGTAGCCTCTGCCTACACCGCAAGGGATATGGCGTGATTATATACATAGATAGATAAATAAAGACTTTACTTAACTCCAACGTTACCTATTTTTATAAATAAGCTATTAAGCATCGTTGTAAACCTTTTAGAACTACAAAATTTTTTCACTTTATGATCAAAACGTAACCTATACTTTCAATTACGATTAAAACGTTACTATAGACGTAACTAAGGCACCAGAAATACGATGAAAATATCCCAAATTAAACAATATCAATATGCGCAAAATATAGCGCCGAAACTCTGCTCAGCATCTTCGTCCTAAAATAATAAAACTCTAACATCATACCAACACTCAAAAACGTGAAATATTCCTAATAAATTAGCACGAAAAGATTGACGCTAGGGTGACATTAGGGAGTAAGCGTGCTGTCACGTTTATTTAGTAAATTTGTAGTGTGACAAGGATGGCGTATCGATTCGCTAGCGTCACGATAACGACATACGTTCCGTGCTATACAACAGGCGTTAATAATGTTAACAATGCCTCGGCGCTGAAATGAAACCCCGGAGGGCGCGGGAAGATTATTTGTGTAAATAGTAACAAATGGCGTGCGGTCAGAAGGAAGCATGAACGTCGCGGTTGCGGTTAGGACTGTTCTCATTTGGAGCACCGTGTACTTACAGTATACTGTAAATTGCTGTTCGATTGTTTACCAAACAGTACTTAGAAAGAGTATTACAATAGACTCGCTCAATATAGTAAAGGCGTAACGGTGTTTATTTCTAACATATTCACTTAGATTTAGAAGAGGTGTAAGTATATGATATCCAAATATTACAATAGGAATATTATTCAATCGCCGTTGTGTGAAAATTCCCTGATTTGTATACTGAATCTTCGTAGATGATTAATTTGTCAAATAAACATTATATTTTTTGTATTACGTGGGTAAATAGTCCAGCACTACTTGGGGAATATAGGCGTGACGGTGTGTTGTGTAGTTTTAGGTAATTCGAATTCCTCCAATTTGAGATTTTATGTTAAAATACTTCAAGTTCAATATGTAGAACAGTAGATAAAAAAAATTGTGGTGAATTATCTTAATGTAGTGTCCCTTATATGGCGTGTGAGTCTCTAAACTTTTGATATTGATTTGATAAGGTATAGGCAACAATATTTATATGTCACACATGTGGCTTAGGAAGTAAATAAAAAAGGTATGAAAAACAAACGAAGCGCGAGACGCTTTGTTCAGCGACACGATAAAATTTACATGGGTCCACGGAACACGCTGGTCAACTCATAAAACTTGGCCTGATTTATCTTGTGAAACAAAAATAGGTACAGTCGGAATATTTACTGGCTTTATTTTGTAGTAGGCAGCAACAACTTTATTACAGTCACGTTCATGCTGGACCGACCGATTAGAAACGAAACTGTTTGTTTAAAATCACGACTGATTATTAGGTAACATTTTAATCGTTGTCAGACTAGGTAAAACAACTTTAGCCGCAATGACAAGAAGTAATACACGTAAATATGCATAGGTATGGTGACAAATGATATACAACTATAATTAACTGATGTTTAAGTACTAGCTGCCTCTTTAACAAACAAGACAATTATATAGATATATTAAAGAAAAGTCTTACCTTACCTTCAATTTATATAGAAAATACACGAGAAAAGTTTCATTGATTTTAAACGCGAATGGATTCTACGTCTGTTACAATCTAACAATAGAACAACAATATAGAGAAAGGAAATAAAGATTCAATAGGAACTTTGGCATCTTTACCGTAAATGTACCGTTTGAATAAAAATGTACGGACGGAATAATATTGTTACGAGTGAGATAATTAGTATTGCAGATGTTGAGAAAATGAGTATGACTCATATTACGATTCACATTTTTTATTAAAAATCCTTTTCAAAATACCTACCTCTCCTCTCTCAGAGGTGTACATAGTACACTTGTATTCCGCTAAAGCACTTTTGGTCCTGGAGCGATAGGATACAAGTCTGTTAACAATAGAAAAAAGAAGGTCGAATCGATTGAAATTTATTAACAATAAATGTCACATTTACATTCTCAGAACTATTTATACTTATATTTTAAGTTTATAGAAGTTAAAACCAATCACATTTGAAACTCGAGCACACTGAGCTAATAGGTAGCGGTTATTCCAACATTGAACAGCCATTACGCTGCCCCAAACTGAATATAGATAGAGCTCGCCGCCTGTCTAATCTAATAGGTTCTAATTGACAATTGAAAAGATTTCTAAAATAAAACAAATGATTTAACCTTTCACTCGAATACCATAAATCGGCTTGCATAAATTTAGAAAGGTACGAATACCAAATATTTTATGACACGAAAAAATATAATACATTCCTTTTGCGGGGAAAGTAAATTGAGAGAATTGTAGTTTAGCCAATGCGGGACTGCGGCTAACAAAAAGTATGCACTGAGGGATCTCCTCCGAGAACAATTTCTCAAACTGTGTTGCCTTCTTGGTTTACTTACATCAATGATTTGAATCGAAGATGGTTTGAATGTATGATGTAGACAAGTATCTTGTTCTCTAAGATATGTATATGTAATAGTCTGTCTTGAATTAAGTACCATCAGTATATAAACCGTAATTTCCGTCATATTATTTTATTATATTTCAATTCTGTATACAGCATCATTCTTCTCTTCAATTTTATCCCTCAGATACTTCAACTAAGATTATCTCAGCAAGGTACTTTTCATAAAAAAAATCGTATCGGAAAATACACCATCAAGGAGCGTAGTTTATGACCGAGTATTGGGATTTAAAAGCAATCAGTTGTGAGAAACAGATAACGAATCAAGGCGTGGAGCCGATGATTAGTTTCCCTTGAAGCTGATCCGCACAATGGGATCAGCACAGGTTATCAAAAGTAAATTGAATTGTTCTCTGGGCTGTTGTTCCTCGCTGCATGGGCCAATGGCCGCTTTCTTGCTGTTACGTTTTTAACTTTACGGTTTTATTGCTAACTCTCTCGTGTGATAGTTAAAATAGAAAACGTGTCGTTGCTACAGAAAACTACTAGAAACTGAATAAGCTCCTGAGTGCAATGGACTGACTTGATTAAATTCGAAAACAGCTCTTAAGGTTTGGAAAAATAACACTTCTTTACTTGACTCGTTTCCATACCTGTTACTGTTACTTAACGAGCAATTTAGATACGTAAAATATGGCAATTATCATTCTAATCCGAATGAGAACTCGTATCAGTAATGTTATTCAAAGCTTCGATATCAGTTCTTTGCCTCCAATATTGCTATTAGGGTGGCTATAATAAAACTTCGACGATTAAATGTAAGTCAGTCCCGTCGGAAGCGCCGAGATAAGACCTAGTGGCACCCTCTAGCGGGGTACTTGGGCTATTAACAGGGTGGCTCTGCACCCGAGTTCCTCGAACTGTGACTAGAAATGCCTATTAAATTCAAACGTTTAGTAATTTTCCGGTCAGGGAGATTAATGAAGAAATCTGCGTCGATTTTCCTAAGGATAATGGATAATGTTAGGAAACCCCTAAATCCCCTCATTAAAAAAAGTGCTTTTGTTTAAAAATAAATAGCCCATATTAGGGATAAAAGGATATTTTTGTTCCAAGGATACAGAATTTATTTTATTTTTCTATTGGATCAGACTAATTTCGTAGCTTTTTTTCACCTGCACCTTTCTGTGGTTTTTCAATATGGTTATTTTAAATGGTGTACCGCGTTTTGTGTATCGAATGAAGTTCTATATTTTTCTAATCACAGTAGAAGTCAGCATGGTCACCCTCAGCCATAATTGGCCCAAGTTTTGCTGGGCCATGCGACGGCTGCGGGACTGTGGCCAACTTTTAATTATTCTTCTATAATTACTTTTACTACTTTTCCACTACTGTTACATTGATATTTTTCAATATTTTATTTGATACCTTTTTTACTTATACTTATTTTATATTTATAGTAATCTATTTAAATATTACTATTTCTGTATATTCATATATGCCTAATATAAATAAAGTTGTGGAAAATAAATAATTCTAATAAACTGAGCATACAGTACTCAGCTTACTGGATAGAGCATTCGCGAGTTCTATTCCCGGAAGAGACAAAACTTTACGATCGTCTGCATGTCTGCAGAATACATAAAAAAACCATTGTCCTTAAAAAGCAACGTAAGCTAGTCAATCCATTTTCTTGAAATGCAATCGTGTGATAACCTTTTTTTTATAATTACCGATTTAGTTAGCTCCATCAACAAGATTGATGATTCTCGTGTCTTCATTTTATTTCCCTGCGGATTATCTCGTTGCCTCCGGCTTAAGGACATGTGAGCCGGAAATACGACAGCAATTTTCCTCCAACTATAGAAAAATGAGGAGCGTTTAGCGTCGTGCATGGGTACCCACCCGCAAGTACAGGGTTCGCCATCGCGCAAGGGAGATACCGACCCAACGAACCGTTATCATATAATATCACGTATTTCGATGAAGAACGATGGAAAAGAAAGTCATCCGTCAAATGCAAAGACATTGGTAAGTAATGGCCTTTGCGATTCCTATCGAGCCCGCAATATACTTGGTTGCCTGAGCGATGCGAGCCTGTGACAAATGTCTTGATTACATTCCTGTGACTCAAGAGTCCGTCTGACGGATGACCACTCTTTTATTGCCCGCTACAAGCAACGGCTATAAATAAACCGGTATTACATTGCTGGCAAAACAACCGTGATACTCGTATTCTCAGAGGTTCTGTATTTCAACCGTAAAATAAAAGCTGAGAGAGATAAAACTAAACGTATTTCCCTATTGGGGTTTTTAATGTTTGGTTTCTAGACTTTTACTTACAATTTTGTTCAAGACAAGTTCAAGACATCAAAAAGAAGCTAATTCTTTGGACGTTTTTATTCTTTTCTTAGGTGCGGCCTTATTTCTCAGGTAGGTAATATAAGCATCAATATTTAGTAGATAAGTGACTTGCTTTTAGGGCGCAGAATGAAAACCCGACAGAAACATTCTCTGGAAAATGACACGTAAATGGAACCCGTAAGGAATAGAAGTGTAGCAAGGTCAGTGCTCTCACAATTTAGATGAAGTTAAAAAACGTTAGATGGTGGTAGTTAGGACGGGGTGGCACTTACAGTGTTCGGTTGCCATCATTTCACGCCTGATTTACGTGCTCCTGACTTCAGTAATGAGGTATGGTTTAAAAACTTTAATAGAAGTACTTAGCTATACAACGTCGAAAATATGTTCTTGTGAAAAGACTTTATTTCATGCTGGGGTCAAGTTTAATATATGTAACGTTACATGTAATGAATGTAAGTAGATGTGCGTGGACGGCATAGGCACCGCGAACTTAACGCTATTCCTTCAAAAGCGCACTGCAAGCGCATTTGGGTCCTTGTTCACAAAAAAAGCTCGCGTCCAACGCTCACGTTAGCACTAGCACGAGTCCACGTAAGCCCGTTAGTGCCGATACTTTACATTTCGTTAAAATTAAACAGAAACTTTTACAGTCAATTTAAGTTGGTTTATAAATGAATCTGCGCTTAGCAACTTATACTGGGAATTTAAATTGATGCGTAAGAAGAAATTACCTATATCACCATTTTAAAATAATTTACACATTATAAGGCTTTTTATTGACATCACCACCGCAGGCATTAAACATTGTACTCTTCACAATATAATCCATTAACTCAATTATTAAGGTGACAGTTTTAACTACGTTTTGTTGTACCTGATTCACATAAGCATTAAACAAATTTTATTTAAGTAAGCACATAAATCACACTTTGAAAAAAACCGACTTAGAACTTTAATGGGTGCAGCAAGTGAAAGTCTTTTGCAAAAACTTTATTTTTCTGTAACTCACCGGCTGGAATAATCTGCTAAAAATGGCATAGTTATAGGTAAACACCGAACTTCCGCCATCAGGCGCAAGAACTAATATAAATTATTGAAAGAGATCCGGTCCTACACCTGGTAATTGAATGTCGGTTTGATAGAAACTGTTGAGTTCTTAACTCTTAATTTAATTAAATCTTGTAAAGTAAAGCTTCGCCTATCAAGTGCCGATTTTAATTGAATTTGAATAATAAATTATTTTCAATCAATTCCAAATCACACTAAATAGGTAATGTTGGCAGTTTCAGTACCTTCACTGAGTAGTAAATGATAGAATCGACTACGGGCCCAGTTTCATTATGCTACGTCCATTGTGTTCCCTGCACTCACTCTTCTCTCTATGTCAGCGGTGTATTTCCCATCCTTACTGAAGGCGCATCCAAGATATACAAACTCATTCACTTGCTCCAGCACATCGTTACCAACCACAATCCTTACATTCGTTCTGGTTTCTTCCCTTTCAAAAACCATAATCTTGGTTTTCTTCATATTCAAGTGTCATAACTGTGACTAGTGTTTGCAGATCAGTGGCTGTTAGCGCTATTAAAACCGCGTCATCTGCATAAAGTAGATGGTTTACCACTAAGTCACCCATTTGTATACCTTCATTCATCGCTTTCAGTCTTTGAAGACTTTTGTCCAGATATATTATAGACAGTCTAGCGGACAACACGCAACCCTGCTTGACGCCGATTTTAACGTCGAACCAGGGTAACCTGTTACCACCCACCCGTACGCATGCCTTGCAGTCCACATAAGTGGACTGGACGGCTCGCAACAGAGTGCCATCTATACCATACTCTGGCAAAATGTCCCAAAGTCTCTTTCGCACAACTCTGTCAAATGCCTTCTCCAGATCTACAAAACCGCAGAAAACCTTCCACCCCACTGCCAGCTGCTTCTCTACGATGTTGCGGAAGGAGAAGGCTTGATCCGAACATCCTCTTCCAGACCTGAAACCCCCTTGTGCCTCGCACAACATTCCATCGGACTTCACGCGCATTCTCCGTTCAATAATTTTACCGTACACCTTGGCTGCCAAGCTGATCAAACTGATCCTGTCTTTTTTTACATCTATAGACATATGTATAATTTTGGTAGCGACATAGATGCAATATTTTTCACGAGGGCTACTTTTGAACATTTTGTTAATTTATGCATTTTATATACTTTCTCTCCGTCACAAATCGAGAAAAAAGAGGATACGTTATACTCCTCCATCTAGACCTAATGGGGCTGGAGGGAGACGAGTTACCCCATTACCCCATAAGACTTCCAACTTTCTAGCTTCTTCCTAATTACCTTCTGAAGCACAGACCACAGAAATGCGACAAACGGTCACCCATTTCAGACTGACCAAAGCGTGAGTTGCTCTATCTTGATGATCTCTACAATGACACATCAAGCACCTCAAGTCAAGTTCATACATGTACATATCATCATCACCTGAAAGACGTCCACCGCAGGACGAATCCCCCCAAGATTGCCACGATAACTATACATAATATCATAATTTATTACTGTTTAAAGATTATCCTTCTCTATCTATCTACCTTTTCAAACTTATAACGGAATAAAATACAAAGGACGTCCAGTTTACATGCAAACTATTAATTTTTATGAGGTATCTAAGTGTTCCTAACACGATTAAGTGGATATCTTACCCAGTCAGAAATATACCAAGTGACTAATCCTTACTTAGTTTGTAGGTGCCTCACGAAATTAACATGCACTAACACCAGACCGAAACAAATATTTGGGGGTCATACATTATTTTTCCCGTGCAGGGATGGAGCCCGCAACTACTCGATTCAAGCTGTTACCTACTGGACCAAGCCGTCCGTCAAATTCTATGAAATATGTCGAGTCGGTATCGCCTATCGAAGGTATCAAAATCTAATACTAACACCATATTTGAATAGGAACAAAAACTGCATATTAATACATAACAAAGGGCTTAGCACACACAGATTAACTTTGTTGTGACGGTATCGATTTTATATACCATTTTACTAAATAAAAAGTGAACAAGACAGCACGCTTTTTCAACAACGTTTCGGTGAGGTGAAATGGTTTGTGCTTTGCCCTCTTTACATACAATAGGTACATATGAGCGTAGCGATTAGTCAGCAGTGTGAGCAACACCGGCGGCGCCTCGCACGCGTGGTTACCCTCTGCTGCCAATTTGTGTCGCATTGTTACACTTCACATTACACATCGACAAATCATAATGATTGCTTTTATTGATATACTTACATGTATAAATGAAAATATACAAGGTGTATCATAAATAACGTAAGACCTCAGACATCCTGATAAGATAATTGCTTTACAAATTCCATACGAAAACCAATTTTCCAAATTCAATATTTTTTAACCCCTTTTTACGCACTTTTGTACCTCAATTAACAATAAAACTTGTACGTGTATGAGTGCGAATTAAGATAAACGTTTTAGAAATTTATTTGAAATCTGCGTATTGCTTTGAATCAAGAATAAATATAGTTTATTATAGCGCACTAAGGGAGTAACAACATTTTTTGCAAAGTTAAAAATAGGAATAATATACATTAAAAATAGTTGGAATCAATTTAGTTATCGATTTAGAACAAACTATTATCAGGTCTTACGTTTATTATGTTACGCCTTGTATACAGTCTCGAGTATTAATATACACTACGCACTTCATTACTTTCTATATTTAACATCGCTTTATAATTATGACGTTAATATGACGAAGTACTTAAGTGCTTATAATATTGACATCTGGCTAGCTCCTTAACCGCTATGCTCATTGGATTCAGTAGTCGCGGGTTCGATCCCCGCACTTGACAAATCTAAATGTTATCCACAAATATTTGGTCCCTGGTATGAGGCAATGTTTTTAAAATGAAAATATTAGCCAGTTTCATTTATCTTATATTTCAGTATGATGCTGTTTATTTCTCAAATATTGCAGTAATGCAAGTGACATAAAGAAAATATACCCCATTACGATACCCGACTTTTGATTTTTCTTATTTTACTGTTTGCAACTTGATATTGCTGTGTTGTTAAAATCACTATAAAACATTGTTACTGACTGCAACTTTTGAAACAATACAATAAAAATATTTTAATGCAATCTACCACGGTGGCATAGTTAACACCCCTTTGCTGAGAGAATAATAATTTTGACAGCGAAACAACACGAACGCGCGCTTGGGGAGCAAACCCCTAAAATGCGATTGCCAAAACGCTAATTCATAAAACAAACCGCCGAACATCCGCGGAATTTCGCATGCAGAAAAGTACTTGTACAAGTACAACATAAACAGCTCAAGAAAACTTCCCAATGCGACTGGTAACTTTGAAGAGCCCGATTTCTTTGTTATTTTTAATATCGACTTTTTTACGTTCCGATGCTAGTTGCTAATGGATTTTCAATATTTGTGTTGACAGACAAACAAGGGGCAAATGGAGTGAGCTCTCCAACATACCGTTCGCGACCGATCCCCACGACTCAGTATTCGATGTATCTCTAAAGAAAGTAATTGACAACGTTTATTTATATTTACCCGTGGTTGCCACTAGAGGTCCATTCAGAGGAAAGTACCTAAGTGCCACTATTTCTATGATGAACACTATTTCTTAAAAATCCCCTCTCATCGTAAATATTCATTACTTGTTCAACTATAATTAGTTAGCATTCCCTCTCTTCCTTCTATTAATTTAGCATAATGACCTTAATATTTTTATCTAATTATTATTTCCTTTTTGTAAATGAGGAAACCATGTAGCCATACTTATGGACACTTTAATTTGCTTTATTTAACTTAGACCCACCTGATGACCAACCTACATTGTTACCCACCTGATGACCAATCCCATACCTCATAACAAAATGGAGATGGTTAATTGTAAAAATTTTATTTTAAAAGAGTAACCTTGGAGTTTCTTGTCCTAGAGAAGAACTCTACAGGAATGATATTCCGAAGTGGTTGTAGAGTCTTTATTACTTTTTCTTTTTTCTGTCACAAATTCTGTAATGGATTACATGAATAAGAAATATTCTGATTCTGATATTTGTTATTCAATCACGCAAAAGCAGCTTAACGGATTTAGATTATTTTTGGCACACAGATAGTCTATTACCTGAATTAATAAATAGGGTCCTTTTATCTTACAAAAATGTTAGGTTCCCGTTTAAAGTCAACGCCGCCGAAGTCGCAGGCAGAAACTAGTATTGAATTAATATTGATGTTGAATGAAACATTTTTATGCCCTTCTAAGTAGGTTTCTATCTGTAAACCCGTCGGACGTCTGAGACTATTACCATAATAGAAACAGATTTGGCCGGGGCTGACCCTCTTCCATTAACTTGAGTTGGCACTGAGGATGAGTTCGCAACAATTTTATATTCTTTACAAATACGAATTGTGATTTACTAAAACTCTTGAAATATGTATTTCATTATTATTTATAACATGGAGTCCCTATATCAATTTTCAGTCCTCTCGCATCAAAATTTGCGAAAGTCTCATACAAACTTCCATCCCCTAGTTTAAGGGGTTAGGGGATAAAAGTACCAAGTTTTAGAATTTTTTTGTTGTTTGTGTACTAATAATGGCTTACATACCAAATTTCAGCTTTCCAGGACTTCAGGAAGTACCTTCAGAATTTTGATGATCATCAGTAAGTCAGTGACGAAATCGGGGTTTTTTTAGATATCAATAAAATCTAAAGTATAAGAGCTATACAATTTAAACTTTACATGTTTAATTAGTTTACTATTGACATCATATCCCGACAATTTTGTTTATTTGGTATAATCCAAACCCAAGTTATTACGGTTCAAAAAAAGGACGAAGCGCTTCGAGAAAGGGTAGCAGTGCCCTTGCGCTTCGCTTGGCTCGTCTTGGCGGGGGCACTACCGTGCCCCCAGATCTGAAATTAATGTTAAAAGCAAAATTCCTATTTTGTACAAGTTTTTATTTAACTTGTTTTGTTCGTACATATGTTTGTCTTTCCGGTTCAAATCTTGTGATTCATTTTTCAAGTACTTGCTGGCATCCGATAGAGCTGTAATGTGGCATACGTATATAAGTTCGATGACAATATAATCATTTGGTACCATCGAGCTGGTCTGATGATAGAGCCAAAAGGAGCCTGTAGGAAACCCTTTACTAAGCAAAATATCTTCGTAGGTTTCGCTTTTAAAGCTTGTTTTTAAAACTTCTTTTTAAATTGTAATTATAATAAATTTCGTCCACAATGTATCGAAGTGAACTCGAATTTTTATCGATACTTAAATAATTTATTTACTGCCATCTAGCCGCTTTTAAGAAATGTATTAGTATGGAGACACGAACCCAACCCTAGCTTTAAGGACGTCTTCGTTAATTAGACGGTAATTAACATACTTTTTCGACTTCTCCGGTGATGTTGTAAGGGCCCCGCGGCCAACAGCGTAGATTATTCACACACACAAATAATACTGTTTCGAAAGGCCAGCGGTTGTTTGAGAATTATTTGGAAACATTTGCCCGAGCACGGTAAGCTATTGTTTACATAGCTAGTTACAAATAGGCTGTGGTCAGACGAATGTATGAGTGACGCGTTGTGGTTGCGGCCGCGCCGCCCCGTGGCGCCGCATCGCGCCGACCCCTAAACCGCACACGTAGGATCTATATATAGGTGTACATTAATTAATACATGTTTAATTACTTAATGAACTGGCGACTACATACACTACATTTAATTAAAAGTTGGTTTTACAAGATTTTATTTAACTTGCAATATTGGTTTGTTTAGGTCCAATCCTGCAAGCTGAATTAGAACTACTTCCACTATCCTTGGGAGTTGAATCTTGACATAGTTCAGTTGCGATGACCATGCATTTTTATGGTAAGCATGACCTTATTCTATAACCAGGATTAGCTCCAGACGAAGGAACTCCTCAACGGCCAACAGCCAGACGGGATTTTTTGTATACAGATTTAATTTTGATTGGCCATTTTTAATGTATCTCGCCGTCCCTGGCCGATCCGATCAACCTGTACCTAGCCGATTATAAAACTTGTTTTTAGTTTTTTGAATTATTTATTTATTATACGATAAATACAACAGAAGATTGCTCTAACTAAGAAAGCAAACCAATGCTCCGTATTACAATTTATCGTTGCGCATTTAGTATAATTTATATAATAACTAGTAAGAGATCGCTGACAGTCCACTAATGATTAAGGACATGGACTGAATGAACAGGAGGTATAGGTTATACCTATAAATTGAACGCATACGGTTTCGTGGGTTTGGTTTTAAATATTTAAACGACGGCTTTGTGTAATGATTTGAGCACAGGTCGCTCGGTTCACTGGATCGAGTAGATACGCGTTTGATCCCCGCACGGGACAAATCTTTGTATAGGTAATCCACAAATATTTTGATTCGGTCTTGGTGTTTATGAAATTCATGTTCGTAAACG
Organism: Phalera bucephala; assembly: GCA_905147815.2. Taxonomy (NCBI): domain Eukaryota; kingdom Metazoa; phylum Arthropoda; class Insecta; order Lepidoptera; family Notodontidae; genus Phalera; species Phalera bucephala. The sequence goes on from LR990612.1 coordinate 22,311,792, forward strand.
CACCCACGTTACTGAAATTAGATATTTCTAGTGAAAGAAAACGAACCGTTTGATTTTATACATCGTTAGCATTTTGCACTTATTGTAACAAGAGTCAAGACTCCAAGACTCCCCGTAACCAGCGAGCGAGTACAAGACGAACTATGAGTGTGCAGAAAGCCAGATAGATTTGTAAGGAAAGAACCTGTTGAATCTATGTAGCCTCTGCCTACATCGCAAGGGATCTGGCGTGATTATATACATAGATAAATAAAGACTTTACTTAACTCCAACGTTACCTATTTTTATAAATAAGCTATTAAGCATCGTTGTAAACCTTTTAGAACTACAAAATTTTTCACTTTATGATCAAAACGTAACCTATACTTTCACTTATGATTAAAACGTTACTATAGACGTAACTAAGGCACCAGAAATACGATGAAAATATCCCAAGTTAAACAATAACAATATGTGCAAAATATAGCGCCGAAACCTTGCTCAGCATCTTCGTCCTAAAATAATAAAACTGTAACATCATACCAACACTCAAAAACGTGAAATATTCCTAATAAATTAGCACGAAAAGATTGACACTAGGGTGACATTAGGGAGTAAGCGTGCTGTCACGTTTATTTAGTAAATTTGTAGTGTGATAAGGATGACGTATCGATTCGTCACGATAACGACACACGTTCCGTGCTATACAACAGGCGTTAATAATGTTAACAATACCTCGGCGCTGAAATGAAACCCCGGAGGGCGCGGGAAGATTATTTGTGTAAATAGTAACAAATGGCGTGCGGTCAGAAGGAAGCATGAACGTAGCGGCTGCGGTTAGGACTGTTCTCATTTGGAGCACCGCGTACTTACAGTATACTGTAAATTGCTGTTCGATTGTTTACCAAACAATACTTAGAAAGAGTATTACAATAGGCTCGCTCAATATAATATGGGCGTAACAGTGTTTATTTCTAACATATTCACTTAGATTTAGAAGAGGTGTAAGTATATGATATCCAAATATTAAAATAGGAATATTTTTCAATCGCCGTTGTGTGAAAATTCCTCCGATTTGTATACTGAATCTTCGTAGATGATTAATTTGTCAAATAAACATTATATTTTTTTGTATTACGTGGGTAAATAGTCCAGCACCACTTGGGGAATATAGGCGAGACGGTGTGTTGTGTAGTTTTAGGTCATTCGAATTCCTCCAATTTGAGATTTTAAGTTAAAATACTTCAAGTACAATAGGTAGAACTGTAGATAAAGAAAAAATTGTGGTGAATTATCATAATGTAGTGTCCCTTATATGGCGTGTGAGTCTCTAAACTTTTGATATTGATTTGATAAGGTATAGGCAACAATATTTATATGTCACACATGTGGCTTAGGAAGTAAATAAAAAAGGTATGAAAAACAAACGAAGCGCGAGACGGTTTGTTCAGCGACACGATAAAATTAACATGGAACCATAGAACACGCTGGTCAACTCATAAAACTTGGCCTGATTTATCTTGTGAAACAAAAATAGGTACAGTGGGAATATTTACTGGCTTTATTTTGTAGTAGGCAGCAACAACTTTATTACAGTCAAATTCATGCTGGACCGACCGAATAGAAACGAAACTGTTTGTTTAAAATCACGACTGATTATTAGGTAACATTTTAATCGTTGTCAGACTAGGTAAAACAACTTTAGCCGCAATGACAAGAAGTTATACACGTAAATATGCATAGGTATGGTGACAAAAGATATACAACTATAATTAACTGATGATTAACTCTGTACTCTCTGCCTACCCCGCAAGGGATCTGGCGTGAGGTTATAGATAGATAGATAGATTAACTGATGTTTAAGTACTAGCTGCCTCTTTAACAAACAAGACAATTATATAGATATATTAAAGAAAAGTCTTACCTTACCTTCAATTTATATAGAAAATACACGAGAAAAGTTTCATTGATTTTAAACGTGAATGGATTCTACGTCTGTTACATTCTAACAATAGAACAACAATATAGAGAAAGGAAATAAAGATTCAATAGGAACTTTGACATCTTTACCGTGTCAGTAGCGTTTGAATAAAAATGTACGGACGGAATAATATTGTTACGAGTTAGATAATTAGTATTGCAGATGAAGAGAAAATGAGTATGACTTATGCGACCATTTAAATCCTACGGTTCACATTTTTAATTCAAAATCCTTTCCAAAATACCTACCTCTCCCATCCATCCTTTTCCTCGAAATCCCTTTTAGCAGAGTGTGCACATAGTACACTTGTATTCTGCTAAAGCACTTTTGGTCCTGGAATGATAAGATACAAGTCTGTTAACAATAGAAAAAAGAAGGTGGTATCGATTGAAATTTATTAACAATATATGTCACATTTTCATTTTCAGAACTTTTTATACTTATATTTTAAGTTTATAGAAGTTGAAACCAATCACATTTGAAACTCGAGCACACTGAGCTAATAGGTAGCGGTTATTCCAACATTGAACAGCCATTACGCTGCCACAAACTGAATATAGATAGAGCTCGCCGCCTGTCTAATCTAATAGGTTCTAATTGACACTTTAAAAGATTTCTAAAATAAAACAAATGATTAAACCTGTCACTCGAATACCATAATGTTACGTCGTAACAAAGTTTTAAAAATATAAAATAAAAATAAAAAATCTTTACACACAAACAAACAAAATAACTAGTTGTTACATCGAATGGAAACCGCGCGCCTTAACTAGTGATAGCATCATAATGACCATATAAGGTATTCGTTGGCACCGGAAATAAAATTCCTTCTAGAACACCTAATAAGAAACGCCCACAACATAGAAGGATCTAGAAATAATACAATAGCGAACAACGGGACAATGATCCTATCTCGCTCGGTTGGATTATTGCTATCTTAGTCCCACAAGAATTTTATAAAAAACAGACAATAGTTTAGGGCGTGCCTTGCTTCGGTTGAGCCGTTCTTTCCATATCTCTGTCCTCGTCTCAGACGAAGGATCAAGAGATCTGGGGAGTGCGCACTGTTGCCTCAGGCAGGAAGTAGGCCGTCCTGAGACAGTATATAAAAACGAATTCGCGCAGGAAGAAAGGCTTTTTCGACGCCAGAGCTCGCACGACAACAATTCAGCTCAGTTCAAACAGTGCTTTATTAAAATAAAAAAATAAAAGTTTAGATTAGCAACATTTTTCAAACCCCTTGAAAACTGGGGGTCCACCGTACGGGTTGCCAAAGTACGGTTTGGAAGACAGCAGGCCACACTTCTGCCCGTCGACTCCCGCTCACCTCGGCGGCTGAGGGCCTTCTATAGGGCACCTCCAAGTTCCCCACCTAGCCGGTGGAAGCTGATTACCGAAGACCCCCCACGCGTCACGGGATCGAACGGCTGAAAGTTAAGTCCCCAGCGCCCATAGGTTTTTTTTGTGTGACCCGAAAACTCCCCTGTGCCGAGAATTCACACCCCGGGTGAAAAAAAAAATTACTTATTTTAATTTTTCTTTGTTTCTTCTTATTACGATTTTTATTTGTTTTCGTTTATTTACATATATTTTTTTGTTTTCAATAAATAATTGTATTTTGTATAATTGTGTTTTTTATTTGTACCCGCCGTCAGGCGGTCGTAACAATAAATCGGCTTGCATAAATATAGAAAGGTACGAATACCAAATAATTTATGACACGAAAAAATATAATACATTCCTTTTGCGGGGAAAGTAAATTGAGAGAACTGTAGTTTAGCCAATGCGGGACTGCGACTAACAAAAAGGTTGCACTGAGGAATCTCCTCCGAGAACAATTTCTCAAACTGTGTTGCCTTCTTGGTTTACTTATATCAGTGATTTAAAGCGAAGATGGTTTGAATGTATGATGTAGACAAGAATATTGTACTTTAAGATATGGATACGTAGGTAGGTATGTAATAGTCTCACTTGAATTAAGTACCATCAGTATAAAAACCCTAATTTCCGTCATATTATTTTATTATATTTCAATTCTGTATACAGCATCATTCTTCTCTTCAATTTTATCCCTCAGATACTTCAACTAAGATTATCTCAGCAAGGTACTTTTCATAAAAAAAATCTTATCGGAAAATACACCATTAAGGAGCGTATTTTATGACCGAGTATTGGGATTTAAAAGCAATCAGTTGCGAGAAACAGATAACGAATCAAGGCGTGGACTCGATGATTAGTTCCCCTTGAAGCTGATCCGCACAATGGGATCAGCACAGGCTATAAAAGTAAATTGAATTGTTCTCTGGGCTGTTGTTCCTCGCTGCATGGGCCAATGGCCGCTTTCTTGCTGTTACGTTTTTAACTTTACGGTTTTATTGCTAACTCTCTCGTGTGATAGTAAAATAAAGAACGTGTCGTTGCTACAGAAAACTACTAGAAACTGAATAAGCTCCTGAATGCAATGGACTGACTTGATTAAATTCGAAAACAGCTCTTTAGGTTTGGAAAAATATCACTTCCTTACTTGACTCGTTTCCATACCTTTTACTGTTACTTAACGAGCAATTTAGATACGTACAATATGGCAATTGTCATTCTAATCCGAATGAGAACTGGTATCAGTAATATTATTCAAAGCTTCGATATCAGTTCTTTGCCTCCAATATTGCTATTAGGGTGGCTATAATAAAACTTCGACAATTAAATGTAAGTCAGCGTCGTCGTAAGCGCCGAGATAAGACCTAGTGGCGCCCTCTAGCGGGGTACTTGGGCTATTAACAGGGTGGCTCTACACCCGAGTTCCTCGAACTGTCTCTGAAATGTGACTATAAATGACTATTAAATTCAAAGGTTTAGTATTTTCCGGTCAGGGAGATTAATGAAGAAATCTGCGTCGATTTTCCTAAGGATAATGGATAATGTTAAGAAACCCCTAAATCCCCACATTAAAAAAGTGCTTTTGTTTAAAAATAAATAGCCCATATTAGGGATAAAAGGATATTTTTGTTTCAAGGATACAGAATTTATTTTATTTTTCTATTAGTTCAGACTAATTTCGCAGCTTTTTTTCACCCGCACCTTTGTGGTTTTTCAATATGGTTATTTTAAATGGTGTACCGTGTTTTGTGTATCGAATGAAGTTCTATAATTTTCCAATCACAGTAGAAGTCAGCATGGTCACCCTAAGCCATAATTGGCCCAAGTTTTGCTGGGCCATACGACGGCTGCGGGACTGTGGCCAACTTTTACTTATTCTTCTATAATTACTTTTACTACTTTTCCACTACTGTTGCATTGATATTTTTCAATATTTTATTTGATACCTATTTTACTTATACTAATGTTTATATTTCTAGTAATCTATTTAAATATTACTATTTCTGTATATTCATATATGCCTAATATAAATAAAGTTGTGGAAAAGAAATAATTCTAATAAACTGAGCATACAGTACTCAGCTTACTGGATAGGGCGTTCGCGAGTTCTATTCCCGGAAGAGACAAATCTTTACAATCGTCTGCATGCCTGCAGAATACATAAAAAAACCATTGTACTTAAAAAGCAACGTAAGCTAGTCAATCCATTTTCTTGAAATGCAATCGTGTGATAACCTTTTTTTTATAATTACCGATTTAGTTAGCTCCATCAACAAGATTGTGCGGAGAAAGATTGATGATTCTCGTGTCTCCATTTTATTTCCCCGCGGATTATCTCGTTGTCTTCGGCTTAAGGCCATGTGAGCCGGAAATACGACAGCAATTTTCCTCCAACTATAGAAAAATGAGGAGCGTTTAGCGTCGTGCATGGGTACCCACCCGTAAGTGCAGGGTTCGCCATCGCGCAAGGGAGATACCGAACCAACGAACCGTTTTCATATAATATATCCTTTTGAAGATCAGTTTTTAACGCTGCCGTTTGTTAGGAAAACTCATTTTTTTTATAAGACAAAAATATTTTCCATCGTAAATTTGTCATTCTATTTAAGCATTAGAACATTAAAATGTAAACACGAATTTCGATAAAGAACGATGGAAAAGAACATCATCCGTCAAATGCAAAGACATTGGTAAGTAATGGCCTTTCCAATTCCTATCGAGCCCGCAATATACTTGGTTGCCTGAGCGATGCGAGCCTGTGACAAATGTCTTGATTACATTCCTGTGACTCAAGAGTTCGTCTGACGGATGACCACTCTTTTATTGCCCGCTCCAAGCAACGGCTATAAATAAACCAGTATTACATTGCTGGCAAAACAACCGTGATACTCGTATTCTCAGAGGTTCTGTATTTCAACCGTAAAATAAAAGCTGAGAAAGATAAAACTAAATGTATTTCCCTATTGGGGTTTTTAGTGTTTGTTTTCTAGACTTTTACTTACAATTTTGTTCTTCAAAGACATCAAGAAGAAGCTAATTCTTTTGACGTTTTTATTCTTTTCTTAGGTGCGGCCTTATTTCTCAGGTAGGTAATATATACATAAATATTTACGAGATAAGTGACTTGCTTTTAGGGCGCAGAGTGAAAACCCGACAGAAACATTCTCTGGAAAATGACACGTAAATAGAACCCGTAAGGAATAGAAGTGTAGCAAGGTCAGTGCTCTCACAATTTAGAAGAAGTTAAAAAACGTTGGATGGTGGTAGTTAGGACGGGGTGGCACTTACAGTGTTCGCTTGCCAACATTTGACGCCTGAATTACGTGCTCGTGACTTCACTAATGAGGTATCGTTTAAAAGCTTTAATAGAAGTACTTAGCTATACAACATGGAAAATATGTTCTTGTAAAAAGACTTTATTTCATGCTGGGGTCAAGTTTAATATATGTAACGTTACATGTAATGAATGTAAGTAGATGTGCGTGGACGGCATAGGCACCGCCAACTTAACGCTATTCCTTCAAAAGCGCACTGCAAGCGCATTTGGGTCCTTGTTCACAAAAAAAGCTCGCGTCCAACGCTCACGTTAGCACTAGCACGAGTCCACGTAAGCCCGTTAGTGCCGATACATTACATTTAGTTAAAATTAAACATAAACTTTTACAGTCAATTTAAGTTGGTTTACAAATGACTCTGCGCTTAGCAACTTATACTGGGAATTTAAATTGATGGGTAAGAAGAAATTACCTATATCACCATTTTAAAATAATTTACACATTATAAGGCTTTTTATTGACATCACCCTCGCAGGCATTAAGCATTGTACTCTTCATAATATAATCCATTAACTCAATTATTAAGGTGACAGTTTTAACTGCGTTTTGTTGTACCGGATTCACATAAGCATTAAACAAATTTTATTTAAGTAAGCACATAAATCACTCTTCGAAAAAAACCGACTTAGAACTTTAATGGGTGCAGCAAGTGAAAGTCTTTTGCGAAAACTTTATTTTTCTGTAAGTCACCAGCTGGAATAAACTGCTAAAATGGCATAGTTATAGGTAAACACCGAACTTCCGCCATCGGGCGCAAGAACTAATATAAATTATTGAAAGAGATCCGGTCCTACACCTGGTAATTGAATGTCGGTTTGATAGAAACTGTTGAGTTCTTAACTCTTAATTTAATCAAATCTTGTAAAGTAAAGCTTCGCCTATCAGGTGCCGATTTTAATTGAATTTGAATAATAAATCATTTTCAATCAATTCCAAATCACATTATAATAGGTAATGTTGGCAGTTTCAGTACCTTCACTGAGTAATAAATGATAGAATCGACTACGGGCCCAGTTTCATTATGCTACGTCCATTGTGTTCGGTCCCCAAAGAGTACCGAACCGTCTCGCAGCGGTGGGTAAACCCTTTATATCTCGCGCAAAAATTTCACGACTGCAAAAAAGCATAATAATACGAGAGAAAAATGGTGAGCCAAATGGATTTTCCAACTCGTCAAGTTGCCGAATCAATAAAGTAATATTTATTATCTGGAAGCTGTTACAGATCGAATCAATTTGCTAAACACAATGGGATGGTTGCATTTAGTGTTTAATTTCTAATAATAATAATACCTAAATTTTAAATAGAAAATGTGCGTTTGACTAATCAGTTTTAAAATAACGTGCAATACCCGTTAATACAACAAAAACTCATGGTAGAGCTACATATGTGTACTTCCTTGAAGCTTTCAGATCAATAGACTTGCAAGCTTTTATTAGCAACATATTTTTAAATGAAATATTGTTGAAACGAGTTCAAATTAACTAGGAATGCCTTTAACCAGATCTAAGAACTATCCATAAAATCATGTGTCTTTTCCTATTTTATCCATAGCAAGTTTCACTCACCATCTACCCAGCGCAGCAGATTTTTATTCTATAAATCACTAGTTTCCGGGCTTCTCATCATTTTTATTAGCTATGAAAGCACTTATAATAATTTATTGCTATCATGCTTACATACCAAATATCATACGTACCTTATAGTAATGATAAAAACCCATCTGGTTGTATTTCGTACTCAAAAAATTAACTCTTAACCAAATATCAATTAAAAGGATCAAAGCCTGTCAGCATAAGCGGACAAAGGGTCGAAATATTTACACAGAACGATTGGAATAAAATAATCTCAAAAGAGATAAACAGAATGAAACAGGTACCTACCTACCCTTTTGTAAACAAAATCTGGTAATGAGGTAATATTTATATAACAACGAAAACGCAACTTTTGCAGTAAAATTGTATTTGGATGTTATAATTTTATACCGCAGAAAGTAAATATACAGGGCTGACAGAATAATGTAGGATCCCAAGTTTGACTGCCTGCCAGCTTGATCCAGGGCATAAGTCGCACCCCAACTACATCGCGTAGTCGTGGGTTCCCGCACGGGACAAATCTTTATGTTACCCCATAAATATGTACTTCGTTATAAGTGTTTGTGTGTGTAAATGTCATGTTTATAACATTCAGTGTGTTGTTACCTTGTTGTAACCAAGCTTTAGCCCACAAAAGAGGAATAATTCCTTGTGTGGGGCTACGTCTTTAAATCAAGAGAAAAATATTAATTTCATCAGAGACAAAGAAGAATGATAGAATAAGATATAAAATAATATATCTCAAAAAAGACATTCCGGAAAAATGTGGAAACGTTCTAAGTAGTTATTCTAATGTGTATATTTTTGTGCCTAGGTACATACCTGCGTACTTTATGCGAAGAATGTAAAAAGGTTAGAACGAAATATTTGTTATTACCAATGTTAGACATTCTACCTCCAAACACCAAAACTTTTATGACGAGTCAAACTTTTTTATGGAAGGTAATATACTTACATAATATTTTTGTTGCTTTAAAACAACAGTATAAACAAACGGCCAAATCGATTTCCGTAAACGTCAAACTTTGTCCCGATACGGTTGTATTTCGTGATGTTGTTACGACAGAATGGTTGAGACATCAAACAGGACAGCTGTCATTAGTATTGAAACGTTAATATTTCCTGTTCCCAAAAAGCGTCCGACAATATTTAGAAAACTACTTTTCTACTTGTGTTGTGAGTTGCCAATTATTTGCTGCTTTAAATAGTATATACCTAAATGACATTTCAATTATCGTTATGCACTCCGTAAACAGATAATAATACGAATTAGCAACTTGCCCAGATCATCATCAGCCTATCTATTTTAACAATGGTAACAACGGTGACATGACTTTATAAATACTCATAGGCCTGTAAAGGTATCTTTAGTGAGACATATTTATTTGTATAACACTTTATATGTGCTTAAAATTTTATGAATAAATGACTGTTATTCTTAAATTAGTCCGTTGTTGGACATAAGTTTCCGCCGAGGCATGCCACTGAGCCCAATCTTTGGCTCTTTTCCTCCAACTGCTGTCAGCCACCTTGCGTATTTCGTTGTTTCTCAGTCGTCGTTGCCTAATTGAATTCTCACATTTTTATGACCCCTATTATAATAATGTATAAACCATAATAATTATGCCTATATGAGTACCTACGGTTACATTTACTGAAATTTATGGCAAGATAAAAAATACCGCAAGCTCTTCTCTTGGCAAAAATTGTCACGCTGACGCAAACAGATCTAATAGAATCGTAGCACAAAACTAAAGTAACTGAATTTTGTAGTAGTAATGACGTGAATGAAGGGTAGTAATGACAATGGTACGGAAATGCCTTGGGAGAGCTCTCATTTCAGGCACCGGCTAACAATACATTGACCATATTATGAATTCATTTTCTGGTCCCACCCTATCCGTTGAGCGTCATGTTTTATGATTACATTAATACATCAGGAGAAAAGGTAAAGGAAAATCCAAGTATAACATTTTGGTTCAGTGTTGCGTACGTGGGTAGCCAGCGTCACTCACAGAATATCAAACAGAAATACCGCGCCTACGTAGGTTAAAGATATTTCTATTTTCTGTCAATCTATTTTTGAATATTGGAATGGAACTATAATGGTAAAGAAAGGATCCGATTTTATCACGTACATAAAGTACATTTATATAAAGCCTGTCTTTTTTTACATCTATAGACATATGTATAATTTTGGTAGCGACATAGATGCAATATTTTTCACGAGGGCTCTTTTGAACATTTTGTTAATTTATGCATTTTATATACTTTCTCTCTGTCACAAATCGAGGAAAAAGAGTATAGGTTATACTCCTCCATCCAGACCTAATGGGGCTGGATGGAGATGGGTTACCCCATTACCCCATAAGACTGCCAACTTTCTAGCTTCTTCCTAATTACCTTCTGAAGCACAGACCACAGAACTGCGACAAACGGTCACTCATTTCAGACTGACAAAAGCGTGAGTTGTTCTATCTTGTTGATCTCTACAATGACACAACAAGCACCTAAAGTCAAGTTCATACATGTACATATCATCATCACCTGAAAGACGTCCACCGCAGGACGAATCCCCCCAAGATTGCCACGATAACTGTACATAATATCATAATTTATTACTGTTTAAAGATTATCCTTCTCTATCTATCTACCTTTTCAAACTTATAACGGAAAAAAATACAAAGGACGTCCAGTTTACATGCAAACTATTAATTTTCATGAGGTATCTAAGTGTTCCCAACACGGTTAAGTGGATATCTTACCCAGTCAGAAATATACCAAGTGACTAATCCTTACTTAGTTTGTAGGTGCCTCATGAAATTAACATGCACTAACACCAGACCGAAACAAATATTTGGGGGTCATACATTATTTTTCCCGTGCAGGGATGGAGCCCGCAACTACTCGATTCAAGCTATTACCCACTGGACCAAGCCGTCCGTCAAATTCTATGAAATATGTCGTGTCGGTTTCGCCTTTCGAAGGTATCAAAATCTAATACTAACACCAAATTTGAATAGGAACAAAAACTGCATATTAATACATAACAAAGGGCTTAACACACACAGATTAACTTTGCTGTAACGGTATCGATTTTATATACCATTTTACTAAATAAAACGTGAACAAGACAGCACGCTTTATCAACACCGTTTCGGCGACGTGAAATTGCTCACACTGCTGACGATTAGTCAGCAGTGTGAGCAACACCGGCGGCGCCTCGCACGCGTGGTTACCCTCTGCTGCCAATTTGTGTCGCATTGTTACACTTCACACTCCACATCGACAAATCATAATGAATGCTTATTGATATACTTACATGTATAAATGAAAATATACAAGGTGTATCATAAATAACGCAAGACCTCAAACATCCTGATAAGATAATTGCTTTACAAATTCCATACGAAAACCAATTTTCCAAATTCAATATTTTTAACCCCTTTTTACGCACTTTTGTACCTCAATTAACAATGAAACTTGTACGTGTATGTGTGCGAATTGAGAAAAACGTTTTAGAAATGCATTTCAAATCTCCGTATTATAGCGCACTAAGGGAGTAACAACATTTTATGCAAAGTTAAAAATAAGAATAATATACATTAAAAATAGTTGGAATCAATTAAGTTATCGATTTAGAACAAACATTTATCAGGTTTTGCGTTTATGATGTTACGCCTTGTATACAGTCTCGAGTATTCATATACACTTACGCACTTCATTACTTTCTATATTTAAAATCGCTTAATAAATATGACGTTAATATGTCGAAGTACTTAAGTGCTTATAATATTGACAGATGGCTAGCTCCTTAACCGCTATGCTCATTGGATTCAGTAGTCGCGGGTTCGATCCCCGCACTTGACAAATCTAAATGTTATCCACAAATATTTGTTTCGTTCTGTCTGTATTCGTGTTTGTAAACGCAACCACTATATATGACTACTGCCTAGTATATATGACCCTATGTTTTTGAAATAAAAAATATTAGCCAGTTTCATTTATTTAGCAGTATGATACTGTTTATTTCTCAAATATTGCAGTAATGCAAGTGGCATAAAGAAAATATACCCCATTATGATACCCGAATTTCGGTTTTTTTTATTTCACTGTTTGCAACTTGATATTGCTGTGTTGTTAAAATCACTCTATAAAAACTTTTACTGTCTGCAACTTTGGAAACAATACAATAAAAATATTTTTAATGCGACCTACCACGGTGGCATAGTTAACACCCCTTTGTTGAGAGAATAATAATTTTGACAGCGAAACAACACAAACGCGCGCTTGGGGAGCAAACCCCTAAAATGCGATTGCCAAAACGCTAATTCATAAAACAAACCGCCGAACATCCGCGGAATTTCGCATGCAGAAAAGTACTTGTACAAGTACAACATAACAGCTCAAGAAAACTTCCCAATGCGACTGGTAACTTTGAAGAGCCCGATTTCTTTGGTATTTTTAATATCGACTTTTTTACGCTCCGATGCTAGTTGCTAATGGATGTTCAATATTTGTGTTGACAGACAAACAAGGGGCAAATGGAGAGAGCTCTCCAACATACCGTTCGCGACCGTTCCCCACGACTCAGTATTCGATATATCTCTAAAGTAAGTAATTGACGACGTTTAAACGACGTTTATTTATGTTTACCCGTGGTTGCCACTAGTGGTCCATTCAGAGGAAAGTACCTAAGTGCCACTATTTCTATGATGAATACTATTTCTTAAATATCCTCTCTCATGGTAAATATTCATTACTTGTTCAACTATAATTAGTTAGCATTCCCTCTTCCTTCTATTTATTTAGCATATTGCTGAATATCTATATCTATCTATATCATCACGCCAGCTCCCTCGCGGGGTAGGCAGAGAGTATAGAGTTCCAACAGGTTCTTTCCTTACATACCTCTCTGGCTTCCTCCACTCTCATTGTTCGTCTCATACACACTCGCCGGTTACGGAGACTCTTGACTTGCCCTTCAGCTAAGACACGGTCTATTTGGTCATGGTAAGATAGTCTAGGTCTTCCCCGGCACCTACATCCTTCCACTTTCGCATTGTATATCTGTTTTGTCATTCTTTCTTCTGGCATTCTTTCTATATGCCCGAACCAACGGAGCATACCCTTTCTCATCTTTACACCAATACTATCTTTCATACCTACTCGCTTTCTTACTACGCTGTTGCGAATACGGTCAGTCAGCGTGACTCCGCACATCTTCCGCAGAGATCGCATTTCGACCGCATTTATCCTGCTTTCGTTCTCCTTCTTACATACCCAACTCTCACTGCCATATAACAGCGTTGGGACAAGCACTCCGTTATGTATGGCCAGCTGCGCCTTTTGGCTTAAGTGCCGGCTCCCAAGTAGCCTTCCCATCGCACCATTCACTCTATTACCTGCATTCACTCTTCTCTCTATATCAGCGGTGTATTTCCCAACCTTACTGAAGGCGCATCTAAGATATACAAACTCATTCACTTGCTCCAGCACATCGTTTCCAACCACAATCCTTGCATTCGTTCTGGTTTCTTCCCGTTCAAAAACCATAATTTTGGTTTTCTTCACAATGTAAGCCAATGTTCATGCAGTCGTCTCTCATAACTGTGACTAGTGTTTGCAGATCAGTGGCTGTTGGCGCTATCAAAACCGCGTCATCTGCATACAATAGGTGGTTTATCACTAGATCACCCATTTTTACCCCTTCAGTCATCGCATTCAGTCTTTGAAGACTTTTATCCAGATACACTATAAACAGTCTAGCGGACAACACGCAACCCTGCTTGACGCCGATTTTAACGTCAAACCAAGGTGACATGTTACCACCCACCCGTACGCATGCCTTGCTGTCCACGTAGGTGGACTGGACGGCTCGCAACAGGGTGCCGTTTATACCATACTCTGGCAAAATGTCCCAAAGTCTCTTTCGCACGACTCTATCAAACGCCTTCTCCAGGTCCACAAAACAGCCGAAGCAGAAAACCTTCCGGCCTACTGCCAGATGCTTTTCTACGATGTTGCGGAGGGAGAAAACTTGATCCGAACATCCTCTTCCAGACCTGAAACCTCCCTGTGCCTCACACAACACTCCATCGGACTTCTCGCGCATTTTCCGTTCAATAATTTTACCATACACCTTAGCTGCCAAGCTGATCAAACTGATGGCCCTGTAATTGGCGCAGTCATATTGTGAGCCCTTGCCTTTATACAAGGGTACTATGACTGCGCGGCGCCAATCTGTAGGGACTCTACCGGTCTTCCAGCAAAGATTTGCAAGGACCCAAAAAGCGTCCCGGACGCAAGTTCTACCATATTTAATCATCTCGGAAGATATCATGTCTATTCCCGCAGCTTTACCATTTTTCATACTTCGTATCGCCCATTCAACTTCTTCCATAGTGATGTCCTCTGTGGATTCTGGTGCCGCAAACTCGCCTCTGGGCTCGTCTGTGGCACCAGCATCCGGGGCATTCTCATCATCATTTCAGCCTATTCTTGTCCACTGCTGAACATAGGCCTCCCCAATCGCTTTCCAGCGTAACCGGTCCGATGCCACCTGCATCCAACGCTTTCCTGCGATTTTCACAAGATCGTCGGTCCATCTGGCAGGCGGTCGTCCTACGCTGCGCTTGCCAATACGTGGTCTCCACTCTAGAATCTTTCTGCCCCAACGCCCGTCCGATCTTCGCGCTATGTGGCCAGCCCATTGCCACTTCAGCATGCTAATCCTGAGGGCTATGTCGGTGACCTTGGTTCTTCTACGAATCTCCTCATTCCTGATTCGATCACGTAGAGAAACGCCGAGCATAGCTCTCTCCATAGCTCGCTGAGCAACTCTGAGCTTTTTTATGAGACCTATTGTAAGAGACCACGTCTCTGATCCATATGTCATCACTGGTAACACACATTGACTAAAAACTTTAGTCTTTAGGCACTGAGGTATTTTGGATGAGAAGATGTTGCGCAGTTTCCCGAACGCTGCCCAGCCGAGTTGGATTCGTCGATTGACCTCTCTCTCAAAGTTGGACCTACCTAACCGGACTGCCTGTCCGAGGTAAATGTATTCGTCGACAACTTCAAGAGAAGAGTTCCCAACGGTGAGTGCGGTGGGTACGACATGGACATTAAACATTATTTTTGTTCTGTCCATATTCATTTTAAGACCCACTTGTTGGGATACTCTATTGAGGTCACCGAGCATTCATCCTAGATCTTCCAGCGACTCCGCCATGACCACAATGTCGTCGGCAAATCGAAGGTGAGTGATGTATTCGCCATTGATGTTGATGCCAAGTCCTTGCCATTCCAAGAGCTTGAAGGCGTCCTCTAAGGTGGCCGTAAACAGTTTCGGAGAAATGACGTCTCCCTGTCTTACTCCTCTTCTTATGGGGATCACCTTCGTGCACTGCCCCTGCACTCGGACTGACATGGTGGCGTTATTATACAAGCACTTCAACACTTCGATGTACCTATAGTCAATGCGGCATCGCTGGAGAGATCTAAGAACCGCCCAAGTCTCGATCGAATCAAAGGCTTTCTCATAGTCCACAAACGCCAAGCATAGTGGCCGATTATACTCCTCAGTCTTCTGTATAACCTGCCGCAGCGTATGTATGTGGTCTATGGTACTAAAACCTTTCCGGAAACCGGCTTGTTCGGGAGGCTGGAAGTCATCAAGCCTTCGTTCGAGACGATTCGTAATGACTCTCGAAAACAACTTATAAACATGGCTCAGCAGTGTGATGGGCCTATAGTTCTTCAATAAGGTGTTATCACCTTTCTTGAAAAACAGCACCACCACACCCCTGTTCCATGCTTCCGGCGTTTTCCCTTCAAGCAAGACGGAATTAAATAGCCTCTGAAGGACTTTAAGTACCGGCGATCCGCCCGCCTTCAGAAGTTCTGCAGTAATTCCGTCTTCACCCAGCGCTTTATTGTTTTTAAGTTGTTTGAGAGCCATCCTAATTTCGCACAGGCTGATGTCCGGGATATCTTCAGTGCAGTGTCGGGTTAGCTTGGCTCTTGGGTCTTTTACCAAGTCAACAACAGGTTTAGCTACTGAGGTATATAACTGTCCATAGAACCTCTCTATCTCCCTGAGCACCTCTGACCTATTTGACGTTACGTTTCCGTCCTCCGTCTTCAGCTTCGTCAACTGGCTCTGCCCAATAGACGCGTCTCTTGCGAACACTTTAGAGCCTTTGTTCTGCTCTATGGTCTCCTCAATACGCCTTGCATTGAAGGACCGTAAGTCGTGTCGCAAGGACTTCAATATCTGTCCATTAAGCTGCCTATAGGACTTAGCATCATCGGAGGTTTGGAGCGTCATGGAACGTCGCTCAGCCATGAGGTTTCGGGTGTAGTCAGATAGTTTTTGAGGCCTATTTTTACGGTGGGTCTTAAAATACTTGGACCCGACCGTATGAACAGTCTCTACCAGCCTGTTGTTGATTTCGTCCACTGATGCGCTGCTGTCTAGCAATTCGAAGCGGTTTGACAATTCGAGTTGAAAGTTCTCGGGGTTTTGGATATATGCATGAGTAGGTCGGAGCGTAGACTTCATCAGACGCGATCTTTCCATTTTGACATTAATATTTAATGTGCCTCTGACCATTCGGTGATCACTGCCGGTTTTTACCCTATGAATCACGGAGACATCATTAAATATTTGTCGCTTGGTGCTCATGATGAAGTCTATCTCATTTTTTGTGGAACCATCAGGGCTCATCCAGGTCCATTTCCTATGAGGCGGCTTCTGGCAGAAAGAGTTCATCATAAAGAGTCCCTCTTTCTCCAGAAATTCGGCCAGCCTCTGACCCCTGGGGTTGTGCTGCCCATATCCAAATTGCCCCACTCTCAACTCATCATCGCCCCGTTTGCCCAGCCGCGCATTGAAGTCACCCATAACTACTGTAAAGTGTGTTTTGGAAGTATGTATGGCTCTACTAATGTCCTCATACATAACTTCGACGTCATCATCTGAGTATGCCGAGGTCGGTGCGTAGACCTGTATGACCTTCAGCGAATATCTTTTGGATATTCTGAGTATCAGGTACGCTACCCTGCTCGACACACTAGTAATGGACACAACGTTGTTTATGAGTGACTTGTGGACGATAAATCCGACACCACCTTGGGACTGCTGTTCGCCCTCCCGGTAGTAAAACAAGTTGCCGGATTTTAAGGTTATCGTGTCCTCGCCCTCTCTTCGGACCTCCGATAAACCAACAATACTCCACCGCAACTTGTTTAACTCTTCTTCCAGCTCAACTAGCTTCTCATCTGTCCTCAATGTGCGTGCGTTGTATGTCACCAGGGCTAATTTTCGGTTTTGGTGGTAGCCGAATCTCTGCCGGAGATTCTTAGCACCCCTTGTCCTGTCGTTACCATGGCTGCTACCGTGGCCAGGACGAACAGGACCGCCGGGGACTAGGGGCCTGGTTTTCCTACTTTCTTCCATAATTGGGGGTGTTTGCCATACTCGCCACGCTTGGCAGGCGGGTTGGCGAGCGCAGTTATTGGTCGTCGAAGTGTTAAGGGAACGCTGCTGCCCATTCCCTAGTTTTCCCTTAGTCGCCTTGTACGACACCCGATGGGATGAGATGGGTTGGTCCTATTCTAAGCCGGGAACCACGCGGCGCGGCATTCTCATACATTTCTCCAAAGTATTCACTCCACCGGTTTAGCACAGCTTGTGTGTCTGCAAGAATGTCACCATCCTTAGATTTTATCTTTTCCATTCTGGAGCCTGACGAATCACCTCGAGCCTTTCTCACCTTGCTCCAAAAGAGTTTGGTGTTATGCTCGAAGTTCTTCGTCAACCTCTCCTCCTCAATCACACTAGCTCTTTCACGCTTTTCTTTCACTAAGGTTTTGGTGGCATTCTTGCATTGCCGGTATATTTCTTTCTTCATCTCCGTCATACTGTCATTTAGATTCAAAGAAGAGACATAGTCCTGCCACGCTTTCTACTTACATTCTACAGAGCTTTTTAACTCTGTGTCCCACCATGCATCCCCTTTTGCTGTGCTATGCTTCTTTGAGCAGCCACATACTTCTTTCGCGGATTCTACCAAACTCTCTTTCAGACAATTCCAGCATTCATCTATGTTTGAGTCCGAAGAACCAGCTGTCAAAAGCTTGTCCCGGACTCGGTCTTCATACGTTCTCCTCACGCTCTCATCTTGCAACTTTTCAACCTTGATTCTTTCAAGGCCTCCGAAGGGGATACGCTCTCGCCAGTGCCTCCACTTCCTGAACAAACCACTAAACCGCGCAATTACGAGGAAGTCGAGCGCAGGGCATCCCTCCCCCTCGTCGATTCCTTGCCTCCTATCACCCAAACGGAGGTCGAAGATCTAATTATGGGTCTCAAAACTAAAAAAGCCCCCGGCTCTGACGGCATTTCGAATCGCGTTCTGAAATGCCTGCCCGCCCAACTCATCTGCCTTTTAGTGGCCATATTGAACGCCGCCATGGCGAACTGCACCTTCCCCGCTAAGTGGAAGGAGGCGGACGTCATAGGCATTCCCAAGCCCGGCAAACCTCGCAATCTCCCCGCGAGCTACCGCCCTATCAGTCTCCTCAACTCCCTGGCCAAGATATACGAGCGCCTACTTCTGGCGAGGCTCAAAGACTTTGTAACGTCCAGGGGTATCCTTATCGACGAGCAGTTTGGCTTTCGAGCCAAACACTCTTGCGTCCACCAAGGGCACCGCATCACGGAGCACAACCTCTCCGGTCTCAATAGACCCAAACCCATCTACACGGGCGCCCTCTTCCTAGATGTCGCGAAGGCATTCGACAAAGTCTGGCACAACGGTTTGATCTACAAGCTCTATCAATTGGGTGTGCCGGACAGACTCGTGCTCATCTTACGAGACTTCTTGTCGAATCGCGCCTTCCGTTATCGCGTCGAAATGACGCGCTCTACTTCCCACTCCATCAGTGCTGGAGTCCCACAGGGCTCAGTTCTCTCTCCGCTCCTGTTTAGCCTTTACACGAACGACATTCCTCGTTCGAGTAAGGCGCATCTAGCCCTATTCGCGGATGATACCGCTCTCTACGTCTCGCATAGGAATAAGGGTTTCATTACCAGACACCTTCAGTCATCCGCCAATTCCCTAGGGAACTGGTTCAGGAAGTGGCGTATTGAGGTGAACCCGGACAAGAGCGCTGCGGTGTTCTTCTCCAGAGGTGCCACCCCGCGCCACTCCCTGCGCCGCCCTAGAAGTAATCTCGGCCAAGTGACCATGTTCGACCGACCCATTCCCTGGGTCAAAGAGGTCAAATATCTAGGGGTCACCCTAAACAGTACCATGTCCTTCGGCCCGCACATCAAGCGGGTCCGTCACCGAGCATCATTTGTGCTCGGTCGTCTCCATTCGTTAATCTGCAAGCGGAGTAAAATGTCCCTTAGAAATAAGGTGACACTCTACAAAACTTGCGTTCGACCCATCATGACTTATGCGTGTGTTGTGTTCGGGCATTCGGCCCCCTCTCACATCGATAAACTCCAAGTGGTTCAAAACCGCTTCCTCCGTAAAGCCGTAGGAGCCCCCTGGTTCGTACGGAACGTCGACCTCCACTCCGATCTAGGTCTCGAACCTATTCGCACCTTTATTAAAAAGGCGTCAACACGTCACTTCGCGAACGCATCTACCCATGCGAATCCGTTAATCGTAGCCACCGCCGACTACGATCTCCCCCCCAACCCCTGCCGCCACCGCCGGCCGCGACATGTTCTCACCGACCCCCCCGATGCTTTGTCATCCCTTCTTTCCGCTCAGAATACGGGCGACGACGACGACGTAGTAGTAGATCCCCTCCCATAGCCGGCGGTTGACCGGTGCACTTAGTAGTGCACCCGTCCCCCTACAGCGACTGTCCCAACCGAGGGCGCCTCGAGTATGTCGCCTCTTGCCCTTCTGGCTGGCTAGAGCGTAGTGGTTGCACGCTCGCCTTTAAGTCCGGTGAAGCTGTAAAGGCCTCGCGGCCAACAGCGTACATCATTCACACACACACACACACACACGCAATTACGAGATAGTGGTCCGATTCAAGAGTGGGGCCTCCATACGCACGGGTATCTTGAAGTTTACTTCGGAGACGGTTATCTACCAGGATCAAATCTATCATGCTTTTCTGTTCATTTCTTCTCCACGTATACATATGAATATCCTTGTGTTGGAATATTGCATTGGACACAAGGAGACCTCTTTCCAAACACACATCTACAATAAGCTTACCTGCATCATTCACTCTCTTATCACCAAAAGGACCCAGAGCAGCGTCGCAAGTTTGCCGCCTGGTTCCCACCCATCCGTTCAGGTCGCCACACAAAATCACCTTTTCATTCGCATCAGCCAGATCCAGAACTTCCCTGACATTATCCCAAAACTTCTCAAGGTCCGGGGGTGTCGACGAGCTTACACGAGCGTAGGCTCCAACCAAAAACACTCTAGTGACACCCAGTTTCAAGCGGACCCAGAGAAGTCTCGCATCATGCAGGCCATAATCTCTCACTCCAGAGGCCAGGCGACGGGACAGCAAGATACCCACCCCCATGCTGGCACGATCGCTCTGTGGCACTCCAGACCACAGAGCCATCATGCCGTCAGGGAGATCACAGGCTTCACTGCCCCTTCGCTTAGTCTCTGTTACACACAGAGCATCCAGGCGTCTCTCTTTCATTACATCAATCACCTCATGCATCTTATCTTCCATACCACCTCTTACATTCCAGGTGCCTATTCGGCACTCTGCACCCCACGACTCGCCAGTTCGGGCCCGGCGTGATGGGTGGCGGCCCCCATCGCCGCTTCTGCCTATGTTCGTACCGACGGGGGCGGGCCGGTACGCGTCGCCTAGGGGGGACGCCCTAGCCCGCACTGCGGTACTTGCTCGGTCCAAGATTGCAGCCGTAGCGGCTGGCAGGGGTCGCGACGAGCACGCTCTTGGACAGACCCCCAATATTGCTGAATATTTTTATTTTATTATTAATTCCTTTCTGTAAATGAGGAAACCATGTAGCCCTTCTTATGAACACTTTAATTTGCTTAATTTTACTCAGACCCACCTGATGACCAACCTACATTGTTACCCACCTGATGACCAATCCCATACCCCACAACAAAATGGAGATGGATAATTGTAAAAATTTTATTTTAAAAGCGTAACCTTTGAGTTTCTTGTCCTAGAGAAGAACTCCACAGGAATGACATTCCGAAGTAGTTGTAGAGTCTTTATTACTTTTCTGACGATTCATAAATGCTGTAATGGTCTACATGAATAAAAAATATTCTGATTCTGATGTTTGTTACTCAATCATGCAAAAACAGCTTAACGGATTTAGATTATTTTTGGCACACAGATAGTTTATTACGTGGATTAACACATAGGATCTTTGTATCTTACAAAAATGTTAGGTTCCCATTTAAAGTCAACGCCGCCGAATTCGCGGGCAGAAACTAGTATTGAATTAAATTAAATATTGATGTTGAATAAAACATTTTTATGCCCCTTTAAGTAGGTTTCTATCTGCAAACCCGTCAGACGTCTGAGACTATTACCATAATAGGAACAAATTTGGCCGGGGCTGACCCTCTTCCATTAACTCGAGTTGGCACTGAGGATGAGTTCGCAACAATTTTATGTTCTTTACAAATACGAAGTTCGCTATTGAACAACTCTATGTTATCACTGGGATATGACAAATCCTAACCGGTTATTGTAATAACAATCCCACCAAAAACATTTTCATGTAAAATGTTGCCAAGACGAGGCCAGAGCGCACAGTCAAAAAGTTATCAGATCTCATGTAAAGCCAAGCTTCTAACTCCACAAGCCCTAACTCTACAAGTTCGTCTTCACAAACTCTACACTTTAGTAAAAATATGTGGCTTGGCCGTTTTGTTACTACAAGAACTATTGTATAACAAAAAAGTAATTAACAGTAATAATTTGGCGGTAGCGAAACGGCCAAGCCACATATTTTGACTGTGATGTGTGATAACTTTTTGACAGTGCGGTCTGGCCTCGTCTTGGCAACATTTTACATGAAAATGTTTTTGGTGGGATTTGACATCTCTTTGTAAGTTACTTATGTAATATTTTTTATTTTGTTCAGTTTTTCTTTCTTTTTTTGGGGTGTACTTCTTGCACATCAGAAGTACCTTTTTTCAAAGCCCACTCTATATCTTCGCCTTTTTTCTTCGTTGGTTTACTGTTTTATCATCAATCACAGAGGGTACACATTAAGCGTTTTGCGCGCGCTTAATTCCATTACCGTAATTTAAATTGATTTACTAAAACTCCTGAAATATGTATTTCATTATTATTTATAACATGAAGTCCCTATATCAATTTTCAGAACTCTAGCATTCAAATTTGCGGAAGTCTCATACAAATTTTCATCCCCTAGTTTAAGGGGTTGGGGCATAAAACTTCCAAGTTTTAGAATTTTGTTGTTGATTGTGTACTAATACTAGCTTACGTACCAAATTTCAGCTTTCCAGGAAGAATTTTGATGATCATCAGTAAGTCAGTGACGTAATCGGGGTTTTTTAGATATCATTAAAATCTAAAGTATAAGAGCTATGCAATTGAAACTTCATATGTTTAATGAATCTACTATTGACATCATATATAAGCGCTTTGAGAAAAGGTAGTAGTGCCCTTGCGCTTCGCTTGGCTCGTCTTGGCGGGGGCACTACCGTGCCCCCAGATCTCAGGTTTAAGAATCTTTATTTCTCTTTAAGAATAACTCTAATTCAATTACAGAGAAATTAAAACTTAACAAAAATAAACTTAAGGTTAGCGTACAGAAATATGTTTTCGTTAAAATATTTTTATAAATCAAAAGTGGGTAGTCAAAGATGTTACGGTACAAAATGAACACAACAAACACGGATGTAAAGTTAGACTAGATGTGGCATTGAATGTGGTTTGCAATTATAAGAATTTTAGAATAGATTTGGAAAGAATATTTATTAACTTGTTTAGTTGAGAGGTTAAATGGTTATATTTGTATTAAGTGTATCTTTTTTTTTTTTTTTTTTTTTTTTTTTTCATATGTATGTTTTATTTATTTATTTATTATGTATATGTGTATCAGTTGAACGGTGACAGGTATTAGGCACAAATGCATGTCTCTGTTTAGGTACACGCATTTGTAACATGTAATTTTAATAGTTTTTTGAAACTAGTCATACTCTTGGCGTCTTTTATATCTTTCGGCAGCTTAGATCTGAAATTAATGTTAAAAGCAAAGTTCCTATTTTTACAAGTTTTTATTTAACTTGTTTTGTTCGTACATCTGTTTGTCTTTCCGGTTCAAATCTTGTGATTCATTTTTCAAGCACTTGCGGGCATCATAAGCACATGCGGGCATATATAAGTTCGATGACAATATAATCATTTGGTACCATCGAGCTGGTCTGATGATAGAGACAAAAGGAGCCTGTAGGAAACCCTTTACTAAGCAAAATATCTCCGTCGGTTCCACTTTTAAAGCTTGTTTTTATAAGTTCTTTTTAAATGGTAATTATAATAAGTTTCGCCCACAATTTGTATCGAAGTGAACTCGAATTTTTATCGATACTTAAAGAATTTATTTACTGCCATCTAGCCGTTTCTAAGAAATGTATTAGAATGGAGATACGAACCCAACCCTAGCTTGAAGGAAGTATTCGTTAATTAGACGGTTATTACCATAATTTTTCGACTTGTCCGGTGATGTTGTAAGGGCCCCGCGGCCAACAGCGTAGATTATTCACACACACAAATAATACTGTTTCGAAAGGCCAGCGGTTGTTTGAGAATTATTTGGAAACATTTGCCCGAGCACGGTAAGCTATTGTTTACATAGCTAGTTACAAATAGGCTGTGGTCAGACGAATGTATGAGTGACGCGTTGTGGTTGCGGCCGCGCCGCCCCGTCGCACCGCATCGCGCCGACCCCTAAACCGCACACGTAGGATCTATATATACGTGTACATTAATAAATACATGTTTAATTACTTAATGAACTGGCGACTACATACACTACATTTAATTAAAAGTTGTTTTTACAAGCTTTTATTTAACTTATAATATTGGTATGTTTAGGTCCAATCCTGCAAGCTGAATTAGAACTACTTCCACTATCCTACGGAGTTGAAACTTGACATGTTAGATCAGTTGCAATGACCATGCATTACTATGGTAAGCATGACCTGATTCTATAAACAGGATTGGCTCCAGATGAAGGAACTCCTCAACGGCCAACAGCCAGACACGATTTTTTGTATACAGATTTAATTTTGATTGGCCATTTTAAATATATCTGGCCGTACCTGGTCGATTCGATCAACCTGTACCTAGCCGATCATAAACTTTGGTTTAAATTTTTTAAATTATTAATTTATTTTACAATAAATTCAACAGTAGATTGCTCTAACTAAGAAAGCAAAACAATGCTCTGTATTACAATTTATCGTTGCGCATTTAGTATAATTTATATAGTAACTAGTAAGAGATCGCTGACAGTCCACTAATGATTAAGGACATGGACTGAATGAACAGGAGGTATAGGTTATACCTATAAATTGAACGCATACGGTTTCGTGGGTTTGGTTTTAAATATTTAAACGACGACTTTGTGTAATGATTTGAGCACAGGTCGCTCGGTTCACTGGATCTAGTAGATACGCGTTTGATCCCCGCACGGGACAAATCTTTGTATAGGTAATCCACAAATATTTTGATTCGGTCGTGGTGTTTATGAAATTCATGTTCGTAAACGCATCCACGTTACAGAAATGAGATATTTCTAGTGAAAAAAACGAACCGTTTGATTTTATACATCGTAAGCATTTTGCACTTTTGTAAATAGAGTCAAGACTCCAAGTCTCCCCGTAACCAGCAAGCGTGTACAAGACGAACTATGAGTGTGCGGAAAGCCAGATAGATTTATAAGGAAAGAACCAGTTGAATAGATTCAGCATCAGAACCATGAACGACGTAGCGGTTGCGGTTAGAACTGTTCTTATTTGGAGCAGCGCGTACTTACACTGTACTGTAAATTGCTGTTCGATTGTTTACAAACAATACTTAGAAAGAATATTACAATAGGCTCGCTCAATATAATATGGGCGTAACAGTGTTTATTTTTTATTATATTTACTTAGACCTAGACGAGGTGTAAGTATATGATATCCAAATATTAAAATAGGAATATTTTCAATCGCCGTTGTCCGAAAATTCCTTGGATTTGTATACTAAATCTTCATAGACGATGTTTTCGTCAAATAAACATTTAATTTGTTGTATACCGTGGGTATATAGCCCGGCACCACTTGGGGAATATAGGCGTGACAGTCTGTTGTGTATTTTTAGGTCATTCGAATTCCTCCAATTTGAGATTTCTATGTTAAAATACTTTACATTAACAAATCAAGTACCATACAAGCTATAGATAAAATGGTGGTGATTGATTTTAATATCGTGTCGCTACTATGGCGTGTGAGTCTCTAAACCTTTGATATTGATTTGGTAAGGTATCTGCAACAATATTTATATGTCATACATGTTGCTCAGGAAGTAAATAAAAAAGGTATGAAAAGCAAGCGAAGCGCGAGACGCTTTGTTCAGCGATAAAATTTACATGGTCCCACGGAACACGCTGGCCAACTCATAAAACTTGGCCTTATCTATCTTGTGAAACAAAAATAGGTACAGTCGGAATATTTACTGGCTTTATTTTGTAGTAGGCAGCAACAACTTTATTACAGTCAAGTTCATGCTGGACCGACCGATTAGAAAAAAAACTGTTAGTCACGACTAATTATTAGGTAACATTTTAATCGTTGTCAGACTATGTAAAATGACTTTGACCGCAATGACAAGAAGTAATACACGTAAATATACATAGGCATGGGGACAAAAGATATACAACTATAATTAACTGATGTTTAAGTACTAGCCGTCCCTTTAACAACCGAGACAATTTTTTATTCTTTAATATAGATATATTAAAGAAAAGCCTTACCTTACCTTCAATTTATATAGAAAATAGACGAGAAAAGTTTCATTAATTTTAAACGCGAATGGATTCTACGTCTGTAACATTCTAACAATAGAACAACAATATAGAGAAAGGAAATAAAGATTCATTCATGACGGACGATTTAGCGCAGTGGTTAAGAGCTTGAGCTGCTCCGCCCACTGTGTCGAATAGTCGCGGGTTCGATTCCCGCACGGGACAAATCTTTGTGTGATCCACAATTATTTGTTTCGGTCTGGGTATTTGTTTGTGAATTTTCATGTTTGTAAACGCACCCACGACACAGGAATAAATCCTAGTGTGGGGCTACGTTTTTATTAAAAAGAAAGAAAAAAAAAAAAAAAGAAAGAAAAAAAAAAAAAAAATAGGAACTTTGGCATCTTTACCGTAACTGTAACGTTTGAATAAAAATGTACAGACGGAATAATATTGTTACGAGTGAGATAATTAGTATTGCAGATGTAGAGAAAACGAGTATAACTCATGCGACCATTTAAAACCCTACGATTCACATTTTTTATTAAAAATCCTTTCCAAAATACCTACCTCTCCCGTCCATCCTTTTCCTCGAAATCCCTTTCAGCAGCGGTGTACATAGTACACTTGTATTCCGCTAAAGCACTGTTGGTCCTAGAATGATAGAATACAAGTCTGTTAACAATAGAAAAAAGAAGGCCGAATCGATTGGAATTTATTAACAATATATGTCACATTTTCATTTTCAGTACTATTTACACTTATATGTTAAGTTTATAGAAGTTGAAATCAATCACATTTGAAACTCGAGCACACTGAGCTAATAGGTAGCGGTTATTCCAACATTGAACAGCCATTACGCTGCCCCAAACTGAATATAGATAGAGCTCGCCGCCTGTCTAATCTAATAGGTCCTAATTGACAATTGAAAAGATTTATAAAATAATACAAATGATTAAACCTTTCACTCGAATACCATAAATCGGCTTGCATAAATATAGTAAGGTACGAATACCAAATACTTTATAACACGGAAAAATATAATACATTCCTTTTGCGGGGAAAGTAAATTGAGAGAACTGTAGTTTAGCCAATGCGGGACTGAGGCTAACAAAAAGGTTGCACTGAGGGATCTCCTCCGAGAACAATTTTTCAAACTGTGTTGCCTTCTTGGTTTACTTACATCAGTGATTTAAAGCGAAGAAGGTTTGAATGTATGATGTAGACAAGAATCTTGTTCTTCAAGATATGTATACGTAGGTAGGTAGGTAGGTCTCTCTTGAATTAAGTACCATCAGTATATAAACTCTACTTTCCGTCATATTATTTTATTATATTTCAATTCTGTATACAGCACCATTCTTCTCTTCAATTTAATCCCTCAGATACTTCAACAAGGTTATTTCAGCAAGGTAGTACTTATCATAAAAAAAATCGTATCGGAAAATACACCATTAAGGAGCGTATTTTATGACCGAGTATTGGGATTTAAAAGCAATCAGTTGCGAGAAACAGATAACGAATCAAGGCGTGGACTCGATGATTAGTTCCCCTTGAAGCTGATCCGCACAATGGGATCAGCACAGGCTATAAAAGTAAATTGAATTGTTCTCTGGGCTGTTGTTCCTCGCTGCATGGGCATGGGCATGGCCGCTTTCTTGCTGTTACGTTTTTAACTTTACGGTTTTATTGCTAACTCTCTTGTTATAGTCTCTCGTGTGATAGTAAAAATAAAGAACGTGTCGTTGCTACAGAAAACTACTAGAAACTGAATGAGCTCCT
Organism: Phalera bucephala; assembly: GCA_905147815.2. Lineage (NCBI taxonomy): Eukaryota > Metazoa > Arthropoda > Insecta > Lepidoptera > Notodontidae > Phalera > Phalera bucephala. The sequence continues at coordinate 22,339,866 of LR990612.1, forward strand.
AAGTGCGATGTACTGACTTGATTGAATTCGAAAGCAGCTCTTTAGGTTTAAAAAAATAACGCTTCCTTACTTGACTCGTTACCATACCCTTTACTGTGACTTAACGAGCAAGTTTAGATACGTACAATATGGCAAGTGTCAATCTAATCCGAATGAGAACTCGTATCAGTAATGTTATTCAAAGCTTCGATATCAGTTCTTTGCCTCCAGTATTGCTATTAGGGTGGCTATAATAAAACTTCGACAATTAAATGTAAGTCAGTGTCGTCGGAAGCGCCGAGATAAGACCTAGTGGCGTCCTCTAGCGGGGTACTTGGGCTATTAAAAGGGTGGCTCTGCACCCGAGTTCCTCGAACTATCTCTGAAATGTGACTAGAAATGACTATTAAATTCAAACGTTTAGTAATTTTCCGGTCAGGGAGCTTAATGAAGCAATCTGCGTCGATTTTCCTAAGGATAATGCCCAAATCCCCATATTAAAAAAGTGTTTTTGTTTAAAGATAAATAGCCCATATTAGTGATAAAAAGATATTATTGGTCCAAGAATACCGAATTTATTTTATTTATCTATGGGTTCAGTTCACCCGCACCTTTCTGTCGTTTTAAATATGGTTATTTTAAATTGTGTACCGTGTTTTGTGCACCAAATGAAGTTCTATATTTTTCCAATAACAGTAGAAAGCATGGTCACCTCAGCCATAATTGGCTCAAGTTATGCTGGGCCATGCGACGGCTGCGGGACTGTGGCCAACTTTTACTTATTCTTCTATAATTACTTATACTACTTTTCCACTACTGTTACATTGATATTTTTCAATATTTTATTTGATACCTATTTTACTCATACTAATGTTTATATTTCTAGTATTCTATTTAAGTATTACTATTTCTGTATATTCATATATGCCTAATATAAATAAAGTTGTGGCAAATAAATAATTCTAATAAATTGAGCATACAGTACTCAGCTTACTGGACAGAGCATTCGCGAGTTCTATCCCCGGAAGGGACAAATCTTTACAATCGACTGCATGTCTGCAGAATACATAAAAAAACCATTATCCTTAAAAAGCAACGTAAGCTAGTCAATCCATTTTCTTGAAATGCAATTATGTGATAACCTTTTTTTTATAATTACCGATTTAGTTAGCTCCATCAACAAGATTGTGCGGAGAAAGATTGATGATTCTCGTGTCTCCATTTTATTTCCCCGCGGATAATCTCGTTGTCTCGGCTTAAGGATATGTGAGCCGGAAATACGACAGCAATTTCCTCCAACTATAGAAAAATGAGGAGCGTTTAGCGTCGTGCATGGGTACCCACCCGTAAGTACAGGGTTCGCCATCGCGCAAGGGAGATACCGAACCAACGAACCGTTTTCATATAATATATCCTTTTGAGGATCAGTTTTTGACGCTGCCGTTTATTAGGAAAACATTTTTTTTATAAGACAAAAATATTTTCCATCGTATATTTGTCATTCTATTTAAGCATTAGAACAATAAAATGTAAACACGTAATTCGATAAAGAACGATGGAAATGAACGCCAGTCGTCAAATGCACAGACATTGGTAAGTAATGGCCTTTGCGATTCCTATCGAGCCCGCAATATAAGTATATTGCGGGCCCGCAATATAAGGCAACCAAGTGGTTGCCTGAGCGATGCGAGCCTGTGACAAATGTCTTGATTACATTCCTGTGACTCAAGAGTTCGTCTGACGGATGACCACTCTTTTATTGCCTGCTCCAAGCAACGGCTATAAATAAATCAGTATTACATTGCTGGCAAAACAACCGTGATACTCGTATTCTCAGAGGTTCTGTATTTCAACCGTAAAATAAAAGTTGAGAAAGATAAAACTAAAGGTATTTCCCTATTGGGGTTTTTATTGTTTGGTGTCTAGACTTTTACTTACAATTTTGTTCTTCGAAGACATCAAAAAGAAGCTAATTCTTTTGACGTTTTTATTTTTTTCTTAGGTGCCGTCTTATTTTTCAGGTAGGTAAAATAAGAATAAATATTTAGGAGATAAGTGACTTGCTTTTAGGGCGCAGAGTGAAAACCCGACAAAAACATTCTCTGGAAAATGACACGTAAATGGAACCCGTAAGGAATAGAAGTGTAGCAAGGTCAGTGCTCTCACAATTTAGATGAATTTAAAAAACGTTGGATGGTGGTAGTTAGGACGGGGTGGCACTTGCAGTGTTCGCTTGCCATCGTTTCACGCCTGATTTACGTGCTCGTGACTTCACTAATGAGGTATCGTTTAAAAGCTTTAATAGAAGTACTTAGCTATACAACATCGAAAAAAAATTCTTGTGAAAAGACTTTATTTTATGCTGGGGTCAAGTTTAATATATGTAACGTTACATGTAATGAATGTAAGTAGATGTGCGTGGACGGCATGGGCACCGCGAACTTAACGCTATTCCTTCAAAAGCGCACTGCAAGCGCATTTGAGTCCTTGTACACAAAAAAAGCTCGCATCCAACGCTCACGTTAGCACTAGCACGAGTCCAAGTAAGCCCGTTAGTGCCGATACATTACGTTTCGTTAAAACTAAAATTTTACAGTCAATTTAAGTTGGTTTATAAATGACTCTGCGCTTAGCAACTTATACTGGGAATTTAAATTGATGGGTAAGAAGAAATTACCTATATCACCATTTTAAAATAATTTACACATTATAAGGCTTTTTATTGGCATTACCCTCGCAGGCATTAAACATTGTACTCTTCATAATATAATCCATTAACTCAATTATTAAGGTGACAGTTTTAACCGCGTTTTGTTGTACCTGATTCACATAAGCATTAAACAAATTTTATTTAAGTAAGCACATAAATCATACTTTCGAAAAAACCGACTTAGAACTTTAATGGGTGCAACAAGTGAAAGTCTTTTGTGAAAATTTTATTTTTCTGTATGTCACCAGCAGGAATAAACTGCTAAAAATGGCATAGTTATAGGTAAACACCGAACTTCCGCCATCAGGCACAAGAACTAATATAAATTATTGAAAGAGATCCAGTCCTATACCTTGTAATTGAATGTCGGTTTGATAGAAAATGTTGAGTTCTTAACTCCTAATTTAATCAAATCTTGTAAAGTAAAGCTTTGCCTATCAGGTGCCGATTTTAATTGAATTTGAATAATAAATCATTTTCAAACAATTCCAAATCACACTATAATAGGTAAGGTAATGTTGGCAGTTTCAGTACCTTCACTGAGTAATAAATGATAGAATCGACTACGGGCCCAGTTTCATTATGCTACGTTCATTGTGTTCGGTCCCCAAAGAGTACCGAACCGTCTCGCAGCGGTGGGTAAACCCTTTATATCTCGCGCAAAAATTCCACGACTGCAAAAAGCATAATAATACGAGAGAAAAATGGTGAGCAAAATCGATTTTCCAACTTGCCAAGTTGCCGACTTAATAATGTAATATCTGGAAGCTGTTACAGATCGAAACAATTTGCTAAACACAATGGGATGGTTGCATTTAGTGTTTAATTTCTAATAACAATAATACCTAAATTTTAAATAGAAAAATATATAACTGTGAGCTATCTCTTACTTGCCGCAAATATGCTTTTGTAGCGTAGCTATTCTAGCTTATCAGTGGGTCTACCATAATTAGTACAAGCTTTCCTCTGGATTAGAAATGTAAAAAATATTATAGAAAGTGGTTAAGCACTTTATCCTATGATGACACTGAACGTATTCTTACAAATCATATCTGATTCATTTAGACACATACACTCCAATACGCACACACACACGCACTCAATTACAATCGCACACGATACGCACAAGCAAGCTTGTATCATACATGAGATTATTATTATTTGTCTTTGTTTTTGATGCATTACAATGTTTAATTGAATATTTTTAATTTAATTAAATAGTTTAATTTAATATTTTATAATAGCGTTACCTTTATGTTAATGTGAGTCAATTTTGTTTGCTTTTCTTTTTAATATTTTTGTTATAACTTGTACCTTAACCTGTGTCCAACAAAATTGTAAACCAGAATATTTGAAATGGTCTGGTTCCTGCGATACAAGCCACGAGCTTAGTGCTGGAATTGTTGTTAATATAATTGTAACTCTTATGATAATGAATAAATAAATAAATCTACCTCGTATATCGCTCGTGCCTCTAGCGAATTTTCAAAGTGCAACATATTTACAGTGCGTTTGACTAATCAGTTTTAAAATAACATGCAATACCCGTAAATACAACAAAAACTCATGATAAAGCTACATATTTGTACTTCTTTCCAGCTTTCAAATCAATAGACTTGCAATCTTTTATTAGCAACATATTGTTGACTGCCTCGTTCGTCTAGTGGCAAAGCGCATCGCGTGTGAGCACGAGGTCCTGGGTTCAAATCCTAGCTCGGACAAGTGTAATTTTTCTAACGAAAACTTCCCAGTACATTCCGGAGTCTGGAATTGTGTCCGGTATATGGAAATAGGCTAACATCGTCGGCGAAACATGGCTGTACTCAGTACATCTCTGCCACCCCCGCTTGGGGAATATAGGCATGACGGTGTTTTTATATATTATATTGTTGATACGAGTTCAAATATACTAGATATGACTATAACCAGATCTAAGAACTATCCATAAAATCATAGCTACGAAAGCACCTATAATAATGTATTACTATCCTGCTTAAATACCAAATATCATACGTACTTTAAAGTAATAATAAAAACCCATCTAGTTGTATTCCTTATTAAAAAAATTAACTCGAAACCAAATACCAATTAAAAGGATCAAACCCTGTCAGCATAAGCGGTCAAAGGGTCGAAATATTTACACAGAGCGATTGGAATAAAATAATCTCAAAAGAGATAAACAGAATAAAACAGGTACCTACCCTTTTGTAAACAAAACCTGGTAATAAGGTAATATTTATATAACAACGAAAACGCAATTTTTGCAGTAAAATTGGATTTGGATGTTATAATTTTATACTGCAGAAATTAAATATATAGGGCTGACATAATAATGTAGGACCAAAAGTTTGACTGCCAGCTTCGTCCAGTGGTTAAGTCGCTCCGTCCACTGGATCGAGTAGTCGCGGGTTCAAACCCCCTTACGGAACAAACCTTTGTGAGAGCCACAAATATTTGTTCCGGTCAGAGTGTTTGTGTATGTAGATGACCTGTTAATTACATCCAGTACTCTATGTTTGTAACCCACAACAAGGGAATAATTCCTAGTGTGGGGCTACGTTTTTAAAACAAAACAAAAATGTTAATTTCATGAGAGGCAAAGAAGAATGAAAGGAAAAGAAATATAATATATCTCATAAAACAAATGCATCATGGAAAAAAATGTAAACGTCCTAAGTAGTTTTTCTAATTTGTGTGGTTTTTGTGACCTACCTGCGTACTTTACGCAAAGCTATTTATTATCAGGTATATATTATTTATTAAGCAGTGATAGCCTAGTGGTTGGACTGCAAAGTCAAAGGTCTCGGGTTTAAACCCAGGCACGCATCTCCGTCTTTTCAAAAGCATGTGCCTATTAAAAAGTTCGCCAACCCGCACTGGGCCAGCGTGGTGGACTATGGCCTAAACCCTCTCATTTTGAGATGAGGCCCGTGCCAAACGGTGGGGCAGTTCCTTAACAGGGCTAATATTATTAATATATTTTATTATTATCAATGTAAGACACCCTACCTCCAAACACCAAATCTTTTTTGACGAGTAAACCTTTTATACGGAAGTTTTCTGTTGTTTAAAAACAACAGTATAAACATGGTATAAACCAACGGCCAAATCGATTTACGTAAACGTCAAACTTTGTCCCGATACGGCTGTATTTTGTTACAACAAAATGGTTGAGACATCGAGCGGGACTGCTGCCATTAACGTTTAAATGTTAATATTTCCTGTTCCCAAAAGGTGTCCCAAAATATTTAGAAAAGTTGTCCGCAACTGTATTACCTGTCTTGTAAGTTACCAGTTATTTACTGCTTTAAATAGTATACACCTAAATGACATTTCAATTATCGTTATGTACTCCGTAAACAGATAATAATACGAATTACCAACTTGCCCAGATCATCATCAGCCTATGTATTTTAACAATAGTGACAACGGTGACATGAATTTATAAATATTCATAGGCCTGGAGAGGTATTTTTAGTGAGACATATTTATTTGTATAACACCTTATTTGTGCCTAAAATTTTATGAATAAATGATTTTTATTATTAAATCAGTCCGCTGGTTGGACATAAGTCTCTCTCAAGGCATATCACTGAGCCCAATTTTTGGCTCTTTTCCTCCAACCGATGTCAATTCGTTCATGTCGTTGCCCAATTGAATTCTCACAATTTTATGGGCCCTATTATAATAATGTATAAACCATAATAATTAAGCCTATATGAGTACCTACGGTTACATTTACTGAAATTTATGGCAAGATAAAAATACTGCAAGCTCTTCACTTGGCAGAAATTGTCACGCTGAGCAAGCAGGTCTGATAGAACCGTAGCACAAAACTAAAGTAACTGGATTTTTGTGGGTAGTAACGACAATGGTATGGAAATGCCGTGGGAGAGCTCTCATTTCAGGCACCGGCTAACAATATATAGCCCATATTATGAAAACATTTTCTAGTCCCACCCTATCCGTCGAGTGTCATGTGTTATGATTACATTAATACATCAGGAGAAAAGGTAAAGAAAAATCCAAGGATAACGTTTTGGTTCAGTGTTGTGTACGTGGGTAGCCAGCGTCACTCACAGAATATCAAACAGAAATACCACGCCTACGTAGATTAAAAATATTTCTATTTTCTGTCAATCTATTTTTGAATCCGATTCATTCTATAATGGTAAAGAAAGGATCCGATTTTATTACGTACATAAAGTACATTTATATAAAGTCTTACAACAGTATATTTTTGGTAGCGATTTAGATGCAATATTATTCACGAGGGCTACTTTTGAATATTTTGTAAATTAATGCATTTTATATACTGTCTCTCTGGCACAAATCGAGAAAAGAGAGGATAGGTATACTCCTCCAGCGAAACCTAATGCGGCTGAATGAAGGCAGATTACCTCATTAGACTTCCAACTTTCTACCTTCTTTCTAATTACCTTCCGAAGTACAGAGGACCTCGAAATTGGAACTGCCACAAACGGTCACCCATTTCAGACTGACCAAAGAGTGAGTTGCTCTATCTCGATGATCTCTACAATCATGCTACAAGTACCTCAAGTCAAGTTCATACATGTGCATATCATCATCACATGAAAGACGTCTACTGCAGGACAAGTCACCCCCCTCCCCAAGTTCGCCACGACAAATACACATAATATCATAATTTATTACTGTTTAAAGAAACCGTTATCCCCTCTATCTATCTACCTTTTCAAATTTATAACGGAATAAAATACTACGGACGTCCAGTTTACATGTAAACTATTAATTTTCATGAGGTATCTAAGTGTTCCCAACACGGTTAAGTAGATATCTTACCCAGTCAGAAATGTACCAAGCGACTAATCCTTACTTAATTTGTAGGTGCCTCCAGGTCTTAGGATGCCGGCTCGAAAATCTTTTCAGTACAAAATTAGTTCTGGCTCCCGGCCAACAACTTCGCAATGCTTAACACGCATTCCACCGCCGCACGTATGCGCTATAGTATCTAGCTACTATGCTGATTGCTGACCTCAAACAACTATATAATAACCACAAAGTTAACCTCAAAGCGACCTCTTGGGGCCGCTGAGGACAGAGTATAATTTTCAACAAAAATTCCGCACACGTAGTTTAGCCACCGCATTTCCAGTTTATTCAAAAGCAGTATTTATATCTATTATAAGATTTTTGGCTATAGAGACTCGTGCAGGAAATTGAACAGTGATAAATTTGAAACTTTTAATACAATATGGAACAATACGAAAAGTAGTATAGGTTTCATTAGTCCCAAAAACATTCATCAAGAGTTACTAGGTACTAATATTATAAACGCGAAATTTGTGGGCATGGATGTTGACATTTGTTACTCTTTCAGGCAAAATCTTCTGAACGGATTTTGATGGTACTTTACAGTAATATAACTTATACACGTAGGTCATAAGAAATAAAGATACATACGCAGATGAAGTCGAGGGCGGCAGCTTAGCAATATTTTTTCATAGAAACGGGACAATATGTGTACGAGATTTCTATTCTCTTGAACAAACTGGAATGAAAAGTACCTTAGTAGTCACGAAGGTGTCTCAGTAGCCTTAATCCTCGTTAATTCCGGTACTGCATAAGGTGCATATTCACGGGGTTCCACAAGAAACCGGCATACGAATCCATTGAACGCAAAGCCCATTATCCCTGGCGCGCGGCCAACACGCCGACAATGCTCAGCACGCGTCCTGGCGCCGCACCAATAGCCTGGATTATCTCGTCCTCTACCTATAGGTAAGATTGCATAGGCAGAATACGTGATTAACATTGTTAACCTTTTAACTTGCAACCCCGCGAGGGGTCTGACGTGATGATATAGATAGATAGAAATCGCACTTAACTGAAATATGTTTTGAAGACTGAGTGCTCTGTTGATCTGCTGGTAATGAATAATGCGCGTAACGACCACGAGGTCCTGGTTTCTGATACTAGGTCGAATAAAATTTTCCAGTATCAGCCCAAAGTCTTGTATTGTGCCTGGTATGATGGCAATAGATGAGTCATTGGTGAAAAGTAGACGTACACAGTACACCTCTGCCACTCTCGTTTGGGGAATATAGGCGTGACGGTATGTCTTTAGGATTGCAAAGACTACCTACTAACTTAAACTATAACTAACTTAATTCGACGACGGTTGGTTCTGTGGTTTAGAGTGTAAGGAGCCCCGCTCACTGGGTCAGAAAGTCATGGATTCATCCCCGTATGGCACAAATCTTCGTGTAACAAACAAATGTTTGTTTAGATCTAGAGCAGGGATTCCCAAAGACCCCTTGGGGTCGATATCGTTTTCCCAGGGGTCGAGATAAACCAAAACTGATTTTGGGAGTCGACGAGGTCTAAAAATCGACCCCTATTAATTTATTTGAAACCATCAAGATACTGTTTAAGTTGTGTTACGTGTACCAACTTGTCATAAGAATGATAACTAATATTTTAGAGAATAATGTCGTATATTTTAGTAGGAAGTATAATTGTTGTACTTTACTCACTTAACCAACCGCAAAGTTTTTAAATTGGTAAGTATTTTGTATCAATAGGAAAAAAAACTAGAGATAGGATTTTTAAAGTAATTAGGCTATGGGGATCTGAGGTATCAGTTCATTTTGGAAAAGGGGTCTCTTGCTCAAAATAGTTTGGGAATCCCTGATCTAGAGGTTCAGGCGTAATGAATTTCATATTTGTAAAGGCACCTACTACAATAATTCCTAGAGGCTACGTTTAATGAATAACCAAATGAAAGCTCAGAATTTCTAAAATTCAACATTTGTTTGCTTTCTCGAAACTTAGTCAAATGTATGTAGGTACACAAACTTGTGACGAAAACATGTAATTATCCCTGCATAGTAATTAAAAATGCCAACATCGTCCGTAAGGCTACCTACTCCATGAATAAAGGTGGAATAAAATTAAGTAAAAAGGTCTTCTCTTTTATATTATTATCCTGACAGTCTACACCTACAATAGGATAAAAGGCTTAGTGAAAATTCCATTACGTTTGAACACAATAAAACGTGTCGCTCGAGCCACGTTGACGAAAATGGCATGAGAAATAATTTTTCAAAATTACCTAAAAAAATATGAAGCGGGTTTAGTTACGATAGGCTGGTAGTGGACTCGGAAATAATATATAGACGGATACACAATTTAGAATATTAGGTTTATTTTTATTTTTTATATGGTGTACAATACAATTGCTTAACTAAATGATGGAGTACAAAGGAGTATGGCCTAGGCTCAAATTCTACATACAGTAAAGGCTCCTTATTATACAGAAACCGTGAAGATGGAATGGTTATTTGTATGGGATTATAGAAGATACGTTCCGAAATAAATAAAAAGGATCGAAATAAAATCAATTTAGTGAGAGTTTTTAACAACATCTATTAATTATTATTGTCAGGTTTAGGCAAGGGTTAAATAACTTAGTAATTTCTTCTTGTTTTGCCGCTTTAATACTATTCTTTATGCGTCGGAACTACTTTTTATCCTTTTACTTGACATGATAAAATGAGAACAATGCAAAATGTGTGTTATTCTATCAAAAATACATACAAGGACTGACAAGTTGAAGAAATAAAACAGCTTAGTGTACAAGACTTAACTCTATGTGGAACACCGACCGTCGCGAAAGCAGCACCTATCAAATGACATAGCGAAACGTGTAATACGGCGGCGGCGGCATTTGAAAACGTACTTCAGGTATTGGCTATGTTATGTTTTAATTTGAAATAAGTCCATTCTTTGTAAAAAGCCGCCTCAACACGTGCCAGCAGTACTGAAAGGTTGCCGATGCGTTAACAAAGGATACCTAATCATTTTAATATACAGACTAGATCCGCGAATAAAGAATTTGAATACCGGAACTTGGTCACAATTTTTCAATGCGCGAATAGGGAAAACGCAAATAAAGGAATCGTGAATAAGGAGCTATTACTGTATATAGATACACATAGATTCATTGGTACTTATATATTAAGCACTTAATAATATTACTACTGAAATCCCCACTACCTCTGCGTAGTTTACCAGTATTTCGAAACAAATTTTTGACGGACGATTTAGCGCAGTGGTTAAGAGCTTAAGCCGCTCCGCCCACTGTGTCTTATAGTCGCGGGTTCGATTCCCGCACGGGACAAATCTTTGTGTGATCCACAATTATTTGTTCCGGTCTGGGTATTTGTATATGTGAAATTTCATGTTTGTAAACGCACCCTTCATGTTTGCCGCGAGGTTCCCGGCTTAGAATAGGACCAACCCATCTCATCCCATCGGGTGTCGTACAAGGCGACTAAGGGAAAACTAGGGAATGGGCAGCAGCGTTCCCTTAACACTTCTACCATCAAAAACTGCGCTCGCCAACCCGCCTGCCAAGCGTGGCGAGTATGGCAAACCCCCCCAATTTATTAAAATGGAAGAATAAGATAAAACCAGGCCCCTAGTCCCCGGCGGTCCTGTTCGTCCTGGCCACGGTAGCAGCTATGGTAACGACAGGACAAGGGGTGCTAAGAATCTCCGGCAGAGATTCGGCTACCACCAACTACGAAAATTGGCCCTGGTGACATACAACGCACGCACGTTAAGGACAGATGAGAAGCTTGTTGAGCTGGAAAAAGAGATAAACAAGTTGCGGTGGAATATTGTTGGTTTATCGGAGGTCCGAAGAAAGGGCGAGGACACGATAACCTTAAAATCCGGCAACTTGTTTTACTACCAGGAGGGCGAACAGCAGTCCCAAGGTGGTGTCGGATTTATCGTCCACAAGTCACTCATAAACAACGTTGTGTCCATCACAAGTGTGTCGAGCAGGGTAGCGTACCTGATACTCAGAATATCCAAAATCAAAATCAAAAGTTTTTTATTCATGTAGACCAAAAGGCACTTATGAATAGTCAAAAACAGAAAATTATTATTACTTAATCCAAAAGATATTCGCTGAAGGTCATACAGGTCTACGCACCGACCTCGGCATACTCAGATGATGACGTCGAAGTAATGTATGAGGACATTAGTAGAGCCATACATACTTCCAAAGCACACTTTACAGTGGTTATGGGTGACTTCAATGCGCGGCTGGGCAAACGGGGCGATGATGAATTGAGAGTGGGGCAATTTGGATATGGGCAGCGCAACCCCAGGGGTCAGAGGCTGGCCGAATATCTGGAGAAGGAGAGACTCTTTATGATGAACTCTTTCTTCCGGAAGCCGCCTCATAGGAAATGGACCTGGATGAGCCCTGATGGTTCCACAAAAAATGAGATAGACTTCATCATGAGCACCAAGCGACAAATATTTAATGATGTCTCCGTGATTCACAGGGTAAAAACCGGCAGTGATCACCGAATGGTCAGAGGCACATTAAATATTAATGTCAAAATGGAAAGATCGCGTCTGATGAAGTCTACGCTCCGACCTTCTTATGCACATATCCAAAACCCCGAGAACTTTCAACTCGAATTGGCAAACCGCTTCGAATTGCTAGACAGCAGCGTATCAGTGGACGAAATCAACAACAGGCTGGTAGAGACTGTCCATACGGTCGGGTCTAAGTATTTTAAGCCCCACCGTAAAAATAGACCTCAAAAACTATCCAACTACACCCGAAACCTCATGGCTGAGCGACGTTCCATGACGCTCCAAACCTCCGATGATGCTAAGTCCTATAGGCAGCTCAATGGACAGATACTGAAGTCCTTGCGACACGATTTACGGTCCTTCAATACAAGGCGTATTGAGGAGACCATAGCACAGAACAAGGGCTCCAAAGTGTTCGCAAGAGACGCGTCTATTGGGCAAAGCCAGTTGACGAAGCTGAAGACGGAGGACGGAAACGTAACGTCAAATAGGTCAGAGGTGCTCAGGGAGATAGAGAGGTTCTATGGGCAGTTGTACACCTCAGTAGCTGAACCTGTTGTTGACTTGGAAAAAGACCCAAGAGCCAAGCTAACCCGACACTACACTGAAGATATCCCGGACATCAGCCTGTACGAGATTAGGATGGCTCTCGAACAACTCAGAAATAACAAAGCGCCAGGCGAAGACCGAATTACCGCAGAGCTTCTGAAAGCGGGCGGAACGCCGGTACTTAAAGTCCTTCAGAGGCTGTTTAATTCCGTCTTGCTCGAAGAGAAAACGCCGGAAGCATGGAACAGGGGTGTGGTGGTACTGTTTTTCAAGAAAGGTGATAACACTTTACTGAAGAATTATAGGCCCATCACACTGCTGAGCCATGTTTATAAGTTGTTTTCGAGAGTCATCACGAATCGTCTCGAACGCAGGCTTGATGACTTCCAGCCTCCCGAACAAGCCGGTTTCCGGAAAGGCTTTAGTACCATAGACCACATACATACGCTGCGGCAGATTATACAGAAGACCGAGGAGTATAATCGGCCACTATGCTTGGCGTTTTTGTGGACTATGAGAAAGCCTTCGATTCGATCGAGACTTGGACGGTTCTCAGATCTCTCCAGCGATGCCGCATTGACTATCGGTACATTGAAGTGTTGAAGTGCTTGTATAATAACGCCACCATGTCAGTCCGAGTACAGGGGCAGTGCACGAAGGCGATCCCCATAAAAAGAGGAGTAAGGCAGGGAGACGTCATTTCTCCGAAACTGTTTACGGCCACCTTAGAGGACGCCTTCAAGCTCTTGGAATGGCAAGGACTTGGCATCAACATCAATGGCGAATACATCACTCACCTTCGATTTGCCGACGACATTGTGGTCGTGGCGGAGTCGCTGAAGGACGAATGCTCGGTGACCTCAACAAAGTATCTCAACAAGTGGGTCTTAAAATGAACATGGACAAAACGAAAATAATGTCTAACGTCCATGTCGTACCCACCGCACTCACCGTTGGGAACTCTACTCTTGAAGTTGTCGACGAATACATTTACCTGGGACAGGTAGTCCGGTTAGGTAGGTCCAACTTTGAGAGAGAGGTCAATCGACGAATCCAACTCGGCTGGGCAGCGTTCGGGAAACTGCGCAACATCTTCTCATCCAAAATACCTCAGTGCCTAAAGACTAAAGTTTTTAGTCAATGTGTGTTACCAGTGATGATATATGGATCAGAGACGTGGTCTCTTACAATAGGTCTCATAAAAAAGCTCAGAGTTGCTCAGCGAGCTATGGAGAGAGCTATGCTCGGCGTTTCTCTACGCGATCGAATCAGGAATGAGGAGATTCGTAGAAGAACCAAGGTCACCGACATAGCCGTTAAGATTAGCAAGCTGAAGTGGCAATGGGCGGGCCACATAGCGCGTAGATCGGACGGGCGTTGGGGCAGAAAGATTCTAGAGTGGAGACCACGTATTGGCAAGCGCAGCGTGGGACGACCGCCTGCCAGATGGACCGACGATCTTGTGAAAATCGCAGGAAGTCGTTGGATGCAGGTGGCATCGGACCGGTTACGCTGGAAAGCGATTGGGGAGGCCTATGTTCAGCAGTGGACAAGTATACGCTGAGATGATGATGATGATGAAACGCACCCACGACACAGGAATAAATCCTAGTGTGGGGCTACGTTTTTTTAAGAAGAAAAAAAAAGAAAAAAGAAGAAAAAGAAATTTCGAAACCAATCCGACTTTTACTATCCGTACATAGGAAGGGCTAGTGGGCAGTTCAATAATTATCCAGGAGACATACCTAGTTATATATTCTTACGCCACCACGCATTAATTATTTATTTCAACATTTTTATATTCCAAAAAATAGAGTAAACAGCGAGGTCTATTATCCATGCTGCAGGGATCTAGAGTGAGGAACCTCCTCACGATGCATGCCCTGTCCAGCATTAGATATTGCTTTTTCAACAAACTGCCTAACGAGAGGTTCGAAAACCTTCGAACAACCTCTAATAGCTTAATGCTTCGGTGTTAGCCGCAGAAATTGTTCAAATATTCGTGGATGGACATAAGCCCCACTGTTTCCATAGCTAAATTATGCAATTAGTTATTTACCTACTTACAATAAGTTTGGTTTTATATATTATTATTCTGCCAACATGTAGATTTGGTTCAAAATTGTTGAGATTGGCAAACCAAAGGGTCTCAACCATTGATATAAAAACAATGGTCTCAACCTAATATATTGTTTTTCAATGTATTTTCGCCTAGTAACGCCTGATTCACACTGTTTTGGATTCGCCTGATGACATTCATTACGCGCGTTACGCAAGATATTTGTTTCATATTCTCACAGCATCCAATTTTCGTGCCTACGTTTATAAACCAGGACGTTTATCAAGTTCCAATGCCGGCCTAAGCAGTTTTTTTTTATAAAAATAATTTGTCCATAAATTCTTCCCGTCTGAGTGGGAAAGTGAAAAATCCAATAAGACGTTTGTCCGTTCTCCCTGAAAGGAACTTACCTTCTTTAGATATAAAAATATTTATGCCACATCGGCTTATATCTACCTATCTCAACAACAAAGAAAATTAACCACGTAGGCTTAGAAAAATTACTTGTGTACGCCAACAAGTGTATGTACCTACCTACTGTCGTTACCTCCAGAGATGGGCTAAATCAGATTAATGATAACAATTTCATTGTGTAATATTCAATCATGGTTCAAGATTAAAAGTGTAATAGTAATCGTTGAAGATTAAAAAATGTATTAGTAAACGTTTATCATTTATACACCATCACGACTATATTCCCCAAGCGGGGGTAGTTAATCATTAATCTGATCCAGGTTTTTTCGCAATAAACGCCACCAAACAAACGGCTACCGGCATATATCATAATAAGTAAGTACTCAGTAACAAAATTTTTACAACAAAAAACATCCGTGTCTTCCAACCCTTTTGACCTCTGGCCTCAAAGCTTTTGTCCTATAATCGCACACTTATTCATTTGGTCTACTCTCACAAAATAAGCTGCTTCTCCAAAAATAAAGCGAAATACAAAAGAACTCTTTCATATTAAAATAGGTAGGTAGTAATTTCGGAAGACATTTTTCAAACCTTGACACTGGCTAATTGTATTTTATTTTATTGATTACTATTTTCTGTCTCAGTTATTTACAATGATATGAACAATACCATTAATTAACTGAGTAGGTAAATACACATAAATACACATATTTTTTGTAGAATAGAATAGGATGAAATTCAAGAAGAGGTTTACCAAGTAGGAAAATAGCACTATTGCTTTGTCCTGTGTAAGTTTGGACTTTTTAAATAGGTACACGTGTGTAGGTATTCCGTTAAACACAAGTAACACAGAACCACATTAATTTTTTTGTGTATATTATCGTCGGTATCTACCCACTTTTCACGGAGAAAAGCTAATCCCTATTCCCCTTTAGTTAACTTCGTGTAGAGTAGTAAGTACATACTTATACCTTTGGCATACATATTGTGTTAAGAAATTACGTAGTATAAAGATGTATCATTCATTAAGAACAATCACGTTGTCAGCTGCGTAAGATAAAGATATATTATTAGACACACTAACGTTAACTATAGACGATCTTATTACATGCATAATACCTAAAAAGGCACTTAAATTATTAATGGCTAACAGAAATATTTTTATCTAAAGGTATATGCCTCTATCTCGTTGGTCTAGTAACAAAGCGCATCGCTTTGTGATCACGATGTCCTGGGTTCAAATCCTAGGGCGGACAAATGTAGTCTTTGTAATGAAAACTTCCCAGTCTGAGTCCGGAGTCTGGCATTGTGCCCGTTATATGGCAATAGGCTATAACATGGGACTTAACATCATCGGCGAAACGGCGCTTGAGGAATATAGGCGTGACGGTGTATATGATCAAAAAAGTGAATAAGTGTATGTATACCTTAGGTGTATGAATACACTAACTTTTTATGTATCGTGGACGCCACAATACTAAATTCTTAAATGATTGTAACCTAACATAAATGGAAACTTTTTTCTTTTGTCTCTACGAATAGTTCTAGTCTATCATCGACCCACAGAACTTTCTTCACCTTTCCGTCATTCTAGATGAAAAGATGGAATGTGTCATTCCCGATAGTAGGATATGAAGGAATACCTTACCATTTCCGTAGCTTAGCTTATGTTAGTCCTGATAGATAAACAACCAATCCTAGCAGCGGTTTAAAAGGCAGCTTGTAAACGACTCAATAAACCGACAGCAAGATTAAGATTTGAAGGATCTATCTTATGCTGGCAAGGTTATTCTAAATCATTTCCAAAATAATTTAAAGCTTCTGAAGAACATATCTTATCTACTTTTAGGTATATCAAAGTACTCGGTAAACGAAGTACTCATAAGATGTGAAGCACGTAATGTTTAATAAGTCTGCATTTGCAAGAGCGCTTTATCAATGCGCGTTATTGAAGCGCAGTAAACGCTTTTTAATTCTGGCTCGAGCGTAGTGATTGCACGCTCGCTCTCTTGTCCAGTGAAGCTGTAAAGGTCCCGCTTTTTAATAAATACTAGCTGTACCTCGCGGCAACGCATGCTTTTATTTTGTAATTTGACATAGGTGGGTAGGTCTTTCCACGATAGCATTACTCCAAGACCTAAGATACCTGGGTACTTCCTTTTTGGGAAGGATTACAAGTTTATCTATTTTTTATAAAATTATTGGTAAAATGGCTGATTTAACCCTTTTCTACCTACCCTGCTAAAGATCGTAACCTGGCGTAGTATTATTTAAAAAAGGTACATTGCGAGCTAAGTATGTGACAAACTTTTGTTACATTTTGGTACATTTCGTGTCAGTCTTCTTTTAGTATATACAGTTCATGTTCATGATCAAAATCATGTTTAGATATATCTTAAATAAATGTATATACAAAGTTTCGTGTCCGAGTTATTCTTCATTAAAAAGTTATCTCCAGGAGAGACAATCCTGAATGCATCATCGGTTCATGCACGAAATCATGTTTGAGTGTTAAAATCAAACATGCATGCATAATTTCAGATGAGTGTAGGAGTGTAGTAAGTGTTTTGTGAGGAGACGAACCTGAGACCAATATTATTTCATGGAAGAATTCATGTTTAGGCAAAATCACACATTTTAACGTAACATTGCAGCTCCAGACTAACAATATTAAATATTCGGGAATAAGTTATTACCATACCAAATTCTATTGAAATCCGAGCTGTAATTTTTGCGTGATTGAAACACAAAGAGACAGACAGACAATAATATAAAAAAAAAGTTTCGCCATTTATATCGATATAAGGAAATGAGGGGTATATTTCCTTTCTTTATTGTACACGTTTAATTATAATAACAATAAGATAGGAAAGTTTATGTACAAAAGCGAGCTTAACTCAAAATTGAGTTTTCTTACAGCTAACCTAATAGGCATAGAGAGATGAAATACAGAGGACAGTACCAAGTGTACAATCGAAGTAAAATGTGCAAAGAACTAACTATATATAACTATACAATATATAACATATACATACAAACCTAACATAATAATATATACGTATACATTTATCGATACATAAAAATACATATATATCAATAATATTACATACATATTTACACATATAGATCATGATGAAAGGAAATGCTCTTTAATTTTCCTTTTAAAGACGTCTAGTGGGACACTATCGCGTATAGTGTGTGGGAGTGAATTCCAAAGCTGCACTGCACGAACAGTAAACGAACCACTATAAAGGCTAGAAGTGTGATGGGGAGTGCGGAGAAGAAGGGAAGAAGATGTGCGGCAGGGTTTTCCCCTGGGGACTAGAAACTCAAAGCGTTCCCTTAGATAAGTTGGTGAATTAGGATTATGGAGAATAGAATAAAGGAGTGAAAGAATGTGAGTATCTCGACGACGTCGAATAGGCAACCACCTCAATCGCGCCCGAAATTTCGACACATGATCGTATTTTCGGAGCCTAAAAATAAAGCGGATGCACAAATTCTGAAGTCGTTCGAGTTTATTGAGGAGCTCTTCCGACGCTCTCAGGAAACAGACATCAGCATAGTCCAGAAGAGGAAGAAGAAGGGATTGAGCAAGTGTTATTTTTGTATGAAAAGGCAGGAACTTCTGGAGTCGCTTGAGAGACTGGAAAGAGTAATAAAGTCTTCTGCTTACCTCTGCAACGTGCACATTCCACAAAAGATGGCAATCGATATAAAGACCCAGATTTTTAGCCCATTTGGAGTAGACTATGGGTACTGAGTTGTAGAGTACTGGTGGAAGGACATCTTGATCCAAGTGGTTTATGTAGTATCTGCCACCAATAATGAGAGCTTTTGATTTTGTGGGATTTACTAGCAGGCCAAAAGATTTAGCCCACTCGTTGATATTTTTAAGATCATTATTGATGGCATCAACGGCTTCGGGAAGCTCATCTATTTTAAAATGGCGATAAAGTTGCAAGTCGTCTGCGTAAAGATGATAGTGTGATGATAGAATTTTAGTAATAGCGGTTATGAATTATTAAAATGAAGTTTATTATTCCTTATCGATATAAAGTTATTACATCGATATAGAATTAAAATTATCGTTTTCATAGATTCTGTTAGCGTTAACGAGTGAGGGGGTTACGACCGTTTAAAAGTTTCGTGTGACCTTAGGGTAACGGTAGGTAAGATACAAAAACAAAAATCTCGCTTAGCCAAAAAAAAGGCAGTTCGGGTTTTCTGGCGGGAAGTCGAAGAAGAGTGATGTTGTCAATTTGTTTTAATTTCCAAAACTTGTGTTATTTCGGCTAATAATGTGAAATGTTGGTGGAATATTAACCATTATGTGTTCTTATATGTGCACGAGTGAAGGTAATTGTAACAAAGTGATAAAACGTGCCTTTTCGACTTCCTTCAAAACGGCCGTCGCAATTGGTACGCAAAGTGTCCACCGCTTTACTATCCAGGGTGGGGTACTTCATTAATTTCGTTATCATCAAGTTCATCGGGGAGTCGAATTAATTTAAACAAACACGATTACATATCTCACAGGACACTGGCAAATACACTTAAAATTAGTGTGAAGCCATAACTTAAAGAAGAAGAAGAAGGCAGTTCGAAATTTCCGAACGTATCCTTGCCTTGTCATTCAGTTCGCGGGCTTTTTTACGTCAAACAAAAACAAAACGTCAAGCTGAGTGCAGTTTGGAATTCAATTGTTTATTTACAAAATATATATTTAGTTTTACGCCACGCACAGAAATAAAACTAATAGTGTTATTAAAACTGTAGTTCGTGATTTACTATATAAGTGAAATTCCAATCATGTCGTCACTTTTATCTGCCGAACTTTCTGCTACTTGTAATGCACTCGGAACATTCGACAGAAAGACAGGAAAATATTTGATCGACGACTTTACACTTAACACAGTTAAAGATCTAATCAGGTACTTGCGTCGTGATGGAGAAGAGCATGAAATTAGAAGGCATTTCGGTCAAACCAAAGTGTTGCAGTCAGACCTCTTACCTATGTTGATAGACCACTGGGAAAACGCCGAACTGTTTGATGTAACCCTCAGGTACTGTGCATAAGGTGTTATTTAAGTTTTACAAGCTTTTATTTACCTTGCAATGTTCATATGTCTGCCTGTATGTATTTCCGGTTAAAATCTTGTGATCCATTCTTAAAGCACTTGCGGGCATCCAATTGAGCTGAAATTTTGCATAGTCGATGACAATGCAATAACATAGAACATGTGAATTATACAATGTAACCCCCTCCTGTTTAGGCTTGTTAGATTGGTATTGACAAGGACTGCATAACCAGATAGTGTTCTCTTGAGATTTATCTTGAAGAGTACTTTAGACCCAGATGGTGTACAAGGTGTGATGTTGGAGCTGGAAGGAAGCCATAGGAACTCCTCTACAAAATATCTTTAATGTTTTGCTTGTCTTAGCTATAAAAATAGGTCTTTTTAAATTAAAATTATTTCTTTTAATGAAGAGGTAAATAATGTATAGTATAGTAATGCTTTTTGTTTAAGGCTACTGGTTAACCTAACAAATCCAGCACTTCTATTGTATCGAGAAGAAGTACCGGTTGAACGGACAGCGAGACACAACTACTTGCAAATACTTTCACACTTACAATCCTACAAGGAAGAGGCTTTCACTAAAATTGAGACATGGAATATTTTTGCTAAAAAGTTAGCTAAAATTTTAGAAATTGTAAGTGTACGCCACCAACTGCCCTCTATCTTTTGTTGTATTTCTTTCAACTTGGTTGTCTGAAAGAAATTACTATTAGCAATAAGACCGCCAATTGTGCCTAATGATATTTTACAATAACTATGTTGTAATGCATTTGGTGTACAATAAAGAGTATTCTATCTATCTATCTAAGAAATAAATGACTTATATTATAATATAATGGCTTAGAGTCAAATTTAAATTGTGAGAATTGATATTAATACATCTATTTCTATTTATTATTTATATTTATATATTTTATAATTCTATATTGCTTTTTTTATAGGACTGGTCGGAAAGAGATGAAGATACTGGCCTTATAATCGAAAGAATATTAATTTTAATCAGAAATGTGTTACATGTACCTGCTGATTTAGATAAGGAGAGACGTCCGGAAAATGATGCCAGTGTGCATGATCAGGTCAGAAGAACTTTTTACACAGGGTTAAAAAGTACTTTCCTTATTTATTTAATTAATCACTGCCCACTTAGTTTAATGAGGCATAATTCAGATAGAGACAACAAGGAAGGTTTGAATGTTAAGTGTGAGAAAGATAAATTCTCAGCTTCAGCCCGCAGTCTGGCATTGTGCCGATATAATAGTAGTAGGGTCACTGCTATTTTTTTCCCCTGAAATATTAATATTTTATTTTTAATATTATTGTTTTTCGTCAATGTGTGTTACCAGTGATGATATATGGATCAGAGACGTGGTCTCTTACAATAGGTCTCATAAAAAAGCTCAGAGTTGCTCAGCGAGCTATGGAGAGAGCTATGCTCGGCGTTTCTCTACGCGATCGAATCAGGAATGAGGAGATTCGTAGAATAACCAAGGTCACCGACATAGCCGTTAAGATTAGCAAGCTGAAGTGGCAATGGGCGGGCCACATAGCGCGTAGATCGGACGGGCGTTGGGGCAGAAAGATTCTAGAGTGGAGACCACGTATTGGCAAGCGCAGCGTGGGACGACCGCCTGCCAGATGGACCGACGATCTTGTGAAAATCGCAGGAAGTCGTTGGATGCAGGTGGCATCGGACCGGTTACGCTGGAAAGCGATTGGGGAGGCCTATGTTCAGCAGTGGACAAGTATAGGCTGAGATGATGATGATGATGATTATTATTACATTGGGATCTAACTTTTGCCAGTGATATGTGCTACCCCATCACTTGGGGAATATAAGTGTGGCACTGTTAATTGTTCTAAAAACTCAGTCACATCTAAATATCCTACATGGGAGTGGCAGAGATAGAGGATAGGGAGTCAGCATTATACTGGGCAAAATACCAACTTCAGACTGATATTGGGAATTAAATTACAGAAAAATTATGCCTTTGTCTGACCCAGAATTTGAACCCTAGGACCTCATCATGGCTAATATTGCTACACTAGACTAATGAGGCAGTATTTTTTTATTATTATTCTATTTCTGGTTATCTGGTTATTAAAACATAGCCCCACACTAGGATTTATTCCTGTATCATGGGTGCGTACACAAACATGAAATCCACATACACAAACACCCAGACTGTAACAAATGTTTGTGGGTCACTTAAAGATTTGTACCATGCCGAAATGGAACCCCGGACTATTCAATCCAGTGGGTTGAGCCGCTTAAGCTCTTAACCACTGCAAATCGTTCTTCAAATTTCTATAAAAGGTATACCACCCACTCATATATGTTGATGCAACTAGTTCCTCATTGTCTGTTTAAACAATTATTTAAACATTAGGCTTTCATTTACTACTAAAGATTAAATAGTACAAATATTTGCCGACTTAATAAGGACTCTATTTCAGGTACTGTGGGCTCTGAATCAGTCAGGTATTCTAGATATCATCCTTTACATGTCATCAGAAAATGAGAAACAGTACTTTATGCATATCCTAGAGATAATATCACACTTGTTAAGGGAACAAAATCCAAGTAGTCTTGCTGATGCTGCACTCCAAAGAAGCGTGGATGAGAAATTAAGAGATGAACAAGAACTACTCTCAATTAGAATGACAGAAAATAAACTGAGACTTAGCAAGGTTAAACAATATTCGGGTGCAAGGTTAGTTAACTGTTTTTGTTTTATATGGTGGTCACCTACTTATTCCAAATCTCCTATTTCCCATATTTAAGTGTATTTTTAAGTAGGATTCAATTCTGCTGGCTAAGGGGCTTTTACAGCTTTACTGGGCAAGCCGTCAGCCGGAAGGGCAAGGGGAACAATTAGCTTAATGGCACCTCAAGGAGGAATGGCCTCAGCTTGGGCTGTCGCTATGGACGAGGGCATAAGTAGACTAGGAGTCTTGTTGTATTGTTTTGCTGTTCTGTGCACCAGGTAGTGGGCAAGGGATTCTTTGAACTTGCAGCGAGATTGGTGTCTAATACCAGTGAATTTAGGTGTTCCAGTGTTTGTTATAATATTTTTTTTACGTCCTTAGGCACTCGCGTTTCGGTGGCACATATGTGGTACAGAACATGAAATCCATATCGGATAATGAACTTATCAGCTTGAAACCCTTGACCAAAATATCAAATTTGGATTTCAATGGAAGTAAAAAATCAAAATTGGTAAAACCAAAGAATAGAAGGCCAATTGAAAGTGGAATGCTGGAAAGAAGATCAGCGTTTGCTATTAGGTATGTATTGTTATTATTTAGAAATAAAAAAAAGGAACTAAAAGAGAAATCCAGAATAATGTCTTTTTTTTCTAATATACGAACTCAGCTTGCAAATAAATGACTACATATGGTAAGTATAATTTTGTAATTCCATTAAAAATATCATATCTAAATTAACCATCATCATCGTCAATCGTTAAAACAATTGACAGGAATTGACAATAATTTGATTATGTTTAATAGTAATATAATCATTATTATTTTACTAAAGTAAATATTACCTACATATACATAAATAAATAACCGTATTTAGTGACACATATAGAACGAATGTCAGAAGAAAGAATGACAAAACAGATATACAATGCGAAAGTGGAAGGATGTAGGTACCGGGGAAGACCTAGACTGTCTTACCATGACCAAATAGACCGTGTCTTATCTGAAGGGCAAGTCAAGAGTCTCCGTAACCGCCGAGGGTGTATTCGACGAACTATGAGAGTGGAGGAAGCCAGAGAGATATGTAAGGAAAGAACCTGTTGGAACTCTGTACTCTCTGCCTACCCCGCGAGGGAGCTGGCGTGATGATATAGATAGATAGATTATGCAAGTGGGCCTAAATATTATTTTTCTTTTTCAGATTATTTTTAAAGGAGTTTTGCATAGAGTTTCTGAACAGCTCCTATAATCCTCTTATGCATTATGTAAAAGATGTGCTGGTGAGAGCTAAGGCCCAACAAAATGATGAATCATACTACTTGTGGGCTGTAAAGTTTTTTATGGAATTTAATAGGGGACATAATTTCCAAGTTGGCCTGGTCAGGTAAAACTATATTTATTTTGTCTAAATAGAGCCAAATTGGGACGTTCTGCGACCGAGATATTCTTAGCGAATACCAGCTGCGTTCGGCTCCATCGGCCTGAGATGGGTGACGGCTAGTGATATTTTCATATTCGATCTTCGTACTTCGGAAGACACCTTGAGCCGTCGGTCCCAGTTACCATGTCATTTGGTAGTTGTTAGCCAAGTTGGATGCCTTATAGTATTTTTCATGAAGGAAGGGTACTGCGACAATTGTAAGTGTCGAAGAAAATTATACTTTATTCAATGGCAGTAAGAGGCATGACCTGTTTCTATACTTATGGTGTTATGCCTTAATACCATTGAATTAAATATTAATTTCGTTTGGCAAACTGTCACTACCCATCTTATGAAAAATATTATAATAAGCGCCTTGATAAGTTCCAACAGTGGGTGGCCACAAACCTGCTTCCACCAATTTGTACTGAATCCACGTGGAGTATGACCTAATCTCTCACCTAGATTTATGAGAGAAGGCATTTGCCTAGCATTGGAACATTATAGGCTGATATTATTATTATTAATTAAAAAACGGTTGATTTTGTTGATTAATAAAAAAACGACAATATTTTCAGTGAAACAATGTCAGTGCCAATGTTCCACTATGTTCAACAACAAATGGAGAAATATTACGACATGATAAAGGTTGAAAAGAAGAAGTTCGCAGCTTGGGTTAGAAGATTAAACCTGGCTCTCAGGGCATACAAAGAACTTCTGAATACTCTTCTAGCAATGGACAAGAGTACTGATCCCACCGTCAAAGATTCCGCTAAAGTTCTAAAGAGCAATATCTTTTACGTGCTGGAATACAGAGAGTTTATACTGTCCACATTTCTGAATTACGATGAGAATAAAATGCCAAGGTTAGGTTCATATTCATTTTTGTTATTTAAAATAACAAATTTATTCAAAACAACATGTCTCAAAAACGATTATTTTTATTTTAGGTCCTATTTGGTGGATCTAGTAGAAACCGTTCATTTGTTTTTAAAAATGCTGGAACATTATTGTAAGAAGACTGGACTGGTGGTACAGAAAAAAGTTAGGAAGAAAACTAAAAGCAAAAGTGAGTTTTGCAATTGCCAATTCCTGATATTTTCGTGTCTTTTTGTGACAGTTTCGGTAAATTCACTACCATTCTCCCGGGCTACTGGAACTGTATTTAAGTGGTCGCACAGAAACATAATTAAACATGAGAGAGTAACCAAGAAGTTTCTTGTTTCTTTTCCACAGGAACGACATTCGGTAGTGGTGGTAGTCTTTGTTAATTTCCTGATCATTCATAAAAACTATACTTGAATAATAAAAACGCATTGTCATCGGAACTGAACCAACATGTCAAAGGACATTGTCGAAAATTGCCCCAGAACCAACAAACATTTGTCCCATACCATCATTATTTATCTATTCTATTAAAATAATGGCAAACATCCGTATCAAACGGACAATTTGCAATCTAAAACGAATATTTCAAAGTGTTGCGAGTACGTAGTCGCCGACATCTTTACTGAATGTCAACACACAATATAACCTCATATGTACTGAATGAGAACCTCCAAATCTAATACTTTTTGTGCAATATTGCGATTCCCCCGCTTGTCCGTTTAATAATAAATGCCTTTATAGAATTTATGGGTGATTTGAAATCATACAAGTATTTTTTCATTGCTGTTGGTTCTGGGGCAAATCATGTATGGGCGCAGAACAATATCCTTTCAATTCTGCAGGGTAAGAGGAAGTGGTTGTAATTTAGCTTGCAAGATTTGACCTAAACAAACCAACACTGCAAAACCTTGCAAAAAGCATTTGTGTTGACAGAACAAAAGCCTACTGTACAAAAATCTAAGCCGCGTGCGCTCGAGTTGCCCGCGTGGGAAGAGGTGCGCGCGCAACTCGCAGCGGTGCTCACGTCGAACATAGAAGAATGTCCGCCGCCGTTCGACGCAGCTTCCGACGTGCCGATAGACGAACAGAAGTATGTTATCATTTAAAAATAGTCCTCTATCTCAGTCGTAAGGCATCGCACTGGTGCTGGATCGCATTAAATAATTTGTATAATGTAAAAATGTATGTATCTATACAAAAAATGATGAAAAAAAATGAATGGAGAATTAAACAAAAAAGACAACCCGCTGAGTTTCTCGCCGGATCTTCCCAGTGGAGGCCGCGTTCCGATCCGGTGGTAGATTAGTAAGTTAAAAAAAAGAAATGTAAATATGACACTTTGTAAGCACCCCTGCAGGTTCTATGCAAAATAAACGATTTGAGTTTGAGTTTATTATTACCATCTTACTGGTTAGCTGTACTGTAATAATTAGCAGATTATTAATTAGTGATGCACATCTACCTTCAAATCCGTTATTTCCTACTTTTTTTAAATTGAAGTTCACACTTTTATACCTGCGTATACCGATTCCACGATTACTCGACGCAGCCTACGTTCAGAGACAATCGTTGTCTTCAAAAAACAATGAAATTAATAAATCAACTACAAATTGAATCTGTTTATTCCTATGTACATTATTAGAGGATAAGATAATAATACAGTATATTGTATACGAGTATATTGTAGTACTAAGTACCTAAATACTTTTGAACTTTAAAGCTACAAAAAAAACTTAATATAACTATACATTCTAATTGTGATATATTGGAAAATTTATAGCTTTGTTTCAAACAGATTCACTGTATCGTTCAAGTCGACGTCTAGTCACGATCTATTAGGAGCCCCGAGATAAGCACAATGCTATTACTCTATTTGTGACTGAGGGCTTCCAGTGTTATGATATTTTTACCATCCACCTATAATTTCGTGTCAATTCTGACAGTAACTACAGTTTATCTATTTAAAGATTTTTAGAATAGTGACATAATCATGCAAACATATTAGGAACTTCAAGACTGAAAAGTTAATGTCTAGAAACAGGTAATAAAATAGGCTTTGACGACCATTAGATCCTCGACGTTCACGGAATGCAGATACTATCGGCCGGAAATTAAAAGGGTGTTCATTATCTGTAAGTTTCTACACTGCCTTATTTTTCCACTTCATCAGAATTAAGTCGTGCCGTGATAACACAAATTGTATTTAAAATCGCTATGCATTTTTCTTGCTGTTTATAAGTAACTTTCAGGTACATAGAATAAGTTTACTCATAGCTCAAATGTATGATAGATATAGATATAATAGATGATACAGATATATCATCACGCCAGATCCCTTGCGGGAAAGGCAGAGAGTACAGAGTTTCAACAGGTTCTTTCCTTACAGACCTTTCTGGCTTCCTCCACTCTCATAGTTCGTCTCAAACGCGCTCGCCGGTTACGGAGACTCGAAAATGTTACTTAATTATGAAATCTTTTCGAGCAAATTCTCATTGATTCACGGGTTTTACCCGGAAGGCTTGCTTGGGGACATGAGCCCAACACATAAAGGCCATTTGCGTGAAGTTAATCTTAAGTAAGTCACTTGCTAAGATTATTCGCTGAAAATTAAGGAACATAAACAGCGAACTGACCCCAGCAGGAGCAAAGATTGTTGTAAATTATGGAAAGAGAATAAATATTATGCGAATGAGGTTCATATTCTTATTCTTAGCTAGTCCCGCCTGATATCGTTTATTTCTCAAATACCCACCCCACAATTTCTCGTAATGACTTACAGAGCAAATGGTCTACTAGTCAATCAATCAGCCTATCGTAGTCCACTGCTGGACATAGGCCTCTCCTAACACGCGCCATTGCACACGGTCCTCCGCCTTCCGCATCCAGTCTGTCCCAGCGACCTTTTTGAGGTTGTCGGTCCATCTAGCTGGGGGCCGTCCTACCTTACGCTTACCAAGTCGCGGTCTCCACTCTAGGACACGCTTGCTCCATCGGCCGTCGGTCCTTCTGCAGATGTGACCAGCCCATTGCCACTTTAGCTTACTGAGTCTGCGAGCTATGTCGGTAACTTTGGTTCTTTGTCGGATTACCTCGTTACGAATTTTATCCTTCAAAGAGACGCCGAGCATAGCTCGCTCCATAGCCCGCTGTGCGACTTTGAATTTGTGGACTAGTCCCACTGTGAGTGTCCACGTCTCGGCCCCGTAAGTCATTATGACTTATGTCTACTAGTGAGTTGTTTCAATTGTGACACACGTTTAACGATAATATAACGATATGTGTTACCCGAGAATTAACGCATCATTAGAATATTCCATTCTTGCATTGTTTAGCGGTTTCAAAAAGCAAATAAATTTAGTTATATATATGTTGCCGAAAATGTATGTAATCCGTCATTATATACATGACCTAGGAAATGTATTAAATGCCCAAAATCGCCAGGATATGTACTAAAAACATTTTATTATACACATTTCCTAGGAATTCTATACATTTCTTAAACAGCAACAGGAAATGTGTTAAATTCAAGATGTCGGTTCATTACAGCAGGTAGTGTCGGAGGTGTGCTAACCTAGATTTTCTGTAGTGATTGTTTAAAATAAATTTTCAAACCTTTGACAATTTATTTTAAACATTCATGGGCTCGGCGTTATTTACATTTCCTAGGAATTGTATACAATTTCTAAATATCATACATTTCCGGTAATATACAAGGTGTAACATAATAAACGCAAGACCTCAGACACCCGGATTAGAGAATTGCTTCATAAATTCAAATCGAATACCAAATCTCCAAATTTAAAGACTTTCACCCCTTTTTAAGCACTGAAATGAAACTTGTATGTGTATATGTGCATTTTGAAAAATACGGGTTAGGAATGCATTTGTTATCTCCTTATTGGTATGAATCAAGAATAAATTAAGTTTTTTATAGCGCTCTGAAGGAGTAAAAGCATTTTTTGCTAATTTAAAAAAAAATGTAAGATACATTAAAAATAGTTGGAATCAATTCAGTTATCGATATAGAACAAACTACTTTCAGTTCTTGCGTTTATTATGTTACACCTTGTATATAGTTATAAATTTAGCAAGTTATTCATTCTACTAATGGGTATGAATCGATTTCAGTCTCCAAAATTAATGAATAGGTAGCAGTCGAAAGTTTTCTAAACTTTCAATTATTTTTCGACTAGTATGCAGGTTTACGTACGTTAATTTTCTAAAGATAGTTAATTTTGTTATTAAAATTCACATATATTTTTTATTTCTGTACAGAGAAAATTGTATGAAGAACATTCAAAAGTTAATGAGAGAGTACAAATTTGAAGACGCCGTTGGAATGCTCCGGGCGGCAAGGTTCGTGCAAAATTACGTAATTATCTTTTTAAATGGTATTCTATTATTAATACTGACTCTTTGTTATATTAGGGAAGTGTGGCCCGAGGAAGGAATATTTGGCGCGCCCGGCATCCCGGAGGACGAAGAACTGAACATGTTGGAAACTGTTTATAGCGCAGATCTTGGAGTAGAAATCAATGGTTGGTTACATATTTTAATACTTCATTATTTTTTATTATTGTATTGTTAAATCATGAGTTTGTATTAAATTGCAGAGGATCCGGAAGAAATAAACGAAACACAGGAAAATTCGGACTATGATGAGGAAGGTGAGAAAAAGCTAATTATTATTGAAATTTTATTGATAAATGTCAGTTGATGGAATGTTATTCGATAAAGTATTGTTATTGTTTTAAGACGAAGAAGAAGAGGAAGATAAAAATACTTCGATAGTGGAAACAGATTTTGATTTTCAAGATTTCGTACAAAGGTAAAATCTTAACAATTAAATTTTATACATATTATTAACTTGTCAAACTGCTTGACTGCCTCGTTGGTCTAATGGCAAAGCACACCGCTTGGTGATCACGAGGTCCTGGGTTCGAATCCTAGGTCGGACAAATGAAGTTTTTCTAACGCAAGAACTTCCCAGTATGAGTCCGGAGTCTGGACTCCTGTCTATCTATCTATCTATATCATCACGCCAGCTCCCTCGCGGGGTAGGCAGAGAGTACAGAGTTCCAACAGGTTCTTTCCTTACATACCTCTCGGACTTCCGTCTGGAATTGTGCCCGATATATGGCAATAGGCTCGCCCCCTATTACATGGGCCCTAACATCGTCGGCGAAACGTAAGTGTACTCCGTACACCTCTGCCATTCCCGCTTGCGGAATATAGGCGTGACAGTGTTTGAATTTGTCCAACCAGACCGCCTAGGCTAGATTCTGGTGTCGCCATCGCCATAAAGATTTTTGTTATTCATATTACTTACACATAATAATAATATCGATTCAAATCGAAAAAAAAAACAAGTAGCATTGGCCCGCGCACTAGGCGTACATTCTCTAAAGTGCATTTATACTCGCATACCTAAAATTTATTAGCAGGTACACTACCTAATCTACTTTTGTATGTGTAAGAATATACTTTTTTAAGTATACAATTGAGTACCCGAGCCCTTAATGCGCCAGAACTACCTAAAATTTTTTTTTTTTTTTGTTTTTTATAAAATAATCGAGGTCCCACACTCCCCTCCCCTAGCCGGCGGTTGACCGGTGCACTTAGTAGTGCACCCCCTCATCCCGCAGCGACTGTCCCTACCGAAGCCGCCTCTTCAAGGCGCCCTCGAGTATGTCGCCTCTTGCCCTCCTGGCTCGAGCGTAGTGGTTGCACGCTCGCCTTTAAGTCCGGTGAAGCTGTAAAGGCCTCGCGGCCAACAGCGTATATCACTCACACACACACATACACACAAAGCATAATACATTTCACTATAACTCACACAGAACGTGTAGAATCGCAGATAAATGGTCCGCAATACACACAAAGAATTGCCCTTTCTTCTTACTTACTTCACTGTACTGCCCAATAACGATGGGCGATTATTACTAAAAACAATCGAATCATTCGATTGTGCCTTTTATTCGAATGCAATCGAATGACAATCATAATTCTTCGACTGTTGGTCGATTGTTAGATTGTTGCTTAGCGTTTTAACCGCGCGTGCGTAAATTTAGTCACAAGTGTGCAATCGACGCACGAATCGAACGCACCATCGATTATATTGGCATCGTTCGATAGATTTGAATCGGACTTGTTTTTTAACTTTTTATAAAATAATTGATGTACATAAATATAATTACTTATAAACATACATTTTAAAAAATTTTTTTAAGTATTTTTATGAATTGTACTTATTTACTATTAGTAAATATGTATACTACTATTAGTAAATAGGTATAATTCTTAAAAAAAACTGTGGAGTTTGTGGTATTTTATCATCATGCCAGATATCCTGCGGGGTAAGTATAGTGATAATAATTACGTTAGATTTATTTTAATTTATCTATAATTCAATCGATATTTCCAACTTACTTTGCCTAAGCCCTTTACCAACAGTAATTACTGATTAACTAAAAGTCATTGCTAACAATCGGAACATTCTCCCCGTATCGAATGTGACCTGCGCATTGGCGATGCGCCGTCGATTTTCATTCGTTGGTCGATTGTTATTCGAACGTATTTTTGTGAGGACGAATGAATTGACAATCGAATGTGTGTAACTACAATTGTCGATTCATTCGATAGTTTTTTTCGTAACAATCGCCCATCGCTACTGCCCAAGCGATTGCTACAAAGAATTCTTCACGAGTATATTCCGAAAGGGTCCTTTGATCCTTTTGGTATAAGTAATGTTCTGAATGTGTTTCCTCTCGGAGCTTTATATACTTATATATACAGCACCTATATTTCGTTTGTCTATTAGTCTGACTGCCTCGTTGGTCTAGTGGCAAAGCACATCGCTTTGTGATCACGAGGTCCTGGGTTCAAAACCTAGGTCGGACAAATGGAGTTTTTCTAACGAAAAATTCTCAGTATGAGTCCGGAGTCTGGAATTTTGCCCGGTATATGGCAATAGGCTCGCCCCCTATTACATGGGACCTAATATCGTCGGCGAAACGTGGGTGTACTCAGTACACCTCTGCCAACCCCTCTGGGGAATATAGGCGTGACGGTGTCTATTAGTCCTTGCCATGGGAGTTATTTTTTCAGTGTATGTATGGACATAAAAAATTACACTAGTTTCGACAACCGCGTGGTTGTATAGCTTTGATATCATCAATACAACTATCGTTTCACATAATCGGTACCCAACTGTCTCGTTGGTCTGGGGGCAAAACGCATCGCTTTGTGATCACGAGGTCCTAGGTCCAAATCCTAACACCGTCACGCCTATATTCCCCAAGCGGGGGTGGCAGAGGTGTACTGAGTACACCCACGTTTCGCCGACGATGTTAGGTCCCATGTAATAGGTGGCGAGCCTATTGCCATATACCGGGCACAATTTCGGACTCCGGACTCATACCGGGAATTTTTCGTTAGAAAAACTACATTTTTCAGATTTGAACCCAGGACCTCGTGATCACAAAGCGATGTGCTTTGCCACTAGACCAGCGAGGCAGTCTACTAGACCAACGTGGCAGTCCAAATCCTAGATCGGACAAATGTAGTTTTTCTAACAAAAAATTCCCAGTATGAGTCCGGAATCTGGAATTGTGCCCGGTATATGGCAATACGCTCGCCATCTATAACATGGGACCTAACATCGTCGATGAAAGTCTCTGCCACCCCCGCTTGGGTAATATGGCGTGACGGTGGGTACCCAATAAAGTATCTTTGTCATATTAGTACGATAGCCTATTTCCCCCGACTCTTAAAAGTTACATACGAAACTAATCAACTAATGCACTCTTTATGTCCGCATTTCATTGTTAGATGAACTTGATTGAACGTGATATGAACTTGATTGTTCCTGACGTAAACTAGTTTTCAAGAGATTCTGTAAATGGGTATCTCTAGCCCGTCTTTCCGGAGCGCATCTGTTGAAAGCTCACGAAGGAACCTTGCTAGCAGTGGAATAATATTAGTTAATAAAAAAACGTAGCATCGTGGTTAGATAATATATTATTATATATATCTTCTATCTCTTCTTTCAATATTTGACTTTTTTATTTAATTTTCCCAAGGTTTTGTCATCCAAGAGTTGTTAGCGCTTGCGTATCACTACTAGAACGTTTCGACAAGAACTTGCCTCACACGAATCACTGCATCATAAAAATGCTGCACAGGATCGCATGGGATTGCAAACGCCCAACCATGATGTTCCAGGGAACATTATTCCTGATATTCCAAAGGATACTCGACAATCGAATACCACAATTCAAGGTTAGTATTTGAATTTATATCTCGGCACGGAACTTGGACCAATTCAATGTTTCTTTTAAAAAGATTTGTTCGCTTATTTAAGTTACCTTTACTTATTCTAAAGTTATTGGCTCCTTAAGCTTTCTATTGTGTCGTAGGCGGTGTAAGTCCTGGACAAACAGTAATTGTAAATAGCAACCACGTGGCGTCAGTTTTGAGACTTTTTAATATCGCAATAAATTCATTTTATATACCTCGTCGAACCTTTTTATATAACCATTTAAGTGTATATGTTACAGTCAAAACTTTTTCCTTGACAAAACGATTCATGACTGACGATAATAGTCAATTTTGGCTTCGGTCGAAAACACTTAATCGAAATTATTGTCAAAGGTCCTTTTAGTAACTACTACCTAAAGGTAAAAAGCAGTAAGAAGAGATTTTGCTATCACTCTTGGTCAAAAGCATTTTAAACTGATAATTTTTAGTGAATATATGTTCGACCAACTTCTAGGTAATAATAATTTAGACTGATTTTCAGGGTCAATAGTTTGGCTATAGCATTTTTCACATAGGATGGGTAGTGACAATTCTAATTGCCAAAACATATTATTGCCGAAATTATACTTTATTCAATAGCAGTAAGAGGCATGACCCGTTTCTATACTTACGGTTTTATGCCTTAACACCATTGACATAAATATTAATTTCATTTGCCAATTAGAACTGTCACTACCCTATGTGAAAAATTCTATAACGCAGCGTCTGGCTACTGTTTCGTACAATTCGACTACGACGTTCTGCCTGCTAATTCATGACTAAAAAATAATTTGTTTAAATAATACGATCTTATGTTTAAATGCCACATCAATATGCTTAGCTAAATCGCAAAGCTAAAAGGTATTATTTCTACATTAAGTCACACGTGCGCCTAAATTTTAGCATTTTTTCTATCTGTGTCATGTATCTTGTGGAGGGTAAAAGAGGGCGAGTAGGACAGATTTTATCGCTGTGCACGTTCGGGAGCGTTGTAAATGTCTTTAGAATGTATCGAAAATCCTAACTAACTCTTGTACAATTTGATTTCTATCTGTGTTAAAGTATCAACGTATTGGTTTTGATGTCGTACACATTACCCTAAATTAAATATCTACGTAAAAATAAGTGCAAACAAGTGTGTTCCACAGGTTTCTTATTTTTACTTAAAACTCTTGAAAGTTCGCGAACATTTTACGCAAAAAAAAAGAATATTTATGCCTTTGACCTTTTCTGTTTAAGAAAACGTTTACTTTGTGAAACGTTTACTTCGTAAAAGTAAAACCTGTCTATTTTTTTATTTCCGCCAAAAAAAAAATTAATTATAATGATAATTGTTAACAGGAACTGGAGACGTTTGCTATATTTATATTTAGAAAATTTTCGGAAATTGCGGCGAAGAACCCAAAAGTATTTATTGAACTTTTGTTCTGGACGAATTCAAAGGATGCGATTGACATCGAGAGTGGATATGATCTTTATACCGATCAACGGTAAGTAGACACCACTCAAAGTCTTTTTATTTAAATTTCGTTAATAGTTATCAATACTCAACGCAAGTGAAGAAATCTCAGTGGATTCAGTAATTTGACATTAGTTGTTTTGTCGAGAAGACATTGTTCTAGTTGTTTCCAATACAAAAACGTCGGCCAGTCTGCATACAGATTTTTTGTTACAAAATAATAAACGAGTATAATATCGGAAATACTATTTGTATCGTTGGTCGATATAATGTACTTCTTTACTCCGTAGCTCGGTATAGTATATGACATAATCGTAAGTGCGACCTCAACATAAATGTACACAAATAAGCAATAATTTGTCATACATACACAATGTGCTATTGAAAATAGAATTTTGTTTTCTATCTATATACATATAATAAATACATATAATAAAACTGTAACCGAGCTTAATCTGTACAATGAATATTTTTTGAAAATTTTAATTGAGGTACACTTCCTTATCGATATAGAGACCGAAACAATTTTTTTTAAATTATTGTCTAACTGTCTTTCTGTCTGTCTGTCTTTTTGTGTTTCAATCACGCAAATACTACCGAACGGATTTCAATGAAACTTTGTATGGTAATAACTTATACTCTAACTTAAAATCTAAGATACTTCTCATCCCGGAAAATTCAAGCAATTCCGTGTTATTGCGGGATAAACCATAAAACTTATTATTTTAACTATGGTTAGTCGCGAGCTGGAATGTTACTTTAAAATGTGTGATTTCACCTACTAATATTGCACTCGGGTCCGTCTCCTTACGAAGTAACTCTTCATCTTCTATCTACCTCTATAAATTCGGACAGTAAATAGATTTTATCCAGGGGAAGGACATACATAGGCTATCTGTTGTCTCAAAATAAAAACTTAGGAGTGTAAAATCCACGCCAAAAAATAACGCAAACGAAGTTGCGGGTACAGCTAGTAATACAATAAGAGTATTAATTAAAATGCCACGTTGCATTTGGTTGACGTGTTGTTGCTTATTTGTGTTCAAATATAGCCTACTTATTGTCGGCTAAAACCCACTTATTTTGATATAACCTTTTTCGGGCTAAATTGTGTTGTAAATTACATATATAATATATTGTACCCCAAACGAACCTTTAAGTGCTACTGAAGTTGAAGCACTTCTCATCTTTTTCACGTTACCTAAACATTAAAAATAAAGACGTGAATGTATATATCAAATAAGCATTTTAAATTATCAGTTTGTAAGATTTTATATATTATCGAATACTGACGGGCGATTTAGCGCAGAGGTAAGAGCTTAACCCGCTCCGCCCACTCTTTCTAATAGTCGTGGGTTCAATCCCGCACGCGACAAATCTTTGTGTGACCCACAATTATTTGTTTCGGTCTGGGTATTTGTGTATGTGAATTTTCATGTTTGTAAAAGCGCCCACGAGACGACTAATTTCCAATGTGGGGCAACTTTAAAAAAAAACAAAAGAAAAAGGCGAGGTAAATTGCACTAATTACTTAGATTTTTGTGTGATGATAATGAAGAAATACTGATAAATAATTTAACCATTGTCAGCAGTAATGATTTAAACCTAAACGACTTTCTTACAATTATGTATTTCAGTTGTGTCGCCTTTCACTACTGGTACATAATTAAGCTCGCACTATAATAAAACCCATGTATTGGGGGCGTCACTTCCTCGGTCGGAGAAGAAAATACCTCAAACCGAACGAGATTTTCACACACTATAATCAATCTTTGTTCAGTTCAGTTCATGTAAACCTTTGGCGCTTTAATTTAGTCGTGTTAACGTTGATTTAGGTCACGTCTCTAAACTATGATTAATTATCAACGGGTCAATTCGTTAACTAAACTGCTTTAAAATTGTTTTATTTTATATGTATCAATATACATTGTTTGTACTAGATTAAAAATGATAGTCCGAAAAATGACCCGAATAATAAGAGCATAAATATGGATGTCATCTTATTACAAATTAGTTCGATCCAACCATAGCCAACGTGAGAACGCGTTAAAACGCTACAGTTTGCGAATACTACCATTATAAGAAGAACTGAGATCATAAATATTTTGAAACTAATTTCTACAGTTACTATTATGTACTATAAGTAAATCTATTGACAAACATGACATTTTATTAACATAGGGAATTATTAATATGAAGAATATATCGATGATTCTATACGATAATATAAGCCCTACTAACAGTTGATAGTTGATATAGTTTCAAGCAAAACTACCTATAACGAAATCCTAGCTATGTTATTTGCTGGCAACCCATTGCCAGCAAATAACAGCCCATATTACTTAATACGGGCACTTGATCTTTCCAGATCAAATTTATCTGTAACCCTCTTCACACATTAGTTAATTTAAGATCGTAAAATAAATTTATTGGGTAAAACGGTGACTAGTGTTTAAGACATCGGACTGGTAATATTTTACTGAGTTCTGATGTAAAAATATTTCAGTTTAAAGATGAATATTTCAGAAGTATTTTTCCGAGGTTATACAATATGCAAAGAGCTACGCGTCTGTGTCACAACTTGACATTTAATGTATTCAGAGATATTGCCACCTCAGAACCTAGTCTACGTAATCCATGTTTATAGGAGACTGAATTTGTTACACGTTTTTCAAATCTCGCAAACAGTTTTTGAGTGCTTTATATATTACAGACTCTAAACAAAGTTAAGTACTTTTGCGAAGCTTTTACACTTAACCAAATAGTAGCTTTTGAAGTCGTGAGTGTGTGGATGATTAGGCACCTACCTACAAAGTATCCTGCAAAGTAATAATAAGGGTAATTTTCCATCTAAGATCTGAGATGTAGCCTATTTTCTCCATGTGCCATGTGTAGGATGTAATATGTACTAATAAAAGATGAGATGCTGTAAGAAAATAATCGCCTCAGTTTCGAAAATGGTTTAAAATACTTAGGCCCAGCATGGCATCATGATTCATGTTTCCCACAAGTTCGTACATATAGAAAGTTGTTGGGAATTTAATATCTAACAATAATAGTTTCTTCAAAAAAGATATTCAATTTTTCTATGATACTAGGGATAAACTTGGCAAAGGAGTTTGGACCGAGGAACAAGAAGAAGAACTTCGGCGGCTGTATATGGAGAACCAAACTAATCCTCAAACTGATCAAGGTAAATTTTAACATATATATTTTATTATATGTATTTGTGCAACAGATGTAGCGTAATATGTACATACGTATCACTTCAAATTTCCGTCTATACGAATAGAAGTGTATTCATTCTGGGATTATACATTTAATTTTATAGAATTCTATACATAAATGCAAATACGTATATCGTTTCATTTTATTGATAATATAACATATTTTTTTTTACAAAAACAATGTTCAGTAAGGTGCAACATAAACTCATTCGAGTTTTACCGTACACTAAAGTCGTCGTCGCTTACGTATTTATATATTTATGTTTCTTATCTTACTCTTGCATTTAGCAAACACATTTTTGTTACAAACAGTGAACAATTAAAATTATTCCGCATTAAGGGGGTATTCTGACAGTGATTTATATTTGTTAATACCTCGTTCAATTTAAAAAGGATGGCTTCATTAAATAAAAATAGAAAGCTTAAAAATAAAATATGTACAATATCATAGCAACTGAAATATCAAGACAATGTGAAAACTTAGTTATTATTAGGGGGCCATACAACAATCAGTAAAACGGAACTCTTATAGGAACAATTTGTTGTCCGCCCGTCTGTCTATCTGTCCGACGGTTAAGACCCATTTTCTCAAGATAATTAATGTATTAAGTTGAAATTAATCTTAAATGAAGTTAATACGAATGTTGTCGAAAATGTATGAAAAACGATGTTATTCTTGTAGTTTTGTATATGGGTTTGTGTTACGTTTGATCTATCTATATCATCACGCCAAAACCATACTGAGTAGGCAGACAGTATATATCTATAATTTAGGCTAATGTAAATTATGCGGGTATATACATTGGGTAAAAAATCAATAATATATTGTAAATTATATATTTAATATAATAATAAATATATATTTTTTAACATAAATCTCAACAGTAGTTTTTTAATTTAGAACCGATATTTTTATGCGTTATAGTGTTTCATACTGATATCGGTAACTGGTTTATAAGGTGAGGTATAACATACTGCAGCATTCTCTTTCCGTATAAGTTTGTATAGCTTGGTAGTATAAATTTGCGTTTACTGTTACTACGGGTATTAATTTCCCTTTTACTTGACGAATTATTTATTTGTAATAACTTGTCATTGAAAAATTTTTAAGTTAGTAACGTTAATTTGATTTTTTGATGGATAGGTATGATTTTACAAAGAATAAATAGTGCATGGTAGTCATCATTATCTTTATTACTCTTTTTAATATTATAAGGGACCAGTTCTTTTAAAATACGCAACTGCAGTGAATAAATTCGATCGATGTGAGTTTTGAAAGTTCTTCCGTAACTTGACAGCCCATAGGATATCACGGATTCAGCTAAGGATTTATAGAGCAACAAGAGTATTTTATAGGATATCTTGTGTTTTATTATGGAAAATTTGGCTAATATGCCTCTAAGTTTGTCGGAAACTGTGTTAATATGTTTTTTCCAGTTAAGACGATTGTCTATGACCATTCCCAGATATGTGTGTTTGTCTACAAGTTCGATAGCACTACATCCACACGGGGTTGGTTTAGTGGTTTTGCGATCGTGAAGGTATTCATGACCATGGGCTGTTAGTTTAGGAATATCAGTATTTCTGTTTTGACTGGTGCTAATGTACATTAATTTAGTTTTACAAGCATTAAGTACCAGTCCAACATCATGAGACCACATGGTCAACATATTGAAGTCGTCTTGGAGTATCTCGACGGCCTCTAACATTTTTCCCAGCAGCTAACAGGCAGGTATCGTCTGCAAATTGG
This sequence comes from Phalera bucephala, assembly GCA_905147815.2. NCBI lineage: Eukaryota > Metazoa > Arthropoda > Insecta > Lepidoptera > Notodontidae > Phalera > Phalera bucephala. Next base: position 22,379,781 of record LR990612.1, read on the forward strand.
TAAATTTCGCTTTTTCTTATTAATTTTGCAAGGCTGTTAACATAAGTGAGTTAGTGCAGGGGCCCTAGTACCGATCCCTGTGCTGTGCCTTCGATTACTTTAATAGTGTTACTGACTTCTAGACTTTCTATTAGTTTGTCATGTTTAAGAGTGTCAAAGGCTTTACTGTAATCAATAAATACTACTACAACATGTTTCTTATCATCCAGGTGTTTGAAAATGCAGTCTGTGTATGCCGTTAGCAGCTGTGTAATATTCTTTCGTGGTTGAAACCCGTATTGTCTATCAGTTAGTATTTTGTGGTTGCATATGTATTTTTCAATTATTTTTCTAAGACGGGCAATATAGTAATTGGTCTATAGTTTTCGTAATCTGCCCGACTACCAGTTTTGTAAAATGGTCTAATTAATCCGGTTTTTAGGGTAGCAGGGTACATTCCCAGTTGATATACTTGTGTTTATTAGGTTTGATTTAGCCAGTTTAATCTTTGAACTAAGCATTTTTATATATATAGTCCTAATACCGTCTATGCCTGGAGCTTTGTTGCTGTTTAGTGCTTTGATAATTTTTTCTACTGAGTTGGCTCACTTAAAACGAATGGTAACATTAGCTGAGGTTTTCTCGAATATATTAGCAAAGTTATTACCAATATCTTTGGGGGTGTGGGTGGGTTTAGGTGTTTCAAATGCATTCCTTATTCGGTCATCTATGGAGCTTTTAATTCTACCTGTGATACGATTTAGTATTCCCCAAAGATGTCTAGGGTTGTATTTGTTATTAACGGTTTCTGATTTTATGTTTTCATTTTTTATTATAGTATTAGCATTGTTTCTAGCTTTATTGTATTTTTGTTTTAATATATGATTATTGGTTTCGTTTATACAATCCGTTAAAAGTTTATCCCTATATTGGCATGCTCTGATTATTTTATTATTAGTCCAGTTATTATTTCTACGTATATTTTTATTTTTGATTTTGGCTTTATATTCCGACTTTTTGTAACATTCTGTGAATTGTTCATTTACGAAATCATACAGTTCGATAGGACACGTCATACTATGAGTTTTTTCCCAATCCACTTTTTCCAATAAGTTAGCGAGTTTGTGGCTGTCTAAAAATATTTTGTTTTTAAGATCATTCTGTGTGGTGCATACAGCCACGCAGGCGAGTATTATGGCACGATGATCGGCCAGTGTAGTGCCGATTGCCGCTGTGTATAGGTCTTGTGTGCGGGATCTTGCAAAGATGTGGTCTATACAAGTTTTACTTAACCTTCCATTTGATAAAGCTAATCGAGTGTGTGCTGTTATCCCACTTAAAAGACCCATACTATGTAATTTGTTAATGTATGTATGTTTTATGGGATTATATAATTTCAGGTCTAAATTTATGTTCCCTAGTAAGTATAAGTCAGAGTTTTTTGTTAGTTTGTCAAGTGTCGTTTGAAGTTCATCCACAAAAAGCTGTTTGCTAGTATTAGGTGGGCGGTATATTGCACACAGGTCTGCAGAATAGTTTGACGAGGTGGTGATTGTACATATAATACTTTCAAAGTTTATGGTTTCTAGGATTTTGATTCGACATTTATGTTTATTACATTCCTAAGAGCTATGTACATTTGGTATCCATGAATATTGTACAGACAACTGACACAGTCCATGATGTTGGCCTCAGTAAGTATAATAACGTCGATACATTTTTTACTGGATAACAAACATTGTTCAAGTGCAGAAAAGTTTTTTACATTTGATCGGATATTAATATGAATGCACAAAAGGTTTACATAGTTGATGGGTATGCTGTTTATGAATTCGTTTATGTTTATACAATCGGACAACTCAATTATATTTTTAACCGACTTCAAAATGGAGGAGGTTCTATGTTCGGTCGTATGTATGCTTTTTTTTTAAGTATGTTCAGCGATATTTCCGTCAATTGTGGACCGATTTTGATGATTTTTTTTGCATTGGGTTCAGTATACCTCCAAGGTGGTCCCATTTTAATTTCATTGGCATTGGACCTTGGACTTAGAAGATACCCCAGGGAACTCCTTAACGACAAACAATAGGCATGTGGTAATTGAGATATTATGGGTATTACGTCAATCCTATAGGTCCCTTACTATAGAATAATTCACTCGTCACTTAAAATTGTAAAATAAAAATCTTTTATAAAAAAAGGTAAACCCACTTCATAAAGCAAAAAATAAATATTTGAAGTCGGTGCCAAGTAACCCACTGCACCAACCAGCACCGACTTCAAATATTTATTTTTTGGTTTTTGAAGTCGGTTTACCTTTTTTTATAAAAGATTTTTCTAATGAACTGTCCATTATCGCAAAGAATTATGAGTTACCTACTTGATATCCTCTTAACATATAATAGTCTTAGGCATTTTTGCACAGGGCATGAATGTCTTCCAGGGTTCTTAAAGTGTATATTTTGTCGTTGTCATCCTTGCGAGCTCTGACAAATCCACTTTTAAACCATACATATTTGAAATTTGGTTTGTTTTTCAGCTCCTGCTTAGCGTGCCATAAGATTTGCTTATTAAGTCTTGTCGTAGCTTCCCTGATATACACGATATTTTTATTGTTTTTGTCTGTAATTTGAATATCCGCTACCGTAGTCTTAGTTTTTTTGGAAGCCATAATCCACTTTTCTTGCGTATTTTAGTCGTTTAGCTCAAGTATTATGTTCACCGGTTGGTCCCTTGTTCCTTGAAGTCTTCGTGTTTTTATGATTTCTTCTTTTGGTTGGCCAAGTTTTATAGCTACCTTTTCCACTAATTGTATGGCTTCTTCGTTGTTTTGAGAAGGCAAATTTGCAATTTTAACAAATTTTGAGAGCTTTCCTTGTTCAATTTCTTGAAGGCGTTGTTCGAGTGCACCTACGCGGGTTTCTAGGTTATTATTTTTATTGATTAGTTCGGCATTCTTACGTTCCAGATATAAATGGTTTTCTTAAAATTTTCGATATGGTCTACTAATTCATCAAGCTTAGCACTATGGAATTGTAAGGAATCGTTTAATTCACCCATTTCTTTCTTGATTGATTTCTCAATCTCTCTCGATATGTTGGTAAGTAACGTCTTGGCATTTATACGTACAAGGGTATATTCTTCATCATCCTCATCAGGTACGATTATATAGATGAACCGCGCCTTGGTGTCTTGCTGACATTCGTTGCATGTCCACTCAAGACTCGGAGTAGCTTTTAAAGCTGCAATCTGTTTGTTGGTCAGAGCTATGCATTTGGTGTTAAGATGCACTATACGTTCACATTTGCTGCATTCTAGACCGGTATTTGCTTTGGTAAGGCTTTTTTTACTGTTATCGCACTTATTCGACATTGTGGGTAGGTTTTACACAAGCAAATAGACGTAAGAGTAAGCGTGTTTAGCGCACGATAGTGCGACGACGAATCGTTATTTGGAATCGTTAAATGGTATACGAAAGATTTATAGAGTATTTGCTACAAGGGTAAAGAGCTTAAGCCGCCCACTAAAACAGGTACTCGCGGGCTCAATTCTTACACGGGACAAGTCTTTGTGTGACCCATAAGTATTTATTTCGGTCTGGATATTTGGGTATGTGAATGGGGCTGTAATTTTATTATATGTTACACCTAAGTTATAGAAACGTAAAGATTGCCGCAACACTCGGGTAATATCAAATTTTTATTACTCAACATATAAAACAGCAGATTTTTTTTATTCCCTGCCTTAATTTTGCCTTACAAAACTACACGATATTATTCTACCGTTCGTCATTACTATCCGCATTGCATACGTATGCCGCAGTGTATTCGTTCTGAAAAGTTCAACATTTTTAAACGTATTCGTTATAAACATTAATTCTTTGCACTACTACATAAACTATTGTTAACTTTAATAATGATAGTATTAAAAATCCTACCTATTTCTGAAATGTGTTAGCTATACATAGTACAGATAATGATTGTATCGATGGTCCCGATCGAAGATAGAACCAGCGATATGAGTTATTTCTATATTTGCTAATAAACAATTCTCAAAACATCCTCCCCATAGTTCCTGCCACTATAATTACTATGAGCTGAAGTGTTAAAGTAGAGTTTGCTCTCCGTATTGTTTTATACAAGAGCACACAACGCCGTTGAACTGACAAAAGTTGTTCAACCGTTTAAAGAAAATGTTTATTCATAAAAGAATGTTCAAACAATTTGTTTTATCTGCGAAAAGCGGAGGAATATAGAATAACTTCCTGTATTTAGTGTCGTAGCGCAAAGTTATAACCAAGGTATCATTAGGTTATAAATATATGCTCTAGGTTCGTACTTAAATTTGTAAATTACGTGAACGAATATAACATAAATTATATATATTTTTTTTTAAATACAGTTTTCCAAAATCAAGTAACAAATATTTGAAGTCGGTAGCGGTTATTGCAGTCGGTATCTTGCTTGGCACCGACTTTAAATATTTATTTCTTGCTTTTTGAAGCTTTTTTTTTTGAAAAGATTTTTATTTTTCAATTTTAAGTGACAAGTTAATTATTTACTAATATTTATATACATATATTATATTATTTTGCTGAGTTGTACTGCAAGGTATCTACAGGATTGATATAATAACCATAATAACGGAATCTATACATTCGTGCTGTTCGCCGTTAAGGAGTCCCCTGGTGTATCTTCAAAGTCCAAAGTTCAATACCGATTTCATTAAAATGGGACCACCTCGAATCAAAATCAAAATCAGTTCATAAATAAAGACGTTATAAAAAAACACAGACGAATTGTTGACCTCTTCCGTTTTTGAAGTCGGTTAATATTCTGATCTATGGCAGGGTATCTATAGGATTGACGTAATATCTATAATATCTCAATCTACACATTCGTATTGTTTGTCGTTAAGGAGTTCCCTGGTGTATTTTCCAAGTCCAAGGTCCAATACCGATGACATTAAAATGGGACCACTTTGGGGCTATACTGAATTCAATGCAAAAAGAATCATCAAAATCGATTCATAGTTGGCGGAATGATCGCGTAACATACATACAAAAAAAAACCATACAGTCGAATTGAGAACCTCCTCCTTTTTAGAAGTCTGTTGAAAAGAGACGGTAGAGATTTACATAAGACGTTTATATTTCATGGAGATGTTTTTTCAAAATTATAGCTTTTCGTAATTACTCTATTTATATTTTTAAATTATCTAAATTTTTCTATATATATTTTCTTCTTTCTGATTCAAATTAAGCAGGTACTTTTGTACTTACTCAACTACTGAGAAAATTTGGTTAATTATTTATTTTTCCTTTGTTCTTCTCTCCTGTTATCCGTTCGAGCTTCTCTAAACTAAGACACATCCGCGGGCATTATAGAAAATAGCAGATGTCCGGGAACAACCCGGCGAAGTCAAAGATAGACCTCTAAGAACTTAGCACGAAAAGATTGAAGTTAGCGTGACGCTTGCGAGTTGATATGCCATTATTGTCACACAAATTTACTACATAAATATGAACGTGAAACTATAACTCGCTAGCGACACGCTAACGTTAAACTTTTCGTGCTAAGCCTTTTGTGCTTTGGATGACGTTTGGATGTTGAACTTGTTTTCTCTCTCAAACAGTCCCACACACTTAGAAAAGAATGACTAACCGACAATATAGAAGTTTCTAAGTAGTGCCACTTCCAAAAACTTCTGGGACAAACAGACGAGTTCGAAATCTTTTAGTACGGAATCCTTCTTTCTCTAGTTAAGACTTACACACGATTAGTTTTTACAAAGATCGCGGGTTTCAAAACTTTCGCGGCTTCGGCGGTGGCAATCTGCGTGATGACAGCCTAATTTGTAGGGAAGCTAATATTTTTTGCTAACTAATAAATAAATTACTGTAGGTATATATTGGTAATAATTATAATATTATTCGTTAAAGTCAACAAGTCAAGTTTTCTGAAACCGGTGAGCGCGTTTGAACTATGAGAGTTAAGGAAGCCAGAGATTTGGAAGTCTGTGCTCTCTGCCTACCCCGCAAAAGATCTGGCATGACGATTTAGAATTGTTAATTAAATGTTATCTGTGAACTTAATTAAACAATTCTTTCTTTTCCGACAGATGTTATCGACTGGATCTTAGAGAATCTAATTGACCAAACCCGCACAAGGCGCAGTGTAATTAAGAAACTGAAAGAGCTGGGCCTCATATTCCACGCGCCAACGAAGAAAAGCAATCGGGAGCGAGTCAAAGAAAAAGTACCCAAAGAGTTCAGTGAAGAGGAAGATCTACTACTCAAAGAGTTGTGGGAACAATATCATGACTCTCCCGGTAAGTGATTTTTTGTACACCATACAATTCATATTACAGCTGAAAATAAATGAAACAAATGAATGAATTCGAAAACACCGTAAAACCGACCGAACAATTAGAGCGTTTTAACAAGCTTTTATTTAACTTGCAATGTTCGTATGTCTGTCTGTCTTTCCGGTTCAAATCTTGTGATCCATTTTTCAAGCACTTGCGGATATCCAAATCAGCTGAAATTTGGCATACGCACATATATAAGCTTAGTGACAGTGCAATAATATGGTACCATGGAGCTGATCTGATGAACGAGTCGGCAGGTGGCCAAAGGAACATGTGAAATATACAACGTAACCCCCTCGTGTTTAGGCTTGTTAGCCTGGTATTGACAAGTACTATACAACCAGATTGTATTCAGGGTCTGATGATGAAACAGAAAGGTGCCGGCCAACACCTCAATATAGGCCAGCCCAGTTTGGGCTCGTTGGATTTGTCTTGACGAGTACTTCAGACCCGGATGGTGTCCAAAGTCCGGTGATGGAACCGGCAAGAAGCCACAGGATCTCCTCAACTAGATATCTTCGTCGTGTTTTTTTGTTATAAAAGCTTGTTTTTAAAAAGGTCTTTTATAAAATATATCAATAAGATATTATCGTTAATTGCCTTGTTGGTGTAGTGGCAAATAATGTGGCGTTGTATTCTAAATCGGACGGAGTGTTATTTTTTCGATAGAATAATTTCCCGTATCAGTCCGAAGTCTGGCATTGTGCTCTGTGTAAAGGTAATTGAGTCGTCCCCTGTTACATTGGGACCCAACATCCTCAGCGAAGAGAGGGTGTGTACAGTACGCGTCTGCCACCCCGTTTAGAGAATATAGTAGAGTATGACAGTATTCTATTATTATGTTATCATCGCCAACACGTTGTCAAGCAACTGTCGACACTAACGAAATCGTATTGGCTCACGATAAAACGGCCTTAGGTGTCAAATTAAGGCCTTGTCTGTTTTCGTTATACAAAACAATTCGTAGAATCTTTTTTCGCTACAATTGTTTCAAATTACTAAATATTTTCATAAAAACCTACGTTATTTTTTTTTGTCTTACGACCCAAGTGTATTAAGAAATAAATTGGAATCCAAAAATAACAAAATCTTTTCTGCAGTTATTGAATAGGTTCCGACATTACGCTGAATAAACTTTGTACTGTGATTAATTCCTTTTGTTAATACAGAAATTGTATTTACTTTCCAAGAAAATTTCATTACATCTAATGTACCTACTCGTCTGTTATAAAATGTAGAGTTTCCTTTCAGACCCAATGGGCGTAATAATACCTCGTATGCCGCGCAGACGTCAGAAGCGAAGCTTCGTTGACAGATTACTAGAGTTGGGCATCGTCGGGGATAAAAAAGAATGTCGTAAAAAGAGACAAAAGAAATATAACGCTAAAAGCACTGGCGCAGATGACGACAAGTCGAACGGTAAGTTGCTGAACCACTTCACTTAGACTTTAAGGTCAGCGTAGACGGAACATAGATAACTCTTTATTGTGCTCCAATAACATTATTGTGTTTTTACTAGCTGTTACCCGCGGCTCTGCACGCGTTTATTTTGCAATTTGACATAGATAGACCAGCCTTTCTAGGATGGCTCAGATTCTGTACTCACCTAAAACACCGTGATAGTATGGAGAAATAAAAACTATCGCGCAAGAATTGTGAATTTTTTTCTTAAACACACGAATATGCAGTTTCGGTTTCGGGTTTGGGTTTGGTTATTGTAGTAAATAGTTCACTCCCGAAGCGATAATCTTGACTGCATCATCGGTTCATGCAAGAAATCATATATGAGTGTTTAAATCAAATGTGTATAAACAATGTCGGGTGCGTGCTATTAACCACTGAAGACTTTCATCATGAGGACACTAACCCGAGTCCATTATCAGCTCATGGAGGAATTCGGATTACCTAGTGAAAAGAAACCTATATAGGCCGACGAACACCTGACTCCCACCATGAGAAAGCTCTTTTGCGAATCTCGTCTATTTGCTAAGACCCACGAGCTATCATGCTGGAGTTTGAATGGAAAGATCTTCATGCGTAAAAATCGGGCAGACAAGCCGACCCAGATAAAATCCGAACGCTGTCTCAAGATATTTATTGGCAAGGATTGACTATGTTCCACTACTATATTTTTAATTTACTTGCATGTAATACCCGGAAATAAACCTCGGTATGTGTCTTTTATTTTTTTATGTTATAGTATGAAAATTACTGCAACATTATTATTTTATTGTACGATTTTCTCCAACGTAACAGCCACATAAAATACAACTTTAATTCTCCCCATAATTTTATATTCTACACGACATATAATCTGCAACCCATCCTCGCTATATTTTTCCCAATTTGTTTTGGTTCCCATGACACCCTGCCTCACTACTCTAATTATCCATGTAATAAAAAAATGCGATTTGCTTCAGTGGCGACGACACCATCATATTCCTTGATCAACGGATGTTAAATGAATAAACTGGAACTAATGGCCCATATTAATGATGTAAATATGATACGTATCACTACAGCGAGCACTTGCGTATCGACAGTTATCACTACAGCTAGCACTTATCAATGACCTCCTGAACGATGCTCTGAATATATTAAAGACCCTTTCTTACATCTAAACTCATTCACATTAATATCAGAAGCATTAATAGAAATGTCTATCAATTTATCGCAATGCTAACTACGTCTAAAATTGATTTTGATATAATTGTTTTTACTGCGTCCTGGCTAAAAAGTAACAGGATCACTTCCTATTCTTCAGGGCTACTCGAGTCATGCGACTCAAAATAACCCTACACAAAATAAAGGTGTCGTAATTTACACAAAAAGTTCAATGCAATGCATTGCTAAGGAACCTCCTATTCGGGATGCAAATTGCTTGGTGTGTTATAATGGCAATACGGCTGTCATCTGTATTTACCGTTCACCGGCTATTGCAGATCTTGAAAATTTTTACAATAGTTTAGTTAGCTTAGTACAATCACTAAAAACCTTCAAAAATATAATACTAATCAGAGACATAAATATTGATATTAAATCCAATAACTACGACAACCACTCAGATATATCTCACCCTTACTACCTCTCTAGGATTATTTCCTGCTCATTTGCTTTCGACTAGATCTGGTAATTGCCTAGACCATGTTTTATTAAAAACTAAAGCTTGCGCTAACATAAGCCTACATAACAGACCAACTTCCTATTATCTTATGCTTAAAAATTAATAAAAGAACCATCAAAACACATAATACTAATATTATTCAGTATAATTACTTAGCCATTAAAAACGAAGTAGGTAGTACTGATTTCAGCACCATACTAAATGAACCGGATCCACAACCGAGCTGCCAACTCACTTGTAGCTTTAATTCAGCAAAGTATCACTAAGCATAGCCGAACGATAAGAGTTTCAAACAGAACAAGAGTTATCAAACCGTGGATGACAACGGGGCTTGTTCGTTGCATCCACAACCGTGACAAACTACATCAAAAATCAAAACGCTCACCTGAGAACCAAATATTAAAAACAACGTATACGCGATATCGCAACTTTCTTAATAATTTAATGACTAAGCTAAAACGGGCATACGACAAAAGCGAGTTGTTGAAAGCTAAAAATAATGCTAAAGCTACGTGGAAAGCAGTTAAAGCCATCACTAATTCCAGTTTGCAGCCGCAATCACTGAATGAACTTATCCCAGACTCCGCTAATGCTAAAACATCTATCAATCAAATTAATAGCTACTTTGTCAATGTAGGTAAAAATCTAGCCTCCACAATTAAGCAACCCAGTTTCCCTCTAATTACAGCCCAGCCACCCTTATCTAACTCACTTGTAATTATGCCAGTCGATGAATCTCAAGTTTGTGCACTAATAAATAGTGCGTAGACTCTGATCTAATTGCCCCCGGACATGACCACATCCCTGTAAAAATTCTTAAGCAATCATGCCTAACTCTTACCCCTCCTATTAAGCACATCTGTAATCGCGCCATTGACACAGGTATATTTACCAAAGTGTTTAAAAAAGCAGCAGTCTATCCGATCTATAAGAGCGGGGACAAAAGCAATGTTTCCAACTACAGACCAATTTCTGGATTGAGTTCCTTATCCAAAATTTTCGAAAAAGTTTTGAACAATTCTTTGATGTCATTTCTTTCCAAATTTCAAATCATATCCAATAATCAATACGGGTTTCGACAGGGAATCTCTACCGAAGATGCCATCCTAGATCTTACCAACAGCGTTGTTACCAAATTGGGTAATAAGCTAAAATGTTACGGTATATTCCTGGACTTATGCAAAGCATTCGATTCTGTCTCTGTCCCTACCCTATTGGCGAAGATGGAAAACGTAGGAATCCGTGGCGCAACGCTAAAAATATTTACCGACTATTTATCTGAAAGACGGCAATGTGTAAAAATTAATTCTCTTATTAGCGAAGATGAGCTCACTAGTTTCGGAGTCTCCCAGGGAAGTATATTAGGACCAACCTTGTTCCTAATTTACATCAATGATCTGTGTAAAATGTCAATTTTAAACTGCGTAATATTTACTTATGCAGATGACACCGCAATAACATCACATGATGTGAATTGGGAAAAGGCCAAGCAAACAATGCAGAACTGTATTTGTCTCGTCATGAAGTGGCTTTCAGCACACTCGTTAACTCTCAACTTACAGAAGACCAAATTTATACGTTTTTCCTTGCCCAATTCTCCCTCCTTACCCCCTGAGTCCAATGTTATTAAAGCCCACAACTGTTCAGATCATGATATAAATTGTCAATGTCCCATGCTTACCTTGGCTTCTAATATCAAATATCTCGGGGTGTACATAGACGAAAAACTAAACCGGCGCACCCATATAGAGGCATTATGTACGCGGACGAAGAAACTAATTTATATATTCAAAGAAGTCCGAAATTTAGCAGACCCCGAAACTTAACTTTGGTTTACTAAAGCTTATGTGCATCAATAATCACCTATTGCATTCCGGTATGGGGAGGTACACATAAAAGCCTACTACTTCAGCAAGAGCAATTCTAAAGGTTATGCATTTTTAGCGTAGAGGCTATCCTACTTCCCTGTTGTATTCTGAATCCCAGGTACTTACTGTGCGTCAACTTTTCCTATTGCGTATTGTCCTACGTTGACAATCTACGCTCCCCCTCGATTCAAGCATCCTTCAGAGGCGCCGCGATCGGCCGGTTTGTGATACCGTTCAATATCGCACCACATTTGCAAGTCGCCAGTACCCAATCCTAAGTGCACGCCCTTATAATACAATTAATCGATTGATATGTATAACCACACTAACCAAATTCAACGTAAAAATCAAGCTTACTGAATAGTTGCAGAAATTGTCATACGATTATACGGTAAGCATTTTAAACACTCCATCATAACGGCTCCAAACACTGTTACGTACATTGAGCTACAAGAATTGTGAAGTTGTCATATTTTTCTCACAGGAGGAACAATGGCTCCTGAGATACAAGTATTTTTTTTTACTTAGTTCAAGAGTCAGTTGTTTTAGTATTATGATTATTGTTTTGTAGAACTTAGGTTCTATATGTCTGACTTATGTGATATGATAATGTACAACAAATAAATATTATTATTATTATGTATCTCGGTGAGTTGCACGGGCTTTACCCGGACTTTTAAAAGGCTTGCATGGGGACATGGGTCCAATATGTAGAGGCCCTTTGCGAGAAGTTAATGTAAGTCACCTGCTGAGATCACTTGCTGAAAATGAAGAAACATAACCAGCAAACTGATCCCGGCAGGTGCAAGGACTATTGTAAATTATGAAAAGAAAACAAGTGCTATGTTAATGAGGTTTGATGGACAAAAACTGGACTATTTCAAAGGGGACGGAGACCGACCATAATTAGTGATACCTAATTACCCATGGCCGGCAGTGACTGGCCGCTTACTAGATGGGCCCTCAAACGGTCGTCCTAGGACAATTGAGAGCAACACCGGTGTGAGCGGCTCAGGGGTGTAGAGAGGTGTGCTGCGCTTTCTCCGAAGTTACTCGCGGCGTTATGCCCTTTAACACTTCCACCCCTGGAGTACATTGACGTAGGATCGCATTATCTTCCTACGTCGATATAGCTCTCACGGCTCCTCTCCGGGCGGCCAATTAAGGCTAGCCAGAGCCGAGAGTCCTGCGGGCACCCTTCGGTTTCCACTCGACTGACGAAGACACGCCGAGTTGTAGGCCCTGACCGACTCTCTGAAGCAATCGGGTCCGTGGTGTCTTTACTCACCAACAGCTGGCCACAAGCTGCCCTGCGGGCTATTATTATTCATGTGTAGGCAAAATCACACATTTTAACGTAACATTGCAGCTTGCGACTTACGATAATAAAAATAATAAAGTTTTATGGTTTATCCCGCAATAATTCCCAATTGTTTCATATTTTCGGGATAAAAAGTACTTAATATTGTAAGTTAGGGTATAGGTTATTAGCGTACCAAATTTCATTGTAATCCGTTCGGTAGTTTTTGCGTGATTAAAACACAAACAGACAGACAGACAGTCAATAATTCCTTAAAAAAATGTTTCGGCCTCTATATTGATAGGGAAGTGTACCCAATTATTTTCAAAAAATATTCGCGGTACAGATTTAGCTCGCTTAAAGTTTTATTATATGTATAGATTTGGTTTACCATTAACAGTCACACTCTAACATTATTATAAGAATTCAAAATGTAGTTAAACTAAGTGCACCCTTACTTAATGGTAAACACTACATGCTTAAAAATTAAAATCACTTATCTTATAAAATTTTAATCTTATTAACTAGTTACTTATATCTATAATATAAATATTATCTAAAGATCGAAGGAAGGAGATGGGCAGATCGTTTAGGATTGTGAAGATAACAAGAAACTTTTTAAGTGACATTTCGAACATATCCATTGATTGGTCACATGCGTTGTATAGCTTGCACAGCCTGGCGAATGGTGAATTACATCCAAGCACTGGTCTACGCATTGGTCCATCAAGTCAGGTTTTATGAGATTTCTAGTACGATGACGTGGTACATACCATACATATCATATTAACAAAAAAAAAGAAGAAAAGTAATACATTAAGTATTACTTTTCTTCTAGTCTTTTTTTTGCTAAATAGTTCAATTACTTCCAGCCAACCTACTTATATAACCTACCAACCTATATATGTAGCCTACATTTACACTCGTACCTATTGATGTCATAATAAAAGAGACAGTTATTCTGATAGTATGAGCGGAACAGGACGCGTACAGCACCAACCTATTTTATCGCTTAAATTTAGCCGCGATTTCCTCTGCGTCGAATTTGTTTTGAGACAAAAGGCGCCATATTTCATTCCGTAGGATGTAATCTATCTCTTTAATAATTTTTAGCAAAATCTTAACTTAGCTGTATAGCTGTAAAAAGGTAACAAATTGACAGAACCACTTTCGGACTTACTAGCATATATTTCTTCGTTATAGTTACTTATTATGTAATAAGCTCTAAATTGTCTCCGAAATACTTCAAGCACACGGAATCTTCGTTGTATAGTCTTGAATATAGTTTACGAATTATCTGTATAAACTTTATTCCAAATAATATCGTCAAATCATTACAATAAATAATCCACCTGATCAAGGAGCATGATTCTTGGTTCATAAAATGTGTTTTATATACCTGGGTTCACGACCCAGAATATATTATGGAATAAAATAAAACTAATAAATACTTAGATGATCCGGGTTTATACAAGGTGTAACATAATAAACGCAAGACCTCAGACACCCCGATTAGAGGATTGCTTCATAAAGTCAAAAAGAAAACCAAATTTTCAAATTTAAAGGATTTTACCCTTTTTTTAAGCTCTTTTATACCCCAATTAACAATGACAGTTGTACGTGTATGTGTGCGTTTTGAGAAATACGTTTTAGGAATGCGTTTAGAATCTTCTTTTTGCTATGAATCAAGAATAAATTTAATTTTTTATAGCGCACTGAAGGAGTAAACTCATTTTTTTTAAATTTGCAAAAAATGCTTTTGCTCCTTCAGTGCGCTATAAAAAATTAAATTTATTAAAAATTCATTAAAAATTGTTGGAATCGATTCAATTACCGATTTAGAACAAACTACTTTCAGGTCTTGCGTTTATTATGTTACACCTTGTATAGTTATGTCAAAGGAGTACAAGTACCGATACGCTAGTAAAACAGTAAGGCATTTGTTCTCAAATTAGTTCATATACAAAGGACTGGGCTACAATCTTTTGTTGAAACATATAACTAGCGCTGCGTAGTTCAGGCCATAGATCTAGACCATCGTTAAGACCTACCTAACGTGTACGTAAGCCCGGTGATATTATATCTTATTGTGATCGTCAAACCCGTCTACAATCACCCTTAATGCACTGATGTTGGTTCCCAACGAGTCGAGTGTTTCCCTTCCCACCCTCGCGTGTTTCCCCAATGTCATTAGGTAGATGGCATCAAGAGTGCTTTATTTAAATAAATATACTTTTAAAATAAATCTTATGTAACGTACGACACAAATGTACGAGAACAATTCGAAAGTCGAAGGATGTAGGCACTAAAATCTAGACCAGGGTTGTTGCTCATGCAGGTTTTTTACACAGCAGCTGATGCTGATGCGTTCTAAAACCATTTTTTTTTAAATTGGAACTAGGGCATCTAGTCTAATCTAGTCCCTATAAATTTACTAATAAAAGTTCTTAGTTTTTTGGGAATATTTTTATGGTGCAAGGAGTGTGGTTGGTAATAATGTGCTGGAGCAAGTGAATGAGTTTGTATATCTTGAATGCGCAGTCAGTAAGGATGGAAAATACACCGCTGTCATAGAGAGAAGAGTGAGTGCAGGGAACAGAGTGAATGGTGCGATGGGAAAGCTACTTGGGAGCCGGCACTTAAGCCAAAAGGCACAGCTGGCCATACATAACTGAGTGCTTGTCTCAACGCTGTTATATGGCAGCGAGAACTGGGTATGTAAGAAGGAGAATGAAAGTAGGATAAGGCGGTGGAAATGCGAGCTCTGCGGAAGATGTGCGGAGTGAAGCTGACCGACCGTATTCGCAACAGCGTAGTAAGAAAGCGAGTAGGTATGAAAGATAGTATCGGTGTAAAGATTAGAAAGGGTATGCTCCGTTGGTCCGGGCATGTAGAAGGAATGTCAGAAGAAAGAATGACAAAACAGATATACAATGCGAAACTGGAAGGATGTAGGTACCGGGGAAGACCTAGACTATCTTACCATGACCAAATAGACCGAGTCTTATCTGAAGGTCAAGTTAAGAATTTTCTTAACCGGCGAGCGTGTATGAGACGTACTATGAGAGTGGAGGAAACTAGAGAGGTATGTAAGGAAAGAACCTGTTGGAACTCTATACTCTCTGCCTAACCCGCAAGGGATCTTGTGTGATTATATAGATAGATAAAGGTAGATTTTTATGGTATAATATTTCAAGTCCAGAAAATGCACGGTTAAACACATGATGTAACGGGCACTGTTGGGCACTGTTCAATCAATTTTTTAATTGTAAGATCGATCAATTGAAATTTCAATCCCCTAAGGTCCGGAATCTACTCCGGAATAACAATGAATTTTGGACGTCAAACGCCCCACATCTTTCTCGTGACCCAGAATGCTGTAGAGTACTCGAAACGTTGGGAACTTTAAGTTCCCGAGTACCACAAACAAACCGCGATAAAATCCGGAATAATTTAAATGCAATTTAATATTTCATAATTAATTCTGCCGCCACATTTGGTCACATGACCAATTCGGACGCGGATGTTGATGTCGAAAACGATGCTGATCATCCGCGGATGTTGATATTCGTAACAACCCTGATCTAGGCTGCCTTATTCCGTAATCCAAGCACTGACTGTTCTATCGATCTTCGTTGTCTCGAGTCTGAATAATGTTTTTGTATGATACAAAGTTTTATTTAAATCGCAGACAGCGCATCGGATTCAGAATCCTCAGCGCACTCTGACAGCGACGATGACGTCACAACACCACAGCCCGTAAAAGCGAAGCCAGCCAAGAAGACCAAAGCCCCATCAAAGAAGATAACTAAAGGCCGAGAAAAGCGAGTGGAATTTACTGCTAACGAGATCGCTAAACTGCTAGTACAGGCTGTGGATAATGGTAAGAGGTTTTTGGGTGTTTAGTTGATTTATAAGGATATATATATATAGTTACACGTAATAATCCCCCAAATTCTCAGTGTGTCTGATTTTCGTAAACAAAATTTTCATTATAAAGTTATTCACCTAATTAAGTTTAAAGAGAGCCTTAATATTATTTACCAAAAACAATGAATTCATAATGGATTTGAATCCTGCTAATAAATGTTATATTATCAAATTAGTAAACATAGTACATGCCACTACTAATTAAAACTTTATCCTTTCTCAAGATCGCCAAAATATTAGGGCCCACATAAGTTGGAAAATAAGTCTTATGTGTTGCCGTCACATTTTTATGAGTTGGTCGCTAATGTAGGCAATGTTGTGGAGAAAATAACGCCATACCATTGCTTTTTTTTCATTTGTTAATTTAAAATCTGATATAACAAAATCCCTGCTAAATAAGTTTTCTTTACGCAAGTACTACTTGGGCAACAAGGGCCCCGGAAAATACACGCCTGCGTATTTTTTCATTTTTCATTTGTATAAAAATATAAAATTAAAAATTAGATTTGACCGATCCTAGGTCACAAAATACATTTTGTTTCGGCGGACAACATCTTCTGTAGAAACATACATGTTTTCTACAGAAATAAGAATAAAGAATTTTCCAATATCAATCTGGAGTCTATCTTTGCGACCTGTATAACGGCCTCGCTCCCTATTACATGGGACCTAAGATTGTAGGGGAACAGTTGATGTACACGGTCCACCTCTGCCACCCTCGCTTGGCGAATATAAGCGTAAAGGTGTACCTTTTTAGATTTGACGGAGGCCCTGAAATGGCTGGCTGAGAATTTGGAAGAAGTGGCACTGGACCAAGAAGCAGAAGGCTATGACCCCACTGCGGAAGGCACGCCATTAGTACCAATTTCGCTAGAGTCTGTCGACGCCATGGGCAATGAGTTGTTCAAAAAAGTGTTACTTGGAGTGGGAGTCGCACCACCTTCTGATGAACAAGTATGTATGATATTATTATATTTGTTTTAGTGCTGGCCAAAAGCCTCAAATTTAGGTGAGAAAGAAATATATGAAATTTATGGATTTTAATTAAATGGGGTAGGCCACTTGCTGTTGAAACTTAGCAAGCCACCTATTAGGCGTCTAGTCATCTTTTCTATCTAAACCTTGTAGTGTATCGCTTAAATTCGGCCACTTATTCACCCCTGGGGTTGACCCTACACCATATACTATGCTGTTTTATTTCCGCCGCCCTTTCTATTCGTGACCTTGTACTGTGTGGTTTTACAGCAGTCACCCTCTAAATTCCAACCTCATACTGCGCCTTTACGCTCGTTGACCTCGACGTACTCTTAAAAGCACCACGTTTTTTGATAATTGTTTATTTTATGTGCAAAAAAGCAGAGCTAGCCTAGTAGTTAGACAGTTAGACTGCAAAGTTAGAGGTCTCGGGTTCAAACCCAGGCATGCTCCTCTTGTCTTTTCGACAGCATGTGCGTATTAAAAGTGCATGCCTACGAATTTCTCGAAGGTGTGAAGTTCGCACCCGCACTGGGCCAGCGTGGTGGACTATGGACTAAACCTTCTCAGTTTAAGAGGAGGCCTGTGCCCAACGGTGGGACAGTTTTTTTACAGGGCTAATATTATTACTTATTTTTGTTCAATATTGTAGGAGGTATATTGGAGAATACCAAGTAGCTTACATTTCGACACAATAAGAAAACGTCGAGAAATAATTATGAAAGCAATTGACAGACAACTTATTATCGATACATCTGAAAGTGCCGCACAAAATGTTGTCGTCACGGAAACATTGGAAAAAGAGAACGAATCTAGCGATGACGATGATTTGTTCGACAATTTGAGGAAAATGCGGGAAAATAACGAAGAAAATGTTATCAATAAAAGTAGCGGAGCAAATCGCAATAACGAAATCACACGTAGAAAGCGAACTCGGAGCGATTCCGATGACGACAATAGCAGGGGGAAGATGCAAAAAATAGACGAACGCGACGAAAATGGCGACGCCGACGATGATGATATACTGTCGTTTGCCAAAAAAACGCTGCAACACGAAGATTTACCTGACACCGAGGATATATTGGGCGACATACCAAAACTCGATAGTGGTAAGCAATTTTATCTAAAATATTTCCTTTTTTGCAAACGCTGTTTTTGCCGAACCACTTTTCTTTCTTTTCGGATATGTACCTAATGAAGGAAAACAAATCATTAATTTCACATTTGTTCATATGGACTCCATGACGTAATGTAAAATAGGTAGTAGTTCATTTATTGTTTCGGTCTCAGTTTATGTGAATTTCATGTTTGTAGACGCACTAACGATACAGGAATAATTCCTATGTTTTAAAAAAATCTAACTTGAAAACAAAACGCCTTGTATTAGTTGTTTGTCTAAAATACGTATTTATTTGCAGATAACAGTGACGAAGATGAAATAATGGCGACACAAACACTAAAACGCGAGAAACGGAAGCGCCGTTTAGTTATTGAAGATGATTCAGACTGAAGTACTTTATTAGAATGTTTAAATTGTATTATCCTAAGTTGACTTCAATAAATGAGTTATTATATTTGATAATTAATTATTTACTGACATATTTTTACAATTCAAATTAATAGTCGTATTGCACTTACGTTTAAGGTAAAAGTAGAGTCTATGGCATATTATGTCTTTCGAAAACTAACATTGTCTCGGACATATTGATTCCGTTAAGATATTCTTCAGTAACAAATTAACTTCACAAACTAACAAATCTATAGAAATAATCGTTCGTACATCGATTTCAACGAACTCAGTTTTAAACCAGCCTTCAAACTGGATTCTTGTGTTCAATAGCAATGATAAAGAATTATGAAGTTACATTACGTGCGCTTTAACTTGGCCAAATTGAAGTTAGCTTCTCGTAGCGTCGCTAGAAAATATATTGTAAAGAAATACCTTTTAACGTACAATTACCCTATTTTCTTCCATAATAACATCGAGATATCGAGATATTATGTGTACTTAGTTTAAGGTGAGAGTCCAAAATACGGAACAAAAAATAAGAACGCAAGTATGAGTGTGATCTTTCTTCGATCCAAGCATGGTCACTGTGAGAACGCCTTAAAGGCAAAATCAAAGGTCCTTAATACTTTAAAACTTATTTAGAAGTAGGTTAGGTGCGTAAGTATATCCAAACGCGGCCTGTTTAGCTGTCATTTTGTTATTGATACGTAACCTAGTACTAATAACGTATCGACGGGTAAGGAGTAATAACAGAGACCTAATAATAATTGTTGCCCAAATGTAAGACCAAGACGAGACTGACCCTGGTCTTGGTCTCACATCAGTCACTTGGTCTTGGTATTGCACACTCAGTTTTGGTATTGGTCTTGACCTAATGCGTCTTATCAATCTATACATATGTTCTATCTATCTATAACCTCACGCCAGATCCCTTGCGGGGTAGGCAGATAGTACAGAGTTCCAACAGGTTCTTTCCTTACATACCTCTCTGGCTTCCTCGACTCTCATAGTTTTTCTCATACACGCTCGCCGGTTACGGAGACTCTTGACTTTTCCATCAGATAAGACTCGGTTTATTTGGTCGTGGTAAGATAGTCTAGGTCTTCCCCGGTACCTGCATCCTTCCACTTTCACATTGTATATCTGTTTTGTCATTCTTTCTATATGCCCGAACCAACGGAGCATGCCCTTTCTCATCTTTACACCGATACTATCTTTCATACCTACTCGCTGTCTTACTATGCTGTTGCTAATGCGGTCGGTCAGCTTCACTCCGCACATCTTCCGCAGAGCTCGCATTTCTACCGCATTTATCCTACTTTCATTCTCCTTCTTACATACCCAGCTCTTGCTACCATATAACAGCGTTGGGACAAGAACTCCGTTATGTATGGCCAGCTGCGCCTTATGGCTTAAGTGCCGGCTCCCGAGTAGCTTTCCCATCGCACCATTCACTCTGTTCCCTGCACTCACTCTTCTCTCTACGTCAGCGGTGTATTTCCCATCCTTACTGAAGGCGCATCCAAGATATACAAACTCATTCACTTGCTCCAGCACATCGTTACCAACCACAATCCTTACATTCATTCTGGTTTCTTCTCTTTCAAAAACCATAATCTTGGTTTTCTTCACATTCAAGTGTAAGCCATTGACATATGTTCTTACAAAAATTTAAAACGAGTGTCGATTTAAGTTTATAAGGATTAATTAAGTAGGTACCTACTTCTAGTATCTACCTACTGTATAAAATAATTGAATTACTTTGATCTCTCTCAGTTCTTATAAGATATGGGTCGAAGTAATATATAAGTAAAGATAACATATCATATGCATGGGTCGTCGCGCTAGGAACTGCGAATAGCTTAGTGGTACCAAGCTGTTCGCAGATCCTAGCGCGACCAAGAGTTCAGGGTGGCACCGAACCCGATAGAGTGGTGGTAAAGACGTTTGTCCGGGCCAATGAGATGAAATACCCAAGTTAAATAAAGAAAAGGTACTCACGGAACTTCACGACCGCAAGAGACTCGCGGAATCAGTCTTGGTCTTGATCAGATTTTGGGCAACACTACTACTAATTACATGGTACTGGGCGTCAGCTACATTCAAACCGGCCAAGTTAAATGGCGTGTATTGTACTTTAGTACTTTAGAATTCAACTTTATGTTATTATCTCACATAGGAATTCCAATATCACCTCGCTATCGAATCGCATATACTCGTAGTGAGCTCAGTCGGAGGCATTTTCCTCCCATTGCAAGGGACGGGGTGTCCTCGCACGCTCGATATTGCAAATACTTTGCAATTTAACCAACTCTGGAATTGGAAAAAATGTATTTGCGATGCCATTGTTTGTTTGGAAAAAGTGTAATAAGTAATCATGGTTGAGGGTATATTCTATTTCATTAACTACATATACAAGCTGTAACATAATAAACGCAAGACCTGAAAGTAGTTTGTTCTAAATCGGTAACTGAATCGATTCCAACAATTTAAAATGTATTTTACATTTTTTTTAAATTTGCAAAAAATGCTGTTACTCCTTCAGTGCGCTATAAAAAATTAAATCTATTCTTGATTCATAGCAAGAGGAAGATTCCAAACTCATTCCTAAAACGTATTTCTCAAAACGCACATATACACGTACAAGTTTGATTGTTAATTGGGGTATAAAAGTGCTTTAAAAAAGGGTAAAAACCTTTCAATTTGAAAATTTGGTTTTCGTTTTGACTTTATGAAGCAATTCTCTAATCGGGGTGTCTGAGTTCTTGCGTTTGTTATGTTACACCTTGTATACTTATGCAATAGTGTAACAGATCAGCTGATTCCGTGGAAGGGAACAAATGCGACTAGAATCGAGGATTAAAATTCCTAAGGGAAACGTATGTAGTTGCGTCGTAAGGAAATGTAGAAATAGTATACATCATAAAAGCATTATTTCTACTCTCGCCCTCTTTCTTTATATATCTTCCTCTCTTTCTCTCTCTCCCTCTCTTTATCTCTCTCCCTCTCTTTCTCTCTCTCCCTCTCTTTCTCTCTCTATCCCTCTCTCCCCTCTCTCTTTCTCTCTCTCCCTCTCTCCCTCTCTCTCTCTCTCTTTCTCTCTCTCCATCTCTTTCTCTCTCACACACATTCTCTCTCTCCATCTCTTTCGCTCTCCCTCTCCCTCTCTTTCTCTCTCACTCTGTTGCTCTCTCCCACTCTTTCTCCCCCTTTCTCCCCTCTCGCTCCCTACATTTCTCCCCATCTCTCTCTTCCCTCTGTCTCCCCTCTCTCACCACTCTGCCCCTCAGCCCCTCTCCCGTAGTCATCATACTTGTGAACGGGTGCTGCTTGTGGTGACTGGTCCATCTGGGATCCTTTAGAACCTCTTTATAAATCTTTATCTTTTTTTAAAAACGTTGCCCCACACTAAGATTTATTCCTGAGTCGTGGGTGCGTTTACAAACATGAAAATTCAAATACACAGACCGGAACAAATAATTGTGGATCACACAAAGATTTGTGCCGCGACTCTTAAGACAGTGGGCGGAGCGGCTTAAGCACTGCGCTAAATCGTCCGTCAAATAACATCATTAGTCTCGTATCTCGGTCGTACGAAATCACACTGGAGCTAGATCGTAAACTATTTAATTGTAACCTACACATTGTATCCACACAATATGATTTAAAAAAATATAAAGGAAAAAGAGACAGAGATTTAAATAAAAAAGACAACCCCGCTGAGTTTCTTTGCCGCTACCCGGTGGTAGATTAGTAGTTAAATTAGGTTTAAAAAAATGTTAATTGTCTATTGGTAGGCGCAGGGCTTATACAAAATACATTATTTGAGTTTGATTTTATATTTTTTAGTTTTCCACCCTTACAAATAGCGTAACTTAATCTCATCAATAAAACTATATAATTTAGGTACCTAACGACCATAATACCGACCATGTAGCTCGGTGGAGATTTACACCGTGGGGTGTGCACTAAATCTTTTTACTCAGCATCAGATTAGCCCCGACCCTCCCCTAAATGTATCCATGTTTTTCTAACATTGTAAACAAACTCCGGACTGGCACGATACCTGAAATAACATTATTTAAATTAAACCGTAAACAAAACAAGCCAATATTATATTGATTCAAATAACATAAGCGGGCTAAATCGAGTAGGAACCTAATGAGCACGCATTGAGGGCTACGATTGTTAAAGGCTTGCGAACAGTTCACGAATAGATGTAATACTAACTCAAAGCGTCTACACACCTACGGGTTCTCTGCTTTTGTTTTATTTCACTAACCTTCCCATGAAGGGAAAGGGTAGGTACTTCACTTTGACCCATTTTGAATCTTTTATATTGCCTGCCAACTTTAACTTTAATAACTTTGTAATAATTAAAATTGTATGACCGCCAAACTAACTAGATACATTGTGTCTACGTAGATAGGTATTTGCAACCTAATATATATGCTAAAGTATGCTTAGGTCCTGAAAGGTGGAAGAATTTCTAAGTTTGTAAAAAGTACAAAAGGATAAGCATGTACAGATCTGAAATAATAAGTAGGTTTTCTTAATATTTTACATGTTCAATCAATGTCTGTGGATACCTTTAATTACATGTGTTTAAACACCACCCACCACACCCTCTGAGTCCTCCAAATACCTATCTCCAAATATCTATACATTTCTAGTAAAAAAAAAAGCTAACCAAAAAAAATAGAAATAATCGCTACATCGCTGAATCCCGCGGGCGATCGAGTGTTTCTTATTCAAATGTTCAGTCTGCTATTTTAATGTTTCAACACAGCACGTCATCAATCTTTGCCGAGCCCGAACGTGGGCCATTACGACCGCCCCCTTGCAATTATCCACTCGAATAAAAACGTTTTAAGTGTTAAATTAACGATATCTCAGGAAGACGGGAACTTGTCTGTGATTAATTCCAACCTCGAGAGATGATAGTGAACCGAGTGCGGAACTCGAAAGATTTTAAAGTCTCATTTATATCTATTATAATTGTTACGGCGATGTATTAAAATCGGAGTTGCTATTCAACTCTGCGAATTGGTATGACGCAATAAAAGCGAGGCGGGAGTAATATTTAGCTGTTTTAATGTGCAAACTTCGCCGATATTTCCGCCGCCGATCGCAAGGCGTCATCGGGGGACATAATTTTTCACGTATTCTGCACACAACGCATTGGTGTTTGCATACACATCCGTATTTACGTACCCATTACAAATCTTTGCTGCGAATGTTACTTATTTCTATCCCAGTCACTTAGCTTCGCAAATATAAACAACCGTCATTCTTCTTTACGCGCCGCGCTCCGAGAGAAAAGAATGACAAACGAGTTAAAGAATAATGAAAAGTAAATGAAAACAGCAAAATCGCTTTTGTCAACTGTTTTTCTTCATCCATTGTCGACATTCAGAAATGTTTCCTGCAAAAACCTTTAAATATACATGACGTTTCACCTATTTATGTAGATACCAACCTGCCAATCTATAGGCAGGTACTGTATCTTACTCATTCAACAGATAAATTTATCTACCTACATTTTTAGTTGATGTGACTTTGGAAAAAATTGTAAAGTAAATAATATTATACAGTAGTTTTTGCTCGCGACTTTGTCTGGGTTACATTTTAACAGGAACCTTACATTTTTCTGGGATAAAAAGTATCCGATGTGTTAATCAAGGTAATAAACTATCTGTGTGCCAACAGTTATGTCAATTATAAATTTGATAATATACATTACTATATATTATATACATTACTCAAACTTTGAATGCGGTAATACACATATGTAACTCTAACAAGCAAATATTTGAAATGAAATAAGTTATCTTTAATTTTGTCAGCACCTACGTGTTGATATAAAATGATGCAATATGCACTAAAAATATCATGGTGATATTTTCTTACGCAGAATCCAACAACATTAAAGAGAGGATGCGAGGGTTCGCACGAAGAGCACCCTCAGGTAAAAACTAAATTGAATTTTCCCTCGGCCAAATAGAACGGTATCGCGTAGATAAATCTCAAGGCTGCCTCATCCCGTATCTACAGCAAACAAAGTTTAATAGAAAAGTAAATAGAAAAAGTGGAAGTGAAAACACTAAATGTTGGAAGTTTTAATTGGTACCAAATATTCTACAGTCCGAATTGGACGAGGCCTTATAACTTCACAATAATTGACTTACAATAACAACCACTTCTGCATATTTTTGTGACCCATATTTTATCGAAATACCAGTAATATTTCCCCGGTAAGAGCTTTTAGTGTGATTTGATACTGCTGTGATGTTTTCCACTTAAAATATTTAGATAGAATTGTATAAATGGACCGATCATTTTAATAACGTTAATGATCTACAAAACTTTATTGTAGCCGTTGGCCAATAATGTCAATTGGGTAATTAATTTGTGTGCAATTATATTAAACGATACCATAATTAACACGCCACCACACGAGTATTTATATGAAGCAATGCAAAAGGTTAAAGCCATCATAAATACGGTCAATTTAGCCAAGTATCTATTCTGAAAATTTATTGGAATTATGCTAAAGAGAGCACGATACGCGTTGTTTTCTTTGCAATAATTATCTTTATGTGGATACTTTTTATCGACTTCCCCCAACCACGTTTTACAGCATTATAAAGTTGATGTAATTGTATAACGAGTCTTAGGCGTGCGTTTAATTTCAGCGCGGTTGGCTCGGCACGTTGGGAAATGCTCTGCAAACCGACCAAACCGCGCCTTACGGCCGTAAGATGGCCCACTGCCATGATAATTATACTAATCTATTACACGATACTTTAATATTTAACCTTTTATTTTGTATAACGTACATTTCGCTTAACCCCGCTAATCCTTACAATCTAGACCTAAGTTTATTTTTACAGGCCAATTGGTGTCTGCTGATTAAATAACCTCCCTCAAATTGCTAATTAGTATCTAAACGTTCGGCCCTCGCACCGATGGGTTTTATAATCAGTGGCGATTCAGCGAGTTAGTCAGCGCTAATTGTGCGCACGGTTCCGTTACAAAGCTCAAACAAATAATTTTACCTTTACCTATGACCTTTACCTGTGCTCATGCCCACTGATTAAAATTTTGATGAATCGGCTCGCTCTCAACGATCAAAGGAACAATTACTTGGTTGTAGACTTACTTTTTCAAGCTATGGGCTCAGAGTGAAATCAGACTATTCTTAAAATTATAGATATAGAATATCCTATACATTAACAATTTCCCTCGTAGCAAGAAAAAAGCTAGCAAGAAGTATTTACTTTGTTTTCTACAAGGACTACCGTGGAACCATAGTAGGCTAAAGTATTTGAAATAGTAGAAAATGAATTCGTCACTTTACTAAAAGAACCCGGAAGACTTATCTACATGGTAATAATATAGCAAATTATCTATGGTGTGCTCGACATCTTGTGCCCATTAAGAGTAGATATGTTTTTCATACATCAACCCCTAATCGAATCTATCAGGTACGAAGTATGCGATGTAATAAGTAATCGCTATTACTGTATAACTAATCCAGATCACCTTGCATTCTTACCAGGTGCACCCGTTTACCGTAGATTTCTGCTCCAAAATACTGGTGCAGCAACAAAGAGAATATTGTGAACGCTAAAAGAACGTCCCGTGAACGACAACAAACTTGACACTGAAACTGTGAGTGGCAGCTTTGCTAAATGGGTACTAGAACTTTAAATAGTCGATTATCTTAAAACATTATCCACCTTAAACGCATCAAAGAATATCGTTCGCATTATTCTAGTAAAAGATAGCAAAAAATATCTTCTGTTTCTCCAAAGCTACTACAAAAGTTTGAGTGCTTATTCGAAAGTATAAATTTCCACGACTCTAGCCTCTCGTAAAACTTACTTTGCTTAAATAGTTGCAAAGGCAATTCGTCGGCAATATTCCTTTTCGAGATTTCTCATGAATATTGTATAGAGAACTACTAAATTATATTATCACACACATCAGTTATATTATTCAAATAGGTAATCGTTTATTACTACCACCCACGTAAACCCATCCCGATTCAGGAAACAAAACAACTAACAAATTATTTCTGTAATAATGAACGACCTAAATCTGTTAACATGTAAGTATCCGATCCTACAGTGACATATCCGGGCCACGTCGCGTCATATAATTAAAAAGTTCATTCATTCATTTCAGCGGTGTTAGAAGGTCGAAGCGCCACGACCGCCTGTCACAAAGTTGTGCATTAACTTTTCATTTGCAAGTTTGGAGCGAACGCGGGCGATCGCGACTTCGCAATTTCCACTCACTTCGATATGTAGTCTCACTTTCATAAACCTCGACTCGTTATGCTCGTTTAATACACATATAGTTTTAAGCAGAGGGAATCCTTAACTAATGTTTGGCACTCTTGGATCTGGCTAGTACCGATGTAACGATTAGGAATATTTTTAAGAGTCAGTGATTTTCTTTTTTTACTGTACAAAACCTTGCTAATATGGGTACAGGGTTTGTAATTTAATAATTGTATTGTTTTATTAATAAACACACGGCGGGAGAAAATTGATTATTACGTCAAACGACATCTTCGCCGAGGTTTTAATAACTTCATTTAACTTTCGCAAATTAATTTTCCATTTGATCATTTCATTGGGAGATGAGTTATAATTGAAGGGGCGCGGCGCAATCGCTCGGGATCCACAAACGGAATAATGTCAAATCAATTAAAAGTTGAATTTGGTGGGCAGAGCGCCAGCTCCGAAGTTGATTCATTAGTACTAGCCGCACTCACCTCTTTCTCTCCCGCCGAAGTATCTAGCAATACGAGTTATCTGCGTAGAGCAGCCCGCGGCCATTCGCATACATTCAGATAATCACCGGCTGAGAATAAACTTTATGACTGGATTTTAAACTTTTGTTCTCAATGAATATCGGATTAATTCCCTATTTTAATACACTTCGAAGCGTTAACGCTTGCAACTAGGATTGCCATCCGTCCAGTTTTTCCCGAATTCGGCATAAATTGGAAGGGGTCCGGAAGGTTAAACGTAAAAATATTGCTTTCCGCCTGGGCGCTCATATAAGCCTAGGTATTAACTATGGGATATAGTAAAGTTCCTACGGATACATACATATATATAATTTAACATTTCTACGATTAGTGACGAATTGAATAAATATGAAGTTTGTCAAATATTATCGCAAACCATGCGAGTAACATAGAACCTATTCTTATATTCGTGGTGATGTTTCCTTAGCAAACGCAATAACATTTGCATAGGTCCCGTCAACTGCTTGCGTACTCATAAAAGTAATACGAAAGGGATCACACTTGCGCTCCGTAATAGTATAACTTTTCCAGGGATCAGCGAAAGTAATTCCCTCCTCTGAGTTCGCTTAACAGGAGTTATTTAAACTACGATCCGTTAGTGGTTCCCATGTTAATTCCTCATGCAAAAAGAACAACTCTTGTATCATAATATTCGTTTTATGTAGAACGTGTATACTGTGATTAGCACTATAATATAATGGCGCCACATAGATAACACTGATGATAGTGTTAAATAAGAAAATAAAAATAAAGTAGCAAATAAGTTTAATATCGTTTTTTACGAACGGCACTCATTAAATAGATTTAAATTAAGTAAATATTTCGTAATCATCTTTAATGATAATGTTTCGTAATCAGACTCGAGGGTTAAGTAAACCAAAAATTTTCGGTAGGAAAAATGAATATTATACTCGTACAAGTTAAAGGCTTATCCGCCGCGAGCGATTTATTCAAACGACCAATAAATATTCAAGAGTAATTAACCGCCGCACCGCGTCGATACAGCGCAGAATATTTTTAGCTGCCGTCGATTTTACGTCTTTCCATCTTTTTTAGTAGTGGCTTAGTAGCGAGTACAATGCTAACACTGTATTATAATTAAGCACATTTCCGTTTAAAATATCTAAAGCATATTTATACATTTTGCTTCAAAGAATCCACATGACAGGGAATTTTATACACACGGTTATGCTAAAATTAGGCTCTTCTAAGCACTTGGCATGACAAGTAGAGTTTGCACACGAAACCTCGTGTCTCTTCCGTCTGACGGGAGCTCAAAAGATTTCAGTCAACGTTGCCTCTGAACTCGGTTACGTTGCAACTCGTATTGTCCGTAGACACGAGGCGTCGTCTCAAAACCGTATCGGTATAACTGGAAACACGTCACTTATAATAAGATAGTAATATATTTTTCATTTCGGTGTATATTTTTTTACTCAATTCAATTGTACTAAATAAATCAAAGATTTAATGAAATAGAAACTAAATTCACACTATATTCATGAACAGTATTCGATTATAAATTCCCAAATTTAAAGGTAATATTTAACATGTATGAAACACCAAGTTGAGTTTCATTCGCATGCCATGTCTCCTGGGGCGGTTATCCACAGAAATCAAGCAATCCCGAAAAACGTTTTACAATCGATAGTTCGGCTATTGCTCGGCTATTTGAAATTGTTAGTCAGACTTTCCTCTACGGTATGCGCTTTTCGGGATTTAAACATTTATCTGTTTTGATTGTGCCTACAAACTGGTTTGGATTTATCGATTGAACATTACATTGCCTATTACGAGTACACATAGACTGGGACTTTATTTCTAAAAATATATTTATTCCGTGTTAAAACGAGTTGGGTATTTCGTACAAAGTTTTGGAGTAAAACAATGTGCCGATTGTTTAAAGAATTCTGCCAACGAATTTTTGGATATTCATGACTGTGGTGTATATTGTATCATGTAACTTCGTAAGACAGGTATAAAAATTTTCATTCCATTCATTCATCTGCCACTACGTTATTATTCACCAAAAACACCTGTATCAGACTTAGACGAAGGCTGTATCACTACTAACAAAATACCAACATGGCTTTCTAACCAGTCTCCAATTTCCTCGACTTCGCTACGAGTTGACGTCAACTCGGGCTATTTAGTTCTCAACTGTTCCCGCGGGAGCTCTTCTATTTTCAAGGCTTATTTCGAAATCAAGACTATGGCGATTCCCTGAAGCAAATCTATAATGCTCACAAAATACCATATTCTTGTGCAAACCTAGCTTATAATCCCTAGAAAACTATATTAAGTTCTTTGATTTACGCGAATATTAAACATTAAATAAAACTATATTTCGAAACCTCGGGAACTAGAAAATCAAAAACCGCGATAAATCCGAAAAATAGTTTTATTTGAAATAATCCATTACGAATTAATCAAGTATATTAAATATGGAAATGTTAATCTGGATTCAAAGCCTAAACATAATTTCTTTCTTTCTGATGTTCACCGATATTTCCGCCAGTTGTGGACCGATTTTGATGATTATTTTTGCATTGGGCTTAGCATAGCTTTAAGGTGGTCCCATTTTAATTTCATTGGTATTGGACCTTGGACTTTGAAGATACACCAGGGAGCTCCTTAACAACAAACAATAGGAATGAGCAAATTAAGACAATATGGGTGTTACGTCAATCCTACAGGTACCCTACTATAGAACTAAGTAGAATGTTAACCGACTTTAAAAAAGGAGGAGGTTCATAATTCGTCTGTGTTTTTTTATAACTTATTTGCTTGTGAACCGATTTGGATGATTTTTCTGCTGGATTTAATATAGTTTCAAGGTGGTCCCAATTTAATTTCATCAGTATTGGATCTTGGACTTTGAAGATAGACCAGGGAACTCCTTAACGACAAACAATACAAATGCGTAGATTGAGATATTATGGGTATTACGCCAATCCTATAGGTACCCTACCATAGAACTTAGAAGAATATTAACCGACTTCAAAAAAGGAGGAGGTTCATAATTCGTCTGTATTTTTTTGTAATTTTTTTGCTTATAAACTGATTTTAATGATTCTTTTTGCATTAGGTTCGGCATAGCTCCGTGATGCTCGAATTTAAATTTTATTGGTATTAGACACTGGGCTTTGAAGATACACCAGGGGTTATATCAATCTTGTAGGTACCTCACTGTATAAATAAGTAGGATAATAGAAAGGAGGTATATAAATGATAATAATTAATTGATTCGTCACTAAAAATTGTAAAATAAAACCTTTTTAAAAGGAAAACCGACTTTAACTAGCAAAAAATAAATATTTACTTTAATGTTAGTTATTTAGGATTGCGTAGACCTTACTCTATATATACTCTCTCTCTCTCTTTCTTATTCACCCTGTTTAGAATCAATGATACGGAAAATTGGGTCTTTATCTAAACTAGATCTCCCTACAACATTAGCCTGGTAAATTTTTAAAATTTGCACCTACGGAACGACTTCGCCTTGATAAAGTGAAAGTACTTTATATATTTTACTATTGTAGATATTTATGAAGTAATTTATGTCAGCGTGATGAATTTATTATACTTACCTACGTATATTTTGGAAAATCATTCTTCAGATAGGGAGACGTGAATTTGACCGAGAGATAAGGTAGTGTGTCAAAAAAATTCATCAGTCATTCGAAATCCCATAAACCTATAGATAAATAATAAGTGATCAAACGAACTTACCTGAAGTGAAGTTCGATCATTATTATACGAAGTCCTTCGTTCGAAGATATAAACTATATTAGCAGCTCTCTCGAGTCGCTTGGCAACCGCGCGTCATTTAGACAATTGAAAAGTCAACGCCGCCTCTATGGTATCTGTGGACATAACCTCTGCAAGCATTCATTTTAGAAGTAGTACATTTCAACTTTACCAACGGGCAGGGCGGGTTGGGTACTTATATCTTCGAACGAAGGACTTCGTATAATAATGATCGAACTTCACTTCAGGTAAGTTCGTTTGATCACTTATTATACTGTGTCCTTCGTTCTCGATATAAACTATATTAGCAGCTGTTTAGAGCTATAAGGGTAAAGTTGAAGTATACGACATAAAGGTTTTTTTTTTTTTGAGCGTGACCTCTAAAAAATAACATATCATTAGTATATTTGTACTATAACACATTCCCGTTCTTTGTTTTGCCATACAACACAAACACAACAAATATATACACATATATTGTTTCTTACAACCAGTCTGTCTAACTTATTTAAAACAAATTTATATAATCAAATTCTATAACATATTATGTTATGTAGTGTAGATCCATCCCAACAAAACCTTTAAAGCACCTGTTATATACCTTTATACCACACACCTGTTGTCCAAAATTCATTAATACCGGGTAATATTAATCAATCATTACTTATCAGATATCAGTGCAGTCTCTATCTGTTATGTCTTCTATAGAGATCTTTCTTCTATAGATATCTTCTATATAACAAGAGTTGAGGAATTGCCCATCTAGAGTTTTGTTTATATAAAATTAAATCCTTTATAATAATTCTTGTATCATTGACAACCATTATGAGACGAACTATGAGAGTGAAGAAAGCCAGGCAGGCATGCAAGGAAAGAACCCGTCGGAACCTTGCACTCTCTGCCCACCCCGCAAGAGATCTGGCGTCATAATATGGATGGAGATAGATAGATAGCTAGAAACCCTTACTGTGTACTAGACCTGAAAACAAAGTCTGTTAGTACCCAATCTATAACAATATGATACAAATATAACAGGGAAACCTATTTCCCCACTAATGTGTCTTCCAACTGTCAAATGATCTCCTTTTGAGACCGGTACCAAACGAAGGCTACGAATTAACTTGGTGATTATAAGAATGGTTTTGCTATCATTACATATTTAATTTATAATTTTTTTATTTTTTTTTTAATATCAACATTCGGCTATATTTAATGTTAGTTATATTTTTAATCTTTAAAGATGTACATATATCAAAATTTAAAATTTTTTTTTTTTTTTTGTACTAGAGGCCTTTGTACTAATGAACTTATATGGAATTAAGTCCGGTGAAGCTGTAAAGGCCTCGCGGCCATCAGCGTACATCACTCACACACACACCTTATCTGGAGATATTCCTCCCATAAGGCTATGTGCTTTACCTATATAATCTCGCCCCCCCCCCCCCCCCAATTTTAGAGTCTGGAACGAAGGGCAGTACTAATGCGTGGTAAACAAACATAACCTACCCCAGTGTTATTACTATACCACTATTATTAATTCAATTTAAATTTCGAAACTATCCCGGAATCATTTCCATGTTCCGAGTGTGCGCCGACAAATAAATCCTTGGCTACGTAAATATTTATGTATTACTTAACGATTCGTTCTTGCTCAATAACGCCCGCGAACGTTCGTTTTGGCAATACGATTGGACCACTCCTGAACCAATTACATTACTGATACTAAAAATACTAAAAAATACACTCCTAATTTAGTAATAACTTAAGAAGCGAATAAGTTACAGTCGACTAAACCGAACCATGGGTTACAACTTTATCATATTGGGAATCCTATTCATAACTGAATTATTTCATACCATGAAATTTTCATTTCATACCACACTTCCTTTGCTTCTTTGTATGTGACTGTATTTATAAGTAAAAACAAAAATTGCAATGGGTAACTTTCTAGTTAGTTCTAGATGTCCAACCGTGAGAATTGAGTGTTACTCAACTTATTATTATGTATCCCCCATTAATAATAAATAAATAATATCAAGTTCCTTAGGACTTAGATTATTGCTGATACTACATAATATTTATCATACCTGTGATAAGAATATATTTTTGATTATTCTTGTTTAAGATAATCCATACTTTCAAATACTGTAACTCAATATTTCATCCACCGTAGCTTGTCAACATAATATCATTAAATTTTCAAATGGATATTATTATCAAGTCATTTGCATGACTTTATTTTCTTTTTATATATAGATACCTATTTATAAGATACATGTAACATGTGGATGTAATAATTTAAATATAACAATACCAAAATTGCAAATTTTTGTATGATATCTCAATCCAATATTTTTTACTGAAACACCTTTAAATAAATTACAACATATAGAGTGCTCTAAAACCAACTTGTTACTTTAATGGTAGCAGTTTGTGCTTGTGTTATCATAACTATACCTGAAAACATCACTGGTGTTCAAAATAACTGTACACATTCCAAACTAATAACAAAACTATTTTTTATAGTTATTAATTTCTTGAATAATCTTATTTAATTACATATTATTTATTGATTATCATATGATCAAACAAAAATACAGTAATAACATCTAATTCTCCAAATGATGAATTGATGTATAGCTTTCCATTGTGTGTGCCTCAAATTTCTAATATTATTAAGTACACTATAATTGATGCAGGAAATAATCAAGAACCCAAAACCATTGAACTCATTACATGATAGAAAACTGAATAGGTACTAATAAATTTTCTATTAGTATATTTATTATAACTATAAGGTGCAGCGTGTTAGCATTAAGTTTTTATTTTTATTTTTTATTTTTTTTTAATAAAAATGGCTATAAATTATATTTCAAATTATTAAACAATAGTGTTTCTAATAATAATGTTTCTATACATAATGTTAAACATATGTAGGACAAGATTGACTTGTCTGAAATGCAAGTACTTGCACAAAAACCAATAAAATTATGTTTGTCGTTGAAGGCATTATTAGTGTCATAGATACATACCACCGTCAGTGAATACCTTTAGCCTCCAATATTATGGTTTCTTTGTAAAACCCATGTTGTATTCCTGATTGTTTTTCTGAATTTTTCAACAACTTAAAAACCAAGTCCTTGTGTAAAATAAGTGATCAAACGAACTTACCTGAAGTGAAGTTCGATCATTATTATACGAAGTCCTTCGTTCGAAGATATAAACATGCAACTCTCTCTACTCGCTTGGCAAGCCGCTAAGTTTTTTAGAAACGTCAACGCCTCCTCTATGGTATCTGTGGACATAACCTCTGCGACCATTCCTTTTAGAAGTAGTACATTTCAACTTTACCAACGGGCAGGGCGGGTTGGGTACTTATATCTTCGAACGAAGGACTTCGTATAATAATGATCGAACTTCACTTCAGGTAAGTTCGTTTGATCACTTATTATACTGTGTCCTTCGTTCTCGATATAAACATGCAGCTGTTTAGAGCTATAAGGGTAAAGTTGAAGTATACCACATGAATGTCATTTTTAAGCGTGAGCTCTAAAACATAATATGTCATGAGTACATTTGTATAACACATTCCTGTTGTTTGCATTGCTACACAACACAAATACAACATATATTGTTTCTTACAACCAGTCTGTCTAACTTGTTCAAAATAAATTTATTTAATCAAATTCTATAACATGTTATGTTATATAGCGTAGATCCATCCCAACAAAATTCTTTAAAGCACCTGTTATAGCACACCTGTTGTCCATAACTCATTACTACCGGTTAATAATAATCAATCATTACTTATCAGATATCAGTGCATTCTCCATCTGTTATGTCTTCTATATATAGATTTTTTTTTTTTTTTTTTTTTTTTTTTTTATAGTAGGCTCTTTATATAACGAGAGTTGAGGAATTACCGATCCAGAACTTTGTTTATATGAAATTAATCCCTTTATAATAATTCTTGTATCATAGAAAACCCTTCCGAAACGAACTATGAGAGCGGAGGAAGCCAGTAAGTAAAGAATCTGTCCTACCCCGCAAGGGGTCTGGCGTGACGATATAGATAGAGATAGATAGAAAACTCTTACTGTGTACTAGATCTGGAAACAAAGTATGTTAGTACCCAATCTATAACAATGTAAGACAAATAAGACAGGGAAACCTGTTTCCCCACTAAAGTGTCGTCCAAGTGGGGCTTTTTTTTATTAAATGATCTCGTTTTTGAGTACAGTACCAGACAAAGGCTACATATTATATTGGTGATTATAAGGATGCTTTGCTATAATTACTTATTTAATTTATGATAAAGTATTTTCCTTTATGTCAAAGTTCGGTTATATTTAATGTTAGTTATATTTATAATCTTTAAAGATGTACATATACCAAAATTTAACATTTTTGTACTAGAGGCCTTTGTACTAATGTCCTTATCTAGAGCTATTCCTCACATAAGGCTATGTACATTAACTATATGATCTCGCCCCCCCCCTCCCCCATTTTTGGGTTTGGAATGAAGGGCAGTGCTGATGTGTGGTAACCTAATTTAACCTGCCCCACTGTTAAACTATACTACTACTATTATTATATATTTCGAAACTATCCCGGAATCATTTCCATGTCCTGAGTGGCCACCTAAATATTTATGTATCACTTAACAATTCGTTCTTGCGCAATAACGCCCGCGAACATTCATTTTTGGCGATACGATCGGGCCACCCCTGACCCGTTATATTACTGATGAAAATTATACTCAAATTTACTAATTTAGTAATGACTTAAGTAGCGAATAAGTCACAGGCAACTAGACCAAACCACGGACTATAACTTTATGATATTGGGAATCCTATTCATAACTTAACTTTTTCATACCCTTAAATGCCACACTTCCTCTGCTTCTTTGTATGTGGCTGTTTTTTATAAGTAGCAACTGTAATGAGTAACTTTCTAGTAAGTTCTAGATTTCCAACTGTGAGAATTGAGTGTCACTTAACTTATACATGTAGTACCTACGTATCATTCATATTTCATTTAATATCATAATATTTTTTGCGCCCTCGCCTACCCACTTGGGATCTGGCGTGGTCTTATAATTAATAATAAATAAATAATATCAAGTTCCCTAAGACTAAGGTTATTGCAGATACTACCTAATATTTATCATACCTGTGATAAAAATATACTTTTGATTATTCTTGTTTAAGATAATCTATACTTTTAAATATTGTAACTCAATATTTCATCAACTATATCATGTCAACCTAATATCGTTAAATTTTTAAATAGGTATTATTATCAAGTCATTTGCATGACTTTATTTTCTTTTTATATATAGATACATTAATAAGATACATGCAACATGTGGATGTAATAATTTAAATGTAACAATATGAAAAATGCAAATTTTTTGTATGACATTTCCAATTCAATATTTTTACACTGAACCACCTTCAAATAAATTACAGCATGTATAGTGCTCTAAAACCACCTGTTTCCATAATAGTAGCAGGTTGTGTTTGTGTCATATCTCCGATATCCTAACTGTACCAGAACCATCACTGGTGCTCAATATAAATGTGCACATTCAAAACTAAACACAAACCTATTTTTTATAGTTATTAATTACTTGAATAATTTTATTTGATTATATATTATTTATTGATTATCATATTATCAAACAAAAGTACAATAAAAACATCTAATTCTTCAATTCATGAATTGATGTATAATCTTTCCTCTGTGTGTCTCAAATTTCTAATGTATTAATTACACTATAAATGATGCAGGACGTAACCAAAAACCAAAACCATTGGACTCATTACCCAATAGAAAGCTGAATAGCTCCTAATAAATTTTTATTAGTATATTTAATATGACTCTAATGTCTATTATACTGTGTCCTTCGTT
The DNA here is from genome assembly GCA_905147815.2 of Phalera bucephala. Taxonomy (NCBI): domain Eukaryota; kingdom Metazoa; phylum Arthropoda; class Insecta; order Lepidoptera; family Notodontidae; genus Phalera; species Phalera bucephala. Next base: position 22,417,323 of record LR990612.1, read on the forward strand.
CTCGATATAAACATGCAGCTCTCTCTACTCGCTTGGCAAGCCGCTAAATTTTTTAGAAACGTCAACGCCTCCTCTATGGTATCTGTGGACATAACCTCTGCGACCATTCTTTCTTTTAGCGTGGCAGCCGATGCCTTGTAATAAAGTTTTGGTCGACATTTAATTTAATCAAATAATCGTAGCAGTGAAATTATATAACAAAAGGTTTTTATATACTCAAGTGATGTTGTGAAATAAATTTAAAACATCGTATAGGCAAATTCAGAAATAATTTACGTCTTGACAAAAAAAGTACATTCCAAAAAGATCAACTGATAGTTGTTTAATTGTGGCGTTTTCAGCTTAACATGTTTATGTATAATAATATCGAATATTTGGAGACGTGAGTTTTATTATAAAGTAAAGTCTTCACTCGAAAAGTAAACTTACGAAGTCTCATGTCCCTCTTCGTGTAAAAACAGTTTAACACGCAATATACCTGCAAACAATTATTAACCGTCTATAAATTGGCAAGGTAAAACCTCTAATGAGAGAAATTAGCGGGGACATTAATCAATAATGATTGTTAAGGATCGATGCCAATTTAAGGACACGGGCGATGTACGAGATGCATCGACGTGGTCCGCAAGACTTAACGGTAATTCAAGGACACGAGCGGTGTACGAGATGCATCGGCGTGATCCGCAAGACTTGGGGCCCATACGAGATATGTGCTGAAGGTCATACTACTCATAGGTTTCACCCATGAGGTGCTCCTGTGCAGTTCACATTTCTACAATGGTAAGAAACTAAAATGTTACCCAACATACATACCTTAAACAGTAAATACAAAGACTATTGCTATAAACTATAAGCAATTTGTGATATTATATCTCCTAAAGGAGACTTTCTGAAAGGGTAACTAAAGGGACATTGTTTATGAATTTATGAATAACAATACATTATTAATAACATAAGCCACCCCTTTGCAGAAACATAATGTTTTGCATTGATTTCATTATTGGACATACTTGTATAATAATCCTAAAATAGCCCAAAGTGGAGCTTATTACACAAAGAATTGTGCAATATTATGAGCACTTGTATTAAAAAGGTAAACCTTGCAATATTTATCCCTGAACAGGGTTTATAAACAGATGAGCCAAAGTAGTCTCTACTTATAACAATGCCTGTTATAACTGACAAGCAACAGAATTGTGGAAATATTCCAAATATAATATCACAGCCTACCGATGCTGAGACAGGCAAGTTGTACAATAATTTGTGTTACACACATACATCCTTAAAATATAATATAAAATACCTGGTCTATCCAGTTAACATAAAACTAATAATTATCAATATTATCAGCCCAGACCCCTTGCAGGGTAGCCAGGGAAGATGAGTCCTAACAATACAGTCATGAAACATTGATTGGGATAAGAACCTTTGTGGTCAGCAGTATATATTTTGTATTAAATAAGGTTAATATAGTGGAGTACCAAGATGGAATTATAACTAGCTATTCATAAGCAGTAGTTTAAATTTCAAGAAACCACCAGTGTTGTAACCAATATGGAACAACAATCCTCATCCGGTGTGTAAAAATGTACATCTATCCACAAATGTATGTATAAATGTACCTACAGTGTACCTATCAGCCCACCAAAAACAAATCACAATGGACATTGGAAGTCTCCTACCAGAGAATGTGAGGTAAGAAAAGCTTGCTAGGCTTTTTACATAAAGGCTTGTTTTGTTTTTTTTTATGTTACTGAAAAAATCAGTTAAACATTCAGGAATACAACATGGCTGTTACAAATAAACCATAATATTGGAGGCTAAAGGTATTCACTGACTTTGGTATGTAACAATGTATCTATGACACTAATAAAAATGTGTGTCTGTCTGCCTTCAACGGCAAACATAACTTTATGGGTTTTGTGCAAATACTGCAAGTAATCCAGACAAGTGAAGGTTAAATAAATCTGGTCCTACATATATTTAACATTATGTATAGAAACATTATTATTAGAAACATAATTTTTAATAATTGATATACAATTTATAGCCATTCTCATTAGAATTTAATTAAAGATGGATGATCACAACTGTGCTATAATCCTTATCCCACAAAGAAACTCAATGCTAATAATAGACATTAGAGTCATATTAAATATACTAATAAAAAATTTATTAGGAGCTATTCAGCTTTCTATTGGGTAATGAGTCCAATAGTTTTGGTTTTTGGTTGCGTCCTGCATCATTTATAGTGTAATTAATACATTAGAAATTTGAGACACACAGAGGAAAGATTATACATCAATTCATGAATTGAAGAATTAGATGTTTTTATTGTACTTTTGTTTGATAATATTTTAATCAATTAATAATATATAATCAAATAAAATTATTCAAGTAATTAATAACTATAAAAAATAGGTTTGTGTTTAGTTTTGAATGTGCACATTTATATTGAGCACCAGTGATGTTTCTGGTACAGTTAGGATATCGGAGATATGACACAAACACAACCTGCTACTATTATGGAAACAGGTGGTTTTAGAGCACTATACATGCTGTAATTTATTTAAAGGTGGTTCAGTGTAAAAGTATTGAATTGGAAATGTCATACAAAAAATTTGCATTTTTCATATTGTTACATTTAAATTATTACATCCACATGTTACATGTATCTTATTAATGTATCTATATATAAAAAGAAAATAAAGTCATGCAAATGACTTAATAATAATACCTATTTAAAAATTGTTGATGAAGTTGATGAAATATTGAGTTACAATATTTAAAAGTATAGATTATCTTAAACAAGAATAATCAAAAGTATATTTTTATCACAGGTATGATAAATATTAGGTAGTATCAGCAATAACCTTAGTCTTAGGGAACTTGATATTATTTATTTATTAATAATTATAAGACCACGCCAGATCCCAAGTGGGTAGGCGAGGGCGCAAAACATATTATTATGATATTAAATGAAATATGAATGATACGTAGGTACTACATGTATAAGTTAAGTGACACTCAATCCTCACGGTTGGAAATCTAGAACTAACTAAAAAAGTTACTCACTACAGTTGCTACTTATAAAAAACAACCACATACAAAGAAGCAGAGGAAGTGTGGCATTTAAGGGTATGAAAAAGTTAAGTTATGAATAGGATTCCCAATATCATAAAGTTATAGTCCGTGGTTTGGTCTAGTTGCCAGTGACTTATTCGCTACTTAAGTCATTACTAAATTAGTAAATTTGAGTGTAATTTTCATCAGCAATATAACGGGTCAGGGGTGGCCCGATCGTATTGCCAAAAATGAATGTTCGCGGGCGTTATTGCGCAAGAACGAATTGTTAAGTGATACATAAATATTTAGGTGGACATAAAAATGATATCCGGGATAGTTTCGGAATATATAATAATAATAGTAGTATAGTTTAACAGTGGGGCAGGTTAAATTAGGTTACCACACATCAGCACTGCCCTTCGTTCCAAACCCAAAAATGGGGGAGGGGGGGGGGGGGGGCGAGATCATATAGTTAAGGTACATAGCCTTATGTGAGGAATAGCTCTAGATGAGGACATTAGTACAAAGGCCTCTAGTACAAAAATGTTAAATTTTGGTATATGTGCATCTTTAAAGATTATAAATATAACTAACATTAAATATAACCGAACTTTGACATAAAGGAAAATACTTTATCATAAATTAAATAAGTAATTATAGCAAAGCATCCTTATAATCACCAATAGAATTGGTAGCCTTTGTCTGGTACTGTACTCACAAAAGAGAACATTTGACAAAAAAAAAAAAAAAAAAAACACATAAAGCCCCACATGCCACTTGGAAGACACGTTAGTGGGGAAACAGGTTTCCCTGTCTTATTTGTCTTATATTGTTATAGATTGGGTACTAATATAGTTTGTTTCTAGATCTAGTACACAGTAAGAGTTTTCTATCGATCTCTATCTATATCGTCACGCCAGACCCCTTGCGGGGTAGGCGGGGGGGTGCGGGGTTCCAACAGGTTCTTTACTTACTGGCTTCCTCCACTCTCATAGTTCGTTTCGGAAGGATTTTCTATGATACAAGAATTATTATAAAGGGATTAATTTCATATAAACAAAGTTCTGGATCGGTAATTCCTCAACTCTCGTTATATAAAGGGACATCTATAAAAAAAAAAAAAAAAAAAAAATCTTTATATAGAAGACATAACAGATGGAGAATGCACTGATACTGATATCTTGATAAGTAATGATTGATTATTATTACCCGGTAGTAATGAGTTAAGGACAACAGGTGTGCTATAACAGGTGCTTTAAAGAATTTTGTTGGGATGGATCTACGCTATATAACATAACATGTTATAGAATTTGATTAAATAAATTTATTTTGAATAAGTTAGACAGACTGGTTGTAAGAAACAATATAGGTGTATATATACTCGTCTGTATATATATATATATATATATATATATATATATATGTTGTATTTGTGTTGTATAGCAATGCAAACAACGGGAATGTGTTATACAAATGTACTCATGACATATTATGTTTTAGAGCTCACGCTTAAAAATGACATTCATGTGGTATACTTCAACTTTACCCTTATAGCTCTAAACAGCTGCATGTTTATATCGAGAACGAAGGACACAGTATAATAAGTGATCAAACGAACTTACCTGAAGTGAAGTTCGATCATTATTATACGAAGTCCTTCGTTCGAAGATATAAGTACCCAACCCGCCCTGCCCGTTGGTAAAGTTGAAATGTACTACTTCTAAAAGGAATGGTCGCAGAGGTTATGTCCACAGATACCATAGAGGAGGCGTTGACGTTTCTAAAAAATTTAGCGGCTTGCCAAGCGAGTAGAGAGAGCTGCATGTTTATATCTTCGAACGTAGGACTTCGTATAATAATGATCGAACTTCACTTCAGGTAAGTTCGTTTGATCACTTATTATTAGCATTGAGTTTCTTTGTGGGATAAGGATTATAGCACCGTTGTGATCATCTATCTTTAATTAAATTCTAATGAGAATGGCTATAAATTGTATATCAATTATTAAAAATTATGTTTCTAATAATAATGTTTCTATACATAATGTTAAATATATGTAGGACCAGATTTTTGAACCTTCACTTGTCTGGATTACTTGCAGTATTTGCACAAAACCCATAAAGTTATGTTTGCCGTTGAAGGCAGACAGACACACATTTTTATTAGTGTCATAGATACATTGTTACATATCAAAGTCAGTGAATACCTTTAGCCTCCAATATTATGGTTTATTTGTAACAGCCATGTTGTATTCCTGAATGTTTAACTGATTTTTTCAGTAACATAAAAAAAACAAAACAAGCCTTTATGTAAAAAGCCTAGCAAGCTTTTCTTACCTCACATTCTCTGGTAGGAGACTTCCAATGTCCATTGTGATTTGTTTTTGGTGGGCTGATAGGTACACTGTAGGTACATTTATACATACATTTGTGGATAGGTGTACATTTTTACACACCGGATGAGGATTGTTGTTCCATATTGGTTACAACACTGGTGGTTTCTTGAAATTTAAACTACTGCTTATGAATAGATAGTTATAATTCCATCTTGGTACTCCACTATATTAACCTTATTTAATACAAAATATATACTGCTGACCACAAAGGTTCTTATCCCAATCAATGTTTCATGACTGTATTGTTAGGACTCATCTTCCCTGGCTACCCTGCAAGGGGTCTGGGCTGATAATATTGATAATTATTAGTTTTATGTTAACTGGATAGACCAGGTATTTTATATTATATTTTAAGGATGTATGTGTGTAACACAAATTATTGTACAACTTGCCTGTCTCAGCATCGGTAGGCTGTGATATTATATTTGGAATATTTCCACAATTCTGTTGCTTGTCAGTTATAACAGGCATTGTTATAAGTAGAGACTACTTTGGCTCATCTGTTTATAAACCCTGTTCAGGGATAAATATTGCAAGGTTTACCTTTTTAATACAAGTGCTCATAATATTGCACAATTCTTTGTGTAATAAGCTCCACTTTGGGCTATTTTAGGATTATTATACAAGTATGTCTAATAATGAAATCAATGCAAAACATTATGTTTCTGCAAAGGGGTGGCTTATGTTATTAATAATGTATTGTTATTCATAAATTCATAAACAATGTCCCTTTAGTTACCCTTTCAGAAAGTCTCCTTTAGGAGATATAATATCACAAATTGCTTATAGTTTATAGCAATAGTCTTTGTATTTACTGTTTAAGGTATGTATGTTGGGTAACATTTTAGTTTCTTACCATTGTAGAAATGTGAACTGCACAGGAGCACCTCATGGGTGAAACCTATGAGTAGTATGACCTTCAGCACATATCTCGTATGGGCCCCAAGTCTTGCGGATCACGCCGATGCATCTCGTACACCGCTCGTGTCCTTGAATTACCGTTAAGTCTTGCGGACCACGTCGATGCATCTCGTACATCGCCCGTGTCCTTAAATTGGCATCGATCCTTAACAATCATTATTGATTAATGTCCCCGCTAATTTCTCTCATTAGAGGTATTACCTTGCCAATTTATAGACGGTTAATAATTGTTTGCAGGTATATTGCGTGTTAAACTGTTTTTACACGAAGAGGGACATGAGACTTCGTAAGTTTACTTTTCGAGTGAAGACTTTACAAGTCTTAATATAATAAAACTCACGTCTCCAAATATTCGATATTATATACATAAACAAGTTAAGCTGAAAACGCCACAAATAAACAACTATCAGTTGATCTTTTTTGAATGTACTCTTTTGTCAAGACGTAAAATATTTCTGAATTTGCCTATACGATGTTTTAAATTTATTTCACAACATCACTTGAGTATATAAAAACCTTTTGTTATATAATTTCACTGCTACGATTATTTGATTAAATTAAATGTCGACCAAAACTTTATTACAAGGCATCGGCTGCCACGCTAAAAGAAAGAATGGTCGCAGAGGTTATGTCCACAGATACCATAGAGGAGGCGTTGACGTTTCTAAAAAACTTAGCGGTTTGCCAAGCGAGTAGAGAGAGCTGCATGTTTATATCGAGAACGAAGGACACAGTATAATGCCTATCATGCTTTTTGTACCTCACTTTCTTTGGTAGGAGATTTCCAATGTCCAACGTGATGTTGTTTTTGGTGAACTGATAGGTACACTGTGACTTAATATTTTCACACCCAGGATGAGGATTGTTGTTATATGTTGGTTACAACGGTGGTCGTTTTATGAAATTTTAACTACTGGCTATGACTAGCTAGTTAATAATTCCATATTGATAATCCACTATATTAACACTCCTTTTATGCAAAATATATACTGCTGACCTTAAAGGTTCTTATCTCAATAAAGGTTTCATGACTGTATTGTTAGGATTAATCTTTTCTGGCTACCCTGCAAGGAGTCTAGGTTGATAATATTGATAGATAATTATTAGTTCTATGTTAACTGGATAGACCAGGTATTTTATATTATCTTTTAAGTATCTTTGTGCATAACACAAATTATCCCACAACCTGCCTGCCGCAGCATCGGTAGGATAAGATATTATATTTGGAATGTATCCACAGTCCTGTTGCTTGTCAGTTACAACAGGCATTGCCATTACTTTGGCTTATTTGGTTATAAACCCTGTTCAGGAATAAGTATTGCTGGATTTAACTTTTTTAATACAAGTACTCATAATTTTGCACAATTCTTTGTGTAATAAGCTCCAGTTTGGGCTATTTCAGTATTATTATACAAGTATGTCTAATAATGAAATCAATAAAAACACTATGTTTCTGCAAAGGAGTGACTTTTGTTATTAATAATGTATTGTTATACATAAACAATGTCACTTTAATTACCCTTTCAGTAAGTCTCCTTTTGGAGATATAATATGACAAATTGCTTATAGTTTATAGCAATAGTCTTTGTATTTACATTTTTAGGCATGTTTAAGGTATGTATTTTAGGTAACATTTTTGATTCTTACCATTGTAGAAATGGGAACTGCACAGGAACACCTCATGGATGAAACCTATGAGTAGTATGACCTTCAGCACATATCTCGTATGGGCCCCAAGTCTTGCGGATCACGCCGATGTATCTCGTACACCACTCGTGTCCTTGAATTATCGTCAAGTCTTGCGGACCATGTCGATGTATCTTGTACATCACCCGTGTCCTTAAAATGCCATCGATCCTGAACAATCATCATAATTGATGAACGTCCCCCTAATTTCTCTTATTGGAGGTATAACATTGCCAATTTATAGACGGTTAATAATAGTTTTCAGGTATATTTCGTGTTAAACTGTTTGTACACGAATAGGGACATAGACTTCATAAGTTTACTTTTCGGACGACGAAGCTTTCCCAAATTTTAATATGACGAAACTCACGTCTCCAAATATTAGATATTATATAAATAAACAAGTTAAGCTGAAAAACACCACAAATAAACAACTATCGGTTGATCTTTTTAGAATGTACTTCTTTGCCAGGACGTAAACTTTTCTAAATTTGCCTATACGATATTTTAAATTTTTTTCACAAGGTCACTTGAGTATATTACAACCTTTTTGTTATATAATTTCAGTGCCATAACAAGATTATTAAATTAAATGTCGACCAAAAACTTTATTACAAAGCGTCGGCTGCCGCGCTTTCAAAAGAATGCTTGCAGAGGTTATGTCCACAGATACCATAGAGGCGGCGTTGACTTTTCAATTGTCTAAATGACGCGCGGTTGCCAAGCGACTCGAGAGAGCTGCTAATATAGTTTATATCGAGAACGAAGGACACAGTATAATAACTGCTTGCTTTCCAAGCGGATTTCAGAATTCTGAACTAACAGGGCCCTAAGTCGCTATGACCCAACGCGGCGAGTCACGACAACGTAGTGAAATTGTCGTGTAATGGTATTGGTATGTAATGGTACAGAATACGGTATGTCACTGGATTAAACAACCATTTCACGAAATTATCGTAACGTGCCGCGATTCGTATGTAATTGGTCATAGCGAAAGGGATCAGGGCTGGATTGCGATTGACTTAGCGCCCTTTGCCTGTAGACAATACTCTTGGTGTGTTATGATTTGTCGAGAAAGATGTAGACCAGTAAAATACGTGCAATCAAAAAAAACTTTCAATTTCTCTTTTGGGCACACTTACGTAATTACGTAGGTACCTTGTAAATATGATCAAATCGAAGTAATTCGATTTTTAAACAAAGTACGTATTACATACAAGTACATAATCGTCGCCTTAAAGTGAATTTTAGAAATTTTCATTATATCTATTTCATGTCTTAACTTTGTATCTACCATAAAGTATCTCGTATACATTTGATTCTACATCTTAATTTAACTCTAAAAACATAAAAATAAATACGCTCTAGCAATTAACATTTTAAAAAGTACAGGGATCAGTTTTTTGTTTCTCTTGTAAAGGGACTTCTTTTGCACATCCAAGGTTGTCAGTTTAAGGTAACGACGAAAAATGCAGTATCATAAACGAGAGAAGAATAAAATTCACATGATAACATCATGATAAAATATGCGTAGTTACTATTCAAAAGGTATCAGAGTCACTCCGGGAAGCAATCACGCTAATAGTCACATTTCACACGCTGCCACTATTCATAATACGAGTTTTATTCGTTCGAGAAACCAGCACTAATGGAGCGCTCTAATTAAATGGGCGTCAATCCTCTTACAATACAATGCTGACGTAAACACGTAGGTACGCAATGTTCTCTTGCATATTCATTGATCGCCCACTGAATTCTGATCAACATCTTATTGTTGATTTGCAGAGTCGTCTAACGTCAAAAGCAACGATATCGCTTTAATTTGTTGCATTTGTGTGCTATAAGGGAATGTTATGCCATGTTACTTGTAAATTTATTCAATAATATACATCTATCTATATATTAATACGTGAAGCAAAAACTTTGTACACCTTTTTACGATAATTGCGCGGACGGCGGAGTATGAAATTTCCCACATTTATAGTTTATATAGAGAACGAGTGTTACGTCGTAACAAAGTTTTAAAAATATAAAATAAAAATAAAAAATCTTTACACAAAGACAAACAAAATAACTAGTTGTTACATCGAATGGAAACCGCGCGCCTTAACTAGTGATAGCATCATAATGACCATATAAGGTATTCGTTGGCACCGGAAATCAAATTCCTTCTAGAACACCTAATAAGAAACGCCCACAACATAGAAGGATCTAGAAATAATACAATAGCGAACAACGGGACAATGATCCTATCTCGCTCGGTTCGGTTATTGCTAACTTAGTCCCACAAGAATTTTATAAAAAACAGACAATAGTTTAGGGCGTGCCTTGCTTCGGTTGAGCCGTTCTTTCTATATCTCTGTCCTCGTCTCAGACGAAGGATCAAGAGATCTGGGGAGTGCGCACTGTTGCCAGGCAGGAAGTAGGCCGTCCTGGGGGGGCAGTATATAAAAACGAGTTCGCGCAGGAACAACCCTTTTCCGACGCCAGAGCTCGCACGACAACAATTCAGTTTAGTTCAAACAGTGCTTTACTAAAATAAAATAAAAAATAAAAGTTTAAATTAGCAGCATTCTTCAACCCCCTTGGTAAGTTTATTATAATTATTCCAATAGTTCTGATTGCTGTTAACTAATTTTTCGTGTCTGGATTAATTCGATTACTATTCAACAAGTGATTTGTTCTACCTTTTAATAGTGTATTTTTCTGTGGCTATATATATTTCTTAATAGTGGGTAACAACGTAACCAAATGTGACAGCTAGTATCTTAAAAATTGTAAAATATAACCTTTTCTATTTAATCATTCGATAAGTTTTGAATATGTTTCACCGCGGTATTTTTCTTCATTTTTATTATTATCATATTAATTTCGTCCAAATCGATCCAGCCTCCACAAGAAACCAGGAGAGATATGGCCGCGATAATTAATTCCCACTGTGCATTCCACGCGTGTGTTGTTGAACATCGGTGGCTTGTGAATATCTATTTTTCTAAATATTTGTTGTCAAAATTCCGTAATAACTAAATTTCTAACTTCATACATTAAAATAATGAGCTTTTTGTTTTGTTAATCTATTAGAAATTGCCACCGCAAATTGTATAATGTAAACACAAAATTATTCGCTGGATTGATGTCACGAAAGAGGGTTTACCCGCCGTCAGGCGGTCGTAACAAAAATTTCTCTGGGAGAGGGGGGCCCGGCTAGCTCAGTCGGTAGAGCATGAGACTCTTAATCTCAGGGTCGTGGGTTCGTGCCCCACGTTGGGCGCCACTTTGTTACGACCGCCTGACGGCGGGTACAAATAAAACACACAATTATAAAAAAAATACAATTGTTTATTGTTAACAGGAAAAAATATATTTAATTACGCAAACAATTCAAAATCGTAATAAGAACAATCCAGAAAATTATAATAAGTAATAATATTAAAATGGGGCGCGAATTCCCGGCACAGGGGAGTTTTCGGGTCCACAAAAAAACCTATGGGCGCTGGGTACTTATCTTTAGGCCGCTCGATCCCGTGACGCGTGGGGGGTCTTCGGTAAACAGCCTCCACCGGCTAGGTGGGGAATTTGGAGGTGCCCTGTAGAAGGCCCTCAGCCGCCGAGGTCAGCGGGAGTCGACGGGCAGAGGTGAGGCCTGCTGTCTCCCAAACCGTACTTTGTCAACCCGTACGGTGGACCCCCAGTTTTCTGGAACGCGCCGAATTGGACACATGTAGCGCGAAAGATCCGACCCCCAGGCACTAGGTGAGACCAGGAGTGGGCGTCGGCATCTTTCGCGAAGCAATTAAATTATTCACGAAATGGAGTGGTGATATATACGTCCGGTTGAAATATAAGGAAAAACAAATATATAATAAAACTTATTACCCAACCCAGAATCAAACCCCAACATTATATTTAGGACTATCACCACTCCACTACGCTATGAGGTACAAAAATTTTTAATTTCTACACATTACGGTAGGTCTATAAAAACATCGAAACAATGACCATTGATATTTTTTTTTGTCGGGTATATTGAGAAAACCCTCTTTCGTGACATCAATCCAGCGAATAATTTTGTGTTTACATTATACAATTTGCGGTGGCAATTTCTAATAGATTAACAAAACAAAAAGCTCATTATTTTAATGTATGAAGTTAGAAATTTAGTTATTACGGAATTTTGACAACAAATATTTAGAAAAATAGATATTCACAAGCCACCGATGTTCAACAACACACGCGTGGAATGCACAGTGGGAATTAATTATCGCGGCCATATCTCTCCTGGTTTCTTGTGGAGGCTGGATCGATTTGGACGAAATTAATATGATAATAATAAAAATGAAGAAAAATACCGCGGTGAAACATATTCAAAACTTATCGAATGATTAAATAGAAAAGGTTATATTTTACAATTTTTAAGATACTAGCTGTCACATTTGGTTACGTTGTTACCCACTATTAAGAAATATATGTAGCCACAGAAAAATACACTATTAAAAGGTAGAACAAATCACTTGTTGAAAATATGCATATTTAACAAAAATGTAATTCAGCTCTACGATACGCATGCTCCTGTCAAAAAGGTGAGGTTGAAGCGACCACCTGCTCTGTGGATGACCAGGGGAATTCGCATGGCCATGCGACGTAGAAATCGCGCATTTCGAAAATTTAAAAAAGATCGCACTGAATACAATTGGTCCGATTTTAAAATTGCAAGAAACCGGTGTAATAAGATGATACGTGACGCTAAGCGCCGCCATATTCTAAATAATATCACATCTTCTTCGCCTGCCGATATTTGGAAATTCCTTAGTACTCTGGGTATCGGCAAGACACGACGTCATGACCTACCAAATACAATAAGTTTAGACGATCTTAATTGTCATTTCTCCACTGTTCCTTCTGTCGATTGTCTAACTGTTAATCGAACTCGTGCTTTCTTAGATGGTCTCAGGCGTCCGAACATTAATCCTTTTCACTTCTCTCCGGTCGACTCTTGTGAGATTAAGAAGATAATAATGTCCATAAAATCCAGGGCTGTTGGCTGTGACAAATTATGCCGATTTATGATCGTAACAGTTCTGGACTATCTTCTTCCGATAATCACTCACCTTGTTAACTTCTCTTTGGAGTCCAGAGTTTTCCCGTCTCTCTGGCGTAAAGCCTTTGTCCGTCCTCTGCCCAAAATCCCTAATCCTTCCCTTCCTAGCCACTTCCGTCCAATTTCCATTCTTCCTTTTCTTTCGAAAGTGCTCGAGGCCTGTGTTCATAAACAATTCTCCCATTTTATTTATACCAATAACCTGATTAATCCTCTTCAATCTGGGTTCAGGCCAGGCCACAGTACCGTCTCTGCTCTCCTTAAAGTGACTGGTGATATTCGTACAGGTATGGAAGACACTAAAGTGACTGTCCTTGTGTTAGTCGATTTTTCTAATGCCTTCAATACTATTAGTCACGATATCCTTTTGTCCATTCTCTCCTATCGTCTTTGCTCTCAGGAGTCGCTGGATTGGTTTTCCTCTTATCTTCGGGGACGCCAGCAGTCAGTTTTATGTGACGAGACGTCGTCAGCTTGGCGTTGCCTCGACACTGGCGTTCCCCAAGGCGGTATACTTTCTCCTCTCTTGTTTTCCATTTTCATTGATTTGATAACTTCCGAACTTCGGTGTGCGTATCATCTGTATGCCGATGACTTGCAGTTATACTCGCAGGATAGTGCTGATCGAATTTGTGATATCATCAGCAAATTAAATCGGGATCTTGAGACAATTAAAAATTGGTCCCACAGTTTTGGTGTCGCGGTAAATCCAAAGAAGTGTCAAGCAATCCTTGTGGGGAGCTCTAGGCTTATTAGCAAAATTAACATTAGTGCGCTGCCTGCACTGGAGTTCAATGGGTCAGTCATCCCCCTAAGTTCTAGCGTAAAAGATCTTGGGTTACATATCGACACTACGCTTAGCTGGCAGACCCAAGTCACATCCGTTAGTCAACGTGTTACTGGAACGTTACGATACCTGTATCGTTTAAAAAATTTTCTCCCACCCAATACAAAAGCAATGCTTGTGCAGTCTTTAATCTTTCCTATTTTCGACTATGGTGATGTGTGTTACTTCGACCTGAATGCAGATCAACTCAATAAATTAGACCGGTTACTCAATAACTGCATTCGATTCGTCTTCAATATGCGTAAATACGATCATGTGTCAGAGCAGCGTTCACTTTTAAAGTGGTTTCCTATTCGGCAACGCAGAGCTCTGAGGGCTTTGACAACATTATTCTCTATCCTCCATTCTTCAGTCTCGCCTGCTTATCTTACTTCCCAATTTCAGTACCTATGCTCTACTCATGATAAACCTCTACGTTCCTCAAATAATCGTCTCCTTCAGTGTCCCTCTCATCGGACTGATTTCATTCACTCTTCCTTCTTTATCCAATCTATCCTTCTATGGAATGGATTGCCTCTGGATCTCAGGATGGCTAACAATCGTCTCACTTTTAAAAAAAATCTGCAGGTCTATCTACTACATAACATGTTGGCGGAATCTTCTAAACGTTAGTAGTTCTTGTTGTTATGTCACACTATCTGGTTCATATATATGTATGTATATAAAATATATTTATGTATATATTATATTTATGTATATATATATATATGTGCTATTTATGTATTGTATTATATTATATATTGGTATATTACTTTCTTATTGTTTTCCCTTCTTTTTTTTTTTTCTCATTTTTAGCACCTACCACAGTTGTTTCCACACCACCTCAAGGTAGACTGGCAGAAAATGCCTCAGGCATTAAGTCCGCCTATGTACACATGTGCATAAAGAATAAATAAATAAATAAATAATCGAATTAATCCAGACACGAAAAATTAGTTAACAGCAATCAGAACTATTGGAATAATTATAATAAACTTACCAAGGGGGTTGAAGAATGCTGCTAATTTAAACTTTTATTTTTTATTTTATTTTAGTAAAGCACTGTTTGAACTAAACTGAATTGTTGTCGTGCGAGCTCTGGCGTCGGAAAAGGGTTGTTCCTGCGCGAACTCGTTTTTATATACTGCCCCCCCAGGACGGCCTACTTCCTGCCTGGCAACAGTGCGCACTCCCCAGATCTCTTGATCCTTCGTCTGAGACGAGGACAGAGATATAGAAAGAACGGCTCAACCGAAGCAAGGCACGCCCTAAACTATTGTCTGTTTTTTATAAAATTCTTGTGGGACTAAGTTAGCAATAACCGAACCGAGCGAGATAGGATCATTGTCCCGTTGTTCGCTATTGTATTATTTCTAGATCCTTCTATGTTGTGGGCGTTTCTTATTAGGTGTTCTAGAAGGAATTTGATTTCCGGTGCCAACGAATACCTTATATGGTCATTATGATGCTATCACTAGTTAAGGCGCGCGGTTTCCATTCGATGTAACAACTAGTTATTTTGTTTGTCTTTGTGTAAAGATTTTTTATTTTTATTTTATATTTTTAAAACTTTGTTACGACGTAACACGAGTGCAGAATGCTAATATTTTTTTAAAATTATGCATAAAACATACATTAAATCAATTAAAAAAACATTACACACACTACCATGTATTTGACGAAATACACGTCAAATTGATGTTTGTCTTTAATATTATTTGTCTATAGTCTTACTGAATGTCAAACATAACCAGCAAGCGATGAAAGAGTAGGTAGAATATCGACCTATGGGCGACCACTAGTATGTATAGTTGTATCAACATTCACGGGTTCTGTTGATCGTGTAAAGATGCAAATAATACTGAAACAATTAGTATAGTTAAGTTACCTTATCTTATCTTCTTGGCTTATCAGACCGAGGAAAACCTCAGGCGCACTTCGACCAGATGGGATCTTTTGTGCCGTCCTTGCCCAGATGCTCTAACTTACCTGAAGAACCAAAGTTACTTTACCGATGTAACCAAGTTACCTTAATTTTGACTTATCTGTGTGTTAGACATTGATGACGAACAATAGGTATTATAGCAGTCTCTTTGCTCAGCCTACCCTTGATCATTAATTTAAGTGCTGTTATTAACATACATGCCTTTCAAATACAAACACCCAGACCGGAACATATTTGTTTTTACAAAGATTTGTCTCGTGTGCGGATCAAAAACACGATTACTCAACTGACTACGTTGTAACGACAAGAACAAAACCACATTCTGTACTTCATAAGTCTATAACTTGTACCACCAACTCTTGCGCTGAGTTGGTAGTACAAGCCTTAGGTGTTCAGATGAACGGAACGTTGAACGGCAGAGGTCGCTGTGGATATGTTTCATTCGCAACGTACGTGACGTGACTGCGGGCAGGCGCGCGATAGTGTTGTGGCTTGCAGTCCCGCGAAACAAGCTATCGATCACGCGGTAATGCGACACCGGTAATCCCGGTAAGAGCCGCCTGGAGCGTGTCTCTGCTCCAATTTATTTCACTTGAGTGAAGTACCGGTATATCTTGCCGGACGACATTTTGGGACCTTAAATGCATGGTGGTAGAGGCTGTTATTATTACATTGGTCTTTTTTTGGATTAGTCCTTCTTAATAAGTTTAATTTTCAACTCAGATAAGTACTTATGTGTACATAGTATTGTAGCTGACTGTAGTTAGCTACAATCATTATGTGAAGTTGAGTTTCCGTTTGCAAAATTTGTTAATATTGCACATATAGGATCCATATGTATATATGTGAAGAATACTTGATTCGTTAAACTTAAACTCACTATTTACCCTAAAAGCAAGTTTGAAAGTGTTTACATAGGTATTATTATAGCTGACTGTACGTAGATACCTGAATACATTTTATTTTTTATCTAGAGATAATACTTATGTCCTCGTTTAATTCCCTGGTATAAACCTGAATTGCAGCATCTGAACAACACTAAAGTGGTTGGAACGAAACGGAGCTCCAAATGGATTTTTATTTATTCCGTTGAAGTTACGCGAACCAATTAGTTTTGTGCAAGTGCATCGAGAATACTCATTACTCAGCCCTTGAGCGAATTTGAACCACGGTGGGACCCTATAAAGTGCCTGTATTTCGTGAGATGTCATCGGTCGTGCAAATAGGAATGAGAAAACTAATTAATTTGTATTATAGCTGTTTTATTTATAATTAATAAAATACTATCTGCCAACATTGCGGCAGTTATATACTTGTTGGATATATTCCGACTAGAGCGTATTTGTGAAGATGTGGGAGTGCATTGGCCAACAGCGTAGATTATTGACACATACACACACAGACATACCCTTTGTACAATGGATGGAAGTTGTCACTGTCATCATTATGATTGAAATCTTACAACGAGTTCCGAAAAATATTTAATGAACAAATAATATTTTAAAATTGTATTGAATTTGTAGCTATTTCAACAATATATATTCACATGAATTCCTGAAACATTTCAAGAGATATAAGCATGGACGTAGTACATTTTTATTGCGCCACCGTTGAATTACGTTTAAAATTTCTTCTAGTCTGTATGTTAAAATTCCAACACCGTATTTCGTGTTCTCCACTTCATAAAAGTGCTGTTTTACAAAGAAATTGTGTCAGTGGGAAAACACGTACCTATGATAAAGGCGAGTCGGAGCTTGCAGCTATGTGGGTAATATCACTGGGTATATATTATTAGGGCTATTTTTAGTAGAGCTTTTTTACCCCGTACCGATGCCTCGAACACGCGCTTTAAAAATAGTTAATCACCTTTATACTTTATATAATGCTTATGCTGCGTGCTTAATTTGAAGTTATGCTAAAAATATGAGCTCAATTTTTGTTCTCAACTATATTTTCTACGCAAATCATTTTATATTTCATTACTTAAAATATCTCAGATAAATCAATGCTTTACCTATAAGTAGAGATCTCATAGATCTACACTACTATCCAGGGACCTTAGCATGGAAATATTGGCATTAAGCGTTTATATGCCATCCTTTTAACACAACAAGTAGACTAAATACATTTGAACGTGATAGCCCGCTTTCTAGATAGCTAAGCATCGAAAGCCTAGGCTGTCAATGTGTTCATGCTAAGCCATCTGCTTAAATTTGTGGTTATAATTATGGCTCAAATAAAACCACCGAACTTACATACGTATGCCAAATTCCAGCTCAACCGGATACCCGCAAGTGCTTGATAAATAGATCACAAGATTTGAACCGAAAAACAGACAGCCATACGAACATTGCCAGTTAAATAAAAGCTTGAAAAAACAGCCGCGTTTTGATACACTTACACCACTACACCTAATCGTAGCTAGCAACTGTAGAAATTAGTTACAGGATGGCCTGAGACATTTTTACAATGGTAGTTTTAGCAAACTAGCATTTTAACGTTGGCTATGGTTGGATCAAACACATTCGAAATAAGACCACACACATAGTTATGTTCTTATTTTCGGCCGTTTTTCGGACTATCACTTCTGATCTAGTACATATAAAACAGTGTTTTTCAAACTGTGAGTTGCGACCCCCTGGGGGTTCAAGAAGACTATACGGGGGTCGCGGAGGGACATGAAGCCTCAGTAAAAAAAAGAAAGTTTAAAAATATATATTAAAGGACCTATTTTGCAGGTTAACACAAGTCAACACAGATAAAAAAATACATATGAGTCACATTTACATTAATGTGAAGATTGCGCCTGTTTCTTGTTAACTAATTTCTCCTATCTTCTAAAAGTTTCCCACCTTTTTTGCTACACAGAGAATCAAATCAATTTTTAAATTTAGATGTTTTTTATGTTTACTTTTTATTTAGGCCATTGACGAGAACGTCAACTCACACAAGTACGAAGTGGCAAATGGAATTTAAACACTAAAGCTTCAGTGGTTAATTCTGAGTATTCTGATTTTCATTTTGACCAAAAGGTATCTAAATTCACAGACTTGAATTTTAAGGGCAATATTCCATCGGCAGATAATTTCAGCAGACTTTCTTTTAGGTTGGTTCCTAAATTTGCCTCATCTATAGCTACATTTAACACCGGATTTATGATCCATCTTTGCCCGGTGTTCTTTGATAGTTCTTGCACCGAGAAGACTATTTCCATACTTGGTACATATGTTTTGATGTTTATCTCATCCTATTTCTTCAATAAAAGACTGAATCGACGAAAATTGATATAAGAATATGTCTGTCATAGGTACTATTAATTATGTATTTAGCCGATACCTAATTATAAAAATTAATAAAAATGTTGTGTGGATTTGACTTTTGTAACATAATAAAGGACAGGTTACAAACACCGGAGAGCAGGGCGTCGCGAATATTTTTTCTCATACTAAGGGGGTTGCTTCAAGATAAAGGTTGAAAAACAATAATATAAAATATCAATAGGGCAACGTAGTCTTTTTCGAAGGATTCCTTCCATCGTTATACAAAAGATCTTGATGATAGCATTGTCTCCCCAAGTATCTTGTTTTTATACACGTAAAAAAAGTATTTACTGGATAAATTCAAGAATTGAGATCCCAGCAGTTAACACTCAGCACAAGGTAAACTCTAAGTTGATCGTGTAATGGATTAAACGAATCAAACTTTGTTTTATTATACCTCAAACACAGACTCCCTTATTTCCACATTGTTAGCTAAGTATCAACACAACGAGGCAACTCGTATAGCATTTTTATATACCTGTTCGCTTGATCTCCCAATCCCACAAGCTAGGGATTGATTTGTTTCTTTAAGATTCCGTCCTTGTCTTGTGGTTGCAATGCGAAGTTATCTGTCGGCTTAGATAGCTACCTGAGGAGTGAATTTTTATCCGTCCCGCTCAGTATTCAGGGGCTTAGAATTCTAAGCTAAGGGTAAGACCGCAAGGGGTGGGTGACAGTCCCACCCGCACCTCTAAAGGCTTTCCCGAGGGCCTATCCCGTCATTCCGTGTGAAATAGTCAACGCAACGAGTGGGCGTAATGGAACGAAACCTTAAGAGGGATCGCGTAGGTAATATTATCTCGGTTAATTTTCGTAGTTCGTAAAAAACAACAATACTAAAATAATTTACTGCCTCGGTGGTCCAGTGGCCAAAAGTACGATCATAGGACGCGGTAGCTTGAAAAAAAGGTAAGTTTTTGATATAATAATTCGATAAATTTTCGTATCGTATCGTATCCTCGGCGAAAAGTGGGTAAAAACAGTAACCCTCTATCACTCCCACTTTGAAAATATAGACATAACAACGAAGTGCGGAATAGAAGGGCATAACTGTTTCTTCTGTCTCTTTTACAATTGTCTGAAGCAACTCTCAATAGACTGGCGTAGTAGGTATCCAAGCAGAAGTTCTACACAACAGTCGTAGCCATCTTCAAATAGATAACGTTTATGTTGGCTCGCTTGTCACTGACTCATTGTGGATAGCGAGTGTAGTTTCGGATATAATAAATGTTTTACGAGATAAATTTAAGTTGCAACATTAGCACCCTCTGCTTCGACGTAACGATTACACAGCGGGTGCAATTTTTCACGGCCCACCCCTGCTGGTAGCGCACAATTTATGACGCGAGGAATGATTTTTCAACATCCGTAACTTAGATTTATATTTAACAGATGAAAGAGCCTGAGTTAAATCACCGATAAGGGGAATATAAAAATGCTGAGTCTGTTTGGCAAAAAATCGAGCAAATCGGTTACCGGAAAGTGAACACTACTGTATGCAGTACATACATACATAAAATCAAAGCAGCTGCACAAAATCGCTTTATAACTACACATTAGTGTCTGCAGTGTTATATGCTATGTCTTCTGTGATACAGAGCCATCTTTTAAATGAGCAACCCGTGCTAGTGAGATAGCGTGGAGCTGCAGTCTAATTAAGGCTGTCGCACGTCATTATCGACTCAAAACCACTCCGACACTAAGTTTCGGTTTCTTCCGACACCAAGTAACTAACCACCTATTATACCTTTGTTTTGATTGAGAGCTAGAGCGCGAAGTAACGAGGAGTGGACAACCCAGATCCAACGAGTGGCATGCAAGTGTGATCTAAAAAATACGACACGTGGATAACGCACGGTGTCTAAATGTTGAAAATTTTATATTGCGACACTTCGTAAAATTTCTTTTTAATGCTTTATTTTCAGTTTACTTAAGGTCAAGTCGTTAAGGTAAGCGCCAGCCTGAGGTTAACCTAGCTATAGAAATATCTTTAGGTGTTCACAAAATCGCCTTCAAACCGAGCGATAGAAATGGCTTATAAATAATCCAATGGTTCTTAGAATTACTTAACGAATCACTTGTGTAGATGGAGCATCGCGCCTGCGGAAACGGCATAAATTCTATTTACTTATAGGGTAGATAAAGTGTAATACGCACGCGCACACACTCATTGACAGCTTGAGAACACACAGTGCGTAACTGAGGCCCCTTTTAAGCATCATTTTTGTTAGCAATGCTCCGTCTAGACAAGTTTTAGTTCAAGCAAATGGTTAAAGGCACCAAATTATAACAAATTAAGATATAAGAAGAACAAATGACTGGCTTATTTAGTTGAAACTGACATGTTGATACTGACAGCGAGGTAAAAATTAATTAATCTAAACTCATCTAACAAAACACAATCGTTTTGCGTCGAATCAAAATCAAAAGTTTTTTTATTCATGTAGACCAAGAAGTACTTATGAATAGTCAAGAAAGACTACAACCCGTTCGGAATGTTATTCCCGTGGAGAAGAAGGGCAAGAAACTCCAGTTACTCTTTTAAATGAGAGTTTTACAATTCTTTTTGTATACGTTCCGGTCTTGGGGTATGGGAAAACAATACAGAACGAGTTAATTACATGGGCTTAAAGTGTAGATTAAACGTAAATGCCCTTACACTCATGGTATCAATCAGTGTCTACACAGTCCTCTTATTTACAAAATAAAGACTGAATGTATATAATAAAAAAATGAAACATTAATAATAAGAAAATAAAAATACTTGCTATAAAATATGTAATGAGTACGAAAAATATATTTGGTTATAACTCCAGTGTGATGCCGAACGAGCCAAAGTTCAACAGAACTACAGGTTGGATGGACGGCAAAGAATAGAAGACGGCCCAGTCTCAAGCTGCACTTGAAATCATATTAAATACAAATATTTAAATATACACAAGACTTCACGCCCGCCTGTATATAGTTATATAATAAATTCAATAGAAAGAGAAATGAAACGTTTAATTAGCTAGAGATTTTTTTACATATCTTAATAATCGGCAGCGTGTACACAAGTTTTACAAAAATATGAAAAGATAGCATATTTTTACAGATCATGTATATATGTAGGTGGATACACTAGTAACTAATCAGTGAAAACCGACATTTCGGTAGGTCCACAAAACTTTTTTTAAACAGAGTTACCTAGCTCCGTAAACTTTGATTACAAAAGTTTGAAAAATCTGTAGGAGTATATTTCAAAGAAACCTGAAATATTACCAGAATAAATTCGCACCTTAGATGTATATTCTATATATAGGTACTGTTTTAATCTACTTAAAGATTCTAGAAACGACGAACGTCGTATGTTAAATTACATAGCGACCTTAAATTTACCTGCCATATTTAGCAATTCAGCATTTGAACAGTAGTTATAAACACAAGTCTGTTTATAATAATATGTCCGCTCAGCTTTATTGATTTTTTTTTTAATACGTGGCCCCACACTAGGATTTATTCCTGTGTCGTGGGTGCGTTTACAAACATGAAAATTCACAACCACAAATACCCAGACCGGAACAAATAATTGTGGATCACACAAAGATTTGTCCCGTGCGGGAATCGAACCCGCGACTATTAGACACAGTGGGCGGAGAGGCTTAAGCTCTTAACCACTGCGCTAAATCGTCCGTCAATATTTGGGTAGTATAATAAACAGATACCAATTCAGCATAATTCATATCACAATTTACACGTTACGTTACGTTTGCTATGCTCCGTCCGAAATAGTTCTGCAAATCGGCCTAAGTAAACAGATCTATTGTCTGTTTAACATATGCTATTCTCGATACATTGAAACCGTCGAATCTAACCTGAAAAGTCATCCAAAATCATTTTGGCGGTTTATGAAGAGTAGAAGTATCGGTGCGTCATCAATCCCACGTAACATGCATAAGGACCTAACAACGGCTGACACTGGACCTGAAATTGCTAACCTTTTTGTCTCCCAATTTTCTTCTTCCTATAATCAACACAATCACTCACTCTGCAATCTTTTGAATAACGAAGTTCTTCCCTTAGTGAAATGTTTAAGCAATCTTTCTTTTACTGAACGTGAAATACTTAATAAAATCAAAAACCTGGATATTTCAAAAGGAGCTGGCCCGGATTGCATTCCTGCAGTAATTGTAAAACGTTGTGGTTCAGCGTTAGCATACCCATTGAGCCTTATCTTTAACCGCTCGCTGCAAGATGGTTGCTTCCCAGATGAGTGGAAAAGAGCTAGAATTATACCATTGCACAAAAAAGGTGACCAAAGCGACGTTAAAAACTATCGCCCTATTGCTATCTTGTCATGTCTTGCTAAGCTGTTTGAGTCGTTGGTGTGTCCTGTGTTGACAAAACACGTCAATAACGCTTTATCACCTAATCAACATGGCTTTAGGTTAGGTTCATCTACTGTCACCAATTTAGTGTCCTTCGTTTCTTATTTGACAAGTGAACTTGATAGGGGTTATGAAGTTGACACAATTTACACCGACTTCGCTTGTGCTTTTGACAAGGTCAACCACTCCTTACTAGTTGGTAAATTGACACAATTTGGCATAACAGGATCCTTGCTACACTGGTTTGAGTCGTATCTGGCAAAAAGACTTCAGACTGTCTCAATCTGTGGTCATGACTCATTTCCCTATTGTGCTATCTCTGGAGTTCCTCAGGGATCCCATCTTGGACCAATCTTATTTTCAATTTTTATCAATGATATTGCCTCTGAAATACATAATTGTAAATTCCTACTCTTTGCAGATGATTTAAAATTGTTCAAAACTGTTAACTCTATGAATGATAACGCGTTGATTCAGGACGACTTGTCAAGGGTCAAGCAGTGGTGCGATCATAACCAGATGGAATTAAATGTAAATAAATGCTTCCACATGAGATATTCTAGGAAAAAAAATAGACTAGACACTACATACAACATAGACGGAAACCCACTGCAGAAAGTCAGCGAAATAAAGGATCTAGGCGTAACGATGGACAGCGATCTACGATTTAAGACTCACATCGAAAATATTGTAACCAGGGCTGCACAGATGCTGGGGTTCTTGAAGCGTAATACAAAAGCATTTAAACACGCTCGTACTAAAATAATCTTGTTCAACTCCCTTGTTAGAGGTCATCTTGAATACGGTTGTGTAACGTGGAACCCTATTTATTGCATGCATTCGCAGCGGATTGAAAATATACAACGCGCGTTCACACGACACTTAGCTTTTGTTTCAAGTGGAGTTACGCATCGGTGTAGCTATGATCAACGATTGGCTTTCTTTAAAATGAACTCTTTACGGGATCGTCGTAAAATGCACGAGATGATATTCCTGTACAAGATGGTAAATAATACTCTTAGTTGTAATACAAATCTGGATAATGTGTTAATTAACGTTCCATACTGTATCCCGCGAAAACCTCTAACTAGCACTTTTCATGTTCAGCCTACAAGAACTAACATTGGACTCAGTTCGCCACTAGTCAGAATGTGTAACACATACAATAAGTTTAATAATAAAAATGATAATAATATTGACATATTTCATGACTCTCTTCCAATTTATAAAAAGATTATACTGGAATCATTTTGCAATAAATAGATTATTATCCTTAGATCCTTTGACATATTTTGACATATTGTTGACATATTTTTGACATATTTTTGAAATATTTTTGACATATTTTTGCTATCTTTAGTTTTTATGTTATAGTTATAGTATTATTATTTTCTATTTATTCAATATTATCAAAATTTAATTTAATGTAAATCGTATATTATTTGTATTCTCTTCTCGATTTAGATTTTAAGCTTTGTAAAATGGTAAATGATGTACACACCTGTTATTGGTGTACATATCGGAATGTGTTTCTGTTTGAATACTATTTTTTTTCAATGTGTTAATATGTACTCTGTTGGTGTGTCTTAATAACTTAATAAATAAATAAATAAATATCTGGGTCGGACAAGTGCGGGATATCTCTGGTGTGGAGCGCGGACGCCGGCTAAATTGAAGGCATGCATGAGACGGCACGCCGGCGAATATTCTGACATTTGACGTGATTTATGATGATATATTGCAAGATGATAGAGCCAGCAAGGGCAACTCGGCCGTTCCAAACATGATTAATATGAAAATTAGGTGGCGGTTTAATTGATGAACGTAAATAATAATAAATTGACTTAACGCAATAGACAGTGTCGATATTAAGTTTCATATCTTAGATGGATGACCGCTAGTATTGCTGAGAGACTCCGTACTGCAGAAGGCACGTTAAAAAGTTCGATTCAGCTGTCGTCAGTTTGATATTACCCTTCCTTCCAATATCTTTGCTGCTACCCATCAACTAAGTCATAGTATTCAGTGCATCTACGCTTAAATTAAATTCTAATAATCTGAATCATAGATGTACCTATACCTATGATAATAAATTAAGTAATTAAAATTTTCGGTTCGGACGGTTCTACGTTCGTCTGTATGTATGCTTTTTTTATGAATGTTCACCGATATTTTCGTCAATTCTAGACCGATTCTGATGATTCTTTTTGCATTGGGTTCAGTACAGCTTCAAAGTAGTTTCATTTTAATTTCATCTGAATTGGACCTTGGACTCAGAAGATACCCCAGGAAACTCCTTAATGACAAATAATACGAATCTTAGATTGATAACCGACTGCACCGACCGGCTGGCACCGACATCAAATATTAATTTATTGCTTTTATTAAGTCCGTTGCCCCTTTCTTAAAAAGTAATTTATTATCCTCTACTATTGTTACTACTATTGTACTCTACGCTTTAAACTAAATTCTGTTTGAATCGTACGTCGTTCGGACGGTTCTACGTTCGTCTGTATGTATGCTTTTTTTATGAATGTTCACCGATATTTTCGTCAATTCTGGACCGATTCTGATGATTATTTTTGCGTTGGGTTCAGTACGCCTCCAAAGTGGTTCCATTTTAATTTAATCGGCATTGGACCTTGGACTTTGAAGATACAACAGGCAACTCCTTAAAGACGAATCTGTAGATTGAATTATTATAAGTATTGTGTTAATCCTATAGGTACACTACCATAGATCTAATCTTCCGATTGTAAACCTGATTCTGTAAACCTTCTCCTTTTTGGAAGTAGGTTAATATTCTTATAAACCTCCTTCCAAAAAGGAGAAACAATTAGTCTGTTTTTTTTTGATAACGTCTTTATTTATGACCTGATTTTGGTGATTCTTTTTGCGTTGGGTTTAGTATAGTTTCAAGGTCCATTTAATGAAATCGGTACTGGACCTTGGACTTTGAAGATAAACCAGGGTACTCCTTAACGGCAAACAGCATGAATGCATAGATTTCGTTATTATGGGTATAATGCAGGAACCTTACTGTAGAACTAAGCAGAATAATATTATATAGGTTCATAAATATTAATTCGATCGTTACGTAACATTGTAAAATAAATAACTATATAAAAAAAGGGAAATCGACTACAAAAAGCAAAAAACTAATATTTGTAGTCGGTGCTAAGTAACCGACTGCTCCGACCGGCTGGCACCGACTTCAAATATTTATTTTTTGCTTTATGGAGTCAGTTGCCCTTTTTTGTAAAAAGTTATTTACTATCCTCTACATTTGTTGTTCATTTTGTTTCCCCAAGATGCGTAGATAATTGGGTGAATCACAAGTTTGAGGCACCAGAGAGTCTAGAGCTCCCGGCCAAATACCCCAGGTAGGTACAGTATCAACAAAGCATCCCGGGAAATTTGGGAAAACCAAAAAAAGCTACTAAATATTATCAAATACCAAACATCGTGACCATTTATCTACTAAATTGCCCGACCCTACAAAGTACAAACTTTAGTCCAATATTGCCTGCATCGCTGGTATGTACTCGTATTTCCAAATTAGTAAATGTTTGTATATTGATACAGAAACTAATCCCAAACGTGTAATGCAAACTTAATTTTTAGCTAGCTTAGTCGACAATATTGGATGGCTATTTGTGGCGATGGCCTAAATAGCCTCGTTTGGTTTTACCATTGCCGTACCCATTTGTTTAGGCCGTCTAGTTTGATTTTAAATTAACTGCTGTGGTCAAATTAAGCTGCCTAATCATGATACCTATCTAAATAGATAGGAATAGATAGGAAAGTATTTCTCTACTTTCATGTCAAGTTGATTGGCAAATGCCAATCAACTTGACATGAAAGTAGAGAAATACTTTCCATCGCCTTGTACGGCGTCCACTAGACAGTGATGATACTATCTACCAAGGCTACAAGGCAAGCCTTAGGTAAGAGCATAGCCTTACCTTGTATTGTGTCTAACGATATCAGCCACGAAACTTTTCCTCTTTTGCTTATTGTCGCTAATAATTAAACCAAAAGAATAGTAAATTACTACGGAATAATATTTTAATAATCTACACAAGTAATTTATTTAATTGGTCGTCGTATTTTTGCCTTGTTGGTCTAGTGGCAAAGCACGTCGCTTGGTGATCACGAGGTCGTGGGTTCAAATCCTAGATGGGACAAATGAAGTTTTTCTAACGAATTGTGCCCGGCGTATGGCAATAGGCTCGCCCCCTATTACATGGGACCTAACATCGGTGGCGAAAAGTGGGTGCATACAGTACACCTCTGCCACCCCCGCTTGGGGAATATAGGCGTAACGGTATGTGTAAATTTAAATTGAAATGAAAGCTTGTGAAGGTATTGCAAGGTTTTATACCTATTTTTAAATAGAAAATTCCTTGTTTTCTACACGACACGAAATAATATTGCCGACGGCAATTACTTATATTTTACCATTTGTATGTAATTGCAATCAGCTTCGACGTCGAGTAAAAACATTCTTAAGTATATTTACAACAGCTACAAAAAAAATTATCCTTCCTTATTGGTTCTTATCTACACATTGTAAGGTATTTTCAACTTTGCTAGCTTTACGTACCTATTTCCCTTCAATCTGCATTCTCTTTGTGTTGTTTACATCACAAAGAAACTATCGAATGTAGGCGTGCAATCGCTTTGACGGCTATGGAAGTCGTTATTTAATAGATAGACGTTTATAATATAGATCAGTATTACATATCAATTTTGAGAATTGTGGGCGGTTGGTGAAGAGTGTTCCAAACGTCTTTGACCATCCCACCCCATAATGTGAACTTGAACTAACTTTTCATAGAAATAATATTTGAAATAATTTTGGAACTATTCAAACTCATAATCCTGGCGCATGAATACGTGCGAATAAAATGCTACAAATGCTAAAAGTCTGAAGGGGTAAATAAGGCTTAATAACGGCGCAGGCTGGCAGTCATTAAAGCGGTGAAATCCTAACTTGTTTGACTGTTGCCGTTGCTCCTCGTTATTGGGTCTCCTACGCTGAAAACCTTTCCGGATAATTCAATTAGTAGTAAACTGTTCTGGTTTATTTTATTCGCACGTATTCAAGGCTTGCCTTGTAGCCTTGGTAGATAGTATCATCACTGTCCAGTGGACGCCGTACAAGGCGATGGAAAGTATTTCTCTACTTTCATGTCAAGTTGATTGGCAAATAGATAGGTATCATGATTAGGCAGCTTAATGTGACCACAGCAGTTAATTTAAAATCAAACTAGACGGGCTAAACAAATGGGTACGGCAATGGTAAAACCAAACGAGGCTATTTAGGCCATCGCCACAAATAGCCATCCAATATTGTCGACTAAGCTAGCTAAAAATTAAGTTTGCATTACACGTTTGGGATTAGTTTCTGTATCAATATGCAAACATTTACTAATTTGGAAATACGAGTACATACCAGCGATGCAGGCAATATTGGACTAAAGTTTGTACTTTGTAGGGTCGGGCAATTTAGTAGATAAATGGTCACGATGTTTGGTATTTGATAATATTTAGTAGCTTTTTTTGGTTTTCCCAAATTTCCCGGGATGCCTTGTTGATACTGTACCTACCTGCAGCGAAAATGCAAATCGAATTCCCATTAAAAACCTACTTGTTTAGGTACTGGATCAATTGATTTCACATTAATCATCGATTATACTTCGTTCCATTACAACTTCAACATGTTTTATGTGATTATTTTCTATTCATGCGATTTTATTATTAGTTAGCTTCCCAGTTTAATTCACAACATCATTTTTACACATGAACTTGTTTTGTCTTCAATTTTCACAGTTGTCTGGTCTCTGACATTACCTATTTTCAAAAATCATAAACAAATTACACGCTATTATGATGGGTTTATCAATATAATCTAATACATAACTTGCCAATGCCATTGCATCTAATGGTGCGTAATTTTACGAATTACCACGCACGAATAAGAAGCACTTAAAAAGAGCCTTGATGGCGTGGTGAGTGCAGACACATCCGTAACTAGTGTTATAATCCGATATTGATTCGGACAAAATAATATTTTGATACCTAAGATGAATTACTTATCTAAATGGAGAATCGCGCGCGCGGAGACGGTATAAACGGGTAGATAAATTTCAGTTAGCACGCGCACGCACACACACGCGCACGCACACACTTGCGCACGCGCACACACACTCGCACGCACAAATCGACAGCTCTCGAACAAATTTTCAAAATATCGAACACTTGCATCACGCACACGGCAGAACTCTGCCAATCTAGACAAGTCTGAGTCTAAAGTATTTACCATATTACGTATCACAGAGCATTATAAGATGATTATAAGTGTCTCTTTTCTTAAAACTTGTTGAAATGATGGAGGCTTTTTTGACGATATATCTATGCTACGCGTTAGGATAACGTTTGCACTATTCAAATCTCACCTCACGTAGGTAAGTATAATTTCAACAGTCCATGACATAAAATAGAAAGGGCAGGTATAATAGGGTCTCTACCCCAGAAGTAGAGGGTGGCCTCGTAAAATTTTGCATGTACCGTAAATCGCGCGACCGTTCAAGTAGAAAATTTCATTCGTACACGCTACTACGCAACATTAACGACTTTTTCATGACGTTATACAAGACTGGTTGCCTTCACAGACGATCGTAAAATCATACGACCTAGCAACTTTTTGTGTACTTAAATTTTCAAACAGGTTACTCGCAGAAACGAAAAACTTACAGTTCGAAAGAGTTCTATCGCGAAATATTCCACTCTGGTCGCATTAATTTTGCATCGGCTCGCACACTCGCCACTTTGCAGCAATATTGGAAAATATCACGAATTTCATTTACAAATTTAAGTCAGACTGTGGTGGTATTTTTAGTTGGGGTATTTTTTTGAATTTGTTTCAAACGACAGTGATGTTCGTTGGTTTCACAACAGGCATTCAACTGTCTATTATAGTAACGAAACGACAAGAAAAATGAAACTATCGTCAGTTGAAATGAACTGGGAGCCAAGGGAGGGCGGGGCCCGGAAGATAAATCTCGGACGGAGACATCGACAGCGGTGCGCTTGCCAACGCACTAGTGGGCGCAACACCACATTAGGGGCTCAGACTAATGTTTGCTGATATTACGTATCAATATACGTGCCGAGAGGGCCAATGCCCTCTCTGGAATAACGCCGCATATAATGTGCATGCCTATTTGAATATGTTATACGTCTTACTATTGATTTATATTTAGATCCAAAAAAGAACTTAATGGTTTATGTGTAAACTGACTTTGCACTGCAACATATGTGGCTTGGTTAGTAATTGGTCCCTGATAGTTACAGTAGAAACATTCATATGTAAATAAATAGGTATTCGATCGGATTGATTAATTAACCAGGTGTTATACGTGATGAGAGCAATATGACGGGAAACGAGAGAGTGTATTTTGTGACTAAACGACAACGATAACTTACAAGAGGGTGCAGAAGGAGGAATTCACGTTAAGCAAATCAATACTTAAGAGGTAGATGATTTTCAAGAATAAATTATCTCTTACTCTTAAGATTGTAACTTATCACGTATGCTAACTTATTGATTTTTGAACAATGGTTCTGCCTCTGGCCAGCGGTCAAACGATTACATAATAATGCGAGCAATGAGTGCCAGGTAAAGTAAAACATAAAAACTGTGTAGTGCTGATCCAATGTAAGCCTGGCTTTGAGGCTACTCCATTTTTATCGTACCTATTAACTTTTACCTATTAGTGTTATGCTTTTAAACACTTTCATATTTATTAATAACGTGGCTTTAACGCATATCAAATTTAGAAAACTAAAAGCACAATAGTTGAGTTCGGAGCAAACTAATCTGCCAGCTTGTGTTTAAAGTGAATTATGAGGCTAGAGCTACGATGTATGGTTTATGGGTTCACAGAATAAAACTCCAGTGTTCAGCACACCTTTATAAAAAGTATTTGGAGGGGAAATACAAAATTAGTTTAAGACAAAATAAAACAATTTCATGAACGGGAAACAAAGCACAGATACAAGTTACTTAAACTAAGGGATATAAGAAGGAGGGCCAGGGAAAGCTAGTTGTGCCTCAGTCTGTCTTGATTCAAAGGTATCATATGCACCTAAACCTCTTAAAATGACAGCTTGAGTGCAGGCTGGATAAAAAGTTTTCTGTTCCACGAATTAAAAGCTTGACAATTGGAATTTAAAACTTGCTAGTAGTATAAATTGTCTGTAATAAAAACAATGATCGTGATGTTGACTAGTCTTTCTCTAAAGGAGGCTGATGACCCCTAGGATCATCGCAACCATATTGAATTGCGGTGTCCAAAATGATTATGTGATGATATCTTAATGAAATCTGCACATTTGCTCATATTAGGCACAAATGCATTGTATAAACTGTGATTTGTTCTATTTGAGTGAGCTCGCTAATTTAGGCTTTTTGCAATCGGTTTATTGTTTCGTTTGTTGTTCTGCGTTACATTGTCGTCCGGACACGATTTTACCCTGGTTTCAATGATTCGGATTGGTATAGTTTCGAACAATAGCGTTGACAAACCTTCCTAACCACCTACGTATTGAACTACAAGGTACCTAGTTTAGCTACCTATCAACCTACTTTATGATCTTTTATCCAATTTTTATTGGCCGTTACCTAAGTTACCTCCTTAATGAATAAAAACCACTTTCTCTTATTATTCCAAACCTTTTCAATTTTACTTTGCCTTTCTACAGATTCATCATTAAAATAATTTCAACCCCTTAAAATAGATCTGTGCGAATATATTTTAAGTCTACAAATGTAGGTCGACGGTTCTATTGATCGCGGTATCGCTAACTCAACCTCATATTTTAAATAGTTGTCCTATAACGGTCGTTTTGATCGCCATCGGAGACATTTATCGTGGAATTGTTGTACAGGCAGAATACCCCATACCTTACCGGCCTTACACACTGGATAACGTGACATGACACCACACCAGCTACTCAATTAAAATAGACACAACATACACCTTTTTTCGGTCTCAATCTGAAAGTTTGTACGTAACTTAAATTTATTTCACTGGCAACGGTTAATATGAATTAACTGTAAATAGGTAGTAGTATAGCGACACTCCTGTGGATGTCTGTGAGGACTGAATCTTCTTACTCTCTTCTATTTCTTTCGAAAGCCTTGAAACTTCGAACGATGAGGAGTAATAAGCCCGTTTGGTGCGATTGTAAAGTCGAACCACCAGGACATACATTATACTGGTAAGAGTAGTTCGTTCGATCGAACGATACAGACATCTGAACCCTTCTCCTTGCATTTATCCTTTATCCTTCTTGTTCCATTTTTATTAATGAAAAGAAAATATAAAAAAAATTAATTACCAATTATCATGCTCACTTGTAAAATGTATGTCTTGCTAGTTCGACTATGGGCGCAAACAATAAGGATTATTAATATTGGCACTCTTAAGAAACTGTCCCACCGTTGAGCACGGGCCTCCTCTCAAACTGAGAGGGTTTAGGCCATAGTCCACCACGCTGGCCCAGTGCGGGTTGGCACGGATTTAGTTGACCGCATCGTTCGATCATTCGAAGCATGCTCACATGCAAAATGTAAGTCTTACTAGTTCGACTATGGTGTCGAACAAGAAGAATTCAGATTGTCCGCGTTGTTCAATTAATCATAACACAAGGATGCAAAAATCCTCGTAGTTCTAGCTACCCTTCGAACCAACGCCGCCCCAAGATTCGAAAGTAGGTACCTATCTACATAAACATATAGTACCTAAGTTATGTTATATATTTTCCTATCACCGTATTAAGCAAGTAGAATTCATATCACTGGAGGATGCCCCGATATAAATGGGATTATAATTCCGTTAAGCTCCAAGTCATGCAGAACCATCAATCCCGACTATAGCACCGAACGAAATTAGCGGTCACACCATGTAGAACTAACCTAAATGACAATGTCTAGTGAAGGGTACGGCTACGGAGGCAAGGAAATTACTCTAGCAACTAGTCTTCAAAACCGGCCTCATTAGGGTGATTGTGCTTCTTTTTCATAAATTCCATTTGGTTAGGTTAGGTTTGCTATTGCTTGAGTGGTCACATCTTCTATCTATTATATATCTATTTATATATTTATGTTACTTTCTTCTGCATACATATTTGATTGCAATCTTTATATTTTATATATATGTATATGTACAGGTTATTTTAATACCCGTGACGCCACTTACAAAGGTTCTACCAGAATACCAGCGTTGCACTATAACCATTAGGCAGAGTCCTGTTTGGCGTGTGTGTGTGTGTGAATGATGTACGCTGTCGGCCGCGAGGCCTTTACAGCCTCACCGGACTTAAAGGCGAGCGTGCAACCACTACGCTCTAGCCAGCCAGAAGGGCAAGAGGCGACATACTCGAGGGCGCCCTCGGTTGGGACAGTCGCTGTAGGGGGACGGGTGCTCTACTAAGTGCACCGGTCAACCGCCGGCTATGGGAGGGGATCTACTACTACGTCGTCGTCGTCGCCCGTATTCTGAGCGGAAAGAAGGGATGACATAGCATCGGGGGGGTCGGTGAGAAAATGTCGCGGCCGGCGGTGGCGGCAGGGGTCGGGGGGGAGATCGTAGTCGGCGGTGGCTACGATTAACGGATTCGCATGGGTAGATGCGTTCGCGAAGTCACGTGTTGACGCCTTTTTAATAAAGGCGCGAATAGGTTCGAGACCTAGATCGGAGGTCGACGTTCCGTACGAACTAGAGGGCTCCTACGGCTTTACGGAGGAAGCGGTTTTGAACCACTTGGAGTTTATCGATGTGAGAGGGGGCCGAATGCCCGAACACAACACACGCATAAGTCATGATAGGTCGAACGCAAGTTTTGTAAAGTGTCACCTTATTTCTAAGGGGCATTTTACTCCGCTTGCAGATTAACGAATGGAGACGACCGAGCACAAAGGATGCTCGGTGACGGACCCGCTTGATGTGCGGGCCGAAGGACATGGTACTGTTTAGGGTGACCCCTAGATATTTGACCTCTCTGACCCAGGGAATGGGTCGGTCGAACATGGTCACTTGGCCGAGATTACTTCTAGGGCGGCGCAGGGAGTGGCGCAGGGTGGCACCTCTGGAGAAGAACACCGCAGCGCTCTTGTCTGGGTTCACCTCAATACGCCACTTCCTGAACCAATTCCCTAGGGAATTGGCGGATGCCTGAAGGTTTCTGGTAATGAAACCCTTATTCCTATGCGAGACGTAGAGAGCGGTATCATCCGCGAATAGGGCTAGATGCGCCTTACTCGAACGAGGAATGTCGTTCGTGTAAAGGCTAAACAGGAGCGGAGAGAGAACTGAGCCCTGTGGGACTCCAGCACTGATGGAGTGGGAAGTGGAGCGCGTCATTTCGACGCGATAACGGAAGGCGCGATTCGACAAGAAGTCTCGTAAGATGAGCACGAGTTTGGCCGGCACACCCAATTGGTAGAGCTTGTAGATCAAGCCGTTGTGCCAGACTTTGTCGAATGCCTTTGCGACATCTAGGAAGAGGGCGCCCGTGTAGATGGGTTTGGGTCTATTGAGACCGGAGAGGATGTGCTCCGTGATGCGGTGCACTTGGTGGACACAAGAGTGTTTGGCTCGAAAGCCGAACTGCTCGTCGATAAGGATACCCCTGGACGTTACGAAGTCTTTAAGCCTCGCCAGAAGGAGGCGCTCGTATATCTTGGCCAGGGAGTTGAGGAGACTGATAGGGCGATAGCTCGCGGGGAGATTACGAGGTTTGCCGGGCTTGGGAACGCCTATGACGTCCGCCTCCTTCCACTTAGCGGGGAAGGTGCAGTTCGTCATGGCAGCGTTCAATATGGCCACTAAGAAGCAGATTAGTTGGGCGGGCAGGCATTTCAGAACGCGATTCGAAATGCCGTCAGGGCCGGGGGCTTTTTTAGATTTGAGACCCATAATCAGATCTTCGACCTCCGTTTGGGTGATAGGAGGCAAGGAATCGACGACGGGGGGGAGGGATGCCCTGCGCTCGACTTCCCTGTCGACCGCGTCGACGTGGGACTGGTCGACGGACTGAGAGCTGGGGGCGCACTGGCTCTCGAGGGAGTCGGCGAGAAGCTCGGCCTTTTCGTCGTCGTCGAAGGCTGGGGGTGCGCCTGAAGGGCGGGACAGCGGGGGCATGTCAGTCGTGGAGTCGGATTTGAGGCTACGCGCCAGTTGCCAGTAGGCCAGATGCGATGGCGCGATGCCCTCTAGGAAGTCACCCCACCGTTCCTCCCGGACCTCCGCGACACGACGCTTTACCTCTCGTTGTAAAGCGCGCATCCGGGCCCGATTGGCTTCGGTGGGGTAGGAGTCGTACGCTCGGATAGAACCATTCTTGGAACGAATGAGATCCCTAACATCGTCCGGCAGTCGAAAGCGGTTGAAGTAGAGATCTTCCGCCTCGACTTGCTTGGACGATCGACTGACAGCCGATCGGATGTGTTCGGTGAAGGCATCTACGGCCTGATCGGTGTCCTGAGGGGACGGGATGGATTCCGAGCTGAGAGGGAGGGGGGGAGGGTCGGCATCCGCCAAGGCCGTGCTTAGCGCATGCCAATCCACCGCCGTCTTTTTGGGTCGCTGAGGGGCGGAAGGGGGGGAACCGAGTCTCATGACTACAGTTCGATGGTCAGAGTCAAGTTCCTGGACTACTTCCAAGGAGTGCAGCCGTAGGGTGACACCCTTCAGAAGCGCCATGTCCAGGACGTCGGGTTGGTGGTTGGGATTGATAGGATAGGGTGCATAGGTGCGATGACGTCAAAGTCGAGAACGTCGACCAGGGCGTCAAGGCTCCTACCGTTAGGGGAAGTGGTGAGACCGTTCCAGGCCACGTGCTTACTGTTGAAGTCGCCCGCCAGAATGACGGCGCTTCCCAGATAAAGGAGTGCTTCAAAGTCACTCCTGAGAACGGATTTAGTGGGGGAAAGGTATACGGAGGCGATCACGATGGGCTGGTGCCCCGTGAGAGAGACGCGACATACCGAGGCTTCGATGTTGGTGAGCGCGGGGGGATCGAGAGGGATGCAGTGAAGGGACCTCCTGTAGTAAATGAGAGTACCGCCTCCGCGGGAGCCGATTCTGTCATTACGCACGAGGTTATAGTTTGCGATCCTAGGATCGCGTTGTGCGGGCTTGAGGAAGGTTTCCTGCACGAGGAGGATATCAAGTTGGTGATCTCGGAGGAAATCAGCAACCTGCTCTCGCTGGGAGCGAAGGCCATCGGCGTTAAAGAACGCCAGGGATAGGTTGTGGGGCTTATGGCGGGGAGGTCGTAAATCCATTATTGGGTGCGAGGGGGTTGGGTTCTGAGGGACGCCAGGACGTCATAGACGTCCCTGTATTCCGCGGCCAAGTTGGCGGCGGCGCGGAGTTGGAGGGCGAGTTCACGGACTCTGGGGAATAGTGCGGGGCTTATCACTGCCGAGACGTTCATGATCAGGTTGACGTCCTGACTGACGTTAATGGGCGGAGGGGGACAAGCCGCCACCGGCGGGATCGCCGGCGCGCGCTTCGGGGGGTGGGCAGGGCTCACTGACGGGTGGGAGGCCGCGGTGTAGGGCAGCGGCTTCACCCACGCGTTGGCGCCAAGGGACGGCCTGAGCGGCGGGGGAGGGGGGGTCAGCTTCAGTGGCGCGGGAGCGCGGGGAGCTGTGGTCGCTGGCGCAGAAGGCACCGGACGAGGGTGCATTGAGGGCGCGGGGGGGTGTTGCGCTGAGGGGGGGGGGGGCAACCGCGCGGGAGCGGCGGCAGCCGCCGCGCCTCACCCGGCCGCGCTTCTCCTTCGGGGCCTTGGGGCAACCGCGATAGTTCGCCGTGTGCCCCTTGGTGCCGCAGAGGACGCAGCTGGGGGGCTCGGCCGCCGTCTCCTTCGAACGGGCGCACTGGGACGTCGCGTGGTCCCCGATGCACTTCACGCATCGAGGGCGCGCGTGACAATTACGGGCAGAGTGCCCGTATAGCTGGCAGTTGTGGCACTGCCCGGGCGTGCCACGTTTGTGGGGGGCCTCCACGGAGAGGCCAGAGATATGGCACACGGCCTTCAGGTCGAAGACCCTACGGCCGGACTAGGTGCGGTCGAGGACAACCAGCACCATGTCGTAGGCCTCCTTGGAGCGCCCATTGACCATTCTGTGCACCTGGCGCACAGGAAGGTCCTAGGACTGGAGGTCGGCTTTAATGACGGTGGTGTCCAGCTCCCTAGGGACACCGCGGATTACTACCCTGAGCTCCCTTTCCTCCTCCAGGGTGTAAGTGTGATATGCAATCTTGTTCGAGTCCTGTTTGGCCTCACACAACTTGTGCCGTACTTGTGTGTGTTGGTCAAATAAATGTTTTTTCTTTCTTTCTTTCTTTTTATCCGCGTTATCAAATGATATATGTTTCTCTTAGGCTCACTTTCACGAACCAGAGTTAGCGTTACCTATTGACTAACTCGAGATTATGACGTTAAATTGCCTTCAACTCAACTGGTAACAACTTACTGGTTCGTGCAAGTAGGCCTGATTTAAATAAGTAGATCATCTAAGCAAGTATTTAACATTTTTCAATCATTGTCAGAGTCTGACAACAGCTTGGTCGAGCAGTCAGTGAACCACTAGGTTCACTTGCCCGAGTACCTAATCGCAAATTCTATCTCCACAAGGGACGAATCTTTGCGCGACTCAAGAATAATTCTAATTTGACACGGATTTTTGGGTATGAGTAATTTGACTGGACTGTGGGTGTATTTACACCAACACACACGAGTAATTTCTAGTATCTAAGGGTCTACGTTTTATGGGTAGAAATGTCGATTGGTTTTATAATGGAATTCTTCAATTATATGTTCCGAATTACAGCACCTATTTTATAGTAAACCTACTTAAAATTTAAACGCAAACTGTACCATTAGATTAAAGATTTGACATCAAGACCTCACAAATGACGGGTATAAACCTACATCATATATAACTGGATACGTAGCTAGACATCTTTCCAATAAATCCAAGCTACTTCTCGGAATTTATTTGCCGAATCAACGTGACAAAACACATGGCGAAAATATTTCCAGTAGATAGGAACAACGTTAATGAACAAACGTGACGAATTTAGAGGTTACTTATTCGGGGTGTTTGCCGGCGTAACGCCGTGGAGAGAACGATTTGACTTCGTTTCTAATCTTGTCGCTTGTCGGCAAAGGCAAGCCTTTTAAGATATTCAGATCACAGGAGAATTGTATGTCAATTTCCATTTTTCTTACAAAAATATCTATTAAGTAATTGTAATCATATAGCTACTTATTGAATATATTGGAATTTATTGTATCTTAATACCTTCCTACCTACTTCTTATCTGTAGAAACATAATTTAAAAAGATAAATTTCAAGTACAGGGGTTCAGGTTCAGGTAATCTATATTTCTACCTATCATAAAATGAGAACAGATCGTCACGTGAAGTGTTAAGACGTTACCTTAAGCGTCAGAACGTTGAGTGCCTACCCAACTCGGTGCTCCTTTTAGTAATTCTCTAAAACCTCTTATATGAATGTCCTAAATTATATTTTGCTACTTAAGTACGAGTACAACGTTAGAAAGCCGCTACTAAGTAATTTCTAGAATGGCTTTGTGTTGTGTGTGTGAATGATGTGTTCACCGAACAAGAGGGCGACCGTGCAACCACTACGCTAGAGCCAGAAGGGCAAGGGGGCAACTAGCTCAAAGGCGCCTCAAGGAGGAACGGCCTCGACTTGGGCAGTCGTTATGGGGGAGGGCATATACTAGGTGTCTCGCCGTGGCGGTCTACACCGGCCTGCGGACATGGGGTTCGACCGGGATTCGACCTCGCCGGCCAGATCGCCGTCTGATCCTGTGTGCGATATCTGTATCCGAAAGAAGGGATGTAAGGGCATCGGGAGGGGCGATGAGAACATGCCACCGACGGTGCTAGCGGCTGATAGTAGGGGAGTTAGGTTCGTAGTCGGCGGCGGCCACGATTAGCGGATTGCTATGATTGGACGCGTTCGCAAAATCGGGTCATCGCCTTTTTAATAAGGGCGCGAATAGGTTCAAGACCAAGATCGGAATCGTGATCGACATTCCGTTTGAACCACGGGTCTCCGACGGCTTTGCGAAGGAAACGTGACTGAACCGTTTGGAATCTATCTATGTAAGAGCAGGCGGCATGCCTCACAAGCGTACGTCATGATGGGCCGTATACAAGTTTTGTAAAGTGTCACCCTATTCCTAAGGGACCTTTTACCCCGCTTGCAGATCATCGGGTAAAGACGACCGAGCACAAAGGCTGCTTGGTTACGGACTCGCTTGATGTGCGGTCCGAAGATCATCGTATTGTTTAGGGTGACCCCTAGATTTTGGAACTGTTTGACCCAGGAATAGGTAGGTCAAACATGGTCGCTTGACCGAGATTACTTCTGGGGTGGCGCAGGGAGGGGCGCGGGGTGATACCTCTGGAGAAGAACACCGCAGCGCTCTTGTCTGGGTTCACCTCAACACACCACTACCTGAACCAATCCCCTAGGGTATTGGCGGCTACCTGAAGGTGTCTGGTAATGAAACACTTATTCCAATGCGAGACATAGAGATCGGTATCATCCGCGAATAGGGCTAGATGCACCTTACTCGAACGAGGAATATCGTTCGTGTAAGGCTGAATAGGAGGGGGAGAGAGCTGAGCCTTGTGTGACCAGCTTGTATGGAGTGGGGGGTAGAGCGCATAATTTCGACGCCATATCGAAAGGCGTGATTCGACAAGAAGTCTCGTAAGATGAGCACGAGTCTGTCCGGCACACCCTTTTGGTAAAGCTTTTAGAACAAGCCGTTGTGCCAGACTTTGTCGAACGCCTTCGCGACATCGAAGAAAATGGCACCCGTGTAGACGGGTTTAGGTTTGTTGAGGCCAGTGAGGATGTGCTTCGTGATGAGGTGCACTTGATGGGCGCAAGAGTGTTTGGTTCGAAAACCAAACTGCAAATTAATGAGAATACGCCTGGACGATAAAAAGTCTTTGAGCCGTGCAAGGAGAAGGCGCTCGTAGATCTTTGCCAGGGAGTTGAGGAGACTGACTGGGCGGTAACTCGTAAGACGGTCACGAAGTTTACCGGGCTTAGGGATACCTATGACGTCGGCCTCCTTCCACTAAGTGCGGAAGTGCAGTTCGTCATGGCGGTAATATGTTCAACAACTTCTAGGTAAAAATAATTTACACTGATTTTTAGAGACAACAGTTTTGACTAACGCAGCGTCTGGCTATTTTTTCGTATAATTTGAATACAACGTTGTTAGATACCTGCTAATTCATAACCAAAAATATATATCTATCTCTATCTATATCATCACGCCAACTCCCTCGCGGGGTAGGCAGAGAGTACAGAGTTCCAACAGGTTCTTTCCTTACATACCTCTCTGGCTTCCTCCACTTTCATAGTTCGTCTCATACACACTCGCCGGTTACGGAGACTCTTGACTTGCTCTTCAGCTAAGACACGGTCTATTTGGTCATGGTAAGATAGTCTAGGTCTTCCCCGGCACCTACATCCTTCCACTTTCGCATTGTATATCTGTTTTGTCATTCTTTCTTCTGGCATTCTTTCTATATGCCCGAACCAACGGAGCATACCCTTTCTCATCTTTACACCGATACTATCTTTCATACCTACTCGCTTTCTTACTACGCTGTTGCGAATACGGTCGGTCAGCGTGACTCCGCACATCTTCCGCAGAGATCGCATTTCGACCGCATTTATCCTGCTTTTGTTCTCCTTCTTACATACCCA
This sequence comes from Phalera bucephala, assembly GCA_905147815.2. Lineage (NCBI taxonomy): Eukaryota > Metazoa > Arthropoda > Insecta > Lepidoptera > Notodontidae > Phalera > Phalera bucephala. The sequence continues at coordinate 22,458,795 of LR990612.1, forward strand.
ACTCTCACTGCCATATAACAGCGTTGGGACAAGCACTCCGTTATGCATGGCCAGCTGCGCCTTTTGGCTTAAGTGCCGGCTCCCAAGTAGCCTTCCCATCGCACCATTCACTCTATTACCTGCATTCACTCTTCTCTCTATATCAGCGGTGTATTTCCCATCCTTACTGAAGGCGCATCCAAGATATACAAACTCATTCACTTGCTCCAGCACATCGTTACCAACCACAATCCTTGCATTCGTTCTGGTTTCTTCCCGTTCAATAACCATAATTTTGGTTTTCTTCACATTCAAATGTAAGCCATTGTTCATGCAGTCGTCTCTCATAACTGTGACTAGTGTTTGCAGATCAGTGGCTGTTGGCGCTATCAAAACCGCATCATCTGCATACAATAGGTGGTTTATCACTAGATCACCCATTTTTACCCCTTCAGTCATCGCATTCAGTCTTTGAAGACTTTTTAACCAAATATAATTTGTTTTAATAATAATACGATCTTATGTTTAAATGTCACATCAATGTGCTTAGCTAGATCGCAAAGCTAAAAGGTAGTATTTCTACATTAAGTCACACGTGCGCCTAAATTTAATTTTTTCTATCTCTGTCATGTATCATGTGGAGGGTAAAAGAGGGCGAGCAGGGGACAGATTTTATCGCTGCGCACGTTCGGGAGCGTTGTAGATGTCTTTAGAACGTATCGAAAATCCTAACTAACTCTTGTACAATTTGATTTCTATCTGTGTTATAGTATGAACGTATTGTTTTTGATGTCGTACACGGACAAATATTTACCTATAAATACACATTACCCTAAATTAAATATGTACGTAAAAATAAGTGCAAACAAGTGTTCTAAATTTTGTTCCGAGGTTTCTTATTTCTACCTAAAACTCTTGAAAGGTCGCGACCATTTTACACAAAAAAAAAAGAAATATTTATGCCTTTGACCTTTTCTGTTTAAAAAAACGTTTACTTTGTGAATATTCATTCGTAAGTTACAAGTAAAATCGTTCTTTCTTAATTTTCTTTTATTCTCGCCAAAATAATTAAAATTAATCATAATGATAATTGTTAACAGGAACTGGAGAGGTTTGCTATATTTATAATAAGGAAATTTTCGGATATTGCGCCGAAGAACCCAAAAGTATTAATTGAACTTTTGTTCTGGACGAATTCAAAGGATGCGATTGACGTCGAGTGTGGATATGATCTTTATGCCGATCAACGGTAAGTAGACACCACTCAAAGCCTTTTTATTAAAATTTCGTTAATAGGTATCAAGTCTCAACGCAAGTAAAAAAATCTTAGTAGATTCAGTAATTTAAAATTAGTTGTTTTGTCCATTACCTAACAAAGAAGACATTATTCTAGTTGTTTCCAATACAAAAACACCAGCCAGTCTCCATACGAATGATTTTGTTACAAAATAATAAACGAGTGTAATATCGGAAATACTATTTGTATCGTTGGTTGACATTATGCACTTCTTTATTCCGTAGGTCGGTATAGTATATGAAATATATACGTATATTAAATAATCGTAAACTACACAGGTACGGGATGTACCAATCACCTAGACCTCAACATAAATGGACACAAATAAGCAATAATATGTCATACATAAACAATGTGATATTGAAAATAGAATTTTGTTTTATACAATTAGAGTATTAATTAAAATGCCATGTTGCATTTGATTGACGTGTTGTTGCTTATTTGTGTTCAAATATAGCCTACTTATTTTCGGCTAAAACCCCACTTATTCTGATATAAACTTTTTCCGGCTAAATTGTGTTGTAAATGATGTTTATTATTAAAGTGAAACTTTTATTAGATCGTCTCAAAATTTTTGGTCTGTGTGTTGCATGTCGCGTGACGGTCGGCCGCGGAGTAGGTATAAAGTGAAAGGCGCTCGCCAGAGCAGCCAAGGCCAATATGTTTCACTTTTACCGTGGTTTCATAAAACCACACAATTGTTTTTTTTTATGTATATTATATAGTACCCCAAACGAACCTGCAGGTGCTACACTGAGGTTGAAGCACTTATTTTCTCTCATTTTTTCACGTTACCTAAACATTACAAATAAAGACATGAATGTTTTTGTGACTATCAAATAAACATTTTAAATTATCATTTTGTAAGATTTTATATTGTATTGATTACAAAGGTATCGAATACTGACGGACGATTTAGCGCAGAGGTTAAGAGCTTAAGCCGCTCCGCCCACTGTGTCTAATAGTCGCGGGTTCGATTCCCACACGGACAAATCTTTGTGTGACCCACAATTATTTGTTTCCGTCTGGGTATTTGTGTATGTGAATTTTCATGTTTGTAAAAGCACCCACGAGACGAATAAAACCTAGTGTGGAGCTACTTTAAAAAAGAAAAAGGCAAGATGAGTTAAACTAATTTCTCAGATTTTTGTGTACCTATTGATGATAATAAAGAAATACTGATAAATAATTTAACCATTCTTAGCAGTAATGTTATTAACCTAAACGTTCGCCTTTCACTATCGGTACATAATTAGGCTCGCACTTTAATAAAACCTATGTATTGGCGACGTCACTTCCTCGGTCGGAATAGAAAATAGGTACCTCAAACCGAACAAGATTTTCACACACTGTCATCAATCTTTGTTCAGCTCATGTAAACCTTTGGCGCTTTAATTCAGACGTGTTAATGTTGATTTAGGTCAACATTAACACAACTTCGTTAACTAAACTACTTTGAAATTGTTTTATTTTATATGTATATAAATTGTTTATACTAGATTAAACATGATAGTGTCCGAAAATGGCCCGTAAACTAAGAGCACAACTATGGGTGTGATCTTATTTGAAATTAGTTCGATCCAACCCTAGGCAACGTGAGGACGCGTTGTAACGCAACAGTTTGCTAAAACTACCATTATAAGAAGATGTGAGATCATAAATAATTTAAAACTAATTTCTAGTATCTTCTACTAGTATGTTTAAGTAAATCCAAACTCGGCCGTTTGTGTCTAACATTTTATTCGTGATCCGTAAACTATAGACAACATATCGATGATTTTATACCATAATATAATCCCTACTAACAGTTTATAGTTGATATAGTTTCAAGCAAAACTACCTATAACGAAATTCAAGCTCTGTTATTTGCTGGCAATGGGTATATTACCTAATACGGGCACTTGATCTTTCCAGAGTCTATCAAATTTATCTGTAACCCTCTTCACACGTTATTCAAGTTACGATCGTAAATAAATTTATTGGGTAAAACGGTGACTAGTGTTTAAGACCTCGGACTGGTAATATTTTACTGAGTTCTGATGAAAAAAATATGTCAATTTAATGATGAATATTTCAAAAGTATTTCTCCGCTAATATACAATATGCAAAGAGCTACGCGTCTGTGTCACAACTTGACATTTAATGTATTCAGAGATATTGCCACCTCAGAACCTAGTCTACGTAATCCAAGTTTATAGGAGACTGAATTTCTTACACTTTTTTCAATATCTCGCAAACAGTTTCAGACTCTAAACAAAGTTAAGTACTTTTGCGAAGCTTTTACACTTAACCAAATAGTAGGTTATAAAGTCGTAAGTAATAATAATAATAATATTTATTTGTTTCTTCACAAAGGTTATCAGGTCTTAAAAGTTAGTACATACAGCATGCTCAAACTGAACTCCTTTGGGAGAGGCTGGTGCCTGCACTAGGTAAACCTGGGTTACAGGTAACCAGGCTCCCATCCCTTAAACAAGTACTGCATTAATAAGTAGAAACGTGAAGAAATTAAAAGGAACATTCTCTTAATAAGAGTAAACTAATCATAAAGTTAGATCGATAATTAAATGTGTGTGTGTGTGTGTGTGTGTATTTGTGCACACATGTGCAAGAAAGAAAAATGGTAAGCGCGATTCTGGAGAAATTGTGTACTATGTGTATATTAATTATAAATACAGTCATAAGTAGGATTAGTAATCAGAAAGTAATGCGGACTGTATAAAATTAGCAAATGGGGACAAGGAGGTCTTCTGTTTCCGTATAGGACAAACTATGTAACATTCCGTTAATACTTTCTTCAGTTTAAACTTGGTTAGGGTATAAATGGATAGGATAACGTTAATTTTGTTATATAAGTATGGTCCAAGAAAACACAAAAATCTGTGTAAAAAACTAGTTCTAAATAATGTGGATGGACAAATAGCATTTATTCGACGTTTGGTAGAATTGGTTAAGGGATTATAGTTTAGGCATAAATGAGTTTTAATAACGGTATTATACACGAAGAGTTGGCGGACAGTGAGAACATTTACTTTTTGGTAAAGGTTTGCGGTAGGGTATAGGAAGGGAAGAAAATAGGAAACTTTAAGTACTGCTCTCTGCGCTCTTTCCAGGTGAATTAAGTTTGACTTCGAAGTACCACCCCAAGAAGTGATGCAGTATGTCAGAATAGATTGAACTAAAGCAAAATATGTAGATTTAGGATTTTTTCATCAGATATATGGCGCATCAAGTGATGATGTTCGGATCAAGTTTTCTCCCTCCGCAACATCGTAGAAAAGCATCTGGCAGTAGGCCGGAAGGTTTTCTGCGGTTTTGTGGACTTGGAGAAGGCGTTTGATAGAGTCGTGCGAAAGAGACTTTGGGACATTTTGCCAGAGTATGGTATAAACGGCACCCTGTTGCGAGCCGTCCAGTCCACCTACGTGGACAGCAAGGCATGCGTACGGGTGGGTGGTAACATGTCACCTTGGTTTGACGTTAAAATCGGCGTCAAGCAGGGTTGCGTGTTGTCCGCTAGACTGTTTATAGTGTATCTGGATAAAAGTCTTCAAAGACTGAATGCGATGACTGAATGGGTAAAAATGGGTGATCTAGTGATAAACCACCTATTGTATGCAGATGACGCGGTTTTGATAGCGCCAACAGCCACTGATCTGCAAATACTAGTCACAGTTATGAGAGACGACTGCATGAACAATGGCTTACATTTGAATGTGAAGAAAACCAAAATTATGGTTTTTGGACGGGAAGAAACCAGAACGAATGCAAGGATTGTGGTTGGTAACGATGTGCTGGAGCAAGTGAATGAGTTTGTATATGTTGGATGCGCCTTCAGTAAGGATGGGAAATACACCGCTAATATAGAGAGAAGAGTAAATGCAGGTAATAGAGTGAATGGTGCGATGGGAAGGCTACTTGGGAGCCGGCACTTAAGCCAAAAGGCGCAGCTGGCCATGCATAAAGGAGTGCTTGTCCTAACGCTGTTATATGGCAGTGAGAGTTGGGTAGAAGGAGAACGAAAGCAGGATAAATGCTGTCGAAATGCGATCTCTGCCGAAGATGTGCGGAGTCACGCTGACCAACCGTATTCGCAACAGCGTAGTAAGAAAGCGAGTAGGTATTAAAGATAGTATCGGTATAAAGATGAGAAAGGGTATGCTCCGTTGGTTCGGGCATATAGAAAGAATGCCAGAAGAAATAATGACAAAACAGATATACAATGCGAAAGTGGAAGGATGTAGGTGCCGGGGAAGACCTAGACTATCTTACCATGACCAAATAGACCGTGTCTTAGCTGAAGGGCAAGTCAAGAGTCTCCGTAACCGGCGAGTGTGTATGAGACGAACTATGAGAGTGGAGGAAGCCAGAGAGGTATGTAAGGAAAGAACCTGTTGGAACTCTGTACTCTCTGCCTACCCCGCGAGGGAGCTGGCGTGATGATATAGATAGATAGATAGATATATGGCGCAAATTTTTAAAAATGTATATAAATGAAATAAAACTATTTTACGGATTTTATCGCGGTTTATTTTTTTATTTTTAGTTCCCGACGTTTCCGTTTAATGTATATTAACTTTCTCGTTCTTGCAGTCAGTAAATCAATATGGGCTTCAAAGTTTAGATTTTTATCAATGATGACTCCAAGATATTTTATTTTCTCAACAGGAAGAATTGGTAAGCAAGAGCAGTTAGCGTTGTAGTCGGGGCAGGTATGTGCTATGATCTGTTGGGGTAATCCATGGTTATTATGTCTGTTCTTGAGAGCAAAAGCTATGTTTTTCAATTTATCGATGTTTAAAATCAAACGGTCAGAGCTGAGCCATTTGGTTACCTTATTTAAACCTTCTTGCGCATAACTATAGGTTTCTTTCCATGTATCACCTCGAAAGATAAGCGCGTGTGTGGAAGATAAGGCTACTACCTACAAAGTATCCTGCAAAGTATTCGCGAAAAGTATAATAAGTAAGTATAATATCCCATCTCAGATATGAGATGTTGCCTATTTTCTCCATGTGCCATGTTTATGTGTGTGTGTGTGTGTGTATGTGAATGATCTACGCTGTTGGCCGCGGGGCCTTTACAGCTTCACCGGACAAGAGGGCGAGCGTGCAACCACTACGCTCAAGCCAGAAGGGCAAGGGGGCAACTAGCTCAAGGGCGCCTCAAGGAGGAACGGCCTCGGCTTGGGCAGTCGCTATGGGGGAGGGCGTATACTAGGCAGGCAAGGGATTCTTCGACCTCGCCGGCGAGGTCGGTGTCTCATCCTGTGTGCGGTATCTGTATCCGAAAGAAGGGATGAAAAGGCATCGGGCCGGTCGGTGAGAACATGCCGCGGACGGCGGTAGTGGTTGATAGTAGGAGAGTTGGGTTCGTAGTCGGCGGCGGCTACGATTAGCGGATTACTATGATTGAACGCGTTCGCGAAATATCGGGTTATCGCCGTTTTAATAAAGGCGCGAATAGGTTCGAGACCCAGATCGGAATGGAGGAATCGACATTCCGTATGAACCACGGGGCTTCAACGGCTTTGCGGAGGAAACTGGATTGAACCGTTTGGAGTCTATCGATGTGAGAGCGGGCGGCGTGCCCGAACACTTCACAAGCGTACGTCATGATGGGCCGTATACAAGTTTTGTGAAGTGTCACGTTATTCCTAAGGGACATTTTACTCCGCTTGCAGATAAAGACGACTCGGGTAAAGACGACCGAGGACAAAGGCTGCTCGGTTACGGACTCGCTTGATGTGCGGTCCGAAGGTCATGGTATTGTTTAGGGTAACCCCTAGATATTTGACCTGTTTGACCCATGGAATATTTCTGGGGTGGCGCAGGGAGGGGCGCGCGGTGGCACCTATGAAGAAGAACACCGCAGCATCTTGTCCGGGTTGACCTCAATACGCCACTTCCTGAACCAATCCCCTAGGGTATTGGCTGCTACCTGAAGGTTTCTGGTAATGAAACCCTTATTCCTATGCGAAACATAGAGAGCGGTATCATCCGCGAATAGGGCTAGATGCACCTTACTCGAACGAGGAATATCGTTCGTGTAAAAGCTGAATAGGAGGGGGGAGCCATGTGCCATGTGTAGGATGTAATATGTACTAAGAAAATAAACGCCTCAGTATCTAAAATGGATTAAAAAATTTAGGCAAACATGGCATCATGATTCATGTTTCACACAAGTTCATACATATAAAAAGTTGTTGGGATTTTAATATCTAACAATAATGGTTTCTTTAGAAAAGTAATTCAATTTTCTATAATACCTATATTGATACGTGTAATGATACAAGGGATAAACTTGGCAAAGGAGTTTCGACCGAGGAACAAGAAGAAGAACTTCGGCGGTTGTAAATGGAGAACCAAACTAATCCTCAAACTGATCAAGGTAAATTTTAACATATATATTTTATTATATATATTTGTGCAACAGATGTAGCGTAATACGTACATACGTATCACTTCAAATTTTCGTCTATACCAGGGTTTCCCAGGAGTCGAAACAAACGAAAACTGATTTTGGGGGTTGACGAGGTCTAAAAATCAACGTCTATTAATTAACACAAGTTCTTATTTGAAACTTTCAACATACTGTACTATGTAACTTGTGTTACGTGTACCAACTTATTATAAGAATGACTAATATTTTAGTAGAAAGTATTAGTCATTCTTATGATCATTGTTGTACTTTACTCACTTAACCAACCGCAAAGTTTTTAAATTGGTAAGTATTTTGTATCAATAGGAAAAAATAGAGATAGGTTTTTAAAGTAATTTGACTATGGAGGTCTGAGGTATCAGTTCATTTTAGAAAAAAGTTCTCTTGCCCAAAATAGTTTGGGGATTCCTGGTACTAGAACAAGTTATACGAATAGAAGTGAATTCATTCTGGTGTTATGTATTTAATCGTAAGATTTGTATGTTTGTAACGAATAAACTCAAAAACTACTGGACCGATTTCAAAAATTCTTTCACCATTAGAAAGCTACCTTATCCAGAAGTAACATAGGCTATATAACATAGACCCGGTAGGTGGCGCTGTTGTCGCCCGGGTACGAAGTCGCGGCAAACTGCTAGTTTTATATAATTCTATACATAAATGCAAATACGCAAATCGGTTTATAGAGTATTTGCTACAAGGGTTAAGAGCTTAAGCCGCCCACTAAAACGGGTACTCGCGGGCTCAATTCTCGCACGGGACAAGTCTTTGTGTGACCCACAAGTATTTATTTCGGTCTGGATATTTGAATATGTGATTGGAGCTGTACTTTTATTATATATTACATACAAGTTATAGAAACGTAAAGATGGCCGCAACACTCAGTTAATATCAAATGTTTATTACCCAACATCTAAAACAGCAGTCAATGTGTCAGACAATTTTTTGTTTCCCGACTTAATTTTGCTTTACAAAACTACACGATATTATTTTACCGTTCGTCAGAACTGTCCGCATTGCATATACATGCCATAGTTTATCTGTTCAGAAAATTTTTGGAAAAAACTTAGGCTTCACCTAAAGTTTAAAACTTTTCTAAACGTATACATTGTAAACATTAATTATTTGCACTACTATATAAACTATTGTTAAAAAAATGGTAATAAAGATAAAAACTCTTATTTCAGAAGTTACTTATTGTTATTTTTCATAATACAAAGCATTATCAAATCTCTTGTGTGCCTTTTTTATCTTGCTACAGTTGTATTTATCCATTTTATATTACTTTTTCAGAGAACTTACACTGACAACATGCTGACCCGCAGAGCTGTTGCCAAAGATGTTGAAAGTACACTGAGGATGGCTCTGGAGGAAATGAAGTCGTCAAAGGATTTCTGCGATCAACTGTTAAGGGAACGCGATAAGATTGAAATTGAAATTCAAAAAATTGTTACCAAAATGTCACAATTAAAAAGCGAGCTATCTGAACTTCATATCCAGTACATGGATGTGCTTGACCGACGGGATCAACTACAAAATATTGTTTCTAGTTTTAATTAATGTACCTATACCAATGACATGGCTCGTAATCGCATTTCTGAGCTAGAAAGTAGCCTCTGTGGGGCTCAGAAATGAATAAGTAACTTAGAACAATTACAAGAGTCTCAAAAGGCCCTTGCCACTCAGCGTCTTTTCAATGAATTATTAGGGTGTAAAACTCAGCCCGATAGTGAGAGTTGTACTGTCATTGACTTGATATCTAAAAGTGATTATAAAATTAACCATATAAAATAACCCATATAAAAATGAGCAGTCGTAGAAAAATTAAAAATACTTAAAATTAAGCAATATAATAAAGAAAACTAAAAGGCTTTTAAAAGTACAAAATTCTTGCCTAAAACTCAATATATTTAGAAAAGATAGAGTGAGTATCCTAGGTAAGCTTACGGCATTAGACTCTGAGCTTGCTTATAGTCACTGTGTGTATAATAATAATAATAATAATAATAATAATAATAATTCTTTATTGATTTTCTCCACAATAGGTACAAATTGACATGCACACATAGAATAAGTTAACATACATTGTGGAGACTGGTGCCCGAGCTAAGGCAAGCCTTGTGTTTCGGATCACCAGGTCTCCAGCCACGGATCGGCTTGTGCTCAAATATAGTTATTAAACAAAAATGAAAAAACTTAAAAAAGGAAAAAATAAAAAAGAAATAAACAGGAAACAAAATAATAATTATAAAGAATGCTCATATTCATGTGTATGTTTGTTGTGTGTTAGTGTGTGAATGCGTGTATGTGTATAGTGATAGAGTGTATCGGTGTGTGTGTATGGTGTTGGTATGTGCCTAAAAGAGAGAGGGAGAGAACAGTTTCATGATATTACATGTAAAAGATGTTCTGTCTCTTTATAGTTCATGTTGATTAGCCAGTCTGTAACAATTTTTTTACAACGATCGTAATTAAGGGCGTAGATGCCGGTGAATCTATTGCACTTATTGTAGAGGTAAGACCCCATAAAGCAGAAAAATCTTCGGCTAAAACTTGTTTTTAAAGAAGGACTTCTGCATACAATATCAGATCGACGTTTTTGGTAAACAGAATGATCAAAGAGAGTCAACGAGTGTTTCTTTAATATTGTATGTAAGATAAATAATTGACGAACAGTAAGTATTTGCCATTCATTGTAAAGCATTGTTGTAGGAAATAGCATTGGTCGGAAAGAAGCAACTTTCAATATAGCGCGTTGTGCAATTTCTAATTTCATGATAGATGCTTTGGTTGCGCCGCCCCAAGAGGTGATACAATAAGACAGAATAGACTGACACAACGCGAAATAGACCATTTTGATTACGTTGAAATCAGAAATATGTCGTAAATTTTTAAAAAGATAGAGTAATTTCCTGGCACGTGAAGCGAGATGGGTGATATGGTATTGAAAGTTTAGGTTTTGGTCGATGAATACTCCTAAGTACTTGAGAACGGGGACAGTATTTAATTTTGGACAAAGGCATTTAGTATTAGGTAGCATCGCGCAGGTATGTGCTGTAATGTATAAAGAATTACGGGGTGGAAGTGTTGAATTACGAGGTGCAAACGTAAGGACATTTGTTTTAGTTGTATTAATTGTTAAGAGATTTAATTTTAACCATTGTATTACTATGTTAAGACCAACTTGGGCATGATAAAATGTTTCATTCCAATCATTTCCGAAGAATATTAAGACTGTGTCGTCTGCGAATGAAATAATTTTGCCATTTGTTAGTGACATTTGGCACAAGTCATTAATAAAAGCTAAAAATAGGGTTGGACCCACTACACTTCCTTGTGGTATACCGCAAGATACCAATAAGTCATCACTGGTATGTGTTCCCACCTTAACACGTTGAACTCTTTTATTTAGGTACGAATTGAATAATTCCAGTTGGGTTCCCCTGACACCTAAACGGTTAAGCTTGCCAATAAGAAGAGGAATCGAGACCGTGTCAAACGCTTTTTTTAAGTCCAAAAATATAGCAAGCGTTTTCTTGCCAGCATCAATTTTAGTCACAACATAATCAGTTAAGTCTTGAACGGCGTCAGATGTTGATCTACTTGATCGGAAACCATATTGTTGGGGAGACAATAGTTTATTTTTTTCAAGATAATTGATTAATCTGGAATTCATGATTCGTTCTAATATTTTCGATAGAGTTGGTAAGATAGATATTGGTCGATAATTGTTTAAACAGCCTCTACTGCCAGTCTTATATATAGGTATAACAAGAGACTCCTTGAAGGCATCAGGAAATACGCCCATGGTGAGGCTGAGATTGCACACATGGGTTATTATTGGTACAAGTTTATCCTTGAATAGTTTCAGCATTTTTGGGGGTATGCCATCATAGCCAACCGCACTACTGGATTTCAGGGAGAAAATAATACTTTCGATTTCTTTTTCATCGGTGTCTAGTAACGTAAATGAGTGTCGTCGAGAAAAAGATGATAATAAAGTGTTATTAAGATTATGGTGTAGCGTATCTTTTAAAATTTGCTCTGATAACGCCTTTCCAATATTGACAAAGTATTCATTAATCAACTGAACGGATTGATGAGCCGTTGATGAAATTGATAGTAAATCTAGAGAAGTATCGTGTGGTTTGGCCAGGTTTGTGGATTTCTTAATTACTTGCCATAGTTTTTTGCTATTAGAAGAGGCCCTCTTAATATCTGCTTTATCATATTCTCTTTTGACTTTTTTTTAGAATATTATTACAATAGTTGCGGTATCTACGGTATGTTGTCATTAATACATTATTATCAGGAGTAAGTTTTAGTCGATTATGCATCCTATCACGATTGCGGATACACCTAAGCAGACCCGCGGTCATCCAGGGTTTGACCAATCTCATTCGACAAGTTAGTTTTACAGTGATAGTGTTAGAAATAACTACAGTATTTAGCAGCTGAATAAGAGTCGTGGCTGCTACATTTGGATCGTTAGAGTTAAGGACAGAATTGAAGTCAGTATTGCCCAAGGAATGTTCTATTCCAGTGTAATCAATTTTGGGAAAAGAGCGCGTAGATGAAATTGGAGAATGTTTTGTATGAAGACACAGGCTGATGGCATCATGATCTGTTAGGGAAGAATTTATGGTAAAGCTTTTAGCATAACATCTGGTTTTGAGCATTATATGGTCAAGACATGATTCTTGTCTTGTAGGACATATGTGTGTAGGTAGAAGACCCTGTGACGCTAGTACGGTTAAATAATCAGTCGAACCATTTTCGTTGTTATTGAAGGAAATATCAATATTGATATCCCCTCTTAAAATAATGTTTTGGAAATGTGAGAGGGAGCTGAGTAAGGTAATTAAATTATTGGTAAAATTAACGATATTATGCCTAAAACAATGTGGACGATACATTGCGATTATTGCAGTTTTTCTTGCTATTTTTATAACTAGACAATTTGTTTCTGGGAATATGGGTTCTACAATCTCGTCAATGATATTTGATTTTATGTAGCATGTTAAACTATCATTTTGATTGTAATTATCACTGGAAGTGTGATAGTTGTAAGACTCCATACCAGGCACAACATTGACTGACCGTAACCAACATTCAGATAGGATAATTACATCAAATTGCACTTTTAATCTATATAATAATACCACTAATCCATTAAAATTGGCATTGACACTACGAATATTCTGAGAAAGAATCTTTAGGTATTTATTGGGGGTTAATAAATGTTGGCTTAGGTGTTCAGGATCACTCCTCGGCCTGGGGTTCCCCCATCGACGATGCCAGGGGCGAGGCCCTCGAGGAGTGGACGCATGCCCACGGACTGTCGGTCCTTAATAGGGGCACCGCCTACACCTGTGTCAGGCGGGGTGGCGGCTCGGTGGTCGACGTGTCCTTCGCCACCTCGGCGCTGGCGGGCCGGGTGCGAGGATGGAGGGTCGTCGACTCGGTGGAGACCCTATCTGACCATGTTTACGTCAGATTTGTGGTCTCCGCCGAGTCTCAGGCCGCCGTGCCGGCTGGTGTGGCTGGGGGTGGGCCGAGATGGGCGTTGGCGCGCCTGAGCGCAGAGTCCGCGACAGAGGCGGCCGAAGTCCAGGCCTGGATACCGGCACCGGTCTCCCCGTTTAACATCCAAGGGGAGGCCGAGTGGTTTAGAGCCGCGGCCACGGCAATTTGCGACGCCGCCATGCCCCGTGTGCGGCATACAGCTCCTCGCAGACGACAGGTGTACTGGTGGTTGCGCGAAATTGCGCAATTGCGATGCGCCTGCGTCGATGCGCGCCGCCAGTACACCAGACAGCGGAGAAGAAGGCGTCAGAACCCACCGCTTTTACCGGGTCTGACGCCTAGGGAGGAGGAGCTTTATGCCGTCTACCGGGCGGCAAAGACCGCACTGCAGGTGGCGATTGCGGACGCCAAGGTGCGGGCGCGCGAAGAGCTCCTGGCCAGCATCAACGCCGACCCCTGGGGACGCCCCTACCGCATGGTGCGGAATAAACTCCGCCCCTGGACGCCCCCCCTTACGCAGACCATGCCGCCGGCGTTTGCGGATGGCGTGCTGTCGGCCCTTTTTCCGGAAGGAACGGCGTACACTGCTCCGGCAATGTCCCGTACACCCGGACCCAACTTGCCGTTGAGCGAAGCCGTTCCTGAAGTCTCGGAAGAGGAGCTGAACGCCGCCGTCCGCAGACTGCGGGCGAAGAAGGTGGCACCCGGACCAGATGGAGTCCCCGGCCGAGTGTGGGTTCTGTCCCACGGTCCGCTCGGCCGCCGTCTCAGGGCTCTCTGGACCGAGTGCTTCAGGCAGGGCCGGTTTCCTCAGCTTTGGAAGTTGGGGAAACTGGTCCTGATCAGGAAGGAGGGGCGCCCGGCAGACTCGCCGTCCGCCTACCGCCCCATTGTGTTGCTCGACGAGGTCTGCAAGCTCTTTGAGAGGGTGATTGCGGACAGACTCGTCGAGCACCTCTCGCAGACGGGGCCGGACCTGCACGAGTGCCAATATGGCTTTAGAAGAGGCAGGTCCACGGTGGACGCCATCAGGCGGGTCCAAGGGATGGCGCAGGAAGCCGTGGAGCAGGGGGATGTGACATTGGCGGTGTCCTTGGACATCGCCAACGCGTTCAACTCCGTCCCCTACCCCTCAATACTCGCGGCTCTCCGGTATCACGGCGTCCCCGAATACCTCCACTTGACCATATCGGACTACCTTGCGGACCGGCGGGTAGTTTACCCCGGGCCGTCGCGGTGGCAGGAGAGGAGCGTCGGGTGCGGGGTTCCACAGGGGTCGGTCCTCGGACCGCTCCTGTGGAACATCGCCTACGATTGGGTCCTGCCTGGCGCGTTGCTGCCGGGTCTGGCAGTGACGTGCTACGCGGACGATACTCTGGTCACCGCGAGGGCCCGGAGTCATAGGGAGGCGGCGTTGCTGGCCACAGCTGGCGTGGCAGAGGTAGTGGGCCGCATACGGCGGCTCGGCCTGGAGGTGGCCCTCAACAAGACCGAGGCCGTATCGTTCCACGGCCCCAGAAACCGGCCCCCCCCTGACGCTCACATCATTGTCGGGGGGCAGCGCATTAACATCTCGGCCCAAATCAAATATTTGGGCCTACTCTTGGACGGGCGCTGGTCCTTCAGGGCTCACTTTGCCGCTCTAGCGCCAAAGCTTATGGCGACTGCAGGGGCCCTTTCGAGGCTCTTGCCAAACCTGGGCGGGCCAGAGGCCTCGGCGAGGAGGCTGTACACGGGGGTGGTGCGGTCCCAGGCCCTACACGGGTCCCCAATCTCGGCGAGCGCCCTGACAGCCCGAAACGTGGTGCTGCTGCACCGCGCGCAGCGAGTCATGGCCGTCAGGGTCGTGCGAGGGTACCGCACCATAAGTTTCGAGGCGGCGACACTCCTCGCTGGTACGCCTCCATGGGAGCTGGAGGCCCAGGCGCTCTCCGAGCTTTATGCCTGGCGTAGGGATCCCAACAACATCCGGGATCCCGGCGCCCCGAGAGCGAGGCGCACAGAGTTGCAACGAGCTGCGCTGGAGAGCTGGCGGTGCAAGCTCGCCCATCCCACTGCCGGTCACGCCGTCATCGCTGCGCTGCTGCCGGTCTTCTGGGAGTGGCTGGGGCGACGACACGGCGTCCTCACGTACCGTCTGACGCAGGTACTGTCCGGGCACGGTTGCTTCGGGCGGTATCTGTGGCGGATCGGTCGTGAGGAGGCGGAGTGCTGCCACCATTGTGCAGCCCCAGAAGACTCGGCGGCGCACACGATGCTGGTGTGCCCGGCATGGGATGCCGAGCGGCGCCGGCTCGCCGGAGCGCTCGGTGCAGGGGTACAGGCGCTGTCGCTCCCGACCGTGATATCATCCATGGTTGGGAGCGAGAGCGCCTGGGTGGCAATGGCGGCCTTTTGCGAGGCCGTCATGTCCGCGAAGGAGGAGGCAGAGCGGTTGAGGGAGGAGACGTCCTCCAATCCCGCTCGCAGACGGCGCGTTGGGCGAAGGCGCAGGGACTACGCCCGGAACGACCTTCGCCCACCGTAATCTCGGCCTGCAGGCGTCGGGGGGGGCACCCCGGCGCCCTAGCACATAGCAGGCCCGCGTCGTCATAGCGCTGCGTCCACGCAGCCTCCAACAGGCGGTAGGGGGAGACCGAACTCCCCCCTACATTTGTCGAGGTCCGCGCCTATCTGCGGACCGAGCCCGCCGGTGTCACAGAGGTCATGCCAGTGACGATTCCTGTGGCCCGGCAAAAGGGCAGTAGGACGCCGGGGGGTTTTAGTGGGTGCGAGCCCCACATAACCACCCGGGCCGTGCCCTCGGCCCGGGGGTATGCGCTAGGCATTTCCCCGCGTGAAAAAAAAAAAAAAAAAAAAGGTGTTCAGGATCACAGTTAATATGCTCACTGATTTTAATCTGATCAATGTCCTCCAACAAATCATTAATGGACGCGAATACTAAGTAATAAAGAGAAATACGTACACAGACCAGGACAGCACACCTTTAGGAACTATAAAAAGACTCACCCAAATATCAAAAGGCATCCAAGTCACCACCGATACCTGATTAAATTTAATGGTTATGCAAACATAATGATGAAGAATTAATTGTGTGAATTGTATGTAGTGTGGAATTGTGAATTTGGTATGATATAATAAATTTACATTACTATTAGTAAGAATAATACACAATAGAATATTTTTGGAACATAAATGAGCAATTTTATACGAAAATAAAATAATTACACCAATTGGCGGTATTTGTAAAACCTTAGCACTGTAGATTTTAACACGACCCACACCTTTAATAATATTTTTCTGTAAGGTATGAGGTACACTGATACAAATATTTATAACTAAAGAATAGACGAACTTGACACATGAAATAATAAGGAGATTGAGTCATATTATTTGCTTTTTTAAAGCCTCTAAATCCATTTCACTTTTTATCTGTATGCGGTTTTTATTTCCTTCATCCCCTTTAATGAAAATTCTTCCATTTTTCACCCAACAAAACTTGTAGTTGATTATTTTTATTGTATCGCGGGCCAAAAAAAGCAACCTTCGATCCTTGGGAATCAAGCTCTCGGAGACGTAGATCGGGACTCGTTCACCAGCTAGGCCCAGAGACGAGGAGTTTAATTTGTTGGTAGGGTTATCCTTATTATATTTCTTCGCACTTTCCAGAATTGAATTTCTTAGTATACTGGAAGACAAGTCAATGACAATCATAGATTTTCCATTTTTATTTCCTAGGCGGTAAATATCTTTTATATTGTTCGGTTGGAGGTCGACGTTAAGTGTCGTACAAGCGGCTTGAATAATATTGCATAGGTCTCGTTGTGTCTCCGTCCGATCGAGGTGGCCAACCGGTACATTACGAAACTCAATAACTGTGGACTTCAGACGTCTTTGCAAGTCATCAATTTTAGTTTCAAGTACGTTCAGATAATTGCAGTTTTCATTGCGTTCACGTTCAATTTCGACAATTTTTTCTTTGATATCCTCGTATTGCTTGGATATAAATTCCAGAGTCTTCTCAATTTCCGAACTAGTAACTTTGATTTTAATAATTTCTTGTTTTAGATCAGACAAATCCGCACATAATTTCTTTAATGTTTTGTCTTGATCCGTTTTCCAGCACGACAGCATCGACATTATTTCGTCTCTGAATTCAAGCAGTAGAACTTCTTCTTCATTCCGGGGGCGTTTAGCTCGTTTAGATATGTAGTCGGACGGATTTTCCCATGGTACTTGTGGAGTCTCAGTATCTGATTGGCACTGTTGTTTTTTACCACTTGACGGCGATCTTTGTACTTTAGGCATTATGTATAAGCTCGTAGTTTACATAGTCAAACTTTGACACATTGTTTTGAACTTCGCTAGGCGGCGTTGTGAATGCCGATAGCACTGGTTATTATTACAGATGGATGTCATATAATTACGAACTTTAAACGTAAGCAATTAAGAATGTTTTTACTTCTACGGAAATGATTATGACAATAATAAATTAGAAAGGCGTATTGTACACGACTGATCGCTAGCGCGGTCCGAGGCGAAGAGGATGTGTATAATACTGAGGTAAACGAATCGCAGACTGAAATCTTTCATCTGCAATTCAAACTTAGCAAAATGACCTCAAGGTATGAAGATGCTCAAAAGCAGATTAAAGAGCATATCAGAACTACTGATGAGATCCTAAAAAATTGGTGCATATAACCTTGAGCGGTTTGAATCTCTTACAGTAAGCTGTGCTATCCCACCCGACTCCATCGAATGGGGTCATTCGATACCGCCTCATCGGACACATAATTTAATTTAATTAACATAAATTTAATGAAAGTAAATAATAGTGCTAGCTCTTGCTTAAATAATCCTGTTAGCCAACCGGCCACAAAAACATACAAAAAAACCTACATATCCACAAAAGTCTGTAATTGTTTTTCAGATAAAATAGGCCAAGACTTAGGTTCCTTATTATCTACGCATTTAGATCAGAAAGTAACTAATTTCTGTTCACCTGGGGCCAGTTTAAATCACTTAATTTATAATATTAATCAAGCTAATTTAAACAAGGACACAAGCATTGTTATATTTAATGGTGACAGTCTTTCAGTTAACAGGAAGGCCCTGACTAGGGGTATTGAAAATTTATTGGAGCTGAATGTCAAATTTAATCGTAAATTTGTAATCTGTGCCTTGCCATATGCCAGTAATTTAACAATTCAGCAAAACAGCCACATTTATGACATGAATTTATATATTTACAATTTGACACAAAGTTATAATAATAATAATAATAATCTCTTTATTTAAAGGTATAAATCCCAATATTCTATATAAAATAGACTAAGTTACAATTTCGAATAATTATAAGGCATATAGCAAAAATATAAAACTAAAATAATAATTAAAACATTAACACAAAATAAATATAAAATATTTTTTACCCAATAAGGCAATTCTTAACTTTTAACCCAGGAGGTACGTCACATAAACAATATAATTACTTTTTATTTGGTTCCCGGTGCACCGAATTCCAATACATATGGATGGAGCAATCCAGATGCTCTACTAACGTTATAAGTATTCCGTTGTCGGACTCACGCAAGTGGTTCCAAAATGCTGCGATGCGAGATCTAATAATTGCAAAGAAGTCAGGCACCCTAGCCTCGGCGAACATACCCGACGCGCTGCAGTACCTAGGTAACTTCATTAGGATACGATAGGCATCATTGTATTGTACCCTAATGTTGTTTATGGTGCGCCTGGTAAACTTAGACCAAAGCTGACATGTGTAGAAACATAGACAGTATGTTCTAAATAATGTCACCTTGACCCCATCACTACACTTTGCAAATCGGCGCGCGAGCGTATTACACCTCATGGCCAGAGCCCGACGTTCGCGTTCGATATCCTCGTCGTCAGAAAGAGTCTCCGTCAATATGTGTCCGAGGTATCTGAAACACTCCACCCTTTTGATTAACCCTCCATCAATATATACCGGCGGAATCAACTCCGGACCCCCGCCTGAACGAAACACCATCGTAACCGTCTTTTTTACGTTATACTTGCGGCCGTGTTCAGCCGCGTAGCGTTCACATACCTTTAACAGTATACGAAGACCCCTAATTGAGGGGCTGAGTAGAACCATGTCATCGGCATAGCTGAGGTTGTTTATACAAGTAGAACCAATATGGCAGCCTACTCTGATTCGCCTCAGCTCCGCAATCAAGTCGTTTACGTACAGGCCAAATAGATCAGGAGAAGTCAGCCCTCCTTGACGAACACCGCACTCTAACCTATATTCGTTAGAAGTCGAGTTGCCCCATCTTACACTATTAACTTATAGTGACGCTATTTTTTATTTTGATATAAACAATATTTATTCGCAAGTTTATGCTGACCGAAGATACTATTTATCTGTCCTTTACAACTAAACGACAGTTGGCTACATTGTTATCATTTAATATACACAGAAATGACGTGGTTATATGCAATATAAACCCAAAATATAATTATTGATACTGGCAGCACCACTAAGGTTGTGTTACCATAGTTTAAATAAGTGGATGCGACAACAGCTAAATCATTAGAATTAAATATTTTTCACCAGAATATGCAAGGTTTAGCTGGCAAAGATCTCGAGGTAGAATTATTTCATAGAAAATTCAATATCCATATATTCTGTGTTACTGAACATTGGCTTAAAGCTCACGAAATAATCAAATATCAAAGACAGTACACAGTGTTGAGTGCGTTCACCAGAAAAAAAAGCCATACGCAGAGGGTCTCTTATATTAGTCGCCAACGATATCAAATGTAAAGAACGTAAGGACATTATGGTTCTTTCTATTGAACGCGCTGTTGAGATATGTTGTGTCGAACTGGATAGTTATGTTGTAGCATGCGTTTACCGACCGCCCTCGGGGGATTTTAATACATTTGAAAACGTCTTGGAAAAGATGTTAATAAAACTTACTGGTATTAAAAAGCAGAGTATTATATGTGGTGACTTCAATATTTTTGACGGACGATTTAGCGCAGTGGTTAAGAGCTTAAGCCGCTCCGCCCGCTGTGTCTAACAGTCGCGGGTTCGATTCCCGCACGGGACAAATCTTTGTGTGATCCACAATTATTTGTTCCGGTCTGGGTATTTGTGTATGTGAATTTTCATGTTTGTAAACGCACCCACGATACAGGAATAAATCCTAGTGTGGGGCTACGTTTTATAAAAAAAAAAAAATATATATATCAATCTAATCGAAAAGTCATTCATTATCTGTAGACTTATTAATATTTGTAAATCTTTTTATCTATTATGCTTGTTTAATGAACCGACTAGAATCTCTGCTACTTCTGCTACCTGTTTAGATAATGTGTTCTGCAACTGTGAAGTGTCTGATAAATTAACTATAAACGCTTTACTCTCAGATCATAGTGGTCTGTTGGTGTCAGTACTCAGCAACCTTTTACCTAAGTAATGTAAAGTAACTTGTAGGCCAATATCAGATCGACGTATAAACTGTTATAGAAATAAAGTTTACAATCACATATCTAATATGGATTGGTTACATAATGATTCCAATTATCTATATCAAAACCTGTTTGGTACCATTAAATTAGAACACGATAATATATTTAAAATAAAAACATGTTCAATGGGCACGAAAGCAAAGTTCAGTGACTGGGCTACTGTAGGAATTTATAAAAGTAGAGCTAAGATGTATGAATTGTATAATAAAAACATATAATCAAAGCCCAGCTTTTTTGGAATATGTCAAAAACTACTCGAACACTTTTAAGAAGGTCTGTACTGCCGCAAAGTCTTTATATTATAGCAATATGATTAATAGATCATCAAATAAGATCTATACCTAGACTATCTTACCACGACCAAATAAACCGAGTCTTATCTGATGGAAAAGTCAAGAGTCTCCGTAACCGGCGAGCGTGTATGAGACGAACTATGAGAGTCGAGGAAGCCAGAGAGGTATGTAAGGAAAGAACCTGTTGGAACTCTGTACTCTCTGCCTACCCCGCAAGGGATCTGGCGTGAGGTTATAGATAGATAGATAGATAGAAATAAGATCAAAACCATATGGGGTATAATTAACAGTGTTTCTGGGAGAACTCAACCACGTGATGATTATATTGAACTTGTAATTAATGATGACATCCTAACAGATGATTTCGATATTGCGCAGACTTTTATTAAAATTATTTTTTTAGTGAAATTCCATTTCATAATACTGGCTCTTTGAACTCATCTTCCTCAAAAGCTGAACTAATACTAAAAAGCAGTGTAAAATGATGCAATGTCTTGTTTGAGTTTAAATATGTAACCCCAACAGACATAGTCTTAACCTTCAAGTCGTTAAACATTAAAACACTGTCGATTGCTGCATTGCTGCAGATAGCATAGTATTGGCTATAGCACCTGCGCTGGCGACGACATTTAATAGATGTGTAGAGAAGGGTAGATTTCCCGACTTAATGAAACTTAGTAAAGTTGTACCGATTTTTAAATTAGGGGTTAAAAGCGACGAATTTCCATCTTACTGACCTTGAGTAAAATTTATGAAAAGATCTTAGTCAATCTATTGCTTAACCACTTTAATGAGAATAAGCTGTTGGCACACACGGTCATCAATACGGTTTTACCAAGGGCCGTTCAGCCACAGACGCGGGAGTAGGTCTACTTCAGCAAATTTACTGTGCCTGGGAGGCATCGCAGAATGCCATTGGTGTTTTCTGTGATCTCTCTGAGGCATTCGGTTGTGTTGAGCATGCAACCCTTATTAAGAAGCTAACTTATTACGGTATTAAAAACTCTCAACAACTAAAAGATCTCAGTGTGTTGAGATTAACGGGGTCAAGTCTCAGGAAGTTAATATTTCAATTAGTGTTCCACAGGGCTCCATCTTAGGACCCTTCCTTTTCTTAGTATATATCAATGACCTGCCGAACTTTGTCCGTGATGTCCGTGACATTGTACTATTCGCAGATGATACTTCCTTGATTTTTAAGGTTGACCGAGCTAAACTTGAAATGACATGACATTTTAGTGAGCTAAATGCTCACTAAAATAAACTGTCTTTGCTAGTTGCGGCTCTGTGGAGCGGGTCACTCTCTTCCCTCTGTTATGGTCGAGGAGAGTGATGGCTGCTTCTCAAGTCATACTCGTGAACGGGTGCTGCTAATGGAGACTGGTCCGTCCTCTATCCTTTGACTGATTAGACATGTACCGTTGTACTGTGAATTTTATCTCGTTCGGCATCACACGTGCCGTTATTTATCTATTTCATTAAAATAATGGCAAATATCCGTATCTAATGGACAATTTGCAATCTAAAACGAATATTTTAAACTATTGTTAATACTTATATCGAAGTCGCCGACATCTTTACTAAATGTCAATACACACAATATAAACTCACATGTATTAATGGCTACTGAATTATAACCTCCTTACCTTAATACGTTGTGTGCAATATTGCGATTCTCCGCGCTTGTCCGTTTAATATTAAATGCCTTAAGAGAATTTGATTGTGTGATTTGAAATCATACAAGTATTTTTTCATTGCTGTTTGTTCTGGAGCGAATCATGTATGTGCGCAGAACAATGTCCTTTAGCATATGTACATATGAAAGTTCGGTGACAATGCAATACTATGTTACCATGGAGCTGATCTGATAATGGAGTCGGAAACTAGCCATAAGAACATGTGAAATATACAAAGTAACTCCTTCGTGTTTAAGCTTGTTAGACTGGCATTGACAATTACTATACAACCAGATTGTGTTTAGGGTCTAACAATGAAGTCGAAAGGTCGCCAATGGATCCGGCCAACTACTTAATATAACGCCGCCGTGTTTGGGCTTATTTGATTAGTCTTGACGAGTACTTCAGACCCAAATGTTGTCCAGGGTCTGAATGGAACCGGAAAGAAGCCATAGGATTTCCTCAACTAGATATCTTTGTCGTGTTTTTGTTATAAAAGCTTGTTTTTAAAAAGGTCTTTTTAAATTTAAGTTCGTATGTATCGTTCGTGGTATATTATCATTGTCTCATTGGTATAGTGGCAAATAATGTGGCGTTGTGTTCTAAATCGTATCGAGTGTTATTTTGTCGATTGTATAATTCCCTTCATCAGTTCGAAGCCTGGCATTGTGATCTGTGTAAAGGTAATAGGGTCGTCCCTTTTACATTGGGACCCAACATCATCAGCGATGATTGGGTATATACAGTACGCCTCTGCCACCACGTTTAGGGAATATGGTAGAGTATGACAGTGTTTTATTTTTATGTTATCATCGCCAACACGTTGTCAAGCAACTGTCGACACTAACGAAATCGTATTGGCTCACGATAAAACGGACTAAGGTGTCAAATTAAGGCCTTGTCTGTTATCGTTAGACAAGACAATTCGTAGAATCTTTTTTTCTTCTACAATTGTTTCAAATTATTAAGTATTTCCATAAAAACCTACGTTATTTTTTTGTTATACTCCCCAAGTGTATTAAGAAATAAATTGGAATCCAAAAATAACAATCTTTTCTGCAGATGTTGAATAGGTTCCAATATTACGCTGAATAAACTTTGTGCTATGATTAATTCTTTTTGTAAATACTGAAATTGTATTTACTTTCCAAGAAAATTTCATTACATCTCATGTACCTACTCGTCTGTTATAAAATGTAGAGTTCCTTTCAGACCCAATGGGCGTAATAATACCTCGTATGCCGCGCCGACGTCAGAAGCGAAGCTTCGTCGACAGATTACTGGAGTTGGGCATCGTCGGGGATAAAAAACAATGTCGTAAAAAGAGGCAAACGAAATATAACGCTAAAAGCACTGGCGCAGATGACGGCAAGTCGAACGGTAAGTTGCTGAACAACTTCACTTAAACGTTAAGGTCCGCGTAGACGGAACATGGATAACTCTTTATTGTGCTCCAATAACACTTTTATTATTTACTATTTGTTACCCGCGGCTCTGCACGCGTTTATTTTCCAATTTAACATAGGTAGACCAGCCTATCTAGGATGACTCAGATCCTGTACTCACCTAAGACACCCCAATATGAGGTTTTTTAAAATCCGTTCAGCCGTGATAGTATGGAGAAATAAAAACTATACCGCAAGAATTGTGCATATTTTCCTTAAACATCAGACCCCCATAGCCAAATACTTTCCTATCTCTAGTTTCTTTCCTATTGATAAAAATACTTACCAATTTAAAAACTTTGCGGTTGGTTAAGTGAGTAAAGTACAACAATGATATTCCCACTAAACGAATATTCAGTTTCGCTTCTGGGTCATTCATTTTAGTAAATAGTTCACTCTCGAAGTGACAGTCTTGAAAGCATCGTCGGTTCATGCAAGAAATCATATATGAGTATTTAAATCAAATGTGTATAAACAATTTCAGACGCGTCAACCACTGAAAAATTTCATCTTGAGGACACTACCCCGAGTCCATTATCAGCTCATGGAGAAATTCATGTGTAGGCAGACTCACACATTTTAACGTAACATTGCAGCTTACGACTAACGATAATAAAAAAAAAGGTTTATGATTTATCCCGCAATAATCCCGGATTGCTTCATATTTCCGGGATAAAAAGTATTTAATATTTTAAGTTAGGGTATAGGTTATGAGCACATTAAATTTCATTGTAATCCGTTTAGTAATTTTTGCGTGGTTGAAACACAAACAGACAGACAGACCTGGCCTCTATATCAATAGGGAAGTGTACCCAATTATTTTCAAAAAATATTCAAAGTGATTTGCCTCGCTTACAGTTTTTTTATATGTATATGTTTGATTAAACACTTACATTTTAATAAAATATTTAAAATGAAGTAAAATTAAGTGCATCATTACTTAAAGATAAACACTACATGCTTAAAAATTGAAATCACTAATATTATAGTTACTAATCTTATTAACTAGTGACTTATAAGTATTATTTAAGGATCGAAGGAGAGAGATGGGCAGATTGTTTAGGATTGTGACGATAACAAGAAACTTTTTAAGTGACATTTCGAACATATCCATTAATTGGTCACATGCGTTGTATAGATTGCACAGCCTGGCCAATGGTGAATTACATCCAAACACGGATCTATACATTGGTCCATCAAGTAGTTTTATGGAGTTTCTAGGAGGACGACGTGATACATAACATAGAATCAAATTAACAAAAAAGACTAAAAGTAATACTTAGGGCCTTAATGCTAAATAGAAATCACTTCCAGGCAACCTACTATATAACCTACCAACCTATATATGTAGCCGACATTTACACTTGTACCTATTAATGTCATAATAACAGAGACAGTTATTCTGATAGTATGAGTGGAACAGGATGCGTACAGCACCAACCTATTTTATCGCTAACATTTAGCCGCGACTTCCTCAAACGCCGAATTTGTTTTGAGACAAAAGGCGCCATATGTCATTCCGTAGGATGCAATCTATCTCCTTTCCAATTTTTTATCCAAATCTACTTAGCTGTATAGCCGTGAGAAGGTAACATACTGACAGAACTACAATAAAAATTATTAGTATATATTTCTTCGTTATAGTTACTTATTATGTAGTAAGGTCTAAATTGACTTCGAAATACTTCTAGTATACGGAAGCTTCGTTATATAGTCTTCAATATAGTTCACGAAATATCTGTATAAACTGTATTCGAACTAATATCCTCCAATCCACCAGATCAAGGAGCGTGGTTATTGGTTCATAAAATATGTTTTATATACCTGGATTCACGGCCCATAATATACTATAATGGAACAAAATAAAACTTTAATAAATACTTAAATGATCCGGGTTTATGTAGTTATGTCAAAGAAGGAAGGTATTTGTTCGCTAATTAGTTCATATACAAAGGACTGGGCTACAATCTTTTGTGGAAACATAACAAGCGCCGCGTAGTTCAGACCATAGATCTAGACCATCGTTAAGACCTACCTAACGTGTACGTAAGCCCGGTGATATTATAACTTATTGTGATCCGTCTAGAATCACCCTTAACTAGTCCAGTCATTATAGTAAGTTCACCTCGGAATTCGAGATACCCAGCTGTAAGTCTGTAAATACTTGCATATTGACACCCTAAAAGTTGTCTCAAAACCTACATATGGTAGGGTGTACGCAACTATTAAATTTCAAGGTCAAAGGTCACAAAAATCGTTTTTTTGCGCTTTTTTTGTAAGTATCTCATTTCCTATGGGTTTTTTGCGTTAAGAAGTTTTTTTTATACGGTGAACCATTTTTGAGATAGAGGGCGGGGAGCGCGCGGTCACAGGATCACTTCAGGTCAACCGGTGCCTCCCGTCGAAAACGCGCCATATATAGTTGATGAACTATCGATAAATCAATGATTATAAATATTTGTCAATTTTTATTAACTATTATAATATATTTTATCATTTTTTTCCTAACCTATCCACTTTTTATTCAGTATTAATTTATTTAACAACACTTACCTGCCCATGTAATTGCAGAATTGTTAATGAAAATATAGGAATTATATTTGAATTTTAACCTAATTAATATTAATAACTTCTTACATGATGAAAAAAAAACAAATAAATTATGAATTAATCTTTTTATTAAAAAATATCATTTAATACATTTATTTTTATTAAAAGTAAAAAAATGGAATAAAGGGTATAAAAACTACAATTTATAATTTTAATCATCTTCTTCCTCTTCATCGTCGTCTTCCGGCCGCTGGTAAATTTTAAACTGGTCTTCATTATCGTCTTCAACGACATTTGTCTCAAGTTCTTCCATGATTTCGGGGTCAAAGGTTCCATCTTCTTAATGTCGCTCTGATATGGTAGAGCATTGAGACAAGCTTGCCCATTACATTGGCTAAAAAGCATTGCAAGCCCGCTTTCCTGCATCCGCATCGCGAACCACAACCACTCTTGCAGTTGCAGAAAATTGTATTCAGCAAATCTTCTGGAGCAGGTGGTAAAATTGTAATGATAGGCTCCAGAAAATTGCCCAACCCCATACCTGGGGTTCCAAATCATGCCCTAACCAAGTTCGAACTTGATAATATACACGTTTGAAATGTTGATAAGCAGCTGCACTTGTTGGTGGAATATTTGAAAGCTGCACATTTTAAAGAAGATGCACTTAATTATTTTCTATTTAAAATGTCATTAGTGTAAATGGGAATATTCCCGACGTTTCGAGTACCCTACAGCATCATAATAGCATAAAAATTGAGTGTTCAGTGCCCAACAGTGCCCGTTATATCGCGTGTATAACTATGCATTTTATGGCCAAATATTAACAAGAAACTCAGAACTTTTAGAAGTAGATTTATAGGGACCAGAACACAATATTTCCTATTTAAAAAATAGTTATAGACAACATCAGCATCAGCTGCTGTGTAAAAAACCTGCATCAGCAACAACCCTGGTCTCGATTTTAGTGCCTACATCCTTCGACTTTCGAATTGTTCTCGTACATTCGTATCGTACTTTACTTAGGATTTATTTTAAAAGTATATTTATTAAAAAATCACTCTTGATGCCATCTACCTAATGACATTGGGGAAACACGCGAGGGTGGAAAGGGAAACACTCGACTCGGTGGGAACCAACATCAGTGCGTTTAGTCCAGTCATTTAAGCTTAAATTAGGTAAGAATCTCGGAATTCGAGATACCCAGCTGTTAGTCTGTAAATACTTGTATATTGACACCCTAAAAGTTGTCTCAAAACCTACATATGGTAGGGTGTACGCAACTATTAAATTTCAAGGTCAAAGGTGACAAAAATCGTATTTTGCGCTTTTTTGTAAATATCTCATTTCCTATGGGTTTTTTGCTATTTTTATTTATTATTAATATTGTAGAATACAAAATTCTCTACAAATTTTGTTTATAAAAAAATTTTATACGGTGAACCGTTTTCGAGATAGAGGGCGGAGAGCGCGCGGTCACAGGATCACTTCAGGTCAACCGGTGCCTCCGGTCGAAAACGCGCCATATTATATAGTTGATGAACTATCGATAAATCAATGAATATAAATATTTGTCAATTTTTATTAACTATTATATTATATTTTATCATTTTCTTCATGCATTAAAATGCATGAGTAGGTCGGAGCGTAGACCTCATCAGACGCGATCTTTCCATTTTGACATTAATATTTAATGTGCCTCTGACCATTCGGTGATCACTGCCGGTTTTTACCCTATGAATCACGGAGACATCATTAAATATTTGTCGCTTGGTGCTCATGATGAAGTCTATCTCATTTTTTGTGGAACCATCAGGGCTCATCCAGGTCCATTTCCTATGAGGCGGCTTCTGGAAGAAAGAGTTCATCATAAAGAGTCCCTCTTTCTCCAGAAATTCGGCCAGCCTCTGACCCCTGGGGTTGCGCTGCCCATATCCAAATTGCCCCACTCTTAGCTCATCATCGCCCCGTTGGCCCAGCCGCGCATTGAAGTCACCCATAACTACTGTAAAATGTGCTTCGGAAGTATGTATGGCTCTACTAATGTCCTCATACATAACTTCGACCTCATCATCTGAGTATGCCGAGGTCGGTGCGTAGACCTGTATGACCTTCAGCGAATATCTTTTGGATATTCTGAGTATCAGGTACGCTACCCTGCTCGACACACTAGTGATGGACACAACGTTGTTTATGAGTGACTTGTGGACGATAAATCCGACACCACCTTGGGACTGCTGTTCGCCCTCCCGGTAGTAAAACAAGTTGCCGGATTTTAAGGTTATCGTGTCCTCGCCCTCTCTTTGGACCTCCGATAAACCAACAATACTCCACCGCAACTTGTTTAACTCCTCTTCCAGCTCAACTAGCTTCTCATCTGTCCTCAATGTGCGTGCGTTGTATGTCACCAGGGCCAATTTTCGGTTTTGGTGGTAGCCGAATCTCTGCCGGAGATTCTTAGCACCCCTTGTCCTGTCGTTACCATGGCTGCTACCGTGGCCAGGACGAACAGGACCGCCGGGGACTAGGGGCCTGGTTTTCCTATTTTCTTCCATAATTGGGGGTGTTTGCCATACTCGCCACGCTTGGCAGGCGGGTTGGCGAGCGCAGTTATTGGTCGTCGAAGTGTTAAGGGAACGCTGCTGCCCATTCCCTAGTTTTCCCTTAGTCGCCTTGTACGACACCCGATGGGATGAGATGGGTTGGTCCTATTCTAAGCCGGGAACCACGCGGTAGTTTATTTTTAATAAATTAGTTATTTCGCTTTCAGATCGTAACCATATGACTTTGTCTCCTTCATCTTTCTTCACCAGAACTTTTCCATTTGATATCCATACGTATTTATAAACACCGCTGTTGTTTTTTAGCATTCCACAATATAGCTTTTGTATTCTTTGTAAGATCCTCATTTATATAAATTTTGCGGTTCTTTGATCCGCCGGTGATTGTGTTACTTGTGATTTCGTTCAGCTTATGACGTTTGGCGAGCCAGCTATCTCTGCATTCCATACCCAATGAATATTGAGATATAGATTATAGTATAGATTGATAAGACGCATTAGGTCAATGCAAGGCTCTTGCTCAAGACCAAGACCAAAACTGAGTGTGCAATACAAAAACCAAGTGACTGATGTGTGACTAAGACCAGGGTCAGTCTCGTCTTGGACTTACATTTGGGCAACACTTATTAGTAGGTCTCTGTTATTAGACCTTATCCGTCGATACATTATTCGTACTAGATTATGTATCAATAACAAAATGACAGCTAAAAAAGGCCGCGTTTGGATAAACTTACGCACTAAACCTACTTCTAAATAAGTTTTAAATTATTATGATTTTGCCTTTAAGGCGTTCTCACAGTAACCATGCTTGGATCGAAGATAGATCACACTCATACTTGTGTTCTTATTTTTTGTTCCGTATTTTGGACTCTCACCTTTATCTAAGTACTCATAATATATCGATATCATTATCGAAGAAAATAGGGTAATTGTACGTTAAAAGGTATTTCTTTACAATATACTTTCTAGCGACGCTACGAGAAGCTAACTTCAATCCAGCCAAGTTAAAGCGCACGTAATGTAACTTCATAATTCTTTATCATTGCTATTGAACACAAGAATCCAGTTTGAAAGCTGGTTTAAAACTGTGAGTTCGTTGAAATCGATGTACGAACGATTATTTGAATAGATTTGTTAGTTAGTGAAATTAATTTGCTACTGAAGTATATCGTAACAATCGACATGCCTGAGACAATGTTAGTTTTCGAAAGACATAATATGCCATTGACTCTCTACTTTTACCTTAAACGTAAGTGCAATATAATTAATTTGAATTATAAAAATAAGTCAGTAAATAATTAATTATCAAATATAATAACTCAATTATTGAAGTCAACTTAGGATAATACAATTTAAACATTCTAATAAAGTACTTCAGTCTGAATCATCTTCAATAACTAAACGGCGCTTCCTTTTCTCGCGTTTCAGTGTTTGTGTCGCCATTATTTCATCTTCGTCACTGTTATCTGCAAATAAATACGTATTTTAGGCAAACAACATTTTCAAAACAATTTCAAGTTTTTTTAAAAACCACCCTGGGAATTATTCCTGTATAGTGAGTGCGTTAACAAACATGAAATTCACATAAACTCAGACCGAAACAATAAATGAACGAACGAAGTATTTATCATTAGGTCATGCAGCTCATGTGCAAAAATGTTAGATGCTTTGTTCGGTATAAATAGCGTTTGTAAAAAAGGAAATATGTTAGATAAAATTGCTTACCACTATCGAGTTTAGGTATGTCACCCAATATATCCTCGGTGTCAGGTAAATCTTCGTGTTGCAGCGTTTTTTTGGCAAACGACAGAATATCATCATCGTCGGCGTCACCATTTTCGTCGCGTTCGTCTATTTTTTGCATCTTCCCCCTGCTATTGTCGTCATCGGAATCGCTCCGAGTTCACTTTCTACGTGTGATTTCGTTATTGCGATTTGCTCCGCTACTTTTATTGGTAACATTTTCTTCGTTATTTTCCCGCATTTTCCTCAAATTGTCGAACAAATCATCGTCTTCGCTAGATTCGTTCTCTCTTTCCGATGTTTCCGTGACGACAACATTTTGTACGGCACTTTCAGTTGTATCTATAATAAGTTGTTTGTCGACTGCTTTCATAATTATTTCTCGACGTTTCCTTATTGTGTCGAAATGTAAGCTACTTGGTATTCTCCAATATACCTCCTACAATATTGAATAAAAATATGTAATAATATTAGCCCTGTAAAAGAACTGTCCCACCGTTGGGCACGGGCCTCCTCTATAACTGAGAAGGTTAAGTCCATAGTCCACCACGCTGGCCCAGTGCGGGTTAGCGAACTTCACACCTTCGCGAAATTCGTAGGCATGCGGGTTTCCTCAATGATGTTTTCCTTCACGGTTAAAGCAAGTGACAGTTAACTTTTCATACGCATATGCTGTCGAAAAGACAGAGGGGCGTGCCTGGGTTTGAACCCGAAACCTCTAACTTTGCAGTCTAACTGTCTAACTACTAGGCTAGCTCTGCTTTTTTGGACATAAAATAAACATTGATCAAAAAACATGGTGCTTTTTAAAGAGTGCATCGTGATCAACGAGCGTAAAGGCGCAGTATGAGGTTGGAATTTAGAGGGGTAACTACTGTAAAACGACACAGTAGAAGGTCACGAATGGAAAGGGGGCAGAAGTAAAACAGCATAGTATATGGTGTGCAGTTAAATGAGTGGCTGAATTTAAGCGATACACTACGAGGTTTAGATAGAAAAGATGATTAGAAGCCTAATAGGTGGCTTGCTAAGTTTCAACAGCAAGTGGCCTACCCCATTTAATTAAAATCCATAAATATCACATATTGCAATAGGCTCGCCCCCTATTACATGGGACCTAACATCGTCGGCGAAACGTGGGTGTACCCAGTACACCTCTGCCACCCCCCCTGGGGGATATAGGAGTGACGGTATTTTTTTTTGTTTATTTGTAATAAAATTATACGTACTTGTTCATCAGAAGGTGGTGCGACTCCCACTTCCAGTAACACTTTTTTGAACAACTCATTGCCCATGGCGGCAACAGACTCTGGCGAAATTGGCACTATCGGCGTGCCTTCCGCAGTGGGGTCATAGCCTTCCGCTTATTGGTCCAGTGCCACTTCTTCCAAATTCTCAGCCAGCCATTTCAGGGCCTCCGTCAAATCTAAAAAGGTACACCTTTACGCCTATTTTCACCAAGCGAGGGGGGCAGAGGTGGACTGTGTACATCAACTTTTCGCCTACAATCTTATGTCCCATGTAATAGGGAGCGAGGCCGTTATACAGGGCGCAAAGATAGACTCCAGATTGATATTAGAAAATTTTTTATTCTTATTTCTGTAGAAAATATGTATGTTTCTACAGAAGATGTTGTCCGCCGAAACAAAATGTCTTTTGTGACCTAGGATCGGTCAAATCTAATTTTAAATTTAATTTTTTCATGAAAAATGTGAAAATACGCAGGTGTGTATTTTCCGTGGTCCTTGTTGCCCAAATAGTACTTGAGTACAGAAAACTTATTTAGCAAGGATTTTGTTATATCAGATTTTAAATTAACAAATGAAAAAGAAACAGGTATGGCGTTATTTTCTCCACGACCTTGCCTGTATTACTGACCAACTCATAAAAAAGACTATTACTATTAAAAGACTTATTTGCCAACTTATGTGGGCCCTAATATTTTGGCGATCTTGATAAAGGATAAAGTTTAAATTAGTAGTGGCATGCACTATCTTTACTAATTTGATAATATAACATCTATTAGCAGGATTTAAAGCCATTATGAATACATTGTTTTTGGCAAATAATATTAAGGTTCTGTTTAAATTAAAAAACTTAATTATGTGAATAACAGAACTTTATAATGAAAATTTTGTTTACGAAAATCAGACACATACAGAGAATTTGGGGGATTATTACGTGTAACTATATATCCTTATAAATCAACGAAACACCCAAAAACCTCTTACCATTATCTAAGTACCTTAGCCTGTACTAGCAGTTTAGCGATCTCGTTAGCAGTAAATTCCACCCGCTTTTCCCGGCCTTTAGTTATCTTCTTTGATGGGGCTTTGGTCTTCTTAGCTGGCTTCGCTTTTACGGGCTGTGGTGTTATGACGTCATCGTCGCTGTCAGAGTGCGCTGAGGATTCTGAATCCAATGCACTGTCTGCGATTTAATTAAAACTTTGTAACATACAAAAACATTATTCAGTCCCGAGACAAGGCAGCCTAGATCAGGGTTGTTACGAATATCAACATCCGCGGATGATCAGCATCGTTTTCGATATTAACATCCGCGTCCGCATTGGTCATGTGACCAAATGTGGCGGCAGAGTTGAGGAAAATTTAATTATGAAAAATTTAATTGCATAAAAAATATTTCGGATTTTATGGCGGTTTGTTTTTGGTACTCGTGAACTTAAAATTTTCATTATAAAGTTCTGTTATTCACATAATTAAGTTTTTTAATTTAAACAGAACCTTAATATTATTTGCCAAAAACAATGTATTCATAATGGCTTTAAATCCTGCTAATAGATGTTATATTATCAAATTAGTAAAGATAGTGCATGCCACTACTAATTTAAACTTTATCCTTTATCAAGATCGCCAAAATATTAGGGCCCACATAAGTTGGCAAATAAGTCTTTTAATAGTAATAGTCTTTTTTATGAGTTGGTCAGTAATACAGGCAAGGTCGTGGAGAAAATAACGCCATACCTGTTTCTTTTTCATTTGTTAATTTAAAATCTGATATAACAAAATCCTTGCTAAATAAGTTTTCTGTACTCAAGTACTATTTGGGCAACAAGGACCACGGAAAATACACACCTGCGTATTTTCACATTTTTCATGAAAAAATTAAATTTAAAATTAGATTTGACCGATCCTAGGTCACAAAAGACATTTTGTTTCGGCGGACAACATCTTCTGTAGAAACATACATATTTTCTACAGAAATAAGAATAAAAAATTTTCTAATATCAATCTGGAGTCTATCTTTGCGCCCTGTATAACGGCCTCGCTCCCTATTACATGGGACATAAGATTGTAGGCGAAAAGTTGATGTACACAGTCCACCTCTGCCCCCCTCGCTTGGTGAAAATAGGCGTAAAGGTGTACCTTTTTAGATTTGACGGAGGCCCTGAAATGGCTGGCTGAGAATTTGGAAGAAGTGGCACTGGACCAATAAGCGGAAGGCTATGACCCCACTGCGGAAGGCACGCCGATAGTGCCAATTTCGCCAGAGTCTGTTGCCGCCATGGGCAATGAGTTGTTCAAAAAAGTGTTACTGGAAGTGGGAGTCGCACCACCTTCTGATGAACAAGTACGTATAATTTTATTACAAATAAACAAAAAAAAATACCGTCACTCCTATATCCCCCAGGGGGGGTGGCAGAGGTGTACTGGGTACACCCACGTTTCGCCGACGATGTTAGGTCCCATGTAATAGGGGGCGAGCCTATTGCAATATGTGATATTTATGGATTTTAATTAAATGGGGTAGGCCACTTGCTGTTGAAACTTAGCAAGCCACCTATTAGGCTTCTAATCATCTTTTCTATCTAAACCTCGTAGTGTATCGCTTAAATTCAGCCACTCATTTAACTGCACACCATATACTATGCTGTTTTACTTCTGCCCCCTTTCCATTCGTGACCTTCTACTGTGTCGTTTTACAGTAGTTACCCCTCTAAATTCCAACCTCATACTGCGCCTTTACGCTCGTTGATCACGATGCACTCTTTAAAAAGCACCATGTTTTTTGATCAATGTTTATTTTATGTCCAAAAAAGCAGAGCTAGCCTAGTAGTTAGACAGTTAGACTGCAAAGTTAGAGGTTTCGGGTTCAAACCCAGGCACGCCCCTCTGTCTTTTCGACAGCATATGCGTATGAAAAGTTAACTGTCACTTGCTTTAACCGTGAAGGAAAACATCATTGAGGAAACCCGCATGCCTACGAATTTCGCGAAGGTGTGAAGTTCGCTAACCCGCACTGGGCCAGCGTGGTGGACTATGGACTTAACCTTCTCAGTTATAGAGGAGGCCCGTGCCCAACGGTGGGACAGTTCTTTTACAGGGCTAATATTATTACATATTTTTATTCAATATTGTAGGAGGTATATTGGAGAATACCAAGTAGCTTACATTTCGACACAATAAGGAAACGTCGAGAAATAATTATGAAAGCAGTCGACAAACAACTTATTATAGATACAACTGAAAGTGCCGTACAAAATGTTGTCGTCACGGAAACATCGGAAAGAGAGAACGAATCTAGCGAAGACGATGATTTGTTCGACAATTTGAGGAAAATGCGGGAAAATAACGAAGAAAATGATACCAATAAAAGTAGCGGAGCAAATCGCAATAACGAAATCACACGTAGAAAGTGAACTCGGAGCGATTCCGATGACGACAATAGCAGGGGGAAGATGCAAAAAATAGACGAACGCGACGAAAATGGTGACGCCGACGATGATGATATTCTGTCGTTTGCCAAAAAAACGCTGCAACACGAAGATTTACCTGACACCGAGGATATATTGGGTGACATACCTAAACTCGATAGTGGTAAGCAATTTTATCTAACATATTTCCTTTTTTACAAACGCTATTTATACCGAACAAAGCATCTAACATTTTTGCACATGAGCTGCATGACCTAATGATAAATACTTCGTTCGTTCATTTATTGTTTCGGTCTGAGTTTATGTGAATTTCATGTTTGTTAACGCACTCACTATACAGGAATAATTCCCAGGGTGGTTTTTAAAAAAACTTGAAATTGTTTTGAAAATGTTGTTTGCCTAAAATACGTATTTATTTGCAGATAACAGTGACGAAGATGAAATAATGGCGACACAAACACTGAAACGCGAGAAAAGGAAGCGCCGTTTAGTTATTGAAGATGATTCAGACTGAAGTACTTTATTAGAATGTTTAAATTGTATTATCCTAAGTTGACTTCAATAATTGAGTTATTATATTTGATAATTAATTATTTACTGACTTATTTTTATAATTCAAATTAATTATATTGCACTTACGTTTAAGGTAAAAGTAGAGAGTCAATGGCATATTATGTCTTTCGAAAACTAACATTGTCTCAGGCATGTCGATTGTTACGATATACTTCAGTAGCAAATTAATTTCACTAACTAACAAATCTATTCAAATAATCGTTCGTACATCGATTTCAACGAACTCACAGTTTTAAACCAGCTTTCAAACTGGATTCTTGTGTTCAATAGCAATGATAAAGAATTATGAAGTTACATTACGTGCGCTTTAACTTGGCTGGATTGAAGTTAGCTTCTCGTAGCGTCGCTAGAAAGTATATTGTAAAGAAATACCTTTTAACGTACAATTACCCTATTTTCTTCGATAATGATATCGATATATTATGAGTACTTAGATAAAGGTGAGAGTCCAAAATACGGAACAAAAAATAAGAACACAAGTATGAGTGTGATCTATCTTCGATCCAAGCATGGTTACTGTGAGAACGCCTTAAAGGGCAAAATCATAATAATTTAAAACTTATTTAGAAGTAGGTTTAGTGCGTAAGTTTATCCAAACGCGGCCTTTTTTAGCTGTCATTTTGTTATTGATACATAATCTAGTACGAATAATGTATCGACGGATAAGGTCTAATAACAGAGACCTACTAATAAGTGTTGCCCAAATGTAAGTCCAAGACGAGACTGACCCTGGTCTTAGTCACACATCAGTCACTTGGTTTTTGTATTGCACACTCAGTTTTGGTCTTGGTCTTGAGCAAGAGCCTTGCATTGACCTAATGCGTCCTATCAATCTATACTATAATCTATATCTCAATATTCATTGGGTATGGAATGCAGAGATAGCTGGCTCGCCAAACGTCATAAGCTGAACGAAATCACAAGTAACACAATCACCGGCGGATCAAAGAACCGCAAAATTTATATAAATGAGGATCTTACAAAGAATACAAAAGCTATATTGTGGAATGCTAAAAAACAACAGCGGTGTTTATAAATACGTATGGATATCAAATGGAAAAG
Source organism: Phalera bucephala (assembly GCA_905147815.2). Lineage (NCBI taxonomy): Eukaryota > Metazoa > Arthropoda > Insecta > Lepidoptera > Notodontidae > Phalera > Phalera bucephala. The sequence goes on from LR990612.1 coordinate 22,496,131, forward strand.
TTCTGGTGAAGAAAGATGAAGGAGACAAAGTCATATGGTTACGATCTGAAAGCGAAATAACTAATTTATTAAAAATAAACTACCGCGTGGTTCCCGGCTTAGAATAGGACCAACCCATCTCATCCCATCGGGTGTCGTACAAGGCGACTAAGGGAAAACTAGGGAATGGGCAGCAGCGTTCCCTTAACACTTCGACGACCAATAACTGCGCTCGCCAACCCGCCTGCCAAGCGTGGCGAGTATGGCAAACACCCCCAATTATGGAAGAAAATAGGAAAACCAGGCCCCTAGTCCCCGGCGGTCCTGTTCGTCCTGGCCACGGTAGCAGCCATGGTAACGACAGGACAAGGGGTGCTAAGAATCTCCGGCAGAGATTCGGCTACCACCAAAACCGAAAATTGGCCCTGGTGACATACAACGCACGCACATTGAGGACAGATGAGAAGCTAGTTGAGCTGGAAGAAGAGTTAAACAAGTTGCGGTGGAGTATTGTTGGTTTATCGGAGGTCCGAAGAGAGGGCGAGGACACGATAACCTTAAAATCCGGCAACTTGTTTTACTACCGGGAGGGCGAACAGCAGTCCCAAGGTGGTGTCGGATTTATCGTCCACAAGTCACTCATAAACAACGTTGTGTCCATCACTAGTGTGTCGAGCAGGGTAGCGTACCTGATACTCAGAATATCCAAAAGATATTCGCTGAAGGTCATACAGGTCTACGCACCGACCTCGGCATACTCAGATGATGAGGTCGAAGTTATGTATGAGGACATTAGTAGAGCCATACATACTTCCAAAGCACATTTTACAGTAGTTATGGGTGACTTCAATGCGCGGCTGGGCCAACGGGGCGATGATGAGCTAAGAGTGGGGCAATTTGGATATGGGCAGCGCAACCCCAGGGGTCAGAGGCTGGCCGAATTTCTGGAGAAAGAGGGACTCTTTATGATGAACTCTTTCTTCCAGAAGCCGCCTCATAGAAAATGGACCTGGATGAGCCCTGATGGTTCCACAAAAAATGAGATAGACTTCATCATGAGCACCAAGCGACAAATATATAATGATGTCTCCGTGATTCATAGGGTAAAAACCGGCAGTGATCACCGAATGGTCAGAGGCACATTAAATATTAATGTCAAAATGGAAAGATCGCGTCTGATGAGGTCTACGCTCCGACCTACTCATGCATATATCCAAAACCCCGAGAACTTTCAACTCGAATTGTCAAACCGCTTCGAATTGCTAGACAGCAGCGCATCAGTGGACGAAATCAACAACAGGCTGGTAGAGACTGTTCATACGGTCGGGTCCAAGTATTTTAAGACCCACCGTAAAAATAGGCCTCAAAAACTATCTGACTACACCCGAAACCTCATGGCTGAGCGACGTTCCATGACGCTCCAAACCTCCGATGATGCTAAGTCCTATAGGCAGCTTAATGGACAGATATTGAAGTCCTTGCGACACGACTTACGGTCCTTCAATGCAAGGCGTATTGAGGAGACCATAGAGCAGAACAAGGGCTCTAAAGTGTTCGCAAGAGACGCGTCTATTGGGCAGAGCCAGTTGACGAAGCTGAAGATGGAGGACGGAAACGTAACGTCGAATAGGTCAGAGGTGCTCAGGGAGATAGAGAGGTTCTATGGACAGTTATATACCTCAGTAGCTAAACCTGTTGTTGACTTGGTAAAAGACCCAAGAGCCAAGCTAACCCGACACTGCACTGAAGATATCCCGGACATCAGCCTGTGCGAAATTAGGATGGCTCTCAAACAACTAAAAAACAACAAAGCGCCGGGTGAAGACGGAATTACTGCAGAACTTCTGAAGGCGGGCGGATCGCCGGTACTTAAAGTCCTTCAGAGGCTATTTAATTCCGTCTTGCTTGAAGGGAAAACGCCGGAAGCATGGAACAGGGGTGTGGTGGTGCTGTTTTTCAAGAAAGGTGATAACACCTTATTGAAGAACTATAGGCCCATCACACTGCTGAGCCATGTTTATAAGTTGTTTTCGAGAGTCATTACGAATCGTCTCGAACGAAGGCATGATGACTTCCAGCCTCCCGAACAAGCCGGTTTCCGGAAAGGTTTTAGTACCATAGACCACATACATACGCTGCGGCAGGTTATACAGAAGACTGAGGAGTATAATCGGCCACTATGCTTGGCGTTTGTGGACTATGAGAAAGCCTTTGATTCGATCGAGACTTGGGCGGTTCTTAGATCTCTCCAGCGATGCCGCATTGACTATCGGTACATCGAAGTGTTGAAGTGCTTGTATAATAACGCCACCATGTCAGTCCGAGTACAGGGGCAGTGCACGAAGGTGATCCCCATAAAAAGAGGAGTAAGACAGGGAGACGTCATTTCTCCGAAACTGTTTACGGCCACCTTAGAGGACGCCTTCAAGCTCTTGGAATGGCAAGGACTTGGCATCAACATCAATGGCGAATACATCACTCACCTTCGATTTGCCGACGACATTGTGGTCATGGCGGAGTCGCTGGAAGATCTAGGACGAATGCTCGGTGACCTCAATAGAGTATCCCAACAAGTGGGTCTTAAAATGAATATGGACAAAACAAAAATAATGTTTAATGTCCATGTCGTACCCACCGCACTCACCGTTGGGAACTCTACTCTTGAAGTTGTCGACGAATACATTTACCTGGGACAGGCAGTCCGGTTAGGTAGGTCCAACTTTGAGAGAGAGGTCAATCGACGAATCCAACTCGGCTGGGCAGCGTTCGGGAAACTGCGCAACATCTTCTCATCCAAAATACCTCAGTGCCTAAAGACTAAAGTTTTTAGTCAATGTGTGTTACCAGTGATGACATATGGATCAGAGACGTGGTCTCTTACAATAGGTCTCATAAAAAAGCTCAAAGTTGCTCAGCGAGCTATGGAAAGAGCTATGCTCGGCGTTTCTCTACGTGATCGAATCAGGAATGAGGAGATTCGTAGAAGAACCAAGGTCACCGACATAGCCCTTGGGATTAGCATGCTGAAGTGGCAATGGGCTGGCCACATAGCGCGAAGATCGGACGGGCGTTGGGGCAGAAAGATTCTAGAGTGGAGACCACGTATTGGCAAGCGCAGCGTAGGACGACCGCCTGCCAGATGGACCGACGATCTTGTGAAAATCGCAGGAAATCGTTGGATGCAGGTGGCATCGGACCGCTTACGCTGGAAAGCGATTGGGGAGGCCTATGTTCAGCAGTGGACAAGTATAGGCTGAAATGATGATGATGATGACTTCAATTTTCCTGATGTTTTTAAAAAACTTAATTTCTATTTGTTTATTCTATTTTTTTAGTTAATGATACTCTTTAAAATTCGCGGAGACTACTTTTGATTTTATAATTGATAATGATGTTAACTTTACAAGTTTTAATAACATGAATGACTGGTTGGATACATTTGGAAACAAAGAAGCTTTGAGCATTTTGCATGTAAACATTCGTAGTTTAAAAAAAACATTTTAGTGAATTACTTGTAATATTAAATGATAGTAGAGGCGCTCGTAGCGCTGTGCGACCGCGGTGTTCTTACCGATCACCAAGGTTAAGCAGCGTTCGACTCGGTCGGCCTGAGATGGGTGACCGTTTGTGGCATTTCATATTCGAGCGTCTCCGTGCTTCGGAAGGCACGTTAAGCCGTTGGTCCCGGCTACCACTTAATTTGGTAGTCGTTAAGCCGAGTTGGAAGCCTTAAAAGTGGCTTGATAAGTTCCAACAGCAGGTGGCCACAAACCTGCCTCCACCAATCCGCCCTGGGTCCGCGTGATGGAGTATGACCCAATCTCTCTCACCTCGATTTGTGAGAGAAGGCCTTTGCCCAGCAGTGGGCAGTATAGGCTGATATTATTATTATTTATATTATTAAATGATAGTATAAAGCATTTAGACATTATTGTTATAACAGAACCTAATATAGATTACTCATTATTATCAATGTTTAAAATAAATGGCTATGATGTTAACAACTATACACGAGCGGGCCGTTCCGGTGGAGGGGTCTTAGTGTACACGCGTGAGGCGTTAGGTGCGTGTATGTGCGATCTGTTTCCGGTCACTGGAATGCGCTCGGCGGAGTGCGTTTCCACTATAATTTATTATAATGGTGAACAAATTTATGTTATATCTATGTATAGACCGCCAAGAATAAATAATCTAAATAAAGTAAGCCAGTTTTTACTTGAATTTCGATGCCTCTTGGAAAATCTACCACAAAATTCCAAAGTGTTCTTCTGTGGTAATATAAATATTAATTTATTAAACTACGAAGACAATCACGTCACTACTTATGAAAATTTATTATCTGAATACGGATTCCAAAAGTGAATTGAAGATGTTACGCGAAGATAAATTTTATTAGGAAATGTAGTACAATCTTGTTTAGACCACATTTACGTTAGAGCAAGTAACACACATATTCACTCAGCGGTAATAAAGCATAAATTATCTAACCATTATTTCGTCTCGGCTGTAGTAGAATGGAAACGAACTCCGCCGAAACAGCTGTCCCACTCCGATGCGGCCCGACTTGTGCGTTCATCTGCGCCACAATTCGCTATTACGAAGCGAGTCAGAGACAAATTATTAAATACAGACTTTGAGAGCTTCTTATCGATTAATTGCCCAACTGAATAATATAACTCCTTTACACAATTATTTAATGATATTTATAATGATTGTTATACAAATAGAACTGTCAATATTAGTAATAGAAATAACAAAGGATGGATAAATAATAGTTTGAAGAATATGGTAAGAGAAAAAGACAGACTTTTTGAATTATGGAGTAACGACCCAAAAAATATGATAAAGCGTCTTACTTACACTAAATATAGAAATAAGTGCCAGAAAGCTATTAATAAAAGTAAAAATGTTTATGATCAGAATAGCATATTAGAATGTCATAAGAATATTAAACAGGTATGGGAAAAAAATCACGAACTATTAGGAAATAACAAACAGACCATAGATGCACTTATTCTGTCAAATATGAAAACGCAAGGAAACGTCAGAGATATAACTAATAATTTTGCTACAACTTTTTCAGATGAAGTTAATAATATAATACATAAGTGCAAAGAAAATTGGTTACCTAGAGCAACTTATGTAAAACCTGTCGACGTAAGCATGAGATGGCAACCAGTGACGAGTTTAGATATTAAAAATACAATTAAAACATGGATGTTAACAAGTCACCGGGTAGCGATCTAGTGCGTATGTCCGATTTAAAACTTGTTTGTGATAAGATTAGCTCAGTCCTGGCTAGACTTGTAAATTTATCTGTGAAAAATTATGAGTTCCCTATGAAGTTAAAAGAGGCAATAGTTCGCCCAGTTCATAAAAAAGGAGACCCGAAAATTATATCCAACTACAGACCTATATCCATATTGTCAAGCATAGATAAAATATTTGAGCATTGTGTAGTTAAGCAGATAGGGAACTATCTAAAGGCTAATAATGTATTAAACAAGTGTCATTACGGTTTTCAAAAGGGCAAAATACAAACACTTTACTGGCAAATTTCACAGATGAAATTAATAATTATTTAGGTGATAAAAAGTTTGTAGTAGCAACATTTTTTGATTATAAAAAAGCGTTTGACACTTTACAAACGGAAACCCTACTTAGTGCATTGGCTGAGTGCGGAGTGAGATAGCCGCTTAATCATTGGTTCCGCGACTATCTCACAGCACGCTCTTATCGTGTAAAAGTGGGCGAGGCGTACAGTGACAGTATGACAGTGCAGTGCGGTGTACCATCGGGGTGTGGGCCTGTCTGCTACCTCATACACGTGAATAGCTTGTGCGGTGTACTAAGGCACTGCTCGGCATTCATGTGCGCAGATGATCTTTGCGTGCTGCGCGCGGGCACTGACATCAATAACAGTTGCAGATTAGTGCAACAAGATATAGATGCAGTAGTAAAATGGACGCATGACAATGGTATCGTGTTAAACGCAGACAAAACAAAATTAATGATTATACACTCACCTTATTTACACTTATCCTTAGAACCCCCTCTCTTATTCACTCACGACTATTCATGTATGCATAACAATCTAACCAATTGTAATTGTAAACCTATCGAACAGCCTTCGGCCCGCACATCAAGCGGGTCCGTCACCGAGCATCATTTGTGCTCGGTCGTCTCCATTCGTTAATCTGCAAGCGGAGTAAAATGTCCCTTAGAAATAAGGTGACACTCTACAAAACTTGCGTTCGACCCATCATGACTTATGCGTGTGTTGTGTTCGGGCATTCGGCCCCCTCTCACATCGATAAACTCCAAGTGGTTCAAAACCGCTTCCTCCGTAAAGCCGTAGGAGCCCCCTGGTTCGTACGGAACGTCGACCTCCACTCCGATCTAGGTCTCGAACCTATTCGCGCCTTTATTAAAAAGGCGTCAACACGTCACTTCGCGAACGCATCTACCCATGCGAATCCGTTAATCGTAGCCACCGCCGACTACGATCTCCCCCCCGACCCCTGCCGCCACCGCCGGCCGCGACATGTTCTCACCGACCCCCCCGATGCTTTGTCATCCCTTCTTTCCGCTCAGAATACGGGCGACGACGACGACGTAGTAGTAGATCCCCTCCCATAGCCGGCGGGTGACCGGTGCACTTAGTAGTGCACCCGTCCCCCTACAGCGACTGTCCCAACCGAGGGCGCCTCGAGTATGTCGCCTCTTGCCCTTCTGGCTGGCTAGAGCGTAGTGGTTGCACGCTCGCCTTTAAGTCCGGTGAAGCTGTAAAGGCCTCGCGGCCAACAGCGTACATCATTCACACACACACACACACACACACACCTATCGAACAGGTTAAATGTATAACTTATTTTGGTATGAAAATTGATGAAAACTTCTCTTGGTCTCAGCACGTAGACTATGTTTGCAATAAATTAAGAATATTACTAGGTAAATTTTACCATCTTAGTTACAGAGTTCCTATTAATACTCTAAGATGTTTATGTATGTTTTTAGTTGATTCGATATTTAGTTATGCTCTCGATAGTTACGGTCTTACATTTAAAACAAACCTGGATAAATTAGAAACGCTTCAAATTAGATTTCTAAAACTACTTGTCAATAGAAAGATTAACAATAGCTGTAAGGATAACTATAGAAAATTATTTCAAATTTGTAAAATTCTTCCAATCAGTTTAAAACACAAATTTCTTTTGATTGTAAACAATCGTGACCGTCGAGAGTTTTTAACTCCAGTAAGCAATGTGTACAGTATGCGCTTGGTGACCGACGGCAGATACAATGTTCCAAGGGTGACCAACTACTTCGGTGACAGGGCGCTAAAAAAACGCATCCCATACATTTTGAATAGTCTGCCGGCGGCCATAAGGGGCGAGACAAATATAAAAAAAATTAAAAGGAATCTGAAAAAACATTACCTAAGTTTGTGTTAAGTTAGTGTTACCATTATATTAAGTTTGTAGATTCAACTGACCCCACAGTCAAACATATACATAAATAAATAAATAAATACATATGTTCTTACAAAAAGTTAAAACGAGTGTCGATTTAAGTTTATAAGGATTTACTAAGTAGGTACCTACTTCTAGTACCTACCTACTGTATCAAATAATTGAATTACTTTGATCTCTCTCAGTTCTTATAAAATATGGGTCGAAGTAATATATAAGTAAAGATAACATATCATATGCATGGGTCGTCGCGCTAGGAACTGCGAATAGCTTAGTGGTACCAAGCTGCTTGCAAATCCTAGCGCGACCAAGAGTTTCAGTGCGAACCGAACCCGATAGAGTGGTGGTAAAGACGTTTGTCAGGTTAAATAAAGAAAAGGTACACACAGAACTTCGAGACCGCAAGAGACTCGCGGAATCAGTCTTGGTTTTGATCAGATTTTAGGCAACACTACTACTAATTACATGATCTACATTCAAACCGGCCAAGTTAAATAGCGTGTATTGTACTTTAGTACTTTAGAATTCAACTTTATGTTATTATCTCACATAGAAATTCCAATATCACCCCGCTATCGAATCGCAATATACTCATAGTGAGCTCAGTCGGAGGCATTTTCCTCCCATTGCAAGGGACGGGGTGTCCTCGCACGCTCGATATTGCAAATACTGCGCAATTTAACCAGCATGGAACTGGAAAAAATGTATTTGCGATGCCATTGTTTCTTTGGAAAAAGTGTATTAAGTAATCATGGTTGAGGGTTGCAGTATATTCTATTGCATTAACTACATATATACTTATGCAATAGTGTAACAGATCAGCTGATTCCGTGGAAGGGAACAAATGCGACTAGAATCGAGGAATAAAATTCCTAAGGGAAACGTATGTAGTTGCGTCGTAAGGAAATGTAGAAATAGTATACGTCATAAAAGCATTATTTCTACTCTCTCCCTCTTTCTTTATATCTCTTCCTCTCTTTCCCTCTCTCTCTCTTTCTATCTCTCTCTCTCTCTCTCTTTCGCTCTCTCCCTCTCTCTCCCCTCTCTGTCTCTCTTTCCCTTTCTTTCACCCTCTCCCTCTCTTTCCCTCTCTTTCTTTCTCTCACTCTGTGCTCTCTCTCTCACTCTCTTTCTCCCCCTATCTCACCTTTCTCTCTCCCCTCTCGCTCTCTTCATCTCTCTCCCCCTCTCTCTCTCCCCTCGGTCCCCCCTCTCTCACCCCTCTCTGCCCATCAGCCCCTCTCCCGTAGGCATCATACTTGTTGACGGGTGCTGCTTGTGGTGACTGGTCCATCTGGGATCCTTTAGAACCTCTTTATAAATCTTTATCTTTTTTTAAAAACGTTGCCCCACACTAGGATTTATTCCTGTGTCGTGGGTGCGTTTACAAACATGAAAATTCAAATACACAAATATACAGACCGGAACAAATAATTGTGGATCACACAAAGATTTGTCCCGCAACTGTTAGACACAGTGGGCGGTGCGGCTTAAGCTCTTAACCACTGCGCTAAATCGTCCGTCAAATAACATCATTATTCTTGTATCTCGGTCGTACGAAATCACACTGGAGCTGGATCGTAAACTATTTAATTGTAACCTAAACATTGTATCCACACAATATGATTTAAAATAATAGAAAGGAAAAAGAGACAGAGAATTAAATAAAAAAGACAGCCCCGCTGAGTTTCTTCGCCGCAACCCGGTGGTAGATTAGTAGTTAAATTAGGTTTTAAAAAAAATGTAAATTGTCTATTTGTAGGCAAATTTACTTTGTATAAGCCCTGCTTATACAATGTAAATTTTTGAGTTGGAGTTTATATTTTTTAGTTTTCCACCCTTACAAATAGCGTTACTTAATCTCATCAATAAAACTATATAATTAAGGTACCTACCGACCATAATATTATATAGCTCGGTGGAGATTTATACTGTGGGGTGTGCACTAAATCTTTTTACTCAGCATCCGATTAGCGCCCCGACCCTCCCCTAAATGTATCCATGTTTTTCTAACATTGTAAACAAACTCCGGACTTGGACGATACCTGAAATAACATTATTTAAATTAAACCGTAAACAAAACAAGCCAATATTATATTGATTCAAATTACATAAGCGGACTAAATCGAATAGGAACCTAATGAGCACATATACAATACACAAATAAATAGGAGTAATTGAGGGCTACGATTGTTAAAGGCTTGCGAACAGTACACGAATTGATGTAATACTAACACAAAGCGTCTATACACCTACGGGTTTTCTGCTTTTGTTTTGTTTCACAAACCTTCCCATGAAGGGTAGGTACTTCACTTTGACCCATTTTGAATCTTTTATGTTGCCTGCCAACTTTTGTTATTATTAAAGTTGTAGGACCGCCGAACTAACTAGATACATTGTGTCAACGTAGATAGGTATTTGCAACCTAATATATATATATTAGCTAATATATATATATATATATATTAGCTAAAGTATGCTTAGGTCCTGAACGGTGGAAGAATTTCTAAGTTTGTAAAAAGTACAAAAGGACAAGCATGTACAGATCTGAAATAATAAGTAGGTTTTCTTAATACTTTTACATGTTCAATCAACGTCTGTGGTACCTTTAAGTACAAGTGTTCCCCCAATCGCTTTCCAGGGTAACCGGTCCGATGCCACCTGCATCCAACGACTTCCTGCGATTTTCACAAGATCGTCGGTCCATCTGGCAGGCGGTCGTCCCACGCTGCGCTTGCCAATACGTGGTCTCCACTCTAGAATCTTTCTGCCCCAACGCCCGTCCGATCTACGCGCTATGTGGCCCGCCCATTGCTACTTCAGCTTGCTAATCTTAAGGGCTATGTCGGTGACATTGGTTCTTCTACGAATCTCCTCATTCCTGATTCGATCTCGTAGAGAAACGCCGAGCATAGCTCGCTGAGCAACTCTGAGCTTTTTTATGAGACCTATTATAAGAGACCACGACTCTGATCCATAAATAATCACTGGTAACACACATTGACTAAAAACTTTAGTCTTAAGGCACTGAGGTATTTTGGATGAAAAGATGTTGCGCACTTTCCCGAACGCTGCCCAGCCGAGTTGGATTCGTCGATTGACCTCTCTCTCAAAGTTGGACCTACCTAACCGGACTACCTGTCCCAGGTAAATGTATTCGTCGACAACTTCAGGAGTAGAGTTCCCAACGGTGAGTGCGGTGGGTACGACATGGACGTTAAACATTATTTTCGTTTTGTCCATGTTCATTTTAAGACCGACTTGTTGAGATACTCTGTTGAGGTCACCGAGCATTCGTCCTAGATCTTCCAACGACTCCGCCACGACCACAATGTCGTCAGCAAATCGAAGGTGAGTGATGTATTCGCCATTGATGTTGATGCCAAGTCCTTGCCATTCCAAGAGCTTGAAGGCGTCCTCTAAGGTGGCTGTAAACAGTTTCGGAGAAATGACGTCTCCCTGTCTTACTCCTCTTTTTATGGGGATCGCCTTCGTGCACTGCCCCTGTACTCGGACTGACATGGTGACGTTTTTATACAAGCACTTCAACACTTCAATGTACCAATAGTCAATGCGGCATCGCTGGAGAGATCTAAGAACCGCCCAAGCCTCGATCGAATCGATGGCTTTCTCATAGTCCACAAACGCCAAGCATAGAGGCCGATTATACTCCTCGGTCTTCTGTATAATCTGCCGCAGCGTATGTATGTGGTCTATGGTACTGAAGCCTTTCCGGAAACCGGCTTGTTCGGGAGGCTGGAAGTCATCAAACCTGCGTTCGAGACGATTCGAGATGACTTCTCGAAAACAACTTATAAACATGCCTCAGCAGTGTGATGAGCCTATAATTCTTTAGTAAAGTGTTACCACCTTTCTTGAAAAATAGTACCACCACACCCCTGTGCCATGCTTCCGGCGTTTTCTCTTCGAGCAAGACGGAATTAAACAGCCTCTGAAGGACTTTAAGTACCGGCGTTCCGCCCGCTTTCAGAAGCTCTGCGGTAATTCCGTCTTCGCCCGGCGCTTTGTTATTTTTGAGTTGTTTGAGAGCCATCCTAATCTCGTACAGGCTAATGTCCGGGATATCTTCAGTGTAGTGTCAGGTTAGCTTGGCTCTTGGGTCTTTTACCAAGTCAACAACAGGTTCAGCTACTGAGGTATACAACTGCCCATAGAATCCCTCTATCTCCTTGAGCACCTCTGACCTATTCGACGTTACGTTTCCGTCCTCCGACTTCAGCTTCGTCAACTGGCTTTGCCCAATAGACGCGTCTCTTGCGAACACTTTGGAGCCCTTGTTCTGTGCTATGGTCTCCTCAATACGCCTTGTATTGAAGAACCGTAAATCGTGTCGCAAAGACTTCAATATCTGTCCGTTGAGCTGCCTATAGGACTTAGCATCATCGGAGGTTTGGAGCGTCATGGAACGAGCTCAGCCATGAGGTTCCGGGTGTATTTGGATAGTTTTTGAGGTCTATTTTTACGGTGGGGCTTACAATACTTGGACCCGACCGTATGGACAGTCTCTACCAGCCTGTTATTGATTTCGTCCACTGATGCGCTGCTGTCTAGCAATTCGAAGCGGTTTGCCAATTCGAGTTGAAAGTTCTCGGGGTTTTGGATACATATACAAAACCCCGAGAACTTTCAACTCGACCAACTTATGCACATGCATAAGAAGGTGGGAGCGTAGACTTCATCAGACGCGATCTTTCCATTTTGACATTAATATTTAATGTGCCTCTGACCATTCGGTGATCACTGCCGGTTTTTACCCTGTAAATCACGGAGACATCATTAAATATTTGTCGCCTGGTGCTCATGATGAAGCCTATCTCATTTTTTGTGGAACCATCAGGGCTCATCCAGGCCCATTTCCTATGAGGCGGCTTCTGGAAGAAAGAGTTCATCATAAAGAGTCCCTCCTTCTCCAGGAATTCGGCCAGCCTCTGACCCCTGGGGTTGCGCTGCCCATATGCAAATTGCCCCATTCTCAACTCATCATTGCCCCGTTTGCCCAGCCTCGCATTAAAGTTACCCATAACTACTGTAAAGTGCGCTTTGGAAGTATGTATGGCTCTACTAATGTCCTCATACATAACTTTGACCTCATCATCTGAGTATGCCGAGGTCGGTGCGTAGACCTGTATGACCTTCAGCGAATATCTTTTGGATATTCTGAGTATCAGGTACGCTACCCTGCTCGACACACTAGTGATGGACACAATGTTGTTTATGAGTGACTTGTGGACGATAAATCCGACACCACCTTGGGACTGTTGTTCGCCCTCCCGGTAGAAAAACAAGTTGCCGGATTTTAAGGTTATCGTGTCCTCGCCCTCTCCTCGGACCTCCGATAAACCAACTATACTCCGGTGCAACTTGTCTATCTCTTCTTCCAGCTCAACTAGCTTCTCATCTGTCCTCAACGTGCGTGCGTTGTATGTCACTAGGGCCAGTTTTCGTCGTTGTTGATGGTAGCCGAATCTCTGCCGGAGATTCTTCGCACCCTTTGTCCTGTCGTTACCATGGCTACTACCGCGGACTAGGGGCCTGGTTTTGTACTTTTCTTCCATGTTGATTGGGGGCTTTGCCTTCCTCGCCACGCTTGGCAGGCGGGTTGGCGAGCGCAGTTCAGTGGTCGTGGAAGTATCTAGGAGTACGCTGCTGCCCATTCCCTAGTTTTCCCTTAGTCGCCTTGTACGACACCCGATGGGATGAGATGGGTTGGTCCTATTCTAAGCCGGGAACCACGCGGCGCCCTCCAAATACCTATCTGCAAATATCTATACATATTCTAGTAAAAAAAAGCTAACAAAAAAGTACAAATAATCGCTTCATCGCTGAATCCCGCGGGCGATCGATTGTTTCTTATTCAAATGTTCAGTCGGATATTTTAATATTTCAACACAGCACGTCATCAATCTTTGCCGAGTCCGAACGTGGACCATAACGACCGCCCCCTTGCAAATCCACTCGTATAAAAACATTTTATGTGTTAAATTAACGATATTTCAGGGAGACGAGAACTTGTATGTGATTAATTCCAACCTCGAGAGACGATAGTGAACCGAGTGCGGAACTCGAAAAATTTTAAAGTCTCAATTATATCAATTATAATTGTTACGGCGATGTATTAAAATCGGAGTTGCTATTCAACTCTGCGAATCGGTATAACGCAATAAAAGCGAGGCGGGAGTAATATTTAGCTGTTTTAATGTGCAAACTTCAGCGATATTTGGCAAGGTGTCGTCATGTATGCGGGGACACCATATTTTTCACGTATTTCGCACATAACGCCAATCGTTTACATACAAACTCCGTATTTACGTACCCATTACAAACAGCAAGCGGCAAATCTTTGCTGCGAATGTTACTTATTTCTACCCCAGTCACTTAGCTTCGTAAATATAAACAACAGTCATTCTTCTTCTTTACGCGCCGCGCTCCGAGAGAAAAGAATGACAAACAAGTTAAAGAATAATGAAAAGTAAATGAAAACAGCAAAATCGCTTTTGTCAACTGTTTTTCTTCATCCATTGTCGACATTCAGCAATGTTTCCTGGAAAAACCTTTAAATATACATCACGTTTCACCTATTTATGTAGATACCAACCTGCCTATCTATCTATAGGCAGGTACTGTATCTTACTCATTCAACAGATAAATTTATTATAAGTAGGTCTATCTACCTACATTTTCAGATGATGTGACTAAAAAAATATTTTACACTAGTTTCTGCTCGCGACTTTGTCCGGGTTACATTTTAACAGGAACCTTACATTTTTCTGGGATAAAAAGTATTAGTATAAGAAATGAGTTATCTTTAATTTTGTCAGCACCTACGCGTTGATATAAAACGATGCAATATTCAGTAAAAATATCATGGTTATATTTCTTACGAAGAATCCAACAACATTAAGGAGAGGATGCGAGGGTTCGCACGAAGAGCACCCTCAGGTAAAAACCAAATTGAATTTTCCCTCGGCCAAAGAGAACGGTATCGCGTAGATAAATCTCGAGGCTGCCTCATCCCGTATCTACAGAAAACAAACTTTAATAGAAAAGTAAATAGCAAAAGTGGAAGTGAAAACACTGAATGTTGGAAGTTTTAATTTGTACCAAATATTCTACAGTCCGAATTGGACGAGGCCTTATAACTTCACAATAATTGACTTACAATAACAACCACTTCTGCATATTTTTGTGAGCCATATTTTATCGAAATGCCAGTAATATTTCCCCGGTAAGAGCTTTTAGTGTGATTTGATACTGCTGTGATATTTTTCCACTTAAAATATTTAGATAGAATTGTTCGATCATTTTAATAACGTTAATGATCTACAAAACTTTATTGTAGCCGTTGGCCAATAATGTCAATTGGGTAATTAATTTCTCTTGAATCTTTCCCAAGCTTGTTTAGCCCTAGGAGATAGCGACATTGTAAATTACATTTTTTATGGTTTAAGAACCATAAAAAATGTAATTTACAACGAAAGCTAAGGCTTTCGTTGCCATCGCTGATATCTTATGAATCACAGAACTAAAATCTTGCATTGTGAAGTAAAGAGGGCAATCGCAAAAAAAAAAGACCATCAGAGAATATTACTAGCAGTGAAACTAAATGTGATAACACAGATTTTATTGAATGAAAATAAGAATACAGTTACAATTTCGACAACGAAAATGAAGAAAACGCTATAATTTCAAACCCATCTAAAGGTAAGGCCACCAAAGGACTACCACCAATAAAAAGGAAAAATTATTTTTAACTTTAACAATATATTACAAGTGAAAAACGCAAATTTAAAATAGAAAAAAGAAACAGTTATTGCGCAGAATGTTTGGAAAGTTACAATTTTACTAATTTTAATTTAGATCGGATTCAATGTGGAATGTGTCGAATGTGGTTGCTTCAAACTTATACAACATTCAAAAACCATTGCATGAGATGTGGAAAGTTGAAAATCCTGGCTTCTCGTGATAATTAATGCTAGTGCCAATCAACTTTGATTGCCATATTGTTCTATCTTTAAGATAGATGTTAAAATATTTTACTAATAACTTCCCTAACTTAAAGTTTAGAGGCTATTTTTTTATGGTTTAAAACGTTAAACCACGTTATTTTATAATGTTGCTTAAAATTTGATTAGTACTTCATATAGGATCTCGGTTAATAATAAAACCGATTACTTAAATTGATATACATTTACATTGATTGATATATATTTTACCCCGCAAGGCATCTGGCGTGATGATATACATAGATATACATTTACTTCTATCTAAAAAACTCATAGTGAGGCGCCTATCTCAAGGCAAGAGGCAAGTATCCCCTGAAGATTTTTTAATGTTAGGCTACTATCCGCTACAGTAGGCAACTATCCCTTTTTTCAGAGGTCAAATAAAACAGGTTTTACGCAAAAACAATATTACTTATGTTTACAAAAATGGGCTTATATAAAAGATCAAAGACCTATGTTTTGATATACATGTTGCATTATTCCTTATTAAGTACATATGTTATAGTAATAGAGATTTTTTGAAAAGTGGGGCAGCTATCCGGCTTTTAACCTATATAAAGCAATGCAACAGTGAAAGCCATCCATAAATACTGTCAATTTAGCCAAGTATCTATTCTGAAAAGTCACCGGAATTATGCTAAAGAGAGCTCGATACGCGTTGTTTTCTTTACAATAATTATCTTTATATGGATCCTTTTTATCGACTGCCCCCAACCACGTTTTACAGCATTATAATGTAATTTTATAACGAGTCTTAGGCGTGCGTTTAATTTGAGCGCGGTTGGCTCGGCACGCTGGGAAATGCTCTGCAAACCGACTAACCCGCGTCTTGTGGCCGTGAGATATACGCCCACTGCCATAGTAATTATACCAATCTATCACACGAGACTTTATTATTTAACTTTTTCTTTTGTATTTAATGTACATTTCGCTTAACCCCGCAAATCCTTACAATCTAGACCAAAGTTTAACAGATAGAAGTAAAATAATTTAGGTAACGCAGGCAAATTGGTATCTACTAATTGAATAACCTCCCTCAAATTGCTAATTAGTGTCTAAACGTTCGGCCCTCGCACCGATGGGTTTTATAATCAGTGGCGATTCAGCTTGTTACCGCTAATTGTGCGCACGGTTCCGATACAAAGCTCAAACAAATAATTTTACTTTCACCTATGACCTTTACCTATGCTCAGCCCACTGATTAAAATTTTGATAAATCGCCTCGCTCTAAACGATCAAAGGAACAATTACTTGGTTGTAGACTTACTTTTTCAAGCTATGAGCTCAGAGTGCAATTAGACTATCCTAAAAACAGACCTAGGCAATGGAACTTCGTCCAGTCCCTAGAGATTAACAATTTTCCTCGTAGCAAGAAAAAAAGCTAGTAAGAAGTATTTACTTTGTTTTCTACAAGGACTACCGTGGAACTATAGTAGGCTAAAGTATTTGAAATAGTAGAAAATGAATTCGTCACTTTACTAAAATAACCCGGAAGACTTATCTACATGGTAATAATATAGCAAATTATCTATGGTGTATTCGACGCCGTATGCACATTAACAGTAGATATGTTTTTCACATATCAGCCCCTAATCTTATCTATCAGATATGAAGAATGCGATGTAATAAGTAATCGCTATTACTGTATAGCTAATCCAGATCACCTTGCATTCTTTCCAGGTGCACCCGTTTATCGTAGATTTCTGCTACAAAATACTGGTGCAGCAACAAAGCGAATATTGTGAACGCTAAAAGGACGTCCCGTGAACGACAACTAACTTGACACTGAAAATTTGAGTGGCAGCTTTGCTAAATGAGTACTAGAACTTTAAATAGTCGATTATCTTAAAACATTATCTACCTTAAACGCATTAAAGAATATCGTTTGCATTATTCGAGTAAAAGAAAGCAGAAAATATTTTTCTTCCTCCAACGTTGCTGCAAAAGTTTGAGTGCTTATTCAAAAGTATAAATTTCCACGACTCTAAAGCCTCTCGTAAAACTTACTTTGCTTAGATAGTTGCAAAGGCAGTTCGTCGACAATATTTCTTGTCGAGATTTCTCATGAATATTGTATAGAGAACTACTAAATTATATTATCACATACATCAGTTATTTTATTCAAAAAGGTAATCGTTTATTACTTTCACCCACGTAAACCCATCCCGAATCAGGCAGCAAAACAACTAACAAATTATCTCTGTAATAATGAACGACCTAATTCTGTTAACATGTAAGTATCCGACCCTACGGTGATATATCCGGGCCATGTCGCAGCATATAATTAAAAAGTTCATTCCTTCATTCAGCGGTGTTAAAAGGTCGAAGCGCCACGACCGCCTGTCACAAAGTTGTGCATTAACTTTTCATTTGCAAGTTTGGAACGAACGCGGGCGATCGCGACTTCGCAATTTCCACTCACTTCGATATGTAGTCTCACTTTCATAAACCTCGACTCGTTATGCTCGTTTAATACACATATAGTTTTAAGCAGACAGAATCCTTAACTAATGTAGACATGTATCTACCCGAAATTTGGCACTCTTGGATCTGGCTAGTACCGATGTCACGATTAGGAATATTTTTAAGTCAGTGATTTTCTTTTTTACTGTACAAAGCCCTGCTTATATATTGTGTTGTTTTATTAATAAACACACGGCGGTAGAAAATTGATTATTACGGCAAACGACATCGTCACCGAAGTTTCAATAACTTCATTTAACTTTCGCAAATTAATTTTCCATTTGATCATTTCATTGGGAGATGAGTTATAATTGAAGAGGCGCGGCGCAATCGCTCGGGATCCACAAACGGAATAATGTCAAATCAATTAAAAGTTGATTTTGGCGGGCAGAGCGCCAGCTCCGAAGTTGATTCATTAGTACTAGCCGCAGACCTCTTTCTCTCCCGCCGAAGTATCTAGCAATACGAGTTATCTGCGTAGAGCAGCCCGCGGCCTTCGCATACATTCAGATAATCACCGGCTGAGAATAAACTTTACGACTGGATTTTAAACTTTTGTTCTCAATGAATATTGGATTGATTCCCTATTTTAATACACTTCGAAGCGTTAACGCTAGCAACTAGGATTGCCATCCGTCCAGTTTTTCCCGAATTCGGCATAAATTGGAAGGGGTCCGGAAGGTTAAACGTAAAAATAGAGCTTTCCGCCTGGGCGCTCATATATGCCTAGGGTATTAACTATGGGATATAATAAAGTTCCTACGGATACATATATATAATTTATCATTTCTATTAGTGACGAATTGAATAAATATGAAGTTTGTCAAATATTATCTCAAACCATGCGAGTAAAATAGAACCTATTCTTATATTCGTGGTGCGTTGCTAGACCGCATCGCAATGCCGCTCCTGAGGCGATGTTTCCTTAGCAAACGCAATAACATTTGCATAGGTCCCTTCAACTGCTTGCGTACTCATAAAAGTAATACGAAAGGGATCACACTTGCGCTCCGTAATAGTATAACTTTTCCAGGGATCAGCGAAAGTAATTCTCTCCTTTGAGTTCGCTTAACAGGGGTTATTTACACTACGATCCGTTAGTGGTTCCCATGTTAAATCCTTATGCAAAAAGAACAACTCTTGTATCATAATATTCGTTATATAACGAACGGTTATACTGTGATTAGCACTATAATATAATAGCGCCACATAGATAAAACTGTTGATAGTGTTATATATGAAATTTAAAATAAAATAGCAAATAAGTTTAATATCGTTTATTTACGAACGGCACTTATTAAATAGATTTTAATTAAGTTAATATTTCGTAATCACCTTTAATGATTATATGTTTCGTTAACAGTCTCGAGGGTTAAGTAAACCAAAAATTTTTGGTAGGAAAAATGAATATTGTACTCGGACAAGTTAAAGGCTTATCCGCCGCGAGCGATTTATTCAAACGACCAATAAATATTCAAGAGTAATTAACCGCCGCACCGCGTCAATACAGCGCAGAATGTTTTTAGCTGCCGTCGATTCTACGTTGAAGGTAGACTACGAAGTGTTACTAACTCCGAAAAATGCCGTCGGAAAATCTGTTTCAACAAAATTAAAGCAAAGAAATTTTTGAATTAATTATTCTTTCCATCTTTTTTAGTAGTGGCTTCGTAGCGAGTACAATGCTTACACTGTATTATAATTAAGCACATTTCCGTTTAAAATATATAAAGCATATTTATACAGTTTGCTTCAAAGAATCCACATGACAGGGAATTTTATACACATGGTTATGCTAAAATTAGGCTCTTCTAAGCACTTGGCACGACAAGTAGAGTTTGCACACGAAACCTCGTGTCTATTCCGTCTGACGGGAGCTCAAAAGATTTCAGTCAACGTTGCCTCTGAGCTCGGTTACGTTGCAACTCTATTGTCCGTAGACACAAGGCGTCGTCTCAAAACCGTATCGGTATAACTGAAAACACGTCACTGTGTATATTTTTTTTACTCAATTCACTTGTACTTAATTAAAACGTGGTCTCACAAAGATTTGATGAAATAGAAACTAAATTCACACTATATTCATGAACAGGATTCGATTATAAATTCCCAAATTTAAAGCTAATATTTAACATGTATGAAACACCTATTGGAGTATCATTCGCATGTCATGTCCCCTGGGGCGGTTATCCGGAAATCAAGCTATCCTGAAAAACGTTTTACAATCGATAGTTCGGCTATTGTTCGGCTATTTGAAATTGTTAGTCAGACTTTTCTCTACGGTATGCGCTTTTGGGGATTTAAACATTTATCTGTTTTAATTGTGCCTACAAACTGGATTGGTTTTATCGATTAAACATTACATTGCCTATTACGAGTACACACAGACTGGGGTCTGTACCACAACCACAACAACATAACAAAAAACCAACATGGCTTTCTAACCAGTGTCCAATTTCCTTGACTTCGTTACGAGTTGACGCTTTACGTTACTCGGGTTATTTAGTTCTCAACTGTTCCAGCGGGAGCTCTTCTATTTCCTGGCGCTTCTATTTCCTTCTTCTATTATTGGCGATTCCCTAAAGCAAATGTATAATGCTTACAAAATTTCCCTATTCTTGTGCAAAGCTAGCTTATAATCCCTAGAAAATAATATTAAGTTCTTTGATTTACGCGAATAATAAACATTAATTAAAACTATATTTCGAAACCTCGGGAACTGGAAAATCAAAAACTGCGATAAATCCGAAAAATAGTTTTATTTGAAATAATCCATTACGAATTTAATCAAGTATATTTAATATGGAAATGTTAATCTGGATTCAAAGCCTAAACAGAATTTCTTTCTTTCTGATGTTCTCACATGTTCGAATGTGAGAGTCGATCATTTTTCCTTTTAAAACTTTCCACCCGCCTCGGTTGAAGAGTAGTAGGCGTGACGGTGTCTATTTTTCTAGTTATTTAGGATTGCGTAGACCTTACTCTATATACACTCTCTCTCTCTCACTTTCTTATTCACCCTGCTCAGAATCAATGATACGGAAAATTGGGTCATTATCTAAACTAGATCTCCCTACAACTTCAGTAAAATAAATTTTCAAAATTTGCACCATCTGGATGACTTGGCCTTGATAACTTTCACTTTATATATTTTACTATTGCAGATATTTATGAAGTAATTTATGTCAGGGTTATGAATTATGCTTACCTACTTACCTACGTATAGTTTGGAAAATCATTCTTCAAATAGGGAGAAGTGAAATTTACCGAGAGATAAGGTAGTGTGACAAAATAATTCAGGTTATTCCAAATCCCATAAACCCTCTAATAAATAAAAAATAACTGCTTGCTTTCCAAGCGAATTTCAGAATGCTGAACTAAAAGGGCCCTTAGTCGCTATGACCCAACGCTGCGCGTCACGACAACTTAGTGAAATGATCGTGTAATGGTATGTAATGGTACAGAATATTGTATGCCACTGGATTAAACAACCATTACACGAAATTATCGTAACGCGCCGCGACACGTGTGTAATTGGTCATAGCGAAGGGGATCAGTGCTGGATTGAAATTTATGACTTAGCGCCCTTTGCCTGTAGACAATACTCTTGGTGAGTTATGATTTTACGAGAAATATGTAGACCAGTAAAATACGTGCAAATCAAAAAAACTTTCAATTTCTCTTTTGGCCACACTTACGTAATTACGTAGGTACCTTGTAGATATGATCGAATCTAATGATTAAAGTATTTTTGTATTCGCAGTCGCTTTTGCAATAATTAGATTTTTAAGTGTGTGTGTGTGTGTGAATGATCTACGCTGTTGGCCTCGAGGCCTCTACAGCTTCACCGGATTTTAAAGGCGAGCGTGCAACCACTACGCTCCAGCCAGCCAGAAGGGCAAGAGGCGACATACTCGAGGGCGCCTCGGAGAGGCGCCCTCGGTTGGGACAGTCGCTGTAGGGGGACGGGTGCACTACTAAGCGCACCGGTCGACCGCCGGCTATGGGAGGGGATCTACTACTGCGTCTGCGTCTACGGCGTCGCTCGTATTCTGAGCGGAAAGAAGGGATGACAAAGCATCGGGGGGGTCGGTGAGAACATGTCTCGGCCGGCGGTAGCGGCAGGGGTCGCGAGGGAGGTCGTAGTCGGCGGTGGCTACGATTAACGGATTCGCATGGGAAGATGCGTTCGCGAAGTGACGTGTTGACGCCTTTTTAATAAAGGCGCGAATAGGTTCGAGACCTAGATCGGAGTGGAGGTCGACGTTCCGTACGAACCAGGGGGCTCCTACGGCTTTACGGAGGAAGCGGTTCTGAACCGCTTGAAGTCTGTCGATGTGAGAGGGGGCCGAATGCCCGAACACAGCACACGCATAAGTCATGATGGGACGAACGCAAGTTTTGTAAAGCGTCACCTTATTTCTAAGGGACATTTTACTCCGCTTGCAGATTAACGGATGGAGACGACCGAGCACGAAGGATGCTCGGTGACGGACCCGCTTGATGTGCGGGCCGAAGGTCATGGTACTGTTCAGGGTGACCCCTAAATATTTGACCTCTTTGACCCAGGGAATGGGTCGGTCGAACATGGTCACTTGACCTCGGTTCCTTCCGGGGTGGCGCAGAGAGTGGTGCGAAGGTGCACCTCTGGAGAAGAGCACCGCCGCGCTCTTGTCCGGGTTCACCTCGATTCGCCACTTCCTGAACCAATCCCCTAGGGTATTGGCGGCGGTCTGGAGTTTCCTCGTGATGCGGGCCTTGTTCCTATTGGAATAATAAAGAGCGGTGTCATCCGCGAATAAAGCTAGTTTAACATCACTCGAACGAGGAATGTAGTTCGTGTAGAGGCTAAACAGGAGCGGAGAGAGCACTGAGCCCTGTGGGACTCCAGCACTGATGGAGTGGGAAGCGGAGCGCGTCATTTCGACGCGATAACGAAAGGCGCGATTCGACAAGAAGTCTCGTAAGATGAGCACGAGTCTGTCCGGCACACCCAATCGGTAGAGCTTGTAGATCAAGCCGTTGTGCCAGACTTTGTCGAATGCCTTCGCGACATCCAGGAAGAGGGCGCCCGTGTAGACGGGTCTTCCGGGCCCATTGAGACCGGAGAGAATGTGCTCCGTGATGCGGTGCACCTGATGGACACAAGAGTGTTTGGCTCGAAAGCCGAACTGCTCGTCGATAAGGATACCCCTGGACGTTATGAAGTCCTTGAGCCTCGCCAGAAGGAGGCGCTCGTATATCTTGGCCAGGGAGTTGAGGAGACTGATAGGACGGTAGCTCGCGGGGAGATTGCGAGGTTTGCCGGGCTTGGGGATGCCAATGACGTCCGCCTCCTTCCACTTAGCGGGGAAGGTGCAGTTCGTCATGGCGGCGTTCAAGATGGCCACCAAGAGGCAGATGAGTTGGGCGGGCAGGCATTTCAGAACGCGATTCGAAATGCCGTCAGGGCCGGGGGCTTTTTTAGTTTTAAGACCCATGATCAGATCTTCGACCTCCGTTTGCGTGATAGGAGGCAAGGAATCGACGGGGGGGAGGGATGCCCTGCGCTCGACTTCCCTGTCTACCGCGTCGACGTGGGACTGGTCGACGGACTGAGAGCTGGGGGCGCACTGGCTCTCGAGGGAGTCGGCGAGAAGCTCGGCCTTTTCGTCGTCGTCGAAGGCTGGGGGCGCTGCGCCTGAAGGGCGGGACAGCGGGGGCATGTCAGTCGTGGAGTCGGATTTGCGGCTACGCGCCAGCTGCCAGTAGGCCAGATGCGACGGCGCGATTCCCTCTAGGAGGACACCCCACCGTTCCTCCCGGACCTCCGCGACACGACGCTTTACCTCTCGTTGTAAAGCGCGCATCCGGGCCCGATTGGCTTCGGTGGGGTAGGAGTCGTACGCTCGGATGGAAGCATTCTTGGAACGAATGAGATCCCTAACATCGTCCGGCAGTCGAAAGCGGTTGAGGTAGAAATCTTCCGCTTCGACTTGCTTGGACGATCGACTGACCGCCGATCGGATGTGTTCGGTGAAGGCATCCACGGCCTGATCGGTGTCCTGAGGGGACGGGATGGAGTCCGAGCTGAGAGGCAGGGGGGGAGGGTCGGCATCCGCCAAGGCCGTGCTTAGCGCATGCCAATCCACCACCGTCTTTTTGGGTCGCTGAGGGGCGGAAGGGGGGGAACCGAGTCTCATGACTACAGGTCGATGGTCAGAGTCGAGTTCCTGGACTACTTCCAAGGAGTGCAGCCGTAGGGTGACACCCTTCAGAAGCGCCATGTCCAGGACGTCGGGTCGGTGATTGGGATTGTTAGGATAGTGGGTAGGGTGCATGGGTGCGATGACGTCAAAGTCGAGAACGTCGACCAGGGCGTCAAGGCTCCTACCGTTAGGGGTAGTGGTGAGACCGTTCCAGGCCACGTGTTTGCTGTTGAAGTCGCCCGCCAGAATGACGGCGCTTCCCAGATTGAGGAGTGCTTCAAAGTCACTCCTGAGAACGGATTTAGTGGGGGAAAGGTAAACGGAGGCGATCACGATGGGCTGGTGCCCCGTGAGAGAGACGCGACAGACCGAGGCTTCGATGTTGGTGAGCGCGGGGGGATCGAGAGGGATGCAGTGCAGGGACCTCCTGTAATAAATGAGAGTACCGCCTCCGCGGGAGCCGATTCTGTCATTGCGCACGAGGTTGTAGTTTGCGATCCTAGGATCGCGTTGTGCGGGCTTCAGGAAGGTTTCCTGCACGAGGAGGATATCAAGTTGGTGATCTCGGAGGAAATCAGCAACCTGATCTCGCTGGGAGCGAAGGCCATCGGCGTTAAAGAACGCCAGGGATAGGTTGTGGGGCTTATGGCGGGGAGGTCGCAGATCCATTATCGGGTGCGGGGGGGTTGGGTTCTGAGGGACGTCAGGACGTCATAGACGTCCCTGTATTCCGCGGCCAGGAGAACCTGGTCCGCCAAGTTGGTGGCGGCGCGGAGACGAAGGGCGAGTTCGCGGACTCTGGGAAACAGAGCGGGGCTTATGACCGCCGAGACACTCATTATGAGGTCGACGTCCTGACTGACGTTAGTGGGCGGAGGGGGACAAGCCGCCACCGGCGGGATCGCCGGCGCGCGCTTCGGGGGGCAGGCGGGGCCCACTGACGCAGGGTGGGAGGCCGCGGTGTAGGGCAGCGGCTTCACCCATGCGTTGGCGCCGAGGGACGGCCTGAGCGGCGGGGGAGGGGGGGCCAGCTTCAGCGTCGCGGGAGCGCGGGGAGCCGCGGTCGCTGGCGCAGAAGGCACCGGACGAGGGTGCGCTGAGGGCGCGGGGGGGTGTTGCGCTGAGGGCGCAGAGGGGGGGGCAACCGCGCGGGGGCGGCGGCGGCCGCCGCGCCTCGCCCGGCCGCGCTTCCCCTTCGGGGCCTTGGGGCAACCGCGATAGTTCGCGGTGTGCCCCTTGGTGCCGCAGAGGACGCAGCTGGGGGGCTCGGCCGCCGTCTCCTTCGAGCGGGCGCACTGGGACGTCGCGTGGTCCCCGATGCACTTAACGCATCGAGGGCGCGCGTGACAGTTACGGGCAGAGTGCCCGTACAACTGGCAGTTGTGGCACTGCCCGGGCGTGCCACGTTTGTGCGGGGCCTCCACGGAGAGGCCAGAGATATGGCACACGGCCTTCAGGTCGAAGACCCTACGGCCGGACTCGGTGCGGTCGAGGACGACCAGCACCATGTCGTACGCCTCCTTGGAGCGCCCATTCACCATTCTGTGCACCTGGCGCACAGGAAGGTCCTGGGACTGGAGGTCGGCCTTGATGACGGCGGTGTCCAGCTCTCTCGGGACACCGCGGATTACCACCCTGAGCTCCCTTTCCTCCTCCAGGGTGTAAGTATGGTATGCGATCTTATTAGATCGCAGGAACGCGGATAGCCGTCGGTGGTCGTCCGAAGACGCCACCTTGACGGCTATGCCTTGCGCGGTGGAACGCGCGTGCGTATAACTAATTTGGCGATTGTAAATCGCCTTGGATATACGCTCCCAGGCGCTCTTGTCCTGAATGACAAGCGGCGGGGGAGTGATGTTCGGACGTGCGGGGCGCGCGAGGGGGGAGGCCCTCGCGGCCGCGTTGGGAGACGGAGACGGCCGGGGGCCGGAGGGGCCGGGAGAAACAGAGTCGTTTCCGGCCCTCTGGATTTTGGGCGGCGGCGAGTCGCGCGGTTTGCGCGCCCGCTTCCCATTCGCGATGGGAACGAAGTCGTCCTCCGACGAGAGCGACGGGGACGGGGACCGGGCGGGGGCGGCGCGTCGCGCGGACGCGCGCTCGACCTCCATATCCGAGTCCGAGAGAGGCTCGGACCCGCATGGCGAGACGGGGCGGTCGGCGGGGGTCTGGGGCTGCGCCCCTACATCAGTTCGCGGCGCGGCGAACGGAGTCGCGGGGCGCGCAGAAGGCGCGGGGTGCGCGGGGCCGGGGGCCGACGCGCGCGCGGGCGACGCGTCGGGCGAGGCGGGCGAGTACGTCGCCTTGAATTCCCGGACTATGTCCGGGCAGCGTAGGACGATGTACTTCGCGAGCTCCCGGACGAACTCCGGAGGGAAGTCTTCCGCCATTTCCAGAGGGGAAATGGCAGGTCGAGTGAACTAAAAAAACAAAAAAAACAAGGGGCCCTAAGACCCGGGCGTGAACGTTGCCCTGATCCCCCCACCGGGTAGCGGCGGGGGGGTGGCACTACCGGGGAGACGCGGTGTGCCCCTTCGCCTTAGGGGCGAACGGGCGGCACCAAACCCTATCTGCTCCGGGGCGAAGAGAACCGCCGCACGGAGAATAGGATAGAAATAGATATAAGAGAATGGATAATCGAATTAGAAAAAAAAAACTCACCCTAGAGAAGAAACCGCGGGAGGGCCGGCCGCGCCGTTAGCCGACGCGGCTGCCTAGCAACCCACGTGCTTGGTCACGCCGGGCTATACGCGAACCGTACCTACACGGGACGCAAAAGCACCCGCACAGCGAGTGCAAACACGTAAACACGCAAGCACAACACACGCAAGCACAGCCGCGACGAACCACGTAGGTCGCGGAAAACGACCGTTACTAAAAGCGCGGGAAGGCCGACCGCCGTCAGAACGGCGAGTCTACCTAACGGCTCGCCTTGTTGCTACGCGCGAGCCAGACGCGGAGAAGCAACGTCGCAGCCCGTATATGCGTACGTGTACACGAATACGAGCTAACCTGATTACCACTCCACGCAAGCGCAGGCGTTTCCAACAAAGCAAGTCGAAATCGGAAATTACGTAACACGAAAATAGCGAGCGGGCGGGCAGCGCAGTGACACGACCGAACGCGCGAGAGGCACTGCCAGGACTGCCAATTAGATTTTTAAACAAAGTACGTATTACATACAGGTACATAATCGTCGCCTTAGAGTGAATTTTGGAAATTTTCATTATATCTATTTCATGTCTTAACTTTGATGCTACCATAAAGTATCTCGTATGCATTTGATTATACATCTTAATTTAACTCTAAAAGACATAAAAATAAATAGGCTCTAGCAATCAACATTTTAAAAAGTACAGGGACCAGTTTTTTTGTTTCTCTTGTAAAGGGACTTCTTTTGCATATCCAAGGTTGTCACTTTAAGGCAACGACGTAAAATGCAGTATCATAAACGAGAGAAGAATAAAATTCACATCATAACATCATGATAAAATGGTAGTGCATGCGTAGTTACTATTCAAAAGGTATCAGAATCACTCCGGGAAGCAAAGCAACGATATCGCCTTAATTTGATGCATTTGTGTGCTATAAGGGAATGTTATGGCATGTTACTTGTATATTTATTCAAGAATATATACATATGTATACTTGTATCAAAATTCACGGGTTCTGTTGATCGTATAAAGATGCAAATAATACTGACACAATCAGCATAGTTAAGTTACCTTATCTTATCTTGTTGGCTTATCGGACCGAGGAAAACCTCAGGCGCCGATGGGATCTTTTGTGCTGTCCTTGCCCAGATGCTCTTACGTACCTGAAGAACCAAAGTTACCTTACCGATGTAACCAAGTTACCTTAATTTTGATTTATCTGTGTGTTCGACATTGATGACGAACAATAGGTATTATAGCAGTCTCATCATCACGACCATAACCAGGCCCAAATATCTGGATTACATTACTTATCTATTCTAGACCAACCATATTTCAAAAATATTTGTATCAAATATTGCTTTTCTTTAAAATTTAGGTACCTACATGTTCTATCAATTAGGTTTGAATAAATATTAAATGATAGGAATTCGTGCTTCATTGAAACATGATAAATAGTTTATTTAGCAGTTGTCGGAAAGTCAGTTGTGCTTAATTATTTTGAAATCGCAGTTTGTCAAGCCGTCCAACATTTGAATAAGACAGAACAGACCTCTTGCATGTTATTAATCAACGTCAAAACTTTATAAACTTGTATCGCTTAACTTAATTGCAAATAAAATAGTAAGCGGAAAGTTTACTTTAACTTAAACGAGATTTTCTTCAAATCGTGTAAATTTTATTAGAGAAAGTGTATTCTGTTCTTCGTGTTTTATACATCAGTGATTTATCCGATTGGCGGGAAAGTTTAACCATTGTAGTTTTAGGAATATTTGTCTCGTTCAGGAGCTATATGTTGACATACTTGAAAGGTCAAAACTATAAAGAAATTCAATATGTAGATATTATAATTTAGGATAGTTTTCCGATAGTACTTACAGGTACCATTTTTGAGTTGGTTTCCTATTATCAAGGGTTTTGCACTACCTACCCTTGATCATTAATTTCAGTGCTGTTATTAACAAATATGCCTTTCAAATACAAACACCCAGACCGAAACATATTTGTTTTTACAAAGATTTGTCTCGTGTGCGGATCAAAAACACGATTACTCAAGCCAGTAAATAGAACGGTCTACGTTGTAACGACAAAAACAAGACCACATTCTGTGCTTCATAAGTCTATAACTTGTACCACCAACTCAGCGCAAGCCTTAGGTGTTCAGATGAAGGGAACGTTGAACGGCAGAGGTCGCTGTGGAGATGTTTCATTCGCAACGTACGTGACGTGACTGCGGGCAGGCGCGGGATAGTGTTGTGGCTTGCAGTACCCAGAAACAAGCTATCGATCACACGTTAATGCGACACCGGTAATCCCGGTAAGAGACGCCTGGAGTGTGTTTCTGCTCCAATTTATTTCGCTTGAGTAAAGTACATCTTGCCGAACGACATTTTGGGACCTTAAATGCATGGTGATAGAGGCTGTAATTATAACATTGGAATTACAGCATCTGAACAACACTAGAGTGGTCGGAACGAAACGGAGCGCCAAATGGATATTTATTTATTCCGTTGAAGTTACGCGAACCAATAGTTACGTGAACCGTTGAAGTTTTGTGCAAGTGCATCGAGAATACTCATTACTCAGGCCTTGAGCGAATTCAAACCACGGCGGTTTATTTCGTGAGATGGCATCGGTCGTGCAAATGGGAATGAGAAAACTAATTCATTTGTATTATAGCTGTTTTATTAATAATTAATGAAATACCAGTATCTGCCAACATTGCGGCAGTTATATACTTGTTGGATATATTCCCACTAGAGCGTATTTGTGAAGCTGTAAAGGTGCATCGGTCAACAGCGTAGATTATTCACACATACACACTCTTTGTATAATGGATGGAAATCGTCACTGTCATGATTATGATGAAAAACTTACAGCGAGTTCCGAAAAATATTTTACGAATAAACATTATTTTAAAATTGCATTCGGTTCGCAGGTATTTCAACAATATACATTCATATCAACTCTCTGAAACATTTCAATAAATATGAGCATGGACGTAGTACATTTTTATTGTACCTCCGCCATCGTTGAATTACGTTTAAAATTTATTCTAGGCTGTATGTTAAAATTCCAACACCATATTTCGTGTTCTCCACTTCATAAAAGTGCTGTTTTACAAAGAAATTGTGTCAGTGGGAAAACACGTACCTATGATAAAGGCGAGTCGGAGCTTGCAGCTATGTGGATAAGAACACTGGGCTTTATTAGGGCTATTTTTAGTAGCGATTTTTACCACGTACCTATGCCTCTAAACCGCGCTTTAAAGACAGTCAATCGCCTTTATGCTTTATGTAATGCGTATGCTGCGTGCTTAATATGAAGTTATGCTAAAAATATGAACTCAATTTTTGTTCTCAACTTTATTTTCTACAAAAACATTTCACATTTCCTTACTTAAAATATCTCAGATAAAATCAATGCTTTACCTATAAGTAGAGATCTCAGAGATCTACACTGCTACCTGGGGGTCTTAGCATGGAAATATTGACATATTTAAGCGGTAATATGCCATCCTTTTTATACAACAAATGGACTAAATATATTTGAACGTAACAGCACGCTTTCTCGATAGCTAAGCATCGAGATCTCCTATGCTAAACCTGGGTTGTCGATGTGTTCATGCAAAGCCTTCTGCTTAATCATATATGATAAAATTCGTGTTTATAATAATGGCTCAAATAAAACATGAACATGAACGCAGAAATTCTCTATTCATAATTATTAAGCTCGCGTGCCCTGTTGTTAGTGGTACGAAACTCCGCAACGACACACTCAGCTCGTTTGCGGTGCCTGCTTGTTTGAGCCTTCACTACGAGACGGCAAATAGTGGCCTATTTACCGTCTTGTAGTAAAGGCTCTCACATCATGTAGGTACCGACATCAACTTCTACATCCACCTACTTAAACAACGCAAACATATTTCCTTAAGAATTATTAATAAGTTAATTAGAGAGTGCGTTATACCAATAGGGCAATGCATCGATATATTATTCGTACTAGATTCCGCATCACGCACAAAATGACAGCCAAATAAGTTTAATTTTAAAGACCTTCTTAAAAACAAGCTTTTATAGCAAACAGACAACGAAGATATCTTGCTTGCTTACTTGAAGAGAGTTTCTATAGCTGTCTTCCAGCTCCATCATCAGACCTTGGACACCATCCGGATCTAAAGTACAAGACAAATCCAACGAGCCCAAACACGTCGGGGCTATGTTGAGGAGTTGGGTGGTTCCATTGGCCACCTTCCGGGTTCATCATTAGGCCCTGTACACTATCTGGTTGTATAGTACGGCATAACAAGCCTAAACAAAAGGCGTTTTCGTTGTATAGTTCACATGTTCGTATGACCACCTTCTGACTTTGTCACCGAACTTACATACGTACACCAAATTCTAGCTCAATCGGATACCCGCAAGTGCTTGATAAATGGATCACAAGATTTGAACCGGAAAGACAGACAGCCATACGAACATTGCCAGTTAAATAAAAGATTGAAGAAACAACCGCGTTTGGATGTAAGTATATCCAAACCACTACACCTAATTGTACCTAGCAACTGTAGAAATTAGTTACAGGATGGCCTCAGACATTTTTAGAAAGGTAGTTTTAGCAAATTGTAGCATTTTAACACGTCCTCACGTTGGCTATGGTTGGATCAAATTCATTCGAAATAAGACCACACACATAGTTATGCTCTTGTTTTTTGGGCCGTTTTTCGGACTATCACTTCTAATCTAGTACATATAAAGCAGTGTTTTTCAAACTGCGGGTCTCTTTATAGACCCCCTGGGGGGGTCGCGAAGCCTCTATAAAGCGGTCGCGGAAGGACGCGAAGCCTCAGTAAAAAAAAGAAAGTTTAAAAATATACTTTAAAGGACATATTTTGTAGGTAACACAAGTCAACAAAAATAATTAAAAAAAAAAAAATCACATTAACATTACTGTGAAGGTTGCGCTTGTGTCTTGTTAACTAATTTCTCCCATCTTCCTAAAGGTCAACCTTGTTTGCTACACAGAGGATCAAATCATTTTCTAAATTTAGACGTTTTCTATGTTTAGTTTTTATTTGGGCCTTTGATGAGAACGTCAACTCACACAAGTAAGAAGTTGCAAATGGAATTTAAACACTTTAAAGCTTCTGTGGTTAATTCTGAGTATTCTTTTCTTTTTTTTCTTTTTTTTTTAAAACTTAGCCCCACACTAGGATTTATTCTTGTGTCGTGGGTGCGTTTACAAACATGAAAATTCACATGCACAAATACCCAGACCGGAACAAATAATTGTGGATCACACAAAGATTTGTCCCATGCGGGAATCGAACCCGCGACTATTAGACACAGTGGGCGGAGCGGCTTAAGCTCTTAACCACTGCGCTAAATCGTCCGTCAACATTTCGTTCTGATTTTGTTTTTGATCAAAATGTATCCAAATTCACAGACCTGAATTCGAAGTGCAATATTCCATTCTTGCACCGAGAAATAATGGCACAATTCGTTTTTTAAATTCTGCAAGACTATTTCCGTACTAGGTACAGATGTTTCGATGTTTATCTCATCCTATTTCCTAAATAAAAGACTGATTCGACGAACATCGATGTAAAAATAGGTCTGTTATGAGTACTAGTAACAATATATACAAGTAATTATGTATTTACCCGATAAAAATGTACTGCAGATTTGATGTTTGTAGCATAATAAAGGACAGGTTACAAACAGCGGAGGGCAGGGAGTCGCTAATATTTTTTTCATACAAAGGGGTTCGCTTCGTAATAAAGGTTGAAAAACACATATAAAAGAACAATTGGGCAACGTAGTCATCTTCAAAGGCTTCCTTCTATCGGTTTACAAAACACCATTTTGACGATAGTATTGTCTCCTCAGGTATCTCGTTCTTATACACGTAAAACAAGAATTTACTGGATAAATCTAAGAATTGAGAGCGCAACAGTTAACACTCAGAACAAAGTTATTTATAAGTTGATCGTGTAATATTTTAAACACCACCAATATTGGCTTTATCCGAATCAAACTTTGTTTTATTATACCTCAAACAGAAACTCCCTTATTTCCACATTGTTAGCTAAGGATCAACACAACGAGGTAACTCGTATAGCATTTTTATTTATCTGTTCGTTTGATCTCCCAAGCCCACAAGCTTGGGATTGATTTGTTCCTTTAGGATTTCGTCCTTGTCTTGTGGTTGCAAGGCGAACTTATCCGTCGGCTTAGATAGCTACCTGAAGGGTGAATTTTATTCGTCCTGCTTAGTATTCAGGGGATTTAGGCTTATAATTCGCCTAAGGGTAAGACCGCAAGGGGTAGGCGACAGTCCCGCCCGCACCTCTAAATGCTTTTCCGAGGGCCTTTCCTGTCATCCCGTGTGAAATAGTCAACTCGACGAGTGGGTGTAATGGAACGAAACCTTAAGAGGGATCGCGTAGGTAATGTTACACTCGGTTAATTTTCGTAGTTCGTAAAATACAACATCACTAAAATACCTTCACCAATAATTTCCTGCCTCGGTGGCCTAGTAGCGAATAGTGCGATCGTGGGTTGCGATAGGTCGAATAAAAGATATGTTCCCGATATATTATAAAATTTTCGTATCAAAAAATGTCTAGTATCAGTCCGAAGTCTGGGAGTGGACTCGCTCCCTATTACATGGGACCTACCATCGTCGGCGAAAAGTGGGTGTTAACAGTACCAGTCTATCACTCCCACTTTGTAAATATAGGCATAACCACGAAGTAGGGAATATAAGGACATAACGTCTGAAGCAACTCTTAATAGACTGGCGTAGTAGGTATCTACGCAGAAGTTTTACACAAGTAGTCGTAGCCAATTTCAAATAGATAACGTTTATGTTGGCTCGCTTGTCACTGACTCATTGTAGATAGCGAGTGTAGTCTCGGATATAATAAATGCTTTACGAGATAAATTTAAGTTGCAACATTAGCACCCTCTGCTTCGACATAACGATTACACAGCGGGTGCAATTTTCACGGCCCACCCCTGCTGGTAGCGCACAATTTATGACGCGAGGAATGATTTTTTAACATCCGTAACTTAGATTTATATTTAACAGATGAAAGAGCCTGAGTTAAATCACCGATAAGGGGATATATAAATACTGAGTCAGTTTGGCAAAAGATCGAGCAAATCGGTTACCGGAAAGTGTTTGTTTCATTTATTGTAGCCAAAAAATTTACACTACTGTATGCCGTACATACATACATAAAATCAAATCAGCTGCACAAACATCGCTAATAATTACACATTACTGTACGTAGTGTTATATACTATGTCTTCTGTGATACAGAGCCATCTTTTAATCAGCGACCCTTGCTAGCGAGATAGCGTGGAGCTGCAGTCTAATTAAGGCCGACGCACGTCATTATCGACTCAAAACCACTCTGACACCAAGTTTCGGTTTTGTCCGACACCAAGTAACGAACTAGGTAGTTAGTTACTTGGTGGATTATACCTTTGTTTTGATTGAGGGCTAGAGCGCGAAGTGACGAGGAGTGGACAACCCAGATCCAACGAGTGGCATGCAAGTGTGATCTAAAAAATACGACACGTGGATAACGCGCGGTACCTAAATGTTGAAAATTTTATATTGCGACACTTTGTAAAACTTCTTTTTAATGCTTTATTTTGAGTTTACTTAAGGTCAAGTCGTTAAGGTAAGCGCCGGCCTTAGGATAACCTAGCTATAGAAATATCTTTAGGTGTTCAAAAAATTGCCTTCAAACCGAGTGATAGAAATGGCTTATTAAATAATCCAATCGTTCTTAGAATTACTGAATGATTCACTTGTGTAGATGGAGCATCGCGCCTGCGGAATCGGCATAAATTCTGTTTACCCATAGGGTAGATAAATTGTAATACACACGCGCACGCACCCATTGACAGCTTGAGAACACATAGTGCGTAACTGAGGCATCTTTTAAGACACAGTCAAGTCAGGACAAGTCTTAGTTCAAGCTAATGGTTAAAGGCACCAAATTATAACAAATTAAGATATAAGAAAAACAAATGACAATGAAACTGACATGTTGATATTGACAGCGAGGTAAAAATTAATTAATCTATACTCATCTAACAAAATACGATCGTTTTGCGTTGGATCAAAATCAAAAGTTTTTTTATTCATGTAGACCAAGAAGTACTTATGAATAGTCAAGAAATACTACAACCCGTTCGGAATGTCATTCCCGTGGAGAAGAACGGCAAGAAACTCCACAGTTACTCTTTTAAATGAGAGTGTTACAATTCTTTTTGTATACGTTCCGTTCATGGGGTATGGGAAAACAATGCAGAACGAGTTAATTACATGGGCTTAAAGTATAGATTAAACGTAAATGTACTAACACTTATGGTATCAATCAGAGTCTACACAGTCCACTTATTTACAAAATAAAGACTGAAGGTATATGATAAAAAAAAAATTAAACATTAATAATAAGAATATAAAAATGCTTGCTATAAAATATGTAATGAGTACGAAAAATATACTTGGTTATAACTCCAGTGTGATGCCGAACGAGCCAAAGTTCAACAGAACTACAGGTTGGATGGACGGCAAAGAATAGAGAACGGACCGGTCTCCACAAGCAGCACCCGTTCACGAGCATGACTTGAGAAGTAGCCATGGGTCTCCTCGACCATATTGAAGGAAAGAGAGTGAAGTGATCCGCTCCACAGAGCCGCCACTAGCAAAGACATTTTAGTGAACATAACCAATCCAAGACCTTCTCGAATTCGTTCGTATATAATATTTAAAATCAATTTGAACGCTCGCTAGGCAGGACAAGCTGCACTTGAAATCATATTAAATACACATATTTAAATATACACAAGACTTCACGCCCGCCTATATATAGTTATCTAATTAATTGAATAGAGAGATAAATGAAATGTTAATTAGCTAGAGATTGTTTTACAAATCTTAACAAACGGCCAACCGTAGCCGGCCGGCCCACTACGTATAAATATACAACGTGTACACAAGTTTTATAAAAATATATAAACACGATACACCAGTAACTAATCAGTGAAAACCTACATTTCGGTAGGTATACAACACTTTTCTTAAACAGAGTTACCTAACTCCGTAAACTTTGATTACAAAAGTTAGAAAAATCTGTAGGAGTATATTTCAAAGAAACCTGAAATATTACCAGAATAAATTCGCATCTTTTTTACCTCAGATGATGTATATTCTATATATAGGTAGAGTGTTTTAATCTACTTAAAGATTCTAGAAACGACGAACGTCTTAAGTTTCATTACATAGCGACCTTAAATTTACCTGCCATATTTAGCAATTCAGCATTTGAACAGTAGTTATAAACACAAGTCTGTTTATAATACGTCCGCTCAGCTTTATTGAAATATTTGGGTAGTATAACAAACAAACATCAAATCAGCATAAATCATATCAAAATTTACACGTTACATTTGCCACGTTCCTAACGAAATAGTTCCGCAAATCGGCCTAAGTAAACAGATCTATTGTCTGTTTAACATATCTGGGTCGGACAAGTGCGGGTCATCTCTGGTGTGGAGCGCGGACGCCGGCTAAATTGAGGGCATGCATGAGACGGCACGCCGGCGAATATCCTGAACATTTAACGTGATTTATGATGATATATTGCAAGATGATAGAGCCAGCAAGGGCAACTCAGCCGTTCCAAACATGATTAATGTGAAAATTAGGTGGCGATTTAATTGATGAACGTAAATAATAATAAATTGACTTAACGCAAAAGATAGTGTCGATATTAAGTGTTCCTAGTGTTCCTGAGAGACTCCGTATTGCAGAAGGCACGTTAAAAAGTTCGATTCAGCTGTTTTCAGTTTGATATTACCCTTCCTTCCAATATATTTGCTGCTACCCATCATCTAAGTTATAGTATTCAGTGCATCTACGCTTAAATTAAATTCTAATAATCTGAATCATAGATGTACCTATACCTATGATAATAAATTAAGTAATTAAAATTTTCGGTTCGGACGGTTCTACGTTCGTCTGTATGTATGCTTTTTTTATGAATGTTCACCGATATTTTCGTCAATTCTAGACCGATTCTGATGATTCTTTTTGCATTGGGTTCAGTACAGCTTCAAAGTAGTTTCATTTTAATTTCATCTGTATTGGACCTTGGACTCAGAAGATACACCAGGAAACTCCTTAATGACAAATAATACGAATCTTAGACTGCACCGACCGGCTGGCACCGACATCAAATATTAATTTATTGCTTTTATTAAGTCCGTTGCCCCTTTCTTAAAAAGTAATTTATTATCCTCTACTATTGTTGTTTATTTTAATTCCCCAAGATATAGCATAGATAATTGGGTGAATCACAGGAGAGAGGCACCAGAGTGCCCTGTCTAGAACTCCCGGCCAATCACGCCAGGAAGTTACAGTATCAAAAAGGCATACCGATAAATATGAGAAAACCAAAGAAAGCTACTCAATATCATTAAATACCAAACATCGTTACCATTTATCTACTAAATTGCCCGACCCTACAAAGTACAAACTTTTGTCCAATATTGCCTAAAGGCATCGCTGGTAGACAACACCTATGTACTCGTATTTCCAAATTAGTAAATGTTTGCATATTGATACAGAAACTAATCCCAAACGTGTAATGCAAACTTAATTTTTAGCTAGTCGACAATATTGGATGGCTATTTGTGGCGATGGCCTAAATAGCCTCGTTTGGTTTTACCATTACCGTACCCATTTGTTTAGCCCGTCTAGTTTGATTTTAAATTAACTGCTGAGGTCACATTAAACTCCCTAATTATGATACTTATCTATTTGCCAATCAACTTAACATGAAAATAGAGAAATACTTTCCATCGCCTAGTACGGCATCCACTGGACAGTGATGATACTATCTACCAAGGCTACAAGGTGAGCCTTAGGTAAGAGCATACTCTTACCTTGTATTGTATCTAACGACATCAGCTACGAAAACTTTCCTCTTTTGCTTATTGTCGCTCATAATTAAACCAAAAGAACAGTAAATTACTACGGAATAATATTTTAATAATCTACACAAGTAATTTATTTATTTTTCGTCGTCGTATTTTTGTTTTGTTGGTCTAGTGGCAAAGCGCGTCGCTTGGTGATCACGAGGTCGTGGGTTCAAATCCTAGATGGGAAAAATGAAGTTTTTCTAATGAACTGTGCCCGGTGTATGGCAAAAGGCTCGCCCCCTATTATATGGGACCTAACATTGTCGGCGAAAAGTGGGTGTATACAGTATACCTCTGCCACCCCCGCTTCGGGAATATAGGCGTAACGGTGTGTGTAAAGTCAAAATGAAATGGAGGCTTGTGAAGGTATTACGAGGTTTTATACCTATTTTAGATAGAAAATTCCTTGTTTTCTACACGACACGAAATAATATTGCCGACGGCAACTACTTATATTTTACCATTTATATGTCATTGCAATCAGCTTCGACGTCGAGTAATAACATTCTTAAGTATATTTACAACAGCTACGAAAAAAAAAATCCTTCCTTATTGGTTCTTATATCCCTACACATTGTAAGGTATTTTCGACTTTGCTAGCTTTACGTACCTATTTCCCTTCAATCTACATTCTCTTTGTGTTGTTTACATCACAAGGAAACTATCGAATGTAGGCGTGCAATCGCTTTGACGGCTATGGAAGTCGTTATTTAATAGATAGACGTTTATAATATCGATCAGTATTACATATCAGTTTTGAGAAATGTGGGCGGTTGGGGAAGCATGTTCCAAACGTCTTTGACCATCCCATCCCATAATGTGAACTTGAACTAACTTTTCATGGAAATAATATTTGAAATAATTTTGGAACTATTCAAACTCATGGGTTATGACCCTGGCGCATGAATTCTTGCGAATTAAATAAACCAGAACAGTTTACTACTAATTGAATTATCCGGAAATATTTTCAGCGTAGGAGACCCAATAACGAGGAGCAACGGCAACAGTCAAACAATTTAGGATTTCATCGCTTTAATGACTGCCAGCCTGCGCCGTTATTAAGCCTTATTTACCTCTCCAGACTTTGCAGCGAAAATGCAAATCGAATTCCCAATAAAACCTACTGTTTAGGTACTGGAACAATTGATTTCACATTAATCATCGATTATACTTCGTTCCATTACAACTTCAACATGTTTTATGTGATTATTTTCTATTCATGCGATTTTATTATTAGTTAGCTTCTCAGTTTAATTCACAACATCATTTTTACACATGAACTTCTTTTGTCTTCAATTTTCGCAGTTTCACTGGTCTCTGACATTACCTACTTTCAAAAAATCATAAACAAATCTAAGCTGTTATGATGGGTTTATCAATATAATCCAAAACATGACTTGCCAATGCCATTGCATCTAAGGGTGCGTTATTTTACGAATTACCAGGCACGAATAAGGAGCACGTAAAAAGAGCCTCGACGGTGTGGTGAGTGCAGACACGCAGTGCAGTAACAAGTGTAATAATCCGTCTAAGGTAATTTAACTAAGGTATGGTAGGTACTACCTACGTATTTACCTTAGATGAATTACTTATCTAAATGGAGAATCGCGCGCGCGGAAACGGTATAAACGGGTAGATAAATTTCAGTTAGCACGCGCACGCACACACACGCGCACGCACACACACACGCACGCACAAATCGACACTGGCATCACGCACACAGCATAACTCTGTCAATCTAGACAAGTTTGAGTCTAGGGTATTTACCATATTACTTATCACAAAGCATTATAAGATGATTATAAGTTCTCTTTTCTTTCTTAAAACTTGATGAAATGACGGAGGCTTTTTGACCTCCAAGAAAACGATATATCTATGCTACGCGTTAGGACAACGTTTGCACTATTCAAATCTCACATCACGTAGGTAAGTATAATTTCAACAGTCCATGACATAAAATAGAAACGGCAGGTATAATAGGGTCTCTACCCCAGAAATAGCATTGCAATTGCATGTACCGTAAATCGCGCGACCGCTCAAGTAGAAAATTTCATTCGTACACGCTACTACGCAACATTTACTACTTTTTCATGACGTTATACAAGACTGGTTGCCTTCACAGACGACCGTAAAATCATGCGACCTAACAGTTTTTTGTGTACTTAAATTTTCAAACAGGTTACTCGCATAAACGACAAACTTACAGTTCGAAAGAGTTCTATCGCGAAATATTCCACTCTGGTCGTATTAATTTTGCATCGGCTCGTACACCCGCCACTTTGCAGCAATATTGGAAAACATCACGAATTTCATTTACAAATTGAAATCTGACCGTGGTGGTATTTTTAGTTGGGGTATTTTTATGAATTTGTTTCAAACGACAGTAATGTTCGTTGGTTTCACAACAGGCATTCAACTGTCTATTATACTGTGTCCTTCGTTCTCGATATAAACGATATTAGCAGCTCTCTCGAGTCGCTTGGCAACCGCGCGTCATTTAGCCAATTAAAAAATCAACGCCGCCTCTATGGTATCTGTGGACATAACCTCTGCAAGCATTCTTTTGAAAGCGCGGCAGCCGACGCTTTGTAATAAAGTTTTTGGTCGACATTTAATTTAATAACTTGTTATTGCACTGAAATTATATAACAAAAAGGTTGTAATATACTCAAGTGACCTTGTGAAATAAATTTAAAACATCGTATAGGCAAATTTAGAAAAGTTTACGTCCTGGCAAAGAAGTACATTCTAAAAAGATCAACCGATAGTTGTTTATTTGTGGTGTTTTCAGCTTAACTTGTTTATTAAATTTGGGAAAGCTTCGTCGTCTGAAAAGTAAACTTATGAAGTCTACGTCCCTATTCGTGTACAAACAGTTTAACACGAAATATACCTGGAAACGATGATTAACCGTCTATAAATTGGCAATGTTATACCTCCAATAAGAGAAATTAGGGGGACGTTCATCAATTATGATGATTGTTCAGGATCGATGGCATTTTAAGGACACGGGTGATGTACGAGATACATCGACGTGGTCCGCAAGACTTGACGATAATTCAAGGACACGAGTGGTGTACGAGATACATCGGCGTGATCCGCAAGACTTGGGGCCCATACGAGATATGTGCTGAAGGTCATACTACTCATAGGTTTCATCCATGAGGTGTTCCTGTGCAGTTCACATTTCTATAATGGTAAGAATCAAAAATGTTACCTAAAATACATACCTTAAACATGCCTAAAACAGTAAATACAAAGACTATTGCTATAAACTATAAGCAATTTGTCATATTATATCTCCAAAAGGAGACTTACTGAAATGGTAATTAAAGTGACATTGTTTATGTATAACAATACATTATTAATAACAAAAGTCACTCCTTTGCAGAAACATAGTGTTTTTATTGATTTCATTATTAGACATACTTGTATAATAATACTGAAATAGCCCAAACTGGAGCTTATTACACAAAGAATTGTGCAAAATTATGAGTACTTGTATTAAAAAAGTTAAATCCAGCAATACTTATTCCTGAACAGGGTTTATAACCAAATAAGCCAAAGTAATATACTAATGGCAATGCCTGTTGTAACTGACAAGCAACAGGACTGTGGATACATTCCAAATATAATATCTTATCCTACCGATGCTGCGGCAGGCAGGTTGTGGGATAATTTGTGTTATGCACAAAGATACTTAAAAGATAATATAAAATACCTGGTCTATCCAGTTAACATAGAACTAATAATTATCTATCAATATTATCAACCTAGACTCCTTGCAGGGTAGCCAGAAAAGATTAATCCTAACAATACAGTCATGAAACCTTTATTGAGATAAGAACCTTTAAGGTCAGCAGTATATATTTTGCATAAAAGGAGTGTTAATATAGTGGATTATCAATATGGAATTATTAACTAGCTAGTCATAACCAGTAGTTAAAATTTCATAAATCGACCACCATTGTAACCAATATAGAACAACAATCCTCATCCTGGGTATGGAAATATTAAGTCACAGTGTACCTATCAGTTCACCAAAAACAACATCACGTTGGACATTGGAAATCTCCTACCAAAGAAAGTGAGGTACAAAAAGCATGATAGGCATTTTACACAAGGACTTGGTTTTTAAGTTGCTGAAAAATTCAGAAAAACTATCAGGAATACAACATGGGTTTTACAAAGAAGCCATAATATTGGAGGCTAAAGGTATTCACTGACGGTGGTATGTATCTATGACACTAATAATGCCTTCAACGACAAACATAATTTTATTGGTTTTTGTGCAAGTACTTGCACTTCAGACAAGTGAATCTTGTCCTACATATGTTTAACATTATGTATAGAAACATTATTATTAGAAACACTATTGTTTAATAATTTGAAATATAATTTATAGCTATTTTTATTAAAAATAAAAACTTAATGCTATCAGGTTAGACCTTACAGTCATAATAAATATACTAATAAAAAATTTATTAGTACCTATTCAGTTTTCTA
Source organism: Phalera bucephala (assembly GCA_905147815.2). NCBI lineage: Eukaryota > Metazoa > Arthropoda > Insecta > Lepidoptera > Notodontidae > Phalera > Phalera bucephala. Next base: position 22,538,414 of record LR990612.1, read on the forward strand.
TCATGTAATGAGTTCAATGGTTTTGGGTTCTTGATTATTTCCTGCATCAATTATAGTGTACTTAATAATATTAGAAATTTGAGGCACACACAATGGAAAGCTATACATCAATTCATGATTTGGAGAATTAGATGTTTTTACTGTTTTTTGTTTGATCATATGATAATCAATAAATAATATGTAATTAAATAAGATTATTCAAGAAATTAATAACTATAAAAAATAGTTTTGTAATTAGTTTGGAATGTGTACAGTTATTTTGAACACCAGTGATGTTTTTTGGTATAGTTATGATAACACAAGTATAAACTGCTACCATTAAAGTAACAAGTTGGTTTTAGAGCATTATATATGTTGTAATTTATTTAAAGGTGTTTCAGTAAAAAATATTGGATTGAGATATCATACAAAAATTTGCAATTTTGGTATTGTTATACTTAAATTATTACATCCACATGTTACATGTATCTTATAAATAGGTATCTATATATAAAAAGAAAATAAAGTCATGCAAATGACTTGATAATAATATCCATTTGAAAATTTAATGATATTATGTTGACAAGCTACGGTGGATGAAATATTGAGTTACAGTATTTGAAAGTATGGATTATCTTAAACAAGAATAATCAAAAGTATATTCTTATCACAGGTATGATAAATATTATGTAGTATCAGAAATAATCTAAGTCCTAAGGAACTTGATATTATTTATTTATTATTAATGGGGGATACATAATAATAAGTTGAGTAACACTCAATTCTCACGGTTGGACATCTAGAACTAACTAGAAAGTTACCCATTGCAATTTTTGTTTTTACTTATAAATACAGTCACATACAAAGAAGCAAAGGAAGTGTGGTATGAAATGAAAATTTCATGGTATGAAATAATTCAGTTATGAATAGGATTCCCAATATGATACAGTTGTAACCCATGGTTCGGTTTAGTCGACTGTAACTTATTCGCTTCTTAAGTTATTACTAAATTAGGAGTGTATTTTTTAGTATTTTTAGTATCATTAATGTAATTGGTTCAGGAGTGGTCCAATCGTATTGCCAAAACGAACGTTCGCGAGCGTTATTGCGCAGGAACGAATCGTTAAGTAATACATAAATATTTATGTAGCCAAGGATTTATTTGTCGGCGCACACTCAGAACATGGAAATGATTCCGGGATAGTTTCGAAATTTAAATTGAATTAATAATAGTGGTATAGTAATAACACTGGGGTAGGTTATGTTTGTTTACCACGCATTAGTACTGCCCTTCGTTCCAGACTCTAAAATTGGGGGGGGGGGGCGCGAGATTATATAGGTAAAGCACATAGCCTTATGGGAGGAATATCTCCAGATAAGGTGTGTGTGTGAGTGATGTACGCTGATGGCCGCGAGGCCTTTACAGCTTCACCGGACTTAATTCCATATAAGTTCATTAGTACAAAGGCCTCTAGTACAAAAAATTTTAAATTTTGATATATGTACATCTTTAAAGATTAAAAATATAACTAACATTAAATATAGCCGAATGTTGATATTAAAAAAAAAAAAAAAAAAAAAAAAAAAAAAAAATCATAAATTAAATATGTAATGATAGCAAAACCATTCTTATAATCACCAAGTTAATTCGTAGCCTTCGTTTGGTACCGTACTCAAAAGGAGATCATTTGACAAAAAACAGTTGGAAGACACATTATTGGGGAAATAGGTTTCCCTGTTATATTTGTATCATATTGTTATAGATTGGGTACTAACAGACTTTGTTTTCAGGTCTAGTACACAGTAAAGGTTTCTAGCTATCTATCTATCTCTATCCATATTATGACGCCAGATCTCTTGCGGGGTGGGCAGAAAGTGCAAGGTTCCGACGGGTTCTTTCCTTGCATGCCTGCCTGGCTTTCTTCACTCTCATAGTTCGTCTCATAATGGTTGTCAATGATACAAGAATTATTATAAAGGATTTAATTTTATATAAACAAAACTCTAGATGGGCAATTCCTCAACTCTTGTTATATAGAAGATATCTATAGAAGAAAGATCTCTATAGAAGACATAACAGATAGAGACTGCACTGATATCTGATAAGTAATGATTGATTAATATTACCCGGTATTAATGAATTTTGGACAACAGGTGTGGTATAAAGGTATATAACAGGTGCTTTCAAGGTTTTGTTGGGATGGATCTACACTATATAACATAATATGTTATAGAATTTAATTATATAAATTTATTTTAAATAAGTTAGACAGACTGGTTGTAAGAAACAATATATGTGTATATATTTGTTGTTTGTGTTGTATGGCAAAACAAAGAACGGGAATGTGTTATAGTACAACTATACTAATGATATGTTATTTTTTAGAGGTCACGCTCAAAAAAAAAAAAAAAAAAAACCTTTATGTGGTATACTTCAACTTTACCCTTATAGCTCTAAACAGCTGCTTATATCGTTTATATCGAGAACGAAGGACACAGTATAATAAGTGATCAAACGAACTTACCTGAAGTGAAGTTCGATCATTATTATACGAAGTCCTTCGTTCGAAGATATAAGTACCCAACCCGCCCTGCCCGTTGGTAAAGTTGAAATGTACTACTTCTAAAAGGAATGCTTGCAGAGGTTATGTCCACAGATACCATAGAGGCGGCGTTGATTTTTTAATTGGCTAAATGACGCGCGGTTGCCAAGCGACTCGAGAGAGCTGCTAATATCGTTTATATCTTCGAACGAAGGACTTCGTATAATAATGATCGAACTTCACTTCAGGTAAGTTCGTTTGATCACTTATTATAGTAACGAAACGACAAGAAAAATGCAAGTATCGTCTGTTGAAATTAACTGCTGATATTACGTATTGGCCCTCACCGAAATAACGCCGCATATAATGTGCATGCCTATTCGAATATGTTATACGTCTGACTATAGATTTATATTTAGATAAAAAAACTTAATGTTTTATGTGTAAACTGACTTTGCACTGCAACGTATGCGGGTTGGTTCGTAATTTGTCACTGATAGTTACAGTAGACACATTCATATGTAAATAGAAAGGTATTTGATCGGATTGATTAATTAAACAGATGTTATACGTAATGAGAGCAATATAACGGGAAACGAGAGAGCGTATTTTGTGACTAAACGATATTCACAACCACGATAACATACACGAGGGTGCAGAAGGAGGAATTCATGATAAGCAAATCATTACTTACTAGGAAGATGATTTTCAAGAATAAATTATCCCTTACCCTCTCTTACGATTATGACTTGATCACGTCTGCTACCTAATTGAATTTTGATTCTACCTCTGGCCAGCGGTCAAACGATTGCATAATAATGCGAGCTAGGTAACGTAAAACATAAAAACTGTGTAGTGCTGATCCAATGTAAGCCTGGCTTTGAGGCTACTCCATTTTTATCGTACCTATTAAGTTTTACCTATTAGTGTATTATGTAAACTGCTTTTAAACACTTTCAATTTTATTAACAACGTGGCTGTAACGCATATCAAACTTAGGAAACTAAAAGCACAATAGTTGGGTTCGGAGCAAAATAGTCTGCCTGTTTGTGTTTAAAGTGAATTATGAATAAAATTCCAGTGATCAGCACACCTTTATAAAAAGTATTTGAAGGGGAAATACAAAATAAAACAATTTCGTGAACGGAAAACAAAGCCAAGATACAAGTTACTCAAACTAAGAATTATAAGAAGGAGGGCTAGGGAAAGCTAGTTGTGTCTGTCTTGATTCAAAGGTATCTTCTGCACCTAAACCTTTTAAAACGACAGCTTGGGTGCAGGCTGTATAAAATGTTGTCCGTAAGATATGTGGTGGGTAAGTACAGAAGGTTTTCTTATATATTGATATCAAAAATAACTTTTCTGTTCCACGAATAAAAAGCTTGACAATTGGAATTTAAACCTTGCTAGTAGTATAAATTGTCTGTATTAAAAACAATGATCGTGATGTTGACTAGTCTTTCTCTAAAGGAGGCTGATGCCCCTGGGATCATCGTAACCATATTGAATTGCGGTGTCCAAAATGATTATGTGATGATATCTTAATGAAATCTGCACATTTGCCCATATTAGTCACAAGTGCATTGTATAAACGGATTCGTTCTATTTGAGTGAACTCGCTAATTTAGGCTGTTTGCATACGGTTTATTGTTTCGTTTGTTGTTCTGCGTTACATTATCGTCCGGACTCGATTTTATCCTGGTTTCAATGATTCGGATTGGTATAGTTTCGAACAATAGCGTTGACAAACCTGCCTTACCACCTACGTATTTAACTGCAAGCTAGTTTAGCTACCTATCAACCTACTTTATGATCCTTTATCCAATTTTTATTAGCTGTTACCTAAGTTACCTCCTTAACGAATAAAAACCACTTTCTCTTAATATTCCAAATCTTTTCAATTTTACTTTGCCTATAAACAGATTCATCATTACAATAATTTGAACCCCTTAAAATAGATCTGTGCGAATATAATTTAAGTCTACAAATGTAGGTCGACGGTTCTATTGATCGCGGAATCGCTAACTCAAACTCATATTTTACTGTAAATAGTTGTCCTATAACGGTCGTTTTGATCGCCATCGGAGCCATTTATCGTGGAATCGTTGTGCAGGCAGAATACCCCATCCCTTACCGGCCTAACACACTGGATAACGTGACATGACACTACACCAGCTACTCAATTAAAATATACACAACATACACGGTTTTTCGGTCTAATCAATCTAAAAGTTTGTGCGTAACTTAAATTTATTTCACTGGCAACGGTTAATATGCATTAACTGTATAAACGGTAAATAGGTAGCAGTATAGCGACACTCCTGTGTGGACTGAATCTTCTTACTCTCTTCTATTTCTTTCGAAAGCCTTGAAACATCGAACGATGAGGAGTTATAAATCCGTTTGGTGCGATTGTAAAGTCGAACCACCAGGACATACATTATACTGGTAAGAGTAGTTCATTCGATCGAACGATACGGACTTCTGAAACCTTCTCCTTGCATTTATCCTTTATCCTTCTTGTCCAATTTTTAATAATGACCAGAATATATAAAAAAAAAAATCATCAAATAAATCAATCATCATGCTTACTTGTAAAATGTATGTCCTGCTAGTTCGACTATGGGCGCGAACAATAAGCATTAATAATATTGGCACTCTTAAGAAACTGTCCCACCGTTGGGCACGGGCCTCCTCTCAAACTGAGAGGGTTTAGGCCATAGTCCACCACGCTGGCCCAGTGCGTGTTGGCACGGATTTAGTAGACTGCATCGTTCGATCATTCGAAGCATGCTCACATGCAAAATGTAAGTCTTACTAGTTCGACTATGGTGTCGAACAAGAAACATTCAGATTGTCCGCGTTGTTCAATTAATCATAACACAAGGATGCAAAAATCCTCGTAGTTCTACCAGTAGTTATTCGAACCAACACCGCCCCAAGATTCGAAATTAGGTACCTATCTACGTACAACGTATAGTACCTAAGTTATGTTATGTATTTTCTTATTACCGTATTAAGCAAGGAGAATTCATATGGCTAGAGGATGCCCTGATATAAATGGGATTATAATTCCGTTAAGCTCCAAGTCATGCAGAACTATCAATCCCGACTATAACACCGAACGAAATTAGCGGTTACAGCATGTAGAACTAACCTAAATGATAATTAGATAATTAGTTAGAAATGATAAATGTCTAGTGAAGGGTACGACTACGGAGGCAAGTGGGGTATTTCGAAATTACTCTAGCCGGTACGGTAAAAATATTGAACGGAGAATGCGCGTGAAGTCCGATGGAATGTTGTGCGAGGCACAAGGGGGTTTCAGGTCTGGAAGAGGATGTTCGGATCAAGTCTTCTCCCTCCGCAACATCGTAGAGAAGCATCTGGCAGTGGGGCGGAAGGTTTTCTGCGGTTTTGTAGATCTAGAGAATGATGATGATAAAATAAACCGAGTCTTATCTGATGGAAAAGTCAAGAGTCTCCGTAACCGGCGAGCGTGTATGAGACGAACTATGAGAGTCGAGGAAGCCAGAGAGGTATGTAAGAAAAGAACCTGTTGGAACTCTGTACTCTCTGCCTCTCTGCCTGCTGCAAGGGATCTGGCGAGAGGTTATAGATAGATAGACTCTAGCCGGCAGTCTTCAAAACCGGCCTTATTAGGGTGACTGTACACCTTTTTTATAATTCCATTAATTGGTTAGGTATTGCTTGTTAAGAGTGATCACATCTTCTATCTATTATATATCTATCTATATATTTTTGTTACTTTTTTCTGCATACATATTTATTTATTATCTTTATATTTTATATATATGTAAATGTACAGATTATTTTAATACCCGCGACGCCACTTACAAAGGTTCTACCAGAATACCAGCGCTGCACTATAATCATTGTGCAGCAATATGCTGAGGCAGAGTCCTGTTTGGCCCCACACAACTTGTGCTGTACTTTACTTAAGGTTTTTTTACTCTGTTCTGTAGTGTGTTGGTCAAATAAATGTTTTTTCTTTCTTTCTTTCTTTCTTTTTATCCGCGTTGTCAAGCGAAATATGTTTCTCTTAGGCTTGCACGAACCATAGTTAGCGTTACTACTACTACTACTATTGACTAACTCGAGATTATGACGTTAAATTACCTTCAACTCAACTGGTAACATCTTACTGGTTCGTGCAAGTAGGCCTGATTTAAATAAGTAGATCAGATGATCTAGCAAAGCAAGGATTTAACATTTTTCAATCATTGTCATAGTCTGACAACAGCTTGGTCGTGCAGTCAGTGAACCACTGACTTGCCCGAGTACCTAATCGCAAATTCTATCTCCACGAGGGACAAATCTTTGCGCGACTCAAGAATAATTCTAATTTGACACGGATTTTTGGGTATTTGTAATATGACTGGACTGTGGGTGTATTTACACCAAGACACAGGAGTAATTTCTAGTATCTAAGTGTCTACGTTTTATGCGTAGAAATGTCGATTGGTTTTATATTCGAATTCTTCAATTATATGTTCCGAATGTTCAGCACTTATTTTATAGTAAACCTACTTAAAATTTAAACGCAAACTGCACCATTAGATTAAAGATTTGACATCAAGACCTCACAAATGACGGGTAAACCTACATCACATACAACTGGATACGTAGCTAGACATCTTTCCAATAAATCCAAGCTACTTCTCGGAATTTATTTGCCGAATCAACGTGACAAAACAGATGCCGAAAATATTTCCAGTAGATAGGAACAACGTTAGTGAACAAACGTGACGAATTTAGAGGTTACTTATTCGGGGTGTTTGCCGGCGTAACGCCGTGGAGAGAACGATTTGACTTCGTTTCTAATCTTGTCGCTTGTCGGCAAAGGCAAGCCTTTTAAGATATTCAGGTCACAGGAGAATTGTGTGTCAATTTCCATTTTTCTCACAAAAACATCTGTTAAGTAATTGTAATCATATAGCTACTTATTGAATATATTGGAATTTATTGTATCTTAATACCTCCCTACCTACTTCTTATCTGTAGAAACATAATTTAAAAAGATAAAATTCAAGTAAAGGGGTTCAGGTTCAAGTAATCTATATTTCTACCTATCATAAAATGAGAACAGATCGTCACGTGAAGTGTTAAGACGTTACCTTAAGCGTCAGAACGTTGAGTGCCTACCCAACTCGGTGCTCCTTTTAGTAATTCTCCAAAACATCTTATATGAATGTCCTAAATTATATTTTGCTACTTAAGTTCGAGTACAACGTTAGAAAGCCGCTACTAAGTAATTTTTAGAATGGCTTTGTGTTGTGTGTGTGAATGATGTGTTCACCGAACAAGAGGGCGACCGTGCAACCACTACGCTAGAGCCAGAAGGGCAAAGGGGGCAACTAGCTCAAAGGCGCCTCAAAGAGGAACGGCCTCGACTTGGGCAGTCGTTATGGGGGAGGGCATATACTAGGTGTCTCGCCGTGGGGGTCTACACCGGCCTGCGGACAAGGGATTCGACCTCGCCGGCGAGATCGCTGTCTGATCCTGTGTGCGGTATCTGCATCCGAAAGAAGGGATGTAAGGGTATCGGGAGGGGCGATGAGAACATGCGGCTGATAGGAGGGGAGTTAGCTTCGTAGTCGGCGGCGGCCACGATTAGCGGATTTCTATGATTGGACGCGTTCGCAAAATATCGGGTTATCGCCTTTTTAAAAAGGGCGCGAATAGGTTCGAGACCAAGATCGGAATGGTGATCGACATTCCGTTTGAACCACGGGTCTCCGACGGCTTTGCGAAGGAAACGTGACTGAACCGTTTGGAATCTATCGACGTGAGAGCAGGCGGCTGTAGGTCATGCGAGGTTAGTGGGCGTAATGAAACACGTAGTTAAGGATTTAAAAAGCAATATTCACTATATTATCCTTATTTATCACTTTTGTATTTGGAAGCGATGTGCCTAACTCCTATCACAAAGACGAACAGTCTGATAATAATAATTGTAAGATGGCGAGTGGCGTTTTTATTAGTTTGATAAATGAAGTCGTTTCAAAACCAATTATAGATTGATTTTTGCAAATAGAAACAAACAAAATCAACACGACCCCTCAAAAATAATCGCCAATTATATAAACTTAAAATCAATTTTAATTACCTAAATAGAACCCATACACTTCCAAATACTTACTAGGAATTACAATATGGCCCAACATTCATTGCATGGACTAGGGAAAAACCAGAAAACCCTAATCAGGCCATTAAATCAATTAATGAAGTTATCAAATTCAAATCAATAAATTTATCATTTAAGCGTATGCATTAAGGATTGATATCATTTGCAAACTATACACTTTTGTTAAAGTACACCCATTTTACTTCTCAATGTTTGAAAAGTAATACCAGGTAACGATTTTGTCAGGACATCGGCCAGCTGCTCACCTGTGGAAACATAATGTAATTTAATTACATTTTTCTCAATTTGCTCTCGAGAGAAATGATACTTGACGTCAATATGTTTTGACCGTTTATGATTTGTTGGATTGTTAGCTATACTTATACAGCCATTGTTGTCTTCATAAATAATTATAGATTTATAAATGTGTATATTTAAACTGGCTGCTAAAGACTTAAGCCACAATGCTTCCCTAACTGCTTCAAATAATGCCATATATTCAGCTTCAGTGGAGGAGGCTGCTACTGAATTTTGTTTTCGTGTATTCCAGGTTATCGTGCATTGGTCAAAGAGCTTAAATAAATACCCAGTTGTACTTTTCCTGTCATATGTATTATTACCACCCCAATCTGAGTCTACGTACCCACACAAAATATTATTGTAATTACACCTTTTGTAACATAATTTCAAATCAATTGTGCCTCTTAAATACTTGAGTACCCGTTTGAGACATTGCCATAATTCTTTATTATTTTTGTGTGTGTACCTTCTCAGTATATTTACATTGACGCTTAGATCGGGTCGAGTGCATAGCATGATGTACATCAGACACCCTATAACGTTTCGACATGGAGCGTTATATTTCTCCTCAGAGTTTAATGCGTCATAATTTAGTTTATTTTCTAAGTGGGTAGATACAGGTTTACATTCATGCATATTAAATTTAATCAAATCTCTTTTGATGTATGCACTTTGATCTAAAATCATTTGATCACCTTCTCTAGTGATTTTAATACCGAGAAACAATTTTATTTCATTTAAATCGGTCATTTCAAATGTACTTTTTAAATATCTCTTAAAATTGTTCATCATCACGATATTACCGCATACTAATACCAAATCATCGACATATAGTGCCACATATATATTTTTATTCACGTTTCCATTATTTAGCATGTAAATACATCTATCAACTGATGAATTTTGAAATCCTTTTCGTCTCAGTGATTGTTCTAACACTTCAAACCAACACCTAGCTGCCTGTTTTAGTTCGTATAATCCTTTTTGTAATTTACAAACATAGTCTTCTTTACTTAGTACGCCCTCAGGAACTCTCATATAGATTTCCTCTTTTAATTGGCCATTTAAAAAGGCTGTCTTAACGTCCAAATGATGAACTAATAAATTAAATTGATTGGCGACGCTAATTATAAACCTAAAACTAGCTATTCTAGCAACAGGCGCAAATGTTTCATCATAGTCCGCAAGATACTTTTGGCTGAAGCCTATGGCAACTAAACGCGCCTTAAATCGTTGAGGATTTCCAAATTCATCGTTTTTAACTGTAAAAATCCATTTACAATCCACAATGTTTTTGTTTGCAGGTCGTGGTACTAAAATCCATGTTTTATTTTTATTTATTAAAGAATTTAGCTCATTCCTAATCGCGCTTTCCCATCGACTTCTATCATCTCGATATTTAATTTCATCAAATGACTTTGGTACTGTGCATAAAATAGACTGAGCACACATCAAATAATCGTCATTATCATCAATTTCTTTATATGACACAGGGGGATGATCTTTGACCCTATCACTCCTTCGAAGTTCAGTATTTCTATTTGTGTTTTAATATTATTTTGTAATGAATTATCAGAACGTAAAAGACTTTGTTTCGATTGAACTACTGTATCATGGTTATCTTTGCGAATTTTAGCAGGACATTCAGTATGTCCATCAGATTTAGAGCCATCTGATTTATTGCTGTCAGAGTTCCGAGACTTGGTTGACACTGATTTCGAATTACCGTAATTATCAGTTTTGTCATGAGAATTTACAACATTCTCTTCAGGCTTCCACGAAGGCCTGGACTGTAGAAAATTAGTCTCGTCCACAATTACATCTCTGACTATTACAAACTTTTCGCAATCAGGGTTCCAAACTTTATAACCGTTCGGTTCATAACCCATGAGAATACCTTTCCATGACTTATCATCAAATTTTGCTTTAGTAGTTTTGTTATGTACGTAAACCGTTGAACCGAAAACCTTTAAATATTTGACTTGAGGTTTCTTATTATGCCACATCTCGTATGGTGTTTTTGAAAGTTTTAGGGCCTTCGTTGGAGTTAAGTTTATCAAATAAACAGCAGACAAAACTGCGTGACCCCAGAAAACATTATCTAACTGAGCACCGTTTATCATTGAACGAGCTTCTTCTGTTATAATCCTTACCATACGTTCAGAAACACCATTCAGCTGTGGAGTTCTAGGAACTGTCAAATGGTAAGTTATACCCTTTTCAGTACAGTAGCATTTCATTTCGGTAGATAAGTACTCTCCACCGTTATCACAATATAAATTAACTACCTACTAATTAAATTTTGCTTCACTTTTTGTAACAAAATCTTTGAATGCAATGAATACGTCTGATTTGAGTGTACTGAAACACAATAATGAGTATACTGATCAATAAAAATCACGAAACAGTTTTTATTATCGTTAGTCGTTAGAGTGACAGGGCCGCAGACATCAGAGGAGATCACAAATAATCTATCTATCTATCTATAACCTCACGCCAGATCCCTTGCGGGGTAGGCAGAGAGTACAGAGTTCCAACAGGTTCTTTCCTTACATACCTCTCTGGCTTCCTTGACTATCATAGTTCGTCTCATACACGCTCGCCGGTTACGGAGACTCTTGACTTTTCCATCAGATAAGACTCGGTTTATTTGGTCGTGGTAAGATAGTCTAGGTCTTCCCCGGTGGGTGGGCGAAAGGCTATCCCACCACACGCGTTCTTTGAGGTGCAGTGGCATAGCTTCTCGCCTATTTTGCTCGTCTGTCCCGGCAAGCAATTTGGCGTGGTCTCGGGAGTAGCGCACGGTCGCGACGATCCCCAAGGCAAGTATGACTGTATCCTGCTCGCGGTTGCTGCCTGCTAATGGTCTGGTCCTTCTGAACAGACATAACAGAAACAGTCATGCGCTTACCCTTCCCCACTCGGTCCCCTCCCTCCCTTTCCTTTTTCCCCCGGCTTTAGCCGGAAGGTTGTGGCGCCTGGTTGTGCCCCTCCGTGGGGTGCAGCAGGTGGCGCCTGTCGTTTGGGTGGTCGGTCGAGGTCAGCGCGGCACTAGTGTGCGCCGTGCATTTTTGTAGAGGGAATGACCTCCCTACCGCCCGCTGGGCTGTGGGGCCCTTTTGGAACCCTAGCCCGGCCGTGCTGGGCCGACTGTTCGCTGGGCTGTGGGGCCCTTTTGGGTCCCTAGCCCGGCCGTGCTGGGTCGACCGGCCGCTGCTGCTTGCTGCCAGAGGGGTGGCGCAGTGGTGGCTGGAAGGCTCACGCGCCTTTTAGGCGCAAGGGTGTGGGTGTGGCGCCTGGTTGCCTCCTCGCTCTCCCTTGGGAGAGAGAGTTGGGAGCAGCAGGTGGCGCTGCCTCTGGTAGGGTGCCGTTTGGGCGCCTGCCCTTAGGGGTGTGGCGCAGATCGGCTTGGTGGTACGGTGGTCGGTGAAGGTTTGCGTAATCTCCCGACCACCTGCTGGGCGGTGGGGTCCCGTCGGGTCCCTAGCCCGGCCGAACCAGGCCGACCGGCTGCTGCTGCATGCCGCCAGAGGGGCGGCGCGGCGGCGGCTGGGCGGTTCGCGCGTGTGTGGCGCGAGGGGGCGTGGAGATACCCATGGCCTCGGATGTCAAAGTCCGGGTACATGGGTGTCTCTACCGAATCACCTGGGAGGCAGACTCGGGGGAGTCTGCCTCCCAGCTCGAGAGGGAGACGCCGCGTTGGGTGACATCAACGCGGCGTCTACGTAGAGGGAGGGCGTACTTACGCCAGGGAGTTTTCTCCCAAGGTGGGCCCTCAACAGGGCAGGTCGCGTCGGGGTCGCGGAGCGTGTCTAACGGCGATCCCGTGATCCCCGACACTCGCGACAAAGACGGTGTCACCGCAGGGTTTTTAGTCGGTACACTTAGTCCACTGACGGCCGGGTCAGCCTGACCGTCAGTGGATCAAGGACTCCGACATAACCCCTCCGCGTCCCCCGAACGCGGACACCCGTCCGCCACTTTATGGGTACCCACCCATAAAGGGTTTTCCCTGCGATAAAAAAAAAAAAGGTCTTCCCCGGTACCTGCATCCTTCCACTTTCACATTGTATATCTGTTTTGTCATTCTTTCCTCTAGCATTCTTTCTATATGCCCGAACCAACGGAGCATGCCCTTTCTCATCTTTACACCGATACTATCTTTCATACCTACTCGCTGTCTTACTATGCTGTTGCTAATGCGGTCGGTCAGCTTCACTCCACACATCTTCCGCAGAGCTCGCATTTCTACCGCATTTATCCTACTTTCATTCTCCTTCTTACATACCCAGCTCTCGCTACCATGCGCGTTGGGACAAGAACTCCGTTATGTATGGCCAGCTGCGCCTTATGGTTTAAGTGCTGGCTCCCGAGTAGCTTTCCCATCGCACCATTCACTCTGTTCCCTGCACTCACTCTTCTCTCTATGTCAGCGGTGTATTTCCCATCCTTACTGAAGGCGCATCCAAGATATACAAACTCATTCACTAGCTCCAGCACATCGTTACCAACCACAATCCTTACATTCGTTCTGGTTTCTTCCCTTTCAAAAACCATAATCTTGGTTTTCTTCACATTCAAATGTAAGCCATTGATCATGCAGTCGTCTTTCATAACTGTGACTAGTGTTTGCAGATCAGTGGCTGTTGGCGCTATTAAAACCGCGTCATCTGCATAAAGTAGATGGTTTACCACTAAGTCACCCATTTGTACACCTTCATTCATCGCTTTCAGTCTTTGAAGACTTTTGTCCAGATATATTATAAACAGTCTAGCGGACAACACGCAACCCTGCTTGACGCCAATTTTAACGTCAAACCAGGGTGACCTGTTACCACCCACCCGTACGCATGCCTTGCAGTCCACATAAGTGGACTGGACGGCTCGCAACAGAGTGCCATCTATACCATACTCTGGCAAAATGTCCCAAAGTCTCTTTCGCACAACTCTGTCAAATGCCTTCTCCAGATCTACAAAACCGCAGAAAACCTTCCGGCCCACTGCCAGATGCTTCTCTACGATATTGCGGAGTGAGAAGACTTGATCCGAACATTCTCTTCCAGACCTGAAACTCCCTTGTGCCTCGCACAACATTCCATCGGACTTCACGCGCATTCTCCGTTCAATAATTTTACCGTACACCTTGGCTGCCAAGCTGATCAAACTGATGGCTCTGTAATTGGCGCAGTCATATTGTGAACCCTTGCCTTTATACAAGGGTACTATGACTGCGCGGCGCCAATCTGTAGGGACTCTACCGGTCCTCCAGCAAAGGTTTGCAAGGGCCCGGAAAGCGTCCCGGACGCAAGTTCCACCATATTTGATCATCTCGGCAGATATCATGTCTACTCCCGCAGCTTTACCGTTTTTCATACTTTCTATCGCCCATTCAACTTCTTCCATAGTGATGTCCTCCATTGATTCTGGTGCCGCAATCTCGCCTTTAGGCACGTCTGCGGCATCAGCATCCGGGTCATCTCCATACATTTCTCCAAAATATTCACTCCACCGGTTTAGCACAGCTTGTGTGTCTGCAAGAATGTCATCATCTTTAGATTTTATCCTTTCCATTCTCTATCCACAACAGTCCTGTTTTTAAAAAACTTAATTTTTTGTTCGAACGCAGAGGGCAGATAATTATCACTCGCGTACACTGTGCCCATAACCTGTAGGTTATGCGAGGTTAGTGGGCGTAATGAAAAACGTAGTTAAGGATTTAAAAAGAAATATTCACTATATTATCCTTATTTATCACTTTTGTATTTGGAAGCGATGTGCCACACTCCTATCACAAAGACGAACAGACTAATAATAATAATTGTAAGATGGCGGGTGGCGTTTTTATTAGTTTGATAAATGAAGTCGTTTCAAAACCAATTATAGATTGAGTTTTGTAAATAGAAACAAACAAAATCAACAGCGGCATGCCCGAACACCTCACAAGCATACGTCATGATGGGCCGTATACAAGTTTTGTAAAGTGTCACCTTATTCCTAAGGGACCTTTACCCCGCTTGCAGATCATCGGGTAAAGACGGCCGAGCACAAAGGCTGCTTGGTTACGGACTCGCTTGATGTGCGGTCCGAAGGTCATGGTATTGTTTAGGGTGACCCCTAGATATTGGATCTGTTTGACCCAGGGAATAGGTAGGTCAAACCACCACCAGTGACCACACTTGACCAAAATTACTTCTGGGGTGGCGCAGGGAGGGGCGCGGGGTGATACCTCTGGTGAAGAACACCGCAGCGCTCTTGTCTGGGTTTACCTCAACACACCACTACCTGAACCAATCCCCTAGGGTATTGGCGGCTACCTGAAGGTGCCTGGTAATGAAACACTTATTCCAATGCGCGACATAGAGAGCGGTATCATCCGTGAATAGATGCACCTTACTCGAACGAGGAATTTCATTCATGTAAGGCTGAATAGGAGGGGGGAGAGCTGAGCCTTGTGTGACACCAGCTTGTATGGAGTGGGGGGTAGAGCGCATCATTTCGACGCGATATCGAAAGGCGTGATTCGACAAGAAGTCTCGTAAGATGAGCACGAGTCTGTCCGGCACACCCTTTTGGTAAAGCTTTTAGAACAAGCCGTTGTGCCAGACTTTGTCGAACGCCTTCGCGACATCGAAGAAAAGGGCACCCGTGTAGACGGGTTTAGGTTTGTTGAGGCCAGTGAGGATGTGCTTCGTGATGCGGTGCACTTGATGGGTGCAAGAGTGTTTGGTTCGAAAACCAAACTGCCAATTAATGAGAATACCCCTGGACGATACAAAGTCTTTGAGCCGTGCAAGGAGAAGGCGCTCGTAGATCTTTGCCAGGGAGTTAAGGAGACTGTTCGGGCGGTAATTCGTGGGAGGGTCACGAAGTTTACCGGGCTTAGGGATACCTATGGCGTCGGCCTCCTTCAATTAAATGGGGAAGGTGCAGTTCGTCATGGCGGTAATATGTAAAACCAACTTCTAGCTAAAAATAATTTACACTGATTTTTAGAGACAACAGTTTTGACTAACGTGGCGTCTGGCTATTGTTTCGTACAATTGGAATACAACGTTGTTAAATACCTGCTAATTCATTACCAAAAATCATTATCAGCCCGTGTCAGTCCACTGCTGGACGTAGGCCTCTCCCATGGCACGCCACTGAGCTCGATCTTCAGCTCTCCTTCTCGAATCCCTGCGATTATTATATATTACGAATATATTACGAATATCGTCGCCCCACCTAGCTACAGGGCGCCCTACACTACGTTTGCCGACACGCGGTCTCCACTCAAGAATCAGTCTGCCCCAACGGCCATCGGTTTTGCGGCATATGTGACCTGCCCACTGCCACTTCAGCTTGCTAATTCGCTGAGCTATGTCGGTAACCTTGGTTCTCTGACGAACAACTTCGTTCCGGATTCGATCCCTAAGAGAAACTCCGAGCATAGCTCTTTCCATAGCGCCATTCCATATTCGCTGAGCGACCTTGAACTGGTGGACAAGCCGCACAATGAGTGGCCGCGTTTCGGCTCCGTATGTCATTACAGGTAAGACGCACTGATTAAAAACTTTCGTTTTTAGGCATTGGGGTATGGGCGATAAGAAGACTCGACGGAGTTTTCCAAATGCTTCCCAGCCCAGCTGTATCCGTCTCTTAACTTCCTTGTTGAAGTTGTTTTTACCTAGTTGGAGCAACTGCCCTAGGTATACATACTCAGAAACAACTTCGAGGGAGGCTCCGTTTACGGCGATCGGTCCCAGGTCAACATGCTTGTTGATCATAACTTTAGTTTTATCTAAGTTCATCCGGAGACCGATTCGCTGAGACGAATTAGCAAAGCTGTCCAGCTTCTGTTGTAGGTCTTGCAACGTTTCAGCCATGATGACGATGTCATCTGCAAATCGCAGGTAAGAGATGTATGCGCGATTTATATTGATGCCGCGACCTTTCCAGTCCAGCGTCTTGAACATATCCTCCAGTACATTGGTGAACAGTTTTGGTGATATGACATCACCTTGGCGTACTCCGCGGTGCAGGTGGATATGTTCAGTCCGCTGGTTCTGTACTTGGACGGTCATCGTTGCGGGTTCAAAAAGGCATCTCATCACCTCGATGTATCACCAATCAACTTGGCATCGTTGCAAGGACTCCAGAACTGACCAGATTTCGACAGTGTCAAAGGCCTCCTCATAGTCCTCGAAGGCTAGACATAGGGGCAGATTATACTCTGCAGTCTTCTGTATAATCTGCCGCACTGTGTGGATGTAGTCTATGGTGTCGTAACCACTTCGAAACCCGGCCTGCTCCGGAGGTTGCAACTCGTCGAGCCTTCGCGCAAGACGGTTCGTGATGACCCTTGAAAACAGCTTGTATACATGGCTCAGAAGCGATATGGGTCGATAGTTTTTCAAAAGGGTTTTGTCACTCTTCTTGAAAAACAGGACGACCACGCTTCTGTTCCATGCCTGCGGAATTCTCCCAGTGTAGAGGACATCGTTAAACAACTTTCGAAGCTCCTTAGGTACTGGTTACCAAAAATAATTTGTTTAAATAATAATACGATTTTATGTTTAAATGTCACTTCAATATGCTTAGCTAAATCGAAAGCTTTAGCTTTGCGATTATTTCTACATTAAGTCACACGTGCACCTAATTTTTTTCTATCTCTGTCATGTATCTTGTGGAGGGTAAAAGAGGGCGAGTATGGGACAGATTTTATCGCTGCGCACGTTCGGGAGCGTTGTAGTTGTCTTTAGAATGTATCGAAAATCCTAACTAACTCTTGTACGATTTGATTTCTATCTGTGTTAAAGTATCAAAGTATTGGTTTTGATGTCGTACACGGACAAATATTTACCTATAAGTACTCATTACCCTAAATTACATATGTACGTAAAAATAAGTGCAAACAAGTGTTCTAAATTTTGTTCCAGTGGTTTCTTATTTTTTAAGTAAAAATATAAAAAATACTCTTGAACATTTTACGCTAAAAAAATTATTTATGCCTTTGACCTTTTCTGTTTAAGAAAACGTTTACTTTGTGAATATTCATTCGTAACTTACAAGTAAAGTCGTTCTTTCTTAATTTTCTTTTATTCTCGCCAAAAAAATTAAAATTAATCATAATGATAATTGTTAACAGGAACTGGAGAGGTTTGCTATATTTAAATTTAGGAAATTTTCGGAAATTGCGGCGAAGAACCCAGAAGTATTTATTGAACTTTTGTTCTGGACGAATTCAAAGGATGCGATTGACATCGAGTGTGGATATGATCTTTATACCGATCAACGGTAAGTAGACACCACTCAAAGTCTTTTTATTTAAATTTCGTTAATAGTTATCAATACTTAACGCAAGTGAAGAAATCTCAGTGGATTCAGTAATTTAACATTAGTTGTTTTGTCGAGAAGACATTGTTCTGGTTGTTTCCAATACAAAAACGTCGGCCAGTCTGCATACAGATTTTTTGTTACAAAATAATAAACGAGTATAATATCGGAAATACTATTTGTATCGTTGGTTGACATTATGCACTTCTTTATTGCGTAGGTCGGTATAATATATGAAATATATACCTATATGAAATAATCGTAAACTACACAGGTACGGGGTGTACCAATCACCTAGACCTCAACATAAATGGACACAAATAAGCAATAATGTGTCATACATAAACAATGTGATATTGAAAATAGAATTTTGTTTTATACAATTAGAGTATTAATTAAAATGCCATGTTGCATTTGATTGACGTGTTGTTGCTTATTTGTGTTCAAATAAAGCCTACTTATTTTCGCCTAAAACCCCACTTATTTTGATATAACCTTTTTCCGGCTAAATTGTGTTGTAAATTACATGTATATTATATAGTACCTCAAACGAACCTGCAGGTGCTACACTGAGGTTGAAGCACTTTTTTTCTCTCATTTTTTTCACGTTAAGACACACAAAATAAAGACATGAATGTTTTGTGTCTATCAAATAAACATTTTAAATTATCAGTTAAGGTATCGAACACTGACGAACGATTTAGCGCAGAGGTTAAGAACTTAAGCCGCTCCGCCCACTGTGTCTAACAGTCGCGGGTTTAATTCCCGCACGGACAAATCTTCGTGTGATCCACAATTATTTGTTTCCGTCTGGCTATTTGTGTATGTGAATTTTCATGTTTGTAAAAGCACCCACGAGACGAATAAATCCTACTTTAAAAAAATAAAGAAAAAGGCAAGATGAATTGAACTAATTTCTCAGATTTTTTTGTACCTATTGATGATAATAAAGAAATACTGATAAATAATTTAACCATTGTTAGCAGTAAAGTTTTAAACATAAACGACTTTCTTAAAATTATGTATTTCACTTGTGTCGCCTTTCACTATCGGTACATAATTAGGCTCGCACTTTAATAAAACCTATGTATTGGCACCGTCACTTCCTCGGTCGGAAAAGAAAATAGGTACCTCAAACCGAACAAGATTTTCACATTCTATCATCAACCTTTGTTCAGCTCATGTAAACCTTTGGCGCTTTAATTCAGACGTGTTAATGTTGATTTAGGTCACGTCTCTAAACTATGATTAATTATCAACGGGTCAATTGGTTAACTAAACTACTTTGAAATTGTTTTATTTTATATGTATATAAATTGTTTGTACTAGATTAAACCTGATAGTGTCCGAAAATGGTCCGTAAAATAAGAGCAAAACAATGAGTGTGATCTTATTTGAAATTAGTTCGATCCAACCCTAGCCAACGTGAGGACGCGTTGTAACGCAACAGTTTGCTAAAACTACCATTATAAGAAGATCTGAGATCATTAATAATTTAAAACTAATTTCCTAAACTATAATAATAATAATAATTGTTTATTTTCTGAATTAAGATACATATTTTCTAAATTAGTAAGTACCAAAAAACGTTACAATACCTTAAAAGTTTTTACCAGGGGTTCCCAAACTAGGCTCAGCCTGTATCTTGGGATACCGATTACAATTAAAAGAAATAAGATTTAAAAAATAAACGTAATAAAAGAACCCGGAAACATTAAAAATATAAGAAAAAAAAAATGTTGAAAAAACACAGCTCAGTATTAGCTACCCACCACGAGTAAACATAAATTACCATAATAATATAACATGTCTATTATAAAAATAACAATTCACACAATAACAACTTACACAGGGAAAATAAATGAAACTTTTATAGACTATTAAAAATATAAAAACATAACAGCTTCAGTGCCCTCGTAATCAAGACTTTTCAACCAGTTGGTGACTTTGACCTTTGCTTGAGATGAGGAAGAATTTTTAAAATCGCAGAGTTAGAGCTTTGTTATAAATTAAAGGAAAGACATAAAACTGGAATCTTTTAGCGAAATTTAACTGTCGGCAGTTTTAGCTGAAAAACTCTTTTCTGTCGTAGGCCGGTGAGCTGCAGGTAGTTTTATGGGTAGTCATACATGCTTTAAGAATGAAAAGTTGGCGTACTCTGAGGACATCTACATTAGTGGAGTACCTGAACGGTTTCTGAAGCATAACTTTCAGAACAGCACGTTGAGCCCTTTCGAGATTTAGCATAAAAGATTTAGCAGCAGCTCCCCAGATCCGATGCAATAGGAAAGAAGGGACTGGCAGACAGCATAATAAACAAGTTTGCGAACATGCATACTGGCGGAGTTGCGCAAAATTTTCATAATACCGATCACTTTCCGTATTCTAGTCGATAGGTTAGATATAGGTTTATTTGGTCGTGGTAAGATAGTCTAGGTCTTCCCCGGTACCTGCATCCTTCCACTTTCACATTGTATATCTGTTTTGTCATTCTTTCCTCTGGCATTCTTTCTATATGCCTGAACCAGCGGAGCATGCCCTTTCTCATCTTTACACCGATACTATCTTTCATACCTACTCGCTGTCTTACTATGCTGTTGCTAATGCGGTCGGTCAGCTTCACTCCGCACATCTTCCGCAGAGCTCGCATTTCTACCGCATTTATCCTACTTTCATTCTCCTTCTTACATACCCAGCTCTCGCTACCATATAACAGCGTTGGGACAAGAACTCCTTTATGTATGGCCAGCTGCGCCTTATGGCTTAAGTGCCGGCTCCCGAGTAGCTTTCCAATCGCACCATTCACTTTGTTCCCTGCACTCACTCTTCTCTCTATGTCAGCGGTGTATTTCCCATCCTTACTGAAGGCGCATCCAAGATATACAAACTCATTCACTTGCTCCAGCACATCGTTACCAACCACAATCCTTACATTCGTTCTGGTTTCTTCCCTTTCAAAAACCATAATCTTGGTTTTCTTCACATTCAAGTGTAAGCCATTGATCATGCAGTCGTCTTTCATAACTGTGACTAGTGTTTGCAGATCAGTGGCTGTTGGCGCTATTAAAACCGCGTCATCTGCATAAAGTAGATGGTTTACCACTAAGTCACCCATTTGTACACCTTCATTCATCGCTTTCAGTCTTTGAAGACTTTTGTCCAGATATATTATAAACAGTCTAGTGGACAACACGCAACCCTGCTTGACGCAACGCAGATTTCAACGTCAAACCAGGGTGACCTGTTACCACCCACCCGTACGCATGCCTTGCAGTCCACATAAGTGGACTGGACGGCTTGCAACAGAGTGCCATCTATACCATACTCTGGCAAAATGTCCCAAAGTCTCTTTCGCACAACTCTGTCAAATGCCTTCTCCAGATCTACAAAACCGCAGAAAACCTTCCGGCCCACTGCCAGATGCTTCTCTACGATGTTGTGGAGTGCGAAGACTTGATCCGAACATCCTCTTCCAGACCTGAAACCCCCTTGTGCCTCGCACAACATTCCATCGGACTACAAGCGCATTCTCCGTTCAATAATTTTACCATACACTTTGGCTGCCAAGCTGATCAAACTGATGGCTCTGTAATTGGCGCAGTCATGTTGTGAACCCTTGCCTTTATACAAGGGTACTATGACTGCGCGGCGCCAATCTGTAGGGACTCTACCGGTCATCCAGCAAAGGTTTGCAAGGGCCCGGAAAGCGTCCCGGACGCAAGTTCCACCATATTTGATCATCTCGGCAGATATCATGTCTACTCCCGCAGCTTTACCGTTTTTCATACTTCCTATCGCCCATTCAACTTCTTCCATAGTGATGTCCTCCGTTGATTCTGGTGCCGCAATCTCGCCTTTGAGCACGGCATCAGCATCCGGGTCATCTCCATACATTTCTCCAAAATATTCACTCCACCGGTTTAGCACAGCTTGTGTGTCTGCAAGAATGTCACCATCTTTAGATTTTATCCTTTCCATTCTGGAGCCTGACGAATCACCTCGAGCCTTTCTCACCTTGCTCCAAAAGAGTTTGGTGTTGTTCTCGAAGTTCTTCGCCAGCCTCTCCTCCTCAATCATACTCGTTCTTTCACGCTTTTCTTTCACTAAAGTTTTAGTGGCATTCTTGCATTGCCGGTATATTTCTTTCCTCATCTCTGTCATACTGGCATTCAGGTTCAAAGAAGATACATAGTCCTGCCACGCTTTCTTCTTACTTTCTACGGAGCTTTGCAACTCCGCATCCCACCATGCATCACCTTTTGCTGTAATATGCTTCTTTGAGCAACCACATACTTCTTTCGCGGATTCCACCAAACTCTCTTTCAGGCTATTCCAGCATTCATCTACATTTGAGTCCGAAGAGCCTGCTGTCAAAAGCTTGTCCCGGACTCTGTCTTCATACATTCTCCTCACGCTCTCATCTTGCAACTTTTCAACCTTTAATCTCTCAAGGTCTCCGAAGGGGATACGCTCTCGCCAGTGCCTCCACTTCCTGAACAGACCACTAAACCGCGCAACTACGAGATAGTGGTTGATTCCAGAGTGGGGCCTCTATACGCACGCGTATCTTGTAGTTTGCTTCGGAGACGGTTATCAACCAGGATCAGATCTATCATGCTTTTTTGTTCATTCCTTCTCCACGTATACAAATGTATGTCCTTGTGCTGGAATATCGTATTAGACACAAGGAGACCACAAGGAGACTTCTGGCTGTCTTATGAAAACACATATACTTCGTTTTTTCAGTATTTAGTGTCAGGAGATTATTTTGAAGCCATTTGGAAACCAAAAGTAAGCCTATTTCAGTAACGTTACGGACCTTCCCAGTTTGGACCATAAAACAAAAGAGCAGTGTCATCTGCGTAGCACACAATTTCTGCTGATTCTAAATTTAGTTCATGGATGTCATTCATATACAAAATAAACAACAATGGCCCCAGTGTGCTGCCTTGTGGCACTCCATAAGTGGTGGGTAGCGTCGCACTCATTAGAGAATCCTCTGTAACAAGTTGTTGCCTGTTAGTAAGGTAGCTGCAGAACCAGTCCAAGGCAGTGCCACGAATTCCCATTCCCTCCATTTTCCGTAACAGAATGGAAACCGAAACCGTGTCAAAGGCCTTAGCAAGGTCGAGGAAAACTCCACAGCAGTTATGACCATTATCAAGGTGAGACGCAACAAAATTAACCAGTTTTTGGGTCGCATCCTCTGTTGATTTAAGTTTTCTAAATCCGAATTGATTTTCTGAAAGTAAGTGATTATTTTCAAAAAATATTGTTAGGCGCTTGTTAGTCAGCTTTTCAAGTAATTTAGAGAAAATGCTTAGAAGTGAATCTGTCTGTAATTGCTTGGAATGTCCCTCGGCCCAACTTTATGAATTGGAGTAGCCGATGCTGTCTTCCATATATCAGGAAAACATCCGGTACTGAAGCTGAGATTGAAAATGTAAACAAGTGGAGGAATAATGGAAGTTTTTATTGCTTTTATAAGTCTATTTGTAAAACCATCTAATCCAGGGGCACTGCTATTGTTTAAATTGGAGATAACATTATCTACTTCTATCGGATCAGTAGGGGAAAAATAGAAAGAATTAGAAGGGCCCTTTGTCGTTTTAACTTTTACAGTGAGATGATCTTCAGTTTCCTTAGTAGCGTCTAAAATATCTTTTGCTAGATTTGGTCCAACAGAAGTGAAAAACTCGTTGCATTTGTTTAGTTATTCTAAGGGGTCATTAAATGCTGATAAAAGTTCATTGGGCTCAGTATCTTTCGTTTTTAAATGACACACTTTTTTAATAGTGTTCCACAGCGCCTTCGTATTTCTGTGATTCTTCTCTAGTTCATTATTTTCATAATCAGTCTTCAGTTTGCGCAATAAATTGTTGCAATAATTCCTGTATCTAGAGTAAGATGTTTTGAGTACAATATTCTCAGGTTGCTGTCTTACAAGTAAATGTAGCCTGTCTCTGTGTCGGATGCAGCGTAGTAAGCCTGGAGTGATCCAAGGCTCTAAAACAAATTTAGACCTGCTAATTTTTTTTTGACTGGGAATGTTTCCTAATGATTGAAGACAAAATTTTTATGAAAACTTGGGAAGCGACATTTACATCGTTTTCATTCAGGACTTGAGACCAGTTAAAGTTATTTAGTTCAGACGTGACTTTTTCGTAATCAATAATCATCTTTAATCTTTGGGGCTTGATTTTATTATTTCTGTTTGTTAAACCTAAGATAGCAACTTTGTGATCTGTTATATCAGTTTCACAGACAACTCCTATTGCGGGGCGATCAGATTTTAGGAAAATGTGATCCAGACAAGCATCTAGTCTAGTTGGAAGGGTAATAGCCGGAAGAAGACCATGTACTGCAGTCATGCACAAGTATTCAGATGGATTATATTTCCCAAGGTCCGTTGACAATATATCTATGTTGATATCACCTGCTAAAACAACTGTCGAATTACTATGAAGAGAATCAAGGATTAAATCGAGCGAGTTAATAAAAATGCTAGTATTTCTGAAAGAAGGAGAGCGATATATTCCTAGGATTGAAATAAAATTCGGTATTTCAACAGCCAAGCAACACGCTTCCGCAAGTTCAGGTTCTGATACAGTAACAGACCAACAATCTCTGATAAATATAGCAACGCCTCCATTTTGGTTTAAGTTACGGTGCGTTTGATATGAAGTATAACCCGGAATATTACCACTAATCGTTGAAGAGTCAAGTCTACACTCTGTCAAAACTATAACGTCACAATTAATATTTAATCGAAAAAGTGCAACTAGGAAAGAGTCTAAATTTTTTAGAATACTTCTAATGTTAAATGTTATTATTTTGAAGTTATAACGATTCGTCAGAATACTTTTACAGTCTTCTAGGATATTTATTTTATGACAGTTAATATTCAGCATGTTATCTAGTTCCGACGGAAGGTCTAAACAAGCCATAATAAAGATTTAGAGTAGTGCAGTAGCTGCATTATTGTATGTAGAATTAGTTTAATGTTAAAAAATGATGTAAATAATTGTAAAATAAAAAGAATCGAAATAGCTTTTGTGCAAAAGTTAAAATTATAAAGTATAAAATTAAAAGGAATAAACAGACTTAAAATTTCAAGAAAAAATAGAAACCAAATGACTACAAAAACATTTAAAATAATAGGTAGGACCAGATCCCACTGACTGACAAAAATAAAACATAAGGTGACAATATAATTAACTGAGAAAAAACTATATCTAATTCTAAAGAGTATACACTTAAATATACTTAAATTTATTATTGGCATTGGTGTACTATTTACATATTTAATTATGTATACAATATAGGTACATTTTGAAAAATAATTTAACACACAGGGATAGAAATATTTGTATACAGTTTTAAAACATAATTTCCTAATAGTACCATTTATGTGAAGTGGAAAAGTAACTTTTAAATGAGAAGTACAACTAAACAAAAGACGATAATTAGTATCCAAAATATAGTTATTGGTGTTCATAGGATAAATTGGTATTAAATAACAATAAGTTGATATAACTAAATATATGAGAGTATAAAATTTAAAATAAAAATTTACAAAATAACAGCAGATGCAGAGTTTAATTGCAGTACGTATTTCAGGAACTCTGAATATTAACCAGAGGACGTTGGCGGATGGACGTCTGCGACGGCTCCAGTTTAAGCTTATCCAGAACTGTCTCGGAGGCGACTCGGAGTACGGAACTCGTTTCCGATCTGCGCATGAAAATGTTCCCATTGGAAGTCCATACGTATCTGAAATTCAGTTGAGAGCCAGTAGAACGAGCCTTACTGAACAGTATTCTATTGGCTTTAGTAAGATGTTCATTAACATAGATACGGCGAGGATTTCCAGGTACTTCTATCGAAACAGTGGTGAGGCCACGTCGCACACGGGCAGCGCGCAACAGCTGGTCACGCGGCGCGCGCCTAGTCAGAGTGACGACGACTGGCCGTGGCCTGTCTACAGTGCCAATTACTCGTGGCCCAATACGTTTAATGTCATCAATGTCATGAGGGTCAAGGTTTATTCCCAATTTCGCCGTCAGGTTCGAAACAATGAGGGGTAGATTTTCACCATGATGTTCGGTGACGCCGGTCAGCTCAATGTCCTTAAGAAACTCCCGCTGTTGTCTAGACTCGAGTTCTTGTCGCAGTTCCAGGACTTCAGCACGAAGGTCAGTGACTTCAGCCTTATAGCGATCTAGTTCCTTTAGCTCTATTTTCATGTCATTGATTTCCTTCCGGAAATGTTCTATATCTGCCGAGGTTGAGTTTAGGGAAGATGTAAAGGCACCCATTTCGAGCTTCATGTTTTCAAAAGCATCTTGGAGTTAAAGCATAGATTGCGTAAAAGTTTTCATCATATTAGCAGGCACAGCAACCGGCATTTGATCTCCTAGCTGGTCAGCGGACTCCATGCCGATTCCTTGTTGTTTATCCGAGCGAATAGGAACAGAGTCGGTGATTCGCTCTTTATTTTTCGCCTTACAGGTCGGGCAACGGTAAAAATGAGTTCCACTAGTTCGAAGTTTTCTGAGCTCTTCTCTCGGCAGGCTAAGACATCCAGGATGGTATTGAATTGGACACATCGAGCAGCATATTAACATGGTCTCTTCTGTATTTCCATCTGCGTACAGCATTTTATTACATGCTCCACAGTTCATTTTGTGAAATAGCTACGACCTCTATCGATTGGTTATGAAATTAAAAAGTCCCTAACGTTGTAAAAAATATGTTATGGAAATCGATAGATTATAACTTAGTCCACTTAGTCCAACAAAAATAGTAGAGATGGCGTATACGAAATAAGAAAGTCTTTTGTGTATTTAGTGTAAACGAGTGTCAATAGATGGCTCTTAACACAGTCTAGAGCAAATTCAAAGAGATTTTCATTAACGGTAGAAAACAAAAAACTAATAATCCGTAATAACCATCACTTACTCACACGTCATCATCCATTAAAGTCACTTTTCACACCACGTAAAGTCGAAAATAAGGCTCACACTTTGTTAATGTCAGCGAGAGTTTAAAAAGTTTATAATAACGGTTGGTTATAATTAATCAAAATATTTGCTTTAAACGGGTATGATAAGTGTAGATAACACTCGTAGACTGAAAGGGTAACTTCAGCAAATAGCTAAACTGAATTTTAGGATAATTTGCACACTATTTCTCGTTTATTACAAAAAAAAATTGGGAGCTGTTTTAAACCAGTTTTTATGTTACAACGCCCTCTTGCGGGAAAAAAGAACTAAAACTAAGTTTAAGTAAATCCAAACGCGGCCGTTTGTGTCTAACATTTTATTCGTGATCCGTAAACTATAGACAACATATCGATGATTTTATACCACGACCGGGTACGAAATCGCGGCAAACTGCTACTTTTATATAATTCCATACATAAATGCAAATAATAAGCCGCCCACTAAAACGGGTACTCGCGGGCTCAATTCTCGCACGGGACAAATCTTTGTGTGACTAACAAGTATTTATTTCGGTCTGGATATTTGAATATGTGAATGGAGCTGTAATTTTATTATATATTACACCCAAGTTATAGAAACGTAAAGATGGCCGCAACACTCAGTTAATATCAAATGTTTATTACCCAACATCTAAAACAGCAGTGAATGGGTCAGAATTTTTTTTATTTCCCGAATTAATTTTGCCTTACAAAACTACACGATATTATTTTACCGTTCGTCAGAACTGTCCGAATTGCATATACATGCCACAGTTTATCCGTTCAGAAAAATTTCGGAAAAAACTTAGGCTTCACCTAAAGTTTAAAACTTTTCTGAACGTATACATTGTAAACATTAATTATTTGCACTACTATATAAACTATAGTTAAAAAATTGGTAAAAAAAGATAAAAACTCAAGAAAAAGAAGTTACTCATTGTTATTTTTCATAATACAAAGCATTATCAATTCTCTTGTGTGCCTTTTCTCTTGCTACAGTTGTATTTATGCATTTTATATTACTTTTTCAGAGAACTTACACTGACAACATGCTGACCCGCAGAGCTGTTGCCAAAGATGTTGAAAGTACACTGAGGATGACTCTGGAGTAATTGAAGTCGTCAAAGGATTTATGCGATCAATTGTTAAGGGAACGCGATGAAAGTGAAATTGAAATTCAAAAAATTGTTACTATAAACTCACAATTAAAAAGCGAGCTATCTGAACTTCATATCCAGTACATGGATGTGCTTGACCAACGGGATCAACTACAAAATGTTGTTTCTAGTTTTAATTAATGTACCTATACCCATGACAGGGCTCGTAATCGCATTTCTGAGCTAAAAAGTAGCCTCTGTGGGGCTCAGAAATGAATAAGTAACTTAGAACAATTAAAAGAGTCTCATAAGGCCCTTGCCACTCAGAGTCTTTTCAATGAATTATTAGGGTGTAAAACTCAGCCCGATAGTGAGAGTTGTACTGTTAATGAATTGACATCTGAAAATGATTATAAAATAAACCATATAAAAATGAGCTATCGTAGAAAAAGTAAAAAATACTTAAAATTAAGCAATATAATAAAGAAAGCTAAAAGGCTTTTAAAAGTACAAAATTCTTGCCTTTAACTCAATATATTTAGAAAAGATAGAGTGAGTATCCTAGGTAAGCTTACGGCATTAGACTCTGAGCTTGCTTATAGTCATTGTGTGTATGATACTGAGGTAAACGAATTGCAGACTGAAATTTTTCATCTGCAATTCAAACTTAGAAAAATGACCTCAAGGTATGAATCTATCTATCTCTATCTATAACCTCACGCCAGATCCCTTGCGGGGTAGGCAGAGAGTACAAAGTTCTAACAGGTTCTTTCCTTACATACCTCTCTGGCTTCCTCGACTCTCATAGTTCGTCTCATACACGCTCGCCGGTTACGGAGACTCTTGACTTTTCCATCAGATAAGACTCGGTTTATTTGGTCGTGGTAAGATAGTCTAGGTCTTCCCCGGTACCTGCATCCTTCCACTTTCACATTGTATATCTGTTTTGTCATTCTTTCCTCTGGCATTCTTTCTATATGCCCGAACCAACGGAGCATGCCCTTTCTCATCTTTACACCGATACTATCTTTCATACCTACTCGCTGTCTTACTACGCTGTTGCTAATGCGGTCGGTCAGCTTCACTCCGCACATCTTCCGCAGAGCTCGCATTTCTACCGCATTTATCCTACTTTCATTCTCCTTCTTACATACCCAGCTCTCGCTACCATATAACATCGTTGGAACAAGAACTCCGTTATGTATGGCCAGCTGCGCCTTATGGCTTAAGTGCCGGCTCCCAAGTAGCTTTCCCATCGTACCATTCTCTCTGTTCCCTGCACTCACTCTTCTCTCTATGTCAGCGGTGTATTTCCCATCCTTACTGAAGGCGCATCCAAGATATACAAACTCATTCACTTGCTCCAGCACATCGTTACCAACCACAATCCATACATTTGTTCTGGTTTCTTCCCTTTCAAAAATCATAATCTTGGTTTTCTTCACATTCAAGTGTAAGCCATTGATCATGCAGTCGTCTTTTATAACTGTGACTAGTGTTTGCAGATCAGTGGCTGTTGGCGCTATTGGGAGAAGGCGTTTGATAACGCCTAGAATTAAATTATTTTCACCAGAATATGCAAGGTTTAGCTGGCAAAGATCTCGAGGCAAAATTATTTCTTAGAAAATTCATTATCCATATATTCCGTGTTACTGAACATTGGCTTAAAGCTCACGAAATAATCAAATATCAAAGACAGTACACAGTGTTGAGTGCGTTCACAAGAAAAAACGCCATACGCAGAGTCGCCAACGATATCAAATGTAAAGAACGCACGGACATTATGGTTCTCTCTATTGAACGCGCTGTTGAGATATGTTGTGTCGAACTGGATAGTTATGTTGTAGCATGCGTTTACCGACCGCCTTCGGGGGATTTTAATACATTTGAAAACGTCTTGGAAAAGATGTAAATAAAACTTACTGGTATTAAAAAGCAGAGTATATATGTGGTGACTTCAATATCAATCTAATCGAAAAGTCATTCATTATCTGTAGACTTATTAATATTTGGAAATCTATTATGCTTGTTTAATGAACCGACTAGAATCACTGCTACTTCTGCTACCTGTTTAGATCATCTGTTCTGCGACTGTGAAGTGTCTGATAAATTAACTATAAATGCTTTGCTCTCAGATCATAGTGGTTTGTTGGTGTCAGTACTCAGCAACCTTATACCTAAGTTATGTAAAGTAACATGTAGGCCGATATCAGATAGACGTATAAACTGTTATAGAGATAACGTTTACAATCATATATCTAATATGGATTGGTTACATAATGATTCCAATTATCTATATCAAAACCTGTTTGGTACCATTAAATTAGAACACGATAGTATATTTAAAATAAAAATGTACCATCGTGTGGCCATGTTCAATGGCCAAGAAAGCAAAGTTCAGTGACTGGGCTACTGTAGGAATTTATAAAAGTAGAGCTAAGATGTATGAACTGTATAATACGAAAACATATAATCAAAGCCCAGCTTTCTTGGAATATGTCAAAAACTACTCGAAGACTTTTCGGAAGGTCTTTACTGCAGCAAAGTCTTTATATTATAGCAATATGATTAATAGGTCATCATCATCATCATCATCATCAGCCTATAGCAGTCCACTGCTGGACATAGGCCTCTCCAAGTGCACGCCACTTGGTACGATCCTCGGCTACGCGCATCCAGTTTCTGCCAGCCGCCCTACGAAGGTCATCGCTCCACCTAGCCTGAGGGTGTCCTGCATTACGTTTGCCAGTCCGCGGTCTTCACTCAAGAACTCGTTTGTCCCAGCGGTTATCGGTTGTTCGGCTTACGTGAACGGCCCATTGCCACTTCAGCTTACTAATCCGGTGGGCTATGTCGATAACTTTGGTTCTCTGTCGAATGACTTCGTTCCGGATTCTATCCTTCAGAGAAACTCCGAGCATAGCCCTTTCCATAGCTCGCTGAGTCATAACGGGCAGGACGGGTCATCAAATAAGGTCAAAACCATATGAGGTATAATTAACAGTGTTTCTGGGAGAACTCAACCACGTGATGATCATATTGAACTTGTAATTAATGATGACATCTTAACAGATGATTTCGATATTGCGCAGAATTTTATTAATTTTTTTAGTGAAATTCCAGTTCATAATACTGGCTCTTTGAACTCCTCTTCCTCAAAAGCTGAACTAATACTAAAAAGCAGTGTAAAAGAATGCAATGTACAAGACATTGAGTTTAAATATGTAACCCCAACCGACATAGTCTTAACCTGCAAGTCATTAAACATTAAAACACTGTCGATTGCTGGGGTATATCATTAAAAATACTAGATAGCATAGTAGTGGCTATAGCACCTGCGGCGAATTTCCATCTTACCGGCCTTGAGTAAAATTTATGAAAAGATCTTAGTCAATCTATTGCTTAACCACTTTAATGAGAATAAGCTGTCGACACACACGGTGATCAATATGGTTTTACAAAGGGTCGTTCAGCCACAGACGCGGGAGTAGGTCTACTTCAGCAAATTTACCGTGCCTGGGAGGCATCGCAGAATGCCATTGGTGTTTACTGTGATCTCTCTAAGGCATTCGACTGTGTTGAGCATGCAACCCTTATTAAGAAGCTAACTCATTACGGTATTAAAAACACTGCCCGCTATTTATTAGCTTCATACTTAGGTGAAAGACCTCAGTGTGTTGAGATTAACGGGGTCAAGTCTCAGGAATTTAATATTTCAATTGGTGTTCCACAGGGCTCCATATTAGGACCCTTTCTTTTCTTAGTATATATCAATGACCTGCCGAACTTTGTCCGTGATGTCTGTGACATTGTACTATTCGCAGATGATACTTCCTTGATTTTCAAAGTTGAACGAGCTGTGCCTCATTTTGACGATGCGAATGGTGCTCTTTCACAGATATCAAATTGGTTCGAAATGAACAATTTATTGCTTAATTCACTTAAGACAAAGTGTATTAAATTTACTATGCCTAACGTAAAGGATAATGATACTAATATTCTTATTAATGGTACAAAGCTGGACCTCGTGAACTCCACTGTCTTTCTAGGCATTACACTAGACTCCAAAATCCAATGGGGGGCCCATATCTCATCACCTGCGGGTAAACTTAGCTCCGCTGCTTATGCAGTGTAGAAAGTACTGCAACTTACAGATGTGGATACAACACGTCTAGTTTATTTCAGTTACTTCCATAGCATTATGTCATACGGTATCCTACCGTGAGGTGACGTGGAAAATGTATTCATACTGCAAAAAAAGAGCTATCCGTGTCATTTATAACTTAGGTCCTAGGGTTTCCCTCAGAGAACTGTTTAAAAAGATCAACATTCTTACAGTTGCTTTACAGTATATATATGCCAATATAGTATACATACGTAAGAATATCCATTTATTTGATAGAGTGAGCGACATTTATAAACTAAACACCAGAAATAAACATAAACTTGTATTACCAATTTTTAGGCTTAAAAAAGTATGCACTTCCTTCCTAGGAGTCGGTATTCGCTGCTACAATAAGATACCGAACCCCATGTTAGATTTGCCACTTTACAGATTTAAAAGTTATATTAAATCTTCACTAATAAGTAAAGGATATTATACTGTAAATGGTTTCTTAAATGATAAAAATGCCTTTACATGAATAACCTGAAGTTCACAAGAATATGATGTTAAGGGCAACGTGTCCTGCCTAGCAAGCGTTCATAGATTTTAAATATTATTTTCGAACGATGTCGCCAGGTTCGTAGATTGGTCATGCTCTCTAAAATGTCTTTGCTAA
This sequence comes from Phalera bucephala, assembly GCA_905147815.2. Classification (NCBI taxonomy): domain Eukaryota; kingdom Metazoa; phylum Arthropoda; class Insecta; order Lepidoptera; family Notodontidae; genus Phalera; species Phalera bucephala. The sequence continues at coordinate 22,571,560 of LR990612.1, forward strand.
TACCTCTTTCCTCTGTTATGGTCGAGGAGAGTGATGGCTGCTTTTCAAGTCATACTGTGAACGGGTGCTGCTGGTGTGGACTGGTCCGTCCCCTATCCTTTGACTGATTAAATATGTACCGTAGTACTGTTGAATTTTATCTCGTTCGGCATCGCACGTGCCGTTATTTATCTATTTTATTAAAATAATGGCAAATATCCGTACCTAATGGACAATTTACAATCTAAAACGAATATTTCAAACTATTGTTAATACTTATATCGAAGTCGCCGACATTTTTACAAAATAGCAATACACACAATATAACCTCATATGTATTAACTACTGAATTATAACCTCCTTACCTTAATACGTTTTGTGCAATATTGCGATTCCCCCGTTTGTCCGTTTAATATTAAATGCCTTAAGAGAATTTGATTGTGTGATTTGAAATCATACAAGTATTTTTTTCATAGCTGTTGCTTCTGGAGCGATTTATGTATGGGCGCAGAACAATGTCCTTTGGCATACGTACATATAAAAGTTCGGTGACAATGCAATACTATGTTACCATGGAGCTGATCTGATAATGGAGTCGGTAGCCATAAGAACATTTGAAACATACAACGTAACTCCTTCGTGTTTAAGCTTGTTAGACTGGCATTGACAATTACTATACAACCAGATAATGATATTTGCATGCCTAATAGCAGAATATGGCGTACGACCATTGTAATTTTAACATTCACTGTAACCCATTTTCGCAAATAAACTGATTTGATTTGATTTGCTTTGATTTAGATTGTGTTCAGGGTCTGACAATGAAGCCGAAAGGTGGCCAATGGATCCGGCCAACTACTTAATATAACGCCGCCGTGTTTGGGCTTATTGGATTTGTCTTGACGAGTATTTTAGACCCTAATGGTGTCCAGGGTCTGAATGGAACCGGAAAGAAGCCATAGGATTTCCTTAACTAGATATCTTCGTCGTTTTTTTGTTAAAAAAGCTTGTTTTTAAAAAGGTCTTTCTAAATTTAAGATATTATCATTGTCTCGTTGGTGTAGTGACAAATAATGTGGCGTTGTATTCTAAATCGGATGGAGTATTATTTTTGCGATAGAATAATTCTCTTTATCAGTCCGAAGCCTGGCATTGTGCTCTGTGTAAAGGTAATAGGGTCGCCCCTGTTACATTGGGACCCAACATCGTCAGCAAAGAGTCGTATATACAGTACGCCTCTGCCACCACGTTTAGGGAATATAGTAGAGTATGACAGTATTTTATTTTTATGTTATCGTCGCCAACACGTTGTCAAGCAACTGCCGACACTAACGAAATCGTATTGGCTCACGATAAAACGGCCTTAGGTGTCAAATTAAGGCCTTGTCTGTTATTGTTAGACAAGACAATTCGTAGAATCTTTTTTTCTTTACAATTGTTTCAAATTATTAAATATTTTCATAAAACCTACGTTATTTTTTTGTTATACTCCCCAAGTGTATTAAGAAATAAATTGGAATCCAAAAATAACAAAATCTTTTCTGCAGAGGTTGAATAGGTTCCAATATTACGCTGACTAAACTTTGTACTATGATGAATTCCTTTTGTAAATACTGAAATTGTATTTACTTTCCAAGAAAATTTCATTACATCTAATGTACCTACTCGTCTGTTATAAAATGTAGAGTTTCCTTTCAGAGCCAATGGGCGTAATAATACCTCGTATACCGCGCCGACGTCAGAAGCGAAGCTTCGTCGACAGATTACTGGAGTTGGGCATCATCGGGGATCAAAAACAATGTCGTAAAAAGAGGCAAACGAAATATAACGCTAAAAGCATTGGCGCAGATGACGGCAAGTCGAACGGTACGTTGCTGAACAACTTCACTTAGACGTTAAGGTCAGCGTCGACGGAACATGGATAACTCTTTATTGTGCTCCAATAACACTTTTATTATTTACTATTTGTTACCCGCGGCTCTGCACGCGTTTATTTTGCAATTTGACATAGGTAGACCAGCCTTTCTAGGATGGATCCTGTACTCACCTAAAACACCTTCATATGAGGTTTTTTTAAAATCCGTTGAGCCGTGATAATATGGGGAAATAAAAACTATACCGCAAGAATTGGGCATATTTTCCTTAAACATCAGACCCCCATAGCCAAATACTTTCCTATCTCTAGTTTTTTTCCTATTGATAAAAATACTTACCAATTTAAAAACTTTGCGGTCGGTTAAGTGAGTAAAGTACAACAATGATACTTCCCGCTAAACGAATATTCAGTTTCGTTTCTGGGTCAATAGTTCACTCTCGAAGTGACAGTTTTAAAAGCATCGTCGGTTAATGCAAGAAATCATATATGAGTATTTAAATCAAATGTGTATAAACAATTTCGGACGCGTGCTATTTATTAACCACTGAAAAGTTTCATCTTGAGCGCACTAACCTAGTCCATTAAATGACAATGACATTTAAACGGTGTTTGCGTTACATATTAATTAATGTCAAATTATTACAATATATATACAATGACTTGTTACAGTATGACATTTAGTATAATTTGCTGTTGTTGACATAATATTTTATTATTGCATTATTTTCATTTCTTTTTAACCAAGTATTAATTTCATTTATTATTACAATGCATTTCTGTATACGCTTAGCATGCACTTTGTATACCTATGTTACTTGATTATTTTTAACCGAATAATGTTTCCACTTTATTATTCACATGAACCTTTGTATACCCTTAGGGTGAAACATAGTGAGACTGTTCATAGTATTAAGATCTAATTACATACCTATGTTATGACAAATAAATAATTCATTCATTCATTCAACTTATGGAGGAATTTATGTGTAGGCAGAATCACATATTTTAACGTAACATTGCAGCATACGACTAACGATAATAAAAATAATAAAGCTTTATGATTTATCCCGCGATAATCCCGGATTGCGTCATATTTCCGGGATTAAAAGTATTTAATATTTTATGTTATTAGCACACTAAATTTCATTGTAATCCGTTCAGTAATTTTTGCGTGATTGAAACACAAACACACAGACAGACAGACAATAATTCCAAAAAAAATTGTTTCGGCCTCTATATCGATAGGGAAGTGTACCCAATTATTTTCAAAAAATATTCAATGTGATTTGACTCGCTTACAGTTTTTTTATATGTATATTTTGTTTTTTCACACTTACATTTTAATAAAATATTTAAAATGTAGTAAAACTAAGTGCATCGTTACTTAAAGGTAAACACTACATGCTTAAAAATTTAAATCACTAATATTATAATTACCAATCTTATTAACTAGTGACTAATATCTATTATACAAATATAATTTAAGGATCGAAGGAAGGAAATGGGCAGATTATTTAGGATTGTGACGATAACAAGAAACTTTTTAAGAGACATTTCAAACATATCCATTGATTGGTCACATGCGTTATATATATATTGCACAGCCTGGCCAATGGTGAATTACATCCAAACACGGATCTATACATTGGTCCATCAAGTAGTTTTATGGGATTTCTAGGAGGACGTCGTGATACATAACATAGAATCAAATTAACAAAAAAAGACTAAAAGTAATACTTAGGGCCTTAATGCTAAATAGCAATCACTTCCAGGCAACCTACTATATAACCTACCAACCTATATATGTAGCCTACATTTACACTTGTACCTATTGATGTCATAATAAAAGAGACAGTTATACTGATAGTATAAGTGGAACAGGATGCGTACAGCACCAACATATTTTATCGCTAATATTTAGCCGCGACTTCCTCTGACGCCGAATTTGTTTTGAGACAAAAGGCGCCATATGTCATTCCGTAGGATACAATCTATCTCCTTTCCAATTTTTATCAAAATCTACTTAGCTGTTTAGCCGTGAGAAGGTAACAAACTGACAGAACTACTATCGAAATTATTAGTATGTATTTCTTCGTTATAGTTACTTATTATGAAGTAAGGTCTAAATTGGCTTCAAAATACTTCTAGCACACGGAATCTTCGTTATATAGTCTTCAATATAGTTCACGAAATGTCTGTATAAACTGTATTCTAACTAATATCCCCCAATCATTACAATAAACAATCCACCTGATCAAGGAGCATGGTTATTGGTTCATAAAATATGTTTTATATACCTGGGTTCACGACCCATAATATACTATAATGGAACAAAATAAAACTTTAATAAATACTTAAATGATCCGGGTTTATGTAGCTATGTCAAAGAAGGAAGGTATTTGTTCGCTAATTAGTTTATATATAAAGGACTGGGCTACAATTTTTTGTGGAAACATAACAAGCGCTGCGTAGTTCAAACCATAGATCTAGACCATCGTTAAGACCTACCTAACGTGTACGTAAGCCCGATGATATTATATTTTTATGTGATCGTCGAACCCGTCTACGATCACCCTTAACGCACTGATGTTGGTTCCCACTGAGTCGTGTTTCCCTTCCCACCCTCACGTGTTTCCCCAATGTCATTAGGTAGATGGCATCAAGAGTGCTTTATTTAAATAAATATACTTTTAAAATAAATCTTAAGTAACGTACGATACGAATGTACGAGAACAATTCGAAAGTCGAAGGATGTAGGTACTAAAATCTAGACGAGAGTTGTTGCTGATGCAGGTTTTTTACACAGCAGCTGATGCTGTCTATAACTATTTTTTAAATAGGGAAAAATATGTTCTGTTCCCTATAAATTTACTACTAAGAGTTCTGAGTTTCTTGTTAATATTTTTATCGTGCCCATAAAATGCATAGTTAAACACGCGATATAACGGGCACTGTTGGGCACTGTACAATCAATTTTTATGCTATTATGATGCTATAGAGTACTCGAAACGTCGGGAACTTTAAGTTCTCAAGTACCAAAACCAAACCGCCGTAAAATCCGAAATATTTTCAATGCAATTTAATTTTTCATAGTTATTTTTCACCAACTCTGCCGCCAAATCTGATCACATGACCAATGCGGACGCGAATGTTGATGTCGAAAACGATGCTGATCATCCGCGGATGTTGATATTCGTAACAACCCTGATCTAGGCTGCCTTATTCCGTAATCCATGCACTGACTGTTCTATCGATCTTCGTTGTCTCGGGACTGAATAATGGTTTTGTATGTTACAAAGTTTTATTTAAATCGCAGACAGCGCATCGGATTCAGAATCCTCAGCGCACTCTGACAGCGACGATGACGTCACAATACCACAGCCCGTAAAAGCCAAGCCAGCCAAGAAGGCCAAAGCCCCATCAAAGAAGATAACTAAAGGCCGGGAAAAGCGGGTGGAATTTACTGCTAACGAGATCGCTATACTGCTAGTACAGGCTGTGGATAATGGTAAGAGGTTTTTGGGTGCTTAGTTGATTTATAAGGATACATAGTTACACGTAATAATCCCTCAAATTCTCGGTGTGTCTGATTTTCGCAAACAAAATTTTCATTATAAAGTTCTGTTGTTTATCTAATTAAGTTTATAATTTAAACAGAACCTTGATATTATTTACCCAAAAAAATTTATTCATAATGAATGAATCCTGCTTATAAATGTTCTATAATCAAATTAGTAAGGATAGTACATGCCACTACTAATTAAAACTTTATCCTGTATCAAGATCGCCAAAATATTAGGGCCACATAAGTTGGAAAATAAGTCTTTTATGTGTTGCCGTCACATTTTTATGAGTTGGTCGCTAATGTAGGCAATGTCGTGGAGAAAATAACGCCATACCATTTTTTTCATTTGTTAATTTAAAATCTGATATAACAAAATCCCTGCTAAATAAGGTTTCTTTACACCCTATTACATAGGACCTAAAATTGTAGGCGAAAAGTTGATATACACGTTCCCCCTCTGCCATCCTCGCTTGGGGAATATTGGCGTAATGGTGTACCTTTTTAGATTTGACGGAGGCCCTGAAATGGCTGGCTGAGAATTTGGAAGAAGTGGCACTGGACCAAGAAGCGGAAGGCTATAACCCCAATGCGGAAGGCACGCCGATAGTGCCAATTTCGCCAGAGTCTGTCGACGCCATGGGCAATCAGTTGTTCATAAAAGTATTGCTGGGAGTAGGAATCGCACCACCTTCTGATGAACAAGTACGTATATTTTTATTATATCTGTTCCAGAGCTGACCAAAAGCCTTCTCTTACAAATTTAGGTAAGAGAGGAATATGTGACATTTATTTATTTTAAATAAACGGGTACATAAACAGATTTGCTCTTTCACTTGAAACAGGCAGGTTAGGCACTTGCTGTTGAAACTTAACAAGCCACATATTAGGCTTCTAGTCATCATTCCAATCTAAACCTTGTACTGTGTCGCTTAAATTCCACACCATATACTATGCTGTTTTACTTCCGCCGCCCTTTCCATTCGTGACCTTGTACTATGTCGCTTTACAGCAGTCACCCCTCTAAATCTCAACCTCATACTGCGCCTTTACGCTCGTTGACCTCGAGGTAGGGTTTTTTGATAGATGTTTATTTTATTTCCAAAACAGCAGTGATAGCCTAGTGGTTGGACAGTTCGACTACCGCTGTCTTTTCGAAAGCATGTGCGTATTAAAAGTTAACTATCACTTGCTTTAACCATTAAGGAAAACATCGTGGGGAAACCTGTATGCCTAAGAGTATCTCGAAGGTGTTTGAAGTTCGCTACTGTTCGTACGTCGTTCGTACTGTTCGCTACTGTTCGCCGCGTTCGCTACTGTTCGCCGCACTGGGCCAGCGTGGTGGACTATGGCCTAAACCCTCTCAATTTGAGAGGAGGCCCGCGCCTAACGGTGAGACAATCCTTTAACAGGGCTAATATTATTACATATTTTTAATTCAATATTGTAGGAGTTATGTCGGAGAATACCAAATAGCTTACATTTCGACACAATAAGAAAACGTCGAGAAATAATTATGAAAGCAATTGACAAACAACATATTATCGATACAACTGAAAGTGCCGCACAAAATATTGTCGTCACGGAAACATCAGAGAGAGAGAACGAATCTAGCGATGAAAATGATTTATTTGACAATTTGCAGAAAATGCGGGAAAATAACGAAGAAAATGTAACTAATAAAAGTAGCGGAGCAAATCGCAATAACGAAATCACACGTAGAAAGCGAACACGGAGCGATTTCGATGACGACAATAGCAGGGGGAAGATGCAAAAATAGACGAACGCGACGAAAATGGCGACGCCGACGATGATGATATTCTGTCGTTTGCCAAAAAAATCCCTGCAACACGAAGATTTACCTGACTCCGAGGATATTCTGGGCGACATACCTAAACTCGATAGTGGAAAGCAATTTTACCTAAAATATTTCGTTTTTGCAGACGCTGTTTTTGCCGAAGCACTATTCTTTCTTCATATGAATCTAATGAAGGAAAACAAAGCAAACAAAAAGTTATATATAATTATAAGTTAAGGTAAAAGTAGAGGGTCAATGGCATATTATGTCTTTCGAAAACTAACATTGTCTCGGGCATGTTGATTCCGTCACTCTATTCTTCAGTAACCAATTAACTTCACTAACTAACAAAACTATTCAAATAATCGTTCGTACATCGATTACAACGAACTCACAGCTTCCAACCAGTTTTTAAACTGGATTCTTGTGTTCAATAGCAATGATAAAGAATTATGACGATACATTACGAGCGACTTAACTTGGCTGAATGGAAGTTAGCTTCTCGTTCCCTAAGAGAAAATATATTGTAAAGAAATACCTTTTAACGTTCAATTACCCTATTTTCTTCGATAATGACATCGATATATTATGTGTACTTAGTTAAAGATGAAAGTCCAACATACAGAACAAAAAATAAGAACACAGGTATGAGTGTGATCTCTCCTCGAAATAAGCATGGTCACTGTGAGAACGCCTTAGAGGCAAAATCAAAGGTCATTAATAATTTAAAACTAATTTAGAAGTAGGTTAGGTGCGTAAGTATGTCAAAACGCGGCCCTTTTTAGCTGTCATTTTGTTATTGATACGTAATCTAGTACGAATAATGTATCGACGGTTAAGGAGTAATAACAGAGACCTAATAATAAGTGTTGCCCAAATGCAATACCAAGACATGATTGACCCTGATCTTGGTCTCACACCAGTCACTTGGTCTTGGTATTGCACTCTCAGTTTTGGTCTTAGTCTTGAGCAAGAGTCTTCTATTGACCTAATGCGTCTTATCAATCTATACATATGTTCTTACAAAAAGTTATAATGAGTGTCGATTTAAGTTTATAAGGATTAATTAGGTAGGTACCTATTTCTAGTACCTACCTACTGTATCAAATAATTGACTTACTTTGATCTCTCTCAATTCTTATAAGATATGGGTCGAAGTGATATATATGTGAAGATAACATATCATATGCATGGGTCGTCGCGCTATGAACTGCGAATAGCTTAGTGGTACCAAGCTGATCGCAGATCCTAGCGCGACCAAGAGTTTCAGTGTGGGATCGAACTCGATAGAGTGGTGGGAAAGACGTTTATCCGGACCAATAAGATGAAATACCAAGGTTAAATAAAAAAGGTACTCACGGAACTTCGAGACCGCAAGAGTCTCGCGGAATCAGTCTTGGTCTTGCAGGGTCGGTCTTGGTCTTTTGAAAAATCAAGATCAAGACTGATTTTGGGTAACACTACTAATTACATGGTACTGGGTATAAGTCGCGCAACTGTGTTGCGTCGAGCTACCTTCACACCGGCCAAACTAAATAGCGTGTACTGTACTTTAGAATTTAACTTTATGTTATTATCTCACGTAGGAATTTCAATATCACCCCGCTATCGAATCGCAATATACTCATAGTGAGCTCAGTCGGTGGCATTTTCCTCCCATTGCAAGGGACGGGGTGTCCTCGCACGATCGATATTGCAAATACTGCGCAATATAACCAGCTCTGGAATCGAAAAAAATGTATTTGCGAGGCCATGGTTTGCTTGGAAACGTATAATAAGTGATCAAACGAACTTACCTGAAGTGAAGTTCGATCATTATTATACAAAGTCCTTCGTTCTCGATATAAACATGCAGCTGTTTAGAGCTATAAGGGTAAAGTTGAAGTATACCACATGAATGTCATTTTTAAGCGTGAGCTCTAAAACATAACATGAGTACATTTGTATAACACATTCCTGTTGTTTGCATTGCTGCAACAACACAAATACAACATATATTGTTTCTTACAACCAGTCTGTCTAACTTATTCAAAATAAATTTATTTAATCAAATTCTATAACATGTTATGTTATATAGCGTAAATCCATCCCAACAAAATTCTTTAAAGCACCTGTTATAGCACACCTGCTGTCCATAACTCATTACTACCGGGTAATAATAATCAATCATTACTTATCAGATATCAGTGCATTCTCCATCTGTTATGTCTTCTATATATAGATTTTTTTTTTTTTTTTTATAGTAGTCTCTTTATATAACGAGAGTTGAGGAATTACCGATCCAGAACTTTGTTTATATGAAATTAATCCCTTTATAATAATTCTTGTATCATAGAAAACCCTTCCGAAACGAACTATGAGAGTGGAGGAAGCCAGTAAGTAAAGAATCCGTTGGAACCCCGCACCCCCCTGCCCACCCCGCAAGGGGTCTGGCGTGACGATATAGATAGAGATAGATAGAAAACTCTTACTGTGTACTAGATCTGGAAACAAAGTATGTTAGTACCCAATCTATAACAATATAAGACAAATAAGACAGGGAAACCTGTTTCCCCACTAAAGTGTCTTCCAAGTGGGGCTTTTTTTTTTTTTTTTTTTTATCAAATGATCTCGTTTTTGAGTACAGTACCAGACAAAGGCTACAAATTATATTGGTGATTATAAGGATGCTTTGCTATAATTACTTATTTAATTTATGATAAAGTATTTTCCTTTATGTCAAAGTTCGGTTATATTTAATATTAGTTATATTTATAATCTTTAAAGATGTACATATACCAAAATTTAACATTTTTGTACTAGAGGCCTTTGTACTAATGTCCTTATCTAGAGCTATTCCTCACATAAGGCTATGTACATTAACTATATGATCTCGCCCCCCCCCCCCTCCCCCATTTTTGGGTTTGGAACGAAGGGTAGTGCTGATGTGTGGTAACCTAATTTAACCTGCCCCACTGTTAAACTATACTACTACTATTATTATATATTTCGAAACTATCCCGGAATCATTTCCATGTCCTGAGTGGCCACCTAAATATTTATGTATCACTTAACAATTCGTTCTTGCGCAATGACGCCCGCGAACATTCATTTTTGGCAATACGATCGGGCCACCCCTGACCCGTTATATTACTGATGAAAATTATACTCAAATTTACTAATTTAGTAATGACTTAAGTAGCGAATAAGTCACAGGCAACTAGACCAAACCACGGACTATAACTTTATGATATTGGGAATCCTATTCATAACTTAACTTTTTCATACCCTTAAATGCCACACTTCCTCTGCTTCTTTGTATGTGGCTGTTTTTTATAAGTAGCAACTGTAATGAGTAACTTTCTAGTAAGTTCTAGATTTCCAACTGTGAGAATTGAGTGTCACTTAACTTATACATGTAGTACCTACGTATCATTCATATTTCATTTAATATCATAATATTTTTTGCGCCCTCGCCTACCCACTTGGGATCTGGCGTGGTCTTATAATTAATAATAAATAAATAATATCAAGTTCCCTAAGACTAAGGTTATTGCAGATACTACCTAATATTTATCATACCTGTGATAAAAATATACTTTTGATTATTCTTGTTTAAGATAATCTATACTTTTAAATATTGTAACTCAATATTTCATCAACTATATCATGTCAACCTAATATCGTTAAATTTTTAAATAGGTATTATTATCAAGTCATTTGCATGACTTTATTTTCTTTTTATATATAGATACATTAATAAGATACATGTAACATGTGGATGTAATAATTTAAATGTAACAATATGAAAAATGCAAATTTTTTGTATGACATTTCCAATTCAATATTTTTACACTGAACCACCTTCAAATAAATTACAGCATGTATAGTGCTCTAAAACCACCTGTTTCCATAATAGTAGCAGGTTGTGTTTGTGTCATATCTCCGATATCCTAACTGTACCAGAACCATCACTGGTGCTCAATATAAATGTGCACATTCAAAACTAAACACAAACCTATTTTTTATAGTTATTAATTACTTGAATAATTTTATTTGATTATATATTATTTATTGATTATCATATTATCAAACAAAAGTACAATAAAAACATCTAATTCTTCAATTCATGAATTGATGTATAATCTTTCCTCTGTGTGTCTCAAATTTCTAATGTATTAATTACACTATAAATGATGCAGGACGTAACCAAAAACCAAAACCATTGGACTCATTACCCAATAGAAAGCTGAATAGCTCCTAATAAATTTTTATTAGTTTATTTAATATGACTCTAATGTCTATTATTAGCATTGAGTTTCTTTGTGGGATAAGGATTATAGCACCGTTGTGATCATCTATCTTTAATTAAATTCTAATGAGAATGGCTATAAATTGTATATCAATTATTAAAAATTATGTTTCTAATAATAATGTTTCTATACATAATGTTAAATATATGTAGGACCAGATTTTTTAACCTTCACTTGTCTGGATTACTTGCAGTATTTGCACAAAACCCATAAAGTTATGTTTGCCGTTGAAGGCAGACAGACACACATTTTTATTAGTGTCATAGATACATTGTTACATACCAAAGTCAGTGAATACCTTTAGCCTCCAATATTATGGTTTATTTGTAACAGCCATGTTGTATTCCTGAATGTTTAACTGATTTTTTCAGTAACATAAAAAAAAACAAAACAAGACTTTATGTAAAAAGCCTAGCAAGCTTTTCTTACCTCACATTCTCTGGTAGGAGACTTCCAATGTCCATTGTGATTTGTTTTTGGTGGGCTGATAGGTACACTGTAGGTACATTTATACATACATTTGTGGATAGGTGTACATTTTTACACACCGGATGAGGATTGTTGTTCCATATTGGTTACAACACTGGTGGTTTCTTGAAATTTAAACTACTGCTTATGAATAGATAGTTATAATTCCATCTTGGTACTCCACTATATTAACCTTATTTAATACAAAATATATACTGCTGACCACAAAGGTTCTTATCCCAATCAATGTTTCATGACTGTATTGTTAGGGCTCATCTTCCCTGGCTACCCTGCAAGGGGTCTGGGCTGATAATATTGATAATTATTAGTTTTATGTTAACTGGATAGACCAGGTATTTTATATTATATTTTAAGGATGTATGTGTGTAACACAAACTATTGTACAACTTGCCTGTCTCAGCATCGGTAGGCTGTGATATTATATTTGGAATATTTCCACAATTCTGTTGCTTGTCAGTTATAACAGGCATTGTTATAAGTAGAGACTACTTTGGCTCATCTGTTTATAAACCCTGTTCAGGGATAAATATTGCAAGGTTTACCTTTTTAATACAAGTGCTCATAATATTGCACAATTCTTTGTGTAATAAGCTCCACTTTGGGCTATTTTAAGATTATTATACAAGTATGTCTAATAATGAAATCAATGCAAAACATTATGTTTTTGCAAAGGGGTGGCTTATGTTATTAATAATGTATTGTTATTCATAAATTCATAAACAATGTCCCTTTAGTTACCCTTTCAGAAAGTCTCCTTTAGGAGATATAATATCACAAATTGCTTATAGTTTATAGCAATAGTCTTTGTATTTACTGTTTAAGGTATGTATGTTGGGTAACATTTTAGTTTCTTACCATTGTAGAAATGTGAACTGCACAGGAGCACCTCATGGGTGAAACCTATGAGTAGTATGACCTTCAGCACATATCTCGTATGGGCCCCAAGTCTTGCGGATCACGCCGATGCATCTCGTACACCGCTCGTGTCCTTGAATTACCGTTAAGTCTTGCGGACCACGTCGATGCATCTCGTACATCGCCCGTGTCCTTAAGTTGGCATCGATCCTTAACAATCATTATTGATTAATGTCCCCGCTAATTTCTCTCATTAGAGGTATTACCTTGCCAATTTATAGACGGTTAATAATTGTTTGCAGGTATATTGCGTGTTAAACTGTTTTTACACGAAGAGGGACATGAGACTTCGTAAGTTTACTTTTCGAGTGAAGACTTTACAAGTCTTAATATAATAAAACTCACGTCTCCAAATATTCGATATTATATACATAAACAAGTTAAGCTAAAAACGCCACAAATAAACAACTATCAGTTGATCTTTTTTGAATGTACTCTTTTGTCAAGACGTAAAATATTTCTGAATTTGCCTATACGATGTTTTAAATTTATTTCACAACATCACTTGAGTATATAAAAACCTTTTGTTATATAATTTCACTGCTACGATTATTTGATTAAATTAAATGTCGACCAAAACTTTATTACAAGGCATCGGCTGCCACGCTAAAAGAAAGAATGGTCGCAGAGGTTATGTCCACAGATACCATAGAGGAGGCGTTGACGTTTCTAAAAAACTTAGCGGCTTGCCAAGCGAGTAGAGAGAGCTGCATGTTTATATCGAGAACGAAGGACACAGTATAATAAGTAATCATGGTTGAGCTTTGCAGTATATTTTATTGTATTAGCTACATATATACTTATGCAATAGTAAAATATCAGCTGATTCCGTGGAAGGGAACGCATGCATCTTAATTCGAGGATTAAATTTCCTAAAGGAAACGTATGTAGTTGCGTCGTACGGAAATGTAGAAATAGTATAAATTATAAAAGCATTACTTCTAGTCTCTCATTCTTTCTTTATCTCTCTCCCTCTCTCTGTCTCTCTCGCTCCCTTTCTTCCTTCCTCTCCCTCTCCGTCTGTAAATGTATTAACAGGCGACTAACGGAGTAAAAACTGCTCAACATTGAACGAATAACCTGTCACGACCATAGGAACATCTACCCGCGGCAGTTTTAATATGATTTTAGTGGAATACAGTTATGGCATAGGTGCGGTGTATAAGAATCCTGTAGCGTTCCAAATGTGTCTGATCTTCACATAAATAGGCGGCTTTTACCATGCTTTTGATCTTCTGATTAAGAAGGCGTAACTATTAAGACACTATCATTAGTTACATGAATAGACTGGTCGGTTGTACTTTGCTAGATCGGACATCGTAATTTTGCTATAGAAAATTTCAAGTAACAGTTAGGATTCCCGCTAGACTGGAATGGAACAAGAGATGGGATCTTTTGCTTTTGCAGCACAACAGTCCGGAAAGCCAACAACAAGATAAGATAACAGTTAGGAGTCTTGGTTTGTGCCCGGTATAAAGCCTCCCTTGCCCCCTATCACATTTTTTTATATAACGTAGCCCCTCACTAGAAAACATTATTGTGCCGTGGATGCCTTTACAAACATGAAATTAACATGCCCAAACATCCAGACCAACACAAACCTTTATGGGTCACACAAACATTTGTCCCGTGCGATAATCGAACCAGCGACCACTCAATCCAGTCGGAGCGACTCAAGCCCTTAACCACTGGATCAAGCCTTCGAACATTGTGATTTAACATCAACGACGGTATGTGAATTTCCACAGCACACCGCTGCTACACTGCTTGAGATATAGCAACAGACAGTGAGTGGACGATGGCGGTTTATAATGCTTTGTAGACACAATCTGACCACCGTTTTTGGGGTTCTGGTTTGGTCATGCTCGCTATAATGTCTTTGCTTGCGATGGCTGTCTGGCGCGGTTCACTCCCTTCCCTCCAATATGGTCGAGGGGAGTGATGGCTGTTCCAGTTGTCATACTTGTGAACGGGTGCTGCTTGTGGGGAACTGGTCCATCAAGAATCCTTTAGACACTCTTTATAACAACATTATTCTCATATCTCGGTCGTAAAGCATCACACTGAAACAAGATCGTAAACTATTTAATTGTAACCTAAACATTGTATCCACATCCACAAGGGCTTATACAAAATAAATTGTTTGAATTTATATTTTTAGTTTTCCATCTTAACAAATAGCTTAATAGCTTAGCTTAAATAACTTAATCTCGTCAATAAAACTATACAATTTAGGTACCTAACGACCATAATATTGTATAGCTCGGTGGAGATTAATACTGTGGGGTGTGCACTCAATCTTTTTACTCAGCATCAGCTTAGCGCCCCGACCCTCCCCTAAATGTATCCATGTTTTTCTAACATTGTAAACAAACTCCGTACTGGGACGATACCTGAAATAACATTATTTAAATTAAACCGTAAACAAAACAAGCCAATATTATATTGATTCAAGTTACATAAACGGACTAAATCGAAGAGGTACATAATGAGCACACAATATACAAATAGAAAAGGAGTAACTGAGGGCTATGATTGTTAAAGATTTGCGAACAGTACACAAGTAGATATAATAAGTGATCAAACGAACTTACCTGAAGTGAAGTTCGATCATTATTATACGAAGTCCTTCGTTCGAAGATATAAACTATATTAGCAGCTCTCTCGAGTCGCTTGGCAACCGCGCGTCATTTAGCCAATTGAAAAGTCAACGCCGCCTCTATGGTATCTGTGGACATAACCTCTGCAAGCATTCCTTTTAGAAGTAGTACATTTCAACTTTACCAACGGGCAGGGCGGGTTGGGTACTTATATCTTCGAACGAAGGACTTCGTATAATAATGATCGAACTTCACTTCAGGTAAGTTCGTTTGATCACTTATTATACTGTGTCCTTCGTTCTCGATATAAACTATATTAGCAGCTGTTTAGAGCTATAAGGGTAAAGTTGAAGTATACCACATAAAGGTTTTTTTTTTTTTTTTGAGCGTGACCTCTAAAAAATAACATATCATTAGTATATTTGTACTATAACACATTCCCGTTCTTTGTTTTGCCATACAACACAAACAACAAATATATACACATATATTGTTTCTTACAACCAGACTGTCTAACTTATGTAAAATAAATTTATATAATTAAATTCTATAACATATTATGTTATGTAGTGTAGATCCATCCCAACAAAACCTTTAAAGCACCTGTTATATACCTTTATACCACACCTGTTGTCCAAAATTCATTAATACCGGGTAATATTAATCAATCATTACTTATCAGATATCAGTGCAGTCTCTATCTGTTATGTCTTCTATAGAGATCTTTCTTCTATAGATATCTTCTATATAACAAGAGTTGAGGAATTGCCCATCTAGAGTTTTGTTTATATAAAATTAAATCCTTTATAATAATTCTTGTATCATTGACAACCATTATGAGACGAACTATGAGAGTGAAGAAAGCCAGGCAGGCATACAAGGAAAGAACCCGTCGGAACCTTGCACTTTCTGCCCACTCCGCAAGAGATCTGGCGTCATAATATGGATAGAGATAGATAGATAGCTAGAAACCCTTACTGTGTACTAGACCTGAAAACAAAGTCTGTTAGTACCCAATCTATAACAATATGATACAAATATAACAGGGAAACCTATTTCCCCACTAATGTGTCTTCCAACTGTTTTTTGTCAAATGATCTCCTTTTGAGTACGGTACCAAACGAAGGCTACGAATTAACTTGGTGATTATAAGAATGGTTTTGCTATCATTACATATTTAATTTATGATTTTTTTTTTAATATCAACATTCGGCTATATTTAATGTTAGTTATATTTTTAATCTTTAAAGATGTACATATATCAAAATTTAACATTTTTTTTTTTTTTGTACTAGAGGCCTTTGTACTAATGAACTTATATGGAATTAAGTCCAGTGAAGCTGTAAAGGCCTCGCGGCCATCAGCGTACATCACTCACACACACACCTTATCTGGAGATATTCCTCCCATAAGGCTATGTGCTTTACCTATATAATCTCGCGCCCCCCTCCCCCCAATTTTAGAGTCTGGAACGAAGGGCAGTACTAATGCGTGGTAAACAAACATAACCTACCCCAGTGTTATTACTATACCACTATTATTAATTCAATTTAAATTTCGAAAGTATCCCGGAATCATTTCCATGTTCTGAGTGTGCGCCGACAAATAAATCCTTGGCTACATAAATATTTATGTATTACTTAACGATTCGTTCTTGCGCAATAACGCCCGCGAACGTTCGTTTTGGCAATACGATTGGACCACTCCTGAACCAATTACATTACTGATACTAAAAATACTAAAAAATACACTCCTAATTTAGTAATAACTTAAGAAGCGAATAAGTTACAGTCGACTAAACTGAACCATGGGTTACAACTGTATCATATTGGGAATACTATTCATAACCGAATTATTTCATACCATGAAATTTTCATTTCATACCACACTTCCTTTGCTTCTTTGTATGTGACTGTATTTATAAGTAAAAACAAAAATTGCAATGGGTAACTTTCTAGTTAGTTCTAGATGTCCAACCGTGAGAATTGAGTGTTACTCAACTTATTATTATGTATCCCCCATTAATAATAAATAAATAATATCAAGTTCCTTAGGACTTAGATTATTGCTGATACTACATAATATTTATCATACCTGTGATAAGAATATACTTTTGATTATTCTTGTTTAAGATAATCCATACTTTCAAATACTGTAACTCAATATTTCATCCACCGTAGCTTGTCGACATAATATCATTAAATTTTCAAATGGATATTATTATCAAGTCATTTGCATGACTTTATTTTCTTTTTATATATAGATACCTATTTATAAGATACATGTAACATGTGGATGTAATAATTTAAGTATAACAATACCAAAATTGCAAATTTTTGTATGATATCTCAATCCAATATTTTTTACTGAAACACCTTTAAATAAATTACAACATATATAGTGCTCTAAAACCAACTTGTTACTTTAATGGTAGCAGTTTGTACTTGTGTTATCATAACTATACCAGAAAACATCACTGGTGTTCAAAATAACTGTACACATTCCAAACTAATTACAAAACTATTTTTTTTTATAGTTATTAATTTCTTGAATAATCTTATTTAATTACATATTATTTATTGATTATCATATGATCAAACAAAAATACAGTAAAAACATCTAATTCTCCAAATGATGAATTGTGCCCGGTGTATGGCAATAGGCTCGCCCCCTATTACATGGGACCTAACATCGTCGGCGAAACGTGGGTGTACTCAGTACACCTCTGCCACCCCCTCTGGGGAATATAGGCGTGACGGTGTATGAATTGATGTATAGCTTTCCATTGTGTGTGCCTCAAATTTCTAATATTATTAAGTACACTATAATAAGTGATCAAACGAACTTACCTGAAGTGAAGTTCGATCATTATTATACGAAGTCCTTCGTTCGAAGATATAAACTATATTAGCAGCTCTCTCGAGTCGCTTGGCAACCGCGCGTCATTCAGAGATTTAAAAAGTCAACGCCGCCTCTATGGTATCTGTGGACATAACCTCTGCAAGCATTCCTTTTAGAAGTAGTACATTTCAACTTTACCAACGGGCAGGGCGGGTTGGGTACTTATATCTTCGAACGAAGGACTTCGTATAATAATGATCGAACTTCACATCAGGTAAGTTCGTTTGATCACTTATTATACTGTGTCCTTCGTTCTCGATATAAACTATATTAGCAGCTGTTTAGAGCTATAAGGGTAAAGTTGAAGTATACCACATAAAGGTTTTTTTTTTTTTTTATTGTGACCTCTAAAAATAACATATCATTAGTATATTTGTACTATAACACATTCCCGTTCTTTGTTTTGCCATACAACACAAACACAACAAATATATACACATATATTGTTTCTTACAACCAGTCTGTCTAACTTATTTAAAATAAATTTATATAATCAAATTCTATAACATATTATGTTATGTAGTGTAGATCCATCCCAACAAAACCTTTAAAGCACCTGTTATATACCTTTATACCACACCTGTTGTCCAAAATTCATTAATACCGGGTAATATTAATCAATCATTACTTATCAGATATCAGTGCAGTCTCTATCTGTTGTCTTCTATAGAGATCTTTCTTCTATAGATATCTTCTATATAACAAGAGTTGAGGAATTGCCCATCTAGAGTTTTGTTTATATAAAATGAAATCCTTTATCATAATTCTTGTATCATTGACAACCATTATGAGACGAACTATGAGAGCGAAGAAAGCCAGGCAGGCATGCAAGGAAAGAACCCGTCGGAACCTTGCACTCTCTGCCCACCCCGCAAGAGATCTGGCGTCATAATATGGATAGAGATAGATAGATAGCTAGAAACCCTTACTGTGTACTAGACCTGAAAACAAAGTCTGTTAGTACCCAATCTATAACAATATGATACAAATATAACAGGGAACCGCCGCGTGGTTCCCGGCTTAGAATAGGACCAACCCATCTCATCCCATCGGGTGTCGTACAAGGCGACTAAGGGAAAACTAGGGAATGGGCAGCAGCGTTCCCTTAACACTTCTACCATCAAAAACTGCGCTCGCCAACCCGCCTGCCAAGCGTGGCGAGTATGGCAAACACCCCCAATTTATTAAAATGGAAGATAAGAATAAAACCAGGCCCCTAGTCCCCGGCGGTCCTGTTCGTCCTGGCCACGGTAGCAGCTATGGTAACGACAGGACAAGGGGTGCTAAGAATCTCCGGCAGAGATTCGGCTACCACCAACATCGAAAATTGGCCCTGGTGACATACAATGCACGCACGTTAAGGACAGATGAGAAGCTTGTTGAGCTGGAAGAAGAGATAAATAAGTTGCGGTGGAATATTGTTGGTATATCGGAGGTCCGAAGAAAGGGCGAGGACACGATAACCTTAAAATCCGGCAACTTGTTTTACTACCGGGAGGGTGAACAGCAGTCCCAAGGTGGTGTCGGATTTATCGTCCACAAGTCACTCATAGACAACATTGTGTCCATCACTAGTGTGTCGAGCAGGGTAGCGTACCTGATACTCAGAATATCCAAAAGATATTCGCTGAAGGTCATACAGGTCTACGCACCGACCTCGGCATACTCAGATGATGACGTCGAAGTAATGTATGAGGACATTAGTAGAGCCATACATACTTCCAAAGCACACTTTACAGTGGTTATGGGTGACTTCAATGCGCGGCTGGGCAAACGGGGCGATGATGAGTTGAGAGTGGGGCAATTTGCATATGGGCAGCGCAACCCCAGGGGTCAGAGGCTGGCCGAATATCTGGAGAAGGAGGGACTCTTTATGATGAACTCTTTCTTCCGGAAGCCGCCTCATAGAAAATGGACCTGGATGAGCCCTGATGGTTCCACAAAAAATGAGATAGACTTCATCATGAGCACCAAGCGACAAATATTTAATGATGTCTCCGTGATTCACAGGGTAAAAACCGGCAGTGATCACCGAATGGTCAGAGGCACATTAAATATTAATGTCAAAATGGAAAGATCGCGTCTGATGAAGTCTACGCTCCGACCTTCTTATGCACACATCCAAAACCCCGAGAACTTTCAACTCGAATTGGCAAACCGCTTCGAATTGCTAGACAGCAGCGCATCAGTGGACGAAATCAACAACAGGCTGGTAGAGACTGTCCATACGGTCGGGTCCAAGTATTATAAGCCCCACCGTAAAAATAGACCTCAAAAACTATCCAACTCCATCCGAAATCTCATGGCTGAGCGACGTTCCATGACGCTCCAAACCTCCCATGATGCTAAGTCCTATAGGCAGCTCAATGGACAGATACTGAAGTCCTTGCGTCACGATTTACGGTCCTTCAATACAAGGCGTATTGAGGAGACCATAGCACAGAACAAGGGCTCCAAAGTGTTCGCAAGAGACGCGTCTATTGGGCAAAGCCAGTTGACGAAGCTGAAGACGGAGGACGGAAACGTAACGTCGAATAGGTCAGAGGTGCTCAGGGAGATAGAGAGGTTCTATGGGCAGTTGTACACCTCAGTAGCTGAACCTGTTGTTGACTTGGTAAAAGACCCAAGAGCCAAGCTAACCCGACACTACACTGAAGATATCCCGGACATCAGCCTGTACGAGATTACGATGGCCCTCAAACAACTCAAAAATAACAAAGCACCAGGCGAAGACGGAATTACCGCAGAGCTTCTGAAAGCGGGCGGAACGCCGGTACTTAAAGTCCTTCAGAGGCTGTTTAATTCCGTCTTGCTCGAAGAGAAAACGCCGGAAGCATGGAACAGGGGAGTGGTGGTACTGTTTTTCAAGAAAGGTGATAACACTTTACTGAAGAATTATAGGCCCATCACACTGCTGAGCCATGTTTATAAGTTGTTTTCGAGAGTCATCACGAATCGTCTCGAACGCAGGCTTGATGACTTCCAGCCTCCCGAACAAGCCGGTTTCCGGAAAGGCTTTAGTACCATAGACCACATACATACGCTGCGGCAGATTATACAGAAGACCGAGGAGTATAATCGGCCACTATGCTTGGCGTTTGTGGACTATGAGAAAGCCTTCGATTCGATCGAGACTTGGGCGGTTCTTAGATCTCTCCAGCGATGCCGCATTGACTATCGGTACATTGAAGTGTTGAAGTGCTTGTATAATAACGCCACCATGTCAGTCCGAGTACAGGGGCATTGCACGAAGGCGATCCCCATAAAAAGAGGAGTGAGGCAGGGAGACGTCATTTCTCCGAAACTGTTTACGGCCACCTTAGAGGACGCCTTCAAGCTCTTGGAATGGCAAGGACTTGGCATCAACATCAATGGCGAATACATCACTCACCTTCGATTTGCCGACGACATTGTGGTCGTGGCGGAGTCGCTGGAAGATCTAGGACGAATGCTCGGTGACCTCAACAGAGTATCTCAACAAGTGGGTCTTAAAATGAACATGGACAAAACGAAAATAATGTGTAACGTCCATGTCGTACCCACCGCACTCACCGTTGGGAACTCTACTCTTGAAGTTGTCGACGAATACATTTACCTGGGACAGGTAGTCCGGTTAGGTAGGTCCAACTTTGAGAGAGAGGTCAATCGACGAATCCAACTCGGCTGGGCAGCGTTCGGGAAACTGCGCAACATCTTCTCATCCAAAATACCTCAGTGCCTTAAGACTAAAGTTTTTAGTCAGTGTGTGTTACCAGTGATGATATATGGATCAGAGACGTGGTCTCTTACTATAGGTCTCATAAAAAAGCTCAGAGTTGCTCAGCGAGCTATGGAGAGAGCTATGCTCGGCGTTTCTCTACGCGATCGAATCAGGAATGAAGAGATTCGTAGAAGAACCAAGGTCACCGACATAGCCGTTAAGATTAGCAAGCTGAAGTGGCAATGGGCGGGCCACATAGCGCGTAGATCGGACGGGCGTTGGGGCAGAAAGATTCTAGAGTGGAGACCACGTATTGGCAAGCGCAGTGTGGGACGACCGCCTGCCAGATGGACCGACGATCTTGTGAAAATCGCAGGAAGTCGTTGGATGCAGGTGGCATCGGACCGGTTACGCTGGAAAGCGATTGGGGAGGCCTATGTTCAGCAGTGGACAAGTATAGGCTGAGATGATGATGATGATGATGATAACAGGGAAACCTATTTCCCCACTAATGTGTCTTCCAACTGCCATGTGGTTCTTTTTTTTTTTTTTTTTTTTTTTCAAATGATCTCCTTTTGAGTACGGTACCAAACGAAGGCTACGAATTAACTTGGTGATTATAAGAATGTTTTTGCTATCATTACATATTTAATTTATGTTTTTTTTTTTTTTTTTTTTTAATATCAACATTCGGCTATATTTAATGTTAGTTATATTTTTAATCTTTAAAGATGTACATATATCAAAATTTAACATTTTTTGTACTAAAGGCCTTTGTACTAATGAACTTATATGGAATTAAGTCCGGTGAAGCTGTAAAGGCCTCGCGGCCATCAGCGTACATCACTCACACACACACCTTATCTGGAGAGATTCCTCACATAAGGCTGTGCTTTACCTATATAATCTCGCCCCCCCCCCCCCCCCCCCAATTTTAGAGTCTGGAACGAAGGTCAGTACTAATGCGTGGTAAACAAACATAACCTACCCCAGTGTTATTACTATACCACTATTATTAATTCAATTTAAATTTCGAAACTATCCCGGAATCATTTCCATGTTCTGAGTGTGCGCCGACAAATAAATCCTTGGCTACCTAAATATTTATGTATTACTTAACGATTCGTTCTTGCGCAATAACGCCCGCGAACGTTCGTTTTGGCAATACGATTGGAGCACTCCTGAACCAATTACATTATTGATACTAAAAATACTAAAAAATACACTCCTAATTTAGTAATAACTTAAGAAGCGAATAAGTTACAGTCGACTAAACCGAACCATGGGTTACAACTGCATCATATTGGGAATCCTATTCATAACTGAATTATTTCATACCATGAAATTTTCATTTCATACCACACTTCCTTTGCTTCTTTGTATGTGACTGTATTTATAACTAAAAACAAAAATTGCAATGGGTAACTTTCTAGTTAGTTCTAGATGTCCAACCGTGAGAATTGAGTGTTACTCAACTTATTATTATGTATCCCCCATTAATAATAAATAAATAATATCAAGTTCCTTAGGACTTAGATTATTGCTGATACTACATAATATTTATCATACCAGTGATAAGAATATACTTTTGATTATTCTTGTTTAAGATAATCCATACTTTCAAATACTGTAACTCAATATTTCATCCACCGTAGCTTGTCAACATAATATCATTAAATTTTCAAATGGATATTATTATCAAGTCATTTGCATGACTTTATTTTCTTTTTATATATAGATACCTATTTATAAGATACATGTAACATGTGGATGTAATAATTTAAATATAACAATACCAAAATTGCAAATTTTTGTATATCTCAATCCAATATTTTTTACTGAAACACCTTTAAATAAATTACAACATATATAGTGCTCTAAAACCAACTTGTTACTTTAATGGTAGCAGTTTGTGCTTGTGTTATCATAACTATACCAGAAAACATCACTGGTGTTCAAAATAACTGTACACATTCCAAACTAATTACAAAACTATTTTTTATAGTTATTAATTTCTTGAATAATCTTATTTAATTACATATTATTTATTGATTATCATATGATCAAACAAATATACAGTAAAAACATCTAATTCTCCAAATGATGAATTGATGTATAGCTTTCCATTGTGTGTGCCTCAAATTTCTAATATTATTAAGTACACTATAATTGATGCAGGAAATAATCAAGAACCCAAAACCATTGAACTCATTACATGATAGAAAACTGAATAGGTACTAATAAATTTTCTATTAGTATATTTATTATGACTGTAAGGTCTAGCGTAATAGCATTAAGTTTTTTTTATTTTTTTTTTTTAATAAAAATGGCTATAAATTATATTTCAAATGATTAAACAATAGTGTTTCTAATAATAATGTTTCTATACATAATGTTAAACATATGTAGGACAAGATTCACTTGTCTGAAGTGCAAGTAATTGCACAAAAACCAATAAAATTATGATTGTCGTTGAAGGCATTATTAGTGTCATAGATACATACCACAGTCAGTGAATACCTTTAGC
Source organism: Phalera bucephala (assembly GCA_905147815.2). Taxonomy (NCBI): domain Eukaryota; kingdom Metazoa; phylum Arthropoda; class Insecta; order Lepidoptera; family Notodontidae; genus Phalera; species Phalera bucephala. Next base: position 22,596,199 of record LR990612.1, read on the forward strand.
CTCCAATATTATGGTTTCTTTGTATAACCCATGTTGTATTCCTGATTGTTTTTTTTTTTTTTTTTTAATTTTTCAGCAACTTAAAAACCAAGTCCTTGTGTAAAATGCCTATCATGCTTTTTGTACCTCACTTTCTTTGGTAGGAGATTTCCAATGTCCAACGTGATGTTGTTTTTGGTGAACTGATAGGTACAGTGTGGCTTAATATTTTCACACCCAGGATGAGGATTGTTGGTCTATATTGGTTACAACGGTGGTTGTTTTATGAAATTTTAACTACTGGCTATGACTAGCTAGTTAATAATTCCATATTGATAATCCACTATATTAACACTCCTTTTATGCAAAATATATACTGCTGACCTTAAAGGTTCTTATCTCAATAAAGGTTTCATGACTGTGTTGTTAGGATTAATCTTTTCTGGCTACCCTGCAAGGAGTCTAGGTTGATAATATTGATAGATAATTATTAGTTCTATGTTAACTGGATAGACCAGGTATTTTACATTATCTTTTAAGTATCTTTATGCATAACACAAATTATCCCACAACCTGCCTGCCGCAGCATCGGTAGGATAAGATATTATATTTGGAATGTATCCACAGTCCTGTTGCTTGTCAGTTACAACAGGCATTGCCATTAGTATATTACTTTGGCTTATTTGGTTATAAACCCTGTTCAGGAATAAGTATTGCTGGATTTAACTTTTTTAATACAAGTACTCATAATTTTGCACAATTCTTTGTGTAATAAGCTCCAGTTTGGGCTATTTCAGTATTATTATACAAGTATGTCTAATAATGAAATCAATAAAAACGCTATGTTTCTGCAAAGGAGTGACTTTTGTTATTAATAATGTATTGTTATACATAAACAATGTCACTTTAATTACCCTTTCAGTAAGTCTCCTTTTGGAGATATAATATGACAAATTGCTTATAGTTTATAGCAATAGTCTTTGTATTTACTGTTTTAGGCATGTTTAAGGTATGTATTTTAGGTAACATTTTTGATTCTTACCATTGTAGAAATGTGAACTGCACACGAACACCTCATGGATGAAACCTATGAGTAGTATGACCTTCAGCACATATCTCGTATGGGCCCCAAGTCTTGCGGATCACGCCGATGTATCTCGTACACCACTCGTGTCCTTGAATTATAGTCAAGTCTTGCGGACCACGTCGATGTATCTCGTACATCACCCGTGTCCTTAAAATGCCATCGATCCTGAACAATCATCATAATTGATGAACGTCCCCCTAATTTCTCTTATTGGAGGTATAACATTGCCAATTTATAGACGGTTAATAATCGTTTTCAGGTATATTTCGTGTTAAACTGTTTGTACACGAATAGGAACATAGACTTCATAAGTTTACTTTTCGGACGACGAAGCTTTCCCAAATTTTAATATGACGAAACTCACGTCTCCAAATATTAGATATTATATAAATAAACAAGTTAAGCTGAAAAACACCACAAATAAACAACTATCGGTTGATCTTTTTAGAATGTCCTTCTTTGCCAGGACGTAAACTTTTCTAAATTTGCCTATACGATGTTTTAAATTTATTTCACAAGGTCACTTGAGTATATTACAACCTTTTTGTTATATAATATCAGTGCCATAACAACATTATTAAATTAATTGTCGACCAAAAACTTTATTACAAAGCGTCGGCTGCCGCGCTTTCAAAAGAATGCTTGCAGAGGTTATGTCCACAGATACCATAGAGGCGGCGTTGACTTTTTAATTCTCTGAATGACGCGCGGTTGCCAAGCGACTCGAGAGAGCTGCTAATATAGTTTATATCGAGAACGAAGGACACAGTATAATTGATGCAGGAAATAATCAAGAACCCAAAACCATTGAACTCATTACATGATAGAAAACTGAATAGGTACTAATAGATTTTCTATTAGTATATTTATTATGACTGTAAGGTCTAACGTGTTAGCATTAAGTTTTTATTTGTATTTTTAATAAAAATAGCTATAAATTATATTACAAATTATTAAACAATAGTGTTTCTAATAATAATGTTTCTATACATAATGTTAAACATATGTAGGACAAGATTCACTTGTCTGAAGTGCAAGTACTTGCACAAAAACCAATAAAATTATGTTTGTCGTTGAAGACATTATTAGTGTCATAGATACATACCACCGTCAGTGAATACCTTTAGCCTCCAATATTATGGCTTCTTTGTAAAACCCATGTTGTATTCCTGATTGTTTTTCTGAATTTTTCAGCAACTTAAAAACCAAGTCCTTGTGTAAAATGCCTATCATGCTTTTTGTACCTCACTTTCTTTGGTAGGAGATTTCCAATGTCCAACGTGATGTTGTTTTTGGTGAACTGATAGGTACACTGTGACTTAATATTTCCATACCCAGGATGAGGATTGTTGTTCTATATTGGTTACAACGGTGGTCGTTTTATGAAATTTTAACTACTGGCTATGACTAGCTAGTTAATAATTCCATATTGATAATCCACTATATTAACACTCCTTTTATGCAAAATATATACTGCTGACCTTAAAGGTTCTTATCTCAATAAAGGTTTCATGACTGTATTGTTAGGATTAATCTTTTCTGGCTACCCTGCAAGGAGTCTAGGTTGATAATATTGATAGATAATTATTAGTTCTATGTTAACTGGATAGACCAGGTATTTTATATTATCTTTTAAGTATCTTTGTGCATAACACAAATTATCCCACAACCTGCCTGCCGCAGCATCGGTAGGATAAGATATTATATTTGGAATGTATCCACAGTCCTGTTGCTTGTCAGTTACAACAGGCATTGCCATTAGTATATTACTTTGGCTTATTTGGTTATAAACCCTGTTCAGGAATAAGTATTGCTGGATTTAACTTTTTTAATACAAGTACTCATAATTTTGCACAATTCTTTGTGTAATAAGCTCCAGTTTGGGCTATTTCAGTATTATTATACAAGTATGTCTAATAATGAAATCAATAAAAACACTATGTTTCTGCAAAGGAGTGACTTTTGTTATTAATAATGTATTGTTATACATAAACAATGTCACTTTAATTACCCTTTCAGTAAGTCTCCTTTTGGAGATATAATATGACAAATTGCTTATAGTTTATAGCAATAGTCTTTGTATTTACTGTTTTAGGCATGTTTAAGGTATGTATTTTAGGTAACATTTTTGATTCTTACCATTGTAGAAATGTGAACTGCACAGGAACACCTCATGGATGAAACCTATGAGTAGTATGACCTTCAGCACATATCTTGTATGGGCCCCAAGTCTTGCGGATCACGCCGATGTATCTCGTACACCACTCGTGTCCTTGAATTATCGTCAAGTCTTGCGGACCACGTCGATGTATCTCGTACATCACCCGTGTCCTTAAAATGCCATCGATCCTGAACAATCATCATAATTGATGAACGTCCCCCTAATTTCTCTTATTGGAGGTATAACATTGCCAATTTATAGACGGTTAATAATCGTTTTCAGGTATATTTCGTGTTAAACTGTTTGTACACGAATAGGAACATAGACTTCATAAGTTTACTTTTCGGACGACGAAGCTTTCCCAAATTTTAATATGACGAAACTCACGTCTCCAAATATTAGATATTATATAAATAAACAAGTTAAGCTGAAAAACACCACAAATAAACAACTATCGGTTGATCTTTTTAGAATGTCCTTCTTTGCCAGGACGTAAACTTTTCTAAATTTGCCTATACGATGTTTTAAATTTATTTCACAAGGTCACTTGAGTATATTACAACCTTTTTGTTATATAATTTCAGTGCCATAACAAGTTATGAAGTTAAATGTCGACCAAAAACTTTATTACAAAGCGTCGGCTGCCGCGCTTTCAAAAGAATGCTTGCAGAGGTTATGTCCACAGATACCATAGAGGCGGCGTTGACTTTTCAATTGGCTAAATGACGCGCGGTTGCCAAGCGACTCGAGAGAGCTGCTAATATAGTTTATATCTTCGAACTAAGGACACTGTATAATACTAACTCAAGGCATCTACGAGTTTTTTTGCTTTTGTTTTATTTCACAAACCTTCCCATGACGGGGAAAGGGTAGGTACTTTACTTTGACCCATTTTGAATCTTTTATATTGCTTGCTAACTTTTGTTATTATTAAAGTTGTAGGCCGCCAAACTAACTACATATATTGTATCTACGTAGATAGGTATTTGCAGCCTAATATATATATGCTTAAGTATGCCTAGCTTCTGAAAGGTGGAAGATCTATCAATTTATAAGTTTGAAAAATGTACAAAAGAACAAGCATGTACAGATCTAAAATAATAAGTAGGTTTTCTTAATACTTTTACATGTTCAATCAACGTCTGTGGATACCTTTAAGTACAAGTGTTTAAATATCACCCACCACACCCTCTGAGTCCTCCAAATACCTATCGCCAAATACCTATAGATATTCTAGTAAAAAACCAAAAAAAAATACAAACGATTGCTTCATCGCTGAATCCCGCGGGCGATCGAGTTTTCTTATTCAAATGTTCAGTCGGCTATTTTAATGTTTCAACACAGCACGTCATCAATCTTTGCCGAGCCCGAACGTGGGCCATTACGACCGCCCCCTTGCAATTATCCACTCGAATAGAAACGTTTTAAGTGTTAAATTAACAATATCTCAGGGAGACGAGAACTTGTCTGTGATTAATTCTAACCTCGAGAGATGATAGTGAACCGAGTGCGGAACTCGAAAGATCTTAAAGTCTCATTTATGTCAATTTTAATTGTTACGGCGATGTATTAAAATCGGAGTTGCTGTTTAAATCTGCGAATCGATATGAAGCAATAAAAGCGAGGCGGGGGTAATATTTAGCTGTTTTAATGTTCAAACTTCGCCGATATTTGGCAAGGCGTCGTCATGTATGCTGGGGACATCATATTTTTCACGTATTTCGCACACAACGCCGATCGTTTACATACAAACTCCGTATTTACGTACCCATTACAAACAGCAAGCGGCAAATCTTTGCTGCGAATGTTACTTATTTCTACCCCAGTCACTTAGCTTCGTAAATATAAACAACCGTCATTCTTCTTCTTTACGCGCCGCGCTCCGAGAGAAAAGAATGACAAACGAGTTAAAGAATAATGGAAAGTAAATGAAAACAGCAAAATCGCTTTTGTCAACTGTTTTTCTTCATCCATTGTAGACATTCAGAAATGTTTCCTGCAAAAACCTTTAAATATACATAACGTTTCACCTATTTATGTTAATACCAACCTGCCTATCTATAGGCAGGTACCGTATCTTACTCATTCAACATATAAATTTATTTTAAGTAGATATCTACCTACGTTTTCCGTTGATGTGCCTTTGTATAAAATCTATCTATCTATATCATCAGGCCAGATCCCTTGCGGGGGAGGCAAAGTTGAAAATAATCTATCTATCTATCTATCTATCTATAACCTCACGCCAGATCCCTTGCGGGGTAGGCAGAGAGTACAGAGTTCCAACAGGTTCTTTCCTTACATACCTCTCTGGCTTCCTCGACTCTCATAGTTCGTCTCATACACGCTCGCCGGTTACGGAGACTCTTGACTTTTCCATCAGATAAGACTCGGTTTATTTGGTCGTGGTAAGATAGTCTAGGTCTTCCCCGGTACCTGCATCCTTCCACTTTCACATTGTATATCTGTTTTGTCATTTTTTCCTCTGGCATTCTTTCTATATGCCCGAACCAACGGAGCATGCCCTTTCTCATCTTTACACCGATACTATCTTTCATACCTACTCGCTGTCTTACTATGCTGTTGCTAATGCGGTCGGTCAGCTTCACTCCGCACATCTTCCGCAGAGCTCGCATTTCTACCGCATTTATCCTACTTTCATTCTCCTTCTTACATACCCAGCTCTCGCTACCATATAACAGCGTTGGGACAAGAACTCCGTTATGTATGGCCAGCTGCGCCTTATGGCTTAAGTGCCGGCTCCCGAGTAGCTTTCCCATCGCACCATTCACTCTGTTCCCTGCACTCACTCTTCTCTCTATGTCAGCGATGTATTTCCCATCCTTATTGAAGGCGCATCCAAGATATACAAACTCATTCACTTGCTCCAGCACATCGTTACCAACCACAATCCTTACATTCGTTCTGGTTTCTTCCCTTTCAAAAACCATAATCTTGGTTTTCTTCACATTCAAGTGTAAGCCATTGATCATGCAGTCGTCTTTCATAACTGTGACTAGTGTTTGCAGATCAGTGGCTGTTGGCGCTATTAAAACCGCGTCATCTGCATAAAGTAGATGGTTTACCACTAAATCACCCATTTGTACACCTTTATTCATCGCTTTCAGTCTTTGAAGACTTTTGTCCAGATATATTATAAACAGTCTAGCGGACAACACGCAACCCTGCTTGACGCAACGCAGATTTCAACGTCAAACCAGGGTGACCTGTTACCACCCACCCGTACGCATGCCTTGCAGCCCACATAAGTGGACTGGACGGCTCGCAACAAAGTGCCATCTATACCATACTCTGGCAAAATGTCCCAAAGTCTCTTTCGCACAACTCTGTCAAATGCCTTCTCCAGATCTACAAAACCGCAGAAAACCTTCCGGCCCACTGCCAGATGCTTCTCTACGATGTTGCGGAGTGAGAAGACTTGATCCGAACATCCTCTTCCAGACCTGAAACCCCCTTGTGCCTCGCACAACATTCCATCGGACTTCACGCGCATTCTCCGTTCAATAATTTTACCGTACACATAAAAAATAATCTAAAGTAAAAAATATTTTACAATATTTCCTGCCCTCGACTTCGTTCGCGTTAACTTTAGACAGGAACCTTACATTTTTCCGGGATAAAAAGTGTGTGGTAAAATCCAATGTGTTAAGTAAGGTAATAAACTATCTGTGTGCAAAATTTCACCCGAATCCGTTTAGCCGTTTTTCGCGTAATTGAGTAAGAGACATCTTAACATACAAGCATAATATTAGTAGGATAATATTTTTATAAATATATATAATTTATATAAATAGATATAAGTGTGTAGACATCTACAGTGCCAACAGTTATTTAAATTATAAATTTGATTTTATATATCACTCAAACTTTGAATGCGGAAATACACATATGTAACTCTAACAAGCAAATATCTAAAATGAAATAAGTTATCTTTAATTATGTCAGCACCTACGTGTTGATATAAAATGATGCATTGATATAAAATTTGTACCAAATATTCCACAGTCCGAATTGGACGAGGCCTTTTAACTTCACAATAATTGACTTACAATAACAATCACTTCAGCATATTTTTGTGAGCCATATTTTATCGAAATATTAGTTATATTTTCCCGGCAAGAGGGTTTAGTGTGATTTGATACTGCTGTGATGTTTTTCCACTTAAAATATTTAGATAGAATTGTATAAATGGACCGATCATTTTAATAACGTTAATGTCCTACAAAACTTTATTGTAGGCACAATTTCATACCATAGCGTTGGCCAATAATGTCTATTGGGTAATTAATTTGTGTGCAATTATATTAAACAATACCATAATTAACACGCCACCACACGAGTATTTATATAAAGCAATGCAACAGTTAAAGCCACCCATAAATACCGTCAATTTAGCCAAGTATCTACTCTGAAAGGACACCGGAATAATGCTAAAGATACCACGATAAGCGTTGTATTCTTCGCAATAATTATCTTTATATGGATCCTTTTTATCAACTGCCTCCAACCACGTTTTACAGCATTATAAAGTTGATGTAATTTTATAACGAGTCTTAGGCGTGCGTTTAATTTGCGCGGTTGGCTCGGCGCGCTGGGAAATGCTCTGCAAACCGACCAAACCGCGCCTTGCGGCCGTGAGATATACGCCCACTGCCATGGTAATTATACCAATCTATCACACGAGACTTTAATGTTTAACCTTTTCTTTTGTATTTTACGTGAATTTCGCTTAACCCCGCAAATCCTTACAATCTAGAGCTAAGTTAAACAGATAGAAGTAAAATAATTTAGGTAACGTAAGCAAATTGGTATCTACTAATTATATAACCTCCCTCAAATTGCTAATTAGTATCTAAAGGTTCGGCCCTCGCACCGATGGGTTTTATAATCAGTGGCGATTCAGCAAGTTACCGCTAATTGTGCGCACGGTTACTTTACAATGCTCAAACAAATAATTTTACCTTTACCTATGAACTTTACCTGTGTTCATGCCCACTGATTAAAATTTTGGTGAATCGGCTCGCTCTGAACGATCATAGGAACAATTACTTGGTTGTAGACTACTTTTTCAAGCTATGGGCTCAGAGTGAAATCAGGATATCCTAAAAACAGACCAGAGCAATGGAACTTCGTCCAGTCCTTAGAGATTAACAATTTCCTTCGTAGCAAGAAAAAAAGTTAGCAAGAAGTATTTACGTCGTTTTCTACAAGAACTACCGTGGAACCATAGTAGGCTGAAGTATTTGAAATAGTAGAAAATGAATTCGTCACTTTACAATAAGAACCCGGAAGACTTATCTACATGGTAATAATATAGTAAATTATGTATGGTGCACTCGACACCGTATGCACATTAACAGTAGATATGGTTTTCACACATCAACCCCTAATCTAATCTATTGGGTTCATACCCAATAGTAGTAATATCGATTACCTATTACATCGCAGTCTTCATAGACTGCGATGTAATAGGTATTCGATATTACTGTATAGCTAATCCAGATCACCTTGCATTCTTTTCACGTGCATCCGTTTACCGTAGATTTCTGCTACAAAATACTGGTGCAGCAATCAACAAAGCGAATTTTGTGAACGCTAAAAGGACGTTCCGTGAACGACAACTAACTTGACACTGAAACTGTGAGTGGCAGCTTTGCTAAACGGGTACTAGAACTTTAAATAGTCGATTATCTTAAAACATTATCCACCTTAAACGCATTAAAGAATATCGTTCGCATTATTCTAGTAAAAGAAAGCAGAAAATATTTTTCTTCCTCCAACGTTGCTGCAAAAGTTTGAGTGCTTATTCGAAAGTATAAATTTCCACGACTCTAAAGCCTCTCGTAAAACTTACTTTGCTTAGATAGTTGCAAAGGCAATTCGTCGACAATATTTCTTTTCGAGATTTCTCATGAATATTGTATAGAGAGCTACTAAATTATATTATCATATACATCAGTAATTTTATTCAAATAGGTCATCGTTTATTACTATCACCCACGTAAACCCATCCCGAATCAGGCAACAAAACAACAAACAAATTATCTCTGTAATAATGAACGACCTAATTCTGTTAACATGTAGGTATTCGAACCTATGGCGACATATCCGGGCCACGTCGCAGCATATAATTAAGAAGTTCATTCATTCATTTCAGTGGTATTAGAAGGTCGAAGCGCCACGACCGCCTGTCACAAAGTTGTGTATTAACTTTTCATTTGCAAGTTTGGAACGAACGCGGGCGATCGCGACGTCGCAATTTTGACTCACTACGATATGTAGAGTCTTACTTTCTTAAACCTCTTTTTTTAAGCAGAGTGACTCTTGAACTAATGTAGATATGTATCTCGCCGTTGGTAATTTGGCACTCTTGGATCTGGCTAGTAGGTAGATGTTAAGATTAGGTATATGCTGCTGCTTATATGGGTAAAGGGTTTGTAATATAATAATTGTGTTGTTTTATTAATAAACGCACCGGGATAGAAAATTGATTATTACGGCAAACGACATCTTCACCGTGGTTTCAATAACTTCATTTAACTTTCGCAAATTAATTTTTCATTTGATAATTCCATTGAAGGGGCGCGGCGCAATCGCTCGGGATTCACAAACGGAATAATATCAAATCAATTAAAAGTTGAATTTGGCGGGCAGAGCGCCAGCTCCGAAGTTGATTCAAAAGTACTAGCCGCAGACCTCTTTCTCTCCCGCCGAAGTATCTAGCAATACGAGTTATCTGCGTAGAGCAGCCCGCGGCCATTCGCATACATTCAGATAATCACCGACTGAGAATAAACTTTATGACTGGATTTTAAACTTTTGTTCTCATTGAATATGGAGTTGATTCCCTATTTTAATACACTTCGAAGCGTTAACACTTGCAACTAGGATTGCCGTCCATCCGACTCGATCGAACTCGACATAAATTGGAAGGGGTCCGGAAGGTAAACTTAAAAATCGAGCTTTTCGCATGGGCGCTCATATGCATCTGTTTTCTATTACAAAAACAGTACCACGCACTGACAAAAGGTGTGCACCGCCCATCGCTAACAAATTTCAGGCTCTTACGTAATATCGTTTATAATATTTTCAATGACGAGAAAACGTTTCCGTCCTGACGTTTCCCTCCTATGACCATGGGTGCTGCAAATCACTCGAAAAGTTTTATATCATATGTACCTAGATATTAAATATGGGATATAGTAAAATTCCTACGAACACATATATTTAATTTAACATTTCTACGATTAGTGACGAATTGAATAAATATGAAGTTTGTCAAATATTATCGCAAACCATGCGAGTAAAATAGTACCTATCCTTTATTCGTGGTGCGGTCTAGCAAAGACCGCATCGCCATGCCGGTCCTGAGGCGATGTTTCCTTAGAAAACGCAATAACATTTGCATAGGTCCCGTCAACTGCTTGCGTACTCATAAAAGTAATACGAAAGGGATAACACTTGCGCTCCGTAATAGTGTAACTTTTCCAGGGATCAGCGAAAGTAATTCCCTCCTCTGACTTCCCTAAACAGGGGTTATTTACACTACGTTCCGTTAAAGGCTCTCACGTCAAACCCTCATGCAATAAGAACAACTCTGGTATCATTATATTCGCTTTATAACGAATGTGTATACTGTGACTAACACTATAATATAATAGCGCCACATAGATAAAACTGTTTCAATATGAAAATTAAAATTAAATAGCAAATAAGTTTAATATCGTTTATTTACGAACGGAACTCATTAAATAGATTTTAATTAAATAAATATTTCGTAATCATCTTTAATGATTATGTTTCGTAAACAGATTTGAGGGTTAAGTAAAAATGAATATTATACTCGTACAAGTTAAAGGCTTATCCGCCGCGAGCGATTTATTCAAACGAGCAATACATATTCAACAGTAATTAACCGCCGCACCGCGTCCATACAGCGCAGAATATTTTTAGCTGCCGTCGATTTTACGTTAATGGTGTCTACCTTTAACGTAAAATCGACAACACTTCGTAGTCTTACGAAGTGTTACTATCTCCGAAAAACGCCGTCGGAAAATCTGTTTCAACAAAATTAAAGCAGAAGAAGTTTTTGAATTAATTATATATTCTTTCCATCTTTTTAGTAGTGGCTTCGTAGTGACTACAATGCTAACACTGTATTATAATTAAGCACATTTCCGTTTAAAATATCTAAAGCATATTTACACATGTTGCTTCAAAGAATTCTCATGACAGGGAATTTTATACACACGGTTATGCTAAAATTAGGCTCTTCTTAGCACTTGGCACGATAAGTAGAGTTTGCACACGAAACCTCGTGTCTATTCCGTCTGACGGGAGCTCAAAAGATTTCAGTCAACGTTGCCTCTGAGCTCGGTTACGTAGCAACTCTATTGTCCGTAGACACGTCTCAAAATCGTAACGGTACGCTGCGATAACTGGAAACACGTCACTCATAATAACAAAGTAATTTATTTTCCATTTCGGTGTTTATTATTTTACACAATTTACGTGTACTAAATTTAAACGTGGTCTCTTAAGATTGAATGATATAGAAACTATATTCACACTATATTCATGAACTGAATGATTAATTCCTAAATTAAAAGCTAATATTTAACATGTATGAAACACCTATTGGAGTTTCATTCGCATGCCATGTCCCCTGGGGCGGTTATTCGGAAATCAAGCTATCATGAAAAACGTTTTACAGTCGATAGTTCGGCTATTTGAAATTGTTAGTCAGACTTTTTTCTACGGTATGCGCTCGGGGATTTAAACATTTATGTGTTTTGATTGTGCCTACGAACTGGATTAGTTTTATCGATTGAACATTACATTACATATTACGAGTACACACAGACTGGGATCTACAAGGATGGACATTATTTCTAAAAATTTATGTATTCCGTGATAAAACGAGCTGGGTATCTCGTGCAAAGTTTTAGCGTAAAAAAATTGTCGAATTTTTTAAGCATTCTGCTAAAGAATTTTTGGTTATTCATGACTGTGGTGTACATTGTATCATGTAACTTCGTAAGACAGGTTTATATTTCAGTATTTTTATTCCATTCATTCATCTGTCACGATGTTATTATTCACCAAAAATACTTATTATATATAAGACGACTAAGACGAAGGCTGTATTTGCTAACAAAATACCAACATGGCTTTCTAACCATTCTCCAATTTCCTCGACTTCGCTAGGAGTCGACGTCAACTCAGGCTATTTAGTTCCCAACTGTTCCCGAGGGAGCTCTTCTATTTTCAAGGCTTATTTCGCAATCCAGACTATGGCGATTCCCTGAAGCAAATGTATAATGCTCACAAAATACCGTATTCTTGTGCAAAGCCAGATTATATTCCCTACAAAACAATCTTAAGTTCTTAGTTTTATGCGAATAATAAACATTAAATAAAACTATATTTCGCAACCTCGGGAACTGAAAAATCAAAAACCGCGATAAATCCGAAAAATAGTTTTATTTGATACTAGCTGTGCCCGCGACTTCGTCCGCGTGTAATAGTGTCTTTGAGTAGCATTTAATATTTTGTCTCTTGTCGAAAACTTATAAAACATTTATATACCTTACATATTTCTATACAAACTTTCATCCCCTATTCCCTATTATTATTTTGCACCCTTGAGGGTAAAACTTTTACAAACTTTGAATGTCATATTTATTTATATCGAATCAAAAGCCTAAAAAATAAGTTTCAAGCTTCTAGCTCTAAAAATGACGATAATTCCATACAACTTTTCATCGCCCCCTTTCAATCAGTTACAACCCTTTTTTCGCATTAAAAAGTAGTTTAAATTTCATTTAAATCGGTTCAGTAGTTTTGGCATGAAAGCGCGACTGACATACAGACAGAGTTACTTTCGCATTTATAATATTAGTAAGGATTTGAAATAGATAGGTAAATTTTCCAAGACTTAAGAGACACCTCCATATTAAGTTTCTTTTCAATTCGTTCAGCCATGTTAATATGGAGAAATAAAAGCAACTATTCTCTGAAATCTTGCATTTCCCAAGGTACAAAGTAGTCAACAGTCTCTGAGAAATTCTACATTTCCCAATGATAGTGTATTTAAAATCTGTTCTACCGTTCTGGATATTAACACGGACAAACTTTTTTTTTTATTTTGCCTGTATGTGCATAAAATATCTTCTTTATTTCAAAATCACAAATCCCAAACCAATATTCCCGTGTGCTGTGCGGGGCTCGTACCTGCGACTATTTGACAAAGTAAGTAAGGCGGTCTACGTTTTATCGCTTAAACCAAGTTTGTTTTCCAAAAGTATTTATAAAGTCGACTTAAATATGAGTAAATTTTCGCTGTAGAACAATTTCAGCAGGTCCCCAGGCTTCCAGGCGCCGATGAAAAGAAAGAAGGAAATCGACGGATTGCCAGGCTTTTCTTTCGACAAAATAAGATTAATATCTTTGGACCTTTATGCAGGCCGGTTAAATGTGCCAAATGCATATAATGCAGGATAATTTCGGCATGATCTAGTGTGTAAACAAAATTACATATTTCATATTATTATTTCACGACTTAAGATACTTTAATACTATCTACCAATCTATATCACCACGTCAGATCCCTTGCGGAGTAGGCAGAGTGTACAGAGTTCCAACAGGTTTTTTCCTTACAGACCTTTCTGGTTTTCTCCACTCTCATAGTTCGTCTTATACTCGCTCGCGGTTACGGAGACTCTTGACTTGCTCTTCGGATAAGACATGGTCTATTTAGTCATGGTAAGATAGTCTAGGTCTTCCCCGATATCTGCGTCCTGTTCTAGGTACACTACCAACTGACAGCGGCGTGGAACGATTTGACAACAACTATGTAATTACGTATATTTCTTTTTTTACTACCGTTTTTATTGATATTTCTTTCGTAATAAAAACTGTCTTGTTTTATTTTACAGTGGAAGACACCTTCATATAAAGTTTCAATTAAATTCATTTAGCCAGCTATGTCGCAAGAACCATGATTCTTTACGGGATAAAAAGTATCTCGAATATTATTTCGAGACCTGAAACACCTAGAAAGTGTTAGAAGGATCCATTCTGCCATATTAGTGTGAAGAAATAACGGCTATCCCGGAAGAACCGTGTGTGAATATATTGTATGATTTTCAACTCCCACCAGACTTATTTCTGTATCACCGGGTTCAGTCTGAGCCCTACTTAGGCGGCACAGGTGGTCTTTGTAAAATATAAACTAAACTATAGCGTGATCTTATTCAACACACACCACTAACGCCGTTTCAAAAAGTGTTAGTCTTCTCGTAAGATATTAATTGTCTTTAAAGTTTCGTATCCGGCCCATTCATCGTTAGAGTTCTCTCCGGAAGAAACATTCCTGAATGTATCGTCGGTTTATGCAAGAAATCATGTTTTAGTGTTTAAATCAAACGTGTATGAAACATTTCCAGTGAGTGCATTTAAATACTGCATAGTTTTTCGGGAGGAGACGAACCAGAGTCCAATATCAATTCATGGAGGAATTCATGTGTAGGCAAAATCGCATAGTTTACATCGTAACATTGCAGTTCGGGACAAACAGTTATAAAGTTTTGCGGAATATCCCGCGACAATGTAGTAGCTTAAGTTGTTTTGGAACAATGAATGATTTATCAAAATCGACTCTTTTTTTCTTTCCTCAGAAACTGTTAGATTTCTCGAAAATATGAGTATATAGCGTTGTGATCCTTAGTACAGGCTACAACTATCCAAAATTTCATTGAAATCAATCAAACAGGTTTGGAGTAAAGTGTCATTTTATAAATTTAATGTTTCGCTTGTTTTTGTATTTTCTGAAAAAACCTTTTGATTTTCCGGGATAAATACTATTCAATATGTGTCTAACATTTTAAGATATCCGCGTGCAAAAGGTTATCAAAATCCGCCTAGTAGTTTTTGCGTTTTAATGGTCCATACCCTTGGATAGATAGATAGACAGACAAACAGACACGAAAGCCAAAAATTGTAGAATTGGCTTCTATATCAATAGAATGATATCCGTGGGTTGTTATTTCCAAAAAATGTACACAGACATGACTTCCATACAGTTTTATTTTATGTAGTATGTAGAGATAAAGATGCTTTACTTTCTCCTACAAACTGTTTGATTTCCTGAAAACATTAATATTAAGTATATTGTCTGTCATATGAAATATTTCCATGCTTAGTTATACTGACATCTGAAGAGTAGTTTTGGAACAATGAATGATATATCAAAATCGACTTTTTTCTCTTTCCTCAAAAAACGTTAAGTTTTTCGAAAATATATGTATACAGAGTTGTGTACAGCCTTTTGTACAGGTTACAATTTCACAAAATTTTATTGAAATCCATCAAACAGTTTATGAATAAAGTGTCTTTTTAGAAATTCAATATTTTGCTCATTTTCGTCTTATTTGGAAAAACCTTTTAAATTTACGGGATAAATACTATACAACATGTTAGTCAACATTATAAAGTATTCACATGCAAAGTTTCATCAAAATCCGCCTAGTAGTTTTTGCGTGATGCCGGTTCATACGCTCCGACAGACAGACACGAAAACCAAAAATTGTAGAATTGGCTTCTATATCGATATTATGATATTGTTTTATATGATTTGTTAGATATTATATGATATGTTTATTGAATCGGGTTGTTATTTCCTAAAAATATTCCATGTACAGACACGACTTCCTTACTGTTTTATTATATGTATAGATAATCCATTACGAGTTTAATCATCTTTATTTAATATGGAATATGGTAATCTGGATTCTAGATCTGTTGTTCGAATTAAAGCCTAAACAGAATTTCTTTCTTTCTGATTTTCTCACATATTCGAATGTGAGAGTCGATCATTTTTACTTTTAAAACTTGCCACCCTCGGTTAGAGAATATAGGTGTGACGGTGTCTATTTTTTTTAATCATTGCGTAGACCTTAGTCTATATATTATATATATATATATATATATATATATATATATATATATATATATATATATATATATATATATATATATATCTTATTTACCCTGCTCAAAATTGGGTCATTATCTAAACTAGATCTCCCTACAACTTCAGTAAAGTAAATTTATAAAATTTGCACCTACGGAACGACTTCGCCTTGATAACTATCACTTAATATATTTTACTAATGTAAATATTTATGAAGTAATTTATGTCAGCGTGATGAATTTGTTATACTTACCTACGTATATTTTGGATAATCATTCTTTAAATAGAAAGAAGTGGATTTGACCACGAGATAAGGTAGTGACAAAATAATTCAGGGTTATTCCAAATCCCCTAAACCCTGTCATAAATAAAAAATAACTGCTTGCTTTCCAAGCGAATTTCAGAATGCTAAACTAACAGGGCCCTTAGTCACTATGTCTTAACGCGGCGCATCACGATAACTTAGTGAAATGATCCTGTTATCGTATTGGTGTGTAATGGTACAGAATACTGTGTGTCACTGGATTAAAAAATAATTTCACGAAATTATCGTAACGCGCCGCGTTACGTGTGTAATTGTTGATAGCGAAAGGGATCAGGGCTAGATTGAAATTTATGACTTAGCGCCCTTTGCCTGTAGACTCTTGGTAAGTTATGATTTGTCGAGAAAGATGTAGACCAGTAAAATACGTGCAAATCAAAAATCTTACAATTTCTCTTTTGGCCACATTTACGTAGGTACCTTATGGATAAGATCAGATCTAGAGATAAAAGTATTTTAGCATTCGCAGTCGCTTTTTAAATAATTAGATTTTTAAACGAAGTACGTATTAAATAAAAGTACATAATTGTTACCTTACAGTGAATTTTGGAAATATGCATTATATCTATTTCATGTCTTAACTTTGTATCGACCATAAAGTATCTCGTATGCATTTGATTACACATCTTTATTTAACCCTAAAAGACATAAAAATTAATAGGCTCTAGCAATCAACATTTTAAAAAGTACAGTCTCCGTAACCGGCGAGTGTGTTTGAGACGAACTATGAGAGTGGAGGAAGCCAGAGAGGTATGTAAGGAAAGAACCTGTTGGAACTCTGTACTCTCTGCCTACCCCGCGAGGGAGCTGGCGTGATGATATAGATAGAGATAGAGACAGGGGCCAGTTTTTTCTTTCTCTTGTAAAGGGACCTCTTTTGCACATCCAAGGTTGTCACTCTAAGGCAACGACGAATGATGCAGTATCATAAACGAGAGAAGAATAAAATTCACATGACAAAATCATGATAAAATATACGTAGTTACTATTCAAAAAGGTATCAGAGTCACTCCGGTCCGGGAAGCAATCACGCTAATAGTCACATTTCACACGCTGCCACTATTCATAATACGAGTTTTATTCGTTCGAGAAACCAGCACTAATGGAGCGCGCTAATAAAATGGGCGTCAATCCTCTTACAATACAATGCTGACGTAAACATGTAGGTACGCAATGTTCCCTTGCATCATCTTATTGTTGATTTGCAGAGTCGTCTAACGTCAAAAGCAACGATATTGCCTTAATTTGATGCATTTGTGTGCTATTAGGGAATGTTATGCTATGTTACTTACTCGTGTCTATATTTATTCAATAATGTACACATATGTATAGTTTTATTAATACGTAGATACCTGAATAAATTGTAACTATTTTTTTTTAATTTAGACGTAGCCAATACTTATTTCCTCGTGGAATTCCCTGGAATAAACCTGAAATGCAGCATCTGAACAACACTAGAGTGGTAGGAACGAAACGGAGCGCCAAATGGATTTTTATTTATTCCGTTGAAGTTACGCGAACCAATTAGTTTTGTGCAAGTGCATCGAGAATACTCATTACTCAGCCCTTGAGCGAATTCAAACCACGGCGGGACCCTATAAAAGTGCCTGTATTTCGTGAGATGGCATCGATCGTGCAAATAGGAATGAGAAAACTAATTTATTTGTTATAATACAAATAAATTAGTTTTCTCATTCCGCTGTTTAATTAATAATTAATGAAATACCAGTATCTGCCAACATTGCGGCAGTTATATACTTGTTGGATATATTCCGACTAGAGCGTATTTGTAAATCTGTAAGGGTGCATCGGCCAACAGCGTAGATTATTCACACATACACACACAGTCATACTCTTTGTATAATGGATGGACATCGTCACATCATCATTATGATGTTAATCTTACAGCGTGTTCCGAAAATATTTAAAGAATAAATATTATTTTAAAATTGCATTAAATTTGCAGGTATTTCAACAATATATATTCACATGAACTCTCTGAAACATTTCAAGAAATATGAGCATGGACGTAGTAAATTTTTATTGTATCACCGCCACCGTTGAATTACGCTTAAAATTTCTTCTAGTCTGTATGTTAAAATCCAATACCGTATTTCGTGTTCGCCACTTCATAAAAGTGCTGTTTTACAAAGAAATTGTGTCAGTGGGAAAACACGTACCTATGATGAAAGGCGAGTCGGAGCTTGCAGCTATGTGGGTAATAACACTGGGCGGTAGGAAATCTTTATTAGGGCTATTTTAGTAGAGCTTTTTAACCCTGTACCTATGCCTCTAACACGCGCTTTAAAGACAGTCAATCACCTTTATGCTTTATATAATGCTTATGCTGCGTGCTTAATATGAAGTTATGCTAAAAATATGAGCTCAATTTTTGTTCTCAACTTTATTTTCTACACAAAACATTTCACATTTCCTTACTTAAAATATCTCAGATAAAATCAATGCTTTACCTATACGTAGAGATCTCAGAAATCTACATTACCATCCAGGAGTCTTAGCAGTGAGTTATTTACATTTTTAAGCGCTGATATGCCATCCTTTTCACACAACAAATAGACTAAATACATTTGAACGTGACAGCACGCTTTCTCGATAGCTAAGCATCGAGATCTCGTATGCTAAGCCTATGCTGTCAATGTGTTCATGCTAAGCCCTCTGCTTAATTATATGTAATAAAATTTGTGTTTATAATAATGGCTCAAATAAAACATTCCAAAAATGAACGCAGAAATTCTCTATTCATAATTATTAAGCTCGCGTGCCCTGTTCTTAGTCGTGCGAAACACCACAACGACACAGTCAGCTCGTTTGTGGTGCCTGCTTGTTTGAGCTTTTACTACGAGACGGCAAATAGTGGCCTATTTGCCGTACATATAAAACAGTGTTTTTCAAACTGTGGGTCGAGACCCCTAGGGGTACGCCAAGCCCTTATAAGGGGTCGCGGAGGGACGCGAAGGCGCGGTAAAAAAAAAGAAAGTTTAAATATATATATAAAAGGACATATTTTTGTAAGATAACACAAGACAACAAAAATAAAAAACACATATGAATCACATTGACATTAATGTGAAGGTGCGCCTGTTTCTGGTTAACTAATTTCTCCCATCTTCTAAAAGGTTCTATACCTTTTTTAATACACAGAGGATCAAATCATTTTGACGTTTTCTATGATTTTTTCTGATTTTCTTTGTGACCAATAGGTATCCAAATTGACAGACTTGAATTCTAAGTGCAATATTCTTGCACCGGATAATAATGGCACAATTCGTCTTTCACATTCTGCAAGACGATTTCCATACTAGGTACATATGTTTTCATGTTTATCTCATCCTATATCTTCTATAAAAGACTGAGTCGACGAACATCGATATAAAAATATGTCTGTTATAGGTACTATTAATTATATGTACTAGTAATTATGTATTTAGCCGATACCTTATTATAAAAAAATAATAAAAATGTTCTGCGGATTTGATATTTGTAGCATAATAAAGGACAGGTTACAAACAGGGGAGAGGGTTGCAAATATTTTTTTCCATACAAAGGGGTCGCTTCATGATAAAGGTTGAAAAACACTGATATAAAAGATCAATTGGGCATCGTAGTCTTCTTCGAAGGCTTCCTTCTATCGGTATACAAAAGATCATTTTGACGATAGTATTGTCTCCCCAGGTATCTTGTTTATATACACGTAAAACAAGAATTAACTGGATAAATCCAAGAATTGAGATCCCAACAGTTAACACTCAAAACAAAGTAAACTCTAAGTTGATCGTGTAATGGATTAAGCACCGCCAATATTTGCTTTATCCGAATGAAACTTTGTTTTATTATACCTCAAACACAGACTACCTTATTTCCACATTGTTAGCTAAGGATCAACACAACGAGGCAACTCGTATAGCATTTTTATTTCGCATGATCTCCCAATCCGACAAGCTAGGGATTGATTTGTTCCTTTAGGATTTCGTCTTTGTCTTGTGGTTGCAATGCGAACTTATCTGTCGGCTTAGATAGCTACCTGAGGGGTGAACTTTTATCCGTCCTGCTTGGTATTCAGGGGCTGTAGGCTTATAATTTGCCTAAAGGTAAGACCGCCAGGGGTAAGGGACAGTCCCGCCCGCGCCTTTAAAGGCTTTCCCGAGGGCCTATCCTGTCATTCCGTGTGAAATAGTCAACGCGACGAGTGGGCGTAATGGAACGAAACCATAAGAGGGATCGCGTAGGTAATATTATCTCGGTTAATTTTCGTAGTTCGTAAAAAACAATATCACTAAAATACCTTTACCAATAATTTACTGCCTCGGTGGTCGAGTAAAGAATAGTGCGATCGTAGGTTGCGGTAGGTCGGATAGAAGGTATGTTACGATATACTATAAAATTTTCGTATAAAAAATTTACAATATTAGTCCGAAGTCTGGGAGTGAAATACGCTCGCTCCCTATTATCATCGTCGGCGAAAAGTGGGTGATAACAGTACACTTCTATCACTCCCACTTTGGAAATATAGGCATAACAACGAAGTAGGGAATAGAATGGCATAACGGTTTCTTTTATCTCTTTGACAATTATCTGAAGCAACTCTCAATAGACTGGCGTAGTAGGTATCTACACAGAAGTTCCACCCAACAGTCGTAGCCAATTTCAAATAGATAACGTTTATGTCGGCTCGTCACTGAATCATTGTAGATAGCGAGTGTAGTTCCGGATATAATAAATGCTTTACGAGATACATTTAAGTTGCAACATTAGCACTCTCTGCTTTGACATAACGATTACACAGCGGGTGCAATTTTTCACGGCCCACCCCTGCTGGTAGCGCACAATTTATGAAGCGAGGAATGATTTTTCAACATCTGTAACTTAGATTTATATTTAAAAGATGAAAGAGCCTGAGTTAAATCACCGATAAGGGGAATATAAAAATGCTGAGTCAGTTTGGAAAAAAATGCAATACATACATACATAAAATCAAAGCAGCTGCACAAACATCGCTAATAATTACACATTAGTGTATGTAGTGTTATATGCGATGTCTTCTGTGATACAGAGCCATCTTTTAATCAGCGACCCGTGCTAGCGAGATAGCGTGGAGCTGCAGTCTAATCAAGGCAGTCGCACGTCATTATCGATCCAAATCCACTCCGACACCAAGTTTCGGTTTCTTCCGACACCAAGTAACTAACTACCTATTATACGTTTGTTTTATTTAAGGGCTAGAGCGCGAAGGGAATACAGTGACGAGGAGTGGACAACCCAGATCCAACGAGTGGCATGCTAGTGTGATCTAAAAAATACAACACGTGAATAACGGGCGGTGTCTAAATGTTGAAAATTTTATATTGCGACACTTTGTAAAACTTATTTTTAATGCTTTACGTTGAGTTTACTTAAGGTCAAGTCATTAAAGTAAGCGCTGACCTTAAGATTACCTAGCTATAGAAATATCTTTAGGTGTTCACAAAATCGCCTTCAAACCGAGTGATAGAAATGGCTTCTTAAATAACCAAATGGTTCTTAGAATTACTGAAGGAATCACTTGTGAAGATGGAGCATCGCGCCTGCGGAAACGGCATAAATTCTATTTACCCATAGGGTAGATAAATTGTAATACGCACGCGCACGCACCCATTGACAGCTTGGGAACACATAGTGCGTAACTGAGGCCACTTTTAAGCGTAATTTTTGTCAACATTGCTCCGTCTAGACAAGTCTTAGTTCAAGCAAATGCTTAAAGGCACCAAATTATAACAAATTAAGATATAAGAAAAACAAATGACTGGCTTATTTAGTTGAAACTGACATGTTGATATTGACAGCGAGGTAAAAATTAATTAATCTATACTCATCTAACAAAATACAATCGTTTTGCGTTGAATCAAAATCAAAAGTTTTTTTTTATTCAAGTAGACCAAGAAGTACTTATGAATAGTCAAGAAAGACTACAACCCGTTCGGAATGTCATTCCCGTGGAGAAGCACGGCAAGAAACTCCACAGTTACTCTTTGAGATATTTTCTTTTATGAGAGTTTTAACAATTCTTTTTGTATACGTTGCGTTCATGGGGTATGGGAAAACAATGCAGAACGAGTTAATTACATGGGCTTAAAGTATAGATTAAACATAAATATACTTACACTTATGGTATTCATCAGTGTCTACACAGTCCTCTTATTTACAAAATAAAGACTGACGGCATATGATAAAAAAAATAAACATTAATAATAAGAAAATAAAAATGCTTGCTATAAAATACGTAATGAGTACGAAAAATATACTTGGTTATAACTCCAGTGTGATGCCGAACGAGCCAAAATTCAACAGAACTACAGGTTGGATGGACGGCAAAGAATAGAGGACGGACCGGTCTCCACAAGCAGCACCCGTTCACGAGCATGACTTGAGAAGTAGCCATGGGTCTCCTCGACCATATTGAAGGAAAGAGAGTGATCCGCTCCACAGAGCCGCCACTAGCAAAGCCATTTTAGTGAACATAACCAATCCAAGACCTTATCGAATGCGTTTGAAAATAATATTTTAAATCAATTTAAACGCTCGCTAAGCAGGACAAGCACCTGCATGCACAAAACTTCACGCTCGCTTATGTAAAGTTATCTAATTAATTGAATAGAGAGATATATCAAACGTTAGTTAGCTAGAGTTTTTTTACAAATCTTAATAAACGGCCAACTGTTGGCCGTTGAGCCCATTACGTATAGAAATATACAGCGTGTACACAAGTTTTATAAAAATATGAAAAGAAAGCATATTTTTACGGATCATGTACATATATATGTAGGTGGATGGACTAGTAACTAATCAGTGAAAACCTACATTTCGATAGGTACACAAAAGTTTTCTTAAACAGAGTTACCTAACTCCGTAAACTTTGATTACAAAAGTTAGAAAAATCTGTAGGAGTATATTTCAAAGTAACCTGAAATATAACAAGAATAAATTCGCATCTTGTTTACCTCAGATGTATGTTCTATATATAGGTAGAGTGTTTTAATCTACTTAAAGATTCTAGAAACGACGAACATCTTAAATTAATTACATAGCGATCTTATATTTACCTGCCATATTTAGCAATTCAGCATTTGAACAGTAGTTATAAACACAAGTCTGTTTATAATACGTCCGCTCAGCTTTATTGAAATATTTGGGTAGTATAACAAACAAACATCAAATCAGCATAAATTATATCAAAATTTACACGTTACGTTTGCCATGGTACTAACGAAATAGTTCCGCAATTCGGCCTAAGTAAACGGATCTATTGTCTGTTTAACATATCTGGGTCGGACAAGTGCGGGGCATCTCTGGTGTGGAGCGCGGACGCTTGCTTAATTGAGGGCATGCATGAGACGGCACGCCGGCGAATATCCTAAACATTTAACGTGATTTATGATGATATATTGCAAGATGATACAGCCAGCAAGGGCAACTCGGCCGTTCCAAACATGATTAATGTGAAAATTAGGTGGCGATTTAATTGATGAACGTGAATAATAATAAATTGACTTAACGCAAAAGATAAGTGTCGATATTAAGCGTTCATATCTTAGATGGATGACCGCTAGTGTTGCTGAGAGACTCCGTACTGGAAGGCACGTTAAAAAGTTCGATTCAGCTGTTGTCAGTTTGATATTACCCTTCCTTCCAATATCTTTGCTGCTACCCATCAACTAAGTCATAGTATTCAGTCAGTGCATCTACGCTTAAAACTAAATCCTAATTGAATCATATATCATATATAATCATGATGTACCTATCATGATGTACCTATTCCTATGACAATAAATTAAGTAATAAAATTTTTCAGTTCGGACGGTTCTACGTTCGTCTGCATGTATGCTTTTTTTATGAATGTTCACCCATATTTTCGTCAATTCTAGACCGATTCTGATGATTCTTTTTGCATTGGGTTCAGTACAGCATGAAGGTGGTTCCATTCATCTGAATTGGACCTTGGACTCAGAAGATACCTCAGGAAACTCCTTTATGACAAATAATACGAATCTTAGATTGTCGGCTGGCACCGACATCAAATATTAATTTATTGTTTTTTTTTTAAGTCCGTTGCCCCTTTCTTAAAAAGTTATTTATAATCCTCTACATTTGTCGTTCATTTTAATTCCCCAAGATGCATAGATAATTGGGTGAATCACAGGAGAGAGGCACCAGAGCCTGTCCTGTCTAGAGCTCCTGGCCAAACACCCCAGGTGGGATAAATTTGGGAAAACCAAAGAAAGCTACTCAATATCATCAAATACCAAACATCGTTACCATTTTTCTACTAAATTGCCCGACCCTACAAAGTACAAACTTTAGTCCAATATTGCCTAAAGGCATCGCTGGTAGCCAACACCTATGTACTCGTATTTCCAAATTAGTAAATGTTTGCATATTGATATAGAAACTAATCCCAAACGTGTAATGCAAACTTAATTTTTAGCTAGCTTAGTCGACAAAATTGGATGGCTATTTGTGGCGATGACCTAAATAGCTTCGTTTGGTTTTACCATTACCATACCCATTTGGTACCCCAACTGTTGTGGTCACATTAAACTACTGTTAGAGCGTGAAATAAAAATGCGTTGGCGGGTATAATTTCTCCTTATATTTTAATTTCACAACCGTCTCCGACGAAGTCTCGAGCAAAAGTGTCCATCATTTTAGATTTTATCCATCGACTTACGTCTTGTCGTGCATCGCCATCTTGTTGAAATCGATTATCCAAAACGATTACTAGTCTATAATATTAATAGTAACACTGTCGCCATCTAGCGACCAGTGTTGACATCGAAATGTCAAGATGGCGGTGCAGTTGTCAAAATCAATATGTCAACCCTACATGAAACTACCCACACATTTTATTAATACAAATTATCAACTTTATACGAAACTACCCACAATATCCTAACACTACCTAATTATGATACCTATCTATTTGCCAATCAATTTAACATGAAAGTAGAGAAATACTTTCCATCGCCTTGTACGGCATCCACTGGACAATGATGATACTATCTACCAAGGCTACAAGGTAAGCCTTAGGTAAGAGCATACTCTTACCTTGTATTGTGTCTCAGCTACGAATATCAGTCACGAAAATTTTCCTCTTTTGCTTATTGTCGCTCATAATTAACCAAAAGAACAGTAAATAACTACGGAATAATATTTTAATAATCTACACAAGTTATTTATTTAATTCGTCGTCGTATTTTTGCCTTGTTGGTCTAGTGGCAAAGCGCGTCGCTTGGTGATCACGAGGTCGTGGGTTCAAATCCTAGATGGGACAAATGAAGTTTTTCTAACGAATTGTGCCCGGTGTATGGCCATAGGCTCGCCACCCTATTACATGGGGCCTAACATCGTCGGCGAAAACTGGGTGTATGCAGGACACCTTTGCCACCCCCGCTTGGGGAATATAGGCGTAACGGTGTGTAAAGTCAAAATGAAATGAAGGATTTTGAAGGTATTACAAGGTTTTATACCTATTTTTAGATAGAAAATTCCTTGTTTTCTATGTCATTATTATTATTTTTATGTCATTGCAATCAGCTTCGACGTCGAATAATAACATTCTTAAGTATATTTACAACAGCTAAGAAAAAAATATCCTTCTTTATTGGTTCTTATATCCCTACATTGTAAGGTATTTTCGACTTTGCTAGCTTTACGTACCTATTTCCCTGAAATCTACATTCACTTTGTGTTGTTTAAATCACAACGAAACTATCGAATGTAGGCGTGCAATCGCTTTGATGGCTATGGAAGTCGTTATTTAATAAATAGACGTTTATAATATCGATCAGTATTACATATCAATTTTGAGAAATGTGGGTTGTTCCAAACGTCTTTGACCATCCCCTCCCATAATGTGAACTTGAACTAACTTTTTCTAGTAATAATATTTGAAATAATTTTGGAACTATTCAAACTCATAACCCTGGCGCATGAATTCTTGCGAATAAAATATACCAGAACAGTTTACTACTAATTGAATTATCCGGAGATATTTTCAGCGTAGGAGACCCAATAACGAGGAGCAACGGCAACAGTCAAACAAGTTAGGATTTTACCGCTTTAATGACTGCCAGCCTGCGCCGTTATTAAGCCTTATTTACCTCTCCAGACTTTGCAGCGAAAATGCAAATCGAATTCCCAATAAAACCTACTGTTTAGGTACTGGAACAATTGATTTCACATTAATCATCGATTATACTTCGTTCCATTACAACTTCAACAGGTTTTATGTGATTATTTTCTATTCATGCGATTTTATTATTAGTTAGCTTCTCAGTTTCATTCACAACATCATTTTTACACATGAACTGCTTTTGTCTTCAATTTTCACAGTTGTCTGGTCTCTGACATTATAGTCCAGTCATTATAGTAAGTTCACCTCGGAATTCGAGATACCCAGCTGTAAGTCTGTAAATACTTGTATATTGACACCCTAAAAGTTGTCTCAAAACCTACATATGGTAGGGTGTAAGCAACTATTAAATTTCAAGGTCAAAGGTCACAAAAATCGGTTTTTTGCGCTTTTTTTGGAAATATCTCATTTTCTATGGGTTTTTTGCTATTTGTATTTATTATCAATATTGTAGAATACAAAATTCTCTACAACTTTTGTTTAAAATTTTTTTTTATACGTTGAACCGTTTTCGAGATAGAGGGCGGAGAGTGCGCGGTCACAGGATCACTTCAGGTCAACCGGTACCTCCGGTCGAAAACGCGCCATATATAGTTGATGAACTGTCGATAAATCAATGATTATACTTATTTATTAACTATTATATTATATTTTATCATTTTTTTCCTAACCTATCCACTTTTTATTCAGTATTAATTTATTTAACAACACTTACCTGCCCATGTAATTGCAGAATTGTTAATGAAAATATAGGAATTATATTTGAATTATAACCTAATTAATATTAATAACTTCTTACATGGTGAAAATACTTTTTGTTTTTTACAAATAAATTATGAATTAATCTTTTTATGAAAAAATATCATTCAATACATTTATTTTTATTAAAAGTAAAAAAAATGGAATAAAGGGTACACAAACTACAATTTATAATTTTAATCATCTTCTTTCTCTTCATCGGTCTTCATTATCGTCTTCAACGACATTTGTCTCAAGTTCTTCCATGATTTCGGGGTCAAAGGTTCCATCTTCGTTAATGTCGCTCTAATATGGTAGAGCATTGAGACAAGCTAGCCCATTACATTGGCCACAAGGTAAAGAGCATTGCAAGCCCGCTTTCCTGCATCCGCATCGCACCACAACCACTCTTGCAGTTGCAGAAAATTGTATTAAGCAAATCTTCTGGGCCCGTATAATTCCCTGGTATAATTTTTGACGTAGTGGAAGGATTTTGAAATTTACAGATTTTAAAGAAGATGCACTTAATTATTTTCTATTTAAAATGTCATTAGTGTAAATGGGAATATAATTATATTATGATTTAAGTTTTTCCCTTAATTATTTTTTCATTTTAGGAAACGTTTATTAGTATTATTGAATAGATATAGATTTAATGCATGAAGAAAATGATAAAATATAATATAATAGTTAATAAAAATTGACAAATATTTATAATCATTGATTTATCGATAGTTCATCAACTATAAATGGCGCGTTTTCGACCGGAGGCACCGGTTGACCTGAAGTGATCCTGTGACCGCGCGCTCTCCGCCCTCTATCTCGAAAACGGTACACCGTATAAAAAATTTTTTTAGACAATATTTGTAGAGAATTTCGTGTTCTACAATATTGATAATAAATACAAATAGCAAAAAACCCATAGGAAATGAGATATTTACAAAAAAAAGCGCAAAAAAAAAAAAAACCATTTTTGTGACCTTTGACCTTGAAATTTAATAGTTGCTTACACCCTACCATATGTAGGTTTTGAGACAACTTTTAGGGTGTCAATATACAAGTATTTACAGACTTACAGCTGGGTATCTCGAATTCCGAGATTCTTACCTAATTTAAGCTTAAATGACTGGACTATTAGCTACTTTCAAAAATTATAAACACACCTAAGCTGTTATGATGGGTTTATCAATATAATCCACTACATGACTTGCCAATGCCATTGATCTAACGGTGCGTAATTTTAAGAATTACCACGCACGAATAAGAAGCACGTAAAAAGAGCCTCGACGGTGTGGTGAGTGCAGACACATCCGTAACGAGTGTAATAATCCGATATTGATTCGAAAAAATAATATTTTGATACCTATTTACCTTAGATGAATTACTTATGTAAATAGAGATTCGCGCGCGCGGAAACGGTATAAACGGGTGCACGCACACACACGCGCTCGCACACACACGCGCTCGCACACACACGCGCTTGCACACACACGCGCACGCACACACACGCGCACGCACACACGCGCACGCACAAATCGACAGCTCTCGAACAAATTTTGAAAAAATCGTACCCTTGCATCACGCACACGGCATAACTCTGCCAATCTAGACAAGTCTGAGTCTAAGGTATTTACCATATTACGTATCACAGAGCATTATAAGATGATTATACTGTGTCCTTCGGTCTCGATATAAACATGCAGCTCTCTCTACTCGCTTGGCAGTCCGCTAACTTTAGAAACGTCAACGCCTCCTCTATGGTATCTGTGGACATAACCTCTGCGACCATTCTCTCTTTTAGCGCGGCAGCCGGTGCCTTGTAATAAAGTTTTGGTCGACATTTAATTTAATCATATAGTCGTAGCAGTGAAATTATATAACAAAAGGGTTTTATATACTCAAGTGATGTTGTGAAATAAATTTAAAACATCTATAGGCAAATTCAGAAATATTTTACGTCTTGACAAAAAAGTACATTCTAAAAAGATCAACTGATAGTTGTTTATTTGTGGCGTTTTCAGCTTAACTTGTTTATGTATATAATATCGAATATTTGGAGACGTGAGTTTTGTCATATTAAGACGAGAAAGTCTTCACCCGAAAAGTAAACTTATGAAGTCTCATGTCCCTCTTCGTGAAAAAACAGTTTAACACGCAATAGGTATATTGCGTGTTAAACTGTTTTTTCAATGCAAAAAATTATTAACCGTCTATTAATTGGCAATGTAATACCTCCAATGAGAGAAATTAGGGGGGACATTAATCAATAATGATGATTGTTAAGGATCGATGCCAATTTAAGGACACGGGCGATGTACGAGATGCATCGACGTGGTCCGCAAGACTTAACGGTAATTCAAGGACACGAGTGATGTACGAGATGCATCGGCGTGATCCGCAAGACTTGGGGCCCATACGAGATATGTGCTGAAGATCATACTACTCATAGGTTTCACCCATGAGGTGCTCCTGTGCAGTTCACATTTCTACAATGGTAAGAAACTAAAATGTTACCCAACATACATACCTTAAACAGTAAATACAAAGACTATTGCTATAAACTATAAGCAATTTGTGATATTATATCTCCTAAAGGAGACTTTCTGAAAGGGTAATTAAAGGGAATTTGCAGAAACATAATGTTTTGCATTGATTTCATTACTAGACATACTTGTATAATAATCCTGAAATAGCCCAAAGTGGAGCTTATTACACAAAGAATTGTGCAATATTATGAGCACTTGTATCAAAAAAGGCAAACCCAGCAATATTTATCCCTGAACAGGGTTTATAAACAGATGAGCCAAAGTAATCTCTACTTATAACAATGCCTGTTGTAACTGACAAGCAACAGAATTGTGGAAATATTCCAAATATAATATCTCAACCTACCGATGCTGAGACAGGCAAGTTGTGCAATAATTTGTGTTACTCAAATACATCCTTAAAATATAATATAAAATACCTGGTCTATCCAGTTAACATAAAACTAATAATTATCAACATTATCAGCCCAGACCCCTTGCAGGGTAGTCAGGGAAGATGAGTCCTAACAATACAGTCATGAAACATTTATTGGGATAAGAACCTTTGTGGTCAGCAGTATATATTTTGTATTAAATGAGTTTTAATATAGTGGAGTACCAATATGAAATTATAACTATCTATTCATAAGCAGTAGTTTAAATTTCAAAAAACCACCAGTGTTGTAACCAACATAGAACAACAATCCTCATCCGGTGTGTAAAAATATTAACCCACAGTGTACCTATCAGCCCACCATAAACAAATCACAATGGACATTGGAAGTCTCCTACCAGAGAATGTGAGGTAAGAAAAGCTTGCTAGGCTTTTTACACAAAGGATTGTCTTTTTTTTTTTTAAGTGACTGAAAAAATCAGTTAAACATTCAGGAATACAACATGGCTGTTACAAATAAACCAGAAACCTTTACCAGGCTAAAGGTATTCACTGACTTTGGTATGTAACAATGTATCTATGACACTAATAAAATATGTGGCTGTCTGCCTTCAACGGCAAACATAATTTTGTTGGTTTTGTGCAAATACTTGCAATCCAGACAAGTGAAGGTTAAAAAGTCTGGTCCTACATATATTTAACATTATGTATAGAAAGATTATTATTAGAAACATAATTTTTTAATAATTGATATACAATTTATAGCCATTCTCATTAGAATTTAATTAAAGATAGATGATCACAACTGTGCTATAATCCTTATCCCACAAAGAAACTCAATGCTAATAATAGACTTTAGAGTCATATAAAATATACTAATAAAAATTTATTAGGAGCTATTCAGCTTTCTATTGGGTAATGAGTCCAATGATTTTGGTTCTTGGTTACGTCCTGCATCATTTATAATGTAATTAATACATTAGAAATTTGAGACACACAGAGGAAAGATTATACATCAATTCATGAATTGAAGAATTAGATGTTTTTATTGTACTTTTGTTTGATAATATGATAATCAATAAATAATATATAATTAATTAAAATTATTCAAGAAATTAATAACTTTAAAAAATAGGTTTGTGTTTAGTTTTTGAATGTGTACATTTAAATTGAGCACTAGTGATGTTTCTGGTACAGTTAGGATATCGGAGATATGACACAAACACAACCTGCTACCATTATGGAAACAGGTGGTTTTAGAGCACTATGCATGCTGTAATTTATTTGAAGGTGGTCCAGTGTAAAAATATTGGATTGGAGATGTCATACAAAAAATTTGCATTTTCATATTGTTACATTTAAATTATTACATCCACATGTTACATGTATCTTATTAATATACCTATATATAAAAAGAAAATAAAGTCATGCAAATGACTTAATAATAATATTAGTTTGACATAGTCCTTCGAACGAAGGACTTCGTATAATAATGATCGAACTTCACTTCAGGTAAGTTCGTTTGATCACTTATTATAAGTGTCTCTTTTCTTAAAACTTGATGAAATGACGGAGGCTTTTTTGACGTCCAAGACAACGATATATCTGTGCTACGCGTTAGGATAACGTTTGCCCTATCAAATCTCACCTCACGTAGGTAAGTATAATTTCAACAGTCAATGACATAAAATAGAAACGGCAGGTACAGGGTCTCTACCCCAGAAGTAGAGAGTGAACTCGTAAAATTTAGCATGTACCGTAAATCGCGCGACCGCTCAAGTAGAAAATTTCATACGTACACGCTACTACGCAACATTTACGACTTTTGACGATGACGTTATACAAGGCTGGTTACCTTCACAGACGACCGTAAAATCATGCGACCTAGCAGCTTTTTGTGTAGTTAAATTTTCAAACAGGTTACTCGCAGAAATGAAAAACTTACAGTTCGAAAGAGTTCGCGAAATATTCCACTCTGGTCGCATTAATTTTGCATCGGCTCGCACACTCGCCACTTTGCAGCAATATTGGAAAACATCACAAATTTCATTTACAAATTGAAGTACCGTGGTGGTATTTTTAATTGGGGTATTTTTTTGAATTTGTTCCAAACGACAGTGATGTTCGTTGGTTTCACAACAGGCATTCAACTATCTATTATAGTAACGAAACGACAAGAAAACTGAAACTATCGTCAGTTGAAATGAACTGCGAGCGAGGGGGGACGGGGCCCGGAAGATAAATCTCGGACGGAGACATCGACAGCGGTGCGCTTGCCAACGCACTAGCGGGCGCAACACCACATTAGGGGCTCAGACTAATGTTTGCTGATATTACGTATATTGGCCCTCTCCGGAATAACGCCGCATATAATATGCATGCCTATTTGAATATGTCATAAGTGTTACTATTGATTTATATTTAGATACAAAAAAAAAACTTAATGTTTTATGTGTAAACTGACTTTGCACTGCAACATTATGTGGCTTGGTTAGTAATTCGTCCCTGATAGTTACAGTAGAAACATTCATATGTAAATAAATAGGTAATCGATCGGATTGATTAATTAACCAGGTGTTATTTATTTATTTATTTAAGAAACTTCACAGCGTACAATTAATAAGGTACAATCATATACATAAAAAGAAACGCCAATGACGAAGTTTGCAAATTAGCAATAAATTACAAAGGTAGACATAAATCCTCAGACAAAGGATTAGAATTGAATAGCATAGATGTGCATGCGTGTGTGTATATTTGTGTGTGTGTGGGTGTATGTGTGTGTGTGTGTGGGTGTGTGTGTGTGTGTGTGTGGGTGTGTGTGTGTGGGTGTGTGTGTGTGTGTGTGTGAGTGTCTTTTAGAGGTAGAATTTTGGCATGATGATGGTGAAAAATTATTTACTATCTGATAATATTCTTATGATGTTTGTTTTAAAAGTGTTGCGAGAAGAATTAAATAGGTCAAGTGATGAAAATTTATTGTTGTACAATGCTGGTAATCTATTAAAAGGTGAGAATATTATTGGCTTTATAATTAAGGTGCTTTATGAAAATGTGTTGATTTTTTTCTATTTTATCTATGTATTTTTTGTAATAAGGTCGCCATATGATACTTGCAAATTCTAAAATGCTTCTAACGTAGCAGTAATATAATGCTTTAGAGCATTGCAAGTCTTTAAATGGTTGAATCGTGCGTAAAATAAAACCAAGCGACTTGTATGCTTACCGGTTATGTAATCTATGTGAGCCTCAAAAGAGCACCTATCATCGAGAATCACACCCAAGTCCTTCACTTGATTCGCCCGCGGGATGTTATACGTGATGAGAGCAATATGACGGGAAACGAGAGGGTGTATTTTGTGACTAAACGACATTCACGACGACGATAACTTACAAGAGGGTGCAGAAGGAGGAATTCACGATAAGCAAATCATTACTTACTAGGTACATGATTTTCAAGAATAAATTATCTCTTACTTTTAAGATTGTAACTTGATCACGTATGCTAACTTATTGATTTTTGAGCAATGGTTCTTCCTCTGGCCAGCGGTCAAACGATTACATAATAATGCGAGCAATGAGTGATAGGTAACGTAAAACATAATAACTGTGTAGTGCTGATCTAATGCAAGCCTGGCTTTGAGGCTACTCCATGTTTATCGTACCTATTAAGTTTTACCTATTAGTGTTATGTAAACTGCTTTTAAAACACTTTCAATTTTATTAATAACGTGGCTTTAACGCATATCTAATTTAGGAAACTAAAAGCACAATAGTTGGGTTCGGAGAAAAATAATCTGCCTGCTTGTGTTTAAAGTGAATTATGAGGCTAGAACTAGGATGTATGGCTTATAGGTTCACAGAATACTCCAGTGATCAGCACATCTTTACAAAAAGTATATGGTGGGGAAATACAAAATTAGTTCAAGGCAAAATAAAACAATATCATGAACGGGAAACAAAGCAAAGGTACAAGTTACTAAAATTAAGAGATATATGAAGGAGGGCTAGGGAAAGCTAGTTGTGCCTCAAATCTGCCTAACCACCTCTACGTATTGAACTACAAGGTACCTAGTTTAGCTACTTATCAACCTGTTTTATGATCTTTTATCCAATTTTTATTGGCTGTTACCTAAGTTACCTCCTTAACGAATAAAAACCACTTTCTCTTAATATTCCAAACCTTTTCAATTTTACTTTGCCTATCTAAAGATTCATAATTAAAATAATTTCAACCCCTTAAAATAGATCTGTGCAAATATAATTTAAGTCTACAAATGTAGGTCGACTGTTCTATTGATCGCGGAATCGCTAACTCAACCTCATATTTTACTGTAAATAGTTGTCCTATAACGGTCGTTTTGGTCGCTATCGGAGCCATTTATCGTGGAATCATTGTGCAGGCAGAATACCCCATCCCTTACCGGCCTAACACACTGGATAATGTGACATGACACTACACCAGCTACTCAATTAAAATAGACACAACATACACCTTGTTTCGGTTTAGTCAATCTGAAAGTTTGTACGTAACTTAAATTTATTTCACTAGCAACGGTTAATATGAATTAACTGTATAAACGGTAAATAGGTAACAGTACTCCCGCGGAGGCGGTACTCTCATTTACTACAGGAGGTCCCTTCACTGCATCCCTCTCGATCCCCCCGCGCTCACCAACATCGAAGCCTCGGTCTGTCGCGTCTCTCTCACGGGGCACCAGCCCATCGTGATCGCCTCCGTATACCTTTCCCCCACTAAATCCGTTCTCAGGAGTGACTTTGAAGCACTCCTCAATCTGGAAAGCGCCGTCCTTCTGGCGGGCGACTTCAACAGTGAGCACGTGGCCTGGAACGGTCTCACCGCTTCCCCTAACGGTAGGAGCCTTGACGCCCTGGTCGACGATCTCGACTTTGACGTCATCGCACCTATGCACCCTACCCACTATCCTATCAATCCTAACCACCGACCCGACGTCCTGGACATGGCGCTTCTGAAGGGTGTCACCCTACGGCTGTATGTCGCCTCTTGCCCTTCTGGCTGGCTAGAGCGTAGTGGTTGCACGCTCGCCTTTAAGTCCGGTGAAGCTGTAAAGGCCTCGCGGCCAACAGCGTACATCATTCACACACACACACACACACACACACAGGTAATAGTATAGCGACACTCCTGTGGATGTCTGTGAGGACTAAATCTTCTTACTATCTTCTATTTCTTTCGAAAGCCTTGAAACATCGAACGATGAGGAGTTATAAACCCGTTTGGTGCGATTGTAAAGTCGAACCACCAGGACATACATTTTCCTGGTAAGAGTAGTTCCTTCGATCGAACGATACGGACTTCTGAACCCTTCTCCTTGCATTTATCTTTTATCCTTCTTATTCCTTTTTAATTAATGACTAGAAAATATAAGAAATAATTAATTACCAATCATCATGCTCACTTGTAAAATGTATGTCCTGCTAGTTCGACTATGGGCGCGAACAATAAGGATTAATAATATTGGCAATCTTAAGAAACTGTCCCACCGTTGGGCACGGGCCTCCTCTCAAACTGAGAGGGTTTAGGCCATAGTCCACCACGCTGGCCCAGTGCGGGTTGGCACGGCTTTAGTAGACCGCATCGTTCGGTCATTCGAAGCATTCTCACGAACAAGAAGGACTCAGATTATCGGCGTTGTTCAATTAACCATAACACAAGGATGCAACATCCTCGTAGTTCTAACTGCGCTGTCGAACCAACGCCGCCCCAAGATTCGAAAGTAGGTACCTATCTACATAAAACGTATAGTACCTAAGTTAAGTTATGTATTTTCCAATCACCGTATTAAACAAGGAAAATTCATATGGCTAGAGGATGCCCCAATATAAATGGGATTATAATTCCGTTAAGCTCCAAGTCATGCAGAACCATCAATCCCGACTATAACACCGAACGAAATTAGCGGTTACAGCATGTAGAACTAACCTAAATGATAATTATAAGACAATGTCTAGTGAAGGGTACGACTACGGAGGCAAGTGGGGTATTTAAAAATTACTCTAGCCGGCAACTAATCTTCAAAACCGGCCTCATTAGGGTGACTATGCTCCTTTTTTTCTAAATTCCATTAATTGGTTAGGTATTGCTTGTTAAGAGTGGTCACATCTTCTATCTTTTATATGTCTATCTAT
Source organism: Phalera bucephala (assembly GCA_905147815.2). NCBI lineage: Eukaryota > Metazoa > Arthropoda > Insecta > Lepidoptera > Notodontidae > Phalera > Phalera bucephala. The sequence goes on from LR990612.1 coordinate 22,632,756, forward strand.
ATATTTATGTTACTTTCTTCTGTATACATATTTATTTATATATATGTACAGGTTATTTTCATACGCATGACGCCACTTACAAGGGTTCTACCAGAACACCAGCGCTGCACTATAACCATTAGGCAGAGTCCTGTTTGGCCCCATACAACTTGTGCCGTACTTTACTTGAAGTTTTTTTAGTCTGTTCTGTAGTGTGTTGGTCAAATAAATGTTTTTTTCTTTCTTTATTTCGTTTTATCCGCGTTGTGAAACGATATGTTTCTCTTAGGCTCACTTGCACGAACCAGAGTTAGCGTTACCTATTGACTAACTCGAGATTATGACGTTAAATTGCCTTCAACTCAATTGGTAACAACTTACTAGTTCATGCAAGTAGGCCTGTTTTAAATAAGTAGATCATCAAAGTAAGTATTTCACATTTTTCAATCATTGGTCATTTCAGCTTGGTCGAGCAGTCAGTGAACCACTAGGCTCACATGCCCGAGTACATAATCGCAAATTCTATCTCCACGAGGGACAAATCTTTGCGCGACTCGAGAATAATTCTAATTTGACACGGATTTTTGGGTATTTGTAATTTGACACGGATTTTTGGGTATTTGTAATTTGACTGGACTCTGGGTGTATTTACACCAAGACACAGGAGTAATTTCTAGTATCTAAGGGTCTACGTTTTATGGGTAGAAATGTCAATTGGTTTTATATTCGAATACGTCAATTATAGGTTCCGAATTACAGCACATATTTTATAGAATACCTCGTTAAAATATAGACGCAAACTGCACCACTAGATTAAAGTTTTGACATCAAGACCACACAAATGACGGGTTTAAACCTACATCATATATAACCGGATACGTAGCTAGACATCTTTCCAATAAATCCAAGCTACTTCTCGGAATTTATTTGCCGAATCAACGTGACAAAACAGATGGCGAAAATATTTCCAGTAGATAGGAACAACGTTAGTGAACAAACGTGACGAATTTAGAAGTTACTTATTCGGGGTGTTTGCTGGCGTAACGCCGTGGAGAGAACGATTTCACTTCGTTTCTAATCTTGTCGCTTGTCGGCAAAGGCACGCCTTTTATGCCAAATTGTATGCCAATTTCCATTTTTCTTGCAAAAAGATCTGTTAGGTAATGGACCTACTTATTGAATATACTGGAATTTATTGTATCTTAATACCTCCCTACCTACTTATTATCTGTAGAAAAAAATTAAAAAAGATAAAATTAAGTACGGGAGTTCAGGTTCAGGTAATCTGTATATCCACCTATCATAAAATGAGAACAGATCATCACGTGAAGTGTTAAGACGTCAACTTAAGTGTCAGAACATTGAATGCCTACCCACCTAGGTACTCCTTTTAGTATTTCCCCAAAACGTCTTAAATTTATATGAATGTCCTAAATTTTATTTTTCTACTTAAGTCGGAGTACAACGCTAGAAAGCCGCTACTAAGTAATTTTCTAGAATGACTTTGTGTTGTGTGTATGAATGATCTACGCTGTTGGCCACGGGGCCTTTACAGCTTCACCGAACAAGAGGGCGACCGTGCAACCACTACGCTAGAGCCAGAAGGGCAAGGGGTCAACTAGCTCAAAGGCGCCTCAAGGAGGAACGGCCTCGGCTTGGGCAGTCGCTATGGGGGACGGCATATACTAGGTGTCTCGCCGTGGCGCTCTACACCGGCCTGCGGACAAGGGATTGGACCGGGATTCGACCTCGCGCGCGAGATCGCTGTCTGATCCTGTTTGCGGTATCTGTATCTGAAAGAAGGGATGTAAGGGCATCTGTAGGGTCGATGAGAACATGCCGCCGACGGCGGTAGCGGCTGAAAGGAGGGCAGTTAGGTTCGTAGTCGGCGGCGGGCACTATTATAGCGGATTTCTATGATTGGACGCATTCGGGAAATATCGGGTTATCGCCTTTTTAATAAGGGCGCGAATAGGTTCGAGACCGAGATGGGAATGGAGATCGACATTCCGTATGAACCACGGATCTCCGACGGCTTTGTGAAGGAAACGGGACTTTGGTTTGGAGTTGGACAATCGTTTGGAGTCTATCGATGTGAGAGCGGCATACCCGAATACCTATACAAGTTTTGTAAAGTGTCACCTTAGTACTAGGGGGCATTTTACCCCGCTTGCAGATCATCGGGTAAAGACGACCGAGCACAAAGGCTGCTCGGTTACGGACTCGCTTGATGTGCGGTCCGAAGGTCATGGTATTGTTTATGGTGACCCCTAGTTATTGACCCAGGGAAAGGGTAGGTCAAACATGGTCACTTGACCGAGATTACTTCTGGGGTGGCGAAGGGAGCGGCGCGGAGTGACAGCTCTTGAGAAGAACACCGCAGCGCTCTTGACCGGTTTCACCTCAATACACCACTACCTGAACCAATCCCCTAGGGTATTGGCGGCTACCTGAAGGTTCCTGGTAATGAAACCCTTATTCCTATGCGAGACATAGAGAGCGGTATTATCCGCGAATAGGGCTAGATGCACCTTACTCGAACGAGGAATATCGTTCGTGTAAGGCTGAATAGGAGGGGGAGAGAGCTGAGCCTTATGTGACACCAGCTTGTATGGAGTGGGGGGTAGAGCCCGTCATTTCGACGCAATATCGAAAGGCGTGATTCGACAAGAAGTCTCGTAAGATGAGCACGAGGCACACCCTTTTGGTAAAGCTTGTAGATCAAGCCATTGTGCCAGACTTTGTCAAACGCCTTCGCGACATCGGGTTTGGGTTTGTTGAGGCCAGTGAGGATGTGCTCCGTGATGCGGTACACTTGATGGACGCAAGAGTGTTTAGTTCGAAAACCAAACTGCCAATTAATGAGAATACGCCTGGACGATACAAAGTCTTTGAGCCGTGCCAGGAGAAGGCGCTCGTAGATCTTTGCCAGGGCGCTGAGGAGACTGACTGGGCGGTAACTCGTAAGACGGTCACAAAGTTTACCGGGCTTAGGGATACCTATGACGTCGGCCTCCTTCCACTAAGTGGGGAAGTGCAGTTCGTCATGGCGGTAATATGTTCAACAACTTCTAGGTAAAAATAATTTACACTGATTTTTAGAGACAACAGTTTTGACTAACGCAGCGTCTGGCTATTGTTTCGTACAATTTGAATACAACGTTGTTAGATACCTGCTAATTCATAACCAAAAATAATTTGTATTAATAATAATACGATCTTATGTTTAAATGTCACATCAATATGCTTAGCTAGATCGCAAAGCTAAAAGGTAGTATTTCTACATTAAGTCACACGTGCGCCTAAATTTAAGCATTTTTTCTATCTCTGTCATGTATCTTGTGGAGGGTAAAAGAGGGCGAGCAGGGGACAGATTTTATCACTGCGCACGTTAGGGAGCGTTGTAGATGTCTTTAGAATGTATCGGATATCCTAACTAACTCTTGAACAATTTGATTTCTATCTGTGTTAAAGTATCAACGTATTGGTTTTGATGTCGTACACGGACAAATATTTACCTATAAATACACATTACCCTAAATTAAATATGTACGTAAAAATAAGTGCAAACAAGTGTTCTAAATTTTGTTCCAGAGGTTTCTTATTTCTACCTAAAACTCTTGAAAGTTCGCGAAAATTTTACGCAAAAAAAAGAAATATTTATGCCTTTGACCTTTTCTGTTTAAGAAAACGTTTTCTTTGTGAATATTCATTCATTCATAAGTTACAAGTAAAATCGTTCTTTCTTAATTTTCTTTTATTCTCTCCATAAAAATGTAAAATTAATTATAATGATAATTGTTAACAGGAACTGAAGAGGTTTGTTATATTTATATTTAGAATTTTTTTGGAAATTGCGGCGAAGAACCCAAAAGTATTTATTGAACTTTTGTTCTGGACGAAATCAAAGGATGCGATTGACGTCGAGTGTGGATATGATCTTTATGCCGATCAACGGTAAGTAGACACCACTCAAAGCCTTTTTATTAAAATTACGTTAATAGGTATCAAGTCTCAACGCAAGTAAAGAAATCTCAGTAGATTCAGTAATTTAAAATTAGTTGTTTTGTCCATTACCTAACAAAGAAGACATTGTTCTAGTTGTTTCCAATACAAAAACATCGGCCAGTCTCCATACGAATGATTTTGTTACAAAATAATAAACGAGTGTAATATCGGAAATACTATTTGTATCGTTGGTCGATATTATGTACTACTTTATGCCGTAGCTCGGTATAGTATATGAAATAATCGTAAACTACACAAGTACGACACGTACCAATTACCTAGACCTCAACATAAATGTACACAAATAAGAAATAATCTATTTTCAATGTGAAAATAGAATTTTAGTTTTTATACAATTAGAGTATTAATTAAAATGCCATGTTGCATTTGATTGACGTGTTGTTGCTTATTTGTGTTCAAATATAACCTACTTATTTTCGGCTAAAACCCCACTTATTTTGATATAACCTTTTTCCGGCTAAATTGTGTTGTAAATTACATGTATATTGTATTGTACCTCAAACGAACCTGCAGGTGCTACAACTGAGGTTGAAGCACTTTTTTCTCTCTCATTTTTTCACGTTACCTAAACATTACAAATAAAGACATGAATGTTTTTGTGTCTATTAAATAAACATTTTAAATTATCAGTTTGTAAGATTTTATATTGTATTGATTACAAAGGTATCGAATACTGACGGACGATTTAGCGCAGAGGTTAAGAGCTTAAGCCGCTCCGCCCACTGTGTCTAATAGTCGCGGGTTCGATTCCCACACGGACAAATCTTTGAATGATCCACAATTATTTGTTTCCGTCTGGGTATTTGTGTATGTGAATTTTCATGTTTGTAAAAGCACCCACGAGACGAATAAATCCTAGTGTGGGGCAACTTAAAAAAAAAAAAAGAAAAAGGCAAGATGAATTGAACTAATTTCTCAGTTTTTTGTGTACCTATTGATGATAATAAAGAAATACTGATAAATAATTTAGCCATTGTTAGCAGTAATGTTTTAAACCTAAACGACTTTCTTAAAATTACGTATTTCACTTGTGTCGCTTTTCACTATCGGTACATAATTAGGCTCGCACTTTAATAAAACCCATGTATTGGCGACGTCACTTCCTCGGTCGGAATAGCAAATAGGTACCTCAAACCGAACAAGATTTTCACACACTGTCATCAATCTTTGTTCAGCTCATGTAAACCTTTGGCGCTTTAATTCAGACGTGTTAATGTTGATTTAGGTTACGTATCTAAACTATGATTAATTATCAACGGGTCAATTCGTTAACTAAACTACTTTGAAATTGTTTTATTTTATATGTATATAAACTGTTTGTATTAGATTAAACATGATAGTGTCCGAAAATGGCCCGTAAAATAAGAGCACAACTATGGGTGTGATCTTATTTGAAATTAGTTCGATCCAACCATAGCCAACGTGAGGACGCGTTGTAACACAACAGTTTGCTAAAACTACCATTATAAGAAGATGTGCGATCATAAATAATTTAAAACTAATTTCTAGTACCTTCTACTAGTATGTTTAAGTAAGTCCAAACGCGGCCGTTTGTGTCTAACATTTTATTCGTGATCCGTAAACTATAGACAACATATCGATGATTTTATACCATAATATAATCCCTACTAACAGTTTATAGTTGATATAGTTTCAAGCAAAACTACCTATAACGAAATTCAAGCTCTGTTATTTGCTGGCAATGGGTATATCATGGTATATTACCTAATACGGGCACTTGATCTTTCCAGAGTCTATCAAATTTATCTGTAACCCTCTTCACACGTTATTCAAGTTATAATCGTAAATAAATTTATTGGATAAAACGGTGACTAGTGTTTAGGACATCGGACTGGTAATATTTTACTGAGTTCTGATGAAAAAAATATTTCAATTTAAAGATGAATATTTCAAAAGTATTTCTCCGAGAATATACAATATGCAATGAGCTACGCGTCTGTGTCACAACTTGACATTTAATGTATTCAGAGATATTGCCACCTCAGAATCTAGTCTACGTAATCCATGTTTATAGGAGACTGAATTTTTTACACTTTTTTCAATATCTCGCAAACAGTTTTTGAGTGCTTTATATATTACAGACAGACTCTAAACAAAGTTAAGTACTTTTGCGAAGCTTTTACACTTAACCAAATAGTAGCTTTTAAAGTCGTGAGTAATAATAATAATAATATTTATTTGTTTCTTCACAAAGGTTATCAGGTCTTAAAAGTTAGTACATACAGCATGCTCAAACTGAACTGCTTTGTGAGAGGCTGGTGCCTGCACTAGGTAAACCTGTTTTACAGGTAACCAGGCTCTCATCCCTTATACAAGTACTGCATTAATAAGTAGAAACGTGAAGAAATTAAAAGGAACATTCTCTAAATAAGAGTAAACTAATCATAAAGTTAGATCGATAATTAAGTGTGTGTGTGTGTGTGTGTATTTGTGCACACATGTGCAAGAAAGAAGAACGGTAAGCGCGATTCTGGAGAAATTGTGTACTATGTGTATATTAATTATAAATACAGCCATAAGTAGGATTAGGAATCAAAAAGTAATGCGGACTATATAAAATTAGCAAATGGGGATAAGAATGTCTTCTTTTTCCGTATAGGACAAACTATGTAACCATCCCGTTAATACTTTCTTTAGTTTAAACTTGGTTAGGGTATAAATGGATAGGATCGAAGAAAACAGAAAAATCTGTGTGAAAAACTAGTTCTAAATAATGTGGATGGACAAATAGCATTTATTCGACGTTTGGTAGAATTGGTTAAGGGATTATAGTTTAGGCATAAATGAGTTTTAATAACGTTATTATACACGAAGAGTTGGCGGACAGTGAGAACATTTACTTTTTGGTAAAGGTTTGCGGTAGGGTATAGGAAGGGAAGAAAATAGGAAACTTTAAGTACTGCTCTCTGCGCTCTCTCCAGGTGAATTAAGTTTGACTTCGAAGTACCACCCCAAGAAGTGATGCAGTATGTCAGAATAGATTGAACTAAAGCAAAATATGTCGTTTTTAGGATTTTTTCTATCTATCTATATCATCACGCCAGCTCCCTCGCGGGGTAGGCAGAGAGTACAGAGTTCCAGGTTCTTTCCTTACATACCTCTCTGGCTTCCTCCACTCTCATAGTTCGTCTCATACACACTCGCCGGTTACGGAGACTCTTGACTTGCCCTTTAGCTAAGACACGGTCTATTTGGTCATGGTAAGGTCTAGGTCTTCCCCGGCACCTACAGCCTTCCACTTTCGCATTGTATATCTGTTTTGTCTTTCTGTCTTCTGGCATTCTTTCTATATGCCCGAACCAACGGAGCATACCCTTTCTCATCTTTACACCGATACTATCTCTCATACCTACTCGCTTTCTTACTACGCTGTTGCGAATACGGTCGTTTAGCGTGACTCCGCACATCTTCCGCAGAGATCGCATTTCGACCGCATTTATCCTGCTTTCGTTCTCCTTCTTACATACCCAACTCTCACTGCCATATAACAGCGTTGGGACAAGCACTCCGTTATGCATGGCCAGCTGCGCATTTTGGCTTAAGTGCCGGCTCCCAAGTAGCCTTCCCATCGCACCATTCACTCTATTACCTGCATTCACTCTTCTCTGTATATCAGCGGTGTATTTTCCATCCTTACTGAAGGCGCATCCAAGATATACAAACTCATTCACTTGCTCCAGCACATCGTTACCAACCACAATTCTTGCATTCGTTCTGGTTTCTTCCCGTTCAAAAACCATAATTTTGGTTTTCTTCACATTCAATCGGATTTTTTCATAGGATTTTTTCATCAGATATATGGCGCAAATTTTTAAAAATGTATATTAACTTTCCTGTTCTTGCAGTCAGTAAATCAATATGGGCTTCAAAGTTTCGATTTTTATTAATTATGACTCCAAGATATTTTATTTTCTCAACAGGAAGAATTGGTAAGCAAGAGCAGTTAGCGTTGTAGTTGGGGCAGGTATGTGCTATGATCTGTTGGGGTAATCCATGGTTATTATTTCTGTTCTTGAGAGCAAAAGCTATGTATTTCGATTTATCGATGTTTAAAATCAAACGGTTAGAACTGAGCCATTTGGTTACCTTATTTAAACCTTCTTGCGCATAACTATAGGTTTCTTTCCATGTATCACCTTGAAAGATAAGCGCGTGTGTGGAAGATAAGGCTCCTACCTACAAAGTATTCGCGAAAAGCATAATAAGTAAGTTTAATATCCCATCTCAGATAAGAGATGTTGCCTATTTTCTCCATGTGCCATGTTTGTGTGTGTGTGTGTATGTGAATGATCTAGGCTGTTGGCCGCGGGGCCTTTACAGTTCACCGAACAAGAGGGCGAGCGTGCAACCACTACGCTCGGGCCAGAAGGGCAAGGGGGCAACTAGCTCAAGGGCGCCTCAAGGAGGAACGGCCTCGGCTTGGGCAGTCGCTATGGGGGAGGGCGTATACTAGGCAGGCAAGGGATTCTTCTACCTTGGCGGCGAGGTCGGTGTCTGATCCTGTGTGCGGTATCTGTATCCGAAAGAAGGGATGAAAGGGCATCGGGACGGTCGGTGAGAACATGCCGCGGACGGCGGTAGTGGTTGATAGTAGGGGAGTTGGGTTCGTAGTCGGCGGCGGCTACGATTAGCGGATAACTATGATTGGACGCGTTCGCGAAATATCGGGTTATCGCCTTTTTAATAAAGGCGCGAATAGGTTCGAGACCCAGTTCCGAATGGTGATCGACATTCCGTATGAACCACGGGGCTTCAACGGCTTTGCGGAGGAATGGGATTGAACCGTTTGGAGTCTATCAATGTGAGAGCGGGCGGCGTGCCCGAACACTTCACAAGCGTACGTCATGATGGGCCGTATACAAGTTTTGTAAAGTGTCACGTTATTCCTAAGGGACATTTTACTCCGCTTGCAGATCATCGGGTAAAGACGACCGAGGACAAAGGCTGCTCGGTTACGGACTCGCTTGATGTGCGGTCCGAAGGTCATGGTATTGTTTAGGGTGACCCCTAGATATTTGACCTGTTTGACCGAGGGAATATTTCTGGGGTGGCGCAGGGAGGGGCGCGGGGTGGCACCTCTGAAGAAGAACACCGCAGCGCTCTTGTCCGGGTTGACCTCAATACGCCACTTCCTGAACCAATCCCCTAGGGTATTGGCTGCTACCTGAAGGTTTCTGGTAATGAAACCCTTATTCCTATGCGAGAAATATAGAGCGGTATCATCCGCGAATAGGGCTAGATGCATCTTACTCAAACAAGGAATATCGTTCGTACAAAGGCTGAATAGGAGGGGAGAGCCATGTGCCATGTGTAGGATGTAATATGTACTAATAAAATATTACATATTACATCCTACACATGGATACACATATATTATGTATGCTATAAGAAAATAAGCGCCTCAGTATCTAAAATGGTTTAAAAAATTTAGGCTTAACATGGCATCATGATTCATGTTTCACACAAGTTTATACATATAGAAAGTTGTTGGGATTTTAATATCTAACAATAATGGTTTCTTTAGAAAAGACATTTAATTTTCTATAATACCTATATTGATACGTGTCATGATACTAGGGATAAACTTGGCAAAGAAGTTTGGCGAGGAACAAGAAGAAGAACTTCGGCAGCTGCAAATGGAGAACCAAACTAATCCTCAAACTGATCAAGGTAAATTTTAACATATATATTTTATTATATATATATTTGTGCAACAGATGTAGCGTAATACGTACATACGTATCACTTCAAATTTCCGTCTATACCAGGGTTTCCCAGGAGTCGAAACAAACGACAACTGATTTTGGGGGTTGACGAGGTCTAAAAATCGACCTCTATTAATTAACACAAGTTCTTATTTGAAACTTTCAAGATACTGTTGTACTGTTGTGTTACGTGTACCAACTTATTATAAGAATGACTAATATATTAGTAGAAAGTATCATTGTTGTACTTTACTCACTTAACCAACCGCAAAGTTTTTAAATTGGAAAGTATTTTGTATCAATAGGAAAAAATAGAGACAGGTTTTTAAAGTTATTTGACTATGGAGGTCTGAGGTATCAGTTCATTTTAGAAAAGGGGTCTCTTGCCCAAAATAGTTTGGGGATTCCTGGTACTAGAACAAGTTATACGAATAGAAGTGTATTCATTCTGGTGTTATGTATTTAATCGTAAGATTTGTATGTTTGTAATGAATAAACTCAAAAACTACTGGACTGATTTCAAAAATTCTTTCACCATTAGAAAGCTACCTTATCCAGAAGTAACATAGGCTATATAACATAGACCCTGTAGGTGGCGCTGTTGTCGCCTGGGTACGAAGTCGCGGCAAACTGCTAGTTTTATATAATTCTATACATAAATGCAAATACGCAAATCGGTTTATAGAGTATTTGCTACAAGGGTTAAGAGCTTAAGCCACCCACTAAAACGGGTACTCGCGGGCTCAATTCTCGCACGGGACAAATCTTTGTGTGACCCACAAGTATTTATTTCGGTCTGGATATTTGAATATGTGATTGAAGCTGTAATTTTATTATATATTACACCCAAGTTATAGAAACGTAAAGATGGCCGCAACACTCAGTTAATATCAAATGTTTATTACCCAACATCTAAAACAGCAGTGAATGTGTCAGACAATTTTTTGTCTTCCGACTTAATTTTGCCTTACAAAACTACACGATATTATTTTACCGTTCGTCAGAACTGTCCGCATTGCATGTACATGCCACTGTTTATCTGTTCAGAAAAATTTTGGAAAAAGCTTAGACTTCACCTAAAGTTTAAAACTTTTCTAAACGTATACATTGTAAACATTAATTATTTGCACTACTATATAAACTATTGTTAAAAAATTGGTAAAAAAGATAAAAACTGTTATTTCAGAAGTTACTTATTATTATTTTTCATAAATTATCAATTCTCTTGTGTGCCTTTTCTCTTGCTACAGTTGTATTTATCCATTTTATATTACTTTTTCAGACAACTTACACTGATCACATGCTGACCCGCAGAACTGTTGCCAAAGATGTTGAAAGTACACTAAGGATGGCTCTGGAAGAATTGAAGTCGTCCAAGAATTTCTGCGATCAACTGTTAACGGAACGCGACGAGATTGAAATTGAAATTCAAAAAATTGTTACTTAAAACTCACAATTAAAAAGCAAGCTATCTGAACTTCATATCCAGTACATGGATGTGCTTGACCAACGGGATCAACCACAAAATGTTGTTTCTAGTTTTAATTAATGTATAGGTACATTAATTAAAACTAGACCTTACTAACCCATGACAGGGCTCGTAATCGCATTTCTGAGCTAGAAAGTAGCCTCTGTGGGGCTCAGAAATGAATAAGTAACTTAGAACAATTAAAAGAGTCTCATAAGGCAAGGGCCACTCAGAGTCTTTTCAATGAATTATTAGGGTGTAAAACTCAGCCCGATAGTGAGAGTTGTATTGTTATTGACTTGACATTTGAATATGATTATAAAATAAACCATATAAAAATGAGCAGTCGTAGAAAAACAAAAAATACTTAAAATTTCGCAATATAATAAAGAAAACTAAAAGGCTTTTAAAAGTACAAAATTCTTGCCTAAAACTCAATATATTTAGAAAATATAGAGTGAGTATCCAAGGTAAGCTTACGGCATTAGACTCTGAGCTTGCTTATAGTCACCGTGTGTAGATATTGAGGAAAAGGAATTGCAGACTGAAATCTTTCATCTGCAATTCAAACTTCGCAAAATGACGTCAAGGTATGAAGATGCTCAAAAGCAGATTAAAGAGCATATCAAAACTACTGATGAGATCCTAAAAATTGGGAGCTTGAGCAGTTTGAATCTCTTACAGCAAGCTGTGCTATCCCATCCACTCCATTCGATACCCCCTCATCGGACACATTATTATCTGATTGCTCAAGTCATTACTACATTTAATGCAAGTAAATAATAGTGCTAGCTCTTACTTAAATAATCCTGTTAGCCAACCGGCCACAAAAACATGCAAAAAAATCCACAGAAGTCTGTAATTGTTTTTTTCAGATAAAATAGGCCAAGACTTAGGTTCCTTATTATCTAGGCATTTAGATCAGAAAGTAACTAATTTCTGTTCACATGGGGCCAGTTTAAATCACTTAATTTATAATATTAATCAACCTAATTTAAAGAAGGACACAAGCATTGTTATATTTCATGGTGACAGTCATTCAGTTAAGAGGAAGGTATTGAAAATGTGTTAGAGCTGAATGTCAAATTTAGTCGTAAATTTGTATTCTGTGCCGTGGCACATTTATGACATGAATTTATATATTTATAATTTGACACATGGTCATAGTGACGCCATTTTTTATTTTGATATAAACAAATTTATTCGCAAGTTTATGCTAACCGAAGATACTATTTATCTGCTCTTTACAACTAAACGACAGTTGACTTCATTGTTAGCATTTAATATACAAAGAAATGACGCGGTTATATGCAATATAAACCAAAATATAATTATTGATACTGGCAGCAACACTAATTTGTGTGGCCATAGTTTAAACTAGTGGATGTGACAACAGCTAAATCATTAGAATTAAATATTTTTCACCAGAATAAGCAAGGTTTAGCTGGCAAAGATCTCGAGGTAGAATTATTTCTCAGAAAATTCAATATCTATATATTCTGTGTTACTAAACATTATGGACTATGGACTTAACCCGTGCCCAGCAGTGGGACAGTTTCTTAACAGGGCTAATATTATTTTATATTTATATATATACATATATATATATATATATATATATATATATATATATATATATATATATATATATATATATATATATATATATATATATATATATATATATATATATATATATATATATATACTGAACATTGGCTTAAAGCTCACGAAATAATCAAATATCAAAGACAGTACACAGTGTTAAGTGCGTTCACAAGAATAAAAGCCATACGCAGAGGGTCTCTAATATTAGTCGCCAACGATATCAAATGTAAAGAACGTAAGGGCATTACGGTTCTTTCTATTGAACGCGCTGTTGAGATATGTTGTGTCGAACTGGATAGTTATGTTGTAGCATGCGTTGACTGACCGCCCTCGGGGGATTTTAATACATTTGAAAACGTCATGGAAAAGATGTTAATAAAACTTACTGGTATTAAAAAGCAGAGTATTATATGTGGTGACTTCAATATCAATCTAATCGAAAAGTCATTCATTATCTGTAGACTTATTAATATTTGGAAATCAGTTTAATCTGTTATGCTTGTTTAATGAACTGACTAGAATCACTGCTACTTTTGCTACCTGTTTAGATAATGTGTTCTGCGACTGTGAAGTGTCTGATAAATTAACTATAAACGCTTTGCTCTCAGATCATAGTGGTCTGTTGGTGTCAGTACCCAGCAACCTTATACCTAAGTTATGTCAAGTAACTTGTAGGCCGATATCAGATCGACGTATAAACTGTTATAGAGATAAAGTTTACAATCACATGTCTAATATGGATTGGTTACATAATGATTCCAATTATCTATATCAAAACCTGTTTGGTACCATTAAATTAGAACACGATAATATATTTAAAATAAAAACATGTTCAATGGCCAAGAAAGCAAAGTTCAGTGACTGGGCTACTGTAGGAATTTATAAAAGTAGAGCTGAGATATATGGACTGTATAATACGATATATAAAAAACCCAGCTTTCTTGGAATATGTCAAAAATTACTCGAAGACTTTTAGGAAGGTCTGTACTGCAGCAAAGTCTTTATATTATAGCAATATGAGTAACAGGTCATCAAATAAGATCAAAACCATATGGGGTATAATTAACAGTGTTTCTGGGAGAACTCAACCACGTGATGATCATATTGAACTTGTAATTAATGATGACATCCTAACAGATGATTTCGATAATGCGCAGACTTTTATTAATTTTATTAGTGAAATTCCAGTTCATAATACTGGCTCTTTGAACTCCTCTTCCGCAAAAGTTGAACTAATACTAAAAAGCAGTGTAAAAGAATGCAATATCTTGTTTGAGTTTAAATATGTAACCCCAACAGACATAGTCTTAACCTTCATGTCATTAAACATTAAAACACTGTCGATTGCTGGGGTGTATCATTAAAAATACTAGAGAGCATATTAATGGCTATAGCACCTGCGACGACATTAAATAGATGTGTTGAGAACGGTAGATTCCCCGACTTAAAGAAACTTAGTAAAGTTGTACCGATTTTTAAATCAGGGGCTAAAAGCGACGAATTTCCATCTTACCAGCCTTGAGAAAAATTTACGAAAAGATCTTAGTCAATCTATTGCTTAACCACTTTTATGAGAATAAGCTGTTAGCACACACGGTGATCAATATGGTTTTACCAAGGGCCGTTCAGCCACAGACGCGGGAGTAGGTCTACTTCAGCAAATTTACTGTGCCTTGGAGGCATCGCAGAATGCCATTGGTGTTTTCTGTGATCTCTTTGAGGCATTCGACTGTGTTGAGCATATAACCCTTATTAAGAAGCTAATTCATTACGGTATTAAAAACACTGCCCTCAATTTATTAGCTTCATACTTAAGTGAAAGGTCTCAGTGTGTTGAGATTAACGGTGTCAAGTCTCAGGAACTTAATATTTCAATTAGTGTTCCACAGGGCTCCATCTTAGGACCTTTTCTTTTCTTAGTATATATCAATGACCTGCCGAACTTTGTCCGTGATGTCTGTGACATTGTACTATTCGCAGATGATACTTCCTTGATTTTTAAAGTTTACCAAGCTGAGCTTTATTTTGACGATGTGAATGGTGTTCTTTTACAGATATCAAATTGGCTCGAAATGAACAATTTATTGCTTAATTCACTCAAGACAAAGTGTATTAAATTTACTATGCCTAATGTATAGGATATAATATCAGCCTATACTGCCCACTGCTGGACAAAGGCCTTCTCTCACTAATCTGAGTGAGAAAGATTAGGTCATACTCCACCACGCGGACCCAGTGCGGATTGATGGAGGCAGGTTTGTGGCCACCTGCTGTTGGAACTTATCAAGCCGCCTTTAAGGCTTCCAACTCGGCTTAACGACTACCACATTAAGTGGTAGCCGGGACCAACGGCTTAACGTGCCTTCCGAATAATGATACTAATATTCTTATTAATGGTACAAAGCTGGACCTCGTGAACTCCACTGTCTTTCTAGGCATTACCCTAGACTCCAAACTCCAATGGAGGACAGTTTCGTCTGTCAAATATTCACACGTCTTTCATGGGGCACTGTGTTAGATTTTATAACAAAATTTCCATTGACGTCACTAAACTTAGTGAAAATAAGTTCAAAGCTTGTGTAAAACGAACACTTTGTAAGCAAGCTTATTATTAATAAATAAATAAAATAAAATTCATTTATTTCAAGTGACAGGGACTCATATTAGGTACAAACTTTTAAATATTAAAAAGGAAACATTAAAAGTACACACAACACAAACACAAAAATAGTATATCGACCGTACTTTAACGACCGGTTCAGCCAATGACAGTGTTATGTCTGCCGCAGCAGTGTCGTATGTAAGTACAGTCCTCTTGTTCAGCGATCATGTTCAGGACGGTGTTGGCGCTGCCTCGTACCCTGCGCACGAGCGACGCACTGCGCTTGCGCATAGTCGCATAAAAGCAATCGACGCGCGCCTCCGCGAACATACCAGAAGCGCTGCAGTATCGAGGCAGCCCCAACAATGCCCTGAATGCGTTATTAAACTGAACGCGGAGTGCGTTGTATGACGCACGAGTGTATCTCGCCCACAGACTGCACGTGTAGAGGGAGGTGCAGTACGCTCGGAAGAGCGTTACTTTTACCTCCCTCGTACAGCGCGCAAACCTGCGGGCCAGCATGTTTGCCCGTACAGACAAAGCCCTCCGCTCCCGTTCTATGTCAGCGTCGTCCTTGAGGTCGCTTGTGACTATGTGGCCTAGGTATTTAAACTGTGTCACCCAACTGAGTGGAACACCGTTTATGCAAACAGGTGGCACGCTTAGGCCACTTTTTGTATCAACCTCAAAGAGTACACATTTACTTTTACTTACATTGTATTTAAGACCGTGGCTAACAGCATATTCCTCACAGATACGTAATAACTTCCTCAAACCACAGACCGATGCGCTCAGCAGCACCATATCGTCTGCGTAACTAAGATTATTGACGCATATTCCGTTTATATGACATCCGACGTGCTGATTGCTAAGCGTGACGATCAGATCATTCACATAGAGATTAAAGAGTGTGGGTGAAGTTAACCCTCCCTGCCTCACCCCACACTCCAGTCGATACGAATCCGACATTGTGCTCGCCCACCTGACACTGTTAACCTGGTTCTTGTACCAAAATTTAAATATATTTGAGAGTTCGCATGGTAGATTTATACTCCTAAACTTTTCCCACAGGACGTCGTAGGACACCAAGTCAAAGGCCTGAGAGAGGTCGAGAAAGCAAGCATACACAGGAGTCCTTCTTGCAGTATAGTATCTAACCGCACTCTTAAGAGACAGTATTGCACTCTCCGTGGACAGTTGTGGCCTAAAACCAAACTGGTTATCGTGCAGTACTATGTACTTATCCAGTTGAATATTAAGAATGCAGTCAAACACTTTGGCAATGCTAGTGGCTAGAGAAATAGGCCTGTAGTTATTTTTGTCAGACAAATCTCCGGTTTTGTTTTTCACCACAGGCACTACTACAGTCTTCATGAAATCTGAAGGAAGGTAAGAATGACTCACGCACAACGTATAAAACATCGCTTAAACTCTCGAAATATGTGGGCCAGCGTAAAGCAGGTGCTCAATGCTGAGGCCATCGTGGCCGGGGATTTACCTCTCGAGATTAATTTTATAGCTTTGGCCACATCTTTGGTGCTAAACTTTGTTCCCACGTTCTCATGTGGCATCTCAGCATCGAGTCCCGCCCACGCTGCGCCCAACGGAGACTGTATAGTAAATTGATTTTTAAAGATATTTGCGATGTCTTTAGGGTCATTCATCCCATCGACACTCATCGGGAGGCCAGGCCTAATGTTTACTTTTTTGGTGCATTTCCAAAAGTGTCGAAAGTGTCCACTGGCATGTTTTTCAGCAAGTATATCCATTTTTAATTGGTCCTGATGGTCTTGGCACCATTTAAGCCTAGATTTGAATGCCTTACGACTTTGACACATTACGTCGTAGACACACCCGTATTTTGGTTTTCCGCACATAACCCACTCTCTAAATTTCGTCCTAGCATCCCGATGGGCGCCGCTAACGTGTCTGTTCCACCCTACAATGCGTATACCTCTCCCCTGTGTATGAGTGCCTTGCCGACTGTCCTTAGCTGCAGCCGTTAGAGCGGTCACAATGTCAGAGTATAACCTATCCAGAACATGTCTATGGTCTTGGTTTTTACAGTAATGATCTGCACAATTGGTAAACTCAATTGGAAAGTCAATGGTTCGCAATCGTTCATGACATACATGAGTATAAGACGCAATCTGTTCCTCAGTTCTTTCCCCCATAATACCGCGTTATTATTTACAGTTTTTTCAAGTAACTTCGGTGTTAAGATATTTAGGTTACATTCAATAATAAGAGGAAAATGGTCAGACCATACGGCGTCATAATACACGTACACGTTTTTGACACAGTGTCTTACAGATTGAGTCACTACACAATGATCCAACCAACTGCACGTCCCATACACTTCACTAATAAACGTGTAGGTATCGGAGTTCAGTCCTAGTATATCCACGTCAATACATGACCAGAATTGCTCGTTACAAAAATTTAAAATTTCCCTAAAAAAGAGTTCACAAGGATTCGCATTATAATCGCCTAACATGAAAACAGATTCTACACCATACTCTTCTATGATAGCACTCACCGTACCCAGGCAGTCCGTAAATTCAGGTAGATTCTCTGCCATGTCCGTTGGCATGTACACACTTACTACAATCAGGAGCCGATCACTAGTCGCGATTTTAATGGCGCATACACGAGAATTCTCACAACGCAGCACAGACACTTTCTGGAAAATGCTGTTCTTCCACAAAAGCGCGACGCCACCGTAGGGCCTCCCGCGCAGGATGCCCGCCGATATGTCGACCGCTGAAGATCCCGTGTACCCGAACTCACTGTCTATAGTGCCTAGGTAGGGTATTTCATTCGGTAACAGCCACGTCTCTTGCAGAGCAATCACGTCACAGGTACGACACAGCTCCCTTATACTATCGACGGAACGTTTTACACTTTTGCAATTAAAACTGGCAAATCTATATAAGCTTTTACCCATTCTTTTGTTTATCTGAGTCGGTAACAGAGATAGGTCTGTGCGGATTTATGAACCGCCTAAAAATAATACCTTCAGGCCATAGTTTCTCATCTAAATACATATATAACTTCGTTTGCGATACAAAAAATTTATATGCATTATGCCCTTTTCGTTTCTGAGTATTTATCTTCTGTAAGGATACAGTCTCTTGTGTTTTCATACGTATATATTTCACAATATCATCTTGCGTTGTTTCGTTGTGAACATTTGTTATAAACATAGCAACTTTCTTTTCAGCCGCCTTGAAATTACATTCTGAATTATTCAATAGAAGATTATTTAAAAGATAAAAATGCTTGGATAGATGCTATTCTAGCTCCACTTGAATCATGACAACCTATTCAACTGTTGTTAGTTAACATTGCCTCTCTTCCTTCTATTAATTTAACACAATATGTACTTTTTTTTGTAAATGAGGGAACCATGTAGCCATTCTCATAAATAGTATTATTCGCTTTTTTAACTTAGACTCACCTGATGACCAACCTACATTGTTCTCCCATACCCCACAACAGAATGTAGATTAAAAAGTTTGTAATTTCTTATTTTAAAAGAGTAACCGTAGAGTTTCATGCCCTTCTTCTCCACAGGAATGACATTCCGAAGTGGCGGTAGAGTCTATGTTACTTTTCTGACGATTCATAAATACTGTAATGGTTTACATGAATAAAAATATTCTGATTCTGATTCTGATTCATATCTCATAACCTGCGGGTAAACTTAGCTCCGCTGCTTATGCAGTGTAGAAAGTACGGCAACTTACAGATGTGGATACAGCACATCTAGTTTATTTTAGTTACTTCCATAGCATTATGTCATACGGTATCCTACTGTGGGGTGACGTGGAAAATGTATTCATAGCTCTCTGCAAAAAAGAGATATCCGTGCCATTTATCACCTAGGACCTAGAGTTTCCCTCAGAGAACTGTTTAAAGAGATCCCCATTGTCACAGTCGCTTCACAGTATATATATGCCAATATAGTATATATACATAAGAAAATCCATTTTTTTGATAGAGTTAGCGACATTTATAAACTAAACACCAGAAATAAACATAAACTTGTAATACCAATTTTTAGGCTTAAAAAAGTATGCACTTCCTTCCTAGGAGTCGGTATTCGCTGCTACAATAAGATACCGAACCCCATTTTAGATTTGCCACTTTACAGATTTAAAAGTTATATTAAATCTTTACTAATAAGTAAAGGATATTATACTGTAAATGATTTCTTAAATGATATAAATGCCTTTACATAAATTACCTGAAGTTCACAAGAATATGATGTTAAGGGCAACGTG
This sequence comes from Phalera bucephala, assembly GCA_905147815.2. Lineage (NCBI taxonomy): Eukaryota > Metazoa > Arthropoda > Insecta > Lepidoptera > Notodontidae > Phalera > Phalera bucephala. The sequence continues at coordinate 22,652,454 of LR990612.1, forward strand.
TCCTGCCTAGCGAGCGTTCATAGATTTTAAATGTTATTTTCGAACGATGTCGACAGGGTCGTAGATTGGTCATGCTCACTAAAATGTCTTTGCTAGTGGCGGCTCTGTCACTCTCTTCCCTCTGTTATGGTCGAGGAGAGTGATGGCTGCTTCACAAGTCATACTCGTGAACGGGTGCTGCTGGTGGGGACTGGTCCGTCCTCTATCCTTTGATTGATTAAACGTGGACCGTAGTACTGTTGAATTTTATCTTGTTTGGCATCACACGTGCCGTTATTTATCTATTTTATTAAAATAATAATGGCAAATATCCGTATCTAATGGACAATTTGCAATCTAAAACGAATATTTCAAACTATTGTTAATACTTATATCGAAGTCGCCGACATCTTTACTAAATGTCAATACACACAATATAAAAGTACATGTATTAATGGCTACTGAATTATAACCTCCTTACCTTAATACGTTTTGTGCAATATTGCGATTCCCCCGCTTGTCCGTTTAATATTAAATGCCTTAAGAGAATTTGATTGTGTGATTTGAAATCATACAAGTATTTTTTCATTACTGTTGGTTCTGGAGCGAATTATGTATGAGCGCAGAACAATGTCCTTTGGCATACGTACATATAAAAGTTCGGTGACAATGCAATACTATGTTACCATGGAACTGATCTGATAATGGAGTCGGAAGGTGGCCATAAGAACATGTGAAATATACAACGTAACTCTTTCGTGTTTAAGCTTGTTAGACTGGCATTGACAATTACTATACAACCAGATTGTGTTCAGGGTCTGACAATGAAGCCGAAAGGTCGCCAATGAATCCGGCCAACTACTTAATATAACGCCGCCGTGTTTGGGCTTATTGGATTTGTCTTGACGAATACTTCAGACCCGAATGGTGTCCAGGGTCTGAATGGAACCGGAAAGAAGCCATAGGATTTCCTCAACTAGATATCGTCGTCGTGTTTTTATTATAAAAGCTTGTTTTTAAAAAGGTCTTTTTAAATTGAAGTTCGATATTATCATTGTCTCATTGGTATAGTGGCAAATAATGTGGCGTTGTATTCTAAATCGGATGGAGTGTTATTTTGTCGATAGTGTAATTCCCTTCATCAGTCCGAAGCCTGGCATTGTGATCTGTGTCCCTGTTACATTGGGACCCAACATCGTCAGCGAAGATTGGGTATATACAGTACGCCTTTGCCACCACGTTTAGGGAATATAGTAGAGTATGACAGTATTTTATTTTTATGTTATCGTCACCAACACGTTGTTAAGCAACTGTCGACACTAACAAAATCGTATTGGCTCACGATAAAACGGCCTTAGGTGCCAAATTAAGGCCTTGTCTGTTATCGTTAGACAAGACAATTCGTGGAATCTTTTTTTCTCTACACTTGTTTCAAATTATTATATATTTTCATAAAAACCTACGTTATTTTTTTGTTATACTCTCCAAGTGTATTAAGAAATAAATTGGAATCCAAAAATAACAAAATCTTTTCTGCATATGTTGAATAGGTTCCAATATTACGCTGAATAAACTTAGTACTATGATTAATTCCTTTTGTAAATACTGAAATTGTATTTACTTTCCAAGAAAATTTCATTACATCTCATGTACCTACTCGTTTGTTATAAAATGTAGAGTTTCCTTTCAGACCCAATGGGCGTAATAATACCTCGTATGCCGCGCCGACGTCAGAAGCGAAGCTTCGTCGACAGATTACTGGAGTTGGGCATCGTTGGGGATAAAAAACAATGTCGTAAAAAGAGACAAACGAAATATAACGCTAAAAGCACTGGCGCAGATGACGGCAAGTCGAACGGTAAGTTGCTGAACAACTTCACTTAGACGTTAAGGTCAGCGTAGACGGAACATGGATAACTCTTTATTGTGCTCCAATAACACTTTTATTATTTACTATTTGTTACCCGCGGCTCTGCACGCGTTTATTTTGCAATTTGACATAGGTAGACCAGCCTTTCTAGGATGGCTCAGATCCTGTACTCACCTAAAACACCTTATATGAGGTTTTTTTAAAATCCGTTGAGCCGTGATAATATGGGGAAATAAAAACTATACCGCAAGAATTGGGCATATTTTCCTTAAACATCAGACCCCCATAGCCAAATTCTTTCCTATCTCTAGTTTTTTTCCTATTGATAAAAATACTTACCAATTTAAAAACTTTGCGGTCGCTTAAGTGAGTAAAGTACAACAATGATACTTCCCGCTAAACGAATATTCAGTTTCGTTTCTGGGTCAATAGTTCACTCTCGAAGTGACAGTTTTAAAAGCATCGTCGGTTAATGCAAGAAATCATATATGAGTATTTAAATCAAATGTGTATAAACAATTTCGGACGCGTGCTATTTATTAACCACTGAAAAGTTTCATCTTGAGCGCACTAACCTAGTCCATTAAATGACCATGACATTTAAACGGTGTTTGAGTTACATATTAATTAATGTCAAATTATTACAATATATATACAATGACTTGTTACAGTATGACATTTAGTATAATTTGCTGTTGTTGACATAATATTTTATTATTGCATTATTTTCATTTCTTTTTAACCAAGTATTAATTTCATTTATTATTACAATGCATTTCTGTATACGCTTAGCATGCACTTTGTATACCTATGTTACTTGATTGTTTTTAACCGAATAATGTTTCCACTTTATTATTAACATGAACCTTTGTATACCCTTAGGGTGAAACATAGTGAGACTGTTCATAGTATTAAGATCTAATTACATACCTATGTTATGACAAATAAATAATTCATTCATTCATTCATTCATTCAGCTTATGGAGGAATTTATGTGTAGGCAGAATCACATATTTTAACGTAACATTGCAGCATACGACTAACGATAATAAAAATAATAAAGCTTTATGATTTATCCCGCGATAATCCCGGATTGCGTCATATTTCCGGGATAAAAAGTATTTAATATTTTAAGTTATTCATCATCATCATCATCATTTCAGCCTATACTTGTCCACTGCTGAACATAGGCCTCCCCAATCGCTTTCCAGCGTAACCGGTCCGATGCCACCTGCATCCAACGATTATTAGCACACTAAATTTCATTGTAATCCGTTCAGTAATTTTTGCGTGATTGAAACACAAACACACAGACATACAGACAATAATTCCAAAAAAAATTGTTTCGGCCTCTATATCGATAGGGAAGTGTACCCAATTATTTTCAAAAAATATTCAATGTGATTTGACTCGCTTACAGTTTTTTTATATGTATATTTTGTTTTTTCACACTTACATTTTAATAAAATATTTAAAATGTAGTAAAACTAAGTGCATCGTTACTTAAAGGTAAACACTACATGCTTAAAAATTTAAATCACTAATATTATAATTACCAATCTTATTAACTAGTGACTAATATCTATTATACAAATATTATTTAAGGATCGAAGGAAGGAAATGGGCAGATTATTTAGGATTGTGACGATAACAAGAAACTTTTTAAGTGACATTTCAAACATATCCATTGATTGGTCACATGCGTTATATATATATTGCACAGCCTGGCCAATGTTGAATTACATCCAAACACGGATCTATACATTGGCCCATCAAGTAGTTTTATGGGATTTCTAGGAGGACGTCGTGATACATAACATAGAATCAAATTAACAAAAAAAGACTAAAAGTAATACTTAGGGCCTTAATGCTAAATAGCAATCACTTCCAGGCAACCTACTATATAACCTACCAACCTATATATGTAGCCTACATTTACACTTGTACCTATTGATGTCATAATAAAAGAGACAGTTATACTGATAGTATAAGTGGAACAGGATGCGTACAGCACCAACATATTTTATCGCTAATATTTAGCCGCGACTTCCTCTGACGCCGAATTTGTTTTGAGACAAAAGGCGCCATATGTCATTCCGTAGGATGCAATCTATCTCCTTTCCAATTTTTATCAAAATCTACTTAGCTGTATAGCCGTGAGAAGGTAACAAACTGACAGAACTACTATCGAAATTATTAGTATGTATTTCTTCGTTATAGTTACTTATTATGAAGTAAGGTCTAAATTGGCTTCAAAATACTTCTAGCACACGGAATCTTCGTTATATAGTCTTCAATATAGTTCACGAAATGTCTGTATAAACTGTATTCTAACTAATATCCCCCAATCATTACAATAAACAATCCACCTGATCAAGGAGCATGGTTATTGGTTCATAAAATATGTTTTATATACCTGGGTTCACGACCCATAATATACTATAATGGAACAAAATAAAACTTTAATAAATACTTAAATGATCCGGGTTTATGTAGCTATGTCAAAGAAGGAAGGTATTTGTTCGCTAATTAGTTTATATATAAAGGACTGGGCTACAATTTTTTGTGGAAACATAACAAGCGCTGCGTAGTTCAAACCATAGATCTAGACCATCGTTAAGACCTACCTAACGTGTACGTAAGCCCGGTGATATTATATCTTTATGTGATCGTCGAACCCGTCTACGATCACCCTTAACGCACTGATGTTGGTTCCCACTGAGTCGTGTTTCCCTTCCCACCCTCACGTGTTTCCCCAATGTCATTAGGTAGATGGCATCAAGAGTGCTTTATTTAAATAAATATACTTTTAAAATAAATCTTAAGTAACGTACGATACGAATGTACGAGAACAATTCGAAAGTCGAAGGATGTAGGTACTCAAATCTATACGAGAGTTGTGGCTGATGCAGGTTTTTTACACAGCAGCTGATGCTGTCTATAACTATTTTTTAAATAGGGAAAAATATGTTCTGTTCCCTATAAATTTACTACTAAGAGTTCTGAGTTTCTTGTTAATATTTTTATCGTGCCCATAAAATGCATAGTTAAACACGCGATATAACGGGCACTGTTGGGCACTGTACAATCAATTTTTATGCTATTATGATGCTATAGAGTACTCGAAACGTCGGGAACTTTAAGTTCTCGAGTACCAAAAACAAACCGCCGTAAAATCCGAAATATTTTCAATGCAATTTAATTTTTCATAGTTATTTTTCACCAACTCTGCCGCCAAATCTGATCACATGACCACTGCGGACGCGAATGTTGATGTCGAAAACGATGCTGATCATCCGCGGATGTTGATATTCGTAACAACCCTGATCTAGGCTGCCTTATTCCGTAATCCATGCACTGACTGTTCTATCGATCTTCGTTGTCTCGGGACTGAATAATGGTTTTGTATGTTACAAAGTTTTATTTAAATCGCAGACAGCGCATCGGATTCAGAATCCTCAGCGCACTCTGACAGCGACGATGACGTCAATTGTGACGGTATTGACCACAGCCCGTAAAAGCGAAGCCAGCCAAGAAGGCCAAAGCCCCATCAAAGAAGATAACTAAAGGCCGGGAAAAGCGGGTGGAATTTACTGCTAACGAGATCGCTATACTGCTAGTACAGGCTGTGGATAATGGTAAGAGGTTTTTGGGTGCTTAGTTGATTTATAAGGATACATAGTTACACGTAATAATCCCTCAAATTCTCGGTGTGTCTGATTTTCGCAAACAAAATTTTCATTATAAAGTTCTGTTGTTTATCTAATTAAGTTTATAATTTAAACAGAACCTTGATATTATTTACCAAAAAAAAATTATTCATAATGAATGAATCCTGCTTATAAATGTTCTATAATCAAATTAGTAAGGATAGTACATGCCACTACTAATTAAAACTTTATCCTGTATCAAGATCGCCAAAATATTAGGGCCACATAAGTTGGAAAATAAGTCTTTTATGTGTTGCCGTCACATTTTTATGAGTTGGTCGCTAATGTAGGCAATGTCGTGGAGAAAATAACGCCATACCATTTTTTTCATTTGTTAATTTAAAATCTGATATAACAAAATCCCTGCTAAATAAGGTTTCTTTACACCCTATTACATAGGACCTAAAATTGTAGGCGAAAAGTTGATATACACGTTCCCCCTCTGCCATCCTCGCTTGGGGAATATTGGCGTAATGGTGTACCTTTTTAGATTTGACGGAGGCCCTGAAATGGCTGGCTGAGAATTTGGAAGAAGTGGCACTGGACCAAGAAGCGGAAGGCTATAACCCCAATGCGGAAGGCACGCCGATAGTGCCAATTTCGCCAGAGTCTGTCGACGCCATGGGCAATCAGTTGTTCATAAAAGTATTGCTGGGAGTAGGAATCGCACCACCTTCTGATGAACAAGTACGTATATTTTTATTATATCTGTTCCAGAGCTGACCAAAAGCCTTCTCTTAAAAATTTAGGTAAGAGAGGAATATGTGACATTTATTTATTTTAAATAAACGGGTACATAAACAGATTTGCTCTTTCACTTGAAACAGGCAGGTTAGGCACTTGCTGTTGAAACTTAACAAGCCACATATTAGGCTTCTAGTCATCATTCCAATCTAAACCTTGTAGTGTGTCGCTTAAATTCCACACCATATACTATGTTGTTTTACTTCCGCCGCCCTTTCCATTCGTGACCTTGTACTATGTCGCTTTACAGCAGTCACCCCTCTAAATCTCAACCTCATACTGCGCCTTTACGCTCGTTGACCTCGAGGTAGGGTTTTTTGATAGATATTTATTTTATTTCCAAAACAGCAGTGATAGCCTAGTGGTTGGACAGTTCGACTACCGCTGTCTTTTCGAAAGCATGTGCGTATTAAAAGTTAACTATCACTTGCTTTAACCATTAAGGAAAACATCGTGGGGAAACCTGTATGCCTAAGAGTATCTCGAAGGTGTTTGAAGTTCGCTACTGTTCGTACGTCGTTCGTACTGTTCGCTACTGTTCGCCGCGTTCGCTACTGTTCGCCGCACTGGGCCAGCGTGGTGGACTATGGCCTAAACCCTCTCAATTTGAGAGGAGGCCCGCGCCTAACGGTGAGACAATCCTTTAACAGGGCTAATATTATTACATATTTTTAATTCAATATTGTAGGAGTTATGTCGGAGAATACATTAGCCAAATAGCTTACATTTCGACACAATAAGAAAACGTCGAGAAATAATTATGAAAGCAATTGACAAATAACATATTATCGATACAACTGAAAGTGCCGCACAAAATATTGTCGCCACGGAAACATCAGAGAGAGAGAACGAATCTAGCGATGAAAATGATTTGTTGGACAATTTGCAGAAAATGCGGGAAAATAACGAAGAAAATGTAACTAATAAAAGTAGCGGAGCAAATCGCAATAACGAAATCACACGTAGAAAGCGAACACGGAGCGATTTCGATGACGACAATAGCAGGGGGAAGATGCAAAAATAGACGAACGCGACGAAAATGGCGACGCCGACGATGATGATATTCTGTCGTTTGCCAAAAAAATCCCTGCAACACGAAGATTTACCTGACTCCGAGGATATTCTGGGCGACATACCTAAACTCGATAGTGGAAAGCAATTTTACCTAAAATATTTCGTTTTTGCAGACGCTGTTTTTGCCGAAGCACTATTCTTTCTTCATATGAATCTAATGAAGGAAAACAAAGCAAACAAAAAGTTATATATAATTATAAGTTAAGGTAAAAGTAGAGGGTCAATGGCATATTATGTCTTTCGAAAACTAACATTGTCTCGGGCATGTTGATTCCGTCACTCTATTCTTCAGTAACCAATTAACTTCACTAACTAACAAAACTATTCAAATAATCGTTCGTACATCGATTACAACGAACTCACAGCTTCCAACCAGTTTTTAAACTGGATTCTTGTGTTCAATAGCAATGATAAAGAATTATGACGATACATTACGAGCGACTTAACTTGGCTGAATGGAAGTTAGCTTCTCGTTCCCTAAGAGAAAATATATTGTAAAGAAATACCTTTTAACGTTCAATTACCCTATTTTCTTCGATAATGACATCGATATATTATGTGTACTTAGTTAAAGATGAAAGTCCAACATACAGAACAAAAAATAAGAACACAGGTATGAGTGTGATCTCTCCTCGAAATAAGCATGGTCACTGTGAGAACGCCTTAGAGGCAAAATCAAAGGTCATTAATAATTTAAAACTAATTTAGAAGTAGGTTAGGTGCGTAAGTATGTCAAAACGCGGCCCTTTTTAGCTGTCATTTTGTTATTGATACGTAATCTAGTACGAATAATGTATCGACGGTTAAGGAGTAATAACAGAGACCTAATAATAAGTGTTGCCCAAATACAATACCAAGACATGATTGACCCTGATCTTGGTCTCACACCAGTCACTTGGTCTTGGTATTGCACTCTCAGTTTTGGTCTTAGTCTTGAGCAAGAGTCTTCTATTGACCTAATGCGTCTTATCAATCTATACATATGTTCTTACAAAAAGTTATAATGAGTGTCGATTTAAGTTTATAAGGATTAATTAGGTAGGTACCTATTTCTAGTACCTACCTACTGTATCAAATAATTGACTTACTTTGATCTCTCTCAATTCTTATAAGATATGGGTCGAAGTGATATATATGTGAAGATAACATATCATATGCATGGGTCGTCGCGCTATGAACTGCGAATAGCTTAGTGGTACCAAGCTGATCGCAGATCCTAGCGCGACCAAGAGTTTCAGTGTGGGATCGAACTCGATAGAGTGGTGGGAAAGACGTTTATCCGGACCAATAAGATGAAATACCAAGGTTAAATAAAAAAGGTACTCACGGAACTTCGAGACCGCAAGAGTCTCGCGGAATCAGTCTTGGTCTTGCAGGGTCGGTCTTGGTCTTTTAAAAAATCAAGATCAAGACTGATTTTGGGTAACACTACTAATTACATGGTACTGGGTATAAGTCGCGCAACTGTGTTGCGTCGAGCTACCTTCACACCGGCCAAACTAAATAGCGTGTACTGTACTTTAGAATTTAACTTTATGTTATTATCTCACGTAGGAATTTCAATATCACCCCGCTATCGAATCGCAATATACTCATAGTGAGCTCAGTCGGTGGCATTTTCCTCCCATTGCAAGGGACGGGGTGTCCTCGCACGATCGATATTGCAAATACTGCGCAATATAACCAGCTCTGGAATCGAAAAAAATGTATTTGCGAGGCCATGGTTTGCTTGGAAACGTATAATAAATAATCATGGTTGAGCTTTGCAGTATATTTTATTGTATTAGCTACATATATACTTATGCAATAGTAAAATATCAGCTGATTCCGTGGAAGGGAACGCATGCATCTTAATTCGCGGATTAAAATTCCTAAAGGAAACGTATGTAGTTGCGTCGTACGGAAATGTAGAAATAGTATAAATTATAAAAGCATTACTTCTAGTCTCTCATTCTTTCTTTATCTCTCTCCCTCTCTCTGTCTCTCTCGCTCCCTTTCTTCCTTCCTCTCCCTCTCCGTCTGTAAATGTATTAACAGGCGACTAACGGAGTAAAAACTGCTCAACATTGAACGAATAACCTGTCACGACCATAGGAACATCTACCCGCGGCAGTTTTAATATGATTTTAGTGGAATACAGTTATGGCATGGGTGCGAAGGCGTGCCTGATTAAGAAGGCGTAACTATTAAGACACTATCATTAGTTACATGAATAGACTGGTCGGTTGTACTTTGCTAGATCGGACATCGTAATTTTGCTATAGAAAATTTCAAGTAACAGTTAGGATTCCCGCTAGACTGGAATGGAACAAGAGATGGGATCTTTTGCTTTTGCAGCACAACAGTCCGGAAAGCCAACAACAAGATAAGATAACAGTTAGGAGTCTTGGTTTGTGCCCGGTATAAAGCCTCCCTTGCCCCCTATCACATTTTTTTATATAACGTAGCCCCTCACTAGAAAACATTATTGTGCCGTGGATGCCTTTACAAACATGAAATTAACATGCCCAAACATCCAGACCAACACAAACCTTTATGGGTCACACAAACATTTGTCCCGTGCGATAATCGAACCAGCGACCACTCAATCCAGTCGGAGCGACTCAAGCCCTTAACCACTGGATCAAGCCTTCGAACATTGTGATTTAACATCAACGACGGTATGTGAATTTCCACAGCACACCGCTGCTACACTGCTTGAGATATAGCAACAGACAGTGAGTGGACGATGGCGGTTTATAATGCTTTGTAGACACAATCTGACCACCGTTTTTGGGGTTCTGGTTTGGTCATGCTCGCTATAATGTCTTTGCTTGCGATGGCTGTCTGGCGCGGTTCACTCCCTTCCCTCCAATATGGTCGAGGGGAGTGATGGCTGTTCCAGTTGTCATACTTGTGAACGGGTGCTGCTTGTGGGGAACTGGTCCATCAAGAATCCTTTAGACACTCTTTATAACAACATTATTCTCATATCTCGGTCGTAAAGCATCACACTGAAACAAGATCGTAAACTATTTAATTGTAACCTAAACATTGTATCCACATCCACAAGGGCTTATACAAAATAAATTGTTTGAATTTATATTTTTAGTTTTCCATCTTAACAAATAGCTTAATAGCTTAGCTTAAATAACTTAATCTCGTCAATAAAACTATACAATTTAGGTACCTAACGACCATAATATTGTATAGCTCGGTGGAGATTAATACTGTGGGGTGTGCACTAAATCTTTTTACTCAGCATCAGCTTAGCGCCCCGACCCTCCCCTAAATGTATCCATGTTTTTCTAACATTGTAAACAAACTCCGTACTGGGACGATACCTGAAATAACATTATTTAAATTAAACCGTAAACAAAACAAGCCAATATTATATTGATTCAAGTTACATAAACGGACTAAATCGAATAGGTACATAATGAGCACACAATATACAAATAGAAAAGGAGTAACTGAGGGCTATGATTGTTAAAGATTTGCGAACAGTACACAAGTAGATATAATAAGTGATCAAACAAACTTACCTGAAGTGAAGTTCGATCATTATTATACGAAGTCCTTCGTTCGAAGATATAAACTATATTAGCAGCTCTCTCGAGTCGCTTGGCAACCGCGCGTCATTTAGCCAATTGAAAAGTCAACGCCGCCTCTATGGTATCTGTGGACATAACCTCTGCAAGCATTCCTTTTAGAAGTAGTACATTTCAACCAACGGGCAGGGCGGGTTGGGTACTTATATCTTCGAACGAAGGACTTCGTATAATAATGATCGAACTTCACTTCAGGTAAGTTCGTTTGATCACTTATTATACTGTGTCCTTCGTTCTCGATATAAACTATATTAGCAGCTGTTTAGAGCTATAAGGGTAAAGTTGAAGTATACCACATAAAGGTTTTTTTTTTTTTTTTTTGAGCGTGACCTCTAAAAAATAACATATCATTAGTATATTTGTACTATAACACATTCCCGTTCTTTGTTTTGCCATACAACACAAACAACAAATATATACACATATATTGTTTCTTACAACCAGACTGTCTAACTTATTTAAAATAAATTTATATAATTAAATTCTATAACATATTATGTTATGTAGTGTAGATCCATCCCAACAAAACCTTTAAAGCACCTGTTACATACCTTTATACCACACCTGTTGTCCAAAATTCATTAATACCGGGTAATATTAATCAATCATTACTTATCAGATATCAGTGCAGTCTCTATCTGTTATGTCTTCTATAGAGATCTTTCTTCTATAGATATCTTCTATATAACAAGAGTTGAGGAATTGCCCATCTAGAGTTTTGTTTATATAAAATTAAATCCTTTATAATAATTCTTGTATCATTGACAACCATTATGAGACGAACTATGAGAGTGAAGAAAGCCAGGCAGGCATACAAGGAAAGAACCCGTCGGAACCTTGCACTTTCTGCCCACTCCGCAAGAGATCTGGCGTCATAATATGGATCGAGATAGATAGATAGCTAGAAACCCTTACTGTGTACTAGACCTGAAAACAAAGTCTGTTAGTACCCAATCTATAACAATATGATACAAATATAACAGGGAAACCTATTTCCCCACTAATGTGTCTTCCAACTGGTTTTTGTCAAATGATCTCCTTTTGAGTACGGTACCAAACGAAGGCTACGAATTAACTTGGTGATTATAAGAATGGTTTTGCTATCATTACATATTTAATTTATGATTTTTTTTTTTTTTTTTAATATCAACATTCGGCTATATTTAATGTTAGTTATAGTTTTAATCTTTAAAGATGTACATATATCAAAATTTAACATTTTTTTTTTTTTTGTACTAGAGGCCTTTGTACTAATGAACTTATATGGAATTAAGTCCAGTGAAGCTGTAAAGGCCTCGCGGCCATCAGCGTACATCACTCACACACACACCTTATGTGGAGATATTCCTCCCATAAGGCTATGTGCTTTACCTATATAATCTCGCGCCCCCCTCCCCCCAATTTTAGAGTCTGGAACGAAGGGCAGTACTAATGCGTGGTAAACAAACATAACCTACCCCAGTGTTATTACTATACCACTATTATTAATTCAATTTAAATTTCGAAACTATCCCGGAATCATTTCCATGTTCTGAGTGTGCGCCGACAAATAAATCCTTGGCTACATAAATATTTATGTATTACTTAACGAACGAACGTTCGTTTTGGCAATACGATTGGACCACTCCTGAACCAATTACATTACTGATACTAAAAATACTAAAAAATACACTCCTAATTTAGTAATAACTTAAGAAGCGAATAAGTTACAGTCGACTAAACTGAACCATGGGTTACAACTGTATCATATTGGGAATCCTATTCATAACCGAATTATTTCATACCATGAAATTTTCATTTCATACCATACTTCCTTTGCTTCTTTGTATGTGACTGTATTTATAAGTAAAAACAAAAATTGCAATGGGTAACTTTCTAGTTAGTTCTAGATGTCCAACCGTGAGAATTGAGTGTTACTCAACTTATTATTATGTATCCCCCATTAATAATAAATAAATAATATCAAGTTCCTTAGGACTTAGATTATTGCTGATACTACATAATATTTATCATACCTGTGATAAGAATATACTTTTGATTATTCTTGTTTAAGATAATCCATACTTTCAAATACTGTAACTCAATATTTCATCCACCGTAGCTTGTCGACATAATATCATTAAATTTTCAAATGGATATTATTATCAAGTCATTTGCATGACTTTATTTTCTTTTTATATATAGATACCTATTTATAAGATACATGTAACATGTGGATGTAATAATTTAAGTATAACAATACCAAAATTGCAAATTTTTGTATGATATCTCAATCCAATATTTTTTACTGAAACACCTTTAAATAAATTACAACATATATAGTGCTCTAAAACCAACTTGTTACTTTAATGGTAGCAGTTTGTACTTGTGTTATCATAACTATACCAGAAAACATCACTGGTGTTCAAAATAACTGTACACATTCCAAACTAATTACAAAACTATTTTTTTTTATAGTTATTAATTTCTTGAATAATCTTATTTAATTACATATTATTTATTGATTATCATATGATCAAACAAAAATACAGTAAAAACATCTAATTCTCCAAATGATGAATTGATGTATAGCTTTCCATTGTGTGTGCCTCAAATTTCTAATATTATTAAGTACACTATAATTGATGCAGGAAATAATCAAGAACCCAAAACCATTGAACTCATTACATGATAGAAAACTGAATAGGTACTAATAAATTTTCTATTAGTATATTTATTATGACTGTAAGGTCTAACGTGTTAGCATTAAGTTTTTATTTTTATTTTTAATAAAAATAGCTATAAATTATATTACAAATTATTAAACAATAGTGTTTCTAATAATAATGTTTCTATACATAATGTTAAACATATGTAGGACAAGATTCACTTGTCTGAAGTGCAAGTACTTGCACAAAAACCAATAAAATTATGTTTGTCGTTGAAGGCATTATTAGTGTCATAGATACATACCACCGTCAGTGAATACCTTTAGCCTCCAATATTATGGCTTCTTTGTAAAACCCATGTTGTATTCCTGATAGTTTTTCTGAATTTTTCAGCAACTTAAAAACCAAGTCCTTGTGTAAAATGCCTATCATGCTTTTTGTACCTCACTTTCTTTGGTAGGAGATTTCCAATGTCCAACGTGATGTTGTTTTTGGTGAACTGATAGGTACACTGTGACTTAATATTTCCATACCCAGGATGAGGATTGTTGTTCTATATTGGTTACAACGGTGGTCGTTTTATGAAATTTTAACTACTGGCTATGACTAGCTAGTTAATAATTCCATATTGATAATCCACTATATTAACACTCCTTTTATGCAAAATATATACTGCTGACCTTAAAGGTTCTTATCTCAATAAAGGTTTCATGACTGTATTGTTAGGATTAATCTTTTCTGGCTACCCTGCAAGGAGTCTAGGTTGATAATATTGATAGATAATTATTAGTTCTATGTTAACTGGATAGACCAGGTATTTTATATTATCTTTTAAGTATCTTTGTGCATAACACAAATTATCCCACAACCTGCCTGCCGCAGCATCGGTAGGATAAGATATTATATTTGGAATGTATCCACAGTCCTGTTGCTTGTCAGTTACAACAGGCATTGCCATTAGTATATTACTTTGGCTTATTTGGTTATAAACCCTGTTCAGGAATAAGTATTGCTGGATTTAACTTTTTTAATACAAGTACTCATAATTTTGCACAATTCTTTGTGTAATAAGCTCCAGTTTGGGCTATTTCAGTATTATTATACAAGTATGTCTAATAATGAAATCAATAAAAACACTATGTTTCTGCAAAGGAGTGACTTTTGTTATTAATAATGTATTGTTATACATAAACAATGTCACTTTAATTACCCTTTCAGTAAGTCTCCTTTTGGAGATATAATATGACAAATTGCTTATAGTTTATAGCAATAGTCTTTGTATTTACTGTTTTAGGCATGTTTAAGGTATGTATTTTAGGTAACATTTTTGATTCTTACCATTGTAGAAATGTGAACTGCACAGGAACACCTCATGGATGAAACCTATGAGTAGTATGACCTTCAGCACATATCTCGTATGGGCCCCAAGTCTTGCGGATCACGCCGATGTATCTCGTACACCACTCGTGTCCTTGAATTATCGTCAAGTCTTGCGGACCACGTCGATGTATCTCGTACATCACCCGTGTCCTTAAAATGCCATCGATCCTGAACAATCATCATAATTGATGAACGTCCCCCTAATTTCTCTTATTGGAGGTATAACATTGCCAATTTATAGACGGTTAATAATCGTTTTCAGGTATATTTCGTGTTAAACTGTTTGTACACGAATAGGAACATAGACTTCATAAGTTTACTTTTCGGACGACGAAGCTTTCCCAAATTTTAATATGACGAAACTCACGTCTCCAAATATTAGATATTATATAAATAAACAAGTTAAGCTGAAAAACACCACAAATAAACAACTATCGGTTGATCTTTTTAGAATGTCCTTCTTTGCCAGGACGTAAACTTTTCTAAATTTGCCTATACGATGTTTTAAATTTATTTCACAAGGTCACTTGAGTATATTACAACCTTTTTGTTATATAATTTCAGTGCCATAACAAGTTATGAAGTTAAATGTCGACCAAAAACTTTATTACAAAGCGTCGGCTGCCGCGCTTTCAAAAGAATGCTTGCAGAGGTTATGTCCACAGATACCATAGAGGCGGCGTTGACTTTTCAATTGGCTAAATGACGCGCGGTTGCCAAGCGACTCGAGAGAGCTGCTAATATAGTTTATATCTTCGAACTAAGGACACTGTATAATACTAACTCAAGGCATCTACGAGTTTTTTTGCTTTTGTTTTATTTCACAAACCTTCCCATGACGGGGAAAGGGTAGGTACTTTACTTTGACCCATTTTGAATCTTTTATATTGCTTGCTAACTTTTGTTATTATTAAAGTTGTAGGCCGCCAAACTAACTACATATATTGTATCTACGTAGATAGGTATTTGCAGCCTAATATATATATGCTTAAGTATGCCTAGCTTCTGAAAGGTGGAAGATCTATCAATTTATAAGTTTGAAAAATGTACAAAAGAACAAGCATGTACAGATCTAAAATAATAAGTAGGTTTTCTTAATACTTTTACATGTTCAATCAACGTCTGTGGATACCTTTAAGTACAAGTGTTTAAATATCACCCACCACACCCTCTGAGTCCTCCAAATACCTATCGCCAAATACCTATAGATATTCTAGTAAAAAACCAAAAAAAAATACAAACGATTGCTTCATCGCTGAATCCCGCGGGCGATCGAGTTTTCTTATTCAAATGTTCAGTCGGCTATTTTAATGTTTCAACACAGCACGTCATCAATCTTTGCCGAGCCCGAACGTGGGCCATTACGACCGCCCCCTTGCAATTATCCACTCGAATAGAAACGTTTTAAGTGTTAAATTAACAATATCTCAGGGAGACGAGAACTTGTCTGTGATTAATTCTAACCTCGAGAGATGATAGTGAACCGAGTGCGGAACTCGAAAGATCTTAAAGTCTCATTTATGTCAATTTTAATTGTTACGGCGATGTATTAAAATCGGAGTTGCTGTTTAAATCTGCGAATCGATATGAAGCAATAAAAGCGAGGCGGGGGTAATATTTAGCTGTTTTAATGTTCAAACTTCGCCGATATTTGGCAAGGCGTCGTCATGTATGCTGGGGACATCATATTTTTCACGTATTTCGCACACAACGCCGATCGTTTACATACAAACTCCGTATTTACGTACCCATTACAAACAGCAAGCGGCAAATCTTTGCTGCGAATGTTACTTATTTCTACCCCAGTCACTTAGCTTCGTAAATATAAACAACCGCCATTCTTCTTCTTTACGCGCCGCGCTCCGAGAGAAAAGAATGACAAACGAGTTAAAGAATAATGGAAAGTAAATGAAAACAGCAAAATCGCTTTTGTCAACTGTTTTTCTTCATCCATTGTAGACATTCAGAAATGTTTCCTGCAAAAACCTTTAAATATACATAACGTTTCACCTATTTATGTTAATACCAACCTGCCTATCTATAGGCAGGTACCGTATCTTACTCATTCAACATATAAATTTATTTTAAGTAGATATCTACCTACGTTTTCCGTTGATGTGCCTTTGTATAAAATCTATCTATCTATATCATCAGGCCAGATCCCTTGCGGGGGAGGCAAAGTTAAAAATAATCTATCTATCTATCTATCTATAACCTCACGCCAGATCCCTTGCGGGGTAGGCAGAGAGTACAGAGTTCCAACAGGTTCTTTCCTTACATACCTCTCTGGCTTCCTCGACTCTCATAGTTCGTCTCATACACGCTCGCCGGTTACGGAGACTCTTGACTTTTCCATCAGATAAGACTCGGTTTATTTGGTCGTGGTAAGATAGTCTAGGTCTTCCCCGGTACCTGCATCCTTCCACTTTCACATTGTATATCTGTTTTGTCATTTTTTCCTCTGGCATTCTTTCTATATGCCCGAACCAACGGAGCATGCCCTTTCTCATCTTTACACCGATACTATCTTTCATACCTACTCGCTGTCTTACTATGCTGTTGCTAATGCGGTCGGTCAGCTTCACTCCGCACATCTTCCGCAGAGCTCGCATTTCTACCGCATTTATCCTACTTTAATTCTCCTTCTTACATACCCAGCTCTCGCTACCATATAACAGCGTTGGGACAAGAACTCCGTTATGTATGGCCAGCTGCGCCTTATGGCTTAAGTGCCGGCTCCCGAGTAGCTTTCCCATCGCACCATTCACTCTGTTCCCTGCACTCACTCTTCTCTCTATGTCAGCGATGTATTTCCCATCCTTATTGAAGGCGCATCCAAGATATACAAACTCA
This sequence comes from Phalera bucephala, assembly GCA_905147815.2. Classification (NCBI taxonomy): domain Eukaryota; kingdom Metazoa; phylum Arthropoda; class Insecta; order Lepidoptera; family Notodontidae; genus Phalera; species Phalera bucephala. Next base: position 22,670,302 of record LR990612.1, read on the forward strand.
TTCACTTGCTCCAGCACATCGTTACCAACCACAATCCTTACATTCGTTCTGGTTTCTTCCCTTTCAAAAACCATAATCTTGGTTTTCTTCACATTCAAGTGTAAGCCATTGATCATGCAGTCGTCTTTCATAACTGTGACTAGTGTTTGCAGATCAGTGGCTGTTGGCGCTATTAAAACCACGTCATCTGCATAAAGTAGATGGTTTACCACTTAGTCACCCATTTGTACACCTTCATTCATCGCTTTCAGTCTTTGAAGACTTTTGTCCAGATATATTATAAACAGTCTAGCGGACAACACGCAACCCTGCTTGACGCAACGCAGATTTCAACGTCAAACCAGGGTGACCAGTTACCACCCACCCGTACGCATGCCTTGCAGCCCACATAAGTGGACTGGACGGCTCGCAACAAAGTGCCATCTATACCATACTCTGGCAAAATGTCCCAAAGTCTCTTTCGCACAACTCTGTCAAATGCCTTCTCCAGATCTACAAAACCGCAGAAAACCTTCCGGCCCACTGCCAGATGCTTCTCTACGATGTTGCGGAGTGAGAAGACTTGATCCGAACATCCTCTTCCAGACCTGAAACCCCCTTGTGCCTCGCACAACATTCCATCGGACTTCACGCGCATTCTCCGTTCAATAATTTTACCGTACACATAAAAAATAATCTAAAGTAAAAAATATTTTACAATAGTTCCTGCCCTCGACTTCGTTCGCGTTAACTTTAGACAGGAACCTTACATTTTTCCGGGATAAAAAGTGTGTGGTAAAATCCAATGTGTTAAGTAAGGTAATAAACTATCTGTGTGCAAAATTTCACCCGAATCCGTTTAGCCGTTTTTCGCGTAATTGAGTAAGAGACATCTTAACATACAAGCATAATATTAGTAGGATAATATTTTTATAAATATATATAATTTATATAAATAGATATAAGTGTGTAGACAGCTACAGTGCCAACAGTTATTTAAATTATAAATTTGATTTTATATATCACTCAAACTTTGAATGCGGTAATACACATATGTAACTCTAACAAGCAAATATCTGAAATGAAATAAGTTATCTTTAATTATGTCAGCACCTACGTGTTGATATAAAATGATGCAATATGCAGTAAAAATATCATGGTTATATTTCTTACGAAGATTCTAACAACATTAAAGAGAGGATGCGAGGGTTCGCACGAAGAGCACCCTCAGGTAAAAACCAAATTGAATTTTCTCTCGGCCAAATAGAACGGTATCGCGTAGATAAATCTCGAGGCTGCCTCATCCCGTATCTACAGAAAACAAAGTTTAATAGAAAAGTAAATAGAAAAAGTAGACGTGAAAACACTGAATGCTGGAAGTTTTAATTTGTACCAAATATTCCACAGTCCGAATTGGACGAGGCCTTTTAACTTCACAATAATTGACTTACAATAACAATCACTTCAGCATATTTTTGTGAGCCATATTTTATCGAAATATTAGTTATATTTTCCCGGCAAGAGGGTTTAGTCTGATTTGATACTGCTGTGATGTTTTTCCACTTAAAATATTTAGATAGAATTGTATAAATGGACCGATCATTTTAATAACGTTAATGTCCTACAAAACTTTATTGTAGGCACAATTTCATACCATAGCGTTGGCCAATAATGTCTATTGGGTAATTAATTTGTGTGCAATTATATTAAACAATACCATAATTAACACGCCACCACACGAGTATTTATATAAAGCAATGCAACAGTTAAAGCCACCCATAAATACCGTCAATTTAGCCAAGTATCTACTCTGAAAGGACACCGGAATAATGCTAAAGAGATCACGATAAGCGTTGCATTTCTTAGCAATAACTATCTTTATTTGGATGCTTTTTATGGACTGCCTCCAACCACGGTTTACAGCATTATAAAGTTGATGTAACGTTATAACGAGTCTTAGGCGTGCGTTTAATTTGAGCGCGGTTGGCTCGGCACGCTGGGAAATGCTCTGCAAACCGACCAAACCGCGCCTTGCGGCCGTGAGATATCCGCCCACTGCCATGGTAATTATACCAATCTATTACACGAGACTTTAATGTTTAACCTTTTCTTTTGTATTTTACGTGAATTTCGCTTAACCCCGCAAATCCTTACAATCTAGAGCTAAGTTAAACAGATAGAAGTAAAATAATTTAGGTAACGTAGGCAAATTGGTATCTACTAATTATATAACCTCCCTTAAATTGCTAATTAGTATCTAAAGGTTCGGCCCTCGCACCGACGGGTTTTATAATCAGTGGCGATTCAGCAAGTTACCGCTAATTGTGTGCACGGTTACTTTACAATGCTCAAACAAATAATTTTACCTTTACCTGTGTTCATGCCCACTGATTAAAATTTTGGTGAATCGGCTCGCTCTGAACGATCATAGGAACAATTACTTGGTTGTAGACTACTTTTTCAAGCTATGGGCTCAGAGTGAAATCAGGATATCCTAAAAACAGACCAGAGCAATGGAACTTCGTCCAGTCCTTAGAGATTAACAATTTCCCTCGTAGCAAGAAAAAAAGTTAGCAAGAAGTATTTACGACGTTTTCTACAAGAACTACCGTGGAACCATAGTAGGCTGAAGTATTTGAAATAGTAGAAAATGAATTCGTCACTTTACAATAAGAACCCGGAAGACTTATCTACATCGTAATAATATAGTAAATTATGTATGGTGCACTCGACACCGTATGCACATTAACAGTAGATATGGTTTTCACACATTAACCCCTAATCTAATCTATTCGGTATGAAGACTGCGATGTAATAGGTAATCGATATTACTGTATAGCTAATCCAGATCATCTTGCATTCTTTTCACGTGCATCCGTTTACCGTAGATTTCTGCTACAAAATACTGGTGCAGCAACCAACAAAGCGAATTTTGTGAACGCTAAAAGGACGTTCCGTGAACGACAACTAACTTGACACTGAAACTGTGAGTAGCAGCTTTGCTAAACGGGTACTACAACTTTTAATAGTCGATTATCTTAAAACATTATCCACCTTAAACGCATTAAAGAAGATCGTTCGCATTATTCTAGTAAAAGAAAGCAGAAAATATTTTTCTTCCTCCAACGTTGCTGCAAAAGTTTGAGTGCTTATTCGAAAGTATAAATTTCCACGACTCTAAAGCCTCTCGTAAAACTTACTTTGCTTAGATAGTTGCAAAGGCAATTCGTCGACAATATTTCTTTCGAGATTTCTCATGAATATTGTATAGAGAGCTACTAAATTATATTATCATATACATCAGTAATTTTATTCAAATAGGTCATCGTTAATTACTACCACCCACGTAAACCCATCCCGAATCAGGCAACAAAACAACAAACAAATTATCTCTGTAATAATGAACGACCTAATTCTGTTAACATGTAGGTATTCGACCCTACGGCGACATATCCGGGCCACGTCGCAGCATATAATTAAAAGTTCATTCATTCATATCAGCGGTATTAGAAGGTCGAAGCGCCACGACCGCCTGTCACAAAGTTGTGCATTAACTTTTCATTTGCAAGTTTGGAACGAACGCGGGCGATCGCAACTTCGCAATTTCGACTCACTACGATATGTAGAGTCTTACTTTCTTAAACCTCTTTTTTAAGCAGAGTGACTCTTGAACTAATGTAGATATGTATCTCGCCATTGGTAATTCAGCACTCTTGGAACTGGCTAGTAGGTAGATGTTAAGATTAGGTATATGCTGCTGCTTATATGGGTAAAGGGTTTGTAATATAATAATTGTGTTGTTTTATTAATAAACACACCGGGATGGAAAATTGATTATTACGGCAAACGACATCTTCGCCGTGGTTTCAATAACTTCATTTAACTTTCGCAAATTAATTTTTCATTTGATCATTCCATTAAAGGGGCGCAGCGCAATCGCTCGGGATCCACAAACGGAATAATATCAAATCAATTAAAAGTTGAATTTGGCGGGCAGAGCGCCAGCTCCGAAGTTGATTCATAAGTACTAGCCGCAGACCTCTTTCTCTCCCGCCGAAGTATCTAGCATTACGAGTTATCTGCGTAGAGCAGCCCGCGGCCATTCGCATACATTCAGATAATCACCGACTGAGAATAAACTTTATGACTGGATTTTAAACTTTTGTTCTCATTGAATATCGAGTTGATTCCCTATTTTAATACACTTCGAAGCGTTAACACTTGCAACTAGGATTGCCGTCCATCCGACTCGATCGAACTCGACATAAATTGGAAGGGGTCCGGAAGGTAAACTTAAAAATCGAGCTTTTCGCATGGGCGCTCATATGCATCTGTTTTCTATTACAAAAACAGTACCACGCACTGACAAAAGGTGTGCACCGCCCATCGCTAACAAATTTCAGGCTCTTACGTAATATCGTTTATAATATTTTCAATGACAAGAAAACGTTTCCGTCCTGACGTTTCCCTCCTATGACCATGGGTGCTGCAAAGCACTCGAAAAGTTTTATTTCATATGTACCTAGATATTAAATATGGGATATAGTAAAATTCCTACGAACACATATATTTAATTTAACATTTCTACGATTAGTGACGAATTGAATAAATATGAAGTTTGTCAAATATTATCGCAAACCATGCGAGTAAAATAGTACCTATTCTTATATTCGTGGTGCGGTCTAGCAAAGACCGCATCGCAATGCCGCTCCTGAGGCGATGTTTCCTTAGAAAACGCAATAACATTTGCATAGGTCCCGTCAACTGCTTGCGTACTCATAAAAGTAATACGAAAGGGATCACACTTGCGCTCCGTAATAGTGTAACTTTTCCAGGGATCAGCGAAAGTAATTCCCTCCTCTGACTTCCCTAAACAGGGGTTATTTACACTACGTTCCGTTAAAGGCTCTCACGTCAAACCCTCATGCAATAAGAACAACTCTGGTATCATTATATTCGCTTTATAACGAATTTGTATACTGTGACTAACACTATAATATAATAGCGCCACATAGATAAAACTGTTTCAATATGAAAATTAAAATTAAATAGCAAATAAGTTTAATATCGTTTATTTACGAACGGAACTCATTAAATAGATTTTAATTAAATAAATATTTCGTAATCATCTTTAATGATTATGTTTCGTAAACAGATTCGAGGGTTAAGTAAATTAAAAAATTTCGGTAGGAAAAATGAATATTATACTCGTACAAGTTAAAGGCTTATCCGCCGCGAGCGATTTATTCAAACGACCAATAAATATTCAACAGTAATTAACCGCCGCACCGCGTCCATACAGCGCAGAATATTTTTAGCTGCCGTCGATTTTACGTTAAAGGTCTACCTTTAACGTAAAATCGACAACACTTCGTAGTCTTACGAAGTGTTACTAACTCCGAAAAACGCCGTCGGAAAATCTGTTTCAACAAAATTAAAGCAGAAGAAATTTTTGAATTAATTATATATTCTTTCCATCTTTTTAGTAGTGGCTTCGTAGTGACTACAATGCTAACACTGTATTATAATTAAGCACATTTCCGTTTAAAATATCTAAAGCATATTTACACATGTTGCTTCAAAGAATTCTCATGACAGGGAATTTTATACACACGGTTATGCTAAAATTAGGCTCTTCTTAGCACTTGGCACGATAAGTAGAGTTTGCACACGAAACCTCGTGTCTATTCCGTCTGACGGGAGCTCAAAAGATTTCAGTCAACGTTGCCTCTGAGCTCGGTTACGTAGCAACTCTATTGTCCGTAGACACGTCTCAAAATCGTAACGGTACGCTGCGATAACTGGAAACACGTCACTCATAATAACAAAGTAATTTATTTTCCATTTCGGTGTTTATTATTTTACACAATTTACGTGTACTAAATTTAAACGTGGTCTCTTAAGATTGAATGATATAGAAACTATATTCACACTATATTCATGAACTGAATGATTAATTCCTAAATTAAAAGCTAATATTTAACATGTATGAAACACCTATTGGAGTTTCATTCGCATGCCATGTCCCCTGGGGCGGTTATTCGGAAATCAAGCTATCATGAAAAACGTTTTACAATCGATAGTTCGGCTATTTGAAATTGTTAGTCAGACTTTTTTCTACGGTATGCGCTCGGGGATTTAAACATTTATGTGTTTTGATTGTGCCTACGAACTGGATTAGTTTTATCGATTGAACATTACATTACATATTACGAGTACACGCAGACTGGGATCTACAAGGATGGACATTATTTCTAAAAATTTATGTATTCCGTGATAAAACGAGCTGGGTATCTCGTGCAAAGTTTTAGCGTAAAAAAATTGTCGAATTTTTTAAGCATTCTGCTAAAGAATTTTTGGATATTCATGACTGTGGTGTACATTGTATCATGTAACTTCGTAAGACAGGTTTATATTTCAGTATTTTTATTCCATTCATTCATCTGTCACGATGTTATTATTCACCAAAAATACTTATTATATATAAGACGACTAAGACGAAGGCTGTATTTGCTAACAAAATACCAACATGGCTTTCTAACCATTCTCCAATTTCCTCGACTTCGCTACGAGTCGACGTCAACTCAGGCTATTTAGTTCCCAACTGTTCCCGAGGGAGCTCTTCTATTTTCAAGGCTTATTTCGCAATCCAGACTATGGCGATTCCCTGAAGCAAATGTATAATGCTCACAAAATACCGTATTCTTGTGCAAAGCCAGATTATATTCCCTACAAAACAATCTTAAGTTCTTAGTTTTATGCGAATAATAAACATTAAATAAAACTATATTTCGCAACCTCGGGAACTGAAAAATCAAAAACCGCGATAAATCCGAAAAATAGTTTTATTTGATACTAGCTGTGCCCGCGACTTCGTCCGCGTGTAATAGTGTCTTTGAGTAGCATTTAATATTTTGTCTCTTGTCGAAAACTTATAAAACATTTATATACCTTACATATTTCTATACAAACTTTCATCCCCTATTCCCTATTATTATTTTGCACCCTTGAGGGTAAAACTTTTACAAACTTTGAATGTCATATTTATTTATATCGAATCAAAAGCCTAAAAAATAAGTTTCAAGCTTCTAGCTCTAAAAATGACGATAATTCCATACAACTTTTCATCGCCCCCTTTCAACCAGTTACAACCCTTTTTTCGCATTAAAAAGTAGTTTAAATTTCATTTAAATCGGTTCAGTAGTTTTGGCATGAAAGCGCGACTGACATACAGACAGAGTTACTTTCGCATTTATAATATTAGTAAGGATTTGAAATAGATAGGTAAATTTTCCAAGACTTAAGAGACACCTCCATATTAAGTTTCTTTTTAATTCGTTCAGCCATGTTAATATGGAGAAATAAAAGCAACTATTCTCTGAAATCTTGCATTTCCCAAGGTACAAAGTAGTCAACAGTCTCTGAGAAATTCTACATTTCCCAATGATAGTGTATTTAAAATCTGTTCTACCGTTCTGGATTAACACGGACAAACTTTTTTTTTTATTTTGCCTGTATGTGCATAAAATATCTTCTTTATTTCAAAATCACAAATCCCAAATCAATATTCCCGTGTGCTGTGCGGGGCTCGTACCTGCGACTATTTGACAAAGTAAGTAAGGCGGTCTACGTTTTATCGCTTAAACCAAGTTTGTTTTCCAAAAGTATTTATAAAGTCGACTTAAATATGAGTAAATTTTCGCTGTAGAACAATTTCAGCAGGTCCCCAGGCTTCCAGGCGCCGATGAAAAGAAAGAAGGAAATCGACGGATTGCCAGGCTTTTCTTTCGACAAAATAAGATTAATATCTTTGGACCTTTATGCAGGCCGGTTAAATGTGCCAAATGCATATAATGCAGGATAATTTCGGCATGATCTAGTGTGTAAACAAAATTACATATTTCATATTATTATTTCACGACTTAAGATACTTTAATACTATCTACCAATCTATATCACCACGTCAGATCCCCTGCGGAGTAGGCAGAGTGTACAGAGTTCCAACAGGTTCTTTCCTTACAGACCTTTCTGGTTTTCTCCACTCTCATAGTTCGTCTTATACACGCTCGCGGTTACGGAGACTCTTGACTTGCTCTTCGGATAAGACATGGTCTATTTAGTCATGGTAAGATAGTCTAGGTCTTCCCCGATATCTGCGTCCTGTTCTACCCAACACACACACACACACAACACACTACCAACTGACAGCGGCGTGGAACGATTTGACAACAACTATGTAATTACGTATATTTCTTTTTTTACTACCGTTTTTATTGATATTTCTTTCGTAATAAAAACTGTCTTGTTTTATTTTACAGTGGAAGACACCTTCATATAAAGTTTCAATTAAATTCATTTAGCCAGCTATGTCGCAAGAACCATGATTCTTTACGGGATAAAAAGTATCTCGAATATTATTTCGAGACCTGAAACACCTAGAAAGTGTTAGAAGGATCCATTCTGCCATATTAGTGTGAAGAAATAACGGCTATCCCGGAAGAACCGTGTGTGAATATATTGTATGTTTTTTCAACTCCCACCAGACTTATTTCTGTATCACCGGGTTCAGTCTGAGCCCTACTTAGGCCGCACAGGTGGTCTTTGGAAAATATAAACGAAACTATAGCGTGATCTTATTCAACACACACCACTAACGCCGTTTCAAAATGTGTTAGTCTTCTCGTAAGATATTAATCGTCTTTAAAGTTTCGTATCCCCCATTTTATCCCATTCATCGTTAGAGATCTCTCCGGAAGAAACATTCCTGAGTGTATCGTCGGTTTATGCAAGAAATCATGTTTGAGTGTTTAAATCAAACGTGTATGAAACATTTCCAGTGAGTGCATTTAAATACTGCATAGTTTTTCGGGAGGAGACGAACCAGAGTCCAATATCAATTCATGGAGGAATTCATGTGTAGGCAAAATCGCATAGTTTACATCGTAACATTGCAGTTCGGGGCAAACAGTTATAAAGTTTTGCGGAATATCCCGCGACAATGTAGCTGTAGTAGCTTAAGTTGTTTTGGAACAATGAATGATTTATCAAAATCGACTCTTTTTTGTTCTTTCCTCAGAAACTGTTAGATTTCTCGAAAATATGAGTATATAGCGTTGTGATCCTTAGTACAGGCTACAACTATCCAAAATTTCATTGAAATCAATCAAACAGGTTTGGAGTAACGTGTCATTTTATAAATTTAATGTTTGGCTTGTTTTTGTATTTTCTGAAAAAACCTTTTGGTTTTCCGGGATAAATACTATTCAATATGTGTCTGACATTTTAAGATATCCGCGTGCAAAAGTTCATCAAAATCCGCCTAGTAGTTTTTGCGTTTTAATGGTCCATACCCTTGGATAGATAGATAGACAGACAAACAGACACGAAAGCCAAAAAAATTTTAGAATTGGCTTCTACATCAATATAATGATATCCGTGGGTTGTTATTTCCAAAAAATGTACACAGACATGACCTCCTTACAGTTTTATTTTATGTAGTATGTAGAGATAAAGATGCTTTACTTTTTCCTACAAACTGTTTGATTTCCTGAAAACATTAATATTAAGTATATTGTCTGTCATATGAAATATTTCCATGCTTAGTTATACTGACATCTGAAGAGTAGTTTTGGAACAATGAATGATAAATCAAAATCGACTTTTTTCTCTTTCCTCAAAAAATGTTAAGTTTTTCGAAAATATATGTATACAGAGTTGTGACCTTTTGTACAGGTTACAATTTCACAAAATTTTATTGAAATCCATCAAACAGTTTATGAATAAAGTGTCTTTTTAGAAATTCAATATTTTGCTCATTTTCGTCTTATTTGGAAAAACCTTTTAAATTTTCGGGATAAATACTATACAACATGTTAGTCAACATTATAAAGTATTCACATGCAAAGTTTCATCAAAATCCGCCTGGTAGTTTTTGCGTGATGCCGGTTCATACGCTCCGACAGACATACACGAAAACCAAAAATTGTAGAATTGGCTTCTATATCGATATTATGATATTGTTTTATATGATTTGTTAGATATTATATGATATGTTTATTGAATCGGGTTGGTATTTCCTAAAAATATTCCATGTACAGACACGACTTCCTTACTGTTTTATTATATGTATAGATAATCCATTACGAGTTTAATCATCTTTATTTAATATGGAATATGTTAATCTGGATTCCAGATCTGTTGTTCGAATTAAAGCCTAAACAGAATTTCTTTCTTTATGATTTTCTCACATATTCGAATGTGAGAGTCGATCATTTTTACTTTTAAAACTTGCCACCCTCGGTTAGAGAATATAGGTGTGACGGTGTCTATTTTTTTAATTATTGCGTAGGCCTTACTCTATATATATATATATAAGATCAGGGGTTATATTCTTCCTGAAGCATAACACAATGTGATTCATCTAAAATAGAGAATTTTATTTATTAAATACAGATAAAGTTTACATAACAAATATCAACTAATGAGATAATTACTAACCTAAAATAGAGAATCGACAATTAAATGTTCATGCTTCACTATTCTTATTATAAAAACTTGAATCGTCTTTTGCACTTTTAAATTAAAGCAAATTCACAAACATAACTGAGTTTTAAAGATATTATTAAACAACATTTGTAATTTAACTGTATGTTACTATTTGATTTCAGAAAAAATTCCACCCGTTCTTTTTTATATTCTCCTCACTGGTGGCTCCCTCTTATGGCTGAACTGTTACATACTCAAATGTCAATGTCAGTGTCAACGTCAACACAAAGATTACATCACCCCCCTTCGAAATGTAAATTTTTTTCAACTTAAGTTGAGTAAAATTTTGCTGCAAAATCTAAAAATCAACAAGCATAGGAATGAGCTTTGTGACATGATATAGTCCAATAGATCTTGTACCACGACCGGTATTTATTTTAAAAACTGAATCCGATATTTTTTCTTCAATTTCAAAGGGACCAATTCTAATTTCATCCATCTTTTTTTTGTTTAATTTGTTTCCATAGTCAACATATACCTTATCTCCTTTTTTAAATTCATGCTGTAATCTATTTTTGGCAAATAAAGTTTTATTATATTCGTGCGATTTTATAGACCTTTGGAGTGCTATTTTCCTGTCTTCTTCCAAACTTTTTGTTAATAACTGTTTTTCTTTTAATTCATGTGGTAACAAGTCTGTAGACTCACCAGATAGCAAATATTTAGGAGAAAATCCTGTTACAGAATGGTTTGTTTCATTGTATCTATTTCTACATTCTTCTGCTATTTTTGACCAATTTGTTTTTCCTTTTGATTCATTCATTTTGCATCTTATTTTGTTCACAATAGTCTGGTTTAGCCTTTCGTTTAAACCATTTGAGAACGGTGTGTCTACCGCTGTAAGTATTAATTGAATATTCCGGTTCTTAAGGTAATTTTTGAATTCAATCGAATTAAAAGCTGGATATTGATCAGAGAGTAAGATGTCTATTGTTTCTTCTTTAGGAATTTTTCCTATAAGTTTGATGAAGTCTCGAGCATGTTGATTCTTAGAACATAGGATATATGCGTACCTAGTAAAGTGGTCTACTAGTAGATGTAAATATCTTTTTGCTGATCTTTGACCTCCAAATCCTCCTATTGTGTCCAGTGACATTATTTGAAAGGGTTTATTAGCTGGCCCTAATTGCGACATAAAGCCATATTTTCTATTTAATCTTGTTTTATTTCTTATGCATATCTCGCAGTTTTTGCATATATTTTTAATATTATCTGATAGATTCGGTGCAGTATAAAAGGGTTTTATTTTAGATTCTGTTTGATTTATTCCAGTATGACAATATTTTTCATGGGTCTTTTTTATTATAGTTTTACTGTAATCTTCACTTAAAACTATTTTTTTCCTATTTTTCCCACTTTTTTTATAATAAATTCCATCTTCTAAAATAAGGTTCTTTTCAAGTTCATTTATGTGCAAGTTTTGTGCTTGATCATATTTTATGTCATGAATATCAATAATATTTACCGTTTTTAAGTTATCTTCAATATTTGCATCAATGTCTAATACTGGATTTCTGCTGAGACAATCTGCTTCTGTATTATTTTTCCCTGGAAAATATTTTATTTCACAATTATATTGTGACAGATAATGTGACATATCGCCTAATTCATCGTCAGGTCTGTTTCTTATATTTAACTTCTCTAGAGGTTTGTGATCTGTATAGACAGTAAAATAGTTTCCAATCAACCAATGTTGCCAAAACTTTATGCTCTCTTTTATGGCTAAACATTCTAAAAATATCGCTTTTTTCTTTTTTTGTGATTCATTTATTTTTTTAGAAAAATATGCTACCGGTTTTTCTTCGCCATTGTGCTGAATTTGTTTCAAAACTGCTCCTATTCCTATGGCACTGGCATCTGTATAAATAAATATTGGTGCTTGTGGATCATAAATGGCTAGTATTGGTTTGGAACATAGATAATCTTTAACTTTCCTGAATGCATCCTCACACTGTTCTGTCCAATTAAATCTTTGATCTTTCCTCAGCAATTTGTGTAAAGGATCAAGAACTATTGAGACATTCGGAATGTATTTTCCATAGAAATTTATTTTTCCTAAAAATTGTCGTATTTGTCTTCTATTTTGAGGAGCAGGGAAATCTTTTATTGATTTCAAATTGTCTTTTAGAGGTGTGATCGTATTCTTTTGTGATATATGACCTAAATACTTAACAGCATCACATGCAAACTTACATTTTGTTAATTTTAGCCTGAAACCTTCTTCTCGAATAGCCTCCAGTAATTTTTTTAAGTGTGTAATATGTTCATCAAATGTCTTAGAGAAGATCAGTATATCATCAATAAAATTCACTGCAAATCCTGTCAGACCATTTTTTCTTATAATATTTCCCAAAATCCGTTGAAATATGGCTGGTGATGTCTTAAGGCCGAAGGGTAAACAGGTCCATTGGTAATGACCTTCTTGAGTTACAAAACCTGTTTTGTGTCGGTCTGTAATTTTTAAAGGGATGGACCAAAAAGCTGAATTTATATCCAGAGTTGTAAAATAATTACAATTTATTGTTTTTGTTATTAAGTCTTCTATGAGAGGAAATGGTTGTGATTGAGGTATTATTATTTTATTTAAATCTCTGAAGTCTATGCATAATCTACTTTTTTTTCCTTCGTCCCTTTTAAAAGCCAAGGTAACAGGTGCCGCAAACGGACTGTAAGATTCCTCGATTAATTCATGTTTTAAAAGTTGTGAGATTTGATTTTCTATTTCTATCTTGTATTGGACTGAACATCTATATGGTCTTTTATAACAATATTTTTCAACTTGCAAATCTATACAGGCTTCATACTTCTTCACTTTTCCAGTGTCATATTTATTTTTAGCAAACATTTCTGTGTAACTATCCAATAATATGTTTATCTCTTTTCTTTGATCATTATTTAAGTATTCTGTATCTATATTAAATTTGTTTGTATCTATACCATCCATATTTTCAATCTGTTTATCTTCAAACATATTTTTACTACTTATTTTAAAATTGTCTGTTTTTTGTATTTGGATATTTAAATTCTCATCATGAGTCAATCCAAATTTATGTATTGAATCTAATCCTAGTATTAGATCATAATTAAAATTTTCATTTTCAAAGATAAATGCATTTATTTCAATCTTCTTATGCAAGAACTCCGCATCCAGTGTAATTAACCCTTTAGTTTTACCCCCTCCACTTATTGTTTTTACTGTGCTATAACAATAATTTGGCTTCATATTCGTCACCTGAACTAATTTTGAATTTATTAATGTTATTCGTGAACCAGGGTCATACAGCCCCTTGGCTTCTAATGTATTATTTAACAACACCGTAATCTCAATTAGTGGAGGGAATTTTAGTTTTTTGGATCTTCATTACTCAGTTCAACTTTTAATATTGAATTAGAATTAAGGTTTTTGTCATCGGTTGTTTTTTTTTCATAGTTATACCAGCAAACATTCTCCGGATGAAATCTATTTAATTTTCCTTTATTCCCACAAATCCTGCACGATTTTTTTTCAGTTTGTTTTATTTCTTGTTTATTGTATTTATTTCTTATGCTTAAGTTTTTCTTTATGTCGTTTTTCCTTGTTAAACTTTCTAGTCCTCTTATGCAGTTAAATAAGTCATTTACTTCTTTAAGGCTTTCTCTGTCTATTCTATCCATTATGAAGTTTGGTAGACCGGTGGCAATCAAATAAATCAGGGTTTTTGTATCTATTGATTTGTTTATTACTAGTAACAGTCTCTCTTTTTTAAGAGCATATTCTAACATTGATCCTTGTATATATTTAAAATTCATAGCGTACCTGATTGGTGACCAGCCTTTATCAGCAAATGTTTCACTTAAACTTTTCTTCCATACAGACCAATCTGAATCTATAGTATGTTTGATAATCATTGAGGTGTACCAATCTATACAAGTATCTTCCAATAGTAATCTTAGAATTTCTACTTTTTGTAAATCTGTATCTATTTGTAAACGTGCACATTCACTTTCAAAAGTATCTAACCATTGTTTAACATTTGTTGTATTTCTTGAAAACTTCTCTATTGAAAATTCTACTACTAATCTCGTCTTATTTTCTGTTTTTTTTAACAATGTTGGGTCTGTTGATGATGACCCATGACTTTGTTCTAATTTTTCAAGTAAAAATCCATCAAATTGTAAGTTATCATCATCTAAATATGTTGATTTCATTTCCTTGGTTAATGTTATCCAAACCTGTCTCTTATCGTGCCTTTTCTGGAGAGATTTTTTTATTTTGTCAAATATTTCATGCTTTAATATTTCTTTGTGTAAGTGCACTGATTGATACTCTCTAGGTACAACAAAAGTTTGGTTTTGTGTATCTGTAATGGAGGTTATGGCATAAATATTTGTCTTATTGTCATCCGGTTTGGCTTTTATAATAAATTCAAATCTTAATTTTTCCATTGTTTAGGTTAACAATTTTTTTATTTTTTTTACATGTATATGAATTGTCGATTTATAAGATCAGGGGTTATATTCTTCCTGAAGCATAACACAATGTGATTCATCTAAAATAGAGAATTTTATTTATTAAATACAGATAAAGTTTACATAACAAATATCAACTAATGAGATAATTACTAACCTAAAATAGAGAATCGACAATTAAATGTTCATGCTTCACTATTCTCATTATAAAAACTTGAATCGTCTTTTGCACTTTTAAATTAAAGCAAATTCACAAACATAACTGAGTTTTAAAGATATTATTAAACAACATTTGTAATTTAACTGTATGTTACTATTTGATTTCAGAAAAAATTCCACCCGTTCTTTTTTATATTCTCCTCACTGGTGGCTCCCTCTTATGGCTGAACTGTTACATACTCAAATGTCAATGTCAGTGTCAACGTCAACACAAAGATTACATATATATATATATATATATATATATATATATATATATATATCTTATTTACCCTGTTCAAAATTGGGTAATTATCTATACTAGATCTCCCTACAACTTCAGTAAAGTAAATTTATAAAATTTGCACCTACGGAACGACTTCGCCTTGATAACTTTCACTTTATATATATTTTACTAATGCAAATATTTATTTTAATATTATGAAGTAATTTATGTCAGCGTGATGAATTTGTCATACTTACCTACGTATATTTTGGATAATCATTCTTTAAATAGTGAACAGGACGAATAGTACGTCGTGCGTCCTGTTGCTGCTGTGGCTGGTATGCGTCGTGAAGGAGAATTCAATAAAAGCCGAATAATCTTGAAACAGTGCTCCACCCACCAGTTGTGACCCTCTTCGCGCAGAGTTTCTTCCTATTATCTTCAATGCCCAGTCGCTCGAACGTGTCTGGCGCGATTTTTCGCGCTCCTAAATACTATTTGGTGTGTCACAACTAGTGGGCTTTGTACCGAGTTTATTACTCAAATAAACCAATCATGATACAATTATTCCTGTCCCTTTCCGGGGTTACACTCTTCTTACTATTCCTATCCCTTTCAGGGTTACACTCTTCTATTATTCCTATCCCTTTCAGGGTTACACTCTTCTAATTTTATACTAGTGTTTATGCGCTAGGATTCTATGACATTATCTTATTTCTAACTTAAATTACATAATGTACTACAGTAACTTAATCTATTATATAATCTATTTATACAAATCATGCAGACGTCGTCCTGTACAAATAGGAAGAAGTGGATTTGACCACGAGATAAGGTAGTGTGACAAAATAATTCAGGGTTATTCCAAATCTCCTAAACCCTGTCATAAATAAACAATAACTGCTTGCTTTCCAAGCGAATTTCAGAATGCTAAACTAACAGGGCCCTTAGTCACTATGTCTTAACGCGGCGCGTCACGATAACTTAGTGAAATGATCCTGTTATGGTATTGGTATGTAATGGTACAGAATACTGTTTGTCACTGGATTAAAAAATAATTTCACGAAATTATCGTAACGCGCCGCGATAATGTGCGTGTGTAATTGTTGATAGCGAAAGGGATCAGGGCTAGATTGAAATTTATGACTTAGCGCCCTTTGCCTGTAGTCTCTTGGTAAGTTATGATTTGTCGAGAAAGATAAAAAAAAAAAACCACGACCAGTAAAATACGTGCAAATCAAAAATCTTACAATTTCTCTTTTGGCCACATTTACGTAGGTACCCTATGGATAAGATCAGATCTAGAGATAAAAGTACTTTAGCTAACGCAGTCGCTTATTAAATAATTAGATTTTTAAACAAAGTACGTATTAAATAAAAGTACATAATTGTTGCCTTACAGTAAATTTTGGAAATTTTCATTATATCTATTTCACGTCTTAACTTTGTATCTACCATAAAGGATCTCGTATGCATTTGATTACACATCTTTATTTAACCCTAAAAGACATAAAAATGAATTGGCTCTAGCAATCAACATTTTAAAAAGTACAGGGACTAGTTTTTTCTTTCTATTGTAAAGGGACCTCTTTATATCCAAGGTTGTCACTGTAAGCCAACGTTGAATGATGCAGTATCATAAACGAGAGAAAAATAAAAATCACATGATAAAATCATGATAAAATATACGTAGTAACTATTCAAAAAGGTATAGTAAAGGTAGGAGTCACTCCGGGAAGCAATCACGCTAATAGTCACATTTCACACGCTGCCACTATTCATAATACGAGTTTTATTCGTTCGAGAAACCAGCACTAATGGAGCGCGCTAATTAAATGGGCGTCAATCCTCTTACAATACAATGCTGACGTAAACAGGTAGGTACGCAATGTTCCCTTGCATATTCATTGATCGCCCACTGAATTCTGATCAACATCTTATTGTTGATTTGCAGAGTCATATAACGTCAAAAGCAACGATATTGCCTTAATTTGATGCATTTGTGTGCTATTAGGGAATGTTATGCCATCTTACTTACTCGTATCTATATTTATTCAATAATGTATACATATGTATAGTTGTATCAACATTCACGGCTTTTGTTGATCGTGTAAAGATGCAAATAATACTGAAACAATCAGTACAGTTAATTTACCTTTATTTTGAGTTATATTTGTGTTAGACATTGATGACGAACAATAGGTATTATAGCAGTCTCATTGTCATCACGACCATAACCAGGCCCAAAAGCGGTGGTCAAATATCTGGATTACTTTACTTATCCATTTACCATCCATATTTCAAGAATATTTGTATCAAATACAGCTTTTCTTTAAAATTTAGGTACCCATATGTACTATCTAATTCGTTGAAACATGATAAATAGTTTATTTAGCAGTTGTCGGAAAGAGTCAGTCGTACTTAATTATTTTGAAATCGCAGTTTGTCAAGCCGTCCAACATTTAAATAAGATAGGACAGACCTCTTGCATGTTATTAATCAACGTCAAAACTTCATAAACTTGTATCGCCTAACTTAACTGAAAATAAAATAGTTAGCGGAAAGTTTACTTTAATTTAAAAGATTTTTACTTCATATCGTGTAAATTCTATTTGAGAAAGTGTATTCTGTTTTTCGCGTTTTATACATCAGTGATTTATCCGATTGGCGGGAAAGTTTAACCATTGTAGTTTTAGGAATATTCGTCTCGTCCAGGAGTTATATGTTGACATATTTGAAAGGGCAAAACTACAAATAAATTCAATATGTAGATATTATAATTTAGGATCGTTTTTATAAAGTATATTTTATATGGTTTACCATTACAATCACCTATGTTCTTGAAAAATAAAAAAAGAAATTTAGTATATGTCACAGACTACACAATGCAGACCTACCTACAGGTACTATTTTCGAGTTGGTGTGCTATTCTCAAGGGTTTTGCTCTACCCACCTTTGATCATTAATTTTAGTGCTACGTTATTTACAAACATGCGTTTCAAATACAAACACCCAGACCGAAACGTATTTGTTTTTACAAAGATTTGTCTCGTGTGCGGATCAAAAACACGATTACTCAAGCCAGTTAGTGGGACGGCCTACGTTGTAACGACAAGAACAAGACCACATTCTGTGCTTGATAAGTCTATAACTTGTACCACCAACTCAGCCCAAGCCTTAGGTGTTCAGATTAACGGAACGTTGAACGGCAGAGAGAGTCGCTGTGGAGATGTTTCATTCGCAACGTACGTGACGTGACTGCGGGCAGGCGCGGGATAGTGTTGTGGCTTGCAGTACCCAGAAACAAGCTATCGATCACGCGTTAATGCGACACCGGTAATCCCGGTAAGAGCCGCCTGGAGTGGAGCGCCGCCTCTACTCCAATTTATTTCGCTTGAGTGAAGTACCGGTATATCTTGCCGAACGATATTTTGGTACCTTAAAAGCATTGTGGTAGAGGCTGTTATTTTTACGTTGCTCTTTTTATGGAATAGGCCTTCTTAATAAGTTTAATTTTTAACTCAGATAAGTACTTATGTACAGTCAGCTACAATAATTATGTAATGTTGAGTGTCAATTTGGAAAATTTGAATTAATGTACTGAAAAAAATACTTGATTTGTGAAACTTAAACTCACTATTTACCTTAAAAACATGTTTGAGTAGGTGACTGTACGTAGATACCTGAATAAATTTTAATTTTGTTTTTTTAAATTAAGACGTAGCCAATACTTATTTCCTCGTTTAATTTCCTGGAATAAACCTGAATTGCAGCATCTGAACAACACTAGAGTGGTAGGAACGAAACGGAGCGCCAAATGGATTTTTATTTATTCCGTTGAATTTACGCGAACCAATTAGTTTTGTGCAAGTGCATCGAGAATACTCATACTCGCCCTTGAGCGAATTCAAACCACGGCGGGACCCTATAAAAGTGCCTGTATTTCGTGAGATGGCATCGATCGTGCAAATAGGAATGAGAAAACTAATTTATTGGTATTATAGCTGTTTTATTAATAATTAATGAAATACCAGTGTCTGCCAACATTGCGGCAGTTATATACTTGTTGGATATATTCCGACTAGAGCGTATTTGTAAATCTGTAAGGATGCATCGGCCAACAGCGTAGATTATTCACACATACACACACAGTCATACTCTTTGTATAATGGATGGACATCGTCACATCATCATTATGATGTTAATCTTACAGCGAGTTCCGAAAATATTTAAAGAATAAATATTATTTTAAAATAACATTAAATTTGCAGGTATTTCAACAGTATATATTCACATGAACTCTCTGAAACATTTCAAGAAATATGAGCATGGACGTAGTACATTTTTATTGTATCTCTGCCATTAAAATTCATTCTAGGCTGTTTGTTTAATTCCAATACCGTATTTCGTGTTCGCCACTTCATAAAAGTGCTGTTTTACAAAGAAATAATGTCAGTGGGAAAACACGTACCTATGATGAAAGGCGAGTCGGAGCTTGCAGCTATGTGGGTAATAACACTGTGCGGTAGGAAATCTTTATTAGGGCTATTTTAGTAGAGCTTTTTAACCCTGTACCTATGCCTCTAACACGCGCTTTATAGACAGTCAATCACCTTTATGCTTTATATAATGCTTATGCTGCGTGCTTAATATGAAGTTATGCGAAAAATATGAGCTCAATTTTTGTTCTCAACTTTATTTTCTACACAAAACATTTCACATTTCCTTACTTAAAATATCTCAGATAAAATCAATGCTTTACCTATAAGTAGAGATCTCAGAGATCTACATTAGGTACTATCCGGGAGTCTTAGCATGGAGTTATTGACATTTTTAAGCGTTGATATGCTATCCTTTTCAAACAACAAATAGACTAAATACATTTGAACGTGACAGCACGCTTTCTCGATAGCTAAGCATCGAGATCTCGTATACTAAGCCTATGCTGTCAATGTGTACATGCTAAGCCCTCTGCTTAATTATATGTAATAAAATTTGTGTTTATAATAATGGCTCAAATAAAACAATCCAAAAATGAACGCAGAAATTCTCTATTCATAATTATTAAGCTCGCGTGCCCTGTTGTTAGTCGTGCGAAACTCCACAACGACACACTCAGCTCGTTTGCGGTGCCTGCTTGTTTGAGCTTTCACTACGAGACAGCAAATAGTGGCCTATTTGCTGTCTCGTAGTGAAGGCTCTCACATCATGTAGATACCGACATCAACTTCTACATCCACCTATTTTAACAACGCAAACATATTTCCTTAAGAATTAGTAATAAGTTAGATAATGCATAATACGAATAGGGCAATGCATCGATATATTATTCGTACTAGATTCCGCATCTCGCACAAAATGACAGCCAAATAATTTTAATTTAAAAGTTTTTTAAAACAAGCTTTTATAGCAAAAAGACAACGAAGATATCTTGCTTGCTTACTTGAAGAGAGTTTCTATAGCTGTCTTCCAGCTCCATCATCAGACCTTGGACACCATCCGGATCTAAAGTACAAGACAAATCCAACGAGCCCAAATACGTCGAGGCTATGTTGAGGTTGGTTGGTTCCATTGGCCACCTTCCGGGTTCATCATTAGGCCCTGAACACTATCTTGTTGTATAGTACAGCATAACAAGCCTAAACAAAAGGCGTTTTCGTTGTATAGTTCACATGTTCGTATGACCACCGTCTGACTTTGTCACCGAACTTACATACGTACGCCAAATTCTAGCTCAATCGGATACCCGCAAGTGCTTGATAAATGGATCACAAGATTTGAACCGGAAAGACAGACAGCCATTAAAACATTGCCAGTTAAATGAAAGCTTAAAAAAACAGCCGCGTTTGGATATACTTACACCACTACACCTAATTGTAGCTAGCAACTGTAGAAATTAGTTACAGGATGGCCTGAGACATTTTTACAAAGGTAGTTTTAGCAAACTGTAGCATATCAACGCGTCCTTACGTTGGCTATGGTTGGATCAAACTCATTCGAAATAACACCACACGCATAGTTATGCTCTTATTTATTGGGCCGTTTTTCGGACTCGCTTCTAATCTAGTACATATAAAACAATATTTTTCAAACTGTGGGTTTGCCAAGCCCTGCGAGACCCCTAGGGGTTCGCCAAGCCCTTATAAAGGGGTCGCGGAGGGACGCGAAGGCGCAGTAAAAAAAAAGAAAGTTTTAATATATATATAAAAGGACATATATTTTGTAAGATAACACAAGACAACAAAAATAAAAAACACATGAATCACATTGACATTAATGTGAAGGTGCGCCTGTTCCTGGTTAACTAATTTCTCCTATCTTCTAAAAGGTTCTATACCTTTTTTACTACACAGAGAATCAAATCATTTTGACGTTTTCTATGATTTTTTCTGATTTTCTTTGTGACCAAAAGGTATCCAAATTGACAGACTTGAATTCTAAGTGCGATATTCCATTCTTGCACCGAGAAATAACAGCACAATTCGTCTTTTACATTCTGCAAGACGATGTCTATACTAGGTACATATGTTTTGATGTTTATCTCATCCTATTTCTTCAATAAAAGACTGAGTCGACGAATATCGATATAAAAATATGTCTGTTATAGGTACTATTAATTATATGTACTAGTAATTATGTATTTAGCCGATACCTTATTATAAAAAAAATAATAAAAATGTTCTGCGGATTTGATATTTGTAGCATAATAAAGGACAGGTTACAAACTGCGGAGGGGAGGGGGTTGCAAATATTTTTTTCCATACAAAGGGGTCGCTTCATGATAAAGGTTGAAAAACACTGATATAAAAGATCAATTGGGCAACGTAGTCTTCTTCGAAGGCTTCCTTCTATCGGTATACAAAAGATCATTTTGACGATAGTATTGTCTCTCCAGGTATCTTGTTTTTATACACGTAAAACAAGAATTTACTGGATAAATCCAAGAATTGAGATCTCAACAGTTAACACTCAGAACAAAGTAAACTCTAAGTTGACCGTGTAATGGATTAAACACCACCAATATTTGCTTTATCCGAATCAAACTTTGTTTTATTATACCTCAAACAGAGACTCCCTTATTTCCACATTGTTAGACACAACGAGGCAACTCGTATAGCATTTTTATTTCGCTTGATCTCCCAATCCCACAAGCTAGGGATTGATTTGTCTTGTGGTTGCAATGCGAACTTATCTGTCGGCTTAGATAGCTACCTGAGGGGTGAATTTTTATCCGTCCTGCTTAGTATTCAGGGGCTGTCGGCTTATAATTCGCCTAAGGGTAAGACCGCAAGGGGTAAGCGACAGTCCCGCCCGCACCTTTAAAGGCTTTCCCGAGGGCCTATCCTGTCATTCCGTGTGAAATAGTCAACGCGACGAGTGGGCGTAATGGAACGAAACCTTAAGAGGGATCGTGTAGGTAATATTATCTCGGTTAATTTTCGTAGTTTGTAAAAAACAACATCACTAAAATACCTTTACCAATAATTTACTGCCTCGGTGGTCGAGTAACCAATAGTGCGATCGTAGGTTGCGGTAGGTCGGATAGAAGGTATGTTTACGATATATTATAAAATTTTCGTATAAAAAATGTACAATATCAGTCCGAAGTCTGGGAGTGGAATACGCTCGCTCCCTATTACCATCGTCGGCGAAAAGTGGGTGTTAACAGTACCCTTCTATCACTCCCACTTTGGAAATATAGGCATAACAACGAAGTAGGGAATAGAATGGCATAACGGTTTCTTTTATCTCTTTGACAATTATCTGGAGCAACTCTCAATAGACTGGCGTAGTAGGCACCTACGCAGAAGTTCTACCCAACAGTCGTAGCCAATTTCAAATAGATAACGTTTATGTCGGCTCGTCACTGAATCATTGTAGATAGCGAGTGTAGTTCCGGATATAATAAATGCTTTACGAGATAAATTTAAGTTGCAACATTAGCGCTCTCTGCTTTGACATAACGATTACACAGCGGGTGCAATTTTTCACGGCCCACCCCTGCTGGTAGCGCACAATTTATGACGCGAGGAATGATTTTTCAACATCCGTAACTTAGATTTATATTTAACAGATGAAAGAGCCTGAGTTAAATCACCGATAAGGGGAGTATAAAAATGCTGAGTCAGTTTGGCAAAAAATCGGGCAAATCGGTTACCGGAAAGTGAACACTACTGTATGCAATACATACATACATAAAATCAAAGCAGCTACACAAACATCGCTAATAATTACACATTAGTGTTTGTAGTGTTATATGCTATGTCTTCTGTGATACAGAGCCATCTTTTAATCAGCGACCCGTGCTAGCGCGATAGCTTGGAGCCGCAGTCTAATCAAGGCTGTCGCACGTCATTATCGATCCAAATCCACTCCGACACCAAGTTTCGGTTTCTTCCGACACCAAGTAACTAACTACCTATTATACGTTTGTTTTATTTAAGGGCTAGAGCGCGAAGGGAATGCAGTGACGAGGAGTGGACAACCCAGATCCAACGAGTGGCATGCTAGTGTGATCTAAAAAATACAACACGTGGATAACGGGCGGTGTCTAAATGTTGAAAATTTTATATTGCGACACTTTGTAAAACTTCTTTTTAATGCTTTACTTTGAGTTTAGTCAAGGTCAAGTCGTTAAGGTGAGCGCCGGCCTTAGGATAACCTAGCTACAGAAATATCTTTAGGTGTTTACAAAATCGCCTGTAAGCCAAGCGATAGAAATGGCTTATTAAATAATCCAATGGTTCTTAGAATTACTGAACGAATCACTTGTGTGGATGGAGCATCGCGCCTGCGGAAACGGCATAAATTCTATTTACCCATAGGGTAGATAAAGTGTAATACGCACGCGCACGCACCCATTGACAGCTTGAGAACACATAGTGCATTACTGAGGCATCTTTTAAGCGTCATTTTTGTCAGCATTGCTCCGACAAGTCTTAGTTTAAGCAAATGGTTAAATGCACCAAATTATAACAAATTTAGATATAAGAAGAACAAATGACTGGATTATTTAGTTGAAACTGACATGTTGATATTGACAGCGAGGTAAAAATTAATTAATCTATACTCATCTAACAAAATACAATCGTTTTGCGTTGAATCAAAATCAAAAGTTTTTTTAATTCATGTAGACCAAGAAGTACTTATGAATAGTCAAGAAAGAGAAAGTCAGTGATTACTTAAGACTTTACAACCCGTTTGGAATGTCATTCCTGTGGAGAAGAAGGGCAAGTAACTCCACGGTTATTTTTTAAATGAGAGTTTTACAATTCTTTTTGTATACGTTGCGTTCATGGGTTATGGAAAAACAATGCAGAACGAGTTAATTACATGGGTTTAAACTATAGATTGAACGTGTACAAATGTACTCATGGTATCAATCAGTGTCTACACAGTCCTTTTATTTACAAAATAAAGTCTAAAGGTATATAATAAAAAAATTTAACAATAATAGAAAGAAAATAAAAATGCTTACTATAAAATATATAATGATTACGAACAAAATACATGGTTATAACTCCAGTGTGATGCCAAACTAGCCAAAGTTCAACAGAACTACAGGTTGGATGGACAGCAAAGAATAGAGTCCTCCACCATATTGAAGGAAAGAGAGTGATCCGCTCCACAGAGCCGCCACTAGCATATATATTTTAGTGAGCATAACCAATCCAAGACCTCATCAACTTCATTCAAAAAATATATTTCAAATCGATACGAAAGCTCGCTAGGCAGGCCATGCTGCATTTGTCATCATATTCTCGTAAAATTGGTTTAAAGGCATTTTTATCATTTAATGAATCATTTATATAATAATATCCTTTACTCAATAGTGAATTTTAGCATAACTTTTAAATCTGTCAAGTGGCAAATCTGACTTGGGCTTCGGCATCTTGTTGTAGCAATACCGATTTCCATGAAGGAAGCGAATACTTTTTAAGTCTAAAAATCGGTAATACCAGTTTAAGTTTATTTTTTGTATTTAATTTGTGAACATCGCTCACTTTATTAAATAAATGGATATTCTTACGTATGTATTGGCATATAGTGTATACTGTGAAGCGACCATGAGAATGTTGATCTCTTGAATAAATATCCATTTTATACAAATACTGACTCGTTGGTCTAGTGGCAAAGCGCATCGCTTTGTGATCACGAGGTCCTGGGTTCAAACCCTAGGATTTGAACCCAGGACCTCGTGATCACAAATTTTGTTTTTCTCACGAAAAAATCCCAGTATGGGTCTGGAATTGTGCTCGGTATACGGCAATAGGCTCGCCTTCTATTACATGAGACCAAACCTCGTCAGCGAAACATGGGTGTACTCAGTACACCTCTTCCACCCCCGCTAGGCGTGACAGTTGTTTTTAAATACAAATATTTATACATACACAAAACTTCACGCCCGCCTAGTTATCTAATTAATTGAATAGAGAGATAAATGAAACGTTAATTAGCTAGCGAATTTTTTACAAATCAATCAAACAATCAACCAACCGTTGGCCGGTGGGCCTATTACGTATAAAAACATATAGCGTATTCACAAGTTTTATAAAAATATAAAAAGAAAGCATATTTTTACAGAACATGTATTATATATATATATATATATATATATATTATATGTATTGTATATTTAGGTGGATAACCTAGTAACAAATCAGTGAAAACCTACATTTCGGTAGGTACACAAAACTTTTCTTAAACAGAGTTACCTAACTCCGTAAACTTTGATTACAAAAGTTAGAAATATCTGTAGGAGTATATTTCAAAAATACCTAAAATATTACCAGATTAAATTCGCATCTTGTTTACCTCAGATGATGTATATTCTATATGTAGGTAGACCGTTTAACCTACTTAAAGATTCTAGAAACGACAAACGCCTTAAGTTTAATTACATAGCAACCTTAAATTTACCTGCCATATTTAGCAATTTAGCATTTAAACAGTAGTTATAAACACAAGTCTGTTTATAATACGTCCGCTCAGCTTTATTGAAATATTTGGGTAGTATAACAAACAAACATCAAATCAGCATAAATTATATCAAAATTTACACGTTACGTTTGCCATGTGCCGTCCGAAATAGTTCCGCAAATCGGCCTAAGTAAACAGATCTATTGTCTGTTTAACATATCTGGGTCGGACAAGTGCGGGACATCTCTGGTGTGGAGCGCGGACGCCGGCTAAATTGAGGGCATACATGAGACGGCACGCCGGCGAATATCCTGCACATTTAACGTGATTTATGATGATATATTGCAAGATGATAGAGCCAGCAAGGGCAACTCGGCCGTTCCAAAAATGATTGATGTGAAAATTAGGTGGCGATTTAATTGATGAACGTAAATAATAATAAATTAACTTAACGCAATAGACAGTGTCGATATTAATTTCATATCTTAGATGGATGACCGCTAGTATTGCTGAGAGACTCCGTACTGCAGAAGACACGTTAAAAAGTTCGATTCAGCTGTCGTCAGTTTGATGTTACCCTACCTTCCAATATCTTTTCTGCTACCCATCAACTTAGTAATAGGTATTTGGTGCATCTACGCTTAAAACTAAATTCTAATTGAATCATAGATGTACCTATTCCTATGATAATAAATTAAGTAATTAAACTTTTCGGTTCGGGCGGTTCTACGTTCGTCTGTATGTATGCATATTTTTTATGTATGCTTACCGATATTTTCGTCAATTCTGGACCGATTCTGATGATTATTTTTGCGTTGGGTTTAGTACACCTCCAAAGTGGTTCCATTTTAATTTAATCGGAATTGGACCTTGGACTTTGAAGATACCCCAGGCAACTCCTTAAAGACGAATCTGTGGATTGAGTTATTATAAGTATTATGTAATCCTATAGGTACACTACCATAGATCTAATCAGACTATTCACCTACTTCCAAAAAGGAGAAGGTTTAAAATTCGTCTGTGTTTTTTTTATAACGTTTTTATTTATAATCTGATTTTGGTGATTATTTTTGCGTTGGGTTTACTATAGTTTCAAGGTAGTCCCATTTTAATAATATCGGTATTGAACTTTGGACTTTGAAAATAAACCAGGGTACTCCTTAACGGCAAACAGCATGAATGCATAGATTTCCTTATTATGGGTATAATGTAGTAACCTTACTGTAGAACTAAGCAGAATAGTATTATATAGGTACATAAATATTAATTCGATCGTCACGTAACATTGACAAATATTATTTCTAGTCGGTGCTAAGTAACGGACTGCTCGGACCGGCTGGCACCGACTTCAAATATTTATTTTTTGCTTATTGAAGTCAGTTGCCCTTTTTAAAAAAAGTTATTTACTATCCTGTACATTTGTTGTTCATTTTGATTCCCCAAGATGCGCAAATAATTGAGTGAATCACAAGTTTGAGGCACCAGAGAGTCTAGAGCTCCCGGCCAAACACCCCAGGTAGGTACAGTATCAAAAAGGCATCCTAGGAAATTCGGGAAAACCAAAAACAGCTACTAAATATTATCAAATACCAAACATCGTTACCATTTATCTACTAAATTGCCCGACCCTACAAAGTACAAACTTTAGTCCAATATTGCCTGCATCGCTGGTATGTACTCGTATTTCCAAATTAGTAAATGTTTGCATATTGATACAGAAACTAATCCCAAACGTGTAATGCAAACTTAATTTTTAGCTAGCTTAGTCGACAAAATTGGATGGCTATTTGTGGCGATGGCCTAAATAGCCTCGTTTGGTTTTACCATTACCGTACCCATTTGTTTAGCCCGTCTAGTTTGATTTTAAATTAACCGCTGTGGTCACATTAAACTGCTTATTATGATACCTATCTATTTGCCAATCAACTTGACATGAAAGTAGAGAAATACTTTCCATCGCCTTGTACGGCGTCCACTGGCCAGTGATTATACTATCTACTAGACGTGGGTGTTATTTCACGTCACTAGATACAATAAGTAGCTACGCGGCATGTAACCGAATCACTAGTTACGAGTCAAATTACAAGTAGTGATTTTTGTAAATGCGTTATTACTGTTAACTGTGATTGTTGGGTGTCACCTATATTTCATAATGGCAACTTCAGTTCCGTGCGAGAGCGAGAGAGAGAGAATAACCGCCGCACACAACTGAAGATACACAAAGTTGCCCAATTGACGTATTTAAATGTTAACTTAGAACCAAAAAGATTTTTGATGGAGTCATAAACGCGTTTATTCATAAAATTAAAATAAAACTAAAAATTTGTATAAAAAATGTAAATATGTATAATATAAAACTTAAAAACTGTGTGTAAATAGCCAACCAAACAAATCAATTGTAATAAACCAACAAACAAGATAATTGTACAGTGTATATAAAAGTGGAAAAACAAATGACAGTGAAAACGTTGAAAAAGTGTAAATAAACTGTATATATATCAAAAGTGTAAATATCAATCATCATTGTATATACAATCAAATTAACTTATAAATACGCCTGCATTAATAATTTTATTAAAATCATAGTTTCATAGTAAACACTAATCAATCATAAATACATTTAATGCAGTCAGTCCTAAGCCTGAATCAAGTATGAAGGGAAGTTAATTTATTGATTTAACTGTATAGCTACAAACATTTAGATAGTGATTTAATTTATTTTCGTTTCGTGTGTAACTGTATAGTTGGTGGAGGTATTTATGCAAACAATCACAGTAGCTGAATAAAAATAGCTAGTTACAAAAATCACTAGTTTTGAAACAGGTGACGCCGACCAAGTCACTGGTTTCGTTACGTTTCTTGAAAATGACGTAATGACCCACGTCTGCTATCTAGCAAAGCTACAAGGTAAGCCTTAGGTAAGAGCATACTCTTACCTTGTATTGAGTCTAACGATATCAGCCACGAAAATATTCCTTTTTTGCTTATTGTTGCTCATAATTAAACCAAAGAAATGGTGAATTACTACGGAATAATATTTAAATAATCTACACAAGTAATTTATTTAATTTAAAAATAAAATGAAGGTTTATTAAGGTATTACGCCTATTATTAGATAGAAAATCCCTTGTTTTTTACACGACACGAAATAATATTGCCGACGGCAACTACTTATATTTTATCATTTGTATGTAATTGCAATCAGCTTCGACGTCTAGTAAGAACGAATGCGGAAAACAACACGTTTCAAGTACCCAAGTAGAAACATTCTTAAGTATATTTACAACACCTACGAAAAAAAATATCCTTCCTTATTGGTTTTTATATTGTAAGTTATTTTCGACTTTGCTAGCTTTACGTAGCTATTTCCCTTCAATCTACATACTCTTTGTGTTGTTTAAATCACAACGAAACTATTGAATATAGGCGTGCAATCGCTTTGATGGCCATGGAAGTCGTTATTTAATAGATAGACGTTTATAATATCGATCAGTATTACATATCAATTTTGAGAAATGTGGGCGTTTGGTGAAGGGTGTTCCAAACGTCTTTGAACTTGAACTAACTTTTTCTAGAAAAATATTTAAAATGATTTTGGAACTATTCAAACTTATAACTCTGGCGCATGAATACGTGCGAATAAAATAAACTAGAATAGTTTACTACTAATTGAATTATCCGGAAAGGTTTTCAGCGAAGGAGACCCAATAACGAGGAGTAACGGCAGCAGTCAAACAAGTTAGGATTTCACCGCTTTAATGACTGCCGGCCTGCGCCGTTATTAAGCCTTATTTACCTTTCCAGACTTTGCAGCGAAAATGCAAATCGAATTCCCAATAAATACCTACTGTTTAGGTACTTGAACAATTAATTTCACATTGATCATCGATTATACTTCGTTACAACTTTAACATGCTGCAATTGATTATTTTTCAATCATGAGATTTTATAACCAGTTACCTTCTCAGTTAAATTCACAACATCATTATTGCACATGAACTTCTTTTATCTTCAATTTTCTCAGTCTCTGACACTACTTACATTCAAAAAATTATAAACAAACGTTAGCTCTTATGATGTTTTTATTAATATAATCCAATACATGACAATGAATTGTGAATATATATTTAAAGGCGGCTTTACATGGGGGCCCAAGAGGCATCTTACGGTAGGTAATTTTACGAATTACCTCGCACGAATAAGACGCACGTAAAAAGATCCTCGCCCGCGTGCTGAGTGCAGATACATCCGAAATTACTAATCCGATATTTATTCGGAAAGAATAATACTTTGATACCTATGAATTTACCTCAGATGAATTACTTGTCTAAATGGAATCTAGATAAATTTCAGTTAGCACGCGCACGCACGCACGCTCACGCGCACGCTTAAATCGCCAGCTATCGAACAAATTTTCAAAAAATCGAACACTGGCATCACGCACACAGCATAACTGAGGCCGCCTTTAGGAGCCATTTTTGTTCTGCCAATCTAGACAACTCTTAGTCTATTTACCATATTACGTATCACAGAGCATTATAAGACAAGTGTCTCTTTTCTTAAAACATTGACGGAAGCTTTTTTGACCACCAAGACAACGATATATCTATCTCTCTATAAATCTCACCTCACGTAGGTAAGTATAATTTCAACAGTCCATGACATAAAATAGAAACGGCAGGTATAATAGGGTGACTCGTAAAATTTTGCATGTACCGTAAATCGCGCGACCGCTCAAGTAGAAAATTTTATCCGTACACGCTACTACGCAACATTTAAGACTTTTTCATGACGTTATACAAGACTGGTTGCCGTCACAGACGACCGTAAAATCATGCGCCCTAGCAGCTTTTTGTGTACTTAAACTTTCAAATAGGTTACTCGCAGAAACGAAAAACTTGCAGTTCGAAAGAGTCGCTATCGCGAAATATTCCACTCTGGTCGCATTAATTTTGCATCGGCTCGCGCACCCGCCACTTTGCAGCAATATTGGAAAACATCACGAATTTCATTTAGAAATTGAAGTCTGACCGTGGTGGTATTTTTAGTTAGGGTATTTTTTTAAATTTGTTTCAAACGACAGTGATGTTCTTTGGTTTCACAACAGGCATTCAACTGTCTATTATAGTAACGATACAACAAAAAAATAAAACTATCGTGTGTTGAAATGAACTGCGAGCGAGGGGGGCGGGGCCCGGAAGGTAAATCTCGGACAGAGACATCGATAGCGGTGCGCTTGCCAACGCACTAGCGGGCGCAACACCACATTAGGGGCTCAGACTAATGTTTGCTGATATTACGTATATCGGCCCTCTCCGGAATAACGCCGCATATAATGTGCATGCCTATTTGAATGTGTTATACGTTTTACTATTGATTTATATTTAGATAAAAAACTTAATGTTTTATGTGTAACTTTGCACTGCAATATATGTGGCTTGGTTAGTAATTCGTCCCTGATAGTTAAGTAGACACATTCATAAGTAAATAGATAGGTATTCGATCGGATTGATTAATGAAACAGATGTTATACGTAATAAGAGCAATGTAACGGGGAATGAGAGAGCGTATTTTTTGACTTTCACATCCACGATAACTTACAAGAGGGTACAGAAGGAAGAATTCACGATAAGCAAATCATTACTTACTAGGTAGATGATTTTCAAGAATAAATTATATCTTACTCTCTTCTACGATTGTGACTTGATCACGTATGCTACCTAATTGATTTTTGAGCAATGGGTCTGCCTCTGGCCAGCAGTTAAACGATTGCATAATAATACGAACAATGAGTACTAGGTAGTGCCGATCCAATGTAAGCCTGGCTTTGAGGTTACTCCATTTTTATCGTACCTATTAAGTTTTACCTATTAGTGTTATGTAAACGGCTTTTAAACACTTTCAATGTTATAACGTGGCTTTAACGCATATTAAATTTAGGAAACTAACAGCACAATAGTTTAATTTAGGTTGTTGGCTAATTGGTTTATTGTTTCGTTTGTTGTTCTGCGTTACATTGTCGTCCGGACTCGATTTTATCCTGGTTTCAATGATTCGGATTGGTATAGTTTCGAACAATAACGTTTACAAACCTGCCTAACCACCTACGTATTGAAATACAAGGTACCTAGTTTAGCTACCTATCAGCCTACTTTATGATCTTTTATGCAATTTTTATTGGCTATGTGACCTAAATTATCCACGAAACGAATAAAAACCACTTTCTGTTATTATTCCAAACCTTTTCAATTTTACTTTACCTATCTAAAGATTGAGCGTCATTAAAATAATTTGAACCCCTTAAAATAGATCTGTGCGAATATAATTTAAGTCTACAAATGTAGGTCGACGGTTCTATTGATCGCGGAATCGCTAACTCAACCTCATATTTTACGG
This sequence comes from Phalera bucephala, assembly GCA_905147815.2. Taxonomy (NCBI): domain Eukaryota; kingdom Metazoa; phylum Arthropoda; class Insecta; order Lepidoptera; family Notodontidae; genus Phalera; species Phalera bucephala. The sequence goes on from LR990612.1 coordinate 22,703,015, forward strand.
TAAATAGTTGTCCTATAACGGTCGTTTTGATCGCCATCGGCGCCATTTATCGTGAAATCGTTGTGCAGGCAGAATACCCCATCCCTTACCGGCCTAACACACTGGATAACGTGACATGACACCACACCAGCTACTCAATTAAAATAGACATATACATACACGGTTTTTCGGTCTAATCAATCTGAAAGTTTGTACGTAACTTAAATTTATTTCACTGGCAACGGGTAATATGCATTAACTGTAAACGGTAAATAGGTAGCAGTATAGCGACACTCCTGTGGATGTCTGTGAGGACTGAATCTTCTTACTCTCTTCTATTTCTTTCAAAAGCCTTGAAACATCGAACGATGAGGAATTATAAATCCGTTTGGAGCGATTATAAAGTCGAACCACCAGGACCTACATTTTACTGGTAAGCGTAGTTCGTTCGATCGAACTATACGGACTTCTGAATCCTTCTACTTGCATTTATCCTTTATTCTTCTTGTTCCATTTTTATCTATCTATCTATCTATATCATCACGCCAGCTCCCTCGCGGGGTAGGCAGAGAGTACAGAGTTCCAACAGGTTCTTTCCTTACACACCTCTCTGGCTTCCTCCACTCTTCCATTTTTATTAAATACTAAAACAATATTTAAAAGAATTTAAATTTTAAGTGTACTGTGTATGTGAATTTTCATGTTTGTAAACGCACCCACGACACAGGAATTAATCCTAGTGTGGGGCAACGTTTTAAAAAAAAAAAAAAAAAAAAAAGAATTCCCAATCTGTCACCGGCGACTTGCAAAATAACAATCATGCTCACCTGTTTAATATATGTCCTGCTAGTTCGACTAGAAGCGCGAACAATAAGTATTAATAATAATATTAGTACTGTTTAGAAACCGTTCCACCGTTGGGCACGGGCCTTCTCTCAAATTGAGAGGGTTTAGGCCATAGTTCTCCACGCTGGCCCAGTGCGGGTAGGCACGGATTTAGTAGACCGCATCGTTCGATCATTCGAAGCATAATAATAATAATAGCCTTTATTTAACAATCTTACATAAAATATATTTACAATATAAACTTATTTACTCGTTTGACACCGGTCCGTGAAGATTGTCTTGCTGTCCAGCATAGGCCTCCCCTAGAGTACGCCACCGAGTGCGGTTCAGAGCTTGTCTTCTCCAAGTATACCCCGCTATTTTCACAATATCGTCTTCCCATCTACGTCGCTGTCTCCCTTTCTTTCTTTTGTGTTGTCTCGGGCACCATTCTGTTACATCCCTAGACCATTTATCTATGTTACTCCTAATCATATGACCTGCCCACCTCCATTTTAGTTTTTTAATGCAGTACGTAATATCTGTGACTCTTGTTTTGCTCCTTATAGTATCTAGCTTAATTTTATCTTTTAATTTAATGCCCATCATGCTTCGCTCCATACTGTGCTGGCAAGTTTCTAATTTGCGTATGCTTTGATTAGTTAGGCTCCATGTTTGGCACCCATATGTCATAACAGGCAGAATGCAGGAATTAAATATTTTACCCTTTGCTTTCAACGGTACGAAAGGATTCTTCATTATCTCTTTGAGAGACCAGTATCTTTTCCAAGCCAAAGTGACTCTGTTATTTATTTCTTTCTTTGTGAGGTCTATTGGAGATATGATCTGTCCTAGGTATGTGTATTCATCCACATATTCTATATTGTTACCGTTAATGGATATAGGAATGTTTTCAGAGCTTGACATAATTTTTGTTTTTGCAGTATTCATTAATAGTCCCACTTTATCACTTTCATACACCAGTTGCTTTAACATCTTTTGTAAGCTTCTTGGGTCTTCAGAAATTATTATTAGATCGTCTGCAAATCTTAAGTGGTTTAATCGCACTCCGTTAATATTCAATCCGTACTTATCCCACTCGAGACGTCTAAACACGTGTTCGAGAACAGCTGAGAAAAGTTTGGGTGACAAAGGATCCCCTTGCCTTACTCCTCTTTTTATCTGGAAATAATCCCCATCTCTTTCTGTTCGTATCCTTGCTTTCATGTTCTTGTACATGTTGATAATTAGTCGAATATATTTTTTCTCCACTCCTTGTGTTTCTAAGGCTTCCCATATTTTTGCGTGTTTTAGGGAGTCAAATGCCTTATTATAATCCACGAACGCAAGGTAGAACGTAATATTGTATTCACTACTTTTCTGAATTACTTGTTTTATCGAGTGTATGTGATCTATTGTTGAGAACTTGCTGCGAAAGCCTGCTTGTTCTTTGGGTTGGTTTTCATCCAGAGTCTTTGTTAAACGGTCTAGCAGTATCTTTGAAAAGATTTTGTACATTCGAAGCATGCTCACTTACAAAACGTAGGTCTTACTAGTTCGACTTATGTTGTCGGACAAAAAGGATTTAGGTTGTCCGCGTTGTTCAATTAATCGTAACACAAGAATCTTCGTAGATTTAACTACGCTGTCGAACCAACGCTGCCCCAAGATTTGAAAGTAGGTACCTACCTACATAAAACGTATAGTACCTAACTTATGTATTTTCCTATCACCGTATTAAACAAAGAGAATTCATGTGGCTAGACGATGCCCCGATATAAATGGGATTATTATTCCGTTAAGCTCTAAGTCATGGAGAACCATCAATCCCCACTATAACAGCGAACGAAATTAGCGGTTACAACATGTAGAACTAACCTAAATGGTAATTAAAAGACAATTTCTCGTGAAGGGTACGACTACGGAGCCAAGTGGGGTATTTGGAAATTACTCTAGCCGGCAACTAGTCTTCCAAACAGGCCACATTAGGGTGACTGTGCTGCTTTCTTTATAAATTCCATAGGGATCACATCTTCTATCCGCGTTGTCAAATGATATATGTTTCTCTTAGGCCCACTTCCACAAACCAGAGTTAGCGTCTGACAACAGCTTGGTTGAGCAGTCTGAGCCTAGAGCACTCGTTTCACCTGACCGAGAACCTAATCGCAAATTCTATCCCCACGAGGGAAAAATCTTTGCGCGACTTAAAAAATAATTCTAATTTGACAGGGATTTTTGGGTATTTGTAAATTGACTGGACTGTGGGTGTATTCACACTTCGACACAGGAGTAATATCTAGTATCTAAGGGGTTACGTTTTATGGCTAGAAATGTCAATTGGTTTTATATTCGAATTCGTCAATTATAGGTTCCGAATTACAGAACTTATTTTATAGAATACCTAAAATAAAGACGCGAACTGAATCACTAGATTAAAGTTTTGACATCAAGACCTCGCAAATGAAGGGTTTAAGCCTACGTTATATATAACCGGATACGTAGCCAGACATCTTTCCAATAAATTCAAGCTACTTCTCGGAATTTATTTGCCGAATCAGCGTGACAAAACAGATGGCCAAAATATTTCCAGTAGATAGGAACAACGTTAGTGAACAAACGTGACGAATTTTGAAGTTACTTATTCGGGGTTTTTGCCGGCGTAACGCTGTAGAGAGAACGATTTTACTTCGTTTCTTGTCGCTTGTCGGCAAAGGCAAGCCTTTTAAGGTATTCAGGTCACAGGAGAATTGTATGTAAATATCCATTTTCACAAAAAGATCTGTTAAGTAATGGTAATCATATACCTACTTATTTAATATATTGGAATTTATTGTATCTTAATACCTACCTACCTACTTATTATCTGTAGAAACATAATTTAAAAAGATGAAATTCAAGTACAGGGGTTCAGGTTCAGGTAATCTATATACCTATCATAAAATGAGAATAGATCGTCACGTGAAGTGTTAAGACGTTACCTTAAGCGTCAAAACGTTGAGGTGCTCCTTTTAGTAATTCTCCAAAACGTCTTAAATTTACATGAATGTCCTAAATTTCATTTTGCTACTTAAGTACGAGTACTACGCTAGAAAGCCGCTACTAAGTAGTTTCTAGAATGACTTTGTGTTGTGTGTGTGTGAGCGATCTACGCTGTTGGCCACGGGGCCTTTATAGCTTCACCGAAGAAGAGGGCGACCGTGCAACTACTACGCTTGAGCCAGAAGGGCAAGGGGCCACTAGCTCAAAGGCGCCTCAAGGAGGAACGGCCTCGGCTTGGGCAGTCGCTATGGGGGAGGGCATATACTAGGTGTCTCGCCGTGGCGCTCTACACCGGCCTGTGGGCAACGGATTCTTCGACCTCGCCGGTGAGATCGGTGTCGGATTCTGTGTACGATATCTGTATCCGAAAGAACGGATGAAAGGGTATCAGAATAGTCGGCGATAGTGGCTGGTAGGATGGGAGGTTCGTAGTCGGCGGCGGCTACGATTAGCGGATTCCTATGATTGGACGCATTCGCAAAATATATGTTCGAGACCGAGATGGGAATTGAAGACCGAGATTCTAGAATGACGCATGCTCTTCCTAGCAAATATTTTGGAAATATATTTAGATATTCAACTACAAGGCAAATAATTCTTGGTGTGCTTAATCCGTAAAACGTATATCCTATTCAACGAGTTAAAATCGTATAATCCTCATTCAAACATAAAACTTAATACACCGCATGCACTTTCCAACCTTTTCGTGCAGTTACCTACCTAGGTTAGGAAGAAAAATGCTTAGTTCAAGAAACTTTGAAATTACTCTCGTGAGAGCACTATTAAGTTTAATTTAAACCAAACAAAGTCTTTCGAAAAGTGCCGGAACAGTTTTCAAATAGCAAGTAGATAAAATAAAACGTCGTAGTGATATGTTTGCTCCATACGTCTTCATTTCAATGACCATTCATTTGCGATCGGTGCGGCCGCGCCCGTCCTCCCGACAGATTAATGGCGATCCGATTTTCCGCTCACGGCGAAGCCTATACAGCTGACACTCGTGATGTATGTCTACAGGTATATTAAACTGCAACAGTCCCAGAAAATGAACCTTAATAATTAAAACCTTTCGCTTTACATTAAATTGTATGTTGTCTTTTCCGATTTCATATTATGTAGGCCTTTTAATTAGGTAATTCGGTCACAAGTCGAACACCGAATATAAGGCCAGGAGAGTTGCCGAATAGCCGAATATTCAGCACGTTTGAAAATTGGGGCGCAAACCGCAATTGCATGATGACAATGGAGTTGAGATTGCTTCGATTTCAAAGAACACCTTAGCCGATGACATTGATAAGTATTTGAGCATGAAAACGTTGAAGAGAAACGACAATCCATTTTCCTGGTGGGGTACACATATGTCTAAATTTTCCTCATGTTCAGTCAAACTGGCTGCCTAAGTACTTATCAGCTCCTGCAAGCAGTGCGTATTCGAAGAGGCTATGTACTTCCTTCTACTTCTTCCTAAAAAGGTGAAAATGTAAAATTTTTCTGCACCATAACATACCTCTCAATACCTTCAGTTACGGTAAGGTTCATTAGAATAGGGGGAAATAAACAAGTTAATCGAACTTAAAATTAAAGTTTGTGTTCAGCATTAATAAAAGTTACAAGATATTAATTCTTTCATTCGTCCTTTAAAAAAAAAATGAAGCCCCAAGCTAGGATTTATTACTGCGTCGTGCGTGCATTAACAAACCAACAATTCACATACACAAATACCCAGGCCGAAACTAATGTTTGTGGTTCACACAAAAATCTGTCCCGTGCGGGGATCGAACCCGCGACTACTCGATCCAGTGGACAGAGGCTTAAACTCTTGTATGTCTTTATTACAGAAGTCTTTTAAGGTATTTAGTATTCGGCCGAATTGTGTTTCTATACTCGGTGTTCGGATAGTAAAAATAGGCCGAATACCCAATACCTAGTAGCCGAATATTCTCTGAAACTCTAGTAAATACTTAATTTACCTTATGGATTAAGGTGAAATTAAGTATTTATATTTTTGGGTATAGTAGAGCCTATATCAATAAGTATACCAAAAAGTAAGTGGGGTGTGATATGAAATCTATATTTCTCAAAAAATTAAACTGTATACCTCTTACGCTAGTTATTCCCTAAAGAGGGAGGCAAAGAGTAGGTACGCGCCACGGTGTGTACGCGCATATTTCGCGTCATATTTTTGGTCGCTATTCGGGTACATTATTTCAAGTATCCACAGAAATTTAAAATGCTCTCGGACACGGAGTTTTCACAATCTTTTCCTTAATCGCACAGATACATATGTTTTGAAAAAGGAATTGGGATCCGAACCTCACGGCAAACTTTCCACGACTAGGTTATCAGTGATCAATTCCTTTATGTCAGACATTTGGTAGACTTGACTCTGTGTTTGGTATAATATTTGTCACCACTAGAACCACTTCCCGCTGCTATTATGATGATACTACAAAAATATTCCGTTTATATCACAACCTCAACATAAAACATTGAAAAAATGTTTAAAGGCCGGGGATATTATTTTGTAAGCCGAACATATTGCGGGCGACAACTTTTCTAGCACGACCACTGCGTTTGTTTGTTTGTCGCATAGACTTGTGGAGGTTTGAATAGAAAAGCCGGCGCTACGACATATTGTGGATGCCTGTGTACAAATAGTATGCGAATTGCTGAATGCAGTGCGCCATACTTCAATGCTTGGCGATTTAGTCTCCACGTTGTATATAATATAACACAGCTGAGGCTCTGTATTTTATCTTTATAATATCTGCTTAATAAATTCGCACGGGGTTCGCGAATTGGGCCACCTATTCCAGTGGCGCATTTACCAGCAGGCTGAGTAGGTTGGAGACTAGGGCGGCAAAATTGGCTCAAATTTTTTTTTATAAGTAGTTCGTGATTGAACTTTTCATAGCTCAAAAATATACCCAAAGACTATTTCTTGTGTAAACTTCACTAAATCGTGAGATGTAAATATAATCTAAGAACTGACACAACAATCTCTTAGTTAACAATCATACTAATAACGGGAAAAAGCCGATGTAATGATGACGATATAGCACAAATCATAAAATTGCAATTTCATTGATAAAGAAAATGTAATTAATATGATTTTGAACTAGGGTATTGAATTGCAGAGGTTAGTAGGGGCGGCAAAAATTGAATAGCCTATTGGCGGCAAATGTGTAAATCCGCCACTGACCTATTCCTTCTCACCACGATTTGGGAGAGGCCTCTACCCAGCAGAGTAACAGACCGTATATTTATAATGTTCATAAGACATTGGCTTGCATATATTCTCATTCCGCACATTGTAAAAATATATTTGTATTGGTTCCAAGATGGATGTCTCTGGCTATATTACCCAAAGATCATTATAATCACTTGATTTTCAAATTTATACCTAACTACTACTGGAAATGGCTGAGGCCATAAAACTATCCGACAGCATTCAACAAACAAGCCTAACAATAAGAAGGTAGATCTACCTGTACATATTTCTACTGGTCTTTCTTTATCTACTGATCGGGTCAATATTAGGATATGGTATTTATTTATTTATACTTAATGCACTAATGTACATAGGCGGACTTAATGCCTACGGCATTTTCTGCCAGTCTACCTTCGGGTGGTGTGAGACAAGTGTGGTAGGTGCGAGATTATACAAGTGGAAAAAAGTTACATTAATAAATATAAATAACAACTAATTACCTATTTATAACACTTAGTAAATACATATTATATATAACGATACATATACACAATATATATTTATATATACCACAAATATATACATACATATATAGCCATACAATACATACATGAACTAGAACTGTGCGAGATAACGAGATGGAACAACTAACATTGAGGAGAATCCGGCCTTTTATGCAAATAGTCCTGCAGCCTTTTTTTAAAAGAGGGACGATTGGTTGCCATTCGGAGTTCCAAAGGCAAAGCATTCCAAAGAAGGATAGACTGGACGAAGAAGGAAGAGTGAATGAAATCAGTAGTATGAGGGGGGCACTGAAGAAGACGATTATCAGAAGAGCGAAGATGTTTATTGTGATTAGAGCATAAATACTGAAATTGAGAAGTAAGATAAGCGGGCGAGACTGGAGAATAAAGGATAGAAAATAAAGTTGTCAGTGCCCTCAGAGTTCTACGCTTCCGAATAGGCAACCACTTTAATAGTGATCGATGCTCCGACACATGATCATATTTACGCAAATTGAAGACGAATCGAATGCAGTTATTAAGTAGGCGGTCTAGTTTATTGAGGAGATCTGCATTCAGGTCGAAGTAGCACACATCAGCATAGTCGAAGATAGGAAATATCAGGGACTGCACAAGCATTGCTTTCGTGTTGCTGGGAAGCAAGTTTTTTAATCGATACAGGTATCGTAACGTTCCGGTAACTTTTTGACCGACAGCCGTGACTTGTATTTGCCAGCTAAGTGTTGTGTCAATATGCAAACCGAGATTCTTAACGCTAGAGCCCAGGGGAATAACTACCCCGTTGAATTTAAGTGGAGGCAAAGAACCAACATCGACCCTGCTTATAAGCCTAGAGCTTCCAACTAGAATCGCTTGGCACTTTGTAGGATTCACCGTGACACCAAACCTGTCAGACCAATTCTTAATAGCCTCTAGATCACGATTAAGTTTGACGACAATACCAGCAATGCTATCCACACTACCTTGCGAGTATAATTGCAAGTCATCAGCGTACAGATGATACGTGCACTGAAGTTCTTGAGTTATTAAATTAATGAAAATGGAAAATAAAAGAGGAGAGAGAATACCGCCTTGGGGAACGCCAGTGTCGAGGCAGCACCATGCTGATGATAATTCATCACACAAAACTGACTGCTGACGTTCTCGAAGATAAGAAGAAAACCAATCCAGCGACTCTTGAGAGCACAGAAGGTAGGAGAGAATAGAAAGAAGGATATCGTGACTAACAGTATTGAAGGCATTAGTGAAATCGACCAACACAAGGACGGTTACTTTGGTATCTTCCATGCCTGTTCGAATATCACCAGTCACTTTAAGAAGGGCAGAAACGGTACTATGGCCAGGCCTGAACCCAGATTGAAGAGGGTTAATTAAGTTGTTGGTATATATGAAATGGGAGAATTGCTTATGAACACAGGCCTCGAGCACTTTTGAAAGAAAAGGAAGAATGGATATTGGACGAAAGTGGCTGGGAAAGGAGGGAATGGGAATTTTAGGCAGTGGGCGGACAAATGCTTTTTTCCAGAGAGATGGAAATACGCCGGACTCTAAAGAAAAATTGATAAGGTGGGTGATCACCGGTAGGAGATAGTCAAGTACTGTTATGATCATGCATCTGCTTATTTTGTCACAACCCACAGCCTTGGATTTGATGGCCAAAATGATCTTCTTAACCTCATGTGAGTCGACTGGAGAAAAATAAAAAGGATTAATGTTCAGACGTCTAAGACCACCCAAGAAAGAAATAGTTTGATGTACAGTTAGACGATCAAAAGGAGGAACAGTGGAGAAATGACTATTAAGATCGTCTAAACTTATTGTACTTGGTAGTTCATGACGTCGAGCCTTACCAATACCTAAAGTACCAAGAAATTTCCAAATATCGGCAGGAGAAGAGGATGTAATATTATCTAGAATATAGCGGCGTTTGGCGTCACGTATCATCTTATTACACTGATTCCTAGCAATTTTAAAATAGGCCCAGTTGTCTTCCGTGCGGTCTTTTTTAAACTTTCGGAACGTACGATTTCTGCGCCTCATAGCCATCCGAATTCCCCTTGTCATCCACAGAGCAGGTGGTCGCTTCAGCCGCACCTTTTTCACAGGAGCATGGATATCATAAAGCTGAACTAGGGTTTGATTGAAAATGCAAATTTTTTCGTCGATGGTGTTGGCTCCCATGAGGGCATTCCAGTCGAGTTTGGATGCATCCTCAGTTAAATTACCGATATCCATACGGGCAAAACAACGCCTGTGCAGAACCTTAGGATGTGGCTTGGGAGGTTTCAGGATGTAGGAGAGGAATATAAGGTCATGATGGGAAAAGCCGGAAGCATCATGCTGGCCTGTGGTAGTCATGGTAGTTATTCAAGACACTTCATCGGGATGGTTCTTTACATTACATGTGCTACCCAATATACTCCTGTGTTAAGAAACCGCATCTTGATGGCATAAAAAAAACAGAAAAGATAAAACATCTATTTGTTAACAAACTATCCCATGACAGCGAACGAACTTTCAGTAGGTAGGTACATAAGTCGTGAAAGCAATAACTTCACGGACCATAGAGTGCGCGTCATTTTCTAGTAATGGCCGACGAAATGTTTAAACTTACCAACAGGGATTTGTTTACTTCACGTAAAACAATATTGTATAGGTACGTATTTTACAAATTGGTAGCTTGCTACGTATATATTTCACATACTGACTTATCGTAGATTGAAGTCTAGCAAAGTTTCATAAGATGAAAAGTCTGTCCTAGACAAAATTTGCTGTTATTAACTAGGTAAGATAGGTAAGTAATACCTGGTCTGGTCGCCTCCTCAGGTGACAAGTGGGTAGGCTGGTTCGTTCCTTGCCTTAAAGATAAGTTTGGCCATCCAGTGGGGGAATGCAGCTAGCGATTTTGCCACTATTCCACCTGGGCAAGATTTGTACAATTACATTTTACACTTTTTATGCTAATTAGGTATCATTTAATTTTTTTTATGTAAAGATCCCCTATTCTATTTTTCGGTATATTATTTTGTATGATACGGTAAGTAAGTCGGCATCTATTAAGTATCATGTTAAATATGTTTAAAGTGCGTCTCCACAACCAGCCGTCGGTGCCCCGTGATACATACGGAATGTCGATCTCCATTCCGATCTCGGTCTCGAACCTATTCGCGCCAACCATAAGAACCCCCTAATCGTAGCTGCCGCCGATGCCCCTTCTATCAGCCACTGCCGCCACCTGCGGCATATTCTCACCGACCCTCCCAATACCCTTATTACCTTCCTTTCGAATACAGATACCGCACACAGGATCAGACACCGACCTCTCCGGCGAGGTCAAAGAATCCATTGCCTGCTGGTTGGTGGAGAGCACCACGGGGAGACTCCTAGTATATGCCCTCTCCCATAGCGACTGCCTAACCCGAGGCTGTTTCTCCTTGAGGAGCCCTTGAGCTAGTTGCCCCTTTGTAAAGGCCCCGCGGCCAACAGCGTAAACCACACACACGCACACGCTATCGCACACACACAAAGATACACAAATATTTGTACCTAATTAAAATAAATAAACTTCCCTTTTGGCCGATGTATTCTTAACTACTAGATACATAGCCACTGCCAAAATTTCTTTCTTCTCAAAAACCTACACGATAATGAAAGAAAAGGTTTATTAAGCGGACATATCTACTTATATATCTGCATCACGTTCCTACTGCAGGCATTCAAAATTACCGATTGAATGAATATCAAAACAAGCACATTATGCACGACACATTCGCACATTTCGTAAAGATGAATTATCCAAACACTGTGGGTGTTTGGTATTGTGAACACCCACAATGTTTGGAAATCTACGTATGTTTTCACCTCTTGGCAATGAATTAGGTTGTCATGATTATAGTGGCGACAGGCGCAGAACCGTGCTCAGGAGTGATGAGAACGGCTGGCGAAGCCCAAGGCCGACGGGTATCCCGGCTGGTCGGAGTAGCGCAGCGTAGTGTTCTAGCCAAGGCGATGGGGAGGGAGCTCACCTTTCGGTGAGTCTTAGTCCAAGCTATGATCAACAGCAAGAAGTGGTGGGAAGCGGCAGTAACCTCCTGTGAGGAGATTATTACATTAAAAGAGGAGACGGAATGAATAAAAGGCTAAACTTTTAGCCGATCCGCCGTAGACCGAGGCGGCGACAGCCTGCCTACGACAACCTGACGCGTTAATGAGGGTCTGCAGGTGATGGGAAGCATTGAGTTAATATATTTATACATACTCAAAAAACTATGTCAAACGAAAAATGACGCGCAACTTGAGCGCAAGGTTAGTGGGGATGTTTGTTTTTATAGATAATTAAATTATTATGTTTCTGGAGTTGCGCACAAGAAGGCATATATTTGAAATATAACTAAACATTCGAAGGAGTCACGTTGCGGGAAGCACTGGGAACTATGGTGTATGCACTCTAACTTCTGCTTTCGAATATTTACTTGAGGTGTCTTCTCTAGTACGTCTTACATAATAATTCAATGATGGGAAGAAAGATTGCCCGTCGCCTTTGCACAACAGATTAAGTATGAGCATGGGTTCCAGCCGGTAGGAGTCTCAGCATAACCTCTCGCTTTCGTTTTTGTGTGTGTGAATGATCTACGATGTTGGCCGCGGGGTCTTTACAACATCACCGGACAAGAGGGCGAGCGTGCAACCACGCTCGAGCCAGAAGGGCAAGGGGGGCCACTAGCTCAAGGGCGCCTCAAGGAGGAACGGCCTCGGCTTGGGCAGTCGCTATGGGGGAGGGCGTATACTAGGTATCTCGCCGTGGTGCTCTGCACCGGCCGGCGGGCAAGGGATTCTTCGACCTCATGCGAGGTCATGGTATTGTTTAGGGTGACCCCTAGATATTTGACCTGTTTGACCCAGCTCTCGCTTTCGTATAAAACAAAACCATTAACACAAGAATATAACTTATATAAGTGTTTTGAATTTTATTTTTAAGCCCAAAAAGTAAAGAAGAAAATAAGATCATGTTCTCTTGTGTCGCTTTATTTTTAATTGCAATTACCTATAGTCGATATTAAATGGTAGAGTGCAATATCTTTAACAGAACAGCAAACTTTTGCATTCATTTGTCTAATGTAATATTTTTAAATGAACGGGATAATTAGGTATTTATTGTTAAGCCACGTTAATAATTAACTTGCATGTTTCTGATTTTTTATTATATGTATTTATTCAGACAACATTAATATCAAAACTAGTTACGTAGTTGTAAAACAGCTAATTTTATATAAATAATTAATTTGTTTAGGTACCTTTATGGTAATGTATGTTTATCATAGTTTAAAGTGTATTGCATTTTACCTACTACGCCCATATTACGCCATTGAGTGGCTATGGTAATGGCATATGTTGTGTGGTTATAATATATGTTTAATGTTTTTTTCTTTTATTATAAAACAACGTATAATAAGCAGTGATAGCCTAGTGGTTAGACCGTTCGACTGCAAAGTCAGAGGTAAAGGGTTCAAACCCACGCACGCACGTCTTTTCGAAAGCTTGTGCGTATTAAAAATTAACTATCACTTGCTTTAACGGTGAAGGAAAACATCGTGAGGAAACCTGCATGCCTAAGAGTTTCTCGAAGTTGTGTGTAGTTCGCCAACCCGCACTGGGCCAGCGTGGTGGACTATGGCCTAAAACCTCTGTCTGAGAAGAGGCCCGTGCCCAACGGTGGGACAGTTTCTTAACAGGGCTAATAATATTATAAAAGAACATACCCCCACAGAATTATTCCTGACGCATCGATGCGTCTACAAACATGAAATTGACATACACAAACACCCAGATTGAAACAATTGTAAGTCACACAAAAATTGGTCTCGTGCGGGATCGAACCCGCACCAACTCAATTTCGTGGATGTTAACTATTGGACCAGGCCATCCACAAACTTTAGATGTCATCCAAATTTATCAAAGGCTATCGTAATCGGTCGAAAGTTCTTTTTCATTGCACACACGCATATCATACTTCTCTGTTAACTTATTCCTTGCTTGCAAATTGGTATGACATATCCTAACGAGTATCATTTTAGAACTCTTATGCTGGGCTTGGGAACAGCGAAGTTAGAAATAACTGTTTTACAGTCAATAATGAAAATAAATACAAAGTAGTGACAATTCGTATCAACTTCAATCAATCATACAAGGTTTTTAGCCCGCAGCCAAAATCGGAACAACCCTGTCATCAAGTGAAATGTCGCTTTATGACTTTCGCAGAGTTGCCATTTGCTATGAAATTTACCTAAGTATTTTTATAATTAGTATCCGGCGGACCCATCTATTGAAATATTTCTATGAAAGTAGGAAAATTTATTAAATGATAACCTCAATTTCACACCAACGCCCTGTCACTGACATCCACAGGCCAAAATATATCCTGACCAAAGTAGGGTAAAAGAAAATTAAAGAAAAAAAATAATGAATAAAGATCTTTAAATAAAACAGGTACATTTTATTGAAAAAAATATGTACACAGCAAAACAAATAAATAATCTTATATTGTATATTAGTCTATAAAACATTAATTTCATTGAAATAAAATACTATACATAACTACTTTAAGATTATGTACATAATACCATCTCACGGGGAAGTGCTATTCGACTATAATATAGTAAACAATATCCATTTAACATTTAAATACAAATACTATGTCGATATCTGGAGTCACATTTATTTAGGAAAATTTAAGTGGAATCCCTAATGTTAAAATACGATAGGTGATATAAAACAGTAAGCTATGATAATTCCTCGATATTATATTCATCAGACATCCATAGACCACATAAATTAATTTAGCACATTGATAAATCTAACAATGACTGTCAATAACAAATTATCTATCGAATGTACTCATGGCGTGGCATGACCTATTAGTTAACATTACCTAGATTTTTTTTAATCTTCTCTTATCTAAATATTATTTGAATATTGTGAATAAAAAGCATTTTAGAAATGTTTTAAAATAATCTCCCTTGTACCACAAATCAAACACTTATAGATAAGCGACACTTACAGTGATATCTTAATTTTATTTAATTAGAACAGCAAATGATGAGGTTATTTTCTAAACGTGCGCTAATGTGATGTCGCTGTGATGGCTGTCGATGTGGAAAAAAATTAAAATGCCAGCATTTCTAGATACAACTTCTAAGCCGTACGTTACCTATGTTGAACTTCTATGGATTCGGGACGTGGAAAATTAGAAAAATTAATCATACAAAATGTACAAATATATTAATATGCAGTAATTTATATTTGTATTCTACGTTCCAGCACGTAGCAATTATTTAGACTGAAATTCTAGTATTTCATCCAAGCGTATTTATTTATAATTTTCCAATCTAAATAATTATATCTATTATGTCTATATAAGTATTAACAAAAGTATAAAATTATTAACGCAAACAAGTACCACGAGTCGAAAGTAATAATGTACTGTACTTATTAATTATTCAACCGAAACAATGTGTGCGCACGCGCGCGGCCCGCGGCAGGCCAGTGTTATTGTCAATTATCTCCTCTATAATATCTACACTTTAATATGCTCAATATTTTGACTAGAAATCATGTTATACTTATTACTTTCTAACAAAACACATAAAATTTACAAGATATATAGCATAATTTCTTATCAATTTACAGTTCACTAAAATTGTACAATACATCGATGACGGGTGTGGAATTTATTTCATTTGTTTGATATCGAGAGCGACCTACTTAAAAATTATGATTTTTACTTACTCTAATACATATACTATAATGTGGACCAACAATGATTTTAAATCATTATCGTCCTATCTAAACATTTTAATTACATAATAACCGTGATAAATCACTGTCAAAATGTGCATCTCAAAGATATTTTTAGAAACGTCGAACTTCCTGAAAAAAATTCACCTCAACGCTAACATATCCTTCGCACAAAGTGATCCCAATCAAACAATAGATAATACGGAATGGTATATAATCACTGCCCGGTGGAATAAATATACACATTACAAGTCTGATACAAAATATTCAAGTTTCCAATATTATAAAATCTCAACATAATTGTTCTACCTAATGTTGTGTAATACGTACAAATGCTAGATGTCGATGGTATTTTGTGATGTATCGAATCGGGTGAGTGACTTTCACACCACCCAGTATAAAGTAGCGTCTTAATATTTAAATGTACTTAACACCTAGGTGAGGCGGTTTCCCTGACAACCGCCCAGAGCAGCGACACCGCCTAAAGAAATTGAAATGAATCAATTTCTTTGAGGCCGCCCAACTAGAGCCGGCGCTACCTTTTCCATTAGCGATGCACGCTCTAATTTACTAATATTGATACAACTCCAGGGTCCTTATTCGTTACGGTAACTTCGTAAAATGATCATTTATATTACGGTCATCAACATAAGTCGCTTAACATTCTTAGTTTTAATATGTTGCCAATAATTAGGCTTTGATAAAGTTAACAGTTACAAGTGAACGAGTATATATTTTGGATGCGCCTTTAGTAAGGAGGGGAAATACACCGCTGACAAAGAGAGAAGAGTGAGTGCAGGGAACAGAATGAATGATGCGATGGGAAAGCTACTTGGGAGCCGGCACTTAAGCCAAAAGGCACAGCTGGCCATACATAACGGAGTGCTTGTCCCAACGCTGTTATATGGCAGCGAGAGCTGGGTATGTATGAAGGGGAATGAAAATAGGATAAATGCGGTGGAAATGCGAGCTGTGCGGAAGATGTCCGGAGTTAAGGTGACCGACCGTATTTGCAATAGCGTAGTAAGAAAGCGAGTAGGTATGAAAGATAGTATCGGTGTAAAGATGAAAAAGGGTATGCTCCGTTGGTTCAGGCATATAGTAAGAATGTCAGAAGGAAGAATGACAAAACAGATATACAATTCGAAAGTGGAAGGATGTAGGTACCGGGGAAGACCTAGACTCTCTTACCATGACCAAATAGCGGTCTATTCTAGTCTTATCTGAAGGACAAGTCAAGAGTCCGTAGCCGGCGAGCGCGTATGAGACGAACTATGAGAGTGGAGGACGCCAGAGAGGTATGTAAGGAAAGAACCTGTTGGAACTCTATACTCCACCTATTCCGTAAGAGATCTGGCGTGATGATATAGATAGATAAAGTTGACTAAAGTTTGTATAATAAAGAGTATCTCCGATTAAAAAAAACTGAGAATGTTAAGCGTTGTTGACTCTACTCGGATACAGTAATCTATATATCACTACGATGCAAAGATGCGACCATTTTGCAAAGTTATCGTAACGTGCCGGTCAAAGCGAATAAAGGCCTAGTCCTGTTACTATAATAAACCTTTCAAAAATGTATAGAGAAAAGCATCTTACAGCGGCACACTGAGACCATATTTAAACGATGCTTATCAAAAACTGACACATTCGTAACCAGTCAGTCAGTTTAATATTTAAGGATGGTCATAAGCATTCAACAAAGAATAACCGTAAAATATTGGGTCGGGTTCACAACTACGTAATACAATTTTAGAATCGTATCTCGATTTTTTTAAACTTCACGTGAATATCTTGCATCCCTAAAAATTAGCACCCGTGCCATAAAGCTGGCAGACGAGCGGCGCGTCATCGCGAGCTACGCAACCTCGTGCCGTCCCCAGACTTAGTCGGGTTCGGCGCTATTTTGACGGGATTTTTCTTGTGATGCTTCTCTCTAGTCCGACCCCCCTCATGTTTCCTGCTGCGGCGCGGCACGTGCTCATGTTGAAGTTCGTGTTCGTGTTCGTGCTCGGCCGCGTCACCCGTCACCTCCGAATCATCTTCGGTCCCCGCGCTTTTCTTGTCTAACTCCGCCATGGCCTCCTGGATGGCGTTCTCGAGGAGGGTGTTCAGTTTTCTACTCCTGTTTCGGTAATAATAAGTATTAATTTGCACGTCGAGCAAGAAAATATGTATACGCACAACCGGCGATGCGAATTCGCGACCTAATCCATGATAACCGACACTATCTTTGGGTTGGGTTAATCTCACAGTTAAGGTGAATCCTAACAAATAATCGACTAAAAGAGTGATGACAAAAAATAAATAATAAGAAAAACACAAATATTACTGTAGCGATCGGGAACGGGATCAGAGTCGGAAGGCAAGGGGCGCGCCCGTGCCGCGACTAATCACGCCGCGGTTCTCAGGTGCGTGAGGCTGTAAAGGTTCGGTCAAATAGCCGATGGGAGCGCGACAGAAGCGCTCGGTCGGTGGTCGGCAGCGCGGCGTACACGTCACACTGCGGGAGCGACGTCGCAGCCGCCCGACATTAGCCACCTCCGCTCGCACGCGTATCGGCGTCTCGCTCTCCCCGTGCTTCGTTTGTAATCGCGTCGAGCACGACGGCGGGGAATGGTAACGTTTGCCGTCACACCGAGCGCAGCCGCGCTATCATCGCGCTGCGTCGGCTATGTGGCGAAACCTTAAGCAAGGCGCACTCACTTCCTGTGGTTGGTGCGCGCGGCGTGGTGCGCCTCGAGCCCCTCGCTGAGCGTGAGAAGGCGCGCGGCGTGCAGCGCGGCGCCGCTGCGCTCAGCGCCGAACCAGCGCACCGCCCAGCGGCCGTCGGCGCGCCGCGCCTGCAGCTTGCCGGGCCACATGGCGAACCCCGCGGCGGGCCCCCACACTACGTCGCCGACCGCGAAGCGCCGCGCCCCGCGACCGCCCGAGCCCGCCCGGCCCGACTGAGCCGCCGCCGAGCCCGGTACTAGTTTTGGCGTGCCGATAAATGTGAGATCCTTTCGATCGAGCATTACTTCCGACTCGGTTGAGTCGCGAAAAACTTGGGAGGGTAATTGTTGTTGAATGATGAGTTTTATTACGAGTGGCAGATTTTTACGGTTGACGAGAGAAAAAATACAGTACAGTAATGATCATGTCGAGTAAAATGTAATTACAGGTAACTAAAAAACCGCAAGTTGCGCGTCTTCTGTATATATTTCGATCATTAGTTTTGACATAAATCATGGAACTAAGCTAACCTTCTCTCACTATAATATTTTAATTTTATTGATTAGACTCTTACTAATAAATTACAATGAGATGAGTTTCATTACTAAAACACAGTGTTTAGGCAAGCGAGATAGTTTTAAAATTTAACTACCAATTTTGTCTTTCTCTGCCAAAGATACTAGAATAAGGACTAGAAAGCGCTATTTTTCTTTTATTAGTTTAACAACATAACTGATACAAAAGCATTTTAAAAATATCACTTTTATAATCGAAATGGTTACCCCCTTAATTAAATATTTCCAATGCTGTGGCCATTAAAGGCATACCGCGACCAAACATTTATCGGTCGGAAGAGTGACAGTGATGCAATAACTTTAGAAATGAATTATATGGGACGAATATATTGAACACACGCTCGGAAATAAAAGGCGTATGTGAAAAAACTAATTATATCATTTTCTAAAAATACTACACTGTGAAATATAAAACTACTTTACAAGAAGTTTTCCACAATTATTCGCTATGTTTTAAAATAAATTCTATTGACTAGTTCTTAAGCGTTTCGCGTTCGAATCAGAAAATGTATAGCGATAGAGATGACTTTAGATTTTTTTTTCTATCAAGAATATTTCGTTTAATCGTGTATTCTTTTTACCAGATTCTAAAATATACAGTCAACAATTATATTTCTTAATGTCTCTTTTATTGAGTGCGAGTAAATAACAGAAGCTACTCTAATAAACAGTGTAATAAACCGATACAAGAATACGAAATTAATTAAAGAAATATAAAGTTTTCTTTGTAACAGCATTTATAAGAAGACTAGATAGGTATTCAATGCTTCCGATACGTTTGCCTATGACAGACGGACGAACAAAAGATTTAATACATTACACTTTTCAATTCGGCAAAGAACACTAGTAAAATGACATGTATTTTTTCCTCCGTCTCAAAAAAGTTATATAATAAAAATAATGAAAGTGTGCTTTACTTACAATGATGAACGGATGAAATGATGATGGCTTTACAATGATGCGTTAGTAATGGGATCCCAATTTGTGAGCCAATTTGTTACTTCGAAATGTGGTGCAATGGAAAGCGACAGAAAGCCGGGTGAGAACATTTGTACGCTGCACGTCACGTTTTACTCTGATTAGTTTCCAGTACACCCTTTATTAACAGCTGTATCTTGTATTAACCCAACCAAAAGAAAGCCAATGACCGATAGTATCGCATTATGTAGAAGCTGAAATATACCACAATACACATCATTATGACGTATTATCGACACGGACTCTACAAACATATCGTGTTGAATTTGCAACGCCAGCTTGCAGAGAGTCAATCCAAAACCAATACAAGACACAACATAAAGGTAAATTTTGAATTTTGTTAGCTGTGACTTAAGCGTGAGATGGTTCTGGATATTAGTACAGTGGGAAAATACTCGTTCAAGATTGCTTAGTTCGATTCAAGTGTAAAGGTATAGTGAGTTAGATTAGAAGCCTTTTTACAAGGGAGCTATAAGAAATACACTCAGGAAAAAAATGGATTGTAAATAATGTGTAAATTAAAAAGGCACTCTTTTTTATAAATATTAAAAACTAGGAGTACTTTAACCATAAAGTTATTACCATTATCTCTAACATAAATTGTCGTCAAGTCTTTAGTTTATTACATCAAAAAAGCTTATAAAAATATTGTCTCTTACTTTTAAGGTTATCTAAATATTTCGTAATTAAATTTCTTATGGCAAGTGACCTTTTTTTGTGTATTGGGCACACTCAAAGCTGACAAAATAGAAAATTCCACCAAACTGCATATAATTTAATTAAACAAATAATTTAATTTAATTAAGCAAAGAGTTTTAAGCGCAATAAATGGGGAAGGATAAAAATAATGCAGACTTACCATCGCCAGAACCCAAATTATGTCTATCAAACATTTTGGGTATGGTTGACGTATCTGAACTTGTGCCCGAAGGAGGGAAATGTTTCGACTGGGGCTTATCTGGTGAGCTCAACCCCATTGTTTCATAATCTGATTCCTTCGGGAGACCGTGCACCATGTTGTAATTATTTGTTCTCATTATTTTGTCCGGTCTATAAGGCGATCTGTCGTCGAAATCATTCTTTCTTTTGAATGTCTGATTCCTCTCGAAGTAATTTGACGTCATCGGCATGACGTGTTGGTTACTCACCGATGACGTATTCATATTTTGGTTATAGTGTATGTCCGTGGACTCGACCGGGTTGTGAGGTCGAGTTTGACGCATAAGTGGATTATGTGATATCATGCCTGGAATTAGAAAAACACTCCATTGACAAGAGATCTCTACCTGGCTGGTTCTACCTAGTGTTACCACTGTTACTAAGACCAGAATCATCAAGACATCATAAACATCAACATCATTATCAGTGCAAACACGTCAACTACAGAGTAAAGGTTTCCTCCAA
The DNA here is from genome assembly GCA_905147815.2 of Phalera bucephala. NCBI lineage: Eukaryota > Metazoa > Arthropoda > Insecta > Lepidoptera > Notodontidae > Phalera > Phalera bucephala. The sequence goes on from LR990612.1 coordinate 22,724,059, forward strand.
AGATCGTCACGAAGACCAGTTTGAAGGATTGAGCACATAACCGACGGAGCGCGACGGAAGCGCTCGGCTACGGCTGTGGTGTGGGGCGTGTCCCGTACATTTCAGTACATTACAACTCCCCAAGCCGCGCCACGGTGCTCCCGTCGCGTTGCGTCGACTTTGTGGCGAAACCTTTATATCGTACGCTTCAAATAGTATTAGACCGTCAAGCCTATATTCCTCAAGCGAGGGTGACAGAGAAGTACTGTGTACACCCATTTTTCGCCGACGATGCTACGTCCCATATAATAGGGGCGAGTCTATTGCCATATACCGGGCTTAATGGGCTGATACTGGAAAATTTTCCATAGAAAAACTACATAATTACTACAACTACATATAATATAGCAGTGTCCAACGACTTCGTACCTGGTCGACAACAGCGCCACCTACCGGGTCTATGTTTTATAGCTTATGTTACTTCTGGATAATTTAGCTTTCTAATGGTGAAAGAATCATTTAAATCGGTTCAGTAGTTTTTGGGTTTATTTGTTACAAACATACAAAAATACAAATCTTTCCACTTTATTATATTAGTGTATATAATATTATGTCATGTAAATCATAAAAATTTTGTTTGAAGGTGTGTAATTCGAGATGCTTTAAAAGCATGTACTTGTTCATGATAAGAATTTTCCATTTTTCCTGCCGGTTATGCTGTTATGATCGTTGATTTATCAGCACCTAATGTATAGACTCAGAGTTGCTCAGCGAGCTATGGAGAGAGCTATGCTCGGCGTTTCTCTACGCGATCGAATCAGGAATGAGGAGATTCGTAGAAGAACCAAGGTCACCGACATAGCCCTTAAGATTAGCAAGCTGAAGTGGCAATGGGCGGGCCACATAGCGCGAAGATCGGACGGGCGTTGGGGCAGAAAGATTCTAGAGTGGAGACCACGTATTGGCAAGCGCAGCGTTGGACGACCACCTGCCAGATGGACCGACGATCTTGTGAAAATCGCAGGAAGTCGTTGGATGCAGGTGGCATCGGACCGGTTATGCTGGAAAGCGATTGGGGAGGCCTATGTTCAGCAGTAGACAAGTATAGGCTGAGATGATGATGATGATGATGATGATGAATGTATAGACTTATGACTTTAAAACAATGTTACTGCATACTTTATACCTTTGCGGTGATCCGATCCATACGTTATAGGTACAGTCAACACCAAAAGTCAAAGACCACATCTAGGTTTCCTAAACCACTATACACCATAGCAAACACAACTTACTGAACATGACTAGCGCCAGAACGGAGATGGGCAAAATATAATCAGATTAATGATTTTGTAACACTTTTAATCATTATCATCATATTACATTTTTAATCTTCAGTCAGGGTTGAAGATTACAAAATGTAATCGTAATCATTAATCTGATTACATTTTGCCCATCTCTGCACCAGAATTGGGTAAGAATTAGCGGAACATCAGATTGACGAAAATATTCACTTAGCAAATATTACTTTTGAGAAATTTGCATGTTTATATTGTAAAGAAAGAAAAATGTTAGCCATGTCAAATAAGAAAATAAGAGGACGAGTGCGAGTAAAGTGCGTTTCACGTAACGGTTCCCTTGCTTTAGGTTGGTGGTACAGTGTAGATCGCTAGTGTCAGTGCTTTTGTTTTTTCCTGAATAATAATTATTTTAACAGAGTATTTTATGTCCAAAACTTTGAGAGGAGGTAAACAGAAATGGTGTTTAAGATATAAAAAAATCTGTGAGAGTGAAAAACCTGAGAAAGTGCTTTTAATTCTCATATAATGATTATGATGATGTTAAAAGAATAAAATAATGTAAACAGGAACCATATTTCAGTTGCCCGTTGATATTACATTGTAGTAGAAAAATCATTGGATATTATTTACTTTTTTAATTCAATGTAATAACAAGTAGTAAATTTGTATTTTTCGATCTATACAAGATAGATCGAAAAATACAAATTTACTACTTGTTATTACCGTAAGATTTACCCTTTATAAAAGATCCTGTTGAACTTTGTACTCTCTGCCGCAAGATATCTGGCGTAATGATATTGATAACTCTATTTCTGGAGTCATCTTGAATGGATTAGCGTGATAGATGTTTTCTTTTTCTATTTTTAAAGTATTCCCTTTAATCGGGGTATATGTTTTATATTCATTGACAGTAAATTCAGTCGTACCAACCTAACGCCCCGAAGGGAACTGAACTTAAAACGCACTAAAGGACTCTGGCTCTGATGGAGGGTTTCGTATAAGGGTTTCTGGATGCCGCCATTTTAATTTTTTTTCGATTTGAAATTATTTTATTTCTAAGATTTAATAGAATAAAAAAATTAAATTGAATATGTAATTCACAATTTTCGAATTATTTTTCTTTCCTAAATAGGTCAACAAGAAGTACCGTATAGGTTTTGATTGAGTGAGTTTTAACGGTCATATCTTTAGATTTTTTTTTCCCAACAGCAAGGGAGAGTAAACCGTACGTGTTGCATAGCATTTGACATAAATTTCAACTTGATATCTCTAGCCGCTCCTCAGAGGTAGAGACCTCTTAACCATCGGATAGATAGACAGAGATACGGACAACAAAGTGATGATAAGGGTTCCCTAACAACAAACACAACACCCTAACAAAACCCTAAAAAAAAAAAAACTTTTATTATGATACTCACTTTGTGTTTCCGGGTCCGAATTGAAATCGTTTCTTGGCGTGGGCCAGTTTTGCTCTCGAGATTCAGCCATGTCCTGCTCACTGCTGGACACGCACTGGACCATCGCCTGAAATCAACGGATATATTAAGCAATTGAGTTTGAAGAAAACACATCATTATTACATTGCCAAACACATGTATTTTTTAAAGCATCAGGCATTGCAGCCACTATTGTTACAACTATTGTTTCTTCTAGGTACCGATTGCCTAAATCTGTTCTTCACAAACGATTCTGATTCTGAAAATGTTTTTTTTACATTATTTGAATTCAGCCGAATCAGAACGCAATGCTTTGTTATCTTTGCGGTTTGCGCATCGGTACGCGGCTACAGCCAATCATTATGGCTATTCGAAGAATAGCCATAAAGATTGGATTGAGCTGTACTGTGCGAATTTTTACTGTTGATGTATAGAACATATTAAATAATTAAGGTAATATGCTAATTAACTTTAACCATAATAAGTGGGCTGTTTATGTGGACTCATTTTGGATAGATGTGGATTGGATTTTTGGGTTAAGTTAATCTCAGATTATTGACTTATAGCAAATTAACTAAGAGCCCTATTAATGATTTTAAATAATCTCATTGTTTTGTATTTTAAGAAACCACCAAATATATTTGGGCCCCTATTACAGAAGGTAAACCAGTCGTGTACGAAAATGTTAGTTTTAAAATTTAGATTTACGACTGATTTTCACTCTTTAATACGGGCCTAAGAGCGATACCAAAGGAGACATTTAGTTAAGAGCATATCACAAGTCTAATTTTGCAATTTGGTTTGCACGGGAACCGTACACGCATACACTCAGACCTGAGGTCGAAGTATCTCTATTTATCTATATCGTCACTCCAGATCCCTTGCGGAGTGGGCAGAGAGTAAAGAGTTCCAACAGATTCTTGCCTTACATATCTCTTTGGCTTCCTCCACTCTCATAGTTTGTCTCAAATACGCTCGCCGGTTACGGAGAAGCTTAACTTGCCCTTCAGATAAGACACGGTCTATTTGGTCACGGTAAGATAGTCTAGGTCTTCCCCGGTACCTACATCCCTCCACTTTCGCATTTTACATCTGTTTGTAATGTGTACTGACCGAGGAGCTGATGTCGGCGGGCTCGGGCGACTTGGTGGTGGTGTCGGCGTAGTTGGCCTGCGTGGAGCGGCAGCGTGGGCTAGCCGGGCCGCGCTCGGCGGCGCGCGGGCTGTGCGTGGTCGTGTCCGCGGCGCCCGGCGACACGCGTGCCAACGCCAGTGCCAGCGTCTGCGTCGACACCGAGTGCCGCACGTGCGCCGCGCCCAGCTCGCCCAACAACTTGCCGCCCTCCGCACCCTCGCCCGCCGCCTCCACCCTCTCACCCCCAACCCCTACGCCCCGCCCCTTACTCGCCGCCGGGTGCTCCGCAGCCAGCACCACGTTCGAGTCGATGCTGACCCGCGCCGCGCTCCCCCCCTGCAGGTTCGCCGTTATCGACGACATCTGCGCGTTGTGCGAGTTCGATACCAGCGTCGTTTGCTGCTGCACGATCGTCGTGTTCTGGTGGACGAATGTGTTGCTCCGGTTGGTCGACGCCGACGCTATCGACACCTGCTTCGGGGACAGGGGCACCATGAGAGCCTGACCCATTTGGTTCGTCTGTATGAACTCCTGAGTCTGCACGTTGCCGGATCTGACCTGAGGGTTCGCGCCGAAGGTGACGTTCGTCGGGCTCAGGTTCGCGAGCAGGGGGCTCAGTTGGCCGTTGAAATTCGGACTATTCATCATGACTTGACTGTTTGGCGAGAGAAATTGAGCCCCCGGGCTGTGTTGCGATTGTATTATTTTGCCCTGCTGGTTTTGGGCGCGAATTACGACGCCCCCGTTAGCTCCCGCCGCGAATACGCCAGGATTTTGAACCGGGGTTAACACATTTTGCCCGTTGACGGTCTGTAATTGAAGTTGTACTGGCATCCCCGTGGAATTATCTTGAATTATTGCCGTCCCGTCCGCGGTCATAACCATCCCGCCGAGATTTGGCACGATAAATTGTTGGAATGCCGGGAAATTTGGCACTACGCTGTTGGCGTTATTTATTAAATTGACGGGTTGGAGTAGATTTATTTGTTGTGATGGTGACGTGTTTGTGATTATTTGTTGAGATCCAAAGTTGTTTGTGTTTCCTTGTCCATTCATAACTATATGAGCGGGCGTCCCCGATTTACCGGGGACAATAGTTAACGCTTGTAGCATTGGTGTCGGTGATATGTTATTATTTGGCGATAACTGAAAACCGCGTGGCGAAAACTGCGGACTAGAGTTATGTTGCGGCGACGAATGATGAACCATTAAATTATTGGAATTTTGTTGCGGCGCCGCTATTTGCAAAACATTTGTTATGTTCGTAGAGCTCTTCTTCTTTTTATTTCGCTTTTTCATACTTTCCGGGGATAGCATAGCGACACCCTGCACGAAACTTTGGTGATTTTTAACGTCAATCTGACGAGAGCTTTCATTGGGCGACTGACCGGAGACGATGCCTCCTGTCACTATTTGAGGTAAAACCGTATTTTGTTGCATCACTTGACCATCTACAGCCATCATTGGCGGTTGAATAACAAATGGAGCTTGTAATGTATTGACTACGACTGTTGGTTGGTTTACAATAGGTTGCATCCCCCCTACGGCCGTGGTGACATTGGTTACGGTGCCCTGTATAGAAGCGACGGCTGTTGTCGTCTTAGGTGGCGGAGGAGGCATCTGATTATTCGACACAATAATTTGACCGGTTGACGATATCAAAATCTGCCCTGGCGTCGTTGAACATGTTCGTCGACTTAAATGTGGAACAGAATTTGCCTGTCCGCTGCTCGTTTCAGACTTTACAGGTATGTTACCTATAACATTTTGAACCATTTCAAGCGGCGATTTAGATATCATATTCTGTGCTGTTGTGCCAGCTATGTGTAAAGGATAGCTGGTAGGTAAATTGACCGAATTTATGAAAGGATCGGGCTGATTATTTGGAATGGCATACGTAGTAGCTAGATTGACACTAGGCGGCGGAGGTGGTCTTACAAAGTTTGCATGAGATGCATTGATAGACGTTGTGGCAGTATTGGCTTTACCGGCTAGAACTGAAGTGACTGTATCCCTCGTAACGGAAAACCCACTCGCCATAGTGGTCACGAATGTTTGTACGTAGCAGGCCTGTATCAATGAATGAGCCGGTCCTCCACCCAGATGTGGGGGTGGACAGTATCCGGGCATCGAGTTTTCCATTCTTCGCCGTGACTCCAACCTAAATATGTCTTGTGAAGTCTTCAACCCAGGCTTTACACCAACCATTGATATGTTATCCACCTCCATGAGATTTTTGTTAACATTATGATTCGATATGAAATGCATTACTTGTGTGCCAGTCATCGACTGATTGCTAGGCGGTCCAGGCGAATTGTAAGGGTACATTTGATTACTGCCTGGTGTCGACGGGTTGCTGCCGAAGTTTTCTCTACAGGATCCTGAGCTCGAGTAAGCCGGACTGGGCATAGGATATGTGCAATTAGATTGCATCTGTGAGTTATTACTCCCACTGCTATGGGGCGTGTCCGTATTCCTCGAGCTATTTGATAACGTAGGGGATGGTTCGGGAGGCTGGAGTGTCTCCGTATTTGACACGTTGCTAGTGCTTACGGTTGCTGCTTGAATCGGACCGCAGTTATCGTTAAGCATTGGACTTCTTTCAATAAACGTTGACGAAGTCACGGGATTATCGTCGAAATTATGCTTAGGACTAGATATGGAAGCATTGCTCTCTAATTCCATTTTGTACATTTGATGCTTCATGTATTTTATTCGCATTTGATTGTCGGAGAAATCTGGACTACAATTTTTCATTATTGGATTGCATCCTTTGCAACATTGTGGCATGGAATTTTCTAGTCCTTTCTCTAAAAGCACGCTGCTATCAGGTGTGCTACTAGGAGATAATGATGGATTTAGCACGTTGCTTTTGTAAGGATTTAATATTTCAGTGGGTTTAGACATAGATTTTATTTTATCTATATGATTCTGTGGCACACAACAGCTAGCAGGCTTAGTATTCTCATATTGGCAATTGTCATACGAAGAATGTATTCCTACTTGTTTAGAAATAGTATTATTTAGTAAAACCGTCTGTTGTGCCAAATAGCCATTAGGATCATCCATAAACGATGGAACATTGTTGCTTGGTACTTCATCGCCCATACCTTTAGAATCTTGAACTATCCTCATGCCATTGCTACCAAACATAAGTACCTTATTCTCTGTCGGACTATTTTTCTTTTTAGTACTCTTTCCGTTACCCTTTACTTTTTTCTTGTTATTATCCACTGCCGGCCATTGTTGGCTCATCATGTTATAATGTTGGGGTAGAGGCGGCACGCGAGAGCACATTCCTTGGTTATTAACTTGTTCGCTACTCGAAAAAGAACTATAGGAGCCTGAAGAATCTTCTGATATACTCGTGTTCGATTCTTCGTACTCAACATGTTCTATTTTCTGAAGTTTTGGACTAGGACTACTCATAGGATTAGAGGCGCTACATTCGTTTCTTTTTACTTGCCAAGGAGGAGTTTTCGCAGGGTTAGTTTTAACCACTGCACCATTTTGGATTACCAGCTGTGCCTGAGGTATATATTGATTCTGCCCCTGTGTTTTGTTCTGATTTACGTTCTCTGATAACTGCGTTCTATATCCTTTCATTGCCATCTCTATCTGCTTCTGATTCTGTTGGATAAAGATTTGTTGTTGCTCATTAATTTTTTGCATAACTTCGGGTGTTAGCGGTTGGTTTAAACCACAGAATATCTGAGATTCCTCTTCCTTGTAAGGATATTTTACTCCTTGAATATTTGCCTGTGCAGCTGCCATTTCTTTCCTTTCTTCTTTTTGTTCTAGTTCTGATAAATTTTGAGGTACACCAGAATTTTTAAAGTTATTAATTTGTTTACTATGTCCCGTATTGACACCGATGATTTGTCCATTGGTCCCTAACACCGGCAATCCCACACTGAGAGGCGTGTTAACCGCGCCGGGTGTAGTTTGACTCTGCTTTTGCCCAGCATCCAGGTTTTCTGAATGCTGTGAATGTTGAGATATCCATCCGCTATTGACAGTGAGGTAGTGAGAACTTCTTTGGACGTGCGTCTCCTGTTTTATTTCAGTATCTTGTGATATGGTATTTAACACGTTTTGTGGCACCGACGGGTATGTAGGTAGACAAGATGGGCCGGTGTTAGACCGTTGTGAGGCCATCCCGGGTGGAGGTTCCCTTGGGGCCTCGGTGTCCTGTAAAACATATATAAGAGAGTTAGTCATATGCTACATTTTAATATTATCTGATCTCAGATTTAACGATTGTACCTTTTTTTCTTGAAGTTGAAAGCTAATTAACACGATATATAAAAACGTTAACAAAGTATATCTACACAAATAATCAAGTATAAGATCCCGTAGTTGATTCTAGAATTTATAACCCACTGTCATTAATGTTGGCGTATTCATCGAAAATGTTAGACAATCTATCTATCTATATCTATATCATCACGCCAGATCCCTTACGGGGTAGGCAGAGAGTACAGAGTTCCAACAGGCTCTTTCCTTACATACCTCTCTGGCTTCCTCTACTCTCATAATTCGTCTCATACACGCTCGCCGGTTACGGAGACTCCTGACTTGTCCTTCAGATAAGACCCGGTCTATTTGGTCATGGTAAGATAGTCTAGGTCTTCCCCGGTACCTACATCCTTCCACTTTCGCGTTGTATATCAGTTTTGTCATTCTTTCTTCGGACATTCTTTCTATATGCCCGAACCAACGGAGCATACCCTTTCTCATCTTTACACCGATATTCTCTTTCATACCTATTTGCTTTCTTACTACGCTGTTGCGAATACGGTCGGTCAGCTTCACTCCGCACATCTTCCGCAGAGCTCGCATTTCCACCGCATTTATCCTACTTTCATTCTCCTTCTTACATACCCAGCTCTCGCTGCCATATAACAGCGTTGGGACAAGCACTCCATTATGTATGGCCAGCTGCGCTTTTCGGCTTAAGTGCCGGCTCCCAAGTAGCTTTCCCATCGCGCCATTCACTCTGTTCCCTGCACTCACTCTTCTCTCTATGTCAGCGGTGTATTTTCCATCCTTACTGAATGCGCATCCAAGATATACAAACTCATTCACTTGCTCCAGCACATCGTTCCCAACCACAATCCTTGCATTCGTTCTGGTTTCTTCCCGTTCAAAAACCATAATTTTGGTTTTCTTCACATTCAAATGTAAGCCATTTTTCATGCAGTCGTCTTTCATAACTGTGACTAGTGATTGCAGATCAGTGGCTGTTGGCGCTATCAAAACCGCGTCATCTGCATATAGTAGATGATTTACCACTAGATCACTCATTTGTACACCTTCATTCATCGCTTTCAGTCTTTGAAGACTTTTATCCAAATATATTATAAACAGTCTAGCGGACAACACGCAACCCTGCTTGACGCCGATTTCAACGTCAAACCAGGGTGACATGTTACCACCCACCCGTACGCATGCCTTGCAGTCCACATAGGTGGACTGGACGGCCCGCAGCAGAGTGCCATTTATACCATACTCAGGCAAAATGTCCCAAAGTCTCTTTCGCACAACTCTATCAAACGCCTTCTCCAGATCCACAAAACCGCAGAAAACCTTCCGGCCCACTGCCAGATGCTTCTCTACGATGTTGCGAAGGGAGAAAACTTGATCCGAACATCCTCTTCCGGACCTGAAACGTTATGTTAGACAATAAAAATAAGAAATAGCCGACAGCATTGCCGTTGGCAACGATTCAGCTCTTATCGTCGCTATGAATACTTAAAACACCCCTACATACCTTGAACTCGTTGAGAGGTCGTTCCCTTTGCAGCATCAGCTGAGATACGTTAACGTGTGCCGGGAATCCCGGTCGCTTCTTCATCTTTTTCTTCAAAACGGCAACCTCCGTGCCAACGACTGAAAAAAAGCAGGTCATAAATCGCCATGTTGACTAAACAAGTTTAATATGCGTGTCGTAAATCAAAGATGATTTACAATAGCACCGCTTTCCCGTATTTATATCTACGTAACCCGCCTATTAAATCTTGCCCATAAAACCAGTCAAAATAAAAATATTCACAAAAAGACCTATTCAGTTTTATTGAGGGACTATATTTCAATAAACAACACGCTTTAGATAATAAAATCGTTTATACTTAATGAGAGGCAGATCAAAATAATTTGATAAAAGAATAAAGAGTTGTACAACAAACAATGTACGCAACGTCATTGAGTGAGGTTAGGTGCAGGAGGCCGACCGGGTGACTTTGCGCTGCTCTCCAGACGACCTAATAATTTAAAACAATATATAAAAAGTAAGATTTTTATAAGCGAATTGTCCAAATTGAACTTTATTATTGTTCTGAATAAGCCGAACTTTCTGCTTGGTCCCATTTTTTAATGGAATTAAATAAGTAATTCATAAAATTATATGATGAACTGCAAAAAAGCGTGTGGGTATAACGCGATCGACAATTTATCCACCAGGAGAGTGACAGTGATGCAATTACTTAATAATAATAATATTAGCCCTGTTAAGAAACTGTCCCACCGTTGGGTACGGGCCTTCTCTCTTACTAAGAGGGTTTAGGCCATAGTTCACCACGCTGGCCCAGTGCGGGTTGGCGAACTTCACACACCTTCGAGGAACTCTTAGGCATGCAGATTCCTCACGATGTTTTCCTTCACCGTTGAAGCAAGTGATAGTTAATTTTTAATACGCACATGCTTTCGTAAAGACACGAGGTGCGTGCGTGAGGAATTTGAACCAGAGACCTCTGACTTTGCAGTCCAACGGTCTAATAACTAGGCTATCACTGCTTGCAGGCAATATAATTACTTTGCAAAAAAATAATAAGAGACTGTACGGATATATTGAGCGCGCGCTCGGAAGTAAACGACGTATGTGCAAAAACAATTTTTTTCATTTTCTAATAAAACTACACTGAAATAAAAAACTGTTTTACAAGAACTTTGCTACAAATATGTTTTTAAATAAATTCTATTGATTATTTCCTAACCATTTCGCATTAGAATCAGAAATGTAAAGCAATAGAGATGACTTCAGATTTCTTTTTAAACGAGAAAATTTCGTTTAATCGTGTATTCCTTTTACCAGATTCTAAAATATTATTACACCGTCACGCCTATATTCCCCAAGCGGGGGTGGCAGAGGTGTAATGAGTACACCCACGTTTCGCCGACGATGTTAGGTCCCATGTAATAGGGGCGAGCCTATTGCCATATACCGGGCATGGTTCCAGACTCCGCCTCATAATGGGAATTTTTGGTTAGAAAAACTACATTTGTCCGACCTAGGATTTGAACCCAGGATCTCGTGATCACAAAGCGATGTGCTTTGCCACTAGACCAACGAGGCAGTCAAAAATCATATTTCGAAACATTAAATCTCTAATCCATATACTTCTTCAAGTGCATGGAGTACAAAAACAAGTTTTTTTTACGGTAGCCTCTTAAAAATAGTACACTGTGACAATCGGTTTTCATATTTAACAATAATAAAGTTACTACAAACAACCCTAAGGAAACTGAGAAATGCTCGGATTAGAGGAAATAGATATTATTAAGCGGTCCCAATTAGAAGGGAAGAGAGCGCGTATTATTGCCTCAGTCGTGTGTAAAATGACATTAAAGATAAACATTTCGACTATCAAGCCACATAATCTGTACGTTGTCTGATCTCGTTACGGCTATATAAAATATTTTGAATCTTAATTAACGCTTTATAGGTCATAAAATACCCAATGTAGGTATTTAATTATTTAACTTTTATCCTGATGGTTGATAATGCAACCGGCTCCAGCAACTAAGTTGCACGAGTTTTTGAGTGTACATCGTGCTCGTAATTCTATAGCGCTTCATAATTAGTTAGCAAGCCGAGTTTAATACCGTTATCTATTTGCACATTATCTGGCAGATTTGCAATTAAAATACGGGTTGTGTGCGGAGCGAGTCGAGGCGAGGGTGGTCTCCGAGGCGCCGGGGTGCAGTAGGACGGGGCGGGCGGCGAACGGGTGGCGCGGGGTGGCGCGACTCGTCAGATCAATAGTCGTCGGGGCGCGCGCCCACGCCACCGGCCGCTCTGCACCACCGCCGATTGTTTCAAATTACACCCGCCTTTGTTCCCGCCACTGATCGAGTCGCCAGCGTTTTTGTTTGTTCTAAACGGCCGACTTCCTTTACGGTAATTACGCAATTCTGCGGCTCGCCGTGTAGACTTCCCGATATACCGCTTCGAGTGCCCCTCTGAGTGGTAAATCTTATTTATGGATATTGAATTCATTCTACAGGAATGATTATCTCGATTTTGTGCTAGCAGAACATACAGCTAATTGAATAACTGTCATTTTTTTTAATATACCTGTAATACCAACATCTTTCATCAATATTTTATAATCGTTTATTTATTAATTGGATAAGTCATAAAAACCATTTATCAATCTAACTTATGAAACATAAAAATAATTTTACAACTCCAGTGTGATGTATTACAACAACCATATTGCACAACGACGACAAAATGAAAATACAATAAGTGTAATAGAAACACACTAGTGGAGACAAGGCAGCGCGGATTGCGAGGGGGTGTCAGGCGCAGTGCAGGTTGTTACTCCCGGACGGACGGCTGACGAAGTGCAGTTAGCTGCTATTCATGCCGCACTAAATGCACCCCCGCGCCCCTCCCACACTTGCCACTTAACAACAAAGAGACCGCTCTACTATACCCTCTTTGTTACAAGAAACAACTCCGTCCTTCAAACAACCACTTTTCAGTTTTAGTTAAGTCCTTTGGAAATAGATGATAGCACAAACTTATTTTGCTATGAGTTTCCTTTTATTTTCAATAAAATCTTACGCCTTTGTAATAAACGTATGTGTGCTCAACTATTGAGTATGTATATTATAATCGTTACATTCCTAAATATACTTACCCACCGAGATAATAAAAAAACAAAATAAAAACTGCGGTGATAATAATTACATATCCACAACAGTAACTGGAATTAATTTCATCATTCATCATAGCCGCATAGCGAATAACAGCACGTACGCATATGCCTGCCTGTGTAGCACCTATTGCGCAAAAACTTTTAGTAATAATAAAATGATAAGTTAGTTTTTGGTAAATGTAGTAAAATCTAGTGTACTAAAACGACTAAATAGCGGTGAAGACGGGCCAGCTCTGGGCGGGCCGCCGTTTTCCCGGCTAATCCCGTTCGGTTCACACTCATGTAATTGGATGAAGGAGGGCCGAGCGACGAGATTGCGCCCACAACGCCTACCCTCTAATCGGATAATAATGCCCCCGATGAGCCAACAGAAACCAAACTATGAATACAGATATTTTATGTAACTATAATATAAAGACTTTATCGACTTTCCCGGCTTCAATAAACTGGAATGATAACAAGCAAAAGCTAAAACTTATCTTTCCACAACCGTAGGAAATCGGAGAAATAGTTTTGTAATATATGAGACTTGATATAATGTTATTATAATTTGTTCTAGATAGAGATAAATAGACTGTTAACGACCGACGCAGTCCGTGCTGTGAACTTTCATCGTTCTTTTTAAGTTTGCAAAAGATCTCGGTGAACAAACAATAACATGTGATAAAAAATTAACAAAGGAATGAAGTATAATGCATTCCTTCAGAGGATTATAAGTACGGACACAAACAACAGCTTTAAACTTTAAGCCAGTTCATTCAATTTTAACTTAGCTTAAATGTAACACAAAAACTTTTAATTTAGAGGTAAATGTTTTAGGTTTAATCGGAAGAGGTACGCTTCGCACGAAATTCAAAAATTCCTTCACTATTACTATAGAGGTTTAGAATTGTTATGAGTACATTTCCAGATGTCCATCCATATAATTATACTTGTAAGTCCAATTAGGATTAAGGAGGGGATTGTTTAACATTTCCAAAAAGGTCAGAAGAAGTGTAGTAGTCAAACAGGAAACGAAATAAGGTTAAGAAAGTTCAACCCTACCCCTCACCCAGGCTAGACCATAAACGCCGATGACGCACTACATTTACTAAACACAATTCACTTCCTGTTGTTCCGCGTACAATTTTGCTCTCATTCTCCGTTTCTTCGCCCCTTTCTCATGATGTGAATAATAATTTGTTTATTGTTATCTCGTTTCATTTTGCTAGTCGTCAAATTCGAAATTGAGTTTCGCGAAGTAATTTGTTTACCGACCCTTTTGTTGAATCGCTTTTGGCGTACATTGTTGACGGCTTTAGGAATAGAATTGGCTTTCTTTACTAATTCGACTATTGCAAGAGATGCGATAATTACGACCCCGGTTTAGTATTATGCAGAATTTTTCATTTTAATACGTAATATATTCAAAATATGACGAGATGAAATGAGCGAATCGTAGTTGTCAGCCGATATTTAATATAGTATATGGGTATAGGTTACACAGATTTCCTTTGCTTTTATTCCTAATTTCACTTCCATTATTTTGTCGTATCTCGTGTGATATTGGTATTACAGACCAGTCAGTATTATTTTGGAATAAGTCGGCATAAATGGACTTATAAAAACTGCATACCTTTCTTCTGTTCAACGTTCTGAGGAGGCGGTGTGGCGGGTGAATGCGCACGCGCTTGCAGCGTCGCTAGCAATTTCCGCTTGTGATTGCACAGCTTCGTCAGCTCCGCGCCAGAAGATGTCTGATAAGGTTTGCTTACAACCTGCCAACAAATAACAAATTAATTAAAATAACCGAGGATAAATTTAAAAACAAGGATTCCAAGCAAATTGATATCTTTAATGCGGTCACGACGTTGTCGGTTACGACGTTGTCGGTTAATATGGATAATTGATACGAAAGGAAGTTATGTAAAACTGTACATTCTACTACAAGGTACAAGTAAGTGCCATACGTACATATTTTTATTTTCATAACGATTTAATAACTGGAATCGTGTAAAGTAGCCCCACTTTAGCATTACGACTATGAGCAATCATCGAGCGTTGCATTTCCTGATTTCACGCCAACAAGCGAATAGTTACGATCTAGTTCGTATTTCTAATAAGTCTATGAAACTAGTTAGTGTAAATACCATTTTTCCCTTATTGCCTCTATAAGATTTTTAATCATAGAATTAAATAAGGGAATTGTTGCGTTTTACTACTGGCGAATGCTATAATTGTATTGTTGTGTAATTTAGGGCAAGTAAGATATTATAGATTGAGTTTCATCTGAAATATGTATTTTGAGTAACAAAATCTCTGTGAAAGACTGCGCGGTTTTGATTTTTGTATCATTTATTGTGTTGAACTACTGATAAATAGCTTGTTTTACTTTTGGACAGCTGACATCTTAAGACCTTTAATTAACCTTTCCGTTGAATGATGTGTGTAATGATGTTAAAATGTGTATTTTAAGTCATCAGAGTCCGAGAGTCAGTACATGTATATGTAGGGATTGCCTTAGGTAGCATTTAAGTTAAGAAGCTAATTCTCTTGAATCATAGTAATTAAGAGACTTTAAACGAGTGCCAGATAAAACAACCTGTTTCCGACAAGCATGTTACTGATTACTGTAAATGACCAGTTTGATTGATAGACATTGTATCACGTAATTGTTAGCATGCTATACAATCACTTAACTACAGGTGGTCAGGGTACGATTAAAACTAAGCGTGCACAGAGTGTGCGCCGAGTACAGTTAGCTTGCGATAGTATTGTGCTTGATGTGCGAACACGTCCGCCATCCATTATGGTTGGACGCCCACTGTGCACCGCTGCACACGCAAATTGCTCGCCCGCTGACACCAGCTGCACGGCTTGTACCAAATGTTTGTACAAAACGAGGAAATTGTCGCTCCCGCCGCTCTAAGTAAATGGCGCGTTAGCACTGCAACGCTAATAAGTGCGCGATTTAAAAAGCTGTGAAAGTAGACTCGTGCGAAACTAATATACGCACTTGGTTAGAGATCTACTTTTGAACGTGAAATAAAGTGGAATATTAACGACTTAGGGAAATTGTACTTGAAATTACTTATAGTTTAGTTACTTATAGACTTTCCTGTCTGCAATAACTGTTCTATCCCAGTATCATCTAAAGAATTTCAACATAATACAATAAGATCATCGGAAAATCTCAGATTAAAAACACCGATGCATTCCACAAATTTCTATGATAAATCTTTTTCAGTTCAAGCTGTCCGCTTGTGGAATGCATTACCTGAGTCAATTTAACGTGCACAGACATTGGCTACTTTTAAAATGATGGTTAAGAACCACTTCCTCTCTGTTGTCAATAGTGAGACGCTGTCATAACTTCTAACCTTTTGTATTTACCTATCCTTATTTATACGTTACGTTTATTTCTATTGCACTATGTATAAATTTAATATATTTATTACTATATATGTATGTCATATTTCGTATATGTATAGTTACTTTATTCTGAATAAATGTACGCCACCAACTGCCCTTTATTTTTGTTGTATTTCTTTCGACTTGGTTGACTGGAAGAAATTGCTATAAGCAATAAGACCGCCAATTGTACTTGTTATTTTACAACAACTACTTTGTTATGTTATAATGCATTTGGTGTGTACAATAAAGTGTATTCTATCTATCTATCAAGGAGACGCGGGCTGGTGCAAGCGAAAGGAGTAGTAGTCACACTATGCAGATGATAATGATGATGACCGAAAGAAGGCTCAGGCCCCGCAGGAGGTAGTCACAATCTGTAGATGATTGTGATGATCATAAATATCTATTAACGCTGTTTTATAAATAGATATAATAAACAATTTAAATGCATTTATTCAAAGCTTTTATTACTTCCTATTATGTAGTAATTACAAAGTATAAAACAGCGGTATTATTTGGAAGCAAACATTATTTTAATGTTTTTCTCGGGTACATAGAGCGCTCGTTTATTTTTTAATTAAAAATAAACAACACCGTATTAAGTGCCTTCATGCGGCGTGTAGAAGGTCGTGTCTGTCCTTGTACCAGTTAACTTACAATCACATTTGCAGCTAAACGTCGAATTATGACTTATGGTATACCTTCATAAAATATTACGTACGTTTCTTTAACATTTACAATACACATTAAATTACTCTTAATCTGTGTAGATTGCTTCATACTTCGTATACCTATCAAGTCTACCATACTACATACAAATGCATAAGTCATCTTTTAGCATCGTAAAGTCAAATGTAGTATGTATTAATTCTTGCTATAAATTACTGCCTCGTTGGTCTGGTGGCAAAGCGCATCGCTTTGTGATCACGACGTCCTGGGTTCAAATCCTAGGTCGGACAAATGTAGTTTTTCTAACGAAAAATTCCCAGTATGAGTTCGGAGTCTGGAATTGTCCCCGGTATATGGCAATAGGCTCGCCGCCTATTACATGGGACCTGACATCATCGGCGAAGCGTGGGTGTGCTCGGTGCACCTCTGCCACCCCCTCTGGGGAATATAGGCGTGACGGTGTGTATAAATTATGCAATTTTTTATTATTTAGTAACTAGAAAACTCGACGCGAAAACTCAACTACGAAAATTCCGCCTTTTTAAAACATATAATGTAATTACTTCATTGCAGACTAACAATGCCATACCTAAATTAAGACACGACGCATTAATACGTCGTTCGAAACCTTATTTGACATTCAAATGTTATCGATCGGAATGTTTAAATGTGCTAAATGAGCGTGGCCCATTTGGTTAACGGCACAGCATTGTCTATTGACTGACGGGCACCATAACCGAAACCGACAATAGTCTTTGTGACAACGACGAGAGTTAATAGCAAATCTACCTTAATGGGATGCCCGTCTGGACATATAGATAAGCCTGTGCAATACAATGCAGCGGGTCATTTCAATATGAAACCAATCAACGTGATGGACGCCGCATAGCATCGGTGCGACAGACGCGTCCAGTGTTGAACACGTCGTGATAACTAATGACTGCGCTCTAATTAATAGGTCTACGGTGCAAAACTAAATATTGTCCTTCTCAAATGAATATCTGCTATGTGCTTGGAAATTTCTGCATTTTGACTAGTTTACTAACCAAAATTTCGTATAAAAAGACTGGTATGGGACTCCAAGCATAGTAAGGTAAATCGTCGCAAAAAATATGCTCCGAAAATCTGCTTCATGTTTAAGTTATTTAATTTTTTTTTAAGTTAAACGTAGAAGTCCCCACTCTAGGATTTATTCCTGTGTCGTGGGTACGTTTACAAACATGAAAATTCGCATACACAAATACCCAGACCGCAACAAATAATTGTGGGTCACACTAAGATTTGTCCCGTGCGGGAATCGAACCCGCGACTATTAGAGACAGTGGGCGGAGCGGCTTAAGCTCTTAACCACTGCGCTAAATCGTTACACTTTTTGCACATAGCAGATATTCATTTGACAACGACTAACATGTAATTTATATGATCCCAATACCGATAGATTACAAATTCATATCGATATCCAAGTTTGCCTACTCCTTTTTAGTTATTCAGTATACAAGATATATTATGTACATTCATTATTTTCACAGAAGTAGGGAGGAAGTATCAATGACTACGTCAATTGGTCTTTTTTATATGTTATGTATAAGTTTAGCGTTGGTTGAAGAGAACAAAATATCTATTACATCCTTATATTTTGTGTATTGCCATAATGATGGATGTTGTTGTTAGCCTATAATTAAAAGTTTTTTATTCATGTAGACCAGAAGGCACTTATGAATAGCCAAAAACAGAAAATTATATTCAAAAAAAGATAATAAAACCCTATAAATATCGACATATTATTACTACTACCTGTGGTTACGCTGTAACACAGCTTTACGCTGAGTGTTTAGACGCCCATTAGTGCGGCTAATAGTAAAAGTACATTTTTTTTTTTGTAATATCGGTTTTGTATAATTTTTGGGGTGTACTTGTTAGCTGAGTAATAAAATATCTTTTCTTTCTTTCTTTCTTCTTTACTAGATACCCGGTGACAATCCGAAAAATTGCTCGAAAAATAATGGCACATCTACACATGTGGTCTTATTTCGAATTAGTTCGATCCAACCTCAGCCTGGCCTGGCAACCAAGGCAGTGATAGCCTAGTGGTTAGACGGTTGGACTGCAAAGTCAAAGGTCTCGGGTTCAAACCCAGGCACGCACCTCTGTCTTTTCGAAAGCATGTGCGTATTAAAAATTAATTATCACTTGCTTTAACGGTGAAGGAAAACATCGTGAGGAAACCTGCATGCCTAAGAGTTTCTCGAAGGTGTGTGAAGTTCGCCAACCCGCACTGGGCCAGCGTGGTGGACTATGGCCTAAGCCCTTTCAGTTTGAGAGGAGGCCCGTGCCCAACAGTGGGACAGTTTCGTAACAGGGCTAATATTAATATTATATTATAACCTCAGCCAACGGAGGACGCGTTAAATACTACAGATTCCTACTAAAAAATGCTATAATAAAAAGATCTGGTTATTAATATCATGTTATTAATAATTTAAAACTGTTTTCTACAATTGCTAGCTACGAGAATGCGTGGGTATATGCAAACGCGGTGGTTTCTTGGCTGTCACTTGTTCGTGATCAGTCATCTAGTACAAATAATATATCGATGCCTTTGATTTTAAACCTGTTTTGTCATTTAATAAAGAAACAGGTGTTATTCATCACAAATAAAACCAAGAGACTCAAAGGACGCAAAGGCAGGCTCCGGAGTCATCACGAGCCTACCTAAAACATCCCCGTAACGTTTTATTTGCGTGCGGCAACTAAATGTCGAGTAATTTGTCGCCGTATCGTCGGCAGCTCGCCACTAATTAACGGGGACATTTACGGCTGCCAAACTTGCCTGTATCTGTACAACATGTCGGCCCACCCAAACCCCCCTGCGGCGAGGGCAATGCATTCCATGCAAAGTTACTGTTAGCGTCCGGCTCTAGTATCGCTAATATATCGCATTTAATCGCCCCACTGGTTTTGTGTTTACCAAATAGCAAATACATCATCAATTGGATTGTTTACTTTATTTAGTTGGATAGACTACTCATATAGGCTCAAAGTTCGACTATGCTGTTCGGGATATGTAAATATTGTTGGTCAAACTAAGTATACTATAAATATATTATCATCATTTCAGCCTATACTTGTCCACTGCTGAACATAGGCCTCCCCAATCGCTTTCCAGCGTAACCGGTCCGATGCCACCTGCATCCAACGATTTCCTGCGATTTTCACAAGATCGTCGGTCCATCTGGCAGGCGGTCGTCCTACGCTGCGCTTGCCAATACGTGGTCTTCACTCTAGAATCTTTCTGCCCCAACGCCCGTCCGATCTTCGCGCATCTTCTTCCGTAAATATATTATACATCCATATAAATATACCTTACATACATACTAATAGGCGAAACACAATAGAAGGATTATGACAGACAATCTATCTATCTATATCATCACGCCAGATCCCTTGCGGGGTAGGCAGAGAGTACAGAGTTTCAACGGGTTCTTTCCTTACATACCTCTATAGCTTCCTCCACTCTCATAGTTCGTCTCATACACGCTCGCCGGTTACGGACTCTTGACTTGTCCTTCAGATAAGACTCGGTCTATTTGGTCAAGGTAAGATAGTCTAGGTCTTCCCTGGTACCTACGTCCTTCCACTTTCGTATTGTATATCTGTTTTGTCATTCTTTCTTCAGACATTCTTTCCATATGCCCGAACCAACGGAGCATACCCTTCCTCATCTTTACACCAATACTATATTTCATGCCTACTCGCTTTTTTACTACGCTGTTGCGAATACGGTCGGTCAGCTCCACTCCACACATCTTCCGCAGAGCTCGCATTTCCACCGCATATATCCTACTTTCATTCTCCTTCTTACATACCCAGCTCTCGCAATGCATTCCACAAACGTACAGCTTGAACTATAAAGGATTTATTAAAGAAACTTGTGAAATGCATCAGTGTGTTCAGTTTCAGGTTTTCCGATGACCTTTAGAACCTTGGTTGTGTTTCATGGATAAACTCAAATCTTTTTTTGGGGGTAGAAAGGAGTTGTTGAATTAAACAGAATACTATATATAAGTGATAAAATATGAAAGCATTCCGGCGAAGTTGTATAGGTACTCGTCTTTACTTGTCGTACAAGTACTCGTCTATACTCAGTTACGGGATATGGTAATATCATAGAAATTGTAGTAAAAAGACAATTTCTATGGGTGATATGTTACACGACACAAACGTCACCTTTAACATATTCGTACGTAATGTGTTGCAAACGGTTAGTTCTAATACAAATTAATTACAAATCAAACTTGCCCCAACGGAGTACCTATATCTACTATATTAAATCAAATCAAATTTATTTGTGCATAAACAAAATTACCAAATTATAAATACTGGTGGTTCCCAAACTAGGCGATTGCCTGTATCTTGAGAGGCAGAGTTTCACGTTAGTATTATACAGCTAAGCACTAAATTTAAAACAAAGATTCTAATACAATGAGCGTAGCTTGACTAATAAATAATCTTAAACATATTTATTATGAATCAATTAAGAAAGAACAAAAAAGAAAGAAATATATAAGGAGCCAGAGTTCGCGTTAACATATTACAGCAATGCATTAAACTGGAATCTATTATACAAATTTATAGTTTGAGCGTAACTACTATAAAATTGTAAAGAGTTGAAATAATACTATTCCACATTGAATATATTGAAAAATATAAGCTAAAACTGGACCTATTTTAAGGGGATATTCACATTTCAATAGGTCAGTATGACTTAAATAGTAGTAGTTTATATACATGTGATCAAATTCGACTGCCTAGTTGGTCTAGTGGCAAAGCACATCGCTTTCTGAGCACGAGGTCCTAGGTTCAAATCCTAGGTCGGACATGTGTAGTTTTTCTAACAAAAACTTCCCAGTACGAGTCCGGAGTCTGGAATCGTGCCCGGTATATGGCAATAGGCTCGCCCCCTATTACATGGGACCTAACAACGTCGGCGAAACGTGGGTTTACTCAGTACACCTCTGCCACCCCCACTGAGGAATATAGGCGTGACGATGGTTTTTTTTTGTTTTTGATCAAATTGGGTTAGGTAGAAATAAAGATACATTTTAACCTCTTCGTAGAATGTGTGCTAGGGAGATGATAAGCTATCTTGTTTCAATCTAACATGCTAGTACAATTGTTAATACAAATTAAATGTGTCCACAATACTAAGTTCACTCGGTCAGAGCCATAAGCAAGGTCTAGTGGCTAATATAATATTAATATCGAATAACACGCAATCAACAAGCTCCCCGTACCTAAAAAAACAGATTACATCCCGCAACGATGAATTGAAATACTTACAATAGGCTTACACAAAAATTTATTCATCTATAACTACTACTGATTTACCCATAACCTGAATCGATCGATTAATAACCATATAATAAATAACGCAATCGAATTGTATGGCATAATGAAACTCATTTGCATATAAGAAGACCATTCACTACATGGAGCTTTGAGAGTCGTTATCATGTCGTTGAACGGTAGGTAAGTGGCCGTAAAAGTAAATTAATGTTCCCCTTCAGCAGGATTTACCCTCCCTTAATTTAGGTCAACTCTTGTGAAAACAGTATAAATATCCACACGAGAATTGCCTAATAAGGATAGACAAGATTGCTATCATCCATTATGCGATAAAAAGTAGAGTCCTTCATGTAGGGAGTTCGTATATTATTTTTGGCGTAGTTTTCATTATTGACTACTTTCTGTGATTGCTGTTCATCTGCTAGATATATGGAAACGGTGACTAGCCTTTCTATCTATCTATCTTTATCATCACGCCAAATCCCTTGCGGGGTAGGCAGAGTACAAAGTTCCAACAGGTTCTTTTCTTACAGACCTCTCTGGCTTCCTCCACTCTCATAATTCGTCTCATACACGCTCGCCGGTTACGGAGACTCTTGACTTGTTCTTCAGAAAAGACTCGGTCTATTTGGTCGTGGTAAGATAGTCTAGGTCTCCCCGGTACCTACATCCTTCCACTTTCGCATTATATATCTGTTTTGTCATTCTTTCTTCTGACTAGCCTTTTCTTATACGTAAGCGTCAAAGGCGTAAAAGCGACGGTATTCTACATAATGCGTGAAATGTATGACGTGGCATGCGTGTACAGCGTCGAGTGTATGATCCGCATTATGTTCAAACGCATCATGGTGGGTTCAGCTACACGCTCACACCCTCACGGGAACTCATAATCCCAAATGTTCTGTTTACCATTCACACAATTTGTATTTTGTACGCACTTACAAATTCTGATGAACACAGACTAAACGTTTAAAAAGGCAACTAGGATCCGAAACAATCAGCTTGGAATAAGAGGGTCCTTTTATCTTTGGAGCTTATTGCCGTGACAATATTAAAAGATCACCACTTCAAGGTTATACCCATGAAGGTGTGTGACAATAAAATGCATTTCACCTACACACAGACAAGGCAAACAACCACTTTACACCAACACACAAAAGTGTTTTAAGTACACACGACAGAATAGAATGTGTCTTTATTTTGTTTTCCCATGGGGAATCAATGGCGCCTCAACACCGCAATGCTCATCGTTTAGGGGAGGGTCGCGTGTATCTGTTTGTGTATTGAATATCGATAGCCTTGACCCCGATAAAGAAAACATTGGGGTTGTTGCAGACCCTCGCCACAATATAACGGTATTTATGGCAAAGGAATCAATTTGAATTACTTTTGTAATCTGGCATAATACGAAAGGAGTGACTTAGAATGCTTTGTTAAGTTTAGGGATAGTACTAAAGTAACTCATTCAATGCGGAATACGCACGTATTGTATTTTGATTTCAATGTCAACACTAAATTAAAAATTAAAACAATAATAATGTTTCAGTAGGTAATAATATGCATGTTTTTTTATCAAATTAAAAATCTGAAAATATAAAATGACTGGATAAAGCACATTTCTAACAAGGATGAACTTCGAAAATAGGGCTGATTTACAGAAGACTCTTGAAGAAGAACCCTCTTGAAGAAGGCTAAAAATGTTATAAAAAAGTATGTTTGTATAAAACAAACAAGAATGTCTTGAATATCGTGTATGGACTACTGCCTAAACCCTCTTCGTTTGAGAGGAGGCCCGTGCCCAACGGTGGGACAGTTTCTTAACAGGGCTAATAATATTATAATATATCATGTTTTGAACAAAATGTAATTAAATGGATTCAAATTTAAAAAATAATCTAACCAGCCCTTTTTAATATAAATTGTAAATTATCTATTTAACGCCTTAGCAAATATGTATAAAATATACACGAAAAGAAGCTTAAGATACATATATACCGACTACAGTTAGCCACATATTACGATTCTTACACACCTCTTTCGCTTCATCTACGTTTCTAAGAAGCTTAAGATATGCGCTACAAATTGTAATGACAACTTACCCTGAATTCATTATATCTGAATTATTTGAAATAAACCTCTCCTTTATAAGTCGTACGGGTACACTTTACTGTTGTCAACGCAAGGGAAATTTTCAACAAAACTTCTTAAAGTCATTTAAGGGTCTAACCCCTTAACAGGTACATTTTTCACGGTGTACCTTACAGGAGGAGCAGCAACTATAAATGCTACAATTTTAAGAAAGGGCATTTTACCTCGCTTACCAACTTACACAAAAGAAACAGATCCAAAAGTTCAGTGCCGAGTGCTAAAATAACCAAATTACGAAGCGTTCAACTGTCTCCTTCGGTAGTTTAGTGGTTGCAGTAGTCACCCCAACCTGGCGGATTATGAGGGTTTGACCCACTCAAGCAATATTTTTTCTTTCAATTTAGGATCACTATTCCATTTATTAAAAAAGAAAAAAAGTTAATCAGTAAAGGTACGTTTTAAGTCCACGTTACAACATATCGAAGAATATTGTATTCACTTCATAGCTATATCTACACTACTTACAGAGAAAAGATTTATATTTTTGTATGTTTGTAACGAATAAACTCAAAACTACTGATCCGATTTTTATGATTCTTTCACCATTAGAAAGCTACATTACCCAGAAGTAACATAAAACATAGACGCTGTGTGTAGTGTGTTAATCACACTGCAATGATGTAAAATGCTAGGGCACAGACTAATCAGGATGTTTATATTATACCAAAGCTTCAAGATATAATGGAGAAAAAGAAAACACATTTTGTATATGTAATGCCATATTAAGGGATGAAAATCCCTCCAAAATGTGAAAGAAAAAATTACCCATCGATGATAGCCGTATTCCCCATTACTGCTATAGTTCCTAACTCCTCTGCGATCTACGGCAGAGGCCACACGTTGTACGTAGAGACCATAAAGATCAAATAATTTTAATTTAAAAATACCTTTTTAAAAACAAGCTTTTATAGCAAAAATACGACGAATATAGGTTCCTTAATTAAGGAGTTTCTATAGCTTCCTTCCAGCTCTATCATGAGACCCTGGATACCACCTGGGTCTAGAGTACTTGTCAAGACAAATCTTAGGAGCCCAAACATGGCGGGGTTATATTGAGTAGTTCCATTGGCCACCTTTCAGCTTCATCATCAGACCCTGAACACAGTTGTATAATACTTGTCAATACCAATCTAACAAGCTTAAGCACCAGGGGGTTACGGAGTATATTTCCATGTTCCTATGGCCACCTTCCGGCTCTATCATCAGACCAGCTTCATGGTACCATATTATTGCATTGTCATCGACTTTACATACGTATGCCGAATTTCCGCTCAATCGGATACCCGCAAGTGATCACAAGATTTGAACCGGAAAGACAGACAGACATACGAACATTCCCAGATAAATAAAAGCTTGTAACTTCATTGTCCAACTTTTCTTTACAGACCTAAATCTATAAATTATAATTATTTTGTTAAACTTAGGCAAGCGTCAAGTTAAGTCATAGCGTTAGAAAGTGATTAACCGAATGAAACGAATACACTGAAAATACACTGAAATGATAATAAGTATATACACATTAATTTACCTATAAAAATAGGCTAAACATTATTATAAATCTATATCTATACTTATATTATAAAGAGGAAAGATTTGTATGTTTGTATTGATTTCACAAATTCTTTCACCGTTGGAAAGCGACCTTATCCAGAAGTAACATACGCTATATAACATAGACCCGGTAGGTGGCACTGTTGTCGACCGGGTACGAAGTCGCGGGAAACTGCTAGTTTACTATATTTTTAAGCTGGGAAGAACGGTTCAGGTAAAGACATTTATTTACACAGTAACATTTTCAACGTGTTTTATTATCATAAGTCACCTACCCCAGTGGCGTAAAGGCGTGAGTGTATAAGTCATATATATTGAATGTAAGGCAAAATCTGAAAAAGGTGGTAATACTCAACACGAATTACTATTACTACGGCGACAATTACCGGAAAGTAAAATAAAATCTGGTCCAGATAGGTCCGTAAGAAATGAACCTTATGGAACCCCGCTAGGGAGTTGGCGTGATCATATAGATAGAAGTTTCAGGCTTTGCGCACGTGACGTTAGCTCCCTCTGTTATAAGAGAGGAGTGGCTGTTGGTCACCCAACATATAATTTCGAATTTTATCAAACTTGAAACAATTATCTCTCCCTTCCGCCTCGGACACCATCGTGGACACTACACTACAGTCTATCCTTTACACGTTTACTGTTTTTACAGTAGCTAGTATGTTTTCGGCATCATTAAGAAAAAGAAACATCCGTAGTTAAACTTAAAAATTATCAAAGTATACTGAGTTCTTAGATTTACGCGAATATTACACATGAAATAAAACTATTTTTTCGGATTTTATCGCGGTTTATTTTGATTTTAAGTTCCCGACGTTTCGAGTGCTTTGCAGCACCCATGGTCACGGGAAGGACTGAGGTGGTAGACGTCCAAAAGGCATATTTGCAAAGGTGCTGCAAAGCACTCGAAACGTCGGGAACTTAAAATCAAAATAAACCGCGATAAAATCCGAAAAAATAGTTTTATTTCATTATCAAAGTAATTAATGTTTCTGAGGTGTCAGAAAAAAAAGCAGGTGATGAAACGCTATTAATAGCCAAATTGATTTGAAATATTCACTTACAGAAATGTAAAATAGATTTTTGTTAAGACTAGACGTAATCATGACTGATAAACGCTGTGTCCTGTATTGGAATACACACGAAACGTTTTTTCTGCCTGTCACAATATCCTTAGCCTTATTACAAGGTAGATGAGAAAATAACAGCAGTTTATTATAAAATACGAACAAAACCAAGCACATTGTTAATGTGCTTAAAACCCCTTTTCATTACCTAATAATTAACCGAAGCGATAAGCACCTGGCTCAGAGACACGCTAACATGTTATGTTTAGAACTAATAGTTTTGTTTTCTACATTTTACACTTTTTGGGTTTTAGAGACTACTATATATCTATATACTAATACGTGAAGCAAAAACTTTGTACACATTTTTAGGAAAATTGCGCGGACGGAGAGTATGAAATTTCCCACACTTATAGTTTATATAGAGAAGGAGTGCAGAATGCTCATACTTTTTTTTAATTATGCCTAAAACATACATTAAATCAATGAAAAAAACATTACACGCACTACCATGTATTTCACACAATACACATCAAATTGATGTTTGTCTTTAATATTATTTGTCTATAGTCTTACTGAATGTCAAACATAACCAGCAAACGATGAAAGAGTACGTCGAATATCGACCTATGGGCGACCACTAGTTATTATAATTGTCTCTAAAACCCAAAAATGTAGAATTGTCGTTGTATTGACGTTGGTCTAATGGCAAATCGTATCGCTTTGTGATCACGAGGTCCTGGGTTCAAATCCTAGGTCGGACAACTGTAGTTTTTCTAAGGAAAACTTCCCAGTACGAGTCCGGAGTCTGGAATTGGGCCCGGTATATGGCAATAGGCTCGCCCCCTATTACAAGGGACCTAGCATCGTCGGCGAAACGTGGGTGTACTCATTACACCTCTGCACCCCCGCTCGGGAAATATTGGCGTGACGGTCTTATAGTACCTTTTCTCTGCGCATAATGCGTCTGTGTATCTTTACCAATTTTAGCCTTGTTATTTTGGACTATAACCTATATTACAGTAAAGATTCATCAAAATCCGTCCAATAGATTATGGGTAAAAAAGCAACAAACATCTATCCTCGCAAACTTTCCCATGTGTAATGTTAGCAGGATAAGTACCTTACTGCAGAATTTACAGAAAAACATAATACCATTAATGTATACAGTGGATTTTTAAAAACGGGGCAGTAAAGCAGTTGCGTTTCGAGTACTAGTCGCAAAAACCATTCGCCTAGAACATGATTGGGAAACATTTTTGCGATTTCTGAATTTTCTAGTTCTCAACTCTCAGTCGTCCAATAGAAGTTTATGGTCCTCATAAGAAACACGCATGAGAAAAGATTTTGTGTAAATTGCCTATTTTCTCGCTTACTGTACCTTTATTTTAAATATCTGTAAATGCAGCTCCGTTGACCGTTTTCCTGTATCTACAACGGTTGAGGTAACCGCTCTTGCTGCTCCGTCTCGAAAATCCACCCGTTAAATCATTTACAGTGTATGCATATTAAGAGACGTATCAACAAAGGATAATAGAAATTTAATTTCATTTTAAAAATAAAATTAATAAATAATCGTTAAAACCCAATACAGAAAAATATAAAACAGGTTATGAAATGTAATGTCCATTTGGATATAACTTCAAACAGGTAAATATATTTACCCATAGTAATATAATTTATAGTTATTCTAGTTCTCGCTTGTATTCCAAACGTGGTTCCTATCGGATCGGAATGTTACGTACTGCCCTGCGCGGTCGCCACTTTCACCTTACTGGTGGGAAAGTTGCCAGCGTTTAGAAACCGACCGAACGTTTATTTAAACCTACTAGCGTAATGTAGCAGATTGATATTTAATTACTAAAATAATATAAAAATATTACACATTAAAGAAACCTGGAACATTTTTTTACAAACAATAATAAAACGTGCGTTTATATAAGCACTTACATGTTTATTATGTATGTAATTTAATAATCACTGTATATCGGTAACAAATTGAAAGTAAGAGATACAAATCAAAGGAAAAATAACATTGAACACAAGGATCACGACCTCGATTGATCGCTTAAATGTCACTTGGAGCGGTTGCCACGCGGAACAGTCGTGTTTCTTTGTTCTCAGATGAAGACAAGACAAAACAATAAGATTCCATCTGAACACTGCGAACCTACCCGATAATTCGAGATCGTTTACCCGATAATGTGAGTCGAGAATATAATGTTAAAACTTTTAAATGTCATGGTCGTAATCGTAATGTTTTGTAGAAAATAATTATAAAATTAGTTATTCACGAACAAGCTGGCGAAATCTTAACGAATGAGCTCGAATCAGGTTATTAAATTTAATAAATATTCACCTCAAAATCAAGGTCCGACTAACGTCAGAAAATATATATTCAACGGTCTTTAGATTCTATTAAAACATGCCGAAAATGTGATTTTTGGAAGATGAGTCACGCTATGATGGTGAATTAGCGCCTGACAACGTCGCCTGCGTAACATGTGAATTATTCTTGAAGCTCTAGGTAACTAAGTAATTCCTGACATCGATTGTGGCTACGTGGGGAAGATACACATATACCGGCTAGATAGATGCCGAGATGAATGATACAAACCAAGTAATATTTAGTGTATGCAGTCATTACCGGCCAGGCGCTCTAATCGAAGAGTAAAATGACAAAGAAAACCTACAATCGGCAGAACAAATCAAAATAGTTGAATTTATGGTCAAAATGAGCTGGGTCGTAAATAGCAGCATAATAGTCTATAAACGTCGTAATAACAGTTGGAGGTGTAGACGCGATAGTATCTCTGTCAGCACCAGAGGGTCAGCGCCTACCTCACAGGTCTCACGACCGACCAAGTCCACGGCGACACCACCGCGATTATGGACGTCACGACAGGGTAACATGACATGTAGCAATCATAAATAAACCATATCTACACGCTAAACAAGGATTTTTTAGGATTATTTGTGGTTGCACTAATTCAGGGGTGAATTTTGTCGATTCTGTTTTAAACTAATATGCCACCAGATAACAGCACATTTGTTGGACAAAGCATAAACAGACTGTTTTGTATATTCGCGGAATTAACAGGATTAGCTTAACTGATGATATTGAACACAAATTCATGAAGAAATCAAGAATCTTAATTCTTTATTAATATATAGTCACATGCCCGGACGGTAGGGCCTAAGAAAGCATACAATACTATCTACCACGTGGCCTTACCACGTGGTGGGTAGGTAGATAGTCCTTCTTCTCTACAACTAAAGATACTGATTTACTGCCAAATGAATATTAGTAAGAATAAGATAATATAGTGAGTACTACTAAGTACACTATACTATGACACAATATTGTATGCAGGTGTCCAATATTGTTAAATTTATCTGGAGTTCTGTAAGAATAATTTGGAAAATATATTACATTTAAAAATTTCGTCATGTACGTGAGAAGACTGACAACATTTCAAATATCGAAAACAAGAGCAATGAATATAATCCAATCTGATCACAGTCAAAATTAATACTATGATTACTAAGTCTTAATTAGGTACAATATAAACTGTCAATCATGTAACAATAATCAAGTACATAACTACAAAAATATTATTCGGACATAGGCAAGTATCTATTCGATCCAAAAACATAATACGTAATTGAAAAAATTAATTGTATCCAGGTTGGATCTCAAATAAAATGTGAAAGCTCTATTAAAAGACTCGAACAAAACCGTGTCCAACCATTTATCGTTATTATACATAAATCAGCCTAGTGTAAGTTGAACATTAAATGGATGTTCCGTACAATTTTCTCAGCCCGATTGCAATTGATTTTTTTAATCTCACAATATGGTTTATAGTTTTGAAACAGTTCCACTCTAATGGAAGATTGTAAAATTTCATTTTCTGTTGTGTACTTTTTTGCTTTATCACTAGCATTCACCCGTTGACAGCGTTCACGTAAAAATAATTGTGTCACAATTCAACATTGCTAATATAGCATTGAAGAAACGGGCTGTAATTGACGCCATCAATCGTTTGTTCCAATATATATTTTACTAGTAGTATCCCGCAACTTGGTACCCGGTCGACAACAGCGCCACCTATGGAGTCTATGTTATTAGCTTATGATACATCTGGAGCTTTCTAATGGTAAAAGAATTTTGGAAATCGGTCCAGTAGTTTTTGAGTTTATTTGTTACAAGCAGTGATAGCCTAGTGGTTAGACCGTTGACCCAGGCACCTCTGTCTTTTCGAAAGCATGTGCATATTAAAAAAATAATTATCACTTGCTTTAACGGTGAAGGAAAACATTGTGAGGAAACCTGCATGCCTAAGAGTTTCTCGAAGGTGTGTAAAGTTCGTTAACCGGCACTGGGCCAGCGTGGTGGACTATGGCCTAAGCCCTCTCAGTTTGAGAGGAAGCCCGTGCCCAACAGTGGGGCAGTTTCTTAACAGGGCTAATATTATTATTGTTACAAGCATGCAAAAATACAAATCTTTCCTCTTTATAATATTAGTATAGATATAGATGGGTAACAAAATAATTCATGAAGAGTTACGATTTAAATTCAATACGGAACACTAAATGAATTCGAAATTTGTATGTACTAAAAATGGCCAAATTGAAATGTACAGAGTAAAACTTCTGCCACCCCCGTTGAAATATAAAGGCGTGACGATGTTTTTTTAGAGTTACATTCCGCTCCTAATTATAGCCTATACGCAGTGATTTCAGTAGGATACAGTACCAATACAACGGTTTTCCGTCTTGCATGTTATAATTAGCAAAAACATAAATTAGTAAGTCAAAAACATAAAATAGTAGTGACTAATGACATCACATCAAGCGCGCCAAAATGGCAGCGTTGAATCGGCCGAATTTAATTGCAGTTTTCAATAATTATTTTAGCGGTAATGTGCTAAGGTAAACAATAAAAAAAAATGCATATACCCTATTATTAATCTTACTTTTTAGTGTATGAACCCATATTAATGCTATACTTTCTAAAACTGTGTGAACAAAACTCCAATCGTAAATTTTTAAAAACAAATAAATCTATATGTATTTGCTAATAGTTTCCAAACCTTTCCTCTTGTTCCTTAACTACATACTATGTATGATTATGTATATCATAATAATTTGCGACTGAAAAAATTGAATCCTAATCCTAATAGAATAATGTTAGTAAACACAAAATAATTGTTAACACTAGCCATGCCACCCGAGGGTTGGAATATTATATAAATACGGGTAGTTTTCCGCTACGTAATGTCGACAACTAAATGCTATATATAATTGTCATAAAAATTTGCGACTTTAAAAATAGAATCCTTAAAATGGAAGAACACAAAAGTCTCGCATAAACATAACTGTTTACATAATTGTGGCATTGTTATAACTAACAATGCCACCCGAGGGTTGAAATATTATACGAATACGGGTATTTTTCCATAATATCATTAAATACCAAGCAGACCTGGATTCGACTACTAACTAGACGAAGGGCGAGGAATATCACCTACAGCCTACAGTTGATAGCATCATCTTTCTAGCTCAATTCATTGCTCCGTCTGAATGTAAAATCGAGATCTTTCTGAGTGTATCTCAAGACGAATGCACTGAACAAAGAGGAATCGATGAGAGTGCGGGAGTGTGGGGATAGGAGGCCAGTGCACCGACCTCCCCCCACCCCCGTGGGCCGCGGTGCAATTTGTACATTTCAAGTGCACACAAAGGCGATGCGAGGTCGCAGCAAGCTTTGACAGAATTAACTTGTCCGTCGCACAACTGCAAAGGCTCACCTCTATTGGATCGCCTGCTTGTAAAGACGAGACGGAATTTTAGATGCATGCACTTTAAAGTTGATTCGGCTACGTGTAATACAACTGCAGAACGGGACAACTATTTATTACATCGGCAGATGTCATTTGGTAATGCCAGTTGCAGTTACAGTAAAGTTAACGCGACGAAACCTGATGAAGGAAATCTAATCCACTATCTTCAGCAAACAAGGTATTATAAATCAGAGCAACATATTTTTATATTAGACTAGCGACCCGGCTTCGCACGGGTGAATTATACACATAAGCCTTCCTCTCCCTCCGTCAACTGGTGAAAACCGTATGAAAAGCCGTTCGGTAGTTATTGAGTTTATCGCGTTCAGACAGATAGACAGACAGACGCGGCGGGGGACTTTACTTTATAATATGTAGGGATAGTGATGTAGTTTAGTGTAGTATCAATAAATATAAAAACTTAAAAAATATTTTCATTCTAACTGGCATAAATGTTACAAAAATGCGAAGTGGTAACTAAAATAAGAACCATATACACATAAGCTAATATCAATACGTGTAAAACAATGTTAATGTGGCAATCAATTATCAAACCAATTACCAAAAAGACAAGAGATATAAATAAAATGGGGTCAGATTGACAACATCTAAAATTGCAAAGTGAGGTCATTGTAAACTAAGTAGGGCAAGCTTAGTAAAATAACGAGTCACTTGTTAGGCAATGGATGTGTGCTCTGAATAAATAACAAAGTGCGCGATCGATCCTGTATAATGCTCTCCTTGTTATAGACGACACGTGGTTCGAGGTCTACATGTCTACTCGATGTAGATCGCATGACGGCTGGCTTGTTGCAAATATCTCTACCAATAAATAGTTACATGTTGATTCTTTACATGTAATCTGTTGTGAGTACTTACTATTGTAACTACATAGCTGTATTATTATTGTAAAATGGTATGAAAGGGTATGAATATAAATATATCAGAAAAAACACCTGTGAAAAATTGTTTAATACGTTATAACAATTAGGTACTTGTATAGTGTGACAAGGATCTTTTGGCACGTGGATGACATTGACATGGTTCGTGTGAAATTAGGGTTATCATTTAGTAAACTTTTTCAACTTCAAGGGTAATATTTCATCTGGTGGGTTATTAATTTGAAAAAGAACTTGGGTAAATTTCATAGCAAATAAAGTGATAAAAGATGCGGGCCAAAAGATTCTTGTACGACTGTAGCTAAGAATTTGGTGTGACTGCCACTAATAAGGGTCTTTAGGGGAGGCCTTTGTTCTGCAGTGGACGTCTTTCGACTGAAGAAGAAGACGAAGAAGACGACACTAATTACTTACCTAAGTAGGTACCTACCTATGTTATATTGTGCAAAAAACGATGTAAGATTTTTGATAGGTACAAACTTATCAGTAGTCAGAGCGCATGACATAAATCCGTAGAGCTACTATGTACTCGTAATTTATCGTCCGCACTATATGTCAAGGTGATACTGGCTTGGTTATTGCCCTAATTTATTAATGTCTCGCCTCGCCTTCTGTGTAAGTCAGCCCTTCACTGGTAAATTGGCAACATTCATCGTTAAGTATAATTCAATCGTCTACGTAGTGATTGACTGACAAAATAGTGTTTAGTTGACGTTATTTACTTATTTGTCTCCATATGACTATTGCAGAGCTGATTGGGTTATGAGCTGTATAGTGATAACACATTTTTGAAACTCGTTCATAATTATTAAACATGGTAATTTATGCTTATACTCCGCGTTCACTATATTCAATCCAATCAGAATTGTGGCTGTATAAAATCGCTGTCCGGTGTCCGACACAAAACAACTAATAATGTCCCAACATCTATATTTGGTAAAGTTGCCGACAGGTTGTCAAAATTGCGGTTTAATGTTTTTTCTTTCATTATTATCATAAAAATTGATGCCCGCACCATAACGGGAGATTCAAACTGAAATAAATTTCAGTAGATATTATCTGGGGAATGGTACTTCTTATTACTGTAGTTGAACCATAAACATTCATAAATGGATATAAATGACACATTTGCGCTTGGTAAGATCGTCAACGAGACGTAAAAAGTTTTAACGCAACTCTGCAACCGGCTGCGATCGAATCATTCTCAGAGCAGAAAAAGTGGAACGGCGCGTCCACAGACATTCCTACTGCCAATGAATTGCTTCATGGAATGTATTGGTGAACAACACTGGCACTGCAGTTACCGGTGTTTAAACTGAGAATAAATCCGGAAATAATCATTTACGTTTGAATCTGCAGTCAATCACCACAGATACTGTAAATTCGTTTTATTTTAAAACCGCTGCGAGCGAGATCTAAATTGTTTCGCAAGTTTACTTACACATTAAAATTATTACCAACGCTGATTCGTGTTTTGAAAAACAGGTGGGTTTGAACATGTACTAACCTTAGAATCAAAACTGAAGACTGTTTCCGGTCTCAGTGGACAAGGGAGCCCACACTTACAAGTGCCGGCCGTTTGTAGATAGTCCCGAAGTTGTAGAAAGGTACTCAATGCGGTGCCGCTGGGACTGGAACAAAAACAACGAGTATTAATGTCAATCGAAAACCGTAAGAAACAGTATTACAATATACCAATTGCCTGGATATTTAGGTTAATGACCCCACAGTCGATAGAGCCGCATAAAAATGGAGTGAAAAACTTCGAAGAGGATGTCAAGAACAAAATGCGTCAAAACAAAATAGTCCTTAGTTAGTCATCATCATCATCATCATCATCATCATCATCATCATCATCATCATCCCAGCCTATACTTGTCCACTGCTGAACATAGGCCTCCCCAATCGCTTTCCAGCGTAACCGGTCCGATGCCACCTGCATCCAACGACTTCCTGCGATTTTCACAAGATCGTCGGTCCATCTGGCAGGCGGTCGTCCCACGCTGCGCTTGCCAATACGTGGTCTCCACTCTAGAATCTTTCTGCCCCAACGCCCGTCCGATCTACGCGCTATGTGGCCCGCCCATTGCCACTTCAGCTTGCTAATCTTAACGGCTATGTCGGTGACCTTGGTTCTTCTACGAATCTCCTCATTCCTGATTCGATCGCTTTGTTAGTAATCTTTGATAAAAAAAAAAAGATGCAAATAAGAATGCAAAGAAAAATAGAGACAGGTCTATGTTTTTAAATTAATAGGTTTTGAAATATTGAAGTTCGTGATATGAAACTAACAGTAAAGCAATACGTAATTTTGAATGCCTTCAACACAAAGAGCAAATATTTTATGTACACGTATTCATGTACGTGTAATCAAATCATGAGTTACGTACTAAAATCAGCTAATATGGTCTTTATCGACTACCAAGGGAGGGACGCAGTGATTCGTGTAAACGATTAAAGGTAAATTTGCTGAACGCGAGGGATGCAAAAGCTTCTAGTCAAGCGTGAGCGCGCTAGACCCGGGGGAGGTAATCATGCGGCTAAATGACTGCGCTCCGGTCAATCGGTATTTAATTTCTAGATCCTTCATCTGTATTCCCTTAATAAACAAAAGCAAAAGGGCTTGCAATCCAAACAAGGTAATTGCGTTGTATGAAAGTTATAAGTCTGTAGGCATAAAGCCTTTATTTTATTTTATCTGCTCTTCTATGTTCTATTTCCAAGAAGCGACAATTCACGTTACCGGACAATAATATACGCCTAATAACATTGGTAATACTTCAAAGACATAATTTACGTGCGACTGCCAAACGAGTTAAAATGTAAACCTGCCTAATTACCACATAAGTTAGCAACAAACCTGCCATTCAAAACGAGATAGCATGCACACAATAACCCAAAGGGCTATTAAGAACAATTTGCAAACAACACAATCCGTTTACGATGACAGCATCAAGCAGGCCTTGCCGGCATTATTACCACCTTTACAAACAGCCTCTTTCATAAACGCTCCACATGATAATTCACGGCGATTGTTCACGGTCTGGTACACTCAGTAAAGGTAGACCGCGACCGCAAAAAAAGATTTTTGTTTACCCCCTTTTTATTCATGCGCGGAGTCTGCGGCTTTGACCACTATTCGGGGTGTTTGCGGTCGGATAGCGAGTAAACGGGTAAATTCGCTTTTTGCAATCGCGTGCTGTTTGGGGGAGCGTGCGCCTACATAGACAGCTGCCGATAATAATTACACAACACGCGAACCCTTTCGCACCTTGCTCATGCCACTATCCCACTTACCTACTCCTGTATTGAGTCAACTAAGTATGCGTTATTTATTACCTTTTAATTATTATGAAATCTTAATGTAGAGAAACAAGTTTTACTAGGTTATACAATTTGGTACGTCCGTTATTTATTTATTAAACACCACTTCATCTTAATTGGTGGAATATTTAATGTTACAGCTTAAGCCGCTCCGCCCACAGTGTTTAATAGTTGCGAGTTCGAATCCCGCACGGGACAAATCTTTGTGTGACCCACAATTATTTGGTGGTTGGTTTCGGTCTGGGTATTTGTGTATGTGAATTTTCATGTTTGTAAACGCAGCCGCGCTCGGCGCAGAGGCGCTCGTAGCGCTGTGCGACCGCGGTGTTCATACCGATTACCATGGTTAAGCAGCGTTCGACTCGGTCGGCCTGAGATGGGTGACCGTTCGTGGCATTTTCATATTCGAGCGTCTCCGTGCTTCGGAAGGCACGTTAAGCCTTTAGTCCCGGTTACCACTTAATGTGATAGTCGTTAAGCCGAGTTGGAAGCCTTAAAGGCGGCTTGATAAGTTCCAACAGCAGGTGGCCACAAACCTGCCTCCACCAATCCGCACTGGGTCCGCGTGGTGGAGTATGACCTAATCTCTCTCACCTCGATTTGTGAGAGAAGGCCTTTGCTCAGCAGTGGGCAGTATAGGCTGATATTATTATTATTATTAAACGCAGCCACGAAACAGGAATAAATCCTGGTGTGGGAGGCTACGTGTTTTTTTAATAGAATTAAAATACATGTAAAAGTCGTCATGACGATCTTTCGGGAGGCTTTTATCCTACAGTGGACGTCTTTCGGCTGAAGAAGAAAATATACCAGTATAGCAAAGCTAAAGAAAATATCAAATTGAAAATGGGATCACAAATTATGATAAACTTCTCTTTTATTACAAACAAAACTAATTAAAGACCACTGCATAGTGTAAACATTATTTTATTAATTCATCATCAGCCCGTGTCGGTCCACTGCTGGACGTAGGCCTCTCCCATGGCACGCCACTGAGCTCGATCTTCAGCTCTCCTTCTCCAATCCCTGCCCGCTGCCTTACCAATATCGTCGCCCCACCTAGCTACAGGGCGCCCTACACTACGTCTGCCGACACGCGGTCTCCACTCAAGAACCAGTCTGCCCCAACGGCCATCGGTTCTGCGGCATATGTGACCGGCAGGTCTGCCACTTCAGCTTGCTAATTCGCTGAGCTATGTCGATCACCTTGGTTCTCTGACGAATAACTTCGTTCCGGATTCGATCCCTAAGAGAAACTCCGAGCATAGCTCGCTGAGCGACCTTGAACTGGTGGACAAGCCGCACAGTGAGTGGCCACGTTTCGGCTCCGTATGTCATTAACGGTAAGACGCACTGATTAAAAACTTTCGTTTTTAAGCATTGGGGTATGGGCGATAAGAAGACTCGACGGAGTTTTC
This sequence comes from Phalera bucephala, assembly GCA_905147815.2. Classification (NCBI taxonomy): domain Eukaryota; kingdom Metazoa; phylum Arthropoda; class Insecta; order Lepidoptera; family Notodontidae; genus Phalera; species Phalera bucephala. The sequence goes on from LR990612.1 coordinate 22,762,521, forward strand.
CAAATGCTGCCCAGCCCAGCTGTATCCGTCTCTTAACTTCCTTATCGAAGTTGTTTTTACCTAGTTGGAGCAATTGCCCTAGGTATACATACTCAGAAACAACTTCGAGGGAGGCTCCGTTTACGGCGATCGGTCCCGGGTCAACATGCTTGTTGATCATAACTTTAGTTTTATCTAAGTTCATCCGGAGACCGATTCGCTGAGACGAATTAGCAAGGCTGTCCAACATCTGTTGTAGGTCTTGCAACGTTTCAGCCATGATGACGATGTCGTCTGCAAATCGCAGGTGAGAGATGTATGCGCCATTTATATTGATGCCGTGACCTTTCCAGTCCAGCGTCTTAAACATATCCTCCAGTACATTGGTGAACAGTTTTGGTGATATGACATCACCTTGGCGCAATCCGCGGCGCAGGTGGATATGTTCAGTCCGCTGGTTCTGTACTTGGACGGTCATCGTTGCGGTTTCAAAAAGGCATCTCATCACCTTGATGTATCGCCAATCAACTTGGCATTGTTGCAAGGAGTCCAGAACTGACCAGGTTTCGACAGTGTCAAAGGCCTTCTCATAGTCCACGAAGGCTAGACATAGGGGCAGATTATTCTTTGCAGTCTTCTGTATAATCTGCCTCACTGTGTGGATGTGGTCTATGGTGCCGTAACCACTTCGAAACCCGGCCTGCCCCGGGGGTTGAAACTCGTCGAGCCTTCGCGCAAGACGGTTCGTGATGACCTTTGAAAACAGCTTGTATACATGGCTCAGAAGCAAAATGGGTCGATAGTTTTTCAAAAGGGTTTTGTCACCCTTCTTGAAAAAACAGGACGACCACGCTTCTGCTCCATGCCTGCGGAGTCTCCCAGTGTAGAGGACAGTGTTAAATAACTTCCGAAGCTCTTTAAGTACTGGGGTACCTCCTGCCCTCAGAAGCTCAGTCGTGACGCCGTCCACACCCGGGGCTTTTCCATTTTTAAGCTGTTTAAGTGCCAACTCGATCTCATCCAGGCTGATCTCGGGCAAGTCTTCTGTGAAGTGACGTGTAAGGGTGGCTCTGGGATCTCCTCTAAGAGATTCGGGTCGAGGTGCGTGTGAGGCGTAGAGCTGGCTATAGAAATTCCTGACTTCCGAGAGGATTTCCGGCTTAGAAGCGATCACAGTACCCGCTTGTGTAGTCAACCTTGTCAAGTGGTTTCTCCCAAGTGACTGGACGAAGAACACTTTCGAGCCCCGGTTCTGCTCGATGGCTTTCTCAATCTCAAGCTTGTTAAAAGCTCGGAGGTCGCGTCGGACCAGCTTTGTGATCTTTTCATTTAAGGCCCGGTGTTCTGACAAGGTTGAGGAAGCATTTCGGCGTCGTTCGCTCATAAGCTCCAGAGTCCCCCCCGAAAGTCTAGATTTCCTGCCTGTACGCCTCGTTTCGCAGAATTTAGTGCCCTCTTCTCTAGGAGTCTGTACTACCTGCTCGAATTTCTGATCAACGCTGTCAGTGGTTTCTAAGGCAGCGAATCGGTTTTCGGCTCGGCTTGGAGCAAATGTGGTCGGAGCCTGGACTTCATCAAACGGACTCTTTCGCGCTTCCATTGTATATTCAGAGTACCCTGTACGAGCCGGTGGTCGCTTCGGGTTTTAAACCTTGCGATCACTGAGCCATCTCTGAACACTGAGACGCCTCTTGTCCGCCATGATAAAGTAGATCTCATTTTTTATTTTACCATCGGGGCTTTGCCACGTCCTCTTTCTTTGGGGCTGTTTTTTAAAGAAAGAGTTCATCATAAACAGCCCTTCTCTTTCGAGAAAGTTGACGAGCGTTTGCCCCCTGTCATTCCTGCTGCCATAGCCGTATGGTCCTACTAAAGATTCGCTGTCAGTTTCTACTCCCACTTTGGCGTTAAAATCTCTCATGACAACGTTGTAGTGTGCCCTAGGGGTATTATGAAGGGCCTTAGAGATGTCCTTGCAGAGTACCTCTATGTCCTCGTCCGAGTGTGCCAAAGTCGGTGCGTAAACCTGCACGATCTTGAGGGTGTACCTCTCGGTCAGCTTAATTATGAGGTATGCTACCCTTGTCGACACACTGGACTAAAACGTTGTCAGCGAAGACTCTATGGACCAAAAACCCGACACCACCCTGGGAAAGTTGGTCTCCCTCTCTAAAGTACAAAAGATGGCCAGATTCTAGGGTTATGGTGTCTTCTCCCTCTCTTCGAAGTTCACATAAACCCAGAACGTGCCATCTTATGCACTTCAGTTCTTCTTCTAACTGCAGAAGATGTTCATCGAGGCGCAGCGTGCGTCCGTTATACGTAGCCAGGGTCAGTTCATGTTTATAAGGACTTTTATTAATAATATTACTTATTTTTATTATCTGCGGTTCTTTTGGCATAATGTTGAGTAATAAACTATTGAGTAGTTGGCAGCACTGACATGCATTATAAGTTGGCTGCTCTGGAGTGACAATTGGATTATGGCGGGATTTGAATAATAGCGTAATTATTAACATTGTTATAAGTAACTGGAATGTTTTTATGAAATAATATAGCTACGTTATATCTACACTTCTAGAACTAGTTGCACTTTAATAGTATTTGCACACCGCAAAGTAGAAAACCTAAATGTAAATTTTATTTTTTATTGGTCTACCAACAATTGTTACACTATAATATCTATTATTAACTAGGGTTACATATTCACTTAATCTAAGTGCACAATTTTAATGGGCAAACACAGCATGCAAGGTTATGGAACTGTTAAATTGAATAGTGGTCGCCCATTGGTCGAAATTCGACCTACTCTTTCATCGTTTGCTGGTTATGTTTGACATTCAGTAAGACTATAGACAAATAATATTAAAGACAAACAATATAAATCTATTCTCAATTTGACCACAGACTTTTTAATAATAAACAAAAGAGTATATATGCGTGTTTGTGTCAAATACATGGTAGTGTGTGTAATGTTTTTTTTATTGATTTAATGTATTTTTTATGCATAATTTTTTAAAAAAATTAGCTTTCTGCACTCGTTCTCTATATGAACTATAAGTGTGGGAAATATCATACTCCTCCGTCTGCGCAATTTTCGTAAAAAGGGGTACAAAGTTTTTGCTACACGTATTAATATAATGATAAAAGATAATCAACTGAAGTGGTAAAAGTGACAGACAGGATGAACAAAAAAAAAGAAACAAAAATAAAAAGAGAACAACAAATTGAGTGATTAAATTTTATTAGACTTAAATTGTGGACTTGGTTCTTAAGACTTTCAGTCGATATGCCAAACACATCAATGTGCTTGTCGTATTTGTTATATAATTTACATAGCCTTGACACAGGAGAGTTACTACCTAAGACGGACTTTCGAAAAGGTGGTCATAAAAACCCTTATGGGTTTTCTAGGCATTTTATATGGAACGTTGAATTTAAATTTTGCCAAAATTATAAATCAATGCACACTAAAGTACTAGTTACGTCGAAGACGTTAATAATCTGGGCGTAGGTTATAATGGTAGGTGATTATCATATATCTACTAATACTCACTTCATGTGTGTATTTTAGTAGGTACTCACAACCTACTAAGGGAAACTGTCGCAATTAATGACCAGTTGAAAATCCTAGTAATTATAACTGTGAAAATTTGAATGTTAGAATGTTTGTTACTCAATCACGCAAAAACGGGTAAACGGATTTCGATGATATTTGGCACACAGATAGTTTATTACTTGGATTAACACATAGGATACTTTTTATCCCAGAAAATGTTAGGTTCCTGTTTAAAGTCAACGCTTGACGGTTTGGTTTGGTTAGAGAAATGACGATTTGAAAAAACTATATGAGTGGCTGGAGACGTTCGTAGAGTAACACCTAATGGAACACTACTACTCTCTGCTTACCTTGCAAGGGATTTAGAGAAATTAAATTAGTTATATATTTTAGGTTTCCAACATAAGATGCGTGGTGATAAAGATATCATTTTGTCCGTCGAAAGATGGTTTAGCAACGTCTAGTACTGCTGTTTTGTTTTCAAAAAACAGAAACCGTCCGTGATTCACAAAATGATATCTCAAATAGATTTTTTCTTTTTTGTATTATAATATTTTTCACATAGGATGGGTAGTGACAGTTCTAGGTGCCAAACGAAATTAATATTTAATTCAATGGTGTTAAGACATTAAACCATAAGTATAGAAACCGGTCATACCTCTTATTGCCATTGAATAAAGTATAATTTTCTTTGACACTTACAACTGTCGCAATAGCCACCTTACATGAAAAATACTATAACAACGCTCGATAATATGGCCGCTAGTATTATTTTGTGCTATAGGTTAACAAATTTTATGTAAGTAGGTACATTACAAAAGGAATAATGTTTGTCTACGGAGGCCACGTACAGCAACATTTCCCTTTCTAAAAAAAATTAACCGTGTCACAAGGTCAAGGCATATATTTATTTGGCTATGAGTCATTCTCCTTCATAACGCCTCTAGAAATGCAATAACAACCTGTGTGGTTTCATTTCAATTCTAAATAAATGATGATAAGAAAATAGCTTCTACAAATATTCAACTATGCTAAGGCAATTCAATAAATAGTTAAGACCTAACTTTAACAACTAACTATAATAATACATTATTTTCTACAATAATATATAATAATATCAGCCTATGGGCAGTATAGGCTGATACTGCTGGAAAAGGCCTTCTCTCACAAATCGAGGTGAGAGAGATTAGGTCATACTCCACCACGCGGACCCAGTGCGGATTGGTGGAGACACGTTTGTGGCCACCTGCTGTTGGAACTTATCAAGCCGCCTTTAAGGCTCTCAACTCGGCTTAACGACTACTACACTAAGTGGTAGCCAGGACCAACGGCTTAACGTGCCTTCCGAAGCACGGAGACGCTCGAATATGAAAATGCCACAAACGGTCACCCATTTCAGGCCGACCGAGTCGAACGCTGCTTAACCTTGGTAATCGGTAAGAACACCGCGGTCCCACAGCGCTACGAGCGCCTCAGCGTTGTCTACAAGCTGTAACATAATTAACGCGAGACCTGAAAGTAGTTTGTATTATTAGATGGGTAACTGAATTGATTGAATATGCTGGTACTCCTTCAGTGCGCTATAACACTAAATTTATTCTTGATTCAAAGCAATACGGAGATTTCGAATGCATTTCTAAAACAATTTTCTCAATACGGACACATACACGTACAAGTTTCATTGTTATTTCGGGTATAAAAGTGCTTAAAAAAGGCGTAAAATAATTAAAATTTGCAAGTTTGGTTTTCGTATTTAATTTGGGAAGCACTTATCTAATCGGGGTGTCTGAGGCCTTGCGTTATTTACGATACACATTGTATATATTTTTTAAATCCACAATGTGCATTTTATAACTTCTTCCAAGTTTCTTTTAAACAACAAGCGTGCCCTTGGGAAACTATAGTTATTTTCAAGTTTTCCTGTAATTTCGAGAAAAGTTTTAATTCTATTTTTTCAAATTATGTTGACATGTAAACACCGTACTAGTTTTGGCTTTAATAAAGTGCTGCTTTTTTAGTTTGCAGTAGCAGTGATAGCCTAGTGGTTAGACCGTTTGACTGCAAAGTCAGTGGTCTCGGGTTCCAACCTACGCACGCACCTCTGTCTTTTCGAAAGCATGTGCGTATTAAAAATTATTTATCACTTGCTTTAACGGTGAAGAAAAACATCGTGAGGAAACCTGCATGCCTAAGAGTTTCTCGTGTGTGAAGTTCGCTAACCAGCACTAAACCAGCGTGGTGGACTAGGGCCTAAGCCCTCTCAGTTTGAGAGGAGGCCCGTGCCCAACGGTAGGACAGTTTCTTAAAAGGGCTTATATTATTATTAAAGTGCTTTTTAGCATTTAATATATTTAAAGAAAAAAGGTCATTTTCACTACACCACGCGCGATTACTTTTTGAAATATGTTATCTTAAATACGTATATACTTCCATAGGCATTTACAATAAGGCAATTAAACATAAATTCTATTTAAGTCAATGTGTTAGAGAAGATTCCACGAAAACAAACGACACAAGTCTGCGTTATTATGCAGACAGTCATCTTTCTTAGCCTTGAGAAATACTTATTTATGACTAATAGTCGTTGTAGAATTATCCTCATTGGCAACTATGCAAACAAAACAGATAAAAAATAAAGCATGTACCAAAACGGGTCGATGTTTTTCATCGAAGACTTGAACATGTTTTACCAGGCTCTTTTAAAAAACAACCCGTCACAGAGGACATCATTACACTTTATTTAATATTAAATACACCTGACATGGACAAAATAAAAGGAAAAATGAAATGCGATCTACAGGAAACAAATTCTTTGAGGCGTTTAAAAAGACCATACTTTACCAAACATAATCATCCCTTATAAGGTTAAGATTCCTTAGCAGCTGGAATTTACCAACTGCTAAATTGCACGAATCGCCAGATAGGTACAGACCATATTTTGTAGCTTATATTATGGTTACCTATTTTAGGAAATCTTTCAATTTTAAACATCTTTAACATCAAATTAAAATTTATACAACGAAACTTTTTAATTTTTCTGATGTTAAAATTGAAAGATTCTCTAAAGTAGGTAACCATAATTTAAGCTACAAAATATGGTAAATATAATAAAAAAGTTAATTATAGGTTACGATAACAAAACAAAGGAGAACATAGAACCTCTTCCTTTTTTAAAAGTCAGTTAAAAAAAATTAGGAATATTTGAAAAGTAATCTATTCAATCCTGTCATTATAGTTAAAAAAAGTACTTCGCTATATTGTTAGAGACTGTGATAACAGCGATGTCTTCAAAAGACATCGGCCCCCGGTATTGTGATTGATCTCATTTCCTTTGTGATCGCCGGACCAACGTGTAATGGGTGAAATATTCTGGCGCCGCGCCAATGTACACTGCCATACACAACATGACGACATTTAGCTCTATTAAAAAAATATTTAACAAATGAAAGGAGGTTCACAAACTATGCTGACTAATGTCTTTGTAGACCTAGTAGACTAAAGGTATTTCTATCATCTTTTAAAGAAAAACATTTTTCAAAATTAATTGGCTCTACTAACTACGCCATGTCGCGGCCTATTGTAATCGTCCTTAATTTCTTGTTTATAAAATTTACGTACAACTTATCAATACCAAAGTGCGTCAACTTAGTTTTAAATAATAAAAATCGATTTTCATAGTTTCAAAGGTTTGTTCCTCGTTCGTCCCACATAAAAAATTCTTCGTTCGGACTACATTCTATTCATGTTATGTCCCATTTTTTTATATGGACAATTAAACCTCATAAGTACAGTCTAACTAAAAAATATTAAGAAGTAATTAAAACATAATATTGATTATAAATGTAAGCACTGCTGTTAGTTACAATTTGCTTCTAACACTGACAAAGTAAATTGACCAAACTTAACTAGTCGTACAGAATATAAACCGATGAAGTATTTTGTTTCAAACAAAATAACTATTTGATCCATTGATTATTTGCATTGGTAAAATTTTATTCTTTATAAAATAACTGGGTTCATTTTAAAATAAAACAATCTGGTTCCACAGGTGAATCAATGAATACGTTTTCCGTTTCTTCGACCCTCCTATGTGTAGGGAGAATTCATAAATGTTTATAATATTTCTATGTTATAAAAAATCTTAGGTCAAAGTATCAGGACACCATAACAGAATAGAAAATCTAAAAAATGATAAACGATATAGTTATTGGGAGAAGACGGGTGAGAACGTTTGAACGAAATCCAAATTCAAAGTACCAGGATATCATAGTAGTATAGGTGTTTAGGCTCATGTGATGGCAGACAATACAGGCAAAATATTCTACACACACACATCTGTTTCGAGTGTATTGCTTATTAACTCAAATCTCCCAGTATGTTATGACGTCCTGGTACCTACTTTGCCCAAGATTTTGTTACACTCATTGATTCAACTTTGACTGGAAATATAGCAGTGGGCATATATCATCACGCGTTTTGCAAGGTGGAAATTGGAAGTTTCATCAGCCGATTATTTCGTTTACACCAGTATAGGCTTTGATACCAGTATAAGTTGTGTAGGCACCAACCAAAGACTAAATGTTTTTTTCCGTTTCGATTAACTGAAAATGATCAAGCAATTTTCTTTCTCAATGATACAAGTATTACCATGCACTTGTCGAACGAATAAGTGTAGGCCTATAAAATAAAAAATATGTTGAAATGTGCAACACTTTTTTTTACTAACAGTTCTTTAGTAATTTAGATGAAGTGGAACGAAACAATAACTAAATATCGTTTGGGACGAACAAAGAACAAACCGTTTCAAAGGGTTTCGGTTTTGTATTATATTTTGTGTTTGTACTTTTTACTTTCCCATGTTTGTTTGAACCACTATGCAAAATAAAAATATAATAATCATTTTTTTCCTTAATGCCACTGACATCAAGCTAATTTAATATCCAATAAGAATGAGTAAGTTAAGAATAGAAAATAATTCTACTTTTATAGGTGATCATTGCTCTTTTAATAAGAATTTTAATACACCTACGAATCAGTGTAACAAAATTATGTTCTAGAATAGATATTATTGGTGTTACACCTCACAAAAAGTAGTAAAACAAGATTACATCCTTACTAATATTATAAATGCGAAAGTAACTCTGTCTGTCTGTCGCGCCTTTACGCCAAAACTACTGAACCGATTTAAATGAAGTTTGGTACACAGATATTCTAGAGCCTAAGAAAGGACATATGCTACTTTTTAATGCGAAAAAAGGGTTTTAACGGGTTGAAAGGCGGGGATGAAAAGTTGTATGGAAGTACCATCATTTTTGAGCTAGAAGCTGGAAACTTATTTTTTAGGATGTTGATTCGATATAAATAAATATGACATTTAAAGTTTGTAAAAGTTTTACCCTCAATGATGTAAAATAACAATAAGGAATAGGGGATGAAAGTTTGTATGGAAATATGTAAGGTTTATGATTTAATAAGCTCTTTGCAGTGAAACACTGCAAATAGCTCATTAAAGTATTTATACGTATGTGTCTTATTTGTAAAATAATTAGCCTAAATAATTAAAAATGCTACCCAAAGACACTATTCCACGCGGCCGTAGTCGCGGGCGCAGCTAGTACTAAATACGTATCCAACTTACTCTAAACGAGTTCATCTAAAAACAACGTTAACTGCTAGATATGTTTGACACCATTCGACAGTTGGCAATATGGATCCAAAATAAGTCTCATAGAGACCATTTCAAATTAAGTGTAAACGGTACTCTTGTTTTATGGGTCCTTTTAGCTTTAGAAGTAAGTGCAACCTGTAATGTCATGAGTAATGGCGTTTTAGCAGGGAACATAAGTGATGTTGTCAATTTTGTTTAAATCGCTTAAACATTAATAGTGAAGGTTATTACCTTCATAAAAGCGATGATATGACTTTGATTTCCCGCAACAGACCAATCGAAATTGTTCTGTAATAGTATTCGCCAATTTCCTGTTTGATATAGAGGTAGGTACCGATGTAGGTACCAGGGAAGACCTAGACTATCTTACAATGACCAAATAGACAGTGTCTTATCTGAAAGGCAAGTTAAGAGTCTCCGTAACCGGTGAGCGTGTATCAAACTATGAGAGTGGAGGAAGCCTGTAAGGTCTGTAAGGAAAGAACCTGTTGGAACTCTGTCCTCTCTGACTACTCAGCAGGCGAACTTTTTTTTTTTAAAACAGCCCTAGACTAGAATTTATTCCCTTGTCGTGGGTGCGTTTACAAACATGACAAGTCACATACACAAATACCGAGACCGGAACACATAATTGTGGATCACGCAAAGATTTGTCCCGTGCGGGAATCGAACCCGCGACTATTAGACTCAGTGGGCGGAGCGCCTTAAGCTCTCCACTGCGCTAAATCGTCCGTTGTAAAACTGGCGTGATGATATGCATAGATATAGGGGTATCTTCTTAATTTGGTTTTCATTTAACTTTAGAATTTAATTTAAAAAATGGCTAGTTACGAGGAGGGATCAAAAAGTAGTGAGAATGAGATAGAATATAATGACTATTGATAACTTAATAATTTATTTTTCTACATAGTTTCCGAGTCTCCCTACACACCGAGCCCAGCGCTTTTCCAAGGCTTCAATCCCTTTCACAAATAAAGTTTTGTCTTGGTCCTGCAAAAAGCTCTCCACGACATCCATCACCTCGTTATCGTCTTCGTACCTGTTTCCCCTTAAGTATTTTTCCAATTTGGGGAAAAGATAAAAATCGCTAGCCGCCAGATCTGGTGAATAAGGGTGGTGGTCAACCAATTCGAAGCCAGCTTGCTGAATGGCAGCCATCGCAACTGCCGACCTGTGCGCGGGTGCGTTGTCGTGATGAAACAGCACGCCCCTTCGAAGTTTCCCTCTCCTTTTCTCTTTGATGGCATTCCTCAACTTGGGAATTAAAGCTGCATAATATTGGCCTGTAATAGTGGTTCCACGCTCCACGTAATCAATCAACAATATTCCTTCTGAGTCCCAAAATATTGAGGCCATAACCTTGCCAGCCGATGCCACGACACGAAACTTCTTCGGGGTCGGTGATGATGGCCGTTTTCATTGCGAAGATTGCTGTTTTGTCTCGGGATCAAAATGATGGACCCATGTTTCGTCCATTGTTAAGAAACGAGACAAAAATTTTTCAGAATCTTCTTGAAACTTGTCCAACAATATCTTCGAAATGTCAAGTCGATTTTGTTTCTGACTGTCGGTTAACATTCTCGGCACCCATTTTGCGGAGACTTTTCTCATATTTAAAGATTGTTTCAATATGGATTGAAACAATCTTTCCAATTCAATCCATATGAAATGCCCGTTTCTTGATTTAAGTATCGGATGGTAACTCTTCGATCGCTCAATACAATTTTCTCGACTTTCGCAACATTTTCTTGGGTGACTGACGTCGATGGATGGCCGCAACGATGTTCGTCTTCCGTGCTCGTTCTCCCTACTCGAAATTGAGAAGCCAACCTTGCGACAGTGGAATACGGCGGAGCAGACTCTCCTAATGTTGCCTCCAAATCGCAATGAATCTCTTGCATCGTCAACTTTTTTAAACCAGATCCCTTGCGGGGTAGGCAGAGAGTACAGAGTTCCAACAGGTTCTTTCCTTACATACCTCTCTGGCTTCCTCGACTCTCATAGTTCGTTCTAATATATGTATATTAGAACTAAAGCCGTATGAAAAAACGCGTAATATAAATAGTGCGTTTTATCACGTGTGTGTTCATTACGATGAGCTTTAGACGCTCGCGTTTGGATCGAAAGTATTGCCCGTGTAGCTATCTCTACTTATATCAATACTGTCGCATCACCACAATAAAATGTGATGTGAAGTGATGACAGAGGGCTTGTAAAAGAATGTATAAAATTACGTTCGTAAACATTAGCTCGCAAAAATCAACTCAATACCTTTAGTATTTGCAGTTTATTACTCAGCTAGGCAACAAGCTAAAACTGAGCCCTAAGCGACAGTTTGTCCACTTAAATAATAACTGCTTAATAATTTAACAAATCGTGATTGTAATATAAAAGCATTCATTTTTAATTGACACTTTAATGTTATAATGGAAATGGATGCGGCAAATCAGCAAAATAGGATTTACTTAACGCAGTACTAACAAAAACTGAATAAGGGCATTTAAAAACACAATAGTGACAAGGACTGCATTATGAATATCAATAGGGTGAGTGTCGACTCGCTGCGTGCGGTTCGATAACAACTTGAGTCACGAAAGGGTTTCCCTGAGTGACTCACTAGCTAGCAACTTGTCCAGCTAACGTATGCAAGTAATGCTAAAAAACAAAATTTAAATAATTATTTACCATTGCGTGCGGCCATGCTTAAATTAAAAATGACCGTACCCTTACAAAGTGTATAGGTAATAAAAAGCGGTATGCACTTTTATTCGCTCTACAAATTACAATCATGAGATGACCAAGAGCGGTAGACTAGGAATACCGGTTTTATGAATAATTCAAAGGTACAACTCATTCTGTAGGTATCTTCCAACTGATTCCCAAAATGTAAAATTAAAACTACAATTAAAAAATATCAAGATAAGGAAATTAGCTTAAGCCAACGATGCAGAGCGATTGATTTTACGCTGGCATCTGAAAGCCCATTGGCGAATACCGGGTTAAGAGTGTCCTTTTGTGAACGACCCCGACCCATATCAACCTCGATCCCCTCACATGAATAAATAAAAGCTCAATTTGTAGCTTACGCCTTCAACAGACTTAACAGACGCATCGATATAAAAGGTCTCTAGTCTAAAATGAGCTCCCTCTTCGACTCTCAGAAGGTTGCTGGCCATAACGAGGAGGGTGATTTTAGTGTTCAAAGAGGTCATTTTACTTGGGTTGCTTCTCAACGAGTTATGTAAAATTGATCGCGTTTCAAAATTTAGTCGCCCTTGTTTAGAATTTTATTGATTTATATTGGAACCATACAATGAATATTTATGACCGTGTGTAGTATTTTTTGTGCGTATTTTATGTAGAATTATGTATTGAAGTTTTAATGAAGGAAAACGTTTATGCCCTCATCAAGGGTGACATCAATGTAGGAATATCATCATAAAACAATTATAAAGAACAGGTGAAGAGCCATTTCAATGGTAGTTCTGATTATTTGATAATCAGTTTTGATTATTTGCGAACCATTGCATCTATTAGTAAATAAATCAAACAAATAAACACCATCACGCCTACATTTCCCAAGCAGGGGTGGCAGGGATATACTGTGTACACCCACTTTTTGCCGACGATGTTAGGTTCTGTGTAATAGGGTGCGAGCCTGCATATACTGGGCACAATTTCAAACTCCGGCCTGATACTGGCAATTTTTGATACAAAAACTACATTTGTCCGACCTAGGATTTGAACCCAGGTCATCGTAATCGCAACGCGCATTATTTGCCACTGAACCACACAGGCAGAATACCATCAATGTTCATTAAATTGGTTTTCAAGATTGAAAATAACATATAGATGAAGATAATGGCCAGGGACATCCAAAAAGAATCCCAAGCAGGGCAATACCAATTAAGTACATTAAAAATTTCAAATCTCATAACTTGACATTGTGCAAACAATAAAAGTTATACAACTGTTAGTCATCATAAACAAGAAACCTATCTTATATAAACAAAATTTAGCGTTTATACCCACACGAGCGTAGATAAGTAATTATAGATTAAAATAAAAATATATCGGAGGTGAATAAAATGTTGTCCAGTCAAGTTCAGGTTTGCGGGTAACACCTGCCACATGCGAAGCGAAGCCAAGCGCCGCAACGAAAAGAAAATAAATTCTCTTCAATACTGCAGGACGTATAACTTCGTCTAGTTTTTGCGAGACATATTTCAAACTGTTTTTGTTAGATTCGCATGGCAACCTTGACTCGATCCCCTCGGCTACGTTCTGTGGGAACGATTGAGAACACACATTGCTTCGTCCGTCTGGAGCCCATGTGAGCTGACGCATCCGGCGGACTCCTCGCAAGGGTCGTATCGTACACCACTCGTCGCCATCGGTGTTTATTTATCAACCTTTTGTTGCGTATAGTGAGCTCCAAGATAAATGTCGACTACGCAACATAGCCACAGTAGTCTGTCTAGATGGGAAAAAATAAAGTGGTTGAAGACAACTTACAATGTTCTATTCTATACATAGATGCTACATTTACCTATACGTATTTATCAACAAAAACATACACCTATATTAACTTCCAAGTCCGTCCTTACTACCAAGTTTGAATAATGACATGTCACAATGTTCAAACAATCCAGATTTAACTTAAGCAATTAAGAATAAGGCGACTAATGGCCGTATCATGGATGTTAAATTCATTTATTTGTTGTTGAGACGCTCTCCACCCAACGTCGGCGGTGTGCCTCATTTAATGGAGCAATAAAAAATGTTCGACTTGGCTTACGTAATCCATATTATTTCCGCGTCGAAGCCGCTTCGGAGGTCAACGCGCGTATGATCTCGTCTCTAAGCGCCAGTGTCGTTGTTATTTTAAAAACTACTAACCCAAGATTGTCTATAGTTCCTAACTCCACGTATAAGTATTCTTCCACTCATGACGTTGTTTTATATTTTTTCATCTTCAATTTTTCTGATAAAATCATAAATATACGTGGATGATTCCTACACTTAAAGCAGTCATTAAGCATCAAGAAATCCAAGAATCAGATGGATTAAAGATAAAGGGGTAAAGCGCGGAAATATGAAAAAGTATACATGGAAAGCTAAAAAACTGATGTAAAACCAAAATTTTGGAAACAGCTTTGTCAGACATAAAAAATTGTGTACGTAAACGTAAAGAATATATAACAATACCTTGCTAATAGCAATGATGTGTCCATTACAACACTATCAAAATCATCCTAATTTCAAAGACCGATAAGTACCAATAGATATCATCCTTAAGCTATCTTAACTTTTATCTATACACTGGAACGAGAAAAACGGGAGTAGTGCGGAGCTACGGCATATTAACCAACAGAAGTGCGCAGACTTCGGGTGATTTGAATTTTTTACAGTTCTAGTAGTCAATATTTTCTTCTCTCTCTGGCTTCCAATGAACAGGCCGTCAAAAGTAAAATAATCATAAATTGGCACGATCTCCGAAACGAACACAAAGACATGCTTTGAGTATCTAAGAAAATGGAATGAATAATTCATCATCATCATCATCATCATCATCATTTCAGCCTATACTTGTCCACTGCTGAACATAGGCCTCCCCAATCGCTTTCCAGCGTAACCGGTCCGATGCCACCTGCATCCAACGATTTCCTGCGATTTTCACAAGATCGTCGGTCCATCTGGCAGGCGGTCGTCCTACGCTGCGCTTGCCAATACGTGGTCTCCACTCTAGAATCTTTCTGCCCCAACGCCCGTCCACTAATAATGAATAATTCAACACGTTATAATTTCTAAAATATTTAATTCCTAACTGAAATGGAAAATAAATAAAGTTTTCTAGGTCGCCGTTTAATTAGAAAACAACCTTGAAATTTGGTAACTAAAGATAATTAACATATTTTCGCAACCGATTCGTGCACTTATTGGTTTGAAGAGGAAAGGTTTTAAGCCCGATTGTAAAGTTTGATTAATACTGGTACTAAATGCAAAGTACTCAATGTGTGCTTTACTTGTGTTACTATGTGTACTATTCTTGTGTCAATGCTGGTCGATGATAAAGCTAGAAATTAGAACCGACAAATATAAAGTAAAGAATGTTCGATTATCATTACTCATCGTATCTAAAATCATTGATTTCAAGAGTAGAACCACACTGATTTAAATATATTCAAAAATAGCCTGCTCGAACTGTTAAATAAAAAGACATACTATTCTGTGTGTGAATTTCTTAATGATACAATGACACGCTAAGGCAAAAAAGGGTGCTGACATTGGTTTTGTGATGAATAATAATTTATTATTAATTAATGAAATTGTAATTTATGTATATTGCTTATTATTGTAATTTATAACTAAAATTTTGTACGCCATTGAATGGCCAAACATAGCGCTCATAAATTACTACTTAAAGATACTACCTCTTTTACCTATGTTTCACAAATAAATAATTTGAATTTAAATTCAAAAATTTGAATTTAGAAACAACGACGTTTGGCCATCGACAACGCAATCACTATAGATGTTAGTTAATACAACGTACCTAATTGGCAAATACGAGAACGATGTTCACAATAATGTTCAAAATTATTACTTTCTTATTAATCGTCTTCTTCATCTTTAATCTTTACTTGCACGTGCGTGTTGAATCACATCATCCTTATTTCAATCTATAAAAACATTTTGTCGATTTTATGTCAGCTTATCTTTTTTGAGCGTTCAATGTGAAATACGATGTTTCGTATTCGATAAATATCGAAATCGATGTTGAGCCATCAATGTTAATTTTAATGTCATCATAGATGATATCATCATATATCTAATACTAATCATCCCTCAACTAACTTAATAAATCTCTTGCAAAATGTTGTGAAAAGATAAATGAAATATAAATAACATTATTATGATGAAATGGCGGTACTTGAGGGATGTACGTATTGTAGCAAAAAATCGGAAAAAATGTGGCTTGCGCGGACACGTGGATCTAACAGGTAGCAGCACTTTGAAAGAGCTATCGCTTTTCGAGATCATCGACGGGCGAAAAATTCAGGGTCCAAATGAAAAAAAAAGGGAAAATGAAAAAAAGTCAATAAGAACAGTGATATTTACAGTATTGTTTCTACAATACTCATTCGTGCAAGATTGTAAATCTCAAATTAGGGTCATTGTAAAGTTTTATTGACTGCCAGAGAGTTCACATTTCAATCTGGGTCCTATTCTTTAAAAACTGTGGGCAGTTTTATGATACGTCTCGTAAGAATGTTTAAACGCGATAACATTTCTACTAAGTTCTAGATTAGGTAGGCATTTGAGTTAAGTGCTCATTAAAATGTTGGTTATTTCCCATTAGTACTTATGTTTTGCTGACTTATTGCCTCTTCTGCTGCCATTTACACTCCCGGGTTCTTGATTGTGCCTTAAGATATAATGCAAACAATTCGAACATAATAAGTCTGTTAGCCAGGTACGTCCCATTATCTGCGCCTATAGCCAAGTTGACAATCTACAGTCGTTAACGCTAATAGAAAGCGGAAAAATGTATGGGAATGACATCTTGCAACGAAACGTCACGTGGTCAAAACAATGCGCTATCGATTGCGACAAGACAATAGAAACAAAACGCTTGCAAGTTGTCTAGGCCCTCTGGTTACGTGCGTGCGTTTGCGTCGGCTTTGAGGAGAAGTAAAAAATGCCGTAAATTATGGCCTTTTGCTCTGCGCACCGTGTCATAAATGTCTTTTGTTACTTAGTTTTAACACAATAAGCGGCAACTAAGCATACCATTGTGTACGATAGCTAAAAGAAAGTCGGAACGAATTGTAAATCGGATCACAGAACAGAGCGCCTGGTGACGCCCATCAAATCCGTCGAAACAATCGAGACGAGCCGTATAGGTACAGAAGACGGACAATCTTAACATTGTGCAACATCTCACAAAGAAGGTCAGAGAAATCCATGTATTCACAACGCAACTTTCGGAATGATAAAAATGACAACGGTGTTCTTTACCTCGCCCGTGGTGGTCGTAAATCAGTTGAGCAATAGCTGGTCCTTCGTCACAGGGCAAGCTGACTATTAACACAAAGGGAAGTGGGAGAATAAGATTTTATTGTTCGGTGTTACGTAATTTACGATTTCAGAACATCTGTTTGGGATATAGTCTGCTACTACAACTATTTAAAATTTTTGGTTCACAAGACTAAAGTTGTAAGCATCACTACTTATTGTACCGTATATTTACTTACTCAGGTGATAAAATTATTACATAGTATAAACATTTTAAAATACAGTAAGACTGTCGAATTCATAAAGAGATTTAGTGGGTATCATTTATTTATGTATTTATTTATATCTAGTTTCTGACCGCGATTTAGTCCGCGTTGATTTTCCCGGAATAAAAAGTATCCTATGTGTTAATCTAGATAATAAACTCAGACCTCAAATTTCATCCAAATCCGAACGTCAGCAGCCACTCTCATATAGTTTTTTAAAATTGTCATTTCTCTAACCCAAACCAAACCGTGAAGCGTTGACTTTAGACAGGAACCTAACATTTTTCCGGGATAAAAAGTATCCTATGTGTTAATCCAGGTAATAAACTATCTGTGTGCCATATTTCATCCAAATCTGTTCAGCCGTTTTTGCGTGATTAAGTAACAAACATCTAAACATACAAACTTTCACATTTATAATATTAGTAAGATTTCAATGGTCGCTGCACTTAAAGGCTACCAAAACGAACAGGCAGCTATTTATATTATACAGTAAATTATGATAGAAACTATAAGAGTGAACGAAGTTAGAGTGGTTTGTAAGGAAAAAATCTGTTGTAATTTCGTACTCTCTGCCTACCCCGCAACGGACCCGGCGTGATGATATAGATTGTAGTAAGAATAACGTACATAGTTGGTAGATCGCTTGTCTTGTCAAGGTCCAGGTTCAAATTCTAGCTCTCAAACTACGTCCTTCAGACCCCAGCTACAAAGTTTGTAGCAACCTTTGTGTTTTTATCACTAACAGCTGCTAACGGGGAAGGAAAACAATATGAGGAAATTTTGACGTCCATGAAAGTATGCGAGATTAGGACACGTCCGGTGAATTAAAACAGATTCGTGACAAATTGAGTAATTGAGACGATAAAATTTGATAAATATGGGTGTACACCTGGTGCACCTAGCCCTCTGAGGAAACACAACGCACCTCCGTTCAAATAGTGTCATAACTCAAAATTGTTTCTTTTTTTTATAATTTTATGTTACTTAACCTGCAAGCTGCAGAAACACGCGAAATCGCCTAAAAACGCCGTAACAAATGAGTGTGTGTGTGTGTGTTTGAGTGATATACGCTGTTGGCCGTGAGGCCTTTACAGCTTCACCGGACTTCAGGGCGAACGTGCAACTACTACGCTCGAGCCAGAAGGGCAAGGGGCGACATACTCGAGGGCGCCTCAAGGAGGAACGGCCTCGGTTTGGACAGTCGCTACGGGCCGTAACAAAGCGGCCGAGAGTATAATATGCCATTTTATAGTAATTAAAAACCGTACTCTGTACTCTCTGCCTACCCCGTAAGGGATCTGGCGTGATGATATAGATAGATAGAAATAGAGATAGATAAAAAACCTTTAGTAAAAAATTGTTTTTAGTGACAACTAATATTCAAAAACAAATGACGACAAACGATTTTTGAGTTATGACGCTATTCGAGCGGAGGTGCGACATGTGGGAAAGGTATTAATGATTTTTGTAAGCATTTCTTTATTATTTAGTTCATGTTAAATATTATATTAATAGACCGAGTCTTATCTGAAGGGCAAGTCAAGACCGTAACCGGCGAGCGTGTATGAGACGAACTATGAGAGTGGAAGAAGCCATAGAGGTCTGTATGGAAAGAACCTGTTGGAACTCTGTACGCTCTGCCTACCCCGCAAGGGAACTGACGTGATGATATAGATAGATAGATAGAGAAATATTATATTAGTCTTATTATTTTGATAATAAATATGGATTATAAGTTCAACGAGCTATAAAGCATTGAAAATTGTGCTCATAACTAAGAAAATAGCATTGTGATGGAAGGTAAATAGTTACGTATTGCATTAATAAATAAGTTACAAGGAAGCTTGCAAAGCCATTAATATCGCTTTATAGCACAAGGTGCGGGCGAAGTGTTTGTTACAGTATTGTTCGGTCTCTTAGAGGCATTGTGCTGCCAATGACAGATAAGGACCGCGTAATGAGCACAGGCGACCTACAATGGAATCTCGGTAGAGCCGACCCACGCACACCGCAGTTAAGCAGGGTTACTGATAAAGCACGTAGAAAAAAAATGCACTTATCTACCATGTTGAAGATTTGAATATCGGTAATTAAATTAATCTAAATACCTTGGACTTCTCATCGAACTAACGTATCGATCCTAAAACAATGCCAGAAAAGACGGTAACAACTTGGAGAAGCCAATGGTCACTGGGAAGGTCGAGGTTGTTCTGCCCAGATTCGCAACACTGGACACTACGACGAAGACAGGGGTAAATGGCGAAACATCGCAAGAGCCAGACTGCTGGGAGGTGGAGGTCACGACACTCAGGCATGAGGAATACGACACGAGGAGGAGGAGAAAATTAAGCAATGCAATTTAACTACCTTTTAATATTACTAGATAAATAAAATATATCAATCAACTTATATCTTCAGTCAGTGTATTATACTGAGATAGGCATTGCTTAATTATTGCCTGTTTAATATGCAAGCCACAGCGCCAATGTTTAAGATGTATTAACCTTATATCAACCGAATCCATACTTATATTTTAATGATAAAATATCTCTATAAATATGACAAGGATATTAATCGTATTCTGGGTAAGGACAGTCTACAATTTGTCTCAAAAAAATTAAACGCAGGCGAAGTCGCGGATACTAGCTAGTAACGAAAATGATTTCGAATCCTAAACGATCAACCGTAAAAATAGGTTTTGATGTAATCAATGATATCTCTTTAATTATTATTCGGACGTACTTCTTTTTTAAATAACTGCGTCACTTTTCAAGCGATATTTCTCGAGTCATCGATGTTGAACGCAACGAGAGTTCTTCAAATAGCAGCTTAAGACACAAGAGTAAGCGATTAAAGTATTTAATTATTCGATTAAATAGATAATATTAATTAATAAAATTAACGAAATGATAAATCTTGGACAAACCAATAATGCCTCGTCAAGTAGCGCATGGTAAGGCTACGATCACAATCGTTCGAATCCTGAGTGTTATGTTATTTGATCTAATCGAAATAATTTCAGTAGAAGCCGGGAATCTAGAATTCTGCCTGGTATAATAGCAATACACTCACTCTTTATTATTAGTACTAAATACATCGTGGTACATATCGTCGATATAACGTGGGTGTACACATTACACCCTGTCACACCCCTACTAGGAAAATGTAGGTGTGTCGATAGGCCAGTTATCACGAATGTCAATTTTATTCATCTTTACCATAAGTATGATCATGTCAGCGGGAAATATACTTGAAAACTTAGAATAGCTTTGCAAGCAATTATTCTAGAAGGAAGGTAATGTTTGTTCGATTGTTTTTTTTTGTCTATTTCTTTGGCATGCTCTGTAGCTTTAACAGCTTGTTGGGTTTTGTCGTTCGATTTGTCTTAATAATTGTCGAAGTGAATAGGGCGTATGTGAATAAAGCAAGAATGGAGAATATGTTTTATAACTAATGGATTTTAACGTTGCTTTTTATCCCTTAGTGAAATGGTTCTCTTGATTGATATTTTGTTATTTAGTAATTTTATTACTTGAATAATAATTTAATGTCTTTTGTAACAAAAGCAATAATAAAAAAGGTTGCTTAAGGAAAAAGTGCATGAAGTCAAGGACAGTGAAATGATGTATAAACACATGTTACTTGGTCAAAGATGACCAAATTTTATCGTTTGATAAAACTACTACTTTCTTCACTTGGGCCGAACACTACGTCCGCACAGCTGCCGGACTGGTTTGTCCACTTGTACGGGATTGATTTAACATTAACACACGATCCGCGGTGCTCATTCGCTGCCGTATTCCACCATACTTCAATCCGAATTACTTGACTGAACTATATAAACAAATATATACCCCATAGTTTTTGTTTGCTGCATTAGTAATCGCTCGAATCATAATCGCTTTTAAAACTACGTTTAGTATATATCCAAAATGCGAAAATAGTATCTAGGCCCATTGATATAAATTACTATCAATATCTGTCTGGGCCCTTACTCGCTAAAACCAAACGCAGCGCGTTAGAATAACATCGTGTTATGGTATTCTGTATGCCACTGGAGTACCATTCAAACTATCATTTCACGAAGTTGTCGTAACGCACCGCGTTATGTGTATAATTGATCCTAGCGAATAAGGGCCCTGAAAACCGAACCACGAAATGAATCCGTTTGGCGACTTATGATCACATAAATTACCACTTATTGATTACCACATCTTGAAATGATATTGTTACGATTACGATAACCCACCACGTCAAGGGATGACCAATCTCTAGGTATAGAAATGCATACGATTGAATGAAATCAACAGAATATACCTTATTAAGTATCTTGTATGTTTTATGAACGAATGAATGAATGATGAATTTTGATGAATTCGTATACGATTTATATAGACTCTAAGCCAAATATGCTAATATTTACGAATTACATTCTGATGATGTGGCGATATTTTCATTATATAATCCTCAAACTAATTTATAAAAGTAGTAGGTATGCTAGTTAATATCCTCTAATATTATAAATGTGGAAGTTTGTATGTATGGATATTTAAAAAAACGCAATGTGATTTATCTTAGAATCTGAGAAAATATTGTCCCTGTAATGTGATTTATATTTAGTGTTGTAAAAACGCACGAGTCGGCGCTTAAAATGCTTGCGTATTCTACGAGCTTCAACGCTCAAAAGCGTCGACTCAGCGCTAAACGCTCGACTTCAGCTCTCATTTTTACAACTAATATTTTTGACTATACTGTCAGTATCATACTGATTATAATCCTTTATGCACCACCTTTAACAAAATGTACGCAAAATCATTCAGCCAATTGAGCAACAAACATCCTTACCATTATACATAAGGTACATGTTTTCTCATTCTTAAAAAAAAAATAAACACTGTCAAGCATGTATTCCTCAAGCAGGGGTGGCAGAGATGTACTGTATACACTCTCATATCACTGACGAATATGCCATTATACAGGGCTCAATTCCATATTCGAATACCATTGAAAATGTTTCTATAGAAAAATCAGTCATAGCCATTTAACGAGTGTGAATTTTAGATGCACATACACCCAGGTTGTAATTCTAATTTTAGTGGGGTATACAAAGATTTTCTTTTTGAACCCTGCCTACTTGCTTTAGTGAATCAATCCTAGCATACCAAGCATATGATTATTAAGTCATGTACTTATTTACTCTTAAAAGGGAGGGACATTAAATTATACTTATTCTGTAACATTTTTTTTTGGGATTTTTTACCAAAAATATTGGTAATCCTGTTTTACATCCACTGACTAGGCCAAATGGGTTTAAAGAATTTATTCTCATAAAATCAGAATTAAATCAATCAGATACAAAAATGCTGTAAATAATCTCAGACACTTACCTTATATAAAGTACAGATGTGCCACTGACGATTCTCTTCCACCCTAAAGGCACCGTTATAGTCTGCGGTTCACTTTGTACAGTTCTAGAGCTAAGCTCTGGATTGTCAGGAGGGTGAGGGACGACGCCAGTACCTGCTGGCACCACCGCTAAGACCACACCGTCTGCAGTTCGCACAAGCTGCGGTGCACTCCCACTCTCACCTTCACTAACTATTCCTCTACTCACTCCTACTTGCTGATTCAGTATACTTATACTTTGATTCACTATTGACTGATGAGATACACTTTGTTCTAAAAATTGATAGTTCACAAAGCTTTTTCCTACTGACAACTCTCTCTCACCACTGTTACAACCCTCAACACCACTCTGTACTGAATTATTTTCACTATACTGATTTTGACCATGACGCAGTGCCACTGATTGCATAGATGTCATACTATTGTCAGAGTTTAAGGGTCCCGAACATCTCGCCTGGTATGTAGCCAGTTCTACTGTTTCTACCGGAACTCTCGAATGAAAAGTTTCAATACTATTAAATTCTGCACCAATTTGTTCCGTACAATCCCTTTTCACACTCAAAGCGCTCTGTCTATCATGCCTATTATCATCAATTTTCAAATTAGTGTCTTTTGAATATTGCTGAGGAACGGGATAAAAGTCTGTTCTTTGACCCAAATTATCGGTTGGCCCGAAAGCACCTAGTTTGCCATCATTGTCACTTAGTGATTTATAGAAAATGGTGTTAGGTAGGTTCCTCGGTTCATTTCTATCAATCTGGGTCCTGTAAATAGTGTTCCTAGGCAAATTGACTTGGTGGTGCAGGTTATCGGGGAGGTAGAGGGCGTCGAGCGGCGGCTGGTGCGGGTGAGGGTGAGGGTGCGGCGGAGCGGCGGGCGGCGGCTCGGGCCCCGCGGCGCCGGGCTCTAGCTGGCGCGGGTCCGCCACGTACACCAGCACGCGCGGCGCCCCCGGCACGCCCGCTCGCGACGCGCCCACACTCGCGGGCTTGCCAGACATCGCGCACGAACATCACACGCCGCGTAGCTCGGCTGCTCACTAGCTGAACGCGCCGCGACGCGACCTACTGACGGACGCGACGGGACTCCACCTGGCATCGCTTTCGAGCCCGCTATCATCGCTCGGGGGCCACCTTTTCGACTGGACCCGCTCGACCATTATCGACTGTCCGTTTTTTATAGACGGGAGTCATGAATCTCACTTTAATTGTTTTATGATACCTAGATGAACGACCGACTAATAATTTTATGGCGGAGCTTCTTTTGGCCCCATTGTAAACTTATGGCACCTTGTAAAAACGGGTAAACCTTTTTTTATCGGTTGTTACAGCATTTTATTCATTGGTTCGGTTGTAACACATATTGACACACTTCAGAGGATGTAAAAAGGTCACTGAATTATATGTGTTTGCTTCATCTTCTTTTGGTCTTTCACAACCGACCATACATCGAATACTTCAGTGTAGCGGTAAACACTATATATTCAGTTTTCTACAGTATTCACTTCAAACAAACACAAAACTAATTTTACACAATCATAATCCGATGCTTACAAAGTGAAACCCTGCGAATACCGAATGAAAGAAAAGGACTTGGACATAAACGATACGACATGATAGGTATACATAAAAAAATCACAATTCACTTCTTTCTTTCTTTGGCCACATTACGATACCATTAGAGGAACAAGGACAAATTACACATAGTATTCAAGCGAGACATCTGTTGTCATTTTCAAGAAAAATATATCAACCTGTTTTATCGACTCCAGTTATTCTAGTAAGCTTAACTAAAACCAATCTTACCAACCTAATACAACGTATCCAAAAAAAAAGTCTTTATGGCAACACAAGTCATTATTTGTGTCAAATTAAAAAAAATATGGAGTTTCGGCGGGAAGACGAATAATGATGTCGTCAATTTGTTTTAATTTCCAAAATTTGTTATTTCGAATAATAATGTATAATATTGGTGAAATATTAACCATAATGTATTCCAACATGTGCATGAGTAAAGGTAATTGT
The DNA here is from genome assembly GCA_905147815.2 of Phalera bucephala. Lineage (NCBI taxonomy): Eukaryota > Metazoa > Arthropoda > Insecta > Lepidoptera > Notodontidae > Phalera > Phalera bucephala. The sequence continues at coordinate 22,787,445 of LR990612.1, forward strand.
AACAAAGTAATAAAACGTGTCTTTTTGATTTCCCTTTACTATCCAGGGTGGGGTACTTTATCAATTTCATTATCACCGTAGTCAAGTTCATCGGGGAGTTGAATTGACCCTATGACTCGAATAAGTTCGTAACTAATTATATCAGTAAGCTCGTAGAGATAATTTCTGTAGGTAAGGTCTATTTTTAGCCAAGGTTTGCCAAAAAAAATGATATTTAAAAAACTATGGCAATTTTTCACTTGGAATAAAAAGTAAACGACTCTATGACGATGACGTGTTTTATATACGCACAACTCCATAAAGTTTGTATCCTATTACTATTAAAATCCCTGCTGCAAACATAAACACCCGGAAAATCTCATAATTTTTACCCTGTTTTTACGTAAACAAATATTTTTAGGAATTTTTTCATAAAACTTAGACAAATGATTTATTGCACTTTCTATCTATACCATCAAGCCACATCCCTTACGGGGTAGGCAGAGAGTACAGAGTTCCAACAGGTTCTTTCCTTACATACCTCTCTGCATTGCACTTTCTAATCGTAAATAACTAATAAATAAGAACGTATATCTAATTTTAGGGCATCTAAACAAATAAATAGCTAAAAATACCTCGTAAGCTATCGAAACAACTTGCCTGGATTTCTTGTCTAGATAGACAGAAATCTAAGCAAAAATTTTTACAATAATATTTAGGTTTACGACCTAATTTTTGACAAAAATAGAAAGAATACGTCCTAATCTACCAATATAGACACAAATAAACGTATATTTTACGAAATATTGACCTGAATTTACACAAAGGTAGGTACTTATCGAAGATAAGGTTACTCTTTCCGTTTAGAAACTCAAACAAATACTTTTTATCACTCACCCTTTTCACGGGCTTAAAATTTTTTATACACAAACGTATTACGCGTAATTTCTGATAAGAAATTTAATAAGATTTATTTATCAATTAGAATGACGAATTTGTTTATTTATACGCGCGACACTTGAGACGCCACTTAGCGGGAACGCGCGTCTGTCGGATGTTTACCTTATCCGTTCACGAAAGCACAAACACAGACTACCAACTATCATACATCAATAGAACGAGAATATTATCCTCTACATTTTGTTCAAACATTGTCTATAGCTACGATTTAGTGTTTGCCCACAATAGATCGATAAAAAAAACGACTCTGCTTGCGTATAAATTTATACGTTACCGATTTTTGAGGTATGCAATATGGCGATTTTGACACGTATAAAATTATACGTTACCGAGTCAAGGGGTTTAGAGATTATTAAAAAAATATTCTATGTATTGCGTAACCGCTCTGATGATCAAGGGCTTGGGTACAGATGGCACTAAAGTCATACACGCTATCTGCCAAAAAGTATGGCGCACAGGACAGTGGCCTAATGACTGGACGGGGTCCGTATTGATTCCTCTCCACAAGAAAGGCTCTACTCGCAAATGTGAGAACTACAGGACCATCTCACTAATCTCGCATGCAAGTAAAATTCTCCTCATCATCATCATCTCAGCCTATACTTGTCCACTGCTGAACATAGGCCTCCCCAATCGCTTTCCAGCGTAACCGGTCCGATGCCACCTGCATCCAACGACTTCCTGCGATTTTCACAAGATCGTCGGTCCATCTGGCAGGTGGTCGTCCCACGCTGCGCTTGCCAATACGTGGTCTCCACTCTAGAATCTTTCTGCCCCAACGCCCGTCCGATCTTCGCGCTATGTGGCCCGCCCATTGCCACTTCAGCTTGCTAATCTTAACGGCTATGTCCTACATATTATTAATAAAAGGCTGGAGCATTTCAGCAGCCGTCAAATCGCAAATGAAAAAGCGGGCTTTGTCAGAGGTCGAGGCACGGGACAGCAAATTTTGAACATGAGACAGCTAATCGAAAAAGCACGAGAGTTCAATGTTCCGATTGATCTTTGCTTCGTTGATTACACCAAGGCATTTGACTGCATCAATTGGAGAAAAATGTTCGAAGTAATGCGGGAAATGGGTATACCGGATCACCTTGTTTTTCTAGTAAATAATCTATACCTAGATGGGAAAACAAGAGTCAGAATGGACAATGAGCTTTCCTACCCATTTAAACCAGAGCGCGGGGTCAGACAGGGATGCATCCTCTCACCACAACTATTTAACCTCATTGGAGAGCACATTATGAGAAAAGTACTCGAGAACTGGGAGGGAGGCTTCCGAGTAGGAGGACAGCGCATTACCAATCTTCGCTTCGCTGACGATACCACCCTAATAGGATCCTCAGAAAGAGAATTGAGTGAACTATCCACAAAAGTGGAAGAGATCAGCAAAGACTACGGGCTCTGCATAAACCGTTCAAAGACCAAGGTGATGTTTGTCGACAGAGCCGGAACTATGACGCGCACTCACGAATTGCGCGATCTTGACGTAGTCCAGGAGTTTTATACTTGGGGTCATTGATAGCCAATTATGGTGACTGTGACAAGGAAGTCGTAAGAAGAGCCCAGATGTTAAAATCGGCGGTGAAGCGATTGGAGAAGATTTGGAGAAACCGTAGCATCAATCGGAACACCAAGATCAAACTCATACGCACCCTTATCTTCTCCATATTTACGTACGCTTCTGAGACCTAGACTTACAAGGCCCGTATCCGATCAAGAATAGATGCATTCGAAATGTGGTGTTGGCGCAAAATGTTGGGCATACCATGAACTGCACGCCGAACAAATGCATCTGTTCTGTCGGGATTAGAGATCAAGACTCGCCTGTCTACAGTCTGCATGCAGAGACTCTTTAAATACTGCGGACACGTGGCCCGACGAGAATCAGACAACTTGGAAAAGCTAGGCTAGTAGTTGGCCACGTGGAAGGAAACAGGAGTAGAGGAAGATCGCCAACCAGATGGACAGACGTGATCAGAGAGACCACGAGCACCAGTATTCCGGACGCCATCAAACATGCTGAATGGCGGGAAGCCTGGAGAGCACTTCTGCAAAACCTTGATTGTGGTAGTCACGACCCTCAGCCATGAGGAACCGACAAAGAAGATGTATACGACTAAAGGACATAGAATCCATGGTCAGGAAACTATTAAAAAAAAATGTCAAATGTCAATCGCACGTCAAATGCGTCAAAAAAATTGTTTTGTTTTCTTCACATCTGTGCTAAATGTGACTAACCTCAAAACACCTAAACGTAATTTAATAGAAAATACAAAATTCTAAAATGAAACGAAAATCTTCAAGCATGGATGTTAAAGAATCTAAGTATGTATATTTTTTGTTACTGCTCAACCTTTTTTTATACTATGTATTCAATGCAGGTTACAGACACTAAGAGATATGAAAAAGATCTCTATCCATATCATCACGACAGATGCCTTGTGGGGAAGGCGGAGAGTACAGAGTTCCCACTAATTTGTCAAAGATTTATCTTGATATTTTATAAATATTGCAGCAGAAACGAAAGATTGACTTCATATGATGTTAAACCTGTTGTGTAAACTATAGTCTAGGCTAGGTAAACTAAAAAACAATTTTTAGATCCAAACTGCAGTACATTAATTGATAATTTTTTTTGTATATTTTTATTCCAGACTGTCTCAGCTGCTCTTCAAGAAATCACAGAAACTTGTCGAAAAATTGAACCCCAAAGACAACGACGAACATGCTCCAGATCTAAGACCAGCTTGGATTGATGATGATGATGAGAAGTTTGGTGTAAATATTATACCAAATAATACAAGTAAAAGTCTCTATGCTGAAAAACTCAAACAAAAGTATGAAACACTGATGGGCACACCCAATTGGGCTAAGTTAAACAAAGAAATCATAACAGAAGATAAAGACAATGATGAGATATTAAGAACAGTAGGTCATTTACACAAAAAAACCCCAACTACCCTTCAAAAAGATTTTCTTGAAATAAAGACATTGAGGCAAATAAATGCAGAAACTAAAAATGAAGGCAACCTCATTACATGTGTGGAGTTTCATCCTAAAATAAGTGCAGCTCTTGTTGCTGGTAAATCTGGAGTAGTATCTTTATTCTCTATAGGTGGTGATGTAAATAATAAATTGCATAGCTTCAAATTGAAAAGATGGCAAATAAGTGCAGCGCAGTTTACTCCGGATGGATCAGAAGCTTTGCTTGCATCAAAAATTAGCCACACATACTGTGTTTATAATTTAGCTAAGGCGGAACCAAAACAAGTGCAACTGCCACAAGTTGTAAAGACTGCTGTTATTTTTCAATTATCAAATGATGGAAAGTACATTGCTACATCTGATGGATTTGAGAATGTGTATCTGATATCTGTTTCTTCGAAGGAACTACTCAACAATTTTAAACACAATTCAAACATTGTTTCTGTGGCTTTCAGCCATGATAATACCCAGTTGTACTGTTATGGTTCACAGGGAGAAATAACAGTATGGGATTTATCAGTTTTTAGACCATTGAAAAAGTTTTATGATCATGGCTGTGTTACAGCATCCTGTTTGACTACTAGTCCATGTGGAAAGTTATTAGCAACAGGGAGTGGTGAAGGTATTGTCAATATATACCAGATGGAGAACTTGACAATGTCTGAACCCCTGCCATTTAAAATTATTTCAAACCTGACAACTAAAATAACAAACCTTAAATTCAATGCCACTACAGAAATCCTTTCTGCATCATCTGGATATTATCCAAATGCCATGAAACTGGTGCACATACCATCATTCCATGTATTTCCAAACTTCCCCATACCATCGCAAAACTTGCATCAGGTGGATACAGTCAGCTTTTCACCCAATAGCGGTTATATGGCATTGGGTAATAATAAGGGAAGTGCTTATTTGTATAGACTTAAGTATTATAAGAATTACTAATAAAATCCAATTGCAAATTTATTTGTTTTAAATTCATTCATTTATTATAGTGTGCTCAGGTTACAGATCAGGACAAAAATACTTGGATAGGGGCTGTTCCAACTCCACTTTATTGAATATGTATAACTTGTGGGGCTATTATTAGCTAATATTCCCTCTCTTCCTTCTATCAATTTAGTAATACTTTTCTTTTTTTTTTCATTCTCTGTAAATGACGGAACCATGTACCCGCCTGATAGACCAGCCTGCATTGTTCTCCCATACCCCACACAAAATGTAGATGGAAAAAGAAAATGTAAAAGTAGTATTTTAAAAGAGTAACCGTGGAGTTTCTTGCCCTTTTCTCCACAGGAATGACATTCTGAAGTGGTGGTAGGGTTTTTGTTACTTTTCTGACGATTCATAAATACTGTAATGGTTGACATTAACAAAAATATTCTGATTATTTTCAAATGCTTTACCAAGAAATAGCATATTGGAAGTGTGAATGATCTATATTCTTTTATGACCACAACTAGCTTGTATTCTATATTTCTACAATGAATTATGTATTGTCAGTACATACGCAGGACAGTAGCCCTGCATGTATGTGTGTACATGAACAGGATTATTTCAGAGTTACCTAGACAAGTAATAACAACTAGGAATGAGTGATAGTTTGGAGAGTGGAGGTGTTTCAAAATGCTTTTTATAAAAAAAAAAACACCATCACGCCTATATTCCCCAGAGGGGGTGGCAGAGGTGTACTGAGTACACCCACGTTTCGCCGACGATGTTAGGTCCCATGTAATAGGGGGCGAGCCTATTGCCATATACCGGGCACAGTTCCAGACTCCGGACACGTACTGGGAATTTTTCGTTAGAAAAACTACATTTGTCCGACCTAGGATTTGAACCCAGGACCTCGTGCTCACAAAGCGATGCGCTTTGCCACCAGACCAACGAGGCAGTCAATGCTTTGTGTTTACCAAAATGACTAATTGAAATTGAAAGGTTTCAAAGTTATTGTTTAGTTGTTACGGCTGTGGTCCGGTTATCGAACTCTCAAAGAAAGCGCCAGCAGCGTTGCCTCCGCGCGGTACCTTGCGGCATTTGAAAGCGCCCTTAGAGTGGATAGGAATACCGGGGAATAGGGACAAGACGGGGATTGAAATTCTTGCTACAACAAATCTGAAAAGCTAGCAAGTAGAGTCTATTTAATGGCAAGAATGTATGGTAAAACAGTTATTTTACATGACACCGCTTAGGTACTTCACCTGAAACTATATAAAAAATTAGAATTCGAACCCAGAAGAACCTGATCGCTATGCGCCATTTATGTCACTAGACCAACGAGGCAGTACCAGCACCAGGGGTAACTTATAAAAAAAACTTGTAAAATAAAACTAAACCTTTTTTGAGACAGAAAACTTTATTTAGGTACCTACATTAATCTGGAAAAATTGCCGCAGAAGCTTTATTCATATACATTTAATCAAAAATTATAGAAACTAACATGAATAAAATCACAGATTAAATAGTAAATTAAGCTATTAATTCCAATATACATACTGAGGAGAAAACACAAGCTCGTGATTGTATTTTCAATAGTAGTTAAAGCTACTGGGGAGCTTTTTAAGATATTATGGATATTTGACATTGATTACATTCTATAACTGGGTGTCCGGGCCAAGGCTTCCACCATGTTGTTTGTCACTTAAAAATAATGGATGGTTCCATAATCAATATGTTTAAGTAACAATATGTCCAACTATGCATAACGTCAATAACAGTACAGTACCTATTTCGCTATGTAGCAAAAAATACAACGAAATATCACCAATACATTGTCCACTGATAGCAGAACCTAAGAGTAAAGCGTACGATGAATAAATCGTCATTTTCAACGTAGTCTCAACAGTTAGGTCTGAATATATCTAATTTTGACATCGGCGGCAAAATTAAAATACTTGCTGTAAGTGGAAGTATATTAAAAAATCTATACACACAAAGATAGAACCCCTTACCCCTTTTTAAAAACTGTGATAACTACCTAAGATGGTTGACCATTTTGGTAAATATACACAATTGGAAAAGCTTCACCAAATGTCTTGATACTTGATAACCCCCTGTAGGTATAAAAATCGTGATAGTGTTATTTTCAAAACAAAAACACCGGCGAAACGTATATTATTTATACCTCTCCATACCCCTACGGCATTGGATGCACATGGATATGATATGAATCGTGGTATACGAGGGCCAATACGGTTACTAACGGGCTTTCCGTTCTAGTTTGAACTTCGCGAGTCTGTACCTGCGGCTCTACTCAACTGATTTTGGTCAACTTATCGCAGTTGTCTTATCAATGTCTGCTATGCAATGCCAGAATAATAGGTAACCCTTTAATAATTAGTTCTCGTTCAGATGTCGCCCGCTCACAATGTGATCGGGTTTCGTTTAAGTTAAATACACTACTTTACGATTATCGAAAGTTGGAAGTTTCGCTATTTTTTTTGGAAATTTTGCTACTCAGACGTAATGATAATAAACCAAATAATGATTTGAAAGTAAATAGAAAATTAAAATCACAGTAATGATAATTCTACATACAACCAAAACACCAATGTCAAGAAACCTATAAATAAGACCACTACTTCACACTGAGTACCTTTTATACTCTTAAGGACTCCATATCTAGATGATCGATGTAGTGATCTCTAAAATGCTTTAAAATAAATTAAGAACAGTTTGCCCCGTTTATCAATTTTTCTTGTGATATTATTGATTTGTTTGCAAAGTATTTATAAGAGAAATTATGTTAAAGTTGAGTTGAAAAAGACATTAAGGATTCCATACGGATGAGTGTATTATAGAGCAACTTCATAAATATAACTATATGTTTGGAGACAGTAATAAAATATTTAAGTATAATTTTACAAGGGAACCAGAACAGAAAAACTTAAATTTAAATTACATAAATAGTTTAATTTTCAACCAAATATTCTAAATTTACATACACACAACGAAATAAAAATAGCATTTACGTAGGTACATTATATCACAACGAAATTACGGTAAAAACCTTTGATATTTAAGTAAGCAAATTTTAGTATGTTGCAAATGAAAATAATCCATTTTAAGTGGTGAGTGTACACACTAAACGTGATTAAAAATAGTAACCACAGTATTTACTAATAAATTACATAATAATTAGTACCTAATAGAAGTAGATAGGTTTACTATGAACGCTATTAATATTTCATTCAGCAGCAAATTGGTTGGATAAGGTCCATCAATCGCGTCTATTTTTGCTTAGCACGACGACGTCTAACTCGTGGCGCACTGGACTCTATTCATACCGGGATGTTCGTCATCTTCTTCGTAGGCGTTGCCATGGTGCCCGCGACGTCTTCGCGTCTCTTGTTCAGGGTCCAAGTCCATTAGCTGACATTCTTCAGCTAACTCGGGAATTTCCACCTATAATATAAGAACGAAATTAATTAGCAATTAACTTAGGGATAAAAATATTAAGAAATCATTGATTTTCGTCATATACCAGTTGGATCTTACTATGTTCACTGCGCTTAATTAGAAAGGGCATGTAAAAAAAATAGCTTGATTATTTAAATACCTGCTTTTGCGGAATAGTAAAATAAGATATTTTACAAGATAGGATATGTAATAACAACATATATCCTCATACTTAAAGTCAGTAGTTCATTGCTTTTTTTAGAAATCATAATAGTAAAAAAAATAAGTAACTATCATCAATACTTACTCTCGGTCTAGGCGGCAGACAATTTTCCAAAGCAGGAATGACTTCAGGTGGAATGCGATTAGGGAAATTAACTAGGAATTGTATAATGAGCTGACCCTTTTCAAATGGGTTCTTGTACATGGGCATACCTGAAAATAACGAAGGTAGTCATTTTATACCTATTTAGTGTCTAAAACATATAGATTTAGGCTGTTTAAAAAATTACAAAAATATCTTCAATGAAGCAAGTTATGTGAAAATTACGATCTACATACCTTCATTCAACACACACTTCACTTCTCCATGCTTAGTAACCTCACCGGGCAGAACTGTTATGACAATGTCTCTGTCATCCAGGGTTCTAATCACCTTCTGGAAGCCACAGAGAGCTTCCACCAGCTCAATGTTCATTCGAATTATGAGATCATTACCAGAACGCTTGAATATCTGAAATAGTACAATGAATTGATAGAATTAGTATGTGTAGAGGAGCCGAAGCGGTTTGTGTCCACTATCGAGTCTCTACACGTGGCCCCTGGGCAGTGCTAAATGAGCAGAACCTTCACCAGTGGCTTTCTCCCAGCAAAGTCAAGACGCCTAGCGACCACTCATATTCCGGCACGTTACGCAGGGTTGCCCTATGAGAAAACGGGTTTAGCCCAATCATACCAGAACTTTGTCTATCTTCAGTATCAGAGTGTATAGTAGTAGTGTTGTAAAAATGAGCGCTGAAGTCGACGCTCACGAGCGTTGAAACACTTAGAAGAGCTTGAGCGTTTTAAGGGCCGACTCGAGCGTTTTTTCAACACTAGGCATTATAACAGTCAGCGAGTCATAGTTTGACCCATCACCACTATTCATCACGTTGAGTAGTCTACAAAAAACAAAAACTTTTGTACTTTACAAAATGATGATAAATTAGATGTTCAATACATTCTTAACTAACTAAAATATTAAGGTTGTGTTATAAAAAAAAAATTATTGCTTTATACTTACATCGTTTTCCTTCTCATCCAAGACAATAACCAGATCACCAGCCTCCAGCTCAGGTTCTTGGTCACCCTCACCACTGAATACAATCTTCTGACCATCCGTCATGCCTTTGTCTACATGAACTTCGAGAATCTTACGGTCCCGCACTGTTTTACGTCCCTGTGGTAAATCACGTTTCGTATACATATATAAGATAAAATGAAATAGAATATATAATAATAATATTAGCCCTGTTAAGAAACTGTCCCACCGTTGGGCACGGGCCTCCTCTCAAACTGAGAGGGTTTAGACCATAGTCCACCACGCTGGTCCAGTGCGGGTTGGCGAAATTCACACACCGAGAGAATCTTAGGCATGCAGGTTTCCTCACGATATTGTTAATTTTTAATACGGGCATGCTCTCTAAAGACAAGAGGTGCGTTTGAACCCGACACTTCTAACTTTACAGTCCAATGGTCTAACCACTATCACTGCCGTTTTTTTTGTTGAAAGAGAATATACTATAACTAAATTCAATCATGGATGGCTCGGTTCAGTGGTTAAGAGCTGAAGCCACTCCGCCCACTAGATCGAGTAGTTGCAGGTTCGATCCAAGCACTAGAAAAATCTATGTGACCTACAAATATTTGTTTTGGTCTCCGTGTTTGTGTACATAAATTTCATATTTGTAAACGCACCCACCCACAACACAGGAATAATTACTAACGAGGAGGTATGTTTAATTTAAATAAAAATCTTTTAAAAAAAAAAGGTAAACCGACTTCAAAAAGCAAAAAATAAATATTTGAAGTCGGTGCTGGTTGGTGCAGTCGGTTACTTGGCACCGACTTCAAATATTTATTTTTTGCTTTTTGAAGTCGGTTACCCTTTTTTTTTAAAAGATTTTTATTTTACAATTTTAAGTGACGAGGGAATTATTTAGTAATATTTATATACCGATATTATATTATTTTGCTAAGTTGCAAAGTAAGGTACCTACAGGATTAATATAATGACTATAATAACGGAATGGCCAGAGAGGTATGTAAGGAAAGAACCTGTTGGAACTCTGTACTCTCTGCCTACCCCGCAAGGGATCTGGCGTGAGGTTATAGATAGATAGATAATGACGGAATCTATACATTCGTGCTGTTCGCCGTTAAGGAGTTCCCTCTTGTATCTTGAAAGTCCAAGGTCCAATACCAATAACAATAAAATACGACCACCTCAAAACTATACTGAACCAAATGCAAAAAGAATCATCAAAATCGGTTCATAAGCAAAGGAGTTATAAAAAAAGGATGAATTATGAACCTCCTTTTTTGAAGTTGGCTAATATACTGCTTAGTTCTATAGTAGGGTACCTATAGGATAGACGTAATACCCATAATATCTCAATTTACACATGCCTATTGTTTGTCGTTAAGGAGTTCCCTGGTGTATCTTCTAAGTCCAAGGTCCAATACCAATGAAATTAAAATGGGACCACCATGAAGCTATACTGAACCCAATGCAAAAAAAAATATCAAACACGGTCCACAATTGACGGAAATATCGCTGAACATACATTAAAAAAAAAAAAAAAGCATACATACTACCGAACATAGAACCTCCTCCTTTTTGAAGTCGGTTAAAAAAGGAAATGATCTGAATGAAAAAGGTCAAGTGTGTACCACTATTGCAGTAAACTACTCTTTAACTTCCAAAAAAGCGTGAAAGTTTACCTGGCAAACTTTGCAACGATCCTTGGGATCAATAATTTCGCGCTGACCGCGGCATTCGCTGCACACAGTCTGAATCTGTTGAATCATTCCAGGCGCCAACTGCTGAATCTGAACTTGCATACCAGTACCACGGCACGTAGTGCAAGTCTGTACTGCACCCTAAAATAATAATAAATATTTATCACCTGAAAACAATGCTGTAATCCCAAACCACGTAAAAGCAACGCTTGCAACAGATGCCATACAAGTACATTGGACTTTTAGAGTACTTAGTGGCTTCTTGTCTGAACTGCTCTAGAGCACGCAACAGAAATACATACTTCATAAAAATTCATTCCAAACCAACCAACAATTAATACTTCCAGTTAAAATAATATTATCTGTGGTTGCAATACCGAAATAGATTTTTCTAGCATACCAACCTTTTTGCCACCGCGACCTTCGCATTTGTCGCAGATAACATTTTTTTGCAATGCCAGTTTTCTGACGGCACCACGGTATAGCTCCTCAAGTGTTACAGACAACTGATGGATGACATCCTTGCCCTTACGTTCTCGACCTCGTCGGCGACCTCCACTGAAACCACCTCCGAAGAACATGTCGAACAAGTCCATCGGTGATGAGAAGCCACTACCTCCGGCTCCTCCCTCTTTCAGAGCTTGCTCACCTCCTGTTTAATGTAGATTAGATTATTCACTGAATTGAGTAAGGCAAAGAATTTTTATGGTGTGGGACTAGATAACTACTATTTCTTTGTTCATGTTTGACATTTTCAAACATAAACAAAGAAATAGTGCTAAGAAATTTAAGCAAATATGAGATGATAATTTATGTTGCATTGCATTAAAGGAGTTTCCTTCTACATGTGCAAATAATAATAATTTAAGAAAGATGTAAAGGTTTAAAGATGAGAATGGGCATGCTCCGTTGGTTCGGGCATATAGAAAGAATGCCAGATGAAAGAATGACAAAACATATACAATGTGAAAGTGGAAGGATGCAGGTACTGGGGAAGACCTAGACTATCTTACCAACGACCAAATAATTTAATTCTGGTCATTAAAGTCTGCTTAACATAAAAGCAATATATTCGGAACATATAAAGACCAATAAAAACATATCAAACATATCTATCAAACATGCGACGAACTATGAGAGTCGAGGAAGCCAGAGAGGTGTGAGAACTCTGTACTCTCTGCCTACCCCACAAGGGATCTGGCGTGATGTGATAGATAGATAGAAAAACAGATCTATTAAAAATGCTATCAAATATTTGTCTCAAAAAATACTGGGACTAATTTGGGACAAAAATAGTGCTACATGACAGAGTTTAAACATGATCTTTATTTTATCACATCAGCCCAAAACAGATTCTGCATATTATACCAAATTAATTATAACTTGCTTTAACTGTGAAGGAAAACATCGTGAGGAAACCTGCATGCCTAAGAGTTTCTCGAAGGTGTGTGAAGTTTGCCAAGCCGCACTGGGCCAGCATGGTGGACTATGGCCTAAACCTCAGTTTGAGAGGAGTGAGTCTCAGTTTGAGAGGAGGCCCGTGCCCAACAGTGGGACAGTTTCTTAACATGCCTAATATTATGTTGATAGACATAATATAAGAAAAAATTAAAGTACTTTATAGTATGAGTACATGAACTTGTGATAATATATCATTCTTAAATATAATACAAATAACCATTACAAGTCAAATATAAAATATAATCAAAATTGTGTCCTTATCTTTGCAATCATCTTTATAATTGATTTAAACATATTTGGATGGGTGTGGTTCAAATAAGTGTACCCAACCCATGTGGTTATATGGGTACACTTTTTTGAACCTTGCAAGATTAGAACTCATGTTAAAGTTAGGATAAGTATCCCATGTATACAATAATACCTATGATCTACTCAAATATAAATCCGTATCTGAGTAGATAAAGGTATTATATTTAATTTCTCTCAATTAGCTGTATGATTAATTTAACAGAATAAATACACCATCAAACTTAAAAAAATTGCTACTAAGAATATTCTTAATTTGCCAAATTTGTGTGTGTGAATGATCTATGGTGTTAGCCGCAGGGCCTTAACAGCTGCACCAGACAAGCTTAATGTGCCAAATATTAAATACCGAATCTCTAATTATTATGTAGTTTTAAATTGTCATGGTGGGACACAGAGTTAAAAATCTCTGTAGAAAGTAAGAAGAAAGCGTGGCAGGACTATGTCTCTTCTTTGAATCTAAATGACAGTATGACGGAGATGAAGAAAGAAATATACCGGCAATGCAAGAATGCCACCAAAACCTTAGTGAAAGAAAAGCGTGAAAGAGCCAGTGTGATTGAGGAGGAGAGGCTGACGAAGAACTTCGAGAATAACACCAAACTCTTTTGGAGCAAGGTGAGAAAGGCTCGAGGTGATTCATCAGGCTTCAGAATGGAAAAGATAAAATCTAAGGATGGTGACATTCTTGCAGACACACAAGCTGTGCTAAACCGGTGGAGTGAATACTTTGGAGAAATGTATAAGAATGCCCCGGAAGCTGGTGCCACAGACGAGCCCAGAGGCGAGTTTGCGGCACCAGAATCCACAGAGGACATCACTATGGAAGAAGTTGAATGGGCGATAGGAAGTATGAAAAATGGTAAAGCTGCGGGAATAGACATGATATCTGCCGAGATGATCAAATATGGTGGAACTTGCGTCCGGGACGCCTTTCGGGTCCTTGCAAACCTTTGCTGGAGGACCGGTAGGGTCCCTACAGATTGGCGCCGCGCAGTCATTGTACCCTTGTACAAAGGCAAGGGTTCACAATATGACTGCGCCAACTACAGAGCCATTAGTTTGATCAGCTTGGCAGCCAAGGTGTACGGCAAAATTATTGAAAGGAGAATGCGCGAGAAGTCCGATGGAATGTTGTGCGAGGCACAAGGGGGTTTTAGGTCTGGAAGAGGATGTTCGGATCGAGTTTTCTCCCTCCGCAACATCGTAGATAAGCATCTGGCAGTGGGCCGGAAGGTTTTCTGCGGTTTTGTGGACCTGGAGAAGGCGTTTGATAGAGTCGTGCGAAAGAGACTTTGGGAAATTTTGCCAGAGTATGGTATAAACGGTACCCTGTTGCGAGCCGTCCAGTCCACCTACGTGGACAGCAAGGCATGCGTACGGGTCGGTGGTAGCATGTCACCTTGGTTTGACGTTAAAATCGGCGTCAAGCAGGGTTGCGTGTTGTCCGCTAGACTGTTTATAGTGTATCTGGATAAAAGTCTTCAAAGACTGAATGCGATGACTGAAGGGGTAAAAATGGGTGATCTAGTAATAAACGACCTATTGTATGCAGATGACGCGGTTTTGATAACGCCAACAGCCACTGATCTGCAAACACTAGTCACAGTTATGAGAGACGACTGCATGAACAATGGCTTACATTTGAATGTGAAGAAAACCAAAATTATGGTTTTTGAACAGGAAGAAACCAGAACGAATGCAAGGATTGTGGTTGGTAACGATGTGCTGGAGCAAGAGAATGAGTTTGTATTTCTTGGATGCGCCTTCAGTAAGGATGGAAAATACACCGCTGATATAGAGAGAAGAGTGAATGGTGCGATAGTAAGGCTACTTGGGAGCCGCCACTTAAGCCAAAAGGCGCAGCTGGCCATGCATAACGGAGTGCTTTTCCCAACGCTGTTATATGGCAGTGAGATTTGGGTATGTAAGAAGGAGAACGAAAGCAAGATAAATGCGGTCGAAATGCGATCTCTGCGGAGTCACGCTGACCGACCGTATTCGCAACAGCGTAGTAAGAAAGCGAGTAGGTATGAAAGATAGTATCGGTGTAAAGATGAGAAAGGGTATGCTCCGTTGGTTCGGGCATATAGAAAGAATGCTAGAAGAAAGAATGACAAAACAGATATACAATGCGAAAGTGGAAGGATGTAGGTGCCGGGGAAGACCTAGACTATCTTACCATGACCAAATAGACCGTGTCTTAGCTAAAGGGCAAGTCAAGAGTCTCCGTAACCGGCGAGTGTGTATGAGACGAACTATGAGAGTGGAGGAAGCCAGAGAGGTATGTAAGGAAAGAACCTGTTGGAACTCTGTACTCTCTGCCTACCCAGCGATGCGTGATGATATAGATAGAAATTGTCTGTTAAATCTCACTTCTCTAGTTCACCAAATAGTTCATAGTAGATAGCAAAACGACATTGTTGTGCGCCCATACCTGATTTATCCCAGAACCAACAGCAATAAAAATACTTGTATGATTTCAAATCACCCATAAATCCCTTAAAGGCATTTTTTATTAAACGGATAAGGAGAGGAATTGCAATATTGCACAAAAGGTATTAGATTTTAAGGTTATAATTCAGTAGCCATTAATATGTATGAGGTTATTTTGTGTGTCTTGACATTCAGTAAATATGTCAGCGACTTCGACATAAGTACTTACAATACTTTCAAATATTCGTTTTAGATTGCAAATTTTCCGTTAGATATGGATATTTGCAATTATTTTAATAAAATAGTTAATTCTTTTCTACACTTTAAAAAAAAAAAAAACATAGCCCCACACTAGAATTTACTCCTGTGTTGTGGATGCGTTTACAAACATGAATATTCACACATACACAAATACCCAGACCGGAACAAATAATTGTGGATCACACAAAGATTTGCGGGAATCGAACCTGCGACTATTAGACACCGTGGGCGAAGCAGCTTAAGCTCTTAACCACTGCGCTAAATAATTATGGCATGGATCAAATTTTCGACAATGTCCTTTAGACCAAACATACAAAAAGCAAGTTAATAAAATTGTAGTGATGTTAATATTCTCAATAAGTTCTTTTTCTGGGTGTGACTCAAATCAAAGGTAATATAACATACTGCATTATCAAAAGAACTTAATTATAACTATAAACATTGTCATCATGTGCAACATATTTGGTAGATATTGACATAATAACCTGTGCACACAGCAGCAAATCAATACAATAAACAAACCTTGTACTATTTCAAATTCAATCTTAGGTGCTATGGCAACAAGCCGATTTTGATAGAGATTTACTGTTACTGTACTAAATATTTTAAGATTAGAAAAATGTTAAAAACATGAAATGAAAAAATGAAATATTAACAAACCTTGGTCATAAATCCGTCGCTTGTCTGGATTTGAGAGTACTTCATATGCTTGTGAAATTTGCTTGAACCTTTCGCCTTCATTTGGGTTTTTGTCAGGGTGGTACTTCAAAGCCAACTTCCTGTATGCCTTTTTGAGTTCATCTGTTGTGCAGGTGGGTTTAACACCCAAAATGTCGTAATATGTGGTTTCCTTCACCATATTGACCTACATACGCCAAAATTAATTAGAGCATAAGCAGCGAACTTCTAGGTACACAATGGAATTTTCTAGTATAAGTAACAACACACATTATACTACTTCGATAGGTTCTCGCGTATTCTCGACTTAATTACGGCCATTATAAGCAAATTAGTAAATTTTACCTTGAATTATCAAAAAAAATACGTTGTTCAATCACGATTTATAACATCGTAGATTACATAAAATAAATCTATACACGTTCGATCGACTTAAGTGAACATAACCTATAAATTTATATATGCATCGCAGGAAGTTTTAGGTATTGTCTCGAAAATATTATCGGGGCAATTTATACAGTTCTATGAAAACAGTAAAATTAAGAATATTTGAATTGCAGCTCTATTTACTTTCCTTTTTCTTATGGTTAATTAAGGTAGACTTATTCATTCTTACCGATTATTCTATACACGTCCAAGATAGGTATATACGATATAAAGAAACTTCCAAAAACACTAGGTAATTCACAGAATTCACGAGCACTTTCTATGGGGTAGCAGAACAGAGCAAGAAACACGCCGTTCGAGCACTTATCACACGAAATTATTCGTTCAAAATGACGTCTGATCGAACGAAAACGTCGAGAAGTAGTCGAAGAATGGCATATTCCAGAAAGTTCTATTGCACACAACCACACTCACTCACACACATTGACAAAACATAAGTTAAACGCGTTTACGAAAAAATACCGTTGTCGTTAGGCAGATTGGTAGTCTTGTTTGTCAGAAATCGTCACATCAATGTTTTGCAGAGTTTTGCATGATGTTTTGTATTCCTTGTAGGTATTGACAATATTATCGACGTTAGAGTCTGTCTAACGATGGCACAGTGGAGATGGCGGCAAATTTAAATAAATTAGATCTTGCAACCCTGGATAAACTAGGAATCCTGGGAATAAATGGATTTGGTATTTCAATAATTTCATGGCTAAGAAATGACAATAAAGTAACGTATACATCAGGGCCTTAAATCCCAAATATATTTAAAGATTTCTTTATAGACGTTGTTACGAGTAATACTAGTCAAATTCATAATAACTTATGCAGCTCTAAACTCAGCAATAGTTGCCATAATATATTCCTAGAACCCACAAATGAAATAGAAGTTAGTCATACTATACAATCACTTAAAAATACAAAATCGACAGGTTATGATAATATCACTACGGATCTTATTAAACGTATAGCCCAATACATAACCAAACCCTTATCTTATGTTATTAATTTGTCGCTGGAGCAAGGTTTGATGATGCGGGGTGCCGGACCTAGAGTTGGTATGGAAGGAGTGAAAGTTGCTGGTAAGTCCGGCTCGAATGGGACCAGAACTTATGGCGACTGCGGTTGGAGAATATGATTTAAATGCAGGTGGACTGTATTGGGATGCGGCGTGCGGGGATGCGAGTAGCCAAGAAGTGGCTGAAGAGTATGCGATGCGAAAGGAAATGATAGGTTCTTACAATCGAGAGAGAAGAGAGAGCCAGAGAGAAGGGCCGTACACACACATAAACCAACAAACGGCAATCGAAGCATATGCACTTACCGGTCAGTCAAGTCCCCGGCTCCACGCAATGCAAGCGGACGGTGGCTATGCAGGGAGCACGAACAACGAAGCACTCACTCACAGCATCAGTGGGATAAGAAGGTCTCACGAGGAGACGTGGATAAATTTAAAATACGGTGACCGTTGTAACCGAATCGATGCGCTCGGTCGGTAGTAGATATTGCGACAGCCCCTTAGCGACCTTAGCCTTACCTTTTTGCGACTGATTTCATTTCGTCGAACTTGATTCAGTGATCGGGTCACTAGGCGAGCTAGCGCTCCCCGTGGAGCCAATACAACATCACGGTTCGTACATGATGCCATAGATGGCGCGTTTGCAAGTTCTAGCGTGCAAAAAACGGCCCAAAACAAGGTTGTTTTCCAAAAAAGTTTAAATTGTCAATTGTTAAACCTTTGCTTAAAAAAGGATCTATGACGGAAAAAAATAATTATAGACCATTATAGCATTAACGCCAATTTTATCGAAAGTTTTCGAGCGCATTGTGTATAAACGATTATTAGTATTTCGATAAATATGAAGTACATACTGGTAAAAGAACAACATGGGAATAGAAAGAAAATGTTTACTTTATTGGCTATGTTCAAGCTTCTAAACTCGATCACTACTCGTGTAAATAATAAAATTATATCCACCGCTCTGTTCTTAGACTTCTTAGCCTTTTGATTTTGTTAATCATAATATTTAAATAAACAAGTTGAAGAAATTTGGTATACGAGGTACAGCATTAAACTGGTTTCGATCTTACTTGAGTTATAGAAAACAGATAACAAATGTTATCCACATAAGACAAATAAGTGTGAAAACTTTGAATCCGAGCCCAAACATAATTATTTTGGTGTACTCCAAGGAAGCATTCTAGGTCCATTGCTATTTTTTGTGTACATCAATGACCTTCCTAACGCAATAAGCAATCATGAATGCGTTTTATTTGCAGATGACACAACCATAGTTATAGGCTCTAATAATGAACAAATTCAAGAAACTGAAATTAATGACTATTAATGACACTATTTAATATAATTAAATGGCTAGATGAAAATATACTAAAAATTTATACGGTAAAACCAAATTAATCCATTAAAAAATATGAACATCTTAACCTCTTATAACAGCTACTTCTCTCTTATAAAAAACATAAATTGATAAAATAAATAGTACTAAGTTCCTAGGTACAACAATTGACGAACACCTTACATGGAAAGAGCACATCGATAATATATGTAAAAAAAATAATACATTTGTTTTTGCCATAATGAAAATCAGAGAGGTAATATCTAAACCATATCTAAACAGACTGCTCTAATGGTGTACCATGCTTACGCTAGCTCAATAATTCGGTAGTGTGTAGTGATCTGGGGATACACGTCCCAAATCGTTCATGTCTTTATAGCGCAAAAGAAATGCCTAAGAGCAATATTTAGTATGAATATGACGGATTTCTGTAAACCAGTTTTTAAGTCTGAAAAAATATTAACCGTCCCTTGCATATATATTTACGACAAGCGGCCCGTCCCGGCTTCGCACGGGTGGATATTGCGTCCGCTGCGTAGGAACGCGCGGCTTTCTATTTCATAGATGTGCACGCCTCTCTCCCGCACTTCGGTCCCCTCTCCATCGCATTTTTCTATTAGTATTTTGTTTAGATTGATATTTTTAAATTCGTAATATCTTTTGAATGGAATATCCGATTACAGTAATTCAAAAAGTAATCTACAGGTATTAAAACAGTCTTGAATTCGATATACGATTTATTTGGATAAGGATTAATACAAAGGTATGGATAACATGGTCTGATTTTGGTCAGCATTTCTATCAGCTTTTATAATGTAAAAAAGTAGTTATAGTGACGTAACTACAATAGTTGGACATATGGTATCGCGAAGGTTTTTTGTAGATATTGACATGTTCTTTAATATTGTAGAACATTTTTTTGTTCTATCATCAATAGTTTTCACAACGCATGCACTGAAAGACATTTTATGGCTAATTTTTTATGGGTAATAAATATAGCCCATATTACTCAGGGATATTGTAGCATTCTAATGGTGAAAGAATTTTTAAAATTGTTTGAGTAGTTTATGAGTTTATTCCATAAATACAAAAATACAAATATTTCCTCTTTATAATATTAGTGTAGATGTAGCAACATTTATTTATTTATTTATTTATTTATTTATTTATTTATTTATTTATTTATTATCATAAGAGTTACAATTATTTTAACAACGATTCCTGCACTAAGCTCGTGGCTTGTATCGCAGGAACCAGACCATTTCAAATATTTTCATTTACAATTTTGTTGGACACAAGTTCAGGTACAAGTTATAACAAACAATATTAAAAAGAAAAGCAAATAAAATTGACTCACATTAACATAAAGGTAACGCTATTATAAAAATAAAATTAAACTATTAAATTAAATTAAAAACATTCAATTAAACATTGTAATGCATCAAGAAAGACAAATTAAAATTTTCTGTATAATAGCCTGATTGTGCGTATCGCGTGCGATTGTAATTGAGTGTGTGTGTATGTGTGCGTGCGTGGGTGTGTGTGTGTGTGTGTGCGTATGTGAGTGTGTGTGTCTAATGAATTAGATATGATTTGTAAGAATACGTTCAGTGTCATCATAGGATAAAGTGGTTAACCACTTCTTAACAATACTTTTTACATTTCCAATGGAAGAATGTTTTATGTGTGTAAACAGTTGACAAACTCTGTTGTACACAGAAGGACGCAAGTAGATAGCCTGCCGTTTTATGAATGTAGTTTTTATAGGAGGCATAGGTACCTGAAAAATACGCCGTTGGGTAAGAAGGTAGAAGTCAGGAGATTTGATAATGTATTTATGCATCGAGATAGTAGCTTTCAAAATAAATATTTGACGCACTCTCAGTACCATACACTCACGATATAGTTCATCTGTAGGGAACCTGAAGGGCTTTTGCAACAAAACTTTAAGGACTGCTCGTTGAGCTCTTTCCAGTTGGATCATTTTAGTCTTGATTGCACCTCCCCAAGCCAAAGTACAATAATAAAACAAGAACTGTGTTAGTGCTTTGTAAACCATGATCAGGGTATCTTTGTCTGCACTATTACGAAGGGATTTCATAATATAAATAGTTTTCCTAACTCTACCCGATAGGTGAACTAGATGCTTTGTAAATGACAATCGTTCATCCAATATGACTCCTAGGTATCGAACAGAGTCAATATTGCCGATCACACTACAATCACATGTCGATTTGGATTTTGAATCACACTTATGAATTATGAGAGGTGGCACTGAAGGTGGTCTTGAAGCCACGGTTTTGTGAAACGCAATATACTTCGATTTATTCAAATTTAGGGTAAGGAGGTTTCTCTCTAACCATTTTGCAATCACTACCATTCCGTTTTCAGCGATACTGACTACCCTTTCCCAAGACTTTTCTCGAAAAATAACTGCCGTATCGTCTGCATAACACAAAACTTCAGCATTCGACAAACGTAACTCCAGAATATCATTCATGTAGATGCAAAACAGAGTAGGACCTAAAATACTTCCCTGAGGAACACCGACCTCTATGCCTTGCAATTCGCTAGTAATTGTTCCCACTCTTAGGCACTAATAGCGATTAGAAAGGTAGCTATGGAACCAGTTAAGAGCAACTCCTCTCACACCAATAGACTCGAGTTTGCGTAGTAATATAGGAACGGAAACTGTATCAAATGCCTTAGACAGATCCAGAAAGACTCCAAGACAACATTCATTTTTATCCAAGAAACTCGACACCAAATCCGCCAATAGCACCACAGCATCTTCTGTTGATTTTTTACATCTAAAACCGAATTGTTTATTTGACAGTAAATTGTACTTTTCCATAAAGCTAGACAGACGCTTATTAACGAGTTTCTCTAATAATTTGGAAAATATGCTGAGAAGAGAAATAGGCCTATAGTTACTTGTAACCGACTTATCCCCTTCTTTATAAATAGGAGTAATAACTGCCGTTTTCCAGCAACGAGGGAAGACTCCTGTAGATAAACTAAGATTATAAATGTTCGTTAATGGACTCAAAATAAACTTTTTAATTTGTTTGATGAGATTTGACTTGTAACCGTCAAGTCCTGGAGCGCTATCATTTTTAAGATTATCAATAAGCATGTTTACTTCGTCGGGATCAGTGGGTTGTAAGAACAAAGAACTTCCATTCGAGAGTAGTTTATCTGAAGTATACTGTGCAGCCAAAGTAGTTTCCGTGACATTAAGTTTAAGAAGAGTTTCGTCAGCTAATGTTTTACCAATGTTAGAGAAGTATTTGTTTGATACATTAAGAGATACTAAAGGATCAGAGTGGTTCATAGTCAATTCTATTGGGGTTGAGTGTGTTACGGACATGTTACAAATATCTTTTATTGACTTCCAAAGCTTCTTGGGGTTGTCTTTATTTTCTTTTAGTATCCGGGACTCATAGTCTTTCTTAAGTCGTTTTTGTAAATTGGAAAGGAAGTTCCGATATCGTTTATATGTGATTTGACATATCAGATCATTAGGCTTACTCTTGCTTTCAACGTGTAACGTGTCCCGATTTTTTTGACATCTTATAAGCCCTGGGGTTATCCAAGGCTTCAAGATGTACTGTGAGCGATTAATTATAAATGGCCTAGTGTTTTTTCGCATGGCACTGTTTAAAATCTTACTAAATTCGGTAGCAGCTATGTCCACGTCAGGCATGTTATTAATGTGTGCCCAGTCTACAGATTTAAGATCATTTATAATGCCAGACACGCAGGTTTTTAATTTAATGCGATTGGAACGGTCAACGCATCCAATCTGGCGATCAGTCATACCAAGTACACATATGTCGTGATCAGTTATTTGTTATTTGTTGTCTAATATTACCATTTTTAAAAGTTATGAACAAACACACAAGCGTAAAACAACTCTTATGCGTTTGCAAATGCCGTTTCCCCGTCTCGAGATGCACAGACGTAGCTGTGCATACATGGCACCGCTCATCTTTAATTCACTGCCTTGAGAAGAAGGAGTTTAATAGCAATTATATCACATCGATAGATTCAATCCCGTTTCCTCCGCAAAGCCGTCGCAGCCCTGTGGTTCATACGGAAAGTCGATCTCCATTCCGACCTCGGTCTCGAACCTATTCGCGCTTTAAATAAAAAAGGCGACAGCCCGATATTTCCCAAACGCGTCCAATCATTGGAAACCGCTAATCGTAGCCGCCGCCCTCTACGAACCTAACTCCCCTTCTATCAGCAGCTACCGCCGTCCACGGCATGTTCTCATTGACTCTCTAGATGCCCTTACATCTCTTCTTTCGGATATAAATACCGCACTCATGATCAGACACCGACCTCACCGTCGAGCTCGAAGAATCCCTTGCCCGCCGGTCGGTGCAGAGCACCACGGCGATATACCTAGTATACGCTCTTCTCCATAACGACCTCCATGAGGCGCCGTTTAGCTAGTTAGGGCAAGGAGGCCCTTCTGGCTCGACCGTAGTGGTTGCACGCTCGCACTCTCGTTCGGTGAAGCCTTTACAGCCCCGCGGCCAACAGCATAGATCAGTCACACACACACATGCCTATATAAACATATAATGATTTTTTGTCGTAATGGCGACATCAATCCAATTTTTATAATTTACTGTTATCTGTATTCTATTATTTAGATTTAGTTAGTGGCCGTTCGCACGAGCGGTTTTTTGCAGCGCTGGAATAAATCGCCGACGGCGATATTTAATCGCTTGCAAAATAAGTGTTCAAACGAGCGTTAAAAAATCACTTGAAAATGTTATGGCTTCACACTAATTTTAAGTGTATTTTGCCAATGTTTAGTGGAATACTTAATCGTGTATGTAAGATTTCTAAAAGAATTCAACTCCCCGATGTACAATAATTAGAGATGATCGACTTCATAGATTATAAAACGGAATGGTTTGACGGATTTGAGAAAAGTGGGCAATATAAACATAAATTGAATAAGATAACTTGAAAAACAATTATAGA
This sequence comes from Phalera bucephala, assembly GCA_905147815.2. NCBI lineage: Eukaryota > Metazoa > Arthropoda > Insecta > Lepidoptera > Notodontidae > Phalera > Phalera bucephala. The sequence continues at coordinate 22,811,708 of LR990612.1, forward strand.
TAATACAAAATTAAATATAGATATTATTATTGTGGGGGGCCAATAGCAGAGGTCCATAGATCCTTATTGTTTGACAGGATCAGTTTCTCTGCTCACTCTAATGCGCAGTGTAAGAGAAATCCTTTTTAAGGAAAGCTTGAAATAAAAGGCTGGAACACTTCACCATATACACATTATTAATCCGTTTATACAGTATAGGTATATAAGTTATTACAAAACGTTCATGAAGGTATCTCTCTTCAATCGTTCCCTCATGACTGAGGATCGTGACTCCGTTGCTGGACTCTTTTTATAATTTCTCTCCATTTGTTGCGATCACTTGCCAGGTGGAGAGCCGCGCTGACTGGCATCTCGAGTTGTATATCTGATCCGACCATCTCTTATGACTGCGTCCCCTTGGTCTTTTGCCCTCTATTTTGCCTGTAACCAGTAATCTCTCCATGTTATTACTATTTCTTCGAGCTATGTGACCAAAGTACTGCAGGGTTCGGTGAAGACAGATGGTGGAAAGTCTCTGGGAATGTTTAAGTTTTAGCTCTTTAATTACTGATAAATTAGTACGATGGGCTGTCCATGGGATTCGCAGCATGCGTCACCAGCACCACATTTAAAAAGCGTCTATCCTTTTTCTATCTGCGGCTTTTAGGGTCCAAGATTCTGCACCATACAGCAATATAGATAGGACTAGTGTTCTTATTAGGTTGATTTTTGTACTTTTTGTGATGTTCCTGTCCTTCCATATCCTGTTTAGCTGTGTCATGCTCGTTTTCGCCATGCCTTTTCGACGCCGAATTTCTGATTCACAGCTTCCTTGGTCGTTGATGACTGAACCAAGGTATTGGAACTCTCGAAGGTATAATTGTACATTATTATACTGTTTGCTTTGACTGACAACACTGCTCTTTCAGTTCTAACAAAATTTTTGCCAATCTAAAATTTTCTCAAGTCGTTCTGTGAAAATATTTAAATTCAAATTTACAACATCTGTCATGTGTACCAGTAGTGAGGTTATAAAAAACTAAAACCTAATTGCAAACCATTTGGTTCAACAATTATGATGTACTATAAACTTTACAATAGCTTAAATATATCAATTATTAGATTATGACCGAATAGTTGATAAATTCTAAGCAAGAGGAGCTTCACATTCAATTAGGAAATGGTGTAAGGATGAAAAGCTTAAACGAGGACAGGAAAATAAATTGTGGCTAAGATCGCCAATAACTTAGCTACACAATTCGCACAACGACGAGTTTCTTATATTCAAATTATATGATAATAAAGATGTATGTACAGCACTGTAACAATGATTACATCTAAGACGGAAAAGGATAGAAGTCGTTTTCTTAGTCAATTTTAATTTAGAGAATTAGGGTTGATTTGGACTAGAGATGGGTCGTATTAGGTTAATCAGGTACTAAGAACACCTGTTCCTAGTCTGCATAAATACCTAATCCAAATACCTATTCCACCTAATCAAAATCAAAAATCAAAATCAAAAGTTTTTTATTCATGTAGACCAAAAGGCACTTATGAATAGTCAAAAAGAGAAAATTATTAATTACTTAAGACTCTACCACCCGTTCGGAAAGTCATTCCTGTGGAGAAGAAGGGCAAGAAACTCCACGGTTACTCTTTTTTAAAAATGAGTTTTACAATTCTTTTTGTATACATTGCATTTATGGAGTATGGGAGAACAATGCAGAACGAGCTAAATAGATGTGCTTAAGTATAGATTAATCATAAGTGTACTTAGATTCATAATATTGGTCAGTGTCTACATAGTCCTCTCATTTACAAAATAGAGATGTTGTAGAGGTATATAATAAAAAGCATAATAATAATAGCAAGAGAAAGTGTTACTATAAAATATGTAAAGAGCGCGTACAAAACAACTGGTCATAGCTCCAGTGTGATGCCGAACGAGACAAAATTCAACAGCATTATGGTACACGTTCAGTCAGACAAAGGGCAGGGGACGGACCAGTCCCCACCAGCAGCACTCGTTCACGAGTATGACCTGAGAAGCAGCCATCACTCTCCTCAACCATTTTAGAGGGAAAAGAATGACCCGCTCCACAGAGCCGCCACTAGCAAAGACATTTTAGTGAGCATGACCAATCCACGACCCTGTCGACATCGTTCGTGATCTCACAAATGATGAATCACAATGATCTCATACACATACTGTTACTAGGTGATCTCAATCCGCCTATTCTATATCAAATCCTGATATCGAATTAGCGATATTTGAATTAATTGAATGTTAAATTGTTTTGTTAGTTAAGAACGGGTACAGTTATAATAACACTTTCAAGAAAATGGAACTTTCAAAAGGGAATCAAATTTTTTTTTTGATTAGATTAAATATTTCTGCAAGAAATTGGTTGAATAAATTAATACTTGATTTCTATTTTATCATTTAATTATATATTAGTGATGAATTGGTATCTTCCCTTCATACTTTTTACAGGCTTAGGACTGTTAACTTACGAATGTATGAAGTTTTGATTCTTGCGATATTAAATATTCCGCAAAAGTTTAGCGTTCGCAAGATGGCGTATTTAAAAGATTTCAATTCATTATATTTACATTTGTTTTATATCAATACGCGTGGTATAGCGCTGTCTCGCTCCCTCCACCCTTACACGTAAGCGGGATAGCAAAGCGATAAGCATATGAGTGAGTGAGAGAGCGCGGGAACAGGTGCGAGTAAGCGCGCTAAACGGCTAAACATTAGTTTATTGAATATGAATATTAGGTGGATTAGGTATTGTCAGAATTGGATTAGGTGTCGCCTATTCTCGTAAAACATCTGTTCTTTGGATCTGTTCTAATAAATACGACTCATCTCTAGTTTGGACTACGGATTGAATGGTCCGATAAAATTTGGCCTTGTATAAATTTGCATTCACATAATCACGATTCCAATTTTCAAATACCTGTATATGTGCAAGTGATAGAATATCATTACAATAAACAGTACTGTCTAAACGGCCTTGGGGGCTAACTAGTTTTGCCAGACGATCGACAGTTTCATTGCTCTGAATACCCGAATATCCAGGAATCCAGGCCAACAAAAGGTTTTACCGGATTCATATGTTTGCTTAGATTAGCATGCAGAGATTGCAAGCAACTAAGAGAAACAGTAAATATAATGGAGTAGTTTATAATGTCACGTTAATTAAATGCCAACTAACGTGCGAAGTACTTTATTAGGCGCTGTACGCACAAAACAGTTCGTCTAACACTAGTACACGAGCACTAAATACACACTAGTACGTCTCTCGTTAGTACTCAAATACTCAAATACACAACATCTTGGATTTCCTAATTAACCCCATATTCTTAATCAGCATCACCTCAAACTCTAAAAATGATACCCATATTGATTTTACACAAAAAGTCGCGTCCACCATCTTGGATTTCAAAAAAAGAATCATCAAAATCAATTCATAATTGGAGGACTGTTCGAGTAACATACATACAAAAAAAACATACAGTCGAATTGAGAACCCCCTCCTTTTTAGAAGTCGGTTAAATAATACCCCTTTATTCTTAATGATCGATATAAAATTAAAATGATTGGTGATGTTTCGAAACATCAATCTTTTATTAAACTTTCTTTATTGTCGATATATGATTTGAGCTTTTGTAAAAAAAAACATCGCTCTAAAATTCTCAATTCGACTGTATTTCACGACATTATTTCTTTACACGACAACAATATCATATTATATCGATACACTTATACTTATCATAACTATCTATCTATCTATCTATAACCTCACGCCAGATCCCTTGCGGGGTAGGCAGAGAGTACAGAGTTCCAACAGGTTCTTTCCTTACATACCTCTCTGGCTTCCTCGACTCTCATAGTTCGTCTCATACACGCTCGCCGGTTACGGAGACTCTTGACTTTTCCATCAGATAAGACTCGGTTTATTTGGTCGTGGTAAGATAGTCTAGGTCTTCCCCGGTACCTGCATCCTTCCACTTTCACATTGTATATCTGTTTTGTCATTCTTTCCTCTGGCATTCTTTCTATATGCCCGAACCAACGGAGCATGCCCTTTCTCATCTTTACACCGATACTATCTTTCATACCTACTCGCTGTCTTACTATGCTGTTGCTAATGCGGTCGGTCAGCTTCACTCCGCACATCTTCCGCAGAGCTCGCATTTCTACCGCATTTATCCTACTTTCATTCTCCTTCTTACATACCCAGCTCTCGCTACCATATAACAGCGTTGGGACAAGAACTCCGTTATGTATGGCCAGCTGCGCCTTATGGCTTAAGTGCCGGCTCCCGAGTAGCTTTCCCATCGCACCATTCACTCTGTTCCCTGCACTCACTCTTCTCTCTATGTCAGCGGTGTATTTCCCATCCTTACTGAAGGCGCATCCAAGATATACAAACTCATTCACTTGCTCCAGCACATCGTTACCAACCACAATCCTTACATTCGTTCTGGTTTCTTCCCTTTCAAAAACCATAATCTTGGTTTTCTTCACATTCAAGTGTAAGCCATTGATCATGCAGTCGTCTTTCATAACTGTGACTAGTGTTTGCAGATCAGTGGCTGTTGGCGCTATTAAAACCGCGTCATCTGCATAAAGTAGATGGTTTACCACTAAGTCACCCATTTGTACACCTTCATTCATCGCTTTCAGTCTTTGAAGACTTTTGTCCAGATATATTATAAACAGTCTAGCGGACAACACGCAACCCTGCTTGACGCCGATTTTAACGTCAAACCAGGGTGACCTGTTACCACCCACCCGTACGCATGCCTTGCAGTCCACATAAGTGGACTGGACGGCTCGCAACAGAGTGCCATCTATACCATACTCTGGCAAAATGTCCCAAAGTCTCTTTCGCACAACTCTGTCAAATGCCTTCTCCAGATCTACAAAACCGCAGAAAACCTTCCGGCCCACTGCCAGATGCTTCTCTACGATGTTGCGGAGTGAGAAGACTTGATCCGAACATCCTCTTCCAGACCTGAAACCCCCTTGTGCCTCGCACAACATTCCATCGGACTTCACGCGCTACTTATCATAACGATGACTGGATAACATAAAAAAGCCTTGGTCGCAATCGGGGTCGGGTGAAGTTGAATCCAACTCTGACTCCGACCTGACTGCCTTGTAATGGCGTCTCAAGGCAGTCAGGTCGAAGTCGGAATCGGCAAGTGTGATCACTGCTTAATGGCGTCTCAAGGCTGTCAGGTCGTATTCGTGGTCGCGAAGTGTAATCACGGCTTAAACGCTTAAACGTCGAGCGTTGAAAGTAGAACAAGCGCGATTAAAATCGGTCGCGATAAAAAATCGCTCACGTGTGAACGCATGTACTGTTTTCCATTTGTTTCATCTCGACGGTTTTTTCCAGCGCTGCAAAAATACGCTCGTGCGAACGGCCCCTTAAAGTGCGGGGGGGGGGGGGGCATCCATTTATTAAACTAAGAAGCAGGGGTGTTCTTGCCCCTGACACTTGAGCAAATCTCCTTACCAGTTTGTATATAGTACTCTGTGCTCCTCACCCAAATGAACGTTTCTTTGACCAGTGGAAGAAAATGGCCGCCAACTGGTAATGGGCGTTAGCGGGGCGAGAGAGGCAAGGGGAGGAAGGAAACGTCAAGTTCAATTCTAGCACTGTCATTCTTTAAGGTACAATTTTTTTGTTGGTGCATTACCTGGCATGAGCAAATAGGTGTGTTTCCAACATTGTTCCAAGCGTAGATATACTATATCACAACATGGTTCTTGTACTTTGTACTAATGCTTGATTAATGCTATATCTATAGTTCCAAGTTTATCCGTAGAGGAAGGATTAAAAACATAGAGGGATTATAAACGCAGTTCATCTGTACACTTTTTCTGGACATTTGCTACCATAGAGGTAGGATTAAAAACATACAGGGATTATAAATGCAGTTCAGCCGTACACTTTTTCTGGACACTTGGTACCATTTAGGTCACCTATTTAAACATTTTTTTTTACATGGTTCATAGTTCTTTTTAATTCAAAGTATATGACTTGTCATTTTGACGTAGGCTTCACGCAAATTTATCGGTTAATGTTTGTTTATCTAGTGACTGTGTTCTCGGAGACTTTTAATTTGGTTTCAATTAATAGTGAGGCGCTCGTAGCGCTGTGCGACCGCGGTGTTCTTACCTATCACTAAGGTTAAGCAGCGTTCGACTCGTTCAACCTCAGATGGGTGAACGTTTGTGGCATTTTCATATTCGAGCGTCTCCGTGCTTCGGAAGGCATGTTAAGCCGTTGGTCCCGGTTACCACTTAATGTGGTAGTCGTTAAGCAGAGTTGGAAGCCTTAAAGGTGGCTTGATAGGTCCAACAGTGGGTGGCCACAAGCCTGCCTCCACCAATCAGCACTGGGTCCGCGTGGTGGAGTGTGATCTAATCTCTCTCACCTCGCTTTGGCAGGCCTTTGCCCAGCAGTGGACAATTAATAAAAAGATATATAATAAAATTTTTGTGAAAAGATGGTGCCACACAGCTAAAATACCGTGCTTTATATTGGAATGCAAATCTGGTAAGATAAAATGTATTTTCTAAATAAGGTGTAATTAGTTTGAAGATACATTATAACTACACCAGATTGACTGTTTTCCTTGAGCATAAACAATTAGATTTAGATAGAATCTTAATAATCGTATTTTCAAAGAGATTAGTCATTACAGCGATATCGATAGTACTCGTATTTTCGAAAATTGTTAATTATATAATTGTTAACGCATGTTTTATTGTTTTAGTATGCCTACAGATATTGCAGCCTAAATGAATAGTGTTCTATGTAATACTAAGAGTAAACTTAGTACAGTTGCATCCCTTCACAACATTTTACAAAAGAGTACTTCGATGTTGGACTCAAATAGCGAAGATTACAACCAGTAGCAGTTTCAATGTAAAATTAACTTCAATTTGTTCTCTTTTAAGTTAATGATGCTTTTTGCAATAGTTTTTTCTTATATATTTTGTTCGCGTTTATTGAAATAAATGAAAACATTATAAAAGGTTCAATTTTATTTTTACAAGTTTTATTTAACTTACAATATTCTTATATCTATCTGTCTGTCTTTCCGTTTCAAATCTTGTGTTCCATTTGTCAAGCACGTGCGGGTATCCGATTGAGCTACAATTTGGCATACATATGTAAGTCCGATGACATTGCAATAATATGGTACCATGGAGCTGGTTTGATGATAGAGGCGGATGGTGGGTATAAGAACATGTAAACTATACAACGTAACCCCCTCATGTTTTGGGGTGGTAAATTGGTATTGAGAAGTACTATATAACCGGATAGTATTCAGGGTCTGATGATGAAGCCGAAAGGTGGCCAATGGAAGCATACCAATACTTGAAATAACCTCGCAGTTTGGGTTCATTGGATTTGTATTGACGAGTTCTGTAGACCCGGATGGTGTCCAGGGTCTCATGTTGGAGCCCAAGGATGACCAACAAAACTACCCAACTACTCAACATAACCCTGACGTGTTGAGGCTCGTTACATTTGTCTTGAGCAGTAGCATAGTACTTATGGTCTCCGTTGTGGCTTTGCTATAAAAAATTGTTTTAAAAAAATAATTTTATATAGTCAATGTCACGATTCTTTAGATCGTCATAGCAAGATATAACAACTATTATTACTACAAAACTAAGTTACGCATCTATAATAGGCATTATGAGCTACATCGATATTTTGTATCGTTAAAAATATTTAACTTTCAACTTAAAATGATTTTATTGATAAAGCTTTCGCAGTTATATGGGAAAGTACTCATACTACATCTATGGGAAAACATAAGTATGATCCATGTCATTAGTGTCAAAAAAATGTACAAGGGTGTAATTGGTAACGATGGATTTGTCCTCTTTCTTATCACTGGCATGACATAAGTGTAAGCAGTGCAAATATATAATCATGTAAATGCTTCCTCTATGGTTTTAGTCTTTCCTCTATGAGTTTATCATTATCAATGAAGTTTCTTCTTCTTCTTATTTTAATGAATAGCCCACACTTTAACAGTGTATTTCGCCAATGTCAAGTAATAATAGAGCATAACAGTAAATTATAAAAATTGGCTTCTTGTCGCCATTACGGCAAAAAACAAAAAGCCTCAATGAAGTTTATAATATAAAACATGGACTTTTTGGCGGGAATTCAAAAAGGGCGGTAGTATTTTTGCACAAATTATAATAATTATTAATTTCTCATCCATTTTATTGATTATTCATAGTTGTACAGTGTTCTTATTAGTAGCGTAGTGTATATATTTAGTTTAGCAGTTTTATTGGTAAGTTTTTTTGTATATATTATAAAATATGGAAGTGGAACCAGAACCTCCTGACAAAAACCCACTATTTACACTATTAGAGGCAGATTCGTTTCTCTCCCAAAATGACGTAGAAATAATGGATACTGGTAAGGTGCCTATATCAAGGGAGAAAAAAGTGAAAAAAATTTTAAAAGCTCCACTTTTTAAAAATAAAGCGAACCCTAGTAAATTGCTTACTCATATCCCTGAGTCGTCATTAGTTATTTCAAATACTCATCTTAGTCCTTCAACCATATCAGCTGAACATGTGATACCCACCCCTGTCATATCTCCGTTCCGATCCAAATACAATGAAGAAGATCCTGGTCCATATGTGGTGCATGTTGAGCTTGAAACTCATACCCCACAAAGTGGTATTACACTTCATCCGATAAAATTTGGCCATTTCCTATATCAAAATAAATTATCAGATATTTTAGAGAATGGCATTAAGAGGATTGGCCGTAATAGACTCAGTATTCAATTTAAAAATAGTAAAAGTGCCAATACATTCCTGAACCTCCCATTGCTGACCTTAAATAAATATAAATGTTATATTCCCTCATACAATATTTGCAAAATGGGTATTGTTAGAGGCCTTCCTACAGAATGGTCTCATGATGATATTGTAAGTAATTTAAGAGTTCCAGAGGGTTATGGGTGCATTATTAGATCTAGGCGTCTGAGCAGAAAGACTATTGGACCAGAGGGGACAGTATGGGTTCCCACCCAGACTGTCGTACTAACTTTTGATGGTCAATCACTGCCTTCCCATATTTATAGCTTTTTTACTTCTCTTCCAGTAGAACAATATATTTATCCCACCATACAGTGCTTCCACTGTTGCCGATTTGGACATACACGCACTCAATGTAGGAGCAAGCCACAATGTTACAAATGTGGCGAGGAACACGATGGGGCATCTTGTACTATAGAAGAACACTATTGTATAAATTGCAATGGCTCTCATATAGCCTCCAGCAAAAGTTGCCCTGAATACATTAGGCAAACAAATATAAAGAGGCATATGTCCAATCATGCCATTTCTTATCAAGAGGCTTCAAAACTGTTTCCAATCTCTAAGAAATTATACTCTGAAATTGCCGCTGCACCTCCCCAAAACATTTCCATTCCTGACATTTCATCCCAATCTTCCAAAATTCATCTTCCCACATCCTCATACAAGAAAACAATTATATTAAAAGAAAAACCAATTAGAAACCGCCAAATGGGTTATGATAAAGCCACACATAAAATTACTTCATCCCAAGCGTCATCCCTAAAAAATGGTTGTGCCCTACAGACCCATGACAAAGAATCTCCTGAAAAGAACAGCCTTCAGGAGTTGAATGAACTCATAGCTATGCTATCTAACACTATCATTAACTCTTCATTACCGGACCCCGTTGCCATTAAAATTATTACTAATATTTCTGTTACTATTTTTGATTACTTTAAACATGGATCAAATTCTTCAATGGAATAGTAGAAGTCTAGTTTCCAAAAAATCTGAATTAATTCAGTTAACTAATGATTTTAATTTATCTGTGATCGCAATTTCTGAGTCCTGGCTAAGGCCAGGTTTCAATTTTAGATTACCAGGTTATAATATAATACGAGATGATAGGGCAGATGGTTGGGGTGGTTCTGCCCTACTCATTAGAAAAAATATGATTTTTTCCTCAATCTTATTACCACAATTCCACCATGATAATTTAAATGTAGTTGCAGCTCGTGTTGGTGAGATATCTGTAATTTCTATATATATAGCACGTAAGAATCATTCAGTTTTTTCAATTCTAAGAAAAATTCTTGCAGTGGTGCCTCCACCTATTGTCCTCCTAGGTGATTTTAATGCTCATCATAGCTTATGGGGGTCTCCAAATGATGATAATATGGGCTCCTGTCTATCTGATCTTATTGACGACTTCGATTTGTGCGTTTTAAATGATGGTTCCCCGACGCGGCACATTATTCCTGGGCAAGCACAGAGTTTTGTTGACATTTCCCTTTGCTCTGCTCGATTATCTTCTCTCTTAACGTGGAAACGTCTATCTTTATCATATGGTAGCGACCACTATCCTATACTTATTTCTTTCCCTATTAATCCTTCAAATCGTGTTCCATCCTTTCCTCCTCTGTTGAAATACAAATTAAATAATTGCGATTGGGAATCATACAGTTCAACTTTAGAAGTCAGGATTAATGCTCTACCCAAAATTAATTCACAAAATATTCAAAATTGTTATGACAGCTTAGTTAGTGCGATGTTGTCAACAGCTGATGAATTTTTTCCCAATAAAAACAGTGCTAGTGGAAAAATTCCCTCACCGCCATGGTGGGATAAAGATTGCACTGAGGCAGTGAATAAAAGAAATTTGTCAGAAAAAAGTTGTGGTGACAATCTAAATTTGCAGTCATTTTTAGCTTTCAAAAATTCAGTAGCTGCAACTAAACGATTACTCCGAAAAAAGAAATTGGAAGGGTGGCGTCGATTTTGTTCCTCTCTTTCTCCTGATACTCCAATTTCTTCAGTTTGGTCTAACATCAGACGTTTTAGATCTTCTTACAATCATAATTCACAGTCGTCTCTATCCCTTGATTGGGCATCTCCTTTTTTGCGTAATTTGGCCCCGGATGTAGTTCCTAGTCGCGCTCAAATGCCCTTTTTGTACTCTAGTCAATTTGATCCCTTAGAAAATAATTCTATAAGAACCCCTTTCTCATTAACTGAACTTAAGTTTATTTTAAATCGAGTTGCTGATTCTGCGCCTGGTTCAGATGGTATTCCATATTCCTTTATTGCTAAATTGAAACAAAATTCACAGTCTTATGTTTTAGATTTGATAAATATTATAATTGAATCGGGCCATATTCCTCCATCTTGGAAACATTACACAGTAATTCCAATATTGAAACCTCATAAGGATCCTTCGGACCCGTCATCTTATAGACCAATCTCTTTATCTTCTGTGTTTGCTAAATTGGCTGAGCATTTAATTAAAATGAGGTTAGAGTGGTTCGCGGAACATAACAGCATATTATCGAACTCCCAATTCGGATTTAGAAAAGGAAGAGGAGTAGCTGATAATCTTAGCATTTTCTCCACTGATGTTTTGTTATCTTTTAGTAAGGAAGAGTCCACAGTAGCAGCTTTTCTAGATATTTCAGCGGCCTACGATAACGTGGATTTGTTATTATTAAAATCAAAACTCGAATCTTTAAATATTCCGAATACCTTCTCCAATTTTTTGTTTAACCTTTATACAGGTCGTTCTATCACATTAAGGGTTCCTGGCACCGATTATTCTCCTAGATTGTTATGGAAAGGAGTCCCTCAGGGATCGGTCCTTAGTCCTTTGTTATACGACATTTACACCACAGATCTTGAAACAGCTGTTTCTCCTTGTTCAATTTTACAGTATGCCGATGATATCGTTATTTATTCATCTAACCCTTCTATAACGGTTGCGGCTGAAGATATTGAAAAGTCTATCAATAAATTATCACTTTGGTTAGATAATCATTGTTTATCACTATCAGTGAATAAAAGTATAGTTGTCCCATTTACTAAGAAAAGAAAGACCCCGATTTTGAATGTTAAAATTGGTGAATCACGATTGCACGTTGCCAACGAAGTAACTTTTCTTGGCAGAAAATTCAACTCAAAACTTAATGGGTCTTCTCATATTCACCAAACTGTTGCAAAATGCGAGAAGAACATTAACATTATGAGAGCACTTTCAGGTGTTTGGTGGGGAGCTCATCCTGCTACATTACGACTAGTTTATAACGCTTTAGTCAGAAGTCTCCTTGATTATGCGTCCTTTACCCTTTCTCCAGCGAATAAGACTGACATTAATAAGTATAATGTGGTACAGTCTAAATGTCTTCGTATCATACTAGGTGCAATGAAAAGCACACCAGTTAATGCTCTTCAAGTTGAATGTTCTGACCCCCCTCTGCATCTTAGACGGCAGTACTTATCAGATCGTTATTTTTTCAAAGTGTGGCATATTCACACTCACCCCCTCCTCCCTAAGATAGTAGCTCTTAATACTCTGATAAACTGTAACAACCATTTCTGGCACAACAAAGATATTCCTCATCTTATCTATAGTTACAGAAAAATTCTTAACTCTAATAATGTGACTTTTAAAAGATTCCCTATCCACCCGGTTTACCTATATGACTATAGAATTGTTTTATATGTACCAAGTATTTTATTCTCTATAGGCATTTATAAAAATACGCCGGATGCTAATGATAAACTGCACGAGTACATTAAACAGAACGCTAGCAGAATGGAAATTTTCTTTACGGATGCGTCCAAATCGACAGGAGAGGGAGATACTGTATGTAACAATGTGGGTGCTGCTTTTTTGCGTCATTCCACTGGATTTTTTAAATTATTTAAATATCCTTCTGTGTCTAGTAATTATTCTGCGGAATGCATGGCTGTTTTGGAATGTCTGAATTACATTATTCTATATAGTATAAACAACTCCATTATATTTACGGATTCTCTTAGTTGCTTGCAATCTCTGCATGCTAATCCATTTAGCAAACATATGAATCCGGTTACACTTGAACTAAAAAGCAAACTGAAGGAATGTCAGGACTCCAATCTACAGGTTTCGTTGGCCTGGATTCCTGGACATTCGGGTATTCAGGGCAACGAAACTGTGGATTGCCTGGCAAAACTAGCAAGCCTCCAAGGTCGTTTAGATAGTTTTGTTTATTGTAATGACATGTTATTACTTCCACGTGTACACTTATTTGAAAATTGGAATCGTGATTGGGTGACGGCAAATTTACACAAAGCCAAATTTTATCGGTCAATTCAATCCGTAGTCCCAACCAAACCCTGGTTCTCCAAATTAAAATTAACTAAGAAAACGACTTCTATCCTTTTTCGTCTTAGATCTAATCATTGTTGCAGTCCTTTACATCTTTATAATTTGAATATAAGGAACTCACCGCTGTGCGAGTGGTGTGGCCAAGTAATTGGCGACCTCACCCACATTTTATTTTCCTGTCCTCGTTATAGCCCTCCATCATTACATGATTTTCTTATTGAATATAAAGCTCCTCTTCCTTATAATTTGTCAACTATCTTGTCACTATCTAACCATTTATATATTAAGGCTATTGTAAAGTTTATTGTACATCATAATATCTCCATTTAATTTTGTAATATGTCTATAATTGTTTCTTAAATGATCTTATTAAATTTATGTTTGTATTGCCCATTTTCCTCAAATCCTTACCTAAATCTTACAAACACGATTAAGCAATTCACTGGACATTGGCAAAATACACTTAAAATTAGTGTAAAGCCACAACTTAAAGAAGAAGAAGAAGAATATAAAACATAAAAACTGTCAACTGTCACGTTGACAGTCTGATTACAATTTGGTAGGTGTCAGTTTTGCTGATAATAGATCTGTGATAAATTGATAACGTCAGCTTCTGGCATTGTGCGCGTAGTGTGCAATGTAAAAGAACATTACGAATTAGTGCGGAGTATTAACGCCTCTAGGTCTGTCGTGTATTACATTACCGAGATAGACTACTTTCGCTTATTAGTTTAAAATTTCCGTACATTAAAATGGCAGAAAATCAACTTAAGAACAGGGTTTGCATCATTGGTTCGGGTAATTGGTAAGTCTTTAATTGTATTTTAATTTCTTCTGTATTTTTCTCATTAAGAAATGAAATTTGATCACTTGTTCGAACCGTTTAATATAACCATTGCTAGTCTTTTAACCTCTAATAAACCGCCGATGACATAACTACAGTATAGCTTTAGGTTGGTAGGTGTTTCTTGTGAATAACATTAAAAGCCCATTGATTATCGTGATCTTATCAAACTACCGATATGTGCCTAACTTTAAAATTAAACTTCACATATATACTGATGAGATCTCCAGATTATTTAATAATAAAATAATCATGATTCAGGGGATCAGCAATTGCTAAAATTGTTGGTCGAAATGCGGCAAGACTTCCGAATTTTGAAGATAGAGTTACTATGTGGGTCTACGAAGAGATGATTGAGGGAAAAAAGTTAACTGAGATTATCAATGAGACCCATGAAAATGTAAAATATTTGCCCGGACACAAACTTCCTGCTAATGTGGTGAGTAGAGCCTTTTGTTGTTTACTCTCAGTGGTATATCGGAAACAATTATAAAAACCCTTAGATTCCTGTCTTAAGATTAGGCTTACATACACTAATGTATTGGTCCAATATAAAAAAAAACACATTATTTTTAAAATCTGGTTACAGCATACAACTTAACTTTTCATTTTGCATAACTTTCTAATTATACTATCTTAAATATATAAAATAAATGTTACTGTTGCATATGATCAATATAAGTTGTTCAATAAACAGTGTAATAAACAGACCAATAAGATTCACATTGTTGTATTTTTTATGACCTTAAACTTGTTTTACTGACAAGGTGTTTTCATTGAGTTCTGTTGTGGTACGTACATGTGAATACTATGTGGACATTCTATTATTATAATAGTCTTTTAGGGAAGGCGTTTCAGTGCCAATGCCATCTCCCACACATATTCACCCTTATGTAATGAAGTTATTGAGTGAGATATTTTCTGCCACAAAATCAGAGTCATTTATTTATTATGTAATGAATACATATTGTTATTTCATTAGGTAATTTGCAAACTGATCTGTTGTGATTTCTTTTGTAACATTGTTATCAATCTGATAAATATAATGTGAAAGATACTGACTTATTTGCTTTAAAAAAATTATTTAAAGAAGTTGTAGATATGGCAATAATATCTACATGTAATGCTAGTTCTGAATACATAAATTAATACCAATGTTTTACTAGGTGTCTCTAATAAAGTTATTTTTCATGTAAAACAACACCAGTACTCTTGTTAAAGGACTAATAGATAATAAGTACCATTGTCATAGATTGTTAAAGTTCTATGTGTAGGCACATGTCCTGTGTTACAGAATTCTCTCTAGGGCACAAGTATATGACATTATGAAATATGTTCAGCTTATACATAGAAAAGAATGTGTACAGAGAAACAATTCCGTCATTTACATGTATATTCTTTGATTTCAATGTTACAGTAGCATATTCTTATCAGTGTTTAATTTAAAACTGTTATTAAAAAAGTTACTTATTTGTATACATAAAAAATATGATGCAAGTATCATTATATATTGTTATTAACTTTAGTGAGAGACACTTGTTTAATTATTGTTACCAATACACACCATCACGCCTTTATTCCCCAAGGCAGGGTGGCAGAGGTGTACTGTGTACGCTTACTTTTCGCCGACGATGTTAGGTTCCATGTAATAGGGGCCGAGCCTATTGCCATGTACTGGGCACAAATCCAGACTCCAGCCTGATACTGAGGGTTTTTCGATAGACAAACGTCATTGGTCCGACCTAGGATTTGAACCCAGGACCTCGTGATCCCAAAGCACATTACTCGCCACTAGACGATGAGGCAGTCGAATTATTATTGTTGCCACCATTTCAATAGTTATAAATACATATTTATTTGTGTTGGGTATAAGTTTGGATAAAATTTTCCTAGCTAAGGCTGAACTAAGGTTCATTTTAAAGAAAAATTTAAATAATAGTCGCGATATTTTACTTTGTACATTCCACATTAAAGAGACTGCAGTAGTTGTGTGGTGAAAACCTAACTCGTTTGTTCGTAAATGATGGTACTCAATGTAGTACTATTCCTTAGAACTCTGTATTACTTGCATGTCTGTCTAGATTAGTAGGCACGGTTTCACTTAGGTAATCCACTGAATTCAGCAGACTACCTACCTATGGTCGAAATGCGAGCTATGCGCAGTGCTCGCAGTCGGCCCACTTGACTCCGCACAAGTCAAGAGTCAAGCTGACCGACCGTGTTCGTAACAGCGTAGTACGAAAGTGGTATAAAAGATAGTATTGGTGTAAAAATTAGAAAGGTTAGTTCTGGCATATAGAAAGAATGTCGGAAGCAGGAATGACAAAACGGATACACAATGCGAAAGGGGCAGGATGTGGGTACCGGGGATGACCTGGACATTTTTACCATGACCAAATAGACTGTCCCTGATCTGAGTGTAAGTGTCTCTCTAAACGCCGAGCGTATATGAGATGAGCTATGAGAGTGGAGAAAGACAGACAAATCTGTAAGGAAAAAACCTGTTGGAAATGTCACAGTCTACCCCGCAAGAGATCTGGTATATAGATAGATAGATAGTCTACTTACTTATAGTCATTGTTTACTATACCAGTATGTACATAGGTGCTTTTAGTTATTTTTTTGACTGATATCACTATACCTACCAATAGCTTAATTTGATTTCAAGGTTACTGCTTCTCTACATAATAACTTTCCGCGGAAATTATTGTTTTGTATTCGTAAATTCTAAACGGCCCCAGAGCCTGTCGATTCTAACCTTGTAGATTGACATTCGTGTAGAATACCACAGCCGAATATAGTACCTCGCACATGCGAGGTTCTAAAACAAGCTCGTGTGCCAAATTATCATTAAAAATCGTCATATACATAGATTTACGTGTAGGGCTAATCGGGTGCTATATTTATATGTCAGTGTTGTCATGAATATCATAATGTAAACTGAGGACACCTTCCTACATCCGTAATACTATTTATTGTGTATCTATCTAAATATCTACTTTTCACTAAACCAGCCCACGCATTAGGGGGCGATTCCCGATCCTTAGCTCTCCAAGGAGAGCCTTACCAATTCTATGAGCGATCGATGTTAAGTAGTTTAAGCTTTAGGTACTAAGAATGTTTATAAGACCTTCACATTGTTGAGTTTTAAAAGTCAACATTTAAAAATACGCCTTTTAATAACAGGTTGCAATTCCTGATGTGGTCGAAGCTGCGAAGGACGCTGACCTTTTAATTTTCGTAGTTCCACACCAGTTCGTCAGGACAATTTGCTCAACTCTTCTCGGTAAAATTAAACCAACGGCAGCGTCACTTTCTTTGATAAAGGTAAACGTTAAAATAGTTTTTGAAAAGCTTTAATTCACTTAACGTATTCATTAAAATGTTTTATTGTCTCGCAAATCGAGCGATAGCACTATCTCTCAGTGAAGTTAAGTAAGTAAAGTCCGGTCCAGTCTAGTTGGCTTGCTGGTTACTATGACTCCACCTGTGGTTCAAAACTTGAAGCCATTTAATTACTCGAAAGGTTCAGATATTCCATAAGTAAAGTTACGAACGTAGTTTCTAGCGGACAACCAGTCCATCATAAACTGGCTCCAAATATAATCTGCACATTATCAGATCATGGTTTGATCTAAAAATATTTTCTACAGGGCTTTGACATAGCAGAAGGTGGTGGCATTGACCTAATATCGCACATTATTACAAGGTGTCTCAAGATCCCGTGTGCTGTATTAATGGGTGCAAATATTGCATCCGAGGTAAGTTTACTTTAGTTTTTTATTACATAAGACAATAAAGATCGTTACATATATTAACACAAGGTATAGTTTGGAAAAACTCGAAGGTAACTGCTTACATCGTCGCACGTGATTACGTAGTAAGAAACTCGTGGGTTGTTTATAAACCTTGACCATTGCGAATTGTAGTTACGCTTGCACGTGCTTTTCTTGGCGTCAGATGAATGCCGATAGATTAGAGGAAACTACCTAGAAGGTCAACTTCAGATTGAGTATGGAATTTTCTTGTAATATACCTTTTTATTTAGATGATGACCCGTGATGATATATGGATCAGAGACATGATCTCTTACAATAGGTCTCATAAAAAAGCTCAGAGTTGCTCAGCGAGCTATGGAGAGAGCTATGCTCGGCGTTTCTCTACGCGATCGAATCAGGAATGAGGAGATTCGTAGAAGAACCAAGGTCACCGACATAGCCCTTAAGATTAGCAAGCTGAAGTGGCAATGGGCGGGCCACATAGCGCGTAGATCGGACGGGTGTTGGGGCAGAAAGATTCTAGAGTGGAGACCACGTATTGGCAAGCGCAGCGTGGGACGACCGCCTGCCAGATGGACCGACGATCTTGTGAAAATCGCAGGAAGTCGTTGGATGCATCGGACCGGTTACGCTGGAAAGCGATTGGGGAGGCCTATGTTCAACAGTGGACAAGTATAGGCTGAGATAATGATGATGATTTAGATGGAAAAGAATGTGTTGATAAAAAGAATAAATTATTGAATAACATAGGCAACTTTCGTTTTTTGTATTCTCAAGTATCTCTATTCACCATCATTATTATCAGTTTTGTCCGTCTCTATAACTGACCAACCCCACCCAAGTCTTTCCTGCGATCCTGTCTCTATTTTCTCTATTCGTAATTGCTAGATCATGGTTTTTAGCTTTATTACCTGTCGGGTATACAAACTCGCATTATTGTTAGAATGAAAAATAAAAACAAAGTCTCTAGAAAATGTTAATGATATATATAGGTATATTAAAAGACAACACCTGTTCGTATTGGTGTAAAAATTAAATTAGCATGTAAGTATGAAGTACTTTGTTATCGATTATAGTTCCTGTTTGTTTTTCTTGAATGGACATGATGTTAGTCTCATTACTGTACAATGTTGGAACACTACATAATAAAACAGTCACGCGTTGTCGACGCAGCTCGTTCGCTCTTAGGGAGCGTCCATTACGTGAGGTGGTTTTAGAGATTTTTTGACCCCTCCTCCCCCCTTGGTGAGATTTCGTAAGATTTGGCTCAACACCGCTCCCCCATCCCCCAATCCCACGTGAGATCTTTCAACATGCATGTATCTCGTAATGCATCGGATTTATTCTAAAAAAAATAATTTGCTTAATATTTTTATTTAAGACTAATCAATACTACCATTTAAGATTTCTGAGAAAGTAGACTAGAATTACAGTGAAAAGTAAACAATAAAGTACTTAAATCGTTTAACGATTTGTGCAAATTTGCGGTGTTCGAAAAATCTAGTTAAGTATTATTGAATATGATTTGGCAATATTTTAGTAAATCTTTTAATTAATTAGATACTATTTTCTCGAAATTTTATTCTGTTTCTTGCGAAAAAAAATACGTGATATTTGCCGAGACCCCCCCTCTCCCCAAAGTAAGATTAGATGATATTCGACTCGGACGACTTCTATTAATGGACGCCCCTTAAGATTTACCCCGCATTCGTGGGAGCGCTGGGCTTTACGCATGGGCTTTAATATAGCGCTCGAAATATAAATGGCTAACCGTACATTTTTTGAAAGATTCTTACACTTTCAAAACGCGTGTTCAAATAGCGCTCGTGTGTGTGTGTGTGTATGAATGATCTACGCTGTTGGCCTCGAGGCCTCTACAGCTTCACCGGATTTTAACGGCGAGCGTGCAACCACTACGCTCCAGCCAGCCAGAAGGGCAAGAGGCGACATACTCGAGGGCGCCTCTTCGAGGCGCCCTCGGTTGGGACAGTCGCTGTAGGGGGACGGGTGCACTACTAAGCACACCGGTCAACCGCCGGCTATGGGAGGGGATCTACTACTACGTCTACGTCGTCGTCGCCCGTATTCTGAGCGGAAAGAAGGGATGACAAGGCATCGGGGGGGTCGGTGAGAACATGTCGCGGCCGGCGGTGGCGGCAGGGGTCGGGAGGGAGATCGTAGTCGGCGGTGGCTACGATTAACGGATTCGCATGGGTAGATGCGTTTGCGAAGTGACATGTTGACGCCTTTTTAATAAAGGCGCGAATAGGTTCGAGACCTAGATCGGAGTGGAGGTCGACGTTCCGTACGAACCAGGGGGCTCCTACGGCTTTACGGAGGAAGCGGTTTTGAACCACTTGGAGTTTATCGATGTGAGAGGGGGCCGAATGCCCGAACACAACACACGCATTAGTCATGATGGGTCGAACGCAAGTTTTGTAAAGTGTCACCTTATTTCTAAGGGACATTTTACTCCGCTTGCAGATTAACGAATGGAGACGACCGAGCACAAATGATGCTCGGTGACGGACCCGCTTGATGTACGGGTCGAAGGACATGGTACTGTTTAGGGTGACCCCTAGATATTTGACCTCTTTGACCCAGGGAATGGGTCGGTCGAACATGGTCACTTGACCGAGATTACTTCTAGGGCGGCGCAGGGAGTGGCGCGGGGTGGCACCTCTGGAGAAGAACACCGCAGCGCTCCTGTCCGGGTTCACCTCAATACGCCACTTTCCGAACCAATTCCCTAGGGAATTGGCGGATGCCTGAAGGTGTCTGGTAATGAAACTCTTATTCCTATGCGAGACGTAGAGAGCGGTCTCATCCGCGAATAGGGCTCGATGCGCCTTACTCGAACGAGGAATGTCGTTCGTGTAAAGGCTAAACAGGAGCGGAGAGAGAACTGAGCCCTGTGGGACTCCAGCACTGATGGAGTGGGAAGTGGAGCGCGTCATTTCGACGCGATAACGGAAGGCGCGATTCGACAAGAAGTCTCGTAAGATGAGCACGAGTCTGTCCGGCACACCCAATTGGTAGAGCTTGTAGATCAAGCCGTTGTGCCAGACTTTGTCGAATGCCTTCGCGACATCTAGGAAGAGGGCGCCCGTGTAGATGGGTTTGGGTCTATTGAGACCGGAGAGGATGTGCTCCGTGATGCGGTGCACTTGGTGGACGCAAGAGTGTTTGGCTCGAAAGCCAAACTGCTCGTCGATAAGGATACCCCTGGACGTTACGAAGTCTTTGAGCCTCGCCAGAAGTAGGCGCTCGTATATCTTGGCCAGGGAGTTGAGGAGACTGATAGGGCGGTAGCTCGCGGGGAGATTGCGAGGTTTGCCGGGCTTGGGAATGCCTATGACGTCCGCCTCCTTCCACTTAGCGGGGAAGGTGCAGTTCGTCATGGCGGCGTTCAAAATGGCCACCAAGAGGCAGATGAGTTGGGCGGGCAGGCATTTCAGAACGCGATTCGAAATGCCGTCAGGGCCGGGGGCTTTTTTAGATTTAAGACCCATAATCAGATCTTCGACCTCCGTTTGCGTGATAGGAGGCAAGGAATCGACGGGGGGGAGGGATGCCCTGCGCTCGACTTCCCTGTCGACCGCGTCGACGTGGGACTGGTCGACGGACTGAGAGCTGGGGGCGCACTGGCTCTCGAGGGAGTCGGCGAGAAGCTCGGCCTTTTCGTCGTCGTCGAAGGCTGGGGGTGCTGCGCCTGAAGGGCGGGACAGCGGGGGCATGTCAGTCGTGGAGTCGGATTTGAGGCTACGCGCCAAACGCCAGTAGGCCAGATGCGACGGCGCGATGCCCTCTAGGAGGACACCCCACCGTTCCTCCCGGACCTCCGCGACACGACGCTTTACCTCTCGTTGTAAAGCGCGCATCCGGGCCCGATTGGCTTCGGTGGGGTAGGAGTCGTACGCTCGGATAGAAGCATTCTTGGAACGAATGAGATCCCTAACATCGTCCGGCAGTCGAAAGCGGTTGAGGTAGAGATCTTCCGCCTCGACTTGCTTGGACGATCGACTGACAGCCGATCGGATGTGCTCGGTGAAGGCATCTACGGCCTGATCGGTGTCCTGAGGGGACGGGATGGAGTCCGAGCTGAGAGGCAGGGGGGGAGGGTCGGCATCCGCCAAGGCCGTGCTTAGCGCATGCCAATCCACCACCGTCTTTTTGGGTCGCTGAGGGGCGGAAGGGGGGGAACCGAGTCTCATGACTACAGGTCAATGGTCAGAGTCGAGTTCCTGGACTACTTCCAAGGAGTGCAGCCGTAGGGTGACACCTTTCAGAAGCGCCATGTCCAGGACGTCGGGTCGGTGATTGGGATTGTTAGGAAAGTGGGTAGGGTGCATAGGTGCGATGACGTCAAAGTCGAGAACGTCGACCAGGGCGTCAAGGCTCCTACCGTTAGCCATTCCAGGCCACGTGCTTGCTGTAGCGCTCGTGTGAGTGGCGGCTTACTTTAATACGAGTAATCTAGGAATATCGGCTCTAGCCAATGCAAAGGTGGTTTATCATTCGACGGTACCATTAAAAAGAAAATTGGTGGCTCGTTTGAAAAGCAAGCTAATGATCGATTAATCATTTATAGATCAATAATCGTTATACGCTACTTAAGTTATAAGCGTACTTATAATTATTCCTATCTCTTAAATCGCATTACGCATGTGTGAATTATATTTATGTTATCGGACATTTTGGACTGAGGACTGATCAGATCTTCAATCAGCAATTATCTAAACTCATGCTGTAAAACAAAATGTTCTAATTTAAAAATATATTATAGATATAGGGAACAAAAACATTTTAGTCAAATGACTAGTCTGATGAGTGTTTTCTCGGATGTTGTCAGTGGAGGTCGCGTTCCTATCCGACGGTAAATGTAAATAATCGAATTATTTTGTTGTTTGACTTTAACTTTGATACTTCGGACGAATCCTGTACTTTTCGCCGTATGGTGAATCCATGTATCTGCTATCATACATCAGCATGCAGGCCTTGTCTGCAAGGAGCAGTCCTTTGTCACTGCAGAGTGAAGGGCTTTATGTCTGATGGAGAAAGTTTGATGACGTTATATACCTTGTATGTCTTCTAACTAAGAGACTTCAAACCCAAGAGCCAGTGATACTTAATTGCTGTACGTAGAATACAAGTTTACAGTTTCCCGTTTTTGTTCAGGTGGCAGATGAGAAATTCTGTGAGACCACTATCGGTTGCCGAGACGTGATGTTGGCCCCAATGATGCGTGATATTATTCAGACAGACTACTTTAGAGTGGTGGTGGTGGACGACGAAGATGCCGTGGAAATTTGCGGTGCTCTCAAGGTATTTTTCCTTTATTATTGCGAAGAATGGAAAATCCCTTTTACACTTAATCGACATGTTATTGTCGTAGACCCACTTGAACCTCGAGTTTTGCCCCGTGCACCCACTGGAACCGTTATTTTTTTTTAAGTGTACTCGCTCACCCCGCGCATGGGGCAAGTTTGTTTTTTTGTACAATTTTATTGATCCCTTTTTGTTGATGTGAAAAATGTTCTGTTAAAACTATAATATTTATGGCAGCGTAAACAAGAATCATTAGAAAGTAAATATTAAGTTAAGAGCTTAAGCCGCTCCGCCCACTGTGTCTAGTAGTCGTGTCGGGTTCGATTCCTGCATGGGACAAATCTTGGTGTGATCCACAATTGTTTGTATCGGTCTGGGTATTTGTGTGTGTATTTTCATGTTTGTAAACGCACCCATGACACAGGAATAAATCCTAGTACGGGCTACGTTTAAAAAAGAGCAGACAAAACAAAAACAGAAATTATTTTAATAATTGCAGAAGATTTTCCTGCTCACGGTGTTCTGAATGTATGGTGGAATAGAAAGTGGAATGGTCGTGGTCACATTTTCAGATCTGAATAGTTGCTTAAAGGTTATGTATGTGTCATAGAATAAATATATTCATCATCATCTCAGCCCATACTTGTCCACTGTTGAACATAGGCCATATTTTATTTATTAACTATATTATATTTATTACGGCAACTAATAGAAGAAGAATCCTATTACGTTTAAGCTATTATTATTTAAAGTTCTAACATTGGCAGTTTCGTCTGCGGGATGTCTAGACCAATATGTGTAGGTATCTTCTGTCATCTATGTATTACGACGTCAATCTATATATACATACTTATGTTCGAAGGTTAAGATCTAGTGTGCGCAAGGCCTATGCTTATTATTAGCACACATATCTCGTGAAAAGTGTTGATTACAGCGGCACTAACATTTCAGTTGTTCTAGTTTAGATAATTACATAACAAATAATTGTCTTCAAATTTTTGACCTATATCCCAACAGCCAAATGACAAAAAATCGTTAGGAACGTAAACGTAGGTATATTATAAAAACCAAATATTTAGTATGTCCTTAAAATTTTTAAAATTATTTCTGTGTGTTGAGGCGCTCGTAGCGCTGTGCGACCGCGATATTCTTACCGATCACCAAGGTTAAGCAGCGTTCGACTCGGTCGGCGTGAGAGGGTGACCGTTTGTGGCACTTTCATATTCGAGCGTCTCCGTGCTTCGGAAGGCACGTAAAGCCGTTGGTCCCGGTTACCACTTAATGTGGTAGTCGTTAAGCCGAGTTGGAAACCTTATAAAGGCGGCTTGATAAGTTCCAACAGCAGGTGGCCACAAACCTGCCTCCACCAATCCGCACTGGGTCCGCGTGGTGGAGTATGACCTAATCTCTCTCACCTCGATTTGTGAGAGAAGGCCTTTGCCCAGCAGTGGGAAGTATAGGCTGATTTTATTATATTATTTATTTCTGTGTGTCGTGGGTTGAAATTCGCATACACAAATACCCATTTCGAAACTAATATTTGTGGGTCACACAAAGATTTATCTCGTGCGAAAGGATCGAACCCGCGAATACTCGATCCAGTGAGTGGAGCTGCTTAAGTTCTTATCCACTGGATCAAGCCGGCCATCATCTATCGTATCTTGTAGATGATTGTAGTTTTACATGGTGTCAGTCGAATACTGTTGACCATATAACAGGTTGATGAGCATCTTCTATTGTATAGATAGAATATGGAATAATTTTGTGCATAGAATATCGTTGCGGTGGGTGCCGGTTTCGTCGATGGCTTGGGTTTCGGCGACAACACGAAGGCGGCTGTGATCCGACTCGGCCTCATGGAGATGATCAAATTTGTTGACGTCTTCTACCCTGGCAGCAAGCTTAGCACCTTCTTCGAGTCATGTGGCGTTGCGGATCTGATCACGACCTGTTACGGTGAGTACTTATTTTATACGGGATGCCATTTTTTTTAACATGCTCATCTTATTGACTTACGATATTACCCCTTAAATGAAGGCCTTTGAAGCAATATCAGTAAATGTAAGTAACTTTTCCGAATGTCTCCATTTCGTCCACTGGTTCTCTAAAGCGCGTGCAATACTATTTAGAGAGCCTGTTGTCGTAATAACAATTAATGTATTTTACTCTCAGGCATTTTACGTTCTTGTAAAAGCAGATCGAATTATTAAGAATGTATTTACTAAATAATAATTGATTCCCACAGCCAAATCTCATTTCATAAAAAGGTACATTTTATATCGGCGACGTAGCGGAATAGAATGTAAGAAATAGTTATCTAGACACAAGTCTTTCCAGCACTAAAATACTTTAAACTATTTACATACTTATCTTCGTACATAATGAACAAGAGTATTATGAGGTACAGATATAAAAAAATGGAGCATTAAATGAGTTAGTGCAGTGACACACGATGTAAGCAAATAGCGTTTGGTTTATGAAGTTTTTTAGTGGCAATATCTTTTACTTATCTTACGGTTTGCACGTGATGTTATGCGTATCTATATGGAATATGCATAACACCACAGATGCATCACTTACATATATACGTGGTTTACAAGCCGATAAATAGTATGTATAATAAACAAACAACAAAATGTTCTTGACAATTTATCTCAATTTCCCGAACAAATCAGTTTGTTGACGAAAAATAATACATAAATTTACTTTATTATTATTGTAATCTAACCTGGGCAAAGGTCTTCTCCAAAGCCTTCCATTCATCTATATGATCAGATTGATCAGCCATGCCATTTTACAAACAACCAATCCTTTCGGGACGCATTTAGGTCTCGCCAACCTTGCTTGAATCCGTCCCGACGAGGCCGCCCACCTTTAGTCAATTCGCACGAGCGCTTTTTCAACAACCGGAGGTAAAGCGCTGTAAGCGGTTAGAAATATACTGCTAACCTTTAGTTTAATTTCAGCGCTTTATTAACGTCCGTTGAAATAGCGCTCATTCGAACAAGGAGTTAGGTATATGGTGTATGTGTGTGAGTGATGGACGCTGTTGGCCGCGAGGCCTTTACAGCTTCACCGGACTTAAGGGCGAGCGTGCAACCACTACGCTAGAGCGGGCAAGAGGCGACATACTCGAGGGCGCCTTGAAGAGGCGGCTTCGGTTAGGACCGTCGCTGCGGGGTGAGAGGGTGCACTTCTAAGTGCACCGGTCAACCGCCGGCTAGGGGAGGGGATCTACGACTTCGTCGTCGTCGTCGCCCGTATTCGGAGCGGAAAGAAGGGATGACAAAGCATCGGGGGGATCGGTGAGAACATGTCACGGCCGGCGGCGGCGGAGGCAGCAGGGGTCGGGGGGATCGTAGTCGGCGGCGGCTACGATTAATGGATTCGCATGGGTAGATGCGTTCGCAAAGTGTTGAGTTGTCGCCTTTTTAATATAGGCGCGAATAGGTTCGAGACCGAGATCGGAGTGGAGGTCGACATTCCGTAAAAACCATGGTGCTCCTACGGCTTTACGGAGGAAGCGGTTTTGAACCGCTTGGAGTTAATCAATGTGAGAGGAGGTATATGGTATGGTGTGATTCTGGCTACATTCGACAAAAATGTCCCGTACAATCCCACTTCGTCCGGGTAGACTTAAATTTCCACATTTATGATTTCCATTATTAAACGCATCGAAGTGTTGCGAGCTCAGTCCATTGCCCTTAGGGTGAACCTTGAATTTTAATCACTTTGTAAAATGTGACATGATATCGATAAATAACCACTGCTGAAACATAACGTAGAATGCACAACACATTTCATTGTTTAAAAGAAATAAACACCGTAACGCATATGTTCCCCAAGCCGGAGTGACAGAGATGTGTACACTCAATTTTCACAGACGATGTTTGGTCCCGTGTAAAGGGGGGCGAGCTTATTGCCGTTATACCGGGCACAATGCCGGACTCTGGACTAAACCTGGAAATTTTTCTATTGTAAAATTACAATTTGTCAGACCTAGGATTATGCGAAGGATTAATGTATGCTATATTCGATTCTTTAGCTGAAAGTAATTAAACAACAGTAATGCGATACAAGAATGTGGACACAACTGGAATCGAGATATATCGTAAATGCTTGACGTTGACTTTATTCGATCCGATCATGATAATTTTTGAAGATTATTTATTTTTGCATATTACCTTTTTTCAGGAAAATTATCTGTACATATAATAAAACTGTAAGGATGTCGTGTCTATACATGGAATATTTTAAGGAAATTACAGCCCTGGGGTATCATACTATCGATATAGATGATGATGGTATAGATATAGAAGCCAATTCTACAATGTTTGGCTTTCGTGTCTGTTTTACTGTCTGTCTGTCTAAGGGTATGAACCATCATTACACAAAAACTACCAAACGGATTTTGATGAAACTTTGCATGCGGATACCTTAAAATATTGGCTAAGGTTTTTCCAGAAAAGACCAAAATAAGCTAAACAATGTATTTCTAAAAAGGCACTTTACTCCAAGCCGGTTTTATGGATTTAAGTGAAATTTTGTGTAACTGTAGCTTGTACAACAGATGACAACTCTGCATATTTTATTATATTTTCGAAAACTCTAACGGTTTCTGAGGAAAAAAAACATGTCGATTTTGATAAATCATTCATTGTTCCAAAGCTACTCTTCAGATGTCAGTGAAACTTAGCACGGAAATATTTCATATCACAGACAATGTAGTTAATATTTATGTTTTCAGGAAATCAAACGGTTTATAGGGAAAAGTAAAGCATCCATATCTCTTCGATCTATCTATCTATCTATAACCTCACGCCAGATCCCTTGCGGGGTAGGCAGAGAGTACAGAGTTCCAACAGGTTCTTTCCTTACATACCTCTCTGGCTTCCTCGACTCTCATAGTTATCCCATATCTCTTCATACCACATATAATAAAAACTGTAAGGAAGTCGTGTCTGTACATGGAATATTTTTAGGAAATAATAATAATTCATATTTGTTTAGACAATGGATTTGAACCCAAGAACTCCCGATCGCTATGCGCATTATTCGCCACTAGATCAACGAGGCAGTAATTATTCAATCAATTTCTTAATTAATTGAAATTCAATTGCAATTAAATTCATCCCTTCAAGATACTCCAGAATAACGAAGACTTTTGGACGTCAAACGCCTCAGTCCTTCCCATGACTTCTGTTAAGAAACTGTCCCACAGTTGGGCACGGGCCTCCTCTCAAACTGAGAGGGTTTAGGCCATAGTCCACCACGCTGGCCCAGTGCGAGTTGGCGAAGAAGCAGTGAGCTTAGTGGTTAGACCGTTGGACTGCAGAATTCGGAGGTCTCGGAGGAGTGTCCCAAGTTCAAACCCACGCACGCACCTCTGACAGGAACTTAAAAACCAAAAATTTACCGCGATAAAATCCGAAATATTTTTATTGTAATATAATATTTTCATAATTAATTTATGCCCAACTATGATATCTAGTATAAAATTGTATTATAACAATAAATGACAAAAATATTAATAAACTAAAAAAATCAACTATAATATCTACTTCATAATGAACACACGTAATTGCACTGTCTAGCTACGTTACCTTGTGGAATTTCTATTTAAAAGGTAATTAGTTACGATATTGTATAAAAGTTTTTGCGGGCATTATGTCGCAAGTCAGTCTTGTTGACAAACTGTTGGTACTGTTGGTACCGTGCATTTGTTTTCTAAGTACAAAACTAGATACTTAAATATATGTAAGTAACTGGTAACAGCTAGTCGAGGTTTGTGATTTCTAATCGTGGTACTTATTTGCATTATTACATTAATTGGACATTTGAATTTAGTTATTTATGACTATCTACCTGAGGCGCTCTCAGCGCTTTGTGGTCACCAAGGCTAAGCAGTATTTGACTCGGTCCTTCTAAGATGAGTGACCGTTTGTGGCATTTTCGTATTCGAGCGTCTCAGTGCTTTGGAAGATGAATTAATCGTCCCGGTTACCACTTGTGGTAGTCGTTAAGCCGAGTTTGAAGTAGGCATGTCGATTCATTTAAAAAAAATCGATCTTTGGATCGATTCGAATCAACTGCGAAAAAATCGGTTCTCGATTAAATCGAAGATCAAAAGATCGATTACAAGTCGATTCTTATTAATTTGCCGATTGAATGAATTTTGTTTTAGGAGCCCTTCCTTTTATAATTTCTTGTTACGATCAATTTAGAAATTATTAAAAAGACAACTGTTTTAAAATAAACTCATGTTTGGAACACTTTTGGAAAACTTTTGGTTTTGCAATTATTTATATCCCTGATTTACACAACCTACTTTGTCATATTTTCGATTATCATTTTTTTATGATCGAATCGTGAATCGTTCCGATTCAACGGCTTTCGGAATCGATCTACTGAATCGATTCAGTGGTTCAGATCGATCTAAAAATCGATTAATTGGCTTGGAAAAATCGATTATTCGATTAATCGATTTTATATCGACATACCTAGTTTGAAGCCTTATAAGCGGCTTGATAAGTTCCAACAGCATGTGGTAACAAACCTGCCTTCACAAATCAGCACTGGGTCTGCGTAGTAGAGTACCTATATAGAGTAGTACATGTAGAAGGCCTTTGCTCAGAAACGGGAAAGTAAAGGCTGATTATGTTGAACTACTTCTTAACCATATTATGCAGAACAATCTAAAATTAAGATTTCTATCTAGAGTATTTCTGCGGTATAGAATTAAGATTATAAATCAATGATTGTTTAGCGTCTATCACCTTAGCAGTCGGTTGTTTATCAACACAGATATCTTCTATCTACCTATATATATCATCACGCCAGATTCCTTGCGGTTCACAGGTTCTTTCCTTACATGCCTCTCTGGCTTCCTCCACTCTCATAGTTCGTCTCATACACGCTCGCCGGTTACGGAGACTCTTGACTTGTCCTTCAGATAAGACTCGGATATCTTAATAAGTATTATAACGATTTGTATGATTGTTTACTATTTTTTTGACCCGTGCCTTGTACACTCACACCTGCGCGCATTTTCCTAGTTAACCGGTTGCTAAAAACTGAAAACACTCTTTTTGGAGGTTTTGTTTATTATATAATACATTGATAGCTACTCTAGGAACAGCAATCATTTCCTTTTTCTACGTGGGCGGTGGTTAAAGAGTTTTATAGTCTAGTTATATAGTACGAGAAAGTATATGCTCATATTAATAAATCAAAGTATATTTACGTAATATTAAAACACATTTCAAACAAGTTCCTTATCAATAATTTGAACACGTCCTAACTTCCTATATGTGGTAATCGTTGTGAAACTGATAACTGATTACACCTAACATACCATCAGTTATGACGTGACTTTCTTTGATAAGTGTCGAATTTTTATTTCATGTGTTATTTCATTTTTATGTCTATAGGTTTATCAAAACTTGCGATAAGAAAACATTTAAATTTCATGGCGACATTTCAATACTTGAGATAGTTTTCAAAGTGCCTTGTAATTATAAATGGAAGTACTTTTTTACGAATCTAAAGTTGACTAGACATTTTATAGATATCATCAATTCGTATCTATAGGTACACGTTCCGTTTTACTGAACCATGCTAAACGAGCTCGGGGTATTATTGCTGCTTTGTAGCTATTTACTGAGTACTGTTTAGCGTCTGTAATTGGTCATGCTCACTAATGCATAGACATCTGTAACTTTAATGATCTGAGAGTGTCTCAGCCGCTTAGTATTCCGAACATACGCACTTCATATTTTAATGTCAGTGACGTAAAAGTGATGTGATCCTATTTCCTCAACAACGCCTCGTTTGATCGATGTTGAACATATTATGTTACTGAATTTTTCGGCTTATACATACTTGTATTATACAGTACTCATTGTTTTTAGGGTTATGTACCGCAATCGGTAAAAACGGAACCATTATATGATCACGTTGTTGTCCGCGGGTTTTACCTTGGATAATTGTGAAAAGATATGAAATAAATCATATAAATTCAGCCTAATTAATATACCATAGGAACAACTAGCATAAAGTATCAAAGACAATGGCATTCTGAAGCTCGTATTGTTTTCTTTATCGATACTTTTAGTATGCTGGTATGCATTGATGTTTCTGCTTACTAATTTTTTGTGTTTCGGTAATAAACATGCAAACAAACAAAGTAAACTATCGTTTTAGCTCAGTAGATTGTTCTCGTCAGTCCGGTAAGCCCAAGGTTATAATTCGATTCACGTACAAATAGCTAAATTTAAAACCAGTATTTTAGCACTGCATCGCAAAACGCGGTAGTTTGCCTTATTGGTCTTAGCGAATAAGGGCCCAGGACCCATTATTTAATCTGCATTGGAGCGTGGGCTTAGTGTATTTATAGAGTGTATTTAACGAAATGAATACACTATAGTTAGCTTTTAATCTATGTTGTATCGAAAGTTGAACAATGCCTCTAGCGGACTATGGTCTGTTTTTCTTAAGTGGCCAATTTTATAAATAAATATTGCGTGATAACTAAAGGCAATAGAATTGATACGGTTCAAATTCATTTATTCATTCAGCGATTTCCCTCCCCTTGCTCTTTTTCCCAACCGTATCAATTTTCGTGTCTTATTTAGCAGACCATATTAGTTCAAAAAATTGTCCACTTAAGAAAAAATAGACTTTATGATTCACAACTTTAATTTCCTATAGAAAATGGAAAGAAATATAAAAAGTAAAGGTTCTTGTGCGCGGTGAAAATTATGTTTTCGTACTTATTAATACGTTTTCCTGAATAAAATTGGATTAGTGCTTAATTTATTTGGCGGTAGCCACTGAGATTTGTATGTAATAGACTTTGGTGCAAATATCAAATATGTGCATTTGTACATAGTTAGAATAAATATTTGTAACGAGAAGTTTGTTATCTAATGAGGACATCGAGCGTGAACGTTGACCAGCTTGGGTTAAGTTAATTAAAGTTATTTATTACTCAACATGCACTTAGCACTTTCGTCGCATGACGAACAATGCCCAAAGTCCAAATAAGTATATTGGAGTTTGGAGTTTGTATTAAATTGGACTTTCAAGTCAAGTTATATTGATTCATTGTATTTTATGAATGAATAATAATAATACCAGTTTATACTCTGCCACTCCTGGGCAAAGGCCTTCCCTCACATATCGAGGTGAGAGAGATTACGTCATACTCCACTACGCGGACTCAGTGCGTATTGGTGGACGCAGGTTAGTAGCCACCTGTTGTATGACGTTATCTAGCCGCCTATAAGGCTTCTTATTTGACTTAACGACTACCTCATGACATGGTAACTAGGACGAAAGGCTTTAGATGCCTTCCGAAGCACGGAGACGCTCGCATATGAAAATGCCACAAGTGGTGACCCATCTCAGGCCGACCGAGCTGCTTAGCCTTGGTGATCGCTTAAGCCGTGATCACATTACCCGACTCCGACTCCGACCTGACTATTTAACAATGACTTCAAATACAATATTTCGTCCGATTAATACTTTGAAAGCCATCCAAACATTCCTGCAAAGAAAGTGCGTTGAACTCAACTATCGGTAAAATAATTGCGATAATCTATTTCTTAAGTGTCTGCAATCCAGTCTGTTACTATGCACTTATGTACATAATGTGTTTGTGATTTTTTTAAGTTTTGGCAAACGATAAATTAACTTTCCATTTCGCGTCTATAAACCATGTCATACCTACGCTGCAACGAACACGGCTGATTAGGAACGATCGATTTTTACACGCGATGTTGCCTTATTGTAATGACAGCAACAAACTAAATACATACTAATAATACTAATACTTACTAATATTAGTCTTAACTTGGTAATGAAAAACGTACTGAGTTCTTAGATTTAGGCGAATATTACGCATGAAATAAACCTGTTTTACGGATTTTATTGCGGCTTATTTTTGATTTTTTGTTCCCGACGTTTCGAGTGGTTTACAGCACCCATGGTCACGGGAGGGAGTCCGTCAAATAAGCCTCTATAAAAACCGCAAAATAGTTTTATTTCAAATGAAAAACGTGTCCCTTTTACCGCATTTATTTTTTACAAGATTTTATTTAACTTGCAATCTTCTTATGTCTGTCTGTCTTTCCGGTTCAAATCTAGAGATCCATTATTCAATCACTTGCGGTTATCCGATTCAATCAAAATTTGGCACACTTATGATAAGTTCGGTGACAATGCAATAATATGGAGCTGGTCTGATGATGGAGACAGAAGGTAGCCATAGGAACATGTGAAATATACAACGTAAACCCCTCTTGTTTAGGCTTGTTAGATTGGTATTGACAAATACTATGCAACCAGGTAGTGTTCAAGGTCCGATGATGAAGCCGAAAGGAAATGGAGCCACCTAACTGCTCTGTTTGGGCTGGTTGGATATGTCTTGATGAGTACTTTATACGCGGAGTGTGTCCAGGGTCTGATGATGGAACCGGAAAGAAGCCATAGGAACTCCTCAGCTAAACAAGATATCTACGTTGTGTTTTTGCTGTAAAAGCTTGCTTTTTAAAAGGTATTTTTAAATTAAAATTATTATGATACATCTACGCCTCCACTAGACAGGCTTTGCCTAGTGTGGAAGGCACCAGTGCTTCTAGCATCTCGTGTACCTTTTTGCTAACCGCTAATCAAATTCAAAGCATTCTTTTTTATTTATAGTATGCACCCTTCACAGTCATTAGTAGAGGCAACAGAAAAAAAATTGTTTTGAAAATTTTCCGTATTGACATCAATGTTATTAATCCATAATTCTGAATCATATATTTGGAATATCTTTACACTGATTACAGATAGAGTTGTTTAATAAACACAAGTACTTATGACGTTCCATTTTTTATTTGTAAATCCATGCATATTTTAGGGCAGGTGCAGAACATGTAACAAACCAATCAAACGTGTAAAATCCCTAAGTATTTTATTTTTTCTTTAAAAAGTAGTGATTTTATACCGTCACGCCTACATTCCCCAAGCGAGGGCGGCAAAGGTGCATTGCGCACACCCATCCTTGGCCGACCATGCTAGGCCCCATGCAATTGGGGGCGAGCCCATCCGCAATATACCGGGCACAACTCCAGACTCCGGACCAACAACGGTATTTTTTTGACAGAAAAAACGGTCCATTCGTCCGACCAAGAGTGAACCCAGAATATCGCGATCGCAAAGTACACCACTCGCCACTAGAACAACGAGGCACTCAAAATACAAAACCAAGGTATATTTATATTTGATTAGGTATTATTGAGCTTTTTGTTATTATTAATACAAAACCTAGTTGTTCAAGTAATTTTATTGTTGTTGTAGCGTAAGTTGTAACTGTAAACAGTTCATTCGTCTATTTTAGAGTGGCGGGTAGTAATTTCTTTTTTAAGTTTCATGTTTAGGGTAGAAAGTTTGGTGCCATTTGGTTTGTGCACTAAAAATATCTAATATGGAAACTGTTTATCATGGAGTAACCTTTTTTTCTATTAGATTTGTTAAACGTTCGTGAATCTCATTGTCAAGGATAGTACATTCTTGACATGTTTTACTATTCTATGGAGGAGAAAAAAATGTAACATTCTCCAATCAATTTTGTACAAAATGTCGTAAACGACCAGCATAGTGTACCTCACCAACAGGCGGCTCCACGTCCGCTAGCGCGGCGGCGGGGCGACCGCTCCGCTG
This sequence comes from Phalera bucephala, assembly GCA_905147815.2. Taxonomy (NCBI): domain Eukaryota; kingdom Metazoa; phylum Arthropoda; class Insecta; order Lepidoptera; family Notodontidae; genus Phalera; species Phalera bucephala. The sequence goes on from LR990612.1 coordinate 22,846,570, forward strand.
CTTCTCGATGTTGTAATCCACTCCTGGTAGTGACGCCAACGCGCAGCTGGTTGTGGGCTGTGCGAGCCCCTGCTTCCAGTTTGATGGAGCGATATGCTTCTTTTTATTAAATTTCGTATTTTGTGTTTTATTTGGTTTTAAATCAATTCGGATTTTAGTTTTATCAGTAATATTTTTGCTGAACAAAAAATATTTGCCTCTGATGACGGAAACAATGCCCTTATGTAATGTCGCTATTATCTTACTATATTATGAAATGTTTACGAGATTTTGTCTTGTTGTAGTGACTATCGCATAATATGTATGTCACTGACAGATTTCAACACGTTGTTCGGTGAGAAATCCTTTTGTAATATGCTTGTCAGCTTAAGATAGTGTCGCTAGCGCGACTCCTATTTTTGGTAATCCCTTGATAAGAATCAACTGCCGAATGCGACGTCTTTTATGAATAAGCTTATACCCAGGACCTCCTGATGGCAAAGCGCATATTTCACATAAAAACTTTCAAAATTATAATATTGGTAAGATGCCACTGGAATACCATTGAACAACAAATTCACGAAAACATCGTAACCCGCTGCATTATGTGTTTATTTGGGTATGCGAATAAGGGCCCTGGCAGTATTACTATAATCTTAGTTTCTGTTGATCGTTGTGTGACATTATGAAATGAACTAGGCATTTTATTGGTCTGTAATCTGTAGCTCTACACGCAGTGTAGGTAGCGTTATCAATCAAACGTGGTAAGTATGATGACTACGATCAATTAGCGATATTCCGGGTCCAAGGTTCTTTGTCTTGTTTGTGTTGACAAGTAGCTATTCTTCAAAGTAATTATAAAATAAATTGTGTTATAAATTAGCATATTTTTCCAGATATGGCAATGCCTATCTCTGCTCATAATATTATAAAGGCGAAAGTTTGTAAGGATAGATGAATGTATTCGGGTGTTTGTTATTTGATCACGCTAAAATTACGAGTACTGAACCGATAGCTTACTAGCGGCCCGGCCCGGCTTCGCTAGGTGAATAATACACATAAACCTTCCACGTGAATCACTTCGTATATTGGTGAAAACCGAAAGAAAATCCGTTCGATAGTGGTGGTTGAGGTTCAGCTACCTTCATACATCTCATCGTACATTTCCGTCGATATATAGTGCTACGCACTTGACCCTTTTCCAAGAGACTATTAATTTGGTCGGCATAGGATTTCTTTGGGCGACCTCTTCCGACGCTTCCACTCACATTTGCTCGGTATATTCCTTTCGTTAGCCGCCTGTCACGCATTCTCTCCTCATGCCTATACCAATTTAACATACCTCTTTCAATCCTAGTCACCGCGTCATCCTTCAACTTACATCGGTTTCTAATCACACTATTCTTCATTCGGTCAGCAAGGGTGAATCCACATATACTCCGTAAAGAGCGCATTTCCACAGCATTCACTCTACTTTCATGCTTCTTTTGCCATACCCAACATTAACTGGCATACAGAAACGTACATTCATGTACACCCACTAGCATACACTCTCATAGTTCTTATACACGCTCTCTGATTACGGAGACTTAACTTGCCCTTCAGATGAGACACGGTCTCTTTTGTCACGGTCTAATTTCTAAGCAAAGAATATAAGTTTTATGCATATTGTTGTTGCTTATAGGTGGTAGGAACCGGCGGGTGGCTGAAGCATTCGTCAAGACTGGTCGCTCTATCAAGGAGCTCGAGGATGAGATGTTAAACGGACAGAAACTCCAGGGTCCTATCACCGCAGAAGAAGTCAACCATATGCTTGCCAACAAAAATATGGAGAACAAGTAAGTGTTTACTTACCTATGCACCTAACATAGGTATTCGGTACCTATGTGTAACTAGAATTTATCTGCAGCTTCGTATGTGTGTAAATCTATACAAATAATTAAAATTGAAGTGTCTGTTTATAATGTCAAAATAACAGCTTTTTACCTAATGCATATGGAAGAATATACGGTACTTATAACAGAACAAAAAACAATTAAAAAAAAATTGTTTGTTTTTCCTGGATAAAAAGGATCCTATGTGTTAATCCAGGTATTAAACTATCTGTGTGCCAAATTTCATCCAATTCCGTTCGGCCGTTTTTTGCGTGATTGAGTAACAACTGGACCGTTGACGGACAATTTAGCGCAGTAGTTAAGAGCTTAAGCCGCTCTGCCCACACGCACGGGACAAATCTTTGTGTGATCCACAATTATTTGTTCCGGTCTGGGTATTTGTGTATGTGAATTTTCATGTTTGTAAACGCACTCACGACACAGGAATAAATCCAAGTGTGGGGCAGCGTTTAAAAAAAGAACATCAAAACATCTCAACATACAAGCTTACATTTATAATATTAGTAGGACGAGAAAGTTTGTAAGGATGCACGTTTGTTACTGTTTCATGCAAAAACTACTGAACGGATTCTGTTGAAACTTTACAGTAATAATATATATAGCTTACACATCAGAATAACACATAGGCTTTAATTTATAATGATACTTATGCAGACGAAGTCGTGCACGGTCACTAGTGATTTTATAAAATTGCTCTCAACAATTGAGTACCTACTGCATGTTAATATTCTTGTTGATCTGAGAATGCACGAGGCAATTGTACGTCTACATCAGATAATTGTCGGATGAACTGAAATAGTTGGCTTCTATCCACCGGCTAGCTGAGGTTATTTGTTAAAACATTAATTGAAGGTTAATCTACTAGATAGCATTTTTGTGCAGTTTATTATAAACCAAGCCCATGCATTTATTTCATTGGTACAAATATGTTTTGTATTTTTAATTAGTGCGTCCTATCTGTAATGACATACGGAGCCGAAACGTGGCCACGCACTATGCGGCTTGCCCACCAGTTCAAGCACCACCAGCGAGCTATGCTCGGAGTTTTTCTTAGGGATCGAATCCGGAACGAAGTTATTCGTCACAGAACCAAGGTTACCGATAGCTCAGCATATTAGCAAGCTGAAGTGGCAGTGGGCAGGTCACATATGCCGCAGAACCGATGGCCGTTGGGGCAGACTGGTTCTTGAGTGGAGACCGCGTGTTGGCAAAGGTAGTGTAGGGCGCCCTGTAGCTAGGTAGGGCGACGATATCCGTAAGGCAGCGGGCAGGTTTTGGGGGAGTAGAGCTGAAGATCTAGCTCAGTGGCGTGCCATGGGAGAGGGCTACGTCCAGCAGTGGAATGACACGGGCTGATGATTATGTATGTTGGTATTAGAATTTGGTATTAAATGTATGTTGAATGTAAATACATACTTGCGTTCACAAAAACATCAAAGGCAATTGAATACCATGATTGTAAATTGGTTGACAGAATGCCAACAATTTCGCATAATCTTAGTATTGGCTCGTCCCTCTTGTTTCAAGAATTGATTTTTTTTTATTTATAATTGTCTTTACTTTTATTTATAGTTACGTAATGGATTTTGAGGTGAAATTTATTTTAATGTTAACACACATTTCAACTTTGTGAGTAGCGAATGAGTCATCTTCCTTATCTACACACAATACAATTGTTGTATTTTTCATGAACTGACTGAACATGACTGTGACAGTTGTATGTGTCAAAGAAAATTATACTTTATTCAATTGCAATAAGAGTCATGACCCGTTTCTGTACCTATAGTTTTATACCTTAATGCTACGAATTAAATATTAATTTCGTTTGGCACTTAAAACTGTCACTACCCATCGTATGTGAAAAATATTATACAATATATTAATTTGTTTTTAAGATTTTAAGTTTGCCTAGAATATAGTATAACGAACTATACGTAACAGTTTTTCTTAAAAGGCCTCTATAATTAGAAGCAATTACAAATGAAGATACAATGCCATGCAAGTTTGATTATTGTCAAACTTGATCTGGGTTTTAATAAGGATTTAGGTGTACCTATATCGTAAAACAAAGCTGACTAATTTTTAGATCGGCCGTGCTAAATGTTCGTACCCTACCTAATCGTTCCTACGTAGCGGTTGTTTATAGAACTTTTCACATAGGATGGGTAGTGACAGTTCTAATTGCCAAACGAAATTATACTTTATTCAATGGCAATAAGAGGCATGACTTGTTTCTATACTTATGGTTTTATGCCTTAACACCATTGAATTAAATATTAATTTCGTTTGGCAATTAGAACTGTCACTATCCATCCTATGTGAAAAATACTATAGTAAGGTAAACTTGTAGTAACTAGGTAGCCTCCACTCCGATCTCGGTGTCGAATCTATTCGCGCCTATATTAAAAAGGCGACAACTCGACACTTCGCGAACGCAGCCGCCGCTGACTACGAACCCGACCCCTGCCGCTACCGCCGGCCGCGACATGTTCTCACCGATCCCCCCGATGCTTTGACACCGCTTCTTTCCGCTCCGGATACAGACGACGACGACAAACTCGTAGATCCCCTAGCCCGCCGACCGATGCACTAATTACACCCCCTCCCCCCGTAGCGACTATTCAAACTGAGGCCGTTCCTCCTTGAGGCGCCCTCGAGTATGTCGTCCCTTGCCCTTCAGGCTCGAGCGTAGTGGTTGCACGCTCGCCCTTAAGTCCGGTGAAGCTGTAAAGGCCTCACGGCCAACAGCGTATAACACTCAAAACACACACACACACACACACACACACACACACAGTAACTAGGTAGCATGACTAACAGGCGCTCGTAGCGCTGTGCGACCGCGGTGTTCTTACCGATCACCAAGGTTAAGCAGCGTTCGACTCGGTCGGCCTGAGATGGGTGACCGTTTGTGGCATTTCATATTCGAGCGTCTCCGTGCTTCGGAAGGCACGTTAAGCCGTTGGTCCCGGTTACCACTTAATGTGGTAGTCGTTAAGCCGAGTTGGAAGCCTTAAAGGTGGCTTGATAAGTTCCAACAGCAGGTGGCCACAAACCTGCCTCCATCAATCCGCACTGGGTCCGCGTGGTGGAGTATGACCCAATCTCTCTCACCTCGATTTGTGAGAGAAGGCCTTTGCCCAGCAGTGGGCAGTATAGGCTGATATTATTATTTATATTATATATGACTAACAAGAAGCCGTTTATTTTACAGATTCCCCTTGTTCACGGCCGTGTTTCGCATTTGTCGAGGCGAGCTCAAACCCAGCGACTTCATTGATTGCATCCGCAGTCATCCAGAACACATGTAAGACATACCTTGCATCCGCTTTCTTCCCTGTCTAGCTTCTAAACTAGAATATTAGAGCATATTTACAATGTCCGTAGAATAGAGCCGATTAACTTATTGTGTAAATAACATGATTATGTATATGTATGTTTATTTTACAGGGTGCTAGTACTTAGAATATGATTATAATTATACGTAAGATATGACCGTGTATTGTATAACTGCACTTTTTAATATAACTTGACTTTTAGTAGCTCTAAAAGTTGGCTATTAGGGGGCGTCCATTATATCGTGAGGTGATTTTAGTGATTTTTTGACCGCCCCTCCCCCCCCAATGTTGAGATTTCGTAAGATTTCGCTCAACCCCCTCCCCCATCCCCCAACCTTACGTAAGATTTTGAAATGCATCTCGTAAATGCATCGGATGCATTTTAAAAAGAAAAAAAAATATTTTTATTTAAGTAGTCTTATCAAGACTGCTATTTAAGATTTCTGAGAAAGTAGACTAGGATTACAGTGAAAAGTAAACAATAAAATACTTATGAGGCCATATTTTAGTAAATCTTTTAATTAATTAAATACTATTTTCTTGTAATTTTACTGTTTCTTGCGAAAAAAAATCATGTGATATTTGCCGTGACCCCCCCCCCCCCTCTCCCCAAAGTAACATTAGATGAGATTCGACTTGACCCCCTTCCCCCCTTGAAAACCTCACGTAATTAATTTACACCCCCTTATGTCCATTTATCTTGATTTGGGTTTAATACGATGGCAGCTAAATAAAATATGAAATCTTAACGGTTTTATTGGTATCACCGGTAATCAACGGAGCCATAAATTTTAAATGCAATTAAATTATAAGACGAACTGATTTCATTTATCGTACGTTCGATAATGTGCAATGCAGTCATACAATCCGTCGATCATGTGTAACCAAATAAGCATGTTGCAAATATATAGCTGTATAATACTATCTGTTGTTTCTATAATATTACATGTTGCTAATATTGAACGAGCGTTATAACCATTTATCGTTTCTGATGTATTATCTGTCAAATAAGCTAACAAATATCGTCGGCACGGATCTGTTATCACGTTTAGGCTAGTAGCATCAGAATATATGAACATGTTCGAGTGGATATTGTTGAGATAACGTTTATTGATGTTGTGAAGTTTGATGTAGGCGTTAAGTACAAATATCTATATAGTGAGTACAGACATTATATGTATCGACCATAATATATTAAGTATATTTCTTTAGTCTCTTACCCACATATTACTTATGCGGCACGATATTTTAGCGTACAACGGTAGTCTGTTTGTATCCGAAGAGTTGAAATAAAATATACCTAGTACTTGTTCTAACATTTTTATTTATAATACTTTTTATAAGATATACTGTTTCATTTTCCCTGGCCTTCGTCTTCCATCCTTCTACGGTTGCATCTGATCTTACTGGACAAGTTTCTGGTAAAGTATATTTAAAAAATAAACACTAACTATTAAATTGAACTTTTCAGATTTGCTCCCAAGAATATAAGCATATATTAATTCCAGTTATAAAAATATTATCTCCGTACTAATCCGCCTTTCTACGTCGAATATTTTAATGTTTTATATGCATGACGTATTTTGTACATGATTTATGTTTGCATTTTCTGCATGTCTATATTTTCTAATAAAGTTATTATTCTGGGAACGGCTGTCATTGTATTGTTATAATTTAAGATTAACAATTCAACTATAAAGTTTTAACAAAACGTTACATTTGCTTGTTTCGTTTAACGCGCAATTTTATTATAATAATATGGCTACTGCACTAAAATTCATTGCCACAATGAAATTCATGTGCCGTAGCATTGTAACGTGTTTAAACTAATATTCTAGGAAACAGCCGACGCCCAAATGTTCTCTGTGACCTGAGTGAAGTGCCTCTTCAGTGTGACATCAACTTGAAACTGTTGCATTTGTCGTGCGACTCGGCTTTTGTAATTACGAGTATCATTAAATTTAATCATTTTCCAATTAGACCGATAAAAGAGAAATGTTATATGCTAGTAGTTTTAACGAAATTATTAGAAAACAGAAAAAATAATTATGGATGCTTGGAACGGGCAAGTGTATCACATTTAATAAAGGTTATCAGTTGGAATGCGGCGTGGAGTCATTCTGTGCCAGATCAACCATATATACATTTATTTAGCACTTCTTAAATCATCGTTCGCGTACACAGTAATAAGGTCCAAATTCATAACTAAGTGAGTTTCAAAATTAATGATTGAAACAAAACAATTTTATATAAAAGTGTTTTAAACATTCCTATTCATGATTTAATTGCTGCAAATGTAAAAGTAGGGACCGAATTTTAATGGAAATTTAAATGCACGTAAATACTTTGTATAAGTAAGCACATAGAAGTATTACAAATTTATTATGAAATGGGGTTGTGTAAATATAATTTCCGGGCTCGGTATTGCAACATGAATGTTATCAAAGAAATCTTTAATAAAGGTAATACCAAACACATTACTGTTCTCATTATATGTACTTTCTCTAAAGTTAAATGAAACAACAAGAACGTTGACGTGTCTAATTGGAAATGTTTAATATCATTAATGCATGTATATCATCGGACTGTTAGCTGTTAGAATATTTTTCGTCTCGCTTCCTGTGAAGTTAATCAGGTAACGTACTTACCTATTTAGTATTATTTTTTATCAGCCAATTAAAATTTCCAACCGGTATATTGTCCCAATTCCGAAATAATGTACGTTATCAATTATTATATTCATTTTTCGTGTGATTTATTTTCAACATGTACTTATTGGTAAGTGTTGGTAAGCCCGTCTTAAAGACAGCTTTCTTAATTTTGTAAGTAATAACGATCACATTTTAAATGTAGGAAACAGTACAGTTTAGTAACATAATGAAGCCATTACATATATCTAGTCTTATCTTTCGTCATATTCGTCTAACAACCTGCTCTGTTCAAATTAAGAAGCAGTGAAGGCTTTATTAGGATAATGATAGGTCACTACGGACGTGAATATAATTTAAATCGCTCTGACTTTTGTCTTTTGAGTGATTACTCTAATAGAACAGGTAACGTCACTAATTCTTAATTTGAATGGGGATTTTTAATGTGGGAATTTTGTAGTCAGAGTTAAGTATAACGTTTTATCGATACTTTTATACATGTTAAGAGTCAAAGTACGAGCTTTGTACAGTACATATCCATAAATATCATAACGATAGTACGTAGAAACACGTAGTCGTGGTTGCAAATCACATGCTAGTTACATCATCACTGAATCGAATCAATGAATGCAATGATCATTGTAATTCGCTCAGAAAAACAGAAGCCTTGTCTATTGTACGTGGACCACAAATTAGTTACAGAGGGTATAGAGAAATTATTTTTTTCAGGATACGGATAGGTCGGGTAGTTAGAAAATCCCATTGCTGTATATCCTAATGATTAAAAAGGTAAGATGTAAGGCTTCTGTTTTTATGATAATTTTATTATTACTGTATAATTATATCGTGTTATACATTTTCAATATAGTGCTTGATTACAGAGTCTGTGTATTATTTCATCGATTATTTTTAGTAAAACATCAATATGGCGATCTATAATTAACATTGTATGGTGCTTGTCTGCACACTGATCGAAATGCATTTAACATTTGGTTTGTCATATCCATTTTTGGAACAATCATTCATTAGGTTTTAATTTTGTGTGACATAATACCAACTTTTACTTACCAGGTTTCGTCCACCTGCTTAAAATAGTTGTGATTAACATGGGTAAGTATTATGATATATTTTTATTACTGGAGTTTTCACGTAAATTTGATTTATCCATCGATTATCCGTCTACGATGCCAACCTCAGTAGGTAAATAAGATCATGCAACAGATGATCCTCTATAAGGGTAGGGAGGACCCTACATCGATTCTATGCATTATACCCCTTTATGGTCAAAGACTGATATCTATCAATCTACCTTAGGGTGATGCTGAAGCCTTATAATAGTAGTAGTATTTTATAAGCTTTAATTTAACTTGCTTTGTTTGTATGTCCTTCCGGTTCAAAATTTGTTTTCAATTTTTCATGGACTTGCTTGCATCCAGAAATTTCGCATACATATGTTACTTCTGTGAGAATTTTATTTTATTTCGTTTATTAAATCAAAGGCACAAAACAGTGTACAGAAGAATGCACTTATATGATACCATAGAGTTAGTCTGATGATGGAGTCAGAAAATGGCCATATAATTCATATGGTCACTTTCCGGCTCCACTCACGCAATTAAACAGATAGTGCCGTCGTATCTGGCCTCCATCTACTATCTCTAGGTGGTATCCAGGGTTTGATAATAGACCTGAAAGGTGGCCATAGGGACTCGTCAACTGAGCGAGATATCTCAGTCGTGTTTTTTTAATTATTCCCGTGTCGTGAGTCACCGACGTGCGTTTACAAACATGAGTTTCAAATGCACAAACACCCACACAAAAGAAACAAATAATTGTGGGTCACAAAGATTTGTCCCGTGTGGGAATCGAACCCGCGACTCGATCTAATGGGCGGGGCGACTCGAGCTCTTAAACACTGGAACAAGCCGTCCTCCGAATATTCTTGTTCTTTCGCTGTAAAAGCTTGTCTTCGCATAATGTTTGTGAATGCTCCAACGGTACAAACCTTCCGACTTCTCTTGATTTTATGTAGGAACACCCTTATATATTTATATCTTTAGAGGCAAGGGCGTCGCCAGCCGATGCAATTGTAAGTATAATCAAAAGCACATAAGCTTTGAATTTGTAGAGCGAGTCTTATCTCTACGGCGATTGTAATATGAACAGTACAAACTTCAATGTGTTAAGCTCGCCGAGCTCCGACTTAAAATAAACTTTATTATATTTAATATAAATTGAATATAAAAAAAAATTGGGACAAAATTGCCTCAAATGATTTGATTACGATGAATGAGTGTTAATTAAAAGGAGGAGCTTTTCGTTAACTTCTCCACTACTTTATTATAAAAATCTTGAGGCGATTTTCCACCATGGTGCTTTTTAACCAGTTTTTGACTTTGGTGCTTTATATTTGGCTATGTTTTTGATCTCTGTTAGCTGCCTCTTCCTGCCCCCCTTAGCGACGCCCTGACTTAAGAGGGCGGCTGCCTCGGCACTACTTTATTCGCGACAGATTATGATTGTTGAAAAGTTTACCTATTTAGTGCACCTAGGTGAATTAATCTTAGCCAATTAAGTAAACGACAGGTTAATTAGATTGTCTGGTTGGACTAGCCCAGTTTGTGCTGACTTCACTCACCCACACTACACTTATACTCTGTTTTTTCTAACGCCATATCTACACTAATATAATAAAGTGGAAAGATTTGTATTTTTGTATGTTTGTAACGAATAAACTCAAAAACTACTCGACCGATTTTAATGATTCTTTCACCATTAGAAAGCTACATTATTAAGAAGTAATAAAGGTTGTGAAACATAGACCGGATGGTGGTGTCGACTGGGTACGAGGTCGCGGGAAACTGCTAGTGTACTTATAAAATTGGCCATGTAAGAAAAAACTGATTTCAAATACATCTCTGTATTTGAAGTCTGTTTTGAAATGAGTTCTGACTTTATAGATTATGCTTTGTTTGATATTGTTTTTGCCAGTCGCACCTTTACCATTTTTAACCTTACAACGAAACAAAAATTAACTTTGTTTGTTTTTCTTTCAGAGTAAAAGTCTGCTAGGAGTTTCTCAACGTAATTTTCCAATAGGAAATTATAGGATAATAGATAATTTATTATAAGTAGGCAATGATCGAGCGTCAGCTATCTTGATTTATAGTTTGTGATGTATTATGTATAAGTACGTGTATATTTATTAATGTATGTAAGTTTATAATATAATATTAGCCCTGTTAAGTAAACTGCCCCACCGTTGGGCACGGGCCTCCTCTCAAACTAAGGGCTTAGGCCATAGCCCACCACGCTGGCCCAGTGCGGGTTGGCGAACTTCACACACCGTCGAGAAACTCTTAGGCATGCAAGTTTCCTCACGATGTTTTCCTTCACCGTTAAAGTGATAAATAATTTTTAATACACACATGCTTTCGACAAGACAGAGGTGCGCGCTTGGGTTTGAACCCGAGACCTCTGACTTTTAATTCCAACGGTCTAACCACTAGGCTATCACTGCTATTTATGTAACTTTACGAAATAATTTTTATCAAACAATTAATTTACTTATCTGTTCGGCACGTATAGCCCCAATGATTTGTTCAATAGAAATACGAGGATCTAACATCGTCGGGGATAAGTGGGCGTACACAATACACCTCTGCCACCCCCGCTTGGGAAATATAGGCGTATACAAATACAATAATTTGTAGAGATTGATTTGAGAGAGATTTTATAATAACACACAATAATCAATGGACTACGTACATCGATCTAACAATGTTCCTTCAATATGTAATAGGGGGCGAAACTATTGCCGTTATACTAGGCACAATTTCGACAGGACTGATATTGTAAATTTTCGACAAAAAAATAACACTGCCCATCTAGGATTTGAATCCAGGACCACAGGATTGCCATTGAACTAGACCAACGAGACAGTCCATAATTATATCAAACCTATTTTAAATATTATTTGTATGCATGTACTAATTCATTGTACTAAATATTATTATTTATTTTATATAGACCTTCGTTATAGGTCGATGTTATTTATGTAATCATGTATGTATTATATAATAAATATCTATATTTATTTATGTATAACCATTTATTATAATTATTTATTGTTATCATAATTATACCTTCGTATATATATATTTTTTTAAATAAAATATGTTCTAAAATAGCAAATGCGTAATTAATTTTGGTTTTTCAACCCCACACTAGGAATTATGCCTGTTTTGTGGCTGCGTGAAATACACACACACACATACATATTCTGCACGCACACGCGCGCACATACACACACACACACACACGCACATACATACATACACACACACGCACATACATACATACACTCACACACCGAAACAAATATTTGTAGGTTACACAAAGATTTGCCCCATGCGGCATTGAACCCGTGACTACGTGATCCAGTGGGCGGAACAGCTGAAGCTCTTAACGAATGAACTAAGTCATCTGTTTTTAATTGACGATTTTTATAGTATACATGTATTAGAACATAACCATTTTGAGTGTAATGATACCACCAGCGTTAATTAATATAATTTATTGATTCCTAAAAACTATAAAATCTCTCTTATGTGCAGGTACATTTTTAATATAACCATTGTAAAAGTCTAAAGCAGATATTTGCCGTTTCCCCACTATCCTGAGCGATCTAAAATGAATATATCTTCTGTCTTTACACAAAACTTTGATGGAATTCGTTTTGTCGCAATATTCAAGGGCTCCAACCGGTTTATTATTATTTTCAACTTCAACATTATGTATAAAAGCATCAAAAAGTTTCATTTGTTTATCTTTAAACGTAGTCGCAAGAGAGTATAGTCCATATGTAGCTCTGTATAAATTGTATACTTCAACTGCTGACATCGTTGACCATCTTACTTCACTGATACCTTTGTGAATTTTCTTGGCTGTAAATAAAAAAAAACGATAAAGATTTTAGGTAAAAAATAACAGACAGTATCACATTAATATACTTATTGATGCACAAATTCACGCTTACGGCCGTATGTATCAATCCATAATTCAATGATTCAATAATTTTTGGGACGTAACTTTATTACGGCAAACATGAAACCAGCCTTATTTTATAGGACACAAACAGGAAGTGTTTTCAATTTCACAATTGATACAATGGTCAAAAGAACAAAGTTAGTTCATCCATAGTCCACCGTTAGGTATGCAAATGCAGAGTAAGTATTGTTTTTTTAAGTCATGATACATGTGAGTAATGGAAAAAGTGGCATACATATCAACTTACCATAAGTAACACCTGCTGTATTCTGTGGTTGTGCGTTGTCGAAACTTTGTGGCAATGTTCTAATGCAGTCTACCAGCATATCAGCTCCAATTTCTGATAACTGTTCTGTTAGTTCTGGCAATTTTATATCTTTGGTTATTGGAACTTTTTGTTGACTAATTACCTCACCTGCAAAATGATCAAATAAATAAAAAAATGACACCGGCATGCCCTGAGGTGTACCATGTTAACCAAACCATCACCATTTTTACATGTTTTAGTTGTGATTGCAAACTTTAACAAGTGTAATATGGAGGCGACAGTATTTCCGAAGACATCGAAATGAGAATGCGGTAAGCAACAAATCGACGTTATTATGTTGAGTGAAAAACGTTTTAAAGATTGATTGGTATGGACCAGGGCTGTCTAAAGAACGGCCCGCGGCTTGTGTTTGTGCGGCCCGCAACATAATTTTATCTACCGCAAATACGAAAATATTCCTGTAACAAAAATTATTTGGTACATTATTGGCTTTAAAAGTCAAGGTTTTTGTTTCTGCGGCCCTCCAACCTATTTCGAAATTTATGTTGGCCCGGGATCGTATCTGGTTTGGACAGCCCTGGTATAGACTATAGTATATCAATAGTCACGCCTATATTTCCCGAGACAAGGGTGTTCTTTGTATCCATATATCGCCGACTATGTTAGATCCCAATGTAATAAGGAATGTCACTATTTTTTTTTTAAATAAACGTAGCCCTCGCACTAGGATTTATTCGTTTACAAACATAAAAACTAATATACACAAATATTACCTATTGCCATTATACTGAGCACCTTTCTAGACTCCTGACCGCTAATGAGTACTTTTCGTTCGAACAATCACACTTTGTCTGACCTAGGATTCGAACCCAGTACCTCGTGATCGCCCGCCCGACCATTAAATGTAAGTATTATTTTTAATTTCAATATAACATAAGTATTGGTTGCTAATATAGAACGATTCAACCTACATTTACAAAATAGTTCCAGTTTACTAAACACAAAAGATTCTGAAGAAGTCCAGGTCCAATACGATAATATAAAACATGCCATCAAAATGGCTAGTCAAAAATAACAGTCAAGGAGAAAAAATAACAAACTTACAAGAGAAACCATTCAACTTATCGAACAACGTCTGCAGTCAACTCCACGGTCACCCAATTACAAAGAGCTTGATAGAAAAATGAAGAGAAGCATTCGCACAGATATTTGATCACACAATACAAATGCCGTCCATAATGCTTTGATAAATAACCGATCCTTGAAGTTTGCTATGCGAGGAATGGAGGTAGGTAGGTCTTCAATCACACACTTAACAGATAGCAACGGCGACAGACAAGGAGATAGGGCAAAAGTAATGAAAATATGTACAGACTTATAAGTATTTATACTCTGATGATATATCTCGAGATATAATTCCAGTCTTTTCATGTTCCGATAGAGTGCCAATGATCACCGATTTGGAAGTACATTAAGCTCTTGGTAACATGAAATTAAATAAAAGCCGAGGAGATGATAGCGTCACAACAAAGGCATTAAAATTTCGAGAAAACACCCTATTACCACATTTGTGCAAGTTATTTAACAGTATTTTGCCTACAGGCGTATTATCATATAACTTCTGTCACTCTAATATTATTTTGCTGTATAAGAAAGGCCCCAAATCAGACATTGGTAACTATCGCCCTATTAGCCTCGTCTCCCATATATACATTATTTATTAAAGTCGTTGAGAACCGCATTACTAACCAATTGGACCTACACCAACCACCCGAACAAGCCGGCTTTCGGCGCGGCTTATCAACTACTGACCACCTTCATTCCCTTAACCAGTTAATTGAAAAGCATCAAGAGCTTAACCTTCCACTTTACCTGGCCTTCGTAGAATACTCTAAGGCCTTCGATAGCTTGTCACACACAGCCATAATTAAGTCCCTTGAGAAACAAGGAATAGAATCGACGTACATTCACCTGCTCCGAAAAATATATAACGATAGTTTTCTGCATCCATCCTAATTCACACAATTGGGTCTTCCTTTCCTATTCAAAAAGGAGTCAAGCAAGGTGATCCAGTGTCTCCCAAACTTTTCCCAGCCACTCTGGAGGAAGGTTTTCGTTGGTAGGAGGCGATTGACTAATCTGCGGTTCGCCGTTGTTTTCTATTCGTCCGCAGCTGAGTTAGGCCTACTGCTCGAAGAACTGAGCCATGCAAGCGCTGAGGTTGCCCTTCGAATAACATTAATAAAACGAAATTGATGACCAACCGCGCGCAACATAGGGTAGAACTCGAGGGTGTGGAGATTTGATATGTCCAGGAGAACATATCTTAGCCAATTAGTTTCATTCCGGACGAGACAAGACAAGGAAGTTGGTTGACGCACTGAAAACGCCTGGAAGAACAATATATTGGTCAAGAAGCAATTAATGAAGGGACCTCTCCCTCTTTCATCCAAAAGGAACATGGACATGTGCATTCTCCCCAACCTCACCTACGGAGCGTAGACATGGTCGATAACTGATCACCAAAAATCCACTTTTGGGGTTTGTCAATGAGCAATGGAGTGCAGCATTCTTGGAGTCAAATTAACAGATCGTATCAGAAACGGACAGACGGGTGGGGAGGCCTTTGTCTTGCAATGGAATAGTATGGGCTTACAATAATAATAATTAATACTCTACAGAGTAGGTTATCCTGTGTTTTCATTTAACAAAATAATTAAAAATTTTAAACAAAAAAATTTGAGAAAAGTATTAAAGTACATATAAAGCAAAACTCACAGCCTTGATGATAGGCATTACTTGATAAGGGATCTGATGTAAATTATAAAAAAAACACAATTTGCACTCAAAGTCCAGCACATATTAGCGGCGGAAATGAGCAATCTCCCATTGATAATTTCTTTCTTTTTTTATTTATCTAATCCTAATAAAGTTTTAAATACTATGGCAGAAATGTTGAAATTACGAAATAATTACAACTGTTTGAATAGGACTAAGGTATCAAAACCAGTTTTCCCATAAACTAGCTATAAAACTTATAAACAATTCCATGAAACGTTCCAATCAAGCTTACCAACATCAAAAATATCAGCTTTAATCTTCATAAGTGTGACACCTGCTACGTCATCTCCATGTAGAAGTGTGTGAATGATAGGTGCTGCACCTCGCCACCGAGGTAGCAAGCTTGGATGAACATTCACCATGCCTCTGAAAACACACAAATATTAATATTAGTCAGAAAAATGTATATTTTATTTAGTAAATAGCAAAAACCACTTTAAAAGAATATACTTACAATTCCCTAAAAATATCGCAACTCGCTTTTACCATGCCATCCATCAATAAACACTTATAGATAGAATATTGATTTGAATCTTTTCAGCTGCCCGCCCTGGGCGACGCCCTTGCAGGCAGCATTTATAATAGGGTAAGTTAACAGGCAAGTTTGAAAGACACTAAACGAGACCTCATCCAAGAGCATTAACATTCAAAAAAGAAAAAAACAACTAATATTACTATACTAAGTACATTTTTTTTCATAAATAATAGGTTCTCAATATTACTAGAAGAGAGGCTTAACAAATCCATTTATTAAGTTTAAGATTACTAACTCTGGTGCAGAGTTGGGCAAAAATTAATGGTGAAAAAATTAAATTGTTTTTAAGTTCCTTATGATTCGAGTTCTCTACAGCAGCCATGGTCACGAGAAAGATTACCATTTCATCTCTAAAAGTCATTTTAATTCCAGAGTCCTTTAGGGGTAATAATTTAATTGCAACCAAAAATGATTGAATAATGGTCAGCACTGCTATAGGTCTCATCTCTTTAGATTCACAAATTTCTTCTAATTTGTGGGAAACTTGATCAGGGACAGGGTTTGACATATGGAGGCTTTTTATGAGAAATTAATGTTATATAGTTGCATCTGATGAGATCAACTATTGTGTAGGAACATAAACATTTACCTGATCCTGGCATGAAAAAGTTATTGTGTATTTATGAAGATTGTCATTACTTTATAGGAATAAGGGTTAGATGGACTGAAAACAGGACTATGGTATAAGAATTACGGACACTAACATCTAACACTAGGATCTCACAAATTGACAATGGCTTGGTTCAGTGGTTAAGGGATTCAGCCACTCAGCCCACAACCATTAAAGTAGTTGCAGGTTCGATCCACTCATGAGACAAATAATCATCATCATCATCTCAACCCAAGGGCGTCGCCAGCCGATGGTTAAGGGGGGGAGGGGGGTGCAAGCTGATATGTAATGATGATACCCACTCCCCTTCATCCCGTTTTAACAACACACTCTAGCAGTGGGAACAGAATACTTGGATACTTCATTCGAGTTTCGATTTAGGGGACTGATCGGTCATCTCAAGGGGGGGCAGCTGCCCCTCCCTGCCCCACCTTGGCAACGACCTTGTCTCAGCCTATACTTGTCCACTGCTAAACATAGGCCTCCCTAATTGTTTTCCAGCGCAACTGGTTCGATGCTACTTGCATCCAATGACTTCCCGCGATCTTCACAAGATCGTCGGTCCATCTGGGCGTTGGGCAGAAAGATTCTAGGGTGGAGACCATATATTGGCAAGGGCAGCGTAGGGTGGCTGCCTGCCAGATGGGACAAATAATCAAAAAATATTTCTGGGTCTCGGTATTCGTACACATGAATCTCATGTTTGTAAACACACTGATGACAAGGCAATTATTGTGTTGGGCTATGTTTTATAATTATAATAGAAAAAAAAATGTAACCATTGACTATTTCATTCTACATAATATAGGATACTCACAAAGGAAATTTATTTAAAAGATCTGCCTTGATCAGGTGGCCGAAAGCAACTATTAGCCCCAAATCATAATCACCACTTCTCAAATTGTGTAGCGGCCATGATATTGTCTTTATGTTCTCTATTTGAGCATATTTTATAATGTCTGTTTTGTGTTTTACATTATCTGTAGTTACTAAATCCAAGCAATCAATAAGTTGATTTTCCTTTTTTCTGAAATGAAAGTTTGTTATTGATTATTTACTCAGATTCTTAATAATTCCTGGTAATCTCTAACAGTTACAAATCTGCGTAAATACTAAATAACATTGTGTTAATGTATAATATTAAATAGTAGGTACTGTGAGGTAACATTACTAACCTATATTCATTGACTTTTCTTAGACTGCTCAGTGCAATACTATCAGAACCAAAGAATAACAGTTTATATGTTCTTCTAGTAGAATAATGTCTCACATAAGAATATATTTGCCTGGATATTATTTCATTTAAATGGTATGATAGGTTATTAACCATAAACACCATTGTTGCCAAACTTAGCTGTCTTTTGGCAGTAATGTCAAACTGACATTTGGAAAGTGCTGCCAACTGCCAACACAGGCTGCGGTCCGAATCACGCTATAATCGATAGGTTTATCAGTTTATCGATAGGATTGTTAGCGGTTATATATTATGCGTTTTAAAACGGCGTTAGCGCGTCAACCTGTTGGAGCACTTAGGCCGTTTCGACACGATTTTATCAATTATATATAATATCGATATTATATAGTGGATTTGCACACATGGGTTTTGTTAGAATTCCGCCTTTGTACACGACAACTTTTTTACGCATTAAATAAAATGCGCGTTAAGCGCTGGAATGAAATAAATGGCTATCTAACCGCTGATAAAACACTGTAAAGCGCTACTGCACCGTGTGTAGAAAAAGCGTTCCAGACGGCTGGTAAGGGATTCTTTTTCCACGCCGGCGAGTTCGGTGTCTGATCCTGAGTGCGGTATCTGTATCGGGAGCACGAAGCAAATACGAAGGTCGGTGAGAATATGCCGCGGAAAGGTATAACGGCTGATAGGAGAGGAGTCAGGTGCGTAGGCGGCGGCTACGATTACGGCGTTTGAGTGATAGAACGCGTGCGCGAAAAAGCGGGTCGGCGAGACTGAGATCGGAATACCTGTATATCTCTCTTTTCTTTTTCTTTTTTTATAAAACGAAGCCCAACACTAGGATTTATTTCTGTGTTGTGGGTGCGTTTACAAACTTGAAAATTGACATACACAAATACCCAGACCGAAACAAATAATTGTGAGTCACACAAAGAATGGTCCCGTGCGGGAATCGAACCTGCGACTATTCGACCCAGTGGGCGGAGCGGCTTAAGCTCATAACCACTGCGCCAAATAGTTCGTCATATCACATAAACATTGAGAAGTCATTTTTAATAAGAGTTTATGGCTACAAATATGTAAATGGTTATCACAAGTGTTTGTATAGGTACCTACCTTAAGTATAATTTAATTTTAATTAGAGTTTTTTTAGCTTTTTTTAACCGACTTCAAAAAGGAGAAGGTTCTATGTTCGGCTGTATGTATGCTTTTTTTATGTATGTTCAGCGATATTTCCGTCAATTGTGGACTGATTTTGATGATTTTTTATTGCACTGGGTTTAGTATAGCTCCAAGGTGGTCCCATTTTAATTTCATTGGCATTGGACCTTGGATTTGGAAGATACACCAGGGAACTCCTTAACGACAAACAATAGGCATGTGTAAATTGAGATATTATGGGTATTACGTCAATCCTATAGGTACCCTACTATAGAACTAAGCAGTATATTAGCCACACTTCAAAAAAGCAGGTTCATAATTCGTCCTTTTTTTATAACTCCTAGTTCAGTATAGTTTTGAGGTGGTCCTATTTTAATGTTAATGGTATTGGATCTCGGACTTTGAAGATACAAGAGGGAACTCCTTAACGGCGAAGAGCACGAATGTATGGATTCCGTTATTATAGTCATTATATTAATCCTGTAGGTACCTTACTGTACAACTCCGCAAAATAATATAATATCAGTATATTAATGTTACTTAATAATTCACTCGTCACTTATAATTGTAAAATAAAAATCTTAAAAAAAAAAAAATGTTAACCGACTTCAAAAAGCAAAAAATAAATATTTGAAGTCGGTGCCAAGTAACCGACTGCACCAACCAGCACCGACTTCAAATATTTATTTTTTGCTTTTTGAAGTCGGTTTACCTTTTTTTAACCGACTTCAAAAAGGAGGAGGTTCGTTGTTCGGTTGTATGTATGCTTTTTTTTTTTTAAGATTTTTATCTCTGTTTAGGTCGTTGCTTCCGGGGGCGTAGCTCCGAATGCTTTTGCCTTAGAAAGCATTTATTATAAGAAATATTAGCACGTTTCGTTTGGCCTTTTGTGGTCCAACGGGTCCAAGTAACATTCTTTGGTGAGTAATTGATATTATATTGATAAGGATTTCCCATTTCCACGTCATTTGATCATGTTGAAAAATTTGGATACTGGTCACCCCTATCGGCGGAAATCGTTTCTTTTCTAGATTCTGCAGCTCCCTAAAGTCACATGCGTACTAGTAGTGGACGTGTAGAGTCCATATACTGGGATTTCCTACGTATCTATTATCGAACATAGTTACCTACCTATAGTGGGTTGGGTGTCTGTGTGCAGTAAACCCCTACTATAAAACCTACCCCAATGTGAAAGGTTGGTAGTTATTGATTGACTAAATCAGGTATATAATTAGGATTGGTTCACTTTAAACGTGAACCACGGACCAGGTACTGATGAGGTGCACTCAAGACGACTCTTTCGACGGTGTATCTAAAGCTGTAATAAACTGTAAACAAACTCTTCATTTGGTTTTGGATCGTTTGGAATTCTCGCTGCTCTAACTCAATAAGCTATCGACCTTAGCTATTGATGTAATTTTATTGTTGCTTAAACATATTATTAACCAATATTTTATTTGAATCCACATAGGTGATTGGGATAAAATGAAGCACAATAATTCATTCTACTTAACATTCATATATTTTTTTTAATTAGGCAGGTAATTAGATTGTTTTTTATGGAATCCTAATTGGAAATAAATAACAACAAAACATTCAAATTGTATTTCTAGATAATAAATAAGATGGCTAGAGCTACGCATTTTATTAATTGCCTACATATTTAACAAGAAACAATTTTATTTATGTGTTTACCATTTGGTTTTTTTATCACCATTATATTTTTGTCATTAATTACTGCCACCTCTTTAAACTAAATTAATTAGGTAGAAAACGTTAAATCAAATCTTAAGAGTTAATTATGTGTGTAATTAACATTCATTGGGATACAAGCGTACCAATTACTCGTGAGTAATTACGCTGTGGGATCTGAATTTTCGGATATAACGCTTTGTGTAGAACGTCGGTGGAAACTTCGTTTCTTTCTGAATTGTGGTTTAGAAAACCACGACGGGGGACTAACAACGTTCCCCTCTAAACTTTTCATGCTTATACTTTTTTGTGAATCTTGTCGCTCTGCCACCCTTGCCGATATCGTTTTCATTTTACCGCCGTAGCTTTCTTCAGTTTGGAATGGTATATCTTTCATTTCAATGATTTCAACATCCGTATCGCTTAAATCTTTGCTTGGTCTGTGCATTTTCGCCGTCTCTGTGTATCCAATCGTCCTTAGAGTACCACTCATCCTTTTTGATTTTTCTCTAAATAATATTTTTTTAAATTCTTTCCGGAATTTCGGATGAGTAATTATATAAATAAATGGATTTATACATGCAGCTGTCTTGCAAAATAATGCCGGAATCATTGATGATATGGGGGTGATCAAGTCTTTTCTGCCAAATATCCCCAAAAGTGTCACAATTGCGTACGGTGTCCATGATATAAAAAAGAGAGCTATAACAGCCATCACCAGAAATGCTAATTTTATTTCAGCCTTACGTTTTGTCCGTTCTTTCACGTGTCGTGAGGATAGTCTTTGTTCTTGGTTTTTGGTTGTAATATTTCTGTTACATACCACAACACGGAAGATGCGTATATAGCAAAACGAAATAGTGCAGAACGGAGCCAGCCATGCAGCACAGAAAAAGATGAAAATAAAACATCGAGGTTGTACATCTTCTGTGAGATAATCATAACTGCAGCTGGTTAAAAATCCTTCGGGTACGTAACGTCCGTAGCCGATGTCCAGAACTGGGATGATAGCGAAAACACCAGCGTAGAGCCAGGCTCCAATCGCTAATAAACGAGCTCTTATTGCTGTCAGAGCTCTTAGAGGTTCCAGTGGTCGGACCACGGCCCAGTAGCGGTCTAACGCAATGGCTGATAAAGTGGCGATTGATGTAGTACCCGTTAAACCTCCTAAGAATCCGTAAATCACGCAACCTGTAACAATAATTGAAGTCGTGTTAGAAAACGGAACGTGCTGCGAGTATTAAACAAAGTTTAGGTATAATTATCATAGAATAGTGAATCCACAAAAGTATTTTTTCTCTTCAAAAACAAATCTTTGGAAAGGGTTTCAATGTGTAGTTACGTAGTTAGCTATGTATACGATTTTTATTTATAATATATGAGTGTTCTATAGGTACCTAAAACCGAAAAATCTAATAACTGAAAAAATGACTCCAAAATTTTATACAAATTAAACGTTAGCAGATCTATTAGACATCCGGCTCAAATCTGCTTAATGTTGATCAATATTTATTTCTGGGGATACAAGGCAAAATAAATAAATAACAATAAATTACCAGTTTTTCCAAGCACAGGCCCGAGGTTAAATGAGTTGAATATGAATATTGGAGTCTTGGCAAGCATTACAAAATCACTGAGCGCTAGGTTCGCTACCAAGATGTTCCCAGGGGTTCGCAGCGTACGGCATCTGAAACGTATTAATCATATCCACTTTGATCTTTTGTCCTCAACCAGTTGGTAGATATGTACACGGGAAGTTAATTAGAGACGTGCTCTAATTTCGCAACCGGTGTGTCTCACTAAACTACGGTATATAAAGAGGGTCGCTTTAAGTGCTGTGATATGGAAGTCGTCAAGCTTTGTTGTTTAGATAGAGGAGCTAATAGCACCTTCGTAGAATAGGGTCAGTCCGTAGATACTTTCACCAAGAATAATTACAGGCGGCTTAACAAGAGGTTAATTTTATACGTAGGCCTACTACGTGACATTGTTAGCATAGGTATTATCAGTGAGACATTTCTTATAGGCGAGACATGTTGTTATTTTACCTAATAAGCATAAAATAGTTTCGTGACAGGCACAGTGCCTCGTGACAGGTAGTATTACATTGGAATTTAATGAACTAGAACGAGGTATGGTAACGATGAAAGTACTCGAGTATTTTTGTTTATTTTCGTCTTAGAAGAATACGTACCAGTCAGGGTGTTACAGCTTTTTCTAAAGCGTACGATGCTACTGGCGACGCTTCGCGTAATTAACAATAAAATCAGCACTTCGTGCATTATATATTGTTATATTTTGTACAAGAAGTTGGATAGACAAGACAAGAGTCTCTGTAACCGGCGAGCGTGTATGAGATGAACTATGAGAGTGGAGGAAGCCAGAGAGGTATGTAAGGAAAGAACCTGTAGGAACTCTGTACTCTCTGCCTACCCCGCAAGGGATCTGGCGATATGATATAGATAGAGATATTTTGTACGAAGCTGCACTATAATGTTGTTTTTTTTATATTCTGGTGACAGATCGCACATGATGGAAAGACGTCGTGCAACAGGGAATACTGTGCATCCCGCGTCGGAGGTCAGGACCCTCTGCATTGAAGAAACGACGCAAGGAAGGAGGAGGTGACATGTAGGTACAAAATAGTAATATTTAATCATATTGACCTGTTGTAACAGAACAGTTGTATTTCAGGTATCGTGTACCTTTCACTTGATATAATGATAAATTACTTCTTTCAAGTACTTCGACATCACATTTTGATTTTGTGTTAAATATATTTTGCGGTCAATTTTATTGTAACTAGTATTCAGAAACCGTGCCTTATATTCACAGATTTATGCACAAGGTTGTTGATGCTCAAACTACTGCACAGAATGTCATTATACGATGTAATAAAATGACTGGAGCAAAGGTGAACATCAAAGTGACGATTTATTTCGGAAACTGAAAATTAAAAAGAAACTAGTGGTGAATGTAAATTTATCGTACGCACAGTTATAGCGCAGTATACAAATTACCAAAGTATTTTTTTTTTATTTCGACATTCTGAGCGAAATATATTTTTGTTTAATTAGGACTTCGCTATTTATCTACGTCACGTTTGGAGTAGATATTCGTGGTTCAGTATACTCTTTATTTTTTACAGTTTAACGAATAAATACTTATTGTAACTTTATCAGTTTACCTAGTTCGAAGATAACACGCAATCTGAAACATACATATGTATAGTCTATTCCAATCAAACTTTAAAGCTTTATGAAACTTTTTTACTCAATATAAAGACGTCGATTTCTTGCTAACAGCATTTTAATTTTGATGTCTTAGGAAATACTGTCGCCTTCATATCACACTTGCTATAAATTTCAATCACAATTAAAACATATAAAATAGGCGATGGTGTGTTTAAAAAGTTTTAAAGTTTGATTGGATATACTATAGTAGTGTAGGATCTAGTACATATTATAGCTTAGGTCTTTAGCTGCTAACACTGCTATTTTTAATACAAAAAAAAATTAACTCCGAAGATATTGGGTGAATTAAAACGTTATACAAACAAAAAAATATTGCATTAGTGAGTACAATAATAACACATTTTCAAATTTAAAAAAAACACACCTTATTTTTGGAAAATCTAAGTCCATTACGGCTCATTCCCAGCCTATCGTGGGCCGCCTGGCCTGAGAGGCAATTTTTCATTTGGCCACAAACACACACTATCACAAAACAACAACAGTGGGACAGTTTCTTGACAGGGCTTATATTGAAAGTCGGTACATAGTAGCTTTACTTCAGTTTTTGTAAAACGGCTCTAGCTTTAATCCGTTAGGTAGGTAAGTATTGATTATTTATTATTAAGATAACGTGACACACTTCGTGAATATGGTAATTCCACTCGGTAATGGTGGCAAGTCAAAGTAATATTCTTAGTAATTACCTATTTATAATTATTAATAAATAAACACAAATGTGGTATATTCTCTCTATGACCGCTTTGGAGAAAAATTGAAAGGAGATCGCTAGGGACCGAAATCGATAGTGAGTGGTGGGAAAGACCTTTATCCGGACCAATGAGATGAAATGGCCCAGGTTAAATAAAAAAAGTACTCACGGAACTTCGAGACCGCAAGAGTCTCGCGAAATCAGTCTTGCTTTGCTTAAGTCTTGCAGGGTCGGTCTTGGTCTTGGTCTTGCAAAAATTGAAGACCAAGTCCAAAACCGCAAGACCAAGACTGATCCAAGAATGATTCCATTTTCGCATTGTATACCTGTTTTGTCATTCTTTCTTCTGACATTCCTTCTATATGCCCGAACCAGCGGAGCATACCCTGAACACACACTAAAAAAAAGGGGTAAAAATGTAACAACGAACTTACTTTTAGCCCCATGTACTGAGCATAATCGTAATCAAATAATAGCAGATATATAGAGATGAAATCTTTTAGCAAAATTTGTGCGAATTACCGGTAACTAAACTCTAAAAAGTCTTCTATTGGTCATGTCTGTGTAATCTGAGGAGTAAGAGTTCTCTATCTATCTATCTATAACCTCACGCCAGATTGCTTGCGGGGTAGGCAGAGAGTACAGAGTTCCAACAGGTTCTTTCCTTACATACCTCTCTGGCTTCCTCGACTCTCATAGTTCGTCTCATACACGCTCGCCGGTTACGGAGACTCTTGACTTTTCCATCAGATAAGACTCGGTTTATTTGGTCGTGGTAAGATAGTCTAGGTCTTCCCCGGTATCTGCATCCTTCCACTTTCACATTGTATATCTGTTTTGTCATTCTTTCCTCTGGCATTCTTTCTGTATGCCCGAACCAACGGAGCATGCCCTTTCTCATCTTTACATCGATACTATCTTTCATACCTACTCGCTGTCTTACTATGCTGTTGCTAATGCGGTCGGTCAGCTTCACTCCGCACATCTTCCGCAGAGCTCGCATTTCTACCGCATTTATCCTACTTTCATTCTCCTTCTTACATACCCAGCTCTCGCTACCATATAACAGCGTTGGGACAAGAACTCCGTTATGTATGGCCAGCTGCGCCTTATGGCTTAAGTGCCGGCTCCCGAGTAGCTTTCCCATCGCACCATTCACTCTGTTCCCTGCACTCACTCTTCTCTCTATGCCAGCGGTGTATTTCCCATCGTTACTGAAGGCGCATCCAAGATATACAAACTCATTCACTTGCTCCAGCACATCGTTACCAACCACACTCCTTACATTCAGTTCTCTATCTATTTACTAGTAATCCCATTTGATCTATGAAAGCACCTTAGATACTTTTCTTTCTTTTTTCCACAATAGTCTTATGTTTATGCTGTGTGCATGTGCTTTACAATCCATGTGTTCAGGTCTAATTTGTAAGATTTATGCAAAATGCACTATCCAGCAATGATGATTGAGAATCTAGAATCGAATGGTTTTTGACAACTCTAAATCATTAAGTTTTTTGGAAAAAGCTTTACATACATATTTTATGAGCTACTACTAGGTAATTAGTCAAGTCTAACAGGTACTTATTTATTATGTAAACAAGTGACGTCATAATCTACCAGCTGTTAATTACCTAAATTACCCGGTGTTGATGAAACGTGTCAGTTTTTGAATGTGACGTGTGAATTTATTTCAGACAAAGTTATGATAAGATATTACAGTTTAATAATAATACTGAATTAATGGTTGTAGCAGTTAGGAACAGGGCATGAATATTTACTATCGCGTGGTTACGTAGTAGTCATTAAATTAAAAGAATATTAAAATCGACAACATTTCGGGGTATTTAACTTCAATGTTGTCATTCCAGTACATATTTCTCTAACAATCTGTTAGAAATACGAGATTAATAAATAAGAATCCCACCAAAAAAAATAATATCTGAAATGAATTATTCTGAAAGTATAGCATTTATGAAAAAATGGCCATAACATAAAATCATTGTATTTAAAAGTACTATACAAATGTACATTGCAGCCCTTAAGTCCCACCTTTAGAAATCCAGCCCACTGTGCGGCGGCTGCGGATTCCCGAGGTTTTGGTGCTCACGAGTATGGTCAAATGCTGACGTGCTACGGTGAAGTACATGCAAAGAAAATTGAATGAATGCGAAAAAAGATTGTGCCTGAGACATTTAACTTATGCCTCGGCTCCACACTGAAAGTCTTGATTGCGCTAGGATCTGCGAGCAGCTTGTTACCACCAAGCTACTCGAAGTTCCTAGCGCGACGACCATATCACTTCGTCCCATAATAGACATTTCGACCCATATCTTATAAGAATTGTGAGAGATCAACGTAAATCAATATTTTGATTCAGTAGGTAGATTCGTAGAAGTAGGTACCTACTTAATTAATTCTTATAAACCTAAAATGAAATAAAAAAACGAATGAGCGCTTTGTTTTGTTGCTATTGCACCTTTCATCAAATCTGAATCGACACTCATTTTAACTTTTTGTAAAAACATATGTATAGATTGATAAGAAGCATTAGGTCAATGCAAGAAGACTCCTTTTGCTCAAGACCAAAACCGAGACCAAGACTGAGTGTGCAATAGCACGACCAAGACCAGGTGACTGATGCGAGACCAAGACCAAGACCAGGGTCAGTCTCATCTTGGTCTTGCATTTGGACAACACTAGCAGGGACGTGCCTACGTTTTTATTTAGTGTATAAAAAAATAAGTGTTTTAAATAAGTGTAGTTAAATTTAATGCATATTTTTATATAAGTTGTGCGTATGTTTTAATAAATTATTCGATTATGATATCAAATAAAATAAATCCGCTAAATCCATCAAGGTAAATATCTGCAGAAGGACCGACGGCCGATGGAGCAAGCGTGTCCTAGAGTGGAGACCGCGACTTGGTAAGCGTAAGGTAGGACGGCCCCCAGCTAGATGGACCGACGACCTCAAGAAGGTCGCTGGGACGGACTGGATGCGGAAGGCGGGGGACCGTGTGCAATGGCGCGTGTTAGGAGAGGCCTATGTCCAGCAGTGGACTACGATAGGCTGATTGATTGATTGATTGATTGAAATATCATTTCACCAATATCTGTGCGGCGGATAGGCATATGCCAGCTTATGTTTAAAATTAATGTTTTGTGTCCAACAAATGGTGACAAGCAATACTAAAGCTGATTTTCTTCTTGATGTATAGTAACTTTTCGATAAAATTTACCTACAATTTTGCTGATTCCCAACGATTGAGTAGATAGGGGAAGGGAAGGCAAAACGGACCACTTAGGCGAAAACAGTCGTAGAATAAAAACTGTAAGCGTTCTTTAATTGTTAAAGATAAAATTAAAGCATAATTTTATACTACAAAACCCATCAATAACATCTTTGATAAAGTCACGTAAAATGAAAATATTTTATGAATTTCAAAAACACTAGTTTTAGACCGTTTTACCTTCATAGCGAGGCACAACGGACCACAATGAAGGCAAAACGGCAAAAGCAAACCGCAAAAAACAGTCTAAATATAAATCACAAACGAATATTGTATCATCGTCGTCATCTATATTAGCGCCAACTAGGATAAATGCAAACCCAAAGAGGACACCTACGGCACTAGCAACATGGTATCTACCATTCTTTTGTTTTTGTCTGTTTATGAAAACAGTTTTTTTTTTTTTTTTTTTTAAACGTTGCCCCACACTAGAATTAATTCCTGTGTCGTGGGTGCGTTTACAAACATGCAAATTCACATACACAAATACCCAGACCGGAACAAATAATTGTGGATCACACAAAGATTTGTCCCGTGCGGGAATCGAACCCGCGACTATTAGACACAGTGGGCGGGGCGGACTAAGCCCTTAACCACTGCGCTAAATCGTCCGTCAAACAGATTAGAACAGTGAAACACTTAACATCTTCATATTATACCGTTCTTTGGTAATTTTGATTCAACACCATTGTCAGATGTTCCAGGAATTCTGGTCCGTTTTGCTTTTTACGTACCAACAACACCATTCTAAATTATTGTCGTTACGAGTAGCCCTAGCTTGTTCACAGTAATGTATTACATCGATCGTAAGACAATATGCATATATACACTGCAAGAACACATTTTATGAAACCAACGCATAGGGTAGGTCAATTGAAAATCGTTAATTTTATATCAACACACCTAAAAACAAACTTTCTTTCCTAAAAAAGTGCAAGGTAGTATTGGGGACACTGAACGAGAGCGGGTGCAAGATGAACTACCGTTTGACGGAAACGATTCAATAAGATTGTTAATATTCTTTATATTATTAAAGTGGACCTTGATACCCGCAGAGTCCTTTCTGCCTTCCTTTCTCCTACTTCGCAGAGATTGCGTGAGGTACCCCTATCACAAATATTGATTTTACTCTCCCGAGATACGAAAGACAATTAACTTTCATTTATTGGGCGTTATCTTTGGGACTATTTTCTGTTCGGTAGTCGATATTTGAAATTGGTCGTCACAAATTCGTGCTTGTCTTCTTTTCAAATACTTATATATTATAATTAACAAACGCATACCTACTGTATTACTAATGAACAAAGACCTCCGAAAAATCAAGGTGAGAGAGATTAGGTTTATCTACTACGCGGAACCGGCTGGATTGGTAGCAGTTAGGATATACCTATCCTAATCAAATAACTACTCAACACCATCGATTGACTAAGCGTCTATTAAACATGGACTATTAAAGTCCTTATAAATCACCCTGTACTGTCTCACTGCTGGGCAAGAGACTTCTTTCACGAAGCAAGGTGAGAGAGATTAGGTTATACTTGACCACGCAAATACAATGAGGATCGATAGAGGCAATTTGTGCCAGTTACCACCATACTACCAGCCGCTACTACCAGCTAATGGAACTTTTCAAGCAGCCTCTACGGCTTCCAACAGGGCTTAATCATATGAAGTAGTAACTTAACATTTTATGTCTAGTTGACTGTCGGTTACCAACGGGACTAAGGCTTAACTTGCCAACCGGGTCACGGAGAAATATGATAGTAAAAATGCCACAAATGGCCATCCATCTCAGACTGACCGATCTGAATGCCTGTTAAACTTAGTGATCGCTACGACCACCGCGCTACCACAACAGTTTGTGTGCCTCCTTGAAAATTGAAATTGAAATTCTTCTTGAAATCCCTACAGAAGTAAATATCACAACTACACACACCCATTTATATGATAAGTATTTTTTTGTATAGGCACTACCCTTCTAATCAAGT
Source organism: Phalera bucephala (assembly GCA_905147815.2). Taxonomy (NCBI): domain Eukaryota; kingdom Metazoa; phylum Arthropoda; class Insecta; order Lepidoptera; family Notodontidae; genus Phalera; species Phalera bucephala. The sequence goes on from LR990612.1 coordinate 22,877,001, forward strand.
ATCTAGTGAAGACATGCCATAGGTATTTGTATTTTGAGTATTACGATATCTAAGTTGTTCATAGCCACAGAAAATCTGTCAAGTTCCGAGATCCTTAAAAATTGTAGAGGCGATTAGTAAAGTCCGTTTATAAAGGGATTAATCATTTATTTCATACAAAGTTTAATATAATTCAAAAAGGAAAAGGTCAATAAGGTAGGTCCGGTATTCGGTACGGTACCGTAACAAGAGAGATAGACACGTAATTTTATTTGCGATTTAGAAAATAATCCTATAAAGTGGAAGTTGATTTTGCGCTTAGTAATCTATAGATTCTTGACCAATATACCTATTATAGTTATATAATATTTGTGGAAATTTTGACTTTCCATATCACCTTGGAAGAAATATTAGCTGTGAAAAGTGTCATATTCAAATAATTTAATGTAATTACTTCGACTTCAATTTAAGAACGAAAGATAAAAAAAATAACTCCTACTGGCAATATCACTGAGACAAGGGAATCATTTTCACGTTGTTACATTATGTGGTATTGTGCATGTTTAAAATGACAAGAATCATGCCTCATGTTGAAAAATCCATGTTAACTTTGCGGTGGTCCCAGACGTCATATATTTAGGAACTTTTTGCCTCATGCTTCCAGGCAGTGAGCTCTTAAAGATAGATTTATGGCTGCAGTAATGAGACAACTTGGTAGGATTCATGAAATTAATAACTTTGCGTATACCTGCTTCTTATAAGAGTTTATTAAATTTGTCAGATTTCGGGCCAAATTAATTTTTCATGTATACCTATAATTATAAATTATTACAGAGGTAACGTTAAATAAACATATTGTTATGAATTTATTTTGCGACCTATAATGATATATAATTTAATATCTATTTTTTTTTAATATCTGCTTCAATCAATAAATAAGATTAAAGAAACGATAATGTTTCTCTCAGAAAAATTCTTTTAAAGTAATGTTTGGTATTTTTAAACCAAAAAAATGTAGATAAATGTCATTAATGTTATTTTTTGTCAAGTTAAAAAAATAACTAAAGAACACTAACATAATATTAACATTATTTAGTTACTTTTAAAATGTTTGTACAGTCCTCAATTTAGACAGCAATCCTTTAATAGACAAATTTCCATACTAAGTACATAGTTTCATAAAACTTGATGAAATTTCTAATGTAAGGGTAGGCAGATGTTGTTAACAGTTAGGACCGACGATGTCGTTACAAAATTAAGCTCGCTCGATTCACATCGCCGGGATGGCTTAATTTTGGAAACACCTTGCGTAGGCCAGGTAATATAATTCTATATTGCGTTGCTTGGGGTGTAACAAAAACAGTTCATAACATATTAGGAAAGTGGGTTATTAAAAATAATAATTAACCCCGCTGAGCAGCATGTGGCGAGCTGTTGGTGAATGACAGCACCACGGAAGTTAATGTGATTAGTGCCAGTTTTCAACTGTCCCGCAGAAACCGAAGAGAGTCCGCAGAACTCTCAGCGCTGGCTTGCCTTTGTTGGTCATCGCAGAAATTAGCTATTGGTTAAGGACATAGCGCGGCGAGTATCGTAGGTGAAAGCACAGCACACTTCTCTAATCCCTTAATCACTCACACCCACGTTTCTGTCAGATATCCTATTATCATGGTACCATTTTAGATTCAAGAGATTGATATTTTGAAAGTGTTGGTATTTACCTATTAAATTTCTAAATATATTTTCACTGAAATTCTGCGAGTTCAAACGGAAAAACAATAGATTTGTGGCAAGCTGGGCGCAGATAATCACAAGCTCGGAGGCCGGGACCCGTTTGAAATTCAAATGCCCTTTCTGCTATATAAGCTGGTTTTTCTGAGAATTTTTTTGCCGTCCCTTTTTCGAGTGTAAAGCTCTTTGAATTGTGTTGATTACTTTTACTTCGTATATCTGGCACACGTTCAAATTCGCGTCCATTAAACGCACCTATAAATTTACTTTTGTAATCCTTACTTATTCGCTTGAATTTCTTTTTGAGAATGACTTATCCAGCAAAATCCATATACAGTTAATGTATTGATTTTTCATGCCAAGGAATAAATACCAAGTAACAATGCGTCCAGATTAGTCGCTTCTAATAATAATATTAAATAGTTTTAATATTACAGTTCAATTAGAGACTTAATAGCTGGTTGGATTAGTTAATAATCATGATATAAACCCTTGAGGTCAAACTAAAAGCCTACAGACTGGGGTAGTAATAATCAAGAGGTCGATCAAAATTATTTAAATTCGGACTTTTCAGTCTTACAACTATTAGTGGAATAAAACAAGATAATAAAATAAATGTAGACGCAGAAATAAAATAACATAAGTAATTATTTTGAGAATTTGGCCCTCTAGGTAAGCATTACTAACAGTATGCTCTTAAGTGTCCGCTTCAAATTACTTTAAATGGATCGTCTATTCTACGGAAACTGTAAATGTGAAACATGGAAATATCTTTTGCCTGTTTTTAGCAACTCTGTACTCTAATTTGTTTATTCTACTAACACGGTTCGTGTAATCACCACATACATATATCTCTGTACATATGTTGGTAGTTGTATCTAATGTTATTGTCAGTAAACAGTTCGCCGCAAAATGTTTACGTACGTTTTTACTCTGAGCATGAATAATATGAAGAAACAGATTATTATTGTATTGCGGTAGTATCAATATTATCTAATAAATGGATGAAATGACAATAATTTCATACGAAGATATTCAGTGTAAATAGTTGACTCCCGCACGTATTCGCATTAGCGCTTTTGCAACATGCATTTTTGATACGTAGTAAGCGCTTTTTAGAAGATGTACTGTTAGTCATTTGTTTTATACCAGCGCTTTATTAACGCGCGTTGAAAAAGCACTCGTGCGAATGAGCGCTAACGTCGTAAAACTACATGTCACAAGTCGGCTTCGACTCTCGATAAAGTCAATATTTACTAGCAAAGTTTAGCACAAATCGGACTACTAATACGATCGGTCAGCGTATTACAAAAAATGTTACAGTATCTATAGTGAACTGGGTAATATCTACGTATCTGGATAATACTTAGGTAACAAAGATTTATATATCTTTAAGTCCATCTGAGGAAGATTGTTTACCACGTATAAAAAAACAAACTGAAGAGGTTCTTTCTTGTTTTGAACCAAAATCAGAGTAAGTCTATTGAATGGATTTGGGTTCGTTGAGTGGTAGTTAGGGACCCGGGCCTAAATGGCTTTTGTCTCAATCGATGTATCCCAAAAGATATAAAATTTTATAAAGCCAGACAAATCATTTAATGTCAATCACTTAAAAGGTGTTGAGTGTATTACCTATAATATTCATGGCTTGGTTAAATGTAAGTGTTTAAGAAATTTATCTATATGGTTACTATCTTTATGGATTGGTACTTTTGTATGTGGGATAAATACTATGTCAATAGAGTGGTATAATAATGTAGTTCTATTTTATAACTGAATTGCTAACTGGGTCTGTATATAACATACAATATAATGTAACACCGTTGTGGCGTTGTAATAAACACCATTCAAGATCGCTAAATCAAAAGCAAGAAGGAATTACCCTAAACTTACAACTCTACTAACACCTTATAAAAATATTACAATTCGAACATTAGTCAACATATTAAATATATTAATATTTCTAGATAATTAAAGATTAAAAAAAATATTCCACTTTCATTTCAAATCGTTTGAGAGATTTATATTATTTATTTCGATTGCGAAGATCAATCGCTGAAAATACAGGAAAATCAACAACTTCATTATTCCCACAGGTGTGATAGGATTAGGACACCCATCGTAGATAAGAATAAGACACCCGTACGCACGCACCCAATCGCATAACTAGTATTCGACTGGTAGGTATATTCTATCAACCTGTTGGAATTCTGTACTCTCTGCCTACTCCGCAATGGATCTGGTGTGATGATATGGATCGATCGATTTTTTATTAAATTTAAATTTTCAAATTCAAATTTATATATTCGTTAGGCGTTGACTACCTGCACACTAGATGGATATTCAAAATGAGCATCATAGAATTATAGACTAACCGCGACGTGAACGACACAAAGTTATCGAAAGTGTGCAAAGGTAGCACATCTTCAGAGATACTCGCGGCGTTATGAGACATATAGCTCAAACATCTCAGGTGTCCTCTATAGACACTTTGGACAGTCCATTAGGGTATGCCAAAGCCGAAAGTCCTACGGGTCACCTTGGGTTTACGTTTGACCAATGAAGCAATGGGGGCCCTGACCAATTACTTGAAGCACTTGATGCAAATACTAAAAACTAAATTAAACTCTTGTAGGTGCTTCGCAATGGTTCCACGTTTGAAACTCTTTCGCTAAATTTGATACTAACCTCAAGTACATTAGCAACACAGTAAAATTTCCGAACCATCCAATAATCGTCATCAAAACGTAAATGGCACCCAACGTGTACTGCAGCCGGGGGTCAGGTGGCGGAAACCGCAGCCAATGTTCATTAATGAGGTTCAAATAGTCGTCCGCAAACAAACCGTACGCACGCCACGCTGCCACCGGCCATTGCTCCTTAAACCTCTCTATCAAACTCAACAAACTACTCTGTGAACCATCTGCGAATTCTAAACTAATATCAGTCTCTTTTAATTTGTTCCTATTTTTAAACTCGCGCTCAATGTTATCGGAAGTTCTTCTTCGTCTTTTCCACTGTTTCAAACTATCCAAACGGCGAGGCCACAAATAATCGTTGCGACACTTAAACGGTTTTAAAATCACAGTTCTACAAACACGATATTTACATTCAATTTTAACATCACAATTTTGAATTAAACCGTAAGTTTCCGTGGACTGTAACACTGCTTCGAAATTTATAATGAAATTTAAAACGATTATGAATATTATAATAAATATATTGTACATGTTTTTTTAGGTCGCGTCCCGTAAAAGTTTTCGCGTGTCCGTGAATTAATCGCACAACCGTTCCCGATGCTTTCCGAGACAAAATGTTGCTGGGAGTGTGTCCGGGCAGACTAAACGGCTCCCTGTAAGGATGCTGTAACACTATGGACCGCACTCTGAATTTTCTCTCTGTGGAAATACTGGGCGAATAAGATAACACCAAAATAACAACGTTAGTGGTTGAGTTAATTATAGACGCGCGACATTGGCAAATTGTCACAGAAATAATTTAATTTAAGCTTTTAGTATAGATCTAATTTATTAGTTTTTTCGTGTACCTAGGTCAGTCTGTATCATGTACTTTAACTTTCATATAATCGTCATAATATAAATTATCACACTATTAAATGGAGTCACGCTACGTAGCAAATTTATTGAATGTCAGTTATTAATAATAAAATAAACATAAATATTGAAGTCTTATAATGTATGAAGCTTATAAAGAATAGCTAAATATTAATTTATAAAAAAGAAAGTTCATGGTTTACAAACAAGTTTCAATGTTATGTTGTTATCTTTCATAGGCTAAAAGGACTATTGAATTATTTTCTGCGGTCCGCTTATGAAATTAAATATTTTTATTATAGTATAGACTGTGTTTGTACCTGTTTTAAAGTATATAATTGTTTCTAGGACATTCTGCGGTTGCAAGTAAATAGTATGCTCAAAGTATGACGCATTGACCTACATTTTCATCCATAGGCGAAAGATATTGCAAATGAGTTGAATGTATCAATTTTTCTTTGTCTATCTATCTATAACATCACGTCAATGTACGTATATAACTATATTATTATAATCTCGGTAGTTATAGAATACGGTCTTGTAAAATCATTCACCTAGTTTGTTATTTTATTATCTGCTACTTTCGTAAAATAATAAGGAATAGCTGTTTTACATTCTTAGGTGAATAAAACGATCCAATTATTTTTCTTTATAAAAATTTTCTTGGAAGAAAATTAATATAATTATACTTAGAATTGTTTATCAACAATGAGTTTTTGAAGTACAAAGAAATATAATTTGTAAAGTACAATGTCAGTTTCGACGACGTCGACGGACGGTTTGGTCCAGTGGTCAAGAGCTTGAGTCCCTCCGCCCACTGGATCGAGAAGTCGCGGGTTCGATTGCCGCACGGGACAATCTTTATGGGACCCACAAATATTTGTTTTGATCTGATTGTTTGTGTATGTGAATTTCATGTTTGAAAACGCACCCACGACGCAGGAATAATTCTTATCGTGGGCTACGTTCTTTAAAAAAATAGTTTTCTTAAAATACATAAGACTGCCTCGTTGGTCTAGTGGCAAAGCGCATCGCTTTGTGATCACGAGGTTCTGGGTTCAAATCCTGGGTCGGACAAGTGTAGTTTTTCTAACGAAAACTTCCAAGTACGAGTCCGGAGTCTGGAATTGTGCCCGGTATATGGCAATAGGCTCGCCCCCTATTACGTGGGACCTAACATCATCGACGAAATGTGGGTGTACTCAGTACACCTCTGCCGCCCCCGCTTGGGGAATATGCGTGGGAATATGCGGAAGTAGGCGTGACGGTGTTTTTTAAAATACATAAAAAAGTACTTAAAATATGAGCGTGTTCTCACCTTAGGTACATAAAAAGAACGATGATATTGCCCCAGCAACCAACTGTAGTAAACAGCACATAAAAACCGCCCAAACTCTTCTGCAGTGATTCACTTGGAGGCGGAAAACGTAGCCAATGCTCGTTGATCAAATTCAAATAATCATCAGAGAAAAATCCCAATTCTCTCCACTTCCACACAGGCCAAAATCGCTTGAAGTTTTCGACTAATAAAACCTGCTGGTCTACACTTGAAGTGTTAACAAAGTTAGTAAGATTTTTCGATTCCACCGATCTCGCAATTCTATGTGCCGTTGCTGACCCCGTTCGGTTTCGGTTCAGACGCTTTTTTCTTTGTAATTGCATTCCGAGAGCTCTGGCTCCTTCAGCTCTACATTTCCATAACTTGACAACTTTTATTGCGTAACTTTCATCGCACTTATTCTCAACTTTAATTATTTTTTGAAATTGTTTTGTAAAATCACCGTTGCATAAAATGCTTAAAATTACTAATAAGGTAAACCCAATAAGGGAGCTAATTTTCATTTTAATCTATTCAAACTGTTACGACGTGCTCTTCGTATGAGATCTTGTCGTGTTTTACAGGAGCAAGCAGGTTTATTTGTGTCGTTGACGATAGCTTCAAGACTAGGTGCTTAGCGGCAATCCCCCGGGACTGTTTCGAATTTATGCTTAAGTGGATTAGAGTGCTTTGCTTTCAGCAAAACTGTATAGAATTGGCGGTTAATAAAAGCATTTATTAAGTCGATTGCTAGCTGATCAGAATAATTGCGATCGTTTAATTCCCAAGCTGCAGAATAAATGAAGGACGTATAATGTTAAATAAAGGATAGAATGGACGTGTGTGAGATACATTATAAAGTTTTGGTAACAGAAAAAATTTAAAAAATATTTAAGTGCCAGAGAAATAGATATTTTATAAAAAAAAATGCGAGTTTTCTTCGTTGCTAGGGACTGCGAAGAGTTATCAACAGTTTAAACTAAACACGTAGATTGGGGATCAATTAAATATGAACGATCTTACAGCACTCCCCAGAGACGGTTACTTGGGTTAATCTAAATAGACGTATTTGACCGAATTTGTTAACCGTAAATACGGGTATACAAGTACTGTAAACATAAAAACGAGTACTCTACATTTAATTAACTTATACTTAATGAATCACCCCTTCTTGAAGTGTCCCTTCATGCCACTGGAATTGGATTTGTGTGGTTAGGTACAACGTATAAAATATTGGTGTTCTTAAGGCGACTAGGAGTAAATCTATTTATAATAGACTTTTACTGACCTCTACTTATTACTTAGTTGATTTATCAAGGGTCAGCATATAACCATATTAAATGGATATCAAGTTGAATTTATTTCAGGTATTTACAATAAAGAAGTATATGTACAGTTAATATATAAAAATAGAAACAAAAACAAAAACTATATACAAAAGTTGAATTGGTGAAATCTGAAGATATCCACAACGTATAGAAAACATAGTGTGTAAATGTCAAATGTTGAACAAATATCCGTTAAGATACCGTGTATTGTATATGCACTACACGTACTTAATAACTTTTGCAGTCTTGGCTATGGACAGATGTTGTTTTCACACATCATACCTACGCATGAAAGAAATGTTTCTAAATTAATCTTTTAGCATTTTCCTGTTTACTTAGATGTTGTGGAATAAACAACTATTTGTCTTTATTGATTGACACAAACATGATTTCTTTTGTATGATAAAGCCACCGAGACTGTATTTCATGTAGCGTTATGATCAATCAGATGTTAGCCTCTAAGCCTTTACGCCTGTTATTCTAAGCCTTAGGGCGACAAGCGTATTTTGAATTCCGACCTACTTGAATAAAATGCGAGGGTTCTATCCTCAGATCACAGAAATAACATAATCAGAGGTTTTCCACTAAGTTGTCTGATTTTGATGACGGATGAATATTATTTGTACTTACACTATGATATACATAATCCAATGCCACAATACCTATTAAAGATGAACTTAGTTCAACCACTAAATAAGTAGGGACCTATTCCCAGGTCCCTTACCCCGCAAGTGATCTGGGGTGATGATATAGAGAGGTGCCTACATAGGATCACAATCAATTTCTATTATGGTTTTGTGCTGCCAAAAGGATAAATGGACAGCTTTATATCACTCTTCAATCTGTGTGTTATAACGGTTTTCCTGAAAAGGTATGACCCAGAAAGTTTATTGCGATGTTTTAGGCATCGCGCGGATATTTCGTTAGGTTTCGATATCATAGAGAAAAAAGGATGGGATCAGTCAAATAGAATTAGAGCAATTGGTACATAATCCTCAAAGCCGGATCCCAATTAGCATTTGTTAACTTTTTATACCTACATATTGGTTCATGATGGCTGATCATTCCGATTATAATAAATTAACTGTTCAATTGGTTATCATTTAACCCTATTACGGCAGTTTATAGAGCGTGATGAGCGCATCGCTAATCTTGGGATTAATTAATTTGGATTGTCTGGCAACCCGTGAAAAATTTTCATATTAATTTTACTGTTTCTACTTCTGTTTGATACCATTACTTATGGAATATTTACCCCGAATGTATGTATGTATTAACCAGTGTTGGGCAAAAATCAATTGATTGAACAATTGACAATTAACAATTGATCAACTGTAATTGCAGTGTTATGCAATTAACAATTGATCAATTGTAATTGCAATGTTTTGCAATTAACAATTGATCAATTGTAATTGCAAAACAACGCAATTACAATTGATCAATTGTTAATCGTTTTATGCACATTTACGATTAAACAATTAACAATTAATCATCAAAAAAAGCACATCTAATGTTGGCCCAATGTGGGAGTGTACAATGTAAACTTCTGTCTGGTGTTGTAAGGCTTGAATCGGGAGTACGAAGCTTGAGTGAATGTTTGCCTTCTAAAAAGACTCAAGACAAAAGAAGTCATCATTATCTATGAGATTTTAGGAGATGCTGATAACTAAAATGGCTTTTATTTTTGGATCAAAGATGGCGTCGCGACTTCTTATGAATGAAGGAAAGACAGACAGACATACGAACAGTGCAAGTTAAATAAAAGTAACACCGTAACACCGTCACGCCTATATTCCCCAGAGGGGGTGGCAGAGGTATACTGAGTACACCCACGTTTCGCCGACGATGTTAGGTCCCATGTAATAGGGGGGAGCCTATTGCCATATACCGGGCACAACTCCAGACTCCGGACTGCTACTGGGAATTTTTCGTTAGAAAAACTACATTTGTCCGACCACGGATTTGAACCCAGGACCTCGTGATCACATAGCGATGCGCTTTGCCACCAGACCAACGAGGCAGTAAGCAGTAGTAAGGCAGGGAGCAAATAAAAGCTTGTAAAAATTAAGTATTCTATTTTGTCCATATAAAAATGGAATATTTTACAAGTTCCAGTTCCATAAATCATTCGAAATTCGGCCAATACACTGCACCTCTCTGCCAACCTCCCGTGGTAACCAAATGTTTGTTTATAAAAAGGTACCTAAACTTTAAAGAAGCGCGCGCGCACTTGTCGTCTTTCGGCAGTGTCACGAGCCGACAAGTGCGCGTGCGTCACTAGTAGGGTTGCCACCTTTTATTTGAGCAAATTAAGTACATTGGTTTTTAAAGGTAGGCAAAAAATGTACATTGTATCAAAATAAAGTATTATTTATTTCACTTTATTATTTTGTTTAAAAACATATTTATTATTACTTTTAGAACTTTTCAGTCACTGTTATCATTGCTAAACACCTTCACAGCATGTTGACAGTCTATAATTAACTTGAATAGATTAGTAAGAATTAAGAAGTGCTGATAGTTTTTACTATTTTCTTTAAGTTAGAGAAGTTAGATGTAATAATGTTTTTTTTCTTAAATCTAGTACCATAAATTCAGATTTTAACACCAGACATCATCTACTTTACTTTTAATTGCGATCATTTTTTTTCTTTTTAATGATTTATTTAAAATAAATCTTAAAAGGTTGACTATTCGAAATAAAGTATTTTCGCATACTTTACAGTTCTCATAAAGTACAAGGTATACTTACCTTAAATAACGTACGATACGTACTTTATAATAAACTACAGGTAGCAACCCTAGTGACTCGTCGCCTTTCGGCACCGGCACGAGCCGACAAAGGGTACGTGCGTAGGTAGCTAGAGTCGGTCGGTAATGCCACAGTATCTATCTCTCCAGTAACTCATCTAAGCCGTTTTAGTGGTATAATAAACCAACACTCCCCGTCAGAACGTTGTTAAGGTTAGCACTTTTTTTTTCATTTATTAAAACTTATCTACTGCAGTGGTTATAAACCTGTAATTTTTCGTATGAGTGCAGCGTAATACAATTTACCATAGGGACTGTGTCATAACAGCATAATGAAAACGTTTATGATTTTAATGTTTATGCTTAAATATTATTTACCTTTATTGCAATTTTTTTTTAAAAACGATGCCCCACTTTAGTATTTATTCCTGTGTCGTGGGTGCGTTTACAAACATGAAAATTCACACACACAAATACCCAGACCGGAACAAATAATTGTGGATCACACAAAGGTTTGTCCCGTGCGGGAATCGAACCCGCAACTATTAGACACAGTGGGCGGAGCGGCTTAAGCTCTTAACCACTGCGCTTAATCGTCCGTCTTTCAAAAATTCATTTTACGAATAAGTATTCTCATTATATATAAGTATTCTCGAATCTCATTGTTATTGAGAGTGTATGATAGATTACTTGGAAATTGTATATAAGTATATTTGTTAAAAACCACATGAGTTACTAAATATCAACAAAAGTATCGAGAAGACGTGTAGAGCGCGCGTCTGTGTGCGTGAGTTTAATTCGGACCATAAGTACTAAGATGTTTTACTGTATTATATTACACTGTGGTAGGGCACACCACATACCCCGCGCACTGAGATCCCGCGTGTCTCTGTTCATTCGGCCTGAGGATTTAGGACGAAAATATTGTCATAATTTTTTTGCGGAGCGCAAAGTATCGCGTATATTTCGACATGATCTCACTTCAGAGTACTTTTGTGTGTGTACTTTTAGTAGCAGTTGTTTAAACTAAACTAATTTCCACAAACATAGAGAGTGTGAGTCTGAATCGTGCGCACACAGGAATATTGTAGGAACTTAAATTCATTTCTATTAAGTATATTCGCATATTTCAACGAATATTTCCACACTTTTTGGACATTATAGTCATTATGGATGAAGAGGAATATAGTTATATGTCAGTTAACACGTTAGATACGGACATCAATGAACAGTTAGATCGAGATGGGCAGTCTTCAGGGCCGAGCTCAATCACGTCGATATCTTCACCCCCGCGTCTTGCACTACTTGACGGTACATTTTTCAAATATTTACCAGAAGAATCAACAGCACATATAATTACAGCTCTGTGTACTAAATGCTCGCCTGTCACTACTAAAACTAGACGATTCGACAACTGTATATCCAATTTTCTGAGTCACCTCAAACGGAAACATGGACAAATTGTGTAAATGAATATAAAAGATACATAAAAACAAAGGAAAATGATAAAAAAGGTGCAAACATTCCAAAAAAAATACCGACTAGGGGCTTAAGAAAAGTTGAAGAGGTCCAGTCATATACACAAGAAAAATTTGCACAAAATATAATAAACTTCTTTATTGATTCTATGATCCCATTGAGGGCTATTGAAAACCCATATTTAGCAACTTGAAGATATCCGATAAGAATTTGAAAGTTGTAAGCCGTCGAAGTTTGAGTCGCCATATAAATACATATTATGAAGAAAAAATGTCTGCCATAAAATCTGAACTAAAGGCTGTTGATTTCGTGTGCACTACAACTGATATCTGGTCGGGAAAGAAGAGAAGCTTCTTAGGTATGACTGCACATTGGATCACAAAAGATTTGAAACGTGTTTCAGTAGCATTAGCATGTCAGCGGTTCAAAGGCATTCATAGTTACGATCGTATTACTAATTTAATTAAAGAAATTTATACAGAATTTGGCTTAAACGGTAATAAGGTAGTCGCAACCATTACTGACAACGGCAGTAATTTCGTAAAAGCATTTCGCGCTTTTGGCGTGGAACTTACAAACATCAGTTGTGACAAAACCAGTCAGCCGGAAGATTCTTTGTTTGAAGAAATGGATGTGGAATCTGACTCAAGTCTGGACGAAGAAGAATCCGAAGTTTTTTTTTTGCCTGCCCATCTAAGATGCTGTGCGCATACATTAAGCTTATGTGCTACCGTTGATGCCAATAAAGTTTTAAATGACATAGGTACTCCATTATCTCATCTACATACCACCACATTAAAAAAATTGCAACTCTTTATGGAATGCAGCTGGTCGTCCAAAAACGGCTGAAATTATACAAGATATATTACAACACACATTAAGTCGACCGGGTGAAACCAGATGGAATAGCCTATATGATCAACAATAATTATCAATTCAAGAAAAAAAAATTCAGGTTCATAGAGCTTTAAATATTAGTAATCCCATAAAAGATGTTGAATTTGATTACTTGAAAGAATATTTGACATGTGCTGCACCAGTAGCAGAAGCACTAGATATTATGCAAAGTGAAACCAATGCCTATTATGGCATTTCATTGCCAAGTCTGTTCGCATTGATAAGAAAAATACAAAAAATTGAAAGGAGAGGCAATTTGATGTACTGTGCACCTTTAATCAAGGCGTACAGAATAAGCGTTGAAACGAAATTTAAACAGTTTTTTAACTTTAACACTGCTGAGGCAGAACATGCAGCAACAGCTGCTGTATCTTATCCCCGTTTTAAAAATAAGTGGCTTTCTCGCTTAGATAATCAAGACCAAACTAAGGTACAGAATCTTTTTAAAACCCTTATTTCAAAAGAACTCAATGAAGAGCCTCAACAAATTATAGCAACTAAAAGTCGTATTGAAAATTTTTTTGAATCTGATTCTGACTCAGATAGTAATATTCATGTGTCACCTACAGCGGCTGCCGGTAGTAACATGCCTATAACAAAGGCTGAGCTATTAATGCTACACTTTTTTGCTGAAGAAAGTGAAGAACTAAGTCTGCTGAACAAATACCCAGAAATAAAAAGAGTCTTTATAAAATTTAATACGCCATTACCAGCTTCCGCAGCAGTTAAAAGATTGTTTTCTTTTGCTACTATGACCAATTTACTAAAAAGTCATAGATTATCAGATCAAATGTTTGAAAAGAGAGTCGTGTTGAAGTGCAACTTAACCTATTCAAAGAATATACAGAAAACATTTTAATTATGTGTCATTAGACACATAATTAAATCGGAACATTGATTTATTATTGAATAAAAATTTATTTTTAATATTTCTCGTTGTATATTTATTTAACACTATTGTTGCTCCTTGTTTGCTATTGTTTATCTTGAATTCTAATGACAAATTGAATTTGTGATAAGAAAACAAATTGACTTTGCGGGTCGAAAAAACTAGACCAACATGTCTTGGTCAGTTCGAGATTTAGAAACTCCGTCGTGTTTTAGATCGTTATATTTGTCTTGACCAGTACTTTAAACTCAGATGGCGGCCACGTCCTGATGATGGATCAGGAAGGTGGCCAACGGAACTCTTAGGATCTATAGTACTCGTCATAACCAATCAAACTGGGTAAGATGGTCTAGATATTTCCCGGTACCTACATCCTTCCATTTTCGCATTTGATATCTGTTTTGTCATTCTTTCTTCCGACATTCTTTATGCCCGAACCAACGAAGCATACCCTTTCGCATCTTTACACCAATACTAACATTCATACCTACAAGCTTTCTTACTATGCTATTGCGAATACGGTCAATCACGGCACATCTTCCGCAGTGCTCGCATTTCGACCGCATTTATCCTGCTTTCATTCTTCTTCTTACATAACCACCCCTCACTGCCATATAACAGCGTTAGGACAAGCACTCCTTAATGCATGGCTTGCTACGCCTTTTGGCTTAAGCCTGACGAATCACCTCGAGCCTTTCTTCTCCAATCGCACTAGTTCTTTCAAACATTTCTTTCACTAAAGTTTTGGTGGCACTCTTGCATTGCCGTATATTTATTTCTTCAGCTCTGTCATACTGTCATTTACATTCAAAGAAGAAACACAGTCCTGTCACGCCTTCTTCTTACTTTCTACGAAGCTTTGTAACTCTCCGTCCCACCTTCCGCTGTGCTTTGCTTGTTTGAACAACGACATACTTCTTTTGCGGATTCTAACAAACTCTCTTTCAGGCTATTTCAGCATTCATTTATATTCGAGTCCGAAGTACCTGCTGTTAAAAGCTTCTCCCGAACCAGAGTCTTTATGAACAGATCTTCATACATTCTTCTCACTCTTGCAACTTTTCAATTATAATTCTTTTATGGCCTCCGAAGGGTATATGCTCTCGCCAGTGCCTCTTCTTCTAAACAAACCACGTAACTATGAGATCGTGTTCCAATTCAAGAGTGGGACCTCTATATGCACAGATATCTTAAAGTTTGCTCTGGAGACGGTTATCTACTAGGATCAAATCTATCATGCTTTTCTGTTCATTCCTTCTCCACGTAATATAAATCGCTTTATGTTGGAATATCGTATTTGACACAAGAAGGCCTCTTTCCAAACATGCATCTACAATGAGCTTACCCGCATCATTTACTCTCTTATCACCATAAGGACCTAGAGCAACGTCGTAAGATTGCCAACTGGTTCCCACCCATTTATTCAGGTCGTCGCACAAAATCACCTTTTCATTTGCATCAGTCAGATTCAAAAGTTCCCTGACATTATCCTAAAACTTTTCAAGCTCCTGGTGTGTTGACAAGCTTACGGAAGCGTATGCTGCATCCAAAAATACTCTAGTGAGACTTAGGATTTAAACGGACTGAGAGAATCTTGCATCGTACAGGCCATAGTCTCACTCCAGAAGCCAGGCGATGGGACAGCCAGATACCCACCCCCTTGCTGGCACGACCGCTCAGTGGTACCCTAGAATACACGCGTCGCCTCGAGGAAACGACCCAGCCTAGATGGCTGGCAGGGGTCGCAACGAGCACGCTCTTGGACATAACCCCCGAAATGATACCCACATTGATGTTACTTCAAAAGTCATATCCGCCATCTTGGATTTCAAAATTAACGCTATATTCTTTATCAGCTTCCCCCAAACCCCAAAAATAACACCCATACTAGTTTTACTTCAAAAGTCGCATTGGCCATCTTGGATTCCAATATTAAGGTTATATTCGTTATCAGAATCTCCTAAAACCCTAAAAATGAAACTCATATCGAATTTTACAAAAAAGGTCACGACCGCCATCTTGGATCCAGAAACTAACGCCATATTCGTAATCAACATGCCCTAAAACCCCGATATCGATACCCATATCGATTTTCATAACAAGTCGCGCCCGCCATCTTGGATTTCAAAATTAACGTTATATTTGTTATCAGCATCCCCTAAAACCCCGAAAATAAAACCCATATCGATTTTACTTCAAAAGTCGCGTCCGCCATGTTGGATCTTTAAATTAACGTTATATTTGTACTCAGCATCCCTTAAAACCCTAAAAGTGACACCTATATTGATTTTACTTCAAAAGTCATGTCCGCCATCTTGCATCCAGAAACTAACGCCATATTCGTAATCAGCATCCCCCTAAAACCCTGAAATCGATACCCATATCGATTTTCATAAAAAGTCGCGCCCGCCATCTTGGATTTCAAAATTACGTTATATTTGTTATCAGCACCCCTTAAAACCCCAAAAATGAAACCCATATCGATTTAACTCCAAAAGTCTCGTCCGCCATCTTGGTTCCAAAAGTTAACGCCATATTCGTTATCAGCATCCCCTAAAACCCAGAAAGTGACACCCATATTGATTTTACATCAAATGTCGCGTCCGCTATCTTGGATTTTTAAATTAACGTTATATTTGTACTCAGCATTCCTTAAAACCCTAAAAGTGGCACCCATATTGATTTTACATCAAAAGTCGCGTCCGCCATCTTGTTTCCAGAAACTAACGCCATATTCGTAATAAGCATCGCCTGAAATCCCGAAATCTATACCCATATTGATTTTAATAAAAAGTTGCGCCCACCATCTTGATTTCAAAATTAACGTTATATTTGTTATCAGCATCCCTAAAACCCCAAAAATAAAACCCACATCGATTTTACTTCAATAGTCGCGTCCGCCATCTTGGATCTTTAAATTAACGTTATATTTTTACTCTGCATTCCTTAAAACCCTAAAAGTGACACCTATATTGATATTACTTCAAAAGTCATGTCCGCCATCTTGGACCTAGAAACTAACGCCATATTCGTAATCAGCATCCCCTAATACCCTGAAATTGTTACCCATATCGCTTTTCATAAAAAGTCGCGTCCGCCATCTTGGGTTTTAAAATTAACGTTATATTTGTTATCAACATTACCTAAACCTTGAAATCGATACCCATATCGATTTTCATAAAAAGTCGCGTCCGCCATTTTGGATCCAGAAACTAACGCCATATTCGTAATCAGCATCTCATAAAACCCCGAAATCAATACCCATATTGATTTTCATAAAAAGTCGCATCTGCCATCTTGGATTTTAAAATTAACATAATATTCGTTATCAACTTCTTTCAAAACCATAAAAGTGACATGCATATTAATTTTGTTACAAAAGTCACGTCCACCATCTTAGATCCAGAAATTAACGTCATATTCGTAATCAGCATCCCCTAATATCCCAAATGTGACTCCTATATTGATTTTACTTCAAAAGTCTTATCGTCGTATTTTACTTAGATCCAAAAATTCATGCCATATTTGCAATCAGTATTCCCTGAAACCCCAAAAATGACACCAATTTTACTTCAAAAGTCACGTCCGCCATCTTGGATGTGTTTAAAATATATTGTCGTGTGTTTAATTGTTAATTGTTTAATCGTAAACATGCAAAAAACGATTAACAATTGATCAATGGTAATTGCAACGTTTTACAATTACCATTGATCAATTGTTAATTGTGAACCCTACAATTAACAATTAATTTTTCAATCGTCAATTGCAATTGATTTTTTCTGCGATTGAAATTTCAATTGTTTGGTCCTACAATTGAACAATTAAACAATTAGTGCCCAACACTGGTATTAACCTACCCCGGAGTTGGTGTGATGATATATATAGTTAAAGATATACAATATTAAGATTATACTGAGTTCTTAGATTAACGCGAAAATTACTCATGAAATAAAACAATTATTCGGATTTTATCGTGGTTTATTTTTGAATTTTACGTTCCCAACGTTTCGAGTTCTTTGCTGCACCCATGGCAGTGTTGGGCAAAAATCAATTGATTAAACAATTGACAATTAACAATTGATCAACTGTAATTGCAGTGTTATGCAATTAACAATTGATCAATTGTAATTGCAATGTTTTGCAATTAACAATTGATCAATTGTAATTGCAAAACAACGCAATTACAATTGATCAATTGTTAATCGTTTTATGCACATTTACGATTAAACAATTAACAATTAATCATCAAAAAAAAGCACACCTAACGTTGGCCCAATGTGGGCACTCCCACAATGTAAACTTCTGTCTGGTGTTGTAAGACTTGAATCGGGAGTACGAAGCTTGAGTGTATGTTTGCCTTCTAAAAAGACTCAAGGCAAAAGAAGACATCATCATCTATGAGATTTTAGGAGATGCTGATAACTAAAATGGCGTTTATTTTTGGATCAAAGATGGCGTCGCGACTTCTTATGAATAATCAATATGGGCATCGTTTTTGGATTTTAAGGGGAACGCTGATTACGAATATCGCGCAAATTAAACACTATGTTCTTTATCGGCATTCCCTAAAACCCCAAAAATAATAACCATATTAATTTAACATCAATATCAATCTACTTGTACTTGTCAATATCAAACTAACCAACCTAAACACGAGGGGATTATGTTGTCCAGTTCACATGTTTCTATGGCCACCTTCCAACTTCATCATCAGACCATCCCCATGGTACCATATTATTGTATTGTCACCGAACTTACATACGTATGCCAATTTCAGCTGAATCGGATACCGTAAGTGCTTGAGAAAAGGATCAGAAGAGTTAAACCGGAAAGACAGACAGACATACGAACAGTGCAAGTTAAATAAAAGTAACACCGTAACACCTTCACGCCTATATTCCCCAGAGGGGGTGGCAGAGGTGTACTAAGTACACCCACGTTTCGCCGACGATGTTAGGTCCCATGTAATAGGGCGCGAGCCTATTGCCATATACCGGACACAACTCCAGACTCCGGACTGCTACTGGGAATTTTTCGTTAGAAAAACTACATTTGTCCGACCACGGATTTGAACCCAGGACCTCGTGATCACATAGCGATGCGCTTTGCCACCAGACCAACGAGACAGTAAGCAGTAGTAAGGCAGGGAGCAAATAAAAGCTTGTAAAAATTAAGTATTCTATTTTGTCCATATAAAAATGGAATATTTTACAAGTTCCAGTTCCATAAATCATTCGAAATTCGACCAATACACTGCACCTCTCTGCCAACCCCCCGTGGTAACCAAATGTTTGTTTATAAAAAGGTACCTAAACTTTAAAGGAGCGCGCGCGCACTTGTCGCCTTTCGGCAGTGTCACGAGCCGACAAGTGCGCGCGCGTCACTAGTAGGGCTGCCACCTTTTATTTGAGCAAATTAAGTACATTGGTTTTTAAAGGTAGGCAAAAAAAGTACATTGTATCAAAATAAAGTATTATTTATTTCACTTTATTATTTTGTTTTAAAACATATTTATTATTACTTTTAGAACTTTTCAGTCACTGTTATCATTGCTAAACACCTTCACAGCATGTTGACAGTCTATAATTAACTTGAATAGATTAGTAAGAATTAAGAAGTGCTTATAGTTTTTACTATTTTCTTTAAGTTAGAGAAGTTAGATGTAATAATGTTTTTTTCTTAAATCTAGTACCATAGATTCAGATTTTAACACCAGACACTTTGCTTTGCTCTGCTGCTTTGTCTACTTTACTTTTAATTGCGATCATTTTTTTTCTTTTTTATGATTTAAGTAAAATGAATCTTAAAGGTCAAACTATTCGAAATAAAGTATTTTCGCTTTACAGTTCTTATAAAGTACAAGGTATACTTACCTTAAATAACGTACGATACGTACTTTATAATAAACTACGGGTAGCAACCCTAGTTACTCGTCGCCTTTCGGCACCGACACGAGCCGACAAAGGGCACGTGCGTAGGTAGCTAGAGTCGGTCGGTAATGCCACAGTATCTATCTATCCAGTAACTCATCTAAGCCGTTTTAGTGGTATAATTACCAACACTCCCCGTCAGAATGTTGTTAAGGTTAGCACCTTTTTATTTCATTTATTAAAACTTATCTACTGCAGTGGTTATAAGCCTGTAATATTTCGTATGAGTGCAACGTAATACAATTTACCATAGGGACTGTGTAATAACAGCATAATGAAAACGTTTATGCTTTTAATGTTTATGCTTAAATATTATTTACCTTTATTGCAATTTTTTTTTTAAAAACGTTGCCCCACACTAGGATTTATTCCTGTGTCGTGGGTGCGTTTACAAACATGAAAATTCACACACACAAATACCCAGACCGGAACAAATAATTGTGGGTCACACAAAGATTTGTCCCGTGCGGGAATCGAACCCGCAACTATTAGACACAGTGGGCGGAGCGGCTTAAACTCTTAACCACTGCGCTAAATCGTCCGTCTTTCAAAAATTCATTTTACGAATAAGTATCATTCATTATATATAAGTATTCTCGAATCTCATTGTTATTGAGAGTGTGTATGATAGATTACTCGGAAATTGTATATAAGTATATTTGTTAAAAACCACATGAGTTACTAAAAATCAATAAAACTATCGAGAAGACGTGTAGAGCGCGCGTCTGTGTGCGTGAGTTTAATTCGGACCATAAGTACTAAGATGTTTTACTGTATTATATTACACTGTGGTAGGGCACACTACATACCCCGCGCACTGAGATCCAGCGTGTCTCTGTTCATTCGGCCTGAGGATTTAGGACGAAAATAATGTCATAATTTTTTTGCGGAGCGCAAAGTATCGCGTATATTTCGACACGATCTCACTTCAGAGTACTTGTACTTTTAGTAGCAGTTGTTTAAACTAAACTAATTTCCACAAACATAGAGAGTGTGAGTCTGAATCGTGCGCACACAGGAATATTGTAGGAACTTAAATTCATTTCCATTAAGTATATTCGCATATTTCAACGAATATTTCCACACTTTTTGGACATTATAGTCATTATGGATGAAGAGGAATATAGTTATATGTCAGTTAACACGTTGGACACGGACATCAATGAACAGTTAGATCGAGATGGGCAGTCTTCAGGGCCGAGCTCAATCACGTCGATATCTTCACCCCCGCGTCTTGCACTACTTGACGGTACATTTTTCAAATATTTACCAGAAGAATCAACAGCACATATAATTACAGCTCTGTGTACTAAATGCTCGCCTGTCACTACTAAAATCAGAGGATTCGACAACTGTACATCCAATTTTCTGAGTCACCTCAAACGGAAACATGGACAAGATTGTGTATATGAATATAAAAGATACATAAAAACAAAGAAAAAAGATAAAAAAGGTGCAAACATTCCAAAAAAAATACCGACTAGGGGCTTAAGAAAAAATGAAGAGGTCCAGCCATATACACAAGAAAAATTTGCACAAAATATGATAAACTTCTTTATTGATTCTATGATCCCATTGAGGGCTATTGAAAACCCATATTTTTTAGACATGTTTAGCAACTTGAAGATATCCGATAAGAATTTGAAAGTTGTAAGCCGTCGAAGTTTGAGTCGCCGTATAAATACATATTATGAAGAAAAAATGTCTGCCATAAAATCTGAACTAAAGGCTGTTGATTTCGTGTGCACTACAACTGATATCTGGTCAGGAAAGAAGAGAAGCTTCTTAGGTATGACTGCACATTGGATCACAAAAGATTTGAAACGTGTTTCAGTAGCATTAGCATGTCAGCGGTTCAAAGGCATTCATAGTTACGATCGTATTACTAATTTAATTAAAGAAATTTATACAGAATTTGGTTTAAACGGTAATAAGGTAGTCGCAACCATTACTGACAACGGCAGTAATTTTGTAAAAGCATTTCGCGCTTTTGGCGTGGAACTTACAAACATCAGTTGTGACAAAACCAGTCAGCCAGAAGATTCCTTGTTTGAAGAAATAGATGTGGAATCTGACTCAAGTCTGGACGAAGAAGAATCCGAAGATTTTTTTTTGCCTGCCCATCTAAGATGCTGTGCGCATACATTAAGCTTATGTGCTACCGTTGATGCCAATAAA
Source organism: Phalera bucephala (assembly GCA_905147815.2). Lineage (NCBI taxonomy): Eukaryota > Metazoa > Arthropoda > Insecta > Lepidoptera > Notodontidae > Phalera > Phalera bucephala. Next base: position 22,899,035 of record LR990612.1, read on the forward strand.
GTTTTAAATGACATAGGTACTCCATTATCTCATATACATACCACCACATTAAAAAAATGCAATTCTTTATGGAATGCAGCTGGTCGTCCAAAAACGGCTGAAATTATACAAGATATATTACAACACACATTAAGTCGACCGGGTGAAACCAGATGGAATAGCCTATATGATTCACTTCAACAAATTTTATCAATTCAAGAAAAAAATTTTCAGCTTCATAGAGCTTTAAATATTAGTAATCCCATAAAAGATGTTGAATTTGATTACTTGAAAGAATATTTGACATGTGCTGCACCAGTAGCAGAAGCACTAGATATTATGCAAAGTGAAACCAATGCCTATTATGGCATTTTATTGCCATGTCTGTTTGCATTGATAAGAAAAATACAAAAAATTGAAAGGAGAGGCAATTTGATGTACTGTGCACCTTTAATCGAGGCGTACAGAATAAGCGTTGAAACGAGATTTAAACAGTTTTTTAACTTTAACACTGCTGAGGCAGAACATGCAGCAATAGCTGCTGTATCTTATCCCCGTTTTAAAAATAAGTGGCTTTCTCGCTTAGATAATCAAGACCAAACTAAAGTACAGAATCTTTTTAAAACCCTTATTTCAAAAGAACTCAATGAAGAGCCTCAACAAATTATAGCAACTAAAAGCCGTAATGAAAAATTTTTTGAATCTGATTCTGACTCAGAAAGTAATATTCATGTGTCACCTACAGCGGCTGCCGGTAGTAACGTGCCTATAACAAAGGCTGAGCTATTAATGCTACACTTTTTTGCTGAAGAAAGTGAAGAACTAAGTCTGCTGAACAAATACCCAGAAATAAAAAGAGTCTTTATAAAATTTAATACGCCATTACCAGCTTCCGCAGCAGTTGAAAGATTGTTTTCTTTTGCTACTATGACCAATTCACCAAAAAGTCATAGATTATCAGATCAAATGTTTGAAAAGAGAGTCGTGTTGAAGTGCAACTTAACCTATTCAAAGAATATACAGAAAACATTTTAATTATGTGTCATTAAATCGGAACATTGATTTAAATAAAAATTGATTTTTAATATTTCTCATTGTATATTTATTTAACACTATTGTTGCTCCTTGTTTGCTATTGTTTATCTTGAATTCTTATGACAAATTGAATTTGTGATAAGAAGACAAATTGACTTTGCGGGTCGAAAAAACTAGACCAACATATCTCGGTCGGTTCGAGATTTAGAAACTCCGTCGTGTGTTAGATCGTTATATTTGTCTTGACCAGTACTTTAAACTCAGATGGCGGCCACGTCCTGATGATGGATCAGGAAGGTGGCCAACGGAACTCTTAGGATCTATAGTACTCGTCATAACCAATCAAACGGGGTTAGATGGTCTAGATATTTCCCGGTACCTACATCCTTCCATTTTCGCATTTGATATCTGTTTTGTCATTCTTTCTTACGACATTCTTTATGCCCGAACCAACGAAGCATACCCTTTCGCATCTTTACACCAATACTAACATTCATACCTACAAGCTTTCTTACTATGCTATTGCGAATACGGTCAATCACGGCACATCTTCCGCAGTGGTCGCATTTCGACCGCATTTATCCTGCTTTCATTTTTCTTCTTACATACCCAACCCTTACTGCCATATAACAGCGTTAGGACAAGCACTCCTTAATGCATGGCTTGCTACGCCTTTTGGCTTAAGCCTGACGAATCACCTCGAGCCTTTCTTCTCCAATCGCACTAGTTCTTTCAAACATTTCTTTCACTAAAGTTTTGGTGGCACTCTTGCATTGCCGTATATTTATTTCTTCAGCTCTGTCATACTGTCATTTACATTCAAAGAAGAAACACAGTCCTGTCACGCTTTCTTCTTACTTTCTACGAAGCTTTGTAACTCTCCGTCCCACCTTCCGCTGTGCTTTGCTTTTTTGAGCAACGACATACTTCTTTCGCGGATTCTAACAAACTCTCTTTCAGGCTATTTCAGCATTCATTTATATTCGAGTCCGAAGTACCTGCTGTCAAAAGCTTCTCCCGGACCAGAGTCTTTATGAACAGATCTTCATACATTCTTCTCACTCTTGCAACTTTTCAATTATAATTCTTTTATGGCCTCCGAAGGGTATATGCTCTCGCCAGTGCCTCTTCTTCTAAACAAACCACTAAACCACGTAACTATGAGATAGTGTTCCGATTCAAGAGTGGGACCTCTATATGCACAGATATCTTAAAGTTTGCTCTGGAGACGGTTATCTACTAGGATCAAATCTATCATGCTTTTCTGTTCATTCCTTCTCCACGTAATATAAATCGCTTTATGTTGGAATATCGTATTTGACACAAAAAGGCCTCTTTCCAAACATGCATCTACAATGAGCTTACCCGCATCATTTACTCTCTTATCACCATAAGGACCTAGAGCAACGTCGTAAGATTACCACCTGGTTCCCACCCATTTATTCAGGTCGTCGCACAAAATCACCTTTTCATTTGCATCAGTCAGATTCAAATGTTCCCTGACATTATCCCAAAACTTTTCAAGCTCCTGGTGTGTCGACAAGCTTACAGAAGCGTATGCTGCATCCAAAAATACTCTAGTGAGACTTAGGATTTAAACGGAGAATCTTGCATCGTACAGGCCATAGTCTAACTCCAGAAGCCAGGCGATGGGACAGCCAGATACCCACCCCCTTGCTGGCACGACCGCTCAGTGGTACCCTAGAATACACGCGTCGCCTCGGGGAAACGACCCAGCCTAGATGGCTGGCAGGGGTCGCAACGAGCACGCACTTGGACATAACCCCCGAAATGATACCCACATTGATGTTACTTTAAAAGTCACATCCGCCATTTTGGATTTCAAAATTAACGCTATATTCTTTATCAGCTTCCCCCAAACCCCAAAAATAACACCCATACTGATTTTACTTCAAAAGTCGCGAACGCCATCTTGGATTCCAATATTAAGGTTATATTCGTTATCAGAATCACCTAAAACCCCAAAAATGAAACACATATCGAATTTTACAAAAAAGGTCACGACCGCCACCTTGGATCCAGAAACTAACGCCATATTCGTAATCAACATGCCCTAAAACCCTGATATCGATACCCATATCGATTTTCATAACAAGTCGCGCCCGCCATCTTGGATTTCAAAATTAACGTTATATTTGTTATCAGCATCCCCTAAAACCCCAAAAATAAAACCCATATCGATTTTACTTCAAAAGTCACGTCCGCCATGTTGGATCTTTAAATTAACGTTATATTTGTACTCAGCATCCCTTAAAACCCTAAAAGTGACACCTATATTGATTTTACTTCAAAAGTCATGTCCGCCATCTTGCATACAGAAACTAACGCCATATTCGTAATCAGCATCCCCTAAAACCCCGAAATCTATACCCATATTGATTTTAATAAAAAGTTGCGCCCACCATCTTGATTTCAAAATTAACGTTATATTTGTTATCAGCATCCCTAAAACCCTAAAAATAAAACCCACATCGATTTTACTTCAATAGTCGCGTCCGCCATCTTGGATCTTTAAATTAACGTTATATTTTTACTCTGCATCCCTTAAAACCCTAAAAGTGACACCTACAATGATTTTACTTCAAAAGTCATGTCCGCCATCTTGGATCTAGAAACTAACGCCATATTCGTAATCAGCATCCCCTAATACCCTGAAATCGTTACCCATATCGCTTTTCATAAAAAGTCGCGTCCGCCATCTTGGGTTTTAAAATTAACGTTACATTTGTTATCAACATTCCCTAAACCTTGAAATCGATACCCATATCGATTTTCATAAAAAGTCGCGTCCGCCATCTTGGATCCAGAAACTAACGCCATATTCGTAATCAGCATCTCATAGAACCCCGAAATCAATACCCATATCGATTTTCATAAAAAGTCGCATCTGCCATCTTAGATTTTAAAATTAACATAATATTCGTTATCAACTTCTTTCAAAACCATCAAAGTTACATGCATATTGATTTTGTTACAAAAGTCACGTCCACCATCTTAGATCCAGAAATTAACGTCATATTCGTAATCAGCATCCCCTAATATCCCAAATGTGACTCCTATATTGATTTTACTTCAAAAGTCTTATCGTCGTATTTTACTTAGATCCAAAAATTCACGCCATATTTGCAATCAGTATTCCCTGAAACCCCAAAAATGACACCCATTTTACTTCAAAAGTCACGTCCGCCATCTTGGATGTGTTTAAAATATATTGTCGTGTGTTTAATTGTTAATTGTTTAATCGTAAACATGCAAAAAACGATTAACAATTGATCAATGGTAATTGCAACGTTTTACAATTACCATTGATCAATTGTTAATTGTGAACCCTACAATTAACAATTAATTTTTCAATCGTCAATTGCAATTGATTTTTTCTGCGATTGAAATTTCAATTGTTTGGTCCTACAATTGAACAATTAAACAATTAGTGCCCAACACTGACCCATGGTCAGGGGAAGGACGGAGGTGTATTTTTTTAATGGTTGTATATCAATTACTCCCGATATGTTTCAGAGCCTTTGGTTTGGCTTTTTATTATTTGGTATTTATATTATGAGTTTATTTCTAATTTGTATGCTTTGGGTTTCATGTTTTACTTGTTTGGAGTTAATTTTGTTTTATGCATATGTTTTGGTTTGTAATTTTCTATTGCCGCCTTTCGGTCTTTACTTTTTTTTACTTGGATTGAAGTTATTTTGTTTTAAGTCTGTTTTAGTGTTGTTCGGCAGCCTGCTGTCGATCTTTCCAGTCTCTTCTTATAGGTACATAGATATTTTTATCGATGTATCTATTATGTTGCGGAAGATATGGTTGCCGACTTCCAATCATTTATCCAACTTTTTATCTTGTTTCTATTTTTATGTTCCATGGATGACGTTTTGTTTTGTTTAATTGCGTGGGTTCGTGGACTAGAAGTTGCGTGATTCTTCCTTCTTATTCTCGTATTTCCTTCCTTATGTTCTTCTGATTCTGTGTTGTGTGTGATATTTGTGTATATATCTGTTCTAGCGAATATTACACATGAAATAAAACTATTTAACTATTTAACGGATTTTATCGCGGTTTTTTTTTTTAGTTCTTTACGTTTCGAGTGTTTTGCAGCACCCATGGCACGGGAGGGACTGAGGTGTTAGACGTCTAAAAGGCACAGTTGTTTCGGGGTACCCTCAAACTACTTAATTATTTTTGTTGTTGTTGGTCCGATCTACGCAGAATGAGCTCACGGTGTCTTGAGGTCTTGCAGTGTTATGCTTGGTTTTGGATTTGATTATATTAATTACCGGATCCCAAGACGATGGAAGCACCCAGCCATCTTCTCTATTGAAATTAGGATGTTTTTTAATTTCAATAGCCTCGCGAACCATCTTAGGTAGGAATCGGTGTTCTTTCACGAGGATTTGTGGTCTATCAAATCTGATGTTATGGCGGGTGCGGTCAAGGACATGTTCACAGACTGCAGACTTCTTTGAAGGACGATGTTTTAGGTCAGCTATGTGTTCTTTAACCAGAGTTTTTACTGGTCATTTTGTTTGATCTATATAAGAGAGACCCCATTCACAATCAAGCTTGTATACTCCTGCATTTTGTAGAGGGATGTGACACTTGACAGATGGTAAAAATTGACTGATCTTCTTCGGCGGCTTATATTTCGAATTAATTTAATTGAAGCACGCTTCAAGATGTAGCCAGTCTTGTCTGTGATTCCTCTTATGTAAGAAAATACAGGGACACGCTCGACTAGCTAGTGTCACTCGGTCACCGTAACAATGGCGTGGGACATGTTGAAGGTCGGCAGCCAGATGTTCCACAGATCCCTTGTGCTCTCTGAAACAAAGATTTACCCACGGTAGCTAACTGTGTTATATGGTGGTAAGATTTACCGTTTTAGTACCTATCAGTATGGGTCTTTTTTCAATAGGCAAACAATTCCCTAGCTTTCCTAGATGTCTCATTTATCCGTAACCTCAACAACACCTTAAGGCATACGGTTTATAGGTCGTTATGTCATGATTATAGTTAGTGTAATGTGGGTGCACTATAGACACTTATGCATACGCCGATGACTTTGGATAGTACCTATCCATACCAAATCTAAGACCTAATTTCAAGATGATAGATAGAAGAGAACTTACTCATTTAATAGCACTCTTGTGTAAAGTCGATCCTAACTGCAGCCCTTATAAATGTTTTGCCATCAAACCCTTTATTTGTATAATTACCAAATATCAAAGTTATGCTGATAACCGTTCAGGCGATCCCCTAAGATATAAAACATATTTTAGTAATTCTTTTACCGTTAGAAAGTTACATTATCCAGAAGTAACACAGATCCGGTAGGTAGCGCTGTTGTCGACCAGGTGTGAAGCCGCGGCAAACTGTTAGTATCAAATAAATGCATTGGGTCGGAAATAAAAAGTTTCTTTTTCAATTTGATAAGGCAAAGTCGTAATTATCTAAAGCTTTCAAGAGGTAAATGAATAATTAAATTTGCATTATAATTATAACTTGTCACTAAATTACGTTAAATATAATATTAGATGGACATTTTGGAGCTTTCTCTTCATGTAAAATTTTATGCTTTATAAAAATGACTGCGCGTATGTTATATACCTACTTCCTTAAACATGTGTCATTTTTAAATCTTTCATCGTGGTCGCAAAACGTAATATAGGAATTTACGACAGCACCGTCAGTTTACAACACGTTTACATATACCTATCTATCTATATCATCACGCCAAGTCACGCCAGATCTCTTGCGGGGTAGGCAGAGAGTACACACACAGATATACATACGTAATATTAATTATAATTATGAATTTTCAAGTCAGTCACAATAGTCTATTCCAATCAAATTTTAAACTTTTTTCACTCAACATAAAAATGTCGATGTCTTACTAACAGACTTTTCATTTCGATGTCTTCCGAAATACTGCCGCTTTCATATTAAACTTGTTAAAGATTGCAATCTCTTCTAAAAAATCTAAAAATGGTGAAGGTTGTTTAAAAAGTAGTAAAGTTTGATTATAGACGGCCTCGTTGGGCTAGTCAGCCTTTTAGTCTAGTGGCGTACAGCGCGGATGGTGACTACGATGTTCCGGTTTTGCATCTCAGGTACAGTGTGCTTTTTCTATTCAAAGTAATTCTCAATCGCAGTCCGAAGTTTGGAAACGTTTTCGGTATTTTACTTTACTTGAAAAAAAAAACAGTATCACAAATTTTTGAAGACAATTAAATAAGTGACTTAACTACATACTTAACTACCGTTTAAATGTTTTCGTATATATAAATATTGCAATAGAATTGCCTTCTATTATATAGTGGCCTAACATCGTCGGTGATATGTAGATGCACACATGTGTTTATTTTTGCCAGTGTAATTAATGGCAAAACTTGTCTAGAGTTACGAATTGAGTTGTACAAAATGCCACTCTTCTTTCCTGTAGACTCCTGTAGATAGAGGTTCAAAGCCAGGTTAACATGGCAACAGGCTCCCCAGTTAGTTGGAAATAACTTTAATCTTGACAATAGTTTTAGTTAAATACGAACCCATGACCATGACGCACCGTGATAAAATAATCAATATGTTATTTGATAGAATATTATTAAATATCCACTGCATAACTTTTAAGTGACAAAACATTATCAACGAAGGAAAAGTTTCCAATTTTACGTCAATAAAATTTATTTTATACACAGTTTTCAGTAAGTTTTCTCTCTGTGGTATCGCAATCTACGAAGTGGAACATGAACATGGCTATTTCTTTATAGACCGTTTATTACTCGTAGATGTAGTTCGCCGGAGCAAGGAAGAAATATGTGGATAACTTTTGTAATATAAGTATCAGCAGTTAGTAGGTATATTTATAGAAAAGTAAAGTATTCAAGAAAAAGTAATAGTACCTATTTATAGGGAAGTTTTATTTTGTAAGATTTTTACGAAACACTAAATCTTCGCATTGCGCCCTTGCCGGCTTGGCTCTTTTTGGTATCGTTAATATATTGCAATGGCAAAGCGCATTGCTTTGCGATCACGAGGTCCTGGGTTCAAATCCTAGGGCGGACAAATATTTTTCGAACGAAAAAATCCCAGTATGGGTTCGGAGTCTGGAACTGTGCCCGGTATATGGCAATAGGCTCGCCCCCTATTACATGATACTTAACATTGTCGGCGAAAAGTGGGTGCACTCAGTGCACCTCTGCCACCTGGGGAATAAAGGCATGACGGTATGTGTGTGTATAGAGTAAGTTTAAATTAAAATATATCTTCATGTTTCCGTACTGAAGTAAAATTATGAAATATGAAGAAAACTGATTTCGTGCTACAAACTTGATGTGGGCAGTATTTTCTTCGCTCTAGGGTCATAATTTTAACAAGGCACTAGCTAAGTAGTCTAAAAAACTTATGTGACCACTTCTGTGTGAATGTAGGTTCTTAAAAGTGAGGCATGATCATGTTTTAGCACATTTTATCAGACCTAAGTACAGAGAGGCAGAAGATATCTGTACAAGTATTTACACTGCAAATATTAATAGAAAATTTATAACCAAAACAAACCTAAATGTGTAAGCATTTAGTAATTAGTGTACGCAACGCGAAGTCATTGCCGCTCGTATTTTCATATGTAGATTTAATTTCAACAAAATTAATTCTGCGTAGTGAAATTACTCGTGACGTTTACTCACGCTATTTAATAATGCAACCGGTCTACCTCGTATTCGGTAAAACACTAACTCAACCCCAACCAAACCAGTACATCGTCTTATTAGCTCTATAAGCGAGGATCTCGGCTTATTAAATGCGTACAATGGGAGATATGCTCTTATAAAGGTTGCAGTTACGTACGTATATGTGTCGAAGTAGGGACGCGTATGTTTGTCATCTCTTGCGCTTTATTAGGCTGTATAAAGCGAATACGATAGCAACAAAATGTCACTTTGTTGAAAAGGACTTGGAAACTCTAGAGTTGACGTAATTCTCAAGCGAAATATGATTTGATTAACTACGTAAGAAAATGATTATTGTCACGGTTTTTAGAAGTCCGTCTCATAACATAAAAATAAATAAAAAAACCTGCGCGCCTGTTTTCCCTAAACAGGGGTGCCAGCGGCGTATGTCTTGTATGCATCCACATATTGCCGCCGACAATGTTTGCTACCAATGTAAGAAGAGACGAAACTATTGACTTTGTAGAAATTGATTTTTCATAATATAAAGTTATTTCAATACTGAATTATAAAGCCAGTAACATAATCATATTTTTTTAAATTCTGTAATGCAACAGTTTCTTATAGTCTAATAATTTATTCAAACTGTCCTGTACAAAGTTCCAGTGAGAAACAGCGGTATGGTTTTTTTTTTGTTTAATTTTCATTTTATTTTTTACATATGAACTTAAAGTTCGGTCAGGTACACTAGTCACCACAAGCGGCACCCGCTAACGAGTATGACTACTAACTAGTCCATCACTTTTCTCGACTTTTCAGTGGGCATAACGCAATTCCAAGCCCTAGAGACAACGATCAAAATATGTATACAAAGCACCAATACCCAGTAAGCGACTAACCACTAAATCTACAAATCTAAGATAAATTTGTACATATTCCGTAATTGTAAGGGGCTCAACTCTCACAGAACAAAAAAATATTTCATAAATGTGACGCTTGTTCCAAGTTTAATTCGGCTAAATACTGATGGATTGCCTTTAAATACGTTTTCCCATTCCCCGCGTAGGTCTTTAACTTGGGAATTACATTTTACCTAAATAAATACGTTTGTGAGAAGTTGGGTTATATTGAGCATGATATTATGCATGATAACATATTATGTAAATAATCAATTTAAAACCCAATATGTAGTGAAAGACATGTTATCGTTTTATTAAACTGACTGAAGATCGAGGCTTACTTTAACACACATAAATATAACTTACGACCTTAATCAATTATTTTAAGAAGGACATGTAGTTTAACTTTTCGAACGCAGTTTTTTATCAAAATAAGTTCTAGTTGTTTACATAATTTATGTATGAGCATGAGTATTGTGTCATCGGCCTTTTAATTTAAGAAAGTCGAAGTGATTTCTTTTTCAGATGAATGTTGACACAGAAGAATAGATGGCTTCGGACACTCTCGTAACGATCCGTTCATATAGCGTATCGTCCTTATTTTATACTCAATTTATATTCATGATATCAGAATATCGCCGACGGCAATAATGCAAATAACTTCTAATTCATCTAAACTTTGAAACGAACTGAAACCATAACGTCCCCGAACTCCGTTACACCAAGATACAAACTAAATATTCTGAGAAAGTTTTGGTACCACGAACATTTCCCGATTATCTTACGACCTACCTAGTGGGGACAACATAATATTAAATTTTATGGGAGTTATTATTTATATAGATTTATTTATTATTCCATTGCTATTTTGGCTCCTTCTCTGGGGAGTTTCCGGATTGTTTGTGTGTGAGTTAAACCTTTAACGACGCAACTCGATGGTGTCACGTTCAAACAAACAACGTGGACAAGTGGTCTGATCGTCGGCCACTCGGTGCACTAGATTACGTAGTCGCAGCTTCGAATCAGTGTGTGAACCACAATTATTTTTTTTGATCGGTTTCTGCATGTAAATGCATGTTGGGTGTGGGGAAGGAAGTATTTTTGCACGACACAGGAATAACTATTTATTAGCATGGGGCGTTTATTGTAAATATGGGTAGACCTGGTCTAATTTAAATTACTATTGGCGTTCCCCCTTTTAATTATAAATTTGAATTGACTGTCTTATTCTAATAAACAATCTAAACTTTAAGAGAATCATGTCTCATTAAAAGTTAAGACTAGTTACTGCTAGTAAATGGATTTTATGCGTGTGGCTTTCGCGTTATATTTATGAGTTAAACGTATATAGAGCACACTATTTACTGGGATTTATGAATAGTATGTTATGAAGTAATAAATACATTTGAAACTACTACTACTATATGACGGATGATTTAGCGCAGTGGTTAAGAGCTTAAGCCGCTTCGCCCACTATACACAATAGTCGCGGGTTCGATTCCCGCTCGGGACACATATTTGTGTGACCCTCAATTATTTGTTTCGGTCTGAGTATTTGTGTATGTGAATTTACATGTTTGTAAACGCATCCGCGACACAGGAACAAATATAAGTGTGGGCTACATTAAAAAAAAAAATATCTCACGCCAGATCCCTGGCGGCGGGAGTCAGGGAGTACAGAGTTCCTATAAGTTCTTTCCTCCAGTCTCATAGTTTGTCTCATAGATGCTCGCCGGTTAGAGAGACCCTTGACTTGCCCCGAGACTATCTATATCATTACGTACGTATATAGATCCCTAGTCGGGTAGGCTCAGAAAACAGGCAACAACCTGTCAACAAGATATGGAAAGACCCATACAGACATATCTTGTTTTCTCTACTCTCATAGTTCGTCTCATAGACGCTTGCCGGTTTCATCCTATCGATTATAATACCTGCCGTAGATAAAGCCACTTTCTTTTTTCTCTGGCTGTAGATTTTTTTTATTCTTAGCAACAGGGACTGGTAAAATTTGCAGGTGCAAGATTAATTTTAATAATTAACTTTTTCCTACGGCTTTGCTTACGTACAAAACCATGAAAAACATCACGTTATCTTTACCTAAACTTTGTTGGATGTTAATTATTCTATTACTAACGACTTACTAATATAAGTAACTAACAATTAGCAAAATAAGAAATAATCTGTATAAAAAAAAGGTAAACCGACTTCAATAAGCAAAAAATCATTATTTGAAGTCGGTACCGGTTAGTGCAGTCGGTTACTTGGCACCGACTTCAAATATTTATTTTTTGCTTTATGAAGTCGGTTTACCTTTTTTTTATAAGATTTTTATTTTACAATTTTAAGTGACGAGTAATTTATTTACTAATATTTATATACCTATATTATATCATTTTGCTGTTGTAAATTAAGGTACCTACAGGATTGGTATAATTACCATAATAACGGAATCTATACATTCGTGCTGTTCGCCGTAAAGGAGCCCCCTGGTGTATCTTCAAAGTCCAAAGTTCAATACCGATTTCATTAAAATGGGACCACCTCGAAACTATACTAAACCCAACGCAAAAAGAATCGTCAACCCCGTCCTTTTTTGAAGTCGGTTAATATTCTGATTAGTTCTATGGAAGGGTACCTATAGGATTGACGTAATACTCATAATATCTCAATCTACGCATTCGTATCGTTTGTCGTTAAGGAGTTCCCTGGTGTATCATCCCTGGTGTATCTAAGTCCAAGGTCCAATACCGATGAAATTAAAACGGGACCACCTTGAAGCTCTACTGAACCCAATGCAAAAAGAATCATCAAAATCGATTCATAATTAGCGGAATGACCACGTAACATACATACAAAAAAAAACATACAGTCGAATTGAGAACCTCCTCCTTTTTTGAAGTCGGTTAAAAAAGTAAACATTGACTCAGAAGAAATAATGACACATATCATAAAGTTACAGTGGATAATTAACCGTCGGTTCCTTAACCCAGGTCTAATCCTATGATTTATCTAACCCGTAGCTGGATACAGCTGTATTTATCGCGTCGGGGCGGCAAATTGATTGGATGCTTATCGTGCCATTTCCGGCATTTCCCAAGCATTAGAACTTGTAAGCGATAACTCAAAATTATTGCAGTACCAGCTGTTACCTGCGGCTGCGCACGCGTATATTATATAATATCTTTTTAAATTATAGCATATGTATTATTATGATATATTAGCTTTATTACTATAGTTTCATTAAAATCCATTCAGTAAATGTGAAGGTTTGTATGTTCAGATGTTTGTTCCTCAATCACACAAAAACGGCTGAACGGATTTGGATGAAATTTGGCACACAGATAGTCTATTATCTGGTCTTTATCTCGGAAAATGTAAGGTCTACGAGTAAAGTCAACGCGGACGAAGTCGCAGGCAGAAACTAGTAATATTATAAATGCGAAGGCCATTCATCCTTACAAACTTTCGCATTTATAATATTAGAAAGTGTACTGGCCCAAGTTAAAACTACTAAAACAGTTGTTACTAATAGAGAAATTAGCATCCAACAAAGTTTAGGGAACGAGAGCGTAGGGCGCTAACTGTAAGATGCAACATGCTGGCCCGCAGGTTTGCGAGATGTGACAGTAATGTCAAGAAAACATTATTAAAGGCATTCTGACAGTCTTTTTATACCTGTACCCTGTGGACCAGATACACACAAAAACCATATAATGCCTTGCGCGTGCAGTACAATAACGCGTTCAGGGTACTGTTGTCGCTGCCTCGTTTCTGCAGCGCATCAGGTATGTTTGCGGCGGCGCATACTGACGACTTTTTCGGTATTATACGCAAAAGATGCGCATCCCTGTTGCGACGTGTGCAAGGCAGTGACAACAGTCTGCTGAGAGTTGTTGCCATCAAAACTGAGGGCCATTATATGGAGCGCCTGCATAGGATACACCTGGTGTAATGGTAAATAAAAATAATAAATATAAATTTACTAACATAGTTTAAGCAAATGTTTACTAACAACTTATGGGTTATTTAGCCTGAAATAAAGATGATTTGATTTGATTTAATAATGCTTTTGATGCTTTTGTACGTAAGCGAAGCCGTAGGAAGAAGTTAATTATTGAAATGTATCTTGTACCTGCATATTTTACCGGTCCCTGTTGCTAAGAATAAAAAAAATCACACAGATCTCAATATTTCCTTTTTTTAATACAGAAAAAAGAAAGTGGCATTATCAATGGCAGGTATAATAATCGATGTGATGAAGCCGGCGAGCGTCTATGAGATGAACTATGAGAGTAAAGAAAACAAGATATGTCTGTAAGGATCTTTCCATACAGATATTTCCTGTTGACAGGTTCTTGCCTGTTTTCTAAGCTTACCCCACAAGGGAGCCAGCGTGATGATATAGTTAGTCTCAGGGCAAGTCAAGAGTCCGTGCAACTGGCGAGTCTGTTTGAGACGAACTATGAGGGTAGAGGAAAGAACCTGTAGGAACCCTGTACTCTCTGCCTACGCGACGCCAGGGATCTGGCGTGAAGATATAGTCGTAGTAGTAGTTTTAAGTGTATTTATTACTTCATAATATAATATTCATAAAACCCAGTAAATAGTATGCTCTATATATTTAACTCATAAATATAACGCGGAAGCCACACGCATAATATCCATTTACTACCAGTGTCTTAACTTTTAATGAGACATGATCCTCTCAAATGTTAGATTGTACATTTGAATAAGACAGTTAATTCATATTTATAATTGGAAGGAGGTCTACCCATTTTTACAATAAACGCCCCATGCTAATAAATAATGTTACGTTTGCGGGGTAATTAAATGCCAAATAACGTGCGAAATACTTTATTAGGCGCTGTACACACAAAACAGTACGTCGCATGCAAGTACACACGCGAACCAATCACACACTAGTACTACTCTTGTTAGTACCCAAATACTGGTTCCAAGTCACCGAGTCACTCGTAGTATCCGTATATCGTTGCTAAAGTCGCCGGTGTATTCCAATTATATCACTTGTTCTCCGATTTGATCACTATCGCTTCCGAGAAGAGACTGTGTCCGTCCCCGCGCTCTGTGTTCCTTTTATACTTGTTTGAAAGTTCTAGAACGGTCGCAAACCCTCTAAGTACATCGAGAGAAGTACATCGAACAATAGCCGGCGCGGCCCACAAAGCGGTATTATTATTACATACCTATTCGTGTGTGAACAAATAGGTACTTGTATACCGCGTCCGCGTGCCGGCGATAAATAAAGGAGTGGAACCTTCTAGACGTTTCACCACTTAAGCGCGGATTCTAGATCTTTCTAGTCAGATCACCGGGGGACCTAAGGGTGTGTTTTGCGGTTTAGAATCGACATCCCCGATTATGACTTTTCAAGTTATCGGGGTATGTTCGGGCCGTAACAATAATTATTCCTGTGTCGTGCAAAAAAACTTCTTTCCCCACATCCAACATGCATTTACATGCACAAACACCGATCAAAACAAATGTTTGTGGTTCACACACTGATTTGACGCTATGACTACGCAATCCAGTGCACAGAGTGGCCGACGATCAGACCACTAGTCCATGTCGTTTGTTTGAACGTGACATCATCGACATAACTCACACATAAACAACCCGGAAACTACACAGAGAGGGAGCCAAAAATGGCAATGGAGAAATAAATAAACCTTTACAAGGTGTAACATAAATTACGCAAGATCTCAGACACCTCAATTAGATTATTGCTTTACGAATGCAATACGAAAATCAAACTTCTAATTTTAGGGAGTTGCAAATTGACCATCAAATAAATTAATAAATAAATTACTTTTGTATGCATATTGGTGTGTGTGTTATAGAAATACATTTAAAATAGCCGTAATGCTTTAAATAATTATTAAATTTTGTTTAATACGGCGAACAGAACGAGTAAGCGATTTAAAAAAAAAAAATAATATCTGTTGGGATCGATTCAGTTCCCGATTTAGAACCAACTACTTTCAAGTCTTGCGTTTATTATGTTACACCTTGTATAAATAATAACTCCTATAAAACTTTAATATTATGAGGACACACTAAGTATGTCGTAAGTTAATCGGGAAATGCTCGTGGTACCAAAACTTTCTCGGAATATTTAGTCACGCTTTGTATCTTGGTGAAACGTAGTTCGGGGACGTTATGGTTTAAGTTTGTATCAAAGTTTAGATGAATTAGAAGTTATTTGCATTATTGCCGTCGGCGATATTCTGATATCATGAATATAAATTGAGTATCAAATAAGGACGATTCGCTATAGGAACGGATCGTGACGAGAGTGTCCGAAGCCATCTATTTTTCTGTGCCAACATTCATCCGAAAAAGAAATCACTTCGACTTATTTAAAATTATGAGGCCGATGACACAATACTCATATACAGAAGTAATGTAAAGTACTAGAACTTATTTTGATAAAAATCTGCGTTCGAAAGTTAAGCTACGCGGCCTTCTTAGATTAATTATTAAGTAAGGTCGTAAGTTATATTTATGTGCTTATATAAATTAAGTAAGCCTTGAACTTCAGTCGGTTTAATTAAACAGTAACATGTCTTCCACCACATATTGGGTTTTAAATTGATTACTCACATAATATGTAATATCACGCTCAATGTAACCCAACATTTCAAACGTATTTATTTAGGTAAAATGTAATTCCGAAGTTGAAGACCTACACCGGGAATGGGAAAATGTATTAAAAGGTAATCCATCCGAGTTACGCTGAATTAAACTTGAAACAAGCGTCACATTCATCTAATATTCCTTCGTTCTGTGAGAGTTAAGACACATTCGATGCTGGAATATGTACAATTATATCTTAGACATGTAAATTTAGTGGTTAGTCGCTTACTGGGTATTGGTGCTTTGTAGACATATTCTGATCGCTGTCTTTAAGGCTTGAGATTGTTTTATGCCTACTGAAAAGAAGTGTGAAGGACTAGTTAGTAGTCACACTCGTCAGCGGGTGGCGCTTATGGGGACTAGTGTGCCCGAATTTTAGTTCATACATCTGTTTAAAGAATTAAAGGAGCATAAAAAAAAATGACACGCCCGCCGTTTCTCGCTGGAACAGGACAGTTTGAATAATTATTATAATATATAAAAAACCTGTTGCATTACAAAATGAAAAAAATAATGTGATGATGTTACTGGTTTAGTAATTCAGTATTGAAATAACTTTATTTTATGGAAAATCTATTTCTACAAAGTCAATAGGTTCGTCCATTAAGACATTGCAAGCAAACATTGTCGGCGGCAATATGTGGTCGCATACAGCACATACACCGCTGGCACTCCTATTTAGGGAAAACAGGGGTGAAGGTTTTATTATTTTATGAGATAGACCACTAAAAACCGTGAAAATAATTATTTTATTACGTAGGTTCTTTAGGAGAATTAAGTCTATGGTTTTCCAGTCGTTTTTAACAAAGCGACATTTTTTTGCTATCATATTCGCTTTATACAGCCTAATAAAGCGCAAGTGATTACAAACATACGCGTCCCTACTTCGCCTATTCTCTCTGCGATTCTCCCCTAGAACATGTAGCACTTATTAAAGATTTCGGAATAACCTTTGATACTAAACTCCACTTTGATACTCATGTTGCCAACATAATAAGTAAAGCATTCCAATTATATGGATTTGTCATGCGAACCTGTAAGTCATTTAAGAAGCCTAGTACTTATATGTTACTTTTTAAAGCACTTATAAGGCCACAATTAGAATACGCTACGCAGATCTGGAGTCCGTATTATCAAAAATATATTGACCAACTAGAAACCGTGCAAAGTAAATACTTACGATCAGTCAATTATAAATTGACACACTCCCTAACTTCGTATCGTAGTCTCTTAAATAAGCATTCTTTACCTAATCTAAATAATAGACGCCTACTTTTAGATGTTACCTTTCTTTATAAAATCTGTAGAAACTATATCGACTGCAACCAACTTACTAATCAAATTTATTTACGCATTCCTAGCCGTTCTCAGCGAATTCGAGACACTTATGCACACCGTATATTTGCCCCTAAGCCTTGTAAAACAAATGCCGGAGAACGCGCTCCTCTACATCGTATTATGAAATTGTATAATGATAACTTCTCTGACGTAGATCTGTTTGCTATGTCTTTGCACAAATTTAAAAAAACTCTAATAGATAGGCTATCTAACTAGACTATTGCTTCTTCTATCTCTAGGGCCGTTACTATAAAATAATTAGATTAACTGTCCGAATTCCTACTATTGCACACGCCAACTGATACTCATTTACTCGCACGCACTTACACATTGTCATATCCTTGCATGTTAGATGTTAATCACTTGTAACTTTCAATCGTTAGCTAAAGCAGACCATGTTAATTGTTAATTATTTCCTTTTTTAATTATTTTTTTTTCCTTTCTTTCATTATACCCAGTAGTGGATCACGATGCTGGTTGTGTATGTACAAATTTGTATATAGCTCTAAGTTAAATTAAGCTCTGTACACAATCGTTTGTTATCCCAAATAAATAAAAAAAAAAATACATATACGTATGTAACCACAACCTTTATAAGAGCACAGCACCCATTGTACGCATTTAATAAGCCGATATCCTCGCTTATATAGCTAATAAGACGATGTACTGGTTTGGTTGGGGTTGAGTTAGTGTTTTACCGAATATGAGGTAGACTGGTTGCATTATTTAATAGCGTGAGTAAGCGTGGCGAATAATTTCACTACGCAGAATTAATGTTGTTGAAATTAAATGTACATATGAAAATACGAGCGGCGACGACTTTGTGTTGCTTACAGTAATTACTAAATGCTTACACATTTAGGTTTGTTTTGAATATAAATTTTCGTTTAGTATTTGCAGTGTAGATACTTGTACATATATTTTCTGCCTGTAACTTAGATGTGATAAAAAATGTTAAAACACTTTTAGGAATCTACATTCAATATACAAGTGGCGCAAACAAACGTGGTCAGATAAGTTTGTTAGACTCTACGTAGCCAGCACCAAGTTAAAATTATGGCCCTAGAGCGAAAATAATAATTTTCTTGTAATCTAACACATTTTTTTGAATATAAATCGGTATACACTATTAATTGTAAATAATATTTATTCTATTTTTCACTTTCAAAAGACCGATCGATTTAATTATGTCGATTAATGATTTCTGATGCTTCAAGTAAATAAGAATTTATTTATTTAAAGCATCAGTAATTGTACAATTTACAGGCCCATATAATGTATACCTTACAGACTAACATACATATAATATATTAAACTTATAACCTATGTAATATGTAATTTCGGCGACAGGTTGCCCTGTGCAAGGGCGTCTCGCAGTCTCCCACGAAATCTCCTGAAGACGACACCCTTCGGCCAGAACTCCAACGAGGAGTTCAACATCAAGGTCTCCTCTCCAAGCTTGACAGTGGGAACTCGCGCCACAAACGAATTAAACGCCTATAGCGTTATGCCTTTATCAGTTGAAGTATCACATTCAAAATTGAATGTATATATTATAATTAAATTAACTTTCCGTTGTACACGTACATAAGTGCTCTAATTTTCAAATGGTCCACTTCAGTTAATTGCGGATAGACAAAAGGAACATTATATTTAAGGGTGCATTCACATGTTCAAATGCGCTGCAAATACGCAGTATATGTACCGGTATTGCAACTAATCGGCAGCCTTTTTACAAACACTACCTTCAACTTTCTCTAAGACGCTCATAAATAGAACGCATGCAATTCATTTTATGGTTTTGAAACTGAAGAAAAAGGAATTAAGGGTGCATATTTCGCATCCCATTCATAGAAAGTGTGTATCACAGTAGTAAATAAAGTAATTCGCACCTACCTGTTTAAAGCAAGTGAAATTGCGACTCTTTGCAACGCATTCGACAATGCACTACACACCCTAAGGGCGGATTGCGTGACACGGATCGCGTGTCCGCAAGCTCCCGTTTTCTCTAGAGACAGCATGGAATACAGTACATTTTATTTATCATTTAATAACTTAATTCCTTGAAGAAATGTATTTTCTTTGAGGAAATCTATATATATTTGTGGAGGTACAGTATAATTGAGAATATAAAACACTAGGTATTGTATTATTTCATGGAATAAAAAATATATTTTACGGACTTCGATGAGAATGAATCTAATTGACATCATATATACTATAAATGTGAATGTAACTCTGTTTGGTACCCTTTTCACTCATGAACCGCCGAACAAAATTTTAAAAATTAAATAAGGACTATAGTCTGAAGATTGATCAACTTTGAATAGTTTCTAATTTCACTGATTCCAGAAAAGTATGAATACTTTATTACCGCCATTAAGAGAAAAGAAATAATAATTGCCAGTGCCATTTTAAATTTAGTTCATTATCCGTGTCTCTACATCAACCGTACGAATATATTGTGTGACACATGCAGAGTTACTTATTTGAAACTTCTCGGTTGAATTACGTTTTACGAAATTGGAATGCCACCGGGGCATATATGCGGTGAGATTGTGTTTAATTATTTTCTTGTGTTCACAACTGAGCCCTTCTTGTACCCAAAATATAAACAGCTTTCATAAGAAATACGATGTAGATAACATAAACATGATAGAGTGGTGCTTTTCTTGACAATGAACCTAGACACTAGAAAGTAACAATATTTTGCAACATCGCTAGCATTATCATTGAGTCATTTTAATATATTATCACCCATACAGCTCATAACATGCGTATCCGATAACTCAATAAATCAACAATACCTTAATGTATTGTGATTTTATTGAGTTCAAAATTAATACATCTCCAATAAGGGTTCGAGCCAACAAACAAATTTGTTTCACAAAATTGGGCGCCGTTATTGTTATATTTTCCTTTTCTGTTTAGAGAGCTTAGCAGGAAAAAATTGACCTTAACGTGACGCTAGCGAGTAAGCGTGGTGTCACGTTCATGTTTATTTAGTAAATTCGTAGTGTGACAAGGAGGGCACAGTCGCGCGTGCGCTTCCCCCCCGTGCGGGCGTGTCTATCTATCTATCGAAGGAAATTAGGTTTTGTTTTGAAAATGTCGAAAGTTGTGAAATGCAATTCGTGCAATATTATTATCGACGAAATGTTAGCCTACATTCAAAATAAGCTATCGGTGATCGATGAAGATACCCTAGTGCGAATTTGTACGACTGCATTTTCTAGTGAAGAGATCGAGAAGTCAAAATCACTATTGTTCGATTCCATACCGCTGAAGGCCAAAATCAAGCGGAAAAATAAAGGCAAGGAACAACGAGATCTGGGGGATATTGTGAATATATTTAAATCAACGGAATCAGATCTTTTCCCGGTTTTTGTGGCAAGGGATCTTGAGCGGCTACCTCCAATCTTGTTTGATCATCTGGACTGTACAAAGCTTCTAAAAGACCTGCTCAGACTGCAAAACGAGCTAAAAGACGTAAAAGAAACATACGCTACGCAGAAACAGCTGAGTGAACTTAAGGAGGAGATGTTAAAAAGTCAAAATGACCAATTAGTATCTTCTTGCAAAATAAATATGAAAAGAGGTGCTTGGGTGATGGATAGTGGCCCTATGGGATTGTCCAACATAAATGATAATTCATCAATAGATGAAAATATTGAAGAAAACTTGGTACACGGGCACAACAATAATGCAAATCGATTGAGAAAAATTATGACGGTAGAAGTAGAACAAAACGCCAATGAAAAAAGCACTATATCGCAGCGAATGGGTGGCGGTGGATTCGTGCCTCGCGCTGCGGCTACAGACACCGCGCCGAGTCCAACCGTTTCGAGACAGCTGACCGTGACGTCACATGGGCAGGCCTCTGCGTCGCAACTATCAGCTGATTGCAATAATAACAAAAGACGGGCGAGCGTTGAGGACATTGCGAACACTCGAGTTTTGTCGGTTCCTGAACGCGAGCTGGTACGAAATGATGATAATGAAGGATGGAAAAGTGTTTCCTACCGTAAGAAACCAATGAGATACCGTTATCTAGGTACTACCGGTATTTCTCGGGATAATGATGGAAGGTTCAAAGCAGTGCTGAAACAAGTGCCTATCTTCATTACCAAGGTGCATACAGATACGACTGAAAAAGACATAATGGATTACGTATATAAAAAAACGAAAGAGAGAATTACGCTAGAAAACATACAGTCTAAATATGACAGAGACTACAAAGCCTACAAATTCTTTATCAAGGAAAACAAATTGTCATTATTCCTTGATAATAAATTATGGCCTGAGGGAATAATATTTGGGCGGTTTGTTCCGTTTAAGGCACGGAAACCGAACGCGAACGGTGTAAATAATGGCACTGTAAATGACCGTTAATGAAACTTATTCAATGGATACAAAATCTATATACAATTTAGTAAGTTTCAACTGCAAAAGTGTGAAACGCTCGGTGGAGAGTGTCAGGCAATTATGTCGTAAATCAGACATTATTGCTTTACAAGAGACTTGGTTACTGCCAGACGATATTCACTTCTTAAGCGATATTGATGACGAGTACGGTTGCACCGGGACGTCAGCGGTTGATACCGCCGCCGGTATGCTGAGAGGGCGGCCGTACGGTGGAGTTGCATTGCTGTGGAGGAAAAGTGTCTTTAACAATGTAACGGTTGTACAATGTGATAATCCGCGAGTGTGTGCCATAAAAGTAACCATGGATCTAAAATCATTCCTTGTGTTTAGTGTTTACATGCCCACAGATAATAATGCAAATCTTACGGATTTCGCGGACTGCCTTGGTTTGGTGAGTGCTATTATAAAAAATGAGAATACTGAATCTGTATATTTACTCGGGGACTTTAACGCGCATCCAAATGAACAATTTTATAATGAGTTGGTATGTTATTGTATGGAATTGGAATTATTGTGTGCTGACATCCAATTACTAGGTTTAAACTCTGACACTTACACATACATAAGTGAAGCGAATGGTGCGAGACGTTGGCTCGACCATTGCGTAGTGACCAAATCAGCTATGGAAACTATTGTAAACACTTATGTGATGTATGACGTTCTGTGGTCCGACCACTTTCCCCTCGTTATTCAATGTCAGTTAGATAATATTAAATCTAAATTTTACGGAACTAATAAAACCCGACGTAATAATAAAATTCGTTGGGGGGAAAGAAAACCGGAGCAAATTGACATTTATACAAAATTTTGTAACAGTAATTTAAAATTAATTGACTTTCCAATGGAATTAAGTGCATGTAGCGATTATGTTTGTAATAATTTGGACCACAGAAATATTATTGACAAAATGTATGATGACATTATTAATGTATTATGCCAGGCAGCTTGTGTGAGTTACAATCAGAGTGTTCATACGCGTAAGAAACCGGTCATAGGGTGGAACAGGTATGTGAGCGATGCGCACAGAGAGGCCCGGCATAAGTTTGAGTTATGGGTTTGGAATGGTAGGCCGCGGGAGGGATGTATTTGGAATAACATGCAGACGAGTCGCAGGATTTTTAAATCGCGTTTGCAATGGTGTCAAAATAATAGAGACCAAATCAAAATGGATATCTTGGCTTCGCAACATTCCAGCCGCGATTTCAAAAACTTTTGGAAATCGACTAATAAATTAAATAGTGAGCCGGGTTTACCTGTGAGTATCAACGGGACTAGTGACTTGGTAGGCATAGCTGAGATGTTTAAAGAGCACTTTACTATAACATCGCCTCTGGGACCATCACAGCATGCATGTAGCGTTGGTTGTAGTGGCCAGGAGGTTAGTGCCCGATTTTCGGCAAAAGAAGTAAGAGAGGTCATTAAATCTATGTCGAAGGGTAAGTCTCCGGGCCATGACGACTTGAGCATTGAGCACCTTAAATATGCAGGTACTCATCTGCCCCGAGTGCTGGCGATGTTCTACTCCTTATGTGTGGGACACTCGTACTTACCTTCGCAGATGCTCAAGACTGTGGTTGTCCCGGTCGTGAAGAATAGGACTGGCGATATTAGTGACAGGAGCAATTATAGACCCATCTCCCTGGCCACTATTATCTCGAAAGTGCTTGACGGTTTGCTTAACACTCAGCTTGAAAAACACATACATGTACACGACAACCAATTTGGTTTTAAGTCAGGTCTCTCCACAGAAATGGCGATATTGTGTTTAAAGCAAACTGTCAAATACTATACCGATAGGAATACGCCTATTTTTGCTTGCTTCCTCGACTTGTCGAAGGCGTTTGACCTGGTTTGTTATGACATCTTGTGGCAAAAACTACAACAAACATCAATGCCAGCGGATTTAATACGTCTTTTTAAATATTGGTACATGAATCAGGTCAACGTTGTTCGGTGGGCGGGGGCCTATTCGACCTCATATAGGTTGGAGTGCGGAGTGAGGCAAGGGGGGCTAACCTCACCTAAACTTTTCAACCTCTATGTAAATGCGCTGATTGAGAGGCTGAGCAGTACGCATGTCGGTTGTCATATTGGAGGAGCATGCCTTAATAATATTAGTTATGCTGATGACATGGTGCTGCTGAGCGCCTCAGTGAGTGGATTATCTAAGCTGCTTGGCATTTGCGAAAAGTACGCTGACGATCACGGCTTGTTGTACAACGTGAGAAAAAGCGAGTGTATGGTCTTTCAGGCCCGAGGCAGATGTCTGGGTAATATACCGACCATCAAATTAAAAGGGTGTCCCCTAAATAGAGTCGACAAATTTAAATACCTAGGTCATGTGTTAACCTCGGACTTGAAAGACGATGTTGACATTGAAAAGGAACGTAGGGCGTTGTCTGTTCGTGCGAATATGATAGCCCGCAGATTCGCTCGCTGTTCGAGAGGAGTCAAAATAACCTTATTCAGGGCATTTTGCACTTCTTTCTACGCGAGCAGTCTGTGGGTCGCTTATTCGCGGGGACAGTACGGCGCCTTACGTGTCCAATATAACAATGCGTTCCGGGTGCTTTTGGGGCTGCCTCGCTTTTGTAGCGCTTCGGGAATGTTCGCCGAGGCGCACGTGGACTGCTTTTTTGCAACCATGCGCAAGCGGTGCGCGGCCTTGCTGCGCAGGGTGCGGGCCAGCCCCAACAGTATCCTTAACGCATTGGCGGAGAGGTTTGACTGTCAGTACTTGAACCACTGCAACATGGTTCATTTACTGACTAATGCATTGTATTAATAATAATAATAATATTATGTAATGGATCTTGACATCTGAAATAAATAATAATAATAATAATTAACTCGCTAGCGTCACGCTAACGTCAAACTTTTCTTACTCAGCCCTCAGTACGTTCGCATATAATGATGATTTGCTTCGCAGAGCGGATTTGATAATCGTGGTTGTTTAAATCCCGTTGTTACTTCACTCAATTCGTGTCTGATTTCAAAAAGCTGCCTTCAGGATATTTTCTAGGTTGTGACATTAGCTGACAGCATTTTAACGGAAGATTTAAGATGAGAAAGGGTATGCTCCGTTGGTTCGGCTATATACTCGTAGAAAGAATGTCATAAGAAAGAATGACAAAACAGATATACAATGCGAAAGTGAAAGGATGTAGGTACCGGGGAAGAGCTAGACTATCTTACCATGACCAAATAGACCATGTCTTATCTGAAGGGCAAGTCAAGAGTCTCCGTAACTGGCAAGCGTGTATGAGACGAACTATGAGAGTGGAGGAAGCCAGCGAGGTCTGTAAGGAAAGAACCTGTTGAAACTGTACTCTCTGCCTACCCCGCAGGGGAACTGGCGTGATGATATAGATAGGTAGATTTTAACGGATTGCGTGAAGAAACTTTTGTGTTATTGTATCTTAAGAGGCGCTAAGATGTTTTATGTATGGGATTTATATCGAAATTTAGATCCAAGACGGATTAATACCTATCAGCAGCACATAGCCGGTCGTCGTGGCGGTTTTCGGAGGAGGCCTTTGTCCTGCAATAGACGTCGGATGAAGGTAGATAGTAATCTGTCTTCTATATTATCTATTATAAAATTTGCAAATTGAATATATTAAAGAAAGACTCGTATAGACAACTCGCATTACAGTCGCCAATAGATAATTTTGCAATGGCTGACCGATTCGCATTGGGCTTTCATAATTTAATTGGTTGATGTAACGTATATCTTTGTAAACCAGTCGCCTTTTATATTTCTTAAGAGATAACGTTAGTAACTTTCATTTTACAAATAAATATATGTGTAAAATTTAATTTAAGCCCATTTACCAATAAGTTAAACAAATTAGATTGGCGTGCGAAGCGTAGAAAGAATACTAATCCCGCATCCATTTGGGGCGTGCGATCGTCTCGCAGGGGTGACAGACCCTTGTACTTATACAAAACATTACTTCGCTTTTATGCCCCAAGTAATGCGTTAATGCGTATTCTTCACTTAATGGGAACATTTTTATGAATATTTCTGACAGTTTTATTTCTTTTGTTTTATTTATGTAAACGCCTCTTTAAAATGGTATTTCGTGTAGGTACTTATTTATTTTTTTTACTACTTTCGGCACTCGTGTAGGTATCGTTGGATGTAACAAGTAAAGCATTTATGAAGCTGCTGTGTTATTTTGTTTTATAAGCTATACAACTGTCAAGTTTCATAAAAAAAATTATGTTCAGCAGTTTTTACGTGAAAAGTAACAATCATCCGTAGGTCTGTTCACCTAACCGCACAAACTTTTGAGTTAAAAATATTAGTAGGCTTGATATTAGCAGTAAGCCATCTTAGTCGTATGGGTTAGGAACCGGTAACTATATAGGTATATTCTTTAAGCCCCGACGGCAAAAAGAGGGGTATTGTAAGTTTAACATATGAGTTATGTAGAAACAAAACCAGCAACATCCATATCGATATGGATGTTGCTGATTTTCTTACACCTCTGCCACCCCCACTTGGGGAATATAGGCATTGCTATAAGAGACAAGCATCTCTAAAAATCTAGTGGTAAGGTACCGACGCCTATAAACTGGAAGGACAAATTGTCCTTCAGAAGCAAAACCACCAACATTCCCATCCACAACAAGGATGTTGCTGGTTTTGCTTCTACATGACTCATATGTTAAAATTCTCTCTCTAAATGTCTCTTGAGGGGATGAATCGAAATTGATTTAGTTTTTTTTTGGAAAGGTATCTTGATCAAGAGTGTTTTAGCTACGATTATCTGAGTCGGTGGTTTTTAAAATTTTATTTGTATTAACAATAGTTTTGAATGTCTAATCATCTTCGGTTATAAGTTTTAGAGCAGATCGAGTATGTTATAATTTCTAAAAGTTGTAACTACACAATAGCAAGCCTTATAAGAATACACCATTAGACAAAAGTATAATCTATGTACCTGTCTATAAAAACCAGTGCAGAACAGATTCCTAACTTTGTATATAATAGCTATCTATATCGAATTGTGGTCGTAATTTTCGGAGAGCCGATGCAGTTATTGTGTGGAAGCTGGTGCCGTCATCTAGTTTGGACAGCCTTCCCAAACATTCTAAGTTCGCCGTTTTGATATTGAGTTGTTTAATTATTGGAGAGTACCTTATTACGTACTATCCAATCAATTATTAAACGTCCTAAAGTTTATGCTTCCAAGTAGTTGTGAATAATATATGAATAATTAGTATAATAATTAGTAAGTCACATGGTCTTGCATCTAACCCGAGCAAAACTCAGGTTATTGTGATAGGCAGTCCTTGGTTTATCTCTAGAATCAACTTTGATCAGCTTCCTGCGATTACTTTCAACGGAGTCCATATTCCATACTGCGACAAGGTGAAAAATCTTGGTGTTATCTTTGACAACACTTTGTCATGAAGACCGCAGGTTGCTGAGGTTAGCAGAAATATGTTTGCTTCAGGAGCCTCACTTAGACGTCTACGTAATTTCTTGCCTGTCAGTACTAAAATTGCACTTGCCCAATCCCTTCTTTTGCCCATTCTTGACTACGCTGATTCTTGCTACCTTGACTTGTCAGTGGAGCTTCTTAATAAACTTGAAAGACTTCAAAATTATTGCATTCAATTTATCTTCGGCTTACGTAAATATGACCACGTATCCGCATTCCGTTCTCAACTTAAGTGGCTCCCTGTCCATCATCGTAGGAATATACATGTACTATCACTACTCTACTCTGTCTTATTTAACCCGTGCACTCCAATATATCTTAAAGAACGTTTCTCCTTTCTCGACTCTACTCAATCGCGTAACCTTCGTTCCTCTGAGACACTTCACCTTACAATTCCTTCCCATTCGTCTAACTTCTTTACTAATTCCTTCACTGTTTAAAGTATTCGTCTTTGGAACTCTTTACCTGAGTCTTTAAGACGTGGTAAGTCCCGGGAAATATATAAACGTGATCTTAAAGCACATTTCCTGCAAATTTAACATGTCTAGCATATTCTATATTTATTCCGTCATTCATTTATGTAATGTAGAATAGGTATAATTGGTTCTTTTTTGTTTTGTTTTAGTTTATATTTTATTTTTGGATATTTTAGTCATTGTTGCACCTTACACCTTCCTATTTTATGCTAAACATCTCTGTACTATACTTAAAGGTTGCCTGGAAGAAATCGCTATAAGCGATAAGGCCGCCTTGCTGTACCATCATAACGATTTTGGTTTTTTTTTGTCATAATAATTTTATGTGCAATAAAGTAAATTATTATTATTAGTAATTATTGAATAGTTCATATTTTGAGATTTCGGATGTCAGATGTGTGCTATGTACATTCTCTTATCAAAGACAATGTTAGTTCCCAATATTATAGAGGGCCAGCCTATTGCCATTATTCTGGGTACAATTCTAAACTCTAGGTCCAAGATTTTTCGATAGAAAAATCACACTTTCTAATCATCACGATGCGAACCCAGGAGCTCGTTATTGCCGCATTATGCGCTGCTACACCAACGAATTACATTTTTTTTTAATAAATTACAATTATTATGATCATCATTTCAGCCTATACTTGTCCACTGCTGAACATAGGCCTCCCCAATCGCTTTCCAGCGTAACCGGTCCGATGCCACCTGCATCCAACGATTTCCTGCGATTTTCACAAGATCGTCGGTCCATCTGGCAGGCGGTTGTCCTACGCTGCGCTTGCCAATACGTGGTCTCCACTCTAGAATCTTTCTGCCCCAACGCCCGTCCGATCTTCGCGCTATGTGGCCAGCCCATTGCCACTTCAGCATGCTAATCCTGAGGGCTATGTCGGTGACCTTGGTTCTTCTACGAATCTCCTCATTCCTGATTCGATCACGTAGAGAAACGCCGAGCATAGCTCTTTCCATAGCTCGCTGAGCAACTTTGAGCTTTTTTATGAGACCTATTGTAAGAGACCACGTCTCTGATCCATATGTCATCACTGCTAACACACATTGACTAAAAACTTTAGTCTTTAGGCACTGAGGTATTTTGGATGAGAAGATGTTGCGCAGTTTCCCGAACGCTGCCCAGCCGAGTTGGATTCGTCGATTGACCTCTCTCTCAAAGTTGGACCTACCTAACCGGACTGCCTGTCCCAGGTAAATGTATTCGTCGACAACTTCAAGAGTAGAGTTCCCAACGGTGAGTGCGGTGGGAACGACATGGACATTAAACATTATTTTTGTTTTGTCCATGTTCATTTTAAGACCCACTTGTTGGGATACTCTATTGAGGTCACCGAGCATTCGTCCTAGATCTTCCAGCGACTCCGCCATGACCACAATGTCGTCGGCAAATCGAAGGTGAGTGATGTATTCGCAATTGATGTTGATGCCAAGTCCTTGCCATTCCAAGAGCTTGAAGGCGTCTTCTAAGGTGGCCGTAAACAGTTTCGGAGAAATGACGTCTCCCTGTCTTACTCCTCTTTTTATGGGGATCACCTTCGTGCACTGCCCCTGTACTCGGACTGACATGGTGGCGTTATTATACAAGCACTTCAACACTTCGATGTACCTATAGTCAATGCGGCATCGCTGGAGAGATCTAAGAACCGCCCAAGTCTCGATTGAATCAAAGGCTTTCTCATAGTCCACAAACGCCAAGCATAGTGGCCGATTATACTCCTCAGTCTTCTGTATAACCTGCCGCAGCGTATGTATGTGGTCTATGGTACTAAAACCTTTCCGGAAACCGGCTTGTTCGGGAGGCTGGAAGTCATCAATTATTATGATATACATAGATATTATTAAAAAGAAACGGATTAGATACACTTATATCGATGAAAATGCCGCTAATCTCATATATCTATTTGAAAAGAGTATATATTGCACGGCTTTTTGGACCTAAGAAACCCTGATCGCTAGCACTGCTGGTTGGGTCTTAAAAGAACAGGCTACCCTAGGGATCGCAGACAACTGGGGTGTGGCGTGGGCCACTGGCGTCCAGTTGAAGGGTTGATCCTGAGGGAGACGGTGTCTTAACGCCGTTCTGAGCGACGCGAGGATGGCGGGAAAATGATTTTGTTGCCCCTAATTTATACCCAATCAAGGGCACAAGAGAAGGACATCGCTGCGTTCTGTTTGGAGCTCCCGGAACATCCCATAATATAGCGCATTCTTGATAAAGGTGATTTTAACATTAAAAATTGATAACAGCACACAAAGGAGCCAAACGTGAATTGAGATTTTATATGTCCCGCATAAGATAATTGAACTACATTGATTTTGACTCCATCTATCTAATTATATCATTACGCCATATTCCTAAAGAGTACAGAGTCAGAGTTGATTTTGATTTATCTATTACATATAATAAAACTGTAAGGAAGTCGTGTCTGTACATGGATTATTTTTAGGAAATAACAACCCAGGGGTATCATACTATCGATGTAGAAGTTAATTCTGCATTTTTTGGCTTTCGTGTCTGTTTGTCTGTCTGTCGAAGGGTATGACCCAGCATCACGCAAAAACTACCAGGCGGATTTTGATGAAACTTTGCATACAGATAACTTATAATGTTGGCTAACATGTTGTATAGTATATATTTCGGAAAATTAAAAGGTTTCTCCAGAAAAGACGAAAATAAGCAAAACATTGGATTTCTAAAAAGACACGTTACTTTAAATCTGTTTGATGGATTTCAATGAAATTTTGTGTAATTGTAGTCTGTACAAAAGATCACAACTCTGTATACTTATATTGAAAAGTTTAACAGTTTCCGAGGAAAGTACAAAACAGTCGATTTTGATAAATCATTCATTGTTCCAAAACTACTTTTTAGAAGTCAGTGAAACATAGCACGTAGATATTTCATATGACAGACAATATAGTTAATATTTAAGTTTTCAGCAAATCAAACGGTTTGTATGGAAAAGTAAAGCATCTATATCTATACATACTACATATAATAAACTGTAAGGAAATCATGCCTTTACATGGAATATTTTTAGGATATAACTCACCAGGGATATCATTATATTAATATAGAAGCCAATTCTAAAATTTTTGGCTTTCGTTTCTGTTTGTCTGTCTGTCCAAGGGTATAAACCATCATCACGCGAAAACTACCTGGTGGATTTTAATGAAACTTTGCATTCGGATACCTTAAAATGCTGATTAATACGTTATATAGATATTTCTACTGAAAAATCAAAATGTTTTTCCAGAAAAGACGGAAATAAGCGAAACATTGACTTTCTAAAAAGACACTTTACTCCAGACCTGTTTGATGGATTTCAATGAAATTTTGTGTAATTGTAGCCTGTACTAAACATCACAACTCTGCATACTTATATTTTCGTAAAATCTAACAGTTTTTGAGGACAGAAAAAGAAAGTCGATTTTGATAAATCATTTATTGTTTCTAAATCAACTAACTACATTTTCGCGGGATAAACCATAAAACTTTATTACTGTTTGTCCCGAACTGCAATGTTACGATGTAAAATATGTGATTTTGCCTATACATGAATTCGTCCATGAATTGATATTGGAATATTGGACTCAGGTTCGTCTCCACATGAAAAACTTTCCAGTGGTTAAAAGCACTCACTCGAAATTGTTCATACGTGTTTGATTTAAACACTTAAACATAGTTTCGTGCATGAACCGATGATACATTCAGGATTGTTTCTTCTGGAGAGAACTCTAACGATGAATGGACAATTGTAATGACGATGAATATCTTACGAGAAGACTAACACAAAATGTACTGACAACACTTTGCTACATACTTAGCTAGCAATGTACCGTTAGATACTATTACGCTAGATTATAATCTTTGACAGGGTAGGTAGAGAAGATTTAAATCAGAAATATTTTATCGATAATTTAAAAATAAATAGATAAACTGATAATCCTTCTTGAAAAGGAAGATATTGTATACGTTTTTTTATGAGACGGCGTTAGTGTTGTATATTGAATAGGATCGCGCTATAGTTTAGTTTACATTTTACAAAGACCACCTGTGCGGGCTAAGCGGGGCTAAGACTGAACCCGGTCATAGAGTTAGTTGATAGGGAAATAAGTCTGGTGGAAGTAGACAAAGTATATAATATATATTTACTACACGGTTCTATCGGAATAGTTAGTCTCCCTGTTTGTTCTTCATATTAAAATGGCTAAACGAATTTAATTGAAACTTGATATGAAGGTGTCCTACATAGTAAAATAAAACAAAACACTTTTTATCTCGAGATAGGTAGATATAAATAATATCTATTATTTATATCTACCTATCTATCTATATCATCACACCAGATCCCTTGCGGGGTAGGCAGAGAGTACAGAGTTCCAACAGGTTCTTTCCTTACATACCACTCTGATTTCCTCCACTCTCATAGTTCATCTCATACACGCTCACCGTTATCTTTTATTTCTTCATACTAAAATGGCTGAACAGATTATAAAGAAATTTAATATGAAAAAATCCGCACAGGTAATGCAAAAGTGGAAGGACGTAGAACAATAACTATTTATAGTTTCACAAATTATATACAATATTTATAATTGTATATAAGAACAGCAAAGAATTATGAATAAAAAAAACGGTAGCAAAAAAGAAATATACATATTTACACGCCGCTGTTTGATGTTAGTGTACCTATAACAGATCAAAGATATCGGGGACTAGACTATCTTACCATGACCAATAGACCATGTCTTATCCGACGAGCAAGTCAAGAGCCTCCGTAACCGGCGAGCGTGTATAAGACGAACTATGAATGTGGAAAGAGACAGAAAGGTCTGTCAGGAAAGAACCTTTTGGAACTCTGTACCCTCTGCCTACCCTGCAAGGGATCTGACATGATGATATAGATTATTAGATAGTATTTAAGTATCTCAAGTCGTGAAATAATAATTTGAAATAGGTAACTTTATTTGCACCCTAGATCATGCCGATATTATCCGTCTAAGTGGTATATAAAATCACAACAATATGCATTTGGTAGGTTTTTACCGGCCTGCATGAAGGCCCGAAGCCCGATATTAAACATCTCAATCATCTTTCGATTTCCCACTTCCTCTTGACAGGTGACTGGAAGCCTGGGCTTATGCTGAAATTGTTCTACAGCGAAAATTTAGTAATATTTAAGTTGACTGTATAAATAATTTTGCAAAACAAAGATGACTTGATTTACTCGAAAAAAGGTAGACTGCTTAACTTACTTTGTCAAATAGTCGCATAGGTATGACCATAGCATAGGTTTTCCAATTATTTACGTGTTTTACGCACTGCCGCTTGGGACCTGTCTAAAGTTGAAGATAAATTTTGCCTTCCGTTATTCATCATGGATTGTAATTAATTTTTTGTAGGTATATTTGATGATTATGTATGAGATGAAATCTATGATCATATTGCGGGAAACCAGTTAATAGTCAACAGTATCCCGATTTTGTAATTATACCATTGACATACATAACCAGAATCTATCTATCTATATACATTGACGGACGATTTAGCGCACTGGTTAAGAGCTTACGCCACTCCGGCCACTGTATCTAATAGTCGCGGGTTCGATTCCCGCACGGGACAAATCTTTGTGTGATCCACAATTATTCGTTCCGGTCTGAGTATTTGTATATGTGAATTTTCATGTATGTAAACGCACCCACGATACAGGAATAAATCCCAGTGTGGGGGTACATTTTAAAAAAAAAAGAAAAAAAAAAAATCATCACGCCAGTTCCCTCGCGATAGGCAGGGAGTTCAGAGTTCCTATCTTTCCTTAGAGACCTCTTAGATTAGAATCAATGTTAATTCTAAACACAGTGACTCGTTTGAATTACTTTACCATATTTAGGCATCCCTTTGACATCACTTTGTTAGTTTTAAGAAATTTAACTTTTAAACCATAATACGGTAGTCTCACTAATCCGGCACTATTAAAAACTAAGCGGTGCCGGATTATTGGAATGGCCGGTGTACTGGATTGTATATAAAAGTTGTATCTAAAATAAAGCATTTTGCAAACGAAATATATTCCTTCTCCGCGCGTCTTGTGCCTCGCCCTCGCGCATTTGTAAGCAGTAAATCGTAATAGATCGTTCAATTTCGGTGCTTGCTCAAAATCTTCGGCTTTGGTCAAAACTCCATTTTGGCCGAAGCCGAAGGATTGGCCAAAGGTGGTATTTTTAGCCGAAGGTTCGGTCGGACACTAGTGCCGAATTATTGGACGTGCCGAACTACTGAAGTTCCGGATTAGCGAGACTCTACTGTACAAATAGTTGATAACGGCTTAGTGAGTGGTGTTAATGATAGATATATTTTTATGAGACCCAAAACATTTGTTTCGGTCTGGTTATTGTGCACATACACAATAACCGTTTTTGCAGCCACGACACCGAAATAATTCGTGGTCTTTGCCAACGTCTTTAATAATAGGTAAAGTAATTCAAATGAGTCACTGTATTTAGCATTTACATTGATTCTAATCTAAGAGGTCTGTAAGGAAAGATAGGAACTCTGAACTCTCTGCCTATCGCGAGGGATCTGGCGTGATGATATAGATAGATAGATTCTGGTTATGTATGTCAATGGTATAATTACGAAATCGGGATACTGTTGACTGTTAACTGGTTTCCTGCAATATGATCATAGATTTCATCGCATATATAATCATGAAATATACCTACATAAAATTAATTACAGTCCATGATGAATAACGGAAGGCAAAATTTAGTTTCAACTTTAGACAGGTCCTAAGCGGTAATGCGTAAAACACGTAAATAATTGGAAAACCTATGCGTATGGTCGGCCCCGACTTAAATATTTACACGGCAAGCCTGTTGTTCGTACGGTACAACGTCATGAGCGGTAAGAATCCAATGTTTTATTCATTTGTTTCGTTCAAGATTTGGTTAAAATGTTTTTGTTTGCCCCTGTTTTTCGCACTAAACTGTAAGTCATCGTATGTGGGAACAAAGGTATAATGCTTAGTACTGTTTGTTTAGGACAGGGACAGATCACTATAAAGAAATGTTAGTTGAAGGTTTCTAAGACAATACTGTTAAGTTATATTAAAGGCAC
The DNA here is from genome assembly GCA_905147815.2 of Phalera bucephala. Taxonomy (NCBI): domain Eukaryota; kingdom Metazoa; phylum Arthropoda; class Insecta; order Lepidoptera; family Notodontidae; genus Phalera; species Phalera bucephala. The sequence goes on from LR990612.1 coordinate 22,934,123, forward strand.
CGCTTACTATTAACGGTTAGGTCGGAAGTCGATTTTCGTAGCATGCTACGCCGTAGTAATATGGAACAAGTTAAGTCAAAATAAATAATTGAGTTGTATATTATTATTAAGAGATAAATCAAAATTAACTCTGACTCTGCCACTAAAACTTTAGTGAAAGAAAAGCGTGAAAGAGCCAGTATGATTGAGGAGGAGAGGCTGGCGAAGAACTTCGAGAACAACACCAAACTTTTTTGGAGCAAGGTGAGAAAGGCTCGAGGTGATTCGTCAGGCTCCAGAATGGAAAGGATAAAATCTAAAGATGGTGACATTCTTGCAGACACACAAGCTGTGCTAAACCGGTGGAGTGAATATTTTGGAGAAATGTATGGAGATGACCCGGATGCTGATGCCGCAGACGTGCCTAAAGGCGAGATTGCGGCACCAGAATCAACGGAGGACATCACTATGGAAGAAGTTGAATGGGCGATAGGAAGTATGAAAAACGGTAAAGCTGCGGGAGTAGACATGATATCTGCCGAGATGATCAAATATGGTGGAACATGCGTCCGGGACGCTTTCCGGGCCCTTGCAAACCTTTGCTGGAGGACCGGTGGAGTCCCTACAGATTGGCGCCGCGCAGTCATAGTACCCTTGTATAAAGGCAAGGGTTCACAATATGACTGCGCCAATTACAGAGCCAGCAGTTTGATCAGCTTGGCAGCCAAGGTGTACGGTAAAATTATTGAACGGAGAATACGCGTGAAGTCCGATGGAATGTTGTGCGAGGCACAAGGGGGTTTCAGGTCTGGAAGAGGATGTTCGGATCAAGTCTTCTCACTCCGCAACATCGTAGAGAAGCATCTGGCAGTGGGCCGGAAGGTTTTCTGCGGTTTTGTAGAAGAAGAAGACATTTGACAGAGTTGTGCGAAAGAGACTTTGGGACATTTTGCCAGAGTATGATATAGATGGCACTCACCTGACACAGCAAAAAACTCATCCTCTATTCTGTGTAACCCCTCAAGCACAGATATGCAGACACAGTAAAAAAAAAACAATTGTTTCGCTTGCCTGCTTGAGGAGGCTCGAGCAGCTCACTCTAATGCTTTAACATTAGAGTGAGCTGCTTGAGATAATTTTGGTTGAATAATCTCTTCTGGGATCATTTTGTTATTATGTGCTTAATATGCCTATGTATTATCATGGATATTTATATACCGGATTACCACGACCAAGCTGCCTTACGGACATTTTCTAGGTTGTGACATTAGCTGACAACATTTTAACGGAAGATTTAAGATGAGAAAGGGTATGCTCCGTTGGTTCGGGCATATAAAAAGAATGTCAGACGAAAGAATGACAAAACAGATATACAATGCAAACGTGGAAGGATGTAGGTACCGGAGAAGACCTAGACTATCTTACCATGACCAAATAGACCGTGTCTTATCTGAAGGGCAAGTCAAGAGTCTCCGTACCCAGCGAGCGTGTATGAGAAGCACTATGAGAGTGGAGGAATCCAGAGATGTCTGTACGGTAAGAGTCTGTTAGAACTCTGTACTTACTCTCTGCCTACCTCGCAGGGGATCTGGCGTAATGATATAGGCCTTAAATTAGTTAAAGTTGATAGTATTTAATTGCTAAAAATGAATAAACATTTTCAATACATTGACCTTGGTTCAATAGATTAGCAACATGAGATTTAGAGTTTTAAAGTAACAGAAGAAATCAATGGAAACATTGGCCTCGCTGGCCTAATAGTCTAGTAATACGATTTGCCAATGAGGTATTACGTTTTTTTTTCAATAAAAACTAGCAGTAACAATCCGTAGTCTGGAATTGGGTGCGGTTAAATGGAAATAGACAGGCCCCCTTTTAATTGAAACTTCATCCGCAAAACTTGTGCAATGCGGGTGTGACGATAATTATGTTCTGTTTTATTCATTGTTTTGTTTTCATTCTTTATCTCATTTCATTATTCACTTATTTAATGAGACGTAATTGGTGATCATATCTTTATAAAATTAAGCTAAACGGTACAAATATTGAATGATCTGATTTATCGTCGAATAATCGGGGCATATTAATTTAGCGATTTCTAAATCTTTAATATAAATTTTACGAGGTTTATCCTTAAACAGACTTAATGTTACATCATAAAAGCTTTATGTCTGCCGCTTACTGTATGTTTTATAAAAGCTCGGAAAATGTTTTACAACGGCTGTGTGAAAAGTAAAACTAAGCTTTATTTTCTTACGTTAACTATTACTTGTAGTTACCAGATTCCATTTTGTTACTGTGATTAGAAAAAAAGCGACGAAGTAAAACGCTTGTAATCATAAACCAAACAACTAGCTATAACAATCATTGATTTACCGCCTTGTTACGTCACCTTTAAAAATAAAGTATTCGTATAGTGCGTGTTCATTTGCAACATTACAAAACTACGACCGGATTGGTCGTAGTTTTGTAATGTTTTTAAGAATTAGATCTTTAATGTGTGTGTGAAGTTTTGTTATATCTGATAACTTTAGTTTTGATACATGACACATTTATATATGTGTCGTGGGTGCGTTTACAAACATGAAAATTTACATACTCAAATACCCAGACCGAAACAAATAATTGTGGGTCACACAAAGATTTGTCCCGTACGGAAATCGAAACCGCGACTATTAGACATAATGGGCGGAGCGGCTTAAGTTCTTAACCACTGCGCTAAATCGTCCGTCATTGACGGACGATTTAGCGACCAGACATTGTTTGTAGTACTATTCCAGAGATATATGATTACACATCAAGAAAAAACATGAATTAATTTAAAATGAATACCATACAATAGGGAATATGCGTGTAATTCAAATAAGGGTCAAATATTTTTTTTTACAAACTATATCGCATTAGAATAATGTCTATACCAATATTTTTTAATAACATTACTTTTTTATTAAGAAAATAATTATTGAAAGTACAAAAAATGCGTGGGAAATTCAAAGTAGCTGGAACGCCACGCTATTGGTCAGATCGAAAATGACGTCAAAGTCTACAATACAAATGTCAATAAGTGCATATTTGTTGGATGTTTGCTATTGAGTTAGTTTTATTGTTATTTTTTGTTGTCGATTTACACAAAGATAAAATTTTAGTTTAAATTATTTAAGTTAATTCTTACGTACGTAAGTGATCTTCACTGCAATATAAACAAGCTTAAACAAGCTTGATGGAGATACCATGTCTCTTTTTTTTATTTTACACCATTTTCTCCTTATGTCCGCACCTATCGGGTGCATTTCTTATTGTATTTTTACACCTAGACACAACACAGTGTTGTTCCATTGTATAATAGTCGCAAATTACAAAATAAATTACAGAATAAAATGCTTCTACAGCCGTTCACTAATTGATTGTTATTATAGACCTTTGACGTCACGCCAAGCGCGCCGAAATGGCGGGCGTTTAAAATGCTCTTATCTGTTTGCTATCTTCAACATTTTTTTTACCCTTTACATTTTGTTTTTGACGCCTAATTTTTTGCAATTATATGTTGATGTAATCTATCGTATAAAAATAAAAAAAAATACATTCCATTACATATTCCCTATTGATATAAAAGTATTCATAGCAGGAAAGACATCACAGTTTATTTTAGATCAATATGGGTATCAAGTGGACTTAGGTTTTATAGGTATCCTATTCGGAAAAGATGTTGTTACGTCGTAGTTACGTTCTAGAAATAATACAATAGCGATGGCGCCCAACGTGGGGCCCGAATTGTTACGTCGTAACATAGTTTTAAAAATATAAAATAAAAATAAAAAATCTTTACAACTTTAAAACAACGGGACAATGATCCTATCTCACTCGGTTCGCTATTGTATTATTTCTAGATCCTTCTATGTTGTGGGCGTTTCTTATTAGGTGTTCTAGAAGGAATTTGATTTCCGGTGCCAACGAATACCTTATATGGTCATTATGATGCTATCACTAGTTAAGGCGCGCGGTTTCCATTCGATGTAACAACTTGTTATTTTGTTTGTTTGTGTGTAAAGATTTTTTATTTTTATTTTATATTTTTAAAACTATGTTACGACGTAACAATGTGAACGGATGAAGGAAGTTTTTACAAAGGCTAGGAATTTTCATATAGCGCGCGCGAGTTTACGGGGATGTCACATGAGCTGAACTGATCGAATTCCTTTCATATTGAGCTATTAAAGCTGATGGTGTGAAATTTATTGAAATATTTACGTTGAGTTTACAAAGATTTCTAACGTTTCTGATAGATGTAATTTTGTGCGTGCAGCTAGGCTGAATAGATCGTCTGGTACCAACAATTGTTGGTGGTTTAATTTCAAAAGTTAGCTAGTAGGTATATTTAATGTTATACCATTTTAATACACGGAAACCAATGTAAAGGAGTGTTCACAGGCTTTCAGTATACGTTTTATAAGTGTCAACGCCTCACTACAATAATATTCTCAGTATGCTAGTGGCAAAAGGTGCAGCTACCGATCAGCACCTCACGATTTGAATACTTGGACAAAGTGTTAGTAAGGTCTTTCTATCGAAAAAGTCTGCTAAGAAAATAAGTGCTTTAAACTTGAATTTATTTTCAGCTAGACTAAGACAGACTAACAATCAGTTTAAAAATGCAACAATATCACGTAAAATCAATGATTTTGTACCGAAGCAGCCACAACAAAGAGAGAAAAGCGGCACGATTGTAGCGCACGGACATTACTCATGATTTGACAAAAAAGAGTGGAGTGCTCTCGAGATTTGCCCCACTAGATTTTGTTCAGTTTATTGGCGATCCCTTACTATGATTTATCGTCCGCACAACATTGTGATGTAAAACATAGTTTTGTAAAGCAATAACACAAGAAATATTCATAATATAAGAAAATATACGTAACTACTTTTCCTAAACTCAAACATTTCAATTCAGTTTATTTTGCCGTATCGAGATCACGCAGGGTAATAATTAACTTTAATAAGCTCATTGCTTAAGATACGAGTAATCTTTCCAAATAGAATACATTATTTGCTTCTCTATAGCAGCTATAATAAGGTGAATCTAAAACATTTGTAGCTACCTATACTCCATTATCAAGGTTCAGCAGCGGTCGGCTTGGTCAGTCTATGATGGGTGCATAACCATTTTCATGGTCCCAGAGGCACGTTAAGTCAATGGTCCCGGCTGCCACTAAATGTAGTAGTCGTTAAGCCTAGTTGAAAGCTTTACGAGCGCTGCTTGATTCATTCTAATAGTAGGTGGGCCACAAACGTGTCTACACCAATTTGCACTAATTCAGCGTCGCAGAGAAGGTGCGATTTCTTCTCACCGTAATTTATTAGAAAAGGCCTTGAAGGTACAGTGCGACAGTACAGGCTGTTTCTCTTACAGTGACTCAAAATATGTCAGGATAACTATTGTCTCTGTTTAAAAAATAAATAACGACTAAATACAGAACAGCGACATCCTTGTTCGTGTAGATTTAGTTACCATATGACATCGATAAGTCTGTCTAACCGTATCAAGAAGCCTAGTTTGATTTGGTATTTGTGGTATTACGTTCGGAATAGGAAGGTTTTGATCCGAAAGTCAGTAGACAACTTCAAGGATGTGTCCTGTAAGGATATTTCCTGACATACACACTTAACAAGTAGTAGTAACTGTATTTATTTTAAGAACACTATAAAACTGCCAAAAAGGCTCAGTATTTTCCTGCAAAGGTAAGTTTGGTTTATGAGTCAAACCCGTACCCGTCCTTTAGACCTCCATAATAAATAGGTAGTTACGTATAGATGCAATGATACCTAGCTATACTATTGACGAAGGTTTTCAGCTGTCGTAAAGATACGGTTTTGGTTTTATCTGACTAAGAACTATCAACGTTTATGGAGGGTGTTAACTAATAAAGCGTTTATTACGATATTCCGTATCACTGACGTTTCTTATCCCGCGTTATGGAGGTATAAGTGTGGTTCAAGCTTACTTGTGAATAAATGAGTTTTTGTTTGGAGTCTTTTGTTTGGGTCCGTAAATATCTGTAATATTAAACATCCTATTGTATATTACATATTATATCGTATAAGACTGCTCGTTGGTTAAGTGGCGAATAACGCCGATGCAGATTCTTCTATATCTATTCTTCTATCTATATCATCACGCCAGATCCCTTTCAGGGTAGGCAGAGAGTACAGAGTTCCAACAGGTTCTTTCTTTACAGTCCTCTCTGGCTTCCTCCACTCTCATAGTTCTCATTCACGCTCGCCGGTTACGGAGACTCTTAATTTGTCCTTCAGATAAGAATCGGTCTATTTGGTCGTGGTAAGATAGTCTAGGTCTTCCCCGGTGCTTAGGTTATTGATTTATATTAATTTGAATACGATATTTCAGCTAGTTTGGACAAATGTAGTTTTTCTATCGCAAATTCCCTGTATCAGCCCGAAGTCTGGAAATGTGCCCGGTAAATGGTAATAGGCTCGCCTCCTATTACATGGGACCTATTACATCGTGCACAGTTCACCTCTGCAACCTCCGCATAGGGAATATGGGCGAACGGTGTAAAATACTCGTATATACTTTCATAACGTCCAATGTTTTTAGTGTTGAGGTGAAATTACGCGTAACTAGTTCCCCCTCACCGATTCTTTACCCCCTATTACCCAAACCGAGGTCGAGGACCTAATTAAAGGTCTTAAACCGAAAAAGGCCCCCCGCTCTGACGGCATTTCTAATCGCGTACTCAAATGCTTACTGGCCCAACTCATCTGCCTCTTAGTGGCCATCCTAAATGCCGCCATGACGAACCGTACCTTCCCCACGCAGTGGAAGGAGGCCCACGTCATAGGCATCCCTAAGCCTCGTGACCGTCCCACGAGTTACCGCCCCATCAGTCTACTCAACTCCCTGGCACTCCCTCCCTGGCTCTACGAGCACCTACTCCTGGCACGGCTCAAAGACTTTGTATCGTCCAAGGGTATTTTCATCAATGAGCAGTTTGGTTTTCGAGCCAAACACTCTTGCGTCCATCAAGTGCACTGCATCACGGAGCACATCCTCACTGGCCTCAACAAACCCAAACCCGTCTACACGGGTGCCCTTTTCTTCGATGTTGCGAAAGCGTTCGACAAAGTCTGGCACAACTCGTGCCAGACAGACTCGTGCTCATCTTACGAGACATCCTGTCGAATCACGCATTCGCGAATGATGCCGCTCTCTGTGTCTCGCATAGGAATAAGGGTTTCATTACCTGAAACCTTCAGGCAGCCGCCAATACCCTAGGGGATTGGTTCAGGAAGTGGCGTATTAAGGTGAACCCGGACAAGCTGCGGTGTTCTTCTCCAGAGGTACAGACACCGCACACAGGATCAGACACCGACCTCGCCGGCGAGGTCAAAGAATCCCTTGCCCGCCGGCCGGTGCAAAGCATCACGGCGAGACACCTAGTATACGCCCTCCCCCATAGCGACTGCCCAAGCCGAGGCCGATCCTACCAGGCGCCCTTGAGCAAGTTGCCCCCTTGCCCTTTTGGCTCGAGCGTAGTGGTTGCACGCTCGCCCTCTTATCCGGTGAAGCTGTAAAGGCCAACAGCGAAGATCATTCACACACACACAAAGCGTAACTAGTATGATTTTATAGAATGAACACACGACTTTCAATAGATATACTTAGGTACTGAACGATTAGATTCGGGATAAATCCTACTAATATTATAAAAGTGAAATTTTGTATGTTTAAATATTTGTTACTCAATCACGCACAACCGAGGGAATGGTTTTGAATGAAATTTGGCATACAGATAGTTTATTACCTTGATTAACATATATGATACTTTTTATCACAAAAAAATTTAAGGTTTCTATCTAAAGCCATCGAGGACGAAGTCGCGGACAGAAACTAGTTCTAAATAAAGATATAAATAGTCAACGTCATGTATTTATTTTTCAAACTGTGGTATTATAACGCCCCATGTAAATGGTATAATTTCTCGGGTCAACACAATTAACTTTGTAAATAAATAAAATCTGAGGAATTAATTGTTTTTTTTTTTAACTTTGCCCCACACTAGGATTAATGTGTCGTAGGTGCGTTTACAAACATGAAAATTCACATACACAAATACCCAGACCGGAACAAATAATTGTGGATCACACAAAGGTGTCCCGTGCGGGAATCGAACCCGCGACTATTAGACACAGTGGGCGGGGAGGGCTAAGCCCTTAACCACTATGCTAAATCGATTATATTAGTTAGCATCGTAATTCACTGCTCTGATTTATTATTAAATAAAATCTACCCACGCTTACCAAAAAGTTGTTACAGCTATACTATTTTAATACATGAATAATCTTCTTTATGATAGAAATAAATTCTAAGAGAATCATTTTGAATCAAGTAGATTAATTGCTATACCTAATGACCTCGGCAATACTTAACCCAAGATAATCTATCTTTAGCCATTATCTTTGCTACTTAATTGTTAAAACAATTTTAAATATGCTTTGTTGTTACTAATTACGAGTATTTTAAGTTAGGAAGTAGTTGTATTAAGTTTAGTATTTCAGCGTTTAGTGTCCTCCTTTGTAGATGGTCCACCAACACCATTAAATAAATAAATTAGCCTGTACTATCCCACTGCTGGGCAAAAGTCATCTGCCACAATTTGAGGTAAGAGAGATTTGGTCATACTCTGGGACACGGACCCAGTCCGGATAGGTGGAGGCAGGTTTGTGGCGACTTGCTCTTGGAACTTTTCATGTCGCCCATAATATAAGGCATCCAACTTGGATTGACGACTATCACTTATTTACCACTGGGCTACTGTAAAAGGCACGTTATGCCGTTGCTAAACGTGCCTTTCGAAGTAGCCTTTACGGCAAAAATCCCACACAAGGTAACCTATCTCAGACCGACCGAGTCGAACGCTGCTAAATCTTAAGGACACCGCGGTCGTCCGGCACTACAAGCGCATTCAGCATTGCTATAGAAATTATCTATTTTCTTATAGACAAACAACCGGTTGACGAAGGCACACTTCTGCTTTCAGTACTACCGACGACGCTGCTGTACGTGTCACGGCTACACTACACCACCAAAACCGATGACATTATGGTGTATGCCCGCAAGAAGTCCTTATATACTCTGAGGGTCGAGAAGCTAAACTCGCAAAACAATGCGGCTTTTAATTCCTTTGTTTTGCGAGTTCCCATAGCCAAGCTGGAGATCTTCATGAGCGAAGAGTTCTGGCTGAAGGGTGTCGTCTTCAAGAAATTTCGTGGAAGACTGAGAGACACCCCTGTTTAGCGCAACATGTCGCCAGCAACACGGTTTATGAGTGTTTTATATATTATATGTATGTTAGTCTGTAAGGTATATATTCTATGGGCCCGTAAGTTGAACAAAGTTATTTTTTGTGAAATTTCAGTTTGCCTGCATTAAATTACTAATGATATTATTATTTGTGTCTCACTGAGATTCACGGGCTTTTCCCGGACCTTTGAAAGGCTTGCATGAGGATATGAGTCCAACACGTAGAGGCCTATTTCGAGAAGTTAATGATATTGGTGTCACCTACTGAGATCACTTGCTAAAAATGAAGAAACATAAACAGCGAACTGACTTCGGCTGGTGCAAGGACTATTGTAAATCATGAAACACCGGCCATAATCAGTGATACCTAACTACCCGTGGCCGGCGGTGACTTGTCGCTCACTAGATGGGCCCTCAAACAGTCCACATAAGACAACTGAAGGCAACACCGGTGTGAGCGTGTCAGGGGTGTCAAGATGTGTGCTGCACTTTCTCCGAAGTTACTCGCGGCGTTATGCTCTTTAACACTACCACTCCTGGAGTACATCGACGTAGGAAAGCATTATCTTCCTACGTCGATATAGCTCTCACGACTCTTCTCTGGACGACCAATTAAGGTAAGCCAGATCCCAGAGTCCTGCGGGCACCCTTCGATTTCCACTCAACCGACAAAGATACGCCGAGTTGGAGGCCCTAACCGACTCTCTAGAGCACTCGGGTCCGTGGTGTAGTTACTCACCAACAGCTCGCCACAAGCTGCCCTGTGGGCTTATTTAATATTAAAAATATTATAAAATAATAAACAAGTTTTAATAGGTAAACTGGAATTGTAGTAAACTTCATATTTTTCAAATCTCAACTTGTGAAGTTCGCACAACTCGCAATTAAAGAAGTGAGGGAAATATAGAAGCCAGAGATTCACCCGAGCGCGGCGCAAGAATTCAAATTCGTGTTTCGTGTTTCGGCAGAATCCGCTGAATGTGAAAAACGAGCGGGTCGTTTGGATGCCGAGTCATCCCCAACACTGCGCTACGGACTTTGCAAATAAGGATAAAATATATTTCAACTTAGTGGCGAGTCATTTTTTTGTGAGATCGTTATCAGGTTTTCGTAGGGACTTATATAGGTACCTAAATATATAAGAATTCATATTGATATTCACGTGTGAAATGAGAGTAATGGCGCACATTTCTATTGAAGAAGTCCGAATTTATTTCATTGCTTTGATAACTATTCATGCGCATATACCTAAATACCATATATGTATCCAGAGTCGAAAGAAGTCTACTGCAGGACAAAGGCTCCTCCAAAGATAGCCACGATGACGAGTTATGTGTACCTCTTAAGTAAATTGTATTACTGCAATACATTTGTAGATTGGTAGTTGAAATGTACAAAACAAATCCATCTATCTGTCTTTCCGGACATAGATTCTGTACGACGTAACCATTTCACGCTTGTACAGGTAGGGTAGGAAGACCCTGCAGATGTATAGCTTTCCTAAAGCAATAAACACTGACACGTGAGCACGTGGGGTTGGATAGATATGAGATGATTCGTTAAATTTTTTAAAAGTCTGCGAACAAAATTAAAGTAGAACGTACAGTTCTCTATGTAATATTATGTATGTTAATATAATAACAAAAGGTTATGTATTAAAAGATCAAAATGAAGTATGATCTGGGATAACGCTACAAGCACATCAGGGCATTATAAGGAGGTGCCTCATCTAGACAGGGATGCATCTATCTGCTTCTGACATAAGTAGGTATCTCACCATATCCATTTTATATCCTGCGTGATGTGATAGCAAAATAAATGCAAAGTTTGCGTGGATGTCCAACAAAAATAACAAAATAAGTATTTCAAAGAACTACAGACATACTACTCGTTTTGTTCTACAAAAAATAACCCTGTTATAAGAGCTAGGCACTAACTCAATTATGCCTTGTCCTAATGTAATTCATAAATCGGACATTAGACACTCACTAAGAGAACAGAACTTAGAACACTCAGTAAGAAGCAGGTAAACGACCGCCTCGGCCTATTTGTGGTTTGTGTTAAATTAATTTAGGTATATACTGTATGTATTATGTATTCTATATCTAATGAGAGCCTATTTTGTAAAAGTTAGATAAACCTTATAATGAGGTGCCGCCTCTATTTTAGCTGAAAGACGTCCATTGCAGGAGAAAGACTTCCCTAAAAACATCAACATAATACATATTATCATTTTAGCCTGCCCACATTACATCTTCTATTTACCTGGAGTGCCGAATGATGGTGATAAATTTCTCAGAAAGGGAACGGGGTGTAATACGTTCGAGGTGCGACGATAGACGCATCAGACGCAGTCGCGTGTTATCTTAATTGTAGGAAGGCAGTGTGATGGAAATTCATTTCCTCGGACGTTATTACAGTACTTGTGCAAATAATTAAGCCGCTCAACATGGCGCACACGTAAAAGGGTGGATGCCATATTTATGCAAGTTTAATGTCCAAGCGTTAAAAGCGTGAAATCGTCCTGATCGTTTATTAGTACCAATTAAAGAAAACATCACATATTTTTACTGTTTACTTTTTAAAAGCAAACACGTCAAAGTGGCACTCTGATATGTTTTGTTTTTATATAAGTATTGCTTTAAAGCCAATTAAAACATCTAATCCTGGTTAAGTTTTATAGCATCATTAAAACATGCTTTGTTTGAAAGGTACCTAAATCAAGTTGCCCATCAGCCTGGAAGCTATTATTATTCAATGGAGCAGAACCGGGTGATCATCTAATGTTCAGCATTCTGCCATTCGTTTCATTTATAAGAAAGAGTCGTTCTCTTGATGATTCGAAAGGCACACAATCACGTTCATTTTGCATCACAATTGCTTCCTTCATTTGATAACTTTTTCATTATAATCAGTTGGTAGTTACGTTGAGAATTTAAACAATAAACCTTTGAAAGAAAACTCACCGGCGGTCGAAAAAACCCTGCCACGGGTAAATTAAATAATTTTAGAGAAAGAAATTTGGTGAGAATGGCCGCTTTTGTCCCTAAATCGTTATTTTGGGGAAATAAGACCAGCAATTTTCTTTGAGGTACAAGCCTTGATCAGAGCTAGAGGCTATGCCGGTGGTACGAACGTATTGGCCGAGCACGTACATACTTATAAACATATTTACCTATACATATTTATTTATGTGAGTATTAAAAAAACATTTGCGATTGTTTTTTCTATGTAATTATGTAGTTGTAATAAAAAGATTATGACAGTTATCATGTCCATAAATCCAAATATACAGACCAATATTTGGATTTATGGACATGATAGCTGTCATAATCTTTTTATTGACATGACATTAGCAAATACTTGTTCATTAAATGCATCTACTTACTACAACCACAGAGGCTTCAACGAAGTGCACTGTGCTTAATCGCTTCCGCCACCGCTTCTGAACTCGCGCTAGTAATCGCATCTTTGCTCTGGCCAAAGCCTCACATAGCTTTAAAGATACATGTTTCTACATTTTGCTCATATACCTATTGGGTTGATACAACATAACGGCATTAATTGTAGCCACATGCCGTATATTGCGCAAGTAGGTCGTACACCAACAGTTATTAAAATGTATCCAACGGTTCACATACTGAGTTCTTAGATTTACGCGAATCGGACCAACACTCATAATTAAGAAGTTTGAGGGTACCCTGGAACAACTATGCTTTTTGGACGTCTAACACCTCAGTCCTTCCCATGACCATGGATGCTGCCTTAGAATAATATAGAAGCCGCGCGCAGTCATAATTGCAGGCCGCGCGGTGAAGCCAAAACTTCAACAAACGCCCCGCTCTCACCGCACTTCCCACCCGCGGAATGTTCGCAGCGCGGAAATATTACCACTTTTTAGGGTAAATATTGATGACATTAAAGTACATGATAATAAAATCATTGTTGCGGTAACGTTTTTTTAATGTAAATTAATCTTAAGAAATTGATATAAACATCGTCACGCCTATATTCCCCAAGCGGGGGTGGCAGAGGTGTACTGTGTACACCCAAGTTTCGCCGACAATGTTAGGTCCCATGTAATAGGGGGTGAGCCTGTTGCCATATAACGGGCACAATTCCAGACTCCGGGCTCGTATTGGGAAGTTTTCGTTAGAAAAACTACACTTGTCCGACCTAGGATTTGAGCCCAGGACCTCGTGATAGATATACTTGTACTATTAAGGTTTGTAGTAATGTAGTAATTTAATGTAGGGAAAATATATTTTCATCATCTTAATTAAATATTAAAACCATGAGGTAGTAGTTAACTTTATTAATACCATTTAATACCAGAATTTATAAAGTCCTTTTCAAATAAAACTAGCGAAAAATAAAATTAACTTACTACCAACACTAACAAAATGGACGCCTGTTTTACTATGACAATTACAGACAAAAGAATTAATTCGATATTTAAATAATACGGCACCTGAATGCGTTAGATACGTCATGAATGTAAAATGTGATCCTATCATGTTTCTTTTTGAGCTTAACAGCATTTTTACAGACCAAAATGACACTAGACGGCATAATTCGATTTAATTTGAGACGTTCAGAGCACGTTATGTTGTACGACGGTTACAGAGTGACTACTCGCGTGAATGTGTGAATACCTGCTTCGCAGGTAGTAGTTGTTGCTTCAATTTGATGCGTGCCCGCGGCTTCTAGATTATATTTATTTATTCTAAGGGTGCTGCAAAGCATTTGAAACGACGGGAACTTAAAAATCAAAAATAAACCGCAATAAATCCGAAAAATAGTTTTATTTTATCTAACGGTATTAGCCATAACATGTTTTTTTACGTTGTATACGGATATATTATATATTGTATATTTGTAGGCGCACATGAAACGAAGAAAAGCGATGTTGCCGCTCTTAACTGCAGTGTCTACAGGTCAGTTGAGGTCAGTAAATAATAGTATACAGAATGCTGCGTTTCGTTCACATTTCTTTCGCATTTATTTTGGTTACAAATTTAGATTTTTGAATTTTAATTTTACACTTAATTGAACCATTTAAAGCGATATGATTAAATAGTAGCGATTGTATTTTAATGTCGTTATGTTGTAACCAGTCTACGTGTAACAATAAACTTTAGAAACCTTACATACAACGGAGCATTAATTAAAATACATTGCATTAACGTACATACCAATTAGATACTTTCATGTATTAAGTACGGGAGTTAAAGTTGAACACATGACGTCGAACTACACATGTTCAAAGGTCTACATTTATAACTGTAGCGGAAACACCGCAAAACAATGATAGTGCACAAATCTTTGCCCCAGGATTCTGGTTAATACATTATATTGTTACGCAATACTATAATTGAAGGGCTCTTTATTAGCAACAAATAAATTCTACGTATAAGTATAGTAATTTGGAATAAATTTGTACGTATGTAGAAAACTATTTTTTATAAGTCTTCATAAATAATGAAGTAATCCTTATACGTCTATAAATATTTATGTATAAATAAGTACATACTTACGTCAATGCATCTTACGTAGTAAGTACGATAATTTTATATTGAATTGAATTTTGAGTGATCACTTAGTATCCATATTTCGTTTTAAGCACTCTTTATTTGAATACTTAAGGAGTCCAAATGTGAATTTTAGAAGAGTATCGTGAACTTAGGTATAATGCTGTGAAATGTAAAGTAATGCGTAACGGTTTTATGCGTAAATGTACGTGCAGTGGAAAGTATTCGACGCTTTAGGGCTTTCAAACCCTTTGGCCGATATGCTCTTATCCCAAGCTTTTTGCTTAAACGAATTTGATCACTCACGGCGAATGCTCCCGATTGCCTAACGACGGGTTGAAATACCAAATTACATTTCGATATCCGAACAAGCTCGACAAAAGAACAAAGATTTTTCTTGCCATAACTGCTAATACAAACTGATAACTCTCAGCAAACATGATATATGTAACATATTACTTACTAACTGTGATTTAGGGAATACGAGTCCTGTAAATAATGCTTTTTTTTGAACTGGCCAGTTATAAAAAGCATATTTGCAAATGAAACTATTTAAGAACCACAAAGAGCATAACATAATATATACAATAATCACTATTATAGGTTGAAAGCTGTTGAAAGCTCAAATAAGTACATTCAGAGAATTTTAAATATTCACACTGCAATTTGATATTTAGTTTTTACATGTTTTAGTTCAAAATTGTATGTACCTATATTGGTATATTATGATTTTTATGACTTTCGTTGTTGTTTCCGTCAGCAACAAAATAAAAAGTTTTTATTTAGGATTTCATGATGAAGCCCCATCTTGTGCCACCGCTTTCAAACTTGTTTAACGAGTTCATAAGTGGTTGTGCCAATCTCACTGATGATCGACGTGAGAGACGTCCTTTAAAAGTGACAACTGTAGTTGGTAGTGCGCGTCATAAAAGTTTAAACTATCAGCAGATTTAGGCTGCTTTAAGAATTTGTTTAACGAGTTTAAAAGTGGTTGTGCCAATCTCAGTGATGATCGACGTGAGAGACGTCCTTTAAAAGTGACAACTGTAGTTGGTAGTGCGCGGCATGAAAGTTTAAACTATCAGCAGATTTGGGCTGCTTTAAGAATTTGTTTAACGAGTTCAAAACTGGTTGTGCCAATCTCAGTGATGATCGACGTGAGAGACGTCCTTTAAAAGTGACAATTGTAGTTGGTAGTGCGCGTCATGAAAGTTTAAACTATCAGCAGATTTAGGCTGCTCTAAGAATTTTTATAACGTGTTCAAAAGTGGTTGTTCCAATCTCAGTGATGATCGACGTGAGAGACGTCCTTTAAAAGTGACAATTGTAGTTGGTAGTGCGCGTCATGAAACTTTAAAGTATCAGCAGATTTGGGCTGCTTTAAGAATTTGTTTAACGAGTTCAAAAGTGGTTGGGCCAATCTCACTCATGATCGACATGAGAGACGTCCTTTAAAAGTGACAACTGTAGTTGGTAGAGCGCGTCATGAAAGTTTAAACTATCAGCAGATTTGAGCTGCTTTAAGAATTTGTTTAACGAGTTCAAAAGTGGTTGTGCCAATCTCACTGATGATCGACATGAGAGACGTCCTTTAAAAGTGACAACTGTAGTTGGTAGTGCGCGTCATGAAAGTTTAAACTATCAGCAGATCTGGGCTCCTTTAATAATTTGCGTAAGTTAGCAACATTTTTCTTGATTATTTACTCGTTAGCTTTGTACTAGATGGTTACCCACAATTTTACTGAAGAATCTAAAAGGCCATCCTCCCGCCCGATTTTATGGAGTTCAAAATTAATATATCCCCAATAAGGGTTCGAACCATCAAACAAATTTGTTTCAGAATATTGGACGGCGTTATTGTTATATTATCCTTTTCTGTTCAGAGAGCTAAGCACGAAAAGATTGACCTTAGCGTGACGCTAGCGAGTAAACGTTCATGTTTATTTAGCAAATTCGTAGTGTAACAAGGAGGGCACATTAACTCGCTAGCGTCACGCTAACGTCAAACTTTTCTTGCTCAGCCCTCAGTACGTTCGCATATAATGATAATTTGCTTCGCAGAGTGGATTTGATAATCGTGTTTGTTATAATCCCGTTGTCACTTCACTCAATTAGTGTCTGTTTTTAAAAAGCTGCCTTCAGGACATTTTCTAGGTTGTG
This sequence comes from Phalera bucephala, assembly GCA_905147815.2. Classification (NCBI taxonomy): domain Eukaryota; kingdom Metazoa; phylum Arthropoda; class Insecta; order Lepidoptera; family Notodontidae; genus Phalera; species Phalera bucephala. The sequence continues at coordinate 22,951,112 of LR990612.1, forward strand.
ACATTAGCTGACAACATTTTAACGGAAGATTTAAGATGAGAAATTAAAGATAAGAGATAAGAATTGGTTTGGGCATATACTCGTAGAAAGAATGACACTTCGCCTTTTCTTTCATAAGAAAGAATGACAAAACAGATATACAATGCGAAAGTGAAAGGATGTAGGTACCGGAGAAGACCCAGACAATCTTACCATGACCAAATAGACCGTGTCTTATCTGAAGGGCAAGTCAAGAGTCTTCGTAACCGGCGAGCATGTATGAGACGAACTATGAGAGTGGAGGAAGCCAGAGAGGTCTGTAAGAAAAGAACCTGTTGGAACTGTTGGCTCTGCCTACCCTGCAGGGGAACTGGCGTGATGATATAGACGTCTTTTACATTTGTTAAGAGATAACGTTATTGACTGTCATTTTATAAATAAATATATGTGTAAAATTTAATTTAAGCCAACTTACCAATAAGTAAAACAAATTAGATTGGCGTGTGAAGCGTAGAAAGAATACTAATTCCGCATCCATTAGGGGCGTGCGATCGTCTCGCAGGGGTGACAGACCCTTGTACTTATACAACACATTACTTCGCTTTTATGTCCCAAGTAAAGCGTTAATGCGTATTCTTCACTTAGATACATTCATGGGTACATTTTTATGAATATTCTGATAGTTTTATTTCTTTTGTTTTATCTATGTAAACGCCTCTTTCAAATGATATTTCGTGTAGGTACTTTCTTATTTTTTACTACTTTCGGCATTCGTGTAGGTATCGTTGGATGTAACATGTAAAGCAATAATCAAGCTGCTTTGTCATTTTGTTTTAAAATCTATACAACTGTACAAGCTTCATCAAATCAAATCAGTTTATTATGTGAAACATAGGTTAAGCTTAAATTAAAATTCCAGATGTTACATTTATAAAATGCGCTATGTTTTGCCATTTTAAGACGTACACAATATAATAATATCGCATATTACATTATAAATTCTATTATATTATATATTATATAAATTAATTAGAAATTGAATATAACATAAGAAATAAATATACGAGTGACATTATTATATTAAAACAATTGTCAAAGGTAGATTCAGTTTTTTTTTAAAGATTGAAGCATGTAAAATGGATAAATAATTAGGAGTTTTTAAATAAAATAACAAATTTATCATTTAGGAATTCGTCAACAGAGTAATAACATTAACAAAAAGTTTAGCATCAGATATAGATTTCAGCGTATCTGGTAATTTATTATAAATGCAAGGGGCCATACCGAAAACACTTTTCGGTATGGCCCCTTGCATACCGAAAAGTGTTGACATACTGAAAAATATATGTTGTGTGTTGAGACACACAACATATATTGTATGTCTCAACACACAACATACAATATATGTTGTGTGTAGAGAACATACAACATATATATAGAAATATTGTATGTTCTGAGAACATACAATATTTCTATAATGAGTAGGCAGTGAACCCTTTAGCACGTTACAAATTTTTTGAAAAAATCTAGATTCATTTTGGCAAAAACAGCTGTTTCTAATTCACTTCTCACTTTTCTATATTCACTTCTTTTATCTCACAATTGTCATGACTTATATTTAATGTAAGGTGTTTTGTTCTTTGATAAAAATGCATAACTTTGGTTTTATTTAAATTGATTAATAAATTATTATTTCTAAGCCATGTTATTATGTCAGCAAGAGTATTATTAATGTCAGTTTGGTATTCGTCAATTTTATTGCATTTTATTAGGGCAGTGCTATCGTCCGCAAAGAGTACCATTTTATGGCGGTTAAAGGCTTTTGGCAAGTCATTTATGTATATAAGAAATAGCGACGGACCTAGAACACTTTCTTCAGGTACACCGTACTTGATATGTCTTGGCTTTGAGAAGTATGACTTTTCTAAATTGCTTCTTTCACATAGTCTGCATATTTCAGTTATTTGAATTCTATTACTAAGATACGATTCTATAAGATTCAGAATGTTGCCTCTTATACCATATCCATACAGTTTTTTGAGTAAAATTTTATAATCTACGTAATCAAAGGCTTTTGTCATATGTGTATATTAGGCACAAATGGGTGTTTTACTGTCCACAGAAGTAATATATGTAAAAGGTCATATAGTATGTTAAAGGTCAAAAATAGCCATGTCTATTGTAGAATCTTTCCGAAATCCTTTTTGTTCCAAACACAATAAATTATGTTTATTAAAATAGCCGTAAATAGGGCTGTGAATAATTTTTTTAAGATTTTTAGCTATTGGTCTATAGTTTTATATTAGATTTTTTTCATCCTTCTTATGTATGGGCTTAACAATTACTTGTTTCAAGATACTTATGTATCCAAGTAGTACTTATACATTGGTTCTTTATGTGCGCCAGTGGTAGAGCTATTATGTCCTTAACAAGTTTGATCACTTTCGTTGATATGCCATCGTATCCTACAGTATTTGTATTTTTTAGTGATTTGATGGCCAGTATTATATCTTCGTTTATACAAGGTCGCAGAAAAATAGATTTAGACGGACGATTTAGCGCAGTGGTTAAGAGCTTGAGCTGCTCCGCCCACTGTGTCGAATAGTCGCGGGTTCGATTCCCGCACGGGACAAATCTTTGTGTGATCCACAATTATTTGTTGCGGTCTGGGTATTTGTTTGTGAATTATCATGTTTGTAAACGCACCCACGACACAGGAATAAATCCTAGTGTGGGGCTACGTTTTTATAAAAAAAAAAAAAAAAAGAATTTAAATTAGAAAAAATATTGGTCTTATTAATGTCTCATTTCGATTCAATTTCGACAGTAAAATAGTCATAAAGAAAATCTGTTTAGCAGTTTTTCCGTGAAAAGTAACAAACGTCCGTAGGTCTGTAGATCTATCCTCACAAACTTTTGTGTTAAAACTATTAGTAGGCTTGATATTAGCAGTAAGCCATTTAGTCATGTGGATAGGAACCGTTAACTATGTATATTCTTTAAGCCCCGTCGGAAAAAAGAGGGATGTTGTAAGTTTACCATATGTATCTGTGTGTTTGTCTGTGGCATCGGGTGTCTTGAGCGGGTTAACCGATTTTGATTTGCTTTTTTTTTGGTAACTTGATCAAGAGTGTTTTAGCTATGATTATTAGAGTCGGTGGTTATTAAATTTTTAATTTGAGTTTTATTTGTATTAACAATAGTTTTGAATGACTAATCATCTTCGTTCATAAGTTTTAAAGCAGTTTGAGTATGTTATTATTTCTAAAAGTTCTAACTGCACAATAGCAAGCTTTATAGGAATACACCATTAGACAAAAGTATAATCTATGCACCTAACTACCTACCTATCAAAACCAGTGCAGTACATATTCCTAACTTTGTATATAATAGCTATCTGTATTGAATTGTGGTCGTAATTGTCTGAGTGCCGATGCAGTTATTGTGTGGAAGCTGGTACCGTCATCTAGTTTGGACAGCCTTCCCAAACATTCCAAGTTTGCCGTTTTGATATTGAGTTGTTTAATTATTGGACCTCCAATTATTAAACGTCCTAAAGTTTATACTTCCAAGTAGTTGTGAATAATATATGAATAATTATTAAATACGTATAGTCCATATTTTCAGATTGCGGATGTCAGAGATGTGATATATACACTCTCTTAGTAAAGACGATGTTAATTTCTAATATAATAGAGAGCCAACCTATTGCCATAATACTGGGCACAATTCTAGACTCCGGACCCTTATCCAAGATTTTTCGATAGAAAAATCACACTTTGTGCGACTTAGGATGCGAACCCAAGAGCTCGTGATTGCCGCATTATGTGCTACTACACCGACGAATTACATTTTTTATTATATATTTTTTGTAATAAATTACAATTATTATGATATATTTAGATATTGTTAAAATTAAACAGATTAGATACACTTATACCGACGAATATGCCTCTAATCACATATACCTATTTGAAAAGAGTATATATTGCAAGGCTTTTGGGACCTAGGTAACCCTGATAGCTAGCACTGATGGTTGGATCTTAAATGAGCAAGCTACCCTAGGGATCGCAGACGTCTGGGGTGCGGTGTGGGACACTGGCGCCCAGGTGACGGGTCGATCTCAACGGAGACGGTAGTACGAGTGTCTCCACGCCCTTCTGAGTGATGCGAGGATGGCGGGAAAATGATTTTGTTGTCCCTAAGATATACTCAATCAAGAGCACAAGAGAAGGAAACCGCTGCGTTCTGTTCGGAGCGCCTGGAACATCCCATAATATAGCTTATTTTTCCTCGCAGAATTTTGAGAATCCTTTACCCCTGTGTAACTCAAAATAGGTAGGTCTACGTGATTAATGCAGGTGTTTTTAACATAAAAACTTGATAACAGCACACAAAGGTGCCAAACGTGCATTGAGTTTTATATGTCCTGAATTAGATAATTAAACTACGTTTATTTAGACTCCATCTATCTACTTATGTCATTACGCCATATTCCTAAAGAGTACAGAGTCAGAGTTGGTTTTGATTTATCTCGTAATAACAATATACAACTCTATTATTTATTTTGACTTAACTTGTCCCATATTACTACAGCGACATTATTACTACGGCGTAGCATGCTACGAAAATCTTACATAATATCGATTTACAACCTAACCGTTAATAATGAGCGGTGCTTTTAGTATTACTAAACAGTAGTGCCTTAGAAACCTTTAAGCTACGATGTAATGAAAACCCCAATCAAAATCTAATAGAATCAGTAGATAATTAATAAAACTTAAAACACCTATTCATGTGTCCTTTTACCATTAACCTAAAATACAGCAACTTTACCACCAAATAGACTAAAATTTCTCTATAGCGGTCTGTTCCTGTCCTAAACAAACAAACAGTACTAAGCATTATACCTTTGTTCTCACATACGATGACTTACAGTTTAGTGCGAACAACAGAGGCGAACAAAACCATTTTAACCTTGAACAAAATAAATGAATAAAACATTGGATTCTTACCGCTCATGACGTTGTGCCGTACGAACAACAGGTGTAAATATTTAAGTGGTAACCGACCATAGCATAGGTTTTCCAATTATTTACGTGTTTTATGCATTGCCGCTTGGGACCTGTCTAAAGATGAAGCTGGTTAATCTTCCCCTGTCTTTATTCATCATGGGTTGTAATTACTTCTTCGTCGATATATTTGATGATTATGTATGTGATGAAATCTATGATTATATTGCAGGAAACCAGTTAACAGTCAACAGTATCCCCAATTTTTAATTATACCATTGACATACATAACCAGAATCTATCTATCTTTATCATCAGGCCAGATCCATCGCGGTAGGCAGAGAGTACAGACAATAGATTCTTTTTTTACAGAACTCTTAGATTATAATCAATGTAAATGTTAGATGCAGTGGATCGTTTGAAAAAAAAGAGGGATTTTCGATAACATAGTTAGGCATCTCTTTGACATCACTCGGTTAGTTTCAAGAAGTTTAACTTTTAAACCATAATACCAATAGTTTATAAGGGCTTAGTGAGTTGTTAATGTTAGAAATATCTTTCTGAGACCCGAAAAACTTGTTTCGATTTGGTTATTGTGTATGTGCAATTCGTATTTGCAGCCACGACGCCGGAATAATTCTTGGTCTTTTCCAACGTTTTTAACAACAACTAGCAGTTTCTCACGGCTTCGCACCCCACTAAAGTGCAACCTATCGGATTTATGTTACGTCTGGATGATATAGCTCTTTAATGGTGAAAGAATTATTAAAATTGGTTCGGTAGTTTCAGAGTTTATCGATTATATACAAACAAACCTTTCCTCTTTATATTGTGCCCGGGTGTTTTAACACGTAAAGGCGATTAAAGAAGCAAAACAATTTGACATTAATCATGCAGTCTGACACAGCAAAAAGCTCATCTTCTATTCTGTGTAACCCCTCAAGCACAGATATGCAGACACATTAAAAAAAAACGCTTGCCTGCTTGAGGAGGCTTAAAGCATTATCGTGAGCTGCTCGAGATAATTTTGGGGTAATATGGTCGTTTGGTATATTCCGAGCGTATTTGATAATTTCTTCGGGGATAATTTTTTTATTATGTGCCTAATATGCCTATGTATTATCATAGGTATTTATATACCCGATTACCACCACTAAAATACAGTGTCTAATCTGAAGGGCGAATCAAGAGTCTCCGTAGCCGGTGAGCGTAAATGAGACGCACTATGAGAGTGGAGGAATCTAGAGATGTCTGTAAGGAAAGAGCCTGTTAGAACTCAGTACTTACTCTCTGCCTACCCCGCAAGGGATCAGGCGTGATGATATAGACATTAAATTAGTTAAAGTTGATAGTATTAAATTGCTAAAAATGAATAAACATGTTCAATACCTTTGACCTTGGTTCAATAGATAAGTAACATGAGATCTAGAGTTTAAAAGTAACAGAAGAAATCAATAGAATCATTGGCCTCGTTGGCCTATTAGTCTAGTAATACGATTTGCCAAAGAAGTTGTATATTGGAACTCTTAGTGGGGCTAAGTATGTACCTATTATTACGTTTTTTCAATCAAAACTAGCAGTATAAATCCGTAGTCTGGAATTGGGTCCACTTAAATGGAAAAAGATAGGCCCCCTTTTGATTGAAACTTCATTCGCAAAACTTGTGCAATGCGGGTGTGACGATAATTATGTTCTGTTTTCATTCATTGTTTTGTTTTCATTCTCTATTCCATTTCATTATTCACTTATTTAATTAGGGGTAATTGGTGATCATATCTTTATACAATTAAGCTAAACGCTACTAATATTGAGTGATCTGATTTATGGCCGAATAATCTGGGCATATTACTTTCGTGATTTCTAAATCTTTAATATAAATTTTCAGAGGTTTATCCTTTAAACAGACTTAATGTAACATCATAAAAGTTTTATGTCTGCCGTTAACTGTGTATTTTATAAAAGCTCGGAAAATGTTTTACAATGGCGGTGTAAAAAGTAAAACTAAGCTTTATTTTCTTACGTTAACTATTACTTGTGGTTACCAGATTCCCAATTGTTACCGTGATTAGATAAAGAAGCGTCGAAGTAAAAAGCTTGTAATTATAAACCAAACAACTAGCTATAACAGTCACTGGTTTCCTGCCGTGTTACTTCACCTTTAAAAAAAGTATTCGTATAGTGCGAGCTCTGCGGAAGATGTGCGGATTCAAGCTGACCGACCGTATTCGCAACAGCGTAATAAGAACGCGTGAAGGTACGAAAGATAGTATTCGTGTAAATATGAGAAAGGGTATGCTTCGTTGGTTCGGGCATATAGAAACAATGTCAGAAGAAAGAATGACAAAACAGATATACAATGCAAAAGTGGAAGGATGTAGGTACCGGGGAAGACCTAGACTATCTTACCATGACCAAATGGAACTATTGAACGGAGAATGCGCGTGAAGTCCGATGGAATGTTGTGCGAGGCACAAGGGGGTTTCAGGTCTGGAAGAGGATGTTCGGATCAAGTCTTCTCACTCCGCAACATCGTAGAGAAGCATCTGGCAGTGGGCCGGAAGGTTTTCTGCGGTTTTGTAGATCTGGAGAAGGCATTTGACAGAGTTGTGCGAAAGAGACTTTGGGACATTTTGCCAGAGTATGGTATAGATGGCACTCTGTTGCGAGCCGTCCAGTCCACTTATGTGGACTGCAAGGCATGCGTACGGGTGGGTGGTAACAGGTCACCCTGGTTTGACGTTAAAATCGGCGTCAAGCAGGGTTGCGTGTTGTCCGCTAGACTGTTTATAATATATCTGGACAAAAGTCTTCAAAGACTGAAAGCGATGAATGAAGGTGTACAAATGGGTGACTTAGTGGTAAACCATCTACTTTATGCAGATGACGCGGTTTTAATAGCGCCAACAGCCACTGATCTGCAAACACTAGTCACAGTTATGAAAGACGACTGCATGATCAATGGCTTACACTTGAATGTGAAGAAAACCAAGATTATGGTTTTTGAAAGGGAAGAAACCAGAACGAATGTAAGGATTGTGGTTGGTAACGATGTGCTGGAGCAAGTGAATGAGTTTGTATATCTTGGATGCGCCTTCAGTAAGGATGGGAAATACACCGCTGACATAGAGAGAAGAGTGAGTGCAGGGAACAGAGTGAATGGTGCGATGGGAAAGCTACTCGGGAGCCGGCACTTAAGCCATAAGGCGCAGCTGGCCATACATAACGGAGTTCTTGTCCCAACGCTGTTATATGGTAGCGAGAGCTGGGTATGTAAGAAGGAGAATGAAAGTAGGATAAATGCGGTAGAAATGCGAGCTCTGCGGAAGATGTGCGGAGTGAAGCTGACCGACCGCATTAGCAACAGCATAGTAAGACAGCGAGTAGGTATGAAAGATAGTATCGGTGTAAAGATGAGAAAGGGCATGCTCCGTTGGTTCGGGCATATAGAAAGAATGCCAGAGGAAAGAATGACAAAACAGATATACAATGTGAAAGTGGAAGGATGCAGGTACCGGGGAAGACCTAGACTATCTTACCACGACCAAATAAACCGAATCTTATCTGATGGGAAAGTCAAGAGTCTCCGTAACCGGCGAGCGTGTATGAGACGAACTATGAGAGTCGAGGAAGCCAGAGAGGTATGTAAGGAAAGAACCTGTTGGAACTCTGTACTCTCTGCCTACCCCGCAAGGGATCTGGCGTGAGGTTATAGATAGACCAAATGGACAGTGTCTTACAGAGTGGTGTGATGATATTGATAGATAGATAGATATTCGTATAGTGCAGGTTCATTTGCAACATTACAAAACCACGACCAATCCTTAAGAATTAAATCTTTAACGTGTGTGTGAAGTTTTGATATATCGGAAAACTTTAGTTTTGGACGCTGTTAGAGCTATCGTGAGTACATGATTTTTTTAAAAAAAACAAAGCCCCGCGCTCGGATTTATCCCTGTGTCGTGGGTGCGTTTACAAACATGCAAATTCATATACACAAATACCCAGACCGAAAGAAATAATTATGGGTCCCGTGCGAAAATCTGAAACCGCGACTATTAGACATAGTGGGCGGAGCGGCTTAAGTTCTTAACCACTGCGCTAAATTTTTCGTCAATGCCAGACATTGTTTATAGAACTAGTCTAGAGATATATGATTACACATCAAGAAAAAAACATGAATTCATTTAAAATGAATACCAAACAATTCATATAAAAGTAATCATAGCAGGAAAGACATCACAGTTTATTTTTAGGTCAATATGGGTATCAAGTGGACTTAGGTATTATAGGTATTCTATTCGGAAAAGATGTGAACGGATGAAGGAAGTTTCTACAAAGGCTAGGAATTTTCATATAGTGCTCGCGACTTTACGGGGATGTCTCATGAGCTGAACTGATGAACATATTGAACTATTAAAGCTGATGGTGTGAAATTTATTGAAATATTTGCATTGATTTTGCAAAGATTTCTACCGTTGCCGCTAGATGTGAAGTCATTGATTACGTGGTAACAGCTAGAGTGAATAGATCGTCTGGTACCAACAATTATTGGTGGTTTAATTTCAAAAGTTAGCTAGTACTTATATTTAATGTTATACCATTTTATTACACGGAAACCAATGTAAAGGAATGTACAAGTACTACTAAGTCTCACTACAAAAATATCCTCATTATTCTATTGGCGAAAGGTGCAGCTAGCGATCAGCACCTCATGATTTGAATACTTGGACAAAGTGTTAGTAAGGTCTTTCTATCGAAAAAATCTGCTAAGAAAATAAGCGCTTTGAAGTTGAATTTATTTTCAGCTAGACTAAGACAGAATAAAAAACAGTTCAAAAATGTAACAATATCACGTAAAATCAACGAGTTTGTACCGAAGCAGCTACTACAAAGAGTGATAAACGGCACGAATGGAGCGCACGGACATTGCTCTTGATTTGACAAAAGCGAGTGGAGTGCTCTCGAGATTTTCCCTACGAGATTGTGTTCAGTTTATTGGTGATCCCTTACTATGATTTATCGTCCGCACAACATTGTGATGTAAAACATAGATTTGTAAAGAAGAAAATATTATAATACACAAGAAATATTCATAATATAAGAAAATATACGGGACTACTTTACCTAAATTCTAACATTTTAATTCAATTTATTTTGCCGTATCGAGATCACGCAGGGCTACTAATTAATTTGAATAAGGAATAATTAATTTTAAATACGAGTAATCTTTCCAAATAAAAACTTTTTAAAAAAAGAAAACCGACTTCAAAAAGCAAAAATAAATATTTGAAGTCGGTGCTGGTTGGTGCAGTCGGTTACTTGGCATCGACTTCAAATATTTATTTTTGCTTTTTGAAGTCAGTTTTCTTTTTTAAAAAGTTTTTTATTTTACAATTTTTAGTGATGAGTGGATTAATTATTATTATTTATATACCTCCTTTATATTATACTACTTATTTATACAGTGAGGTACCTACAAGATTGATATAAAACTCATAATAACAGAATTTTCACATTCATGCTGTTTACCGTATAGGTAACCCCTGGTGTATCTTCAAAGCCCCTTGTCCAATAACAATAAAATTTAAATTCGACCATCACGGAGCTATGCCGAACCTAATGCAAAAAGAATTATCAAAATCAGTTTATAAGCACAGAAATTACAAAAAAATACTCCTTTTTTGAAGTCGGTTCACATTCTTCTTAGTTCTATGGTAGGGTACCTATAGGATTGACGTAATACCCATAATATCTCAATCTACGCATTCGTATTCTTTGTCGTTAAGGAGTTCCCTGGTGTATCTTCAAAGTCCAAGGTCCAATACTGATGAAATACTGATGAAATGGGAGCACCTTGGAGCTATACGGAACCCAATGCAAAAAGTATCATCAAAACCGGTCCACAACTGACGGAAATAACGGTGAACATACATAAAAAAAAGCATACTTACAACCGAACATAGAACTTCCTCCTTTTTGAAGTCGGTTAAAAATACATTAGTTGCTTCTCTATAACAGCCATACTAAGGTGTCTAAAGCATTTGTACCTACATTCTTAGCGATTATCAAGGTTCAGCAGCGGTCGGCTTTGTCAGTCTATGATGGGTGATCATCTGTAGCATTTCCATTTCCATGAATTTTCGTGGTCTCAGAGGCACGTTAAGTCAATGTTCCCGGCTGCCACTAAATGTAGTAGTCCTTAATAAGCCTAGTTGGAAGCTTTACGGGCGCGGCTTGATTCATTTTAAGAGGAGGTGGCCACAAACGTGCCTACACCAATTCGCACTAATTCAGCATCGCAGAGAAGGTACGATCTGTTCTCACTTACCGCAATTTATTAGAGAATGCCATGGAGGTACAGTTGGACAGTATAATAATAATAATAATACTGAATAATAATAATTGACATGGCAACCGCTGTCAACGACACATGTCGTTTTGTGTAAATAAAACTTTTTTTACGAAGAAATATAGAAAAGTAACCGTTTAGACATTAACAAACAACAAAAAAAAACCACAGTCTCAGAGCAAAATTTACAATGCGAACGTGGGTTCGCAAAATGTGGATTTTGACAAAAATATATAACACATCTGTAAATGGCCGAGCCCAGCCGAAGAAACCCCGTGCGGCTGTGTCGGCAGCGGGATGCCCGGACACCTAGCGCACGCCCAACACCCTTGCCCGGCTCGCCTACCTCGCCCCAGCCTTCGGAGGATGAAGATTTTTTCACACCGCCGACATCTGGGGCTTCTAGCGACGATGCCGGAATATCGGCGTCTCCACCTATATTAACATCTGCGAGGAGAGGACGCCCACCGCTATCGGCTCGCCTAGGACCAGCGGGACATTGTGCTCCGCCCACGGCCCCTGCTACCGGTGGTGTAGTGCGCCGCATGAGATGGACTCCGGAATTTAATCTGAGTGTCATGCGGGCCTACTATGGTGCTACAGAGGGAGGAACCATCCTCACCGCTTACCGTCCGAAATTATTGTCTCTGTTTCAGGGGCTTCACCCGACTGTCGCCGTTACTGCGCAACGACTATCGGATCAAGTACGTGCCATCCAGCGGTGCAAGTTGTTGGATGACACAGTGCTTGAGCGATTGCGCCGCGAAGCACTTCCTGCTCGTACTGAATCCAACGTGCGAAGTGTCGAAGAACCTATCTCTTTAAATAACTTCGCACGATCGGAGGAGGTAAATAGCGAGCAGTTAAGTGTTAGTGACCAGCTACAGGAGCAAGTGAGGAGAGCTCTGGAGGATGCCTTTGCGGAGTATCGGTCTGCACCGATTTCCCTTAGACCATGCCTACCCCGTTTGCCCATGCATAGACGTAACATTTCGCTAGTGGGTGCCCTAGACAATGTTTTAAAGCCACACTGGGAGACCAGTGTGGACTTATGTGATACCCACTCTATTTTGTACTGTGGAGCGGTGGCGGTGTGTCGGGTGGCAGGTGTAAGATTTCCTAATCTACATCGAGCCACCCAACCCACAAATGCTAAACCATTCTGGCAGTGCAGAATAGAGCGGCGTATAAATATGGCTAGGAACACTCATAGCGAAATTGTTGTGCTTCCAGGCTGGAAACAACCGCCCAAGAGTTATGCGTTTCGTGGCTCAAGCCTTTGCAGGCACAGGAGTGGCTCCTGTGGACTATGTGGCAGGGGTCGCGGAACGCATAGACTTCTGGAAGCAAAAAGTTTATGCATGGGCGAAGAGGATTCGCAGGTATAAGGCGAGAGCAGACAGATACCACGTGAATCGCACCTTCCAGACGAATCAAAGGAGTGTATACCAGGCTTGGGAGCGCCCCCAAGAGAGAGTGACTGACGTGCACTTGCCAAATGCGCCCGTGATGGCCGAGTTTTGGCGTAAAATTGGGTCAGTGCCCGTCAGTCACTCCGAGGGCGAATGGTTTGATGTTGTTGGACGATCCTGTGGGCCCATTCAGGAAATGGAGCCTGTAGTCATAAGCCGTGAAGAACTGGCCTGTGCGGTTCGTGCGGCGCCGAACTGGAAAAGTCTGGGGCCGGATGGACTGCACGCATTCTGGCTAAAGAGGCTCCAGGGCTCACATTCTCGTCTAGCGACTCAATTCCAAGAAGCTCTTCAATTGGGATCGCTCCCTAGCTTTATGACATCGGGTGTCACTCACTTGATTCACAAATCTGGCAGTACTTCGGAACCTAAAAATTATAGACCGATTACATGTCTACCTACGGTCTATAAACTCCTTACATCCATTCTGAGAATAAAAATCAATAATCACCTTAAGGCACAGCATATTCTATCGCCTATGATTCGGTGCCTCATACATGGCTGGGGAGAGTGCTAGAGCTGTACAGAGTACACCCGGCGCTATGCTCTTTCCTCGCTTCGTGTATGGGGCAGTGGACCACAGTTCTTCGTCACCCAGGAAGTGGAGGCCTTTCTGGTTCGTCGGACTTGATAAAGATAAGCAGGGGTATCTTTCAAGGCGACAGTTTGAGTCCGTTGTGGTTCTGCTTGACTTTGAATCCATTAAGTGCTATACTTAAGGATTCAAAGCTAGGTTACCATTTGCGGAGGGAGAGTGAGCCTACATCTCATCTACTGTACATGGATGACCTCAAGTTGTACGCTTCGAAGAAAACAGACCTGATGGAGTTGCTCAAATTAACCGGCAATTTTAGCAATGACATCGGAATGGAGTTTGGAGTAGACAAGTGTGCGGTCATCCATGTACAAAGAGGGAGAGTTGAAGATTCTTTTAATCTACAGCTCTCTGAAGATATATCCCTCAGGTCTCTCTCTGAAATGGATTCCTACAAGTATCTTGGTATGTCACAAGCCTTAAGTATAGCTGAACAGGATATGAAACAATCATTGAAAGATCGGTTCTTTGCCCGCCTGATAAAAGTGTTAAAAAGCCTTCTATCTGGTGGAAACAAGGTCCGAGCTTTCAATGGTTGGGTAATGCCTGTTATTACATACTCTTTTGGCATACTAAGGTGGACTCAGTCTGAACTGGATGCCCTGGATAGAAAGGTCCGTCGATTGCTGATAGCGTATCGTATGCATCACCCCGGTCGTCTGTTATGAGGTTGTACATCCCGCGGAAGTGCGGTGGTCGTGGGTTTTTAAACGCTAAGACACTACACAACCGCGAGGTGTGCAATCTCAGACAGTACTTTTTGAGTGTATCCGTGGTGATGTATCGAGATGTTGCCGCAATCGATAGAGGCCTAACTCCGCTTTCCTTGGCAAACGGGAACTGGCGAAGACCCCGGATATTAAGTATTTTGGACTGCACAGCCATATGGAAGGGCGAGGAGCTACACGGACGGTTCTATCGGGCTCTTACAGGGCCTGATGTGGACCAGCTCGCTTCCGTGGCCTGGCTACGCTTCAGCAACCTTTTTGGGGAAACTGAAGGGTTTGTTTTTGCAATTATGGACGAAGTTATCATGACGAACAACTACCGGAAGCACATCCTAAAGGACGGCACGGTTGACATTTGTCGGGCATGCCACCGTCCCGGTGAGTCTATTAGACATGTTGTGTCCGGTTGTTCTCGTCTTGCTAACGGAGAGTACTTGCACAGACACAACCAAGTGGCTAGGATTATCCATCAGCAACTTGCTCTTAAATATGGCCTTGTGGATTCTGAAGTACCGTACTACCAGTACCAGCCTCTTCCAGTTCTCGAAAGTGGTCATATCACGCTCTACTGGGATCGATCTATTATCACGGACAGGACTATTGTAGCTAATAAACCTGATATCGTGATAATAGATCGATCGATGCGTCGTGTAATGCTAGTTGATGTCACCATTCCACATGATGAGGCCTTGTGAAGGCCAAAAAAGAAAAATTATCTAAATATTTGGACCTGGCCCATGAGGTTACCGCCATGTGGAATGTTGATTCAACTACCATTATTCCGATGGTCGTTTCAGTCAACGGCCTTATAGCGAAGAGCTTCGATAAACATCTTGAGAAGCTCTTGTTAGGCACTTGGGTGAAGGGCCTGATACAGAAGGCAGTAATGTTGGACACGGCACGCATTGTGAGGAGGTTCCTCTCTTTGGAGCCCTGACCACCGGTAGCTTGGGTCGTAGACCTTGCTGTCGGTGGAGCACACTTTTTTTTTACAATATATATAAGAATATTTGTATTTTATATATATTTTATAAGAAATTATACTTGATAAATATATACATAATAATAAAATTATGGCCGCTGTCCGTCCCCCCTTTGAAATAGTCTATTTTTTGTCTATCACACCTCATTTACATAGCCCTTGTTTTCTTTCCATAATATAGAATAGTCCTTGCACCTGCCGGGGTCAGTTCGCTGGTTATGTTTCTTCATTTTCAGCAAGTGATCTCAGCAGGTGGCTTATATAACATTAACTTCTCACAAAGGGCCTCTACGTGTTGGACCCATGTCCCCATGCAAGCCTTTCAAAGGTCCGGGTAAAGCCCGTGAATCTCAGCGAGATACATATATAATAATAATAAGTCATTTAATCCAGGCAACTGAAATTTTACAAAAATATTTTGTTAAACTTACGGGCCCATAGAATATATACCTTACAGACTAACATACATATAATATATAAACTTATAAATTAAGTAACATGTGTTGCCGGCGACATGTTGCGCTGTACGGGGTATCTCTCAGTCTCCCACGAAATCTTCTAAAAACGACACCCCTCGACATAGGCTTACGGTGAATCTATAACGTCTCAGGTTAAGATCGCTCTAAAACAATAAAGAAGTTAATGCCTATTTGTGTGTCACACTACCAGATATAGCATAGTGACATCCTTGCTATATCACGAAGCCTACTTAAATTATTTATTGATGGTATGGCCCGTGGTGATAGATACGCTCTTAACAAGTGGTTGTCACTTTATATATTTTGTGTACATTTTGAAACTGCCGAAATAGCCTCATTATATTTTTACAAAGATAAATTTGGCTCAGTGATAGCCTAGTGGACAGACCGTTGGACTGCAAAGTTAGAGGTCTCCAGTTCGAACCCAGACACGCACCTCTGTCTCTTCGAAAGCATGTGCGTTTTAAATATTAACTATCCCTTGCTTTAACGGTGTAAACCCTCTCAGTTTGAGAGGAGGCCGGTGCCCATCGGTGGGACAGTTTCTTAATAGGGCTATTATATATATATTTGGTATCAGAAGTGGAAATTAAATAAAAAAAATACAATTCACTACACACAACACTTTTTATAAAATTAACAAAATATCTGTGAAACTTATAAAGTCAATTTGAATAACAAATGGTGAATAATTCACACTAATCAACAAATTATAGCACTAAACAAAGATAATTAATCTAACGTGGCTTACGCAGCCTTTTAAACCAATTCTAGGGAGTTCCGACCGTTACGACCATCTACAAGCAAAAAGGGACATATCTTAGACTACTCTCGCTTTTATACATAATGGGGGCTAGTCCAGTGGCGTCGGTGGGGGTGCCGCTTACAATATATCTATATATATATAAATTTCGCTCACGAGCCAAACCCGTACCCACCTTGTAGACCTCCATAATATGTACGTATACATGCATTGACATCTACACGTAACGCCTATATTCCCCAAGCGGGGGTGGCACAGGTTTAGAGGTGAGAAGCGAGCCTATACCATTGCCATATACCGGGCACAATTTCAAGTTTTTCGATAGAAAAACTACATTTGTCAGACCTAAAATTTGAACCCAGGACCTCGTGATGGCAACGCGTATTATTTGCTACTAGACCAACGAGGCAGTCCTATTCCTAGCTTTACTAGTGACGAGGGTTTTCAGATATCGTCAAGATACGGTCTTTTGATTTCATCGGACTAAGGATTCAAATTTCATGGAGGGTGTTATCTAATAAACCGTTTATTACGATATTCCGTATCACTGACGTTTCTTATCCCGCATTACGGAGGTATAAGCGTGGTTCAAGATTACTTGTGAATAAATGAGTTTTTTTTGTTGGGATCCGTGAAAAGCTGTAATAATAAACATCCTATTGTATATTTCATATTAAATGATTTATTTATTTAATGGTGTTACTGGAATACTAAACTTAATACAACTACTACCTAACTGAATATAATTTGGAACCGCAAAACATATTTAAAATTGTTTTTACAATAAAGTAGCAAAGAAAAAGTCGAAAGATAGATAATGTTGGGTTAAGTCTTGTCGAGGTCATTAGCTACAGTAATTAATCTACTCGATTCAAAATGATTCTCTTAGAATATATTTCTATCTTAAAGAAGATTATTTACCTGTTAAAAAAGTCACTGTAACGGGCTAAACGTGGGTAGGTTTTATTTAATAGGTAATTAAAGCAGTAAATTACGATGCTAACTAATATATCCCCTCCTCCTATTTTTATTTATTTATTTATACCGAACCTAATTGTCCAGTATGGTATGTTTTCACAGTTTTTAGTATAAAGTTCATAGACAATTTGAATAAATTTTCCTGGGCCGGAACATATAGTATATACCTAAATTCATTTAACACAAACCTCAAATAGGTTAAGGCGGTCGTTTACCTACTTCTTACTTAGTGTCTTAGGTCCGATGTATGAATTACATCAGGACAAGGCATAATTAACTTAGTTTCTAGCTCTTATTACAGCGGTATTTTTTGTAGAAGAAACGAGTAATACGTCTGAAATTCTTTGAAATACTTATTTTGTTCTTTGTGTTGGACTTCCACGCAAACTAAGCATTTATTTTGCTATCACGTCACGTAGGATCTGATATTGGGTATGGTGAGATAGAAAAAGGTAGATGCATCCCTCTCTAGATGAGGCACCTGATAATGACGCCTGTATCTGCTTATAGCGTTATCCCAGATCATACTTCATTTTCATATTTTAATAAAAATAATAATATCAGCCTATACTGCCCACTGCTGGGCAAAGGCCTTCTCTCACAAATCGAGGTGAGAGAGATTAGGTCATACTCCACCACGCGGACCCAATGCGGATTGGTGGAGGCAGGTTTGTGGCCACCTGCTGTTGGAACTTATCAAGCCGCCTTTAAGGCTTCCAACTCGGCTTAACGACTACCACATTGAGTGGTAACCGGGACCAACGGCTTAACGTGCCTTCCGAAGCACGGACATATTTTAATACATAACCTTTTATTATTACTAGTGGTCGCCCATAGGTCGATACTCGACCTACACTTTCATCGTTTGCGGGTTATGTTTGATATTCAGTAAGACTATAGACAAATAATATTATAGACAAACATAAATTTGACGTGTATTATGTCAAATACATGGTAGTGTGTGTAATATTTTTTTCATTGATTTAATGTATGTTTTATGCGTATTTTTTAAAAAAAAATTAGTATTCTGCTCTCCTTCTCTATATAAACTATAAGTGTGGGAAATTTAATACTCCTCCGTCCGCGCAATTTTCGTAAAATGTGTACAAAGTTTTTTCTTCACGTATTAATATATAGATATTAACATACATAATGTTAGATCTACGAACGCATTCACCATTGCTATAGAAATATATCTATTTACTTATAGACAAATAAAAAACTCGAGTTTACCCAGAGTGATTCTGTAATAAAGATTAAACAAGTTTTATAGGTAATATGGAATTGTAGTAAACTTCATATTTTTCAAATCAAAAGTTGTGAAGGAACTACTCGCAATAAAAGAATTGAGGCAAATATAAACACCAGAGATTAACCCGAGCGCGGCACAACAATTCAAAACGCGTTTCGTATTTCGGCAGAATCCGCTGAATGTGAAAAACGAGCGGTTCGTCGTTTGGATGCCGAGTCATCCCCAACACTGCGCTAGGGACTTTGCAAATAAGGATAAAATATATTTCAACTTAGTGGCGAGTCATTTTTTTTGTGAGATCGTTATCAGGTTTTCGTAGGGACTTACATAGCTACCTAAATACAATATAACAATTCATATTTATACTCATGTGTCAAATGAAAGAAATGGCGCACATTTCTATTGAAGAAATACGATTTTATTTTATTGCTTATCAAAGCAGTATAGTTATCAAACTATTCAAGCGGATATATACCTAAATATCCAGATATATGTATTATCATGAGTCGAAAGAAGTCTTCTGCACTGCAGGATAAAGACCTCCTCCAAAGATCGCCACGATGACAAGTTATGTGTACCTCTTAGTAAATTGTATTACTTCAACACATTCAATTTGGACATTGGTAGTTGGAATGTACAAAACAAGCCGATCTATCTGTCTTTCCGGACGTAGATTCTTAGGTAGAGTAGGAAGACCCTGCAGATGGATGGCTTTCTTAAAGCAATAAACACTGACACGTGAGCACGTGGGGTTAGATAGATATGAGATCATACGTTATGTTTTTTAGAAGTCTGCTAACAAAATTAAAGTAGGACGTATAGTTCTCTATGTAATATTATGTATGTTAATATAATAACAAAAGGTTATGTATTAAAATATGAAAATAAAGTATGATCTGGAATAACGCTACAAGCAGATCCAGGCGTTATTAGCAGGTGCCTCATCTAGAGAGGGATGCATCTACCTGCTTCTATCTCACCATACCCAATATCAGATCTTACGTGATGTGATAGCAATATAAATACTAAGTTTGCGTGGATGTCCAACAAAAATAACTATATAAGCATTTCAAAAAATTACAGACGTACAACTCGTTTCTTCTACAAAAAATAACCCTGTAATAAGATCTAGGAACCAAGTCAATTATACTTTGTCCTGACGTAATTCATAAATCCGACATTAGACACTGAGTAAGAAGTAAGTAAACGACCGCCTTGGCCTATTTGTGGTTTGTGTTAAATTAATTTACGTATATACTGTATGTATTATGTATTCTATCTAATGAGACACTATTTTGTAAAAGATAGATAAACCGCCTCTATTTTTAGCTGAAAGACGTCCATTGCAGGGGAAAGACTTCCCTAAAAACCGCTACAACGACCAGCTTTGTACTATACGTATCAACATTTTAGCCTGCCCCCAATACATCTTCTATGTACCAGGAATGACGCATGAAAGAGATAAACTTCTCAAAAAGGAACGTGGTGTAGTTACATTTAAAATGTACCCAAGACCTTGGGCAAAAGTTTAAAAATACGTTCGAGGTGTGACACAGTCTGTTATCTTAATTGTAGACGGGCAGTGTGATGGAAATTCATTTCCTCGGACGTTATTACAGTACTTGTGCAAATAATTGTGCCGCTCAACATTGCGCACGGGTGGAAGGGTGGATGCCGCATGTATGGGTGGATGCCCAAGCGTTAACCAAGCAATAAAGCTGAATGAAATCGTCCTGATTGTTTAGTAGTACCAATCTTAGAAAACAGTATCTTTCTACTGTTTATCTTTTAAAAGCATGCATATCAGAAATTTTTAACGTCCACTCATATATTATTTGTTTTTATATAAGTATTGCTTTAAAGCCAATTAAAACATCCAATCCTGTTAATTTTAAGTTTTATAGCATCATTAAAACATGCTCTGTTTGAAAGGTACCTAAATCAAGTTGCCCAACAGCCTGGAAGCTATTATTATTCAATGGAGCAGAACCGGGTGATCATCTAATGCACAGCATCCTGCCATTTATTTCATTAATAAGAAAGAGTCGTTCTTTTGATGATTCGAAGGACACACAATCACGTTTATTTTGCATCACAATTGCTTGCTTTATTTGATAACTTTTTCATTATAATCAGTTGGTAGTTACGTTTAGAATTCAAATAATAAACCTTTGAAAGAAAACTTAGCGGCGGTCGAAAAAACCCTGCAACGGGTAAATTAAATAATTTGAGAGAAAGAAATTCGGCGAGAATGGCCGCTATTGTCCCTAAATTGTAATTTTGGCGAAATAAAACCAACAGTTTTCTTTGAGGTACAAGCCTTGATCAGAGCAAGGAGCTAAGCCGATACTACGTACGTATACGCTGAGTACATACATATTCATTTATTTGAGTATTTAACAAACATTTGCGATAGATTTTTATATGTTATTATGTAGTTGAAATAAAAAGATTATGACACCTATCATGTCCATAAATCCAAATATTGGTCCGTCTAATGAGGGTCTAATGACATTAGCAAATACTTGTTCATTAATCTACGTACTACAACCACACAGGCTTCAATGAAGTGCACTGTGCTTATTCGCTCCCGCCAGAGCTTCTGTAACTCGTAATCGCACCTCTACTCTGGCCAAAGCCTTACATATCTTTGAAGATACATATTTCTACATTGCTCATATACCTATTGGGTGGTTACTACATAACGCCATTAACTGAAACCACATACTGCATATAGCGCAAGTAGCCATAACATGTTTTTTTACGTTGTCACCTATATTTGTAGGTGCACATGAAACGAAGAAAAGCGATGTTGCCGCTCTTACCTGCAGTGTCTACAGGTCAGTTAAGGTCAGTAGATAATATTATACAGAATGCTGCGTTTCGTTCAGATTTCTTTTGCATTTAGTTTGATTACAAATTTCGATTTTTGATTATTAATGTTACACTTAATTGAACCATTTAAAGTGATATGATAAATAGTAGTGATTGTATTTTAATTTAATGTCGTTATGTTGTCACCAATCTACGTGAAAAGTAATGTTTAGAAACCTTACATACAACAGAGCATTAATTAAAATACGTTGCCTTAAGATACATACCAATTAGATACTTTCATGTATTAAGTACGGGAGTTAAAGTTGAACACATGACGTCGAACTACACATGTTCAAAGTTCTACATTTATAACTGTAGCGGAAACACCGCAAAACAATGATAGTGCACAAATCTCTGCCCGAGGGTTCTGGTTTATACATTATATTGTTAAGTAATACTATAATTGAAGGGCTCTTTATTAGTAACAAATAAATCCTATGTATAAGAATAGTAACTTGGAAAAATTTGTACGTATGTAGAATACCATTTTTAATAAGTCTTCACAAAATACAATGAGATACAATCATGAATATCGAAGTAATCCTTATACGTCTATAAATATTTATGTATATATAAATACATACTTACGTTAATGCATCTTACGTAGTAAGTACGATCATTTTATATGTTCCTGTTAAGTTCTGTTGAATTTTGAGTGGTCACTTAGTATCCATATTTCGTTTTAAGCACTCTTATCTGAATACTAATAATAAGGAGTGCAAATGTGAATTTTAGAAGGAACCCACAATGAGTATCGTGAACTTTGGTATAATACTGTGAAATGTAAAGTAATGCGTAACGGTTTTATGCGTAAAAGTACGTGCATTTGCAAAGTATGCGACGCTTTAGGGCGTTCAAAACCCCTTGGCCGATACCCTCTTATCCCAAGCTTTTTGCTCGAACGATCTTGATCACTCACGGCGAACGCTTCCGTTCGCCTAACGATGGGTTGAAATGACAAATTACATTTCGATATCCGAACATGTTCGATAAAAGAACAAAGATTTTTCTTGCTAAAACAAACTGATAACTATCAGCAAACATGATATACCTATGTAACATATTACTTACTAACTGTGAATATTTTATGGAATACGAGTCCTGTATTTTATGATTATGTTGAACTGGCCAGTTATAAAACGTATATTTGAAAATGGAACTCTTTAAGAACCACAAAGAGCATAACATATATACAATAATCACTATTATAGGTTAAAAGCTGTTGAAAGCTCAAATAAGTACACTCGGAGAATAAGAAATATTCCCACTGCAATTTGTTATTTAGTTTTAACATGTTTAGTTTAAAATTGTATGTACCTATATTGGTATATTATAAGTTTTAATTTTGTTGCTGACGGAAACAACAACGAAAGTCATAACTTTTCATGATGAAGCCCCATCTTGTGCCACCGCTTTCAAATTTATTTAACGAGTTCAAGAGTGGTTACGCCAATCTCAGAGATGATCGACGTGAGAGCCGTCCTTTAAAAGTGACAACTGTTGGTAGTGCGCATCATGAAAGTTTGATCTATCAGCAGATTTGGGCTGCTTTAAGAATTTGCGTAAGTTGGGTACATTTTTCTTGATTATTTAATCGTTAGCTTTGTGCTAGACGGATACCCACAATATTACTAAAGAATCTGAAAGGCCGTCGCATTGATTGGCCAATCAACCGAAATCAATGCGTCTGTGGTGCGATAAATGGTTGTTTTTGTCATCATCTCAGATGATTAAAGCTGTGTAAAGTGTAGAGGTATTAGGACATCTGCCCTACAAATCGACTTTGTATATGCGATCTTTATTATTGCGAAAATCGGAAAAAACAACAAATAAGATTACAGATTCAGATTTTTACACCACAATCACTGCCTTAGTAAGTGCCTCTTCTTCTAAAGGGTCACTTCCACAAAAGACAGCCTTTAGGGGGAGAGGACTCACTGCTTCTTTAAGTGATTTTATAATATGTTAGAATATAAGTATACCATAATCTTATATCAAGAAGACTATCCCATCAAGGGGACATTGAATAACAATAAATGTCTACTAAGTTGTAACTACGTTCCGTTTTTAGTATTTTAAAAACTTACCACATATCTAGAATCTATGAGAAATTGACCTTGGGATTAAAACCTTGATTGAAATACAAAGGAAATAAATTTTTGGGTTGATTTATATTGTTACTAACACTCGTATTTCACATATACTATACTAATACATAAGTTATAACATCAATTGCAAACTTTTACCCAGCTATTGCGAAGCAAACGTTTGGTTCTAAGTTGTTTCTCATGTAATTTTGATTTATGCTTGGGAGACGCTCAATCCAAAGGGTCCGCGATACTGAAGACCCTTTTTACTTTTAACAAAAACTCAGATTATGTTTCCAAGTTATATGGCTTTAATGGATCTGTAGCATTATTACTATCTTTATATTTTCCAAAGCACGTATATTATGTAGAGATATTGCAGTCTATTTGGTTTCGTATAATCTCCATTTAAAATTTGACATATTGTTAAGCCGAGAACAATTTAGAACTATTGACTTGAATTGGATTTTGGTCGACGTATTTTTCAAATATATTTTTAAAGCCTTCTTCGCCAAAATAATGATTCCTTTTTACAAAAATCCTACTACACTTTTGATATTCGCTCACACATGAAATTGTCGATAAAACAGGTCTTACGTTTCAATATCTGATATATGGCTATAGGCTTCTTCTTTAGTATACTTATTTGCAAAATACGTGAGAGAAAATTGAAACAATAATCTCTTAGCAACTCATTTCCATTTCATTGAAGAATGTCTTATTTAGAACACTTCATGTCATAAAATTAAACTTAATTGAGTTACTCTGAACAGAGATTTTATTTTACAAAACACAGTTCACTTACTTCTACAAATCTTACCTGAAAAAAGAAACACTGCACTTGTCTCACCACTGAAACATGGATTGAGCATTCTGCGAAAAAAATGTGATGACAAGGATACTCACTTAGAGCCCTACGTCTCTTTCTAAGTAGGTTGACCGAAAATTGGTACGATTATGGACTTGTTGACATATAACTGAATTATAATTCTCGGGCACTCTTTATTGCCGTTATTGTTACTTTCTACGCATATGCCACATCTTAAATGAGTAGCCAAAGTTTTTGATTAAATTGCCCATTTTCTTGCCGACTGTAAATTTTTTTCACAATCTGTAAATTCAGCTTCAAATTTCGCAAAAACTAAGGATAGTCTATGTATCTGCAACGGTTGAGATAGTTGCTCTCACTGTCACATTTTAAAAATCTATACTGTATATACAGACGAATTGAGAACCTTGTTCGTTTTGAACTAGGTAATAAAGCATATTTAAACTATATCATAAATAGGTATAGTCCGTATTAGTTCTACCTTAAGGTCATCGTACTGCATGGTAATGGGTGCGAGCGTGACGCTCCAGGTTATTGCTCTCACTCATCATGGTTTACGAGTTTTTTAAATCATAGAAAAACCAGTGTTATGTCTGTGAATAGTTGTTAAATTTTCTAGCAATATTTTGACTTTACTCAATCCGGTTTTAATAATAAATTCACAAGTAAATAATCATCGAGGACTAGATACCAATAAGCATAATCACTAACAGGACCTGAAAGTAAGATGAAAAATTAATCAAGATTGAAAATGGGATCTTCTGTTTTTTTATTTATATTGAAACTATTAATATTATTTATGCTATTATTTATCAACACAGCAGGTGCTTACAATATAACATCATAAGATAACCACAAAAGCATTGACTTTGACAAATTTGAAGACGCCCATTGCGATGTCATAATGTGGCAGCTACGTCATAGTTTCGTGGAATTAGAGTACTACGATCAGATGTTACTTCGTCAGCAGTTCGGAGAACATAAACTTACGCGCCGAGGTTTTATTAACGGAGTCGGTTACTTCACTAATAGTCCCTTCGGAGTATTAGACGAGAGATTCGCCGAATGATTTCAACAAGCAGTACATTAGTCAGAAATAATCAAAAACATCTAGCATCAATTTAGAAGAATCAAACATAAATAATAGAAGCAGAAAATAATTTATTAAAAAGAATTGAAAGCACAATGGAAATGCAGCACAAGATATTCAATCAACTTTTGATCAATTTTGGATTGAGCAACCGCTAATTTGTGAAATGAAGTTCAGAGGCACTTAGCACGAAAGATTTTATATTATCTACTATAGCAGATTATCTACTATTACATATAGCAAATAAGATCTCATAAATTTGAAAAATATTAAAGATACAGTGTTGGATACAATTACGAAAATTCAACATTTCAACTACATCTTGCATCATATCACTACAGCACAATTAAAAAATGAGCTGAGCATAATCTCTACTCAAATACCTAAAGAACTAACTCCACCAATAGAAATTATTATAAAAAGTTGTTTAAAATGTATCGAATAATGCAAGTTAGATCACGCAATAGTTAGATCTCGTCAGTATTTCATCTTTGAAGCACAGATCCCACTTGTCAGGTTATATAGTTACGAAATTTGGAGACTGTTTCCTTTAGCCCATGAAATTAAGAATGTCATACAGAACTCTTTGCAGATTATGCGGCAATGAATATTGTTACGTTTTCGGGGTAATTAAATGCCGAATACTCAAAGCGGTATTATTATTACATACCTATTTGTATGTAAACAAATAGGTACTTGTACACCGCGACCGTGCGCCGGCGATTATTAAAGGGGAGGAACCTTCTAGACGTTTCAGCACTTAAGCGCGCACTCTAGATCTTTCTATGCAGATGGCTAGGGGATCGTGTGTGTAATGGATTTAAAAATTAACATTCCCCGATAAGAGGTTTATTGAAGTCGTAACAATATTAAAAAGGATACATTCCTACACATATCACAAGAGGAATTACATAAGTGCATCAGTATTGACTCAAAAATAAATCTGTGTCATCTGTAGAAGCCAATTTATCAAAGAAATTCAGATGATAACCTCTACTTTAAAGCAACAAATGCTCTATCTTTTTACTTTGTGGACGAAGTGCAGTCACGAGTACGGGCATCAAGTTGCAACTAACCGAAGTCAATATTATCGCTCTCCGGAAAGGCTGCATCATCAAGGACGAGACTTTTACAATTACGTCACATAAACAGCTGATAATCAAGATGGTAAGTGATCAAGATGCTAAGTGCCTCTGAACTTCATTTCACAAATTAGCGGTTGCTCAATCCAAAATTGATCAAAAGTTGATTGAATATCTTGTGCTGCATTTCCATTGTGCTTTCAATTCTTTTTAATAAATTATTTTTTCATATTAAAAATTCAGAATACGATTTTAGATAATACTAAATTAATTAAAGTGAGCAGGAGAAAGAAAATATTAAAGCCTTGGATTACACCAGGGATTTTAAAATGCATAAGGAACAGGGATAACCTCTACAAAAAAATGAAAAAAGAACCACTTAATGAAATACTAAAAATAACTTTTAAAAGATATAGAAATTACTGCACAGCTATCTTAAGAAAACTAAAAGACGATTACTATCAATTACAGCTCCAAAATAGTAGTAAAAACAATAAAAAACTATGGAAAACAATTAAAGAGATATCTTTCACAGCCAAACCAAAAAGTACAGCTTTCGAATTGATAGGTGCTAAAAACCCGACCGAAGTAGTAAATGAAGTAAACAATTACTTTGCAAACTCTGGACGGTCTTTAGCAAATAACATAGTAAATAGACCGAACAACACGCTTTCCAGGCCTGAGGGAGTCCAGCAGCACTCTTTCGTTCTTTTACCTACAGACTACACCGAAGTACGAAGTCTTATAAAATACCTAAAAAGTGACTGTTCTGTTGGATTAGATATGATAACTGCTGACATGTTGAAAACTCACATTGATATTCTTACTCCACCAATAACATTTATCTGTAATTTGGCTATTTAATCTGGAATATTCCCAATGGCATTAAAGAAATCACGAATAACGCCCATCTTCAAAAAAGGGGACAGAGGCTGTGTCGATGACTATAGACCGATTTCAATATTGCCTACGTTATCAAAACTTTTAGAACGAATAATGAACAAAAGACTGACTAATTACCTAGAGAATAATAACCTTTTGGCTAACACACAATACGGTTTTCGAGCTAAAAAATCGACAGCGAATGCGGTACATGAGCTTATAAATCACATTGTTACTAATCTTGATAGTAAAAAGAAAATAATAGGCATATTCCTGGATTTGGCTAAAGCTTTTGACACAGTCTCGGTCCCTATTTTATTAAAAAAATTAGAATCTCTGGGGATCAGGGGACTTCAATTAAAACTTTTTGAAGATTATTTAAAAAATCGTACGCAATCTGTTAAAATCGACGACTATATCAGTGAGGAGGTCTCTATCAGTCTTGGAGTGCCACAAGGAAGTATACTGGGCCCAACCCTATTTTTGACGTATATAAACGATCTCTGTCATCTAGACCTCGAAAACGCTAAAATTATAACCTTTGCTGACGACACAGCCTTACTTTTTAGTGGTTGTTCTTGGATGGAAGCTTTTGAGAATGCTCAAAAAGGATTTAATAGGGTTGTAGACTGGCTCAATAATAATATGTTGACGTTAAATGTTAACAAAACCAAACTTGTAACATTCTGTTTGAAAAACACTGACGTTGTGGACGCCCCACTTAATATAAAATCACACTGCTGTGGAAATCCTACTGACATAAATTGTTCATGCCCCCATCTTGAAAATGTAGAATCCATAAAATACCTGGGTGTAATTATAGACAAAAGGCTAAATTTTCAAGAACACATCGACTTCCTTTCAGCAAGGTTGCGCAAACTCATAGTTGTCTTTAAATCATTGCGACCAGTAACCACTAGAGAGATGATGAAGTCCATTTACTTCGCGCTGTGTCAAACGCTTCTTACGTATTGCATTACTGCCTGGGGAGGGAGCACAAAAACACACTTTCTGGAAATTGAAAGAGCTCAGAGAGCAATTTTAAAAGTAGGCCATAAGCTACCTTTTCACCATTCCACTACTGACCTCTATAAGCGATGGGAGGTCCTGACTGTTCGTCAACTATTTGTTCTACACACGGTCCTCCTACAACACTCCACGCTAAATTATGACCCGACTATCTCTATCAACGCACGACGTAAAGATAGGGTGTGTACACTCCCAAACTTAAAAACTAGTTTCTCTCACCGCTTTTTTTGTTACCAGGGCTGCAATCTTTATAATAAAATAAATCGGGTGCTTTCTATATACGCATCTTCAAATTATACTTGCAAATTAATGGTAACAAGATGGTTGTTGAGTCTAGACTACGCATTTACCGAAAGTCTCTTGCATAATTCACAGTAGTGACCAATGAATTGCCAAATATGCACATACACAGACACCCACACTCACACACTCTCTCACACACACACACACACACACACACACACGAACACACTCACATGATGGTTAACAGGCTATATAACTGTAATATGTTGTTATTGTGTAAGATAATGTACCTAATCTGTGTCCATGGGGTGGGGTCCTGGTGATCTGTAATACAGGCCTTGGCCTAACTCAGACACCAGCTCCTCACATTCATTTATTATGATATTATAAAAATTCTTACCTTACTTATATTATTACCCTGTACATACACAATGTGAGGAGAAATAAAAAAAAACACTTTAATTTCTGCTTCTATTATTTATGTTTGATTCTTCTAAATTGATGCTAGATGTTTTTGATTATTTCTGACTAATGTACTGCTTGTTGAAATCATTCGGCGAATCTCTCGTCTAATACTCCGAAGGGACTATTAGTGAAGTAACCGACTCCGTTAATAAAACCTCGGCGCGTAAGTTTATGTTCTCCGAACTGCTGACGAAGTAACATCTGATCGTAGTACTCTAATTCCACGAAACTATGACGTAGCTGCCACATTATGACATCGCAATGGGCGTCTTCAAATTTGTCAAAGTCAATGCTTTTGTGGTTATCTTATGATGTTATATTGTAAGCACCTGCTGTGTTGATAAATAATAGCATAAATAATATTAATAGTTTCAATATAAATAAAAAAACAGAAGATCCCAAGAGCCAAGCTAACCCGACACTGCACTGAAGATATCCCCGACATCAGCCTGTGCGAAATTAGGATGGCTCTCAAACAACTAAAAAACAACAAAGCGCCGGGTGAAGACGGAATTACTGCAGAACTTCTGAAGGCGGGCGGATCGCCGGTACTTAAAGTCCTTCAGAGGCTATTTAATTCCGTCTTGCTTGAAGGGAAAACGCCGGAAGCATGGAACAGGGGTGTGGTGGGGCTGTTTTTCAAGAAAGGTGATAACACCTTATTGAAGAACTATAGGCCCATCACACTGCTGAGCCATGTTTATAAGTTGTTTTCGAGAGTCATTACGAATCGTCTCGAACGAAGGCTTGATGACATCCAGCCTCCCGAACAAGCCGGTTTCCGGAAAGGTTTTAGTACCATAGACCACATACATACGCTGCGGTAGGTTATACAGAAGACTGAGGAGTATAATCGGCCACTATGCTTGGCGTTTGTGGACTATGAGAAAGCCTTTGATTCGATCGAGACTTGGGCGGTTCTTAGATCTCTCCAGCGATGCCGCATTGACTATAGGTACATCGAAGTGTTGAAGTGCTTGTATAATAACGCCACCATGTCAGTCCGAGTACAGGGGCAGTGCACGAAGGTGATCCCCATAAAAAGAGGAGAAAGACAGGGAGACGTCATTTCTCCGAAACTGTTTACGGCCACCTTAGAGGACGCCTTCAAGCTCTTGGAATGGCAAGGACTTGGCATCAACATCAATGGCGAATACATCACTCACCTTCGATTTGCCGAAGACATTGTGGACATGGCGGAGTCGCTGGAAGATCTAGGACGAATGCTCGGTGACCTCAATAGAGTATCTCAACAAGTGGGTCTTAAAATGAACATGGACAAAACGAAAATAATGTTTAACGTCCATGTCGTACCCACCGCACTCACCGTTGGGAACTCTACTCTTGAAGTTGTCGACGAATATATTTACCTGGGACAGGCAGTCCGGTTAGGTAGGTCCAACTTTGAGAGAGAGGTCAATCGACGAATCCAACTCGGCTGGGCAGCGTTCGGGAAACTGCGCAACATCTTCTCATCCAAAATACCTCAGTGCCTAAAGACTAAAGTTTTTAGTCAATGTGTGTTACCAGTGATGACATATGAATCAGAGACGTGGTCTCTTACAATGATGATGATGATGATGATGATTGATCCGACCGATTTCGGCCATGGCGACCACTTTAAAGACCCCTAGTCAGAGTAATGCCGCTGATGCGCTCGAAGATGGCTTATGTAGCCTATCTTCGCGGCGAAACTCCGTGCACATTGAGGGCACGTAAGTACGCCGTTCTCATAGTTGTATGATATGGCAGCAGGTGGGCGGGCCTTTAACTGATTGCGTTTGGCGTCAAGGTCAGCTTTACGCTGAGCCTCGAACTCGTGTACTTGGCTGTTCACCATCCTGCGCCATTCTGGCCGCTGTGCTGCCAAACGTTCCCAACGAGAGGGCTCTATGTTGCATCTCTTCATATGTCGCTTTTGGACATCCTTGTACCGGAGGAGGGGACCGCCATGATTCCGCTTGCCCTTCTCCAGTTCAGAGTAGAAGATGCGCTTCGCCACTCTTTCCTCCGCCATACGAGATACGTGACCGCACCACCGAAGCTGTCGACGCATTAAATAGGCCTCAATGCCACCAACATTGGCTCGTCGCAGAACTTCGGTATTTCGCACTCTATCGGACCATCTGATCCTCATGATGGTACGGAGGCATTTAAGGTGGAAGCGATCCAGAGTGCGAATGTGGCGGCGGTATACACACCACGTCTCAGAGGAGTATAGGAGGTTTGGCAGCACGATTGCCATATACACCGATATCTTAGTGGGCAACTTAAGGTTATGCGAGCAGAAGACCTTGGTACATAGCTTGCCGAATGCCGCAGCTGCGGTACCCACCCTGCTATTGATCTCAGCATCAAGGTCACACTTGGATGTTACAGTGTTCCCCAGATAGCGAAATCTATCCACCTGCTTTAGCACATCCTCACCAAGTTTTATGGTCAGTGTCTCGTGACCGTGCATGTCCAGGGACATCACCTCCGTCTTATTGACACTGATCTTTAAGCCAAACTTACGGCAGGCTTGGTGGAATGCGGACATCAGCTGTTGCAGGCCGTCTAGGGATTCTGATAGGAAGCACAAGTCATCAGCATACATGATCTCAGTGATCAGTGCGTAAGAGACTTTAGTGCGAGCCTTAAGTCTAGCCAAGTTGAAAAGGCTGCCGTCTGTGCGGAAACGGATGCGGACTCCCTGAGAAACAGTGTGTAAGACCTCTCTAACTACCACCGCAAAGTATAAGGCGAACAGAGTAGGCGCTAAGACACATCCTTGCTTCACCCCACAGGTAACGGGGAAGAAGTCTGTCTGTTCACCGTCTACGGCAACGCAGCATTGCATGTCGTCATGCAGGAGTCTAAGAAGTCTCACAAACTTTTCCGTGCACCCGAGCTTACCTAGCACCAACCATAGAGCTTCCCGAGGCACGCTATCGAAAGCCTTCTCCAGGTCAACAAAGCAAAGGTACAGCTGACAGCCCTGTTCCCTGCTCTTTTCTTGCAGTTGACGCACAGAGAATATAGCTTCGCATGTGCCTCGGTCCGGTCGGAAGCCAAACTGGGTTTCAGGCAGAATCTTTTCAGACAAGTTCTTTAGGCGGTTTAAGAGAACTCTAGCAAAGACCTTTCCGGGGGCTGAAAGGAGCGAAATACCGCGGTAGGAGTTGCAGTCAGATCGGTCACCCTTGTGCTTGTAAAGAGCACTTATGCGCGATACTTTAAAGGTATCCGGAACGCGCTCCTCCTCCCACATGCGAACAAATAGTTCCCACACTAACGTGTGCAACTGCTCTCCGCCGTATCTTATCAGCTCTCCTGGTATAAGGTCAATGCCAGCCGCCCGTTTGTTTTGTTGCTGTCTGATGGCAGTAACAACCTCGTCACGCAATAGAGTCTCGTCCAGCTCAAAGGCGATAGGGAGCTGAGGCATTAAACCGATACTTTGCAGATCAGCTGATCGATCCACATTTAGCAGAATGTTGAAGTGCTCCGCCCAGCGGTTTAGTATATCCTCCTTGCTTGTCAACATGTGACTACCGTCTAGAGACCTTAAAGGCACCCGAGCTTGGTAGGATGAACCAATCAGCTTACGTACCTCACTGTAGAACTCACCCAGCTGGTTTGTGTCAATGAGCCATTGCATGTGACTAGCTTTGTCCTGCCACCACTTGTCTTTCATATGTCGAGACAGCTTGCGCAATTCGAGGTCACTAGCTTTAACAACCGCAACGCTTCCTCTCTGCCTTTTGTGCTGTCGCAGGAGATCTCGGTGTTTGTCGAATGCTGCCCGCAGGGTTTCATCATTTCCATCGAACCAGTCTTCGTTGCGACGGATTTTTTTACCCAGTACAGTTGAAGCGGTATCCATGATATGAGATGACATAGTTCCCCAGGCAGCATCAACATCACCTACCTCATTAGCTGGCATCAGCTTTTCAGACAGGGCTTCAGCGTATTTCTCCCTGACCGCGATATCTTCTAGCTTATCCAAGTTCAAAGAAGCAAGCTTTTTTATAAGAGATCTACGCGGGCGACGGAGGCGGATTCGTAGCTTAGTGACAATAAGTCGGTGGTCAGACCAGCAGTGCGCACCACGCATCACGCGGGTGACCTGTACTTGGCTGAAATCTTTTTGTCTCACGATAGCATAGTCAATCAAATGCCAATGCTTAGATCTTGGGTGCATCCATGTTGTCTTGTACTTGGCGGCAAGTCTAAACATAGTGTTCGTAATTGCCAGACCGTATTGAGCACAAAGACTGAGCAGCAACTGACCATTGCTGTTCATGTTGCCAACTCCATGTCTACCCAGAACTCCAGGCCAAGCCTCATAGTCCTCTTACAATAGGTCTCATAAAAAAGCTCAAAGTTGCTCAGCGAGCTATGGAAAGAGCTATGCTCGGCGTTTCTCTACGTGATCGAATCAGGAATGAGGAGATTCGTAGAAGAACCAAGGTCACCGACATAGCCCTCAGGATTAGCATGCTGAAGTGGCAATGGGCTGGCCACATAGCGCGAAGATCGGACGGGCGTTGGGGCAGAAAGATTCTAGAGTGGAGACCACGTATTGGCAAGCGCAGCGTAGGACGACCGCCTTCCAGATGGACCGACGATCTTGTGAAAATCGCAGGAAATCGTTGGATGCAGGTGGCATCGGACCGGTTACGCTGGAAAGCGATTGGGGAGGCCTATGTTTAGCAGTGGACAAGTATAGGCTGAAATGATGATGATGATGATGAATCAAGATGGAGCCGGAAGTTGTGGCAATAGAGATCGCACCCGTCAATAATACGAGTATTATCAATCTATCGATACGTATCAATGAGTACGAGCAAAAAGATTATCAAAATTCAATTGATAATATAACGGAGTAAATTAAAATTATAACAGCAGCATCAGTATCAGTAAATGATTAGATGTACAGCGTTTCATTTCACCATGCCCACCATTACGTGGCTATCTGCTGCGTGCGCCGCATACGCGTGCTAGCACTTGCGCCGCGCTTCCTGCCCCGCGCTCGCGCCTGCAGCCGAACCGGAGCCTACACCGGGCCCGGCGTCGGCGTCCCTGACCGGGCTTAGATTCATTTTTTATAGCACTTACTAACATATAAACATAAGCAATATTATTCTATCATCTTGTATCATCAATCATACTAACTTATTAAATCACCGGTTTTCTCATCTCTCCCCCCAGAGCATGTATGGGCGACCGTACATAAAAAGCATACATATAGTAAAGCGACTCAGTTCACAATTAGACCGCCTCATTTGCACATGTATCCTTATTTTATATCAGTGAACTCAAGAAAATATATATGTTGATATCAGACCGATCTTATCATTCAAAGTAAAGGTGTGTGGTTAGCAGACTAGACATGTTGAATTGGAAAGGTTTTTTCTCAGCGTCAAATGTACAGCTTAAGTAAGTAGGCAGGTATGCTCAAATAACACTGTGTTCTTATTCCTGAAATTCTCCTTGAAATATAT
The DNA here is from genome assembly GCA_905147815.2 of Phalera bucephala. Taxonomy (NCBI): domain Eukaryota; kingdom Metazoa; phylum Arthropoda; class Insecta; order Lepidoptera; family Notodontidae; genus Phalera; species Phalera bucephala. Next base: position 22,985,771 of record LR990612.1, read on the forward strand.
TGACGCATCAATTCTGCACCCGATTTACAAATATATTATGTAAATACAAACTAGATACCATTTACATAGCTTTTATATTTGCAGTGAAATATTTATGAAATAATGTTTTACATCCACACCATTCACATCACACATACTCGCAATGTATTATTATATTATATTACAAACGTGGTGTGCCGCGTGGTTCCCGGCTTAGAATAGGACCAACCCATCTCATCCCATCGGGTGTCGTACAAGGCGACTAAGGGAAAACTAGGGAATGGGCAGCAGCGTTCCCTTAACACTTCGATGACCAATAACTGCGCTCGCCAACCCGCCTGCCAAGCGTGGCGAGTATGGCAAACACCCCCAATTATGGAAGAAAGTAAGAAAACCAGGCTCCTAGTCCCCGGCGGTCCTGTTCGTCCTGGCCACGGTAGCAGCCATGGTAACGACAGGACAAGGGGTGCTAAGAATCTCCGGCAGAGATTCGGCTACCACCAAAACCGAAAATTGGCCCTGGTGACATACAACGCACGCACATTGAGGACAGATGAGAAGCTAGTTGAGCTGGAAGAAGAGTTAAACAAGTTGCGGTGGAGTATTGTTGGTTTATCGGAGGTCCGAAGAGAGGGCGAGGACACGATAACCTTAAAATCCGGCACTTTGTTTTACTACCGGGAGGGCGAACAGCAGTCCCAAGGTGGTGTCGGATTTATCGTCCACAAGTCACTCATAAACAACGTTGTGTCCATCACTAGTGTGTCGAGCAGGGTAGCGTACCTGATACTCAGAATATCCAAAAGATATTCGCTGAAGGTCATACAGGTCTACGCACTGACCTTGGCATACTCAGATGATGAGGTCGAAGTTATGTATGAGGACATTAGTAGAGCCATACATACTTCCAAAGCACACTTTACAGTAGGACTTCAATGCGCGACTGGGCAAACGGGGCGATGATGAGTTGAGAGTGGGGCAATTTGGATATGGGCAGCGCAACCCCAGGGGTCAGAGGCTGGCCGAATTTCTGGAGAAGGAGGGACTCTTTATGATGAACTCTTTCTTCCAGAAGCCGTCTCATAGGAAATGGACCTGGATGAGCCCTGATGGTTTCACAAAAAATGAGATAGACTTCATCATGAGCACCAAGCGACAAATATTTAATGATGTCTCCGTGATTCACAGGGTAAAGACCGGCAGTGATCACCGAATGGTCAGAGGCACATTAAATATTAATGTCAAAATGGAAAGATCGCGTCTGATGAAGTCTACGCTCCGACCTTCTAATGCACATATCCAAAACCCCGAGAACTTTCAACTCGAATTGTCAAACCGCTTCGAATTGCTAGACAGCAGCGCATCAGTGGACGAAATCAACAATAGGTTGGTAGAGACTGTCCATACGGTCGGGTCCAAGCATTTTAAGCCCCACCGTAAAAATAGGCCTTAAAAGCTATCTGACTACACCCGAAACCTTATGGCTGAGCGACGTACCATGACACTCCAAACCTCCGATGATGCTAAGTCCTATAGGCAGCTCAATGGACAGATATTGAAGCCCTTGCGACACGATTTACGGTCCTTCAATACAAGACGTATTGAGGAGACCATAGAGCAGAACAAGGTCTCCAAAGTGTTCGCAAGAGACGCGTCTATTGGGCAAAGCCAGTTGACGAAGCTGAAGACGGAGGACGGAAACGTAACGTCGAATAGGTCAGAGGTGCTCAGGGAGATAGAGAGGTTCTATGGGCAGTTGTATACCTCAGTAGCTGAACCTGTTGTTGACTTGGTAAAAGACCCAATAGCCAAGCTAACCCGACACTACACTGAAGATATCCCGGACATCAGCCTGTACGAGATTAGGATGGCTCTCAAACAACTTAAAAACAACAAAGCGCCGGGTGAAGACGGAATTACCGCAGAGCTTCTGAAAGCGGGTGGATCGCCGGTACTTAAAGTCCTTCAGAGGCTGTTTAATTCCGTCTTGCTCGAAGGAAAAACGCCGGAAGCATGGAACAGGGGTGTGGTGGTACTCTTTTTCAAGAAAGGTGATAAAACTTTATTAAAGAACTATAGGCCCATCACACTGCTGAGCCTTGTTTACAAGTTGTTTTCGAGAGTCATCACGAATCGTCTCGAACGCAGGCTTGATGATTTCCAGCCTCCCGAACAAGCCGGTTTCCGGAAAGGCTTTAGTACCATAGACCACATACATACGCTGCGGCAGATTATACAGAAGACCGAGGAGTATAATCGGCCACTATGCTTGGCGTTTGTGGACTATGAGAAAGCCTTCGATTCGATCGAGACTTGGGCGGTTCTTAGTTCTCTCCAGCGATGCCGCATTGACTATCGGTACATCGAAGTGTTGAAGTGCTTGTATAATAACGCCACCATGTCAGTCCGAGTACAAGGGCAGTGCACGAAGGCGATCTCCATAAAAAGAGGAGTAAGACAGGGAGACGTCATTTCTCCGAAACTGTTTACGACCACCATAGAGGACGCCTTCAAGCTCTTGGAATGGCGAGGACTTGGCATTAACATCAATGGCGAATACATCACTCACCTTCGATTTGCCGACGGCATTGTGGTCATGGCGGAGTCGCTGGAAGATCTAGGACGAATGCTCGGCGACCTCAACAGAGTATCTCAACAAGTGGGTCTTAAAATGAACATGGACAAAACTAAAATAATGTTTAACGTCCATGTCGTACCCACCGCACTCACCGTTGGGAACTCTACTCTTGAAATTGTCGACGAATACATTTACCTGGGACAGGTAGTCCGGTTAGGTAGGTCCAACTTTGAGAGAGAGGTCAATCGACGAATCCAACTCGGCTGGGCAGCGTTCGGGAAACTGCGCAACATCTTCTCATCCAAAATACCTCAGTGCCTAAAGACTAAAGTTTTTAGTCAATGTGTGTTACCAGTGATGATATATGGATCAGAGACGTGGTCTCTTACTATAGGTCTCATAAAAAAGCTCAGAGTTGCACAGCGAGCTATGGAGAGAGCTATGCTCGGCGTTTCTCTACGTGATCGAATCAGGAATGAGGAGATTCGTAGAAGAACCAAGGTCACCGACATAGCCGTTAAGATTAGCAAGCTGAAGTGGCAATGGGCGGGCCACATAGCGCGAAGATCGGACGGGCGTTGGGGCAGAAAGATTCTAGAGTGGAGACCACGTATTGGCAAGCGCAGCGTGGGACCACCGCCTGCCAGATGGACCGACGATCTTGTGAAAATCGCAGGAAGTCGTTGGATGCAGGTGGCATCGGACCGGTTACGCTGGAAAGCGATTGGGGAGGCTTATGTTCAGCAATGGACAAGTATAGGCTGAGATGATGATGATGATGATATTACAAAAATATTTTAGTTATCATGTCCGTAACACAATTTTACGTTGCCAAAACTTGCCACTATTAAAGTCGATTCACAAGACCGCGGTTTTCGTTCATTATCAACAACGTGCAATTCTGTGTACTATTTTACAGCGTAATAAAATACTTATCACACTTTGCGAGTGGAACAAATAGAAAACTCATAACCGAATCATAGAGTACAACAATTATTACCAAATGCATTACAATATATACATTCAAATCCTACAATATAACAAAGGTTGTACGCGTAAAGGTGGTTGATAAATAAAGAGTGATTTAATAACAGTAGGTATAATCTTAGCGAAAAAAACTCACGAAGGCTATGTTCTGCAAAAACCAATAAGCCGTGAATTCGACTTTGTATCCAGTCTAATTGACGAAGACCCAGAGATTACTGCGTCGCTCCCTCATCGCTCCCTAAACTCCCCAAAAGCGCAACCGCTTTTATCGCAATAACAATTTCTTTATTTCTAAACGCACAAACAGTTGTGTTTTAATCATTCAGCATTACATAATTTAGGATTACATTTTATTACTTAAACGTTTTCAGAAAAGGATCGTAGCCATAGCGATTACATTCTGAAAACGTTTTTAATAATACAAAATCGTATAATAATTTATTTTCCTTAATTTTCCTTTTAATTTATTTTTATATTCCATCATCGCATAAACAGATATTTTCTGAAAACTGTTACAACGTAATTCCCTCATGTAGGTGACATCACGATTCAACAAAACCGCGCTCTTTTGTAGGTTTTAATGTAAATCTGTTAATCAGTGAAAACGTTTCGCATTATTTGACCAATATTACAATGTGGTTTAAACATACATGCAGTCTGATAATTTAAGTATTTTTAATTGTTGTTCTTTTTCATTTTGGCTGGTGAAATATTTTCCAGCCAAATTGTGCTAGAAATAGATTGGTGGAATATTTTCCTTTCGACAAGCAAACGTGGTTCGTAAGTTTGGTAGCTGGACATATGACAGATTCAAGGTAAATGCGCGGGGCTCCGTCACTGCTTTCGCTGAGTGCTCTATTTATCCGCAGCGCCGACGGCAACTACGAGGTGATGCGGATGACGAGGTGTGGCAGCCGCCCGCCGTCTATAAGTCCTCGTGCTCGATCGACGTCGAGTTCTTGCCTTACGACGTACAAACCTGTGTGCTTAAGTTAGGCAGCTGGACGTATAACGGCTTCAAGGTGACGCCCCGCTGTACGCTGCTTGGCGCCGCGCGCGCGTGCCGTAGCCGTAGGGCCCGCCGCCCCGGCCGATGTCCATACAATAGCTTGTTGGCTCGAAGGTAATTTGTCGTGTTATTACTATTACTTTTCTGTCCATGTGGTATATTATACTCACTTTTATATATTGAATGTAACGACTTTGCTGTAGAGACGTAAAGCGCGCTCGGCGCCGGGCGCCCTCTGCCGCTCGCGGCTCGCTCCTTAGTTCTCACATGTTGCAAGTTTACATTTCTGCGATGGTGGTGTTCGTAATATATGTAAAGGAGCGGTATGGCGACGAGCGTGATCCCGAATGCTCCAGATTATCTTCGGCCGGTCCACTTAGTTCGTTCGGCCTACCACGCTCGACACAGAAAGGTATAAGATTCTAACTGCCAGTAGGTCTACCACGAAAGTTTTAATCCGAAACTTCGGAGCCGAATGATACACTAACGAAATACAATGCGTGTACCTACCATGAAGTTGCATCGGATTTATTTCTTTTGGTCGAGCTCCATAGACTGTGTTCGTGAATGAATGACAGATGCGAAGTATGTTACCGTATACGAAAAAAGTTAGTAATAAATGAAGTAGTATAAACTAACCTAATAAAAAATGCATTCGTTTCTTATCAGATACATGGTAACTTATGAATATTCCAAGTTAGTCAAAATTATTCAATGTCAAGCTGACAAAATGACAATAATGACATAAAGGTGCGAACTATGCATATAATGTTCCAAAATGTCGCCCTAATTAGCTAAGCTAAAATGGGACAATTATTGTTATCATAGTTGCAATAGAAATCGATGAAAGTTCGAACCCACGACTCTTTTCTTTTGGTGTTTTTACAATTTTTATATTTTGTTATTATATGCACGGGGATGGCAACAAAGGCTAAGGCTATTTAGTTGTTAAAGAAAGCAACTCGACAAGAATTATTATGAGAAACGAGCCATCGCAACCTAGGCGGATTCCCTTCTGCTTTCGATCTTTGAAAGGATTTTTAAAAAAATCGTGCTATTTCGTATATTTGTACTCTATGTTAAAATAATATTATTTTATATGCAATAATAATATTATAAAAACACCATATAATTCCAGTTTGGACGTATTTATTGCTTTAAGATATCAACAAAATCTCCATTAAACCATTCGTGTTTCAATTAAAACACCCAAAATTATAAAATTTACACTTATGAAAGTAAAAAGTTACCTCTTTAGTTTTCGTATAATTGATGTTAAAATCACGAAAAAAGTGCTGTCAAAATGGCGAAACTTCGTTTGTTCGGATCACTTCATGGTAGCGTTTTACGACGAACGAAACGTCACAAGCTGTCTACGGGACTGATTTCGTAACGAAAGTACTTCGTGGTAGGAATCGCCCGAATTTTCGATACAAAACTTCAGAATTACGTTTCATAGTAGATCTACAGGTGATATGGGCTGCAATAATTTCACTCGATCCATTCCTATCCAACACTTCCTGTTCCGTGTGAGTATTTCCGCGCAAACCATGAGCTTCTAAACGTAGGTAAATACTAAAGTTGTTGCTATGCGGTACAAAGCGTGTCGGTGCAAGGAGCGCCTTCGCCGGAACATTCCCCTCCCCTATAGCTGGCTACTCTCGCGAACACATACACACCGACACCCGCCACTCGAGTTTGCTGCATGCTCCCTTCGTCAATGTACACTCACTCACCGCATGAATCTAGCTTTTCTCCGAATCACTTGCATTCCCGATCACGGCGGCCGCTTGCTGCCGCATGCGCTCTCAGCTCTGACACAGCTTTACACGACACCTACACGCGATCAGGTTAAGCACCGAACGTGAAATCTATGATAAAATCACACATAAATAGTCATCATGTTGCATACTTTATACCTTTCCCTATTAGCGCCTCATACTTCTTGTACTAGTATGAAGTCGCCGGCAGGCCGCTGCAGGTTCTCATCCCAAATAAGACCAAAATATCCTCCTTAAAATCAAACATGGAGTCCATAATGCACAGAAGTATAGATGTTAAAAGTAGAATTAACCACTTCATTGAAGCCCTCGATGGTCACCGGTGTTGACGATGAGGTGGTCTTTGCATGCTATTACTAAGACTGGGCCGGCTGACACCTCATGCAAACTCTTGGGCTTATAACACAGAGTTGTTAGTTCGTGAGCGGTGGTTCGTGTATTTTGGCGGCTGCGGACTTCACGACGCGCGACACAAACATGCGCGACAGAGCATTATCCATATTCAATCAAGTGGAGCTGGAACATCCAAGTATTTAAATAATCATCTACCGTATAATAAGCTCGCTTACTAAGCGTACGTTTAATACAAGCTTTGAATTTATTGTCACTAAGTTTAGTGACGCCAATAGGAATTTTATTAAAAAACCTATCACGGTACCCCATGAAAGGAGTGTGTCATCCCACTTGGCACGCTCTGTATTGTTGTTTTAGGAGTATCTGCTGCGAAGGTCACCTTGGAGTAACGGATCAGTTAGAGTGCTCGTCTAGTGAATCATGTAGTTGCAAAAAGTTTTCGTTGATGAGTTATTACGGAATAATAATCTACATAGATAATTCAACACATTGAGTGGCAGAATGCATGTATCAAATAAATAACCTATAGGGTAAACATTACACATTGGCGATAAAAATGTTTTAGTATTAATAGTCTGTGTACAGTGAACTGTACAGTTTTGCTTACTCGGCGTTTACGCATTAAGTAGATTTGTGCGTCACCGAGGCATCGGTAATCATTTTCAACATTAATAATGTCAAGACCAGCTGACCAGCAAAATATTAACGAAGTCAATAATGCAAAATTTCTCGGAGTAACTATAGATAGCAAACTTAACTGGAAAGCACATAGATTAACAAAAAGGATAAGTTCTTCCGCATATTCATTGTATAAATTAGCTCCTCTACTCAATATTGACGCATTGCTTACTGCATATGATGGTTTAATTTCCAGTAATCTTAGATACGGTATAATATTTTGGGGCAATTCAACGGACACAAAAATTGGATTTAATGCCCAAAAGAGATGTATCAGGGCAATGTTCGGCTTAGATATGATAGATAGCTGTAAGCCATATTTTATTAAGTACAAGTTACTAACACTTGCCTCGTTGTATATTTTCGAAACTGCTATGTTTGTGCATTATAATCCTAGCTTATTTCCACGTCTAGCGGATGTCATAAACACAGACAGAACAGGCGTGATAATAGTACAGTTTGCCTGCACAGCTCAAAAACCATGCTCATGCGAAAAAACATTTTCTGCATGGCTCCAGTAATTTATAATAAACTCCCAAAAGCTTGGAGAGAACATAATTCCCATTTTTTAAAAGATAATTTATTGAAACTTCTAACGACCAAAGCATATTATACCATAGCAGAATTCCTCGAAGATAAAATCTAACTCTTAAATATTTTTTTATTGACATTGTATTAAATAATTAAACTATGACATTATTATTATTTTATCAATTCTCGCATCCTATTTTATGAATTTTGATACCCTATTTTATTAATTATGATAGCTAATTTTAATAACTAAGACATACGGATGCTATTTAATTAATTATGACATAACTTGGCTTAGTGTATACATTTTGATAATGTTTGTGTGTATCACTAGATTCTCAACTTCTGAGCTGATTTAAAAATTAATATTTTCAAGAAAGAGGTAGTTATTATAGTTGAGAAATTCATAGTATCATTAAAAATGTAGATCATCTCTATATAACTAAAACCGCAATAAATATTGTACACCATGTTTTCAGCAAAATAAAAGTCTATTATATTCTATAAATCAGTACGCTTACAGCATTCAATTCAGGCTATTTTATTATCATTTTTGATCGATCCAAACCCTATCATTTATCACCCTATCAGCCCAGTGTGAGACTATCATCACCAGCCTCTCACAGTCCGTCTACTTAGTTTTTGTATAATTACAAAATATGATTCACAAATTATCTTGCTTCACGTAAGATACTACGTAAAACTTAGCTGCACTATCTTTAAAGCATATTCATAAGAATAACTAAATAAAAAATTAAACTGTGTTAACCTTTTAATTATGAGGTTATAAATTATTTGTTGGTGTGTATTTTTCTAGATTGTCTACTAATATTAAGTTATAATGAAAATTTTCGCCGTATACTTAAGTAAGTCAAAATTATTTTGTACTTATCTAGTACTTTCCAGGAACATTAAAATAATCAAATCACTTACGGCGATTTAGATCTAAAACTTCAGTTATAACTGCAAGTAATTTGATCGTCAAAAAATTCTAAGGCATCCTCCCTATAACAAAAGCATAAAAATTAAGAGGAAAAGTATTCTTCCACGTTTCTCTTCAATTTTTTTTCTATTATACTATATAGAGAGTAGATTATAAGACACCGAGATTGTAATGAACAAGTAAATATACATCTCTTACTATTATTCTACAGGCACAAATTATGTAACGCCGCAGCATTAACCACTGCGCTACATTGTCCGTTAAATACTTATTTGTAACGTTATAGTCTGCATAATATATTATTAATTGTAGACTTTATCTTAAATGCGCACTCATAAAAATTAAATGAATAACGAAATTAATTAGACGGACGATTTAGCGCAGTGGTTAAGAGCTGAAGCCGCTCTGCCCACTGCGTCTAATAGTCGCGGGTTCGAGTCCCGCACGGGACAAATCTTTGTGTGATCCACAATTATTTGATCCGGTCTGGGTATTTGTGTATGTGAATTTTCATGTTTGTAAACGCACCCACGACACAGGAATAAATCCTAGTGTGGGGCTACGTTTAAAAAAAAAAAACTGCTGCAAATTTAACTGATTTTAAATTTCCCTTATCAACAGCCAATAGAGAACAAATTAATTTTAGGCACATGATACGAATAACTATGAGCTTCAGCACAATTTGTAGCTCATAATTAAAACGTAACCACAAGTTCAAAAACAACTCAATGACGGAGTTATATATCTCACTTTAATAAATGAAATTACTAAAGTAAATCATATTATACACAAAAAACAAAGTAGAGCTGAAATAAAGAGTAAACAGCCTTTTAGTAATCATAGTAAATAGAACATTCTGCTACTAGAATGGATAAGACGACATTCTAATCATAGTGTGTAGTTGATACCCAATGTCGAAGATGAGAGTGGCAAATCCGCAGAATAAGATGTCCTGCTTGATTATTGTGTTACATCTACTAATTTTCACCATTATTGCAGCCGAAAGTCTAAATTTATGCTTCTGTTTTGAGGAAGAATGGCACATGCATAAATTTTTATCATTCGTTTTCTGATAATAGTAAAATATAGTACAATATATTCTGCAATATTTAGGCTTTATTATTTCAGGTGTGACTAAATAGGTAGACGTCTTTAACGCCACATACTCGATTAAAACTCGATTGAAGGTATGGCGACGTGGTGCCGGTAACTAATTGCTTGAAAATAGATAATTCATCCACACTTTTATTCATATCTTGATGATTTAATTCTACAAGTTTGAGTAAATATTGCGAATTATACTTGACATCAATGTCATTCTCATTTACTCTGTATTTTCTACGTCTATTTCTGGTGCTTACGATACCAGACCGTAATGGATTATTGTGCAGACACAAAACAATTGACCACAGCTGGTGTCAAACTACTCATTATCAACGGATTCCCGAATGGCTGAAGATACCGATTAGGCAGATGTTTCATGTTTGTATACTCCATATCTGGATTCAGCTTTGTAAAAGCCCTATTGAAGTGTTCAATATCTTGTGATACATCATCATTCTGGTTCTGAGTAATAAAACTGGGATAACTACCACTGCCATCATCTTTGTCATTGTCGCAAACAAAATATTTTTTTTTACCTCATCAGGCAACGAGAATCTCGGCGTTAATTCGTCCTCCTTTCTTAGCAAGGATTCAATTCAAGTTCTTATCACTGACCACGCATCTAAAATATAATATGTATTCATCTTTTTAATAAAGAATGGGTTTTTTTGCCGTTGACAGACATGCTTATTCATAGAACTTATAGAATTCTTGCATCTGTCGCATACCTGTAGTGCATTAATTACTTCTATTCTAAATATTTCGTTAACGCTCATCATTATTTCCTTGTTTCCAGATAAAGAGTCTACTGCATCGCTAACCGGTATTTGGTTTAGACCTCTTGATATCCGTACCAGTTCACGGAAGTACTCGTCAAGTGTTCTAGATATCGTTCTCCACGGACCACTGCTTGTTGGAATCAGATAGACTGACGTCAAAAAAATGTATTCGGTCACAGCATTGTTGTCAAAGTTTCTCAAACTATTAACATACCCATACAAATTTCGGAATCTGTTGCTCCTTTCTAGTGTCAGTATTGGCATGAGTTGTACATCCATCCAATTTATTACCTTGATCCGCCGGCTGTTTTTGCTGCGGCAGTGGTCCAATGAATATTCCGTATAGTATGTCTAGTCCTTCGGAGATAAAGTCAAATTGGAAAAACTGGTCGAAGGGGATCTGACACGTTCATCAAACAAATGGAGCGTCCAATTAGCAATATTAATTTCATAAGCTGATACCAACAGTTGATCAGATGAGACAGCTTGTAAATTCTCGACTGCGACACGCAACATTTGAACGAGATATCTCGAATCGTTTACTGGCCAATTTAGTTCACGATAAAAAGTGTTTCGCAATATGTCATCCGGTATAAAGTGATGAATTGCCCTCTGCGTAGCGCCATTGTAGTTGTCTGTAGCAGATTGGGAATCGATTCTCCCAATGACCGGTGCTCTGCCACGGAGATTAACCTCAGAGGATCGCTGAACAATGCTGCTAAGTTTAGCAGCTCTTCTCTCAAAGGGCTCAGATAGTGATATTCTTAAAAATGGTATAGGTGTTGTAAATATCACTGATGTTGGAGTTGTAGATGAAACTGGAGTTAAATTTGGTCGTTGGGGCGGCCCTGGATGTGAATCTATAATTGAAGTCGTTGTTGAATTATAAGCTATCCCAATCCCCCAGCCGTAACCAGACCTAACAGAAGCATCACCAATGGACCCATTTTTTTCTGGGTAAAAATTAAACTTTACAAAAAATAATTTGACATGAAAAAATAAAACTATTTTTTCGGATTTTATCGCGGTTTATTTTGATTTTTAAGTTCCCGACGTTTCGAGTGCTTTGCAGCACCCATGGTCACGGGAAGGGTCGTTTTGTATTTACGAAGCAATTCTCTAATTGGGGTGTCTGAGGTCTTGCGTTTATAATGTTACACCTTGTATAAAGCATGTTATCAAAATTAAATTATTATGGTAGGCATTACTATAAGTTTGTTTTTTTCGAGGTTGATAACTTTTTTACCGCCAAATTATACAGTTTTTATAAAATAAGGCTACGTATATAATCATTTGTTCAAAATTCAATGTCCCTTAATTTCTACAAAATCTTCGATTGTAAAACACGACAATAAGCTGATAATTGAAATCCGAAATTACATTCAAACGTGGTGCTGAACGTTACCTGCTGGAATAAAGATATTTTTTTCTACTGTTTTAAGTTATTAAAGTGCTAAAAACTTATAGGATCTTGGACGGGAATTATCAAATAACCAGTGAATTGTGTCTGTGTGGAGATTTATGGACTATTTGCCGTGATTTATTAGTAACTGTTAGTAACATTTTTATAGGGCTCCTTTTATTTGGACTTGAATACCCTCTATAAAAATTATGAAAATATACTACCTGTCGACTCTAGTATTACAAAACCGAAGGCGCTTTCATAGAGCTACAATCGATACTGCTCTAATATTTTTTAAGGCGCTTGTATATATTCTGTAAAGTGATCAATTTAAATGGCCGACGCCTCAACTAAATGGGGTTGCTGCGTGGATGTAAGGAGAACAAAAATATATTCCTTCCGCTACCTGAAAAAACAAGCATCATTACGCATGTATAGGTCTTAATGAAGAAAATGTATTACAGGCAGAATACTTGGGAGCGTTACCAAAAAGTGGCAGAAAAGGTAGTACTCCAGTTAGAAACATCTCTTCAACGAGGGGCAATAAACAGCAAGCTACCAATTCTCCGCCTGTTAAACATTCTGATGCGCCTGTCCATCGTGATGATGTCAGTAGTATTGTTACAATGGAATGGCGTGCTCGTTCCAAAAATATTGAAATTCAATGTGTTACAGAACGTAAGCAGGAAAACTTATATGAAATAGTCGCTAAGTTGGGGAAAACTATTAAAACCAACGTTGCTAATGCCAATTTTGTAGAATTTGTCTACCCTAGGATTCGTGACCAGTATCTGGCTAGCGTTAATAAATATAATAAGGTAAATCCGCAGTATAAACTTAACAGTGCGACACTTGATGTTCCAGGATAGAAAACGTCTATTTACATCACGGATTTAAATGACGTTGTGAGTGGCTGCAGTTTCAAACAGTTTCAAACATCTAAAATAGGTTTGATGAAATGCTCAAATTAACAGATATCTTATTTCATAAATCCCTGATCAGTATCATATTAAGACCTAGTACATTGTGATCCTTTTTGGAAGCAAGACATGTTGTTTTTATTTACAACATGTAAATACGTGTTGCAGTTAAACCTTTCGGATAAGTCTATTTGATACGTATCACAATTTCAACCACTTAACTGTGTACATGGTGCCAAAACTTAAGTCGCAATTAGTTAGCTATTTGTGTACAATTTTTATGCATAATACGCGTACATTTGCTATTTATTCAAGCTCTTCAATTCAAAATTTTTAATTTCATTAAATGTTGTCATTATTAACTATTCAAACAAGATTAAGTAACTTAGGGTCTTATTGGAAGCGGAAGAATATGGTTTTTATTAATTGCAAAACAATACTGTACACGGGACACATATAGCACGTGTTCATAATGTGTGACTCACACTAATAACCCCAATAATTAAGACGCTTCCCAAATAACAATGGCTGTTTTCCTGTTTTTATATCTACGATGATATTAAAAGTCATAATTCAACATGTTTATCGTCGTTGAGTTCCTCTTATCATTTGTTCGTATTATTAAGTTTTACCATGAACAATGCGATAGATCAAATAAATAGAATATGTCGTAATTAGAAATGTCCAAGTCATTTTAAATATACTAATAATTTTTAAATATATTTTTTCAGGAACTATTAATCCTACTAGTTGGTTAATGAGTTCAATAGTATCTTTGATTATGCTCTCCATCAATTATAATATAATAATATAATTGCAGTAAATACCACAAAGAGAAAAGACTACCTATATCAGTTTATGAATTGATGTTGATGTCTTTTTTGCTGTGTGTATGTTTGATAATAGGTGATTCTTTAAGAACAGAATATTTAAGAAACTAATAAGTACAAAATAGTCTGTGATTATTTTTTGTGTGTTAACTTATTTTAAGAACCATTTAGGTTTCTGGTATAGTTTTAACATACGTTACCATTTAGGATTATGGTATAAGAGCAATATACACACTACATAATTTAAGTGACAATGCTTTAGTATAAAAATATGAGTTTTGAGATGTCATTTAGATTTTTCAGGTTAAGTTCTGTTTAAATTTGAATTATCACCCCTAAATCTTGTGTTTTCTTTAGATCCTCTCCATCCAAAGGTTGTCTGGAAGAGATCACTATTAGTGATAAGGCCGCCCATTGTTACACTACCTTTTAATTGAAATATTGTATCTTTTTAATTCCTTCTTGTATTTCTGGTGGAACAATAAAATATTATCTATCTATCTATCACATCATGCAAATGACTTGATAGTAATACCTATTTGAAAAATTAATCTGCTGCAGGACTAAAGCCACCATCCAGGCCAGGCCAGGTCCACGATGACGGGTTATGTACCGCTCAAATAAATTGTATTACTTTAATATGCATCTTTAAATTCTTTTTTTTTGTTCTCTCTTAATAGATTTATAACACGTGTAAAGATTGATGATTAGTCAAGCTTCGCTTACTGTGTTAGAATATTTGTTTTAGGTTTAGTGCATAGCTATACAATACTACGGTGTAACTCTGGCTGTCGAGATACAGACAATCGCCTGGTTTGGGAACCACCAGTATTTATAATTTGTTAATTTTGTTTATGCACAAACAAATTTGATTTCAATACATTTGCACATAGATAGTTGGAATGTACAAAACAAATCGATCTGTCTTTCCGGGCGTAGATTCTGGACGACGTATCCATTTCACACTTGTACTCGTATTGTAAGATGACTCTGAAGATGGATCGCTTTCTTAAAGCAATAAACACTGACACGTGAGCGCGTGAGGTTGCATAGATATGAGATCTTTCGTTACGTATTTTAGAAGTCTGCTAACATAATTAAATGTTATCTTAATTGTAGGAGGGCACTGTGTTGGAAATTCATTTCCTCGGACGTTATTACAGTACTTGTACAAATAATTGTGCCGCTCAAAATGGCGCACGGGTGAAAGGGTAGATGTCATATTTATGCAAGTTTGATGTCTAAGCGTTAACCAAGCAATAAAGCAGAGTGAAATCGTCCTGATTGTTTATTAGTAATAATCTTAGAAAATAGCATCTTTCTACTGTTTACCTTTTAAAAGCAAACACAGAAATTTTTACCGTCCATTCAGTTATATTTTTTTACGTTTTTCATTATTATATTTAATTAATAAATTATGTACAATTGTATTAAAAAACGGCAATGATTTTTTTGTTTTTGTATAAGTATTTCTTTAAAGCCAATTAAAACATCCAATCCTGTTAATTTTAAGTTTTATAGCATCATTAAAACATGCTCTGTTTGAAAGGTACCTAAATCAAGTTACCCATCAGCCTGGAAGCTATTATTATTCAATGGAGCAGAACCGGGTAATCATCTAATGCACAGCATCCCGCCATTCCTTTCATTAATAAGAAAGAGACGTTCTTGTGATGATTCGAAGGGCACACAATCACGTTCATTTTGCATCACAATTGCTTCCTTTATTTGATACCCTTTTCATTATAATCAGTTGGTAGTTACGTTTAGAATTCAAACATTAAACCTTTGAAAGAAAGCGGCGGTCGATAAAACCCTGCCACGAGTAAATTAAATAATTTGAGAGAAAGATATTCGGTGAGAATGGCCGCTATTGTCCCTAAATTGTTATTTTGGGGAAATAAAACCAGCAGTTTTCTTTGAGGTACAAGCCTTGATCAGAGTACGGGGCTAAGCCAGTGGCACGTACGTATAGGCTGAGTACGTACTCATACATATTAATTTATACTAGTGGTCGCCCATTGGTCGAAATTCGGCCATAATGTTTTATTGATTTACTGTACTTTTAATGCATAATTTAAAAAAAATATTAGCATTTTGCACTCCTTCTCTATATAAACTATAAGTGTGGGAAATTTCATACTCCTCCGTATTTTTATATTACGTATTAATATACGGACGGACGATTTAGCGCAGTGGTTAAGAGCTTGAGCTGCTCCGCCCACTGTGTCTAATAGTCGCGGGTTCGATTCCCGCACGGGACAAATCGTTGTGTGATCCACAATTATTTGTTCCGGTCTGGGTATTTGTGTTTGTGAATTTTCATGTTTGTAAACGCACCCACGACACAGGAATAAATCCTAGTGTGGGGCTATGTTTTAAAAGAAAAAAAAAAATAAAAAAAAAAATAATACTGATGAGAATTCGACAAACATTTGCGATTGATTTTTCTATGTTATTATGTAGTTTAAATAAAAAAATTAGGACACCTATCATGTCCATAAATCAAAATATTGGTCTATTTAATGAGGGTCTAATGACATTAGTAAATCATCATCTCAGCCTATACTTGTCCACTGCTGAACATAGGCCTCCCCAATCGCTTTCCAGCGTAACCGGTCCGATGCCACCTGCATCCAACGACTTCCTGCGATTTTCACAAGATCGTCGGTCCATCTGGCAGGCGGTCGTCCCACGCTGCGCTTGCCAATACGTGGTCTCCACTCTAGAATCTTTCTGCCCCAACGCCCGTCCGATCTACGCGCTATGTGGCCCGCCCATTGCCACTTCAGCTTGCTAATCTTAACGGCTATGTCGGTGACCTTGGTTCTTCTACGAATCTCCTCATTCCTGATTCGATCGCGTAGAGAAACGCCGAGCATAGCTCTCTCCATAGCTCGCTGAGCAACTCTGAGCTTTTTTATGAGACCTATTGTAAGAGACCACGTCTCTGATCCATATATCATCACTGGTAACACACATTGACTAAAAACTTTAGTCTTTAGGCACTGAGGTATTTTGGATGAGAAGATGTTGCGCAGTTTCCCGAACGCTGCCCAGCCGAGTTGGATTCGTCGATTGACCTCTCTCTCAAAGTTGGACCTACCTAACCGGACTACCTGTCCCAGGTAAATGTATTCGTCAACAACTTCAAGAGTAGAGTTCCCAACGGTGAGTGCGGTGGGTACGACATGGACGTTAGACATTATTTTCGTTTTGTCCATGTTCATTTTAAGACCCACTTGTTGAGATACTCTGTTGAGGTCACCGAGCATTCGTCCTAGATCTTTCAGCGACTCTGCCACGACCACAATGTCGTCGGCAAATCGAAGGTGAGTGATGTATTCGCCATTGATGTTGATGCCAAGTCCTTGCCATTCCAAGAGCTTGAAGGCGTCCTCTAAGGTGGCCGTAAACAGTTTCGGAGAAATGACGTCTCCCTGCCTTACTCCTCTTTTTATGGGGATCGCCTTCGTGCACTGCCCCTGTACTCGGACTGACATGGTGGCGTTATTATACAAGCACTTCAACACTTCAATGTACCGATAGTCAATGCGGCATCGCTGGAGAGATCTAAGAACCGCCCAAGTCTCGATCGAATCGAAGGCTTTCTCATAGTCCACAAACGCCAAGCATAGTGGCCGATTATACTCCTCGGTCTTCTGTATAATCTGCCGCAGCGTATGTATGTGGTCTATGGTACTAAAGCCTTTCCGGAAACCGGCTTGTTCGGGAGGCTGGAAGTCATCAAGCCTGCGTTCGAGACGATTCGTGATGACTCTCGAAAACAACTTATAAACATGGCTCAGCAGTGTGATGGGCCTATAATTCTTCAGTAAAGTGTTATCACCTTTCTTGAAAAACAGTACCACCACACCCCTGTTCCATGCTTCCGGCGTTTTCTCTTCGAGCAAGACGGAATTAAACAGCCTCTGAAGGACTTTAAGTACCGGCGTTCCGCCCGCTTTCAGAAGCTCTGCGGTAATTCCGTCTTCGCCTGGCGCTTTGTTATTTCTGAGTTGTTTGAGAGCCATCCTAATCTCGTACAGGCTGATGTCCGGGATATCTTCAGTGTAGTGTCGGGTTAGCTTGGCTCTTGGGTCTTTTACCAAGTCTTTGCCCAATAGACGCGTCTCTTGCGAACACTTTGGAGCCCTTGTTCTGTGCTATGGTCTCCTCAATACGCCTTGTATTGAAGGACCGTAAATCGTGTCGCAAGGACTTCAGTATCTGTCCATTGAGCTGCCTATAGGACTTAGCATCATCGGAGGTTTGGAGCGTCATGGAACGTCGCTCAGCCATGAGGTTTCGGGTGTAGTTGGATAGTTTTTGAGGTCTATTTTTACGGTGGGGCTTAAAATACTTGGACCCGACCGTATGGACAGTCTCTACCAGCCTGTTGTTGATTTCGTCCACTGATGCGCTGCTGTCTAGCAATTCGAAGCGGTTTGCCAATTCGAGTTGAAAGTTCTCGGGGTTTTGGATATGTGCATAAGAAGGTCGGAGCGTAGACTTCATCAGACGCGATCTCTCCATTTTGACATTAATATTTAATGTGCCTCTGACCATTCGGTGATCACTGCCGGTTTTTACCCTGTGAATCACGGAGACATCATTAAATATTTGTCGCTTGGTGCTCATGATGAAGTCTATCTCATTTTGTGTGGAACCATCAGGGCTCATCCAGGTCCATTTCCTATGAGGCGGCTTCCGGAAGAAAGAGTTCATCATAAAGAGTCCCTCCTTCTCCAGATATTCGGCCAGCCTCTGACCCCTGGGGTTGCGCTGCCCATATCCAAATTGCCCCACTCTCAATTCATCATCGCCCCGTTTGCCCAGCCGCGCATTGAAGTCACCCATAACCACTGTAAAGTGTGCTTTGGAAGTATGTATGGCTCTACTAATGTCCTCATACATTACTTCGACGTCATCATCTGAGTATGCCGAGGTCGGTGCGTAGACCTGTATGACCTTCAGCGAATATCTTTTGGATATTCTGAGTATCAGGTACGCTACCCTGCTCGACACACTAGTGATGGACACAACGTTGTCTATGAGTGACTTGTGGACGATAAATCCGACACCACCTTGGGACTGCTGTTCGCCCTCCCGGTAGTAAAACAAGTTGCCGGATTTTAAGGTTATCGTGTCCTCGCCCTTTCTTCGGACCTCCGATAAACCAACAATATTCCACCGCAACTTGTTTATCTCTTCTTCCAGCTCAAGAAGCTTCTCATCTGTCCTTAACGTGCGTGCGTTGTATGTCACCAGGGCCAATTTTCGTAGTTGGTGGTAGCCGAATCTCTGCCGGAGATTCTTAGCACCCCTTGTCCTGTCGTTACCATAGCTGCTACCGTGGCCAGGACGAACAGGACCGCCGGGGACTAGGGGCCTGGTTTTATCTTTTTCTTTCATTTTAATAAATTGGGGGGGTTTGCCATACTCGCCACGCTTGGCAGGCGGGTTGGCGAGCGCAGTTTTTGATGGTAGAAGTGTTAAGGGAACGCTGCTGCCCATTCCCTAGTTTTCCCCTTAGTCGCCTTGTACGACACCCGATGGGATGAGATGGGTTGGTCCTATTCTAAGCCGGGAACCACGCGGCTAATTCTAAGCCGGGAACCACGCGGCTATTACATTAGTAAATACTTGTTCATTAATCTACTTACTACAACCACAGAGGCTTCAACGAAGTG
This sequence comes from Phalera bucephala, assembly GCA_905147815.2. Classification (NCBI taxonomy): domain Eukaryota; kingdom Metazoa; phylum Arthropoda; class Insecta; order Lepidoptera; family Notodontidae; genus Phalera; species Phalera bucephala. The sequence continues at coordinate 23,005,339 of LR990612.1, forward strand.
CACTGTGCTTTATCGCTCCCGCCACAGCTTCTGAACTCGCGCCAGTAATCGCACCTCTACTCTGACCAAAGCCTAGCTTTGAAGATACATTTTTCTACATTTTGCTCAATACCTATTGGGTGATTACAACATAACGACATTAACTGAAACCACATACCGCATATAGCGCAAGTAGCTCGTACACCAACAATTATTAAAATTTATGCAACTGTATTAGCCGCAAGATGTTTTTTTTACTTTGTCACCTATTTTAGGTGAAACGAAGAAAAGCTATGTTGCAGCTCTTACTTGCAGTGTCTATAGGTCAGTTGAGGTCAGTAGATAATATTATACAGAATGCTGCGTTTCTTTCAGATTTATTTTGCATTTATTTTTATGTTACACTTAATTAAACCATTTAAAGTAATAGGATTAAATATCAGCGAAAGTATTTTAATTTAATGTCGTTATGTTGTCACCAGTCTACATGTAAAAATAATGTTTAGAAACCTTACATACAACAGAGCATTAATTAAAATACATTGCCTTAAGATTCATACCAATTAGATACTTTCATGTATTAAGTACGGGAGTTAAAGTTGAACACATGACGTCGAACTACACATGTTCAAAGTTCTACATTTATAACTGTAGCGGAAACACCGCAAAACAATGATAGTGCACAAATCTCTGCCAGAGGGTTCTGGATTATACATTATATTGTTACGTAATATGATAATTGAAGGGCTCTTTATTCGTAACAAATAAATCCTATGTATAAGAATAGTAATTTTGAAAAATTTGTACGTATGTAGAATAGATAGATGAATAGATTACTCTTTATTGTACACCAATACATTTACATAGAGAAAAAAAAAACAAAGGCACAATTGGCGGTCTTATCGCTAATAGCGATCTCTTCCAGACAACTAAAATTGAAAGAACAAGAAAAAAATATATACAAAAAATAGAGGGCAGTAGGTGGCGTACATTTATTAGTTAAATTTTACTTTAATAGGTATAGGTTCATATGCTTATAAATATATATGATACATAACAATATATAAATATAATAAAGATAGGAATAAAGAAACGGCATGATAGTACGTGACTTATTACAGAATAAAAGTGGTGCTTAACGAAAGAAAGTGGTCCTTAACCATTCTTTTAAAAATTGCCAATGACTCTGCGCGTCTTACTGACACAGGCAATGCATTCCATAGACGAACAGCTTGGACTGAGAACGATTTATCAAGAAATATCTTGGAATGCATTGGTGTTTCCAGTCTGAGATTTTCCGACGACCTTAAGAACCTTGAATGTGACTCACGGAGAAACACCAATCGTTTTTTGAGGTATAAAGGAGAGCGTGCTCGTCGCGACCCCTGCCAGTCATTATGGCTGCAATCTTGGACCGAAGACGTACCGCAGTGCGGGCTAGGGCGTCCCCCCGAGGCGACGCGTACCGGCCCGCCCCCGTCGGTACGAATATAGGTGGAAGCGGCGATGGGGGCCGCCACCCATCACGCCGGGCCCGAACTGGCGAGTCGTGGGGTGCAGAGTGCCGAATAGAACCTGTTGGAACTCTGTACTCTCTGCCTACCCCGCAAGGGATCTGGCGTGAGGTTATAGATAGATAGATAGATAGATAAAGGAGTATTAGGATCAAACAGAATGCTGTATAGAAGTGATAGTATGTGAGCATTCCGGCGAAAGCGAATTGGTAGCCACTTGAGCTTAGCACGAAATTCAGACACATGATCATATTTCCGCAAACCAAATATGAATCTTATACAGAAATTTTGAAGTCGCTCAAGTTTATCAAGTTTACTCTCAGTTATATTAAGATAGCTGGCGTCTGCATAATCGAGGATTGGAAATAGAAGGGATTTTTTTAATAAGTCTTCACAAAATACAATGAGATAAAATCATGAATATTAAAGTAATCCTTATACGTCTATAAATATTTATGTATATATAAGTACATACTTACGTAGTAAGTACGATCATTTTATATGTCCTTGTTAAGTTCTGTTGAATTTTGAGTGATCACTTAGTATCCATATTTCTTTTTTAAGCACGTTTATCTTATCTGAATACTTAAGGAGTGCAAATGTGAATTTTAGAAGGAACCCACAATGAGTATCGTGAACTTTGGTATAATGTGAAGCAATACGTAACGGTTATATGCGTAAAAGTACGTGAATGTGGAAAGTATTCGACGCTTTAGGGCGTTCAAAACCCCTTAGCCGATACCCTCTTATCCCAAGCTTTTTGCTTGGAACGACCTTGATCACTCACGGTGAATGCTCCCGATCGCCTTACGACGGGTTGAAATGATAAATTACATTTCGATATCCGAACAAGTTCGATAAAAGAACAAAGATTTTTCTTGCTATAACTGCTAAAACAAACTGATAACTATCAGCAAACATGATATATGTAACATATTACTTACCTTTTTTATGTTTATGGCACCACGACACATATTTTGCTAATGTCAAATATTACGAATATTCATTTCAAAATTAATTCAACTCCCCTATGAACTTGATGACAAGGATGATTATGAAATGTATGAAGTGCCCCACCCTGGATAGTAAAGCGATGGATACTTTACATACCAATTGCGATGGCCGTTTAGAGGGAAATCAAAAAGGCACGTTTTATCACTTTGTTACAGTTACCTTCACTCGTGCACATATAGAAATACATAACGGTTAATATCCTACCAACATTACACATTATAATTCGAAATAAGACAAGTTTTGGAAATTAAAACTAATTGACAACATCACTGTTCGATTTCGCGCCAAAACTCTCCTGTTTGTAGTTTTTTTTTTTCTAAACTTGTTGGTTTTTTTTTGACATCATCTCAGATGATAAAAGCTTTGTGAAGTGTAAAAGTGTTAGGACATCTGCCTTACAAAATTGACTTTGTAAATGGGACTTCTTTTTATTTCTAACAAAATCGAAAAAACTACAAATATGATTTTAGATTCAGTTTTTTACGCCGAAGAGGAAATAATGACTGCCTTGGTAAAGACCTCTCCTTCTAGAGTATCACTTCCCCAAAAGACAGCCTTTGGAAGTAGAAGACTCACTGCTTTTTTAGTGATTTCATCATATGTTAAAATATATGTATACCATAATCTTATATCAAGAAGACTATCCCATCAAGGGAACATTGAATAACAATAAATGTCTACTAAGTTGCTACTTCGTCCCGTTTTTAGTAGTTTAAAAACTGACCTCATATCTAGAATCCCTGAGAAATTGTTGTAAAGATAAATTAATTTAAGTCTTGATTTAAATTTAAAAGAAATAAATTCGTCGCTTTGTTTACATTATTACTAACACTCGTATTTCACATATATTATACTAATACATAAGTTATAACATCAACTGCAAACTTTTACCCAGCTATTGCGAAACAGACGTTTGGTTCTAAGATGTTTCTCGTGTAATTTTGATTTATGCTTGGGAGACGCTCAATCCTAAGGGTCCGCGATACTGAAGACCCTTTTTACTTTACTTACAAAAACTCAGATTATGACGGACTTTTCCAAGTTATATGGCTTTAATGGATCTGTAGCATTATTACTAACTTTATATTTTCCAAAGCACGTATACTACGAGTATGTAGAGATATTGCAGTCTATTTGGTTTCGTATAAACTCTTTTTAAAACCTAACATATTGTTGAGCAGAGATAAGATAAGATAAGAAGATAAGATTTTTGACTCGAATTGGATTTTCGCTGTCAAAGTATTTTTCAAATATATTTCAAAGCCTTCTTCGGTTAAATAATATTTCCTATTTACAAACATCCAACTACATTTTATATATTCGCTCACACATGAAATTGACTACAAAACAGGTCTTACGTTTCAATATCTGATATATGGATATAGGTTTCGTCTTCAGTATACGTATTTGCAAAATACGTGAGAGAAAATTGTAACAATATTCTTTTAGCCCCTCATTTCCATTTTATTGAAGAATGGTGGCTTAGGCATGCGCTTGGTTATTTGCAAAATGGTCTTAAACTCCTATAGATTACGATGGCGCATGAAAATAATTTATCATACAGACTGTTTCATACTTTTCTTTCACTGTTGATTATGTTCTCATATTGACTCATTTTTACGATCTTTTATTTAACGTGCAATGTTTGTTTGGGTCAATTCGTGCAAGATGAAAAACCACTTCTTTTTATCCTACGGAGTTAAAATTTGACTTGTTGGTTCAGTGTCGATGACAATGCATTGTTAAATATGAGCTGATTCTACACTCAGGATTAGCTCCAGACGAAGGAACTCCTCAACGGCCAACAGCCTAGACATGAAATTTTGATTGACCTGACTGGCTAATAATTGTTTTTAAAAAGTGTGTTTAGTGTTAGGTAAGTTTACTTCGTATTAAAAGGATACTAAATCGGATTCTGATTACTTAATGGCATCGTTTAGAACTTGCCCTTGCTCTTTGAAGTGTGGAGATGGTAATAAATGGCATCGTTGCTAACTAGCGAACTTAGAAATAGTTAACTAATCTATTGGAAGCCGTTGAACGATAAGCTGAAGTTCTTATAATAAAGTATGAAAAAATATAATGATCAAGGAATAAGTACGATATTTTGTTACTGTTATGAATTTATAACTTCACTGCGAATTGTCGTTGAGTAAGTCTTAAAAATCATGCTATATAGCAATGGTATTTTTAAATGGTATGTTGTTATAATAACAATGTAGGCAAACATACCATTTTATAAAGTTGGATGAATACATGTATAATTATAATTAATAATGAAATCGGCCAAAGACCAGAGAGGGCTTAGCACGAAAATATTGAGGTTCACGTGACACTATCGTAAGCATTGCATTACAAGCCTTCATGTTCATATATATATGCGTCACGTTAACGTCAAACTTTACGTGTTAAGCCCTCAATATATAATCTTAATATTTACGCAGTTAGCAGCTAATTCTGTATTGACGGGGTCATGTTGTGAAAGACCAGTCGACGATAGGACTAAAAGCCGCATTATGAGTCGAGGATATTCTCTGGAGACGAATGAACGGAGCGCTGGCTTAGTGCGGGTTAGCTGACTTGATATCTTTCGTACGTAGTCGGCCTCGTTGGTTTGGTCGCGAACAATGCGCGTAGCGATTACGATGTCCTTGGCTAGTCTGTGGGACAAAAATGGAATTTTGTTATAGTAAAATGTATCAGTCCGGAGTGTGGCGTAATAAAAATACCCGGTAAAATCACCCCTTACTACATGGAACCTAAAATCGTCGGTAAAAAGTAGGTACACCATGCCACTCCCGCTTGGGGAAATTAGGCGTGACTGACTAGGATTTCTGACGTTAACTTTCCTAGATATAGAAGACACACATCTTTACTTGACGTACCCTTCCATTGTACTAACTACGCTAAAGCACCATATTATCGCGTCGTACTCGCACTTATAATACTTTATTTAGTCACATCGATCTATTTACTTAGTCAAAACATAAATTTAAAAACCATGTTATTAGCACTATCGCAGCTAGTAATATAAATTAAAACTAATGGAATAAAGTATATAATTATTATTAATATTATATTTCACTAAAGTAAACTAAAACATATTGTTTTAAATCAGGGACTGCTTAAATATTAAATTTTCTAATACTCTTTTATTAATCTTAATGTCATCTATTCTTTTTTAAAATAATTTTGTTCACCCAACAATGCCATTACTTGCATATACAGTAAGTGAAACCTGTTATTGGCTATACTTGAATGTAATAATAATCTTAGTATGCAATAATTGTAAATCGCTTTGTTGGTATTCTGAATAAATAAATAGATTTTAGTGAAAGTTTATTAATAACAATATATTTGTCGTTAAAAGCACCACCCACAGCGCAGGGGGCTTTAAGGTCCCGTAATTTATGCCGACGTTTACGCGATTATCATAACGCGCAGTAACACCAATGCGCTCCCGTCTTCTCATGAATATGGTATTTTTATTGTTCCCTGTAAAATTGTGATGACTCGTAATTTTATTTGAAAACATAAGTATTGATACATGAATAGGTCATTGTTTTGAAAGTTGCAGACTTACGTAAGTCTTAGTCATTAATTTCTACAGTCTTATAATGATAGATTTAAATGTTAGATTCTATACAATATTAACTTATTATTTTCTAATTATGATGTGCTGATAAAATAAATTGTTTTATAGTATGTGAGTCCAAAATTTATATAGTTAGATAAGAGATAAAACCATTGACAACTGACTTATAACGATTCCAATAAATCTGTTCAGAAAATACAACATTCATAACAATTCAAAACAGGTTTACCGAATTCATTCTTAAGACCAAATAATCTGGAGCCTTCGAAACAATATTATCGAGCCCCTTTTCTTCAATTAATAACATAATAAAAAAAGGATGATTATAATAAATTCGCCCCTTAATATATATGGATCTAAGATCGGCGACAAAAGTGGGTGTTCGCAGTACACCTATACTAATTCTACTTGGGGTATAGGAATGTCAGTTTTTCTAAAAAAACAATGAAGAACGAAGCACTCCGATTGGTCTAGAGGTAGTTTCCTCAGCGGCGGAACTGTAGCTAAACTTTGTAAAATGTGATACCTAGTTAATACTACTATACAGGGTGCACTAACCGAAGTACTTAGTTTGTTACTTAAGTGGTAAAAGGTTTGTGTTGTTACCGTCAACAAACACGGTTCAGATGAACGCGATGCGCTATCGACTCGCATATTTATAGAGGGAGGTTGTCGCGGGATGCGGCACAGATGAGACGGCCAGAGCACCCCTCTTGTGTCTCGTGCCCCAATGCTCTTGCTGTGTCAGCCCAATATTTATTTTTCCTTTTTTGAAAACCAAAATCATTTTGCACAGAATTCATTATAGAATGAAATATCAGCGCCAGTCAATAGTAATTTATAATCATATTTAGGTGAGTATTCATTTTCAGAACATCCGAGGTAGATAATTGGAATTAAGTGAACTACGTAATAGGTTATTATTTGTTTAAGATGTACCTACGTAATTAGTCATTTATGGGTGGTTTTTAAGTAGATAGGTAGTTGGCTGAACATTTAGAACCTAAAAACTGAGGATACCTAATCGGGGATAAATGTGTTGCTAATTTCGATAATTTAATTACAAAATCACGACAAACTTCACAAAATAAATATCTTCCAAATTTCAATTATAAACAACCTACATTTTTACTGTAAACTGTTGAATATGTTCTCTCTGCCTATTCCGCAAAGGTGAACATATACATAAACACATTTTTACTTAGGTAACCAGTGCGCTCTAAAATCAATGCTTCTTTTAATGCGTTTTTCACAAGTAAGTGTTTGAGGTAGAACTCTCGTAGACTAAAATGAAAAATACAAAGCAGTGTCACGCCTGGGCGCTAGTCTATGGCGGCGGCGAGGGCGCGCGGGGTGAATAGGGGCGCGCAGGGCGGCAGTCAGCGTCGCGCCGCTCCCGGGCCGACCGCCCTGTCTCGACGAGCTTTACGTAACGATGGCCGAGCCCGTGAGCTGATGGCCGCGCTCGTGTGGTGGCTGGCGGCTTGCTGCCTGCTCCGCGCCGCCACCGCCGGCAACCCCGACGCCAAGAGGCTCTACGATGACCTCCTATCCAACTATAACAAACTCGTTCGGCCGGTCGTCAACACTACCGACGTGCTCCGCGTCTGCATCAAACTCAAACTCAGTCAACTCATCGATGTTGTAAGTCGCCTCCTGACGCTTTCCGCGTACTTCGTGTAAACACCGACGCTTGGCTAAATAGGTGCCTTTCATATGTCACACGAGACTGACCTACATCGAGGACAGCCGTGGGTGCAGTGAGGACGCATGCATACCTTCCTTGCACTTGCGCGCCGCATTTGGAATTTAAATAGATGTGAATTGCATCAACGCCTTATGCATTCGACCTAGTTTTGCGGAGCTTTTCTACTTTTACACCATTTTTTCCATTCAAATTGAGGTACTGTCTGCGAGTATTCTTTTCACACCTCTCCATTTCCCTATTCTGGTCGGGCTCCACGAAGTCTCCCTCTTTATGTGTTTCTAATCAGATATCATAAATAACCCGAATAAAATGAAATCGTTTATCTTTAGATATTTTGACTCAAACCATCTTCGTGACCCTAATCCATATCAGGTTTTTTTGTTGGTGTAATTTCATATATACATTACGAAGATACTGCGGTAGAACACGAAAGCAATACTTAATATCTTTTATCTCTAGATAGGGATCTCTGGGATCGTTTCGACCTATGATTTTGTTTTGACATTTGTAAGAAGTGTATATAGTTTCAATCTATTTTCAATTAACAGATTGGCAATGCACTTTACTGTTACGGCGGAATTGCACAACTCGATCGGTAATGGAAAAGCTTTTATGCGACGTCATTGTGCGGAAATATTCATAAAATTTTAATGGAATAATTTCGCTTCATTTTGCTGCCCGCGATGCATATTCACAAATTCCCATTAACAATTTATAATCGAATTGAAGCTGATAAGTGTTAATCTATATTTGGGAAGATACATTATTTTTAATGTCCTTTGCATTTGTTTTTACAGATATACGTGAATTATTAATTGTAGTACAAATAATTCATAATTGCTTGAAGAAATAGAATCAACCTTCAATCCTTAAAGAAATGTAGTATAAAGTATCATCATCAGTATCAGTGAAAGCTGCGTTCTGATCCGGTAGTAAGTAAATGTAAAATTTTTATAATTTATTTTGACGTTTGTAAGTACTTTTTTATTGGCCTATACAAATAAATGATTGTTGACTTTGACTTAAAAATATGTGGATGCCCAAAAACTTACTCTCCTTCCTATATAATAGGCATCATATCATAATATCAAGTAACTTAATAAATAAATTTAAATACATAGGCGGTGGAAAGGGAACAGCAAATATATAAGATGAGACTTGGGCTCGTGAGTTACTAGTTGTACGCCTACTGTATTTTAGTTTTGTATAATCAGTACGGGGTATTATAGGCACGACCTTGTTATTTTTACTCATATAAATATTTATTCGAAAGTTGATCAAAAACATTAAGTTCTAACATAAATATATTTTTTCTGGAAATGTTATAAATATCAGGTGATTTTTTATATATTTGACTGAAACTATAGTAATTGCAGGCTTCTAAGCAGTTTGTTTGTAAATTATTAATGTATATAATAACCTGCAAGGGATCTGGCGTGATGATGTGTTGTTGTTGTTGTAATCATATATTTATCTACTTTTTTTCCGACACGAAAAAGAGCTGATAGACTAAAATATTTAAACTTATATACCTATACTAAACGTGATTTAAATATATCTTATCAATACCAGCTATCGAACCAAAAACCGCGCCTTAATCGGTTCCTTTGTTCGAAAGCTGCACTGTGCTCGCAGAGACAGATAATCAAACAGGCAAAGGCTTCAAACCAATACACCTACCTCTGACTTATCGAATTTAAAAATAAACTCTTTCAGTCTGTCTATTCGTGATTTTAGGAGGTTTTTAGGTACTCCTTTAGATATTTTCATTATACGACTAATCTGTGAAGGAACTTTAAAATATATAAATAATAAATTTTTAGCCAAGATAACGTAGCACGAATGTGCTTGGAGTGTCTCTTAGCGTGTCTTCGAGTCATTCATTCACTCTCTACAGTTCGCAAATGCTACTGACACACCTCTTTCGCTTCACCTTCATTCAAACATCTTCTCATACTTTAACGATTTACACTCTTTTCAAAGAGACTTTTAATTTGGTCGTGGAACCTTCCAGTCAATATGGACAAATTCATATTTACTTACTCAATAGCTCTATCATCACTGTAACTAGTGACAGATTTGTGATTTCGAAAAGTTTTTATGTAGAAAGAGTATAGAGCCCGTAACTAAAATATGAGGATCAAAAATTGTTCTGTATTGTAATTTGCTAGCTGCTTTAATTTCTATATTAAGCGGCCTTCGGTTTTATAATCCCTTAAGTAAGCAATATAAAACTGGATAGGGTCGTTATAAAAAGTTCAATATTATTAGATATAACGGAGGATCATTACTTACCTGATCAGTCATTGTAGGCAAAATCAGGGATTCATGCACAATAGAAAATATACTTAAACTTGGCACACAACTCGCTCACGATACACAGCACAGTTTCTAGGCTTGAGGTTAACTTTTCCAGTAACGGAGTGACTCACGAATACAGAGTGCTCCCTGTTTTATCAGGTACCTCCCACCACCTAGGCTCTGTATACGACACTTTGACGTTTGTGTCTCGTTTAAAAACTGTACTTATGACCCGGATACGACAGATACATATTTTTCTGCTACACTAAACTTTTAATGACATCGCGGTAATTTCGTAGTCGTAGCCGGTATTAGCAGCTACGACTACGAAATTGCTACAAGACTACGACGCTACAACTAGGCTACGATTTATTTTTCCCTCAACCAACTCCGACGCCAGAGCTCGCACGACAACAAATCAGTTCAGTTCGAACAGTGCTTTATTAAAATAAAAAAAGTAAAAGTTTAAATTAGCAACATTCTTCAACCCCCTTGAAAACTGGGGGTCCACCGTACGGGTTGACAAGTACGGTTTGGGAGACAGCAGGCCTCATTTCTGCCCGTCGACTCCCGCTGACCTCGGCGGCTGAGGGCCTTCTACAGGGCACCTCCAGATTCCTCACCTAGCCGGTGGAGGCTGTTACCGAAGACCCCCCACGCGTCACGGGATCGAGCGGCCTAAAGATAAGTCCCCAGCGCCCATAGGTTTTTTTTGTGGACCCGAAAACTCCCCTGTGCCGGGAATTCACGCCCCATTTTAATATTGATACTTATTCTAATTTTCTGGATTGTTTGCGTAATTAAATATATTTTTCTTGATAACAATAAACATTTGTATTTTTTTGTAATTGTTTGTTTTATTTGTACCCGCCGTCAGGCGGTCGTAACAAGTGGCTACGACCGCCTGACGGCGGGTACATACATATAAATTATAAAAATAGATATCAGCATTATAGAAAATTATTATTTACGTTCATCATAAAATTAGGGTATGGCAAACGTGGAGTGACAGCTTATGAAACGAATATTTTAAAATTGAGCTAATTTTAAGAAAATGATATTATGAGGACAGCATATTATGGAAATATTTTATTATGAGAACGAAGGCTATAAAATTACCTATTTATTCCAAAAATTTTAATGTGAATTATTATTTACAAATAGACTTAAATAAAAAATTCTCATCTGGTTTAGCGTTATAATCTAAAATTAAGTAGCCCACACGTTGCCTTGTGACTATTTGTGTCCAAGCCTACAAGCAATTCCCTTATCAAGCCATTTTCCTTATAGCATAGCCTTGTTTTCCTTCACGCGTGCTGAACTGTTTGTATGCTCAGGAAATGAAACGAAAACATTTCTGAGAATTTTAGTCTGAGACATGTTTTCATTTGTTTCTTCCTGCTTAAATTACTCGCATATTTTTCATGATTAACGATTGATCCGAATTTCGTAGAGTAAGGTTCCATTTAAAATAAAACTGCATTGCGGTAGTCCTAGACGATGCTGTGAAGACGATATAGGCAGATATAATTATAAGAACTTGGCTAAACATAGAACTAGAAGGCAGCAGAAACGGGAGGGAGGTGTTTACACTGCGGTGAGTCGTATAAAGTACACAAAAAAGATACTAGAACATGGGGGAACCCAAATGATTTGCTGTTATTAAAACGTATTTTTATTTTGCAGTGGAGGTATGTAAGGACAGAACCTGTTGCAACTCTGTACTCTCTGCCTACCCCGCAAGGGATCTGTCGTCATGGTATAGATAGATGAGATAGAAAAAATAAGAGGTCAACTGACGTGGTCGTTAAATGAAAACTGTATAAAACCAAATTACGTCAAACCTTTGTATTTTAATGTAATTAAAAACTAACCAACTCACTTAAAAACGTTTTAAAATAAATTGCAATGATCCGATTTGCGACTAAAGATTACGTAATACATTTTATCGGTTATCGTTTGAGAGCCGAATAACACGCTTTTCATCCGATAGCGTTATCGCCACATGTGGCTACATGAGGGAATAACCGTCATACTATCATGTAGAGTTTCCATTCACTGAGCCGTATCTCTTTTCCAAGATTAAAATTACAAGATAGTTTCCAAGAATACGGTTTTTTTTCAATAATTTACTTGCGTTACGAATGTATGAATTTATTGTATGTACTTATTAATTCTAATAAGTACAATTCGAATCTGATTATCCCACAAGGAATCTGGCGTGATGATATAGACTAGATAGACTACGTCGAATATTTATATCATTATATTATAATTGATCGCAAGAATATATAAAAGTAATCATAGATTAAAGCGTCAGTATATATGTATGTTTATAGTATGTACCCGCGACTTGCTTCGCGTGATTTTCAAACATTTATCTACGTCTATAGATGTGCGACGTTACTTTTTTATTATTTTCCCGGTTCATTACCATTGTAACTGTCTATTTTTTTTTAAATTCATTTTTTTTTAGTCCGTTACAATACGTATTCTGAAGTTGGAACAACAAGCAACTCCGATTTAGCGATAGCGTCGCAACTCAAATCCTTACTCAAAGTGTGTATGTATACACGTACATATGTTCTGGCCGCAGCGGGCCCGAGTAAGCAGGTAACGGTCAACGTGCTTTATGTAACTAATCCCCACAAGCGATCCCGACACCCACGCGTGACTCGACCAAAGCGTCACCTCACGTCCTCGGATAATAGGCTTATTCATGAATTCCGCCATACAGATAGGAAGTATACCTTTCGTGAAGTTTAACGACAAAATGTTTGCCTTTTCAGAGATGTAAGACGTACATGTTGCGACTACCGGTCTCAATTTAAACAGGTTTCACTGTAATACTTTATCGTAACTATGGACTTAGGGTTAATTGCGTAAAACTTTGTTTGTTGTTCGCGGACGTGCTTTGCAGTTGAATAAGTTATTGCGTTGACTCCGCGGCCGTTACAAACTTTTGAGGAATTGTTTATGCTGTATCGAACGAAGACCCAATCGATTTACGAGTGTAGATGTTACTAATAAGTTCAATAGTTTTAGAGGAGTTTAAAATTAATATTTTATTTTGTTGTTTATATGAAGTAATTTGCCCGTAGAATAGCGGAAAGCGTGCCTCTCACTATATTGGGACTAAAAATACTTCGGCGAAAGGTTGGCGAAATTCTTGACTTACATACCTACATATCTGTGGAGAAATCCGGGCACGTAAGGTATCATAAGCTATTCTTAAAGATTGTTTAACTAATCTTTTGGCAATACTCGGAAAACTAATACGTGAAGAAATGCCCCGGATCTACGGATAAACGCCGCCTATCGGACCTAATAACTTGGTCCACCCTAAATAACAAAGAAAAGGGAAAAACAAGTTGGAGAAAAAGAAAACTTGAACAATCGAATTGTATACCTACGTGCTTCTTAGATTCCATCGATATTGATATCGCAACAATCATAAATTGATAATTGAAAGCTGTTTATTTTACAAGCTTCAAATTCCAATTTGCAATGGTTCATTGTTTTGAACTGTAGTTCATTGTATAGATGATTTAAGACTGTATTTTATCACATGACTTCGTGTCGAATTATAAGAATAAGTATAATTTATTTTATTTATTTATTCGATTCACCAATAGTAGTTAATAATTAATTTGCGTTGTGCCGACGACCTGGTCCTCCTAGCAGAGAACGATGCAGATCTCAAGATCATGCTTTTTGAATTGCAAGAAGCATCTCTAAGGGTTGGCCTCAGGATGAACTTGTCCAAGACAAAAATAATGTCAAATCGCCACACCAGTCAAGGTAACATCAATATAGGTAACTCCCAAATAGAGGTAGTAGACGATTACATTTATCTTAGGCACTGTTTATCCTTTGGCTCAGAGTCTATTAGCAAAGAGATCGCTAGACGTATCCAATTAGGTTGGGCTGCATATGGAAAACTTGCTAGTATATTTGACGCTGACATCCCACAGTGCCTGAAAACCAAGGCATTCAATCAATGTGTCTTGCCCATCCTTACTTACTGTGCCGAGACCTGGTCGCTTACAAAAGGTAGCCTTTATAAAATCAAAGTGGTACAGAGAGCGATGGAGCGAGCCATGTTGGGCATCTCCCTTGTCGACCGAATACCAAACATAAAAATCCGAAGGCGGACTAAAGTTGAAGATGTTGGTAAACGGATCACAAGGTTAAAGTGGAGATGGGCAGGACACTTGATGAGGCGTTAAGATGGCAGGTGGACCAAGGCCGTAACAGAGTGGTGGCCCAGAACAGGACGCCGACCCATCGGCTAGATGGAGCGATGACATCGTAAGAGTGGCTGGCTGGTGGAATTAGCACAGGATCGGAACGAATGGCATGATAGAGGAGAGGCCTACACTCAGCAGTGGGTAGATACGGGCTGATTGATGATGATGATGAATTCATTTGCAAGTGATATAAATTATGAGTTCACCAATTGCATAATAGGTGAATACAGGAAGCGTTATAAGTATTAATTGTTTACAAAAATAACTGGACAAGTGTGAGTAGGACTGGCGCTCTGAGGGTTTCGTACCGTGTTCAGTTTCGGCCAGTTTCAGCGCCAAATTCTGGTTTCGTCAATGATTTCGCCAATATGCCGTAAATCTATCGTATTTGGGATAGTTTGATTTATCTTGGCAAGTATCATATACCTAAGTGGCGAGCAGGGTCTGAGCCGGAAAGTAACTCCTCGGCTTGTCACAATAAAAGCATGTGAGAGTCTCCGTAACCGGCGAGCGTGTATGAGACGAACTATGAGAGTCGAGGAAGCCAGAGAGGTATGTAAGGAAAGAACCTGTTGGAACTCTGTACTCTCTGCCTACCCCGCAAGGGATCTGGCGTGAGGTTTTAGATAGATAGATAGATAGAAAAGCATGTTTTGTAAAAGATTTTTATTATAATTATGTATTAACATTAATATCGGATTATTAACGAAGAAGTTATTGTTTGGATGTAAACCTCTTTTTTTGGCGTCCGTTAATATTTTGTTTAGTTCTATAGTAAGGCACCTATAGGACGACCATAAACTCATAATACTCGTAACTCAACCTGCACATTCGTATTGTTAGTCGTTAAGGAGATCCCTGTGTATTTTCAAATCCCAAGATCCAATACCAATTAAATGAAGAAGCCTGGACCTACACACTAAGCTCAAACCAAAAAAAAGCATCAAAATGTTTCATAAATAATAAATTTAATTTAAAAAGTGTTTTTTGAAATCAAGCTTTTGTAGCAAACTTTATGGCAAAAAACACCACGGAGACTGACGAAGTACTATGGTTATTTATGGTTTGTGGTCTAGAGTAGTGATGTGAACCAGTTCAATAATAACCAGAGATTCATCGGTTAACACATAAACCGGGTTTTCACCGGTTATTACTAAAAATACCTTGAATTTTTGTGAATGCATCCTTAGTCCATAATTTTGTCCCTATAGGAGGAACTCCCGACAAACCCATATATGTTTAATTAGGTACAAATTTATTAAGTATTGTTTTATTTGGCTACCAAATTTCTTTTTTGATAATATAAAACTACGAACTACGTAAGTCCTAACACGTAGTTAAATAAGTATTGTTCATTTCGTAGTTATTGTACACATGAATGTATAAATGAAAACACAATCCCACCACTATTGCTCAGAACTGTTACTTAAGTTGTGAATAATCAGGTAGCTATGCGTACGTACAGCTATTTACCTATGAACTATTTGTTATATGTTAATTATTTTCATTACGTCGTTCTCAACCGGTTTTTCTGCAGAAATTCTCCGGTTATTGCTGTAAATTCTCCTAAAATCTCCACAGACTGATTTTGCCTCTGGTACACATCACTAGTCTAGAGTACTATGTTGATCCTACAGGATGCGCTAATGAAAGTATCTGTTGCGCGGTGCGGGGCAGTGTCCTTGTGATCTGTGCTTAGTTACGATCTAACCATACAATAAAAACTATCGACTATATGAACTATATAAAAAACTTCATACCGCTTCATACGCTCCGAGCGTTGCAATGAACACCATCTAGCGAGGTTATATCGAACTAAAAATAATATAATTTAATAATACGTAAGCAATGATACTTGTCAAGACAAATCCAAAGAGCACTAATATTTCGGGGTTATGATAAGTAGTTGGGTAGTTCCGTTGGCAACCCCCCAGCTCCATCATCAGACTCTGGTCTGTGTCCGGATTTATAAAACTCGCTAAGACAAATCCAACGAGCCCAAACACTGCAGTAATCCTGCAGTGTTTGGGCTCGTTGGATTTGTGTTCAGTAGTTGAGAAGTTCTATTGGCTACCCTCCAGCTCCATTATCAGACCCTCGTCATTATTCGGGTCTACAGAACTCGTCAAGACATATCCAATGAACCCAAACACGGTGGGATTATGTTAAATACTTGGGGAGTTCCATTGACTACTCTTCGGTTCCATCATCAGATCCTGGACATCATCAGGGTCTATAGAACTCGTGAAGACAAATCCAATGAGCTCAAACCCGGTGGGGGTATGTTTAGTATTTGGATAGTTCCGTTGGTCACCTTTCCACTCCATCATCAGACCCTAAACATCATCTGATTGTATAGTACTTGTCAAAACCAATCTAAGAAGCCCAAACACGAGGTGGTTATGTTGTGTAGTTGACATGTTCCCATGGCCACCTTCCGACCCCTTCAAAAGACTGGTCTGGAGCTGGGTCCATGGTATGTACTATATTATTGCATTGTTACCGAACTAACATACGTATGCTAAATTTCAGCTCAGTCGGATACATGCTTTTTATTGTCAAACGCTATTGGATATCTTAATAAAATAAAATAAAACTAATAAATAAAATACCCGAAGTGCTTGACAAATTGATTACAAGATTTGAACCAGAAATACAGATAGACATACGAACA
Source organism: Phalera bucephala (assembly GCA_905147815.2). Classification (NCBI taxonomy): domain Eukaryota; kingdom Metazoa; phylum Arthropoda; class Insecta; order Lepidoptera; family Notodontidae; genus Phalera; species Phalera bucephala. The sequence continues at coordinate 23,022,374 of LR990612.1, forward strand.
CAAAAGCTTCTAAAAAGTTACCTATACCTAGTTAGTCCATTGGCGAATAATGCGCGTAGCGATCACGAGGTCCTGAGTTTGAAGCCCAGGGCAGAAATATTTTCAGTGTCAACTGGCATTGTGCCCGATATAATGGCGCTAGGCTTGCCCCCTATTCCATGAGACCTAAGATCCGACCTTGGGGAATACAGGTATGATGATCTTTATTTTTATATATCTTACAATTTAAATGAACAACGTTGATATTCAATTATTTCCGTATATAAAAATCATACACACCGGGACGCCTACATTCCCCAAGCGGGAGTGGCTAAGAGGCGTGCTATGTGCGCACACCAACTTATTGCTGAGAATGTAAGGTGCCAATGTAACAGGGGCGAGGCTATTGCTGTTATACCAGCCACAACTTCAGGCTCCGGACTGATACTCGGAAATTTTCTATAGAAAAACTACATTTCGCTAGCCCTACAATTTGTACGAGATCCTCCGCGATCTCTGAACCGCATTATATTTGTTCAACGAGGCAGTCCATAAAAATACCTTAAAAAGAGCTCTTTCTTTGTAAAATTTTGCCGTAATTAAATTAATAACATTTAATTTTCATTCAAACTATATAAAAATAAAAGAATAAATCGACAATCTGATCTAATTTACGTCCTATAACCGTACACAGATGGCGCCACCGATCTGTGGTGCCATCTCTGTGTATGTTTGAATAAATATTTATTCACCACAAATCAAAATAGTTCCACGAAATGTCACTGATAGCACATAATCAAAAAAGTATAGTTATAGTGTGTGTAGTAGTCACTAGACAGCGCTATTTTCATGTTTCATCGGATTTGAGGATAATAATATTTTTTATATGTTATAGTTATAAATTGACAAACATCGGACTTTTTTCTTTACTTGTTCTAGACAAATTCCACTATTCTAGGTCAACGGGAAGTGCTATATAATTTCTAATAGGTAACTTTAAATGGCCATATCTTTTGTTTGGATTTACTTTGAACCTTCAATTTTTTACGCCAATAGGAAACCGTAGACCTTCGTATTTGATATAAATTTCAACCTAATACCTCTAGCCGTTCCTGAGAAAAAAAATGGTAATAACCGTCGGACAGATGGACAACGGACAAGGGATCCTATAAAGGTTTCGTTTTAGCTACAAAACCCTAAAAAATATATGTACAAGATTTATAAACAAATAAAACACAATATAGTATTCGAAATTTATATAATGGCGACATGTAGTAGAGTCAACTCATTACTGAATCTGTTTCCGTAATAAAACGGGTCGTATAAATGTTATTTTATTTACGCTTTTTTTTATTGCGTTTATTATTACTACACATCATTGTCAACAGGACATAATATTGAAGTGCATCTAACAGCATCGCTATTTACTTTATTATCACACAATGTTTTTATTGAAATTGTATCAAATTTAATATTACATTTATAATTACAACTGTAGGATTGTTAATGAAAATGTATGTTTTACCATCATAATTAGCTTCGCTTCTTCGCTATTTATAACGTAAAGGAACCTCACATACGCACGCAGATTCCATATTGGATAACGAATACTAGCTGCAGTTAAGAGATCCATTAAATGAACTTTATAAAGGTTTTAAAAGCTGAAACTCAAGCCTTATTCAAATATATCTCCCATCGCGATTCTCAAGCACCCGCTGCTTGATATTCGCATGAAGCGCCCGCAATTATTCCAGGCGTTAAACCGGGCAAAAGTCACTTGTATTAACTAATCTCATATCTAGTTAATAAAAATTAAAATAAGGGGGCTGTGAGGCAACAGTCCATGCAACCAGAACCTTCGTCTTCAGTGATTTCATCAAAATTAACAGCAACTTTAAGAATCTAGGCTTGGAATTAAATCTGTCTAAATGTGATTTTTTTATCTCAGAGAGTCTTCCTTTAAATGAAAAGCAGTTTATTACCGAAAAGTTTAAAAAGTTTGCTCCAGGCGTGAAAATTCTCAGTAGAGATTCGCTTTGCCTTCTTGGTGCCCCACTATTTGACGACGGAGTCAAACCTTTCTTGGACACTAAGATTAAACAATTTCAGGATAATTCTTTCAGATTGGGAGTTCTAAATCGCCATATTGCATATACTATATTAAAATACTGTCTTTTCGTTCCAAAATTAACATAAGCCACTCGCACAAGCCCAATCTGGAAATTCTCGGCCCTTTACGACCAAATGGATACCGCCCTCAAAGATAACCTTGAGAAAATTCTAAATTTATCCTTAAATGAAGCATCCTGGACCCAAGCAACGTTACCTATTAGACATGGTGGTATCGGCGTGCGAAAAATTGCTAGTATTGCTCTACCTGCTTTCCTAGCCTCCGTTTATAGTGTCCAGGAACGGTGTTCAAAAATACTTTCGAACACAGAATTAGGAGCCGGCGCCGCGGGGGCTTTGGAGGCCTGGAAAAGGATTTTCCCCAATGACAATATTCCAAAGGAAGTTAACGTGCAAAAACTTTGGGATATGCCATTGGTGCAAATAGCGAAGGACTATTTGGCCGAAATTATCGTCAGTGACCGCGGCCGTGCTCGTTTACTAGCGTTGGGTCAAAAGGAATCGGGTCATTGGCTTCATTCAATCCCTGCATCCAACCTTGGCACACTGCTGGACGGTGAAAGTTTCCGGATCGCGATAGGTATTCGCTTAGGGGCACCGATTTGTGAAGAACACAGGTGTCCGTGTGGAGCGGAGGTGGATCGATCCCGACTCCATGGGCTCTCTTGCCGCAAAAGTGCCGGCAGGTTTTCTCGCCACGGCTCGCTCAGTGACATAATCAAAAGGACTCTTGCTACCTTGCTTGGGTCGCCACGTGCGTCGATACATTGGCTCCGTCCCATCTCAGGGAATCAATATCTAGGGCGGGAACTGCGGCTGAGAAGGCGGACCTGGGCAAACGGAGCAAATATGCTGCTATTAGCAACAATTATATATTTGTGCCGTTTGCCGTAGAAACATTGGGCCCATGGAGTTCGGCTTCAAAACAATTTATCAATAAAATAACACCTACGCTGATCACCTCCTCGGGTGACAAGAGGGCTGGCTCATTCCTCGCTCAAAAGATTGGTCTGTCTATTCAGCGAGGAAACGCAGCCAGCATTCTTGCCACCATTTCACGCGGATGCGGTCTTTTTGATTAAGGTCTTTTTTTTTCTTTGTTTTATTTTATATTTTAGTTTAAAGTGAGTGTTTTTATTGAAAGTTATAATGTGAATTAAATATATATGAGGGTTAAATAAAATATTCACAAATAAAAATAAACTTCTGTCTTTAATTAATCAGATTAAATTTTTCTTTTCTCAGTAACTACTTACATCTAAGTAAGCCTAACATTTTTTGAATACTGATGTTTCTATGATCCAATAGTTTGTGATGAATGAACTACAATAAATACCATGAGAAAATCATCATTAAATGTAAAAATATAGTTACCTTAAAGTATGCAAGAAAATACTATATACAACAATTTCGTACTCCCCGTCGACACGTACTTACTTGATCTTTGAAGTAAAAGGACGGTTATTGCAATTTAGGAACAACGTTCGCCGTGTTGTACGGGCAAATATTTTGCTGCGTGTTCTCGAGGCAATTTATCCCCGGGTATACGACGAGCTCACTAGTCTCCTCACCCAATACAAGCAAGCTTCCTCATTCAACGACTTCCCGATTTTCAACACAGTCCCCTTCATTTAAGTCATTGTTTATTATTTCGCAGTGTACCTTCGAACTTTGTCTCAAAGATTATCTTAAGTACTTCAAACAACATTTTAGTGAAGTTTATGTAGATTGATGAAACTCACTCACCGAAAGTCAACTCGAAGTGACTCTAAGTGCTTAGGCACATAATTGAAACCGAAGATATTTATCTTCTGTATAAGAAATATTCTGTGTGAGCGCAAAAGGTAATCTCATTCTTTTTGCAATAAATTGCTTAGAAAAATAGCCCGGCCATATTGCGCACCTAAAAACATTTCCTTTAGCTTAATTGAAGATGGCGTAATTTGTCTCCTGTAGAATGTTTTTTTTGTCCGGTCGAGAGGAAGTCTGATAAAGTAGGTAACGTAATTTGTAGTTATCGGCAAAAAGCAAATACGAACCAAGTTTTCTACACCTACCAAGTTGGGTTGGGCGCACGCTATTCGTCTCGGATGCCGTATGAAAGAAATCTAATATCCTTTGGGAAAACACGTTCGGTGATAGCGAAGCTCGGAGTTAAATAAAATATTCACTGGCGGATACTACCCTCAGATAAAAGCGTTCTAAAATATTGTCCAGAAGGAAACATAAGCGTCAAATAAAATTACGTCCCTACTTATGGTAACGGTTATTGCGATATTTGATAGAATAAAAGTTATAGCGTATTGTTATTAAATAGGAAATGGTTTATACGTGTATAGCGGGTAAAACAACCCTATTGGGAGAATTATCTTCCTGAACTACAACATTTTCTTCAAACATTTTTGCCATAATATTATCATACGATTTGCCGAAATCATAGCACAAAGAACGGATATAACATGAAAAGTTTGCTAGTAAAGTTTTGTAAGTCGCTGAAAGGGGAACATATTAGACAGGTAAAGCTGTAGGTACTTTTACAAACAAAGGATATTGTGTATGATATGATGGATACCGGATTACGGCCGTCTAGGGCCGTGGGGAGACAAATCCAAAGCGACACTTATATGACAATGGTTTTGCTACTGAATTTTGTAATAGTCTGTGCTCAAAGTCAGTAAAGGTTACATTTCTAAATTAATGATTGCGAACAATTTTCCACCGTATACAAATTGATCTGTCTAAAATAATAATTGTTAATAGCAAAAACTATAGATTGCGATCACATATTTTTCTGCATTGAAATACATTATGACATTTCTTATATTCTTGCTTAAACGATTACTTATTTTGGTTTAATTTATTCACCCCTTTAAATATACTCATATTATAGGATTATATTATAATATATTCCTTTTAACTAAACTCGGTTTTAAGGCAGCGAACAGACTTGAATAAACTTGTCACAAACACTGTAGGTACTCGTATATACAGTTCAATATGTTTAAGAAACGGTTAAATGTACTCTGAATTGTGAATAAAATATAATTTAAGTTACATGAACCTTACCAAGGATATCAGGAATGTGGCTAGTATTTGGCGAAGTCAGTCCCATGCGTGTTATGAGATGTTTCGCATGATATGTATCATGCGAAACATCTAGGTATAAATAAAATATAGACAAGTCGAGGTTTCACAGATTGTGTTATTTCTAAGGGTTTATATTTGCCATGAATAATTCATTGTTGATTAACGTTATCCAAATCGGGATTACCTATAGAAGACATGGGATTGATCCGAGGATAAACCGAAGAACAATAGAATTTTGAAGCTTGTATATCTGTCCAAATTAATCTGATTGACCTTCTTAAACAAGGACAATCTTCCAATTCATTGGCACTGGCTATAAATAACGAAGGCCTTTATATTTTTTCCTCTGAACAAAAAAACCTAAACTTCTCTTTATCAAAGGATTTGTTTCCATTTTTAATTAAATATAATAATGACCGTTTATTCTTCAATTAAATACTTAACTCGAATTTACAATCTAAATATAAATGTATTTTCATTTAAGAAAACTGCTTTAGACTGGAAAATTAATTTCTGAACAAATTGAAATAATCATTTAAATTTAAAAATAGTATGAAATAACAACAGAATCCGCAACAGATCCCTCTAGAAGATGCAGGAGTATACAAGCTTGATTGTGAATGTGGTCTCCCTTATATAGGACAAACAAAAAGACCGGTAAAAACTCTAGTCAAAGAACACATAGCTGACCTAAAACACCGTCGCTCAAAGAAGTCTGCAGTCTGTGAACATGTCCTTGACCGCACCCGCCATAACATAAGATTTGATAGACCACAAATCCTCGTGATAGAACACCTATTCCTAGCAAGGATGATTCGCGAGGCTATTGAAATCCTAAAAAACCTAAAAAACGTCCTAATTTCAATAGAGAACATGGCTGGGTGCTTCCATCGACTTGGGGTCCGGTATTTAATATAATCAAATCCAAAACCAAGCATAACACTGCAAGACCTCAAGACACCGTGAGCTCATTCTGCGTAGATCGGATCAACAAAAATAATTAAGAAGTTTGAGGGTACCCCGGAATAACTATGGCTTTTGGACGTCTAACACCTCAGTCCCTCCCGTGACCATGGGTGCTGCAAAGCACTCAAAACATCGGGAACTAAAAATCAAAAATAAACCACATTAAAATCCGTAAATAAACCGAGTCTTATCTGAAGGAAAAGTCAAGAGTCTCCGTAACCGGCGAGCGTGTATGAGACGAACTATGAGAGTCGAGGAAGCCAGATAGGTATGTAAGGATAGAACCTGTTGGAACTCTGTACTCTCTGCCTACCCCGCAAGGGATCTGGCGTGAGGTTATAGATAGATAGATAAAATCCGTAAAATAGTTTTATTTCATGTGTAATATTCGCGTAAATCTAAGAACTCAGTATAAAAATAGTATGCATGGATCAGCGCACTCTTATCGTAGAAGTACTCCCGTATTTGTCATAGATTTAAATAGAAATGTAATGAATTTGTATATAACTACACGCCGCTGTCTGCTGGGGTTAATATTCCTTTATAATATTTACAACTCTATTTGAAATGGATATAGACGATATTCAATTATTATCAATAGGAAATTGCTTGGGAACACTCCGTGTGTTTTTTGCTAACGCCTGTACAGGCGTATTGTCATAATCGATGATGAGAACACTTGAAACGAAATTTACTGAGCCGTTAGGTTTGAATTAAAATCTTCTACAGCGCGGGATCTGTTCGATTCTGATATTTGTTTAAAACAATATAAATAATAAAAATCATCACCGTCCCGCCTATATTCACCTAGCGTTGGTGGCACATATGAATTGTATTCACCTACTTTTCGCCGTAATTTTACAGACAATGCTAGACATCGAACTGATACTGGAAATTTTTCAAGAGAAGTGTAAATTACACTATGTCGGCCTAGGATCCGACCAAGGACCTCGTGATTGCTATTCCTGTTTAAAATGAAATATTTCTTCAACAGAATCTCAAGAATCAAATAATGACGACTAATCTTTGGGTGGAGCAGTCCTGGTACGACTACAAATTGCGCTGGGAGCCCCGCGAGTACGGCGGCGTGCACATGCTCCACGTGCCCTCAGACCACATCTGGCGCCCTGACATCGTGCTCTACAACAAGTGAGACCTACTCCTTACTTACGCTTCCAATAGAGATCTGCACTTAAATCGAAATTTAAAAATATAAACGGGTGTTGTAGCGATCTGTGGCCTTTTGTGATTTATAGTTTATGGTCAGTAGGTATCTATCTAATTAATTTTCGTTAAACCCCGCTCAATCTTATTCGACGACAAAGCCGCTGCTTCGATAGCTAAATTTTAAAAATGGAAAATTAGGACCAGTCATTTTGAGAATAATACGATATATTTTTAACATACTTAGTTGTATGCTTGAGTTCTAGAAAAACATATCCAAATTGTTTATTATTTTTACTACAATATAAGAAAACAATCGTAAAGAAAAATGCTACATTCACTAGTAACATAATATCCAAAGTCAATTTTACGCATGATTAGGCGTAGATACCTTTACTTTTCTTCAGATTTTTATTTGTCTTGCTCGTATCAGTGATCGGAAATAAAAACAAAGTCCTCATTGCAGTTCCATCAACTTATATATAATATCCCAAGAGAAGAAGTTTGGGAAATCTATTTAGATAGATAGAAGGTGCCTTTTGCTGTATATCTATTGAAATTAACACTAAAACTAGTATACAAGCTTAACTAGGTGTTTATTGGTTCAATGGATGGAGTATATAAGGTAGATACCTATTATTATTATAATACCTTCTCCCGAAGAGTAAGAATAGAGATAACAACTTGACTAAGATTGAATCGAGTTCATTCAAAGGCAAGGTGATTCCTTTGAACTTTATAGTCTTTTCTAACAGTAATAATATTTCTTGCAGGGAAAAATTTTCTGATAAAAACTTATTTATACCTCATTTATACTTGCGATGAATTTTATCTGTACTTTAATAATGTATGTTATCTTAGTGTTTGTATGTTGAATTGGAAATATTATTTCTCGTCGTCAAATATACAGCTTATGTAAGAAGGCAGGTACATTAAAATTCTCCTTGAAATATATTGACGCATCGCTACTGCACCCGATATTAAAAATATATTATTAATTAATACAAACTAAATACCATTTACATAGCTTTTATGTTTACACTGAAATATATATAAAATTATGTTTTCACATCCACACCAGCCACATCACACATACTCGCAATGAAGTCTATAACAACATTCATTTCGTTATCATGTCCATATCAAAAATTTACGTTGTTTATGAATCGTGCCAAATTCGCCACAATTAACACAGCGGTTTTCGTTCCGCCGGGAATATCAACAACGCGCAATCCTGTCGCCTGTACATTATTTTACTGTGGTAACATAATTATCGCACTTTGTGAGTGTAACAAAGAGAAAAATTGTACCGCAATCATTAAGTATAACAATGAATGCTAAATGCACGATAATAACACAAATTCAAATCCTACAATAAAAAAATGTTGTATGCGTAAACAAAACAACGATAAATAAAGCCTGATTTAATAACAGTAGGTATAATCTTAGCGATAAAAACTCACGAAGGCAATGTCCTGCAAAAACCAATAAGCCGTGAATTCTACTTTGTATTCCGTCTAATTGACGAAGACCCAGAGATTACTCCGTCGCTCCCTCTTCGCTCCCTAAAATGTTTGCGTATATTTATCACAATAACAATTGCTTCAATTTTAAACATACAAACAAGTGTGTTTAGAATCATTTAGTTTTACATAATTTAGGATTACATTTTATTACTTCAATACGTTAACGTTTTCATAATAGGATAGCAGCTGCAGCGCTTACATTCTGAAAACGTTCTAAATAATACAGAATCGTATAATAAATGTTCCATTATCGCATGAACAGATATTTTCTGAAAATTGTTACAACGTAATTCCCGCATGTGGGTAACATCGTGATTCAACGAAACCGCGCTCTTTTGTAGGTAATATCCCTGTTTTGATGTAAATATATTAATCAGTGAAAACGTTTTGCATTATTTGACCAATATTACCATGTGGTTTAAACATACATGCATTCTTATAATTTAAGTATTTTTAATTTTTGTTCTTTTCCATTTTGGTTGGTGAAATATTTTCCAGACAAGAAATAGATTTCTATAGTTCTTATTTCACAAAAGTTCTCCATTAGAAACAAACGTTAAGCAAGTTGTATTTATACTCGTATATATTGTTGTTGGCATTCATTTTATCCTGGTCGGCACCTTGAGCCGTCGGACTTTGATAAATGGCCGGGACAGCAATCGTTACTCATTTCCGATCCCTTTCCTAGACCTGTGCGGGTCTCGACCTTCTAATGTGCACCTTTTTGCTGCCACCCTAAATCTGCTACGGACGTAAATGACGTTCTTTAGAATGAACGAATTTCTATAAAACGTTTCCTTCCACTCGCGAGTGAACTGTTAATCCTCGTCATATATTCACACATACGCCACGTTTTTTAATTCTCTTTCGTTATTCAGATATTTTATTACGTCAAATGTTTTCGTTGTTGTATCTTGTTTATTATTTTGTATTTTTACTAAATGATATATTTAAATCTAAAAATAAAATTATTCGATGTTAATGCATGTGATGTGTTTAATGTTATGTTACATGTTGTGTTGTATTGTGTTACTTTATGTATATGTATCCGTTGGTGTAACATTATTTTGCAAATTTCACCCCGTGTAATGCCACTATATCGTTGCTCCGAGTCTAGGCTTTGCTGAACTAGTCAACAATATGATGATATACTTTTATTCAATTGTGCCGCTTTGTGAGTTTACGAATAGATTCATTTTTATTGCTAGTATTATGCCACTTAAATCTAAACAAAACTTGTTTCTTTTAGCTATTTTTTAGGGTTTTTGTTACTAGAAAAAATGTACGCAAAAAATAACGCGCAATAAAAATTGTGCAAATCACTTTGCCTAGGCCACTATATATGTAATATACACACTTCTTAAAAAACTATTTCATAATTCGAACAAACTATTGATTACCTAGTTAATATACATCAACTCGCACTAATTAGGTGCTAACTAATTTATTAGTAACCATGAGGTACTGACGGCACGGACACTAGAGTAACACATCCGTAGGTACCGACCCGCACACACGACACACAGACGCACTCGAGGCAATCGAAGAAACACAAATCAGAAGCGATAGGGCCGCGAGACGGCTTGTAAACCTGCGTTAACATTACAGTGCCGACGGCAACTTCGAAGTAACGTTGGCGACCAAGGCGACCATCTACCATCAGGGGCTGGTGGAATGGAAACCGCCTGCCATTTACAAGTCTTCCTGCGAAATAGACGTGGAATATTTTCCTTTCGACGAGCAAACGTGCGTTCTTAAGTTCGGTAGCTGGACATACGACGGATTCAAGGTAATTGCGCGGGGCTCCGTCACCGCTCTCGCTGACTGCTCTGTTTGTCCGCAGCGCCGACGGCAACTACGAGGTGACGCTGATGACGAAGGCCACCGTCTACTACAACGGAATGGTGGTGTGGCAGCCGCCCGCCGTCTATAAGTCCTCGTGCTCGATCGACGTCGAGTTCTTTCCTTACGACGTGCAAACCTGTGTGCTTAAGTTAGGCAGCTGGACGTATGATGGCTTCAAGGTGACGCCCCGCTGTACGCTGCTTGGCGCCGCGCGCGCGGGCCGTAGCCGTAGGGCCCGCCGCCCCGGCCGATGTCCATGCAATAGCTTGTTGGCTCGAACGTAATTCGTCGTGTAATTATTATTACTTTTCTGTCCATGTGGTATGTTATACTCACTTTTACATATTGACTGTAACGACGTTGCTGTAGAGGCGTAGAGCGCGCGCTCGACGCTGGGCGCCCGCTCGCCGCCCGCGGCTCGCTCCTTAGTTCTGACATGTTGCAAGTTTACATTTCTATTGCGATGGTGATGTTCTTTAAGTATGTGGAGTAGCGGTATGTCGACGTGCGTGATCACGAATGCTCCAGATTATCCTCGGCCGGTCCACTTAGTTCGTTCGGCCTTCCACGCTCGACACGGAAAGGTATAAAATTCTAACTGCCAGGTGATATGGGATGCAATAACTTCACTTAATCCATTCCTATCCAACACTTCCTGTTCCGTGTGAGGCTTCCCGCGTAAACGATGAGCTACTAAACGTAGGTAACTAATAAAGTTGTTAAGCTACGCAGTACGAAGCGTATCGGTGCACGGAGCGGCCTCGCCGAAACGCTCACACCCCCCCCCCCCCCCCCCATAGCTGGCTCCGCTCGCGCCACACACGTACACACCGACGCTCGCCACTCGAGCTTGCTGCATGCTCCCTCCGTCAATGTACACTCACTCACCGCATGAATCTAGCTTTTCTCCGAATCACTTGCATTCCCGATCACGGCGGCCGCTCGCCGCCGCACGCGGCCGCGGCTCTGACACAGCTTTACACGATACCTACACGCGATCAGGTTAAGCACAGCACGTGAAATCTATAATAAAATCACACTTGTTTCTCTGTACACTGTCGAGCATAAATAGTCATCATGTTGCATATTTTATACCTTTCCCTAATGGCGTCTCATACTTTCTGTACTAATATGAGGTCGCAGGCAAATCATTGCATGTTCTCATTCCTAATAAGACAAAATATCCCCCTCAAAATCAAACACGGAGTCCATAGTGCACAGAAGTATAGATGTCAAAAGTAGAATTAACCACTTCATCGAAGCCCTCGATGGTCACCGGTGTTGACGATGAGGTGGTCCTTGCATGCTATTATAACACTGGGCCGGCTGGCGCCTCATGCCAACTCTTGGGCCTATAACATGGAGTTGTCAGTTCATGAGCGGTGGTTCGTGTACGTTGGCGTGAGGCGCGCGGCTGCGGACTCCGCGACGCGCGACACACACACGCGCGGCGGGGCCGGCGCTTCGAACTCCTTATCGGGTTTTTCGACGCGTCGTTGAGAACCAAGTGCACTATTTCAGAAATCCGATAAACTGATTAGAAATAGTGGACTCGTTCAATGAAACTGCGCTGAAAAACCGTATAGGGATGTCGTCCTCATCCTAATAACTCGTCGAAAACTTCACAACTACTTGTCATATATTTCAGTGTTTCTGTGTTTTCGCGTTGTTACTTCTTCGCATGAATCGAAGTATTGTTGTGACATGTCTACATTGAAGATTAATGTGTCGATTTGTCGTTAACGGTTTTGACCTCAGTTTCTACTTAGGTACATCCCTCTTGGCACACTCTGTGGTGTTGTTTTAGAAGTATCTACTGCGAAGGTCACCTTGGAGTAACGGATCAATTAGAGAGAGTGCTCGTCTAGTGAATTATGTAGTTGCAAAAAGTCTTCGTTGACGAGATATTATGGGATAATAATCTACATAGATAATCCAACACATTGTGTGACAGGGTGCATGTATCAAATAAATAACCTACTGTGAGTAATAGGATAAACAATAAAATAAATAGTTGATAAAAAAATAATAAACATCTCACGTTGGCGAAAAAAACGTTTGAGTATTAATTGTCCGTCTACATAGTTTTGGTATAATCACGAAATATGATTCACAAATTATTTTTCTTCACGTGAGATGCTAATGTAGAACTTAACTGCATCATCTTAAAAGCATATTCATAAGAATAATTAAATAAAATAGTGACATAAACTGTGTTAACCTTTTTCATTATGTGTTTTTAAATTATTTATTGGTGTGTAATTATCTAGATTGTCTACTAATATTAAGGTATCATGAAAATTTTCGCCGTATACTTAAGTAAGTGAAAATTATTATGTACTAATCTAGGACTTTGCAGGAACAGTAAAATAATCAATTTACTCACGGCGATTTAGATCTAAAACTTCAATTATAACTGCAAGTTTCCGTGTTATAAAAGCATGAAAGTCGAGAGGAAAAGTACTCTTCAACGTTTATTTTAAAATCCTCTCTCTATTATATGAAGTTGGTTATAAGACACCGAGATTGTAATAAATAAATACATATACATCTCTTACTATTATGCCATAGGCAAAAATATGTAAAGACATATATCTATAACATCCAGCAGATGTTTTACAAGTGTGCGATAAGCCCTTAAGCCGTCTTCTAATTTTTGTACTTGTTACGATTTCTGTGGTTTGGGCCAGAATTTGCGTGGCCGTGGTTATGAGTCGGTGTGTGCACAGGTGGACCTGCGGCACATGGACGAGCAGGCGGGCAGCAACGTGGTGTCCGTGGGCGTTGACCTGTCCGAGTTCTATATGTCAGTGGAGTGGGACATATTGGAGGTGCCCGCTGTCAGGTCTGTACAAAAACCACTGAACTATTTTTCATCTCCAAGTAATACACGATATGATGATAGCGTGTACTTTTGAATGCAGCACAACCTAATTAATAAATTAATTCCATATGAAAAGCTGTTCAAAAGACTTGAAGATGTTTAGTAAATGTTAATATTTAAATTGTTAGGAATAAGTGCCTGTTTATCCACAACCTTTGATTTCGTAACAGTAGAGTTGTATTTTCAAATTAAAATAGCTTACTATCATGGAGAATTATGTGCGCTTATGGGACTGAGTAAGATTATAGTTTTCACACCGCAAGCTGACCTAGCAGCAGCAAAAGTTGACTGACATATTCCAAAAGAAAAACGTAATTAACTCAAATTGTTGTGTCGAAAGCAGAACGATTCTTTTGGACTAGCGGTAATTACAGTATCTCTCCAGTTGCGTCATTTAAGCTACTGTTATATTCTTAGTAAGGCCTAGCAGAAACCATTCTGTCAGGGTCTCAGGAAGGGAAAAACAATGGCAATTTAATAATTTATCTTGTGATGGATAAGATTTGCGCCGACCACAGATAATGGGAAAAAGGCAGGTAATAAAAGCGCTGATGATGAACCATGACAAGACAATCCAATTACCAAAATAAATAAATGACAGTACTGCCCATTGAGCCGTTTAAAGTGCGGTAAGCTCGGACCAGACAGAAGAAATTTGTATAACATGACAAATTAGGAATGATATAGCGTTAACATTACGCCGTACGTATGCTTCGTAATGAAAAATAATAAACGTTATGTTCAGACATGAGTAATGACTTGACGTGATGTATACTCGCGTTCGCTTGAATATTGTAAATTTACGTTAGCATAGAACATTTATTGGAGCATACAAATGGCAAAAGATGTCTAGAGGTCATTCTGTTTTACTCGGACGAGGGATGACCAAGAAATATACTAAATGACGGTTGTTAGTGGCTGAAGTATGTGAGCATTATTAAAAATAGGTTTGATGAAATGGTAAAATTAACAGATATCTTATTTCATAAATCCCTGATCATTATCGTATTAAGACCTTGTACGTTGTCGTCCTTTTTTGTAGCAAGAAATTATGTTTTTATTTACGACATGAGTATATGTGTTGTAGTTAAACCTTTTGGATAAGCCTCTTTGATACGTAACACAATTTCAACCACTTTTCTGCGTACATGGTAAACGTCAAAAATAAGTCGCAATAAGTTAACTATTTGTGTACATTATTTTATGCATAATGCGCGTACATCTAGTATATTTGCTATTCTTCAAATGCTAATACAAATATCTTGTAAAGCAGAATGTGAAATTATATTAAAAAGAAAAAGTAATACATAATGAATAGAAAGTAATTCTTACTACTATTTAGAAAATATTTTAAGTAATTGCTAAAATAATTTAACGCCTCACAAAGGCAGATTATTGTGACACGATCTGGATCGGCAAAAGAGGCGGTAGTTCAGAGCAACACAGGAAAATCCACTTACAACAGCCTCCGGCAATGTCCTTTATGTTACAAATCTCGTCGTCGCCCCACAATAATTCTTAACTGTACTTTGAATAAAGTTCGCGTTTCAATGTTAACAACTCTGCTATAAAATTTGTTGAGAATTTTTCAGACGACGGCTGACGATGGATTTAAATGAAGTCGGAGAAATGTTATAGTTAGGATCTGAGTTAACCACTATTTCTTCTGGATTTAGCGTTTTAGGATATTTACTTTTACATGAAAATCACATTCAATTACATAAAAATACCACAACAGTACTTTTGTAACAGATCTACCAAACAATGCTGAAAATAGGCACAACTCATAAAGCAAGAACAAAAGAAAGCAAGCTCATTGGTTGTTAAAATTGGAATGATTACTCAAATAATCAAATTTTCAAATTACATTCTTCGTTTCCTACTTTACGTCCAATAAATGCCTCATGAATTGTGCACACATTCTTAATGTAATGAATGCAACCGTTTATTTAATGGACTGACATAGGGTAGGGACAAACTTTTCAATGTAAAATGATTTCCCTTGGAACGATATAAATGCCATTTCTATATTCCTTCAAGGCTTTACGAGCTACTCTACAAAATTACCTGAAAGTGCGATAAAAACAGTTTGTACCTTTTACAAAATTTACAGCCGTTTGTTTTTGTATATCACTTTTAAAGCTCGCAAATTAACATTACATTAGGTCTCCAAGGGAATATTATTTTACAAAGAATTACAGATGCCTAGTTAAATGTACCGCTTTTTTTGAATTTTTCGTACGAAAGGTTTTTGCTAAATTTATATTTACGCTATTTTTTACTAGCGTGTATTTTAGTGATGTATCACTTGAGTGTACGAATTTGAATTTCAAAAATGCTTGTCTGCATAACTAACTATTAAAGGAGTCATCATTTATCTTGTTTTAAGGTTTAGCGCGATTTAGCGCAGTTGTTAAGAGCTTGAGCTGCTCCGCCCACTGTGTCTAATAGTCGCGGGTTCGATTCCCGCACGGGACAAATCTTTGTGTGATCCACAATTATTTGTTCCGGTCTGGGTATTTGTGTTTGTGAATTTTCATGTTTGTAAACGCACCCACGACACAGGAATAAATCCTAGTGTGGGGCTACGTTTTAAAAAAAAAAAAAAAAAAAAGGTGTCATCTGTTTGATGTTACAACATTTATTTATTTATGTTTTATTACGGTAAAATTGCGCTAATTTAGCATACAGTAGGAAATACCTTATATAAATTACATTTGTTTAGGAATGAAAAATTCTACACGTGTTGCGATGAGCCCTACCTGGACATCACGTTCAACATCACAATGCGCCGGAAAACCCTCTTCTACACGGTCAACATCATCATCCCCTGCATGGGGATATCCTTCCTCACGGTTCTTACTTTCTACTTACCTTCGGACAGTGGAGAAAAGGTAAAAATCTGCATTTAGCTATAACTATAAGTAGTGTTTTAAAATTTCTTAGAAAATGTTAGCTTCTTTTCCTGAAGTTAGATCTTTATATTTTTTCCAAATGCCTAAACTACTCGTGTATCTATCTACCCTTTAACCTGTTAAGAAACTGTACAATCGTTGGGCACGGGCCTCCTCTTAAACTAAGAAGGTTTAGGCCATAGTCCACCACACTGGCCCACTGCGGTTTGGCGAACTTCACACACCTTCGAGAAACTTTCAGGCATGCAGGTTTCCTCACGATGTTTTCCTTCACCGTTAAAGTAAGAGATAGAAAATTATAATACGCACATGCCTTCAAAAAGACTGAGTAGCGTGCCTAGGTTTGAACCCGAGACCTCTGACTTTGCAGTCCAACAGTCTAACCACTAGGCTATCAATGCTTCATCACCCTTTAACAAGTAGTAAAACGGGAATGTGCAGTATACACAATTTAAACGGGGTATTTTTATTAAATAAATTTTATATCATAAGGACTAATAGACAAATACGGTAAGTTCTGTATGTTTGTCTATAACAATAATTTCGCCAATCAAAATAGTAAACGGAATCTGACGTCAGTGATTGAATATCTTAGCTGAATATACAGAAAAAAGTGTTCCCATCGCTATGCAACCCGCATTGTTAGAATAGTTTCCCTCGAATAAACCGGCTTATAAATGTCTAGGGGGTTCTTTTTTCGGAGTATGTCAAGTGTGAGTGAGATATGTGTTACCACTGTGTTACGCTTTTTGTTGCTTATTTAAAAAAGCAAATGTTCGTGAACTGCTAAGGTTTCAGGTTTGTTTTATAATCACGGCAAATAACTTATAATCGCAATTTAAATATAGCCATCGACTTATTTAAAGTAGCCAGTGTGCGGATGAACATCTACCTACTGCGGGCCTCGAAATTTTACCAAAACATAGATCCAAAACTGTTTTTTTCTGTAAATATATGTAACTTTTCGTAGCTCGAATAACTTTGACTACCTTAACATTTGTACGAATAAAAAACGAACGAAACGTACGAACGAAAAAGAAATTTAGCTACAACCCTAATGGGTAAAGTGACTTTTTAAAACAAATTAACAAAAATTTTCCGCATTCTGTGAGAAAGTTAGTAAGTGGCCCGCTAACTTTTCAACGGATATTGTTACAACCGCTGAAGTTGAAAAACAAATACGATTACTGAACGTGCTGCATTAAATTTTGCTATTTATTGTACAGATTTTAATGATTAGATTATTTGCGGTTCTCAATATTTCCCAAAATTTTATTTATCCTACCTACAAATTTTGCATTAAATATTCATCATCATCATCAGCCCATGTCAGTCCACTGCTGGACGTAGGCCTCTCCCATGGCACGCCACTGAGCTCGATCTTCAGCTCTCCTTCTCCAATCCCTGCCCACTGCCTTACGAATATCGTCGGCCCACCTAGCTACAGGGCGCCCTATACTACGTTTGCTGATACGCGGGCTCCACTCAAGAACCAGTCTGCCCCAACGGCCATCGGTTCTGCGGCATATGTGACCTGCCCACTGCCACTTCAGCTTGCTAATTCGCTGAGCTATGTCGGTAACCTTGGTTCTCTGACGAATAACTTCATTCCGGATTCGATCCCTAAGAGAAACTCCGAGCATAGCTCTTTCCATAGCTCGCTGAGCGACCTTGAACTGGTGGACAAGCCGCACAGTGAGTGGCCACGTGTCATTACAGGTAGGACGCACTGATTAAAAACTTTCGTTTTTAGGCATTGGGGTATGGGCGATAAGAAGACTCGACGGAGTTTTCCAAATGCTGTCCAGCCCAGCTGTATCCGTCTCTTAACTTCCTTGTCGAAGTTGTTTTTACCTAGTTGGAGCAACTGCCCTAGGTATACATACTCAGAAACAACTTCGAGGGAAGCTCCGTTTACGGCGATCGGTCCCGGGTCAACATGCTTGTTGATCATAACTTTAGTTTTATCTAAGTTCATCCGGAAACCGATTCGCTGAGACGAATTAGCAAGGCTGTCCAGCATCTGTTGTAGGTCTTGCAACGTTTCAGCCATGATGACGATGTCGTCTGCAAATCGCAGGTGAGAGATGTATGCGCCATTCATATTGATGCCGCGACCTTTCCAGTCCAGCGTCTTGAACATATCCTCCAGTACATTGGTGAATAGTTTTGGTGATATGACGTCACCTTGGCGCACTCCGCGGCGCAGGTGGATATGTTCAGTCCGCTGGTTCTGTACTTGGACGGTCATCGTTGCGGCTTCAAAAAGGCATCTCATCACCTCGATGTATCGCCAATCAACTTGGCATCGTTGCAAGGAGTCCAGAACTGACCAGGTTTCGACAGTGTCAAAGGCCTTCTCATAGTCCACGAAGGCTAGACATAGGGGCAGATTATACTCTGCAGTCTTCTGTATAATCTGCCGCACTGTGTGGATGTGGTCTATGGTACCGTAACTTCGAAACCCGGCCTGCTCCGGGGGTTGAAACTCGTCGAGCCTTCGCGCAAGACGGTTCTTGATGATCCTTAAAAACACCTTGTATACATGGCTCAGAAGCGATATGGGTCGATAGTTTTTCAAAAGGGTTTTGTCACCCTTCTTGAAAAACAGGACGACCACGCTTCTGTTCCATGCCTGCGGAGTTCTCCCAGTGTAGAGGACAATGTTAAATAACTTCCGAAGCTCCTTAAGTAGTGGGGTACCCCCTGCCCTCAGAAGCTCAGTCGTGACGCGGTCCTCACCCGGGGCTTTTCCATTTTTAAGCTGTTTAAGGGCCAATTCGATCTCATCCAGGTTGATCTCGGGCAAGTCTTCTGTGAAGTAACGTGTAAGGGTGGCTCTGGGATCTCCTCTAAGAGATTCGGGTCGAGGTGCGTGTGAGGCGTAGAGCTGGCTATAGAAATTCCTGACTTCCGAGAGGATTTCCGGCCTAGAAGCGATCACAGTACCCGCTTGTGTAGTCAACCTTGTCAAGTGGTTTCTCCCAAGTGACTGGACAAACACTTTCGACCCCCGGTTCTGCTCGATGGCTTTCTCAATCTCAAGCTTGTTGAAAGCTCGGAGGTCGTGTCGGACCAGCTTTGTGATCTTTTTATTTAAGGCCCGGTGTTCTGACAAGGTTGAGGCAGCATTTTGGCGTCGTTCGCTCATAAGCTCCAGAGTCCCCCCCGAAAGCTTAGATTTCTTGCCTGTACGCCTCGTTTCGCAGAATTTAGTGCCCTCGTCTCTAAGAGTCTGTACCACCTGCTCGAACTTCTGATCAACGCTGTCAGTGGTTTCCAACGCAGCGGTTTTCCAATTTTAGCTGAAAAGCTTGGGAATCCATAGCGGCTTGGAGCAAATTCGGTCGGAGACTGGACTTCATCAAGCGGGTTCTTTCGCGCTTCCATTGTATATTCAGAGTGCCCCGTACGAGCCGGTGGTCGCTTCCGGTTTTAAATCTTGCGATCACTGAGACATCTCTGAATATGCGCCTCTTGTCCGCCAATATGAAGTCGATCTCATTTTTTATTTTACCATCGGGGCTTTGCCACGTCCACTTTCTTTGGGGCTGTTTTTTAAAGAAAGAGTTCATCATAAACAGCCCTTCTCTTTCGAGAAAGTTGACGAGCGTTTGCCCCCTATCATTTCTGCTGTCATAGCCGTATGGTCCTACTGAGGAATCGCTGTCAGTTTTTACTCCCACTTTGGCATTAAAATCTACCATGACAACGACAATTAAATATTGTGCAGTAGGAAATACTTGGTCATTTCAAACATGCCTGCATAACTCAAATTGCAAAGTGTCCCTAATCATCAGTGGTCAATAGCGCCGTAACACAAATTTGAGAAAATAAATAGATTTAGTTTGTTGCATATTTATAATTTTTTTGTGCATTGTATTTCATTCAACCATCCATCCACCAACTTGAGTGGGGCGTCAGTTGTTTTTATCATTGATCATCATTGATAAAGTTGTCAAGAGAGCACGCTGTCAGTTTCATCTTTATTTAAGAATTTTTAGTGTGTAAAGTATGGCTTCTCAACACGATAGAGTTACGCGAACGTCAAACTATACATGCTAAGACCTCAGAAATATATTTTAAGCACGAAGTACATTTTGCGTTTCAATCGCAATTAACAATTAAAAAAGTATTATCATCATGTAAATCTTTTTCTAATTAAATTTACATAAAAGATAATGAAGACCATAAATAAAACATATAGTACGCATAGGTTACGCGAAAACCATTGCAATAACAACGTCGTTATGTATCGCCTTGAAAAATTACTCCTACAATATTGGCTTTACTTCTTCGTAGTTTGAATGCCAATGACAGGAGGACTTCCACGGCCATTAGTCAACATCGCTCATCGACGAGACTTAAGAAATTGTCTGACGTAAAATATTGACGTTTTTTTCCTTAAAAGCTCAGGCGGAATATAATACTTTGGAGTAACAATACATAAAAGCATAACAGAAATATATAAAATCGAAATCAATTCATTGTTAACGCTTACAACGTGTTCAGGTCAGTAAGAAATTTTACACCCTGTGCTTATATTGTAAGCTGTTTTATACAAGACTGCGCCTGCCCTATTCTAGATTACAGAGCAGAGATGGGCACAATGTAATCAGATTAATGATTACAATTGCATTTTCTAATATTCAATCATGATTCAAGATTAAAAGTGTAATCGTAATCGTTGAAGATTACAAAATGTAATTGTAATCGTTAATCATTAATACACCGTCACGCCTATATTCCCTAAGCAGGGGTGATTAATTATTAATCTGATTACATTTTGCCCATCTCTGTTACAGAGTTTCACAAGTATGGCTAAAATAATATTGTTATTAATAGAAAAATTGCTAAGCAAAAATGTGTTCGCGCATCTGCATGTGTGAGTAGGTGTATATTATGTTTACAGGTATCATGGGTGTCTGAAGTATGTTTTGATATAATTATTATACAGGGTTGTTGAAGTCGGTGTGCGACGGCGTCCACGGTGATTTTGAATGTATTTTTTTTCATTAAGCTGTTCCTTAATAAAGATTAAAAAAAAAGTATTTGATAAAATGTAAGATATTCTGTAAGAATACAGTTTAAGAGGGGATCACAATAACTTATCCATAGAGTCAAAGTCATAATATGCAAACAGCCGTTTGGACATATTCATCTATTGCCCATACTGTCCCACAGCTAGGCAAAGGCCTTTCTCACAAATCGAGGTGAGAGATTTAGGTCATACTCCACCACGCGGACCCAGTGTGGATTGGTGAACGCAGGGACTTGTATAGAGACATCATTAATTCTCTTTTTAGACATTGCAAAATTTGATAGGCACCCGCGCAAAATTTGATGATATCATATCATATCACCGGGCGCCAAATTTTGGTGAGTTCGTAGGTAACAAATATTTGTACCCATGTAACTTTTTGGTATATATTCTTTTGTTTTTACTTCTGTCTTTGGCGGAGAGCGTTCTGCACTACCTGCTCATTCGTGG
Organism: Phalera bucephala; assembly: GCA_905147815.2. Classification (NCBI taxonomy): domain Eukaryota; kingdom Metazoa; phylum Arthropoda; class Insecta; order Lepidoptera; family Notodontidae; genus Phalera; species Phalera bucephala. The sequence continues at coordinate 23,044,361 of LR990612.1, forward strand.
TTTCAACGCAAAACCCCGTGTATCGATTTCTCAACGAATGTGTTCAGCTCATTGCCACTTAAGTTTACTAACCTATAACATCGTAAGTCATGCTCATATGCGCGGACAAGATGCATTGACTCACCCTTATCCATAAATATGTCTAAGATACCTTTACTCAAGTATTTACTAAGCACATCATTTTTATTCTATAGTTAAGAAGTTGTCAAAAGTAAGAAATATCAAAAGCTAATTTTGTATAGAATTTTAAACACATGACCTAACTCGGCTAAGTAATTTAGTCTAAGTAATTAAATGTCTATAGATACGGGTGTTAGTGTCTTTAGACTTTGGTCGTTGATTAATAGCTGGTGAAAATACCCAACGTAATTTACTCAAATGCTGCCCAGGCCAGCTACATTCTTCCTGTGACCTCCTGACCTGTTTAAAATTCAGGTGACCGGGATCGCCGAGGGCAACAAATAAACTTTTAAGTGATCGAATGTGTTCGTATAGGTGGGTATAGAACTTATCAAATAAACTCGTTTTAGAAATTAATAGCCTTTTTAAGGACATAAAATATTCATATTACTGTACTACCTGTAGGTGCATTAAGTATATTTAAAACTAAATTGATTGAGACATTTGGATATATACTCTTCTTCAAATTCCACTCCTATCGGAGGTTGCACAACAGCAGGGCTAACGTTTGAGGCTGTCGCTCGGAAGAGCGAAGTCGTGCTGTAGCCAAACCACTCCCTCAAATTTCTTAACCAAGAGTGCCGCTCCTGCCGGCATTTTTCTCCCGGTGATTTTTTCTTGGACTTGGACTTACGTACATCGGTAAGTCTCATTACCTTATGCAATAGTTTTGAAACTAAAGAAAGCAAGATGTATATAAAAACCTGTATGTGCATGTTCCTTGGGTAGGTACAACCAATAAGTAACCAAACTTATATTAATATGTACAACATAAAGCTTTTGGGTTGTCTTTTGGGTTGTGTTGTAAATGTTTGCGAAGTCTGATCCCATTCAATTTACCTACATATATTTTCCATTATCTTGCCCTCCTCAGCGAATAAAGTGGTAATCGTACATTACAAATTTTACAGAAATAATAAAAAAATGTTTTTGCATATATCTCAGCACATGTTAATCGTAAGACAGCCATTTATATGTCAAAAGAAACCTATTTTTTTTAAAATAAAGTTATTGATGTAAATATTTTTACTGTAAATACAAACCAAAATGTAGTATACAATGCATCATTACCATACTATTTGCGTCTAAACGTAGTCAGCATGAATGCATTACGGTATGGTCGAAATATGGTGCCAAAAAACTAAACAGCAAAATGTCATTACGACTTTATTTCCCAAGCCCGGCAAACCTCGCGATCTCCCCGCGAGCTACCGCCCTATCAGTCTCCTCAACTCCCTGGCTAAGGTCTACGAGCGCCTACTTTTGGCGCGGCTCAAAGACTTTGTAATGTCCAGGGGTATCCTTATCGACGAGCAGTTCGGCTTTCGAGCCAAACACTCCTGCGTCCACCAAGTGCAGCGCATCACAGAGCACATCCTCTCCGGTCTCAACAGACCCAAACCCGTCTACACGGGCGCCCTCTTCTTCGATGTCGCGAAGGCATTCGACAAAGTCTGGCACAACGGCTTGATCTACAAGCTCTACCAAATGGGCGTGCCGGACAGACTCGTGCTCATCATACGAGACTTCTTGTCAAATCGCGCCTTCCGATATCGCGTCGAAATAACGCGTTCCACCCCCCACTCCACCCGAGCTGGAGTCCCGCAGGGCTCAGCTCTCTCTCCCTCCTGTTTAGCCTCTACACGAACGACATTCCTTGTTCGAGTGATGTTAAACTAGTCTTATCCGCGGATGATACCGCCCTCTATTTTTCCAGTAGAAGCAAGGCCTATATCACAAAACTCCAGGCCGCCGCCAATACCCTAGGAGACTGGTTCAGGAAGTGGCGAATCGAGGTGAACCCGGACAAGAGTGCTGCGGTGTTCTTCTTCACAGGTGCCACCCCGCGCCCCTCCCTGATCCACCCCAGAAGGAATCTCGGTCAAGTGACCATGTTCGACCGACCCATTCCCTGGGTCAAAAAGGTCAAATATCTAGGGGTCACCCTAAACAATACCATGTCCTTCGGCCCGCACATCAAGCGAGTCTGTCACCGAGCATCCTTTGTGCTCGGCCGTCTCTACCCACTTATCTGCAAGCGGAGTAAAATGTCCCTTAGGTATAAGGTGACGCTTTACAAAACTTGCGTGCGACCCATCATGACGTACGCATGTGAGGTGTTCGGGCACGCAGCCCACTCTCACATCGATGGACTTCAAGCGGTTCAGTCCCGCTTCCTCCGCAAAGCCGTAGGAACCCCGTGGTTCGTACGAAATGTCGACCTCCACTCCGATCTCGGTCTCGAATCTATTCGCGCCTATATTAAAAAGGCGACAACTCGACACTTCGCGAACGCATCTTCCCATGCGAATCCGCTAATCTTAGCCGCCGCCAACTACGAACCCGACCCCTGCCGCTACCGCCGGCCGCGACATGTTTTCACCGATCCCCCCAATGCTTTGACATCGCTTCTTTCCGCTCCGGATACGGACGATGACGAAGAAGTTGTAGATCCCCTAGCCCGCCCACCGGTGCACTAATTACACCCCCTCCCCCCGTAGCGACTGTCCAAACCGAGGCCGTTCCTCCTTGAAGCGCCCTCGAGTATGTCGCCCCTTGCCCTTCTGGGTCGAGCGTTTTGGTTGCACGCTCGCCCTTAAGTCCGGTGAAGCTGTAAAGGCCTCACGGCCAACAGCGTATATCACTCAAACACACAGACTGCATAGGGCTTCCTCAAAGATCGCCACGACATCTGGCTTTTCGCTTTAAGTATCCAGCTTTGCCCCCAAGTTTCGCCAGGTTATCGGTGTATTTTGTGGAGACCAGCTCACTTTGTCTAAAGGGTCACAAGTTGTATGAGAGATGTGTCCCTCCCATTTACCACCCACAATTCTGAACACTATGTCCGGATCACCTGAGCCATCTTATGAGCTCCATAGTAAGCGAACGTGTAATAATTACGTAAGTCATGAATGGCAACATACTTGTAGATTTATCTTTATCTTCGTCGTATGAAAAGATATTGCATAGCTTCTCAAACGCTACCCAGCCTAATTGGATTCGACGATTATCCTTTTTCTAAATAGTTTCAGATATTTAACATCACCCTATTTCAAGTCATATCTCTTCATACAAACGTTTCAATATTTCCGTTTACCGTTGAAGAAATAAGCACAGCTCAGGTCTTGATCGAATCTAATACTTTTTTATAGTCCATAAACGTTTAGCACCGCAACGTCTATGTGTTATAGTTCTGAAGACTTTTCGAATACAGGATGAGTCTGGACGTCATCGAATCATCTCCACACGAGATAATTTGTAATGACTCATGAAAACCGATTATACACATGGTCCAGAAGTGAAATGGGACTGTAATTCTTTAATAGAGTTTTATCATTCTATTGGAAGACAAGAATCACCACACTTCTGCAGTATGATTGCAGCGTTTTGTTCTCAAGGATATTATAGAGCATCTAAGGAGCCTTAGCCTCAGAAGCTCAGCCGTCATTCCATAATTTCGTTATCACCTTGTTGTGCTTAATCTGAGTGAGAGCCATACCAATCTTAGACAGACTGACGTCCGGGATATCTTCGGTATAGTGTTAGATCAATCTGGCTCTTGGGTGTTTAGTCTGGTTCCTCGCAGGTGGTCATATTGATGGGTATAACTGTCTGTTGAACTTCTCGATCTCCCTCAAGAGATCATGTTTGGAGCATACAATTCTGCCGACTCCGGTAGTCAGCCTAGTCAACTGGCTCTGTTCGGCCTCTTTCAACATACCAGTTTCAAAAACATAACTATATTACTATATTGAAAGAAAGGTCTACCTATTGAGCCGCCGGTATTCAGAACTATCGTCCAAAGATCACAGGATCATTATGATAAACTTGAGGCTACCCTCAAGTCGATAACTTTTTCTTCTTGTAGGGTGGAAAAAATATTTGCCTGACCATATAGATAGTTTTAAAGAACCTGTTGTTGTAATCGTTCACTACAAACAAAACTAATAAAGGTCTTAAAACTAATAAAACTTCTTTTCTTTTCGAAGATCAAAGAAAAGAAACGGTACGAAAAAAATAATATTGTTAAACCACTCGCTTGAAAAAAGTTTATCTATATAGCACAGTAAATGTTTTATATACTACATTATAATACTGCATAAATATCCGTCATGTATTGTAAAATACCATTACCAAATCGTATAAATAAAAATAACATGGTATTATACTCCACAGGAAACAATATATGCATTTTGTACCCGAATAAAGTGGTAATCGTTATTTACCGAAAAAGTTAAAGATTACATAATCCGTATTGACTTATTATGGTATTATTCGTGTAAAAAGTGTACTTAGATTTTAGAGGAGTAATGTTGTAATGTACTTTACAATACCAGTGAAATTATTGTAACTTTATAAATATGCAAAGGAAAATTCTAAAAAAAAATCACAAGGTGTAATGAAGGCCCTAAACACTGAATATGGAAGATGGAAGGCGATATGTCATATTCTATTATATTCACATGAGTAATTAATTACCTACTGCTTCACAGTGTGAATTTCATTGCGTAATTTAACATTCATATACGTAGATTTTTTTAGATACTCTACGTTGCGCGATCCTTAAATACACGAGGAGATTTATAAGGGTCGATGAAAAATATTACTGTAACATGTGCTAACTTTAGCACGAAATATTTATTGGTGTTTTATGAAATAGTTAGAAATCAACATTCAATCGTCCTTACTTACTAGCTTACTTTATCACGAAATATGAGTTATAATGTTTTATAAACCTAATATAGTTAGAAATCGACTTCACCTATGCTAGATACAGTCTTAAACTTGTAGTTAAACTTATAATTAGGGGATTCCAAAGAGTTATTACTGACATTTTTTTAAGTGAAGCGCATGTCAGTGCACCATCATCCAAAGGACATTGTCGAAAATTGCCCCAGAACCAACAAACATTTGACCCATACTATCATTATTTATCTATTTTATTAAAATAATGGCTAATATCCGTATCTAACGGACAAAGTTATGTAAGTGCTTATATCAAATTGACTGTGTAAAAAGTATTAGACTAAATAAATATATAGATAGTTCGATAGTGTGTCGATAGGCATCTATAAAAATATAACTAAACTTTAAATCCACTCAATATTACTCAATTTTTGACTACACAATATAACCTCATATGCATTAATGGTTACTAAATTATAACTTCAAAATCTAATACTTTTTGTGCAATATTGCAATTCCCACGCTTGTCCGTTAATTAATAAAAACCTAAAAAGAATTTATGGGTGATTTGAAATCATACAAGTGTTTTTTATTGCTCTTGGTTCTGGGGCAAATCATGTATGGGCGCAGAATGTCCTTTATCTAGAGTTAATATGCTGTTTGCTTACACTAATGTAGACTCTCGGAACCATAGGTACACGGTGTAATTTTAGTCATTTTGGAGTGACAGACCAGGCGATGTATCTAATGCCTCCTGTTCACTGGTAATAAAAAATGAATAAAAAGTACACTTCATTAAGTAACATCTACCTACTAACCCATTCGAATATTAAAATCCGGAACACCGAAAGTATCTTCCGGTCAGCTGATGAGCCGCGCCGCCCCGGACCGTATATTTATAAAGAAAAAAATCCATACATCAAACAACCATGCCTGCGGACTGCAGTACCGGCATCCCGAGTCATTGAGCACACGGGAAGCACCCAGCCCGAGAAACTAGCTCGTGAAACACGTCGACTGCGCCATCAAAGTCATTCCCTGCGGATGAAAAACTCAGGCTAGTTTTCTCAACCTCAGTGTCATTTTCGTACATTTTGCATTTGTTTTTTTTAAACACCGTCATAATCCCAAAGCGGGGTGGCAGAGGTGTACTGAGTACACCCACTTTTCGCCAACGAATTAGGTGTTTTTAATGCACTAAATTAGTATTGTTATGGAAATGTTAGTTATTGAAGTGTTCTTTTTTTTTCATTTTTTGTATATACCAGTGTACCAGGCATTGGTATTGGATATTGGTGTGTGTAGACATTGGATACATCACCTGGGTGTTTGCTTCAAGTCTCCTAAAATTACACCGTGTATAATAGAGTCACTAATGTTTTCTGTGGATGTCATCAAAGGTATCTCGTCTCATAAACTCGTCGTAAAAGTTACATAAAGAGGAGGTACATGGAGTTACATCCCATTTTTTGTCATTCTCGTGATGTCTATAGGCTCTGTACCTTGTGGTTATTAATACCAAGTGCCTCATGAAGATAACTTCAGTAATAATAAACTTATGGACCTACTTGAGTTCGACTATTATACTCAAACCGCTCGAGCAAATGTGCGCTATTTGTTATGAGAGATAACATTGTCTGTGTTGAAGTGCTCTGTGCTCTACTAAAATTGTATTGTATTTTCTTGCTGATATTCCTGTTTCAGCATAAATATAAGTCTTTTTAAATTGGAAAGGAATATATCACAGGCTTAGAATAAAATAATCTCTAAGATCATGGCCAGGCCATGTATGACGAAATCTTTTTTCTTTTTATCTTAGGAAAAGCGACTGCTTAAGTTATACCTACTTATCCAACAAACACTTACCCACATAAATTCCGTAAAGTTTGTGTCGTGCAGTATTATATATCCATATATATATAGTAAGATACACAGTCATGTTCAAAAGTCACGTTACTAAAAACGTTCCCAAATTTGTGTGATGTAAATATAGCTATGATATAAATATAAGTTAGGGCATATTGTACCTTACTCTTATCACTTAAAGTTGTATTTGCAAAAAAAGCGGAAGTCTGTAAATTTTATGATATAAACATAAGTTAGGGCATATTGTACCTTACTCGTATCACTTAAAGTTGTATTTGCAAAAAAGCGGAAGCCTGTAAATTTTTTAGCACCGTTGACTTTTGCCTGCCTTTTGGTGGTGTCATTTTTCGTGCTGCGAGCGTGTATCTAGGTAGATCAAATATATGTATATTTGATCCATGCTCATATATAACTTATTTCTACGGTTCTACGTTTAAAATATAAAAGCGTGTAAATTTTTTAACACCGTTGACTTTTGCCTGCCTTTTGGTGGTGTCATTTTTCGTGCTGCGAGCGTGTATCTAAGTAGATAGGTATATTTGATCGATGCTCATATATAACTTATTTCTACGGTTCTACGTTTAAAATGTAAAAATAGTGGAATATACGCATTAACATTAACTTTTAAGAATATTTTTTCATTCTTATTATAACGAGTATATTACGGGTAGTAGTAACCTATATTACGGGGAATACTTTCATTTTATTTGTTTTACTCAACCATAATCAAGAACAATAAAAAACAAAAATACGAAGGTTGAAAGTATTCCTTTGTAACAATAACATTCTATGACTAGGGGTGCTGTAACCCTTCCAGAAACTCGAAAAGATAACATCAACATTTTTTCTAAACATAACTAAAGCATACCTCCATATCCGTCATTGCATAATAATAGTTGTGTATTTATTCACTCTAAGGACCTTTATCAAAGCATCACGAGAAGGATAATGCATAATTCATAGTTAATATCTTAAATGTCCATCCCTTTTTCCGCAAACTATATATGTATGTGGGTTTGTATAGAACCATAATATCAGTATGTATGACTCTTCCAACAAAATAGACACCATCGCTCGTCAATATTTATGATACAGTCGGGGTGAGTCGTTAATATATACAATATCCTAGTTACTTAATCTGAAATATATGTACCTACTTTACACACTCGCAACTTTACACTCAGAAGGGTTAGGTAGGTTCGTATTTAGAGACATGAATTTTCTGGAACGCATACATCGATTCTTGGGTCGATGGATGCGTTCGAACACAATAAATATATCATTAAATAAACCGTAACCTCACACTATAGTATTTTTTACATAGGTTGAGTAGTGACTGTTCCAAGTGCCAAACGAAATTAATATTTAATTCAATGGTGTTAAGGCATAAAACCATAAGTATAGAAACGGATCATGCCTCTTATTGCCATTGAATAAAGTATAATTTCGTTTGGCAATTAGAACTGTCACTACCCACCCTATGTGAAAAATACTATAACACTCAGACCGACATAAATATTTGGGGGTCACACAAAGATTTGACAACTATTTGATATAGTGTGCAAAGTGGCTGCTCAACCACTTCTGTAAATTTCATGTCTTTAAATGTATCCACGACATAAGGATATTTCCTAATGTTGGTCTATGTGTTTATAGAAAAATGATTTTTTTCCAAAGAAACTGTTTTGGTGCGATGGGAAAGCTACTCGGGAGCCGGCACTTAAGTCATAAGGCGCAGCTGGCCATACATAACGGAGTTCTTGTCCCAACGCTGTTATATGGTAGCGAGAGCTGGGTATGTAAGAAGGAGAATGAAAGTAGGATAAATGCGGTAGAAATGGGAGCTCTGCGGAAGATGTGCGGAGTGAAGCTGACCGCCCGCATTAGCAACAGCATAGTAAGACAGCGAGTAGGTATGAAAGATAGTATCGGTGTAAAGATGAGAAAGGGCATGCTCCGTTGGTTCGGCCATATAGAAAGAATGCCAGAGGAAAGAATGACAAAACAGATATATAATGTGAAAGTGGAAGGATGCAGGTACCGGGGAAGACCTAGACTATCTTACCACGACCAAATAAACCGAGTCTTATCTGATGGAAAAGTCAAGAGTCTCCGTAACCGGCGAGCGTGTATGAGACGAACTATGAGAGTCGAGGAAGCCAGAGAGGTATGTAAGGAAAGAACCTGTTGGAACTCTGTACTCTCTGCCTACCCCGCAAGGGATCTGGCGTGAGGTTATAGATAGATAGATAGATAGAAACTGTTTTTATGTACATACATAGGTACATTCAGAGTCAAGAGTGGCGATATTCTACCATCGCAAATACATCCTTTTCAAATTCGCGTTAACACACGGATATTTTTGTAACGTGTTATAAGCCTGAGATTGGCCCCCTAATCATAAAAATGCCTATCTTTTTCTAATATATTGCATATATCTACCAATTAATTATTTTTATGTTTTGTTAAATAATAACTAATGAGCTATCAAAATGTTTACGGCGTGCTTTAATATAACGCCAAAATGTTCCTCAATAACTTACGAAGGTTTATGTTTTCTTTATAGATTCTTATAGATAATTAATTTTATAGGCGATCGACTTATGTTTTATTAGATTATCGGGCAGATTATGTAGGAGGTAGGTTAGTGTTTAGTAATCTATTGTAAGGTGTTAAACTATCAAATTCTAGTAAAGTTCCGTGTAATATAAATGAATATCTCTCAAGCCTGTGTTTTAGCTTAAGTGGTAGATAACTCAGAAGTCCTACATTTTTCGTCTTTCTTCGGTTACATTTTCATCATTCACTAGAACATTTACTAGAATTCACGGAATAAATTCTTTTGAGAAATGTTGGAATATAGAGATTCCTTGATGTTTTTTTTTCAAATATACCATAGGATTTTGAAAAACTCAGAGGATTTGAATATTAAATTACAAGTCAACAGTTTTTACCAAGTATTGGGCGAAAAAATAAAATTCACAAGGGAGATGAATCCACCACCGCCAAGCTTCATGTAAATCAAGCTAAGATTCACCCCGTAATTTTAAATATGTTGTCACTTGTTTACAGTGGGGGAAAATATCGTGAAGGTATACTCATCTTTAAAAATTTAAAAGAAAACAAGTTATGGAGGAGGAATCTGAAGGGGGAACGATGATACCGTCTTCATCAACTACAACATTGAAACAAAAAGCTTCTCCAGCGTTCTTCAGCGTTACCTAAAAGCTTACGTTAAGTAAAGGACATTGTTCTGCGCCCATACATGATTTGCTCCAGAACCAACATCAATAAAAAAATACTTGTATGATTTCAAATCACCCATAAATTATTTTATGGCATTTATTATTTAACGGACAACGGGGGAATCGTAATATTGCACTAAAAGTATTAGATTTGAGGTTATAATTCAGTAGCCATTAATACGTATGAGGTTATATTGTGTGTATTTACACACAATATAACCTCATACGTTTAAGTATAGATGTCAGCGACTTCGATTTATGTACTTACAATACTTTGAAATATAAGGTTAGATTTCAAATTTTAAGAAAATAGATAAATAATGATGGCATGTGTGAAATGTTTGTTGGTTGTGGGGCAATTTTCGACAATGTGCTTTGGTCACCTATTATTATTTAAACTATTTTTGTTGTTTGGCAGGTCACGCTATCAATATCGATATTGATTAGCCTCCACGTGTTCTTCCTACTGGTTGTGGAGATCATTCCACCCACCTCACTGGTTGTGCCCCTACTGGGGAAGTACCTTATATTCGCCATGATCCTCGTATCTATCAGGTAATCGTTTTTACAAACCTTTACCCAACAATGTATTTTGAATATGGCCTCCTTTCGAGTGTGTAGGTCGATAAAGAAGTATTTTAACGACGAATTTTTTTGTTCTGACCTTCGCTGTGTATTGTTTATGATTGAACATTTCTTAATTATTTTACGTGATCCGATCCTGAATAATATAAAATATTAGTTACCCCTTTTAAGGTCGTAAACTTAAAAACAAATATTAGGTATATTTGAGTAAGTAAATTTTTCGTAACCACTGTTTTTATAATTAGTATATTATCAAATATTTCCAAAATGTATTTTAATGCTTAATCTAATAACCTACTAAATACTATCGCAACAGTTAAATCAATCCAAAGTTTAGGTCCACGTTTTTCCCGGAAGTAAGCCCGCAACTGAAAATATATAATTCACTTCCCCTCCACCTTTTCCTTTAATAATTTAAAGAGAGAGATTAAAAGAACATCATTTTTGAACCCTATTACGAATTTGAAAGGCCTTAAAATATAAATACTTTCAGACCTATGAAAATTTTTTAAAGGAGCCATTTTTTGTGTAGATGTCATAGGCCGAAGTACTAGTTTACCACCATACTAGATATCAAACTTTATAAAAAAATTGTAGGACCTTATACTTTATAGATAAAAGTAATTTATTTTAATATGACTCAGTTGGGTCGTTCCCAAGACACATTTACATATAAATTAAAATCTGGTTTCTAAACAAGATATTTGATTTCATATTCAAATTTTACGGAAATATTTTGTAAGCTATCCGACAAATTGATGCAAAGACCATTCAAAATAACGTTTCTCTGAGATAATCGCATATAATCAAAATCAACGGGAATGCGTGTTTATGGAGAGTTCATTAAATACCTAGTACATGTAACCGACACTGTAGTTTAATCAAGTATTAAATAAACAAATTTAATGAAAATACCTAGCGCTATTACGCACAAACGTTATTAACGTACAAGATTAATTTGTATTCTGCTTTTAGTTAAACCATGAGGGTCTTGTTTGTCAAACCTATTAATAGGTACACTAAATATAACATGGGTGCCTATTAACATCGTAAATCAGGCTTGTTTTCTACAACGGCTTATTGACAACTAATCCGCAACACAAATAATTTAGAGACGTATCTATATATCTTTGGTGTTTCGCCGGGAAAACTTTTTTTGGGACTTGTACACTAGGAACTGGCCTCATTTGTCTTAGTACCCCCTGTACTAAATCTTAAAACGGAACACACGAGTGCTCCTTTTAAAGATTCTCTCTCTGGTAGCGATTCAAACACGTCTTGGGTCCCACCAAAACCTGCTGAATCAAGAAATCATCGTACCCACGTTCACACCACCTTCACAATGCGCAGAAATCATAAGATTCGCTCTGGATCCCAGAGATCTACATACCGATGTTTCTTTCAATGTGCGCGTTTGATATCTACCTATTCGATCTATCATATTGTGTTACAAAAATACAGAATCCTTATTATAGCTTTTCGAATTAACAATATTCATCTAACACTAAATATAACAATATTTATCTAACACGAATGTATTTTCTTTTTAGTATATGTGTGACGGTAGTGGTTCTAAACGTCCACTTCCGCTCGCCGCAGACACACCGGATGGCCCCTTGGGTGAAAAGAGTCTTCATTCACATCCTCCCGAGATTGCTCTTCATGAAACGACCGCAGTACAAATTTGACACCACGAGGTGAGACTAAGTACTAACATTAGCACACCCAAGTTTGTTGTGTAATCCCACAGTTAGAAGCAAATTAACTCGAACTTTGCTCGTTTAAAACGGGACTGTTTCCTCAAAATGTAGTATGACCGCAATTGACCAATCGAAGTCATAAATACCCGTTCGGATCAGAAACAACTCTAAATTAATTAAAAGTTTTAAAGACTTATCCACCTTTTATTTCTTGTCGCCTTAACTCAACGTTAAAATTAAGCTTTAAAGTAGGCGCGATGGAGTCAACCATAAAGATTGCGTAGTCAGAGATTTTTTAAAAGTGTGCTATAGGCGGCAACTCGTCTTGTTGCGAACCTATTTTATGAATTACCATCTCTTTGAAGTGTCTGTGAGATACCAGGGCGATGTTTTTGATTTTATGCCCAGAGATTTTTACATTTTCTGCGAGAATTTTTCTGCGTTTGTTTTATTTGTTTATAAAACTTCATATTATGAAAGCTGAATAAATTATGTATTTACCGCTTGTTTCGTAAGGTTACCACTTAGTTTCAGACAGTAAAAGTAAATAGTATACTTTTTCACAACGTCTGATTTTACACGAACAAAAATATGTCTAATCTGAAAGGATTTAGGTATCGTGATTATGGTTATTGGTCAATTTTCATAACAACGATATATAATCCGTTAACTTATTGAACGTTCTTTCTGCGTTATAGTTTTGTCAGTAAATACAGTTCTTTTGTACCGAAACACGGACAAGGGAGATTGCCAATAATCTTCTCTAGAAATGAATCTGAACGTTTCGTTAGTTACGTTGGAATAGAAAATCTGTAGCTACGGGATGGTCAGTAAACTGGCTCGCGAATCATTCGTGCGGACAGCCACTCAGTATTGTAATTCACTTAGCGAATGGATGTCTATTGGCTAGGCAAGTGGTATAATGATCGCCGCCGCCGCCTCGCCTCTTTGCGGTTACCGACTTACTGAACATTACGTAAATGGATCACTGAGCTAGGGTAGGCGAACGGATCAGTTCGGTTTGTAGGTAATGAATGTAACGATTTTAGTTAGGTACGTAATAGGGTTGCCAACAGAGTAGGATAGTTTTTAATTGTAAGATAAATCAACTAAATTTTCAGTTACAATTAAATTAATCTCCCTAAGATACTCCGGTATAACATTGACTTTTGGACGTCAAACGCCGCAGTCTCTCCCGTGACCATGGGTGTAGTAGAGCACTCGAAATGTCGATAACTCAAAAACCAAAATAAACCGTGATAACAGCCGAAATATTTTAATTGTAATTTAATGTTTTCACAATTATTTTTTGCTCAACACTGGTTGCCAACTTTTTTTCGGGTTTATGGGACAAACGATCACGCACCTCAAAAATACGGAATTTCTCTTTTTTACACCGGACAATATAGAATCATTATATTTTTATCGTTATATTAAGTTTTATTTTGACTTTTAATACTCGTCGCTGTCAAGTGCTGGCGCTATCTATGTACATTTTTTTTATTAGATATATATTTACTAAAATACGGGACAAGTCTGTCCGGCGGCACTTTAAAATTTATGCAAAAAATATACGGGAACTCCCATGAAATAAGGGATGATTGGCAACGCTAGCAGGCCTAGGCAGTGTACACGTTTTAACATTAAGTACGCTTTAAAGTAAAAACAATTTTGTGTCATAGAACTGTTTAATAAACTGGAGGTTTTTGTGCAAGTTTCGTATTACGTAATTGTTTAATAAACCCTAATTAACAGAAGCAATATCTTGGACTACATCACTCTAAGTCTTACCTACCTAGTTACCTATAAATCGACAAAAAAGAGCAAAGACTTCAGTGTTAAGGCCCGGTGACATATCATTATATCAGCGTATTTAAGGGCGCAGTGCAAACTGGATAAAGGAACGGCTAATAAGTTGGAGTCAGACCTATCCTTGACTTTTTTAATTATGGGTAGTTGTTTAGTGGCTATATAGAACTTCATGTAAATAATTAGTACGCACTTAAATGTATATAACAATAAAACGCTTCTCTGAATATAACAACTTATTACTCGACTTCTATTATAGTAAGCCTTGATAAGTGGAAAAAGGTCTTGCATTGGGACAGTATAGGTTTATGATATATTTATCTATTTCAACACGCTAGATTTCTTGCGGGGAAAGAATATGAGTTTCAACAGGTTCTTATCTTACACCGCTCTGGTTATCTCTACACTTAGTTCGCCTCACACACGCTCGCTGGTTACGGATACTCATATACCTGATAGATTCTTGGTTTCATTCCTTGTTTCAACATTTTCTTAATGGATACTTACAACTCAAAGCCGTCAAGGCAATCTTTGAGGGAGTCTGTGTCCGGCACTGAACGTCTTTCGACTGATGTGTGTGTGTGTGTGTGAACAATCTACGCTGTTGGCCGCGGGGCCTTGACAGCTTCACCGAACAAGAGGGCGAGCGTGCAACCACTACGCTCGAGCCAGAAGGGCAAGGGGGCAACTAGCTCAAGGGCGCCTCAAGAAGGAACGGCCTGGGCTTGGGCAATGGCTATGGGGGAGGGCATATACTAGGTGTCTCGCCGTGGTGCTCAGCACCGACCGGCGGGCAAGGGTGTTTGATATGCGGTATCTGTATCCGAATGAAGGGTTGTAAGGGCATCGGGAAGGTCGGTAAGAACACGCCGCGGACGGCGGTAGCGGCTGGTAGGAGGGGAGGTAGGTTCGTAGTCGGCGGCGGCTACGATTAACGGATTTCTATGATTGGACGCGTTCGTGAAATATCCAGTTGTCGCCTTTTTAATAAAGGCGCGAATAGGTTCGAGACCGAGATCGGAATGGAGATCGACATTCCGTATGAACCACGGGGCTCCGACGGCTTTGCGGAGGAAACGGGATTGAACCGTTTGGTCTATCGATGTGAGAGCGGGTGGCGTGCCCGTACACCTCACAAACGTACGTCATGATGGGCCGTATACAAGTTTTGTAAAGTGTTACCTTATTCCTAAGGGGCATTTTACTCCGCTTGCAGATCATTGGGTAGAGACGACCGAGCCCAAAGGCTGCTCGGTTACGGACTCGCTTGATGAGCGGTCCGAATGTCATTGTATTGTTTAGGGTAACCTCTAGATATTTGACCTGTTTGACCCAGGGAATAGGTAGGTCAAACATAGACCCTTGACCGAGATTGCTTCTGGGGTGGCGCAGGAAGGTCCGCGGGGTGGCACCTTTGGAGAAGAACACCGCAACGCTCTTGTCTTGGTTCACCTCAATACGCCACTTCCTGAACCATTCCCATAGGGTATTGGCGGACGCTTGAGAGTTTCTGGTAATGAAACCTTTATTCGTATGCGAGACTTAGAGAGCGGTATCATCCGCGAAAAGGGCGAGATGCACCTTACTCGAACGAGGAATATCGTTCGTGTAAAGGCGGAATAAGAGGGGGGAGAAAGCTGAGTCTTGTGGGACACCAGCTTGTATAGAGTAGGGGGTAGAGCGCGTCATTTCGACGCGATACCGAAAGGCGCGATAAGACAGGAAGTCTCGTAAAATGAGCACGAGTCTGTCCGGCACACCCATTTGGTAAAGCTTGTACATCAAGCCGTTGCGCTACACTTTGTCGAACGCCTTCGCGTCATCGAAGAAAAGGGCACCCGTATATATGGGTTTGGGTTTGTTGAGGCCAGTGAGGATGTGGTCCGTGATACGGTGCTCTTGATGGACGCAAGAGTGGTTGGCTCGAAAACCAAACTGCTTATTGATGAGAATACCCCTGGACGATACAAAGTCTTGGAGCCGTGCCAGGTGCAGAGGCTCGTAGATCTTTGCCAGGGAGTTGAGGATACTGATGGGGCGGTAACTCGTGGGACGGTCACGAGATTTATCGGGCTTGGGGATGCCTATCACGTCGGCCTCCCCGTCCACTGAGTGAGGAAAGTGCAGTTCGTCATGGTGCTGTTAAGGATGGCCACTAAGAAGCAGATGAATTGGGCGGGCAAGCATTTGAGTACGCCATTAGAAATGCCGTCAGAGCCGGGGGCCTTTTTAGGTTTAAGACCTTTAATCAGGTCCTCGACCTCGGTCTGGGCAAAAGGGGGTAAGGAATCGGTGGAGGAAAGGACGCCCTACGCTTCTTCGACATGTCGACATGAGTCGGGTCAATGGAGAGAAAGCTGGGAGTGCACTGGCTATCGAGATTTCGACTGATGATGACCTTGTCCGATGTCCGGCCAACAGCCTAGAATCATTCACACACACACACACGACTGATGATGGTGATTTTCTTACTCCTTATCCCCGATGTTATTAGTTGATATCCAATGTCCCCAATGTTGGTATTAATCAAAATAATAGTCAGATGTTAGTGTTGGGTACCACAGATCGCGGTACACGGCGTGCGGCGTGGTGGTGCGGTGCGGTGGCGCAGCGCGGCCGCTGTACCCGTACCGGCTGGCGGCCGCCGACGACGACTGTTGCGCGCCCGGCGCCTGGCCGCCGCCCGCCGCACCGCCGCCGCGCCCACTCACGCGCACGCCCAGCAAGGAGGACCTCACGCATACTACCTACCTTAATTCTGGGTAAGACACGGGGCTTTCCGATATAGTTAAAACTAATAGCATTATTGAGCTGATAAAACTCTAATTTTAATATTCAGTAAGTATCAACAACTAAAAGTATCTATGCTGTACTCAGCACAGTAGGCAGATAAAATCTACTTTTTTGTATATTTTATAATGAATGCTTTTCTTAATGAAACTCTATAAATTGGGCTCAGCTTAATTCAGCAATGTTGGTAAATTAAAACCGCTTAAAAAGACAAATATGTTTTGTATATCAGGGTATCTATGTTTACCATATCGTTATCAGATTCTTACGAAGTCTGAAAAGGCCCCATAATGTACCGACCCACAATAGTTATTCCTTTTTAGTCTAAGAGTTATTCGAGCTACCAAGCAATAATTACCTACTAAACGCCACAAGACGATTCATACTTATACTTTTAACCATTAATAGGTATTATGCTGATTGCTATTTAATTAGCACTATTACATGGTCAGCTGTAAGGATAATGCATTATTGAAATGTTTTTCTTTATCTATTTGTGGGTTTGGCCTTTGCCCAATAATGGGACGATAGTGGCTAAAGTAAGTAAGTAAGTATTTGTAAGTTGGATAATACTATTCTAATCAGATTTTAGAACTTTTCAAATAAACCATCACCATTTTTAGATGTTAAAGTTGTGATTGTCATCTATACACGTGTAATATAAAGGCGACAGTATTCCCGAAGACACCGGAATGAAAATGCTATTAGCAAGAATTCTACGTTTTTATGTTGAGTGAAAAAAGTTTTAAGTTTGATTTGAATAGACTACCCATGTTTATATTGTATAAGTCATCAAAAACCTACAAATTTAGGTAAAGGAAAGCGAAACTCACATTCTGTTTGAAATCACTCGAATGAGATTAAAGCTTTGCCTACCGCAGTTAGATTACATACACTACATATGTAGTGATTCTATAATCAAATGCGAATAGCAAATAGTGACTGGGCTGATTCGTTGCGTTACACTTCGCGATATTGAAAATCATTTTGCGGTTTGCGAATATTCGACATACTTCATAATTATTTCCTTACCTTTATCCAATATGTGGATTGATACCTAGCTGTTACCCGCGGCTACGCATGCGTTTATTTTGTGATTTGACATAGGTAGGTAGGTTCTTCTTAGGGACCATTACTCCAAGACACCTCCATACTAACTATTTTTAAATTCCTATCAGTGTCATTTTATATATCACTTATACGGGTAATATTGGCACAATCTATACTTTCATACTAAGTTTCTTTAAAATCCGTTCAGCCGTCTGGCTGTCATAGTAGTCTTACTCTAAGCCGTCTGGCTTAGAGTAAGACTACTATGAAGAAATAATAGCCATCCTCAGGAGCCGTGCTTTTTTTTCGAAATAACGTGTTCTATTTATTATTGTACGATGTAAAACTCTTTCATATAAAGTTTCAATTAAATTAGCCATTTTAGGATCGAATCAGAAACGAGGAGATCCGCATGAGGACAAAAGTCACTGACATAGCACCCAGAATTGCTAAACTTAAGTGGCAGTGGGCGGGGCACATCGCTCGTAGAACTGACGGCCGTTGGGGCAGAAAGGTTCTCGAATGGCGACCACGTACCGGAAGACGTGGAGTGGGTAGGCCCCCTACAAGATGGACCGATGACCTGGTGAAGGTCGCGGGTAGAAGTTGGATGCGTACAGCACAAAGCCGGTCGTTGTGGCGGTCTTTAGGGGAGGCCTTTGTCCTACAGTGGACGTCTTTCGGCTGAAGAAGAAGAAGCCATTTTAGTATGAATAACAGTTATCCCGCAAGAACCATGTAGCGATAACATTTATAATCAAAAAAAATCATTAAAATCCGTTCGGTAAATTTTGCGTGATTGAAACACAAAAAGACAGACAGACAGTAAATGATTTCAAAAAATAATGTTTCGGCGTTTTTATCGATAAGGAAATTGAGGTATCAATTAAAATTTTCAAAAAATATTCTAAGTACAGATTCGGCTCGGTTAGATTTATTATATGTTATAGATTTGGCATTCTTTTACGAACGCCTGCCTTTCAGACGTAAACCCTACTAAAGGTCTTATAAAAAAAATAATATCAGCCTATGGGCAGTATATGCCGTATATATAAGTATCAACCTATATACTGCTGGGCAAAGGCCTTCTCTCACAAATCGAGGTGAGAGAGATTAGGTCGTACTCCACCACGCGGACCCAGTGCGGGTTGGTGGAGGTCTTATGGTATCTATAAAAGGTGTACATAATAAACGCAGACCTGAAAGTAGTTTGTTCTAAATCGTTAACCGAATTGATTCCATTAATTTTTAATGCACCATTTTTTTTTGTTTAAATTTGCAAATATGCTGTTACTCCTTCAGTGCGCTATAATAAAATAAATCTATTCTTGGTACAAAGCAATACAGATATTTCTGCATGCATTTCTAAAACTTATTTCTTAATACGCACACATGGGACGTACAAGTTTCATTGTTACTTGGGGTATAAAAGTGCGTAAAAATGAGATAAAAAAAGATTGGAAATTTGGTTATCCTATTGAATTTGTAAATCAATTATCTAATCCGGGTGACTAAAGTCGTGCGTTATTTACGATACACCTTTCTATACCACACTTGCTGATCTGAGTAGGTCTCTGTATGCCATACATTTTTCCTATCCAAAAAGTGTTGTCCTGCTTTCGGCCAGCAACTACCACCCGAACTCTTCCGGAATACCTACATCCGTTCTATAAATATTTGCACTCTTCGTTGTTGGATAAAATTGCTTTTTACGACTTACTGTTATTCCAGCTTGCACTGAAGATATTATACACTCTCAAACAATGACCGGAATATTCTTAAATTCTCGAGCTAAAAATTAAAACTCGTTAATTAATCCAGGATGGGGGATAGCAATCGCTTCGGCGGCAGTTGCTTGGTGCATGGATCAAGCGAGGGCGGCGCGGGTGGCGGCGTGGGGCTAGGCGGGCTGGCCACCGACGAAGAGACGCTAAGCCCAGTGCCAGACCCGCCGCCCGGCTTCAGCCACTCCGCCTGCCCGCCCGAGGTGCACAAGACTTGCTTCTGCGTTCGGTTTATCGCAGAACACACAAGAATGTTAGAAGATTCCACTAAGGTGAACTTAATTCTCTAACTACAAATATATAGTATATTCAACGGATCAACTAATTGTCCTTCTCAAGTACCTATACAACTACTGGATTGGTTCGATAGGAATAGTTAACATGAAAAAGGAAAGGAAATGAAATGTGTTGTGCGTGTGTGTGTGAATGATCTACGCTGTTGGCCGCAGGGCCTTTACAGCTTCACCGGACAAGAGGGCGAGCGTGCAACCACTACGCTCGAGCCAAAAGGGCAAGGGGGCAACTAGCTCAAGGGCGCCTCAAGGAGGAACGGCCTCGGCTTGGGCAGTCGCTATGGGGGAGGTCGTATACTAGGTGTCTCGCCGTGGTGCTCTGCACCGGCCGGCGGATTCTTCAACCTCGCCGGCGAGGTCGGTGTCTGATCCTGTATGCGGTATCTGTATCCGAAAGAAGGGATGTAAGGGCATCGGGAGGGTCGAGAACGCGCCGCAGACGGCGGTAGCGGTTGATAGGAGGGGAGTTGGGTTCGTAGTCGGCGGGAGCTACGATGTTAGTAATAGCTCCAAATTCTATTCTTGATTTTGATAATGTATAAGTAAGAAATAATATCTTTGATCCTTTCAGGATGCTTTCTTGGGAACTTAATCAGTCTTGTCTGGTGTGGACGAGTGACGCTTTGATGTCGTATTTTAATTTAGTATGAATTGTAGGCATCACCACACGTGCACCCTCCTTTCATCTAATCGCTACAATGCAAGTTTGAAATGTTCTGCAGTGCAATTCTCCAAGAACACAGCCTTGAACGCAGAGCTGCCGCAGCGGCAAAACTTCAATTTAGTGAATTGTTGTGAACAGCCTTGAGGCTGTGACGTCTATGAGCTAGAACTACTCAAACGCGAGCTAATTGACAGTTCTGGATATATTTCAGTACGATTCCCTTAAAAAATACGCCTATGAACTACCCCACAGCCTCGCTTTTATCTGTCAAACCCAAAAGCTACAATAGGTAATTGGGCTAAAATTTAGAGTTACCCTAACCTCGACGAGCTGCGTTCTGTCGATCCTAAGGCTGTGTCGACGACGTGCTCGACGACGCGCATAGCCACGAAATTCTCCAAGAGAACAGCATAGCTGCTCGTGTGTTAGTTCAATCACGGCACAGTTAAAAAGTTGCTAAAATACATCACGTGATTAATGTACGTCCCCAAAGTACCGAGTATTGTGAGCGTAACGACGCAATAACATTTGATTTTATTACATAAGTAGGTATAAGATTATCGCTATACAAGTTCCTCTAACACTAGTTCAGTCCGACAGTGTGTGTCTACTTTGCAGTTATTATATTGGCAATTCGAAAATAAATTTGGAATACCAACTTAATTGTTGAAATCAGTAATACTACGCTTTATTTTAGAAACGTCGTCAAATAAATGCTTATTTAAATGTTATTTGTAAGCAAACGCAAATGTCTAAGCGACATGAAAAACTAAGAATTTAGTGACTAATGTCGCTGACCATGGAGTTATTCGGGTCAAGAGCACACTTTTTTTCAGCACTCTTTATCATCAGCTTGCATCTACCCACTGCTGAGTGTAACCCTCTCTATCACGCCGTTCATTCGGGTCCTGTGCTTCCATTCCACCATTTGCCCACCACCTTCACGATGTCGACGCTCCATTTATAATTTGAAAAAATAATGTGAATTTAACTTTTTTTTTGTTAACTTGCAGGTAAAAGAAGATTGGAAATACGTAGCGATGGTGCTGGATCGGTTGTTCCTGTGGATTTTCACGCTTGCAGTCCTGGTGGGCACGGCTGGCATCATCCTGCAGGCGCCCACGCTCTACGACGACAGAGTGCCCATAGACAAGCACTTCAACCAGTACGCCACTTCGTCGCTGGTGCGGTGTCCACCGCCCTCATAATATCATAACGTCAGGTCAATTACGTAGAAATGACGTCA
The DNA here is from genome assembly GCA_905147815.2 of Phalera bucephala. Classification (NCBI taxonomy): domain Eukaryota; kingdom Metazoa; phylum Arthropoda; class Insecta; order Lepidoptera; family Notodontidae; genus Phalera; species Phalera bucephala. The sequence goes on from LR990612.1 coordinate 23,066,259, forward strand.
GTTTTACGTTTACTTTTATTTGAACTAAAAATTACGTAGGACAGATAAAAACTTTAAACATTTTCCTAGATTCGTAGACATCACATTAAACTGATAATACTAATGACATAATTATCTATGTAATGTATATTCGGAACCACAATTCATCTTACTGTATACTATTCTTATATTGTACCTATTCGAATCTATCTATCTATATCATCACGCCAGATCCCTTACGGGGTAGGCAGAGAGTACAGAGTTCCAACAGGCTCTTTCCTTACATACCTCTCTGGCTTCCTCTACTCTCACAGTTCGTCTCATACACGCTCGCCGGTTACGGAGACTCCTGACTTGTCCTTCAGATAAGACCCGGTCTATTCGAATCATTCCTTAAAAAAGCAATTTCGAAAATTAATAGACTTTATTTAGTGGCTCATAAGTATTATTTAAGTTTATAATAAGTGTTCATATTATAACAATTTCATTTCCTCCGATAATTTCCCAATAAATACTGACATCATGTCTACGTACAATTCTAACGTTATGGATATCAATTAAAGTATATAGAACAACGGTGTCCTTGTCCTGCAATTTGATTGAATTTTTCTATAAGCGACATTACTAATTAAATATATCCTATCCTCCACAATAAAAGTAGAAAGTTTCAACCAAGTTGTAGTCAGACCTTACATCACATGCATCGTTGTAATACAAGACCCAACGCACACCCGTCCCGCCCGGAACGTGTTCTATTCCACGACACATATATCTATATATAATTAGTCGTTTAAGTACTTTTCATATCTCTTCATATATCTACTCTTGCACACGACGTTAATCTAGTAAGTATCGATAGACCCATTCAGTTACATTTTCATTACTAAATCGATGACCTGTAACTTAATTCACCTAAACATCGTTTACCGTTCCTAAATTGTTATCAAAGTCTAATGTGACAATAAAATGTATCAATTCTTCTGTAGCTATATTTGCATTATTACATGACACACATCACCAAAATATCATCTAAATAGATATCTGAATGTCTTGAAATAGATGTAAGTGAAAAGAACGAAACACCACCAAATTAATATTGTCTGTGTTCAATATCATCCTTTAGCTAATTAATATATCTAGTCTTAACTAGTGGGCGTAGTGTCATAATTCAAGGTCACACCATCACTATAGGCCAGTATATGGCGACGCTCATCTGAACGACTCCACAACAGCTCAAATGAACTCACTAAAATGTGAGTTATATATCCTATCGACATCGACCCCCTGGTGTTGACATCGGTTTCCCAGGGGTCGACATAAACGAAAACTGATTTTGGGGGTCGACGAGGTTTAAAAATTGACCCCTATTAATTAACACAAGCTCTTATTTGAAACTTTCAAGATACTGTATAAGTTGCGTTACGTGTACCAACTTGTTATAATATATATAAACTTATATTTTAGTAGGAGGTATCATTGTTGTTTTTAAATTGATAAGTATTTGGTATCTATCTATCTATATCATCACGCCAGATCCCATACGGGGTAGGCAGAGAGTACAGAGTTCCAAGAGGCTCTTTCCTTATATACCTCTCTGGCTGCATTTTGTATCAATACGAAAAAACCTAGAGATAGGATTTTTAACGTAATTTGGCTATAGGGGTTTGAGGTATCAGTTCATTTTTGAAAACCTCTCTCATTGGTCTCTTGCCCAAAATAGTTTGGGAATCCCTGATTTACAGTAAAGTTTCCAAAATAAGTCAGAAGTTACCGATTTTTCGGTGATTGATTTTGAAAGTTTACTGTATGAGAAACGATATAAAGCTCACATTTCAGTCAATAAATAATTTAATAGTACATTAAACTTCAAGTTGAATAAGTGTTGTCGATTAGGAGCGTGACAGCCATGTCGGCCACAACACCTCGCTTTAATTCTAATAAGAATTTCACTTAAACCAGCGAAATATCATTACCGACCTTCATTATCATTAGAGCTGTATGTATGTAGTACATCAACATGCTAAATAATTATAAGAAATGAATAGACACTACTTATGCATAAGTCTTGGAATCATGCTGCAGCTATCGTCTAGTTTCTTCGAATCTTCTATTACTAAGGGTATCATATTATAATTTGTCGTAGAATAGAACATGTACTATGACATAATATCGATTTTATTATTTGTAAGTAAAGTATAGTACCGAAACTTTATAATTACACTAATGTATACAAAACGGTTTTTATTGTTGGCTTTGGAAACTACGCAGTCTACAGGCCCAACATGAACAATTATACTTATGATAATAAGTACAAGATAACTATTTACTTTAGGAAGATAATTGCTCAATTTTAAGAACCGACAACTATTTTCCACAGGAATTTTAATAAATCCAATTTTAAGTTGTTAAACCTATTTACTTTGTAAGATTTAAGTCTTAACGTTGTGTTATAGTACCTCTTTATATGTGTTATTATTATTTATAACGTTGAAATATGTTCCTTGTTTGAATCATGACTGTAAATAATATACACTTAATACATAATTATATTCTTAGCACGCGTTCGAGCAATGACCGTGCTACAACTTTCGGACAGGAATTGACAAAAAAAATCTATTAGCTACTTACCTAATTTAATATGAACAGAATAAAATATCAAACCTTAAAAGTATTTGTACAAAAATAATTAACGAATATAAAAACAATGTAAAAGCTTTTATGTTAACGGGAATCGAAATATTATGGTGATATTGTCACTCGCGATAGACATCAGTGTAAATGTTAACTGTCAATAAAGGCGACGATTAGATAAAGTCTTGGTGCATAGTTTAGTAACCCTTTGACGTAATATGAATGAACTAATAATAGATAACATAATGTAAGATCTAAGCACATTGGACTGCTCGCAGTAGAGTAGCGCAGCTCAATTGTAGTATAATAAGTTTGTAATTACATATTTATATTGTTAATAAAACCGTTATACATAGTGTCTACTATTTCTTTATCCCTATCCTATTTATATATTTACAATATTAATTTTTATTTAAACATTTTATTAAATATATAATACTAAACAATATCAGCCCGTTATGTTGTATAAGGATATAAAGGCAGTAGATAAGTCCTACATATATCAAATCAAATCAAAGTGTGTAACCGATCTATTTTTTTAAATTTAAATAACAGCAAATGACATTAGGCATACCGCCTGAGAGACGTCCACTGCTGGCCAAAGCCCTCGCTTAGGATCGCCACGACGACCGACTTATTCCGCAATATCTACTACATGTAGGCATCTATCACAGGGGAATTTAAGTGCAAATTACTGAACATAATTTTAAAGTATCTAATATAAACTTTAATCACCTCAAATTCCTTGGGTAAGTGAATATATTTCTTGCACGTTTTTTATTTTTGAGGATACTTTTCATAATAGAATCTGCCCATCTACTATCTTCTATAATTTTTTTAGCGTCCTTTATCGCCTTCTTATGCACCGGAGAATGTTTGGTTTCACTGTTGAAGAAAGCTTCATAATCCAATTCGGTTTTATCACGAACATTAGATGTTGGATATGCTGTTGTTACCGGTTTGACTGTAGTCAAAACCGTTGATATATTATTTACTTCATTTGAATAAACAACTGTTGAGTTATCTTGTTGACCAAACATACTTTTTAAAATACTTGATTCTACTTGACTGCCTTCGTCCAATCTTCTTGTAGTTTTATTTTGGTCCAAATCGAATGTTACAGATTCCGTTACGGTATTTATTGAAGGTTGATCTTGAACATCATGACGGTTTGTCAAATTATAACTCGGTCCATGTAAAGTGGTGAAATCATCACTTACTATTGTGGTATCTAATGAAGACTCACTCGTTGTTAGACTTGTGATGAATACATTTTTCATGTAACTTTCACTCTGATTTGTTCTCTGCTCTTTCTCACTTGGACTATAAATTTCCTTTGTTGACACTAAATCTTTAGGTGTAGGGTCATATGTAGTTGTTTCGATATAAATTGTAGAAGTCTCATTGGCTCGTTCTTCATTATTTGATGAAACTGGCTGAGTTTGTCTTAAGTAATCAAATTGCAAGATATATGTGTCTGTGACTGATTCAATAGTTGAAGTTTCAGCATAGTATTCATCCATAGGATTGGTTGTATCTAGATTAATATTTTCTGTAACTATACTTGTTTTATAATAATCAGTATATGCATCCTGAGTTGTTGGAACCGGGATAATTGTTGCCGATTCAAAACTTGTTGTGGTTATGACAGTCGAAATAGACGAATCGTTTACGCCAAAACCTAATTGCATGCGATTTGGTTTATTCGGATCTTCGGTAAACGTTTCCAGTGTCAAGTAATTCGTAGTTGAAATGTTAAATTTATCAGAAATATTTGAAAAAAGTTCTGTTTCATTAGTAGTTGTTATTCCTGCAGTGACCTTTAATTGATTATCAGTCATATTGAAAGCATATTCTGTACCTGTGTCCGTAGTTTTATTATAAGAATATTTAGCTACCAATTTTGGGATCATTACTATGTTGGCAGTATTATTTAACTGTGGTTTATTAGTACTATTTGAATTGTCTTCGAACCTACGGCTGAAAATATCTTCCACTGTATTATTTTTAGCTATTTCTTTCTCTTCCTCCATTGCATCTTTAATATCATTTAAATATTTAGAATTTTCTTCTTTCCAATCGTCAAATTGTTTTTCTAAATCTGCAAAGGAATTATTCGAATGCGATTCCATATCCTTTAGAGTTTCTTCCAATCTAATAGTTTCTGTTGCTTCAGTGGCCTCAAGTGTGCCCAATTTATCTAAAACTTTATTTATAACCTGATGTATTTTCTTAGATTCTGAAGCATTATTATCGTTGTGTTCTCTATCTTGTAAAATTTTTACTTTATCTAAAACATTTTCAAAAGAAATCTGAGAATTATTCGTCTCATTTTTTGAGAAATCATTATTAATCTCATTTGATAACTTGTCAAATTCTTGATTCACCGAAACAGTAACATCATCTAGATAGTCCGATTCTTTAGCCAATACATCTTCAACATCGTGTATCTTATCTTTGACATTATAGCTATTAATTATCTTTGATACTGAATCATTAAACGCAGCACTTATTTCTGCTGGTATAGATTTCTTCAAATCTTCATTTGACATTTCTACCGAAATTTCTACCTTTGGCAGAGATATCGACGGGCCATAGTTCTGCTTATATTCATCCGAAGATGTATTTGGATCTATGCCAGTTTTACATTTTTCGTAATATCGATCTGTAGCATCATCAGTCAAAGACAGGACATGTTCTACGGCCAATATAGTGCAATCCACAGTTTCTTTGACGTCACTCACGACGTCGCTTACAAGTTTACCAAAACTAGTTTGTACTGACAGTATCGCCTCTTGAAATACGTCGTAAAAAGAAGCAGACACCTGTAATATTTACAAATATTTAAGATAAAGCTTTAAACTGGAAATATTAATTTATCACTCACAATAAGACACACCTCTGTAACTGATAACACGGAAATAATCACTACTAATTTCATAAAGGAACGCATTTCAAATTTGTTAGTGTCAGTATGTTAAGTATCAACCTTTTATAGACACAGCAAACCGACTTATTGCCTCGAACTCTGGTGTCCTTTTAATTTTCTTACAGTTATTAGTTTTACGTCTGTTTGTTCAATCAATAACGACACGCGTTATTACAGTAGCCAGCACTTGAGTTAATATTTAACGTCACACCTTTATACGATAATCACATTGTTTAAAATAGCGTGTAAATGAAAAAATAATACTTTTTATCATAATAATGTTCTTTATTTTCTCATCTTAGTACAATATATCACATACTTAATTTGTAACCTCTTAAATAACACTTCTACTAGTGTTCAGTATTTTGTTTGCATGGTTTTAGTATATTTAACCTAATTAATATATTAGAAATATTGTAGTGTAACAAGATTAGATTATAAAGATATCTACATAAACTTTTATTGACAAGTAATTGCCAATTAATCCACACCACCACAGTAAAACGTGGTTTATATTGATTATTATTAAATTAAAATGATTACTGTTATTTTATAAATTTGCAAAATAAATCTTGCAGGTTGATTTGTTGCCTTAATTTGTAAGCAATGCAATTTTTAAATAGAAATAACTTATGATTTTATTAATGACACAATAAATTATAAATTAAACCTCAAATTTAAATGCTGACATTAATGACTTAAAATATTCAAACCAAAGAAATGTATTCTTGAATCTAAAATTATTTACTGAGTTCTTAGATTTACGCGAATATTACACATGAAATAAAACTATTTTTTCGGATTTTATCGCGGTTTATTTTGATTTTTAAGTTCCCAACGTTTGAAAATGATTTACTTTATAAAATAGATTTGGAAACACAATTTCATAAATACAGATTTATGATTATATATTTTTCGACAAACCTCTACAGGGTAAGAAGTAATGCCCGACCGAAGCTACGGCCACCTTCGGCCAAAATAGGCCGAAGTTTTGGCCAAAGCCGAATGTTTCCAGCAAGCACCGAAATTGAACGATCTACTACGATTTACGTCTTACGAATGCTTTTGAGTAAATAACGATTATAAATAATAATATTTCAGTTTTATTATTTTTATCCAGTTGCAGGTAATTTTAATCATTTCGTTAAGTTAATACAGTCAACATATTATTTTAATAATTTAGCCAATCGTGAACCAAATTTCTTAGCGTTATTATACCTTCGGCTTCGGATTCGGCTTTGGCCAAAAGTTTTGGCGATGGCCTATTAATCGGCTTCGGCCAAAAATCGACCTTCGGTCGGACACTAGTAAGAAGACAGGTGGGAATGTGCGACACAACATTAATCATACAACTTAAACATTTCGATTTTAAAATGTACACAGTAAAATAGATATTTATTACCAGCTGCCTATGTGTAAACAGTACCGTCGTCATCAGACACAATACGTTTGGCACTTTTTGAGCAAAATTTTGTTTTATCGTCATAAGATCATGTTATATTTTCTTAATAATTATTAATATTCATTATATATTGCTCTAATATATTGCTTTTATCGATCCTAACCTTTAGCATATTGTGTTTCTATCTTATTTATTGAATATATCGGTAAATCACTTAGATATTATTTAAAATGATAAAAAATAAAATAATACATTTTTAATATTGAATAAACTTTTAAACGTAATAAATTAACAGTTCAAAATAGAATAAATAAAACATATTTATTTGTATCAAAAAGTAAACACTAAAAATATAAATTGAGATGGAATGTAAAATATTATTGTACTGTGTATAATAATTATAAATTGTAAAAATACACGTGAAATAAAAACATACGGTTTTGGGTATTTTTAAAACAAGCACAAAAATAAACTACATTATGTTTGTGTCAAATATGATCGATTCCGTCAGTGTCTATTCTCATAGTCGATACGAGTCGATGACTAACCTGCGCCTATAGCCAAGTTGATAATCTACAGTCGTTAACGCTAATAGAAAGCGGAAAAATGTATGGCAATGACATTTTGCAACGAAAAGTTACATGGTCAAAACAATGCGCTATCGATTGCGATAAGAGAATAGAAACAAAACGCTTGCAACTTGTCTAGGCTCTCTGGCTGGTTGCGTAAATACTAATACGTCACAAATCAGTTATGGTTCGTCCGAAACCAGCAGCAATATAGCGGTCTGAAATGCAGCTGCGTTTGTTTGCATTCGCGTAAAAACAGATAAAGCTCACTGGAAAAACTTAGAACTGCTTTGTGACAGAATCGATAGTACCAAATAATCGGTCAAGTGTGATTTGAGCTCGCGCAATAAGAGTTCCTTGGCAAAAGATTTCGGTTTTGTATTGTCTTGTCTGCCTGACACAAATTTAGACTCCGATCCATCTCTATACCATATTACGACCCTTTTATCCTGCAGTTTTCGAGAAAATTCTACAAGACAAAGTCAAACGCACGAGTGATCTTATAACGGTTCAGTTTTGTCTTTACAGTTATGGAATCCTAAAAATGAGTTTAAGCAAGACTTCTGACTAATAATCACCCAAAACTACATACATTTGTTACAAAATGTATACAGTATTGTTGTCGCTTTCGTTAATAAAGAAATATTTTTCGAAGTAGACGACATCATAGACAATTGTCCATCTTTACCTTTCTTGTCTTTTTTTGAAAAAACGTAATCCCACACTAATATCTATTCCTGTATCGTCGATGCGTTTACAATTCTCATATACAAACACCCGGTGGTCACACAATGATTTGTCCCGTGCGGGAATCGAACCCGCTACTACTCGATCCAGTGGGCGGAGCGGCTTAAGCTCTGTCTAGAGAAGAAAGCGTTAGAGTTTATGATGAGATCGGGTTAATAATAATTTTTATTCACACGCGACGCGGTTGCATAACAGTCCGCAATGCACTTGCCTTTATTTACGCAGCCTAGCTACGAATATTTTATTACACATCAACGAAGCCTATATAATGTATATTTACGAGAAAAATATTTGTGCATTTGCAAAAAATCTATATTTATTTCAAAATACTTTAGATCGTTAAAATTAGCAGTTCAATAAAAGAAATAACTAAAGTCAAAAAAATGCAACATAGAATTAAATGTAGTGCCAGAGAGGTATGTAAAGAAAGAACCCATTGGAACTCTGTACTCTCTGCCTACCCGCAAGGGATCTGGCGTGATGATATAGATGTAGAATTAAATGTAAGGGGTGTAGTTTTATTTGTCCGTAAGAACAAGCAACATGGATGCTTAGCTACGAAAATAAATGTACGAGATTAAGCGTATGGGTATTTCGAATCCCTGGACTAATACCAATCCAAATGAACCAACCTGAACTTTGACATGCCCAAAACGCTATCAAAGACGGAAAATCTGTTTTTCACAGATATTTCTTTAGTAAACTGCAAACGAAAATATATGAAAATATTAAAACAAAATGCATAAATAAATAGACCCTACTAGTGTATAATATATAAATTATTCGCTAATGTTACAATGCTTAGGTAAATTATTCTAGATGATACTGATGCGATGATTTAGATATGCCATCGTTAATTGAACTCTCATTGTCGAATAATTTTATAATCTGCGTATTTACTATTCGAGTTTGAACACGTCTTATACAACCATTATTACCTTATAAAAATATACGAACGATCACGATTATATGGCATTAGTACAAAACATTCCATTTAGGTAAATACATAACTACATCTTAAAATTACTTAACTAATGTTACATGAGAATTATATTGAACTAATATTGATAGCACTGATTATATACACAATATATTGTTGGTAATATTTTCTATAAATCGTAGAACAGTTATAAAAAGCCGGTGATAGTGAAAAACTTCGAACTAACAAATTTTTTTTAACGCCTGCCAATATGGCTTAAATTAGTTAAGGCAAATTTTACAGGAGAACCAAAGAGCTAAATATTTTCTTTTCTGCTTATGTTTCTGAACTTGTGCATTGTTTTTGCATTGTTTACATTTTATCTAAAAATACAGACACGCATTGGATGGGTAAAATAGAAAATATTTATATTTTTGGTTCTCCTATTAAATTTTGCCATACTTATTTTACGCCACATTGTCTGTTATTAGTTTGCACTATCACCGACGACACATTGCTTTGTATAACCTAGAAAGTTAATTTTCTTAAAGATGATTTACATATTAGTTGGTTGGCTAGAGTTGGTACGAATTCTTATCGAGATCGGGATGTTCAAATAATCTCTGTATGCATAAAACCATTAATTGGATATTTTAAACTGCATTATGGACATGAACATGTATGCAGCATGATCGAATTCATTATCCATTGGCCAATCCATAAAACTGTTTTATTTCTTTCAAACGTTATTAGAAGAAAGGCGTGTGAAATTATACATTTTAAGAATAAAATGAAAATAAAAGATAGTTTCGAATAGTTGCAGATCTTTTAACCACAGTAGAGAATTTACAAGATTCCAAAACAATGTGAAAAACAACAGCATCGAAAACAAAAAATTGTGTTAAACATTCTAGATTAGATACCAATTTCATTAAGATTCGTTCACTCCGTTAAAATTGCTTAAAAATGAGAACAATTTTTTAGCAGTCTAAATATAAAATTGTTGACTGATATTCCCGTTCTGTAAAATCTACCTTTATATGATTTATAATTAACAATATTGTAAGTATTCTACGACATAATATAAACATTACCAAATACACGTCGTCATGATCAAAATACATCATCAACTGCATTGACTTATAAAGTTTTTATAACATAAAAGCTAGTTTGCCCTAGCTTTCGTATTATGACTTAAACTGATAACTTTAATTATACGAGGCAAGTTTCGGGCAATAGTTTCCGATCTTAAACTGCCTATTTTATTTGGTATTATGAACTAATCGAATTATATCTGGTTCACATTATAACACTTATGATTAAAACGCACGCACAGTTTTTTTTATGTCACGATATTCTTTTTTCACATGTTTTGGACTAAATAATTAACGAGATTATGTTCAATATCAATCAATAAAGAATATTGCTGCGTTTTATTTAATTTTAGCTGTAAAATTTAAGTTAAAAAGAAATGAATTCAAAATTGATCGCAGTCAAGTCTCTGAATGGAATCATGTCACCATATGATGATTAAAATGTTAAAACCAAGGGCTGGCTTTTAGCTGGTAGACCTCAACCTAAGACATTGCATTGACGGGCACTGTTGCGCGTCTGTGACCTTATTAAAAATGTCATGCCCACCCCTTGTCAATTCAAAATAGTATTTCAATAATTCATAAAGTGCGTTCCTATGCGATGACTGCATAGAATGGTGTCTTTTGAAGTCTAGAATTATGTGCTCATAATACCAAAATGCTATTTAGTTCAGTTTACGTCATAAATTTTTTGATAATGAACTGTTATTATAAGTAATGTATAATCATGTATTCTTGGTGCATAACAATACAGTTTTTTATAGTTTAGTTGGGGCTAAAAGCACAATACGCGTTAAGGGAAAAGCGACACTTATCTATAAATTTATTTGTTACTTACAGCGCTCATGGTCATTTAAATATTTTCCAGTTCGAGGTGACAGTAATTGTTTTACAAAATTAATGATCACTGTCCATTTTGAATGTTTTCCATTCGTTCTCCTGTAGTTTCAATATAAATTAAAGAAACACGTTCAACTCTCTATACACCAATATGACAAAAAAAACTTACAATTCCCACAAAACATAAAAAATTAATAGCCAATTAGTTGCTAATCCCTTAATAATACTGTATCTTCCAAACCTAACCTGGCTACACTGCACCTACATTATTTCATAACTAATTATCTACAATACTTCAATGCAGACAGAATGAAGGAGATCACTCACAAACATTATTTAACGGAACAACTATTAAAAGACAAATATCAAAATATTTTTCGCGACATAAAAACTTCATAAAATAATCAATAATTTTGTCGTTATACAATAAAACGCTTACTCTTTGCTGCTTCCACTATTTCATAACGTAAGAAGGGGATTTTTATAGGGCAGTGCAAAATTGCCCAATGCAACATCACGATTTTAAAGCAAGTCTCGCAGCAAGTACCTGCCGATTACACTAATGGGAGTATTAATTTTGAGTCTCTTAGGAAAACTCTCATGTTCGTTAATTGAAGATCGAACCGATCCCATTATTATTGTAAATCATTTCTCCCACAAGTGTCCCTTATTAGGCTTGAAATAGAGCAGCAAATACTATACGTATGTATAATTTACGATATAAATAATTTACGATTTTAGTTATCTATAAACTTTACCCAGTCTCTACGTCACGGGGTGGCTGCTTCGCTTTCTTCATCAGAGGCGCGTAAAGGCTGCTCTTCTGTCTTCGGCGGCACAGGCCGGTCGGTTGGTTCTACGTCCCTGTTTATTTATTTATTATGAAATCCTTTCGAGCTGTGTCTTGGGTGTTTTACAAACATGAATTTCACATGCACAAACACTCAGACCCAAACAAATATTTGTGGGTCACACAAAGATTTGTCCGGTGCGAGAATTGAACCTTGGTGGGCAGAGCGGCTTAAACTCTTTACAACAGGACCAAGCCGTCCGTTGAAGCTTAATCTTATATAAAGTTACCACTATACCAGGAGTAACATAATAAACGCAAGACCTGAAAGTAGTTTGTTCTAAATAGGTAACTGAATTGATTCCTACAAATTTAAATGAATATTTTTTTTTTTAATTTGCAAAAAATGCTTTTACACCTGTACGCTATAAAAAAAAATTTATTCTTGATTCATAGCACGAAGAAGATTCCAAATGCATTCTTATAACTTATTTCTTAAAATGCACACATACACGTACTAGTTTCATTGTTAGTTAGGGTATTAAAGTGCTTTAAAAGGGATAAAAATCTTAAATTTGAATTTTTGGTTTTCGTTTCGAAATTATGAAGTAATTCTCTAATCGGGGTGTCTGAGGTCTTGCGTTTATTATGTTACAGCTTGTATATCCTAAAGTATGCGGGTCCAAATTCAGAACATCTACACTTTAACACAAGGATTAAAAAAGTCTACACGTACTGGAGTGCGTCCACATTATCGAATACATCTGTCTTTAAGGGGCTACCGCGTCAAAAATCACCGAACCACTGTTCGACCGGGAGAGTGACAGTAATGCTATTACTTTACAAATGATTAATAAGGTAAAGGTTGCCTGGAAGAGATCACTATTAGTGATAAGGTCGCCCATTGTTACACTACCCTTGTGAATTTATAAAATTGTATTCCTATGTTGTGTATTTGGTGGAACAATAAAGTGTTATCTTTCTATCTAATAAGGGACGGATGTACTAAGCGCTCGCCCGGAAATAAAAGACGTATGTCCAAAAATAAATTTTATCTTCTTTCAAAAATAAGCCTACCAAATGTAATGAAAAACTACTTTACAAGAACTATGCAACCAACATTCTCTATGTTATTAATTAGAAAATGTAAAATAATAGATATGTCTTTATACATTTTTTTTTCTATCATGCAAATTTAGGTTAACCGTGTACCAGATTCTTAAGTCAGAAGATAGAGTTTAATAGAGTCAAAATACAAATTTTATAATAATAAGTACCTAATCCAAATACTTCTTGAAGTGCATGAAGTACAAAAGTACGTTTTTATCTCGGTAACTCCTTAAGAGACTCGGTAGCTCCTTATGAGACATGTGTTCTTAGTCCTGATCGCGAGCATCTTACGAGGCTTGCATGCATTCACTAATGTGGACTTACCCTTAGGGAGTGATCTTTTGTAGCATAAAAGAGCTCTTGTCGAGTCGACCAAACATATTTCGAAGATATATAAAGTACCTGGTGGGGGGTATTGGTGCCACGTTCAGTTTGGGCAGCGGCGGGATGGGCGGCGTGGGCGAGTGTTCCCGGGAAGGCAGCGAGGCTTGCGAGCCCGTAGTTGACAACCCGTTCGCCATACGCTGGTAGTGTGGCTTCCACTTGTTAGCCGGCGGCGTGTAGTTCAAACGATCGTATTCCATTTCTGTAACATTTTGAACGTCTAAAACACGAATTTAAGCATTCACCTGTCTCCAAGCAATCAGATTCAGAATATTTCTCTATGCATGAAAACTACTGCCTCGTACGCCGAGCGTGTATGAGACGAACTATGAGAGTGGAGGATGCCAGAGAGGTCTGTAAGGAAAGAACCTGTTAGAACTCTGTACTCTCTGCCTACCCTGCAAGGGATCTGGCGTGATGATAAGAGTAGATAGATAGATACTGCCTCGTTGGTCTAGTAACGAATAATGAGCGTAGCAGTCACGAGGTCTTGGGTGTAAGGATGTTTATTTAATGATTATTATTCTATCTATCTATAACCTCACGCCAGATCCCTTGCGGGGTAGGCAGAGAGTACAGAGTTCCAACAGGTGCTTTCCTTACATACCTCTCTGGCTTCCTCGACTCTCATAGTTCGTCTCATACACGCTCGCCGGTTACGGAGACACTTGACTTTTCCTTCAGATAAAACTAGGTTTATTTTACTAGGTTTATGATTATTATTGTTATTTAAAAAGGTTTCATTTCCATCCTAGGTCGGACAAGTGTAGTTTTCCTAACGAAAACTTCCCAGTACGAGGCCGGAGTCTGGAATTGTGCCCGGTATATGCCAATAGGCTCGCCCCCTATTACATGGGAGCTAACATCATCGGCGAAACGTGGGTGTACTCAGTACACCTCTGCCACCCCCGCCTGGGTAATAAAGGCGTGACGGTGTTTCGTTTACATTTTATAGGTGCCTTATTAATTGCAGGGTACATATACAATGTGATGGTAAAAGGAACAAAATATAAAAATATTTTACCATATCCCTCCTTATGCTTGATTTCGTCGTATACGTGGTCCAATTTATTGTCATCGACATACTGATATAAATTGGGATTGTTAGCGTCTGCATCTTTGTTCTTCATGGACGACAGCGGATCGTAACCTTGCAAAAAGAGACAATTATTAAGTAACCAATTTACTTTAAGCTTCACCAATGGGCCCGTGTGACAAAATAACCTACTCTCCTCGACCTCTATTTGTTAAAGAAGGCCTTTGCCCATTAGAGGACTGTTCCTCTATAGGTTTTTTTAAACTTAATTTTAAGCATTTTTGAAATACTTGTGAACTGAAAAATTAAGTCCTATAAAATTATATATTAAACAAATATTCATATTAAAGAACTCAGAAAATCTTCCATTCAGTCATTTTAAAAATCGAAGCCCCGCACTGGGATTTATTCCTATGTCGTGGGTGCGTTTGGAAACATGAAAATTCACACACACAAATACCCAGACCGGAACAAATAATCACAATTATTACACATTATACATTTGTCACACAAAGATTTGTCCCGTGCGGGAATCGAACCCGCATCTATAACCACTGCGCTAAATCGTCTGTCAGTCATTATTAAGTTACCAATTTACTTTAAGCTTCACCAATGGTCCGTGTGATAAAATGACCTATTCTCCTCGACCTCTATATGTTAAAGAATGCCTTTGCCCAATAGAGGGACAGTATAGGTTTGATTACTTAATTTTAAGTATTCTTGTAACACTTGTGAATTGCAAAATTAAGTCTTATAAAATTATATATTAAACAAATATTCATATTAAAGAACTGAGTAAATCATTCGTTCATTCATTTTAAAAATCTGGGATTTATGCCTGTGTCGTGGGTGCGCTTACAAACACGAAAATTCACACACACAAATACCCAGACCGGAACAAATAATTGTGGGTCACACAAAGATTTGTCCCGTGCGAGAATCGAACCTGCGACTATTAGGCACAGTGGGCGGAGCGGCTTAAGCTCTTAACTACTGCGCTAAATCGTCCGTCAGTCATTATTAAGTAACCAATTTACTTTAAGCTTAACCAATGGGTCCTTGTGGTAAAATGCCCTATTCTCCTCGACCTCTATTTATTAAAGAAGGTCTTCTTTGCCCATTAGAGGAGTAGTATAGGTTTTTTAACTTATTTTTAAGCATTTTTGTAACACTTGTGAATAACAAAATAAAAAATTAAGTGTTATAAATTATATATTAAACAAATTTTCATATTAAAAAACAATGTGATCATTCTTTCTTTCTTTTTAGGAATCGTAGCCCCACACTAGGATTTATTCCTGAATCGTGGGTGCGTTTACAAACGTGAAAATTCACATACACAAATACCCGGACTAAACCGGACCGGAACAAATAATTGTGAATCACACAAAGATTTGTCCCGTGCGGGAATCGAACCGCGACGATTAGACACAGTGGATGGAGCAACATAAGCTCTTAACCACAGCGCGAAATCGTCCGTCAATAAATCATTATTTTATGATTTTGCTAATATCGTTGCTTACCCCGCAAGGTATCTGGCGTGATGATATAGATAGATAGAGATATTGTTTCATAACTTACTATCAGAAGAGCCAGCTTTCATTCTCAATTTCTCCATTGTAGTATTACTAAGTTTGCTGTTTGAACCCAGGTTGTTCAGTATGTGATTAGCATTATTGAGCAATGTTGTGGAGTCATCGCTACGCTGTGATCCTTGGAACGAGTACACAGGGTTGTCGAAATGTTGTTGTTCTGTAATAAATACAATAAAAGATTACTTCTAACATTACGAATATTTGACTGGATGTTTGTGTTAATTATTCTATCTACGACTGCCTCGTTGGTCTGGTGGCAAAGCGCATCGCTTTGTGATCACGAGGTCCTGGGTTCAAATCCTAGGTCGGACAAATGTAGTTTTTCTAACGAAAAATTCCCAGTATGACTCCGGAGTCTGGAATTGTGCCCGGTATATGGCAATAGGCTCGCCCCCTATTACATGGGACCTAACATCGTCGGCGAAACGTGGGTGTACTCATTACACCTCTGCCACCCCCTCTGGGGAATGTAGGCGTGACGGTGTGTGTATTCTATCTACCATACAAGATATGTTCGGCACCGCTCTCTGTGGCAGAAATACGAACAATAATCCTCTATTCACTACATATAACATAACTGTCTCGTTGATCTAGTAGCAAAGCGCATCGCTTGATGATCACGAGGTCCTGGGTTCAAATCCTAGGTCGGACAAATGAAGTTCCAGTATGAGTCCGAAGTCTGGAATTGTGCCCGGTATGTCAATAGGCACGCCCCCTATTACATGGGACCTAACATCGTCTGCGAAACGTGGGTGTACTCAGTACACCTCCGCCACCCCCGCTTGGGCGTGACGGTGTTTTTTTTTTATAATATAACAAGTCTCCCCGCCGCGTCTGTCTGTCTGAACACGTAAACTCAATAGCTACCGAACAGAATTTTACACGGTTTTTACCAATGGACGGAGTGATTCAAGAGGAAACTCTATATGATAATTAATCTGTGCGAAGCCGGGCGGGTCGCTAGTGAGTTCCAAATTATAATAAATTTAGATTTAGGTTTAACTTACCTGGTTGAGAACTAGGATCGGCGGTATAATGCACGTGGGCGATCTCTCGTTTCAGATTGCGCACGCGCTTTCTGTAGTACAATAACACCAGAATGGCGGTAGCCGCGCAAACGAATGCCAATATCACCATCACGACCGTCAAACCGGAGCTCGATGTTTCTCCTGTAAAGGTAAAATTGAAAACTACATATTTTTAAAGTGAAAACATCAAAAAATTATTTCCTGGCGATTCAAAAAATACATACTTGAACAATTACTGTTCAAGTTTTCACATCTGTCGGCACTTCCGGAGTGTCACTGTTTGTTTTTTTTATCACATTTAGGAAGTAATTGCTAATTGGACTACTTTGTTACTTTTTACAGTTTAGTTTTCCAAGATATGCTAAAAGAGCAAAAAACCTGTGTTCAAAATCAAAACATTTTACATAAGCCCTGTGTGAGAGCACGTACAACTTGTCTTAATGCCTACTAAAACACCACCGAATTCGATCATAAACACAGCAGGCTTGGCTTTTTAAATTCACCCTTCTTTTTTACAATATTTGATAGTGATTGTCAAGAGTGTTTTCCGCATAAGCTCACTGCGCGAATGAGTTAAGTTGGTTAGCAGGGTACCGGGGTAATCAAAATAGTTTCTTAATGAACGGACATGCGTTTTTTGTCCATCAGCTAGTACTACAACTGACAAATCAAGGTATGGCTGCGCGGGCGCATCTTACCCACGTAGCTATGTATGTATATACTAGTTACAAGGTACACTATTGGTATAGGCACACGCTCACGCACTTCGTATATTTAACAAAGTTTATATTTAATTTAGTATTAAAGTATTGTTATTATCGTATAAGGTTGGATCTAAGTGCACTGACTGGGCTCTATGCCGGTGACGATGGCGTCGCTGGCGTGGATGTCGCAGTGCTCGCCGATGAACCCGCGGTGGCACACGCAGCCGGCCACCGGGTCGCACACCCAGTTGCCCACCGACGAGCAGTTGCAGGCCTCCATGCAGTGGTCGCCGAAGTAACCCTCGGGACAAACTAAACAGAAACATGTGCCAAACTTTACATAATGGAATCATATAATATTACCGCCAGTTGAATTTAATGGCGTTTTATTGTCTTACCATAAGTTCGGTGTATTAAAACCGTTGAGTCACACGTACGTTAGATCAAAATATGTATTAGATTAAAACTGTTTACACGGGACTGATTGCTAAATAGCATCAAATCAATCGACAAATTATCGACGTATATAAAAATATTTATTGCATTTATTAAATTCTATCCATCTATCTATATCATCACGCCAGATCCCTTACGGGGTAGGCAGAGAGTACAGAGTTTCATCAGGTTATTTCCTTACATACCTCTCTGGCTTCCTCTAGACTTATAGTTCGTCTCATACACGCTCGCCGGTTACGGAGACTCCTGACCTGTCCTTCAGATAAGACCCGGTCTATTTAGTCATGGTAAGATAGTCTACCTACATCCTTCCACTTTCGTATTGTATATCAGTTTTGTCATTCTTTCTTCAGGCATTTTTTCTATATGCCCGAACCAACGGAGCATACCCTTTCTCATCTTTACACCGATACTATCTTTCATACCTATTCGCTTCACTCCGCGCATCTTCCGCAGAACTCGCATTTTCACCGCATTATTTATTAAATTAAGGTTGAATTTTACTCGGTGCGCATTTAAATAGTAAATAGTGCAGTAAAAGAATTTACTTTGGATATAAACACTGATTTTACTTTATTTTTTTTAAGTTATACTAATTACGAATAAAATATTTTCGAAATCGATTTAATCTATTTACAACTGTTTTAACATTAAACACTAATTAAAAATCAGTTTTAATTCTATAAGATTAATTTTTATTTTCTTTCTATGATTAACAAAAAAAGTAAACTGTTGTACATAATACGGTAAATGTGAATTTGTCCGTGGAAATGTGAACACTACTATATGTAATTTCTTCTATCTATCTATCTATATCATCACGCCATATCACTTGCGGGGTAGGCAGGGAGTACAGAGTACCAACAGGTTCTTTCCTTACATACCTCTCTGGCTTCCTCCACTCGCATAGTTCGTCTCATACACGCTCGCTGGTTACGAAGACTCTTGACTTGTAATTTCTTGTACTCAAGTAATTACTTTGACTCGTCGTACAGATACGGGCGGTAGTGGTAAGGTCGTATACTGACACTGCGTGCAGTAGTGGCCGGTGTAGCCGGGCGGGCAGCGGCAGTAGCCGTCGCTGGGCCGGCACGCGGCGTGCGGCGCGCAGCGGCACGGCTGGCTGCACGCCGCGCCCCACCAGCCCGCGCCGCACGCCTGCGAGCACAGCGCGCCGCGCCACCCCGGCAGGCACTGGCACTCGCCTGACCACAAAACACACCTTTAAACAAAACTATTTAACGGATTTTATCGCAGTTTATTCTTAATATTTTTTGGTCATGGGTACTGCAAAGCATTCGAAACGTCGGGAACTTAAAAATCAAAAATAAACCGCGATAAAATCCGTGAAATAGTTTTATTTCATTTGTAATATTCGCGTAAATCTAAGAATTCAGTATGTAAAACACACCTTACTCTAACACAATCCTACTAATATTATACCCAATTTACACACTGTCCACTCCCGCGTGAAGTGAGGCGGGTTAGTCGGATAAACGCGTTGCTCACGCTCTACTTCCCTTCCCACACTGTCACTGCCCGGCGCTCTCTACGTTTGCGGTTTTTGAGCGGGAGTTGAAAGACTGAGAAGCCACGCCCACTGTAGGCCGGTTTAGAAATATTATTGAGATATTTTTATGAAAACGATATCGTTTTGGGGAAAAGAAAATCTGATATCGGGAGTTATTTGCAAACATGAGAAACACAGATCGATGTGCGAAAGGGGTATGTGAGTAGTCGACGTTGCCTCGGTACTGCTCAATGCTACGGCAGAAGCAGTGTATCAACCGAGTATTATACCCAATTTACACACTACCTACTTCCGCGTGAATGAAAGCACCACTTACGATATACTTCCCTTCCTTTACTATCACTGCTCGGCGCTCTCTACGTTTGCGGTTTTTGAGCGGGAGTTGAAAGACTGAGAAGCCACGCCCACTGTAGGCCGGTTTAGAAATATTATTGAGATATTTTTATGAAAACAATATCATTTCGGGGAAAAGAAATTCTGATGTTAAGAGTTTTTACAAACATAAAAGAAACAAAGAGCGATGCTTGAAGTACGAAGACTGTTCGTTGAAGTCGACGCCGCCGCGATATTACTCATTGCTCTAGGCGAGAAGTGGCGGCCATAGCAGTGTATGAACCGTGTGAAAATCGGTCAGTAATTGTTGCCTGAAAGAGTACCTAACAAACATCCACAAACAAAGCATGTATGGGTATTTGTTACTTATTTTCTCTGTTCATAAAACTTTACAGTAATACATCTTATACATCAGAATAAAATATAGGTAACAATTTATAAAGATATTAAAAAATAACGTATGCGCCGCGGTTGGCAGCTAGTGAATAATACAAGAAAAACGTTTAACTGTAACACGACTATGGAATAAACACTAAATTACAATAAATTGTTTTTCTGACGCTTGGTATATTTTATATGTAATATTGTGCTACATCTATATTTATAACAAATCGGCCTCTAGTGTCCCACCGCTGGCCGTCTCACACAAATCGAAGCGAGAAATAGCCGACCCAGGGCGGATTGGTGGAGGCAGGGGTTTGGCCACCCGCTGTTACATCTATATTTATTAACTCTAAATTTTCACGTCTCTCATTTGAGACCACACTCGATGTGGTAACAAAATAATCAGTCTTCAAAAAATATCAAACATACGTCATACCCATTTTGATCGTATAAAATGCACCCAGACCATAATAACAAATCGATTGACACTTCATTCAATAAACCGGGATAAGTAAATTAAGCTCTAGTGGAACGCACCTAGATACAAACATACATAATACTATTAATACTAATTTTATCGCGGTATATTTTAAGTTTAGAATCCGAATATTCGAAGTGTTTGGAAATACCGAAGCGTTTGACGTCTTCATGCCTTTTTCAACAGGAATCTATACTAATATTATAAACAGGAAAGATTTGCATTTTTATATGTTTGTAACGAATAAACGCAAAAACTACTAGACCGATTTCAAAAATTATTTCACCATTAGAAAGCTACCTTATCCAGAAGTAACATAGGCTATATAGACCTGGTAGGTGGTGATATTGTCGACCGGGTACGAAGTCGCGGGAAACTGCTAGTATGTAATATGGACGTTAATCTAAGAAGCCAACTTTAGGTTATGGAACATACCTGTGACATGATGGCAATCAGCGCCATTTTTGCAGTTACACTTTTCTTCACAATTGACTCCGTAGGTACCCAGCGGGCATGGGTATTCGCACGTGACACCGGTAAAACCCCTCGGGCAACTGTACATGCCAGTCACAGGATCACAAGTAGTATTTCCTGAAAACAAAACTACTGTTACATAATTCATTTCGCGCACTAAAAATGAGTTTACAAACAATTGTTTGCAGTTAACTGTGAAACAATCGATGTAGCAATCATTTAAAGTCCGCTTTATAAACACGAGCAGATCCTACATAAGAACTTCGATTAATTTATAGACTCCACATTGTGCACCTCTAACATTCTCGCTTGGGGAATATAAGCATATGTCCGGTGTTCTTTAGGTATAACATTTTCAATCGTTTTGATTGATATTTTACTGGTACAGACCAGTAAGTAATACTAGATTAGGTTAGTACTAGCTTAGGAATTTCCAAATTAAAAAGTTTCAATACAATTTATAGCGCACATGTTGAGCTTTATTTCGCTCGGCCATTGAATAGATAATTTACAATTTGTATTCATTAAATTTTATTCGAATCATTGTGTTGTAAATCGGGGGTTAAATTTTGGGGATGACAGTCGTTACTGATTATAAAAAATATAAATATTCACCAGCAGGTGACTCCGGGCAGAGTTGCATACAGCCCGCGCCGTACGTGCCGCGCGGGCAGGGCTGCGTGCAGTTGGCGCCCGTCCAGCCAGCCGCGCACACGCAGAGCCCAGTGGACGCATCACACGACGAATTGTTGCCGCACGGACAACGCTCCGAGCAATGCTCGCCATACCGCCCTTCGGCACATTGGGTCTCGCATCTTACGCCTGCGTAGACGATTAAATATACACTTGTCATTTCTATTATGTCGTCCACATTATTACATATAACCTCTAAGCATATATAAAGAGGAGTCAGCCTACGGTTCTCTGCACTGTTTTCAAACTAGGCCCTGACGTAATCGCGGTAGGCATGGTCTACTGCAGACATGACAAGACTGATTAGCTAGACGGCAAATACAGAAGTGGGCGGGGTGTAACGTCCTCTGTTACCCGCGCCACCCCGCACGGTGACACGCCTGATTGTATAGAGAAATCTAATAATGCAATCTCCTCTTTATATTTGCTTCGTGTGTCTAACTCCAATAGTTTAGTAGGTAACAGACGGGAGTAAGTACGGTTTTAATAATCAAGTATCTAGTATACCAAAACTAAATAATTAGTAGAGGTTATATTCAGTAGTTGGAACTTACGCCTTACGACTCTTTAAGGGAACATGTGGGATCGTGCAAGTGTTATGAGTGCTTAGTACTAGCCAATTTAAGTGTTCCTGATACACAAAATAACCCAGACGTAGTTCGGATGTGGTTGACTTTCATGTAAATATAAGATACTTTTATGAAATGCTAGTATATCATGACAAATGCTAGTTTCAATGTTTTTACTCAATCATATGCAAGCCACTGAACGGTAAATATAATTTATTCCGACCTGATGCCCAACCTTCGTATTTGCTTCGTGGGGGAATAACATTTCAAAGTGGTCGTATCTTTGTTACTTATCTGACGATTCATAAATACTATAACGGTTTACATGAATAAAACATTCTGATTCGGATTAGCAGCAGACTGGTATATGTATTAATTCGATCTGAACGATATAATATGTCCAGTATAGTCTAATCGTGAGACAATGTCTAGGTCTTCAAGGTTTCCGATTGCTAATAAGGATTATCAAATTCAATATGGCGGACACAGCTCGCAGCATTCCAGCTTATATTAACCCTACCCCTTTGCCTAATTTGATGAAATCCGTTCAGCAGTTCAGATATTATTGAGTAACAAACGTCATAAACTTTGTCATTTATACTATAGGGTATGTATAGAAGAAATGTATAGCTATGTAGCAGCGCTATGTATTTCCAATTTTGATAATATTTATGTTATTCCAGCTTATATTAACCCTACCCCTTTGCCTAATTTGATGAAATCCGTTCAGCAGTTTAGATATTATTGAGTAACAAACTTCATAAACTTTGTCATTTATACTATAGGGTATTTATAGAAGAAAGAACACACATGGATATTTTACTTCTAAATTACATTAAGGAACAATATATAAATAAAGCATGCAAAGCATTTAATTACGAATCATTTATTGATATCTTTAATGGTATAATGTATTCATATGAATTGATGAAAGTTGATTCACATATAGCAATCCATGTTCTATGGACACCTTCAATACTGTCGCGGTGTTCATCATTGAATTATTTTCATCGAGTACAACCACCATAGCCTTTATGTCCGGAACTCCCATTTTAAAAAGACCGTCCGACACCGTCGATATAATTGAACGTGGATCGGTTAATTTACTATTTATAGTCCACGAGGCACAATCGCTTATCGATATTTTATAGCTTTCTTTGCTATTTTCGGCAGTCACTTTATTAAGCAACGCATTTTCGTCGACTCTTGGCCTTTCTATATTGTACTCTTCAATTTTCTTATGTTTTTTAACATAGAATAAGCGCAAAGTTTCTCTGTTATAGGTTGAGTTTCGACGTAATTTACTTTTTTCTGGATATAGAGACGGTTGCGTAGAATTTATATCGCCACATGTTGTGTCGGGAAATATGATCGACTCATAAACACCTGTATTAAAAAGTATTACAGTAGAGATTCGATCAAATGGAATAATTGTTGAAGCAGTAGTACAGTCAGCAACATAAGTAGCTTAACTCAGATTTTCAAACAGCTTGCACGCTTTTTTTTTTGAATCAAATACATTACTTTTGTTGATCTACGTATATTTGAGTATGTTGCTAATAAAGGGACTTTACCAATGTTCACCAAGTTTTTACCGGTTTGAAATACTGAGAATGTTCAGCAACTTACGTCACTGACTGTGCTTTACGATAGTTGATAATCGAAAGAAAATAATCAATTATTCATTTGAAACTTCCACACTCATCTATTTTACACCTTAAGGGGTTACCGCGAAAAAAACGTGTTTTGTACTCTATTTACTTTAAGAAGTACATGGATTAGAGACTTAATATTTTAAAATATGATTTTAAGACTATTTATTTTAGAATCTGATAAAAGGAATACACGATTCGCACACGAAATACACGAAGTCATTTCAATTGCTTTACATTTTCTGATTCCAACGCGAATTGCGTCATAACTAATCAATAGAATTTACTTAAAAACATAAGAAATAATTGCAACAAATGTCCCTTATTATTCTTTTGGAAAGTAATTGCATCACTGTCACCCTCCCGGTCGATGAATGGACGACCGCGTTAGGCCCTTAAGTATAGATTCTTTAATAGGTATTTAGTGATATTATTTTAAAACAAAGAACTATCCCGGACCAGGTTATCAAGTCTCTACTGTACTTTGAATGATTCTTAATACTCACCTCTCCTAGATAGACCTGTATCAAAAGTTATTATAGCAACAATTAGTAATTAAATAATTCACCTCCTAGCAACACTTCTATAAGACCAATGAACTAAGAATTTCTACAGTGAAAAAATGCTAATACGATACATCTCATGAAAAGTATGGATGATTGTAGCAGTGAGCTAATGTAGTTCTAGTGGAACAAAATAAAGGAATTGGGCTAAGCTGGCGTTCTTTGACATATGTTTGATAGTCTAACAGCAAAAATATAGTGAGACAAGTATGTTTTGGCACGTTGCTAAGATCGGTACTAACAGGTGTTATCGATTCAAATATCCATGGATATATGACAATGGATTGAGCATTCTGCGAAAAAAACATGATGACAAGGATACTCACTTAGAGCCCTACGTCTCTTTCTAAGTAGGGTGACCAAACATATCTACTATGATTGAGATAGCTGCCCTAACTGTACCATCGAATCCATCCTGTATATAAAAATGAATTGAGAACCTTGTTCGTTTTGAACTCGGTAATAAATGGTTTAAGCGTATTTAAACCATATCATCTTGTGTCTGTAAGTAAGAGTTTAATTTTCTTTAGCAATATTTTGAGAGTACTCAATCCAAGGTTATAAATTCATGCAAATATCACTGCAAGACAGTTCATTGAAGTTGCCGTTCGCTATGAAATTTACCAAAGTTCTTTTTTTATTTAGTAGGAATGTTATAAATATTCACCTCTGCCACCCCTTCTGGGGAATATAGGGGTGACGTGTGTTATAAACATATTTTTTTTTGTTCTATAATTCAATTTGGTTTACTACGTCCACATGATGCAGCTTGATTAATTTCGTTGAGAAAGTACGCCAACTCTCTCGTTAGTGAAGAGAACCACCCGTTAAAATATTTCCCTGGAAGTCGGGAAATTTTACTTAATGGTAACCAACCCTAAGTTTACACCAACTGCAATGTCATCCATGTGCCAAAAGATCCTTGTTGCACTATATGTTAAGTGTGGTGTTATGTATAGTGACCTCGCCAAGAGGTGTCGCAGATGCACTGGCCGGTGACGTGATCGCAGGTGCGCGTGTTGGCCGAGCAGTTGCAGGCGTGCTTGCAGTCCTGGCCGAAGCGTAACGCCGCGCAGCGCCGCTCGCAGCGCACGCCCGTGTAGCCCGGCCCGCACACGCACTCGCCTGACGAACAACACTTTACATTGCCCACAAGCCTTCTCTCATACCCAATTTACACACTGTCCACTTCCGCGTGAAGTGAGGGAAAGTTAGTCGTATAAACGCGCCCCTTACGCTTTCCTTGCCTTCCCACACTATCATTGCCTAGCGCTCCCTTAGTTGGCAGGTTTTGAGCGGGAGTCAAAAGACTGACAGGCCTTGCCCACGCAGTGTGGTGGGGAAAAAAATAATTTTGGAAATATCTGGAGGTTGAAATACCAAAAAATATATATACTATCTTCAAAATCTTCAAGATATCTCATAGATATATTACAGCTATTCTGATATTGTATTGAAATCCCATGTTTCAGGCAATCGATATCCCAATGGCAATTAGTTAAGTATGAAAGGCAAGTATAGCGACTTATGATATAAAGTTCTGTGATAAGTTAGAGTAATGTACATACCGTTGACCGGGTTGCAAGGAGCGTCGTTTTCGCAGTTACACTGTTGTCGACAGTTCAATCCAAAGGTTTTACCATTGCAGGGCCGATCACATTTGAGACCCTCGAACCTGCGGCAAAATATATATAATAATGAATCAGCCTATACTATCCTCCTGATGGGCAAAAGCTTTCTCACGAAAACCGAGGATGACAACTGATACCTAACTATAGTATTATTCACATAAGATGGGTAGTGACAGTTCTAATTATAAAACGAAAGTATACTTTATTAAATGGCAATAAGAGGCATGACCCGTTTGAATACTTACGGTTTTATACCTTAACTCATTGAATTAAATATTAATTTCGTTTAGCAATTAGAACTGCCACTACCCATCCCATGTGGAAAATACTATAATAAACCACGCGGATAATATCCTCCATCTAAAAGCGGTTTGTATCAAATAGCCGTTGGCCAATATAAGTTTATCAGGTCGCCCGAAAAGGCTTCAAGTCAGTCTTAACGACTACCACATCTAACATATTATATATTACTAGCTGTATCGCGATCTTCGATATCCTCTTTCTATATTCTATATTTTGAGACGAAAGCTAGCCTACGACCTTCCTCAGGATATCTCCATGGCAAATATTAACAAAATGTGTTCAATGGTTTAGGTGTAAATAGGTAACAAACAGACAGAGCTACTTTAGAATTTATGGTATTAGTATGAATCAATTTTATCACACTCGTAGCCCCACACTAGGGATAGGGAATATGCGTGTATTTTTTTATATTTTTATACGATAGATTACATCAATATATAACTGCAAAAAAAATTTAAGCGTAAGGGCAAATAAAAATGTTGAAGATAGCAAACAGATAAGAGCATTTTAAAAACCCGCCATTTTGGCGCGCTTGGCGTGACGTCAAAGTCTATAATAAAAATCAATTAGTGAACAGCTGTAGAAGTATTTTATTCTGTAATTTGTTTTTATTTTGTATTTTGCGACTATTATACAATGGAACAACACTGTGTTGTGCCTATGTGTAAAAATACAATAAGAAATGCACCCGATAGGTGCTGACATAAGGAGAAAGTGGTGCAAAATAAAAAAAAGAGACATGGTATCTCCATCAACTTAAATATTTAAACTTAAATATTTTAGGTTTATATTGCTGCGAAGATCACTTTAACGTAAGAATCAACTTAAATAATTTAAACTAAAATTTTGTCTTTGTGTAAATCGATAACAAAAAATAACAATAAAACTAACTCAATAGCAAACATTTGTTGACATTTGTATTGTAGCAACATATTAGCAACTTTGACGTTATATTCGATCTGACCAATAGCGTGGCGTTCCCGCTACTTTGAATTTCCCACTCTGTTTTTGTAAAAAATATAATTATTTTCTTAATAAAAAAGTAATGTTATTAAAAAAATATTGGTATAGACATTATTATAATGCAATAGTTTATAAAAAAAAAATATTTGACCCTTATTTGAATTACACGCATATTCCCTTGTCGTGGGTGCGTTTATAAACATGTAATACACCGACCGAAACGAAAAATTGTGGGTCGAACCCGCGAAAAGTTTCTTACGGGGCGACCACATACCGGAAGACGAAGAGTGGCGCAGGCCCCGTACAAAATGGTCTGATGACCTTGTGAAGGTCGCGGGTAGAAGTTGGATGAGTAAAGCACAAAGCCGGTCGTTGTGGCCGTCTTTACGGGAGGACGTCCTGCAGTGAACGTCTTTCGGCTGAAGATAGACTGTCATTTCGACGTCGTCGAAGTCTTATCCAGTATTTATATTTGGCATAAATAACCTTATCGACGAGCACGAAAGTTGCTAATGCCATTTTTTTTTATTTGACATATGTAACTGTTTTCTATGGGGCCGTCGATTTACATATTATTTCTAATTACCCGGGTTTGCACTCGCAGTTGCCGGTCTCGTGCGAGCAGGTGGCGTTGTTGTAGCAGTCGCAGGTGTCGGAACAGTTGTCGCCGTAGTACGGGTACGGACACGGCTCCTCGCAGCGCAGCCCGCGGTAGCCGGGCGCGCATAGACACGAACCTTTACAAACAAATAACATAATACTGTAGAAATAATTTAAGAAGATCTTTTTAAAAACAAGCTTTTATAGCAAAACATAAAGGACCCTGGATACCATACAGGTCTACAGCAGGTACTCGTCTAGACAAATCCAACGAGCCCAAACACGACAAGGATATGTTGATTAGATGGGTGGTTCGATTAGCAACCTTTCGGCTTCATCACCAGACCCTGAACACCATCTGGTTGTATAGTAAATGTCAATACCAATCTAACAAGCATAAACACGAGGGACTTATGTTTTGTAGTTGACATTTTCCTCTGGCTACCTTCCGACTCCATCAGCAGACCAGCTCCATGATACCGAACTTGCATACGTATGCCAAATTTCAGCACAATCGGATACCCGCAAGTTCATGTCGAACAGATCAGAAGATTTGAACCGGAAAGAGAGACAGACATACGAACAGTGCAAGATAAATGAAAGCGTCCGCGTGGTGATGTAGGACCTAATCTCGTTCGCCTCGATCTGCGAAAGAAGGCCTTTGCCCAGCATTGGGGCAGTATAGGCCGATTTATTATTGCAATATTATAGAAAAAATCATGTTGTCAATTCTACACAGGAAACGTCGACACTTAATTGGATCTATAACAATGAATTCTTAAGTTGTTATAGGACGGTGAAAACGATGTCAATCCAATCTCGATTGGTAGAATGTAAGGATGTATAGCAATAGTGAAACTATCGATACCATCGTGACCTCGCAAGAAGTTAGGATATAGAATGCACTGTCAATAGCTTTCTACTATAGGTACTGAACTATTTTTCAAAGTGAATTATCGATGATCAAACTATCGACAGTTCTGCAAGTCTAATGGAATAAATTATACATAGGTATATTAGTATTGCAAGGTCTGTAAGGAAAGAACCTATTGGAACTCTGTACTCTCTGTACTACATATAAATCAATAGATATCGCTTCTAGTTTAGTCTTTCTTTGTATGTCATATTGTTTTACATATGATTACAACATATTGGCGCTTATGTGCTTCGAAATGATTTTTGATGGACGACTTAGTCCAATGGTTAAGAGCTTGACCGCTCCGCTCACTGGATCGAGTAGTCGCGGATTCGATTCCGGCACGGGGCAAATCTTTGTGTAACCGACAAATATTTGTTTCGGTCGATCGGAAACCTTAAATAAGTTACCGTTAGAAGAACATGAATGGAGTTTTAGCGGGAAGTCGAAGAGTGATGTTGTCAATTTGTTTTAATTTCCAAAACTTGTGTTATTTCGAATTATAATGTGTAATATTGGTGGAATATTAACCATTATGTATTCTTATATGTGGACGTGTGAAGGTAATTGTAACAAAGTGATAAAACGTGCCTTTTCGATATCCCTCAAAACGGGCGTCAAAAGTATCCATCGCTTTACTATCCAGGGTGGGGTACTTCATCAATTTCATAATCATCTCTGTCATCAAGTTCATGGGGGAGTTGAATTAATTTAGAAATGAATATTCGTAATACTTGACATTGGCAAAATACGCGTCGTCGTGATGCCATAAACAACACCGTCACGCCTATATTTCCCAGAGGGGGTGGCCGAGGTGTACTCTGAGTACACCCACGTTTCGCCGACGATGTTAGGTCCCATGTAAAAGTTACCGTTAACTGGGGAGCAGAGTCCGCTGTTCTCGCAGCGGCAGGTGGAGCGGCAGCCCTTGCCGTACGTGAGCAGCGGGCACTGCCGCTCGCACGTCTCGCCCGCCCAGCCCGCGCCGCACGAGCACGCGCCCGTCCACGGGTCGCACCTGTTATCGTACAAACATAAGTAAACAAATGAGACTCTTCTGGCTGCTTTCTTTCCTTTCAGACCTCTCTGGCTTCTGGTTTGTCCAAGAAATATCCATTTACTTAAAAAATATCATGTTGTAACAATTCTGTGTCTTGATTGAGTTTAAAAATGTAAATGTAAATAAATCTATAAATACAACTTTATCAAAAATAATTGTTTTGCGGGGATCCAACTCCCGATTGGTACTAAGTGGAGAGTGATGAAAGATGGGTCGAACGACTTACCAGATATCTGTTTTATACAGCGATACGAGACAAGGTACTAATCCTATGGGAAAAGGTAAAGCAATATATATTCTCACATATCAGTGGTGGCAGGGTTGCACTCGCAATTGTTCTCGCAGTGCTCGCCCCACTTGTCGTCTGCGCAGGCGCGGCGCTCGCAGCGCTCGCCCGTCCAGCCCGGCCGGCACGAGCACGAGCCGTCTCGCGCTGAGCACAAGCCACCGTGCTCGCACGAGCACTGCTTCGAGCAGTCCACGCCGTACTTACCCATGGGGCAAATGTCCAAACACTAGGGGATTGGAAATTCTTTTAATTAGTTATTTAAATTTGTCGACATTATTATACGACGAACCCAACCTAAGATTGAAACCTAGGGCCTCGTAATCGCCACGCGAATTATTTGCCATTAGACCAATGAGGCAGTCGTTATAATATCACTTTGTAATACGAGGTAAACAAATATTTAAAACAATCCAGACATCAAATTAATGATGCTTAAACTTTGTTCTAAGGGATATTATTAAATAAAACCTAATCGATATAATTCGGAAATAATGCTTAATTCAAATTAAAGTAATGATTCAACATATACAGAAAGTGGCAGTCAGTTACGATTGTAATAACAAGATAACAGATAACCTTAATTGCTTTCCAAATCACGCTTCGACGTTCAAATTCATTTTATTCTTTCAGCTGCCCGAATGATTTATAGTGCATTTGATTACATAATTACACGAAAAATTAAATCACAAAAGGGACTGCCAATATTGCACTTTTTGCATTCATCAAATTGCTTTTATTCAATCGGGTGAAATAAAGAAGCGGGTCTATACAACTTCATAGTAACGAACATACCAGAGGTGGGCAAAAACTAATGGTGAAAAAAATACAATTAAAATATTTCGGATTTTATTACGGTTTATTTTTGGTTTTTAAAATCCCGACGTTGTGAGTACTCTACAGCACCCATGGTCACGGGAGGGACGGAGGCATTCAAACGCCTGGATTTTGGACGACAACGTCCAAAAGTCATTGGTATTCCGGAGTACCTTTGGGGATCAATTTAACTGCAATTAGAATTTTAACTGATTGATGCGACAGTCAAAATATTGATTGGATAATGCCCAACACTGGTATATAGAATAAGTATGCATTGTCTACAAAATACTTATTCTTTTAGGAAATTGTTGCTTATTACCTTTTCTCCAAAGAATCCAGCCTCGCACTGGCAACGGCCCGTAACATGATGACAACCGGCTCCATTCGCACACTCACAAGAATTCTCACAGTTTTCACCCCATTTTCCGGAGGGACATCTGAAAAAATCATATATTAAAGGTCTCGTCACATAGCCGACGCAGCGCGACGGGAGCGCGACGGTGGCGCGGCTTGGAGAGTTGTAATGTACGGGACACGCCATACAGCGCAGCCGCGCTCGGCCCGACGGCAAACCTAACTACCGAACGTAGCCGAGCGCTCCCGTCGCGCTCCGTCGGCTGTTTAACAAAACCTTAAGTAACGATACCGACTGTAAGCTGACTTATCAGCTGCCCATACATGGAACATACGCCTAACTAATAAATATTTTTTACAGGCGCAAAAAGTTGGTTAATGCATACAATTGACTAGCGAGAATTTTCAAATAGACCATTGAATAGTATCATCGCATCACAGACAAGAGAGACATTTGGGTTAAATTTAAAACATAAATATACCACCATCCCTAGGATCTCTGTATAAAGTTAGTACAGTCCCACAAGGATCTTTTTGCCCGCGGCCGAACTAATGTTATCATCAAGTGAAATGTCACTTCATGACAGTTGCATAGTTGACGTTGGCTAAGAAATTTATCCAAGTTCTTTGTTTTAATTTTATTTTATTGCGGGCCCACCTGTTAAAATATTTCCCTGGAAGTAGGAAAATTTTACTAACTGATAACTAAATCTAATTTTACACCAAAAGATCCTTATCACACTATAGGTAATAATAACAAAAAACAACAAAAGGGAAAAAAGAGACGGTAAATAGTAATATGTTAAGGATGCTTTTTTACGTACTTGTTAGCGCAAACTTCACCAGTCCATCCCGGTGGGCACTTGCACGACAGGAGTGTGCACGTTCCGCCATTTTGACATTTACACCTTTCTGGGCATGGTTCTTCTTTCGGGCAAACTTCCTCGCATCTATTTAAAATAAAAAATATAGCCATCTATAGTTCGCGATAAAACACATTTATAATCAAGGTAACTTTTTTTTAAATTGATTACTAGCTATCTAGTAGAAATGTAGTAAGTATAAATACAAACTTTCTTTTCACTACTGAAGATAAAGATTTACTGATTTGCCCCTAAAATTTTTAATTTTATGCATGCATTTCATAATCCGCGCTACATAACTTTACGAGCTTAAGTAAGCTGATATCTCGCGTAGAATAGAAAGACATTATAGATACAAGGGACTTGTTGCGTGTAAGGAAGGGCATCCCCTGTGCCCTTATTCGCAATGAACAAACGCGGCACGTTACGACAACTTCGTGAAATAATCGTGAAAAGGCATTCTGTATATCGGTGGAGTACCATAATACGGTCATTAGACAAAGTTATCGTAACGCAGCACGTCACGTGTTTAATTAGTCATAGCGAACAAGGGTCATTTTAGTTGTGTATACGGAATTTCCCGCCGTTGCGTTTGGTTGCATGGCGCGAAATTCTATTTGAAGTTAACTCCTGAGCTACAATCTATGTGGAGCTTATGGCTTGGTCCCATTGCGAATGCGGTGTGAGCGTGGCGCGACCTGGGGAGTTGTAATGCGCGGGAGGCGCCGCATAGCTCCGCCACGCACGGCGCGACGGCAAACGTCACGCCCATCGCGTTTAAAAACGAAGCACGGTGAGAACGAGACGCCAACGGGTGCAAGTGGGACGCTAACATTATATTGTTTAAAACCCAATTTATACACTGCTACTGCCGCCACTGCCTGCCAAAAGCAATGAGCAGTACCGCGGCAGCGTCAACTGTTCACATACTCCCCTCGCGCTTCAAGCATCGCTCTGTGTTTCTCTTATCTTTGCAACACTCCTGACATCAAGTTTACATTTCCCCGAAATAATATTATTGTCATTAAAATATCCCCAACGCAATTTTTATACTAGCTTTCCCACGGTTTTTTTTTCTGATACACCACCATCACATATTTTATGGATTTCTTTAGATTTTTATCCTTAAGTTTTTCCCAAAATTATTTTTCCTCATATTTGCAAAAAGATTTCTAAACCGGCCACACTGAGTGGGCGTGGCCTATGTCTTTTGACTCCCGCTCAAAAAATCACCAACGAAGAAAGCGCCGAGCAGTGATAGTGTGGGAAGGGAAGTAGAGCGTAAATGGCGTGTTTATACGACTTACCTTCCCTCACATGCGGAAGTGGGCAGTGTGTAAATTGGGTATAACAGTCTGCGCGATGCTATGGTGGTGCTGCCCGCCTCCTTCCCGCTCCGTCTCTCTAAAACCTATATATATCGTGGCTTACAGTGGTCCAGTGAAGCCGGGTGGGCAGGAGCAGGCTCCAGAGGCGGGATGGCAGGTTCCGTTGTTGACGCACTGGCACGTCTCGGCGCAGCCCTCGCCGTAGTCGGGCGGCGCGCACGCCCGCTCGCACGCCGCTCCGCGCCAGCCCGGCGCGCACGCGCACGAGCCCGTCAGAGGCGCGCACGTGCCCCCGTTAAGACACTGACACTCGTTTTGACAATGCCGACCCCATTTGCCGTCGGGACACGCTAAAAATTAAAACACTAATTTAAAAAAAACCGTAGCCCCACACTATGAATTATTTCTATCTCGTGGGTGAGTTCACTAACACGAAATCCACATACACAAACACGCAGACTACAAATATTATGGGTCATACAAAGATTTGTCCCGTGCGGCGAAGCGACTTAAGCTCTGAACCACTGGACTAAGCCGTCCGTCAAAACACTTGCATAAATGAATATGAGAAGATCACATTTGCTCAGAAATTTCTGCAAATATTCTTCACCTCCCGCAGCTTCAAAAGCAGAGAGAACGACACAGAGAAACGGCCAGTTGAAAAGATGGTAGCTTGATGATACCTAATAAAGTCCGTTTTCCTTGTTTGCTTTAAAGGACTTATAGATTCAATTACAGTTTGATTACTCACTGCTTTTCAGTATAATATTATATCAAACAAAGGTCTCAAGTGAATATTTATTATAAAAATAATAGCATCCATATCCTGTTTGCTGGTATTGGACTTTTCCTCCATATATGACGTATAATTATTGTGGTTTGGTTACAATAAAATTATATTTATTTTTATTTTAGGTCCTTAGAATGTAATTATTGATTGGTTAAACTTAAATGAAGCGGGAAAAATGTAACTAGTAACCAATTAATCAAACCTATTAAATTTGTATGCGGTTTGAATAAAATGATAAGCATTCCGCCCACACATCTGTGTATTTGATTACGTTATCCACGCTTTCTAAAACGCTCTCTATGAGCAACGTAGGGAACAGGGTTAAGTAGGCAATGCAATTTAGCGAAATGTTTACTCCAGCTGAAATCTCCCGGGATCAGTAGAGCTATTAAAATTCAAACTATCTTAGAACTCTCCTATTTCTATCTACCTATAGAGAAACAGCAATTGCATAAATCCTGCGCGTCAAGAAGATCAAGTAACTAAAATATTTGCAACATAAAGGTAAAATAATGTATCGAAGGCAATTCTAGAGTAGTAATAATAAATAAAATCAAACAGAATGCAGAAAATAACGCAAAAGGAGAGAATCCTACAACCTTTATTGTTTGAGTAAGTATATGGGTCAAGATTAGCTCAGAATAGGGATACGTGACGTAAGAAGAAGAAGGTTTACGCCCTGCAGTGGCTGGAGTGCGCTGCAAGTGTTGATAAGGAAAACAGATAATTCAACTCACATATATCACAGGCCGGTCCTCCATACCCGTGCGCGCACGCACACGTATTAGGCGCTACACACTTGCCGTGTACACACGGCTCCACGCAGACCGGCACACACATCTTTCCATCAGCGGCGTACCCATCGCAACAATATTCTACTGGCCTATATTTCACCAGCGTTTGTATCTTGTACACCTCGCGAAACTTTATCTTGTACTTGGAACATTTGGGAGGCACATTGAAGCACCATGTATATTCTTTCACTTGATACGGTTGTTTTTCGCTCACTCGTACCGTGGTTGTGTAGCTGAAAATATCATGTAGATTGTAGTAAAATTTTTATTTTTCTTAATCTTTTCTGTTTTTCTCGATCATCCCTATCACTTTCATATCACATGTTATTCCTGCGAGCTTATACATATATCGAAAATTTATATAATAACTAGTTTCTGCCCGCCACTTCATCTGCGTTGACTTTAGACAGGACCCAACATTTTCCGGGATAAAAAGTATCCTATGTATTGATACAGGTAATAAACTATTTGTGTGCCAAATTTCACCCAAATTCGTTTAGAAGTTTTTGCGTGATTGAGTAACAAAACATCCAAACAACAAACTTTCACTGTTATATGATAATATTAGTAGGATAAACAAAATGACAATATCTAATAAATTAAGTCATCTCAGACGTAAACGCAATCTATTGAGTAATTGCGAGTCAGAAGTTCATTACTGTACGATAACATGATCGTAATTCTAGTAGCGATAAAGCGCGTACGAAAGCGATAATGCCCGTTTTATTCATAATTCAACGAAAATAAAGGGACATAACAGGACGAGGCGAGGGTCAGTATAAAAACGCGATAAAGTTAACTGACCCGATGAGTAACCAGACCGATCAGCGACAATCACTCGCCCCCAGCATTAAACGGTAAATAATAAACAACGAGAACAGTACCGGATAACAAAGAACAATAACTGTAGTAGGTATAGACGCAGCAATCTCTTTGTAAATATGAAACGATGATGATATGTGTGTGATAGCTTTTTATTAAACAATATTATTCTAAACAATATATATATAATATCTAATATTAGACAAGTAACTCTACAAAGGACATCGTCGAAAATGGCCCCAGACCAACAAACATGAGACCTATACCATAATTATTTATCTGTTTTATTACAGTAGTTGCAAACATCCATATCTAACGGACAATTTGCAATCCAAAACGAATATTTCAAAGTACTGTAAGAACTTAAATCAAAGTCGCCAACGTCTTTTCCGAATGTCAATGTTGTTAACGAATTACGGTTGGAGATGTCAATCCTATCAATTGGTTGTATTGAATCGATTAATTTAAATAATGATCGAATTGATTATTGCTAGTGTTTATTTTTACATAACAATTTTACAAATGTAACGTTGGATACTAAATTATACCCTCAAAATCTAATACTTTTCCTGTTATAATGCAATTCCCCCGCTTGTCCGTTTAATAAAGAATGCATGAAGATAATTTGCACGTAACTAGAAATCATATATACGCATTTTTTCATTGCTGTTGGTTCTGAGGCAAACCATGTATGGACGCAGAACTATGTCCTTTGTTTAATATGTATTTATCAAGAGTGTACAATTATGTAGGCATACATTATAATTTTTGCTCATCCGACATGCATATAATCCTTGACATTCAATTAAAACATAGAAAGAACGAAGAAAGAAAATTTATTTATTTTGATAAACACACACAGTCCAAAAACAAAGCAAAAACAATAAATTGTATTTAATTCTATATTAAATGAATCTGGACACATGTTGTCATCAAAATGGGTTCCCCATTCAGCTAAAAGCTGTAACACGGTAGTAACCGTGCTACAGCACATAGACACGTGATATGTTTTAGAGAAGTTTTTTTACGCATTAAGTGTCGGCAAATGGGCTTCCTAATTTGAAATAATTTTCCTTTCATCAGACAAATTTACATCAAAAGTATCATTAGAAGTAGTAGGCACAAATAATACTAAATGTGTGTCTCTTCTATATGAAAACTCCTCTCGGTTTAAACCTGATACCATTTAGGATTCTCAATTGCGAATCTGGTTTTGCTAATGTAATATCATTGAGTATAATGATTCTTCAAGCACAGATGATATGCAAAGCATGAGAGATGAAGTAAATTACAATTTACTTCCATTTCCTGTTTTATAAATAAATACCTAATTTTTTTTCTTACTATACATCTGCATAATACAAATCAATGTCTAAGTGACATTAGCACTTAAGACTTAATTAATTAGTGATTCATACGAAACATGAACCACCTACAACCTAGATACCTATAATACATACTTGTGTTGAGACGTTCTCTATACCTAATTAAACGAAATACATAGATTATAAAAAACAACATTCTTGTACTAAGACAAAGAGAACTGTTATATCCTTTATATCCATAAAATAAATATAATCGTAAGTTATTATGTTCGAATAAAGTTCGCATTGCAATAACGCGAACGCAAAGAACTGCAATGAATTATAGGTAATTTTAAAATTTAAATAATATTTTCAATGCCTCATAGCATAACGGCAACCTATGACAAACTTATAGAATAATAATCAAGCATAATGTTCAATACAGACCAACATAATGGCTGAACTGTCAAAAAATATTGCAAAATTATGCATAAGCACTTACTAGATGTTTATTTGTACAAAATCGAAAATGTCATTCAACCTCAACTAATTGCCAGGTTTTGAGTTAAAAATTTAAATATGATTTGAGCAGTATCTAAGGATTTGCTACTCTACTCTTTACTAATAGTAGTACCAAGTGAATTATGATGATTCGCTACTCGAACTATACTTAAGTAAGGCTTATTTTGAATCCAGCAATAAATATCGCAAACAGAAGTAGTTCAAACAAGGTAATGGTGGCACATAGAAGAGAGAGAGTCATATAGTCTTAGTGTTCTCGGAAGCAGCACAACACTTTTTGGAATGGCATATCTATGGCATCCAATGCCCTAATCTGGCTACTGCTAAATTGCGAAAAGTGTTGACTGAATGAATGTGTATGTACGTCTGAAAATAGTGGTATTATAATCTCGCTGTTAGGTTACTATAAAATAGGTTACGCCTATATTCCCCAAGCGGTTGAGGCAGTACTAGGTACGCTCACATATCGCCGACGATGTTTGTTAAGTATTGCCATGTAGTTGTATCGAATATTGGGGATTAAGCTATCCGATTTAGCTGTGTGTCGAGTCGTATGATTGATCGCCTTAAATTCCTATCGAGTTTTTAAACATCATTATCTTCAATTCCGTACTCTATCTATCTATCTATATCATCACGTCAGATCCCTTGCGGAGTAGGCAGAGGGTACAGAGTTCCAACAGGTTATTTCCTTATATATCTCTCTGGCTTCTTCCACTCTCATGGTTCGTCTCATACACGCTCGCCGGTTACGGAGACTCTTGACTTGTTTTTCAGATAAGACTTGGTCATAGTAAGTACCTACATCCTTCCACTTTCAAATTTAATGTTTTGTCATTTTTTCTTCTGACATTCTTTCTATATGCCAAAACCAACGGAGCATACTCTTTCTCATCTTTACACCGATACTATCTTTCATACCTACGTGCTTTCTTATTTCGTACTCCGTGGTTATCTTGGATTTCTGCCCCCATATATTTATGCCCCCCTGTAGAACCAAGACTACTTAATCATTGGACAGGAGAAAAGCGCCACTTTTGTTATAGTTAGTTTGATACTAAAACAACAACTTTTAGGCCCACATGAAATAGGAAGGGCGCTATTACTTTTATGCCCAGCATAATTCCGGACTCGGAACATTGATAAACAAACCCCGGACTGTCATTGAAAATTTACCTAAGATTCCTATCCTCCTCGTGAACTGAGCTCCTGACCTTCGATAGAGCTACTGGCAAATTAGAAATAAGTACTAAAATAGAAAAATAAAATATACTCACGCTTCCTGTCTGGTGCAAACATTAGGACCTTCTAGCGGTACACTGTCAGCATCAAGGAATATGCTATTCTCTGAGTGTGCTTTGGCTAGAAGCACGAACAACACGGTCACGGTCCTCGCCGGCCACATCTCGACTTTCAGCTCACGCAATATAACACCACGCCTCCATAACAAATCTATTGTATTAAGGTGTTTACGTCACAATGTGCATTCAAATATGGACCGATTATGTACTTTTGCTTCGACTATCGCTATTACTGGTTCCAGTTTCTTCTGAAAAAATAATACGTAAATGTAGGTGGTAAGTAGTCTACCTACTTATAATGATAACTATATGATGAAGTTTATTTTTACAAATGCGGTTATCATCACGTAATGCCAACTACATGATCAGTTGGAACATAATAACATTCCAAAACAAAATATCTCAGCGAATTGTATGTAAGTAGGTAAGTACTATGTAACATAAAAAGTTCATATTTTTATTAGGTACTTAACACTAACCTACAACATTTAATGCTAGGTACCTATATACATAATATGTTAAAAATAAATTTATATTATATAAATTTTATATTAAATATAAATTGTCTATAGACATGTCAATAAAATTTAAGTTTCATTTTTATTACTATTTTAAAGACGTTGATCAAGTATCAGGCTAAGAATAAATATAATATTTATTCTAAGATACTACGTCAAAAGTAGATAGATAGTACGTCGTATACTAAAGTCAAGAGTCTCCGTAACCGGCGAGCGTGTATGAGACGAACTATGAGAGTCGAGGAAGCCAGAGAGGTATGTAAGGAAAGAACCTGTTGCAACTCTGTACTCTCTGCCTACCCCGCAAGGGATCTGGCGTGAGGTTATAGATAGATAGATATATACTACGTACTAGGTTATTGTATTATCTGCACTGATTGTTGGTCGATAATATGATGTATATCACTGTTA
Organism: Phalera bucephala; assembly: GCA_905147815.2. Taxonomy (NCBI): domain Eukaryota; kingdom Metazoa; phylum Arthropoda; class Insecta; order Lepidoptera; family Notodontidae; genus Phalera; species Phalera bucephala. Next base: position 23,106,734 of record LR990612.1, read on the forward strand.
AGAGAGTATTATGGCATCACCTACATACCTAGATACCTATAATAGGTAAATATATTATGTGGCAAAAGTAAGTGGACGCATTGGATTAATAGGACTAGAGTAGATATTTGCCTAGGCCACGATATTCTCAGTTCATAAACACATTCGTAATGTCGAATATTACTGATTGCTTGATTTATATTTACTTAACAGAAACTCGGGCAAGTACTTAGTCGTACTACAGACGTGGCGAATATTGTCAAAACACGAGTCAGCGTTGTTGAAGACAAAAACAATTGAAACCAACATGTCATGAGTTTAAACAGGTCACAGTACAACGTGTGGGCATGGATAAATATGTCCTCGTGGTCCAAACGGCGAAAGTAGAGCTCGTTATGCCGAACGAAACAAGAACGCTACATACGCTGCTTAGTCGATCTTGAAACATTATCATTAACACTTGGTAATTTATGTTATAATCTACTTTGATCTATTTATTTACTGTCTAGTAGGTATGTGTCATAAAATTAGAGATATAATTACGCAAAACATTACGTGTACTTACCTACTTATTATCATAATAGAACTTTCTTTATACTATATATATCTATCTATCAATATCATCACGCCAAATCCCTTGCGGGGTAGGCAGAGAGTACAGAGTTCCAACAGACCCTTTCCTTAATGACCTCTCTGGCTTCCTCCACTCTCATAGTTCGTCTTATCACCTCATGCATCAATATACTATAATATATATGCTAAATCAACTATAATATAATAAATATCTTAACATACGTATTATGGATATATTATAATATATAGATATATATATGTATGGGAGGATTATATGATAAAGGATCAAATCACTATCTTCTATCACTTGCGCCATACTTTGCAACTATTTGAGTGCGGCGCACAACGCGCGTCGCGATTGACGCATAAAATTCATCCCGGCGGACATTGATAATATTGATATCAGACAAAACAACATATATAGGGTCAGTGCTCATCAAAACTTATATTATAAATTCGAAACGAAACTCTGTTACCTGTTCACGCATAACCACTGAACAAACTTTGATAAAATCAACGTCATCTACTGAATCACACGAGCGAACTCGTCACTTAACCATATAAAACACTCTTTTGTTTGTCTTTTGCAACTAAACAAAAAAACATACGGGGGTTTATCGACACAGTAGGTTTCGAGATCATCGAGATCCTTACGCACTGGACCCTTTCTTGTACTTCGCCCCGTTCGACGTGCTTACGTCTTCTTAGACGTCTACGATCCCCGGGGGGAGTCTGTTTTATAAAGCCTGGCAGAAGACGTGGAGGTCAATAAATAAGTTACATTTTATTAGGATTCCGTTTCTTCAATTGACAAACGGGATGCTTATAAGATCACTCGTGCATCGATATGTCCGTCTTTCACAGCCATTTTCTCCTCTATAGGTAGGTGTAGAATACACCTACAACTCTCGCACCATTCACGCCGACATGGAAGCTGGTAATCTTTTGCAATGGAACTCGCATTGCGCGAGCAAGCCTCGCACGCTAGATACTAGGAGCAATTCTACTAGAGAGATGTATATGTTATACCGAGTTTATATTCTGTTGACTCATGCTGCAAGTGAGTATAGTTTACAACAGCTTACACTTTACAGTTAGATATGAAAAAGAATTAACTTCCCACACTACCAATGCCCTAGTGTCCCCGGCGTTCCATTCATTATCGGATTTTTTGATGGGAGGAAAAGGACAGACAACGCGAACATAGTCGAGTGCTTACATTGTGATGCCAGTTTGGAGGCCTTTTTGGAATTCTTTGGAAAAAAAATACAAAAAGAAATGGGTATATAATAAAAATATGAGAGTGAGGCATCAGATGAAGCATAGGAAAGCTAGCATAAAAATTGGTTTGGGGTATTTTAAATAAAAAAAAAATTCACGACATATCATTTTACGGAAATAGGGAGAGAAGAGAAACACCAAATGCTGTTTTTCCTAATGTCTGATACCTCTGACCACGACTTCTGGAAAAATGGTTGTGGTGGTATTATGTATATGGATAAAATCTGTGCGAAACCGGTGGAGTGAATATTTTGGAGAAATTTATGGGGACGCCCCGGATACTGGTGCCACAGACGAGCCCAGAGGCGAGTTTGCGGCACCAGAATCAACAGAGGACATCACTACGGAAGAAGTTGAATAGGCGATAGGAAGTATGAAAAATGGTAAAGCTGCGGGAATAGACATGATATCTGCCGAGATGATCAAATATAGTGGAACTTGCGTCCGGGACGCCTTTCGGGTCCTTGCAAACCTTTGCTGGAGGACCGGTAGTGTCCCTACAGATTGACGCCGCGCAGTCATAGTACCCTTGTATAAAGGCCTCACAATATGACTGCGCCAATTAAAGAGCCATCAGTTTGATCAGCTTGGCAGCCAAGGTGTACGGTAAAATTATTGAACGGAGAATGTGCGAGAAGTCCGCTGGAATGTCGTGCGAGGCACAAGGGGGTTTCAGGTCCGGAAGAGGATGTTCGGATCAAGTTTTCTCCCTCCGCAACATCGTAGAGAAGTATCTGGCAGTGGGCCGAAAGGTTTTCTACGGTTTTGTGGATCTGGAGAAGGCGTTTGATAGAGTTGTGCTAAAGAGACTTTGGGACATTTTACTAGATTATGGTATAAATGGCACTCTGTTGAGAGCCGTCCAGTCCAACGATGTGGACGGACAGCAAGGCTAATACGTACGGGAGGGTGGTAACATGTCACCCTGGTTTGACGTTGAAATCGGCGTCAAGCAGGCTTACGTGTAGTCCGCTAAACGGTTTATAATATTTTTGGATGACGCGGTTTTAATAGCGCCAACAGCCACTGATCTGCAAACACTAGTCACAGTTATGAAATACGACTGCATGAACAATGGCTTACATTTGAATGTAAATAAAACCAAGATTATGGTTTTTTAACAAGAAAACACCAGAACGAATGCAAGGATTGTGGTTGGTAACGATGTGCTGGAGCAAGTGAATGAGTTTGTATATCTTGGATGCGCCTTTAGTAAGGATGGGAAATACACCGCTGATATAGAAATAAAAGTGAGTGCAGGGAACAAAGTAAATGGTGCGATGGGAAAGTTACTTGGGAGCCGGCACTTAAGCCAAAAGGCGCAGCTAACGTATAGGTTACATAACGGAGCTATCGCTAGGCGATACATAACGGAGTGCTTGTCCTAACACTGTTATATGGCAGCGAGAGGTGGGTATGTAAGAAGCAGAATCTACTATATCTCTACGGAAGATGTGCGAAGTCAAGCTGACCGGCCGTATTCGCAACAGCGTAATAATAAAGCGAGTAGGTATTTTTTTTTTTAAACGTAGCCCCACACTAGGATTTACTCCTGGGTTGTGGGTGCGTTTACAAACATGAATATTCACATACACAAATACCCAGACCGGAACCAATAATTGTGGATCACACAAAGATTTGTCCCGTGCGGGAATCGAACCCGCGACTATTAGACACTGTGGACGGAGCGGCTTAAGCTCTTAACCACTGCGATAAATCGTAAAGATAGTATCGGTGTAAAGATGAGAAACGGTATGCTCCGTTGGTTCGGGCATATAGAAGGAATAAAAAAACAGATATACAATGCGAAGGAATGCGAAGGATGTAGGTAGGTACCGGGGAAGACATAGACTATTTTACCATGACCAAATAGACCTTATCTGTAGGACAAGCCAAGAGTCTCCGTAACTGGCGAGGATGTATGAGACGGACTATGAGAGTGAAGGAAGCCAGAGAGGTATGTAAGGAAAGAACCTGTTGAATCTCTATACTCTCTTCATACCCCCCCCCCCCCCCAAGGGATCTGGCGTGATGATACAGATAGATAAAGAGATTATTCAATTAATCTGAAAAAGTGTAGCCTGAAAGTAATTTATTTAGTGGATAGTATAAGGATTAACCCAATGACTCACATGGTGACAAATAAAAATGGATGTAAATACATATAGTAAATTACTTTAGTGTAAATGTATAAGTAGATAGATTTACAAGGAAATTAGATGACAACACACTAGCAATTTTAGCAAACTATGTGCAGATGTCTGAAATGTGTTATCCAGATGTTCACACAGCAAATAAATTGAAGATTGCTCACACTTAAGGATAAAAATAATTTCCACATTTGGCAATATTATAACCATGTTTGATTATTCACTTAATGGTACAGAATCTGGTATGGTGGGCAGCAGCCATACAAACCCCTTGTATATTTTATTACAATGAAATATAAAAACAGCATGATCTCACACTAGATGCGATTTTATACCTGAACAATTTAGGGGTGTTTTAATGGATAACTGTTAAAACTAGAAAATGTAGGGTAACATTTTATAATAAACCTTAAAGATAGAAGATATTTTGGAGTAGGAATTTTATTTATTGATTTACTCATCCAAGTTTTGATATAAGTGATATACCATATTGAAATGAATTTATTTTCGCATTACAATAATTGTACATTGTTGTGCATAAAACAATCTAAACCATGTTCACTATATTGTGAGAGACTGGTGCCTGCTGGTGAGAGATAGGTATAGCAACACAAGTCATTAATAATATTACAGGTCAATAAATTAACATGCATATATCCTTTGGACATGTGTTCAAATAAGCCTCAAATTACCTGTAAATATAAATGTAACTGTAAACGTAAAACATGGCTTGGTTGTAGTAGTTATAGTGATTCATTCCCATTCATGACAACTCAATCAAGTAGTTGAGGAGGGTTTATCATCACAAAGATATAACCTTGGTATATATCATACCAAGTAGCAGTTAAAGAAATGTTATAAGACAAGCTGTACTGCAAATAATGATCGTCATTTTAGTGATAAATGGAGAGGCACATGAAACAATTTTATGTTTACGATATCAAAATTATTCATAATATTTATAAATAAACTGGCAGTGCCTAAGCAGTTTACTTATCTAAAAAAATATATTTATAACATATCAAGGAGATTTAGTACACTGTTACTTAGTTGACATGACTTCCATAGCCAGCAAAATAACAAAGAATTGTGACTCATTACAGTTAACTGCCCAGCTGATAAACATTCAAGTAGTAATAGGATATTTGCCAACTTACTAATATTATGTACACATTAATTTATTTCTGTGAGATTTTTAAGGTCTCAGCAATTTTTTTATTATTTTTTTTTTTATTTTAAAAGAACGTAGCCCCACACTAGGATTTATTCCTGTGTCGTGGGTGCGTTTACAAACATGAAAATTCACATACACAAATACCCAGACCGGAACAAATAATTGTGGATCTCACAAAGATTTGCCCTGGGACTTGATCCCGCGACTATTAGACGCAGTGGGCAGAGCGGCTTAAGCTCTTAACCACTGCCCTATATCGTCCGTCAAAATTATTGAGTAGGTACTGGAGTATTTCTTAATATAAAGTATAGATTTTGGATAACAGTAGGAAAAATCTATTAGTCATTCGTATTTATAGATATTTATAAGGATTTGGTCACAAATTACAAATAGTATGTTATGTATCTAGTACCCTAAGTATGTTCACACATCAATACTCTCATCAATCCCCATATTATATATAATTATTAGTCTATTACTTGAGAAAAGTTACTTACTAATACAGTGAGTACATACAGAACAGAACAGTACAGAACAGTAAATAAGGCCAATTAAAAGTTTTCACTAATAGAATCACAACAACGCTCTAATGCATGTAAAGGATTATAGTTGTATTTAATTACGATCTCTAAAGACCTGAGTCAAAGAAATGGTTGCACAGGGTTTTTCAATTTTAGTAGTACAAGTAGTAAATGGATCAATATCTACTACATGAGACATAGTATTAAAACATCTGCTTAATCTGATTATGTATGCATTTTGCCTATAAGCACACTGAACCATAGGAACATGGAGTCAATGCAGCTTTCTAAGTAGAATTGATGATGTGTGAAATCCAATTTTAGTCAATAATTCAGGACAGTCAACTGAATTATTAATTATATTAAATAAGTATGCTAGATCAGCCGCTCGTCTTTGCTCTTGTAATGGAAGTATGTGAAACTTTTAACAATGAGTAAAGTAATTATCTAAGTAAAGCTTTGATCAATATTTTAAGTAGCTTAAAAACTTTTTTAAGGTACTTACAATATATATTTGCAATGCTTGATGTGAGTGGCCAGTAGACTATGTAGCGGTATTTTAGATGCATTACCATTACCTCATTAGATACACCTCATAAGGAATGCTATCCCACATCTGTCAGAGACAAATACACCATTTAAATGAATGCATAGATTCATTTTATAGGAGCTATCTAAATTCAAGTTAACCAATCCTGCAATCTGGATGTAGTGACTGAATTAAGAGGGTGGAAATTTAATCCCTACAAGCAACATACATGTACTTGTATGACATCCACAAACACCAGTATATTTTAGTCTGGGTATTTGTACAAGTCTGAAAATAAAATGTCTTACTGTTTCCAAGAAAAATGGCTGAGAGCCAAACTGACACTCAAGATGTAGTCTTGTAAAGGTTTTATTTATCCTTAAGAAGTATGGAATCCTACAAAAGCTATTTTTGATAAACAATTTAAAAAAATACATTAGCTTAATTATCATATGGCATGGTTGACAAAGGAAGAAAGTTTCTTCCTTTTGTCGCCAAATAACTTTCCAAATGTTGTGATACAAAATAGAGATCCTAATTTATTAGATAAATCTTAATAATATCAATATATCACATACATATAGCTGCTATAGCGGTAAGAAAGTAGGTCATTATTAGCGAAAGTGTAAGACCTCAATAAAAAGTAGGTAACTACCTCAATACAAAATCAATCAATCTACAAAACCTATGTTTTGTACATTGATATTTAAAACTACACTAACTTAGAATCTTATTTGTCTATTTATAGGATAGAAAACTCGGATAGTTCAAAGTAAAAAACCGATTGTTTAACATATTATTTCCATCAAAATAGGTAGAAGGCAACTAAAAAATAAATTGCTTGTACTTCTACAAGCTACTTTTAAACAGTTAATTTTTTTTTACTTATGTATGTATGTACCTAAATAACACTGATTTATAAAGACAAAAAATGGCATTGATAGATCAAAAAACCAATGAAGATACAACTGATCTTAACTTGATATAAAGGAAATTGAATGTACTTACAAAAATTACTAAATGATTCCGACGTATCACAGATGCATAAAAATACACAATCAGAACAAGCAAAAATATAAATAATGAAGTTTCGGCTGCATCATCGTCACGGTAAAACTGACTGATGTTGTGGTGACACCGAATTTACTTTGTAGTCATTTGGATCTTAAAACGTAGTTTAAATAGATGTACGGCAGTTAAATATTATAGTTTTACGATTAAAATGCACTCTTACAATAACACTAAAAATAAAAATTAGAAAACAATCACGAAACAATACGCGTATAAATTCTAAGGACAATCACAGAGCACTAGAGGTGTGTAGCTCAGCTCTGAACCAGCTCAATGAATCAGATCACAAGAGTTTAAGCCGTTGAACTACAGCTCAACCACAAAATAACTAGCTCACGGCTCAATCCGGCTCATATTGTATCTGTGACTCCCTCCACAGACTAGCTTTGCGATTATTGTACAACTCAAAAAGCTATGTATTTTTTTATAGATCATTTCTTATGTATATTATGGCAAATCTGAATGATTTAAATTATATTTTTTTAGTATATATTGATAGTTAAACATGTAAAAATAAATAGATAGGTAATAAAAAATATCTTAAATGTAAACTCTAAAGTAAGAAAATGAAACGTAATAACTATCTTTCACTTTTATTTTAAATAACTACCTAATTAAATATTCCAAATAGATTTCTACCTTATTATGTGACTGACTCCTATTATACAAAATGGCGATGCAAACAAACGAATTAACCTGTTATCTACTCTTCTGATTTGCACGGGGCAAATGAATGAGTAAGTAAGTGGGAGCGCTGCGCGTGGCTAAATCCGAAGTTGTAGAAAGCGATAGCCATACCATTTTAAACTTGTTTAAATCGGGCCGGGCCACCCTTCCGCGCTACGGACTAGCTCGGTGGATTCGAACGAACTGTGGCAGCACAGTCAGTTCAATTCAGCATGCGGCTCGCATTGCGCGGACGGCAGATAGGTATCTACATATTGAGCTGATCTGCGAGCTGAGTCATTGAACCGGCTCACACACCTGAGCTGTGAGCTATTATGTAGCTCGCGTATATTTGATGAGTTAGTTACCCCACGTCTACAGAGCACAATAATTTCTTTAGGGATGTCAAATATGTCGATAACTACTCAATAACTAAACTGTATTATCGATGTTGTTAAATTCAAATCGATTTTTTTTCGTGTATCAAAAGTTAGTATCAATTTTACATTTTCGCCATCAAATTTCATGTTTTTCTTGTCAAAGTCGAAACTTATATTTTTCGGTTTTTTTTTTTGTATTACGTACCTTAATCGGTAACAACGGAACCTCAGTGCTCGTTCACACGGACCCTTTTTTAATACGTGGTGATGAAGCGCTTTACAGCGCTTTCATAAAATGTGTTTTGAACCATTTATTTCATTCCAGCGCTTTACTAACGCGCGTTAAAAAAGTGTCCGTAAGACCGAGGGGTAATAGAATTACTATGATATCTGTCCGACGATTAGGACCCCTTTTTCTCAGGAACGGAATGAGGATTTAAGTTGTGGTTGAAGTTTACCTCAAATACTAAGGGCTAAAATCCCTTGGCGATGTAAAACATTAACCCTTCTAAGTGAATGAAATCATAAGACATAGTCGTTTAAACTCACCCATAAAAGCCTGTAGGTTATATCCCGTCGTCCTAAAATCATGGAATTTCCCAAGCAAGAACCCTTCGTAGTAAAAACAAAAGAATATTTCCAAATGAGTTTATTTATTATTAATATTATATATTACAAATATAAACAAAAAATATATAGTACATCAATACTCGTTATCATCGATGCGTATAGCCATCTCTAATTCGTGTCATATTGGGATTTGGACCGGCTGGAATTAGGCATTCGTATTCTGGAATCGATTCTTGATTAAATCAATAATTAAAAGATATTCGATTAATCAAATAAAAATCGGTTATTTTAATTTTATTGAATGGCCATCATTGGCCAAGGATAGGACTGTCTGGAAGAAAGAGGAGGACACCTTTGCCCAGCAGTGGGAAACAATAGGTTAGGTTAAAGTTAAAAGTTGAACGAAAAATAGTTACAACATTATAAAGCAAAACCACGGAGCTATCTACTGTAGAAGCTCAAGTATCGCTTGAACTACCCACTGAGCCACAGAAGCTTATCAATTAGGGCGTTTGCCCCGTGATTGTGACCTTTGCGTACGACCTGGTCTGGTTTCTGTTATATCAACTGGTTCTTAATTCTTTATTGTTCACAAATTGTTACAAATAATAAAATTAAAATTACAGAATAAATGAATGTATAAAGGCGAGCTTAACTCAAAGTCGAGTTCTCTACCAGCAAACCTTTAAGTTATAGAGAAACAATTCATCAAAATTAGGTTAGGAATAAGTGTACAACACAAAATATGGTAGAGATATAAACTACAGATATATATCCGTAAATATACTACATACTATATCTATCTATAACCTCACGTCAGATCCCTTGCGGGGTAAGCAGAGAGTACAGAGTTCCAACAGGTTCTTTCCTTACATACCTCTCTGGCTTCCTCGACTCTCATAGTTCGTCTCATACACGCTCGCCGGTTACAGAGACTCTTGACTTTTCCATCAGATAAGACTCGGTTTATTTGGTCGTGGTAAGATAGTCTAGGTCTTCCCCGGTACCTGCATCCTTCCACTTTCACATTGTATATCTGTTTTGTCATTCTTTCATCTGGTATTCTTTCTATATGCCCGAACCAACGGAGCATGCCCTTTCTCATCTTTACACCGATACTATCTTTCATACCTACTCGCTGTCTTACTATGCTGTTGCTAATGCGGTCGGTTAGCTTCACTCCGCACATCTTCCGCAGAGCTCGCATTTCTACCGCATTTATCCTACTTTCATTCTCCTTCTTACATACCCAGCTCTCGCTACCATATAAGAGCGTTGGTACAAGAACTCCGTTATGTTTGGCCAGCTGCGCCTTATGGCTTAAGTGCCGGCTCCCGAGTAACTTTCCCATCGCACCATTCACTCTGTTCCCTGCACTCACTCTTCTCTCTATGTCAGCGGTGTATTTCCCATCCTTACTGAAGGCGCATCCAAGATATAAAAACTCATTCACTTGCTCCAGCACATCGTTACCAACCACAATCCTTACATTCGTTCTGGTTTCTTCCCTTTCAAAAACCATAATCTTGGGTTTCTTCACATTCAAGTGTAAGCCATTGATCATGCAGTCGTCTTTCATAACTGTGACTAGTGTTTGCAGATCAGTGGCTGTTGGCGCTATTAAAACCGCGTCATCTGCATAAAGTAGATGGTTTACCACTAAGTCACCCATTTGTACACCTTCATTCATCGCTTTCAGTCTTTGAAGACTTTTGTCCAGATATATTATAAACAGTCTAGCGGACAACACGCAACCCTGCTTGACGCCGATTTTAACGTCAAACCAGGGTGACCTGTTACCACCCACCCGTCCGCATGCCTTGCAGTCCACATAAGTGGACTGGACGGCTCGCAACGGAGTGCCATCTATACCATACTCTGGCAAAATGTCCCAAAGTCTCTTTCGCACAACTCTGTCAAATGCCTTCTCCAGATCTACAAAACCGCAGAAAACCTTCCGCCCTACTGCCAGATGCTTCTCTACGATGTTGCGGAGTGAGAAGACTTGATCCGAACATACTCTTCCAGACCTGAAACCCCCTTGTGCCTCGCACAACATTCCATCGGACTTCACGCGCATTCTCGGTTCAATAATTTTACCGTACACCTTGGCTGCCAAGCTGATCAAACTGATGGCTCTGTAATTGGCGCAGTCATATTGTGAACCCTTGCCTTTATACAAGGGTACTATGACTGCGCGGCGCCAATCTGTAGGGACTCTACCGGACCTCCAGCAAAGGTTTGCAAGGGCCCGGAAAGCGTCCCGGACGCAAGTTCCACCATATTTGATCATCTCGGCAGATATCATGTCTACTCCCGCAGCTTTACCGTTTTTCATACTTCCTATCGCCCATTCAACTTCTTCCATAGTGATGTCCTCCGTTGATTCTGGTGCCGCAAGCTCGCCTTTGGGCATGTCTGCGGCATCAGCATCCGGGTCATCTCCATACATTTCTCCAAAATATTCACTCCACCGGTTTAGCACAGCTTGTGTGTCTGCAAGAATGTCACCATCTTTAGATTTTATCCTGTCCATTCTGGAGCCTGACGAATCACCTCGAGCCTTTCTCACCTTGCTCCAAAAGAGTTTGGTGTTGTTCTCGAAGTTCTTCGCCAGCCTCTCCTTCTCAATCATACTGGCTCTTTCACGCTTTTCTTTCACTAAAGTTTTAGTGGCATTCTTGCATTGCCGGTATATTTCTTTCCTCATCTTTGTCATACTGGCATTCAGGTTCAAAGAAGATACATAGTCCTGCCACGCTTTCATCTTACTTTCTACGGAGCTTTGCAACTCCGCATCCCACCATGCATCACCTTTTGCTGTAATATACTTCTTTGAGCAACCACATACTTCTTTCGCGGATTCCACCAAACTCTCTTTCAGGCTATTCCAGCATTCATCTACATTTGAGTCCGAAGAGCCTGCTGTCAAAAGCTTGTCCCGGACTCTGTCTTCATACATTCTCCTCACGCTCTCATCTTGCAACTTTTCAACCTTTATTCTTTCAAGGTCTCCGAAGGGGATACGCTCTCGCCAGTGCCTCCACTTCCTGAACAGACCACTAAACCACGCAACTACATACTATACAATACCAAAATTAATATACTACATAAATATACATACATACAAACATCTTACATAGATAGAAAATGTTCTCTAATTCTTTTCTTGAAAATCTGTAGAGTATATCACGTAAAGAGAAAAGGAGAGAGTTCCATAGAGGCACAGTACGCCTCGAGGTATGTCGGGGTGTAAGAAGAAGAGAAGAGATGGGGCGATACGGTTTTCCCCTAGGGACTAGATACTCAAAGCGTTCACGAAAATGTACTAGGGTATTAGGATTGTTAAGAACAGAGAAAGCAAAGAGAGAATATGAGTATCCCGACGCTGCCGAATACATATGGTCATATTTCCGAAGGCTAAAAATGAAGCGGATGTACAAATTCTGCAGCCGTTGTAGTTTATTAAGAAGTTTCTCAGTTGCATCGAGAAAGCTGACATCGGCATAGTCAAGGAGTGGTAAAACAAGAGATTGAGCAAGAGTTACCTTGATTTGAAATAGCAGGAACTTTTGGAACTGTTTGAGAGATTGAAATGAGCAATAAACCTTCCTGCTTACTTCCGAAACGTGTACATTCCAGGATAGATTGCTGTCTATGTGTCGTGTGTCGGTGATCGGTATAGCATCATATACAAATTGCGGAAGAGACTGGTGAATTAAAAGGTTGTTTTAATATCTGCCACCAATAATGAGCGCTTGTGATTTTGCCGGGTTTACCAAAAGGCCAAAGCTTTTTGCCCAGTTATGAATTTTTTATTTAGTTTGTATTCTTCAGGGTAGCAACAACAAACATTAAAAAATTACATGAGAATAATAACTTACAATAGTCTTTACAGCTAACCACAATAGATTTCCAGCATATTTTAAATGTACGAAGAAACATTAAAGAATGATGAATAATAGTTAAGTAAAGGTCAGAATATTATGTCTACAAAATAGGAAAATTTAAAATTATTATTAATATTTTGAAGATCGTTATTGATGGCAGCAATAGCAGCGTTAAAATCATCGACTTTGAAATGGTGAAAAATTTGCAAGTCGTCTACATAGAAATGATAGTGCGAAGATATAATTTTAGTGATTGCATTAATGAAAATTGAAAAAAGCAAAGCAGAGAGTACGGCACCTTGCGGAACACTCGCAGCCAGATTACACCACACAAAGGAGGCCTCATAGGAACAAACAGACTGCGAGCGACCGCAAAGATACGAGTTGAACCAAGCAGTTTCAGAAGGAGAGACATTTAGGAAGGACAGAATTCTTAAGAGGATGTGAAAATCAACTGAATTAAAGGCACCGCTGAAGTCCAGTAAAACCAGTACAGTAAGAAGCTTCTTCTCCATGGCCATACGTATATCAACAGTTAATTTAACCTGTGCTGTTACAGTGCTATGGCCTGGGCGAAATCCTGATTGGAAGGGACTAAGCAGATTATTAATGGAGAGATAGTAAGACAGTTGATTCTAAACGACACTCTAAAGGACCTTGGACAGAATCCATACTCCCAGGATATGGGACGTAATTGGGAAACTGAAGAAGAATTAGGTACTTTGGGTAGCGGGCATGGACATGGGCCTTCTTCCAGGCTGATGGAAAAGTGCATGATTGCGGAGAATAGTTAATAATGTGGTGTATGACAAGAATAAGATCATCTAAGATGGCACGAAGCATTTGGATTTCGTAGGATATCTAATGCTTTCGTGGAAACAGTTAGGACCAATTACTCAATTTCCCCTTCTGTAACCTGCTGAAATGAGAATGAAGTACATTTAGGCAACGGAAGATTAGATAAACTGTTGAGAATAGAGAATTATATGTTGTTATCCAGGGTGACTGGTGACTTGGAGAAGTGCAAATTGATAGTGTTAAGGTCTACGTTATTGGGGGTATCATAAGTAGACGATTTTCCAATACCCAGAGACTTGAGAAATTTCTCTTTTAATGTTATCCGATAACCAGAGCGCAGACAGATGTTTTACTTTTACCCTCTTCAGAGGAGCGTGTTTATCATACATGATCATACACATCTAAGATAATCTTGTTAAAAGCTGACACTTTGTTGTCTATGTTACTACAGCTATATACAGGCCACCAGTCAATATAACTCACGTCTTTCCTCCGACGTTCCGAGGTAATGTTCTTAAAACTGCGTAGTACAAGAAATATTTTTTGAATTTCTTTGAAAATTTGTATTTGGTTTCTGTTATGTAAATGAGTTTCATGTTTATGCTTGTGTGTGTGTGTGTGTACAATGGGCTCGATATTTTTCCATCTCTGTCTGTCTACATTATCACGCCATATCCCTCGCAGAGTTAGCAAAGAGTACAGATACAATACAATAGGTTTATTCTAGATTTTTTTTAATAAAAAGATTATTTAAATACTTGACGTACACAACATCAATAAGTCATAATGTAGTTTTATGAATCGATTTGTTTAATTGATTTTAATAATAGAATCGATCCGAGAGAATCGAATTATATATTATACGATTGAAAAAAGGCATGCGTATAGTATGGACTAGGCATATCGATTCATTCTAAAAAGATCGATCTTTGAAATGATTTAATAGAACGAGCTAGAGTCGATTCACTATTAAATCGAGAATCGATACAGTAAATTATAAACCTTAAAATCTGGAGAAAACATTTTTAATCACATATATAGTACTCTGTGAACCACATCATTGCCAGAGGGTCCCAAACTTGGCAAAGCCTGAACCTTAGGAAACCAGGTAATAGTTATAAGACACAGATTAAAACGTATATATACCAGAAGGAGAAATTGTGTGAGCATGGAAAAGTGATGATTTAAATATAAATAGATACTTAAAAGTGGACTAGGTGTATTAACATATAATATATGGATGTGTGTGTGGGTGCGTCTATGGTGTGTGTGTATGTGCGTTTGTGTGGATGTGTACGTATTAGTGTAAAAATATCAATATCATAATTTATACATTATCTGTTAATAATTAATGATTCAGTGTAATGGATTCAGTCTCGAAAGAGGAGAAATTGTAACAGTTTTGTCCTTTCTTCTTTTAAGGAAGTCTTTTAAGCTTACATCGGGATATAACCGCATTATACGTAGCCAAATGGCAGAAGCGAGCAAATTTTTTAGCAAAACTAGTTTTAACTATGGGTGCGGGTAGTTTAAACACGCGTTTTTCTAAAATCTTCTCATAATCAGGCGAGTGAACAACAGACTTATGGATAGAAAGGAAAGCCTTTAGAATATATAATTGTCTTACACGAAGCACTTTTATGTCTTTATAAAGGGCATCTGTCGGATATAAAAACAGTTTCTTTAACACAGAAGTTCCCAGACTTTTTTTCTCATAGACCACTTTCAAAATTTAGCTAGTTCCGGTGGACCCCCTGCAGCTACATTTCTACCATATTCCCAACACTCGACAAAAAATGTGTAGATTAGATCTAACTATAGAAATTTGCGTTGCGGCTGAGTTCCAACCACGAATTAATAGCACTCGATAAAAAATGTGAATATTGATTGGTTAATTAATTAATTGATTGTGCTGTGAGTGGATGTCAAAAAGTAAAGTTGGCCAATCAAAAAAGTGATTCCATCCAACTGAACTTTTTTGTCATCTACTCACAGCACAAGGAACCAATGAATTCTCACTTATTTCATTTAGAAAACTCCCCATCCGGAGTGTAGTAAAAGTAGTATATTTTTTGTGTTGTATTTATTCAAATATGTAATTATTACACTACTAATTATTATTGTTATCATAGTACATTTTAATGTGATAACAGTCGTAATATAATTAAAATTAAACATTATTAACGTAACTTCTACAATGACAATACCAAAATAGTCATAATTTTAATGGGAGGGATGTACTTGATGGATTGACAGCAAATAATTAATATTTGGCTTCAGTTTTGTTAGGAATAACCGCAAATCTCCCTGTTCCGTGATATTCAATCTGCTCCTTTTTTTGTTAAAAGGTTTGTAACGACACTAAATTTTTTCGACAGGATATGACGAGGGAAACACTATCAAAAGGTTTCTTGCAATTCCCCACAGTCCAGGATATTTTTCGGGTATTTCTGCCTGCAGCCAAAATGTTTGGTACCCTCTTTCAAATTTTACCTTCAGCTCCTCATCAATGCTAAGCTCGAGTAGCTCCTCTTGTAATATCACATTCTCCACTTCCGTTTC
This sequence comes from Phalera bucephala, assembly GCA_905147815.2. Classification (NCBI taxonomy): domain Eukaryota; kingdom Metazoa; phylum Arthropoda; class Insecta; order Lepidoptera; family Notodontidae; genus Phalera; species Phalera bucephala. Next base: position 23,122,878 of record LR990612.1, read on the forward strand.
ATCAAATGGATTTATGATCCATGGTGGTATTTCCATCGTCAGAATATCCTCAAATCTGATTTTGAAGTCATCATGCAGGGCAATTAAATGTTGAACGCATGTCTGAATATCCTCATCAAGGCATTCTATCTGTGACAAGTTTGAAAATTCGCGCCGACAAATATTTTGCTTGATAAATTTCAATTTTCCAAGAAAAGCTGAAATTACACCCTTTGTTTTTATTAAATTGAGGCTGTCCCCTTGTAATTGTAAGTTACAGATCTCTACTCTATTATGGATCTCTCTAAAACTCTACTATGGATCTTAATCCATAATAGTTTTATGAATACGGCTGAACCGATTGTAATGTATTGTAAAATATTTTTTTATAAATATATTTTGATATATTTCTGTAAATTCGATAGAAAATACTTTTAAATATTTTGATATCAAAACTCCGCGATTTTAATTATTTATTTATTACTTTGATGCACGTTACGGGTACGTAAATATGCGAACAATTTATGAAAATATATTTAATTACGTCATTTAGCATTAAGAACCTGAAATATTTACAATCATGCAGGTCAATCATAATATATCTCTCCTTTAGTGAACCACCAAACAGTCGGGTAAAAAAAAATTACTAACAAAGTAGGGACAAAAAGTTCAACCTATCTCGGCTTTCTGTTCTTTTATGGAAGTATCTAACGATAACTCTGTTCAGTATTTAATTTTGAATACGTACCTACCACACGCAAACCTTACAAATATACTTTTTTTTTTTTTTTCTTTTTGGCAATTGCGTTTACATTATGCCATTGTTCAAAGTTAGGGAAACAAAGGAAAAAAGGAATGGTAACAAGGAAATTTGGAAAGATTTATCAGGAAAGTTGCAAAGGAAGGAAATGATTATATGTGGATGTTGTTGTGTAGAATGAACATATTTATGGTAGAATAAATATCAATATTATTAAATGACAATAGAGAAGGAATGGAGAATGGACAAGGAATTTTAAGTTGGTGAAGCTGTGAATAAAAGACAGAAGAGTCATTCAGGGGGCAAGCAAAAAATATATGGTTTAAATCACCAACTTCGCCGCAACCACAAAGGTCTGAACCGACTATACCAAGCTTCGCTAAATGTTCTGGTGTACAAACGTGACCTAAACGCATTCTAATAATGATGGATGTAGTCCATTTACAGAAGCCCGCCTTGGCAAACCAGGGTTTGCTGGGTATATTTGGTTGGATGGAATGGTAGAATTTCCCCTTACTTATATCATTTGTCCAACAATCACTCCAGGAATTCTGGAGATGATTTTTGGACAGCGCCATTAGATCATGAGTGTAATTTTTATATGGGTAAACATCGCCCGATGTAACCGCCTCTTTGGCCAGCAAGTCTGCTTTATTATTTCCTTCAATGTTTTTGTGGCTAGGAACCCACGCAAAAGTGACGTCTATTCCCCTACTAATACATTTAAATAACTGTTCTCGAGATTCAATAATAATATTGCAGTGGGCTGATTTGAACGGATTGCGACCCAGGGCCTGTAAAGCACTTTTACTGTCTGTAAATATTACTGCTTTTCTTAACTTTGCTATTAAAACATATTCTAAAGATTTTAATATTCCAAAGCATTCGCCCGTAAAAACGGATGCTTCTGGGGGTAATTTAATTTTTTGGATTATTTGGTATTGTTGATGGAAAACACCAACACAAGAAGAGGGACTTTTCGAAGCATCACAATAAATGAAATGATAATCTGGCCACTTATTTTCCACTAAGGAAATAAAGGAAGTTGAATAACAATTACTTTTTTTAGGAATTGTAAGATTATAGCAAATATTCGGATTTAATATTGGTGACTCAAAATATTTACATTCAAATAAAGGAAGTTGGGTAGAGCAATGAGAGGGAGCATTCACATTAATTAATTTCTGATAGCTTTTAACTAAACATGGTGTGTTTTTGTGGGACCAATACCCAGAATAACTAATCTGTTCTAGTAAAGAGGAAAGCTTCTGGCGAAGGGGATGAAAGGAAAACTGAAAGGCTCTTGCGAGGAATCTATCAGACAAATATTGACGTCGTAATTTCAGGGGAGGGTCGCCGCACTCAACTTGTAAAGCATTGATAGGACTTGATTTCATAGCTCCAGATATTATCCGTAAAGCTTTAGATTGAACGCTATCCAACTTCTTGAGAGCAGCAGCGCTACACGGCTCTAAAAGGAAAGATCCATAGTCTAGGATGCTTCTTATCAAAGCATTGTAAACCAATTTTAGGGAATAAGGGTGAGCACCCCACCAGACACCCGACAGACAACGGAGCATGTTTAGAGCCCGCTCACATTTATCACCTACATACTCACAATGCGGAACACCAGTTAGCTTAGAGTCTAAAATAAGACCTAGAAATTTTACATGTTTTTTTACTGGGATTGTATGACCATTATAGGATATATTAATAGGAGGAGGATGTCTTTGTCTGTTAAATAAAACAACAGAGCTTTTTAGAGCAGATATCTGTAGGCCATTATCATCCATCCATTTTTCAAGTAGTGAGAGAGATAAAGATATTTGTGAAGATACTTTAGAAATTGAATCATCAGAACAATAAAGAAGCAAATCATCAGCATATTGTAAAATACTAACTGAATTATTTAGTGAATTTTCTAAATCATGAGTGTAAATATTATAGAGTAAAGGACTAAGAACAGATCCTTGTGGTAGTCCTTTCCATAAGCGTCTACAATTAATTTTAGGATCTAAATCTAAATGTATCATTCTTTTCGATAATAAATTTATAATAAAGTTTATTAGTATTTCGGGAACACTCAGTTTTTCCAACTTGACTCGTAGTATCGGAATAAGAACACTGTCATATGCTGCAGAGACGTCTAAAAATACTGCAACGATGGAATGGTTCCGTGATAAAGCCAAGCGAATATCCGAAACAAATATACTTAGGCTGTCCATAGTGCTTCTTCCCTTTCGGAAACCGTTTTGATTAGATGACAACAAGTTTCTCTTTTCAACAAACCACTCCAATCGATTTTTAACTAAATGTTCGGCTATTTTACACATGACAGACGATAGGGCAATTGGTCGGTAGGAAGAAGAACTGGACGGATCTTTATTAGGTTTTAAAAATGGCAACACTATTTGTGTTGTCCAAGATGAGGGAACATTACCCGTGAACATGATAGAGTTTATGGTACACAATAAATATTCAAGGGCCTTCTCTCCAAGATGTGAATAAAATGAGTATGGAATACCATCATCCCCTGGAGCAGAGTCCTTCACAACGGAGAGAATGTTAAGAAGTTCTGTTATAGAAAATGGGGCATTAAGATCAGTAAGGCCACTAACAAGGATTACAGGAAGAGGACGAGGAATCTCTTGAGGGACAAACGGTGGAGCTATTTGATCCAGATAACTGTCTGCTAAGGAGGGAGAAAGAGGGTGACTTACAGGCATTGCACAAGCTGTTTTAAAACGTTTAATATTAGTCCAAACTGTAGAACAAGGTGTATCAGGAGAAATCGAGCTACAGAAGTTTCTCCAGCCATCTAACTTTTTCTTTTTTAATAACTTCTGAGTGGATGAGATATTCTCTGAAAGAATGCTGAAGTTCTCTGAAGACATATTGTCATTATAATTTTTTTCTGCAATTTTTCTTTTTTTAATAGCTTCAGTACATTCATTATCCCACCAGGGAGGACGAAGAGGTCTCTTAGAAGAATAGTTTTTAATAGGAAATGTATTATCTGCAGCAGCAATTAGAGTTTGTGTAAACATACTGACACTGTCTATTTCATTCCTGGAAGGATGAGGTAATGAAGGAACACTATTCTCAATAAATAACTTGAATGAATCCCATTTATCTTCTGCTACCCTATATTTCATACGAGATAAAGGCTTACTGTATTGTGGATTTGTACTTGGAAAGGAAATCAAAACAGGGAAGTGATCACTGCCATATGTATAACGAAGGACGGACCAAGAGAGTGAAGATGCTACATTAGGGGAACACAGAGACAAATCCACGACACTCACCCTTTCAGTGGGTGAAGTGCGACGGGTAGGTGCTCCAGTATTTAAAATACATAGATTAAGATTGTCAATAATCTCTAATAATTCTTCGCCATAGCAGTTGGATAAGCTACTTCCCCACATTGTATGTTGACAGTTAAAGTCTCCTAAAATAATACAAGGTTGCTGAATCGAAGACAGAGTATTTTTAATATCATTTAATATAAGCATTGTTGGTCTTGGAATATATAAAGAAACTATACAAATATTATTCAATCTAATCCCTACAATAGAAAAGTCCTCACTATGAGGAGGAATATTAAGTATGGAGTAAGAAATTGACTTCTTAATTAGGATGGCGACACCGCCATACCCATCATGCCTGTCCTCCCTGATGCAAGAATAGCCAGAGATATTGAAATTATAATTAGATTTTAACCAGGTTTCTGAAAGAGCAAAAGCTAGTGGATTATATTTATTTGTTAAGTGCATTATATCATGTTTTTTATTAATTACACTCCTGCAATTCCACTGAATGATTGAATCCATTATTGAAAAGTTGAATTAGTGTATTTATAACTAGGGCAGCGTGGGACGGTATCAAATTTGATTTTATTAATAGATCCAGAATCGTTTTTATTAATTGAGTACAAGATTCAGATGATTCTTTATCACTGTTATTGTCCTTATTAAGGGCACAACCTTTAGATGAAGATGGTACATTGTATCCCTGAATAATGGCATTATGTTCTGCTTTATTGTATCCTTTGCTTAGGGAAGGAGGGGCCCGAGGTTTTAAAAAGATAGTTTTTTTATAAGAAAGAGGTGATTGCAATATTTTGTTTTCTTGTATCACTGGATTACGGAATGAGGTATTAAGAACATCAGCATAAGACTTAGTAATTGGGGGATGCATTTTGGAAGCTTCAGAATAAGATAAGCAATTCTCGGCCATAGAAGTTTTTATGTTTTTCTGTCTGAAAAATTCAGGGCAGTTCTTACTGGAGGCATAATGTAAACCCTGGCAAAGACAGCAAGATGCTTCATCTTCTTCCACATTGCAAGTGTCACCTGAGTGACTAAGGCCACATTTAAAACAGCGAGGTGTAGATCTACACTGTACCTTGGTATGCCCAAACCGGCAGCAATTGTAACATTGAATAGTGGGATAAGTGTATAACTGCACAGGTAAAGAATTGTAACAAACAAATATCCTTTTTGGTAATATCTGACCATCAAAAGTTAGAACTATAGTTTGGGTTGGTTTCCAAGAAGGAGTTCCCTCTATAATAACTTTATAATTAATTCTTCTAACTTTTAAAATAGGGCCACAACCAATAGGAACAGACACATTACTAATAATTTCTTCTGGTGACCACTCTGCAGGAATTCCTTTTATAAGCCCCATCCGTGTAACAGAGAAGGTTGGAATGAAAGCTTTTAGATGGCTAATTTCTAGATTGCTATTATTTATAAAAGAATTAGCATCATTGTAATTAGAGAATGCCAAGGAAATTCTGTTCCTACCAATTTTTTTAACACTGCCGTTTATAATATTCTGAATATTGTTATTTTTTAAAAATTTCCCAAATGTGACGGGATGGAAAATTGTCCCATCATTTGGCGACAATTGTTCCCTCTGCACATGGACTATGTAAGGTGCGTTATCAGAGGCTAGGTAAATTTCGCGTGAGACCCTTGTGGGCACGGGTAAATCAGGCTTTTGAGGCGTGAAAGATGTAATATTAGATTCGGAATTTTCATCCGAAATTATTTGTTTTAAGCCAGAATCGTCTAAACAAACACAGTCAGATGCTGCAAGTGGACTGGTGATATTTTTCCTCTTTCTTTTGTTACAATGCTTACATTTTTTATGTAAGCGAGTACGTTTGACTGCTCCAAAACGGCTGCGGGATGAGCAGTCCGTGTCCATTCCAGACATATCCGTGTCGTTTAATCTTTGTTCTTGGACTTTACAATTACCAGGTATAGTAACAAAGCAAGCTACCGGGGGGGCAGAGCCCCCCGGATCAGGGGGCTCCGAAGACATTAAAGAAAAATGAGCTGACTTACCAGATGTGAAGAGGAAAACAGACTTCTACACTAATAAATTATAATAAAACGTAAATAAATACAAATATATATAGTCGCTACGCTACTTCACTGATAAATTTCAATTAATAATGAATAAAAGTGGAAAAATAAAAATTTGCAAAAAAAACGCGCCCTTCAAGTTTCACGTTTCCCGCTCTTTTTCTACAAATATACTTATAACAACATAAAATAAAAGTATGTATAACAAATAGGCAGGTAAATACTTACTTTTTCTGACAGTGGCAAACACTAACATCGATTCACTTTTTCGATTCGAAATTCCGAAAACAAATGAGTAACGTTAATCCTTGGCATTCGTATTTATATTGGTGAAGAATCAAACAAGTTCATGCAAGATTGCAAGCACACACACCACAAGTCGTATTTCGTCCCTTTGCACGTCTGAATAAGCGTTGCGGACGGCGGCGGCGGCAGCGGTGGCGCTTTATTAGTCTCGACACGTTGTACTGAATATGGAATATGCAAGTTTTTACAAGTTACAGTCGCTAAGCTTCTTAAAATATTATCTGCCTACATTGATAGGTGAAGTCAAGCCAACATTTTAGTTCTTCTCTATCGAAAGCAAATAAATTTTCGTGGACCCCCGACCCCCGCTTACTAATTGTGAACCCCCATTTTTTTCACGCCAACGTAGACTCCCGTCGAGTCTCCCGTGGACCCCTGAGGGTCCACCTGGACACTTTGGGAACTAAGGCTTTAACATTACTTTTAGTATTGCACGTAGAGCTCTTTCCAAAGTGATAAGATGGGACTTTGCAGCAGATCACCATGCGCCAATACAATATAAAATAACTGTTTGGCATATAGCATAGTAAACCATTCCATTCCGATATCGGTCTCAAACCTATTCGCGCCTTTATTAAAAAGGCGACAACGCGATTATTCGCGTACGCATCCAATCATAGGAATCCACTCATCGTAGCCGCCGCCGACTACGAACCTAACTCCCCTCCTATCAGCCGCTACCGCCGTCCGCGGCATGTTCTCACCGACCCTCCCGATGCTCTTACATCCCTTCTTTCGAATACAGATACCGGACACAGGATCAGACACCGACCTCGCCGGCGAGGTCGAAGAATCTCTTGCCCGCCGGCCTGTGCAGAGTACCACGGAGAGACACCTAGTATACGCCCTCCCCCATAGCGACTGCCCAAGCCGAGGCCGTTCCTCTTTGAGGCATCCTTGAGCTAGTTGCCCCCTTGACCTTCTGGCTTGTGCGTAGCGATTGCACGCTCGCCCTCTTTCCGGTGAAGCTTTAAAAGCCCCGTGGCTAACAGCGTAGATCATTCACACACAGTAAACCATTTTGAAGGTTCTCAGATTAGCGGAGTTTCTTAATATTAGCATGATCCCCATTAGTTTTCTAACCTTCCTAACCAGACTATTAATGTGAGCTTAAAAGGTTAAATGTTCATCTAGAATTAGTCCAAGATACTTAATATTAGTTGTGCCTTGGAGTAAAACACATCCACAGGCCACAAAAGGTGTTAAAAGTGAGCAGGAATGGATTTGTAGGTTTAGGCTATTGTTAGGTTTTGAGGCAGCGGTTTTGTGAGAGCACATGTATTTAGTCTTATTGGTGTTGAGTGTGAGTAAATTTAGCTGTAATCATTCAATAATTGACATGCCCTTTTCCGCGATAGCATAGACATTTTTCGAGTCACAGCGTCTAAAAAGAACTACGGTATCATCAACGTAGCAAATGAGCTCTGCTGATGGTAATTGAAGATCATGCAAATCATTCATGTAAATAATAAAGAGGGTGGGGCCGAGTATACTGTCTTGTGGCACTCCAAAATTAATAGATAGTTGGTCGCTTTTGAAACCACTTATCCCCACCATCTGCTGCCTGTTTATGAGGTAACTCCTGAACCAGTCCAAGGCTACTCCGCGAATACGCATTATTTTTAGTTTTTGAGGTATCAAAGGCCTTAGCCAGGTCCAGGAAAACCGCAACACAGCTGAGTCCTTTGTCAAGATAGGTAGATGTAAGATCACTGTACTGTGATACAAGTACCATCACTGCTTAATTTGTAATTTCTGTTTTTTGAAACCAAACTGTGTATTTGATAGCAATGTATGTGATTCTAGAATTATTTAGAATCATAGATTTCTACAAGCCTAAGAGGCTTGTAGAACGACGACGCTTTGCTTTAACGATATTCTCAAGTAGTTTTGAGAACACGTTCAACAGGGCAATGGGCCTATAATTTTTAGGATTATCAGTGGCACCATCTTTGTGTATTGGAGTAATGGATGCTACTTTCCATGCAGATGTGACCAGTCTGTAAACTTAAATTAAAAATATGAGTAGTCTTCTGGTAGCTTTTAGTAGGCAGTTTGTAATGTCGTCTAAGCCAGAAGAACTGTTGTTTTTCAGTTGTCTGATTAGTGCGTCTATTTTAACATCCGTTGGTGCAAAGAAAAACGAGTTCTAAGACCACGCGTTTTAATTTTTTCTGCTAATGTATATTCAGTTTCACCAGTTTCGTTGAGAATTTTCTGAGGTAGCAATCTGCCCACAGATGCAAAGTACCTATTCATTACAACTAATAAGAGATGTTGCAGGGTTTGATTTGGCAGACAAAAGTTGACAACTATTTTGATTGTTTTGAGGAAGATGACATACGGATTTGATTGTGTTCTAAAAATGTTTAGGATTTGATTTTGCCAGCTCAAGTTCGTTAACTTTATATTGAGATTTTACTTAATGATTTCATTACAGGACGTGCGATACCTTTTATATGTGTTTGTAATATAACATCATTGGGAAATTGTGAAGCTTTAGAATGACGACGATCACGGTCGCGTATATATCGCAGTAGGCCAGAGTTTATCCAGTGACTTAGTATAAACTTCCAGGGGTTATCCAGGGACTTAGTGTAAACTTAGATACATTAATTAATTCAAAGTTGACTTTAATGAATGTACCGATTGGATGAAATTATTTTTTGTGAATTCCTCTCTTACAATTTCTAGATGATTTTAACTTAGAGATTACCAAAAAGACAATTGACTTAGGCCCGGATTACAGAACGTAAATCAGTTTCAGTCTAGTTTTAAAATCAGTCAATCTAGTTTTAAAAACTGTTTTTGTAGCAAATCGTTAGTTTTAAAACTAGATTCACGATTGATTTAGGTTCTGTAATACGGACCTTAAAATAAACTCATGTTTGGTTCGTAGTATTTTATTTAAATCTTAACTTAATATTTTTCAATTATTACTTTTTTATTATTGAATCGTGAATCGTTCCACTGAATCGATTCGGAGTTTCAGATTGATCTAAGAAATCGATATGAAACTGAAAAATCGGGTATTTTATTAATCGATTCTACATCGACAAGCCTAGTTAGTTTGGACTGGACTTTCCCTTCTTGTCAAAAAAAATAATTGGAACTATTTGTAATTGTAAATTCTGATTTGGAATTGGAAATTGCGTTTGCATTAAGTTTTTTAGATATTTTTTTTGTGCCGTTAAGTTATGGAGTAGCAAATTGATTCATTGTTAACAATCTAAGTTACGAGGTAGAAACTTCAAGCATGGATTCTTCATCGATAATAAGTTTTAACAACGATTCTACTTTTCAAACAACATTAAAAGGTGATCACAATAACATTAGTGTTCACGAATTGGCCCTTCATGCGATGAGAGATCGATGTTTACTACTGCAGAGGAGGATTAATACGTTAGAATCCGATAATATGCGGTTAAAACTAGATGTTGTAAAGGCTACAGAGTGTTCCTCTTACGTGCCACTGAAAGAAGATGAAAAACTTATGTTGCATCAGAAAATAGCTGAGCTTACTAAACAAAAGTCTCAACTCATGCACCATGTGTTTATGGTATCATGTGAAAACAAAAATTTGTGGAATAAAATATCCACATTAAAAATTTCAGATAAAGTAACAAATAAAGAATATACAAAGCAACCTTTGTTACGAACAAACACATACATTAATAGCACTCCCAAAACTAGCTCAAATTACCAAGAAAAGTATTCAGAATCTAGCTTAGAAGAAATATCTTTAAAGTTAATAAACAGTTACATTCAAGAGAAATCACAACTAGTAGAGCAATACGAGCAAATGGCACAACTCCAGGATATGGATGATGATATACTCAATGTAGATTCTATAGGCTTTACGTATATTGAAGACCCAGCAACAGATTCCCTAAAAGAAATCCGTTGTCAAACTGAGAAAATGCAGAATTTAAAAAAAGAACTTGCACAGCAAGAGGCAGATTTAAATATTATTATTTCTAGAGTTGAAAGTATATTCAGAGGTTAGTTACATTTTATTGCTTCTTTGTATATTATGACTTAGTCCAGTGGTTCAAAGCTGAAGTTGCTTTGTCCACTGGATCAAGTGGTCACAGTTTCAATTGGTGGCCCACAAATATTTGTTTCAGTCTGAGTGTGTCTATGTATATGTGAATTTCATGTTTATAAATGCACCCATGACACTAGAATAATTCCTGTGTGTGTGTGTGTGTGTGAATGATCTATGCTGTTGGCAGTGGGGGTTTTACTGCTTCACCGGACACGAGGGTGAATGTGCAACCACTACACTTGAGCCAGAAGGGTAAGGGGGCTACTGGCTCTATCATTTTACACATTTTATTCTTTCAGATGGGTATAAATGTCCAACGTGTATTGCAAACAATACCAAAATTACTACATCAGAACATAAAGAGATTGAAACCAGTGATAGTCTATTAAATTGGGCGACACCAGTTGATTCAAGCACTTACAACAATAACTTCAGTGAATTAAATACATCAGCATATAGGAAAAGCATAATAGAAGAGGATGAAGAAGAAGGAATAGCAGAACCTACAGAAAAGATATGCCCAATGTGCGGACAGACATTCCTAAAAGATATAGTATTCTCTGAATTTCAATCACATGTAGAAAATCATTTTATGGGTGAAAATGAGCTAGATTCAGTCATTGATAATTTTGAAAATATTCCGAATTCATTTGATAATGGTCTATAATAATTTTGTTTTGTTATATAATAACATTCAGAATATTATAATCCCGAAAAGGATGATTAGAAACATTCAGTAGACTATTCATGTCTCATGTCCACATTTCAAATTGATTAGAATATAATGTATATTATGTATAGCCACAGTATAGCTTTAAATCCTGCCCTGTAAATGTGATGTTAAGAAATTAGTCATTTAAATTAATTACTTGATTTTTTTGCGATTGCTATTAATATTGTCAGTGCCAGTATGCTCTCAAATGAACCTAAAGATTAGCTTTCTCTATTGTGTAAAAACTTGGATGTGTAGAATATTATGAAGCTGGAAGTTTTATACTTTTTGCGATTTTTTTAAATTAGTTCCTCTAATTAGAATGCAAATAAAAAAAAATATTACTATCATAACTTAAGTAATAGTAATATCCATATGGGCTGAGGGCCCATTTACTATAAATTATAATATTGGGACCTATTATAACATTTTTCACATAAGATGGGTAGTGACAGTTCTAAGTGCCAAACGAAATTATTATTTAATTCAATGATATTAAGGCTCAAATAAGTATAGAAACGGTTCATGCCTCTTATTGCCATTGAATAAAGTATAATTTTTTTTGACACTTAGAACTCTCACAGTACCTATCTTCATAAAAAATACTATAGGACTACAACATTGCCTATTTTTATTTTCTTAAAATGTGGCCCCACTAAGATTTATTGCTGTATTGTGGGTGCGTTTACAAACATGACAATTCACATACATAAATACCCAGACCGGAACAAATAATTGTGGATCACACAAAGATTTGTCCCTTGCGGGAATCGAACCCGCGACTATTAGACACAGTCGGCGGAGCGGGCTTAAGCTCTTAACCACTGCGCTAAATCGTCCGTCATATTTATATTGCCCTGAATGCTATAAAAGAAATACTCACTCAATATGGGACATACTATTTTAAATAAAACAATTGCCTCTCAGCCCACATGGAAACTTCTAATTTAAAATTTCATTCCGTTATACATACTTATGTTTATTTTTGTATACTTTTTTATAGATAAATAATTACGAATATAAATTAAAAGATCCAGTTTATGTCTTCATAAAAGAACCTACCTATATAGAATATGAATTGTCTATTATTCTAAAATAAAATTATTAATTTTAGTTATTTTCTTTTATTATTATACTTTTCTAACACTATTTCACATAATATTATTTCAAGCTAAATCAGTTGGTTTAACATCTGTTGATTGGGAAGGTTGTTGAGTGGTCTTCTGTAGAAGGTTTTTACTGAACCATTGTGGTCTTTCTTTCTTCATTTCTATTATTCTTTTACTCTTCCAAAATTCTTTAGGCTGTAAAGAAAATATGCTATTCAACCGTTGCTATAAAAAGAAAATGCCTTAAAAACTGACAAGATGAGCAAACTGACCAGTTAACAAAGCTGATGAAATATCGATTAAAGAATTTTATGAAATTTGTGCATAATTAAACTGACCAGTCATTGATACTGGTGAATCATGGAAACTGTCCATTATTTATGCAACTCAATTCATTACCCAATAACTAACGGGGCACCTGTCCTTGTAAAATATTTATCGGCTATATTAATAAGATTGCTAACAATACTGAATGTACATATTAAAACCAGTACACTTAAGGCAGATACCTTTCCAATACTTTTCCCACTGCGCACTTCTCTCCCTTCTCTTTTTAAAAAATGTAGCCCCACACACTTAGATTAATTCCTGTGTCGTGGGTGTGTTTACATACATGAAAATTCATATACACAAATACTAAGACCAGAACAAATAAGTGTGGATCACACCAAGATTTGTACCGTGCGGGAATCGAACCCGCCTCTATTAGACACAGTGGGCGGAGCGGCTTAAGCTCTTAACGACTGAGCCAATTAGTTTATCATTAGCAACATGCTCTTGTTTGTTGACACAAAAGTCTCTTAATACTATTTATAATTAACCGATTTCAAAAAAGGAGGAGGTTCTCAATTCGACTGTTTTTTAACCGACTTCAAAAAGGAGGAGGTTCTATGTTCGGTTGTATGTATGCTTTTTTTTTTTATGTATGTTCAGCGATATTTCCGTCAATTATGGACCGATTTTGATGATTTTTTTGCATTGGGTTGAGTATAGCTCCGTGGTGGTCCCATTTTAATTTCATTGGCATTGGACCTTGGACTTAGAAGATACACCGGGGAACTCCTTAACGACAAACAATAGGCATGTGTAAATTGAGATATTATGGGTATTACGTCACTCCTATAGGTACCCTACTATAGAACTAAGCAGTATATCAGCCAACTTCAAAAAAGGAGGTTCATAATTCGTCCATTTTTATAACTCCTTTGCTTATGAACCGATTTTGATGCTTCTTTTTGCATTGGGTTCAGTATAGTTTTGAGGTGGTCCTATTTATTAGACCTTGGACTTTGAAGATACAAGAGGGAACTCCTTAACCGCGAACAGCACGAATGTATAGATTCCGTTATTATAGACATTATATTAATCCTGTAGGTCCCTTACTGTACAACTCAGTAAAATAATATAATATCGGTATATAAATATTACTAAATAATTCACTCGTCACTTAAAATGGTAAAATAAAAATCTTTAAAAAAAAAGGTAAACCGACTTCAAAAACCAAAAAATAAATATTTGAAGTCGGTGCCAAGTAACCGACTGCACCAACCAGCACCGACTTCAAATATTTATTTTTTGGTTTTTGAAGTCGGTTTACCTTTTTTTTAAAAGATTTTTTCATATGTATGTTACGCGTTCATTCCGCCAATTATAAATAAATTTGATGATTTTTTTTTGCATTGGGTTCAGTATAGCTTTAAGGTGGTCTCATTTTAATTTTATCGATATTGTACCTTGGACGATACACCAGGGAACTCCTTAACGACAAACTATACGAATGCGTAGATTGAGATATTATGGGTATTACATCAATCCTATAGGTACCCTGCCATAGAACTAATGAGAATATTAACCGACTTCAAAAAAGGAGGAGGTCAACAATTCGTCTGTATTTTTGTGCTTCTGTTTTTTCTTTATTTATGAACTGATTTTGATGATTCTTTTTTCGTTGGGTTTAGTATAGTTTCGGGTGGTGCCATTTAATGAAATCGGTATTGAACTTTGGACTTTGAAAGAAAGAAAAGAAAGAAAAAAAAATTTTATTCAGCACAGCACACATAGAAAATATATGTCAGCCTTTGAAGATACATCAGGGGACTCCTTAACGGCGAACAGCACGAATGTATAGATTCCGTTATTATGGTTATTATATTAATCCTGTAGGTACGTTGCTGTACAACTCAGCAAAATAATATAATATAGGTATATAAATATTAGTAAATAATTCACTTTACACTTAAAATTGTAAAATAAATATTGGAAGTCCGTGCCAAGTAACCGACTGCTCTACCCGGTACCGACACAAAAATTTTTTTTTTGCTTTTTGAAGTCGGTTTTATTTTTTTATCAAAGATTTTTTTATTTTGAGTTAGATAAAAGTTTATTTAATTTTAGGAAATAGCTCAAGCAGTTAGCCTTCAATTATGCACTGACAGTTTATCTCTCAGAAATATAATCACCTCATCTGGCAGAGTTTCTCCATCATACAAAACAACAACATCATGTTCAATAGGATTAACTCCCAGTTTCTCTTTAATTTTAGCTTGTATCTCTTCTGTCTCCTTCTTTATTTTGGTGTAGCAGTTTTCTGAAATTAACAAGTTTTGTTTACAGTCCAACAAGGATCCGCGAGGCAAAACCGCGTCCAAAATCGGAACTAATGCTGCTATCCAGGGAAATGACACTGCATGACAGTTTGTTGAGTTGTTGTTTGCTATGAAATTTAACCAAAGTTCTTTTTTTAATTAGAAGGAATGTATAATTCAATTTGGTTTACTAAGCAAGCGTCATTGCGTCAACTCTATTGAGTTAGTTACATTGTATAACCTGTTGTAAATATTTCCCTAGAAGTAAAAAGTTAACTAAATGGTAAACCTAATTTCACACCAAAGAATTTGTTAATGTCATCCATGAGCCAAAAGATCCATGACTTATAGTACGACAACGCACTATAAGTCATGTATTGTTGATTTTATAATTGCTTATTACAGGGCAGGACTTTATAAAAACTTAAATTTGACTATAAAGTAAGTATATTGCTTAAAATGATATATGTAAAAAAAACACCGTCACGCCTATAGTCACCAGCGGGGGTGGCAGAGGTGTACTGAGTACACCCACGATTCGCCGACGATGTTAGGTTCCATGTAATAGGGGGCGAGCCTATTGCCATATACCGGGCACAATTCCAGACTGGACTCATACTGGGAATTTTTCGTCAGAAAAACTACATTTGTCTGACCTAGGATTTGAACCCAGGACCTCGTGATCACAAAGCGATGCGCTTTGCCACCAGACCAACGAGGCAGTCAATGAAGTCAGATGATGGAATACAAATTAAAAACAAGATCTTGGCAGACAATAAGTTGCAAGAGGTGTTTTCTTTACTACTCCAACACCACCTTATCACTATTACTCCTGTAAGCCATAATGGTGTCTAGTGAGGACATTGAGGCTTGAATCTTGGTGTGTCCCCGGAAGAGTTGGGCAAAAATTAGTAGTGAAAAAATTAAATTGCAATTACAATATTTCAGATTTCGTTGGGGCTTATTTGTGGTTTAAAAGTGCCCGAAGTTTCGTGTGATCTACAGCACCCATGATCACAGAAGAGACTAAGGCCTTCAACGTCAAAAAGTCATTGTTATTCTGGAGTTATTGTGACAGGTGTATGACAGGTAATTTAGTTCCCTTCTTTACAATGAACACAAAAAATTTGCAGATCAGCCATAGAGAAGGAGAATACAACTAGAATAAGTCCAGGTTCTAGGTTCTTGATAATTATTACATCAGCTTGAAACAAAAAAAAATGTTAGTTTCATGCTGATAAACTTTACCACAAAGACGGCCTTTTTCATGATGATGTCCACAATCATGACAAACTATAATATTTGTTTTGGGTACAATCATCTTCCACACATATTCAGGAGAACCATATTTTCTCTTCAGTCGCCTCTCAATGGTTCTACGGAACTTTGGTACAGCTAATAGAATCCCATCACCAACTAAATCCTTTATAGAGAATTTAGTTTGTGGTGCACTTGGTTGTTTGCCGTACACATATGCCAGTGCTAGCTCTGTAATATAAGAAATAAAAGTCAGTTAATTATGTAATATTAAACGGTCCCATAGAACAAAGTTAAATATGCCAAATATAAATACTGAATTATAGGACTTTCTTGTCCATTGGACATGTCATATGGTAAATTGTGTAATGTAAACTTATTCGTACTTGTTGTAAATATATACTAATATTTTAACAATTCAAGGTTGAAAAGTTGCAAGATGAGAGTGTGAGGAGAACGTATGAAGACAGAGTCCGGGACAAGCTTTTGACAGCTGGTTCTTCGGACTCAAACATAGATGAATGTCTGAAAAAGAGTTTGGTAGAATCAGCGAAAGAAGTATGTTGCTGCTCAAAGAAGCATAGCACAGCAAAAGGGGATGCATGGTGGGACACAGTTAAAAAGCTCTGTAGAAAGTAAGAAGAACGCGTGGCAGGACTATGTTTCTTCTTTGAATCTAAATGACAGTATGACAGAGATGAAGAAAGAAATATACTGGCAATGCAAGAATGCCACCAAAACTTTAGTGAAAGAAAAGCGTGAAAGTGCTAGTGTGATTCAGGAGGAGAGGCTGGCGAAGAACTTCGAGAACAACACCAAACTCTTTTGGAGCAGGGTGAGAAAGGCTCGAGGTGATTTGGCAGGCTCCAGAATGGAAAAGATAAAATCTAAAGACGGTGACATTCTTGCAGACACACAAGCTGTGCTTAACCGGTGAAGTGAATACTTTGGAGAAATGTATGAGAATGACCTGGATACTGGTGCCACAGACGAGCCCAGAGGCGAGTTTGCGGCACCAGAATCCACAGAGGACATCACTATGGAAGAAGTTGAATGGGCGATACGAAGTATGAAAAATGGTAAAGCTGCGGGAATAGACATGATATCTGCCGAGATGATTAAATATGGTGGAACTTGCGTCCAGGACGCTTTTTGGGTCCTTGCAAATCTTTGCTGGAAGACAGATAGTTCTCCCTCTGCAACATCGTAGAAAAGCATCTGGCAGTAGGCCGGAAGGTTTTCTGCGGTTTTGTTGACCTGGAGAAGGCGTTTGATAGAGTCGTGCGAAAGAGACTTTGGGACATTTTGGTATGAGTATGGTAATAGAGTATGGTATAAAAGGCACCCTGTTGCGAGCCGTCCAGTCCACCTATGTGGACAGCAAGGCATGCGTACGGATGGGTGGTAACATGTCACCTTGGTTTGACGTTAAAATCGGCGTCAAGCAGGGTTGCGTGTTGTCCGCTAGACTGTTTATAGTATATCTGGATAAAAGTCTTCAAAGACTGAATGTGATGAATGAAGGGGTAAAATGAGTGATCTAGTGGTAAACCACCTATTGTATGCAGATGACGCGGTTTTGATAGCACCAACAGCCACTGATCTGCAAACACTAGTTACAGTTATGAGAGACGACTGCATGAACAATGGCTTACATTTGAATGTGAAGAAAACCAAAATTATGGTTTTTGAACGGGAAGAAACCAGAACGAATGCAAGGATTGTGGTTGGTAACGATGTGCTGGAGCAAGTGAATGAGTTTGTATATCTTGGATGCGCCTTCAGTAAGGATGGGAAATACACCGCTGATATAGAGAATGCAGGTAATAGAGTGAATGGTGCGATGGGAAGGCTACTTGGGAGCCGGCACTTAAGCCAAAAGGCGCAGCTGGCCATGCATAATGGAGTGCTTGTCCCAACGCTGTTATATGGCAGTGAGACTTGGGTATGTAAGAAGGAGAACGAAAGCAGGATAAATGCGTTTGAAATGCAATCTCTGCAGAAGATGTGCAGAGTCACGCTGACCGACCGTATTCGCAACAGTATAGTAAGAAACGTGTAGGTATGAAAGATAGTATAGGTGTAAAGATGAGAAATGGTATGCTCCATTGGTTCCGGCATATAGAAAGAATGATAAAACAGATATACAATGCGAAAGTGGAAGAATGTAGGTACCGGGGAAGACCTAGACTATCTTACCATGACAAATAGGACTTGTGTCTTATATGAAGGGCAAGTCAAGAGTCTTCGTAACCAGCGAGTGTGTATGAGACGAACTATGAGAGTGGAGGAAGCCAGAGAGGTATGTAAGGAAAGAACCTGTTAGAACTCTGTTCTCTCTGCCTACCCCGCGAGGGAGCTGGCGTGATGATATAGATAGATTAAAAATTCATGATAAACAGTTCCAATTCAAATTATAATCTATAGCTCTATTGATAACTGATGATTCTGCCTAAAGTTTGATACCCAAACAGTTAAATTATTACATTTGCAACACATGTGCATAAGAAAGATTATGTTTTCATAAAATTATATTTATATTGTTTAGTGATGATATCTATTAAAGATTTTCCACCAATTCATACTGGATCCACTTGGTGGTGACCTAAAGAAGGCCTTTATCTAACAGTGAGAGAGGCTTCATCATCATCATAAGGTGAAAAAATGGCCAAAGATGGCCCAAGGCATCTCCGAAAGATCACCACGAAGTATAAGCTTATTCATATGAGTATAACATTAGTTATAGGTATCTACTTCAAGTTCTAATCATTATGAACTTATTGTTTTCTGGAAGATCATGCGCCAAAAATAAAAAAGTTACATTTTGGTTTTACCTTTAGGTGGATACCCAAACATGCTGAATATATTTCTTTCCACATTTTTTATAATTTGTACAATGTGAGGTAAACGTGGAATCATTTTCATCCAAAGTTTACTACTATTTTTAGAAACACAATGATATAATATATAAAATAATCTATGAAAGCAATATCTATCCGCTTTCGTTCGCACAAAATATTTTTAAGGTTATGTTGACACTGACAGTTCCTTTTTTATTGGGTTGCAATGATACAAGCACTTTATTCCTTGTTTAAGTACTTATTACATTACCCGCCTGACTCCGACCCAACTTAGGATGTTGAATTATGTAATCGCAGTCTGTCTAATGAAAGCTAAGTGGAAAATGGCGGCAAATTTAAATAAATTGGGTCTTGTAAACTCAGATAAACTTGGAATAAATGGATGGATTTGATAGTAAAAGAAAAAAGTAAATACCCAAGCTTAATATTTTTTTAGGAACACAATATATACACACAGGAGAGTGGAGGAACAAGGTAAGAAAAAGAGTAGTGAGAGTTACATAGAAATTATAGCATTCTAACGTGTTACAGTTTTGCTTGTCAATGGTTTATAAGTGCTTGGTTATCAGCAGATAACGAAGAACTACACGCAATAAGTTTTAGGTTATCATGTGAGAACAACAATGAAAACCTAAAACTTATTGAGTTTCAGATATTAAATCGATTTCTTGTACAGTGTGAACAAAAAGAGTAGAAATTAAATGAGAGCGCCACTATCTTTTACCGGGCCACATTGGTTCATCATCATCATCTCAGCCTATACTTGTCCACTGCTGAACATAGGCCTCCCCAATCGCTTTCCAGCGTAACCGGTCCGATGCCACCTGCATCCAACGACTTCCTGCGATTTTCACAAGATCGTCGGTCCATCTGGCAGGCGGTCGTCCCACGCTGCGCTTGCCAATACGTGGTCTCCACTCTAGAATCTTTCTGCCCCAACGCCCGTCCGATCTACGCGCTATGTGGCCCGCCCATTGCCACTTCAGCTTGCTAATCTTAACGGCTATGTCGGTGACCTTGGTTCTTCTACGAATCTCCTCATTCCTGATTCGATCGCGTAGAGAAACGCCGAGCATAGCTCTCTCCATAGCTCGCTGAGCAACTCTGAGCTTTTTTATGAGACCTATTGTAAGAGACCACATCTCTGATCCATATATCATCACTGGTAACACACATTGACTAAAAACTTTAGTCTTTAGGCTCTGAAGTATTTTGGATGAGAAGATGTTGCGCAGTTTCCCGAACGCTGCCCAGCCGATTTGGATTCGTCGATTGACCTCTCTCTCAAAGTTGGACCTATCTAACCGGACTACCTGTCCCAGGTAAATGTATTCGTCGATAACTTCAAGAGTAGAGTTCCTAACGGTGAGTGCGGTGGGTACGACATGAATTAGACATGATGTTTTGTTTCACCTTCACCTTCATCATCATCATCATCATCTCAGCCTATACTTGTCCACTGCTGAACATAGGCCTCCCCAATCGCTTTCCAGCGTAACCGGTCCGATGTCACCTGCATCCAACGACTTCCTGCGATTTTCACAATATCGTCGGTCCATCTGGCAGGTGGTCGTCCCACGCTGCGCTTGCCAATACGTGGTATCCACTCTAGAATCTTTCTGCCCCAACGCCCGTCCGATCTTCGCGCTATGTGGCCCGCCCATTGCCACTTCAGTTTGCTAATCTTAAGGGCTATGTCGGTGACCTTAGTTCTTCTACGAATCTCCTCATTTCTGATTCGATCACGCAGAGAAATGCCGAGCATAGCTCTCTCCATAGCTCGCTGAGCAACTCTGAGCTTTTTTATGAGACCTATTGTAAGAGACCACGTCTCTGATCCATATATCATCACTGGTAACACACATTGACTAAACACTTTAGTCTTTAGGCACTGAGGTATTTTGGATGAGAAGATGTTGCGCAGTTTCCCGAACGCTGCCCAGCCGAGTTGGATTCGTCGATTGACCTCTCTCTCAAAGTTGGACCTACCTAACCGGACTACCTGTCCCAGGTAAATGTATTCGTCGACAACTTCAAGAGTAGAGTTCTCAACGGTGAGTGCATTGGGTACGACATGGACGTTAGACATTGTTTTCGTTTTGTCCATGTTCATTTTAAGACCCACTTGTTGAGATACTCTGTTGAGGTCACCGAGCATTCGTCCTAGATCTTCCAGCGACTCCGCCGCGACCACAATGTCGTCGGCAAATCGAAGGTAAGTGATGTATTCTCCATTGATGTTGATGCCAAGTCCTTGCCATTCCAAGAGCCTGAAGGCGTTCTCTAAGGTGGCCGTAAACAGTTTCGGAGAAATGACGTCTCCCTGCGTTACTCCTCTTTTTATGGGGATCACCTTCGTGCACTGCCCCTGTACTCGGACTGTCATGGTGGCGTTATTATACAAGCACTTCAACACTTCAATGTACCGATAGTCAATGCGGCATCGCTGGAGAGATCTAAGAACCGCCCAAGTCTCGATCGAATCGAAGGCTTTCTCATAGTCCACAAACGCCAAGCATAGTGGCCGATTATACTCCTCGGTCTTCTGTATAATCTGCCGCAGCGTATGTATGTGGTCTATGGTGTTAAAGCCTTTCCGGAAACCGGCTTGTTCGGGAGGCTGGAAGTCATCAAGCCTGCGTTCGAGACGATTCGTGATGACTCTCGAAAACAACTTGTAAACATGGCTCAGCAGTGTGATGGGCCTATAGTTCTTCAATAAGGTGTTATCACCTTTCTTGAAAAACAGTACCACCAGACCCCTGTTCCATGCTTCCGGCGTTTTGTCTTCGAGCAAGACGGAATTAAACAGCCTCTGAAGGACTTTAAGTACCGGCGTTCCGCCCGCTTTCAGAAGCTCTGAGGTAATTCCGTCTTCGCCTGGCGCTTTGTTATTTTTGAGTTGTTTGAGAGCCATCCTAATCTCGTACAGGCTGATATCCGGGATATCTTCAGTGTAATGTCGGGTTAGCTTGGCTCTTGGGTCTTTTACCAAGTCAACAACAGGTTCAGCTACTGAGCTGTACAACTGCCCATAGAACCTCTCTATCTCCCTGAGCACCTCTGACCTATTCGACTTTACGTTTCCGTCCTCCGTCTTCAGCTTCGTCAACTGGCTTTGCCCAATAGACGCGTCTCTTGCGAACACTTTGGAGCCCTTGTTCTGTGCTATGGTCTCCTCAATACGCCTTGTATTGAAGGACCGTAAATCGTGTCGCAAGGACTTCAGTATCTATTCATTGAGCTGCCTATAGGACTTAGCATCATCGGAGGTTTGGAGCGTCATGGAACGTCGCTCAGCCATGAGGTTTCGGGTGTAGTTGGATAGTTTTTGAGGTCTATTTTTACGGTGGGGCTTAAAATACTTGGACCCGACCGTATGGACAGTCTCTACCAGCCTGTTGTTGATTTTGTCCACTGATGCGCTGCTGTCTAGCAATTCGAAGCGGTTTGACAATTCTAGTTGAAAGTTCTCGGGGTTTTGGATATGTGCATTAGAAGGTCGGAGCGTAGACTTCATCAGACGCGATCTTTCCATTTTGACATTAATATTTAATGTGCCTCTGACCATTCGGTGATCACTGCCGGTTTTTACCCTGTGAATCACAGAGACATCATTAAATATTTGTCGCTTGGTGCTCATGATGAAGTCTATCTCATTTTTTGTGGAACCATCAGGGCTCATCCAGGTCCATTTCCTATGAGGCGGCTTCCGGAAGAAAGAGTTCATCATAAAGAGTCCCTCCTTCTCCAGATATTTGGCCAGCCTCTGACCCCTGGGGTTGCGCTGCCTATATCCAAATTGCCCCACTCTCAACTCATCATTGCCCCGTTTGCCCAGCCGCGCATTGAAGTCATCCATAACCATGCTAAAGTAAAGTGTGCTTTGGAAGTATGTATGGCTCTACTAATGTCCTCATACATTACTTCGACGTCATCATCTGAGTATGCCGAGGTCGGTGCGTAGACCTGTATGACCTTCAGCGAATATCTTTTGGATATTCTGAGTATCAGGTACGCTACCCTGTTCGACACACTAGTGATGGACACAACGTTGTCTATGAGTGACTCGTGGACGACAAATCCGACACCACCTTGGGACTGCTGTTCGCCCTCCCGGTAGTAAAACAAGTTGCCGGATTTTAAGGTTATCGTGTCCTCGCCCTTTCTTCGGACCTCCGATAAACCAACAATATTCCACCGCAACTTGTTTATCTCCGCTTCCTGCTCAACAAGCTTCTCATCTGTCCTTAACGTGCGTGCGTTGTATGTCACCAGGGCCAATTTTCGTTGTTGGTGGTAGCCGAATCTCTGCCGGAGATTCTTAGCACCCCTTGTCCTGTCGTTACCATAGCTGCTACCGTGGCCAGGACGAACAGGACCGCCGGGGACTAGGGGCCTGGTTTTATTCTTTTCTTCCATTTTAATAAATTGGGGGGGTTTGCCATACTCGCCACGCTTGGCAGGCGGGTTGGCGAGCCCAGTTTTTGATGGTACAAGTGTTAAGGGAACGCTGCTGCTCATTCCCTAGTTTTCCCTTAGTCGCCTTGTACGACACCCGATGGATGAGATGGGTTGGTCCTATTCTAAGCCGGGACTGGTTACTTCCACTGAAATGTTTCAATACTTGAAAGTTACGAGTAAACTGAGAACTTCTTTGACCAAGCTCAAAAGGTGTGATCACAGGTTATTTATGTACTAAAAATATGAAAATGTAGTTTGATATTAAATAAAAAAACAACACAGAAATTTGAATATAAAAAAGCTATATTTGTTATTTACTATTGAAATATATAAAATATATATCCTACTCCCATTTCTTTAGAATGCTCTGTAGGAATTTATGAAACATATAAATCGTCTAAGTCCTTCCTCGGACCAAGTTTTCGATGTTGACCAGGCGTGCCAATTTTCCTAACACTGCTTTCCGATTTACCTAAAACAAAACTTTCATTTAAATAAACAAATGGCAGAGGTGTACTGTGTACAACCATTCGCCGACGATATTAGGTCCCATGTCTCATGTAATAAGGAAAGAGCCTATTGCCATATATCGGGCTCAATTTCAAACTCCGGACAGATACTGGGAATTTTTCGATAGAAAAACTACATTAGTCATTGGCATTATTCGACTAGACCAAAGAGGCAGACTAATATTTATGTATGTAAATAAAAGTAAAAAATGGTTATGTAACAAGATCAAGTCAGTCAAGTCATACTATATTAAGCATCATTATAATTTATAACGATATAACCTCGTATTGTAAAATTATTTTATCGTACGCAGGTATACCAAACAAATTGGTTATAATATAAAACAGAAACACATATGAACTTAATTTCTACAATGAATTTATAACCCTAAACGGATTGAGTACTGTCAAAATATTGCTAAAGAAAATTAAACTCTTACAGACACAACACTGAATTTTCTATGTTTTAAAGAACTCGAGAAACCATGATGAGTAAGAGCTATAGCCCGGAGCCCGGTGTCTCGTTCGCACCCATTACGATGCAGTACAGTGACCATAAGGTAGAACTAATACGGACTATACATATTTAAGATGTAGTTTAAATACGCTGTAAACCATTTATAACCGAGTTCTAAGCGATCGTGGTTCTCAATTGGTTTGTATTACAGGATGGATTTTTAGATGGGACAGTAAGGGCAGCTATCTCAACCATTGTAGATACAGAAAAACGGCTCTAGGGGACTATCCTAAGTTATTACGATATTTGGAACTGAATTTACAGATTCTGAAGAAAATGTACAGTCAGCAAGAAAATGGACAATTTAATCAAAAACTTTGACTACTACTCGTTTAAGATGTGGCATGTACCTAGAAAGAAAGAATTACGGTAATAAACAGTGCCCGAGAATTCTCTGTTAATTATATGTCAACAAGTCTATAATCGTAACAATGTTTGGTCACCCTACTTAGAAAGACACGTAGGGCTCTCAGTGAGTATCCTTGTCATCCCGTTTTTTTCGCAGAGTGTTCAATCCATTGTATTATATTCATGATTTTTACTCTTTTTGGTCGCACTGTAAGTCGTGTCCTAGAAAACGGAGTCAGGTCGATTAATGTAGTAATGCCTTTATAGCCCGTTCTACGGACCACTACCTTTCGGCGTTAGGTTGGCATTGCTGTTTGTTATATAACCATTCAAGATGACTCCAGAAATAAAATTATGTATATCATCATGCTAGATAACTTGCAACATAAGCAAAGAGTACAAAGTTCATCAGAATCTTATAAGGGATCTTAGGGTAATAATAGTAAATTATTATTTTTCGATCTATACAATTTAATTTAATGGAATTAAAAACGTAAATAATTTGCAATGATTTATATACCACAATATAATATCGATAAACACGGGCAACTAAAATATGAATCCTGGTAACATTATTTTACCTACCTTTGATAGCAGCAACCTGTCATCATAATCGTTATAAGAGAATTAAAAGCAGTTTGTCAGGTTTTTCACGCTCACGGAATTTTCCTATTCTGAACACCATATCTGTTTATCTACTCTCAAAGTCTTGGACATGATTCCGCTGATAAAATAATTAATATTCAGGAATTAAACAATTCACACTGACACTGACTGTCTAGACTGAGATACATTACTGCCAACTTAACGCCGAAGAATAGTGATACGTGGAGCGGGCCATGAATATATAACCCTAAACGGATTGAGTATGGTCAAAATATTGCTAAAGAAAATTAAACTCTTACTCACAGACATAACATTGAATTTTCTATTATTTAAACAACTCGAGAAACCATGATGAGTAAGAGCAATAATCTGAAGCCCGGTGTCTCTCTCGCACCTATTACGATGCAGTACGGTGACCATAAGGTAAAACTAAAACGGACTATATATGATATTATGATACTATTTATGATATTTTAAACCATATCATGCAAACCATTTATTACAGAGTTCAAAACGAACAAGGTTCACGATTCGTCTTTATATACAGAATGGATTAAGATCGGACAGTAAGGGCAGATATCTCAACCGTTGTAGATACAGAAAAACGGCCCTAGGAGACTATCCTTAACTTTTGCGATATTTGGAGCTGAATTCACAGATTCTAAAAAAAAAGGAACAGTCAGCAAAAAAATGGGCAATTTAATTAAAAACTTTAACTACTACTCATTTAAGAGGTGGAATTTATTTATTTATTATTTATTTATTTTTTTAAAAAACGTAGCCCCACACTAGGATTTATTCCTGTGTCGTGGGTGCGTTTACAAACATGAAAATTCACAAACAAATACCCAGACCGGAACAAATAATTGTGGATCACACAAAGATGTCCCATGCGGGAATCGAACCCGCGACTATTGGACACAGTGGGCGGAGCCGCTCAAGGTCTTAACCACTGCGCTAAATCGTCCGTCAAAGAAAGAATTACGGAAATAAATAGTGACCGAGAATTATACGTTAATTATATGTCAACAAGTCCATAATCGTACCAATGTTTGGTCACCCTGATTAGAAAGAGACGTAAAGCTCTAAGTGAGTATCCTTGTCATGACGTTTCTTTTTTTCGCAGAGTGCTCAATCCATTGTAATATATCCATGGGAACGGGCGATAGTTTTTTTTGTTTATAGCATCACGACGACGCGTATTTTGCCAATGTCAAGTATTACGAATATTCCTTTCTAAATTAATTCAACTTTCCGATGAACTTGATAACAACGATGAATATGAAATTAATGAAGTGCCTTACCCTGGATAGTAAAGCGATGGATACTTTACATACTAATTGCGATGGCCGTTTTGAGGGAAATCGAATAGGCATGTTTTATCACTTTGTTACAATTACCTTCACTCATGCACATATAAGAATACGTAATGGTTAATATTCCACCAAAATTACACATCATTATTCGAAATAACAAAAGTTTTGGAAAAGAAGACAAATTGACGACATCACTCTTCGATTTGCCGCCAAAACTAGGCTATGGTTTTATAAAAGTACCTGGCACTATATTTTTCCAACAGCAACATTAGCTATAATGGCGGTTGACAGTCAGCTGTCTAAAAAGTGGGGAGGAAAAGGCGAACGTCGGTATGTGGATTGTGTTATGTAGTTCATATCCTCAAGCGTTTCGTTGCAGTTGTTGCTATGGCGTGTTTAAGTTCGAGTAGGCTTTGTGCTCGTGTTCAAGATAAGTTATTGTGTCAATTTGGACATAAAGTTCGAAAGCAAACTGTATTTGTGAAACTCAAACCTCCCGGACCATCTCCATTGAGGATATTCGGAAAGACATGTCAGGTTAGATACTTTTATAATTTATGTTTTACGTGTAGAATTGTTTACTCTTGTACGTTATCTTAATTAAAAAGCTAAAAATCGTAGGTTTATTTCAAAATAATTGTTATGTATATAGAAATCAGTCCCGTATTCCTTTTTACATAACAGTATGATTGACAGTAAAATAACCTATCTTTGTCAGCTGATCTAATCAACATAATATTATATGCATAGTTTTCTGAATGAAGCCCCTATAGAAAAATGATTCAATGAAATTTACGCATTAAAAGTACATAAATACATGTAGTAGAGTGGGGTCATTCACTGGAAATGATAAAAGTGAAATCTTCATGAGTCGGTCGATGGACAGTGGGTCGCTTCGCGCGCTGCACAGGTTTGTTGGGTTTGCCGAATGATTTTCACCGTAAGCAAAGATATTCGTAACTTTTACTTTCATCCAACAAAGCAAAGCTAATTGGTCGTCAATAACTATAGTGTTATATATATTTTCGTTTCTTATTAATACCGGTTTGGCTATATATCTATATTACTACGAAAAAATAAACTAATTCATAGGTTGATATCACACCTCATTTATCTGTATGATAGTATCCGTGCCCATAACTAGCAACATGACGTATGTACCTATATAATTCCTGTTCTATTAATACGGTTGTTAATTTTATTACGTAGCTATTGGTATTTAGGTCACCAACATTTTAATCAGCTGTTGGTCTTCAACAATCTAACTTTTTCTGACTAAAACCTCTTTCGGAGTGGACACTTCTTGTTTTTTGTTCCAAAATCATAATTCTGGCTGTCTTGGAATTCCAGGCACCTCGTTGAAACATGGTAACACTAAGTTGGTAGCACACGCCGTCGTGCTTTCTCGCGCAGCGTGCGAGCATGCAATGTCCAATCTCGATGACTCGCATAGAACTTTCTAAGCAACAATTATTTTTCACATTAATATTTCATTTACTCCTTCATTCGTAATCGGATTAATGATCGATTTCTTTAGACAAGCCATTCCCACCTAATTCGTACTATGCGAGGCGGAAAATGTACTTTTTTCAATTACGTGCTGTTTTTTATGTGCGTATTTTTGGCTTCACCTATGATGACAATCTCGTTGCATGCACTGTCTCACTGTGAGTGAAAGTTGTGTGACGATTCGTTGAATTTTTAATAGCGCGAAAACTGGGTAAGTAACCTGTCGAAGGAGTGCTATAGCCTTTCTTATATTCTAGTCCATTTGGCGAGCATTGACCCCGTTTGCCGCGAGACATCATCATTCAGCGCCATTTCTTGGTTGTTGTGTGACTAAGCTTTATGTCTATCACTAGAGTCGCTTCAGATAGATCGTAAAACAAGAATTTATGCTACAATAATTGATTGTATTAACTACATAACTACATTTTGTTAGTGGTGCTTAATCCGCTAAACAAAATTCTACTAAGTGCTTGCAGTGTCCGCATCCTAAATATGTAGGTAAACACCGAAATCACTTTTGAGATATCGGGAAATGTCGTCGGATTATCAGCTACTCCGCCAAAGCATAGGCGTAGAGTTTCTATTGTAGGTGTTGCTGGATCGCTTATAATTCTAATAGAAAAATATAAGAAGTGATTTATAAAAAAAGTGCAACTGCGAGTAAAAATTCAGACGTGATTTATAATAATAGTTTTTTGGTGAAAAAATTATAATTTTCATGATATGAGTAAATGGATCCGTCGCGAATAGTACTGCAAATAATATCCTGCGTAAATAACCTCAGTAGAAATGCGGAACACACAAGTATTTGTTCAGTCGACATCATTGTATAAGAGTTTGCGGCAAGACACACGATGTAGCATATGTTATTTTCGACTTACAACATTTACTTCAATTCTAAATTACGTGATGACAATACAAAAGCGCATAGAAAGCTGAAAAGCGTTAGGTTTGCTGCCATCGGCATAATTTTGCAACTTATTACATAGGTACATACACACGTTTGCTAGCTGTCATAATATAAAATGGTACTGATTAAAATATTACTGATTGTTCCCGTGCAGATGCTGGAACTCGCGTAACCTAACCAGAAGGCGTCGTAATTATCGCCGCTGCTTCTTTCTGTGGATGTCGCAAAAGACTGCCTAAAAGTATAAAAAAATGTATGATTGATTAAGTAGTTTCTTATCATCCCAATAGGACACTAGTTAATATGTGGGCTGTTGAAATATATTCTGTCGGAATACTTTGACGATCTTATTAATCAAACACCTATAGCGACACTGTTTATGCAACAACTCTTCACATTTACATTCTTATTTATATGGAGTTCTACGCAAAGCTAAGAACCTTGTTCCTTATAATGGGTTACAAATATGATACGCGAAGACCGTGACCTTGTTCCAACCATAAATCTAACAAGCATTTGGTGATGTCTTTTGAAGATAAATTTCTATCTATCTATCTATATCTATCTATCTATCTATAACCTCACGCCAGATCCCTTGCGGGGTAGGCAGAGAGTACAGAGTTCCAACAGGTTCTTTCCTTACATACTTCTCTGGCTTCCTCGACTCTCATAGTTCGTCTCATACACGCTCGCCGGTTACGGAGACTCTTGACTTTTCCATCAGATAAGACTCGGTTTATTTGGTCGTGGTAAGATAGTCTAGGTCTTCCCCGGTACCTGCATCCTTCCACTTTCACATTGTATATCTGTTTTGTCATTCTTTCCAGAGAGAAGATAAATTTCATTGCAAATATCTCTTTTGTTGAATACTATGCCTTTAAATATACAAAATACTAATAAAAGATTTCAAAGCTCGCATAATTGTGTTCAGTCCATCTTTAATTAAATTCAATAACTGTTGTCTATTCTAGGTATGTACTAGAACAGGTATGATTACCTCATTGACAGACTGTAAAGCTAACAAATATTTTGCAGTAGTTATGCATATAATTGCAGTAACGGTCACCGATTTTGAGATGTCCTTGCAGGCAGATGCTTAGGCTCTGGTACAATTGAGCAAGATCGTTTCGGCCGGCTCTTGCAAACAATGAACTCATCACCGTTGTCTACGCAGGCAATATTAATTGCCGTCGCTTGCACACGACGTGTTCTTATTTGA
Organism: Phalera bucephala; assembly: GCA_905147815.2. Taxonomy (NCBI): domain Eukaryota; kingdom Metazoa; phylum Arthropoda; class Insecta; order Lepidoptera; family Notodontidae; genus Phalera; species Phalera bucephala. The sequence continues at coordinate 23,153,268 of LR990612.1, forward strand.
TAAAGGAAGTATGTTGCGGGTACTTACAAGCTGGTTTAAGTTCTGGACACATATTATACTGTAATACTAAGCAAAATAAAAAACTATGCAAAATATTAACTTTGTCATTTAATTGAATTTATCTAATACTAGCTGTTACTCGCGGCTGCGCAGGCGTTTATTTTGTAATTTGACATTGGTAGGAAGGTCTCAAAATAGCGATCTTGTTCAATTCTTTAAATTTATAGCGCAAGCTTATTATTTAAGCTAAAGCCGTCTCATAAAAAAATATACCTGGGTATTTTATTTTTGAGAAGGATTATCAGTTCACCTATTTATTATAAAGCTATTGGTAAAATGGCTCATATAAATCTTTTCTACCTACCCTGCCAAAGATCGTAATCTGGCGTAATAATATTTATAAAAGGTACATTTCGAGCTAAGTATACATACTTAAAAGTTTTGTCAGTACATTTTGTGTCAGTCTTTTCGCAAGAATATTTTATTTTCATGATCAAAATCATGTTTTGATATCTTAAATAAATGAATATACAAATTTCGTGTCCAGGCCATTCATCTATAAAAAGTTCTCTCCAGAAGAGACTATTCTGAATGTATCATCGGTTCATGCACGAAATCATGCTTGAATATTAAATCAAACGTGTATGGTTAGTACATTTCAGGTGAGTTCTCTTAACCACCGAAGAGTCTCGTGTCGAAACTGAGTCCAGTATCAGTTTTAACGTTTAACTTAACATTGCAACTCGATACTAACAAAAATAAAAATAATAAAGATTTATGGCTTCTGCCGCGATTATCCCGTGTTTGTTTCCGGGATAAAAAGTATTTATTATTTTAAAATAGGTTATAAGTTATTACCATACCAAATTTCATTGAGATCCGTTTAGTAGTTTTTGCGTGATTGAAACACAAAGAGACAGGCGGACAGACAGACAATAATTTCAAAAAAATTGTTTCGGCCGATATCGATAAGGAAAACCCCCAATAAAAATTTTCGTATGTACCGATTCGGCTCGGTTACAGTTTTATTATATGTATAGATTTACTAGTCTTTAAAACGCAACGAGCGTATTTTGGAATGTACCGAAACATTTCAGTCCAAGCGAAGCGCAGGCAACTCACGACCATATTGCTACTGACAACGTTGTGCATATAAGCGGGTGTGAATCGTAGATTTTACGAGGCCCATCCTGAACATATTCTTCATCCATATCCGTGAAATCTAACTACCAATGCCAATATAACCGATGTCCTTCTGTAATAAAGAAACTTCGTACGCGGTAAACATATCAGATTTATACGTACATAACTACGGCGTCTTTTCTTTAAGATCTATAATTATATTAAAAGTGGTTTTATTGTGTCATTTCAAAATATTCTGTACCTTAGGGTATAAATAACTTAATATTTAACCAGTTTCCAAGGGTATTTAACCATCACAGTATTCATATAGGTACCTATTTAAAATTAAGAAATAAGAACATTTAATTTATTGTGCAATACCGCTCACATTGTAAAAAAATAAAAATAAACCTACATTGCGACATGGCGTAAATGTATACCTATCCATGCTTGTGACGTCGTCGGCGTGCTGGAGTCAAGTATATTTTCATATACGTAGTATAGAAATTGATAACTTTAATTAATTAATAAATAAAATTGTACCTTTAGGTAACATTTATATCGTCACTAACTATACAAAAGAAATACTTCGGAGCAGCTATGAATCCAGTAAATAATTAACGTGATTTATCCAAATCGTAATACACGCCCTATGGTGTACAGTCCATTAAAGGATAAACCAATCCGAAAAATATGCTTATGCTATCTATCTGTCTAAATCATCACTACAGTATAACGCTGTGTCATCAGGCCAGATTGGGTTGACTGAGCTGGGTATCATACAATTATCAGTTCTACGTAGTCTCAAGGTCAAACGATTACTTTAACTGGTGTTTGCGAGTAAAGTTTTAGTGATAGTTTTTTAAGAGGTCAATAACCGGAATAATGTAAGTAAACTAAGTAATGTCACTTTAAGTTCTATAAAATGAATGCTGACGTGATAAACGCCAATTCACCTTGTAACACTAGTTTTGGTGGAGAGTGTAGTTAGGTTAAAAACAAGCACTTGATTCGCGCTGCGCCTAAATATTTTTTTTATTTTTACCTGGTTGTGATTGCCGTTAATTTCATGACTTTTACGTTTACTTTTCAAGTAGTTGTCAAGTAACGTTATTAACCATATTATTCTGGTATTTCATGTTAATTAATAGATATTAAGTAATTGCTTTTAAATTGTAGAAAAAGGTAAATGGTTACTTGACACAAATTTATCATGTTGTTGGTCATATTGAATGTACATAATATTGCCACATCAAGACTTCGAAATCCTGCAGTAGGTTATGATCTGTTCCGGTGTTTTAAATAAAAAGAAAGCTGGGACTGTAGATCTTGCATTTCTAGGCATTTAGGTTAGTATGACATGACAAAAGCTGCTACAAAGTTCTTATTTATGGGTTATAGTCGAGATTCTTTGATGTTTTCTATTGAAACAAATTCTTGTGAGCAATAGTAAAGCTTTGTGTGTGTAAATGTGTATGCTGTTGACCGACGGGCCATTACAGTTTTACCGGACAAAAACGTTTCTTCATATACACTAATATACTGAAGAGGAAAGATTTGTATTTTTGTATGTTTGTAACGAATACACTCACGAGGTCCTGGGTTTAAATCCTAGGTCGGACAAATGTAGTTTTTCCAACGAAAAATTCCCAATATGAGTCCGGAGTCTGGAATTGTGCCTCGTATATGGCAATAGGCTCGCCCCCTATTACATGGGACCTAACATCGTCTGCGAAACGTGGGTGTACTCAGTACACCTCTGCCACCCCCGCTTGGGGAATAAAGGGGAGACGGTGATTTTTTTTTAAACTCAATAACTACTGTACCGATTTTAATAATTCTTTCACCATTAGAAAGCTACATTATCCAGAAGTAACATAGCTGTAAAACATAGACCCGGTAGGTGGCGCTGTTGTCGACCGGGTACGAAGTCGCAAGAAACTGCTAGTACTTCATATTCTAGATACAGAATTACAAAACAGATATACAATGTGAAAGTGGAAGGATGCAGGTACCGGGGAAGACCTAGACTATCTTACCACGACCAAATAAACCGAGTCTTATCTGATGGAAAAGTCAAGAGTCTCCGTAACCGGCGAGCGTGTATGAGACGAACTATGAGAGTCGAGGAAGCCAGAGAAGTATGTAAGGAAAGAACCTGTTGGAACTCTGTACTCTCTGCCTACCCCGCAAGGGATCTGGCGTGAGGTTATAGATAGATAGATAGATAGAATGACAAATTAAATGCTAAGTATTTTACAATACCTATTATTGGATGTTGTTAGGTATATTTGTCTTTTTTCATAATAATGATTTTCAGATGATGCTATGTGACTACACACAGCCTGCATATAGTGCGTACTTGAATTCTTAAAAGAAGTCGTAGTATTATGTTATACTCTTTCATGACGAGTGGGTCAAACTATAATCTACTACTCGTACTACACTGTATTTGGTGGGAGTTGAAAAGTTCGATAATGGGCATTGCCACGAGCTACAAACTAAACTCTCGTTAACAAGATTGATTAAAATTTCGACTGGTATGTATGAAACAATGGACAACATTCCGAGCGAGGATGCGAGGACGAAAAAATAAACACTATCCGGCTTATATTCCTCAAGTGGGGGTGGCAGAGCTGTACTGTGTACTGTGTACACATTGCTATCGCTGATAATGTTAGGTTAGGTCACAGATTTACTGATGAGTTTTTAATTAAGTTATTAATACGTAGGTTTAAACCTTAGCCCCCACACTAAGAATTATTCCTGTGTTATGAGTTTATAAACATGAAATGTACATGCACAATTCACCCAGACCGAAACACATATTTGTGGGTTATACATTTGTCCCGTGCGGGAATCGAACCCGCGACTATATGATTCAGTCGACGAAGCGACTCAAGCTCTTAACCACTGGCCCTTTTTTCAGCAGAGTCACTCATCAAAGGCTAAGGCTCAATTTCGCTATTAATTTATGAGTTGGAAACAGAGGAAATGCAAACCTTATATAATCTTGTTTTTGATACGCTAAAGGCTATTTGAAAGGACTAATTTTGTGATTGTAATTAGGCGATTTTCGCTAACTCTGAAAATGCTTTTTTACAAGAGAAATGAAAAAGGTAAATTCAGTTGGCACACAGTTTTGTCTGCTTTTTCTGAACGATCTAAAAAATCTAAGTTGATAAAAAACTCAATAGTTATTATATAGTTCCCAAACTATCGTTGTCAAACCAATATCTGCTATGTACAATTTTTGGAGATTTAGACATTTTGACTATTATGACTAGGTTACTAACCAAATTTACTATAAAAATACTGCTATGTGACTCTTAGCATGATACGATGAACTGTGGTCGCTATAAAAATGTGCTTATAAATCTATAATATTTTACAGGAGAACTTTTTTTTTATTAAATATCTCAAAGTTATGCATTAGCAGATATTGGTTTGACAACGACCCTGTACTTTTAACTTGAAAACAGGTAATATACGTAATTCATTTGCATTAATGAGTAAAGTAAATGCTAGAAACAATTTATTTTTCAAACATATTTATGCATTCACTTACTTATTATTGCATTAAAGGTTAGGACGAAGACAATACAAATGTAGAAAATGAAAATGCATGTATTCAAAAAATAACCTATAACATTTTACCTATATTAAAGCACCTGTTCTTATGTTTTTGGATGCTGCTGAATCTGTGTAACATATTTGAAAGTCATGACTTTTATTTAACTGTTGTTACGATTAATCCGCTTCTCCATTGCGACGCACGGCTACGTACGTTAAGTACACGTAGACGTCTCGCTTTATATAAAACTAGCAGTTTTCTCCGACTTCGTACCCGGTCGACAACAGCGCCACCTACCGGGTCTATGTTATATAGCCTATGTTACTTCTGGATAAGGTATCTTCTAATGGTGAAAGAATTTTAAAAATCGGTCCAGTAGTTTTTGAGCTTATTCGTTACAAACATACTAAAATACAAATCTTTCCTCTTTATAATATTAGTATTAGTGTAGATTGTAGGTGTCACCACCCACAGCAACATTCGAATACGCTACATATGGGTGCATGACCTGTTGGCCGTGCTAACTTGCATATTCCGCAATGAAGCAGCTACTTTATTCAAAGATTAACATCCGATTTCCTTTGTCATCAAAAAGACCATTATAGTTAAATCAATTGTAACGGAACCCTAATATAGTACTGACCGACCTTAGTAAAGGTAACGCAACATAGTTTTTGAAAAGATACATGAGATTCGATAAACCAAATTCGGTGACCCACAATCATTTGTTTCGGTCTGGGTATTTGTGTATGTCAATTTTAATGTTCGTAAACGCACCCACGACACAGGAACCAATCCTAGTGTTACGTTTTTTTAAAAAAGCAAGAAAACAGGAAACTTTTTTATCAGCCGAAAATATCCAGACTTACGAGGTTTTTGGTTTGATGCCCTTACTGCATCTAAGACATCATTTGGATCGGCACGGCTTTAACATTTGCCAGCGTGTCTCACGACGCATTAACGGTAATCGGTGACTAGAATAATCTGACTTTAGTCAGTTTGACTTGAAATATACCATTTCTATATGTGAACAACTACAGCCGCGGCATTTGCGTGAAGTGAGTTGGTCTCGCCTTCTCCTCGGAATGGACATACGTACTTGACTAATTTTGGAAACGTAACTTCTTAAACTGGTTCAGATTCGAATGTTAGCGAGATGAAACAGTTATCGTCGGCTTAGTATTTTTGTTTGCTCATATTAATATGGGGATATTTTATTATCGTATCGTATCGTCCTTGATTCATACTCTGGCTGGGCGAGTCACGTCTACGGCATACATTCCTAATGCCACGGCCCGCTGAACTCTAATTACCGCTATGATTATACCCTGCCGCTGGATGCAGTGAATGGCCTTGTAGATATTTGAGTGCACCACGGTATACTACGCCTACTTCTGACGTCTGAACACGTTCATTTTATTGCAGTCTTGGTACACTACCGTTAAAATTAATCACTTCACGCAACCTTGGAAAGGTTAACATTCAACTATCATGTTTGACACAAATTTAACAGGGCTTGACTTGTGGGTTTTTACAATGAATTATTTTTATACGCAAACCCAGTAAGCATGTTTATAGCAGGCAGGTAATTATATTGCAGGATATAAAATGTGAATGACTTGTACCGTATATCCTATATGTATTACATGTTATTTCCTAAAGATATATGAACTTTATGAGTAGTTAATAATGCCAAAGACAGCGACTACATTGAAAATAGTGTAATACTTATTAAATATCTCTCGTGCTCAAGTGTTGCATGCGTAGAAGCAATTTTGCTTTAACCTTGTAACTGATGATATTGCCTTTTATCTGCTAGTTGACGAAGGATGTTGTCAATATCAAAGTGAATTGTTTTCAAAAGTCGTCAACGAATAAAAAAAATGTCGGTATTCGTCTTCCGATTTATAAAATACATGTGAAAAATCTTGTAGTCTTATTACCTATATTAACCATCTGGAGATTTGCTTTAATATCGTTTTAAGTTCTCAGAACATCAATGTACTCGGTTGTGAACACGAATGACGCGATGTTCAGCGCGCGTTGATGTCTTTTCTTCACATGTATGCATATGCACTTGCGCTACGCGTTCATATTAATAAATATTGTAATAGGAACTTTGCCGGCTTGCTTTTTTCTTGTTTTAACGGTATAACTAATGTCAAGGACCATAACAATTTTTGTTTGAAAATTTCCCTTGTCTGATGACCTTGACAACAGTGAAAAGTGTGCCCAGAGGAGCCAAAACGCATTTTTTTTTTAAATATTTCAGACAATTATTTAAAATAAAAAAGTCATCCATACAAGTTATAGAGCATATCTTAAGCTTATTTTTCCGTGTACTTTTTATACATTTCTTATCCACCATTAAAAAAACATTTGCAATATAAATTAAAGATAGAGTTTATTAAAAGTATTATTTAGAAAAAAATGAATGCGTTAAATTAAATTCTACTCCATACTAAACCACGATCTATATACGCAGTACATTCATCAAAAATCTTATGTAAATAGAGCCTATTCTTGGGAGTTAGGGTTAGTTAGTAGTTAGGAGGAACCCCATTAATTTATGCAGCGTATTAAATCGTACCGTGTGTCCGTCCATATTGTTACCGTACTTTTTTACAAAGGGTGCTGAAAGTGTGTGTCTGCTAAATAATGTCATAAATGAATGCTTTCGGTACCTGCCGACTAGTTTGAATACGCTATTTAACTTATTGGATCAATTGTAATCGAAAATCGAAACGCTTGTAGCGGTATACATAGCGATTGTTTGGCTCGGTCTATCTAACATGGGTAAATGCTTGTGTATGAAAGAGAATATCGGTGTGAAGATGAGAAAGGGTATGCTCCGTTGGTTCGGGCATATAGAAAGAATGTCCGAAGAAAGAATGACAAAACTAATATACAATGCGAAAGTGGAAGGATGTAGGTACCGGGGAAGACCTAGACTATCTTACCATGACCAAATAGACCAGGTCTTATCTGAAGGACAAGTCAGGAGTCTTCGTAACCGGCGAGCGAGTATGAGACGAACTATGAGAGTAGAGGAAGCCAGAGAGGTATGTAAGGAAAGAGCCTGTTGGAACTCTGAACTCTCAGCCTACCCCGTAAGGGATCTGGCGTGATGATATAGATAGATAGATAGAAATTATTATTTTCGATCATCTTCGTACTTCAGTTAAGCCATTTGTCCCAATTGCCACTTTACACGGTAGTTGTTAACCCGAGTTAGAAGCCTTACAGGCAGTTTAATATGTTCCAACAGTAGGTACCCACAAAACCTGCTAATCTCTCAAGGTTCCCGTGGTAGAGTATGACCATTCTATCTCACCTTTATTTGTGAGAGAACGCTTTTCCCCAGCATACAGATAGGTTGATTTATAAAACCAAGGATTCTGTTTTCTTATTTGTCTTTCCTATTATTGACTTATTTTACGATCATAAACCAAACAAGTTGTTTGGTAAATAAGTGACGGGTCCCCCTCTTATATTGTCATTGTAGTAGTTCATATTGGTATTGACTTACTTACAAGTTTAAAAATATATTATTATTAATAAATAACTTTCGACTGCCACGTTGGTCTTGTGGCAAAGTGCACCGCTTTGTGATCCCGAGGTCCAGAGTTCTAATCCTAGGTCGGACAAATGTAGTTTTTCTAACGACAACTTCCTAGTTGTCCGGGGTCTGGAGTCCGGAGTCTGGAATTGTGCCCGGTATATGGCAATAGGCTCGCCCCCTATTACATGGGACCTAACATCGTTGGCGAAATGTGGATGTACTCAGTACACCTCTGCCACCCCCGCTTGGGGAATATGGGCGTGACGGTGTGTTATTATTTAAATACAATACAATACTCTTTATTGTACACCAACAAAATTATAAAACAACATGTAAAATAAGACACTGATACAATAGGCGGTCTTATTGCTAAGAGCAATTTCTTCTAGACAACCCTTCAAAAGTGCTTTTTGCAACCGCCAGTAGCCGAAACTAATTATGTAATCAATTTTATTAGTCGGTCATGTACTGTACTTTTCAACACCCTTAATCCCATCAGACCCTTCTCATCAGATCTATCAAATCTAATATTTATTTATAAAAGCGACCACAAAGCCATAAAATTCGTAAGATATTGACAGAGAGATCCTCAAATTATATACAATTCATTTTATTTTGGCTTGCTTACAGATTGATCAACACCAAATCAGCCGTATAAATATTGAAATTATTTACACTTACCAAATGTGACGAATATTTGTTATCTAATATAACGTTCAGTAAATACTAACGATTCACGTGTATCGTGTTAAACAATTCCAAGGAATTTATGCAATAAACTTACATTAATTTAGTTCCGTGACTAATGTAGTTAAGTTATGTGAACATTGTGTGGCTGGAAAAAGATATACGTTTAATAGTGAGTTTATTGATACAGATGGCTCCGTAAGAAAAAAATCGTAAATTTACAGATTTCAACAGTATAATTTACGTATCTTCATTAGGTAACGTAAATATAAGAATGGTTTGGCGTTATAATTTCTATCGCGTTAGACAAATTATCTATGTTATTTTTGGTATGATATTGCTAAGTTCTAGTATAATTACTAGCGGTAACCGTGTGAACTACATCCGAGGATTTCTGGCGCGTGTAGCTCTCGTGGGCAACATTATCTTAAATTCACTAGATTCGCACACTTATTTTCAGGGTCGTTTACACGAATGGCTCAACCACATGGCCCACACCAGTTACTGGCATCGAGTGCTAATTCCAACAAGGAAAAAAGATTTAAAAATCTGTAACCCGACTACGAAATAAACGCTGATATATAGTATTTTTTTTGTCGTTTGGTATATTTAATATTGTGTGATATTTACCTTCTCATACTCAGAAGATTTTTTCATTTGACATCTCACTCTATACGATAACAAAGCATACATCCTACTTTTGGATATAACATCCGTCGTATTGATTTTGTTCGTATAAAATGGAGTCTTTGTCAAGCGGATCATAAAAAATCGATTGACACCTCATTTATCAAAATCGGATGAGTAGTTTAGGCGCTACGGTGGAACGTACGTTAATACAACGACACTTACATAGACTGCTAAAACATAACCCTTTCTTTTTGCTTTGCCGTAGTCTGGTAAAAAGGATCACCGTAAGTCCGTGTGGAAAGGTGTACCGTAATTAACGGCATGGTCACGTATTCGTCACATATCAACTAATGTACGTGTCAATTGCTGTTCGCTTCTATTTTAAGAACAGTGGCGGTCGATGCGCAAGTGTGTTCGAAACGCTTACTTTCTATCGTGTTTTAATTGTTATGTGCGTCCAGTCCGATTGCATGCAATTTTACGTGCGGCAATGCTGTCCATCATTTACATTGAACACTGATTCGCCTTTTTTATTATTTAAATGCCCTAAAAAGTCACAAAATAGTGGTTTAGCATTTACTACACATTTTTTTTCCATTTCCTCTAAAAACCACTTACCCTACACTAAAAAACTATTTCTGTGTTGTGCATGTGTTTTTACATACCCAGTCCGAAACAAATAACAATTACACAGAGATTTGTTTCGTGTCGAACTTGCAAGTACTCGATCCAGTGAGCCGAGTGGTATTTGTTCAAAACACTCGAGTTCAAAACACTGGGATTGGAGTCCAAGACCTCGTGTACGCCAGCGTTAAATACGATACTAGTCCTACGAAACGGTCAAATACAGATTGGACGTTCTTTTTTTATTTTTCATTATGGTAATATGATGCCTATATTGCCAATACCAAGTATTATGAAGATTTTAGTAGTAGTCATCTGCGCTAGAACATTTTTAGTGCATATGCGGGCGCGCAGCCGCAAATGCTCTATTTTGTCCTTACTCCCTGTAACGAATTGAACGGTGTCCGTTACAACTGGCGGGAAGTTCAGATGCAGTATCTAACCGGCAGTCACTTGCACTTGCATCAACATTGCCTTGCTAACTCGTCGCATTCGCTAGTATCCGGTGCTTATCAGCGATAATGAAGATTATGGTAATTTGTTAAAAAGCTATACTCAATTGTTCGCTGATAATGTAGTTGCTAATATAATAAACGGTTTATTTGGGGCACAATTGACCGATTGCGCACATGTGATCTTAAAAACAAGTCCTGGGTTGAATGTGTTACGAAAATATAAAAATACCGAGAACTTATTTACACTCTTATCGCAACTTATGGTGTGTCTATATTTAAGATTGACGTTAATCCGTAATGTATTCACGACATTAATTTCTTTTTAATTTACGACGACGACATTAATGATTTTTGTGTGTGTTATCCTTTAAAAACAAGTAAAATGGTAACCTTTACAGTTTATTGTACCCTCATTTAATAATAATCAATAAGGAAAATGTTATTTATGGACATTTCTTCCGGGGGCACTTGAAATGAGACAGAGGTAAGACAGCATTGACCTATAGTCAATTCGAATTATCAAGGATTCGAGTGAATTAAATACTCGGTTATTACCCGACTGGCCCAGAACGATGGTAATTTTTTCTACTGTGTGTATGTATGCTCATACAAAACCTTTTAAAAAAAGGTAAAACGATTTCAATAAACAAAAAATAAATATTTGAAGTCGGTGCTGGTTGGTGCAGTCGGTTACTTAGCGCTACTTTACTGTTTGAAGACGGTTTACCTTTTTTTTTAAAGTTTTTATTTTACAATTTTAAGTGACGAGTGAATTATTTAGTAATATTTATATACCGATATTATATTATTTTGCTGAGTTGTACAGTACCTACAGGATTAATATAATGACTATAATAACGGAATCTATACATTCGTGCTGTTCGCCGTTAAGGAGTTCCCTCTTGTATCTAATCAAATATCAAATCAAGTATCAAAGTCCAAGGTCCAATACCACTAACATTAAAATAGGACCACCTCAAAACTATACTGAACCCAATGCATAAAGAATCATCAAAATCGGTTCATAAGCAAAGGAGTTATAAAAAAGGACGAATTTTGAACCTCCTTTTTTGAAGTTGGCTGATATACTGCTTAGTTCTATAGTAGGGTACCTATAGGATTGACGTAATTCCCATAATATCTCAATTTACACATGCCTATTGTTTGTCGTTATGGAGTTCCCTGGTGTATCTTCTAAGTCCAAGGTCCAATGCCAATGAAATTAAAATGGGACTACCTTGGAGCTATACTGAACCCAATGCAAAAAAAAATCATCAAAATCGGTCCACAATTGACGGAAATATAGCTGAATATACATAAAAAAAAGCATACGTGCAACCGAACATAGAACCTCCTCCTTTTTGAAGTTGGTTAAAAATGGTTATTACGCCAAGCATGTAGCCTAAATGGCTTGATAGATTTTATTATATAAGGTATCGTTAGTTTAGTCTCAAGATGGGTATCAACTAAAAAGTTTGTTATAGCTAACCCCAAATACTATCACACTTATGCATATATATTTTAATTTAAACTACAATTAATAAACTAAAAAATAATTAATTGCAGTTAATTATTTTTAAGCAGTCGGTTTTTTTTTATTTATTCTTGTTTGCGTTACGAACATAATATGACAAACATATAGTTCTTTTCTGCACTAAATGGTGTAATTTTCACCTTATTATTATTATTTTTTATTTATTCTAAAGAAAATAAAGTAAGTAAGAAAATAAATACTATATATAAAACTAATAATAATGTTATGCATAAAAACATATATATATATATATATATATATATATATATATATATATATATTTCGAGTAGGTACTCGTGTAGTTTTTTTTTTAGAAGAGAGACGGTTCGTTACCATCCTGAGTTCCTGAGGCAATGCATTCCAACGAAGGATAGATTGGACAAAGAAGGAGGAGTGAGAAATAAGAAGTATAAAATCAGAACGATGAGAAAGGCACTGAAGAAGACGATTACTTGAGGAGCGAAGATTTTTCTCGTGATTGGAGCACAAATATTGAAATTGGGAAGTAAGAGCGAGGCTGAATAATGGAGAATAGAAAATAGTGTTGTCAGTGCCTTCTGAGTTCTACGCTGACGAATAGGCAACCACTTTAAGTGAGAACGATGCACTGACACATGGTCATATTTACGAAGGTTGAAGACGAATCGAATGCAGTTATTGAGAAGGCGGTCTAGTTTGTTGAGGTGATCTGCATTCAGGTCGAAGTAGCACACATCACCATAGTCGATGATAGGGAAGATCAGGGACTGTACAAGCATTGCTTTAGTATTGGAAGGGAGCAAATTTTTTAATTGATTTAAGTATCGCAATACACCAGTTACCTTTTAACCAACGGCCGTAACTTGAGTCTGCCAGCCTAGCGTCGTGTCAATGTGCAGACCAAGGTCTTTGACACTAGAACTTAGAGGAATAACTGTCCCGTTGAATTCAAGTGGAGGTAAAGTTCCAATATTCACCCTGCATATCAATCTAGAGCTCACCTTGAAACCGAACCTTTTGGACCAATTCTCAATTGCCCCAAGATCCTGATTAACTTTGCTGATAATATCAGGGATTCGATCAGCACTGTCTTGCGAGTATAATTGCAAGTCATCAGCGTACAGATGATACGTGTACTAAAGTTCTTGAGTTATCATATCAATGAAAATTGATAATAAAAGGGGAGAAAGTATACCGCTTTGGGGAACGAGGCAGCGCCAAGCAGACGACGTTTCATCACACAAAACTGACTGCTGGCGTTCCCGAAGATAAGAAGAAAACCAGGCCAGCGAATCTTGAGAGCACAAACGGTAGGAGAGAATAGACAGGAGGATATCATGACTAACGGTATTAAAGGCGTTGGAAAAATCAATTAACACAAGGACTGTAACTTTGGTATCTTCCATGCCTGATTGAATATCGCCAGTCACTTTAAGAAGGGCAGAAACGGTACTATGGGCAGGCCTGAACCCAGATTGGAGAGGATTAATTAAATTATTGGTATAAATAAATTGAGAGAGTTGTTTATGAGCGCAGGCCTCAAGCACTTTTGAGAGAAAAGGAAGAATGGAAATTGGACGAAAGTGGCTAGGAAGGGAAGGATTGGGAACCTTTGGTAAGGGGCGGACAAAAGCTTTTCGCCAGAGAGAAGGGAATATGCCGGACTCAAAAGAAAAATTGACAAGATGAGTAATTTCCGGAAGGAGACAGTCCAGTATTGCTACGATCATATCTCTACATATTTTATCACAACCAACAGCCTTGGACTTAATAGACATAATAATTTTCGTAACATCACAAGAGTCGACTGGAGAAAAGTGAAAAGCGTTAATGTAATGTGTCTAAGACCACCCAAGAAGGTCAGAGTTTGCTGAATAGTTAGATGATCAAAAGGAGGTGTAGTGGAAAAATGGCGATTAAGATCATCTAAGCTTATTGTTTTTGGTATATCTTGACATCGAGCCTTATCAATGCCTAAAGTACCAAGGAATTTCCAAATATTGGCAGGCGAAGAAAATGTGATATTACTCAGAATGTGGCGGCGTTTAGCGTCATGTATCGTCATATAACACCGTTTTCTTGCAATTTTGAAATAGGCCCAGTTTTCTTCCGTACGGTCTTTTTTTTAACTTACGGAACACACAATTTCTACGTCTCATGGCCATACGAATTTCCCTAGTCATCCACAGACCAGGAGGTCGCTTTAACCTCACCTTCTTCACAGGGGCATGGATATCGTAAAGCTGGATCACAGTTTTATTGAAGATGCAAATTTTGTCATCGATGGTGTTAGCTTCCATTAGGGAATTCCAGTTGAGTTTAGATGCATCTTCAGTTATTTTTTTAATATCCATCCGGGCAAAGCAACGCCTGTACAGAATATTAGGATGTGGTTTGGGAGATTTTAGGATATAGGAAAGGAAAATAACCTTAGTACACATATTGACATATTTTCTTGAAAATATACTTTACCTTTGAAACAAAATAATGTAAACACATATTTTTTTACATAAACTTTTTCCTAGTATAGTCGTAGACAAGGCTTAAGTGTAGGTACCTACTTACTTTTTATGTTGTTACATAAGCACGTTTATATGATAACAATATTCACGCAAAATATTTTGGTTTCACATTTTTTGTTAAAAATTTCAGTCGCTTAGAGTTAATAAATTATAAGAGATAATAATCCTTTTAATAGATGTGAAAGTATGTATGATTAGATGTTTGGATGTTCTTTACTCAATCATGCAAAAACGGCTGAATGGATTTGGTTAAATTTGGCACACACATAGTTTATTACCTGGATTACCACATAGTATAGGACTATTTATGCCAGAAAAATGTAAGGCTCCTGCTTAAAGTCAACGCGGACGAAGTCGCGGGCAGAAACTAGTGAGATATATTTTAATTACATTAAGATTATTCCTTCGATGCATAATCGTCTGCTTCCCTAGTAGTAAGTGACGGAGCCCCTAACCGTATAGACGTGTGTGAAATCGAATGGAAGTGATTATTATTCAACACATCAGACGTCACTATAAATTAAGGATGTTGTCGAAACTTCTACGCTAATACGTATGATTGTTCATTCCCCGTTATAGAAGGATATGGCAGGATATGATATGTATTTCAGTGCTGGTAAATAGTGATTTACAAATAATTTTCAAAAAATTACTAATTATTTATACTGGTACCATAATAATGTACAAAATTGAATTGCGTACGATAATAACAAGAATAATAAAGTGTGTCGCAGCCATTATCGAAAATATCATAACTTTCCGAAAATATGTCACCAGTCTGTATCAAAAAGCGGTTAAGTTATATAAATTAACCAAACGAGTTTTTGGAACACGTGAATTTATCTACCTAACTACTGTATCGGAACTAAAATACCTAAATTTGGGTCTACTCTGTACACGTTTTATACTAATATGTTGTTACTTTCTACATTCATAATTAATTTTACCAACTAGGATTCAGAAATAATGAATGGATTTTTAAAACCTACCTAAGGATCAAATACACGGAGTTCTTCAAAAGAAAAGCATCCAGGTTCTTAAAGGCCGGCACCGCGTCTGCTCCCCCAACTTTTAGATGCCCTAGGTGACAGTTACTGCTTATTAGAAGGTCGTCCGCCTATCCGTGTGGGTTATGCTATAATAACAATATTTATGTTATATTACGTCCTGTTTATGTTAGCACATTTCGTCACCTAATTTGTTCTTTAAAAACTCATTAGATATTAGCCGTAGCGCTGTGGGCCGCGGTGTTCCTGCTGATTACCAAGGTTAAGCAGCGTTCGACTCGGTCGGCTCGAGATGGGTGGCCATTTGTGGCATTTTCATATTCGAGCGTCTCCGTGCTTTGGAAGGCATGTTAAGCCGTTGGTCCCGGCTACCACTTAATGTGGTAGTCGTTGAGCCGAGGTGGAATCCTTAAAGGCGACTTGATAAGTTCCAATAACAAGTGGCCATAAACCTGCTATGGTCCGCGTGGTGGAGTATGCCCTAATCTCTCTCACCTCGATTTGTGAGAGAAGGCCTTTGCCCAGCAGTGGGCAGGTATTATATTATTATATAAACAGATATTAGCCGAGACTAACGGACGATCAATCGTTATGGAATGACTCAGGGATATAGAAACATTCAATTGCGATTCTTAGGGCCTCTTTCACTACACTTGAGCAAAGTGCTGGTTAATTACCTCTCGATCTATCTATCTATCTATATCATCACGCCAGATCCCTTACGGGGTAGGCAGAGAGTACAGAGTTCCAACAGGCTCTTTCCTTACATACCTCTCTGGCTTCCTCTACTCTCATAGTTCGTCTCATACACGCTCGCCGGTTACGGAGACTCCTGACTTGTCCTTCAGATAAGACCCGGTCTATTTGGGTCTACCTCTCGATATTACTCGGTAATTAGAACTGGCCAGTTTAACCGTCGGATAGGGCTACTCAGAGATAGTGAAATTCCTACATAGACTTACTTGCAACTTTTATTGTCGATTAGTCTACTTCAGTCTAAACTCGAGGGGCAAAGTGGCTTTAGGCAAAAAACCAACTACAAGATTTATCCAACTTGTTCCCCAACCGTACTTCGTTTGTATTCTTTTCAATTTGTGAAATGTTTGCATAACGCATGAGTATTCATTACGATAGATAACTAGAATAACACGAAACTAGTTAGTCATGGACTGTTTGTTCGGCTTATTTTAATGTCTTTACTTAACTAATGTAATGAAAGCACCAGTGACGGTTTCATATACACATATTGATACAAATTTAATCCATTGCCAAATACATTCATAATGGAAGGTTGGGAAGGGGTGCAAGCTGCAAGACTGAAATAGAACTGGGCCGGACATATCTGCCGCATGTCGGATGCGTTTTGGGCTAAAACAACCACACAGTGGGTGCCACCAGGCGGAAAACGACAGCGCGGCAGGCCCAGAAAGAGGTGGCGAGACAAGCTGGATTCCTACGACAAGGCATGGCATCAGCTTGCACTGGACCGGGACAACTGGAATAAGGGAGGGGAGGCCTTCGCCCTGCAGTGGGACAGTGTAGGCTTATAATAAAAACATTATCAATTAATCTAAACTGCTAATGGAACTTTTAATACTCCTTCAATAATGGGCAGTCATATCTTTAACCTGGTCACTTTGTCGACTAAGTGATTATTAAGCTCGCTTATACGTGTTTGAAATGTAACGAATTTAACGGACATGGAAAGATTAACCGGAATTAGGTCAGCAGCTGACATCATTGTCGAAGTCTTTAAGACGGTTAAAAAGGAAGGAATACAAAAATAAAGTAAAATTTCAAGTTGCTAAGCATCATGTACGTATTCTCCACAGTAAGTTTATTGCGTAACATAATTGAAATCATTAATGTATTAATGGATTGTTTTCTTTTAATTTATAACTGCAAACGCGTCCGTCTATGGCCCATTGTGCGTGCAAACACATACGTGTTTCAGTAGAACGTGTTGGTGTGTTGCAACCAGCCGGTCGTAGCCCATCGGGTGCGAACTGCACTCGCCTGCAGTTGCATAAACAGGATTGAGAAACCGCGTATCGCGGTCACTGCCGCCGTCGAACCCGCTGCCACTTAGTTAAGGGCACGCGCCGCACCCTTCGCTCCTACGTGAACACGGATACGTTAAAAAGCTGCACGTTTTGAGGTTGATGACATCTTCACTTGATTTTATCATTTCGGTGCCATATATTCTGTTACAAAACAAATCGACTCGACAAAATTAGGGGCATGCATTAATTTGCAAAAATATATACATATTTCAAATTAATATATGTGAGATATAAGCAGTGATAGCCTAGTGGTTAGACTGTTGGACTGCAAAGTCAGAGGTCTCGGGTTCAAACCCAGGCATGCACCTCTGTGTTTTCGAAAGCATGTGCGTATTAAAAATTAACTATCACTTGCTTTAACGGTGAAGGAAAGCTGCATGCCTTAGAGTTTCTCGAAGGTGTGTGAAGTTCGCCAACCCGCACTGGGCCAGCGTGGTGGACTATGGCCTAAACCCTCTCAGTTTGAAAGGAGGCACGTGCCCAACGGGGTAAAAGTTTCTTAACTTTATATGTTAGATATAGAAATATATAAATTTCAAACAAAAAATGAATAGTGCGTAGTTTGTTAAGTTGTAGTAGGAAGTTATAAAGTCACGTTAACTAACAATAAACACGCGTAGTAGAAAGCGAACTTAGCCGCATGTTAACTAATAAAAATCGCAGCCTTTACAGCACAAGTAAACGAATGATGTACATTTGAAATGTTAAGTAAAGATATATATTTTTTTAAATTCATAAAATAATTCGTTTCTTTACTGCAGTCTATCTACATTCGGGATAGTAAAACTTATGTATCTTACTTTTTCTTATTAGGTAGATAGAATTTTTATTTTTAAATGTGCTGTTCGCAAATTCATTTCCGCAATTCTTTTCAATTTCACACCTTTTAAGTTTTCTTTTCAGAGACAAATGGTAGCCTATGTCCTTTCTCTAGATAATATCTATTTCCTTGCCGAATTTGATCAAAATCTGTTCACTGGTTCGGGCGTGAAAAACAGACAAACGGAGACAGAGTTACTTTCAAATTTATAATATTAGTATGGATGTGTTATTTTAATGTATAAGCTGTATTAATGTAAAGTTTCACCAAAATCTGTTCTGTAGTTTTTGTGTGAAAGAGTAAAAAATAAACATTCATCCTCATAAACTTTCGCATTTATAATATTAGTTATCGCGTTTAAGTCATATTCAATTTACCATTATATTGTTCTAGAGAGTAACCACATGTGGTCCAGCTTGCGGTACTGGTGGCGCAGGCGCCGCGGCTGTGGCGGGGCTGGGCCGCCGCCTGGCTTCCAGTCTTCAGAGCACAAGCACCGGCTCGCTGCCGGACTACGGCACACAGCTCGTGGACCCATATCGCTTGCTTGAAGACGACTTAAATGGCATATACGAAGATATTCGATCGGTAAGAAAACTTTAATATAATTATAACATCAAAAATCGTTTTAAAAAAGGTAAACCGACTTCAAAAAGCAAAAAATAAATATTTTAAGTCGGTGGCAAGTAACCGACTGCACTATCCGGCACCGACTTCAAATATTTATGTATTGCTTTTTTAAGTCGGATTACCTTTTTTAAAGATTTATATTTTACAATTTTAAGTGACGAGTGAATTATTTACTAATATTTGTATACCTATATTATATTATTATGCTGTGTTTTACAGTAAGGTACCTACAGCATTGATATAATAACCATAATAACGGAATCTATACATTCGTGCTGTTCGCCGTTTAGGAGTCCCCTGGTGTTTTTGCAAAGTCCAAGGTTCAAAACCGATTTTATTCAAATGAGACCACCTCGAAACTATACTAAACCCAACGCAAAAAGAATCATCAAAATCAGTTCATAGATAAAGACGTTATAAAAAAACACAGACGAATTGTAAACCTCCTCCTTTTTTGAAGTCTGTTAATATTCTGATTAGTTCTATGGCAGGGTATCTATAGGATAAACATAATACCTATAATATCTCAATCTACGCATTCGTATTGTGTGTCGTTAAGGAGTTCCCTGGTGTATCTTCATAGTCCAAGGTCCAATACAGATGAAATTAAAATGGGACCACCTTGGAGTTATACTGAACCCAATGCGGAAAGAATTATCAAAATCGGTCCAGAATTGACGGAAATATCGGTGAACATACATAAAAAAGCATACATACAGACGAACATAGAACGTCCTCCTTTTTTAAGTTGGTTAAAAGGTAAACATCGGTGTGACGACTTTGAGGAGTATTTTCCAAGCAGCGATGGTAAAGAGCTGTACCGATTACACCCACTTTTCGGCGAAAATGTTATGTCCTAATGTAATAGCTGGTGAGTCTATGGCCATTATACCGGGCGCATGACAGGTTCTGGTCTCTGGACTAATAATTGTACTTTCTTCTACCTAGGATGCGAACCAAGGAGTTCGTGATCGCTACGTGTTTAATTGGGTGCATGCTTTTAAAATTGTTCACGTACCTACTAGGATAATGAATGTTAAATAGGAGAGTACTAATTTCTTTATTGTATTAGAGCAAGAATGTTAGGAATTTCGGCATTGATTTAGCCAGACCTTTACAAACTATTTGTAACAATAGGAACGTATGAGCGTTAATAAATATGTTTATAGACTATTTATTATTTTAATGAAACTAAACAACAAAGTGATTCTGTATTGTTATGAATGACAATAAATAAAATCAATATGTCAATCACAGTAATGGGAACTTTACGAGCCTATTTGTCGGCTGTGTCTATTGATCTGTAATTGTGTCAAAGCCACGACGTGTTAGCACGCTGGCCGGCTTGTGCAATTGACGCATCGGCGATAATTGAGATCCGTAGTCCTCGAAACTGGCTAGTCATAGAGCAAATTATGCGATGAATGTTTGATGGATATCCTGTAGTTCAATATTTTTTGAATAAAAGAAACTTTATTAGACCACGTTTTTAAAACGGACTAAAACTTAAACGTGCCCAAACACGACGGGACTATGTTGTTAATTTTAGAAGTTCCTATGAACACCTTCCGGCTTCATCATCAAACCCTGGGTACCACCTATAGATATAGTACTTGTCAAGACAAATCCAACGAGCCCAAACACGATGGAGTTGAGTTATATAATTGAGGTGTTCCTATAGCCACCTTCCGGGTCCATCATCAGACCAGCTCCATGGTACTATATTATTAGATTGTTTTTCGTTATTTTTCAACTTTCAAGACTAGCTTATCGGGAAGCCAGTTTAAAATCATTTGCAAAATTTGTACCGGACAAACAGACACCAAAGCAAGTTGATAAAAACTTGGTAAAGTAGCCTTAATTTTATCGATGAAAAATCTAGAGCGTATGTAAGACAAAAACTTACTAAACATTGAACACAACCCTTATTCGCTTTGACTAAACGCGGCGCGTTACGATAACTTTGTTAAATGATCATGTAATGGTTCTGCTTTGGCATTCAGAACCCGTGTTTTACGTATTTATAATACTGACGGACGATTTAGCGCAGTGGTTACGAGCTTAAGCCGTTTCGCCCACTGTGTCTACTAGTCGCGGGTTCGATTCCTGCACGGGACAAATCTTTGGGTGATCCACAATTATTTTTTTTCGGTCTGGGTATTTGGGTTAGTGAATTTTCATGTCTGTAAACGCACCCACAACACAGGAATAAATGCTAGTGTGGGGCAATGATTCTAAAAAAGAAAAAAAATATTGATCTTAGCGAATAAGGGTCCACATGTGTCCAAATAAAAAGCTCGTGTCAAAAATAATATATCATATTGTCTTGCACGATACCTAATTTCAATCCTCTTCAAATTACTTTTATATTTCTTTTGCAGACGTATAAACCTATTCCAATGAATTTATTCATTCTTATTAAGATCGCTAAGCTATTAAAAGATTACTAAAAAGTTTTTTAAATAAACACTTGTTGATAAAAATATAATTCTGAAAATCACATTAATTTGAGGTCAACATTACATTGCTCGTAACTGACCTTCAGCTGGTTAAATAAACAAAATCATTAATGATATCCTCCTCTTTGTGGATGGTAACCTCGCTGGTGCCGTCTGGCTAAGCATATGATGCAACCGATCTTTTGACAAAGTTATTGCGAAATATTTGCAATTTATTGATGCCGATGTGTTTTGTGAGAAAAACAAATTATATTTTCTTCTTATTACCGTCGTATAACGTTACGTTTTCTATAATACTTCACATTTTATCGAAAAAAGCCGGCTGCAGAAAAAAATATCTTTAACAATAATGTATGCTAATCTATAAATGAGGGGGTTAATATTCTATATACAAGTTGTTGCGTATATGACTGAATGAATACTGACTGTATGACTGACTCGATGGTCTAGTGGCAAAGTGCATCGCTTTGTGATCACGAGGTTCTGGGTTCAAATCTTAGGTCGAACAAATGTAGTTTTCGTAACGAAAACTTCCCTGTATAAGTCCGGAGTCTGAAATTGTGTTCAGTACTGTACAGTGCACCTCTGCCACCCTCGCTTGGGAAATAAATGCGTGACGGCGGTTTTTTTTATTATCAGATATATTGCTTATGCTGTAAATAAACATTGACAGGATTATTAGTAAACAAGGGATTTGGTGTGATAATATAAAGAGAGAGAGAGAGATTAATAAACAAGTATTACTTAAGAGAAATTAGAAACTTAGATTTCTATACAGCGTAAATAACCTCTTGAGGCCAACCTCTGTACACCATGAGAAACAACTTTGTTCCGAGATTTATTAATTTAACCAAAGAAAACATTAGCAGATTCATGGAAAAAATAAATCGACAGTCCACAAAATGTATGGAACAGAATTTGCCCTCTGAGGTTGTTAATTAATTACCGATAATCCTGAGTATGACAAATTGGAGTGTAATACCTAGTTTATATTCTCCTGATACGATCCTGATAAGCAACTGGAGTTTAAAGTCGTCACTCGCTCTATAATTGTCTTTTTGGTCGTCACTGCTCGGATGCATGTTGCCCGTTTTATTTCGCGTAAGGCAACGAATGAGTATGAGGTCTATTTGCGATTTTGCGTAAAAATGTTTGGAGAAAAGCTAGGTTAGAAATCTACAAAATACATAAAAAGTGAGCATAAAGCGTTAGAAGAAACATGTTAAAGGTAGCGTAAAAAAATATTTGGGGATTCATTATTTACGAATAAAGTACATTTGAGGAAAAAAACTAATGTGAAGAAATTTTATGTACAAGAGAATCAGAGCGTTTTGACTGATTTAAGTCCGCGGTTTGAATATAACCAGTGTCGATCCTCTATGCAGAAAGTGGCAGCAGAAGCATAATTAAAATTCGGTATATACTCGCTAATACTAGTTTACTTAAAACATCGAGGTTTTATTTGAATTTAAAAGTATATCCTTTGACTATTACCTGTAATTATTATTCAGATTTCTTTTAAATCGTATTAATTAAAAGAAAAGCTGTCCATTCAAAAATGTTGAAAGGTAATTGACCGACGACAGTCCTACCGTATCATCGCCGTACGTGGTTCTAGCAGTTGTTTACCTACTTTCCGTTTGGAAAACTTGTCTAAAACTAGGCCTCTACGTGAATGCTGTGCAGTCAAACTGCACATTTCTACACAGTGTTTTTACATGTGTTTTCTATTCGTATTATGAATCAATCGGCTACTGTGACTGGATCTGACGGACCGATGACCTGAAAGTTGCAGGTTAAAACTAGATGCATGTTCTGTAGTGGACTTTTTTCGACTAAAGAATTTCTTAGTATTGTATTTATTTCTTCTTAATAGGTACGTGCTTAGATGGTCAAGCAACGCTTTTCATTTTTCTTGTACGTAGAAATTTTGTTTTTGTATTAATGTAAAACGGGTTTTAAAGAATGGTTACAAATGAGCAGGTTTAATTTAAAATCATTAATACGTAAGACATAAAAGACAACTACATATCCATGTAGTTAATGCTATTTGAATTATCTACATGCATATATCTGCCCTATTTTGTAGACGTAATGTGAGTACGAGTACACTAATTGATATCTTGTGTACTATCGTTTGGCCACGGGTGACGGTCGTTACGCAACGGATGACAGCCTTAGAATTTCATTCACGACAGTATCGCGATGTGAGCTTGTGATAAAACGACCATTAAAATGTTTATTTGTTGACAGCTAGACGTTTATAACTATAGAAATGTATTATATGTATACTACTATGACGCTGTTGTTAGGTCTATACGAATATTATTTATTGATATTAAGGTGTAAGGCAAGGTGACTAAATAGATAGTAAGTTTTTTTTAAACGTTGCCCCACACTAGGATTTATTCATGTGTCACGGGTGCGTTTTCAAACATGAAAATTCACAATCACAAATACCAAGACCGGAACAAATAATTGTGGATCACACAAAGATTTGTCCCGTGCGGGAATCGAACCCGCGACTATTAGATACAGAGGGCGGAGCGGCTTAAGCTCTTAGCCACTGCGCTAAATCGTCCGTCAAAGTGAAATATATATATATATATATATATAGTATTTATTAAAAAGATAAGTCCAAACGATCTTAAGACCTCTTTCTCCGCGAATTTCACCATCACAGCACCAACATCTGATGGTTAAACTAACCAGTTTTCATTGCCGAATAACGTTAATTGAGAAGTAACAAATCATCATTTTACTCGAGGGTGGTGAAAGAAACCCTTAGTGTTCCAAATAAATTAATGTACTGATAATGGACATGGTTAAAAACTTTGATAGAAAATTAAAATTGAATTCATCGTTCTCTGCGTCACCTAGCGCAAATGACCTGGCCATCGTAGTTGACCTTTGAGTCGGCTAGGAGTATACTAAAGTGAAAGTAATGTTAGAATTTCTCGATCAACTTCTAAGGTGCCTAAAACAAAAAGTTAGTATAGCTAATAACTCCGCGAACTTGAGTAGTCGAGTTATGAAGTTTTCTTTCCTGTAATTGATGTGTGTCGCAATGCACTAAGCAACGGGTGGGAAATGGAAAGTGCCGCGTGGAACCACGCTAAACTTGAACATTGACCTTGTTTCCAGCAGCTTGTTTGCAAAAACAACCAAGAACAAGTATTTTCAGTGTTTTGTTTCCGTTTGGTGAGTTGAATTTTGACGGATTAAAATCATAGGCTCGATAGTTAAATAAAATATGTACCTATTCCATTTCTGTACTATCTGTACGGCAAAAGATTTAGCGTGATAAAATATTACATAGATAGGAAGATAGAAATTGTACAGACGATAGATAGTTTTCGAAATGGGTTATAAAACAATCATTTTGCTCGGTGGTCTGACAAGAAAACCGGTGTTTATTGAGGTCATGAACAGTTAGAAATTGTAATTTTTATCTTATAGTAAGTTATTTTAATTACCACTCTGAAATGTATTTGTTTTTATGTGTACGTTCTTAAAATGTTGGTTTTATTTATTGTTTTAGCGGTCATTTTGTGATTCATGTTTGCGGGAATTGTGTTGTATGACTTACATGGCCTCTTTTCATGACTTAATTTTTAGATACTAAAGTAAATAATGTATAAAGATTATACTTTTGTATAAATATGTAGTTTAGCGAGAAAGCGAAGCGAAAAAGTCTTGTTATTTTTTGTTGTAACTTCATTTTTCATAAACTTACAAGTTTGTAGTTTTAAATTTTTCGGCAATACCGTGAAAACAATATTGTATCATATAACCTAGTAAGACATGATACAGTAAAAATTATGTCCTCGAATAAATTAGCAATCAGTGTACAAACCCTCTTTTTTTGGCCATGGATACAGTGTGAAAAATATATTTGCTTACTTTGCCCATCTGCTTACAGTGACGAAGCATTATATAAATGGTATCAGCAAATTTTTATGCAAATATCTAGTGGTTCTATTCACTTTAACCACTAATTATATTTGTGTACCTATTTGTTACATAAATAGAGGCGACCGAAATGGATGAAAGGCATTGAGATTTTGTATACCGTTATTAACACATTCTTTACTTTAAATCTGGTTTATTGGTCTAGTGGCATCGAAATTATCGTAGTAGACATTGTTATCAAATATTGTTGACTTCTCTTCCTGCGACTTTTGTTAACTAAAGAACTAATTCTGTAGTCACAAGAGGAAAAATAATCTTTAAAATATATTCGTTAAATACAAACGTGGTAATTGTATTAAAATTTTTGACTCTACCCTATTAAGGCAGAGTTCACCACCCACGAAAATTTCATAAAGTATCCTAAAGTAATATATAGTGATTTATTAAATGTAACACCGTTTTAGTTGAAACAAATTCTGGGTTAATGGCTAATTCAATTCCATTCTAAATGTTTACCTCGAACCGTCAAAGAATGTTCAATCATTAAAATTTCCGGTTCGTCCTTGGCGAGGCACTCAGAGAAATTAAATACATTAAAATATGTGCCAGGATTCGTATAATTTTGTTTGACTATCAAATAGGCGTGTGACGTTATATAGGCATATTTCTGAAGAGTCAACACACCGGGCGGCGAATCTTCGTGTGTGCCGTCCTTGAGTTACGCAACCAGACTGCGTGATGCGCCCAATGTGTACCAACCGCAATGGTGGCTAAAATATATTTAGATATTTTATTTAAGGTTCATATTTAGCAAATAATTTTGCCATTATCGCGTTAGTTTTTTTCAGCCTATCGACGTATCGATCGATTTGAATGCATGCTGCATTCAAGTCGATACAAGATATGAGAAAAGGAATATATAGTTATATAGCATAAAAACCAACGTATTTTGTAACTTTATATTAATGTTAACAAAATAAATATCTATAACTATGCTAATTTTGATTCGCGCAATATATTATACCTTTATAATAATAACATAAAATTTTATTATAATAATTATCTAAACATGTGAAATAGTCTACAAATTCTAATATATTAAAAATGAATTGTAAATTGATAACGTGGCGTAAAATGTTTAATCAAATTAAAATTCATCTTTAAGCCTCGATCTCAAAATCGATGTCGGTATTGCAGAAATCTTAATAAAGCAATGTGTGAATGTGATTATGTTATGGAATTTTGAGTAACACTGGTGACATTGATGTTAGATTCGTAATACACATAACAATTATCTTTTAGCCCAATCAACCTAGACACACGACAGTGGGTCAAGTCAAGTTCAAAATGAACAGGGCCACGCGCCGACCATGTGTTACAACACTCATATTTTAAACTATTCTCACCCCTCTTGTAAGAGGATTATAACTTACAACTTAAAATCTTTTTAACGACATTTTTAAGTTGTGTTATTTCATATAACGAATAATAATTGACTTGTTTGTCTAAAAACTCTCTTAAGATAATAATCTTGTATTATATAGAAATTTCAATAGAACTTGGCGTCCATTAAGTCCTTATCGTCGAAGTTGAAGCTATACATTCTGCACATCCTTTATACCGAAATTATCTCCGATTTTTACATTTATAATATGTTTGCTGAGATAAATTTAGTGTTACCATGTACACTTGATGAATTGTTACGCAAGCACATTACGCGTAACGTACGTATTATGACTCTAAATGAAACAATGAAAAAAGTGATGTCCAGCTATCGTGATTCAATTCGCGACACCAAAATTTGCATTGTCCGCGATTCCAAGAGGTACTTGCGTCAGGCTTGCGTCAATGCGCACCGATGGTGGTTGCCACATTAGCTGAAAACAATCGCAGGGTCCTTCAGGCAGTTGCAAATTATGTCTGTTGTAAGATAAAAACGGGCTTTCCGGCCGCCCACCCTGACGACCTCAATGTTTATCGTGATTGCCAGTTATATACAGTAACAATTTATCTAAAAATGCCTCCAACCGTATACCTTATTCTAGATTTATTTCTGGTGAGCCGTGAGCGTAATTAATGAGATATTATTTAGACCGTTAAAGAATTCGAGCATACTATGCCCGATAAAATCAAAACCGTGAACGTAAGTTTCATTTTTTACTCGAGAGCTTTAGCTTTTAATTTGAGTCGAGATTCAATTGATATTAGAGATAAAATTGTTTATAGCAATGATTAATATAAATGCTAAGGCGCACTTAAGATTTAATGAGACTTGGAAATGATGCGCAGAGTATTTATTTCATAATACAATTAACAGTTTGACAAAAGACTTCTCAGTACGAAGTTAAATATTTAAATGGAATCTAGTTACAATTAAACATCATTGATTTATGGACTTTACACGTTATATGAAATGTAGAAAGGTGATAAAGAGAAATGTCACACATGATTCATTCATTTGTGCGTAGGTGAAATTTTAAGTACGTGTATACAATTTCTTGAAATGTGATCGCGTATGAAAGGAAGGAAGGTTTGTGGAAGGAATTGCTTTTAATAATTATGGATGAGATTAAATGTTTAATTAAGCAATCTTCTATTTTTTGTTGATCGTATTGATAAAGTCATAATTTATATTAAATATACAGCCGTGGGAAGTGTTCAATCTGCTTTTACTTTACTTACATAAAATAAACATATAGTTATATAATTTGCACGAATTACTATTATGTAAAAGTAATCCATGAATGAGATCCCAACTGGACTATAGCCCCTCTGACCGGCAGGAGTTGGAGCGTAACACGAACCAGCCAGAACTGAACACCATAGCCACATACTACTTCGACGGACAAGGCAAGGCGCTGAGGCCGATGGTCGCTATACTCATGGCCCGAGCAGTCAACTACCACGTATACGGAGAAAACAGGTAACACTGAATTTATTTTATTGCATTCTAGAACATGAGGTCAGAGATTTTCGAAACACTAAAGACAAAAAAAAAAGAACTGAGTAAAGACAAAAAAAAAAACACCGTCGCGCCTATATTCCCCAGAGGGGGTGGCAGCGGTGTACTGAGTACACCCACGTTTCGCAGACGATGTTAGGTCCCATGGAAGACGGGGCGAGCCTATTGCCATATACCGGGCACAATTCCAGACTCCGGACTAATACTGGGAATTTTTCGTTAGAAAAACTACATTTGTCCGACCTAGGATTTGAACCCAGGACCTCGTGATCACTGAGTAAAGAAGTTAAAATAATATTATTAAATAATAACATCGATGTAGATGCTTGCATTGGTGCAAATAAATACAATGTGTAACATTATTACCATAAGATCTGAAAGTAGTATCAAGTACTTTTAAAGTTTGTTACATTTTTTTAATTATTAAAAAGACTGGCGTTTAAAAGCCGAAAACAAAACTAAATGGAAGCAGTGGGGGGAGGCATTTGCCCAACCATTGTTGGGACGATAATAGCGGATAAAAAAATGCTGTTACTCGTTGAATCCGCTGTATTAAAGAAATTTTAATAATTTCAAAGTACAGCTATTTCTAATACATGTACTTCAATATGCACACAAAAGTACATTTTGTGATTAAATTGAGTACCAACACGTTTAAAAATTGGTAGACACCTTGTTAATATTCGAAGTTTAATATTCGTATTAAATTCGTAAAGCAATAATCTAATTGGGGTGGTTGAGGTGTTGCGTTATATACATATGTTACACCTTAATATCAGCCTATACTGCCCACTGCTGGAGAAAGGCCTTCGCTCACAAATCGAGGTGAGAGAGATTAGGTCATACTCCACCACGCGGCCCCAGTGCGGATTGATGGAGGCAGGTTTGTGGCCACCTTCTGTTGGAACTTATCAAGCCGCCTTTAAGGCTTCCAACTCGGCTTAACGACTACCTCATTAAGTGGTAGCCGGGACCAACGGCTTAGCGTGCCTTCCGAACCACGGAGACGTTCGAATGTGAAAAAGCCACAAACGGTCACCCATCTCGGGCCGACCGAGTCGAACGCTGCTTAACCTTGGTAATCGGTAAGAACACCGCGGTCGCACAGCGCTACGAGCGCCTATGTTACACCTTGTATATGTCTTATAGTATTCCGTCGATATTTTTGGAATTGAAGGTGTGTGACCACTCTTATGTACTTATATGTTTGTGTGCATAATACGTTTGGTATGTTTATAATATTATTATGCTTTTACACCCCCTATAATAATACTAACCTTTTTAGATCTTCGAGAAACTCCGAATGATTTTGTTTCACTTTTATTTTCTTAGAAACTAAACACCGATATTATATTCTCCTAATATTAAGGTCCTTAAATGAATTATTTGTCTAGATGGAAACGGCATAAAATTTATCTACCCATGGGTTAGTAAAATTGTAAAACGCACACACACGCGCCCGCACATATTGACATCGTGTGAATGCTCCGTCTAGACAAGTCTTAGTCTAGGACTTTACCTATGAAAATGTGGTTTCGAACTAGCCACTTAAAACTGGATGTAGGGTCTGACTTGGAATTCGAAATTCAAATAAGTTTTAGTTTTAATGCGCGTTATTCCTTATTCGAAAGTAGTAGTAGTAGTAATATTCGTCCTTTACGGTACAGGCGAAGGTACAAAGCCATACTGGTAAGTCTTATATTTGTTTAAATTAATTTAACTCCCCGATGAACTTGTTGATAACAATGATAATGAAACTGTAGAAGTACCCCACCCTGGAAAGTAAAGCGATGGATACTACATACCAATTACGACGGCCGTTTTGAGGGAAATCGAAAAGGCACGTTTTATCACTTTGTTTCAATTACCTTCACTCATGCACATATAAGAATACATAATGGTTAATATTCCACTAACATTACACATTACTATTCGAAATAACATAAGTTTTGGAAATTAAGACAAATAGACAACATCACTCTTCGACTTCCCACCAAAACCCTCATTCGAAAGTAGTTATTAATTGTTTATTTTATTTTTTTGTTTCTCTTATGTCATTCGCAACCATGGATGCTTCAAGATGTTGCTTTAAGAAAATTCGTATAATTTTTGACTATGATTTCAATGTGGATTCAAATGACACACAATATCAACGACAGTGCGTTATTGGTTTAATCGCTTTCGTTCCTACACAAATAGAATGACCTAATTGTTAATTCATAATAAATATACTATTACTATTATTTCTAATCATTTATGAGGCGATTTAAATGTGCGATTGCGTGTATTTAGTAAGTGTTTTTTTAAATTATAACGAAAAAATTACTAACTCGGCTTATACAAGCTGTAACATAATAAACGTAAGACCTGAAAGTAGTTTGTTCTAAATCGGTAACTGAATCGATTCCAACAATTTTAATCTATTTTACTTTTTTGTTAAATTTGCAAAGAATGCTTTTACTCCTTCAGTGCGCTATAAAAAATTAAATTTATCCTTGATTCATAGCAAGAAGAAGATTCTAAACGCATTCTTAAAACGTATTTCTCAAAACGCACACATACACGTACAAGTTTCATAGTTAATTGAGGTATAAAAGTGCTTCAAAAAAGGGTAAACATATTTAAATTTGAAAATTTGGTTTTCGTTTTGACTTTATGAAGCAATTCTCTAATCGGGGTGTCTGAGGTCTTGCGTTTATTATGTTACACCTTGTATATACATACGTGTGCGGAAGTAAAGAAAATTTGGAAATACTTGACCCGTGTTGAAAACCCTTGCATTCTCTGTAATAACCACTAAAACTTAGTAAAGTAAATATCACGCAAATAAAATAAATACAGCATTAATGAAATAAAACTATTTTACGGATTTTATCGCGGTTTATTTTTTATTTTTAGCTCCCGACGTTTCATTCGTGCGATAAAATCCGTAAAATAGTTTTATTTCATGTGTAATATTCGCGTAAATCTAAGAACTCAATATACAGCATTAATG
Source organism: Phalera bucephala (assembly GCA_905147815.2). NCBI lineage: Eukaryota > Metazoa > Arthropoda > Insecta > Lepidoptera > Notodontidae > Phalera > Phalera bucephala. The sequence goes on from LR990612.1 coordinate 23,184,805, forward strand.
TTAAATGTCTGCTATTAAAACACCGTTTTATTTTTATTACAAGCTTTTATTTAACTTACAATGTTCGTATGTCTGTCTGTCTGTCTGCCTTTCCCGTTCAAATCTTCTGATCTATTCTTCAAGCAATTGCGGGTATCTGAATGAGCTGAAAGGACATCGCCGAAAATGGCTGCAGAACCAACAAACATGTGGCCTTGTGATTATAGTAGTTGCAAACATCCATATCTAACGGACAATTTGCAATCTAAAACGAGCTTTTTCAAAGTACTGTAAGTACTTAAATCAAAGTCGCCAACGTCTTTTCCGAATGTCAATGTTGTTATCGAATTACAGTTGGAGATGTCAATCCTATAAATCGGTTATATTCAATCGATTACATTCAATAATGATCGTTTTGATTATTACTCTAATTCCCTTTTTTCCATTAATGCAATATGCAGGTAACTTGAAATCATACATGCATTTTTTCATAGCTGTTGGTTCTGGAGCAAATCATGTATATACGCAGAACAATGTCCTTTGGCATACGTATGTAAGTTCGACCATAATGCAATAATATGGTACCATAGAGCTTGTCTGATGATGGAGTCAAAAGGTGGCCATAGGAACATGTAGACTATACAACGTAACCCCCTCGTGTTTAGGCTCGTTAGATTGGTATTGACAAGTCCTTTATAACCAGATGGTGCTCAGCTATGATGATGAAGCCGAAAGATCCCTAATGGAACCACCCAATTTCTCAATTTAAAACCGTCGTGTTTGGGCTCATTCGATTTGTCTTGACGAGTACTTTTTATATCCGGGTGGTGTCCCAGGTCTGATGATGGAGCCGAAAGGAAGTCGTAGGAACTCCTCAACTAAGCAAGATATCTTCGTTGTGTTTTTGTTATAAAAGCTTGTTTTTAAAATGGTCTTTTTAAACAACTTTTTTATCTTTTAAGACACCCATACGTACTTTTTACATGAGACGTAAAACAACAGTTATTATGACTAAGCAGATTTGCAACGCGAAAGTGAAAGAAAGCAGGTTCAGTGAGATGCTGAGACAAAAATACCATCGTATATTTCAATTATATTAACCGTGTTTTGTTTGACGTAGTCAGCCTAACGAATTATACAGTTGTATATGTGATACAGCGAGTTTTTAAACGTTTTTTTTTCTTTTCTTTTTTTTGTTTAAAAGAAACTAAGTCCCTACACTAGGATTTATTCCAGGGTCGTGGGTGCGTACAAATATGAAAATTCGCATACACAAATACCCAGACCGAAACAAATAATTGTGGGTCACACAAAGATTTGTTCTGTGCGGGAATCGAACCCGCGACTATTCGATCTAGTGGGCGGAGCGGCTTAAGCTCTTAACCACTGCGCCAAATCGTTCGTCCGTGGTTTAAAAATATGTGGTAATACTGTGGTTTAAAAAATATGATCTACAAGTTAGTATCTCATTTCTGTTATGGAAGTAAGTTCGGTTTCCAACAAATACCGCCTTTCGCTTAATAATTCATTGAACTTGTTGCTCAACCGTGTCGGTTTGTCAATAGTTTGGGATTGCGTTCGGTCATCAGACCGAATGCTCAATAGTTCAATGTCTCGTCGCGGACCTTGAACAAATGATTTTTTCTTAGTGTCGTCACATGTCGCGACATCATTTTATTGCGTTTTATGAGGGAGTTGACATGCGGTTAGAATTTTATTACAGAACAATGTTGCGTCTTTGTTACATTTCGTTAGTTACGTTACTTCGATTCAGTGTAATAAGGTGTTCAAATCGCATATGCTCATTAGATATATCTAAAGAAAGTCCTAGAAAAACCTTGAAGTCGTTTTTTTATTTTACATTCACATGTCAGGCTCTACTTCTACACTTCTCTTTTATCTTTCTCATTTTATTTTTTATAAAACGTATCCACACACTAGGATTAATTCCTGTGTTGTCGGTGAGTTTACAAACATGAAAATTCACACACAAATACCCAGACCGAAACAAATAATTGTGGGTCACACAAAGATTTGTCCCGTGCGGGAATCGAACCCGCGACTTTTAGACACAGTGGGCGGAACGGCCCAAGCTCTTAAACACTGCGCTTAATCGTCCGTCAAACTTTTATACTTCTATACCAAGTTTCATTAGCTTATACTCTTTCATGACTAAATTCCATCGGGTCTTAGCAAACAGTAATTACCAAACGTCAGTGTTTGATTAGTATATACGTTATTGCCATATTGTTAACATTCTAAATGGCTTTGTAAGTCAATTATCACTTATCAAATTTGTCTAATATGGATACATAACTACAGAAGAAAATATGTGAACACTTCTGGTTTTATTTCTTTGTTTTTATTTATTCATTCAATGACTTGATTTAACATCATTATGTGATGTCTCAACTTAAGAAATCAATAGTTTGTATTCTGGTGATTTCACCGTTTTGTATAATGAATGTGAAAATATTTACATTACAGCTAAAATTTCTTTATAAACTTATATAAAGACAAGACAACAATTTGATTTATTGCTATGATATCATAAGGAAAATCTAGACGTGAAGACAATTATGTGTTCTTTTCCCTTGCACTCGTAATAATTGAATAGTAAATGCCCTATTCAAGCAGTGAGTTCACGTGTTCCTTGTGATGCGCCGCACTTCGCCCTTACATGACGAGAATATTTAAGCATGCAATAGGAATAACCTGTGGCTACCAATACTACACGAACTGAAATTATTGTAAGGAATATAGAACAGAAATGTAGTACTACCTTAATTAATTCAATCAAACTCGTTTTCAAGGGCCATTGCAAGCAGAAACTGTTACTGTAATAAAATAATTTATGTTAATTTATTTCTGTAATAATTACCTTCAAAGTTACAATAATTAAAATTACAATTATTTAATATACATCACGTAAATATTTTTCTAATTATAGTATTTTTCACATAGGATGGGTAGTGACAGTTCTAATTGCCATACGAAATTAATATTTAATTTATTAGTGTTAAGGCATAAAACCATAAGTATAGAAACGGGTCAGGGTCGGTATTGTCATTGAATAAAGTATAATTTCGTTTGGAATTTAGAACTGCCACTACCCATCCTATGTGAAAAATACTACAACTGTTGTACTTTTATTCAAAACTTTGTTTAGATAAATGCCGTTGATAAAGATGTATGTACAAACATTATAAATTACAAATTTTATATTTTATTGTATATGCAAAACCTTCGGCGGTACCAGATACCACATCACTCGTGATGTTGCGCATACCGACCAAGGCTGTACTAACCTATTGATGCAAGAGTTTAGCGGCTATGGTTGATTGATATTTCCCTCCATTATATTTTATTTTAAAAATTTATTATGTATCATCTACAATCACATTTTTAACTATTTTACCATCAAAATTATAGCAGTATACCTTAGCTACTAAATTTTGGATAAGTTTACTAAGAATTTACTGATTTCCTGTCTATCGAACCCAAAGTTATACGTACGTTAAAGTATTTTAAAATGCTTACCATAGTTTTATATATTACGGGCTGTTACTTTGTTTATATATTACTGGTTTATTTTGTAATTTGACATAGGTAAGTCTCTAAAGCGCGATCTTATATAATTCGTTAAATCTATATCGTGATCTTATTCATCACTAACGCTGTCTCATAAAAAAGCATATGCAATACCTGGGTACTTTCTTTTTGAAAAGGATTACCTGTTTATCTGTTTATTAAAAAAAGAAAAGGTAAAATGGCTGATTTGAATAATATTTAAAAAAGGTACATTGCGTGATTTTCGAGCTACGTATGTAACAAAGTTTTGTCTGTACAATTCGTGTCAGTCTTCTCGCTAGAATATACAGTTCATTTTCATGATCAAAATCATGTTTAGATCATCATCATCAGCCGAAAGACGTCCACTGCAGGACAAAGTCCTCCCCCAAAGATCGCCACAACGACCGGCTTTGTGCTGTACGCATCCAGCTTTTACCTGCGACCTTCACCAGGTCATCGGTCCACCTTGTGGGGGGCCTGCCCATTCCACGTCTTCCGGTACGAGGTCGCCACTCGAGAACCTTTCTGCCCCACCGGCCGTCAGTTCTAAGAGCGATAGCGTTCTTCTTTCATGTTTAGATATCTTAAATAAATGAATATACAAAGTTTTGTGTCCGGGCCATTCATCGTTAAAGAGTTCGCTCCGGAAAAGACAATCCTGAATGCATCATTGGTTCATGCACGAAATCATGTTTAAGTGTTTAAATTAAACGTGTATGCACAATTTCATGTGAGTGCTTTTAACCACCGAAGAGTTTTTCGTAAGGTGACGAATCTGAATCAAATATCAGTTAATGGAGGAATTCATGTGTAGGCAAAATCCCACATTTTAACGCAACATTGCAGCTCGGGACTTACAATATTAAATATAATAAAGATTTATGGCTTATCCCGTGGCTATTTCGGATTGGTTCTTGTTTCCGGGATAAAAGTATTTATTATTTTAAGTTAGGATATAAATGATTACCATACCAAATTTCATTGAAATTCGTCCAGTAGTTTTGCGTGATCGAAACACAAACAGACAGACAGACCGAAAATAATTAAAAAAAATCGGTCGCTATATCGATAAGGAAATGTACTTCAATTAAAATTTTCGAAAAATATTTAATGTACAGATTTGGCTCGGTTACAGTTATTGTATGTATAGATTTTACTGTTTATTCTTAGCGAGGCGCTTGTAGTGCTGTGCCTCAGTGGTATTCTTAGAGATTACCATGGTTACGCAGCGTTCGACTCGGTCGGCCTGAGATAGGTTTGTGGCATTTTTAATTTCTAGCGTCTCCATGCTTTGGTAGGGACGTGAATCTGTCGTAATGTAAAGTTGGAGGCCTTGTAGACGGCATGATAAGTTCTAACAGCAGGTGGTCAAACTTACTTGTCTCCACCAATCCACATTGTGTCCGTGTCACTACGCGAGAGATTAGGTAATACTCCACTGAGTATTACCTAATCTCTCTCACCTTGATTTGTGAGACAAGATTTTTGCCCAGCAGTGGGACAGTATGACCTGATTTATTATTATTATATTAGTTCATAATTATTATCAAGTGATCTGAAATCATTTCACACATTATCATGCGTGTATCAAACGGCTAAACTCGAATACTTTCGTCAGTATATAAAATAAGAGCTTCAAAATTAACGCCATGTTGGCAAAGAACTGTTTACCTAACCTCCAGTCACGAATCAAGGACTAAAGTTTCGTTAATTTCGCTCTTCAATCCACTCACTTACATTCGCTTAAAACGTTCTTGAGTTTCTATGTTATAATATAAAAAGCTGTGATCTAGCTTTTGGTAATATGGAACTATTAGGAGTGTAATTTGTGGAGTACGTATGGGTATGCAAGTTGCAAACTTTTTTAGTGTTCCTTAGTAAGGAGGAAATCAAATACCTGAAAATATACTATTTTTTATTACGTTAAAAAATTCTATGTATCTATAACTTCACGCCAGATCCCTTGCGGGGTAGGCAGAGAGTACAGAGTTCCAACAGGTTCTTTCCTTACATACTTCTCTGGCTTCCTCGACTCTCATAGTTCGTCTCATACACGCTCGCCGGTTACGGAGACTCTTGACTTTTCCATCAGATAAGACTCGGTTTATTTGGTCGTGGTAAGATAGTCTAGGTCTTCCCCGGTACCTGCATCCTTCCACTTTCACATTGTATATCTGTTTTGTCATTCTTTCCTCTGGCATTCTTTCTATATGCCCGAACCAACGGAGCATGCCCTTTCTCATCTTTACACCGATACTATCTTTCATACCTACTCGCTGCCTTACTATGCTGTTGCTAATGCGGTCGGTCAGCTTCACTTCGCACATCTTCCGCAGAGCTCGCATTTCTACCGCATTTATCCTACTTTCATTCTCCTTCTTACATACCCAGCTCTCGCTACCATATAACAGCGTTGGGACAAGAACTCCGTTATGTATGGCCAGCTGCGCCTTATGGCTTAAGTGCCGGCTCCCGAGTAGCTTTCCCATCGCACCATTCACTCTGTTCCCTGCACTCACTCTTCTCTCTATGTCAGCGGTGTATTTCCCATCCTTACTGAAGGCGCATCCAAGATATACAAACTCATGCACTTGCTCCAGCACATCGTTACCAACCACAATCCTTACATTCGTTCTGGTTTCTTCCCTTTCAAAAACCATAATCTTGGTTTATAAAATTAGGAACTTGGATAATAAAATTAAGAACAAAAAAATCATTCAAGGCCATTAATTGGATACCAGTCACATATTTCTATCTAGATTAGGCTTTTGAAGTTAAACTGTTTAAATAATCGGCTATTTAATTTGGTACAAAATACTCAAGAGGCAATTCGCGATTTAGCACAATCGTTTAAACAACTTTCAAAGAAGTCTTACTAGTATTTGTTAATTATCTATCACGATTACGATTTGTTGCGTCATTCCGATAAGTACATACGCATAATACCTCATTCTTTCGCTAACATTAACTTTAGGCCAGAAATCATAAAATTGTTCGTTTATCTTCGGTGACACAATGTTTGGTAAATCCATGTGGGATAGGAAATTTTCTACCCCCGTAACATCATGAGTAGACTTGGTACATTGTTTATCCGATTATTTATAAACATAGCATTGCCAGTAAATATCAAGAACGATATTTTTTCGTCTAGAACGGCCAACACTTTCTATTGCTCTTATAATTATACTGACTTTTTGTAAGTTAAAATAAAAGGTTAAAAGATCAAGGATTTGAGTAATACTAGCCTTTACTCGCGTGACCTTTCGCCTATAACGGTGCGAAATGGTGGCGTTAAAATTTTTAACGTCATGAAAAAATACTAACATTATTTTAAGCATTACTTAATCTGTATATATGTATCTTAATATGACAATGGATTGATCGCAGTGCATTGCTGCCATCACAACGACAAGTGGCCATGATCAGCGAGATGATACACTCGGCGTCGCTGATCCACGATGACGTCATTGATCAAAGTGATTTCCGTCGTGGAAAACCCTCAGTCAACGTGCTCTGGAATCACAAAAAGGTAACCACCTAAATAATTATTTCATCCATACATACAAAGATCTCTAGGATCCATTAAATAAATGTATCAAGGGGAGGCACTCGTAACGCTGTTCGTGTTCGTTGCAATTATCCAAATTTAGCCACCAGCGTTCTGCTCGGCCAGTCAGTCGTGGGTGACCGTTTGTTGCTTCTCCCATTTTTGAGCGTCTTCATGTTTTGAAAGGCGCATTAAGCTTTTGATTCTCGCTACCACTTTATGTAGTTGTTAAGCTAAGAAACCTTAGAGGCGGTCTGATATATTTCTCCAGCAGGTAGCCACAAATCTGCCTCCACCAATCCGCATTATTTCCCCGTGGTGAATTTTGACCCATTCTGATTTACCTCGAATTGTGAAAGAAGGCCTTTGCCCAGCAGAGGTGGAGTTTAGGGTGATTTATCAATCAATTTCAAGGATAGTTGTGGTGTGAGGTCTACATTTATGGGTTTTGCCAGCTGTGGTCATCGGTTGTTAAGTCAATATGTAAATAACTTACATTATATTCTATGTGCAAGAACTGCAACAAGTAATGTTTACAAATTAAGCAATAATTTACTCTATTGTATATGTTAAAAATAGAATATTAACGGTGGTTAGGTATTGCTCATCAAATTCGGCGGTTATATTAAACAGTCGGTCGCGAATGATTTTAAACCAGCCAACGAACGTTGAGGTTGTGTATGCTTTATAAAATGTAGTGATAGAAAAGGCATTTTTTATGTACCTGTGTGTCAGTGACTTGTAATCAGAAGTTATTTCCTGCACTTTAAATAAACCGTGATTTTAAGTCTAAACAATTGTAGGGATAAGGCTGCTTACCCTTTGTATAAGTAACTAACTCAAGGATAGATTTGCCTACTACGGATAGAATTTCGACATATTTTGTATGGAAATAGCGGCAGTGATAGCCTAGTGGTTAGACCGTTGGACTGTAAAGTCAGAGGTCTCGGGTTCAAACCCAGGCACGTACCTCTGCCTTTTCAAAAGCATGTGCGTATTAAAAAATTAATTATAACTTGCTTTAACGGTGAAGGAAAACATCGTGAGGAAGCCTGCATGCCTAAGAGTTTTTCGAAGGTGCGTGGAGTTCGCCAACCCGCACTGGGCCAGCGTGCTGGACTATGGCCTAAGCCCTCTCAGTTTGAGAGGAGGCCCGTGCCCAACGGTGGGATAGTTTCTTAACAGGGCTAATATTATTGAATGGAAAATCTGTCAAAATTCTACTGACAGTAAGCAAATCTATTCTTGAATTGAATATTGAAACCGGCCACTTTTCCTATCTGCTAAGTTATCATACATATTTAAGTGGCTTCCGAAGACTTCAATTGGTTGCTTGTTGCGTGAATAATATGGGATTTTGATTGGTTCACCTGTAACAACTATATATCTTAATACCAGTGTTTTTATTAACATTGTCTTAACATTCAATGTAAATCACGTCCTTGTTAATTCGATCAGTACTTCTGACATTGGTCAAGTGATATATGCCTTCGTAGAGTTTTTACCACCAATATAGCACTATAAATCTCTAGTTTTTGTAATTACGAATGCTCTCCGCATACTTGAAGTTGTCGGGTTTGTTTATACACAAAAGTTAATCTGCATTGAAGTGATCATTTACAAATACAGGACTGTTCTTGAATGCATAAATTTTAAACGTACGACGTGCAACTCTTAATTTGCGTTATAAAGTTTTTTCATTTTTTTTTAAATAACGTAGGCCCACACTAGGATTTATTCCTGTATGATGGGTGCGTTTACAAACATGTAAATTCACATACACAAATACCCGATAGACCGAAACAAATAATTGTGGGTCCCACGCCCGCGACTTTTAGACAGTGGCGGCCTAAGCTCTTAACCACTGCGCTAAATAAAGTTGTAGGGTTTAAATAAAGAAATTCGGTTGTTTTATGTAATGATGTATAACGCACCTATGTGGGGGTAATAAAACTTACCACGCTTGTACTTCAGCTTTGTTTGACTAGAATAAGAATGATTTCACACATATGTATGTATGTGATCGGTTTATGACATCGGCCACTGATCTCTTTTATGTAGATTGACGCAAATTCTCCTTAAACGAACGTGAGATACATTTAAATTAAACTGATTAGTATACATAAATATCCGTCGCATCGATCATATTTATTTGTGGCTAGTTTCCGATCTATGTTCCAAGTCAGCGATAAATTCGAGAAGGCATGAGTAAATAAGATTAACAGGCTCTAGAAACATTTAAATGTATGAAATTATTATGAATATCCCACGTAATCGCACTTGTAGCTGCTAGCATATTTTTACCTTCGCCAACCTTTCATGAATAAGCTAATAATCGCACTTGTAGCTTCTAGCATATTTTTACCTTCGCCAACCTTTCATGAATAAGGTAATAATCGCACTTGTAGCTGCTAGCATATTTTTACCTTCGCCAACCTTTCATGAATAAGGTAATAATCGCACTTGTAGCTTCTAGCATATTTTTACCTTCGCCAACCTTTCATGAATAAGGTAATAATCGCACTTGTAGCTGCTAGCATATTTTTACCTTCTCCAACCATAATGAATAAGGTAATAATCGCACTTGTAGCTGCTAGCATATTTTTACCTTCGCCAACCTTTCATGAATAAGGTAATAATCGCGTTTGTAGCTTCTAGAATATTTTTAACTTCTCCAACCATAATGAATAAGGTAATAATCGCACTTGTAGCTGCAAGCATATTTTTACCTTCGCTAACCTTTCATGAATAAGGTAATAATCGCACTTGTAGCTTCTAGCATATTTTTACCTTCACCAACCATAATGAATAAGGTAATAATCGCACTTGTAGCTGCTAGCATATTTTTACCTTCGCCAACCTTAATGAATAAGGTAATAAGTTATTTAGGGAGGCAGCTGATCAGACTATATCAAGCTAGTCGTCACGGTAAGAGGCTACTCATGTACGACTACAGCGAGGATTGCTTAATATACATACTGTTTATAGATGTAACATATTCCAAAGTGTACATATTCTAAAGGATGCCTTCACCGTTTCACATTACTAACGTAGTAGATGGAACTTTAATGTACGTACTCATTTATCCAATAGTTGTGCTCACTCAGTGAAATAGTTGTCAAGCCTAACTATTGGTATGTAATCAGGAATGCTAAAATATCGAATTCAGTAGGAAATTCCAGGCGTGACGTGAATATTCAATCAGAGTTTTATAAGATTATTATTTTAATGCTTCATAGTCTCATTGCATGCAAATTTTAATAACATACAACCATGTCACAGAATACGACAATACAAATAGGATGAACATTTTAGTTTGGTAAAGTTCTGTCGTTATGTGTAGGTATAACTGCTAAACGGCGTCTGTGTGTTAGTAGGTACACCATTATACTGGGATAAACCGATTATCTGATTAATATGCGCACGACGTCTTCTCGATCACGAGTCGAATGGAAAGTGCAAATGGGCTATATAAATAAGGATCGGCTATGTCTCGGCCGTCATTACGTCTGTTGCTAAGCCGATGACAAATTTTTGAATCGATGGCATGCTTTGTTAATAAATCAATTGTTCAATCGTTTGAGGGAACATTTCGAAACAGTCGGTAACGACCATTTTTAATTACGGTGGCTAATAGCGTTTACTACGTTATTTTCTTTTGGTTTCGCGGCCCTGCGGTTGCCGATAACTAACTAGGTTAAGATCACGATTCACGCCATTCATTAATCGTTTAATTGTTATCTATCACGATCGTTCTTAAGTCACCTTTAAAACCTCATGCAAACTGCCAAAAATCTTAATAATTATATCACGTACGTTAATCGCCTAGGTTTAAGCTTTGGCACTTTTCTCTGAACTTTATAGTTCCAGGAATGAAAGAATAACTTAAACTAATCTACATATAAAACATTGTCTTTACTAATATTGATTTAAGCTATAATTCACAGCACACGTTATTTAGCCATTTGTAGTTCAAATATTTAACTTCGTCGATTTACGTACGTCGTACTCGTATTTAATTTCGTTTTGAATGCCACCTCATCTTTTTTATGTAGAAAGCTGGCATTGTGGTGACCTACTTGTAATTCAATCATCACAAAAAACTATACATTCTTAAGTTTAGAGTTCAAAGGTATTTTTAATTAATCTTCGAAAATAAATAATTTTGACTTTATTGCAGTTTTATCGTAGTCTTAAGCTTATAGGATTCGGCATTCATTTTAATCTTAAAATTAAAATTTATTCTTTTCTAGATCCTAATGTCTGTACAAAGTATGGGAAAGCAACTATGTACGGGTTTATTAATCTAGGCTTACTTATAATGCAATACTACGTTTTAATGCATATCTTATAAAGTATACAAGCTAAAGAAACGATATGTAGGTCACGGGAACAAGCAAAAACTATTTTATAATTTAAATAATTTATTTTATTTCACCACCATCCAAATACCTATATTCTAAACCAGTTCTTAGTCTAAACGAGTTGGTTTTTCGCTAAAGCTCAGGTTGTTGCCCTAAATATTAAATTAAACAATCTGTGGGAAGTAGTCCGAGAGAACACCTTGTCGACTATTTCACTATAACTATACAGTCGTTCTTTTTTTCTCTTTATGAATGAGTGAGATGTGAACACGAGTTAGATGTAGGTGCGCGTTGTGTATACGTTGTAGTCGAGATTGCCAGACGAACCTCGCACACCTGCGTTAAACAGAGAACACGACCTCGGTGAAAGTGCTTAGCGGCTTGATAAGTCTAATAAAATTCGGATGCCGGTCGATTTTTTCGAGTCTCATCGTTCCATGCATGATTACAAAATTCATTAGACAATTTTAAATATATTATTATAGTATGGTATTTTAAATATATTATTATAGTAAAATAATATAGACAATTTTAAATATATTATTATAATATCATTATATTAATACGTGAAGCAAAAACTTTGTACCCCTTTTTACGAAAATTTGGCGGACGGAGGAGTATGAGATTTCCCACACTTATAGTTTATATAGAGAAGGAGTGCAGAATGCTAATATTTATTTAAAATTATGCATAAAAATACATGAAATCAATAAAAAACATTACACACACTAAATGTATTTGACACACACACGCATATATACTCTTTTGTTTATTGTTAAAGTCTGTGGTCAAATTGAGAATAGATTAATATTGTTTGTCTATAGTCTTAATGAATGTCGAACATAACCAGCAAATGATGAAACAGTAGGTCGAATTTCGACCAATGGGCGAGAACTAGTAATAATTAATTTTCACTCACATAGTTTTATAATGACTTATAGTCGGAATATTAAAGTAAACAAATAATATCCTGCAAATAGTCAAAGCTTTTACATAAACTCTAGGAAAAAAATAATTGTGTAACTGTAATATGTAAGGTGACTATTTCCCTCTTTCAATGGATATATTTGTTAAAGCTATTATGGCTGATGGTATGGTCAAGGTAGTTTTCGTAACCATTGTCACAACACTACGATCAATATTAGGATAGACTTTCGATTTCATCCCATGATTTCGATGAAGTCTTTGCAATATATAAATATACCATACCGTTGCACAACTGCATACGGATGATGGTTTAAACAAAGAATCAGCGTGACTTGAATTTATATGAATGTAGGACAAAGCATCTGTCTATTTCGTCGATGCCACGAATTTCGATGGCGGTAGTTACAAGTTCTATGTGTTATTATTAAATCTACTTGTAAGCTGTTAGCGTTCGTAAAGGTCCTTCATGAATAAAACGCCTATGTCCTGCGATTACATCTTCCGGCGCATGTGATCTTCAGCGTGAAACGCTATGTGAATGGACAATGCATTTGATCACACATAATGTTCCGCATCTAATGGCAGACGATGGTGAGAAGGTCCTCGTAAGCAGGTTGGATGTTGTGCAATTTGGGTCGGTCTAACCTTTGCTCACAAATTTTTTTTTCACAAAAACGGACGATTTAGCGCAGTGGTTAAGAGCTTGAGCGGCTCCGCCCACTGTGTCGAATAGTCGCGGGTTCGATTCCCGCACGGGACAAATCTTTGTGTGATCCACAATTATTTGTTCCGGTCTGGGTATTTGTTTGTGAATTTTCATGTTTGTAAACGCACCCACGACACAGGAATAAATCCTAGTGTGGGGCTACGTTTTTTTAAGAAAAAAAAAGAAAAAAAAAAAAAAAAAAAAAAATACTATCGTCATGTTAATCAGTGTTGATTATATTGTATTTATTTATGGAATCGAATACTTGCTATGTGTTAATTTGTTAGTAGACATTGAAAAATTATTTATGTTATAGTTAAGCACAATATTAATTTAGGTTGCTCGTTAGTTACAAAACCATATTAGCTAAGTATTACTAATCAACAAGGTTTAAGATCTAAGGGCTCCAGTCAGTTTCTTATGAAAAGGCTTTTATCAAAATTTTAATTGCAAAACATTCAAAAATAGGTACCTATTTCAAAATATAGCTATATTATAAATATAATAATAGGTAATCTGTATTTAAAATATTACGTAGGTTCGTAATGAAACTATATTAGTACCGATTAATTTTTGTCTGTTAATTAATCATAATGCATGCTGGTCGATGAATACTAGCGGATGTTGTCACACTTCGCTAATACAATTTTAGGATCTAATAACCCGTATTTGCATTATGTAATATCCAAATGTTGGTTTTGTTGGTACCGTCTGTAACTGCCATATACATTTAAATGCTGTACATACATTTTATGTAAATATACTATCATGGCAACTGGGCGCGTTTGTTTGAGTTATAACTCATTTACAACCACGTTGAAGTCCACGGATATGGGATGTTGACATTGCTGTTACGTAGACAAAATCTGTCAAAATTTGTTTGATTTTTTTTTGCTCGTAAGTTATAGTATGTTATTGTTAAATTTACTTAATAGCGTTACACAACTCAAATATTTTATAACAAAGATCCTTATTCGGTCATCGACCCAAAGCATTGCAGTTTGTTTCAAATATTTATTTATTCTTGCTCTATATAAGAATCGTATTGTATATCGATGAATGACAATAGGCAGGGCGTCTTCAGCAACGTCAGTAGCGAATTGCCGATTCCTATCGTATCTGCGACCATTGTTCAGAATATGTCGCGGGCCTTATTGTTCACCTTGTCTGCAGTGTGCTATGGTATAGCTAGTTTAAATGCAGAGCGCACGCGCGCGGAATTTATATAAAAAATATTTTATATATTGCTGAAACGTCCGCGAGTGAGACATCTGCCTCGAAATCGTGTATGTGACATGTATGGGTTATAAAGAATACTGGTCGGTATAAGTTTCTGTATCTAGAGAGGTCCAACTTAACTATTTTTACTCCTGCCAACAACAACGGCTGGGTATTCATAGATGATGCTGGTATTCTTGGTTTTTGAATTTCAATATAACGTATGATTTAGTAGTAGTTAAGAGCTTGGGTCGATTAGTCGCGGGTTTGATTCCCGCACGGGACAAATCTGTGTGTGACCCACAATTTTTTTAGTCTGGGTATTTGTGTATGTGAATTTTCATGTTTGTAAACCGCGAGCGTTTTTCACCGTATTTGCTTTTAAATAAAAATAAAATAAATATAATACGTATCTACACATACTGGTTTCATGAAGAACAATTTGTATCATAAAATATTTATTACGCGCTGTCCGAATGACGCTTATCTTTATTTGCGGTTATACTCATATGTAAATGCGTGCCGCAACTATGTAAGTGCGCTAACGACTTGGTGCGCTTACGGCTATTTGGAACGCGTTTATAAGTAAGCGAGCTAATACCGATATTAGCGTGATTCGGAATGCAGCCATTATTGTAACACCCCACTAAGCTGCCGCACAAACGTAGACACTTCAGTATCTATTCTTGTGGTTGATACAAGCCGGCAACCAGCAATGAATATTTTCTTTTGATATAATCAACTAGCTCATATGCAGACGCGGCCATTATGGTTTCCCGTGACTCACCGATCACCGATCAAAGTGTTCAGTGTTAGCAACTAGAGACTAGGCTTTCTAGTCGAAACCGGAAGCAAAAACACTTCCACGCGATCACGCGGTCCTGGGTTCTGAGTTGGACAAACGTTATAGAGGTTTTTCTATAGAGAAATTCTCAATAGCAGGCTGGAATCTGAAATTATCCTCGGTATAAGGGCAAAAGGTTCCCCCACTATTATATTAATACTATCATCAGTCATCATAAGCGGTACCACCAAGTGTACTGTACATTGCACACCGTTTACACGCGCGCTGTTACCCCCGCTTGGAGATACGCGTGTTGGTGTTTTACGTCCAATCCGAGGCTAGATCTATTTTAAATTTTCATTCCAATATTTTTTAATGTTTCGTACATAATTTTTATACATTACATTAAGAAATATCTAAAGTTTATGTGCATTCAAAGATTTGATTATTTCATTATGCTTTCTAATATAAGAGTGTGCATCGATGTTAGAGATTTAGTGGTATCGAAAGGACACGTGTGCGTGCTTTCACCGGACAGGCCGGGCCACTACCAGTCCTCTAGTCGCGCCGCCATACATCATTACCACGGATGTGTGCTGCTCTGAAATCGGATTTGTACGATGCTGAGCCATAGGAGCCGATAGCGTAATAGACACCGACCGTGTTATGTGATGCCTGAACTTGATCAGAATATCTTATGCCGGATTTATATAATGCCACTCCCGTCGCCACTTCTGTGACGGCGTTGACTGGTTACATGGACGGTACATACTGAGTATTATAACGTTAGACACAGAACTTCAGGCAGTGCTGTGTCTCCCAAGATTAGGTTAAGTTTCCTTCGTAAAGTTATTTTTGTGCTAGCTTCCTCACTATACTTATATTCTTCCGATTTTTGTCCTTATCCTTCAAAAATATTTTCTTCCCCGTAATTGCAAAAGAGACCCCAAATTATCCCCAAATACTGATCAAGCCATCACAATCTACCAAGTTCCCACTGCTACTGCCACTTAAAATGGCGCGCTGCCTTCGTTTCTGGCGCGAGTGGGCAGAATATAAACAAGATCTTAAACTTATCAGTTAATAATTTGTCCAGTTATTAATATAAAAGTACCGGTTGCTGGTTTGTGTGTTATTTCGGTATTCCTGTCGTTTATTTGTTCGTTGTTTGAGAGTATTAGTTTTCTAGTGTATGTATATAATAAGTATGTCTATTTCTTTGGTCAGCCCCGCAGTCTTAACAGCTTGATGGATTTTAACGGATGGACATAGGATATATTATTTTGATATTGCATTTGCGAATCAAGAATGAGAGGGAGGATACAAAAATATTGTGTAATTATAATTAAATAAAAGATGGTAAACAGGTAACAAAACAAATATTGACCTACTTTTATACAACTGTTTTGACCCAAACTACAGTTAATAAAACTATACCATACTAGTCTTAAATGTTCTCTTTTCAGTTACCTGACTATATTTTACGCAAATCGTGTTTTTTTTTCGTTTTTAATCATTTAGTCTTGTTTATTTGTTGGTTTTGGGTAAAAAAAAAAATAATGTTTTGCAACAAACTGAGAAAATGCGTTATCCATTCGTGTTTTTATTTAAAGTCAGGTAGCGTATTTAAGAATAAACATATTTAAAAATACATTTAAAAAATATACGAAGGTCTTTTCGATTGCATTTTCGGGAAGTTAACCATTCACTTAATGCAATGACGGAAAATTCTCTTGTTATTTATTTTCTTCAACAAAAACAGATTGCAGATACGGCGGTAAAAATATTCAATTTATACGGTCGTAGGCCTTTGCATTTTATGATTGGTATCTTGAAGGCGTTTTTGTTCTACACAAAAATATCAATTCAAAAAAAATATTTACGGCACCTGACCAACCTACCTGATGTTACAATTTTGCTTTTTGTTATAAATTATGGTTTTATAAAAAAATCTATTATTTTACGGATATATTTATTAATTCCTCCCTTGTAATCGATTCTGAAATGGACATTTTGAAAACGATTTCTGTATTCATCGTGTATTGTAATTTTAATTGTTTGTAAGATGATTAAGTGAACAATAACCCGGTTCATCCAACCATGTTATGGTGTACAATATAATTTCTGTATACATAATTGTTTATAATGAAGGTTTTAATAATACCACAGGTTTACCTGTGGGTTTATTGAAACGCTTGAAAATTGTCTACTCATTCCCGAGTTCCTAGTGTGTAATTATTGAAGTTTTGCAAAAAACAAAAGAGGCTAATAACATTTCTAGTAAATAATAATATTAGCCCTGATAAGAAACAGTCCCACCGTTGGGCACGGGCCCCCTCTCAAACTGAAAGGGTTTAGGCCATAGTCCACCACGCTGGCCTCGTGCGAGTTGGCGAACTTCACACACCTTCGAGAAACTGTTAGGTTTCCTCACGATGTTTTCCTTCACTGTTAAAGCAAGTGATAGTTAATTTTTAATTCGTACATGCTTTGAACGTCCAACGGTCTAACCACTAGGCTATCATTGCTTTTATAGTAAATAACTCCATAAAATTAATGCTAGTATTTACTATAAGGGTGCTATGTAGCTGAATATATAAGACTAGCAGTTACCCGCGACTTCGTAACCGGTCGACAACTGCGCCACTTACCGGGTCTATGTTTTATAGCCTATGTTACTTCTGGATAATGTAGCTTTCTAATGGCGAAAGAATTATTAAAATCGGTCCAGTAGTTTTTGAGTTTATTCGTTACAAACATACAAAAATACAAATCTTTCCTCTTTATAATATTAGTATAGAAAACGGTGTGGTGTGCAATTGGCAAGGACTATGTCTAGAAGTGGACTGTTATAGGCTGCGTGAGTGTGTTCGTACGAGGAGGTCTTTCATAGTAGATTAATGTATTACATCAAAATGGCGTTACTCACAATATTGATATAAAGAATATCCCCAAGCAGTGCCCTAAAGGTCAGTTGGGTTGAGTTCATTGAGCGCATGACTTCGATAACCCGTTTTTATTTCTGTCTTTCCTTCTGCTCAACAAGTTTTCTCCGCATCCTAGTTACTCACTCGATAAACAAAATGTTGCTCCACTTATTATTAAATATTCCCGTTTACGCATGTATACATACACTTTCGCAACCACTTTTTAGTTTTATTATCTCATTTGTGTCAAGAAGTTTCCCCATGGAATTTTGTAAGATATTAACAGCATGATAAATTTCTCAACGCTCAGTTTGAAGATGGCAAAAGGTGTGGCCTGCCTATACTATTCCATAATTTCTTGTTTTTCTTAGTGTTGTTATGTTACAATTCTTTTGACACACTTTATGCAAAGTTAACGACTTATTGTTGATATGTTCATTATCTTATATGTATAAAAATCACCAGAACTGCATAATATAAAACATCTAATGCCCATTCATTTATAAGTTAGTGAATACGGGATTGCGTGGGCAGGCACGCGTTGATGTCTTTCTTGTGGCGGCCACTCAATGTCGTCTCGCGTAAGAACACGCTTTTGACTTACATTCATTGTTCAGTCCAGTTCAGCCGCACTAGTCTGAAGACCTCATTTAGGGATGTTTATTATGAAGTTTGCCAAATTATCTTAACAAAATTATTGAAGTGGGGAGTTATTACTTTCTTCCGATATATATCTTTATTATGACTGTATGACCGAATGTTTCGTCGAAAGCAAAATTCGGCCAACACTTTCCTTAAGTGACCCACCGCGACGTTTATCAAACAGTGTAAAGAACTGGTCTTTGTAACTGTACTTTGCGGGGAAGTGGGTAATCGCGGGGGGATGTAGGTCGGACGCGCGACCACACCATCGAACGCCGTTTCGTATTTAGACCCTAATAACATTTTTAATGTAGGCTTTAATTAATTTCAATGCACGTCTCGTAACTTTATTTAAATTACAGTTACTAAAATTTTAACAAGAATGTATAAATGGTAAACGAAAAATTGAAGTTAATTTTTAAGTACAGAGGTATAAAAATTAGATATAATATCATCAGCATTACTTAAAAAACAATTTATATTTGGGTAGGAAAACACCATTAAACCTATATATATTAAGCGAAACCGTCAAGGTTTTGCCTTTTGCGATGTGTCAAGGTCAGAGCGTTTTGTAGTTTGAGTTGATATACTCCCAGTGTTGATTACTTTTAAGCAAGGTATTGTAAACATTGGTGTTAGTTATCAAGCATTTCTGCGCCAAATGCGTACCAGATTGAAACGGTTTAAATTTCAGCAAGAACAGATGTGGGTCGATATTGCCGTTGCTAATTATGTTATTCACGGACAACATCCTATCCTATATCATCACGCCAGATCCCTTACTGGGTAGGCAGAGAGTACAGAGTTCCAACAGGCTCTTTCCTTACATACCTCTCTGGCTTCCTCTACTCTCATAGTTTGTCTCATACACGCTCGCCGGTTACGGAGACTCCAGACTTGTCCTTCAGATAAGACCCGGTCTATTAGACAACATTAGATACAAATATAGGGAATTAATGATTCTTTATGATAAGAGCTAAACTAGCTGCTATCATTACGATTGATTTAACAGATTCAGATTACACATTCAACAGTTATTACAAAAAACCGGATTTTTACGGGCACACGTGCCGTCACTGTCCAGGCAGGTGTGTTGAAACGATGACCCACTCGTCGGCCACTAATCGCCACTAGATACCGACGCGACGGTTTCGCAACCGCGCCGGACCTTCCACTCACTCGACGCAAAATAACGCGATCGACTGTTATTTGAATGCGATCACATATATCGATTGTACCCGTGTTACCACAGGTTTAATGCACCTTATTATCAAACTAACAGTCAGAGTCAAGAAACTGTTAATTCTTGATTCATAATACATTTTATAAGTTTATTATCTATTATGTGGGTACAGTGACTGTACCCAAATTCTGCCAAAAATCATTGTATAATAGTTACGTTAGGTAAATAAGGTCAATAATCCACGAAAGTAAAAAATAAAAAAACTAAGACTGATTATAAAGTGGGTTAAGAAAAGCTTCAAGTAACGTAGCTTCTAATACACAACATAAAGCCATGTCCAAGATTTTTGAAACAAAATTGTCTCCGTTTCACACGACTATCCGCAACGGAACGGAATGGTGTTGTGTTTAACCGATTGCACTTTCGGGGACCGATTTTCAAATAGCAGGTTTATCAGAAGGATGAGGGGGGAGTCAAGGCCGGCCGCTTGACATAGATCCCGCCACATTCACCTTCCGTCCGCCGCCGCCGTCGGCGCCGCCACCTCTACCCACCGCCACTGTCAAGGCTACCTTGCGAAATAAACCACTACACACCCAAGTTACACGTTAGCCACTCGAAGAAAACATGTCGCAATCATCCACTTAGGAGTCTGATTATGGCCTTCAAGTACCACGTACGATATTTTACAAAACAAAAACCCTGTAATATATTTGTCCAAGAAAAGTAGTTCCGTCATTTAATATACATATAAATTGAGTATCCTTAAAGGCCACGGTATTTCCCGCTGATAAATGCTTTCCGTACATGTATGGATTAATTTTCAAGGTACTAGGCGGAAATATCTGCAGAAAATAAATTATGTTAATTATTACTTGACTTACACGGATCTCTGTACTCTTTCTTTCATTGCAATTACAAGAATAAATGAGTCGGCATTGCCTTTGGGTTGGATGCTTTAATCGTGATTGGGTACACTATCTGTACACTTCACTTATAATTCGTACAATGATCAATCGTAAATAATTTAGCGAGTGACTTACGGTTTAGTTCTGAGTATAATATAAAGTATTGACTACTAGTTTATCGATTCAAACGAGGTGCGAACTTGCATTACATTACAATGTATGGGTGTAAATGAATTACAGAATAGAAACTACAACGCATTCGGAATTAAGTTGGCGTGAAATCGTAGAGATTTTTCTGGTAAATTATTCATGTGGCTCACGTTGGGCGGACTTTCAACGTATATTCTTGGAAAGCCTTTCACTCTTATCATAGAACTTACATATTATTGTTAATATGATAAACTGTACTACAACATTTATAGGGGGTACAAACATCACTATCCTGGTGCAATCTCTAATTGTGTATAATATTTATTTATGGGCATACGTTCGTACCTACACATTATAAAGTTGTACCTTTAATTCAATCTCAGTGACTCAATCTTACTTCCAGACTAAATTTAAATGATATTTATTTATACACACGAATTAACAACAAAATGACAAGACATATTTCTACTGCAAAAGTCGTCAAAAGCATACCAATAGAGATAAATACGTACTAATTTTATTTATTTTTACAATCATAACATTCACAATTTCTTAATTAAGTATTCAATTTTGATGGATGTATAAAGTCACACACGTATACATTGACCAGAAAGCTTTGAGTCACAAATGTATCCAATTAATGTGAATTTACTGGTAATGTTTTCTGTTAGTGTTTACCTGTGTTTAAGGAAACACAGAACCAGTTCACGGATGCGGACGTCATGACAAATCGCGAGCGTATACTAGAGTATATATGTATGTATAGATACAAAGTATCGGGGTGCGCGTAACGGATGCGTTTTTAGCCCGGTTACTGGTTGACAGAAAGTGTGTTAGCGCGTGCACCGATTTGCGCAACGAAGCGCATACGATACGCTCTGCCACGCCGCTGCCGCACCCGCGCAGCGTCGTGCCGAGCCGCGCGCGCCGCTCCCGTGCGAGATCCCGTTGCTTATGCATTTAATTAACTTTGCTTCTGCTATAAGCAATAGTAAACTCGAATATTTATATTTCTTTTAATTAATTAAATTTTAGACTGCCTC
Source organism: Phalera bucephala (assembly GCA_905147815.2). NCBI lineage: Eukaryota > Metazoa > Arthropoda > Insecta > Lepidoptera > Notodontidae > Phalera > Phalera bucephala. The sequence goes on from LR990612.1 coordinate 23,206,756, forward strand.
GTTGGTCTAGTGGCAAAGCGCATCGCTTGGTGATCACGAGGTCCTGGGTTCAAATCCTAGGTCGGACAAGTGTAATTTTTCTAACGAAAACTTCCCAGTACAAGTCCGGAGACTGGAATGTGCCTAGTATATGGCAATAGGCTCGCCCCCTATTACATGGGACCTAACATCGTCGGTGAAACGTGGGTGTACTCAGTACACCTCTGCCACCCCCGCTTGGGGAATATTCCGCAAGCGGGGGTGGCAGCCACACCGTCACGCCTATATAGGCGTGACGGTGTGTTTAAATAATTAATTTTATTATATTTTTTGTAAAGAATTTCTAAAAAGATTAGTGTTAGCCTATTACCGCCTTTCGAGCGCCTTAATGATGTAATTCATTGAGTCAACACTGTATTCTCATGCCGGGTGTACATTCAAAATAAAAGGTGCGCGAAAGTTTGCCAAATAATTGTTTCAAATACTACTTACTACAGAAAGCCTAGCTTTTCGCCTGAAATTAAATTTAACCCGGTTCAAAATTTGCTAAAGAACTTATAGGAATAGAATAATAATAAGTTTACTCTAATAACAGCATGTATGACTTTTAAAAGATTGCTTCGATAAGTTCTAAATCTAACTCCAAATTTTGTCCCCTTGATATTACTACACCTAGAGACTTTTTAGTAATATTTCTATCTGTATCATCACGCCAGATCTCTTGCAGAATAGCCGGAGACTGCAGAATTCTAAGAGAATTTCTTTACATACTTCTCTGACTTCCTCCACTCTGAGATTTCGTCTCATATACGCTCACCAGTTACACCTCTTAATTTTGTAGCATTATTTATATGATGTTAAAAAAACAATAATTTAATACAACTACAGATCTGTCATGTACGAACCTCACACAAGTCATGGCACCGTGTCACACTTAAGTGTTATGTAATTCGCTTCTAACATTCCGTAGGTGCGTACTTAATGGGTGAAAATTGAGGCTAATATTTAGACAACATACACGTAAGTAAATTCTTATACTATGTGATCAATTCATCAAGTGTCAAGTGATTTGTATCATGGGTATAGCTATACCAGCTGGATTTAATTTTCTATAAAATATGCAAACTGTTTGATTAACAAATATTTAATTGAAGTATTGTGTGCCATTGCTCACAACCGGACTCTCAGGCCGGATGCCTTCATTCATACTTTGACATCGCGTCATCGTTCGACCACTTTCACATTTTTTGATTTCTTTCATTTGAAGCCACTTAGCTGTTCTACGCCAGCCATGAGTGGTCAAGGACATTCGTCGCTATATATTATCTGTATAACTTTGCAGTTAACGACACTCTATGATTTGATAAAGTTTGAACTAAGTATGAAATTTGTACACAAAGTACACTAAAGAGTAACTTTTAATTACATATAAAAAACGAATACACCTAAACCTGATAAAAAAGTAATGGCATCTATTGATCAACTTAATTATGCTATTCAGCCGTAATGAGCTGGTTGCTATTATAACAGTGAGTAATCTTATAACTGGTTTGGATTGGAAAGTATGTAGAAAAACGACACATCTAACACGTAAAATAATGTACTTATTTCATCATATAAACAATTACATTCCTTAATAATATAAGGAAAGAACCTGTTGGAACTCTGTACTCTCTGCGTACCCCGCAAGGCAGATCTAGCATGGTGAAATAGATGGAGCGATAGAAGATCTATGACACTGTTTGTGTAGATTTTATTTACAAATAGAATTAAGATTAGGCACTATACAGAGATCGAATTAGGCATAGAAACACGGTTGATATAGTCGAAAATGAACTCAATTAACATTAGTGACGGATATTTTAATAATATAACGTATGTATCATGAGTACAACATCTTTTTACTTACTAAATCCGGTTACTGGAAGTAGGCTAACAAGTGTCTAGTAAGGTGGGTTGTGCTTGTGGTTGCGCGTTAAAAAAATGATGGGTATGCTTAATTTTTTTTTTGGGACTAGTTTTCATTGATTGTATTGATTATAATGTAACACCGACGGTGGAAAACCTCGGTTGTGTATAAAATGCTACTAATGATAAATTGATAGGTATACATACAGGAAGTGCAAGCATTCACAATAAAATTTTTGATCAAATTAACACGAAGCGACCACTTAGACTCTTCGTCCAACACAAAAAAAAAACTGTTTAAGGAACAAATATTTGAAACGGCCGCATAGCGTCGTAATAATTTCAAACATATTGCGTAATAGGCGGTTAGATTATTACCGTGAATTACTAACGAACTATAATAGTTGCTAAATAGATTTTTCTAATGAGTTAGGTAACGTAATAAATATGTAATAGTGTTAACTAATCTTGTTCCCATAATGTATTCAATGTATTTTTATCATCACGCCAAATCCGGGTACCTCCCATTAAGCTATATATCTATAACAACACGCCAGGTCCTTTGCAGGGTAGGCAGAGACTACAAAGTTCCAACAGTTTCTTTCCCATAATTTATTTCATAAAAAAAACCCTCTTTTTAAACTTTATTAAAGCTATGCTGATTAAATTGTTTGAATTAAAAAAATGGCTTTTAATTGATACTTTAGTCATTTATTTTGCTGTTTACAAAGATTTATATTACTGTTCGTTAATCAAATAAAATAAAAATGAATAATTAAGTGATACGGTTGAGGACCCTAATGGCGATCCCACCGCGGCTCGCACGGCCCCGCGGGCCGCGGTCGCGCGCCAGCTCGGAAGCAAGCGCGCGCGCCGTTGCCGGCGAAACGTCCGCACCGGCATTAGTATGCGACTGACCAACGCATCACAACTTTCTCGACATTCTTGCCAGCAAGTGGAGAAATGAGCGCCATCGATACATATAAGTCTATGTCGTGGTTTCCTTTAAATTGGCACTTGCATATTATACATTTTTAATAAATACTATTCGATGTTACATATTGCATTAGTTAAAAAAACACATCCATTGTGTAAATATTACACATGTATTGTAATGCACTAAGAAATTGAAGAAAAAGAAACTCTTTTTATTTTATAAGTAGTTATGGCATATCAAAACGAGATAGCTTGCTGCCACACACATACACCAACGCGTCCTGCTTGCGTCCTGCACGCACGATCATAGGGAGATAGTTTAGGAATAAAGTACCAATCAATAAAACATTCTCTTGAAAATTGATTTTATCTCTATGCAGTTAAAGTTTTCATTTGTATATATTGGACCCGATGAATGGGGTTGAGTTGTTTTTGATCTTCTATATCCATTTTAATGTCGGTTCTGACGTTCCAATTTTGAATGCTACCTACCATGATGGTAAAAGAACAGATATGAAACACGCTACAATTTTGGTCCATAAAAAATGTAAATGCGTTCAGTCGTACGCAATTCTGGGCCGAAAACACTACAAAGTTTCAAGGTGACGCCTTCGAAAAAAATATCTTTCGGATATACAATAATCATACCATCACGATGAAAGATATAATTCCTGTCAAAATGAGTAAAAAAATTGGCTTTTTTTTTTCTGAAACTGTAATGTTCTCAGCCCAGAATTGCCTTAAACAAACTATCCAATCAAACATTTTTTATTCATATATCTTTAAATAGAGGAGGAGGATCCCAATATTTCTTTAACATATTCAATGTACTGGCACGAGATTTTTACAATTTTAAAGTAATGTGAATTCTACTTATATGGGATACCCAACCCAATGATACACAGTGAACGTTTAGGGGCTTACAAATTTTTTCAATGTGATCCCAACAGATGCAGGCGACATTTCTTACAAATGATTAAATATTAATATTAGCCCTGTTAAGAAACTCTCCCACTGTTGGGCACGGGTCTCCTCTCAAACTGAGAGGGTTTTAGACCATAGTCCACCACGCTGGCCTAGTGCGGGTTGGCGAACTTCACACACCTTCGAGAAACTCTTAGGCATGCAGGTTTCCTCACGATGCTTTCCTTCACCGTTAAAGCAAGTGATAATTAATTTTTAATACGCACATGCTTTCAAAAATACAGAGGTGCGTGCCTAGGTTTGAACCCGAGACCTTTGACTTTGCAGTCCAACGGTCTAACGACTAGGCTATCACTGCTTTACGCCTTTTCGACGACGACATTTCTTACAAATGATATAATTATTAATTTAGAATCAATTGATGAAACGGTGCGTGTTCCTATGTTGTCGCAGCTTAGCAAGCCTTCAAGCCCAGTCTCAGCACTGGGACAAACAGCGAGCGATGAATTTTACCGGTCTTTAAAAATATTCCGAGGTTATTTGAAATGCTAGTGAAAAAATGAAAGTTAAACCATCTACCTACATTTGTTTGTGTTTAATAATAAAAGTAGGTACACGTGGCAACTGCTTATTGACGAAAACACAGAGTTGATAGGGCAGTTTTGTCTTTTTCGATATACAAGGTGTAAAATAATAAACTCAAGACCTGAAAGTAGTTTGTCCTAAATTAACTGAATTCATTCCAACTATTTTTAATGTATCTTATATTTTTTCAAAATATGCAAATAATGCTGTTACTCCTTCAGTACGCTATAACAAAGTAAATTTATTATTGATTCAAATCAATATGGACATTTCAAATACATTTCTAAAACGTATTTCACACATACACGTCCAAGTTTAATTGTTATTTGTGTGTGGTATAAAAGTGCTTTAAAATTGGTTTTCCTATTGAATTTGTGAAGCTATTATCTAATCAGGGTGTCTGAGGTCTTGCGTTAATTACGATCATCATCTCAGCCTATACTTGTCCACTGCTGAACATAGGCCTCCCCAATAGCTTTCAAGCGTAACCGGTCCGATGCCACCTGCATCCAACGACTTCCTGCGATTTTCACAAGATCGCAGACGGCCGTCCCACGCTGCGCTTGCCAATACGTGGTCTCCACTCTAGAATCTTTCTGCCCCAACGCTCGTCCGATCTTCGCGCTATGTGGCCCGCCCATTGCCACTTCAGCTTGCTAATCTTAAGGGCTATGTCGGTTACCTTGGTTCTTCTACGAATCTCCTCATTCCTGATTCGTTCACGTAGAGAAACGCCGAGCATAGCTGTCTCCAGCTCGCTGAGCAACACTGAACTTTTTTAGGAGACCTATTGTAAGACCACGTCTAACCACGTCTCTGTTAGTAAATTACGATACACCTTGTATTTAATCTATCTATATCATCAGTCAGATACCATGCGGGGTAGGGTATATTTGATCTTGTACTATATGTGAATAATGTTTGTTTCCAGGTAGCGATGGCCGGCGACTTCATCCTCGCCGTGGCGTCGATGATGATAGCTCGCTTGCGAAGCGATGACGTCACACTCGTGCTTAGCCAGGTAACATAAGTCTATATCGCGCTACACATTATTTAATACTTATGTAAGAAAGATCTTATGATGTGCTATCGAATGTTGTACAAAACTTATTTCATCCTGAGTTATTTTATTTGTGATTACTTTTAAAGATATAAACTTGTATGTTTTTCGACAGGTACAGAGTAAATTACGTTTCAAGATATTGTCACTGCGCATTTACAAATTCTCTCTTTGAGTATTCTGATGTTAGAACATACTACAATAATCGACTTTATATTATCTGCCGCTAATGTTAAAATGATATTGAAATTTAAATAAATTTTACAACAAAAACGTTCTCTACAATTTCCATGCGCTCAAACATAGATTTTGCAAGAGGTGCGAAATAAAAGGTTGCACATAATATTTTGTAAATGTGTTACAATACAGGTATAATAGATGCGATAAAATGTTATAAGCACTTTATCTTCCATTATGATTTAGTTTCATCATTGTATCGAAGTACTCTCATTTAGACATTCGCGTAAGCATCATGAACATTACCATGTTTTGAATGCCAGTGCACGCATGTTCAATTAGGGTTAAATTTAGCCACAATTTTATTATGCTCCTGTTCCACCTGTGTCATAATGCGGTAATTAACACGGTAACTACGACATTACGCTGTCGTAGCCAATATTTTAATGCGATAATTGAGATGTCCCAATTTTAGTGACGTTAAAACTTAATTAAACGAGAACTCGGATGGCGATTAAAGTAGCCGCTGGTTTCAGGTGTTATTTTTAACGTTTTGTTTAAAGCGCATTTTGACTCAGGCATTGAAATTTACGCCGGTAGGGCAGAAGTAAAAGAAATTTATTATTCATACGGATTTTTTTATTATTTTATTTACCTTATTATGCTTGATTATGATAATTTGCTGTGGCATCCTTTTTGCAAAATAAAACATAACTATGCCATATATGCCAATCTGACTCAGTAGTGAGTAGAGAACATTTTGGCTCCAAAATCGGAACTAACGGTGTCATCAAGTTAAATGTCATTACATGACAGTCGCAGAGTTGCCGTTTGCTATGAAATTTACCCAAGCTTTTTTTTAAGTAGTAACCATGCGGACCCATTAAATATTTTCCGGGATGTAGGAAAATTTTACTAAATGATAACCCTCATTTCACACCAACACCAACCCTGTCAATATCATCCACGGGCCGAAATATCCTTGTCGCACTGTACTTGACGATATTTATAAATTACATATAAATCTGCTTCGGAGATGTAGATAGACGTATAAATATGTTTTTTTTTTGTATTGGATGAGTACAGTATAAGATCCTGCAAAAATAGATACATGGGTATATTACCTGTTTGAATACACATAAACATTATAGTGATTATATTAAGTATTTAAATCGGGAATTTTAAAGCGGCCATCATCCAACGCCAAACGTAACCCCACATTGAATTAGCATTAGCAAACCCTAACCACTTATGGTATGCTTTACAGATTTTATCTTATATAAAATCTTTATCTATGTATATACCTATCTATTTATATATCTATCTGCCTACCCCGCAAGGGGTCTGTCTATCTATCTATATCAGTTCCCTGGCGGGGTAGGCAGAGAATACAGAATTCCAACAGGTTCTTCCCTTAAATACCTCTCTGGCTTCCGCCACTCTCATAGTTGGTGTCATACACGCTCGTCAGTTACGGAGACTCTTGATTCGCCCTTCAGATAAGACACGTATATAAAATAATCGCGATAAAATACAACAATTAGTTTAAATTGAAGATAGCGTTTATTTTAATCTTCAAACAAGATTATTTGCAAGGTGTGTGCAATTGGTGTTAACTGCGACTGAAGGCTTCGGTAGTTAGAGTTACATTATCTATCGCGTGTTTAAAATTAAACTAGAGTAGGTATAAAGATATAAGAAACTTAGAATAGGTATAGGGTTAGGTCACAATTAGTAGAATAGTAACTGAGCTAATATCTCACTATTTAAAGTAAAATAACCGGAGAACATTGCATTTAAAGAACGCTCAAAATAAAGCAAATGACGAAAACACTATTTTTTTACATTCATTGCATTAGACACTGTATGAGAATCGAACTGGCGACGATTTGATTCAGTGGGACGAGTGGCCTATAAGAATACACTGTGGTCAAACATATTTCTAATGGCTTGATTATAATTTTAGGGGGATAAAATGACTGTGTCCCTCTAGACGTGGATGACACGATTTCCAACTGACTTATCCCTAGTGTTCGAGTCGGCGCTTTTTCGCTCGAGTCTTCAACGTGTTTCAACGCTAGTAACCGTCGACTCGGCACTAAATGCTCGACGTCAGGGCTCATTTTTACAACACCACTTAGCTCTATGGTTTTCACGTAATTTTTTTTGGTTTTAGGTGGTGACGGACTTGGTGCAGGGCGAGTTCATGCAGTTGGGCAGCAAGGAAACAGAGAACGAACGGTTCGCGCACTACCTCACCAAGACATACAGGAAGACCGCCTCACTCATCGCTAACTCTGTCAAAGCGGTACGTCAACTCGATATAGCTATACAGTCAAATTATAAGCGAAGAGGTCCGGAAATTGGACGCTAATACTTGTTACACAAAGTTTACATTGGAATACTAGGATGGCCTTCTTTACAACACTGTCGTATACAGAACCACCCGAAATTAGGGTATCATGCCGAAAGTCGTTGCATTACTGCGTTAGTCTTAAACAATTTTGTTTTACAATTGTATATTTTTCTCGTTTTTTTTACATTTACAATAAAGCTGTTCGAATGAACTTGTATTGGAAAGGTGAGAAAAAGCGCGAAAGAAATAAAAATTTGTAAAACAAACGTTTAATGTGACATAAATAATTTTCGGTACGGATGATCCGTTGTGAAATTTCAAACACACGGATGATTTAGAACAAATTAGCTTGACCTCTGCTCATGGCATTGAGTAATATATCAGTATATTTATGGTATACCCATTTTTAGCAACTAATTCTATAGTTTCATAAAAAATAGTAAAATTCTGTTCCATCGAACATCTTACTTTTCATGTCTAGTAGATATATCCCAGGGTGCCTTCTTGTCTTCTTTACATGCGTTTCAGTTTTAATTTGGATATTTACTATAGTTTTACATGGGACCTAACATCTTCGGCGAAAAGTGGGTGTACACAATACACCTCTGCCTCCCCGGTTTGGGGAATATAAGTATAACAGTGTTTTTATGTATTCAAATTTAAAAATCAAACCAACCTTATTGTCCATTATCATTGCAGGTCGCTCTCCTAAGCGGCGCGGATGAGAGCACGTGCGAGCTCGCGTTCCAGTACGGTCGGAACCTCGGGCTCTCGTTCCAGCTCGTGGACGACCTACTGGACTTCGTGTCGTCCGCACAGGCAATGGGAAAGCCCACCGCCGCCGACCTCAAGCTCGGACTCGCCACGGCGCCAGTTCTTTTCGCCTGTGAAAAGGTATTTTTAGAAACATATATTTTGACAATTGTGTGTTTGTGAAGTGGTAAGTTGATAAGATGACCTGTTGAGCACCGCAACCGCATGTCGAGCATGTTAATACAAAACTAAATTAATACAATGTTGTGTTTCAATAAACAATAGAAATATTTCATATTTACTGCGCGATGTACAGTGTTACGTTCTATAATCCCAGATATGAGAGCAGTACGAGAAATAAATATTCATTAAAAATTTCAAAAGATTAATCGAGAACCGATAATTTACCGATGGCCTAAGGCCGTGAATAGTGTGCGATAGCTTTGTATGTCTAAAGGTTAGGTTGTGATACCAGTTTCTGTAAAGTTTTTATTTTTATTATTTCGTTATTATTATTTGTTAGTTTTTTATTACGGTCCACCTATCTCTCTATATAATCACGCCAGTTCCCTTGCGGGGTAGGCAGAGAGCACAGAGTTCCAACAGGTTCTTTTCTTACAGACCTCGCTGGCTTCCTCCACTCCTATAGTTCGTCTCATACACGCTCGCCGGTTACGGAGACTCTTGACTTGCCCTTTAGATATGACATGGTCTATTTGGTCATGTTCATTCTATATAATATTATTACGGTCGTTTACATTTAATCTTTGAAACAACAAGATCATTCATTACCCGATTAAAATTCGACTAAACCGTGAAACCGGTCGGCCTGCCTCAACGCGACGTATGCAGACATTGCGCGTGTTTGCACATACTTGCGCAGAAATAACTTTTCGCAATGCATCCAAGCTGAGACACACCCGGTCAGTTTGCATCATATCGCAAGCATTATTCACATATTCACTCTTGGCAACAACCGGATAATATATAAATTGTTTAAAATAAACACTATTAGCAGAGGCCAACCTTTTATATTTGTGTGTTCAGTTTGAAAGGACCAGAACCAACAAACATTTGACCCCTACCGTCATTATTTATCTATTTTATTAAAATAATGGCTAATATCCTTATCTAACGGACGATTTGCAAGTTAAAACGAATATTTCAAAGTATTGTAAGTACTTATATCCAATTGACTCTGTAAAAAGTAGGAGGCGTACCTATTAGCTATCTAGATTGCTTGTCTTGTAAGACTAAATACTTATACAAGGTGTAACATAATAAACGCAAGACCTGAAAGTAGTTTGTTCTAAATCGGTAACTGAATTGATTCCAACTATTTTTAATGTATAAGAAACATATTTTTTAAATTTGCAAACAAGAATGCTTTTACTCCTTCAGTGCGCTATCAATTTGTTGATTCATAACAATAAGGAGATTTTAAATGCATTCCTAAAACATATTTCTCAAAACGCACACATAGACGTACAAGTTTCATTGTTAATTGGGGTATAAAAGTGCTTAAAAAGAGGGTAAAAACCTTTAAATTTGGAAATTTGGCTTTTGTTTTGAATTTATGACGCATTTCTCTAATTGGGGTGTCTGAGGTCTTGCGTTTATTATGTTACAGCTTGTATAGATAGTTCCTTAGTGTGTCAATAGGTATCTATAAAAATATAACTAACCTTTAAATGCACTCAATATATTTTTGACTACACTATATAACCTCACATGTATTAATGGCTACTAAATTATAAGCTCAAAATCTAATACTTTTTGTGCATATTGCGATTCCCCCGCTTTTCTGTTTTTCATTGCTTTTGGTTCTGGGGCAAATCACGTATGGGCGCAGAACAATGCCCTTTATTTATTTGCATTATCTTACAAACATAACACGATCCGGAATATATGAATATTCTAGACGTAAAACTGAACCGCGTGTACTTTACACGCCTTATTGAGTTTTACTTCAACAATATTCATATATTGTGGACGTAAAAACCGACAAGATCCTCATTATGTTTAATACTTAATTGCGACAGTTATGTTTTTGTATTCACTCTGTTCGTGTGATAAACATTTAAAAGAAAAATGTAAGCGTGCATACAAATTAGCGTATAAGATGTAATTATGCCTCACAAAAATCCTTGTTTTATGCAGTACTGCATTAGTATTGACCGTAGCATTGTTCTACGGCAACATACAAAATATAATCTTGCATGACAGTTAACTTCAAGGCCATTTTGATACTTCATTTAGTGTGTATAATGAATTATTCATATTGTGATCTGTAGATGATACTTGCGATAAGAATGATCAATGAATAGAATTACGAAACTAACGCCTCACTATAGACGGGTTAACGAATCAAGTGATTTATTATGCTGTTGTCCGAATCACTCTATCTATCTATATCATCACGCCAGATCCCTTGCGGGGTAGGCAGAGAGTACAGAGTTCCAACAGGTTCTTTCCTTACATACCTCTCTGGCTTCCTCCACTCTCATAGTTCGTCTCATACACGCTCGCCGGTTACGTCGGTTCTGCCGAATCACTATAATATCGATGTAAGCTTATATATATATGCGTAAGCGCGCAACGTTATTGGCGCACTTACGCCGTTTCGGCACTGTTGAAAATTGGTCGCAGGAGAAAATGAAAGAGTTGTGCACTCCACAAATACTGTATACAGAGTGAGAAAACAAAAATATTTTTCTTAAATAATGAAAGAAGACTGAATAAGTGAGGTCGGTTATAGAATTTTTGCCTCATACCAATAGGCATGAATACCTGAAAATAGTTTTTTCCAAATCGGCAATTGAATCGTTTCATGTATGTATATGTATGTTATTTTTTTTTATTTGGTGAACTAGCTGTCACCCATTCAGTCTGCTTTAATAATTTAACAAAATTAAATCATAATTCAAAGCAATACGCAATTCCAAATGCATTTCTAAAACAAAATTCACAATGTGCTCACTAAAGTACAAATTTTGTAATTAATTTGTGTATCTAAGAGCTTTAATGGTAATAACTTTTTAAAATTGAAAGTTTCATTTTCGTATAGAATTCGTAAAGCGGAAATCTAATTGCGGTGTCTGAGGTCTTATATGTTCTCCTTTTTTTTCTTTTTATTACGTGCGTTTTCAGACATGAAAATGCACATACACAAATACCGAGACCGAAACAAATAATTGTGGATCACACAAAGATTTGTCCCGTGCGGGAATCGAATCGGCAACTGTTAGACATAATGGGCGGAGCGGCTTAAGCTCTTAACCACTGCGCCAAATTCGTCTATGTTACACCTTGTATAAGCGCAGAATATCAATTAGTGGCCATTAGGACCGCAGCATTAAATCACTACTGATAGCAGTATAACCGACGAACCGTCGCGCAGTACCAGCGCTGCACTATAATTATAACACAGATGTGTGCGCTCCCACTCCAATATGGTCGAGGGGAATGATGGCTGTTCCAGCAGTCATACTCGTGAACGGGTGCTGCTTGTGGGGACTGGTCCATCTGGAATCCTTTAGACGCTCTTTACAGATAACATCATTGGATTCATATCTCGATCGTAAGGCATCACACTGGAGCTAGATCGTAAACTATTTAATTGTAACCTAAACATTGTATCCACACAATATGATTGAAAAAAAAGAAAAGAAAAAGGAGAAGTAAATAAAAAAGACAAGCCCGCTGAGTTTCTTCGCCGGATCTTGTCAGTGGAGGCCGCGTTCCGATCCAGTGGTAGATTAGTAGTTAAATTAGATAAAAAAAAAATGTAAATTGACTATTTGTAAGCGCCCCCGCAGGCCTTACACAAAATAAATTATTTGAGTTTGAGTTTGCTGAGGCAGAGTCCTGTTTAATATTAGCCCTGTTAAGAAACTGTCCCACTGTTGGGCACGGGCCTCCTCTCGAACTGAGAGGGTTTAGGTCATAGTCCACCACGCTGGCCTAGTGCGGGTTGGCGAACTTCACACACCTTCGAGAAACTCATGCAGGTTTCCTCACGATGTTTTCCTTCACCGTTAAAGCAAGTGATAATTAATTTTTAATACGCACATACTTTCGAAAAGACAGAGGTGCGTGCCTGGGTTTGAACCCGAGACCTTTGACTTTGCAGTCCAACGGTTTAACCACTAGGCTATCACTGCTATTTGGCCCTGTTTGGCCCCACACAACTTGTGCTGTACTTAACATAACTGTATATTTACTCTGTTCTGTAGTGTGTTGGTTTGTTTTTTCTTTCTTTCTTTCTTTCAGTAATGGTTTCTTTTTCGCAGTACCCGGAGCTGAACCCGATGATCATGCGGCGGTTCCAGGAGGCGGGCGACGTGGCGAAGGCCTTCGAGCTGGTGCACAAATCCCGCGGGCTAGAACAGACGCGATTCTTAGCTCGTAAACACGGCGCCGAGGCTGCGAGGCTTGCGGCCGAACTCGCGGACTCGCCCTACCAGAAAGGACTCGTCGTCACCACCGACCTCGTGCTCAACAGGATCAAATAGCGCGACCGACTGCCATCCCAACGTGTTCCCTGAAAGGCGTCCACTATTCCGACATGAGGTCCTTTAGTCCCGCGTACGACCCATTGGGTATTTCCGAGTAGAGTGGGACTAGTATACACCAATCCCACTAACAATATTCGCCAAGAAAGAAACTGATAAACCGGGATCGGTGGCTACTAGATTTGGTTTTTGTGGAATTTTCTTAGTGGAATTAGAATCCCGTAGTTTGTCTTCATAAATGCGCGTCAGAAATCGCACGAATTTTGCCCGCTGCTAGTGAACCTCGGTTTTAAGATCATACTTTATAATTCTTACAGTGGAAGCCGTAAGTAAATTTATAACAGACCTGAACACGTCCATTCTAGTTCTATATTGTGATGCCGGATTGGCTGTAGCATAAATTATTATGTTTGCAGTTATGTATTGACGGCGTTGATGTTCATAGGCACTGATAGTCAGTTTTTTGAAGATAATCTAAAATTTCTTCATACCATGCTCCGCATCGGGTAGATCGAATTATATGAGATATGTACGTTCTGGTAGACTTTCGTAGAGGCTTAGATTAATTTGTCTATGTGACGTAATATCGAAATAGAGAAGCGTTCATCCTTATTTACCTTGACGTAACCGGAACGATGTATATTCTTTAGAGACGCTAAGAAAGTCGCGTGCTATATTTATCGCGGAGGTTCGTACGTTACCGGCGAGGCTCGTACGCGGGACACGGAATTTTGGATCTTTTTGTATTGTAAAGAGAGGAACGTTAGTATTTTTAGTTATGTTAGTGCGTGTTCGTGTTCGTGTGCATGCTCGAGCTCGGCTCGGCCGGAGACTGTGACTAGTGAGTGCGCTAGTGTGGGTGCGTTGTGTCGACTCGAGGCCACGTATTATCGTAGATATTTAGCGTCAATATCATGTGTCCCGATCATTTATGCATAGTTAATGCTATAAATTCATATAAAGTATGTAGATTTGTTATATTATTGTGATCAGTCAAACTGATTATCAAATAATTATATGTTACATGAAGATAGAATATATATCGTATAAGTATTTATATGACAATTTTTGTACTATGTACTGCTATTTCCTTCACTTGTGTGACCTGATTTATTTTAAGGTGAAATTTCTATGTATCGTGAATACCGTGAACTATCTACGAGCGCCGCCGGGAGCGTGTGTGGCAACTCGTTACCAAATACACATGTATATAAGTGTACTATAATAATTATGCTCAACTTTTGTTTAATGGAGTAACAATTTTATTTTGTGCAAAGTAAGCGAGTTTACTGCCCCGTTGGTCTGGTGGCAAAGCGCATCGCTTTGTGATCACGAGGTCCTGGGTTCAAATCCTAGGTCGGACAAATGTAGCTTTTCTAACGAAAAATTCCCCGTAGGAGTCCGGAGTCTGAAATTGTGCCCGATATATGGCAATAGGCTCGCCCCCTATTACATGGGACCTAACGTCGTCGGCGAAATGTGGGTGTACTCAGTACACCTCTGCCACCCCCTCTGGGGAATATAGGCGTGACGGTGTGTGTGTGTAAGCGAGTTTAATTGATGTTATTGTATATAGCGTTGTATGTCCTATATTTTATTCTTTTCGTCATTTACTTTTTATATTGTGCAATCTTATGTAGGCGTAGAGATAGAAAGTACCTGTGTTTAGTGCACAAATATCTTATTGACGATGGCATCACAAAATTACTTACACCGTGCTGAGACTTCACCGGGTGGTGTTCGTCTGTTTCTTTTCTAAGTATTGTATGGTGTGTAAATACTGAGAGTCATTGGATAAGTTACCCGTGTTTTATCTTCGAAACCAATTACCTCAATTTCTTTAGTGTACACGTTACATATAGAGGTGTATTATATATTCTGATTTAGATTTAAATTGTAGTTTCTCATGAGGCCGCACAATAAGACGCGATGTTACCGCCCATAAGAGAGTTTTTAAAAACGCTACTTGTTAATTAGGTAAAGAATATAACAATTTGTAAATAAATATTATTACCGACTACTAGTTAATGCTATTGAAACGTTATAGTTGAATGAGGTGTCGGTCCGAAACGAAATAATGCACCATTAGCGCAGTATTCTATAAACATTTTCTTAAAGCTATTATTATTTAACAAAATATTAGTCATTAATAAGGTAATATTAGTGTAAGGCCGACATGATGACTGAAACAAAGAAAGCCGACCCGTGAAATATTAAAATCAGCCATAGCGACCTCCCATGTACCAGATAAAGTGGTATAAATTATTTTATGGTTTCCAAAAAATAACTCTTTAGAACGCCAAACCATCTAAAGAGGTTGGTGTAGCTTTTTCAGCAAAATTATTGACGTCTGAAAATTTGTTTAAATAGTTCAGTAATTGTCCATCATCGAATGTTACTATCAAATTTTCCAATTTCTTCAGATACCATCGAACGAATGAGTTACAACAAACTGCATTAGATATAAATCTCCTTTGGTCATTGTGTCAGTCAATACAATAGAAGGAGATGGGGGTGTATGTTTTTGTACATTAAATATGTTAAACAATGGGAGTCAATGAATTTTATTTATATGTATGTAGATGTACGTACGTACTGTACGTAGGACATATGTTTGTAAATATTACTATTCTGTAAAATGGTAAATCATGAATAATTTTTAATATAAACTTTAGTTACAAAATATTGTTTTATTTCTACCTTAGAATAAATATAAACCAGAAACTGCTGACGCGCATCAAATTGAAGCATCAAATACTCTTTGCAATGTAAGGAGTTACAAGTTAACGCGAGTAGTCGGTCTGTGACCATCGTGCGAAATACTAGGCATGCCGTTTAAGTTCTGTCGTTTCCATATTTCCCGGCAATTTTGAATTGGGAACTGTTCTATATTCGAATGTGTTTAAATTTTGAATCTCAAAACAGTTGAAAGTATTAGGATTAATGCTATTGTTCAGTCACAGCGCCGATTGGAATCTGTCAGGTTACGTACGAAAATGAATCTATCTAAGGAAAATGTTCCTGCAAAAATTTTCTACAACTTTAGAAGAGGCTTGACACGGCTTCAGTGTTTTGAAGAGCTAACATCTGTGTTCAGTGATGAAGCCCCATGTCTGCGGACTGTCGAACGCTGGTATTTAGAATTCCAGCATGGACATACTAGTGTTAGTGACAAATCTCGCGAAGGGCGCCCAAAATCCGCCTTCACTGAAGATAACATCATTGCTGTGAGACGACTAATTCTCGAAGATCGTCATGTGACGTAACGAGAGATAGAGGCTCTATTAGGCATCTCAGGGACAACCATTCAGAAGATCTTGCATGAAGCGCTTGGTGTGAGAAAGCTAGTTTGCCGTCGGATACCGCATCTGCTTTCCGACGATCACACGGCGGCCCGCGTCAGATGGTGTAAGAAAACTGCAAAGGTTCAACCGAGGAGAGTCAAATCACGTCTACGACATCATCAGTGGTGACGAATCTTGGATCTATGCCTACGATCCTGATTCCAAACAACAATCTACAATCTGGGTCTTTCAAGACGAGCCAAAGCCGACTAAAGTTGTTCGTTCTCGAAGCACGTCAAAGAAGATGGTGGCCACGTTCGTTGGAAAAACCGGCCATGTTGCGACTATTGCACTTGAAGATCGTAGAACGGTTAACGCAGAGTGGTATACCACAGTTTGTTTATCACAAGTCATCGTCGAACTTCGAAAATGTAACTCAAAGCGACGCATCATCCTGCACCACGACAACGCAAGCTCACACAGCACTCGTCAAACGATTGAGTATTTGAAGCAGGAAAAAGTAGAAATTCTTGACCATCCTCCATACAGTCCTGACCTAAGCCCTAACGATTTCTTTACATTTCCTAAAATTAAGAAAAGTCTTCGTGATCAAAGGTTCCAGTCCGGTGAAGAAGCAGTCGGCGCTTTCAAGTCAGCCTTTACTTGCATAACTCTGTTAAGCTGAACGTCCACCTTACTTGTGAGTGCACTTTAATACCACACCGGAGCACAGTATTTAGCAGTAGAGTAGGCTATTGTAAGTGCAGAAGTACGCAGGACGTCAGCACGAGCGCCCCGAGATGTGCCCGCTAGGCGACCTATGAGATTGGCTCGGGTCTTCAATTTTTAGGATGTAGCTTCCAGGTGGCCGCGGAAAGTAAGAGAGCGGTCAAGTATGACCCCCAGGTACTTAGGACAGAAGCTATGGTTGACCTTTTTCCCGCAGAATATTACGTTGAACCTCTTCTGAGCCAAGCTGTTTGAGAGATGAAAAGCGCTTACTCAGTTTTAGAAGGGTTAGGGCATAGCCACCGTTTGGTATATTACACGTTTATCTCCCAAAGATCCTGCGATAATGTGATTTCTCCCTCCTCAAATGTCCTCCCCTGGTGTGCTAGCGCCAGGTCATCGGTATACATACATTTTTTGGACCGAGTGCACGGCATGTCGCTCGTGAACAACAGGGGAGCAAGCACCGAACCCTGTGGTAAGCCGTTTTTGAGCAGGTGGAATCTACGCTCCCCGCTGCCCAACAGCACTTTGATACTCCGCGGGCTAAGCATCGTCTTCAGCAGCGAAATGGTTCTTTTGCAAGCTACTATAGCGCTTAGTTTGTATAGCAGTCCTTGGATACAAACCGTGTCCTACGCAGCTTTGAGGTCTGCGAAAGCGACGAACGACTTTTGACCACGCTGGTACCCAGCCTCGATGTAGGAATTTCTGTGACGAGGGAGCTTTTACAAACATGATATTCACATAGTTCGTCTCATACACGCTCGCTAGTTACGGAGACTCTTAAGATGTTCTCCTGTAGAGTGGAGTAAGCCAGAACCTGTTGGAACTCTGTGCTCTCTGCCTACCCCGCAAGGGATCTGGCGTGATGATATAGATAGAGATAGATGTAAATTCACATCCACAAATACCCAGACCGAAACAAATACTTGTGGGTCACACAAAGATTTCTCTCGTGCGGCTTAAGCTCATAAGCACTGGACTAAGCCGTCCGTCAAATCCAGAAATCTTTCCGGGCTACCAACATAACGCGGGTAGGAAGTGCGGGGCGTTTGTTGAATTTTTGGCTTCACCGCGCGGCGTGTAATTACGACTGAACGCGACTTCTGGTTTATATTTATTTTAAGATTTCTACCTGTACCGATATCTAGCGCTGCCTGTTGTATGGTTATAATCTATACTAAAGTTCATAACTAAAAAAAGGCTCATAATTTAGAGAAGAAAATTAAAGAACGTAAAATTGTCTGTGTGCCGGTCGGTTTAGTAAGGTATTCTACTCTAACTTTGATATTTTTGATCAAAATCGGTTGAATAGGGCTGGGTTCACGTAGTCGAGATAATAGGAATGTAAACAACCCTGGGTTAAAAAAAAGGCTATAAGATGTCTAGTCTTACTTGCAAGTGGTCAAGTTTATAGCAACCAGAGATACAATTTGCCTCTCAGTACAATGAAGAGGTTAAAGAGCTGTCTGACTTTGATTAGTGATATGAACCGGTTCTATAAAAACCGGAGATTCACCGGTTAACACATGAACCGGTATTTCATAGTCAATTACTAAAAATAACGGAGTTTTTTTAATGCTTGCTTAGTCCATAATTTTGTCCATATAGGAGGACAAACCCAGATATGTGTAATTAGGTACCAATTTATTAAATATCGTTTTATTTGTCTACCAGAATTGATAATATAAAATTACATACTACGTAAGTCGTAACACGTAATTAAATAAGTATTGTTTATTTCGTAGTTAATGTACGCATGAATGTATAAATGAAAACTCAATCCACTCAAAACTGTTACTGAAATCGTGAAGATAGGTAATCAGGTAGATATACGTACGTATTGCTATTTACCTATGAACTATTTGGTATATGTTAATTATTTTCATAACATCGTTATCAACCGGTTCTTCTCCGGAGATTCACCGGTTATTGTTATAAATTCTTCGAAAATCTTCAGAGACTGATTTTGCCTCCGATATACGTTTCTAACTTTGATCCAACGTGTTTGGACTAAGACTTTGTTGCACTAGGATCGCGGCGAAAGAGTCGTAATTAAGCCTAGATATTTATATCGACAGTCACAAACACAGTGCATGTATGTACGTGTATGCCTATTGGCCTGCCCGCACCGCCGCACGGCGATCAGTCCGTATCTAATTCCACAACCATGGACCTAATCAAACGTAATTATATGGTCGGTGCGGTTCAAAGAATTTAGAATAAATAAGCAAGCAAACTAAACCATAGAATGATAAAAGCAGATCGGTATCTACATATCATTTAAGGAGTAAACTTCCCCAGGAATGTAAACATCTATTAGGACTCGCGCACGATTATAAAGTAAAAGAATAGCTAAACCGTGTGCCGCAGCACTATAACCCCTGTAGATGACGATGACCTTGTACAAAAAACTGGGTTAACATATAAACCGAATTTTATTATTTGCAATATACGTGACCCATTTAGATGAAGCGCGTACAATGTCGCATGCAGGAAATATATATGAGTGAATGAATGCAATTGGACTCGCGGTCTGCGTGTTTGCGGCAATCGATCGCCCCGCGCCCGGCACCGCCAGGACGAGCCGAATGCTAGCTGAAAAATGACATGAAAAATTGATACGAGCTATTCTAACATAGCAAAGTACAGCAGGAAAGATACACAAGAATTGTAAACTTTACGTTCTAGCACTAAGGGTCTTTTTGTGTTGTGTTGATTCGTTAATGGTACTTCAAATTACTATGTGATAATTACGAGAGCGCCTAATGCACTGAGTTAAGTAATAGGTGTAGTGCCGTGAAGATTGTTAATAAATGACTAAGGGGTTTGATTGGATTATAAAAGTACATTTGTACTTGATATTACACACATCCATTGCTTATGCCAGAAGTAGAGGTCTTAAACATTTCAAACACTATGCACCTAACCTATTTCAGATTATTTTATGACGAACGAATACATCGTTCATCATTAAAATAATTTGAAATCGTCTATGTAATAGGCGTGACGTTGTCTATGTAATATTTAGTGGGTTTATTATTGTAACCAACTATCAACATGATGGTAGTTATATTGGTTCTACATAAATATAAATGTATAAATGTTATTCATGGTATGTTGCCTTAAACGATATATTTGCTCGTGTATTAAACGTAGGAGCGAAACGTGACATCCCGCTATGTAAATTTGCGAAATTGCGAAAGTTTGCTTACTTATTGATTGTTAATGGAAACGTGCGTAGCTTTCCGTATGCTATATAACGATTGGCCGTATTTTTACATGCTAATCTAATTATATATTCTCGGTCAGCCTGAGCCTGAACAGGTTTGCTGATTAGTCCTATTTCAGTTGTTTCCACTCTCGTTCCTCTTATATTGAACAATATTCAGGGTCATTGGCAAATCTTTAATAGTTAGTAATTACCTAACTGGTAGACGTGTGATTTAAAAGTCAGGTAAAAGGTCAATTAGATAAAATAAAGCATTTAAAAGCGCTTTTCTGATTAAAACTGTTAATCGAAAAAGTAACAACGTAGGTACTTAAGACTGAATTGAGGGCAACGAGTTAGGGTCTCTGTTTAATATAATAGGACTATAATAGCTAATCATGATTTGCAGTATTTTCTTGCAGGTTCGACCCGATCAGCAGAAATAGACGAAAGGTGTGTGAGTGTAAACGTTCGGGAAGGAAACTTTTAAGAGTGAGTAGATAGGTAAGTATATCTTGATCAAATTGTAAAAATGCCTGCTAGGGGTCGAAAGAATTTATTATAGGTACAATCTATTATATTCAAATATAATCTATGTACGCCAGTATTGCACGTGTCCCAATTAAAAATGAATTGTTAGCATTCCTCGGTGAAAAGATTAGTTTGTCTATACAGCGAGGAAACGCAGCCTGCGTTCTTGCCGCTATTGCACGCGAATGCGGTCTTTTTGATTAAGTTTTTTTTTTAGTTAAGTGTTTCTATGTCTTGCCTTGTCAGTGAATTTGATATAGGAAAATAAAGATTGGTTTGAAAATTGAGTATTTTGGAAACCCCATTGTTTGTTCACTTTTAAATGTCATTGTAGAGTTTATTCTCTTTACAACACGATTATATATGAATAAAATGTAATTAAATCGTGTTCTTCAGGGTAGGCCTTTTAGTCTTTTAGTGAACTTCTATCGGCTGATGATTAAACTCTTTTGACAAAAAATTAAAATACACAAAAGGAATTATCAAATTTCCCATTTTTTTTTCGGTCAATATTATCTTTCGCTATATGTATTAGTCACCTTTTATTTTGTAACTCCGTAAGAAAAACGAATAAGGAGACTCATATATTTAATATCTAGTTTTTGTTGTAGTATTCACCCTTATTGGACTGTAAGTATTCATAGATCCTTACACAGTGTAAGGCAGTTATACTGTATGCTGCTATATATAATGAAACTTCGTAACATAATGGAAACACTCGCGAAAGCGTGCACATTTCAGGCGAGAACGCTCGCAACTTCACGAAACCAGCTTTCAGTAGTAAGCGTTAAGCCACCCAGTCACAATCGTAACATTCAGCTATGATATCATGTATCTGTACGTTCCTACATATATTTCTACTCATTAGAATCGTCTACGTAGCAACCAGTTTTGTGATATGAAATTTTTTGTTAGGATAAGTGAAACTATTGTTTAAATGTTTGCTTTGCACTCGCGCCGGTTGCGTAGGTAAGATATCGTTTTACCGCCGCTTGTTAAACTTATGCTTTCTAAATAAGTGTTTAGAAGTTTACCGACTTAAAACAATAGAATTACAATTGTTTGAAATTAATGATACGTCATGTAAATATTTTGTAGTCGGATTAATGATGTTATTGTAGGATAAAAAATAGCTAACTATACATTTTTTACATTCACCTAAAGACTACAAATGAGGCATTAAGTTGAAAAATAGCTTAATCCATAAAATTACGTAATTCGGACTATGTATTTGAAACTGCTCATTTTTATTTGTTAAATGTTTGCAGGTTATTCATTAGTAAGTTTATTTATTTATTTAGTGATTTATAACAAACTTATATTAACAGTCAATTCTACACATATAAGTATTTTAGTGACAAATATTCTCGAAACGAACGCATCTAATCCTTCAGTGCAATGTAAGTAGGATATTTATATAACTAAAATATATATTAACAACTTCTGTCATCTATTTAAGTTTTAACTAGGTACGGTAGATACCTACCTACGTAATAATTGGGTCTAGAGTAAAATACCGATCGATAGTAGGAAAAAGAAGGCAAAACTGATGACTAAGGCAAAAATAAATATATAAAAAAAACTCATAACAGTCCACACATGAAGCCTTAAGAAACACAAACACTAATAAAAAAACAATCTAAGCTATTTTCACAAACGAGTACCGTATAATAGTCGTCATCCATATCAGCACAATCCCTATGAAGGTAAGTGCAATAGCAAGAATGTTGCTTACGCCACTAACAACATTCTAGGTATACCATCTGCCATCCATCCGTTTTTGAAAACAGATTAAGCCTTAAGACACTTTGCCTCGTCGTTAAAGGATAAACCCCTTTTTTACTACGTTTTGGATCACTACATTTGTACTTGTTTATGTTTTTTCGGCACAATAGTCAGATAGATGTGTTAAGACATAAGTACCTACAACTCATATTGCTGGTATTGGTACAACTAAGTATAAATTGGTAAATTACAGCCAACCAACAATAGTTTTTGATTTTTATTTTTATTGTGTCGAGTACCTAGCCATCTATAATAGCATAGTGAGAAATTAGATCAATCATAAGAAATTAATCATAAACAATTATCTACACCACATTAACACCAACCTAAAGCAAACTAACGATTAATTGAAAACATTTAATTTTACATCAGCAATAGGCACACCTAAATACAAACTTTCCCTTGCAGTGCAAACGTACAGGGTGCTGTTGAGGATACGAACGAGAGCAGGGGCATGTGACATAACTTATCCAAGAAGTGTTAATCAGTTACAACATTATAATAGTAGAAGGTTTTGTCTCCAGGCTGTTGTATTCCTTTCTCTTGACTGTAGTAGCTATTTATTTAATAATTTGCAATGTTAATCGATTTTGATTGTAGATAAGTACCTAGCTTATGTAACTGGTAAGAATGTGATCATTCTTAATGATTACCAACCGTAGGAGGCTGAGTATTCCTTCGTCTGGCTCATTGAGACGGAGGGCTCGCGAGCGCAAACGCGCTGAGCAGACCAGGGCTGAGGGCGAGAGGATTGCGAAGGACCGCCGCGAGCAGCGAGCCCGGGAGAAATTGGAGCAGCAACGCAAGGTTAGATGTTAATCATTCGTAATTGTGGTTTTATCGTGAATTATATGTTACATTGATTCCGTGGATGTATAACGCCCATAGTATTCTATACAAAAAAGTTTGAGAATTACAACAAAAATTCATGGTAAACGGACTTAATTAGTAAGTAAGTAGACGTAAAGTCATAATATGATGAAATTATCAAACTAGACAGTGTAATATTCTTAAAGTGCTAATATAATCTGTAGGCCAAGACTTCATAGTTAGCTGTTTTTGGAAGCCTGGCGCAACGATGTGTGAAGTCCTAATGTTAGAAAAATTAGAAATAAGCAAACTTAATGTAAACGATTTTGTGATAGTCATGGGAGGTATAAATGACTCGAACCCTATTGAATTATTATTTCAAGTAAAAAAATTTATTAATAGTGTTAAACATACCAACACAATTATGTGTGAAGTACCGTATAATAGGTATTTAAACGAAGCTAAGTTAAATCGTGAATTAAGATTTGCTTGTTCGACAAATAATATGAATACTATATTCCTGGACCTCAATTACTCCATTTATTCTCCTTTCAGTAAAACTGCCTTGTATAAATGTCCATTAATATGGAAAGAAATCCTACACATAGACTATAAAACCAAGTACGATGCCTATACTACCAGTAAACTTAGAATTTGCTCTCCAGTTTGTTCGGATAAATCTACGCAAACCAATCTAGGATTTAATTACCGAGTAAGCGAAAAAGAGCTTTTTCGTGTCTAACAAAATAAAAATATTACATCAAAATATTGCCGGTCTTTTAAGCAAGTCAGACTTATTGACACTGTCTTTGGAAAGCCTTGAGAGTGAAAATAATACAATTGATATTTTATGCCTATCGGAACACAATATGCTGATAAGTGACTGTAAACTACTCAACATTAGCAATTTTACACTGGGGTCATTTTTTACTCGTAACACGCGTCATGGCGGTTCTTGTATTCTTGTACGTAATTCACATAAATTTAAAGTAATTAATAAAATAAATAGCTACTGTACTGAAGGTACTATTGAATGTACTGGAATAGAGCTTGTTGATCAGAAAATCTTGGTTTTCTGTAGATACAGACCACCTAAAGTAAGCCAAGAAGAATTAAATACATTTTTTGAAAAATTTGATGTACTACTTTGTAAATTTTGCCATGGTGAGAAACAAGTTATAATATGTGGTGACTTTAACATTAATTTAATGAGCAAAACAAAAACGTTACTGAATTTCTACAATTGCTGTCATGTTATAATCTTAAATGGGCTTTCTAAGAGCCTACACGTCCAACAAGTGGGGCATGCATAGAAAATATTTTACATAATGTACGTGGGTGTAAATTTAAGTTATTAGAATTGGCTTTATCAGATCACACAGTTCAGCTTGCGTCATGTCCAGCAAAAAAGGGTCCTGTGAATAAATACTGGTTCATTAATAAGCGAGACTTGACAATATTAGTAAATTTGTTGATTGTATAAACTCTTTAACGTTTTTTGAAGAATTTAAATGTGATGATCCCGTTAGGGGTTTTAATGGCTTCTATGAAACCTTTGTTCTTTTTTACAATTTATGCTTTCCTGCTACTTATGTGAGAATAAACATGAAAAAACGACCAAGATGGATAACAAAAGGCATAAAGATGTGTTGCAAGCGTAGGCGGCATCTTTTATGGCTATATCGATCAAAAAGAACACAAAAAAATAAAATGGCATTTAAATATATTTCAACAAGACTAAATAGTATAATTAAACTTACACAAAAATATCAAAATAACTATTTTATAAAATCAGCCATCAACAAAAATATATATATAATAATTAAAACAGACACTTGGTATTCATTCAATTGTACATATTTTATTATATATTTATCTTTTAATTAAATAATTTATAAATGTCCGATACAATTATTATGTTTTCTTAATTGTTAGGTACTTTAAGTTCTTGGATTATTCCTAATGATATTTGCATCCCTAAAGGCAGAATATGGCGTACGACCATTGTAATTTTAACATCCACTGTAACCCATTTTCGCAAATAAACTGAATTGATTTGATTTGATAAGAGCTATTTCTTACAATTTTTTAATAATAGCAAATGTACACTTGTTTTATTGTTAGGCCCGTGAAGAACTGGCGTCATATGAACCGTGGGGGCGCGCGGGCGGCGGAGCGCCCAATCCACGAGGTATTCGCTTCACCAACCTCAGGGACAGAGGCATCTTTCCTGAAGACGAGCTTAGGGTAAATATAATTAATGTGTATGTAAATAATGACCTATAACCAACTATATTTATACCGTGAAATGAGTTAAAGGAAGCTGATGATGATACAATCTATCTATACATATAATAAATCTGGACCCAGCCGTATCTGTACATTGAATATTTTTTAAATATTTTTGAATTAGGGTACACTTCTTTCTTGCTAGGTCGAAACATTTTATTCTTGGAATTATTGTCTGCCTGTCTCTTTGTGTTTCAATCACGCAAAAACTACCGAATGGAGTTCAATGAAATTTGGTATGGTAATAACTTATACCCTAACTTAAAATAATAAATACTTTATATCCAGGAAACACGAACCAATCCGGGATATTTGCGGGATAAACCATAAAACTTTTTTATTTTTATTATTGTTAGTCTCGATCTGCAGTATTACTTAAAAATGTGTGCTCTTGCCTACACATGAATTCATCCATGAACTGATATTAGGCTCAGGTTCGTCTCCAAATGAGAAACTCTTCGGTGGTTAAAAACATTCACCTGAAATTGTGTAGACACGTTTGATTTAAACACTCAAACATGATTTCGTGCATGAACCGATGGTGCATTTAGGATTGTCTCTTTTGGAGAGAACCTTTTAACGGTGAATAGCCCGGACACGAAACTTTATATATTCATTTATTTAAGATATCTAAACATGATTTTGATAGTATTCTTACGAGAAGCCTGACACAAAATGTACAGACAAAACTTTGTTACATACTTAGCTCGTAATTTACCTTTTTTCACGCCAGATTGCGATCTTTGCCAGGGTAGGTAGTTCTCTACCTAGAAAGGTTAAATCAGAGCCATTTTTTACCAATAATTTTATAATAAATGGATGAACTGGTAATCCTTCTCAAAAAGAAAGGTATTGTATATGTTTTTTTTTTATGAGACGGCGTTAGCGTTGAATGTGATCGCACTATAGTGAGTTTATATTTTCGAAAGACTAGCTATAGGGGTTAAGACTAAATGAGAAATGAGTCTGTTGGAAGTTGATAAAATATACTTAATGAATCTATAAGTTATCGCTACACGCTTCTTGCGGGATAGCTGTTATTTCTTCATACTAAAATGACAGAACAGATTTTACTAAAACTTTCAAAATATTTTAACACACTTCACACTTTTCATCCCGGAAAAAGATCACGGTTTTTGCAAGAGGATAGCTGTTATTTATTCATACTAAAATGGATACATAGATTTAAGTATAACTTTATATGAAGGTATTCTACATCGTGAAATAATAAACAGAACACTTTTATTCCCGAAAAATAGCTCGGCTCCTGCGGAATAGCTCTTATTTCTTCAGATTAAAACGATTTTTTTTCCTTCTTCCTTCACTGGTGGCTGGGAAGCTGTTAAAATTATCCTACAACGAAATGTTACTAATTTTTAAGTTTACCTTTGTCATACTTTAGCATACCGATGACGGCTTGGTTTAAGCGATAAAACCTCGATCGCTCAACCTTTGTCAAATAGTCGCAGGTACGATCCCCGCACGGCGCACGGGAATACAAGTAAACAGAATTCATGTTTTGATTCATGATTTTGAAATAGAGATATTTTAAACTCATAAAGCTATTTTCACGATAAAAAAATGTTTGTTTGCCCGTGTCTATATCTGGACCGGCAGAGCTAATTAATGTAATTAGACTGTGTAATAGACTGTCACTGGAAAATAGGAGAATTTTCAGAGATTCAGAGAAGCATTGTTTTGTTCGGAAATGCAAGATTCCTGCGGGATAGTAGATAGTTTTTATTTCTCCGTATTAACACGGCTGAACGGATTTAAAAAAAGCTTAGCATGAAGGTGTCTTAGGTCTTGGAATAATGCTATCCAGGAAAGACCTACCTACGTATGTAAAATTACAAAATAAACGCGTGCTGAGCCGCAGGTAACAGCTAGTATATCGTATAGTATATGTATAGTATTTAATAAGCGCTGTCTACTGATACAAAATTAAACTGAAATGCTTTTTTCTATCTATCTATCTATCCATATCATCACGCCAGGTCCTTGGTGGGGTAGGCAGTGAGTACAGAGTTCCAACAGGTTCTTTCCTTACATACCTCTCTGGCTTCCTCTCCTCTCATAGTTCGTCTCATATATATGAGACGAACTATGAGAGGTCGCCGGTCACGGAGAGTCTTGCCTAGCCCTTCAGATTCGACGCAGTTGATTAACGGTCTAATGGTTTTTTAACTTGTGTATATGATTTTTTTAAATACATAGTATAGCACTTGTTTAGATAATTTGAATAATCGAATATATAAGAATACTTACAACAGAAAGTGTAGCAAAGTTATACTTAATCCTGCAGACGTAGGAGACTTCTAACGTTTTACGACAGACATCAATCTATTTTGATCCATAAAACCAATTTTCCCACGAACTTAACTTGGAGGACGAAATAAATGAGGACATTTCGTGACCTTACGGCGTTCCATAAAAAAAGTAACTAATAAAATGCAATTGACATTTTGAAATTTATGCCAGCGGCTTTTCCCAGAAAGAATTATTTATTACGTATGCCTATCAGCTTATTTAATAATTACATCATTTTATGCGAACTATGGCGTGCAGTATAGGTAGCTACACATTTAGGTATATTGGTGTCGATATATAGATGGGTCAGTTATATTAGGCTCTTCTGCTACGGCCGGTATGAAAAGGTTACAATAAAATAAGATATGCCAAGAATGTACTATCTAATCGCTCTTTGTATATATCATTTACTTTAAAATTGTTTCTATTTTTTATGCTGCAAGAAAAGCACATTGTTTTCGGCTAGTTTGTTTGCAACTTAATTAATTGGTATACACGTAAACGGGTGATGGTTGACCGAAGGCAATAATTCCATATAAGGCAAAGGGTCATTCTTCATTACATGCATGGCATTAAGGCGGGACCACACCGAACCATTACGAAACCAACATGAATAAAAAATGTGCGAACGACCTGCCTTTGCCGTATCGAGGATATGAAATTTGTTGACATACATTTAAGGTATTTTGAATTTTCGTCATCGGCAATTTCATCTCTTAAAGTAACAAGTATTCTGCAAGTATAATTATAAAAGGCGGCTTTAGTGCAAACATGCGATATGATGAGATCAATGAAAATTAGATTAAACCAACATTCGATTCAGATCGCAAACGCTACACTTACTCTCATATATAATGAATTCTTTTCACTGTTGTCTGTAGTTCCAAGTATTTTTTTCAGGGTGTATCAATTTACGAGGCTTGTCGTCGATGGGCGACAACACAGCAGCGCATTAGCCGTCGACAACGAACACCTATGCGCCTGCGCGAGGACCCACAGTTATGTTACGCTGAGAACTTGCGACAAAGTGTCGATAACGACATTCGGTATAGACAACCGCCTGATGAACAAAGACATTACAAGGAAATTTTAGGTACATAATGCTGTATATATTTAACATATGTTTTACGTTCCGTTTGTTGTCCTTCTCCTAATTTGAGCCTTGCAGTTTTTGTTTGTTATAAATCGAACAATGACAAACTATTTAAATGTTATTTAATATGTAAATAATACATTATGAGTTTTGTGAAGTCGGAGTAATTTGTTATTTCCGTTTTATGCATTTCAGACGATATGGTTGATAAGAAAAAGAAAGCATTAAGAGATGAAATGAAACAAAAACTGGACTATGAACGAAAAATGGTTAGAAAAAATCTGTTATTATGTTTGATATTTTTTTCAACTGTAATAATCGATTAAAATGTTTCAGCACACTATGGACGGACCTTGGGGCAAGCCAGGTCCCGGCGGCACTATTTGGAGGAACCCCCGAGACATTGGATTAAATTTCTCACAGTCTATGGTAAATTTTCTTTCCAAATAAACTCTTTTTATGCAATAATATAAGCTGATTTATTATTAAAATCAGCTTATACTGTTCAACCGCTCGGCACCTCCTTCTTTCACCACGTCTTTCACAAGTCAAGGTAAGAGAGAATATGGAGCATAATCCACTACACGCACTCTATGCGGATTTGTGGCGGTAGGTTTATAGCTTGCTGTTGGGATTTATCAAGCCGCGCTTAAAGCATCCAACTCAGCTTAACTATCACCAATATACAAGGTGTAGCATAATAAACGCAATACCTGAAAGTAGTTTGTCCTTTATCGGTAACTGAATTCATTCCAATAATTTTAATGTCTTACATTTTTTTTAAATTTGCAAAAAATGCTTTTACTCCTTCAGTGCGCTATAAAAAACTAAATTTATTCTTGATTCATAGCAATAAGGAGGTTTTAAATACAGTCCTAAATCGTATTTCTCAATTGAGGTATAAAAGTGCTTAAAAAAGGGTAAAAACCTTTAAATTTGAAAATTTGGTTTTCGTTTTGAATTTATGAAGCAATTCTCTAATCGGGGTGTCTGAGCTCTTGCGTTATTTACGTTACTCCTTGTATAGGGGCAGCTTTTCTGACAGGCTTTCTGAAGCACGAAAATGCTCGAGAATGGAGTTGCTACAAAGTGTTACACATATCAGACCGATCGAGCTGAACGCCGCTTAACCTTGTTGATCGCTAAGAACATCTCGGTCCCACGGGGCTACGAGCGCCTCATCTACCGTCTTCGTTAATACGGTACTAAGGGTTTCCACTCGATTCAATGGTTGAAGCGATTGCCTCGGCATGGCAATATGTGGTTAGTGTGTGATATTACCACCGAAGCGATAAGGTTTTCTTTGTATTATTTCTATCAGAATAATATTTTAAAACGATCTATTACAAATGTTTCATTACAGGGATGGACAGACAATGAAATTTTTACAAAGTTAAAAGGGGATCAAAGGCGTTGTAAAAGATCTTCGCTTACTTTACCTAAAGTAAAGGGAGACGATGATGCAATAGATGAATCGCCAAATAAAGAAAACGAAAAACCTTCTAGTGTTCACAAATTGCCTGACATTAAACACAATAATAGTCCGAAAAAAAGTCCGCCAAAAGCCAGAGGGAATAGTCTAAATGTAAAAGACGTGAAAGAAAAAACTGAAAGATTCTGTACCACTACTAATGAAAGAAGGAAACGTAGTCCAAAAAAGACTAAATTCATCAAACGATTATCAAACGGGGATAAAGTTAGCAAAGTAATCGTACCCGATGAAGGTTCTGATAATAAATTCAATAATGAACAAATATCAAACGTAATGGAAAATAAACCGACGCCTGAAACGGCAATTCTCCGGGTAACAGGTGGCGTGGAACTTGTGCCATTGCTTGCGAGAAGACGGCGTGTAGGTGCCCGCACTCTCCCATCTAGTGACGTTACGAGACCTCCTGACCAGTCCTGTCAGTACGTATCAACTAGTAGCCGAAAGGTTAGCGTGTAATCAAAGACTGCTGACTTTTTGTTAAAAATATTCGGTCTCACATGATCGTTTTTGAACTTAACAAATCGTTTCTTCCAATAATGAATTGAGTCCAAGGTTAAACATAATAATGGATTTTAATTTTATAAGGTCATGGCATATGACCTATTCTGCTGGGTTTAACTTAGAGGGACATAAAACATAGTTATAGATTTTCCATAATACGTAATCGTTGTGCCTGAGGTTCTATATTGCGTGATTCATTTGGCGGTCCATCAATATATTTGCATAGGCATAAATGTTGTCATATGTCATCATACACATAAGGCCGTTGAAATCGCATTTTTCGCAACATTTTTAAAAAATTATAGTGGTATAAATTATAGCCAGGCATATTACGGTATATTATAACGTATTAATGTGGAATTTTCATAAGGCAAACGCGGTCGTGAATATATAAGTTAAGTAGAGATAAGACTATCCAGTTTTTTCTTAGTAAATAAGCTTGCATTATTTTGATATTCGTATTTATTTGTATCCTTCAGTGTCTATTCTTCCTAATCATTAATTGTATCTTTTTAACGAATTACACTATTGCCACGTGAGTGGAGTTATTTATCATTTAATGACACGCAATATTTGATCTTCACTAAATTGCCGCCATGCCTTGGCCGTAAGGTTGCGTCATGGCTTTCTATTGGTTGGACCCATACGACACCAACGAAGATTAACGGTTTTCATTAGGTCGATACGTGTCCACCTCAGCGTAACGTTAACGACAACATACTAATCGCTTACATACACCCAGATAAGTATCGGAGTGTATGTAATATAGACAAATAGTAGCGCACACGTTGAGTTCCCCTTACCCCGCGTGACCCCTTCAAGATTACCCTATTTCTCATTGATACCGATCTTTATAAAAAGATAAATGATGTAAGATTATATTTTACTGAATAAGACTTTAGAGTACTTAAACATTCTTGGAATTATCATCAACATAATTGGTATATGTTAAAAGAAATTTTTTTAAAGAATGTTGGTCATAATTTTTTGTAGATGGCGTGAGTTGCTGAATATGGATTATTTACGAGAACTGAAACATCAAATGCGAGTGAAGTCTGTACAAAAAGAGGTGAGAATATATGTTGCTGTCTCACAGACAATGTAATCTTGTAAACGTCACTGGGATTACTGTTATTATATGGCACGGTCAGCGACAAAAAAGAACACCGAAAAATCTTATGTTTTAATATCGGTAATATTCTTCTATCTATATCATCACGCCAGCTCCCTCGCGGGGTAGGCAGAGAGTACAGAGTTCCAACAGGTTCTTTCCTTACATACCTCTCTGGCTTCCTCCACTCTCATAGTTCGTCTCATACACACTAGCCGGTTACGGCGGCCGTAACCGGCGAGTAATATTCTTTATTTCACAAAATTTCGCTAATATTGTCAAAACCATATTAGCAATGAGACATTTATATAGTTATGACTGGACCAAGAAAAATAAAGTATTTGATGCAAAAGAAAAGTGTTCAAGGCATTTGCAAAACTGAGAATGCTACTTACGTTACTAAAAAAAAAAAAAAAATTGTACCAGGCGATACCGAGCAATGTTTAATTTTGGAATAAACGATTTTGTAGCATTCAAAATAAGTCGTTACGTGATCATATAATCACTGTTTGCAGGAAAAACGACTAAATTCAGCTGAAAGTGTGCGGCTACACCACGCGACGTGGGAATCTCTGTGGGGCAGACAAGGACACGGGGCCCCACTGCGGGGGAAGTATGCGAGGAACAATCTCGCGCAATTGCTCTATGTCGCCCCTTTGACCAATGCTCAATAATCATTACGACAAATTAATATATATATAACACTCTTAGCTAAGGGTCTACTGTAATATAAAAATGTTTTTTGTACTCCAAGCACTTTAAGTAATATATGGATTAGAGACTTAATATTTCGAAATATGATTTTTCACTGTATATTTTACTCATATTTTAGTCATTCACCCGTGCTAAAGAAGCTCCAAAATATCTTTAACTCTGTCCTCTTTAATGGGAGAAGTCCAGAGGCTTGGGGTAGGAGGGGAGTTTAAGACGCTGGACTGGGAAGGTCATGGCATAAACATAAATGGCAGTCATATCTCACACTTGAGATTTGCAGACGACATCGTCATTATGGCTGAAACGTTGCAGGATTTACAACAGATGCTGACCAGCCTAGCCGATTC
The DNA here is from genome assembly GCA_905147815.2 of Phalera bucephala. Lineage (NCBI taxonomy): Eukaryota > Metazoa > Arthropoda > Insecta > Lepidoptera > Notodontidae > Phalera > Phalera bucephala. The sequence continues at coordinate 23,240,158 of LR990612.1, forward strand.
TTCCAAACAAATAGGTCTCCGCATGAACTTGGACAAGACCAAGGTAACGTTTAACCGACATGTAGTGCCGGAACCTGTTGCAATACATGGCGCTCTTCTCGAGGTTGTTCAAGAATATGTTTACCTAGGGCAAACTCTGCAGTTGGGGAAAAACAACTTCGAGAAAGAGGTCAACAGAAGAATACGGCTGGGTTGGGCGGCATTTGGGAAATTACGTCGAGTATTTACATCGCCCATTCCACAAAGCCTAAAGACAAAAGTCTTTAATCAGTGCCTCCTGCCCGTTATGACATATGGAGCCGAGACGTGGACACTCACGGTTGGAATGGTTCATAAATTTAAAGTCACTCAGCGAGCTATGGAAAGGGCTATGCTCGGAGTTTCTCTGAAGGATAGAATCCGGAACGAAGTCATTCGACAGAGAACCAAAGTTATCGACATAGCCCACCGGATTAGTAAGCTGAAGTGGCAATGGGCCGGTCACATTAGCCGAACAACCGATAACCGCTGGGGCAAACGAGTTCTTGAGTGGAGACCGCGGCCTGGCAAACGTAATGCAGGACGCCCTCAGGCTAGGTGGAGCGATGACCTTCGTAGGGCGGCTGGCAGAAACTGGATGCGAGTAGCCGAGGATCGTACCCAGTGGCGTGCACTTGGAGAGGCCTATGTCCAGCAGTGGACTGCTATAGGCTGATGATGATGATGATGATGATGACTCTATATTTTGGAATCTGGTAAAAGGAATACACGATTAAATGAAATTCTGTCATAGAAAAAAAATCGAAAGTGATCTCTATGGCTTTACATTTTCTAATTCTAATGCGAAACGCTTAAGAACCAGTGAATAGAATTTGATTAAAAATATAGAGAATAACTGTTGCAAAGTTCTTATAAAGCAGTATTTTTTTCATAGTATAGTTTTGGTAGAAAAAGATCAAATTTGTTTTTGCACATACGTCGTTTACTTCCGATCGCGTGCTCAATATATTTGTCCCTTAATATTCATTTTTAAAGTTATTGTATCACTGTCACTCTTCCAGTCGATCGCGATAGGCCCTTTATGTAAAAACAAGTGTTATTTTATAGTGATATTAGAAGTTTGAAACTTTTGTAATCATATAGAGACAGTAGGTACGTCAGGTGTCACTGTAGTGCACTTTTCACGGATATTGATTTTATATTTAATATTAAAGTAAAAAAAATATACTTTCTGAAATATTTCTTTTAAACCGAAAAAGTTTTAATGTTGCCTTCGCACGTCTACCACTTTTTATCTGAAGCTCAATAAAAATAATATTCTAAGGTACACAACTAACAAGAGAATGCATACATACTAGCTCTTTAGTTTATGTAATTATCTTTGATTTGCAGATGATCTTAATTGATTTCTAAGCTTATTGTTATTGAGGTAACTCACGAAGAGAAAGAAATTTGAAAAAAAATAAATTACAAGGTCATCCTTATATTAAAATAATTTCCTGTTAGATAAAGACATAAAAATAAGTCCTATTAAATAAGTTAATTATTATTAAATTATATAATTTGGCTATAATGGTAATGATGATTTAGGTAGATGTAAAGTTTTAATAAATGAACGCGTAACGTATCCACTATCGACGGGTGATCTGAAAACACGTGCGTTTCTGAATTCTTTATAGAAAGAAAAATAAATATTAAATAGGCTAATGTTTTGATGTGAGATATGAATTATAATTATGTACGTAGTAGAAGTTAGATTTACGTCATTGTATGTACAAATATTTACAATTAGATCTACCACACGTGTATATAATAATTACCTGTGCTTGTGTTAGTACTAATGCATTCCATGTATTTTAATGCATTTGTATTTCTAGTAGTATACTAATTTAATACCTAGTCTTGATCAAATAGTTACAAAGGAAACGCTGTTATTGTTGAACGGATTTTGTTATTTTAACGTATATACGAGTAAGAAGGCATTTTAAAAATGTGATATTTACTCGTAGCTGAAAGCATCATTCTTGGTTATTAAACAGGATGTTCTTCAGAGAATTTAAGAATCGAATAACACCGAGTCCTAGAAGATTCAATAAGGCAGTTGCTAATTACTTTTCTCGCGTAAAAGCTGCGTGTCAACCGATAAATTCAACGTTTAAAAGATTTTATAAAAGTGACTAGTTATCATTTCGAAAACTATATTTTTTAAATACTCACTATACCTAACCCAACCCACATTCTTTAAATTGAGGTTTCTGTCACAATACTAGCAGTTTAATTATTATCGTTTACATCATTGCACGTGTCTCTTTACACACCCCCTGCTAAGCGCACAACTGTTCACTAAAATTACATTTTTAGTCATTGGGTTTAAGCTAATGTTCTGTTTACACGACTAAAGGTGAAAACATTTATCGCAAATGAACATATATGATCAAAAATTAAATTATTTTTTATTTTTTTTTTACGTAGCCCCACACTAGGATTTATTCCTGTGTCGTGGGTGCATTTACAAACATGGAAATTCACAAACAAATACCCAGACCGGAACAAATAATTGTGGATCACACAAAGATTTGTCCCGTGCGGGAATCGAACCCGCGACTATTCGACACAGTGGGCGGAGCAGCTCAAGCTCTTAACCACTGCGCTAAATCGTCCGTCAATTAAGTTTAACCATGAAATCAAAAGTTGTCTGACGTTTCGATTGCTTCATAGTAAGTTTAGTTTAACCACCTAAACTTGAGATTATTCTCACTACCAAATTTAACCGTAATATATGTACGGTACAAGTACATACACGGATTATTGTTTAATCTCTGGGTAAATAGAATGTCACTTATTGCTACGAGTATATACCGCCTGCCTATCCTAATACCAATGTATTTTCTTGTCAGCGAATATTGAATATAATAGTTATTATTTTAGTATTGTGTCTATGTTATTCTTTCGTAATGTAATTGTAACCATATTGGAGTCGATGATGTTTATAATCACCGTTATTGCCGCTTCGCTCAAATTTTAAAGATCAATTGTTAACACTGCTTTTGTGCTGTGAACTGAGACAATTCATATGACATATTTATGGAGTAATAATAAACACCGTCACATCTACAAGGTATAACAAAATAAACGCAATTAGAGACAACACACACCAATTAGAGAATTGCTTCATAAATTCAAAACTGAAACGAAATTTCCAAATTTAAAGGTTTTTACCCCTTTTTTAAGCACTTTTATACCCCAATTAACAATGAAACTTGTACGTGTATGTGTGCATTTTGAGAAATACGGGTTAGGAATGCATTTGTAATCTCCTTATTGCTATGAATCAAAAATAAATTTAGTTTTTTATAGCGCACTGAAGGAGTAAAAGCATTTTTTGCAAATTTAAAAAAAAAATTAAGATACATTAAAAATAGTTGGAATCAATTCAGTTACCGATTTAGAACAAACTACTTTTAGGTCTTGCGTTTATTATGTTACAGCTTGTATATTCCCCAAGCGGGTGTGGCAGAGGTGTACTGAGTACATCCACTTTTCGCCGACGACGTTAGGTTCCCTGCCATAGGGGGCGAGCCTATTGCCATATACCGGGCATTATTTCAGACTCCGGACTCGCACATATTTCGTTAGAAAAACTACATTTGTCCGACCTAGGATTTGAACCCAGGAACTCTGATCATAAAGCGATACGCTTTGCAACTAGACCACCGAGGCAGTCCCTTACTTACCTACTTATAGTACTGACTGGCTGGATTTCACCTCAATTGTATGTAGGTCACATTATATTTTAATTTTCTTCAATTGTTTATAGAACCCTAATTATAAAATTACTATTTTATTTAAAAACGACATATCTTAAAATGCACTTGGGATAAGTGCTTGTCTCAGAAATAAAATAAATAACATCTATAAAGGTATTTTTCTTTAAATATATCATGTGGTTATAAATGCTGCTCTGTCTAAAATGTTACAAACCAGAAATATCTCAGAAAATATTACGTTAGAAACGAGATACTTTAACGAACGTTTTAAGATTATTTATTAGATGTGTGACCTATCTCTGACGTTGATTTAGTGGAGACTCATATAATAGTCAAATTCTGTGGGATAAGTAAAAGATACTACATCTAGTTAAAGTGCGTTTTCTCAAAAACTAATAGTAAAATATTATTTTAGTCCTCAGAAAGTCCAACTATGAGAGTGGAGGAAGCCAGAGAGGTATGTAAGAAAAGAACCTGTTGGAACTATACTCTCTGCCTACCCCGCAAGGGATTTGGCGTGATGATATAGAAAGCCCAGTAATGAATATGAGAAATTGCACTGTGACCACGTGGTCCGATTGCTGATCAACCAATTGGACTTCGTGAACTTTATTTTCTTTTGGTCCGATTAAAGAATCGGACTGTGAGGACAAGGTGTCTTTAAATAAGGGGCTGCCGCGAAAAAAACGTGTTTTTGTACTCCATGAACTTCAGGAAGTATATGGATTATATACTTAATATTTGGAACAATGATTTTTGAGAAATATACGATTTAATCATATTTTCTCGATAGAAAAATAATCTATAGGTATCTCAAATGCTTTAAATTTTCTGATTCCAATGCAAAATGCTTAAGAACTGATCAATAAAATTTACTTAAAAACATAGCAAATAATTGTAGCAGAGTTCTTATAAAGCAATTTTTTATTTCATAGTGTAGTTTTTTAGAAGATGATAAAATTTGTTTTTGGACATACGTCGTTTATTTCCGAGCGTGCGCTTAATATACCCGTCCCTTATTATTCTTTTGTATAGTAATTGCATCACTGTCACTCTTCCAGTCGATCGCGATAGTCCCTTTATGTAAAAACAAGTGTTATTTCACAGTGATATTAGAATTTTGAAACTTTTGTAACCATATAGAGACAGTAGGTACGTCTAGTGTTACTGAAGTGCACTTTTCACGGATAATGAAATTTGTTTTAATATTAAAGTGAAGGAAATATAACTTATATTTTATTATTTCTTAATATTTCTTTTCGATAAATGATCTATTGCGGTAGGCCCTTAAAACCTATTTTTATACTTGTTGTCCTTTATTAAAAGTAACGACGTACACTTACTTTTACAGAAGTTTGAAACAAGTCAATAGACTGATAGGACCTTTTGTTCGTACGATAAACTTTAAATAAGATTTCAGGTCTTAGAAGCGATTTTATTTTTAGAACTTGGTGGTTCGATTTTGAGTACTCACAGTTACTCGTGATCTAACGAGTCGAAACATGAATACTCGTATTTCCCTGTAATCCGATTTATGGGGTTATGAGAATTCGTGATTCCTTTTAGTTTTATAAATTGGACCAAAAGGAAAATTTCACGGCGTCTGATTGGTCAAACTATTTAGTAGGACCACGACCAGAATCGTGAACGAAAGAGGGAAGATCCAGATAGCTAACAGGGATATTTTAAAATAAATTTGTCTACGGCCAACAACCAATTTGATTGAAATTGGCAGCGTTTGCACGTATGCAAAAGGTTCGGATTCAATGATGAACTTTAAAACAAAAAGGTATAATGTAATAATAGAAACACGGTCACGCCTATATTTCCCAAGCGGGGGAGGGGGGGCAGAGGTGTATTGAGTACACCGTATTTTCGCCGAATATGATAGGTCCCATCTAATAGGGGGCGAGCCTGTAGCCATATACCGAGCACAATTTCAAACTCCGGACCCATACTGGGAATTTTTCGTTAGAAAAACTACATTAGTCCGACCTAGGATTTGAACGTCCTGGGTTCACAAAGTGATGCGCTTTGCCACTAGAACAACGACGCAGTAAAGTGATAATTTCTCATAATATAATTTAAGACAAAACAAAAGTTCTCTTTACGGTTAAAACTCGAATCTTCTACGAAGTACTATCATAGTTTATGACATTTATACTAACTTCTACACTACCATTCAGTCTTCCACAATAAGCAGTGGCATAACGGTATGACTATTATACCAAAAGATGTGCGACAGGATAAGACTATCCAATCATATGACCGACCTTGCCGGCAAGGTCGAAGAATCCCTTGCCTGCCGGCCGGTGCAGAGCACCACGAACCACGGCGAGACACCTAGTATACACTCTCCCCCATAGCGACTGCCCAAGCCGAAACCGTTCCTCCTTGAGGCACCCTTGAGCTAGTTGCCCCCTTGCCCTTCTGGCTCGAGCGTAGTGGTTGCCCGCTCGCCTTCTTGTCCGGTTAAGCTGTAAAGGCCACGCGGCCAACAGCGTAGATAATTCGTACACACTCACACACACACACACACGCACACACACACACCAATCATATGATATAGTTGAATTTGTACAGTAAAATAAGGACCTTTATAAGCTGCAAATTGTAATTGTTGACTTAGTGTGTGGTATTTGTAGAACACATTCCTACGCCCACCCACCGCATCCGCATTGCATAATATATAACTGCATAGAGATGCAAAACCCGATTATTGCCTGGTGTTAAACTTTCTACCGTAAACAGGTTCAAAATTTATTCCATGCATCGGAAGCCACCTGTGATGTTATTTGGACACCTGATTAATTAATGCGTTAATTAATTGGGTTTCTATGTTAATGTGGGAAAGAAATATATACTTAAACTTAAGTAGGACGATCATTATTTTATAGTAAAGCTAAATTCTGATTATTACTGACGTGTTAGTTTTATAATTGCTTAATATAAAAAATCAATACAAAAATAAGTATATGAAATACTTATTTTTGTATTAATTTTTTATATTACGGGAATACAAATGATGACAATGTGCATTGCTATCTCTGTGCTTGTTTCGAAAATATTTCGTATTTTCATCTCTTGAGTATGTAGGTAAATTGTTATTGCATAAGTTCATGATTGTTTACAAGAACATTGTAGATTCACGCGTAATTTAAATAAGTAGGTAAATTATACAATAACGGAGTTTAATGAATGATTACAATAACTAATAACTCTACTAATCTTGAGTAATCCAATAAAACTGGCATTATTTCATGGTTCTGTACGTAAATATTTGAAATGAGTACGGAAGATTCATTAAGACTTCATAATCCCGGGCTAAATGCTTTTTGTTGATTGTGTGTAGTTAATTTTGATAAGACACTATTTGCTAGACTAGACTGCTAGACTAGCCTAAACTGCCATGTTGGTTTAGTGGCAAAACGCATTTCAATTGGCAAGGGTTCAAATCCTAGGTCGGACAAATGTAGTTTCCCTAACAAAAACTTTCCAGTGTGAGTCTGGAGTCTGGAATTGTGCCCGGTATATGTCAATAGGCTCACCCCCTATTACATGGGACCTAACATCGTCGGCGAAATGTGGGTGTACTCAGTACACCTCTGCTACCCCACTTGGGTAATATAGCCGTGACGGTGCTTACACTATTTGTTATATTATTCTAGTTCTAGCAATTTCGTACTTTCATCCAGGGCCCGAATCGCGTTGATCAATTTAACACGTAATACGACGCGTTACGATAACTTCGTGAAATAATCGTTTAATAGTACTCCAGTTGTATACATAACAACTACTAGACTGTTTCACGAAGTCATGTTAACGCGCTGCGTTTGGTCATAGCGAATAAGGGCCTTGTCTTACATTTGATTTAAACGTAACGGACAAGTATTAAGATACATACCCACACCTTTCATTGCATACCTACTCACTTCCTATATTTAATTACAATTAACTATCAAACCGTATTAAGAAAAAATAGTTAAATTCCAAATTAAAGTACCAACGAAACAGTTTATTTTATTTTATGTACCTTTGAAGAATAAAATATTTTATATTATTTGGTATTTTCGACTTTCATCTGTTTTACGAAAATATAAGATTATCAGCTTTGACGGCAACTTTCACAACATTCAACTAGCGCTTCTTAGACCGTTTACAGGGTCTAGTTCTTAGCATCACGTAATCAACATAGATGTCACCGATATCACAACAACAATTACACAATCGTTGCAGTTCCCTTCTACATGCAGTCCACACCTAATTCACTTTAAGCCGAAACAATACGTACCCCAAACAATTTTCTATTACATATGTGACACAATTCCAACTTCTTTAGAATTCATTGCAACATTGCATCACGAAAACTTGCGTGTTATTATGATACTTGCTGTAACGATCCATTGGGTATCTAATTGTTCACACACCCTCGAGACGGCGCGACGCGTGGGCATGTCCGGCGTGTAGAGAAATCTTTAGAGTAAACAGAAAAGTGCGTATGTAAAAGAGGCATTGGAGAAAGCATTGTTATTTATGACGAAATAACTATAAAACTTGAGTTTTTTTACACCAAACACACGCACACCTTTAAAAATAGTATGTCGAGATGATTTTTTTACAGGTGTATTTTTTATGAATGAAACGAATCGAATAATATAAGAAAAATACTAATCGCTATTTACAAACATTGCAACACAAACCAAGATTATTCTGATAAATTATAAAATAAAATGTTAGTGGAAAGAAGTTGTGATCAGTCTATTAGTATCACATTCATGCGTTTTACTAAACATACATTTTGTAAACTTGCTGAGGTATTTTAAACATGGGCGTCCCAACATGATATTTTACATGATTAAGATTACTGCCTAGCAGCAGCTGCCATAAGGCAGAATACTAACCGTCAACGTGCATATGTAAAGTGACATTTTTTTTACTCGGAGTGTTTTATTGACCCTATCCTATCTGAAATATGGATACTGATAAAATGTTATTGAAATTCCCAACTAAATTTTTATTACCTACTTTTATTTTATAATAAAAATAAATATGTATGAAGTATGATGCAATTAACCAATCAAACTCCCATAGAATACACCATCAAATGAATGATCAATAGTTATGATACATCGCTGTTGACAGATTCGTGGGGATTACAAAAGCTTTTTTACTATGGTTTTATCGTTGATTGACATTCTTTAGTATGTAAAACTAACGAAATATTTTATGTCAAATTAACTTTCTCTTAATTTCTATTAAAAGAATGCTTTTTTATATTACGTTTCAGAAATATGGATAGCAAAAAGGAATAAGAGAGATATTTATAGAGTTTTTTGAGAGGATTCTCATAACATATCCATATTAATTTTACTGGCATCTTTATATTTATACTTCGATTCTTAGGCCCGTAACATTTTAAATAATACACGTACCTATAATTGTGAATCACCATCATTAACCACAGCATTTACAAATCCTTAGATATCCATACATTTTTTGTAGTAACGGAACTCATTCAGATATCTATAAGTATTATTTAGCAATATATTATGCATCATTGCATTATATTATTGGCTCCCAAAGCCGAAATTAAATGTTTAAGAAAGGACATAAAATAAACAGATTTCGACATTTATTTTAATTATATCATCAATTCACCAGATAAAATATAAACAACAGGTCGGTTCACTGCGTGTAAATGAAACTGGTGCGACCGGAAATCCTTCCGACCTGAAGCGTAAAAATATCAAAATCCTTTCAAACCGCTTACACTTTCCAACAAATCTTGATGGTAGACTAAAGATCCACCGCCACGCCCGCCCGTGCTGTATGGGCCCGGTTTAAGGTTACGGAAAAGAAAGTCCATACATCGCGGCAGGCGAGTCTTGCTAGTGCACGCCGCGGTCCGGTCGCTGCGCTTTGACCCCTAATATATATAAATTATTTTAATTAAAACGACTGGAACAATAATACGTAAATATATATGCATGATAATCTATGCCTACCGTCTGGGTATTTTGTTAACCGACTTCTAAAAAGGAGGATGTTCTCAATTCGACAATATGTTTTTTTTGTATGTATGTTACGCGATCATTCCGCCAATCATGAATCGATTTGATGATTCTTTTTGCATTGGGTTCAGTATAGCTCCAAGGTGGTCCCATTTTAATTTCATCGGTATTGGACCTTGGACTTGGAAGATACACCAGGGAACTCCTTAACGACAAACGATACGAATGTGTAGATTGAGATATTATGGGTATTACGTCAATCCTATAGGTATCCTGCCATAGAACTAATCAGAATATTAACCGACTTCAAAAAAAGAGGAGGTCGACAATTCGTCTGTGTTTTTTTATAACGTCTTTATTTATGAACTGATTTTAATGATTCTTTTTGCGTTGGGTTTAGTATAGTTTTGAGGTGGTCCCATTTTAATGAAATTGGTATTAAACTTTGGACTTTGAAGATACACTAGGGGACTCCTTAACGGCGAACAGCACGAATGTATAGATTCCGTTATTATGGTTATTATATCAATCCTGTAGGTACCTTGCAGTACAACTCAGCAAAATAATATAATATAGGTATATAAATATTAGTAAATAATTCACTTGTCACTTAAAATTGTTAAATAAAAATATTTTTTTTTAAATAAAACCGACTTCAAAAAGCAAGAAATAAATATTTGTAGTCGGTGCCAAGTAACCGAATGCACTAACCGGTACCGTCTTGAAATATTTATTACTTGCTTTTTAAGTCGTTTTTTATAAAACGATTTTTATTCTTTACTAGCTGTTACCCGCAGCAACGCACGCGTTTAATTTGACATAGGTAGGTCGGTCTTTCCGGGATAGAACTGATCCTGTATATTATTCCAGGACCTAAGACACCTCCATACTAAGTTTCTTTAAAATCCGTTTAGTTGTGTGAGTAGGGAGATATAAAAACTATCTCGCAAGAATCATACATTATTCCGAAATAAAGTACCCTGAAATAATCTTTGGAAAGTCCTCGATCTTCCAGTGACAGTCTATTTAAAATCAGTGCCACCATTCCAGAGATTAACACAAACAAACAAAGAAAAATGTAAAAACAAATTTTTGGGTATTATTGTGGAGCAAATCGTTATATGAGCTTAAAAAATTCTTTGACACATGAATTTTGTTTATTAGTATTCCCGTGCGCGGATCATACTTACGAGTATTTGACAAAGTAATTTGAACGGTCGGAACGGAACATTTTAATACATAAACTAAGCCGCTATCATTTGCAAAAGGAATTGAAAAGTTAACTTTAAAATTAGTAAATTTTCGTTATAGATCAATTTTAAAAGCTCCTCTAGCCGTCTGTTCGAGAAGCGCGAATTCGAAGGATTACAGGGCTTTTATAAGTCAAAATAAGATTGATGATCTTAGGGCTTTCACACAAGCCGATTAAAAAATCCAATGCCTATTGATATGATTTTATATATCACTTATACGGGTAGTATGAACATGATCTAGTGTATATACGAAGTATTTGCTATTTTTATTTTACGATCTAAGGTATTTTCATATTAAGATCTTATTCAAAGCCATCTAATAGAAAAACACATACTTTATACACAATACCAAGGTACTTTCTTTCTAAAAAGGATTACCAGTTTATTTAATATCATAAGTTTTGGTAAAATTGTTCTGATTGAAACCTTTTCTGCCTACCCTGCCAAAGATGTGGTGTAGTAATATTAAGAAAAGGTACAGTAAGAGTTAGTGTCGCGCACACACATAAATAATACACAGTTCATGGACATGATCAAAATCATGTTCATGTATCTGAAACAAGCGAATATGTTAAGTTTCGTGTCCGGGTCTTTCATCGTTAAAGAGTTCACTCACGAAGAGACGATCATGACTGCATCATCGATTCATGCAAGAAATCATATTTGAGTATCTGAATCAAATGTGTATAAGCAATTTCGGGTGAGTTTCTTCGTGAGGAGACGAACCCAAGTATAATATCAGTTCATGTAGGAATTTATGTGTAGGCAAAATCAAACAATTTAACTCGCTACTAACAATAACAAAAATAATAAAGATTTTTGGTTTATCCCGCGATAAACCCAGATTGCTTCATTTTCCTGGGGTAAAAAGTGTCCTAAATTTTAAGTTAGGGTATAAGTTATTATCATACTAAATTTCATTGAAATCCATTGGGTAGTTTTTGCGTGATTGAAATACAAAAAGACAGGCAGACAATAATTTCAAAAAAAATTGTTTTGGCCTCTATATCGATAAGGAAGTGTCCCGCAATTACAATTTTCAAATAATATACAGATTCGGCTCGGTTACAGTTCAATTATATGTATGTACATTGTTCAATTATATTAATAAATAAGGTAACGGAGATGAGAATAAGGAGATCGCGCGTTGAAGTCTTTTATCTTAGCACGCAACCTAACACTTGATGTAGTAGATTAAACTAACTTATTTTTCCAAGTGCTTTAAATTGGACTATCTACAACTATGAACTTTAGTAGTGTAGTAATAGCTTCTTAATATTTTCTTACAATAATGACTATAATTTAAAAATATGTTTAAGTATACGTACCTAAGTAAGTACAGTCCACGAATACAAACTGACATAATAAAAAAGGAAGGCATTTAAATAATTACTTTGAAACGCGGAATTATCATGTCAAGCTATACATTTTTGATATCAAGTATAATTAAATGTAAGATTAAAAAATATCACAGCAGAATTTGCAAGAAAACATTGCAAATATGACATAGTTTAACTCCACACTCATTTTATTCCTATTAGTAAACCTTTTTAACGCGACGCCTCGTTTGTTAAAAGCAGGCGAGCAAAGCACTAATATTGTTACAAGGGTGACTAGGAATAGGTTTCAAACAATCGGGAAATGTTTATAAGTATATAAAATCAGCGCCTTTTTGCCTGGATATGCCCCGACAAGATATGTTCCCTGCAAATACTAGAAAAAATTGCACTTTATACTTAAAATCAGTCAGACTATTGTAAAGATAATTCTCACGACACATAATTTAGCTTACGTATCCCAATTAATAAAAATAGCAATAGAATTTAATATTTCTAGCATAAATAAAACTTTTTTTACGTTTTATTAACCTTTCGTCAAGCATTTGAATTCTTCAAAAAAGTCTTTAATCAGTGCATACGAAGTCGAAACATAGAACGTACGGTTGGACTAAACCATAAATTTAAATGTACCTACTCAGTAAGCTAGGTAATTGAAAATCACTCAGTCAGCAATGGAAAGAGTTATGCTCGGCGTTTCTCTGAAGGATAGTATTCGAGAACGAGGTAATAACCCAGTGTAATATTAACAAGCTGAATCAATGATGGGCAAAAATCTTCAAAGCACATACCTATTTGTACATTAATTTAAAACATTACCTTAAACACAAATACGTGGTCACAATAATCGTTACAGAGCGTACCGAATCGGTTGACGAGTATTGCGTATGTTGACGCTCTTGTTTGCACTGAACATTAACAATTCGTAACCAGGTAATCGTTGGCAGTTACCTACATAAATCTGAAAAATTTGGACGTTCATACAGACTTCGGAATGAAAATATAATATAGTTGCGTATAATAATTTAATTGTGTTAACATTTATAAAGTAGCATTTTAGCAGACGTTACACTATTTCAGTAAGAATTAGTGCAATTATCTTTTATTTGTATGAATTGTATTAATGTACAGAAAAGGACTCCGACTAATGCAATGAAATCTAACACTAGTATGTTTTTTTTACTATCTAAAATGAATATGGCTCGGTAATAGACGACACTATCGTCATTGTTACACAAGCTGTTTGTATTCATCTTGGTAAAACGTCTGTATTGTAAATGCCTTTGACCGTATCTACAAGCTGCATTTACGATCTATGGATTGCATAAGTTACGAATGTATTTTAAATCAATAAAATCAAAATAGGTAGTGCGTGCTATTTACACATTCCCCATTTTTTTAATTAACGTAAAAAACTCTCTGAAAGCACTTTTTGCATGCTCTAATTATAACACGGAAACAATAGTCAGTTTGTAAAAGCTTACATTTTGTAAACACCCTAAATTCGCAAGCCCAAAAGAAGTGGTGAATTCAGTCATACATTTAGGTGACTTATCCTACAAATAAGCGTAATATTACGTTAATACGTCATTATATATGTATGTATAAGTTGATTCTTTCAATTAATCATCTCGGTCTTTTACCTGAATGGAGAACAAATTACATCAGAACAAGTTGAGTATGTAATATGTAAGTCGGACCTATAAGGACTTGCTCTCAAAACTGACAGTATATTTTAAAAGAAACCGGTCATTATAACATATAATTATATTTGAAATTTTCCTCGATGGTTTCTATAATACAACATAATCTACTTCTGTATATATAAACATATGTTCTACTTTATCCTCTGGATAGCCGGACAATTGCATCTAACTAATATTATAAATGTGAAAGTGTGTATGTTTGCATGTTTGTTACTCAATCACGCAAAAACGGCTCAACGGAATTGGATGGAATTTAGCAAATAATTTTTTTTTACGTACACAAATAGGTTTTTGCACATATTTTCATTTTAATCTAGATAGTTTAAAATATATAGATGTGGCTCAAGTAAGGTTTAGTTTTAGAATTAGTATCAGATTTCTTCTGGCGTTTTTCGTGTTTTTTGTTTTGTGCGGGAATCAAATATTACTTGATAACGCTACAAGCAACGCTACTTCAAGGGATCATGTGTAGGCAATTAAGTTGTCTTACGGCCTTTTTAAATATATAACTCAAGGATAGATTTGCCTACTACGAGTAGAATTATGACATATTTTGAATGGATAATCGGTCAAAATTCTACTGACAGTAAGCAAATCTATCCTTGAGTTGAATATTGAAACCGGCCATTAGTAGGTAGGTAGGCAATTATGTTGTCTTAGTATGGCAAATTGATATAAACAAAGTGACATGTTGCACGATGAAACGGGTAAAACCGAAGAAAATGTACCGGTCAATGTTGTTTGTTACTGTTAATGCTTCCTGTCTCAGTATCCACTTAGTATGCAAACTCATAACAATATAGACACCGTTCAAATTGATTTAGCGAAGCAAGGTTTATAAAAATAAGGAGACTGCTTGCAATAAATTTAAATTTGGACGAATAAACTTAAATAACTATCTGTCTAGCAACAGCTCTATACATATAAAGCAATGTTCAACAGTATATATAGTTTGTAGTAGATGTATCAGAGGGCTCACTGTAAACAAATGGTGCTTATTTAAGGCGGCACATATCAATCAATCAATCAGCCTATCGCAGTCCACTGCTGGACATAGGCCTCTCCTAACACGCGCCATTGCACACGGTCCTCCGCCTTCCGCATCCAGTCTGTCCCAGCGACCTTTTTGAGGTCGTCGGCACATATAGGGCTGCAAAATTAAGTAATTTTACCATATTACCTATTATGGCAAAATTACCACCTAATTCGATATTTGAAAAGGGGACTTTAACTGTTTCTTGTTTTGAAAATGTATTTACAGTACTATCCTTCTATATGCTTATTAAATAAAGATAAATTGGTACGTTTAATAAGTGTGTTCTTTTTAATTGAAAATAACCTTATTTTTATACGAAAATTATATAATTTTATTTACCGTATTTTACCTGTTTAATTTGATTGATTTCCATCCCTAGGTGCGATTGTAGCGCGGACAGTGCGGCATCTCTGCCGGACGCGCGGTCTCACGCAGCGCAAGCGCAGTTCACGTAGAAACCCGTCCGCGTCAATACGTGCGCACGCGCTTCACCTGCTGGTGGACAGTTTGAACTCTGCTGTAACTTAAAGTGCTGCAAGTGAGCTCCTAACCGTCGACACGATGCGCCCAGTGAGTACCGGTGACCATTTACAAAGTACGCATGCGGTGCTAACTTGAAATATATGGGTTTTTGATATGCGTGTTTAACGAGGCCTAGGTGCATGCAATATAATTATACTAATTGTTTTAATGTTAGAAGACGCTTAGACTAAATATATGAGTGGTAATTTTAATATTGCATAGACACAATTATTGCCGACGGGTTAGGTAGAGTCATATAATATGATCATCATACAGTCATACAATACTGTAATGAATGACTAAAGCAGGCAGCAGAAGAAAAAACGATAAACAAAATCTCTGTTTTTTTCCTCGATTCTTGTATAAATATTTACATATTTATATGTTGTCGGTATGTACATACAACAAAATGTAAAATAGTCAAGTAAAATAAATAAAAATGCAAAGTAAACGATGCGAGCATTTCCGGTAACAAACTGAAACTTGTTTGACATTACTAACTATTACTAAAGCCAAGCAAATTGCAATATAAATAAAATATCTAACGTTACATAATTTATTATACAAAATACTAATTTGCATTTTTTGGTAATATGTGAAAAGTGTTTGCCATCTATACGAATATTTATGACCTTTCACCATATTATACAGAATTCTATTATACTTTGTCTGTCAAGTAAAAGCTATATTGTGATTCACTAAAGCGCGCATTAAGTTGAAAAATAAAAGTGTAGTTACGTCTACAGCCGTCAGCATAGTAGACTTATTGTAAATGTCCATAGTAAGCTATTTATGCTAAAATGAACCTTCAGATTTCATATCACAAATGTCGGTTTTGTTTGTCAACAATAGTCAAATTCTTGTTACAATTTGAATATTATAAATATATATTGATAAATTTGTGTCATGGTTTTCACCCTCACAGTAATGATTCAGAAATTTGTGCTTTTTAAAAATAGCACACACCCATCAACCGTAATTGTCGTAACGAATGTAGGAAAACGAAACAAATTGGCGTCAAAAATTCATTTTTCTGTAACGTGTGAATTTGTATTATGGCGCTATATTTAAACAATAAATTCATCAATGCACTTTCCCCCGTGTGACGCAACGTGTGTGATGATGACGGCTGCTCGTTTACATGAATCGTCGGAACAGAATGACGACCATTGAAGATTCATTTGGTATCTTCGATACGTGTAGAGACTACATTTGTTATGTCGGAGATTTTGTTAGAATTTCTCATAATTTCTCTTCATGATATAATTTTTCTTGCATTGGTTTTGATCATAATACAATTTAATGTTATAATATCTAGTTTTTGTTAAATTTTCCTGAGCTTTCTACCAGTATATTTTGTGATGTGGTTTCTTGTATTCTTTAGTCATCATAAAAATAGTAGCTTTTTCTTATAAGTTTGTTAAGTCATGTGTAATAAGAAAGTGCGCAAGTACTCATAATATGCGTATTTATATCAAGTAATTTGATTGAGATTAAGAGATAAACACTTTTTATGTAAGATTGAAAATATGACTCTTTAAAATAATCAATCTTTAATGATGGATGAAAGAAATAATGTGAAAAATAAAATGGCCAGTGACATTTGTAAAATCCATATACATAAATATAGAGACTTTTCTCTAAATCTAGTTTTAAATGTCTAGATTATCATATTTTGTTTATTCTAATTTATTCTGGTTTACGAAATTGAATTTTACGCATAAAATATCTCGATTAATAGTCATCAGTCCACTTTCGTAACGTTAATGCTAACGATATGATTTTTAATTCGATTAAAAAACATACAGGACAATTCCAATTTATCGTTTAGAAAGATTAATATAGTTTTTAGAGATTAACTAAATTGCCCGAGACGTCAGCGCATTCTCATGATTTCTAAAAAAAAACACATTTTTTGACTAAAGATCCATTAAATTAAGTATATAGGCACCGTATTAAAATATTTACGATATCTTTAAAACAATCCCAATCAAATTTTTTTCATACATACAACAAGATTACAATATTATCCCTTTTAAGAAACTGTTCCACCGTTGAGCACGGGCCTCCTGTCAAACTGAGAGGGTTTAGGCCATAGTCCACCATGCTGGCCCAGTGCGGATTGGCGAATTACATACACCATCGAGAAATGCAGGCATGCAGGTTTCCTCACGATGTTTTCCTTCACCGTTAAAGCAAGTGATAGTTAATTTTTAATACGAATATAATAATAATTCATGCTTCCGAAAAGAAAGAGGTGCATGCCTGGGTTTGAACCCGAAACTTCTCTTTTTGCAGTCCAACGGTCTAACCACTAGGCTTTAATTTTCAATCTCATATTGATGACATGTTGTCATCTTAAAAGCATTTTCTCTGTCCAGCTTGTATCTAGCCGTCAACCGTGGGACAGTGAAAGCATACCGCACAATCCTAAAATAGTATTTCACACGATCTTTCACTTAATTTTAACGATACTCTTGTTCGCAGTAACATAGTATAATGTTACACTATTATTCTAATTAGTCATTGTGATGGGGCAACGGCTTAGGCAGATACGATCATGTTGCACGGAATAAATTATGCATGTTACCTATATTGTTTTGTATTGCGCATACTAATACTAATATCCTTTTGAGTTAAGCTGTCAGCGTCTAAACTTGATTTATTCTAACTCACATCGAAGCATAATGTACGATGGTCATGTTTTATGAAGCTTAGTCAATGATAAACGGCTTCACTTACATGTATTGAGATGTCAAATGAACATAAACTTCTAGGTTTTAACATATGGTACTTTTCATGTTATGTATTTTATCTAGAATGCTTAACTTATTTATATATTTTATACACACGCCGTCACGCCTATATTTCCCAAGCGGGTGTGGCAGAGGTGTACTGAGTACACCCATGTTCGCCGACGATGTTAGGTCCCATGTAATAGAGGGCGAGCCTATTGCCATATACCGGGCACAATTCCAGACTCCGGACTAGTACTGGGAAGTTTTCGTTAGAAAAACCACACTTTTCCGACCTAGGATTTTACCCAGGACCTTGTGATCACAAAGCGTTACGCTTTGCCACTAGACTAACGAGGCAGTCTCTCAGTATATATTTTATAACAACCCTTATGTTATGTTGTCCGTTTAAAACCCCCTACATTATATAACTGTGAGCATTGCCGTTCTGTAAACAAAAGTGATGCCAGAAGAACTACTCTGCTACTATCAACCAAGATAATAATTAACAATAGGTCAAAAAAGTTTTGTCGTAAATAATGATACCATAAGTCTATTCGTAACATATTTCTACTTATTGATTACAGACATTATGTACCGCCAGGCCTCATCAATAGAAATTAGACCACATATAAGTTTGATAAATTATGGTACTGGCTAAATAGCATTTACCATTTTGCAAATTATGTATGTCTGTCTATGTCTTGACCTTTGAATGATGGAATGTTTATAGTGTTTAAGTATATAATGCTTACGGTTTGTCTCGTAATCGATGAAATCATTAAGAACTATTTTTGATGCAGGATTATGTAACAAGATATATTATTATACGAAACATAAAGGTAAATACTATGTACTCTCTGCCTACCCCGCAAGGGATCTGGTGTGATGATATAGATAGATAGATACAATAATTTGAGTATATTTAGTTAAAATCTACGTATGTATGTAGAGTCAACGCCTACTAAACGTAATTGTTAGGAATATCTTATATGCATGGCGGTATTGACATGACATCACTCGATCACCACGAGGAAGTGAAAGATAGAGTGATTTCTTTCGCTTAGATAACATTTAGACGCAAGTTTTATGACATCACTGCACTTATTATTCTAAACACGCAAATCTGCCGAGAGTGGCGAACTTTAGCAACCAAGCTTGTTTGTTATGCACGAGTGTGATTTAAGTAAGCTCAGGTCGTTTACACATCTAATTGTTGTTACCACAGAATAGTTCGTTTATGATTTACAATTGAAACATCTTCTGGTGGTGTGAGCGGAATACGATCCACTGTAATCCTTGTGCAAATCCACCAGAGGATGTTTTTTAGTAATTACCCTCACTCTAATCCATTGTTCGATTTGTCTTCTACTAGTTTCTCTCAACTCATTGGTGGATTAACTTCTATGAGTTCTATATATATTATCACGCACGCCAGGTCCCTTGACTTCTTCTGAGTTATTTCACCAGGTACCACTTACGTAATAAACTTCTATGTAGACTCTTCACTAACTTAGTAAAGAAAATGTAACACAAAATAAGAAAAAGATCGCCCAGGAAAAATATGCTGTTTGTAGATTGCAGCCCCAAAGGGAATTCTAGGCTAAAGACCACAAAGATAACGTTAATGTAGATTTAATACCCCCTACTTGTGATATTATTATTCTACTAAGTACTTCTTTTATCGTAAAAATAGCAAACCAAAAAATAAATAGCTAGATGTTGAAAATACTGAATTAGACTATAGCACATTGTCTTAAAGATTTTAATAACAAATTGATTCCAATCTATCTATTTTTATCAAGGCTTATCTAAACCATCATAGCTATAGTTTAGAATGGGAAATTATTAGAGTGAATCCTCTAGCGGACTTGCTTAAGGAATTAAAGAGGAATAATAAATTACACTGTTCAGGTAAAACTAATCGGTGAGAAGGTATCTTCAAGAAATTTTTAATAAACACCGTTACACCTGTATTCCCCAAGCGGGGGTGGCAGAGGTGTTTTGTACACCCAATTTTCGTCGACGGTGTTCGGTCCCATGTAATAGGGAGCGAGCCTATTGCCATATACCGGGCACAATTCCCGAATCCGGACTCATACTGGGACTACTACTCATCCGTACTAACATTTTTTCGTTAGAAAAACTACATTTGTCCGACCTAAAATGAGAACCGAGAACCTCTAATCACAAAGCTATGCGCTTTGCCACTAGACAAATGAGGCAGAAATGTTTAAATGCTAAAATTAACGCATTATTTCAGTCAAGAACAATTTGACATTACAAACTGAGAACTAATTAAGATGTCACGAAGTAACAATTGCTCGTAACTAATTAAAACTTTAGTTTTCGACAAAGGTGCCAATTATCTCAATTTTGATGTGCTGAAATATTTAATTGTATAAACAGATTATATTATTCACAAATGTCAACTATCGTTGCCATTTTGAAAACTCTGATACTGTAACGACGAGGCGTTTATTACGATACTTATTATTGTTGTATGTGAAAAAAAACTTTCTATGTATTAATCAAATGTCCACGTAAGCCGCGAAGCTAATAACTATCACATAAAACAACAAATCGAACGACAGTGAGACGTCGCGAGACTAATTAAACAAATTGGCGAATAGAAAGTTAAAAGGCGATTACTTAAAGATAATGGAAACCATTGAATAACATAAAAGGATTAATGTCTTAGTAAGACATTACAAGCAAATAAAAGTTAAGTACCAATCCATATGTACCTATTAGCGTACTGACAAACCCATGAAAATTTTGGAATAGTTGAAATTTTCATTATAATTTACGATACGTATATACATATAGATATGATACCGGGACTAAGCAACTTCAACTATTTATTACTAAGATAAATCCATGGGCACTAATGAATACTAAAACCAAGTAATTCATCTAAGACTACAACAAAATAATAACATTTGTACAACATTACTCATACAGTAATAAATTTCTGAAGTGTAAATTCTTAGACCTATCATTTTAATATTAGATTACATTAAAAAGGTTACGAAAAACTAAAATATCGCGCGTTTTGTATAAAATAAATCTTAATGAATTGTACCTATTATGATTTGGCTTGAATAAAAATAATTCACACTGCAACAAAGTTAAGATCCCACATTGTTTTCATAGCATAGTTGAATATTATCGTTCGATCGACATTAATTAGGCTACAACAATGAGACAATGGGTATTTACTCATTACACGGGTACTAACAAAATATTGCACATTAAGACTGATAGTGTAACTGAGACGTTGTAAACGATTCTAGGACACAAAACAATGCTTGTTCACTACTTGGTTGTACCGATATGTTGCAAGTTGGATACTCATTGAAACTTAGTATGCACTCCTTAATTTTTTTATTGAAGATTCATTAGTTTTCTCATGCCGCGGCTTTACTTAGATCATAAAAATAATTGTTGGTAATAATTTGGTCGGAATAGGTTAATTAAATACTTGTATGAAAATAACTTGGATCAATTTAAAATAAAAAATGTTCATTAATTTAGCAAGGTCATCAAAACATGCTCTTATTGTGAGTTTTCATGAGGAGAGAGATGATAATATCACAGCATGATTAGTTTGTTAATAAGTAGCACTCAGTGTTATAAGTCAGTGGTATGATGGTAGCGTCATTATAAATTTTCTAGGTCTTATAATTAATTATTAGTATCTACGTGGCATATAATAATAAACTTCCTTCCAAAGAAGGTCGAATTATAATATTAAATCAGTCTTTATTGACCCACTGCTACGACTTTGTCTTCTCGCTAAAAATGGAACAAGACAGAACGGAACACGTCACGGAATCAGTGTAGATTGATGGACCTAACAGTCTGTTAAAATATTATTTTGATTTACCTCGAGATACTGTCATATTATTAAGCACTATGTCCCAAATTCTAAGTTCATGTAAGTATACAATATAGACTGATATAAGTTATGCTACCAGAAGCACAAAGTTTATGTCCCTAAAGAGGCATCTGGTAGAGAAGAAATCTTGCGACTTATTAAAGCAATGAAGAAAGGCGACATGCGCTCATTACGTCGCTGTAAACTTCCCAGATATTTGTGCACAAGAAGTGGTTGGTAGTGTGGTTTACATGCCTATTAACTAATATGCAGTTGTTACGTGAACTAAATCTCAGCTTCTGAGTAGTAGATTCATTTGTGCGGGTCTGACATAAATATATTAGATAATTAATATACACGTGTGCAATAAAACATACCTATCTACCTTCTTAAGCAAAATTATAATCATCATAATTTTCAACCCATAGCTACCTAATGCCGAGTGTAGGATTCTTCTATGGCACTCCATTCCCCTAAATATGTTGTATCAAACTGAGAACTTGCATTGTCTCACCAGATGTATCCTGTAGTAAGCGCTCAAAAATTACCATAATAACCTGTTTCTTTAAATTTCAATTGAAATTAATAGTACGTACAACAGTAGTAGTACACAGTTCTGAGCTCATTTATGACCTTCAAAGTTCCATTAATTTAGTTTGAGTAATTTTCCTATCAAACCTAAGCATAAGCTCTTCAAGTTGAAGTATAACATGCACAATTGCACACATATAAGTCTCTTAATGGAAGAGAATGCAGCCATTTATTTTTGGTCAACCACACATGCTCGTACATACATACCCGAGTGCCTGAGCTATTTTTATTTCCCTACCTATTATTTTTATACAAATTTTCTAAACTTATCTTTTATGCACAAAAGAAAACTTTACATAAGCTTTAATGAGCTCTAGACATAATGTCGACAGAAGTCACAGCTAGTGCCAACATTAGCGTAAATACCTACACAGTTTTGTTGAATGGTTTTGTGTACACCCACTTAGCATGCAAGTATGTACATTAAATATCTCTGACCTCACAAACTTACAATGTCACTGGTGTCTCTATTTTCTCCGGCAAAGAACGAACAACCTACGAGGCCAATTTGCGTAAATTCTGCGCAGCGCGATGACGTCAACTTTCACTATCAAACGGAATGTGTTTGCACATTTAATACAAACCTTAAGTTTATATGAAGCATATAAACATTCATTTATATGCTCCATACAAACCTAAGGTTCCTTTATTCCCTCTATAAACATATTTCCAAGTGATAGAGCTTAAATTGTTTTTATTGAATGCTCCTTTTTTAAACTATTAAATTATATACCGAAAATATACCTATAAGTACCTAATATCATTCATTTCTCAATTTTATTTTAGCATAGATAATTTGATAACTATGACACCGATACATATTTCACAACTAATATAAAAATAATTATACTCTGCTTACGTAATTGTTCCATAAATTGAGAATTCCGCTGTTGCGTGTTATAATATTAGTTAATTTGAGAAGAGTGTAAAAGGTTCATTGAATAAAATAATGTATCATTTTTTTAATTTCATTTCATTGTTCATTTTTAGGTTTACTGTAATAAATAAAGGTATTTTATTTTCAAATAATACTACTGTAGTTGCTTATAAATAATTTCGATATGCAAATATAAGTTTCCAAATATTATTAACTGTGATTTTGTAGTCGTTTTAGAAAAGTTTATTGGTTTTACTTCCATATACCTATTCGTTGAAATCCATTAATCCGGTTAGGCATTCTTTAAAAGACAACGGTCAATTATAATGGTAAAATAGAATATTATGCACATGGTGAATATCTTATACCCATCTCTTTCCCAGGCTATTGTCAGCGGTTACTATACGATCCAGTGATTTCGTGTAACATGGATAAATATCAGTTATATATCAGAAGTCATCTCCAGTGCAGTCTGCGCATGCACCACGAGTCACGGAGCGATAGCGGTGTGCACTCACGAACATCGCTCGCAGTTCACCCTGCATACTTAAAATGTTAGCCAAATAAAAAGAAACCGCACCGCCTCGTTTAAACGTGAGATACAGCGTAAACTAAAATACACTTTCTTTTTGTTATAACGTAATATTCCATTGACAATAATACCTCTTCGCAACGACATCACGTCAATGCAAATTGGGATGGAAAATAACTTTTCTCCAACTCTTAGTTTCGCGAGCTGATACATCCTACTATATGCTACTAATATTATAAATGTGAAAGTTTGTATATTTAGACGTTTGCTACTCGACTGCCTCGTTGGTCTGGTGGCAAAGCGCATCGCTTTGTGATCACGAGGTCTTGGGTTCAAATCCTAGGTCGGACAAATGTAGTTTTTCTAACGAAAAATTTCCAGTATGAGTCCGGAGTCTGGAATTGTGCCCGATATATGGCAATAGGTTCGCCCCCTATTACATGGGACCTAACATCGTCGGCGAAACGTGGGTGTACGCAGTACACCTCTGCCACCCCCTCTAGGGAATATAGGCGTGACAGTGTTTTTTTTTTATTTCCATCAGCCAAAAACGGCTGAACGGATTTGGATATAATTAGAACACAGATAGTTTATTAACTGGATTAATACATAGGATATTTTTTATCCCGGAAAAATGTAAGGTTCCTGTCCAAAGTCAACGTGGACGAAGTCGCGGGCAGTTACTAGTTAAAAAAATAAATAAGCAACGTCACGCCTCACCGTGTCGTATATTCTCCAACTTTTTATCCCGGACCTAACATCGTCGGCGAAACGTGGGTGTACGCAGTACACCTCTGCCACCCCCTCTGGGGAATATAGGCGTGACAGTGTTTTTTTTTTATTTCGATCAGCCAAAAACGGCTGAACGGATTTGGATATAATTAGAACACAGATAGTTTATTAACTGGATTAACACATAGGATACTTTTTATCCCGGAAAAATGTAAGGTTCCTGTCCAAAGTCAACGTGGACGAAGTCGCGGGCAGTTACTAGTTAAAAAAATAAATAAGCAACGTCACGCCTCACCGTGTCGTATATTCTCCAACTGAGAGCGGTGGGAGAGGTGTACTGTGTACTTTTCGCCGACGATGTAAGTTCCCACGTAATAGAGGACGAGCCTATTGCCATTGTACCGCCAGACTTCGGACTGATACTCGAAATGTTTATATTACAAAATACATTTCGTCAGAGTTACGAACCCAGGACCTCATCATCGCTTCGCGCATTATCCGCTACTAGACCAACGAGGCAGTCAAACATTAAAAATTACTTGTAAAATCCGTTTCGCCAGATATTTCGTAATTCCTTGCTAGCGGCACCTACCTATTAATTATCATTCATGATTTATGTAAATTGACAATAAGTTACGACGAAAGAGAAACCCATGGTAGCTTAAGCTACTGACTAACTAAACGAAGCAAGCATATTGTTGAATTAAGACATAATCATAACTTCTATAAGTGTAATTTTTATGATTCGAGGCATGAATG
Organism: Phalera bucephala; assembly: GCA_905147815.2. NCBI lineage: Eukaryota > Metazoa > Arthropoda > Insecta > Lepidoptera > Notodontidae > Phalera > Phalera bucephala. The sequence goes on from LR990612.1 coordinate 23,265,875, forward strand.
ACAGAAGTTTGTTTGTATGCTTTGTTCAGATCAAGCGACGAAACGATTAGTGCAAGTGTTTAGTTTCCTATTAGCGTTAAGACCAGTTCTTTGGTTGCTCATTTTTGATTTCGTAAACCTTATAATATTATAATATAAGCCCTGTTAAGTAAGTGTCCCACTGTTGGGCAGGGGCGTCCTCTCAAACTGAGAGGGTTTCGGCCATAGCCCACCACGCTGTCCCAGTGCGGGTGGGCGAACTTCACACACCTTCGTTAAACTCTCAGGCATGCAGGTTTCCTCACGATGTTTTCCTTCACCGTTAAAGCAAGTGATAATTAATTTTTAATACGCACATGCTTTCCAAAAGACAGAGGTGCGTGCCTGGGTTTGAACTCGAGACCTCTGACTTTGCAGTCCAACGGACTAACCACTAGGCTATCACTGCTATCGAAATCCTTGCCCAGTTGTAAATGAATACGGCTTCAAATAATATACAATTCGATTTTTATAATTACGTCAATTGAAATAGTAGGTAAAATCATTTTACAAAGAAAACCGATCCTGGTTTGTGGTTGGTGACAAAATTGAAAACTGAGTAACATGCGGTATACCACATAATGTTGAGATATTTAGCAATCATTACCACATATGATCACCACACACTTTCGTTCCTAAAGGAGTTCAGTTTCCGTAATATAAAATGTTTAACCAATCGGGTTAGAACTACATTTTCTTTAGCTATTTTGTATAATGTAATGTCTATATATAGGGAAGTAGCGCTAGTAAACTAACGTACCCATCTCGGAAATTGATACCATGACATATTGATGTGACTTCTGGTTTTTATTTGGCGGGAAGTCAAAGAGTGATGTTGTCAATTGGTTTTAATTTCCAAAACTTATGTTATTTCGACTAATAATGTGTAATGTTGGTGGAATATTAACCATTATGTGTTCTTATATGTGCACGAGTGAAGGTAATTGTAACAAAGTGATAAAACGTGCCTTTTCGACTTCCCGCAAAACGGCCGTCGCGATAGGTATGTAAAGTGTCCACCGCTTTACTATCCAGGGTAGGGGTACTTCATTAATTTCATTATCATCGTTATCATCAAGTTCATCGGGGAGTCGAATTAATTTAAACAAACACGATTACATATCTCACTGGACACTGGCAAAATACACTTAAAATTAGTGTGAAGCCATAACTTAAAGAAGAAGAAGATGTGACTTCTATTAAGAAAAAATAATAATCATAGATTTTAAAACCGTATGGGCTTTACCTACTACTAATTTTCGACAATTTATGATTCACTAGAACAAGTATATTAACAATGCTAAGTGCACAAAAGAAGATAATGTAGATTATTGTGTAAATTATAGTGAAAATAAAATAAATAAACAAACACTGTTACCCCTATATTCTCCAAGCAGGGGTGGCAGAGGTATACTGTGTACACCCACTTTTCGCCGACGATATTAGGTCCCATGTAATAGGGGGCGAGCCTATTGACATTATCGTAAAATGCTCAAATAATATGACTGTTAAGGAAAAAAGTAAACTAAAGTTATCGTAATAAGTATAATCCCAACAATACCGCTGTTATGCATTCCTACAGTACAACTAGAAGCACGTATGCAAAAGTGCAACACATTACATTACCGCGCTTTATTACAAAACATCTTGTTTTATAGCACGTCGTAGCTCCGAAAGCTTGCGACAACTGGAAAACGTTACCTCTTTAAGTGTACAATGGCATATGAAGAATTTTCTGCGGTTTCTAACAAAAATAAACATACGCAATCTATTGTATACTTACCTGCATCTTGTTTCTTATGTCGAACTTTCAAAAAAGAAAACGTATTTCTTGTAGTAACAGATATTAACACATTTGTTATTATACATACTTAAATTAAGTGTATAATTTTGATAAATACACTTTCTCCTGAAATGCTTGGCAATATTATGAAAAGCAACATTGACTTTACTATGTAAATAAAATTTTAATGTCGGATGAACACGAAACATAATATTAACATTACTCATTCAAATTCAGATAACCAAGCGCATAGACATTTTATAAAATTAATCAATTGTTACGAACTATTGTGCGTATGCGCTTGCACAACGCAGTAAACGTAGTAATAAAGAATAATTGTTCTCGTTTCGGATATAATAGCATCACAGTGGCACGCGAAGCTTGCGGCGGTCATTGATCTTATGATAATTATCACGGGATCTTCGGGACCGTGTTATTACTTGCACAATATGAGATGCCTTACAAGTGAAATAAATGGTATATGCAGGTTGAATAGCTGCGGGCCTTTCCGTGTAATCGATAAGTAACTTAAATTATCTGTGATAGAGCGCTGGCTATTGAAAAGTTCAAAGTTCTTATTGTGGTATGGCATTGTAATTGATAGAATATACTTAAACCTATCTATCTATATCAACACGCCAGATCCCTTACGGGGTAGGCAGAGAGTACAGAGTTCCAACAGGTTCTTTCTTTAGATACCTCGCTGGCTTCTTTCACTATCATAGTTCGTCTCATACACGCTCGCCGGTTACGGAGACTCCTGACTTGTCCTTCAGATAAGACCCGGTCTATTTGGTCATGGTAATCTTACCATATATTATTTAGTCAAGACTAGATAGTCTATGGTAAGAGACAGATGTAGGTACCGGGGAAGACCAAGGTCTTCCCCGGTACCTCCTTCCACTTTCGCATTGTATATCAGTTTTGTCATTATTAACGACATACTTAAACAAAATAGAATATATCGTCTACGAGTTCAAGCACGTTCAAGTACACGTGGATTTACTTACTTCTACCTAGTGGTGTGAGTACAGGCTGTTCAGTTCATTATATGAGCGGTCACGGACAATTCTTAGTATGACCCACAAATATTTGTCGCTACATATCGGTCTGTAGATTTATGTATGTGAAATTCATATTTGTATGGATCGTGAATGCGATGCAGGCGTAATTTCTATTGTGGGAAAAGTTTTTAAGCATTAAAATTCAGAATCCAATTGTTATTTAAAGTCACAAATCGACTACATAAAAAAATGTTAGTAACCATCTTAGAATAACCTTATCAGAAAAAAGTGACGATCATAGGTACTTATCACAGATTAATTGGTCTCAAAAGGTCATTCCACCTGAGTATTAAGATATTATACACTTTGCTCACGTCCAGGTTCACATGTCACAAACCCATCTAACTAATGATTAGTGTCAATTTATACCAATTGGACCGTTATGAAGTCTGCATCATGCAACAAATCTTATTCAAAGCTCAGTTGAGAACACCGCTTCAATAGATAATAATCGAAACGTGCGATAAAACCAAATCCTTTGATGTAACAAAACTAATCTTAGCAAATCATAGAAAGCGAAATTAATATAAGTTGAAAATGCCGCCTTATGTAATGATGTATTATTGTGCTTAAATATCTGTCACTTCGCCTCTAAGTGCCGTTAGCTATTTCTGGAACTTAGAACCGGATTTTTCGTATCAGTTCCCACACATACTTAAGCACAAAGTTCAGGGAAAATTTTAGAAAAACCAACAACTATCTGAACCGGTTGATGTGACCTGATATCAAGTAGGTGTTTGTTTATTACATCGGTAATGTCAATGACCTTTGATATTAATCACCAATAAAGGCAATTTAATAGTACCAAACATGTACATTATTTGTAGATACTGGTTATAAAGCTTTTCAAAGCTTATATTAGGTTAAGGGAAAGTTAATATATTATTAATGTTACCTTCATAATTTGGCGTCGAAGAAATAAAAAAAATATAACTTAATATTTACATTTTCCAGAACTTCATTTATCTTTATTACGAAACGTAAGTCATAAAATTTTTGTCATTTATTTTTATTAAAAAAAAGATGAGGTGACTAATGAAGAATGTTTTATAAAGTACTTTTATTCTGTGTATATTTGTCTGGAAGCATAGAGCACACAAGAGGCTCCTATGGAGGATTAAATATATTATTTTCAACTACAGCAGTAGGTTTCACCGATCCTTATGTTATTATGTTAAATATTTTTACTAAAACTAGAAAATGATTCGAACATTGAAATGGCAATATGTATATAGTTCCAGATATCTTATTAATAAGGCTTAAACACGTGTTTTTTTCTATACGCCTCAAAATTGCGTTGAAAGAGACTATTAATGTTATTATAAATATCCCATACGTGACTCGGTACATCGAGAGAAAAGTATTATGAATGTTGTTTTGACATGAGAAGTGTTCACGACTCCACGCCCGACCTTTGATTCCCAATCTTACTACCAGACCCATTGTTTAATATAGCTCTGGGCCGTTTACCACAAGATAAGATGCAATAGCTTGGATAATTTTTAGTTAATTTGTGTACATGAAATATATATATATATATATATATATATATATATATATATATATATATATATATATATATATATATATATATATATATATATATATATATATATATATATATATATATATATATATATATATATATATATATATATATATATACTTCGTATACAAAAATTAACTAAAAATTATCCAATATATATTTATTTTCACAACTCGTTTTAATTATCTATTTATCTATGTCATCACGCCAGTTCCCTTCCGGAGTAGGCAGAGAGTACAGAGTTCTTTTCTTACAGACCACTTGTTTTAATTATGATAATTACTATTTAAGTAAATTACGCTGTCACGCCTATATTCCCCTAGCGGGAGTGGCAGAGGTGTACTGAGTACACCAACGTTTCGCCGATGATGTTAAGTCCCATGTTATAGGGGGCGAGCCTATTGCCATATACCGGGCACAATTCCAGACTCCGGACTCGTACTGGGAAGTTTTCGTTACAAAAACTACACTTGTCCGACCTAGGATTTGAACCCAGGACCTCGTGATCACAAAGCGATGCGCTTTGCCACTAGACCAACGAGGCAGTCATTATTTAAGTATTTAGGTTATTTTTGTAGGAAATCAGCAATAAGTCGAAGCTAGATAAAATAGACTTTATAGAGATCTATATTTAACTAATAGCGAGGTTTATTCCATCGAAAATAAATTTTACGAGTAGCGAATGTAAATGTGTATTTGCGTGTGAATCTCCACTATAATAATAATGCATCCTCTGTTATTACAATTTCAATTGCTAGAGAACACATTCTCATCCGGATTGTTCACAGGTAATTAAGAAGATTATAATACTTATCTAAATAACATAAATTTTACTTTGTTTTACCGTTACATTTATTTTTAGCTGGATCACAATAGTTTTGGTATTACCAGAACTTTTTAATGTAACAACATAAAAGAAAATTGAGCGCGTATTTTTTGTAAAATGCCTGTATTACCTGTGTCATATATAAATACGCATTGCTATTGTGTCATTGTGTGTGTTTGTGTAAAATTTTCCTACTTTCAAGGAGATAGTGTCAACAGGTGGGTCCGCAGGGTTACTAATTAAAAAAAGAACATGGATAAAGGACATTGTCGAAAATTGCCCCAGAACCAACAAACATTTGACCCATGCCATCATTATTTATCTATTTTATTAAAATAATGGCAAATATCCGTATCTAACGGACAATTCGTAATCTAAAACGAATATTTCAAAGTATTGTACATACTTATATCAAAGTCACCGACATATTTACTAAATGTCAACACACAATACAGCCTCATATGTATTAATGGCTAATGAATTATAACCTCAAAATCTAATACATACTTTGTATGCAACATTGCAATTTTCCCGCTTGTCCGTTTAATAATAAATGCCTTAAGAGAATTTATGGGTGATTTGAAATCATACAAAGATCCTTGTACAACTGTAACGTATAACTGGCGCAGACAATAGAGAATGATAACTTTATTATTTTGTAGTAATAAATCATTTCTTGAAGGTGATTGTTATCGAATCACTGAGTCGGAACTATGAATATTTTGAACGTATCTGTTTTTGAACAAGATTACCGCTTTTCTTTCCGTTTATTGTGTGTTATTATATAAGGAAGAGATTCATTTTTGGCATTTATCGTGGTTCATATAACTAGCAACATTACTAAAAGGAGCCGAGTGGGAGTTTCACAAATAGGAACGCATGTATGTACGAATAATCATCTAACCTAGATCTTATCACATGAATCATCATGGTCACAACATTTTAAAATAATTAGCTATTTAGCTATTCTGAGTTTGATGGACCATCGGATAAAAAATACTTTCGACCACTGTTAGGATTTCAAAATTTCCTTGGTTCTCTTACCTAAAGAAGTATTTACTTGTAATGCTTACTAACAATACACGCACAATGTTGTAACTTGTGTGGTAAACAGTCTTCCTTTTGTATATGTAATAAATGCCTACCTAAAATGACTCTTGCAGCTTGTTAGATAAAAGTTATTTGTGAAAGAATCGACGAGATGCGAGGCACGAGTCGCAGCATTATGTCACCGACCCACCTTGCGTCGCTCGCACAACCGCGTGGGCGAGCCATAACGTAGTAATTATACTCTGTTTGGGCGAGCCTATCGGCATAGAGTACTCTTTACTGTAGGCACGATATTGATTCTGACATTCGCCGAGAGGTAAAAAGTCAGCGGCGCGGCGGCATCTCCGTGTTTCGTGACTTATGACCGGTGAAAGTGTGTGATGATTTCGATGTATTTTGCAACAAGTGGTTCCATCGATATCTCGATAATTATTCGCATACCCATCAGTTTTATACAATAAATTAAACGCGTCTGGCAATTTAATATATGTGTATATAGCATGATCTGAAAATATCCTTATGTAAGAAGTCATCCGTTGCCAAAAATGATTCCAAGAATAACTAACCATTGATCAATATCTTAACATTTTCGTGAAATTTGGAACTTTTTGAAAACTAACATGACTATGGCATTACACTATGTAGGAATATTATTGTGTATACACCCATCTACTATGAGACAATTCAATAATGTACGCACTCAGGAAACATGAAGCATGAGTGTGATCTGATCACACTCATGTTTTATGACCTAAGAAGTAGAGGAATGCGAGAGGCATAAGGCATAATGCATATAAGTACGTAATATTATTATTTGTAGTATCGTATTATTTGAAGATCACAGTTAATGGAATGTCAAGCAGTTATTGTCATTTTAGTAACCTTTAATCTTGTCTATAGATATACTCTAAAGCTCTATGCCTTTAATGATTGCTTGTTGTTGACTTGTTGCTTAGTCCCATGGATATATAATAAATTCATGCATAGTCCTTACTCTATTCCTTATTGTGATGCGATGATGATGGCTGTTAGACGACGATTCACCAACAGCAGACGACAGACAGTCAATGTAAGATGGCGGACGACGCTGCGTTGTCATTCTATTGGTAACGGGGCGCGCGGTCACTGCATTCCATGTGACAATATTATTCTCAATTGTGAACATCCTCTGATGTTTTGCTACCAAAGTTAAGATATCGAGAAACATCAGTGAACCGGGCAAGAACTTAGCGTTATTTTAAGCTTTCCTTCAGGCTTGGCCACCGGCCGGCCATGCGGCCGACTATGAAAACAGATATAAACCCACTTTTCACCGTAACCGGAATCGAAACGTGCATTTCAAAAACCTTATTTCTGTTATTTTTAACATTCAGTTCTAGGTGTTTGTTACCAAACAATAAAAAAAAGTTTCTATAAATATATATAAACAATCGAAGACAATTGACCTCGACCTTTTTTGATTATTGAATGGAAAGGTATACTCCTACTGAGGTAGTTCGGTAATTATCGACAATTTTCTTTGAGACGAACAACACAGTAATTAATTTGGTATTCAATAATTTCACTCTGACTTCCTTCAAAAATAAACAAATGAGCTAAATGGGACTCATGTAGCGTCCCATACATACATATATAGTTTAAGTTATATAAGTACATAATGGTTACCACAGTACCTTGTCATCATATTGGGCCTCGCGCATTTTTATATAAAATATTGTGCGTCAAATGAAAATTAACTATTAAAACATACTGCGGCTGTGGGAATGGTGGCCATTAAGAAATATTAGATGAAGATAACATGTGTACGCCATAGGCACAAGTTGCAAAGCCATGACCACATACCCCAGTACTGTCATGACAATAGGAACCGTACAATTGATAAATAATCAAGGCAACGGTGATAAATGATGTGTATTTATTATCGACCTCTGTTGCATCATCGGTCACGAACGGGCGAAAGTATTGCTTATTGAAATAGTATGAACTAAAGGAATGACACAATATTTTTAAAATCAAAATCAAAAAAATCAAAAGTTATTTTATTCATGTAGACCAAAAAACAATTATGAATAGTCAAAAAGAGAAAATTATTGATTACTTAAGACTCTACCACCCGTTTGGAAAGTCATTCCTGTGGAGAAGAAGGGCAAGAAACTCCACGGTTACTCTTTTTAAAAATGAGAGCTTTACAATTCTTTTTATATACATTGCATTCATGGGGTATGGGAGAACAGTGCAGAACGAAATGTGCTTAAGTATAAATTAAAAATAAGCGTGCTTAGATTCATGGTGTCAGTCAGTGTACATAGTCCTCTCATTTATAAAATAGAGACTTTGTAAAGGTATATAATAAAAAGTATAATAATAATAGTAAGAGAGAAAAAGGGTTACTATAACATATGTTAAGAGTGCGTACAAAATAATGGCTTATAGCTCCAGTGAGATGCCGAACGAGACAAGATTCAACAGTACTACGACATGTTTAATCAGTCAAAGGATAGAGGACGGACCAGTCCCAAAATTTGTTTATGGCAATCAGCTGCGATATATTAGTAATTTGAAGTGATTTGCCACCGTTAGGGACCGTATTAAAGGACATTAAAGTCAATACATTATACTTATAAGTGAAGACAGGGCATTTATAGAAATTAAATTAAAAATAACATTTTTGACTTCCTTGCGAAATAGATGAGAATTTTTGCATGCTTAGATTATCTCGGACTTTCTGTGATATAATTAAAAAGGTTGATACACATTTGCTATTGATAACGTTGCGCAACTGAATAGCAAGAAAACAATCATTGTTCGACATTACATGAACAATGTGACTGATCAGAGACAGTCTAAAAACATTAAGATCGTGGAAACGTGGAAGAACTTGTACATAACTATCATAATTGAAACATCCGACACCGGGGCACGTGTTACTGAATATGACAAATTACTTAATACAATATTATTAGTGAGTTTAAATAACTAATTATTAGTTATATTTGACAATACTGAGCGTATTGAACCCTCTATTTATTATTTTAGCCTAGATCGCCGGTGAAATGTGAGAGTACACAATACTATTATTATTGCAATATTATTAATATATATGTAAAAATTTTACTCTCCTAAGATTGGTGTATATCCAGTATCTGCGGGCCCCAGCCAAGCAAGAAATGGATAGACGGATAAGTTATTGTTCTAGGGATAGGAATTTTCTTACAATCACACCGTCACTTCTATATTCCCCAAGGCACCCACCCCCCTTGGGGAATATAAGTGTACTGAGTACATCCACGTTTCGCCGACGATGTTAAGTCCCATGTCATAGGGGGCGAGCCTATTGCCATATACCGGGCACAATTCCAGACTCCGGAACTCATACTGGGAATTTTTCGTTAGAAAAACTTCATTTGCCCGACCTAGGATTTGAACCCAGGACCTCGTGATCACAAAGCGATGTGCTTTGCCACCAGACCAACGAGGCAGTTCAGTTACAATCCTACAAGTATTAAGAATTGATGCCTTTTGGAGGAGTATGTATGTGAGTTTATAAATGCCTAAAGATTGGAGACTTGTGTGTAAGGTATGAGGAATGACGCCTGTGGATGAAAGCACGATGGGTATTGTTTTAACTATCTAGACTTTCCACGGACGTTTAAGTTTTATTATTATAACCTCCGCTTGGGTATTTGAAAAATCCCCGATATCCCCCAATCCCGCAAAATGATTTATTTATTTATAAACCAACTTATAAGTTATACAATTAAGTGGAAAAATTGTTGTATTCGCTGTAATAGTTACAAATCGTTTATTTCATTTCAGGTGTTGGCGTTGATGGTCGTTACGCTTCTTGCGGGGTGTGTGGCCCAAGAAACTACTACCACTACAGATGTCTACAACGATAAATTAAACACCATAGAACCCAAGCCCTCCGTACGATTAGATCCATATATAAGAAACGCGTTACTTAAAGCTCTCAGCGAACTGGAAGAAAGCGATGCTGCGACTACAGGTTCTGATTCTGACGGAACCACTGCTTTGGAGTCAGAAATTCTTAGTACAGGTCCCGACTTTACTGAATCTCACACAGCTAAAGAAGGTATACAGATTCATTCTTTTGTAGTTAATGGTCAAGAAGCTTTCAGTAACAATCACACTATTCCACCTACATTAATTGACAACAAAATATCAATTTTAAGCACAACGGTTGGCAATGTAGAGAATCAAGTAACGGCTGCTTTACCTACGCTATCTTCATTTCCGGATATATTTCAAGCTAGGGAGACCGGAGTAAACATTCAACAAACTAGAAGTATATCAAGTTCATCAAAATCTACAGAAAATGATATCAACATTAGGAAAACCACTTTTAAGCCAGTTCCGACTACAACTACAACGACAACAACAACCACTACTACGACGACTACGCCCAAACCAACGCATAATGAAGATGGAGAAAATGTCGAAGAAGTTGATAAACGTGATGTGCAAGTTTTTCAAGCTCCTTTAGTCGCAGCTTTTACTGTTCAACAAGACTCGCAAGGTTTGCCGAAAAAAGTTATACCACTGTATCAACAGACTAACGGACTTACAAGTTTACCAGTAACAAACGTGGCATCTGGCGTCTTACCACCTCAAGTAATCCCAAGTTCAAGTTTTAATGTTAACCAAATACCACAAACAAATTTCATAAATCAACAATTTACATTGCAAAGACAATTAGAAGAAAAACAAAGGATTTTAGAGGAACAGCTTCGTTTATTGCAACTTCAACAGAAACAACAAGAAGATTTATTGAAAAAACAACAGTTTTTATTACAACAAAAAGAAGCTCAAACGCAGCATCAAGTTCTTTACGAACAAGAACTTAAAAGACAACAGCTTCTTTCGGGTCAACCAAAGTATCAAGCGCAGAGTTCTGTCAATAATTTTCTAATTCAGAAAAATATTCCACAGAATCAATTCTTGAACCACCAACAATTTGTTCGCACGAATAACGCACAGGTATCAATACAACCCAGCGTTCCACTGGACCCAACTGCTGTGCCAATTCAACAGCAGCTTCCTAATCGTGAGGCTGTAGATTTTCTTATTCACTTACGAAACCAACAGCCTGAACTATTTCCTTTACAAGAAAATCATTTGCCACAAGGAATAAGCAACTTCCTGCAACCTACTCCAGCTCCAACATTTCATCAAGGAGTTAATTTCAATCAAGCTCGACCAGCCCCTGACACAGTGAGTCAACAAAAACAAAGCCATCGAGTATTTCGCCAAGAACCTGGTGTCGGTAACTTTGGGCTAAATAATCCTAACTATAACGTATTCAACAGCTTTAGCCCTATTCACAACAATCGATTCTTTCCATTGAACGGACAAAATCCTTTTAATGTTGACGCAGAATTAAAACAATTATTGGCACAGAACGGCTTAAATGGTAGAAATCAAGAGGACTTAAACATTGTATCAAAGGTGCTATCTCTAAATCATGGAGTAATTAATAATAACGTCTCAAACAGACTACCTTTTGATAACAGAAGACATGTCAGGCCTTTTGTATAGGATAATAGCATAAGTATTTACAAAACTACTCTGATTAATTTTGGTAATTTCCAATTTATACCAGATAGTAAACTATATATGAATATTACATAGGATATAAAAATACCTAATTTTAAGATACAAATATTAATCATGAAATTCAAAATTAAACGAAACATAAATATTGTAAAATATTCCGACATAAAATAACCAAAGAAATGCTTCGACAGATCCTACTTGCATAACAATTAACCCAGCCCCAAGGTTTTCATTCAAATGTAGCAGAATAATAGTATATAATTTTAAATATGATAAGAAATTATTTATTTTACTGTAATTGTAACGAAACAAACTGCCATAAGTAGTGTTATTTTAAGGCGAATGAACAATGTACACGGCAGCTAAAGTTTTATCAAGTAACTGCTAATACAACAATAGTAATGTACTCACAGTCTGTTATATTCTCAGATTTTGAACGGGTAGATACCATTGTTGAAAATATTTCCGTACTTCGAAAGCAACATAGAAATACAAACTAACGACATGGTTTGGTATTTTAAGTTGTCTGAGCATAGCCCGCTTGGCGAGTATCGTCTTATCACTGGTTCGATTCCCGCACGGGTCAAAGTCTTGCGTCAGCCACAAATATTTGTTTCCTGTGTTTGTTGTCTGTGGGTGTGGAATTCATTATTGTAAACACCTACGACAAAGGAACAATTTATTGTGTAGGGCATATTTCTTTAATAAAACAAACGCAAGCGTATGATTCGATTGTAATAATAGTTTAAATACTTACTAGATTTTAGTTTTAATTAACACTTTAATCCATAATCTTAAATAATCGATTCTACTAAAGCCTCAGTTGCCAAATAAAATTTACTTTTATCTTCAAGGGGGTAAAAAGAAGAAAGGAGAGTATAATCTACTCTGGTGGCTCTAGCCCTGTCAGTATATGAATAGTTTAATAAGAGTTTAATATACTTACTAATATGTTTTAGCTTAAGTTTTCAGAAGATTAATTCTAATTTGTTATTTTAGCAGAAAACTTTGCATTATGCATGTATTGTCAGTAGGTAGTACCTATTAAAAAAACATAAACGTAATATGTTGTCAAATGGCAGCAATTATATTTATTGACTAAATGATGAAATATTTTTATATGAAAAAGTATAAGTATTTTATGTAACCAACTTTTTCTTCAATAAATGATATACAATAGATAGGTACCAGTAGGTACCTATCTATGAAAACTAGTAAGTTTTCAGTAGGAATTGAGGAATCGTATCAACTTAATTGTGTAACTAATAGATACGAACCTAGGTTTTTACTATAAATATATCAAATGTGTAAATACAATGAAAATATATATGAATACAATAATATTAAATATATCAAAAGTACTCGTTACTTTTATTGTAATATTCCTGCAAATAAAAATCACTTAAAGTACCTATCCAATAAGTTTTAGATAGACCCACAACATAAAGATCAAATACATAAAATTACACAAATCTGTATAGCGTCATTATGATCTTCCAAATTCATTTCTGGATATCGAGTCCGTATATTTGTATGAAAAATTACGTTTCCCTTTTATCGCCCTTACCTTGTTTTCAGAAAAATAAACATAGTTAAAAATGATAAAGTAAACAATAATGTTTACTTTCCGATTAATTTAAAACTTGGTACACGGATCAAGGACTGATGACAATACAATAATTTTATAACTTTGATCAGGATCACGAGGATCTGTCTGTTTGTCCATCCGGTTAAATCTTGTGATCCATTTTTTTGGTATCCGATTGAACTGCAATTTGGCACACGTGTATAAATTCGGTAAAAATGCAAATACTATGGTAACATGGAGATAGTCTGATGATAGAGTCAGAAGGTGGCCATGTTAACATGTCAACTACACAACATAACAACCTCGTGTTTAAATTTGTTAGATTGGTATTGATAAGTACTATACAACCAGATGATGTTCAGGGTCTGATGATGAAGCGGAAAGGTGACCAATGGAACCACCCAACTACTCAACATAATCCCGTGTTTGGGCTTGTTGGATTTTACTTGACGAGTTCTGTAGACCTGAATGATGTCCAGGGTTTGATGATGGAGTCGGAGGGTGGTTAGCACTACTCAACTACTCAACTACTCAACATAACCCCGCCGTGTTCGGGCTGAAAGAAAATATGAATTGGCGCTATTTATAGACTTTTCACGTGCCTTTGACACCCTGAAACATAAACAACTAATCACCAAACTCGACCGTTGTGGAATACGCGGCCCATTACTCAACTGCTATGGCGAGCGAACAACTGCTTACCTAGTTCCTCGATTTATTAACGAGCTACCCACTGATGTATGTATTAACATTAAAAAGAATAACATTAAATTTAAATTAAAAACTTTCTTGCACAATAGTAGAACAAAAACATAATATTTAATTATTTATAAGTATTATTTTTTTATTACTTATTATACATAGTATAGTTTTATACAGTCAGTGACACCATTGTTATTGTTTATTATTATTTTTAATAAATATGGTGTTTCGATGTAGGTATTTAGCACTAACACAAACCTTTGAGGTTTCTCAATGCTATGTGATCGACTTGTTGTAAGAATTATTTAAGAGATAAATCATCATTTCAGCCTATACTTGTCCACTGCTGAACATAGGCCTCCCCAATCGCTTTCCAGCGTAACCGGTCCGATGCCACCTGCATCCAACGATTTCCTGCGATTTTCACAAGATCGTCGGTCCATCTGGCAGGCGGTCGTCCTACGCTGCGCTTGCCAATACGTGGTCTCCACTCTAGAATCTTTCTGCCCCAACGCCCGTCCGATCTTCGCGCTATGTGGCCAGCCCATTGCCACTTCAGCATGCTAATCCTGAGGGCTATGTCGGTGACCTTGGTTCTTCTACGCATCTCCTCATTCCTGATTCGATCACGTAGAGAAACGCCGAGCATAGCTCTTTCCATAGCTCGCTGAGCAACATTGAGCTTTTTTATGAGACCTATTGTAAGAGACCACGTCTCTGATCTATATGTCATCACTGGTAACACATATTGAATAAAAACTTTAGTCTTTAGGCACTGAGGTATTTTGGATGAGAAGATGTTGCGCAGTTTCCCGAACGCTGCCCAGCCGAGTTGGATTCGTCGATTGACCTCTCTCTCAAAGTTGGACCTACCTAACCGGACTGCCTGTCCCAGGTAAATGTATTCGTCGACAACTTCAAGAGTAGAGTTCCCAACGGTGAGTGCGGTGGGTACGACATGGACATTAAACATTATTTTTGTTTTGTCCATATTCATTTTAAGACCCACTTGTTGGGATACTCTATTGAGATCACCGAGCATTCGTCCTAGATCTTCCAGCGACTCCGCCATGACCACAATGTCGTCGGCAAATCGAAGGTGAGTGATGTATTCGCCATTGATGTTGATGCCAAGTCCTTGCCATTCCAAGAGCTTGAAGGCGTCCTCTAAGGTGGCCGTAAACAGTTTCGGAGAAATGACGTCTCCCTGTCTTACTCCTCTTTTTATGGGGATCACCTTCGTGCACTGCCCCTGTACTCGGACTGACATGGTGGCGTTATTATACAAGCACTTCTACACTTCGATGTACCTATAGTCAATGCGGCATCGCTGGAGAGATCTAAGAACCGCCCAAGTCTCGATCGAATCAAAGGCTTTCTCATAGTCCACAAACGCCAAGCATAGTGGCCGATTATACTCCTCAGTCTTCTGTATAACCTGCCGCAGCGTATGTATGTGGTCTATGGTACTAAAACCTTTCCGGAAACCGGCTTGTTCGGGAGGCTGGAAGTCATCAAGCCTTCGTTCGAGACGATTCGTAATGACTCTCGAAAACAACTTATAAACATGGCTCAGCAGTGTGATGGGCCTATAGTTCTTCAATAAAGAATTATCACCTTTCTTGAAAAACAGCACCACCACACCCCTGTTCCATGCTTCCGGCGTTTTCCCTTCAAGCAAGACGGAATTAAATAGCCTCTGAAGGACTTTAAGTACCGGCGATCCGCCCGCCTTCAGAAGTTCTGCAGTAATTCCGTCTTCACCCGGCGCTTTGTTGTTTTTTAGTTGTTTGAGAGCCATCCTAATTTCGCACAGGCTGATGTCCGGGATATCTTCAGTGCAGTGTCGGGTTAGCTTGGCTCTTGGGTCTTTTACCAAGTCAACAACAGGTTTAGCTACTGAGGTATATAACTGTCCATAGAACCTCTCTATCTCCCTGAGCACCTCTGACCTATTTGACGTTACGTTTCCGTCCTCCATCTTCAGCTTCGTCAACTGGCTCTGCCCAATAGACGCGTCTCTTGCGAACACTTTAGAGCCCTTGTTCTGCTCTATGGTCTCCTCAATACGCCTTGCATTGAAGGACCGTAAGTCGTGTCGCAAGGACTTCAATATCTGTCCATTAAGCTGCCTATAGGACTTAGCATCATCGGAGGTTTGGAGCGTCATGGAACGTCGCTCAGCCATGAGGTTTCGGGTGTAGTCCGATAGTTTTTGAGGCCTATTTTTACGGTGGGTCTTAAAATACTTACCCGACCGTATGAACAGTCTCTACCAGCCTGTTGTTGATTTCGTCCACTGATGCGCTGCTGTCTAGCAATTCGAAGCGGTTTGACAATTCGAGTTGAAAGTTCTCGGGGTTTTGGATATATGCATGAGTAGGTCGGAGCGTAGACTTCATCAGACGCGATCTTTCCATTTTGACATTAATATTTAATGTGCCTCTGACCATTCGGTGATCACTGCCGGTTTTTACCCTATGAATCACGGAGACATCATTAAATATTTGGCGCTTGGTGCTCATGATGAAGTCTATCTCATTTTTTGTGGAACCATCAGGGCTCATCCAGGTCCATTTCCTATGAGGCGGCTTCTGGAAGAAAGAGTTCATCATAAAAAGTCCCTCTTTCTCCAGAAATTCGGCCAGCCTCTGACCCCTGGGGTTGCGGTGCCCATATCCAAATTGCCCCACTCTCAGCTCATCATCGCCCCGTTGGCCCAGCCGCGCATTGAAGTCACCCATAACTACTGTAAAATGTGCTTTGGAAGTATGTATGGCTCTACTAATGTCCTCATACATAACTTCGACCTCATCATCTGAGTATGCCGAGGTTGGTGCGTAGACCTGTATGACCTTCAGCGAATATCTTTTGGATATTCTGAGTATCAGGTACGCTACCCTGCTCGACACACTAGTGATGGACACAACGTTGTTTATGAGTGACTTGTGGACGATAAATCCGACACCACCTTGGGACTGCTGTTCGCCCTCCCGGTAGTAAAACAAGTTGCCGGATTTTAAGGTTATCGTGTCCTCGCCCTCTCTTCGGACCTCCGATAAACCAACAATACTCCACCGCAACTTGTTTAACTCTTCTTCCAGCTCAACTAGCCTCTCATCTGTCCTCAATGTGCGTGCGTTGTATGTCACCAGGGCCAATTTTCGGTTTTGGTGGTAGCCGAATCTCTGCCGGAGATTCTTAGCACCCCTTGTCCTGTCGTTACCATGGCTGCTACCGTGGCCAGGAGGAACAGGACCGCCGGGGACTAGGGGCCTGGTTTTCCTACTTTCTTTCATAATTGGGGGTGTTTGCCATACTCGCCACGCTTGGCAGGCGGGTTGGCGAGCGCAGTTATTGGTCGTCGAAGTGTTAAGGGAACGCTGCTGCCCATTCCCTAGTTTTCCCTTAGTCGCCTTGTACGACACCCGATGGGATGAGATGGGTTGGTCCTATTCTAAGCCGGGAACCACGCGGCGGAGATAAGAGATAAATAAAGTAAATAAATAAGTATACATATCGTATATTAGGAACTACCAGCATAAAACCAAGAAAACTTACCACTTACGAGTGTATTGCTCCAGTAGGAGCAATCCACTCATAGGTACCTCCATACTTTCGATTTCATTCCGGCTGAGGGCTAGCCGCAGTGCAGTCGATTATGGACCATTATCTATCCAAAATTCCTTCTCGCAATGCCCCACGTGCCCGAGTGTCCTATCCCTAAATTTCCTGAGAGCCGCCAACAGAGCGACACTTTATACGGCGTATCACCGACGAGATGCGTGTGACCATTCGGCATACTACTAACAAGGGACACCGGCAGTGCGTATGATGTTCCGCCAATGGTCGCATAAACAACAAGACCGTTTACGAGTGTCCACAGTGTGAAGCACCGCTCCGTTTGGAGCCCTATTTTGAAAAATTCCATACTATTCCCTAGTTTGTCATTCATTCCATTTCATGTCCTTCCTATTCATGTCATGCCATTTCATTCGCAAACACCCAGACCAAAACGTTAACATCCAGACCGAAACGTTAACGCCCAGACCGAAACTTGTCGTTTGAAACATTGTTTTTGAGTCTTTCCACAGCGTGCGTGCATGTGTTTGTCTGGGCGAGTGAGTGTGTGTGCATGTGTGTGTGAGTATGTTTATGTATGCGTGCGTGCGTGCGTGTGTATGTGCCTGTGTGCATTTGTACGAGTGAGAAAGAAAGACAGAGATAGAGAGGAAGATTAGATCTAATACATGCCTCATTTATATTCGAATCTCGAATTATAGTTGTACTAAAATATGCCTCAATTGTATTTGAACCTCAATCTTACGTTCACCAGTCAGTATACTTAGTATTGAAATCAAAAATGGAAGCAGATTGATGTTTAATAACATTATGATACTTTGATATTGTTTTTCAAGTAGCCGTATCTATAGTGTGTAAATAGTAATACCTAGACTGGCCTGTATACCTCTGCCCATGTGCGTGTGTGTGTGTGTGTTTATGTATGTACATATGCGCACACGCGTGTGTGTGAGAGATAGAGAGAGAGAGAGAGCGAGAGTATGACATTTCATAGTTATACCATGATATTATTTTTATGTTTGTATCAAATCTCTAAGATATGAAACTTGTATTTCGATATGGCTGTGCGGTTTACAGCAATTACCTACCTCCCTCCTATTGTTATGTTCATTATTTTGTCATCTTGTGTGATTTTGATCGTAAAAAATTATGTACTGGTTCTTCCGAGATTTTATTTTTTGTGTCCCTATTACTATATTTTTGCTATATGTAATCGATAACATATAGCAAAAATATATTTCGTCTTATACATATTTTATTGTAACACCTCTTATAAAGCTACTTACGTTTAGCTATTAACGTACTCACCTTTTTATCCAGTATCATAGTTGAACATGTACACGTATTTTATCGATAACATGCACATCCCTACTGGACGCCATTTTTTTTTTAATACTAATTATTGCTATCTTCTTAGAGTACAATCCTTGAACCTTAGACTAGTACTTGTCTAGACACGCCATTGCCAACAAACATGTCGGAATGCGGCAACAGTTACCACGGTTATCCGCCATGTTTGCGCGTTTCGGGGATCCCAGCTAAAGGCAGCTGTTAGTATATTATTACAATTAAATAATATGTGTGATTTAATTACTTTGTGATGTACAGTCGCCTTTACTAATATGTGCACATTCTATAATTTAAAAATTATATATAATTTAAAGATCCTGTTGGAACTCTGTACTCTCTGCCTACCCCGCGAGGGAGCTGGCGTGATGATATAGATAGATAGATAGATAATTATATAACCATAAATTATATCGATACATTGATGTTTATCATAACGATGACTGCATCATTAAATGTCGCAAGTCGGGGTCAGGTGAAGTTGGATCCAACTCTGTGCCCGACCTGACGGCGTTTTAATGGCGTCTCAAGGCTGTCAGGTCGGAGTCGTGGTCGGCAAATGTAATCACACTCTTAGCGGTAGCGAAATTTTCTTTAGACGAGTTGCCAACACCATATATAACTTTATTCTACGATGGCTTTACCCTGCGTTCGCACAAGCGCTTTTTCAACACGTGTTAGCAATGGAATGAAATAAATGGCTAATAGTAAATTTTTTTAAGTCGCTGTACAGCGCTTCTACTCCGCGCGTTGAAATAGCGCCCATGCAAACAAGGGGATACAGAGCTAGTATCCAAGGCCGTAAAATAGTTCTTTCATTTTGACATTTGTCATAGACTAGTCAGTCGCTCGTTCGCTGCGGTTGTTTGTTTTTGTAAATTCGTTCAACCAATGTTCAACAAACAACTTGTCAATTCTTTCGAAAACATTAACATATTGCTGCAATTGTATTTTATATCCTTTTATTCTCGTTATAAGAAAAATTGTGTGTAATAAGTACAAAATAGTTGACTGCTTTCTCGCTATGGTTATCATGGACACTACAGAAGGTGTTGGTAGTTTACATGAAGAAGCTCTCAAAAGGAAAGAAAGACTGAAAAATCTAAAACGTAAAAACCCTGGTAACGACAAGGCCTCCTCAAATAGTACAAATGATGTAATATTGCTTCCAAAGTAAGTTGAATTTTATGTTTAAAGTGAGGTTGTTTGTTGTTTAAAGTGAGGTTATATAGCTGGCTTAGCGTACATTCTGCCATTCACCAGCGTAGCACGATCAGCCTTTGTTACACGTAGGTGTAAATCTATTACTTTGAAAATCAAAAATAAACCGTGATTAAATCCGAAAAATAGTTTTATTTCATGTGTAATATTCGCGTAAATCTAAGAAGTCAGTATTTAGAAAACTTCTTGATAATTTAGTATATATTTTTTTAAATCTGCATATAATTTATTGTGTTGAGGTGTGCACAGGCCTCCTCTCAGTTTGAGAGGAGATGCGTGCCCAACGGTGGGACAGTGTCTTAACAGGGCTAATATTATTTATGTAATTTATTGTATAGGAATCATTTGACTAAGTTTACTTTTAACGTTCGCTACCAAGTATTCTAATGTTTCCAGACCAAAATTCCGAAGTTACAGACCACAAGACGAAACATTACAAGAAGCGAAATTGGAAGATGGACAACCAGCTCTAGTTGAAGAAGAAGTAAAGGATCTACTTGAAGCTGGCAAAGAAAAGGTACCTCTGCTATATACTAAAATCTATTATTCTATACAACTCAATTAAATATGTGGAGATGATCCTAAAATAGAGTACATGCACCTGAACATACTGACCTAGATTTCTTGTATGTATGGGCTGCCAGCATGTCAAATTTTTCTAATGGTCATGTAGCACTGGTCTGTGTATACAAGCATTAATCTGACAATTGCTGTTGGAATGCCCAGTGACCATACCACTGGTATTATAAGTAGAAATGAAAACATAAGAGGTGTTCAACTTGACATAGTGTTACAACCACAAGGATCAGTGGGACAGAATGCATAATAGCTTTTAATTATTCTCATTTCGATTACATTCATTGATTTATTTTGCATCATGATTAATAGTTGATTATGTAATATTTAGATTTTAGTTGATGTTTAATTTATAATATTAATGTTGGCAACACTGATTTTAAAATTGTATAAATTAAGAGTAACGGAAATTTTGAGCCCTTCTTGGCTGCAACAGCGAATAAAGAACATCTGGAATCAGCGTGTCTTATTACTCCATCACTGCACCCAATGCTCTACAGCTGCTCTGCTTAAACTATAAGGAAATAACCCCATCACACATAATCTTTGAAATAATAGCTCAGACATTACTTAAACAAATCACCCTGAACATTTCAAATTGGTCCTGTATTGTGGGTGTATACAAACATATTTTAAATGTGAAACCCCCCCCCCCCCCCCCCGACCCCTGCCACCACCGCCGGCCGCGACATGTTCTCATCGATCCCCCCGATGCTTTGTCATCCATTCTTTCCGCTCAGAATACGGGCGACGTTGAGGTAGTCGTAGATCCCCTCCCATAGCCGGCGGTTGACCGGTGCACTTAGTAGTGCACCCCGTCCCCCCACAGCAACTTTTCCAACCCGAGTATGTCGCCCTTTGCCCTTCTGGCTTGAGCGTAGTGGTTGCACGCTCGCCCTTAAGTCCGGTGAAGCTGTAAAGACCTCGCGGCCAACAGCGTACATCACTCATACACACATATTTTAAATAGACAAATACCATATGTGAAGTGAATACTTGTGGTAACAAAATGATTTAATCTTTACCAGCATCAATCTGCAACTGCTCAACCAACTGAGCAACCTATGCTCAAACCATTAGAACTGGCCATTGCCAAATAACTCAAAAACTCCATACTAAGGCACCATTATTCATAAATATACTCAAACATTTCAGGTAGTTCTCCAAGACTTGGATATATCTAGTTTAGCACCTCGAAAACCAGACTGGGATCTGAAGAGAGATGTGACAAAGAAATTAGAAAAACTTGAGAGGAGAACGCAAAAGGCAATAGCAGAGCTGATATGGGAAAGATTGAAACACGGCAATGAGGATAATTTAGGAGCCATGGTTACAATGACTGATAATAGGCCAACTGATGATGACTGATGAAAATGAAAATGAACATAGTTCTAATATTATTGTAAGTAAAGTATTTAAATCAATATTGCTTTTATGTTTTATTCAGTCGCAGATGATGGATGGGCAGCAGAAAGACTGGTTCTGAGTTAATCAAAATAAAATTTGATAGTACTGGTTAAATTAGGAATGGTTACAACAAATAAAAAAGTATGTAGGTGTCTGTTGTATATTTCATTATTGTTACAGTATATATCTAATTTTTTTCGTTTAACTGGAGAAATAAATTTTACTTACGGTAATTTGGGACCGCAGTGTTCTAGCAATCAATCACCAAAGTTAAGCAGTGTTTGACATTAAAAAGTTTGAGGGTACCCTGGAACAACTATGCATTTTTGACGTCTAACGTCCCGCTGCAAAGCACTCGAAACGTCAGGAAATTAAAAATCATAAATAAACCGTGATTGAATCCGAAAATTAGTTTTATTTCATGTGTTATATTCGCGTAAATCTATGAATTCAGCATGTCACCCACATTAAGCTGGTCCCAGTTATCACTCAATATGGGAGTAGTTAAGCTGTTTGGAGCCTTATGAGATGCTTGATAAATTTCAATAAAAGTGAGCTACAAGACAATCTCTGCCAATCTGCACAGGATTTGGGTTGTGTGGATAACCTATACTTATTCACCTTAATTTGTGAGAGGCATAGGAATCATAATAAGACAATAGAAGTCATATAGTTGTGTGAACTTGTTGCCACACATGTGAGAAAATTATAACGAAATGCTTCAGGACAGAGTGGACCAATGTGTCACATATGACACAGTGGCTAAAGTTGCTCTGAAAGACTTTTAAAATTTACTTATAATGTAATAAAATTCTTCAGGAAATATTTTTAGAGCACTAATTTGAGTCTGTCTATTATTTTTAAACTGTGCATGTATGGCAAAGCGGCGACAGTGGTTTCGTACAAAATCGTGTGCTATTTCACTATGGTGGGAGGCTTACTTCTGTGGTAAAGACTAGGATATATGTAGTGTCCGACCGAAGGTCTATTTTTGGCCGAAGCTGATTAATAGGCCATCGCCAAAACCTTCGGCTGAAGCCAAAAGTTTATTACGCTTAGAAATTTGATTCATGGCTAAATTTTGAAAAAGTTATGTTGATTGTATTAACTTAAGGAGATTATTAAAATTACCTGCAACTGATTAAAATCATAACACTGGAATAATAATATTTATAATACTTATTTACTTAAAAGCATTCGTAAGTCGTAAATCGTAATAGATCGTTCAATTTCGTGCAAAATGGGCCGAAGGATTCGCCGAAGGTGGTATTTTTAGCCGAAGCTTCGGTCGTACACTAGATACATGGAGCTTTTATCAAACTTTAATACCCCAGTAACAATGACTGATAGATTTCATGACAACTATTGTAATAGGTGCAGATGTTTGTAGTAGTTTTTGTTTAATAAAATCTCAGGATTATTGTGAGTTGTTGACATAATGACTGCCTCGTTGGTCTAGTGGCAAAGCACATCGTTTTGTGATCACGAGGTCCTGGGTTCAAATCCTAGGTCGGACAAGTGTAGTTTTTCTAACGAGAACTTCTCAGTACGAGTCCGGAGTCTGGAATTGTGCCCGGTATATGGCAATAGACTCGCCCCCTATTACATGGGGTTTCGACATTTTCGGCGAAACATGGGTGTACTCAGTACACCTCAGCCACCCCCGCTGGGGGAGTATACTGGGCGTGACGGTGTTTTTTTAATAATATCAAATAAACAAAAATGACATTTTTAATGAAATGTGAAATTTATTGAACAGAATATAATAATCTCACACCAGTAAATATTTTAATATCACAGTATACAGCCAAGATGTATAAATATACATCAGTATGTTTCCACTATCTCAAATATTCCAATTATAGTATACATACCATATCTCAGTCTGTGAAGTATACACTAGTAGTACATAATTTTTTTTAATTATTTTATAATGTTAATATCAAATATAATTACAAAAATCTCTCATAACTCTTTTATTCATATCAATCAGATTCTTTAAAGGGTGAAAAATGTTTTAAACATAGTTAACGTATGAATTGGTGGTTAACATATTGCAGTAAATTGTAAGTTTTTTTTGCTTCTTTTCTAGCTGCTATTTTATTTATGGTGGCTACACATTTGTGGTTACTGCTTGATTAATGCTAAATATGTCTAGCTCCATTATCTCCTATTTTATTATCCGTAGAAAAAAGATGATTCTATATATCTGTAGGTTTACACTCCCATTTACTTACAAAGTAATATCATAGTCATACATAGTCACTTATCAATATAGACATCATCATTGCCCGCTATTTTGTCCTAGTCATTTAGTATATGCATGGACGTGACAATATAATCTTATGTAGATTATTCATGCTCACTGCACATTATTATATATTGTTTCATTCTGAATTGATTATGGGACATTGGTTATTAACCTATCACATCTTGAAATACAGTATTAAAATAACTGTAAAGCTGCATATGGCGGATGGGGTTACTGCGTGTGCTGTATTCCGGCCCTTTTTCCTCCTTGATGTCTTCACTTTCGATTCATCGTCGGGTTCATCGATCTCGTTGTAAACATAGTAATTGTTGTCTATATTGTAGAAAACTACGCGGTCACCGATTGGCTGTATTGGTCTGAAGTTGTGCGTGATCTTTCCATGCGCCGATTTTATTTCTCTGAATGCTTCAATCTGTGAATATTAGATATAGATGTTAATTTATGATATTGCCCAAATAAAGCCAATTAGCCTAATGGATACCTACCTCTACCACATGGTACGTTACAACGTACAACTCTTGACGGATTGCTTTATTGCGATTTTTATTATTACCTCCCGTTCGCACGGGCGTTTTTACAACGCGTAGTGTTGAAGCGCTGTAACCGCTTTTCAAAAAAAATTACTGGGAGCCATTTGTTTCATTTCTGCGCTCGATTAACGAGCGTTGAATAAACGCTCGTGCGAATGTAGGGTTACAGTTCGTACGATCTTGCACAAAAGAAATGTTGCGATCCGAATCTCGCTAATATCGATATTTGTACTTATGTAAGCATTTCAAAACGTAAGCGCGTCAAGTCGATGGTGCACTTGAGCAGTTTAGGCAAGCATGTATAAATGTAGTATCATTATTATCGTCATTCAAACCGGCAACCTAGGTAAATAACTAGCAATCCAGTCTATGCAGATATCACTATATCGCATTGAAGTAATATCCACCATTATTAACGCACCTATGTACGTAGTAGAGGGTTACTTACTGCGTCTTAAAAACAAACTGGAAAAACCCGGGATACTATTTGTAATTAACAAGAAGAGCGATATTACCACCTGCATTCATCTCTATCCGCGCCTATATTAAAAATGGCCGCTACATCGCAAACGCGTCCAACCATCAGAACTCCCTAATCGTAGCTGCCGCCGACTACGCACCTGACTCCCCTCCTATCAGCCGCTACTGCCGCCTGCGCCATGTTCTCATCGAACCTACCGATACCGCACACTGAATCAGACACCGACCTCGCCGGCGAAGTCGAAAAATCCCTTGCCCGCCGGCCGGTGCAGAGGACCACGGCGAGACACCTAGTATACACCCTCCCCCATAGCGACTGCCCAAGCGGAAGCCGTTCCTCCTTGAGGCGTCTTTGAGCTAGTTGCCCCCTTGCCCTTCTGACGCGAGTGTAGTGGTTGCACGCTCGCCCTCTTGTCCGGTGAAACTGTAAAGGCCCGCGGCCAACAGCGTAGATCACTCACACACACACACACACACACACACACAACTGCATTCTCTTGCATCGAAGCTAATTATAGAATGGTTCGCATTAATGTCATATTTTATAGTAACAGTTTTCCTCAAACACAAGGTAAAGTGCCTACTGTTACTCATCCCTTAGGATCAATATTAATAGAATGTTGGAATTAATTGCACTGTAATAATTAACAGCTATTTTAAATTGATAACACTTTCATCATCGCGCGAGTATAATTAATATAAAATATTATGTTGTGTATAAAGCTGCTATCGTATGGGTACGCTAAACTAGTAGATTTTTTAAACCCTCATTTGAAACACGATAGCAGCATTTTTCTGTTTCTCTTTCTTTCTTTTACTTTCTTCCCCTCCGTGTTTGGCCACAATTACACTAAGCATAGACTTATATGTCATAAATACAAACATTTATTTTTATTCTTATAAAAAATCGAATTTACGCCGATCGACATGGGCAAAATAAATGCCTCTGATGCGCGTTAAGGTCTATCTATCTATATCTATCTATAACCTCACGCCAGATCCCTTGCGGGGTAGGCAGAGAGTACAGAGTTCCAACAGGTTCTTTCCTTACATACCTCTCTGGCTTCCTCGACTCTCATAGTTCGTCTCATACACGCTCGCCGGTTACGGAGACTCTTGACTTTTCCATCAGATAAGACTCGGTTTATTTGGTCGTGGTAAGATAGTCTAGGTCTTCCCCGGTACCTGCATCCTTCCACTTTCACATTGTATATCTGTTTTGTCATTTTTTCCTCTGGCATTCTTTCTATATGCCCGAACCAACGGAGCATGCCCTTTCTCATCTTTACACCGATACTATCTTTCATACCTACTCGCTGTCTTACTATGCTGTTGCTAATGCGGTCGGTCAGCTTCACTCCGCACATCTTCCGCAGAGCTCGCATTTCTACCGCATTTATCCTACTTTCATTCTCCTTCTTACATACCCAGCTCTCGCTACCATATAACAGCGTTGGGACAAGAACTCCGTTATGTATGGCCAGCTGCGCCTTATGGCTTAAGTGCCGGCTCCCGAGTAGCTTTCCCATCGCACCATTCACTCTGTTCCCTGCACTCACTCTTCTCTCTATGTCAGCGGTGTATTTCCCATCCTTACTGAAGGCGCATCCAAGATATACAAACTCATTCACTTGCTCCAGCACAACGTTACCAACCACAATCCTTACATTCGTTCTGGTTTCTTCCCTTTCAAAAACCATAATCTTGGTTTTCTTCACTTCGCGTTAAGGTGTTAGGGTATTTATTTGATTCTTACAGCAGCAGTTTCGTCGAGGTATTTGGAAGGAAACCCAACGTGGCCAGCTAAAGCGACTAGCTGGTCGCCATTGTTCAGGCATGTTATTTTACAACATTTCGAAATCTTGTAATGAGAATATTGATATGGAGTTTTCCGCATTAAATTGTCCAATAAAAGTCCAGAATTAAAATCTATGTGCGTTTAAATAGTGTTTCCCAACTAGGCTATGAGTAGGATATCTTCTTCCTGATTTGGTTTCTTAACATACCTGTTCGTGAGTGAGCCTGATAGGTTGTTCAAAGTCCAACCATATGACGACTTCAGAACAAGGCGGCGTTGTTAATGAGCCTCTATAAGTGAAGTATCTCTTCAGGTCGTAGGGTAAAATGTTCAGGAAAGAGAACGGGTGGCTCATCTCAACACTAGTGTGGGGCTCCGTCACGTTCACCAGTGCTGACGTGATGTCATCATAGGCTGGATGTTGATGGCGATCCAACTGGAACAAAATTTTAGTTATGGCTATATATCAAGATTAGCGTTACAAATCAACTATTAGTATAAAATAAGTCAAAAGTCACTATCCGATGGCCGAGATTCTAGTGTGCAAGGTCTTCATTTACCGACAGCAAGTAACAGTCATGTTTAAATTGTCATGACCTGTTTGCATCTCTTGGTTTCCCAAATTTATGAGCAAACATATGAAGTACAACATTACCCGCGAGGTGCGCTGGTGTAATTTTAAAAACGTAAGCTTTAAGCTGTCTATGATATTTTTTACCTTTTTGCCTTCTACACCTCCTTTAATTGACTTTAGGCCTATCAAAGCACAGACTCACAAATATGTACGTAAACATTTACATTTATTTTATTCTATCTAGTGAAGCTAAATTAGAAAAGAAAGAAATTCAAACCTCATAAAAGAATGCCAGGACTGTCAACCCATCAGAGTGTTCTACTGCTTTTATCGGAGACTTATACTCTTCTTTAAAGAACACCATGTGTAACTCCATCGGGAAACTGGAACATAAGTAATTGGTGTAAAGGTTTAGTGTTGGTCACTAATCTTGTGCGATTGCAGGGATTTGTTTAGGTATCGGAATGATATAAGTAGTATACCAATCAGCTTGTCGATAAAGGCTGTCTTAATACCTACGAGGGTATTTGAGATCATTTTGGTGAGACCTTGGTGGCCAAATACCTAAAGGGTGTTTAAAGATGAAGTCGTGGACAATCATTAAATAAGGTTTGTTTCGCAAACAAACTTATCCTTTTTATTGCCAAATGTTAACTATATATTTATGTCAAGAAAACATGTTTTGCGTCATCAAATACGTTTTATTATAATTATGTTAACGTATAGCTGTAAAATGCATATACATACTCATTGGGTAACTTTTCCGTTTGAGCGCCACGATTGGACCGTTTTTCAAATGATCAATATTTGTTTTGACGTGTTTGTATCATATATTTCCCATTTATATTTGCAAATGATATTTCTAAATAATGATCTCACCTCCTGTGATTGATCTTGTCCTCGGAGCCAAAAGTGTCGTTGTCTCCCCAGTGAAAGTGCATCTGACTGAATACGTAGTCCCCGTCGAGAGGCCCACCCCTCACCCGTGGATGTGGCTGGTTTATCACTTCGATAAGAACTATAAAAATAATTTTAGATCATCTTACGTTTTCTAGAACTAAATATTGTTAAAAGTGCATATCTCTTGTAAGTTTGACTTGTCATGTAGATGCATAGGTACATACAACTATAATCAGTGGTGGCGTTAGGGGGTGGCCAGCAAAGCAATCGCCCGGGGCCTGGCGTAACGACCCGACAAGAATAAAATTATGTTTAAAAGTATTTATTTTATTTATTTATTGTTATAACTCATAGCTTCTATTTATAACAATAAATCTGTATATCTATCTATATCATCACGCCAGATCCTTTGTGGGGCAGAAAATAGAGACTTCTAACAGGTTTATTTTTTATGGACTGGTTTCCGTCACTCTCATTTCGTCTCATACACGCTTGCAGGTTACGGAAACACTCGAGGTTCCCTTCAGATAAGAAGGTTAAATAAAGATTATTATTATTACGAGTTATTTTTGTCCCACTGCTGGGCAAAGGCCCAGCACGTACTTACACAGAGGACAGAGGACTCGCACATCACTGTCGCCCAGAGGCCTCGCAATGTATAAGACCGTCACTGACAATATGTTACCCCAAAATTTTGCAAAGAGAAGAACGCAGTTGTAGCCGACTATCAACTCGCACTATTTGCTTTACACCAAAAAAAATTAATCATCTATTGGAGTAGTTGGTAATTACTATTTACATATTATATGCTTAAGATTTAAATGGACTTCGTCGATTGTAAGTCGATCAAATTAGGTATGTAGGAAGGTATGAATAGAAATATATCAATAAAGAGCACTTGTTTGAATCAAGTTGAGGATTATATTCAAAGGTGGATCAATAGCTACCATCGTACTGTATGTCGTAACACCGTTAAACGCCCAGCAAACAAGAATTACTTATCTGTATAAAAAATCCGAGTAGACGTTGTACCGCGACAATCCTACTTTGGGGCTTTTTATAGACACCTTGAACTGTGAAACCATGGAACCAGTAAAGCGTGAAGATCTCCATAGAATCGTACTCATTGGTAGACACGTAATTTCCACATTGATGGTAATTAATTAAAAACCGTGAAAGAGTTATCGTTGCCTAGTTAGGCAAGCATCTAGGTAATACGTTAGCAACAAATCACGCAAAGCAAAAGGTCTGTTCTAATCGTGAGACACTTGTGCTGGTGACAGATTAAATACCAGCATGAATTTGAGATACAATAGTGGACCCAATATTTATAACTACAGTGGCGATTACATACAGGAAATATTCTATTAAAACTGTTTGAAGAATGCTACTTAGAAAAGTTAATTGTAACGTAAAAATCCAGTACGTGAAGATTGTCATTTACGTTCAAATAATAGCTCTCATATTTATGATCATGTAAATAAGTTTTTTTCCAATAAATAAAATTATTACCCGAGCAAATACTTTAGATGTACTAAAATTAAGTACTTAAAAAGCATTTTGACTATTGGTAGGTACCTGTTACAGCCATTATTGCGTTAGACTATCTTTAATCCCCTTTTTATAAATAGCGCAATAAATATCCAGGCAAAGGACCTTAACATTTTTTCACATGTTTCTTTCTTGGGTGACTAGGTGTCACTTAATGCGCGTAATATCGGTTTCCTCTTCTTGGCACTTTATAACCGTCACTGGGGTGTCGATGTTTTAATGAGTATATTACTAAAAGTAATCTCAAAAAGAGCTATGCTCGGAGTTTCCCTGCGAGATCGAATCAGAAATGAGGAGATCCGATGGAGAAACGAAGTCACCGATATAGCCCTCAGAATTACCAAAGTTAACCGTAGAAGTGACGGCCGTTGCGGCAAAAAGGATCTCGAGTGTCTATTATTAGTAACCTTGTACCGGAAGGCGGGAGTGGGTAGGTCCCCCACAAGGTGGACCAATGGCCTGGTGAAGGTCGCAGGTAAGACCTGAATACGTACAGCACGAAGCCGGTCGTCATGGCGATCTTAGAGGAAGGCCTTTGTCGCAGTAGAAGTCTTTCGGTTCATGATGATAATTACTAAAAAAATAGGAATAAATATGTTCGTGATCGAAAACCTGTATGTCCATTATTAGTAACGAGCACATTATCGATGGAGTCGTCAAATCCGATCAGCTCCAGATCAGGGAGCGTGACCTGTTTCACGTGGAGCACGTTGATATTGATGGGGCTCTGGTGTTTCCCCGCGCACTCCCGGTATCTCTCTCCCCAGTGCAGCGGACCTGCCGACATAAATAACCTTGAACTTAATGATAAGACTCACTTTCAACGCTTTCAAACAACCGTACCTAAGTAGCTAGTTAGAAAAAAAGTTTTGTCTATAAATACGTGAAATAACTGTCGATCGATAGTTTATATTTAAACTTGTTTATCTATTTGTATGACAACCATTACGATTGATACTATTTTGCTTACGTCGTCACGTGGTTTGGTATCGGACGAGGAACAAAAAATATGAAAGTAGGCAATTTGTTGTGTCGATTTGCCTTGTGATTTGATTATGCTAATCATTTGTATACATATAGAACAAACTCTTATATTTTATTTCGGGTTTATTCTATAAAATACAGGTGCAAACGGCCGTGGAAACAAACGTCACTTAGTCCAACGGTTTTTTAAACGGCGATCCAAAAAACATGCAGAGTAAATAGAGCATTTTAATAAAAACGAACAGAATAATTTATAAACAATTTTCTTCATAGACTCAACACTTCACGACTATATTCACAGTAGTGTAGTCCCAACAGTAACCACACCACACGGAGTTAAAATGTCTAAACTATAGGTATGAATAAATAATCGAATAATAAATTTTAATTACCAATCACTCCATCGTAACCAAATTCCTCGCCTCGCGTGAGTTCTGCAATAAAAAGAAAATAGGTAACATTACCAATCAGAGTATGCAGTTCGAGCTGCCTAACACGGTAATATATAAAAGTCTGTTACTGAAATAGCATGCAACGGCCAACACGTTGCATGAATAACCCTTTGTACCTATAAAACCGGAACATTGTCATTACACTATCAAATGATCCACGTGTCGTAGAATAGCCGCACAACCTACCTTGATGTATTGTGAACATGATGGTATGGGACTTATACTGCTTTAATTCCGTGTACACTTATGATAGTTGGATTTGCAAATGACTTCCGAAAGCAATATAATACGGATCTAGGGAACTTAGCATAAGAGCCGCACCATTGAACTTGACGACTCAAGGCGATTTGTATACGATGCTAAAACGTACGCACTATGATATGTCGCACGTCGCTGATATGATCATTAAATACACATATGCTGCAAGTCATCATTAGGTATATTATATTATCATTCCATGAACAGACTTCCCCGATTTAAATTGATAAATATGTAACAATTTTCAATAAAATAATTATTAAATAAAATCGCGTATGAGAAGAGATTTTACTCCGTACAGATGATAAATCCTTTGGGCATATAACAAAGTAAAAGTATTTCTATGTAAATGTAATTTAGGTAAACAATAACGCGTAAAATTAGTAACCTAAAAGAACTAAAAAGTCAATAAAGTAGGATTGTTAATTTGTAGTTTGTAATAAAATAACGACAGATTAACGAATAACTAACACCTGCAATTTAAATATAGTACAGATTATAATAATATTGATCGATGAGTAATAAAATAATGAAGTATATTTTATTCCCCTATATTTTTTGATTCGCATACCCTTTGATTAAGTTTTTATACTCTCTGATACTTAAACAATTAAAGCAAATCAAAGACATATGTGAAATAAAACCCATCTAACCAGCATACTTAACATACAATCAAAAACATTACCCTTCTTCTGGGACAGTAAAATGTGAAATATTTTGGGCTACTTTTATAACTCCTTTATGAAACGTATTTATCTAAGTACATATGTTTCGGACATCCTTGAAATACAGTCAACTGTTTATATGTATGTAACTATGCAGGTCTCAGTAAAACAAGATCCGGATATCTGCCTTAATCGTCAATGAGATGCAGCCTAAAAAATCACTGTATCGCTTCGCCTTGAAGAGTGCGATGTCTTATTCACCTTGTGACAGTAGCTCAAGGTTTACTATAATCTTTTTTATTTGGCTATTTTCTTGGCATTCTGAAGATGTACTGGACGTTGTAAATGAGAGCAGAAGGAAACATCTACATTTATGAGGTTTGTTTAACATAAAAGTGATAAGTACCTACTACATTTATTCGTAACAGTCATGCGACTTCTGGCATTGGGGTCAAATTGCTTAGCCATATTTTTTAATGGTACTATAAAATGTTCACGGCTACTTAGCATAAAGGTTCAGTAAATAGATTATAAATTAGGTTACACAGTTTGGCTTGTGCCTAACAATCTAGTGACGCGTGTCGAATTCATTGATAAAAATAAATGATGGCAGCTATAATAGATTTAGCGACCCAGTCTCGGTGCCAGGCCAACGGTCATGAGCAGACGTACACGTATTTTGATAAGAGATCAAATATACCTGGGAGATCCTCTTACGGTGGGAGAGCCACTTACAGCTAATGTTAGTATGGGAAATTATTTTACTTGGAACCAGGTACGCTTTCACCTACAGGCGTCTTGTTTTCGAAAGTTCAAATGTACATACAATGACAATATTGTTTATTATTTACGCTGTGTCCGATGTAAAGGATGACGTTCTTTGTGAATGGGCATAAAACGCGATTGTCTTACGATGGGTAAATTCAATGCGAAACGCTTCGTGCAATTTTTCATTGTTTTAATTCGCTTACTAGCACCAAAACAAGTGAAGGTCTCCTGAATTAAAACTTAGGTATGCCGCGAAGAATTTTGGTGTTGCTCCATTGTGTTATTGTCGGTTACACGATTATTACTGACGTACAACCTTGGCCACCGTACAATATTCATATTTTATTAACGACAAATTCGATACTTTCGCACTTGTAATACCAGGGTTATGGATCTAATTTTAGAGATTTCACATTCAATGATATTTTATTGCTTAGATACCTACAAACGTAATGCTTAATGACACCTAATTGTAGTGGAGACATAGAATTGGTCTTCCGTTATCATAAAACTGGCTTCATATTCATTCAGGGTGATGACACAAGTCAAAAGTAGTGAACCTTAAAACAATTGTGCTCTACAAACTAAATCTTGGTCTAGTCACTTTTCGGATACTCATCGTAACCGAAAATTGACCGGATTAAAATTCGTTTTTCTGATGAGTAATTTTGACTAAGCATAATTTGAATCTCCTGAAGGATCTTTATTGCAGTATTCGAATAATATTCACATAATTGGATGTAGTGTAAACCAATGTATATAAAAACATATCGTGATGATTAGAACTTCTTTAAACAGTTATCATCGCCCTAAAGTCGTTCACTACTAGTCCAAGGCCTCACCCAAATATCGTCACTACGACTGGCTTTGTGTTGTAAGTAGCCATCTCTTACTCGCGATCTTGGCCAGCTCATCGGTCCATTTAGTCCGTGCCAACTCCACGTCTTGCGATACGTGGTCGCCACTTTCTGCCCCAACATACGTCAGTACCGTATCCGGTGAATCTGTATAGGGCCCCGCGGCCAACAGCGTAGATCATTCACACACACCCGCCTACTGACACTTAACTAAGGCTATTTTTAGAGCTATCCCTGAGGATCCCATCATTTTAATCTTCAGGTACATATTTCTTCATTGCCATGATAAAATTTTTTTGTCTGGAGGTGCTACTTTATTAGGGACAAAAATATGTTTGGCAACTTTCCTAATGCGGGCAGCATTGCAGCAGCTATACTGAATTTAACGATAGACCTCTTTCTCGAAATTTAGTCTATCGTCCATGTCCTCGAGTATAGAGTATCTAAACTCCACAAGTACGGTATGGGCGTTAGGCATAGTATTCGTTTAGTCCATGTTTTATAAAAACTAGCGATCTTTGGGGAGGCCTTTGTGTTGCAGTGGACCTTCTTTCGGCTGATGATGATAAAATTACTATTTGAACCATCGATGGTTTCGCATAATTATTATAAGATTATGAAAAATAACAGATGTAGAATAGGAAGAATGATTTATACATATAATAAAACTGTCAACAAGCCAAATCTGTACATTAAATGTTTTTGAAAAATTTTAATTGGGGTACTTTTCCTTACCTATATAGAGGCGGCAACAATTTATTTTGGAATGATTGTCTGTTTGTCTGTCAGTCTGTCTCTTTTTGTTTCAATCACGCAAAAACTACTTAACGGACTTATTGAAATATGGTACGGTAATAACTTATACCCTTACTTAAAATAATAACTACTTTTTATCCCATTAACAAGAACCAATCCGGGATAATGGCGGGATAAACCATAAAACTTTATTATTCATTATTGTTAGTCTCGAGCTGCAATGTTATGTTAAAATGCGTGATTTTCCCTACACATAAATTCATCCATGAACTGTTATTGGACCCAGGTTCGTCTCGACACGAGAAACTCTTCGGTGGTTAAAAGCACTCACCTGAAATTATGCATACACCCTTGATTTAAACATTCAAACATGATTTCGTGCATGAACCGATGGTACATTCAGGTATGACTCTTCTGGAGACAACTTTTTAACGATGAATAGCCCGAACACGAAACTTGATGACGATATCTAAACATGATTTTAATCATAAAGATTAACTGTATATTCTTGCGAGAAGACTGACACGAAATGTACCGACGAAGCTTTGCTACTAACATAGCTCGCAATGTAACTCTTTAAGTATTATTATGTATGCTAGATAACGATCTTTGGCAGGGTGGGTAGAAAAGATTTAAACCAGCAATTTAACCAATAATTTTATAATAAATAGATATACTGGTAATATTTCTCAAAAAGAAAGTACCCAGGTATTGTATATGTTTTTTATGGGACGGCGTTAGCGTTAAATGTGATAGCTCTATAGGTTTGTTTATATTTTACAAAAGGCTGGACCCGGTGATAGAGATTGTTGGTAAAGATGTATATATATGATGAATATAAAACATATAACACAAACAATATAAAACATACACTACACGGTTATTGCGTGATTTAATTGAAACTTTATATAAAAGTGTCTTACAACGTAAAATAATAAACAGAACACTATATCCCGAAAAATAGCACGGCTTCAGCGGAATTGCTATTATTTCTGCATACTAAAACGCCTGAACGGATTTTAATAAACTTAGTATGGAGGTGTCTTAGGTCTTGAAGTAATGCTATTTTGAAAAGATCTGCACACTTACCTATGTCAAATCAAAAAGTAAACGCATGCGCAGCCGCAAGTAACAGCTAGACATCATTAAAATAATATAATTTTACCCGAGCCAGCCATCTTAAATAAAAGCGCTAATTGCAGTTCGTTACTCTTAGGTTTTTAGAACGGTTAAGTCCAAAAAAGGCAGATTTTGCTCTCAGCTAGGGTCACCAACTTTTTGGGGTTTTCCGCATTTATCCTAGTGTGGAGAGCATAAAGGAAGCAGCAGGAGCAAGCTTTTAAAAATACAGCAGAATAAAACCCTGCCATATTACAGTGCTTGGTGAAATGCATGATTAAAATGAATGAGTCAGTGAATTAAAACAATTTCACGCTTCTACATGATACTGTTTTCCAGTATAATGATCCTGATAAACGACATACAAATAGACAAAAAAGATTTCTGGTTCAGAAATCTTTAAGCATAGGCCTGACTCGGACTTTCTTGGTTTTTATTTATGCGTAATTATGATTATGCAAATGTCCGGGATTTATGCAATCTTTGTTCAGAGTTGACAGTTTTGGTGATGGCAGCTTCTTAATATATTCCGTATTGGCAACCCTGCTCTCGGCAAGTTTCTATGACACGTCGTGTCTTTATGAAAGTAAGCACGTCCATGCAATGACGTAGGTACAATGAACAATCAATTGCCGTTATAACGCCGCCATGAATTAAATAGCGCACCTTGGTTTATGCCGAGCGAATGTCGCACGCGACACGTGGCCGGCATTATTTATCATATAATTTGTGTCATTACTGTGGAAGCACAGATTTATGCTTTGTGGGCAACCTACCCATTTTGTCGTTTAATTTGAATAGAGCTTACGTGACAGAATTATAGAATGTAAGTTACTTAAATGCCTATCGGTACCAGACTTCTGCATTGACCACATCGACTTCGACTGGCGTGGTACACGTAACCAAGGTGAAGACGGATTCTTCATTTTTCGAGAGTTCTATAGACGAAGATGTAGAATAAGTAAAGTCTTTACTAAAATACAATACAACTCAGACATCTTAAAACATTTTGTTCTTCAGCACGAAACGATGTTTATATATGGTACCTTCTTCGCCATATTCCTTGCACATATACGCCACTTACTAAAATATTAGATACCTGCATATTATACTTATTATATGATGACCTAACCTTCAATATAATATAAATGTCACAAGACCGATCAATACACTGACAAACAAAATACATTCAATAAGTAGGTACTTGCAAGTCGTTGTTTGGATATAATACAAATGTAGATGGCTTGGTCCAATGGTTAAGAGCTTACCCGCTCAGCCGATTGGATCGAGTAGTCGCAGGTTCGATTCCCGCACGGCACAAATCTTTGTGTGACCCACAAATGTTTGTTTCTACTTGGGTGTTTGTGTATGTGAATTTCGTGTTTGTAAACGCACCCACAACACAGGAATTGTTATGGGAATATAGATTTAATAGACTAGACTGTGGCCCCATTCTATGGGGCTACAGTCTTAAAAAAACAAAATTATGTGTAAATGTATCGAGGAATACCTAGCGTTTTTGACTTCTAAAGTCGGATACTGCAATAATCTTAGATATGGTGTAAACATAAATTTGTCGGTACTATGTTCATGTGTTTTCAAAATGCTGTACTTCTAATATTAACGTTATCTTCCTCATATCGCTTGCGGGATATTTGAATATAATTTTATCGTACACAAAAGTAAAAGTAAATAGCGTCGTGAACACGACTTCACTACTTACACTTTAACTCAATTATTTCCGCTCGTGACAACGACATCGGCTATAAAATCTTCATTTCACAAATTGTTACACGAGAATGCGACAAAATAATTATATCTGGCATTGGCTCGTTTTAACAGTTTTTTATCTTTATATGTTAAGCGATTATAATCATCAAAAGTCTTAAAATAAACACCGTCATGCCTACATTTTCCAAGCGTTGTAGCAGTTAGCAGAAGTATAGGTACTGTGAACATGTCGCCGACGTTGTTAAGTCCCAGTGTGGTAAGAGGCTACCGTGTTTCCACTACACCGGGCATAATACTTAGCTGGGAGTTTTCCAAATATTTCTATAGAATAAATTGTTATTATCACAACCTACGATTCGGACCCAGGACCTTGTGATTGCCAGCCACAGCCCCTATGCCCCACGAGAGGAAAGAGGACGAGTTACAAAAAGATGTAGCTATATGAAAAAGATTTCATCTGTTACATTTTATGCAATACGCCATGAATTCTTGTAGATAAATGTTCTTCCCATATTCAAAGGATAGATACTGTTGTACGTCTAATAATCAAAAAGTTTAATGAAAAGACAAAAAAATTTAGGCCTTCCTTTATTTTTAGTAATAACAAACCACGTGATGTGTTTAATTAGTGTTAGAAGATTGCAGCAAAAAATATGTATCAGAAATAACCTATTATGAGAAATAAGTATAACTTATTTTGCTAATGCCAACCAATTAAAACGATGTTTTTAGGAATTTTGGCCCGCTCAATTTGTAATTTCCATGTTTAATTTCGCGTAAACTTTTGACTGACTAAATTACTTAGTAAGATAATCCAAGTAGGAATGATCTTCATAGACAATGTAGTCAGACAATTTTAAATATTACGAAACTACACTCGTTTGACGTTTACCGTTGCTGTAAACGTTATAGTTAACTATACACATTGTTTATAGCAGCAATTAATACATTGATTCAGTCAATATTGTCTATAAGGTCTAAAGACGAGAAGGTACAACATCAAGATTAACAACCATTTTAATAGCCAATAAATTTCTCCCACGCCGGTGATATTTAAGGTAGACAGAGTCCTACTTTTAATAGAGAGAGATAATTTTGGCCCCAAATGTAACTTACTGACATGATTTCCGAAACACGTGTGTATTCATTATTTCTGTTGAAATGACCTAAAGGCTTCCAGGTGTCTTTCTTCACCGTTCACATGACAATGGGATATAGATTTCTTAGAAACCCAAAAGTGCGTGCTAGTGCTTAAGCTACGAATTCCTTAGCAAGTATTGGAGCAACTACATTATCACAGCATCGCATTGCATCGAGATCTTTTATTTTAATAATTAAGATCGTGTTTTATAACTTCCAAAAAGGTCACTAGAGCCAAGTTCAGCTGGCATTGACCTCCGCGTGTTAATTCACTGCACCGTTTACATCAGAAATGAGGCCTAGCTCTGCATACAAATGAAGAGGATGCGGTTGAAAAGAATTTTGAACATCACGTTTCGGCTTTTTCGAATGTTGGCTTATTTAGATATGGTTAGTTAAAATTTATTCCTAATTTATTAGGTATTTTATCTCAGATTAATTATTTTCATTTTTATTGACAATAGTTTCCGACTGTCGTAAGTATTAGAATGAAATAAAATCTAAGAATACAATTATTATATAAACTCTTACACCACAACTATTAGAAGGTTAAACTTTATGACATAATTATAGTTTTTATTATTATATACCATTGACAATATTTTATATATCTTCTAACATTGTTCTTTAGAAGATATTATTTCTTCTGCGTAGTTACGTTAAGTTAAAGCGTTTGAAAAAGCGTTGAGGCACCTATGTTCTATATTACCATTATTTATGTATTTCAATGTGACAATGAAATAAATAATGACCACAGAACTTCCAAAGATCTGAAACAGTGACGATTAAAGAAATTGGAAAAATTGATGTAAATGCCGTGTCATTATGACGACGTTACAACATAACATTGTAGCTTGTGTACCTACATCGATATAAGGCGTACATATACTTTGGATTGACCCAAAGAAATTGGAGTGGCCTATGCATGATTCGTAATTCGCAAATAGATTCTAAAGCCAATCATGCCAACTGAGGTTTTAATCTGAGACCTCATGGTTGAAAGTTCAAGCGTTTGATTTAATTGCGTGTCAGTGGTGCTACAATTTTCATTAAACCTACCTTCTATTTATTTCAATTGAACCAAATCGATATAATGGACATGTACGTTCCATTACGTTTTGATCGCGGGCGCGGTCTACAATGCGCGAACGCAATACAGTTGTTAATGGAGGACAAATGTAGTAAATTATCACAACAAGGTATTTTGTGAATTTGTGTTTATGTTGATCTTGATAGAGATTTCGAATGAGGCAATCCTTGACGGTGTGTTTATAGTGCAGTCATTTAAATGCCCGGAAGAATCCTTCAAGTGGGAGTCATTCGGTGCACTATTTACATGTGATTTACATCACCGTCGGCGACGCACTTCGCATACGAATAGAGGCGTCATTCCGGCATGTTTGATCATTTTAGTGGTGGGCCTGGAAAATATCTTTTATTTATTTATTCTTCATGCACTTTTATGTACATAGGCGGACTTAATACCTGAGGCATTTTCTGCCAGTCTACCTTAGGGTGATGTAGAGACAAGTGTGACAGGTGCGAAATGACACGAATTGTAGAGGGTTTAGGAAAAAAAATATAAATAACTAATAATTAACTATAATACTTAATATATATAACGATAATATATAATAATTACAAAATGAATAAATAAAAAGAAAAGGAAAACCGACTTCAAAAAGCAATAAATAAATATTTGAAGTCGGTGCTAGTTGGTGCAGTCGGTTACTTGGCACCGACTTCAAACATTATTTTTTCTCTTTTTGAAGTCGGTGTTCCTTTTTTTTAAAGTTTTTTATTTAACAATTTTAAGTGATGAGTGAATTTATTATTATTTATATAACAAAACCTACAAGATTAATATAAAACTCATAATAACTGAATTTTCACATTCATGCTGTTTGCCGTATAGGAAACCTCTGGTATATTTTCAAATCCCATTGTTCAATACCAATAAGACCATCACAGAGCTGTGCTGACCCTAATGCAAAAAAAAAACATCAAAATCAGTTCATAAGCAAAGAAGTTATAAAAAAAATACAGACGAATTATGAACCTCCTCCTATTTTGAAGTCGGTTAACATTCTGCTTAGTTGTATAGTAGGGTACCTATAGGATTGACTTAATACCCATACTATCTCAATCTACGCATTCGTATTGTTTGTCGTTAAGGAGTTCCCTGGTGTATCTTCAAAGTTCAAGGTCCAATACTGATGAAATTAAAATGGTACCACCTTGAAACCATATTGAATCCAGCTGAAAAAGAATCATCCAAATAGGTTTATAAGCAAATAAGTTATAAAAACACAGACGAATGATGAACCTCCTCCTATTTTGAAGTCGGTGAACATTCTGCTTAGTTCTATAGTAGAGTGCCTATAGGATTGACTTAATACCCATAATATCTTAATCTACGTATTCGTATTGTTTGTCATTAAGGTGTTCCCTGGTGTATCTTCAAAGTCCAAGGTCCAATACCAATAAAATTAAAATTGAACCACCTTGGAGCTATACTGAACCCAATGCAAAAAGAATCATCATAATCGGTCCACAACTGACGGAAATATCGGTTAACATACAAAAAAAAAAGAAATAAAATAAATAGAAAAGAAAAGCATACATACAACCGAACATAGAACCTCCTGCTTTTTGAAGTCGGTGAACTAGAACTGTGCGACATAACAACGTGAAGCAACTAACATTGAGAGGGAATCAACTTTTTGTGTAGATAGTCCTGCAGACTTTTTAAAAGTGGGACGATTAGTGGCCATCCTCAGTTCCAGAGGCAAAGCATTCCAATGGAGGATAGACTGAACAAAGAAGGAAGAATGAATGAAATCAGTATTATGAGGGCGGCACTGAAGAAGATAAATAATAAAATAACTGTCGATTTGATGTTATTCGAAGACTATCAATCATAAGTGTGTAACAATTCATATAAACCAGCTTATACGGTCCTATTGCTGGGCAAAGGTCTATCTCACAAACATATGGTCATGCAGGCAGGTTTACGGCTAAACCGGCCTACTGTTGAAACTTATCAAGCTGTCTATACCTAAGCTATAGAACTGGGCTTAACGATTATTTATTTTATTTATTTATTTATTTATACTTAATGCACAAATGTACATAGGTGGACCTAATGCCTACGGCATTTTCTGCCAGTCTACCTTCGGGTGTTGTGAGACAAGTGTGGTAGGTGCGAGATTATACAAGTAGAAAAAATTTACATGAATAAATATAAATAACAACTAATTACCTATTTATAACACTTAGTAAATACATATTATATATAACGATACATATACATAATATATATTTATATATACGACAAATATATACATACATATATAATTATACAATATATGCATGAACTAGAGTTCTAGTTCGCACAGTTGTGCGACATAACGACATGGAACAACTAACATTGAGGAGAATCCATCGATTATCACATAATCGTAACCGCGGCCAACGGCTTGACGTGCCTTCTGAAGCACGGAGACGCTCTGTCAGGTCCGGACACTCAGTTGGCATAAAAAACAACTTGATTGCTAGCAAAAACAGCTAGATTACTAGCAATCTAGTTGTTTTATTATGACACTTATTTATTATTTGTCCCACAATTATTATAACTAACTACACTTGTAACGCGGTACTTTGTCGCTCACACGCGAGACCTCCTGAAGGTCTTTGCCGAATTCAGATCCCTTTGGTAACTTAGCTTTCACTGCTGACCCAATCGGCAGGCAGAAACCAGGCCCGTAGTTGGGCAGTTAAACTAATTACCAAATGAATAATGACTGACCTTTGTTAAAAACTCGGGGTTTATAAAGGCGTATATTGCTGATTGCTAAGAACAAACATGGAATAATGTGGGAACTAAACTTCAGCAATATAGCCGTGGGAGTTAGGGATGTAACAGCTCGAAAATGGAAATAACACAAACGATAACCCATTTTAGACTGACCCAGCTGACTGATTTAGCGCTGCCTTTCCTAGGTGATCGCTAACACCACGGTCTCGCATCTTTACGAGCACCTCAAATACAAGTAACAATTCACAAATCTATTTAAATTAATTATGCGCAATCTCTACGTACATGACGAACTTCTGGTTATTCTGAATATTCGGCATATTCTAGTCTTGGTGCGAATCAATGGACAGAGGCCAGTGCGCTTGAACTTGTCATGTAGATTAATAAGAATAAACATCACGTCCTATCAGTTTGTTAAGCACAGGTAATCTGAACTGGATCTATCCGATCTTGATCTGGGTCTGTAGACTGATATATGTATGTCCCAAACATAGAGTTAAGCACTTAAGGTGTATTCATCTATTTAACCTACTTTCACGTAATTGTTGGTTGAATCTCCTAATTCATTATACCTTGTATTAATCAAATATGTATATATTTGTTTACTTACAATAGTAATTGTTAACAATATTATTAACTAATTTGTTTGGCCTGATGTTATCTTAATATATTTTCGAACTTCACTTGGCACACTGCCCTGTGCCTAGATTTCTAGATGTTATCACAGCTATTAGTTTTAAGGATCGCATTTATGTGTCTATAGATAAGAAATAATAGAGTTAAGAGATAACCTTTGAAACACAACACAATATAAATCAATAAACTAACAGTACTGTAATAATTAGCTAGATAAAAAATATGACAAATTACTAATTAGTGTGGATAGACATAAAATAAAAGTATTCTATTATTCTATCTATCTATCTATCTATATCATCACGCCAGCTCCCTCGCGGGGTAGGCAGAGAGTACAGAGTTCCAACAGGTTCTTTCCTTACATACCTCTCTGGCTTCCTCCACTCTCATAGTTCGTCTCATACACACTCGCCGGTTACGGAGACTCTTGACTTGCCCTTCAGCTAAGACACGGTCTATTTGGTCATGGTAAGATAGTCTAGGTCTTCCCCGGCACCTACATCCTTCCACTTTCGCATTGTAT
Source organism: Phalera bucephala (assembly GCA_905147815.2). Lineage (NCBI taxonomy): Eukaryota > Metazoa > Arthropoda > Insecta > Lepidoptera > Notodontidae > Phalera > Phalera bucephala. Next base: position 23,309,970 of record LR990612.1, read on the forward strand.
ATCTGTTTTGTCATTCTTTCTTCTGGCATTCTTTCTATATGCCCGAACCAACGGAGCATACCCTTTCTCATCTTTACACCGATACTATCTTTCATACCTACTCGCTTTCTTACTACGCTGTTGCGAATACGGTCGGTCAGCGTGACTCCGCACATCTTCCGCAGAGATCGCATTTCGACCGCATTTATCCTGCTTTCGTTCTCCTTCTTACATACCCAACTCTCACTGCCATATAACAGCGTTGGGACAAGCACTCCGTTATGCATGGCCAGCTGCGCCTTTTGGCTTAAGTGCCGGCTCCCAAGTAGCCTTCCCATCGCACCATTCACTCTGTTACCTGCATTTACTCTTCGTTCTATATCAGCGGTGTAGTTCCCATCCTTACTGAAGGCGCATCCAAGATATACAAACTCATTCACTTGCTCCAGCACATCGTTACCAACCACAATCCTTGCATTCTTCCCGTTCAAAAACCATAATTTTGGTTTTCTTCACATTCAAATGTAAGCCATTGTTCATGCACTCGTCTCTCATAACTGTGACTAGTGTTTGCAGATCAGTGGCTGTTGGCGCTATCAAAACCGCGTCATCTGCATACAATAGGTGGTTTATTACTAGATCACCCATTTTTACCCCTTCAGTCATCGCATTCAGTCTTTGAAGACTTTTATCCAGATACACTATAAACAGTCTAGCGGACAACACGCAACCCTGCTTGACGCCGATTTTAACGTCAAACCAAGGTGACATGTTACCACCCACCCGTACGCATGCCTTGCTGTCCACGTAGGTGGACTGGACGGCTCGCAACAGGGTGCCGTTTATACCATACTCTGGCAAAATTTCCCAAAGTCTCTTTCGCACGACTCTATCAAACGCCTTCTCCAGGTCCACAAAACCGCAGAAAACCTTCCGGCCTACTGCCAGATGCTTTTCTACGATGTTGCGGAGGGAGAAAACTTGATCCGAACATCCTCTTCCAGACCTGAAACCTCCCTGTGCCTCACACAACACTCCATCGGATCCATATTCTATTATTGCTTTTTTAAAATGCAAAAGAATCCTGATTCGTTGAAATGGCTTAATTTATGGGCAATTGTTTTCTCCCGCGGATGCTGTTAATAGAATAAAACAGTCGTAAATACAATTTATTAGCCACAAGACGATTCAACACCGAATTGACACGAGTACGATGCACGAGTACACACATTTTTAATATTTATGATAGTAGTTTAAATTATCCGGTAATTAGTATTTGCTTCTGGTTAGTACAACAATAGAAAGCAATTTTAATGACCGCGTCGCAAATAAATTCCGTAAGCCGGGCCATGCCACTCATACACCTAACTCTTTATAAATAAATATCATACACATAACTCGTTTTAATATGACTTCTTTTTACAATGTGCCAGTATTTTTAGTTATATCAGAATAATGTAGTTTGGTGTATGCAACTACTTGTTCATTGCGGTTTAACAGAAACATTTTTGACACAACTGTCATCTCCGAAGCAAATCGGGGTCATAGCCCGGTGTGGGCGTTTGTACGCACGGGCCCGGTAGCACACGGTAGGGAGAACAGGTGTCCCTACAATATTTGTTAGATACAATATAAGATCATGAACTATACTTACAGAATATTTTATGAAATATGAATCTCACTTCTATCATTGGAGCCCCTAATGGATAGAAACAACCGGAATCTGAAAACTGTAGGTACTTGATAGTAGGTAGTATTGGAGCTAAGAAATTCAAGGAAACATTTTTGAATGCGCTATTTCTTTAATGCGGATCGAAATAATGCACTACAACTTTTTCATTAATAATTAAACATATGGCCGTCCGTTTAAATAGAAAATCAATTGTCCATCGAACTCGATGGTATGACATTTACAGAAACTTATATTATTTATCAATTGACTTTTCAGAACTATCCTTACACTAAGACTTAAACTATCTTAACTATTATGTAAATAATCTACTATAAAGGAGCGTTTTTCTTATTGTTTACTGTACTTCTAGTAAATAAACTGGAATAAAAATTATTTTCCGCTCCCATTATGCGGATATTGCACCATTTGACTTAGCTTACTGATATTACTTTTTATAATATGGAAAAGAACATTCATGTCTTATAAATTGACGTATCATCGGAAAGAAATCCTAAAGATTATTTGTTCTACCAAAACCAATAAGTTCGTTCAAATGTGTCCTTCCAGTGAATCACCTACTTACTTTATACTGAGTGACGCAGGCCCTCTCATTATTCTGGTGCCTATAGCTAACAAAATTATGTTAACTGGTCAACTTTTATATTACTTGTTAACTTACGAGTATGTATATGTTTAACCTCCACGCGTTCAATGTATACCAAAATTGCTCCCGTAAATCAAGCGCCATTGTTTGTTTCGATATAATGAACATAAATAGTAACAAAATCTATGAATGCTCTTGGTTCTAGTCCAACTAGAAGAATTATTTTTATAGTCAATGCATCTATGCGTGCACCGAGCGCAGGCGCCAAAATTTTGGTTTAATTATAACTTTAATTTCTAATAATTGACGTGCTCATAACATTCTTCGGTCATTGATTGGTTGAATGTTTGTTGTAGTGATATTGATAGATAGATAAACTCTTTATTGTGCACCAATAATGTAACAAATAGTTATTGGACATAAATAACATCACAAGTAACACAAAGGGCGGCCTTATCGCTAATGAGCGCTCTCTTCCAGGCAACCTTAGGATGGAGAATTTTCAAGTGATAGGAATGAACGGGGGTGCACTTAATTAGAATGATAGTAACGAGAAATATAAATGTTACTTAAATACAATAACAACAAAAGACGTTGAGTTAAATATACAGAAAACAAAATCATTATAAATATTGGTAATGGCTATAGCTGCGCGCTATAGGTAGAAAGCACGTGAAATCAATTACCCTGTCGCTTAATCAAATAAATTAAAATAGGCAAGCAAGTGAGGGGAACAGGTTGATTGTAAAACAAACTAAATAAATAAGAAATCTTAGTCGTCTTTTAAACTTGCACAACTGTCTTATTGCTATGAAGTAATCTATAAATTGACTGGTGAATTAATTTTTGGCGTCGATACCATGTGAAATTACGTTGAGCAAGACGTTGCAGTTTTCGTCCACTTTCGGCGATTTACCCAAATGTGGTAATTCCTTATCAGTCCATACCAGTGACATTCAGAATACTGTATTAATCTGATACCTTTAAATGGGCATCGATTATTGGTAACACTATTTCGTAAATAAATTACACACCGTATTTTGTTTATTAGGCATAAACTTACGTCAGATCGCATTTTATTGCTTTAGTTTATTTAAATAATGGTTCAAGATGTAATTTTATTGAAATTGAAACAAAAAAGCAAGACAACTTTTTGCTTAAAATGTTTTTGTTCTCGGAACAATGGCAGTGAGTGCAACTTTTGAAGAGCGTTTGTAGATGCAAATAGTTTAAAATTTAATTTATTGGTTTATTAAAGTTTAGACCGTCTCTAGTAGCGTTATCGTAGAACTAATAAGTCACCCTTTATAAAGTTAAATATAACATTAGTATAATTTTGTAACTTCACAATCAAAATTAATGTTGTTAGGTACCTCCATGAAACAATGAAATGAAATAAAAACAAAATAAACTACCTACTACTTTAATTTTATGTTTCAGATGAAAGATATACAAAGTTAAATCATCTTAAATCCAAACAATGTTCCTGGGAAACTGCTAGATATTGTATGTTAAATAGTTATGAGCTGGTTTTATTGGGTATAACATAGAAAATCAAAAGGTGACCACTTACGTTACGACACATGACACTTATTTATTTAATAGTTATTAATCTTTTTTTTTTGTTCGTGTACATCAAGATTATAGACTTCCACTGTTACTGTACGTACCACTGACTGCAGCCCATTTCGAAAGTCGTTTCTTAAGGCAAGTAATACTTTAACCAGAACTTCAGGTCAGATTCTGCTAAGTCGCGGATCTCGTCTGGTTACAAATCTAAGAAATTATTTAAGAGCTCTTTAAATATCCGCTAGTTATCAAATGTTACTTATAATAGGGGTCACCCTAAACAATACCATGTCCTTCGGACCACACTTGTGCACTTAGTAGTGCACCCCGCCCCCCCAGAGCGACTGTCCCAACCGAGGGCGCCTCAAGCGAGTCCGTAACCGAGCCGCTTTTGTGTTCGGCCGTCTTTATCCGATGATCTGCAAGCGGAGTAAAATTTCCCTTACGAAAAAGGTGACACTTTACAAAACTTGTGTACAGCCCATCATGACGTACGCTTGTAGGTCTTCGGGCACGACGCCCGCTATTACATCGACAGACTCCAAACTGTCCAGTCCCGATTCCTCCGCAAAGCCGTCGGAGCCCCGTGGTTTATATGGAACGTCGATCTCCATTCCAATCTCGGTGTAGAAACTATTTCGCGAATGCGTCCGGAACCCCCTTATTGTAGCCGCCGCCGACTACGAACCTAACTCCCCTCCTATCAGTCGCTACCGCCGTCCGCGGCATGTTCTCATTGACCCTCCCGATGTCCTTACTTCCCTTCTTTCGGATACAGATACCGCACACAGGATCAAACACTGACCTCGCCGGTGAGGTCGAAGAATCCCTTGCCTGCCGGCCGGTGTACCACGGCGAGACACCTAGTATACGCCTTCCACTATAACGACTGCCCAAGCCGAGGCCGTTCCTCCTTGAGGCGCCCCGGAGCTAATTGCCCCCTTGCCCTTCTGGCTCGAGCGTAGTGGTTGCGCGCTCGCCCTTTTATCCGGTGAAGCTGTTTACAGCTTTACCTTACCTTTAGGTCTTACCTTTAGGTCCTGCGGCAAACAGCGTAGGTTATTCACATACTCAGAACCCTAGATCACACGAACACTAAATCCACTTGTAAAGAGAAGTGCAGGATTGCTCCGCGCCGCTTCTACATCAACTTGAGGTAAGTGTCAGAGATCACTAAAGTTCGTTTTGTACGTTTATATACAACCAAATGTATGGACAAATTCCACGAACCATTGCATTCGTCCATATCTCGAAGCAATTTTTCTGTTCTATCTTAAAACTTAAGCTTTTGGATGTGGGTATGTGCTAGCCGCGTACACTTCATTATACTTGACCGTTCGAGTTCAAAACTCGTATTCAACGTGACTCTCGGTGCAACTATACGATAGTCACTTCCAGTTTTGAGGGCGTTGACGAAAAAAATTACAAATAATCTTTAAAAACTTGCTTTTTGAAGTCGGTTTACCTTTTTTTTTAAAAGATTATTATTTTACTATTTTAAGTGACGAGTGAATTATTTAGTAATATTTATATACCGATATTATATTATTTTGCTGAGTTGTACAGTAATGTACCTACAGGATTAATATAATGACTATAATAACGGAATCTATACATTCGTGCTGTTCCCCGTTAAGGAGTTCCTTCTTGTATCTTCAAAGTCGAAGGTCCAATACCAATAACATTAAAATAGGACTACCTCAAAATTATACTGAACCAAATGCAAAAAGAATTATCAAAATCGGTTCATAAGCAAAGGAGTTATAAAAAAAGGACGAATTATGAACCTACTTTTTTGAAGTTGGTTAATATACTGCTTAGTTCTATAGTAGGGTACCTTGAGGATTGACGTAATACCCATAATATCTCAATTTACACATGCCTATTGTTTTTCGTTCAGGAGTTCCCTGGTGTATCTTCTAAGTCCAAGGTCCAATGCCAATGAAATTAAAATGGGATCACCTTGGAGCTATACTGAACCCAATGCAAAAAAAAAACATCACAATCGATCCACAATTGACGGAAATATCGCTGAACATACATAAAAAAAAAATACATACAACCGAACATAGAACCTTCTCCTTTTTGAAGTCGGTTAAAAAAACATATCGTTGCAATTATTATTATAATAACTGTAATAAAACATGTGATATGGATATATAGACAATCGTGTTATGCATATGCATTGATGGATATTAAAATACAAAGGTATTATCTGATAATCGTGATTAATTTCCAAGCAGTCTAATCAATTAAAATCAAGTTCACAAAGTAGATGGTGAATGTAAGTAAATAATTAACAATTGCAGTTTTTACTGACAATTAACATGTGATCCGAGCAATCATGCGCTAATTGATTTTTTGTTTTCTAGAATATAAAAGATATAAACCATCCATTCCCACGAAACACGCGATGTGCCTGCGACCGCACATACGTATAAATGAATTAAGTACAAAACGCGGACTGCATACGTTGGATATACTTAATAAGTTTGTATAATACAAAATAAAAAATCTGGTTTTACTGAACATACGAGTAGATATTACAGTATTTTTTCATAAAATATAGTTGGTCACGGTAATATTATTTTTAGTAACCCCAAATTTACCTTAATGAACACATTGCATTTAAAATATTGCAATTAAAACACAACGTCTGAAACAATTAACTGTTAATTTGTTAAAATAACTCCTCTTATGCACGTGTAAGGTTAAACTAAAGAAGTTCAGGTACTGTTTATTCGATAATAAAAGATCGGTTATCCCGGATCTATTAGAGTTAAACGTCTCGTGCTATAAAACCTCATGTCACAGTATAAATAACGGCTCATGGTGGTTTGCTGCCATGACGATATCATAAAACTCTTGACCAAACGTGGGCAAAAAATCTCTCAGATTGAACACTTCACCGTGTACTTTTTTTGCAAGTCAGGACTCCGACATCCGTGTTATTAATATTAATTATACTAGTCATTGATATTGTTAGAAAAATCAAAGGTACGTGATATCCAAAAACGGTACGCTAGACCTACCAATCCGCCAACGTTTAACAGAGTTGCATTCTCAACTCGCTTCAGAGGGATTAGCACGAAAAGATTGACGTTAGCGTGACGCTAACGATTAGCGTGCTGTCTATCTATCTATCTATATCATCACGCCAGCTCCCTCGCGGGGTAGGCAGAGAGTACAGAGTTCCAACAGGTTCTTTCCTTACATACCTCTCTGGCTTCCTCCACTCTCATAGTTCGTCTCATACACACTCGCCGGTTACGGAGACTCTTGACTTGCCCTTCAGCTAAGACACGGTCTATTTGGTCATGGTAAGATAGTCTAGGTCTTCCGCGGTACCTACATCCTTCCACTTTCGCATTGTATTTCGCAGGTTTATATATATGTATTAAGATTGTAGTGTGACAAGGATGGCATATCAACTCGCTAATGTCACGCTCAAATCAATCTTTTGGTGCTAAGCCCTCTAGACTGTGCATAATTATTGTCTTTTTATCTCTAATATACAAGATGTATCTATCCTAAATAACGCAAGACCTCGGACACCCCGATTAGATAATAGATTCACAAATTCAATACGGAGACCAAATCTCCAAATTTTACTGTTTTTACCCCTTTCTAAGCACTTTTTACTTTATAATCCCAATTAACAATAAAACTTATACGTCTATGTGTGCGTATTGAGAAATATGTTTTAGAAATGCATTTAAAATCTCCGTATTACTTTGAATCAAGAAGAATTTAGTTTGTTATAGCTCACTGAAGGAGTACCAGCCTTTTTTGCAAATCAAAGAAGTTGTACGATAAATTAAAATTGTTGGAATCTATTCAGTTACCGATTTAGAACTAACCACTTTTAGGTCTTGCGGTAATTATCTTACACGGTGTATCTACAACATGTAAGGTAATTACCTAAAGTCCATCTCGTACAAGTAAAATAACAAGAGGTATTTAAATAGTGTTTATTTTTAGAGTCTGAATAGAATTCACATCCAGTGATGTTAAATTTAAATCGTGTAGAATTTTACGGAATGATAACATAAATAACAGTATCAAAACCATTTCGTGTATGTCTATGGTTCACGATAACAATAGGTGTCATTAGTCTCAGTATTGCCAGTTTATGAAAACGTAAAATAATCACTCTCAGCTTCCATTATAGTATTTTTCATGTAAGATGGGTACTGTGATAGTTGTAAGTGACAAAGAAAATTATACTTTTTTCAATGGCAATAAGAGGCATGACCCGTTTCTATACTTATTTTATGGTTTTATGCCTTAATATTATTGAATTAGATAATAATTTCGTTAGGCACTTATAATTGTCACTACCCATCTTATTTGAAAAATATTATAGACAGATTCTATGTCTCCTCCAATCTACATTGGGTCCGTGGCCTTCTCACTCATCCATTTGTGAGAGAATGCATATGCCCAGCATTGGGACAGTATATGCTAATTTCTTATGTGTGCCGACACACAAACACGAGTAGGTAATGAGTTCTAGCATAGATTCGCATACCTACTGGTACTCGTATCTTATCCCTATCTCCCCTTTTACTCATAATATCTTTACGTCCCTACCCGCCCCGACTTCGCAAAGATGAATTATACATAACGGCGCTTATGTTTTCTGGATGGCCGTTTCAATGCTGGTAGCGGTTAAAGGTGGATTTATCTGCGTTTTCATAGTCGTCCGCATGGGGGCCGAACATAAAGGTAATCTTGAAATAACACTGAGATCTCGTCCGGCGATTAAGTCACATGGAATGCAGTGAGGTTAGCTGCTCCGCGATACGTCCGAGCGCTTGCCCCGTTGCTAATAGACTAACAACGCAGCGCCATCCGCCATTTTACATCGACTATTTATCCTCGGTGATTCGTCATCTGACAGATGTCATCTGTCATCGCTTCACAACTAAACACACTCGAGCAATCGTAGAGAGATTACAAGATTACTAAAATGATTATTTAAGCTGATTTTCAAATAATAGGATACGACATACACATAAAGCTTCCACTTGAATCACTCCGTCCATTGGTGAAAACCGTATGAAAATCCGTTCGGTAATTATGGAGACAGACAGACGCGGCGGGGAGGCATTTTTTATAATATGTAGTGATAATAATATATATATTTTTAATAATAGCAGACAGTAGTATTAGCTTAGTTTCATTTAAACTGGTCGGTAAACTAGACCAGGTATTATTATAAAGATAAGTAAACATGTTTGATATAACTCTTTCATGTATCTAATATTCTGCTTAAATATTTGCTAGAACTTATTTGGTCTAGTCTGGCCTAGCGCCGGAAGGTATCGTATAACGGTATAGACAAATTCATTATTAACATTTAGACCAGGTCGAGCGTACCTGGTACGAAAGTAAAAGCATCTTTCTAACAGAACATATTACTTTAAATATTTACTGAACATATAATAACAAGGAAAAAAGTTTAAAAAACTGTAACCCGATTACGAAAGTAACTGTTATTCGGTCGCTTGGTATATTTTTTATTTAACTGTATCTTTATTAATGAACTCAGAATTTTCTCCTCTTTCATTTGACATCGCTCTCGATACGATAGCAAAAAAAATCAGAGACCCCCACTTTTTTGCATGTGACATCTGTTATATTTATATTGTTCGTAATGTATCCTGTCACCCGGACCATAATAACGAATCGTTTGACACCTTATTTTTAAAAATCGGATTAAGTTTGGTCCAAAGGTTTGGTCAAATAGCCGACGGAGCGCGACGGAAGCGCTCGGCTACGTTCGGTCGTGACGTTTGCCGTGGCGCCGAGCGGGGCTGCGTGGCGTCACCCGTACATTTCAGTACATTACAACTCCCTAATTTGTGTCCCTCCCAGCGTCGGGCTCCCATTGCGTTGCGTCTACTATGTGGCCAAACCTTTAGCAGATTAAGCGCTACGGTGGAACATATGTAAATATAAAATAAACATACATCATATCCTCATATCATACATACATAGACTGTTAAAACTATAGCCCATCTTATTGGCTTTTCTGTAGTCGAATAAAATATAATGTTATGATACAAACATATTCTTAAAATGTGGAGCATTATTCTTGGTACAAGGATAGCGGACAAGGAATTCTCGCATACCGAAAATTTGTTACACATAAAATTGGGCACTATTCTACACAAAAATTAGCACTTTTATAGAAATTTGACGTTATTTTCGTGAATTTTGTGAGTAATAGTGGTGTCCAATTATATGTGTAACAAATTTTCGGACAGTATTTATTGGATTTCTCTTCGTCTCACTTACGCTCGCCGGTTACGGAGACTTTTGACTTGCTTCAAATAAGACACGGTCTGTTTGGTCATGGTAAGTTAGTCTAGATCTTCCCCGGTACCTACATCCTTCCACTTTCGCTTTGTATAACTATTTTTTCATTCTTTCTTCCGACATTCTTTCTATATACCCGAACCACCGGAGCATACCCTTTCTTATCTTGACACCGAAACTTTCTTTCATTCTTTTAGTTTCTCTTAGTTAAATAATATTTAATAGAAGATGTACTACATATTCCCGACACTAACATCAACGTATGCATATATGTAGAATTCGACACCGGAGGGCTTAGAACGAAAATTTTGACATTAGCGTGACTTTAGTGAGTTTATTGCCATCCTTGTAAGTCCACAATTTTTTAAATCAACACTAACGTGACAGCACTCTTACTCACTAGCGTTACGCTAACTACAATCTTTTCGTGCTAAACCCTATGTATGTAGAGTTTCATCGTGTGCGATGCCCCATAAAGTACGATATTCACGTTCCAATCCGATCCTTACTATTGGATGAAATGGGATAATGTGTAGGGCAGTCGCCCTAATCTCTAATTTCATCCAATAATTAGGATCGGAAAGGATCGCAAGGTCTAGATCGTACTTAAGTTTTCATACCCTTGTCCTTTATACAAAAGGACGCGGAACCTTACATCGAATGTAAAATATATAGAATGGTGAGTCTGACATTTTTTCTTACGAAAAAAAACTTAAAAAAAAGGGAAACCGACTTAAAAAAGCAAAAAATAAATATTTGAAGTCGATGCACGAAGTAACCGACTGCACCAACCAGCACCAAATTTAAATATTTATTTCCGGATTCCCTTTTTTTAAGATTTTTATTTTATAATTTTTGGTGATGAGTGAATTTATTATTATTATTTATATACCTCCTTTATATTATCCTACTTATTTATACAGTGAGGTACCTACAAGATTGATATAAAACTCATAATAACTGAATTTTCACATTCATGCTGTTTGCCGTATAGGAAACCCCTGGTGTATCTTCAAAGCCCATTGTCCAATACCAATAAAATTTAAATTTATAAACACAGACGAATTATGAACCTCCTCCTTTTTTGAAGTCGGTTAACATTCTGCTTAATTCTATAGGGTACCTATAGGATTGACGTAACACCCATATTGTCTCAATTTGCACATTCCTATTGCGTGTCGTTAAGGAGTTCCCTGGTGTATCTTCAAATTCCAAGGTCCAATACCAATGAAATTAGAATGGGACCATCTTGGAGCTATACTGAATCCAATGCAAAAAGAATCATCAAAATCGGTCCACAACTGACGGTAATATCAGTAAACATACTTAAAAAAAAAGCATACATAGAACCGAACATAGAACATAACATAGAAACAAAAAGGAGGTTTTTTGAAGTCGGTTAATAATAATATACCTAAGTCAGTTCAGTCTTAAATAGGTAAGGGGTAGATACTAAAAGTTTTTATTTAAGTAACTATACTAAATTTACCAAATTCTTAGGAATAAATTTAAGCATCAGACGTCACACGAAAATGTTAATTGTGTATACCTATAAAATTATAATTAGACGTCTATTTGTTTTTTCGCATCATGATATTCATTTATACACTTCTCATAGTATCAAATATATTCTTATATAATCACCTACATTTATATAGGTAAAGTTAATTTATATTCAAAAACATGAGATTTTTAATAGACAGAGTCTTATCTGAAGGACAAATCAAGAGTCTCCGTAACCGGCGAGTGTGTATGAGACGAACTATGAGAGTGGAGGAAGCCCGAGAGGTATGTAAGGAAAGAACCTGTTGGTACTCTGTACTCTCTGCCTACCCCGCGAGGGAGCTGGCGTGATGGTATAGATAGACAGAGAGAAAGATTTTTAAAATTAAAAAGCTCTAATTCAGACTTATTCGCATCTCTTCGGATTTCAATCTCATAGTTCGTTTACTTCCTTTGGAATATCGTCATTGGGGCAAATACTTTTCCAGATCTCTAAAGCCTTCGTGGCGCCAACTACTAACTCTGTGCTAGAAAGTATTTTGGAGCAGAGTTCCTGGATACTATAAACGAAGGCCAGGAAAGCCGGTACAGCAATACTACCAATTTTTCGCATGCCGATACCACCATGTCGAATAGGTAAAGACTTAAACCATTGTAGGTACAGGAAAACCGACTAGGATGCCTAACTTTTTAAGAAAGTTTCAACTACATTCGGAGATTTTGAACAAAATGAACAGTCAGCAAGCAGTCTGTTTCTTATAATAATAACATTAGCCCTGTTGTGAAACTTTCCCACCGTTGGGCACGGGCCTCCTTCCAAACTGAGTGTTTCTTATAAGGATCAAAAAACTATTGGGCTTATTGAGGTTGGAGTACCAGAGGATACAGATATCGAAAAAAAAATCTCATACATTTCGTAGAAAATCATCGTAGGTTCAATAACCAAATGATATTATAATAAAATTATAGAAAAAAAGGGTTGATGTTTTTATGAATAAAAATATCAAAAAATCTAATATTATTTGGGGCGAACCAACAAATTTTACCTACGTAATGTAAATGTGTATGATGTAAATCTAAAATGACGATTGTCAGTTGTGGATGCTGAAAAAAAAAACACTTTTCGCGTTTAAAACAGGTAACACATCGTCACGCCTATATTCCCCAAGCGGGGGTAGCAGAGGTGTACTGAGTACACCCACGTCTCTCCGACGATGTTAGGTCCCATGTAATAGGGGGCGAGCCTATTGCCATATACCGGGCACGATTCCAGACTCCGGACTCGTACTGGGAAGTTTTCGTTAGAAAAACTACACTTGTCCGACCAAGGATTTAAACCCAGGACCTCGTGATCACAAAGCGATGCGCTTTGCCACTAGGCCAACGAGGCAGTCAGTCAGTTAAAACAGATTAATTATCAGTTAAAACAGATGAATTATTGAAAATAATCTTTGAGTAAATGTATAATGTAAATCTAAAATGGCGATTGTCAATTATAGATGTCGAAAAATAATCTTGAAGGTAAAATAAAGGTTATTTAAAAGAAAAATATACTTTGTTTTAATTGTTGTCTGTCTGTATTCTTCCTACTACTTTAAAAAAAGTACCTTAATATTGGTGCTACATATTTTGATCTCCACTACTACTCTGTCACAGACTCACTTTCTGAGACCCAATTCAACATCAGAATATTTTTGCACTTTTGAAAGTATATTTGTAGCCATTGATATATTATTTTATCGATGTTTGTGGCTATTTTATCACTCTCTCCGTAAATTTAGATTCCTCCAAGACGTAATCGATTATTCAATTGACTTTTAACCCCAGTCAATGTCCTAATTACGTCTATCATCTTGGATATTACACATAAATTATTGAACACTAGAACAAAAGCCGATATATACGCTTATCGTCGCGTCAAAACAAACTTGGACCTACATATAGACCTGTTTACCTATAATATTGATTTTCATTTGAAGAACTTAATATATTATATTTTATGATATACCTATGAACTTCTTTGATTTATTAAGCGCTCTACCAAGTCTGATACAGGCTAAACGACAGTTCAAATTGGACATATATAAGGGACATAAAATATCCTAAGAGTACTTCTTGTTCAAAACAAACTCATTAAATACTAAATCATACCTATTACAGGTATCATTATGAAATTGGGCTGCATTACTGCATTATAAAAGTCTTCTCTGTTGTGGTAATTTTTTTTGATATATATTTTTACTAGCTTCTACACACGACTTCCTCCGCGTGGACTTTAGAAAAGAACCTAACATCGTTCCGGGATAAAAAGTATACTATGTGGTAATCTATGTGGTAATAAACTATCTGTGTGCCAAATTTCATTCAAATTCGTTCAGTCGTTTTTGCGTGATTGAGTAATAAACATACAAACTTTCAAATTTCTTTTTTGTTTTTTAAAAAACGTAGCCCCACACTAGTATTAATTCATGTGTCGTGGGTGCGTTTACAAACATGAAAATTCACATACACAAATACCCAGACCGGAACAAATAATTGTGGATCACACAAAGATTGGTCCCGTGCGGGACTCGAACCCGCGACCACTGGTTAAATCGCCCGTCTATTATATAATATTAGTAAGATACTAGGATAAGATTGGTATTGAAATGTAACTAGGAATTAATATTATAATTTAGGGATTTTATTATTGTTAGTGGTGCTTGATGCGGGTGTGATTTCATTCCTATTGATTATTTCTTACAGCGGAATTGATAATAGCTTATTTCTTGTTTTCGACTACGACGTTGCGTTTATAACGTGCTACAGGCACAAGAAGTAGGCCTCTCAATAATACTTATTTTTTGTGTTAGATATAAATTAATACCTATTTTTAACTTTTCTAATGCAAGTATTCGCGAAAACCTTACGGCATTTACGGTTTAACAATGAATAAACTTGCTTATACTAACATTTACGCTTGATTGAAGACATGGAACATTTTTAAATATTTTGTAATAATAAATAAAGTGAAAGAAAATCGTTCAGAAATCTTGTTATTTTTTAATTATCTGTTACCCGTGCGCCACTACTGTTTAAATAATAACAAACCTTTGACGACTTTCTAATAAACTTATTCTGATCTCAACTATTTATATCATTAAAAACCTTAGTTAAAATATCTAAAAATAACTTAAAAAATATCCAACAGCACACGGGTCCTAAATGGATAAAGATAACGCGGAATAGAAAACATGTAATTTTTTCAGAGATTTAGGCCCAATGCCCTAAATGGGATCATAGTCATTTTCCTGAGCGGTACCTACTATTTCCTTATTTCTGCACATCAAATGACAAAACACTATCCGTGTTATTGATAAACGAGGATTAGGACTTTTTGGCGGGAAATCGAAGAGTGATGTTGTCAATTTGTTTTAATTTCCAAAACTTGTGTAATTCCGAATTATAATGTGTAATGTAGGTTGAATATTAACCATTATGTATTCTTATATGTGCACGAGTGAAGGTAATTGTAACAAAGTGATAAAACGTGCCTTTCGATTTCTCTTAAAACGGCCGTTGCGTTGGTATGTAAAGTATCCATCGCTTCACTATCCAAGGTGGGGCACTTCATCAATTTCATAATCATCTTTGTCATCAAGTTCATCGGGGAGTTGAAATAATTTAGAATTGAATATTCGTAATACTTGACATTGGCAAAATACGCGTCGTCGTGATGCCATAAACATATTAAAAAAACCGTGATTAAGTACGCAAAAGTCTAGGCACTGGATTTGTCATTTGTTTGAACTGAATATTTCCAACTATTTTTGTTGTATATTGTATTTTACATATTTTTTAATTATATAAAATGCTGTCACTCTGTGTGTGTGTGAATGATGTACGCTGTTGGCCGCGAGGCCTTTACAGCTTCACCGGATTTAAAGGCGAGCGTGCAACCACTACGCTCTAGCCAGCCAGAAGGGCAAGAGGCGACATACTCGAGGGCGCCTCTTCGAGGCGCCCTCGGTTGGGACAGTCGCTGTAGGGGGACGGGTGCACTACTAAGTGCACCGGTCAACCGCCGGCTATGGGAGGGGATCTACTACTACTACGTCGTCGTCGCCCGTATTCTGAGCGGAAAGAAGGGATGAGAAAGCATCGGGGGGGTCGGTGAGAACATGTCGCGGCCGGCGGTGGCGGCAGGGGTCGGGGGGGAGATCGTAGTCGGCGGTGGCTACGATTAACGGATTCGCATGGGTAGATGCGTTCGCGAAGTGACGTTTGACGCCTTTTTAAACAACGGACAAGTGTAGTTTTTTAAAGGCGCGAATAGGTTCGAGACCTAGATCGGAGTGGAGGTCGACGTTCCGTACGAACCATGGGGCTCCTACGACTTTACGGAGGAAGCGGTTTTGAACCACTTGAAGTCTGTCGATGTGAGAGGGGGCCGAATGCCCAAACACAACACACGCATAAGTCTTGATGGGACGAACGCAAGTTTTCTAAAGCGTCACCTTATTTCTAAGGGACATTTTACTCCGCTTGCAGATTAACGGATGGAGGCGACCGAGCACAAAGGATGCTCGGTGACGGACCCGCTTGATGTGCGGGCCGAAGGACATGGTACTGTTCAGGGTGACCCCTAAATATTTGACCTGTTTGACCCAGGGAATGGGTCGGTCGAACATGGTCACTTGACCTCGGTTCCTTCCGGGGTGGCGCAGAGAGCGGCGCGAAGTTGAACCTCTGGAGAAGAGCACCGCCACACTCTTGTCCGGGTTTACGTCGATTCGCCACTTCCTGAACCAATCCCCTAGGGTATTGGCGGCGGCCTGAAGTCTCAAAGTGATAATGCCTTTGGAGACTACTAGAGTAGTACTAATACTGGAGAAATAGAAAGCGGTATCATCCGCGAATAAGGCCAGTTTAGCATCACCCGAACGAGGGATGTCGTTCGTGTAAAGGCTAAACAGGAGCGGAGAGAGAACTGAGCCCTGTGGGACTCCAGCACTGATGGAGTGGGTAGTGGAGCGCGTCATTTCGACGCGATAACGGAAGGCGCGGTTCGACAAGAAGTCTCGTAAGATGAGCACGAGTCTGTCCGGCACACCCAATTGGTAGAGCTTGTAGATCAAGCCGTTGTGCCAGACTTTGTCGAATGCCTTCGCGACATCTAGGAAGAGGGCGCCCGTGTAGATGGGTTTGGGTCTATTGAGACCGGAGAGGATGTGCTCCGTGATGCGGTGCACTTGGTGGACGCTGGAGTGTTTGGCTCGAAAGCCGAACTACTCGTCGATAAGGATACCCCTGGACGTTACGAAGTCTTTGAGCCTCGCCAGAAGTAGGCGCTCGTATATCTTGGCCAGGGAGTTGAGGAGAATGATAGGGCGGTAGCTCGCAGGGAGATTGCGAGGTTTGCCGGGCTTGGAAATGCCTATGACGTCCGCCTCCTTCCACTTAGCGGGGAAGGTGCAGTTCGTCATGGCGGCGTTCAATATGGCCACTAAGAGGCAGATGAGTTGGGCGGGCAGGCATTTCAGGACGCGATTCGAAATGCCGTCAGAGCCGGGGGCTTTTTTAGTTTTGAGACCCATAATTAGATCTTCGACCTCCGTTTGGGTGATAGGAGGTAAGGAATCGACGGGGGGGAGGGATGCCCTGCGCTCGACTTCCCTGTCGACCGCGTCGACGTGGGACTGGTCGACGGACTGAGAGCTGGGGGTGCACTGGCTCTCGAGGGAGTCGGCGAGAAGCTCGGCCTTTTCGTCGTCGTCGAAGGCTGGGGGTGTGCCTGAAGGGCGGGACAGCGGGGGCATGCCAGTCGTGGAGTCGGATTTGAGGCTACGCGCCAGCTGCCAGTAGGCCAGATGCGATGGCGCGATGCCCTCTAGGAAGTCACCCCACCGTTCCTCCCGGACGACGCTTTACCTCTCGTTGTAAAGCGCGCATCCGGGCGCGATTGGCTTCGGTGGGGTAAGAGACGTACGCTCGGGCTGTCACTCTTCCAACCATATTACCCGTCAAAATAATACGGGTATTTTAAATATATTCCTAATACAATCCTCAGTACACATAGGTACTATTTTAGGTATATTTTGTGGTAAATTTAGATATCAAAGTGCTTAAAAAATGGTACATCGTAATGGTACATCCTACGGTATTGAATTCGTAAAACAATAATACAATTGGGGTTTCTAAGGTCTTACGGCATTTATTACACCTTGTATAATGTAAGGAGAGTGTGTGATAAACGTGCAGTCAAATGTTCAAATGATAGTTAGACACCAATGCCTTAGGTGGGTATCTTGAACCGATATAGACATCGATATATTATTCAACGAATATAGACTACAAAACCATCGAATCATACGCGACAGATTACTTAGAAGGCACGGGTCCACTCTAAAACTTGAATTAAGTGTAGGTATCTACACGTGCTGTCTAGCTTCTTATTAGGGATTACTTTGTATAAAAAAGAGAAATTATGCAATACTGCCAATTAAAAACCCAGAAGTGCCAGTATGACTTGACAACTAGATACGTTGATATATCTATGGGCGTAGATCTCATGAATAAATTAACTCTTTCGTATCTACGCTCAATATGTAACCTATTATTATGTAAAAGTAGGAAGCAAACTTCGTCCAATTAATATCAAGAATATGTCAATTAATAAGATACTAGTATCTAGTATATTTGTAGGCAATGAATTTTGTGTTGCTTTCTCTAACCGACATGTGGCTTGCAAAGTATAGAAAAGAATTAGGTACGTGAATTTAGTGTACCTATAGGCAAGGCTTTAGCTGGAAAAAAAAATTTCAGTTTAGTTTAAATAAAAGTTAGTTTTGAGCTGCAATATTACGTTATAATGTGTGATTTTGCCTTACATGAATTCCTCCATGAATTTATATTGTACTCGGGTTCGTCTCCTCACAAGAAACTCTTCAGTGGTTAAATTCACACTTGAAATTGTGCATACACGTTTGATTTTAAAACGCAAACATGATTTCGTGCATGAGTCGATAATGCATGTAGGATTGTATTCTGGAGAGAACTCTTTAATGATGAATGGCCCAGACATGAAACTTTGTATATTCATTTATTTAAGATATCTAAACATGATTTTGATCATGAAAATTAACTGTATATTCTTACGACAAGACTGATACGAAATGTATTGACAAAACTTTGTTACATACTTAGCAAATAAGGGAAATGTATGTTTTTATATATTATTACGCCAGATTACGATCTTTGGCAGGGTAGGTAGAAAAGGTATAAATCAACCATTTTACCAATAACTGTATAATAAATAGATAAACTGGTTATCCTTTTCAAAAATAAAGTACCTAGGTATTGTAAGAAAC
Organism: Phalera bucephala; assembly: GCA_905147815.2. NCBI lineage: Eukaryota > Metazoa > Arthropoda > Insecta > Lepidoptera > Notodontidae > Phalera > Phalera bucephala. Next base: position 23,328,970 of record LR990612.1, read on the forward strand.
ATAGGATGGAGGTATCTTAGGTCTTGGAAAGATCTACCTACCAATGTCAAATTACAAAATAAATGCGTGCTCAGCCGCGGGTAACCGCGAGTTAGTAATAAGCTAGAACACAGGAAGTTAAAATTTTGCTTGTTTAATTTATTTTGTTCATGTTACAAATAACTTTGTAATATGAAATGTTTTCACAAACCAATGTACTCGTCTGCGTGGGCTAGCTCGCTTTAACACTTTCGCTGAATTATGTAAACTTACTTTCGTTAGATTATATCTAGAATTTGTGTATGTAGGTAGGTAGTTTATTATTTAAAGCTTGAATGGTTCTTACGAATAGATAGCTATTCTAACATTTATCTACTTGATTTATGGTGGTATTTTCAATGGTCATCGGCTTGTAAAGTAGCCTTTATTGTTCTTGAGACAATTTTCACAAGTTATTAGTATAGTATATTGCACTATACACTTATCTACATGTCGTATTATATGAACGAAAGAAAGCGAATTATGTGCTTGGCAAAGAACTATTATAAAAATTTAACTAAGTAATAATTGTGTCGCTGAAGTAGTTCCACTCAGCATAAAACCCAGGTACCTGCAGAGGGCCATGACACTGGACCTCCCTAACCTACCAGTTCGCTATATGGATGACCATTATGGATGACCAGGATTGTACCATTATGTCTGTATCCGTTGGTTCGGGCATATAGAACGAATGTCTGAAGAAAGAATGACAAAACAGATATACAATACGAAAGTGGAAGGATGTATGTACCGGGGAAGACCTAGACTATCTTACCATGACCAAATAGACCGAGTCTTATCTAAAGGACAAGTCAACAGTGTCCGTAGCCGGCGAGCGTGTATGAGACGAACTATGAGAGTGGAGGAAGCCAGAGAGGTATTTAAGGAAAGAAAATGTTGGAACTCTGTACTCTCTGCCTACCCCGCAAGGGATCTGGCGTGATGATATTTATTTAATTAGATTCACTAACAGTTATGTACAATAATTCATTTGCAAGTGATACAAATTTTGAGTTCATGACCAATTGCATAACTAATTACAGGTGAATACAGCATGCATAACAAGTATTTATTCTATATATTATTGACGGATTATTGACAGATATATTATTACTTAGACAATCATAATTAATTATAAAATAAAATTAAATCACTAACTTTCAGAATGAAAAATAATAACAATAAAATGAAATACAAAGAAATATTAAAAGAAATATTAATTAATAAAGAAATATTAATTAATCACACTATAATAAAAATGCAAATATTTTAATTAATTATTTTTTTTTAATTATTTAATGTCATGAGGTTTGGCAAATAAATGTTAGTTGGGTAAGTTTTCGAAAATAAGTCTACGAAATTCATGCGAGTTTACTGAAAATATGTCGATTGCGTCTATGCAATATTTATTAACAGCTCTGCACAACCTGGGAATCGGCTAATTGTATCCTAAAATGATATGATATCTTTTTTTCTATAGATAGATAAATAGATATCTGTAAATATTATACATTTTGTTCCTTTTTTGTATTTTCTAAAACGTGCTACCTGGGAATCTTTACGTTCAGTTTTTTTTTCTAAATTTTACGTATTAAGATAGTTATAGTAGATAGATAGAAGAGATTATTCAGCACCCAAAAACATTTTTTTTCAATGTAAAGTGTATTGTGAATCACAGAAACATCTAATTAACTAAACAAATAGTTAGCGTGAGCATCATTTGCTTCGATTGTAGGTGCGCGACGGAACTTGTTCCTCTTCCTATCAGAAGTCAGCCAACGGAGGCCAAGATTGGTCGCCAAAATAACAATGTATCTATCTCTAATTGTATTATAGCGGCAATGAGCATCTTACTTGAATTATACTGATTATCTAAACCAAATATGAAAAAAATATCATTACAAAAAATAAAAGATGCTGCGTGCCCACAAAAAATCTCTACAATCTGAATCCATTAGACTTGTATTATCTTTAACTCAGAGACCCCTACTACCAAATTAATGTTTTACAATGCAGTTTTTAAATTTAGGTACTAACATCGGATAGACTTTTTAATCTTTACAAAAAATGAAAAAAAATATTTTGGGATTTTTCTCTGTCCGTCTGTATGTCTGTCCGTCTGTCTCTTTGTGTTCAATCATGCAAAAACTGCCGAGCGGATTTCAATGAAATTTGGTATGGTAATAACTTATAGCCTAACTTAAAATAATAATTACTTTTTATCTCGCAAATAAGTACCAAACCGGGATAATGGCGGGTTATAGCAGAAAACTTTATTATTTTATTATTGTTAGTCTCGAGCTGCAAATTTACGTTAAAATGTGTAATTTTGCCTACACATGAATTTCACCATAAACTGATATGGGACTCAGGTTCGTCTCCTCACAAAAAACTCTTCGATGGTTAAAAGCACTCACCACAAATTGTGCATACACGTTTGATTTTAACATTCAAACATGATTTCTTGCATGTACCCATGATGCATACAGGATTGTCTCTTCTGAAGAGAACTCTTTAACGATGAATGGCCCGGATACGAAACTTTTTATATTCAGTTACTTAAGATATTTTAACATGATTTTGATCATGAACTGTATATTCTTACGAGAAGACTGACATGGAAAGTACTGACAAAACTTTGTTACATACTAAGCTTGCGATGTACCTTTTTTAAATACTATTACGGCAAATCGTTATCTGCACCTCTTTGGCAGGGTAGGTAAAAAAGGTTTAAATCAGCCATATACCAATAATTTTATAATAAATAGATATACTGGTAATACTTCTCAAAAAGAAAGTACTCAGGTATTGTAAGACACTATGGAGGTGCCTTAGGTCTTGGAGTGATGCTATCTTGGAAAGACCTACCTACCTAAGTAAAATTACAAAGAAAACGCGTGCGCAGCCGCGGGTAACAGCTAGTATTATAATAAAGTAGATACTTACTTGACACGGGTATATGTACATTTAATTTTAAACCTTGATTTTACAGTCTTCCCAGCAAGTGTTCTGGCGTGAATATATAAGTAGATAGGTTTTGAATGGTCTAAATAAAGCATTCAATGGATACCAAAACGATAACCGTCGAAAGGTGATAGCAATAATTTTGGAAATTATATAGTTAAATTTAATCGTATTGTAACATCTAAGATCTAGTCATTTTAACGATTGTAAACTGCTTTGTAAGCTAATAAAGTAAATAAATAAATAGGGAGCCTATGAAGACAATTATTGCTAGTAACGTAATTTCCTTAATAAGTATAATTAATTTATACAGGAATGAAATAATAAACATTTCAAATAACTTAATACAATAAATTTAACATTCTCGGAAGGAAAAGAATTAATTCATATATTATGTACGTCTAAACGTTGCACTTAATACTTTCGTGCATTTTTTCAATGAGGATTTCATGCATTTTCGTAAGTTGAAAGTTCTACGCGGCACTACGCTTTCCAGTCTTTAATTAATGTTTAACTGTATTTCCAAAAAATATCTATCAGATTTAAATAATATCTTGTATTACATACTTGTTTAATGTTCACTTTTCAGTGCTGCCCGTATGCCTATAAGCTAGCCATAGAAAACCACTATTTAAGTTAGGTAAACTAGGGTTCTTATCTTAGATTTAAACTAGGGTTTTCTACAAATGAAAATAGAAATAATTACGGGAAATAAATTGAAAACTTACCTTGCAAAAGCGCGAACACAATCAGCGTCGATATTACGATTTGCATTATAACTGAACCTTGTCACTTTTACAATTAAAACGAGATCGATTAGATTTTATTAGGGTAGTTTTATTTCATACTTTTAACAAATGGTCATGTTATGTTTTTATAAATAAATGCACGATCTAATAAGGCATGGCGTGTATTGTAACGTTGCGTAGCGCGGCTGCGACGGCGGAACGACACTGCCACAGACGACTGCCCGCGGCCGACCATTTCCCTCGCTTTTAACTTCCCTTGTCTATATCGAAAGGACGTCAGCTGCTTTCGGTGCGAAGTTTTCCGGACTTAATAATTTATCATGCAAAAGGACAGAATTAAAATTTTCTATGGAAATGCGTTTTCAAATAATATATTTTTATTGATTTTAGAAGAAGCAATAGTCATAACGGAAGTGCTAAAATATTTTAATAATATGCTCTTGTCAACTGTTACATAAGCATTCCTGAAGTTACGAGACTTATATAATGACCTTTAGTGTTTAAGTACACATAACGCAAAACTTTAGTAATATGTGACATGTACAGTTAGCGACATAAGTTGCGGAAAAAATACAAAAAAAACCACAACGATTTTGCAGGATAGAGCATCCTGCTGCTATTGCGTATCTTAAAAGTGAATGCAGTCCGAAGAACATGCATCACTGTGGGCAGAATATGGACTTTCTATTCTTCCACTTACGTGTTTTATAAAACAATTCTAAGAACGCAAAAGTTTAGTAATATGTGACATGTACAGTTAGCGACATAAGTTGCGAAAAAATTCAAAAAAACCACAACGATTTTGCAGGATAGAGCATCCTGCTGCTATTGCGTATCTTAAAAGTGAATGCAGTCCGAAGAACATGCATCACTGTGGGCAGAATATGGACTTTCTATTCTTCCACTTACGTGTTTTATAAAACAATTCTAGGAAATAGAGCAGCTTCATACTTAATTATCTTATTATGTTTTAACTATTTAATATATTGGCCATCTCAAGACTGTAGGTGATCATTTAATATGTATCTATCTTTTTATGAATAAATTATAACTAATACAACGATAAAATATTATTTCAGTACCTAACATTTCAATTACCGCCACTTACCAATGTTATTCTTAATATCAGGGATATCCGAGACTTTTTTGACGCAGGCAATATTCAGAAATAGTCAAATTATATAAATAATTGAGCAAATATGGGCATTCGTGTAAAAAGTTCCCTTACTGCCGGTACCTATGTTATGTATGCCTTGTTTTATGGTACCTGGTGTATTTCAGGTACCATTAATTTTTCAAATACATTTTACTTACGACGTAAAAGGCGTGATAGAAGTTGAAGCGAAAGGTATAAAGATTGCTGTACATTTTAAGGTAATTACAAAAGTGACACCGTGCCAGCATTTTTCTGCAAGTGATGACTTCAGGAGATTTTCTGAACAATACGAACGATTTCAAGATAACGAGATTTCGTTATCTTGAATAGTTCTCCTTTGCCGCAATCATGTAGATTTTGTCAACCCTGAGCACTGTGTTGATCAAATACTTTTCAGCTCTCTAACAGTTTTTACTATTTACAAATATTGTCAACTTACTTACTGAAGCATGTTTATATACCTCATTTCTAGATGCGGAAGCTTGTTAATGGCTCTCTGACTTTATTTATTTATACCTACTTTGTTAAGTTAGCTGTAAACCTAATAAAATAAAAATATTTTTTATATAACAATTTTACAAATATCAACTAGTAGGGGAAAGTAAGGCAAAACGTTCCTCTTAATAAAACAGTCGTAAAATAAAAGCTATAAGCGTTATTTAATTGTTATATGATAAAGATAAAGCATAATTTCATACTCTACGAAACCCATCAATAATATCTTGCATAAAGTGATGTAAAATGAAAACATTATATGAATTTCAAAAACACTAGTTTTATACCGTTTAACGTTGTTAATCGTCTATAAATTATTAAGGTCGACCTTAGTACGAGACATGCCTTTTAAGTTCTGTAGTTTCCGTATTTCCCGGCAATTTTGAATTTGGAACTGTTCTATATTCGAATGTGTTTAAATTTTGAATCTCAAAACAGTTGAAAGTATTAGGATTAATGCTATTGTTTAGTCACAGCGTCGATTGAAATCTGTCAGGTTACGTACGAAAATGAATCTTTCGAAGGAAAATGTTCGTGCAATATTTTTCTACAACTTTAGAAGAGGCCTGACACAGCTTCAGTGTTTTGAAGAGCTAACATCTGTGTTCAGTGATGAAGCTCCATGTCTGCTGACTGTCGAACGCTGATATTTAGAATTCCAGCGTGGACATACTAGTGTTAGTGACAAATCTCGCGAAGGACGCCCAAAATCCGCCTTCACTGAAGATAACATCATTGCTGTGAGACAACTAATTCTCGAAGATCGTCATGTGACGTATCGAGAGATAGAGGCTCTATTAGGCATCTCAGGGACAACCATTTAGAAGATCTTGCCTGAAGCGCATGGTGTGAGAAGCTCTCTCACACCAAGTTTGCCGTTGGATACCGCATCTGCTTTCCGACGATCACAAGGCGGCCCGCGTCAGATGATGTAAGAAAACTCTGCAAAGGTTCAACCGAGTAGAGTCAAATCACGTCTACGACATCATCAGTGGTGACGTACCTTGGATCTATGCCTACGATCCTGATTCCAAACAACAATCTACAATCTGGGTTTTTCAAGACGAGCCAAAGCCGACTAAAGTTGTTCGTTCTCGAAGCACTTTAAAGAAGATGGTGGCCACGTTCGTTGGAAAAACCGGCCATGTTGCGACTATTGCACTTGAAGATCGTAGAACGGTTAACGCAGAGTGGTATACCACAGAATCAGAATCAGAATCAGAATATTTTTTATTCATGTAAACCATTACAGTATTTATGAATCGTCAGAAAAGTAACAAAGACTCTACCGCCACTTCGGAATGTCATTCCTGTGGAGAAGAAGGGCAAGAAACTCCACGGTTACTCTTTTAAAATAAGAAATTACAAACTTTTTCATCTACATTCTGTTGTGGGGTATGGGAGAACAATGTAGGTTGGTCATCAGGTGAGTCTAAGTTAAAAAAGCGAATAATACTATTTATGAGAATGGCTACATGGTTCCCTCATTTACAAAAAAAGTACATATTGTGTTAAATTAATAGAAGGAAGAGAGGTAATGTTAACTAACAACAGTTGAATAGGTTGTTATGACTCAAGTGGAGCTGGAATAGCATCTATCCAAGCATTTTTATCTTTTAAATAATCTTCTATTGAATAATAAGCTTGCTTACAAAGTGTTCGTTTTACACAAGCTTTGAACTTATTTTCACTAAGTTTAGTGACGTCAATGGGAATTTTGTTATAAAATCTAACACAGTGCCCCATGAAAGACGTGTGAATTTTTGACAGACGAAACTGCGGTTGGTCTAATTTATTTCTATGTCGTGTGTTATAGCAATGTCTATCACCTAGCTGATTAAAAAGATCTAAATTTTTTCTAGTATACATAATGTTTTCATAGATATATTGACATGGGACCGTCATGATATTAGCTACTTTGAACAGTTCTCTTAAAGAGTCGCGACTACTCAAGTTATAGATGGCCCTAATAGCCCTTTTTTGCAAGATAAAAACAGACTCAATGTCCGCTGCCCTACCCCACAATAATATACCGTAAGACATGACACTATGAAAGTAGCTAAAATAGACTATCCTCGCGGTGTCCACATCAGTTAGTTGTCTGATCTTCCTTACGGCATAGGCAGCGGAGCTAAGCCGCTTACCTAAATTCTCAATATGAGGACCCCATTGTAACTTGGAGTCAAGCGTAATCCCTAAAAAAGATGTATCATTTCACAGTTTGTTTACCACAAGTCATCGCCGAACTTCGAAAATCTAACTCAAAGCGACGCATCATCCTGCACCACGACAACGCAAGCTCACACAGCGCTCGTCAAACGATTGAGTATTTGAAGCAGGAAAAAGTAGAAATTCTTGACCATCCTCCATACAGTCCTGACCTAAGCCCTAACGATTTCTTTACATTTCCTAAAATTAAGAAAAGTCTTCGTGGTCAAAGGTTCCAGTCCGGTGAAGAAGCAGTCGACGCTTTCAAGTCAGCCATTTTGAACACCCCCACTTTAGAGTGGAATAAATGTTATAATAACTGGTTTGAGCGAATGGAAAAGTGTATTAAGCTACGTGGTGAATACTTCGAAAAACAATAAAAAGTACTATAAGGTTCTAGTTGTTTTTTTCTTCAAACGACAAAACTTAAAAGGCATGCCTCGTAACTGCAGGGTCCGTTTTGCCTTTCTTTCCCCTACCGCTGTTTTCGTTTGTTTTATGATTTGGGCGTAATGAGTTAGTGCTACAGAATATTACAATTATCTTCAGACCACTCCCAATCTAAGCCGTTTATAAGCAACCGCCGTCTAAACGCTTGTCAAGGAGTGATGGTGAATGTATCAGGGTGCATTAAATGCGACGTAGGTAATATATATCCCAGCATCCATCTATCAGGCATGCGAGGACTGTGTAGTAAAGATGTGTACCACCACTTCATCTTTCTATAAACGTGGAAAAATCAAGTACCTACCTAAAGTCTTCCCCGAAAATAAACTCACCAGCACAAGTAGGAGAACTGACAGTTAAAACATCGTTTAAATTCATATAGTTAGTAGTAAGCATGGGCTTTGTTCTTTGGTATAAGCAATTTAAATAAGTACGTCTGGGACGCCTAGCAAATTTATTTATTATTTTATTTTATTTAGATACACAAAACACATTACAACCAATGACAGAAGAAAATAATAGTTTTGTTCAAGGTTGTAACGTAAACAAATTTGTATACAACATAATCATACTTCAAAACATCAAGCGGATATATTTCACGCTCGTTTTTTTTTTTGAGGCGTTCACTAACCCTATTTACACACTGCTTACTTCTGCGTGAAGTGAGGAAAGATGAGTCGTATCGTAAACGCGCCACTTACGCTCTACTACCCTTCTTACACTATCACTGCCAGGCGCTCCCTTCGTTAACGGCATGAACTTATTGCGGTTTTTTTTTTTCGTGGCAATTACATTATGCCATTGTACAAAGTTTACGAATATTCATTTCTAAATTAATTCAACTACCCAATCACCCCGCGCCACTCCCTGCGCCGCCCTAGAAGTAATCTCGGCCAAGTGACCATGTTCGACCGACCCATTCCCTGGGTCAAAGAGGTCAAATATCTAGGGGTCACCCTAAACAGTACCATGTCCTTCGGCCCGCACATCAAGCGGGTCCGTCACCGAGCATCATTTGTGCTCGGTCGTCTCCATTCGTTAATCTGCAAGCGAAGTAAAATGTCCCTTAGAAATAAGGTGACACTTTACAAAACTTGCGTTCGACCCATCATGACTTATGCGTGTGTTGTGTTCGGGCATTCGGCCCCCTCTCACATCGATAAACTCCAAGTGGTTCAAAACCGCTTCCTCCGTAAAGCCGTAGGAGCCCCCTGGTTCGTACGGAACGTCGACCTCCACTCCGATCTAGGTCTCGAACCTATTCGCGCCTTTATTAAAAAGGCGTCAACACGTCACTTCGCGAACGCATCTACCCATGCGAATCCGTTAATCGTAGCCACCGCCGACTACGATCTCCCCCCCGACCCCTGCCGCCACCGCCGGCCGCGACATGTTCTCACCGACCCCCCCGATGCTTTGTCATCCCTTCTTTCCGCTCAGAATACGGGCGACGACGACGACGTAGTAGTAGATCCCCTCCCATAGCCGGCGGTTGACCGGTGCACTTAGTAGTGCACCCGTCCCCCTACAGCGACTGTCCCAACCGAGGGCGCCTCTTCGAGGCGCCCTCGAGTATGTCGCCTCTTGCCCTTCTGGCTGGCTAGAGCGTAGTGGTTGCACGCTCGCCTTTAAGTCCGGTGAAGCTGTAAAGGCCTCGCGGCCAACAGCGTACATCATTCACACACACACACAACTACCCAATGAACTTGATGACGAAGATGATAATGAAATTGATGAAGTGCCCCACCCTGGATAGTAAAGTGATGGATACTTTACATACCAATTGCGACGGCCGTTTTGAGGGAAATCGAAAAGGCACGTTTTATCACTTTGTTACAATTACCTTCACTCATGCACATATAGGAACACATAATGGTTAATATTCCACCAACATTACACATTATAATTCGAAATAACACAAGTTTTGGAAATTAAAACAAATTGACAACATCACTCTTCGATTTCCCGCCAAAAAGTCCATTGCGGTTTTTTTGAGCGGAGAGACTGATAGGCCACGCCCACTCAGCGTAGCCCGTTTAGAAATCGTTTTGGAATTATGGGGAAAAGAAAATTTTGGAAAATAAACCTAAAGATTATAAACTACATATAAAAAATAAAAATGTGAGGGTGCTGCATCAGAAACATTGGGAAAGCTAGTATAAAAATTGCCTTTGGGATATTTTTATGAAAACAATATCGTTTCGGGGAAAAGAAAATCTGATATTGGGAGTTTTTTGCAAACATAGAGAAACACAGAGCGATGCTTGAAGTGCAAAGGGAGCATGTGAACAGTCGATGCTGCCGCGGTTGAGCAGTAGCTCAATGCTTTTGGCGGGAAGTAGCAGTGTATAAACCGTGTCTAAATGTTAACTAAAGGTAATAAGAAATTAACCTGTTTCTTTTTTTAATATTTTTGTTTCAAAAACCTAGCTCCACACTTCGAATTATTCCTGTGGGTGCATTTACAAACATGAAATTAACATGCACAAACACCCAGACTGAAATCGTAGCCACCGCCGACTACGATCTCCCCCCCGACCCCTGCCGCCACCGCCGGCCGCGACATGTTCTCACCGACCCCCCCGATGCTTTGTCATCCCTTCTTTCCGCTCAGAATACGGGCGACGACGACGACGTAGTAGTAGATCCCCTCCCATAGCCGGCGGTTGACCGGTGCACTTAGTAGTGCACCCGTCCCCCTACAGCGACTGTCCCAACCGAGGGCGCCTCTTCGAGGCGCCCTCGAGTATGTCGCCTCTTGCCCTTCTGGCTGGCTAGAGCGTAGTGGTTGCACGCTCGCCTTTAAGTCCGGTGAAGCTGTAAAGGCCTCGCGGCCAACAGCGTACATCATTCACACACACACACACACCCAGACTGAAATAAATATATGTGGGTCACATTTGTCCAATGCGGGGATCGAACCCTCAATCCAGTGAACGGAGTGATTCGAGCTAACCACTGGACTAAGGCGTCAGTCAAACTGTTTCACTTATAATATATTTACAGAAAATGTACCTAGGCTTAAAGTAACTACTTTTCTACGTAATTTTTTTAAAATAATGAGTTTAAGATAGTGTTTAATAAAAATACATTTAGGTAAACTGCCTAATCTAAAAATAGATCGTTAAGTTACAAAACGGAATGGGTCGTTGGGATTTATGTGCACTGTCCCAATTATCAATGCCCACTCCTTGGAGGATATCATCGTCATGTTTGTACGCAATACCATAGATATAACTTTATTTTAAAATATCTTTAAAAACAAGCTTCTGCAGCGAAAACACAACGGAGATATCTTGTTTAGGTGACGAGTTCCTATAGCCTTAGTTCGGCTCCATCATCAGACCAGCTCCAATTTACATTGTGTATGCCAAATTTCAGCGCTATGAGTACGGCGCAAGTTCTTGAAAAATGGACCACCAAACCGGAAAGACAGACATACGAATAGAGCAAGTTATAAAAGAACTTGTAAAAATTGTTCGCCACGAAAACTGTCTGGTATTATCAATATACCGTACGACTCATTTAATATTTACTGCGAATCCACCTGACCCGTTTTTACAAGCGGATAGGTATTCTGATTCACCGAATAATTGCCAATATTACTTGTATTGTTTAGTAGCACGCAGCAAACACTCCATAATATAGTGATCAGGACGGAAATTATTTCTCATGAAACAAGCTTCTTGCTCGTTGTGAACTGATGTTGCTGTGTCCTCTTTTACGAATATCTACAAGAAAAGGTAGTGACGCTACAAATTCCAGGAACTTTCGTCACGAGAATAAATACAAAACAGGTAGGTACCATATTATAAGGATAAATACAAAGAAAACAAATTTTAATTGGACTTCACACATTTATTGTATTTTTGTCTAATAAAAATACTATATCATATAACTATCATAAAGAGGATATCTACAGCAATTGACAGTCTTGCTGGTTGTACACACTCACCAGAGCACAACGTAATAAACTCCCGCAATGCATTTGGTGCACTTCACAGAATTTTTTTTACTAACAAAACTATTTTATTCTTAATTTACAGCCCTATCGCATTTATTTTAAAGTTTCGAAGAATAAACACTGCACATTTTGCCAAAATAACACCATTGAATAAACATAATTCACATATTGCACTATCGAAAACAGATAGAAAAAGTGAAGAAGAAATAGTAGCATGTCACGAAATTTACACATAATTAGGATTTAAATCCAGAGTTATTTCTTCAACTAGAATTTAACATCGTCATATCCTATTGTCCAATTACTACCAGGAGTAATGAGTCACAGACATTAAAAGGTATTTCTTCATAATCTCGTGTCTTCATTCTATGTTTTGATTCTATCCGTTGCGTATGGCATCCTTAGCATGCAATTATAAAAAAAAAGGATATCTTGCCTTTAGTTTCGTAATTTGGAGTCTGGAGCGAAAACCAGAGTGAAGTATCCAATGCCTACTGTTCACTACTAATAAATAATGAATAAAAAGAAAACTTTAATAAGTACCATCTACCTACTGAAATATTGGAATATCATAGCTAGGGTGAAAACACCAAAGATATCTACCGGCCAGCTGGTGAGCTGCGCGGTGATATGTCGTTTTGAGCTTGTTATATTTGTTTCTAAACCTATTGACAGTGGGTACTGGACATAGACTTTTGAAAGTTCTATAGCAAAAATTTGTTTGCACATTTTATTGTATTTATCCCAAGTAGTTAGTGCATTTATTACATTATAACATAAAAATTTGTCATTGTACTTGCATTTAGCCAGGCAGCCATCACCACAATATCACCGCGGATGAGAATATGACGACCGCTTTTGGTAGGTGGTCACGATTATTTTCTTTTTTTGTTGAAAACAAATGCTAATGTTTCTATTGTATATTCTACAATGCACAATACGTACGTTACAATTATTATACCACACAAACTTCTAGGTATAGTTTATAACTTCAGTGTCCAGTATACTACCCATTGCCTGATTTGCGCCAATGTGGTATGATTTCGTTATGTTCAGTATACTGGACCTTGCCAAATATATAAGGGGCAACTTTACTATGTTTTGACGTATGTTTATGTCAAACAGAGGCCCCTGGATTTGAATTCAGATATTTAACAGCCATTGAGGTTTAATACACATATAAGTGTGATTTTTCATTTAAGCTTTTCAAAAAGCATCACGTGTTTCAGAATTAGTAGTGTTGGTGCCACCAACTAGCTCAGTATCTACTATAAAAGCAGACTCAATGACACGCTCTGACGAATGACCTGCTTAACGTCTTCCGCACCTTAACTGCAAAGCTATCCGCCATACCGTCACTGGTTCATGACTACGATCCTATAGTCCTGAGGAAGAACTAATTCCTCTTTTGAAACACCAACAGTGAGACACCCAAAATGAAATGCCGTTCTTATGTAACGCCCATCTCTTGAGAACGGCTCCTCCAATTTAGACTATTTTTCGTATGTTCGTACTAATTCAGTAAGGTTTTCAAAGAAGTTAAACTTAAAATAATGAGGTCCGGAATATTGGAAATTTCGAAAAACTTCGTGATTACCATGAGATTTAGATAGAACCGGCCAGATTATAACGTCTTGCTTGAAATAACAAAAGAATCTATAAATTATTTTAATAACAATATCGAATTTTCCTAACGCTCATACATAATATGCAAAAAGCTGCAATTCTCATTCACATAACTTTCAGCAGTCAATTTAGGCTAAACTGGGCAATGTTCACTATACCGGACGGTGTTTTTGTCACAATCTAGCCTTTTTATATTTTTCTTAGGTCCTTTGATCGCGAATGAATGTAAATATATGAAAAAATTAAATTTTTTTTACTCTGCCAAATAAGGGTTAATGCACTAAATCAGTACTGTTATGTAGATTTTACGGTTATTTACTGAAGTGTTCTTGTTTCATGTTTTTAGTACCAGTGAACAGTAGGGATTGTTTTGTGTGTGTGGCCGCAGGGCTTTTACAGATTCACCGGACAAGATGGCGAGCGTCCAACAACTACTTACTCACCTGGGCTCTATCTCCAGGACGACTAATATTATACCGTGTATAATGAATCTGTACTGTCCATAACAGTAGTAAAAAATCGCGTTGATACTGCCTGATGATTATCATACAAAATGTAACATGGTGTAAATTATTTTTTCGCCGAGGATTCTGGTATGAAGGAGATCGTCACTAAATATCCGAATCATTTTATCCCGTTTAATTGCAAATTCCACAGCACACAGTCGTATTTTCATAGAAGCAAACTCGTTATTTTACACTAACTGTACGCCTCCTGGCTGCGTATATATATATATATATATATATATATATTAACGTTGCACTGCCGACGGAGCGTTAATTTGAAGCTTCTATGAAACTACACTTCCGTGGACAGTAGATCTTTAGTTTATATATTGCATATATAAAGCGTAAAACGACGAATGTCCGTCTATGAAGCTATGCATTCCCACACAATGGGATATTATTGGTTATAGGAATGCTTATGTTAAGCACACGAGACCATTACATGTCTTAGGTCCAGTCGGTCGACATGTCAGTGTTTAAAATATTTCCATAATGGTATTAAGTACTTAAGTGATTTAGGCACAATTATGTTCACATTGAAATGTTTTCTCATATCAAATAACATTAAAAAATATTAAATTCATTAAGCTCTACAATACATCGATGGCGGCATATTTACCACATTGGTAATTTTCTCACGCATTTATACAGTTGTGTTTTTATTCTTACATGTTACAAATTCAGTTAATTCCTTACAAAAATCGCCCAAACCTTACACATCATAGAACACTTTGAAAACTTTAGAATATCAACTCGATACGAAATGATGATAATAGTTATATTAATAAAAGATAATTAACAATAGAATACATTTTTAAACATTTGCAACATGACATAACCCAGTCTCACGGGTTCCATAAAATAATTACACACGCTCGCTGTTCGCGTTTCATGCACATCGGAAATGATTTCAAGTGAACTACTTAACCTAGGTATGTTATTATGTACACAATGTACTAAAATAATAATTGGCTAAATGATAATAAACTCATTTGCAACATTCACCTTTAATAGACAATGAAAATAAATTATAAAAAGTATAGTCCAAAAGGTTTATGCACGAGTTCCCAAAACTGATTCAATAAGCGTGCGACCTTCGATATTGGGTCGTTGAAAAATCATAGCCATCGAATGTAAATTACATACATATTAAATGTACACAATTGCACCGCCGACAAATTCTAGCGCGTCTAGTGTGAACCTTCGGCAATGCTGCTCCACTATGTGTTATCCGTCATTTTAAGGTAAGCATTAACAGCGCGGCGCGCGTATTATTCATATTTCTTCAATGCGTTAAAACGCGTCGCCTATGACAAAGGTTTAACGTGGCTTGCTCCTAGAGTTCACATCGAACACACTGAGAATTCTGTAACTCACAAATTAGAATAACTATATTAAAAAATAATCTGTGTACTTCTTTTTATTCTATAAAATTCGTCTTACACCTCTAAAATTGTGAAACAAACTACAGTTCTACACACAGCATACATAGTATGTACAATCGTAACTATATACACAAATATATAACATGGCAAAGATATCGAACGAGCTTAGCTTTGCCATATCGTGAACACGCATTAGTGTTTTGTTCTCCTACAAAGTTACATTTTATAAATGTATGTAAAACCAATGGTTTAAGCGTTAATATAAGATCAACTCTAATGCATGTTCGCTACTGTGGCAGACCTGGCAGACAACTGGTAACTAACAATTCTTATTGTCCAAATGTAGGTGAAGCATTACCAATCCCTACACCTCAAGTATGTTCGATAATAATTGTACTGACGAGTACAGTCATACTATTTATAAATTGTAATAGTCTAAGATGAAGTATTCCTTGATATACAACATATAAGAAAATGTAATTTGTTTAATTAAACAGAGAAGCCCCAATGGCTATATAATAAAAGAAAAATTGTACTCATAAAATTATGATCAATGCACATAAAATTTTTTGGAAATCGTCTAAACATCATATGCACTTAGACTATGTACGTAATAATGCAGCATAGAAACCACTAATAATTAAAGGTGAATGACTCACAAACAACAAAGATACATTTATTTTATATCTTGATAATGCAAAGTATTATAAGGCCAATACAAACATCTGTCATGAGGGTTATCTCCGATGGGCCAAGCCGAGTCAAGCGTAGAGTACACCTACGTTTTGGCGATGAATTTGGTTGCCACTTAAGCCCACATGTCTTTTTAAAAACCCTCGATTAGAAAACAATTTAATCTACCTATGTCAGTTACAGAAAAATTGCCGTAAGTTTGGGCAATTAGTTAATAGCCCAAATATAATATGGACGGCTTTTTTTCTTAATTAACAGATGCAAAGTTGATTGAGTTCATATCGAGAGACATTAAAAACTTATATTAAATTTCGTAAACTGCTTAACTATCGTAGGTTCTTCAGATGTTTTCCTTCACCGTAAGGAAGTTAGAATCGTATACATGATAAATAAATATATATAGTATTTTAATGGTAGTTGTGCGTATTTCGATAGAGAATACAATAGTGGATGGACTAAGTACCTATTGTTGCGGTAACCTGCAGAACGATGACTCGATGAATTTGGTTGATATGTTCGTAAATCGTTTAGTGACATGATGCAAGAACTGTGTGAAGCCCGTAAGCATATCTCGTAAAACACAATGTATGGAAAATACTCTTATGCCGCATCTACTGTCGCCTAATTATACAGCTATACACCATGTCACAAAAATATTTAATTTACACTGTTGTACATTTTATACAATCATAAATATATTCATTTGTACATTACATGTGTGATTTTATATTAGAATATTTACAAGTAAACACAACATTTCAACCTTCACCGCTATTCACAATCTTTTAAAACCTATACTAGTGAACTAAAATTATCAGGGCTGTAAAACCTATCACCTAAAACTAAGCATACTATTCCGAAATTTTAACGCATCACTGATTTTAGTTTTTAAAAAATAACTAAAATGAGTGTTACTTTGTTACGTTTTTCATGAATATAATTTAAACAGATAACTTTATTGGATCTTTGAGGTGAACCAAGAATGTTTTTATTTGTATAGAATCAAATTGTCATGATATTATAATAATATTCTGAATGTTCATATTTTACTCAAATGATCTCAGAGAATCCGCGTAAAAGGCCTACAGCTGTGTCGGTTTGATAAATAATTAATTGTTTTTATGCTACAAATAGCCTTTCGAAATGTGCCACAGGTGGAGTGGCGGTTTTATAGTACGAATTAAACATGTGTTCCTGCTGCTTCCCACAACACTACAAAATGAATATTGGTCCGGACAAGCTTTTATGACAATTTCTGTATTTTCTTATACTTTCATTTGCAAATCAGCAAAAAAGGTCATCGTAGTAACGTAAAGAGACATTTTATTACACATTTAAGGAATAATATCCCATTTCACCTCAATGATACAATAGCTAGTTAGTATTAACCAGAATTATAATCATTTAAAATGATTCACAATTTACGACAACATAACACAATATTTGCATCATAAAGAAATCTATCTAGCCATTTGGTATATGAATACTGCCCTGAACGATATCTGCCGAGCTTCTAACTCATGGCCCACGATAAACAAAAAAAAAATATATGTATATATTATCATCACGCCAGATCCCTTGCGGGGTAGGCAGAAAGTACAGAGTTCCAACTGGTTCTTACATGTGCACGCTTAAATACAGCTCAGCAATCAATATGGCATAAGGTAATTAGGACTTCATAGTTTCTCTGCAGTCATATACATGGTGTAACATAATAAACGCAAGACCTGAAAGTAGTTTGTTCTAAATCGGTAACTGAATTCATTCCAACAAGTTTTAATGTATCTTACTTTTTTTTTAATTTGCAAAAAATGCTTTTATTCCTTCAGTGCGTTACAAAAAACTAAAATTATTCTTGATTCATAGCAATAAGGAGATTTCAAATGCATTCCTAAAACGTATTTCTCAAAACGCACACATATACGTACAAGTTTAATTGATAATTGGGGTATAAAGTGCTTAAAAAAGGGTAAAAACCTTTAAATTTGGACATTTGGGTGTCATTTTGAATATATGAAGAAATTCTCTAATCGGGGTGTCTGAGTTATTTACGTTACACCTTGTATATATGATTTCAAAATTAAGTTTCAAATTAAATAAGTTATTACAATTAGATTGCAAATCAACACAGTAACCTATCTACACAGTACCTGTTGTTTGTGCAATGGACGCTTTACTAATTTTTATATTTTTTCATGTGTGGCAACAATACCACTTCGCCACGGAACTGAGCACATCGCGCGCGCATTGTAATAATATTTCAAGAAATATAATGTTAATGATGTAATTTGTAAACACAGCAGCGCGTTTTATTTCAATAACTGCCTCACCTATTTATATTTATACTTTCTCAATTATCTCAGCCACTAAGATTGATAGACAAATCAATGATTACTACATCTAATACAAAATATCTGATAGAACAGACATCAAGCGGCACTTTTACAAGATCCATATACAGCTGTAGCAATACATATTTTATATGATTAATGACCCTTAGCTCTACGAAACTAATATATTTCATTAAATTTTAATGCTCAAAGTAGCCAATCAATTAATATCACATCCAGATTGCGCGAGATGATCACTAAAGTTTGAATGTAAGTTTTAATTTGTTTAAAGTAGGCCTTGCGTTTGAAGGCTAGATGCAGATCAATCAAACTATTACAACTAAATTTGAGAAACGTGTTCTAGAAGATATTCTTGCAATCTGTTAAAAAAAATATTAAGTCGTCATTCCTATATCTTAAGGAATATTTATATTATATAAATTGCAACATTGCCGTTTATTATTTGGTCAGTTATAAAAGTTATTATGTGCACGAAAAATATGTACCTATTTCGCTGCTAATTAACCAAATTTTAACTGTTACTAAGATACAATAATTCTACAATATTAATTTATATTTATTATGAGCGAATTTGAAAACTTTTATATGGACTCTTAAATTAATAGTAGTGGCTGCGGATCAATGTACGTACATAAATGTTCTATAATATTATTCAACAACATTCTGGTCTTCGAGCCCGCGTCAATAGCGGGTTTACTAGGAGACCCCGCTCCAAATATTATAATAACATCAAACACTAACCCTATAAAAGACATCTCGTGCACTGACTCGGTCGTGACTCGTAAGAAGAAGACATACCTATATGAATTCGAGTCCAAGAAATTCATGATAAATATGCATATGTTCATGCAATCAATCAGCTTTGTGTAGTATATGTCAACATTAAAGTCTTAATCCAAGAACAATAGTAGGTACATAATTATGAAATTTCAGTTTGTTACACACAAGGTAACTGAAACTGTATTTATGTATCGCTCAGATAGACTTCCTTGACGGTAGAATAAGTGCCACAAATAATGTAATGCCCGCAAAGTTGTCGTGTGTGGGACAGATTCAATATTTTATTTGCGAGTATACAGGGTTACTTGTTATTAATTAATAACATCTTGAGGTCAAACAACGATACACCATGAAAAAAAACGATTGTTTAAAGATTTTTTAATTATAGCTAAAAAATAAATCAGCTGTTTTATAGAAAAAAAAAATACTGGCAAAATATGCGACAGCATTCTTTTCTGCCAAAATTAAAAAATCTCAGGACACAATCGTTGTTTCCAACCAAGAATAGGCACTCTCAATCAAAGAGGAAAGAGAAAGACGATACACTATAACAGATTAATCACGCACCTCCGATCTAGAACGAGGCGACTCAAAGCAGAATAAAACCCACACTCCCGTTTAAAACGGAGCAACACACACGTCCCAGATGGAAAAAAATAACTCGTAGATATATCTAGGCGAGGATACAGGGTCGCAGATCTAATACGATCGATCCGACTCACCTCGAGATGTCGTGCGGGCGCACTCAGAGTTTGCGAGGACGAGTGAGGCGGCGCTTCTTGCGCTCGGGCGTGGCCCCGGCCGCGTCAGCCGAAGCACGGCGCCGCGAAGGCGGAGTACCCGCCCAATCCGCGCCTGCCTCGGCCTTGCTCTCCGGTTTGCACTTCACCTCCGATTTCGCCTCGGGTTTCGTCTTCGCCTCCACTTTCGCCTCGGGCTTCGTCTTCGCCTCCACTTTCGTCTCGGGTTTGGATTTGGTATCTGTCTTGGTCTCGGGTTTCTTGAGGTCGAGCTTGAGGTCGGCCCGCGGCAGCTCGGTGGGGGGCTCGGCGGGCGCGGGCAGCACATTAACGGCGCTCTCGGCGTCCGCACCGGCCGTTTCGCACTCCATCGAATCCGCGCTGGTGCCGGCGACCCACTACGATTACAAATTATACAAGATTTAAAGCGAGACTTCCTTAAATGTCTCGGTTGTCGTTTCGATAGCCTACCAGTGGCTATCTTTGTTAGTCATAGGCACAAGGCAAAAAAAATGATCTAAAACTTGACCCTCACGCTTTGTGTGTGTGAATGACCTTTACAGCTTCACTAGCTCAAGGGCGCCTCAAGGAGGAACGGCTGCATCTTTTTGACTACGGGGAGGACATACACTAGGTGTCTCACCCCTCTTGTCCGGTGAAGCTGTAAAGGCCCCGCGACCAACAGCGTGACTAGGTGGCTCACCGTGGTGCTCTGCACCGGCCCGCGAGCAAAGGATTCTTCGACCTCGTCGACGAGGTCCGTGTCTGATCCTGTGTGCGGTATCTGTATCCAAAAGGAGGGAGATAAGGGCATCGGGAGGGTAGTGACCCTCAAATATATGTAGATAAGCTGTACAGCTGTTACCTGCGCGAGGGATGAGGCTGGCGACAGACGCAGCGAGGCGCCGCACTCGGCACAAAGCGGTGGCACGGCGGGCGAACGCGAGCGCCAGTATTGCAGCTCCGTCTTGCACTTGTTCAGCTCCTGTCGATTAACAGCCAGGTTTTATGTAGGGTTCTTATACACTCTGAACTCGGTAGTAGCTATAATAACCCTCTGACTTAAAGTGGACTGTAATATGAACCATACAACCATTTTTTTTTTAATGTAGCCCCTCACTGGGATCTATTGCTGTGTCGTGGGTGCGTTTACAAACAAGAAAATTCACATACAAAAACATCCAGACCGAAATAAATAATTGTGGGTCACACAAAGATTTGTCCCATGCGGGAATCGAACCCGCGACTATTAGACACAGTGGGCGTGGCGACTTAAGCTCTTTACCACTGCGCTAAATCGTCTATCAATTACACTGATAAAATAAACGACCTGTATTCTTTTACATTAATTGCAATCAATCCCAGACCATAATTTTGAGCATGAAATTATTTATGATGTAGCAGTCAGCACTATTCCTCCCAATTAAATTATATAGTCTCTAAAATGCCTGATTTCAAATAAACTATCAACGTGCTTTACGTGAACAAAGAAACATACTTATTGCTCTCAGAATACCGCTTTGTACCTGTAATGTTGCCTTTTCCGTAATAATATCCCAATGTAGAATCGTTTGTGTCTAGACTTATTTAAATACTTTTAAATAATATGTGAAGGCTTTTAGTGCATAATTATTTTTTATAGATTACATTAGAATACATTTGTTACTAATAAACATACTATAGCACTAGAAACGCTTACCTAACACGAAAGGTAGATACCGGTACCTTACCTTTAGTGCTCAATAACTGCTACTTCCTACTTTATCTCAAGCAACATTAGATAGATCAGCGTTTAAGAATAACACTCTGATTTCCTGAGATGACGTACTCACGTCACCATCACTTGGCTTGCAATCACCTTAGATTAAAACAATCTAGTTTCTAAATATCACCTGTAGCAAAGTCTGGAACTTGCGACTCGTCTCCTCATTCTTCTTGTCGTAATCGTCGAGACGATTCGCATATTCCAACGTTTGTTTCTGTTGTTCCGCGATCTGCTTCTGCTGTTCCGCAATTTGCTTTTGTTGAAGGGCCGTTTTACGCTTGCAACTACGGAGATCACTGCGCAACGCCGATAACTGGTCGTTGTACCTGTGAAATGTGTATTTTCTAGTAATTCTAGAAGGGGAGTTCATTTAAGATGATTAATGATGCATAGAATATGAGTTCAATCAAACTATTTAAAAACTTTCTCCTTAACTTAAAGTTAATGGATTTTCTTCACCTTAACTATTTACCTCTCATATCCACATTAATCTATCTATTTATTTATTTACGGTTTCAGACATTTATTTCTCAAAAAGAATACAATTCACTTATAACATTTGAAATACAAGTTCATCTTAAATATTAAATACAGAAGGACGGTAGGTACTCATAAATAAATCACAATCGTTTTAGTGTTGTGGGTAAGAAGAAAAAGTAAGTGAACAATTACATGTCGTTTCTTGAAGGCAAGTGTATATGTATGTGTGTGGCGCACGGTTAGTCTATTACCTAGCGGGAAAATGTAAGGTTCCTGTCTAAAGTCAACGCGAATGAAGTTAGGGGCAGAAACTAGTATAGGATAAAGTTGTGGTAATTTAATTATTAATGGGATTTATATTAAAATATACAGAAATTCTTTAGGATGTGATGTTTTATAGTTTTTTTATATAAGGCAAAAGATGTAATTTCTTTGATGTCATTAGGTAATTTATTGTACAGTTCAGCTCCTTCGTATAGTATGTTTTTCTTCCCATAGTTAGTTCGTGGTTTTCTTAGGCAAATGTTGTTCTTTCGTCTAGTAATACGTTTTTGTGTTTGTCCTTTTATTGTAAATGTTATTTTAGAGTGTATATTTTTATTTAATACTTTATGCACTACAGGTACAAAGGCGGACTTAATGCCTGAGGCATTCTCTACCAGTCTACCTTAGGGTGATGCAAAAACTAGTGAAGTAGGTGCAAATCCATAGAAGATAAAAATAAAGAGATAGAAAAAATATAATAAGATACATATATATGGTATATATAGATATATATAACTAATATATACATATAATAATAAATACACATATACACAAATGAAATTAAAATTGAGATCATTCTGCTAAAGTTTTGAGAAGATAATCCTGAACTTTGTTTTTAAAAGACAAGCGATTTGTGGCCATCCTGATATCCTGGGGCAGTGTGTTCCATAGCAAAATGGATTGGACAGAGAAAGAAGAGTGTATAAAATTAGAATGGTGAGAAGGGCATTGGAGAAGACGATTATTACAAGAGCGAAGATGTTTATCATGATTAGTACATAGAAATTGAAAATGGGAGGAAAGATAATCAGGCGAAGCAGGAGAGTAAAGAATCTCTATATCATCTATATAATCTATCTATATCATCACGCCGGATCCCTTGCGGGGTAGGCAGAGGGTACAGAGTTCCAACAGGCTCTTTCCTTATACCTCTCTGGCTTCCTCCACTCATAGTTCGTCTCATACACGCTCGCCGGTTACAGAGACTCCTGACTTCGTAAGATAGTCTAGGTCTTCCCCGGTACCTACATCCTTCCACTTTCGCATTTTATATCAGTTTTCTCATTCTTTCTTCGGTCATTCTTTCTATATCTGCCCGAACCAACGGAGCATACCCTTTCTCATCTTTACACCGATACTATCTTTCATACCTACTCTCTTTCTTACTACGCTGTTGCGAATACGGACCAATATGGTCTCTTCTACGAGTATTTCTCAATATCTATCTATATCATCATGCTAGATTTTGCAGCGCAGGCAGAGTTCCAACAGTTCCTATCCTTACAGACCTTTCTGGATTCCTCTACTCTAATGCTTCGTCTCATACCCGATCGCCGGTTTTTCAGAACTAAATTAATTCCACTATTAGCAAAACACAAGCATAAATTTGTAATTCAAGAGTTAAAGCAAAGCACTTTACGCCGACGATGCTAGGTCCCATGAAATAGGGGGCGTGCCTATTGCCATATACCGGGCACAATTCCAGACTCCAGACTCATACTGGGAAGTTTTTGTTAGCGAAACTACATTTGTTCGACCTAGGATACTGCATCGTTGGTCTAGTGGCAAAGCGCATCGCTTTGTGATCACGAAGTCCTGGATTCAAAATTATATAAGCCTGTTAAAAGGGTCTTACTTCTTCATTCCCTGTTTGATACGATGTATCCGTTTCCTGAGGACCATGTTACTCTGTGGAGGGGGAGGGGAGGGCGGCAGGCTTTCCTCCATGTACATGTTAAGAGAGGACACGCGGCGCTCGCACGATGTACTCGTGCCTGCCTGCTGGGAGGTCGACGACTCGAAACCACTCGGCGGCGGCGAATCCAAACAAATATACGATTTACTGCTCTCGCCCGCTGTAATCGTTAACAATTATCGTCAAAGTTCAGCCTTTTAAGTGTAAATAGCAGATGTTATCCTAAAGTATAGATAATATCTTCTGAAGTTGACTTACGAAATTGTAGTAAAAACTAAACATAAACAATAAACTAATTGGCCAGTATTAATAACGGGACCCTATTTAATTAAACTTACTATGCCAACATATTTGTCAAAAAAATGACAAATTTGTCTCCTGTCACGACAGGTGTTTAATAAAGCAGTTTTGTATAGCTCATTACTGACAAAATTGTCAAACTCACATTGTCACCCGTGGCCCATCATTGTAACTTAATAAACAGGGCCCCAGTTGTAATATTTAGTTTTGTAAGCTATTAAATTGTCTACACCAGGGATTACCAAAGTGGTCGATATCGGTTTCCCAAGGGTCGACATAAACGAAAACTGATTTTGGGGGTCGAACACAAGTTCTTATATGAAACTTTCAAGATACTGTGTATGTTGTGTTACGTGTACCAACTTGTTATAAGAATGACTAATATTTTGTAGGAAGTATCATTGTTGTACTTTACTCACTTAACCAACCGCAAAGTTTTTAAATTGGTCAGTATTTTGTATCAAGATAAGATTTTGTATCAATAGGAAAAAAACTAGAGATAAGATTTTTAAAGTAATTTGGCTATGGGGGTCTGAAGTCCAGTTCATTTTGGAAAAGGAGTCTTTGTCCAACATAGTTTGGGAATCCTTGGTCTACACCATCCTTTGGTAAAAGTCTTACAAGAATCTATAAACATTCAAATTATTAGGTTTGGTGTAATGTATTTGTAAGAAGTTTACCCTTTATAAATAAATAAATATATACATTACTTTATTACAACTAATCAAATAATTGGGTAGCAATAGCCTTTACAACAAATATGACATGAAATTTATTTTCTATACTCACGGGAAAATGCTGTAGTGATATCAAAGAAGTCTGTGCCAAAATATGTAATTTCTGGCAGGTTTGGTTCAATGTGCTCTTTGAAATATTCCATGGCCATTGTAGTTAAATCAAACAACTCATCAGTCACTTTGTAAGGTCTTGCTAACTTAGTAGTAGTTTTTAAGTATGATAGAATACTATATACTTCATCCAATATCTAAAAACATATTCAAAATATAAATTCCTTGACAATGAAAGTAACTGGCCTTTTAACTGTTGTTAATGTTTCACAATATACTCAAATATTCTAAAATAGGATGTAGTCATCCTATATTATTTGATTTATCACAGCTATTTAGAAACATTACTGCTACCCGGTTTAATTTAATTTAATTTTAATTTATTTTATTTTTATCAGACAACAATGTGGTCCATTATCGGTTAGTAGGCTTAAGGTCTAAGTGTTAGTAATATACATTTAGAAACATTATTTTGTGTTGCCCTATTTGAGGCTGGGCTATAAAGGTTTGGTCAAATAGCCGACGGAGCGCGACGGAAGCGTGACAGAAGCGCTCGTCTACGTTCGGTCGTGACGTGGTCGTGTGGCATCTTACATTACAACTCCCCACTCGCCACGCTACCGTCGCGCTGCGTCGGCTATGTGGCGAAACCATTATAATCAATCATAATTTTTGTTGATAACTTCGCAGATGTTGGGTCCAAATAAAACATATTAAAACTCATAGGTTTCTTAAATGAATAAAACGTATGTTTCCTAAAGCCTGTTTTTTAACAAACTTTTTTTTCAATAACATAAATCGACTGCCTTATTAATCTAGTGGCGCATAGTGCGTATGTCGAACAAAAGCTGAGTTCAAATCTTAGGACAGAGAGTGTGTTTTGAACCTTTAATTAATAATTTTCTTTAAAAATAGAAGCTATTCTCAATTTGGAATTTGTCCATATAATAGCGAAAACATCCTACTGGCTGTTTTTGGCACGAACAGCCAGTAGGTGCGCTGTTTTCGCTCGTACATAGTACTCTATATTCGGACCCCATAGTCCCATAGCCGCCCTTCCTCCTTGAGGCACCCTTGAGCTACATACCCTTCTAGCTGAATCGTAGTGGTTGCATGCTCGCACTCTTGTTCGGTGAAGCTGTAAAGGCCTCGCGGCCAACAGCGTAGATCATTCACACACACACACTACTTTCGGACCTAACATCGTCGGCGAATGTGGATGTATATAGTTCACCTCTGCTACCCCCACTTGGGGAAAAAAGGCGCCAAGGTGTTTGCTCAAAGTATTTCTTTGTTATTAATTCTATAAACAATATACTTTATTCACACAATATTGAATTAGGCATATTGATTTGATTATAAAATTATAACTTAAAATATTTTACTTTAACTCAACAGCAGCTAAAAGGTGGAATTATTGAATTAAGACATCCACAATTCCATCCAAAAATGACAATAATAACTACAAAACTAGTATCAAATTCGTTTTTTTAGTATAACAAAAACAACATGTAGCCTTTCAATAAAAATGTACATTTACAAACATGAAATT
This sequence comes from Phalera bucephala, assembly GCA_905147815.2. Lineage (NCBI taxonomy): Eukaryota > Metazoa > Arthropoda > Insecta > Lepidoptera > Notodontidae > Phalera > Phalera bucephala. The sequence continues at coordinate 23,355,897 of LR990612.1, forward strand.
CACATACACAAACGAAATAAACATTTGAGGGTCACACAAAGATTTGTTCCATGTGGATATCAAACCCGTTTACTAATTGATCCAGTCCTGATCCCGGAAATGAGGATCCTAGAGCTACATTTAGTCGCCACTTCACGGAAGACCTGCCCGAAATCAGCGTAGACGAACGCGTGATGGCTCTTAAACAGCTAAGGAATTCCATTCTTTAGCTGCTCAAGAGCCCCTGGAGAGGACGTAGTATCAACTGAACTGTTAAAAGCAGGAGGTAAACCGGTGCTGAAGGAGCTCCAAAATATATTTAACTCTGTAACTCTTTAACGGGAGAACTCCAGAGGGGTTTGGGGTAGAAGCGTGGTCATATTGTTTTTTAAAAAATGTTATATGACCCAACTGAAGAACTACCGCCCTATTTCGCTCCTGGGCCACATTTATAAGCTGTTTTCAAGAGTTATCACGAATCATCTTGCATTAAGGCTTGACGAATTTCAACCCCCGGAACAGGCAGGGTTTCGAAGAGGGTTGGAACCATAAACCACATCCACACTATAAGGCAGATTATACAGAAGACCGAAGAGTATAATCGGCCCCTGTGCTTAGCATTTGTGGACTATGAGAAGGCCTTTGACTCGATCGAGACCTAGTCAGTCCTGGAATCCTTGCAACGATGCCACGTTGACTGGCGATACATCCAAGGGTTAAACTGTCTCTATAACGCCGCGACCATGGCCATCCAAATACAAAACCAGCAGACCAACCCTATCCCAATGCATCGAGGTGTGAAAGGTGCAAAGGGATGTCATTTCCCCAAATTGGAGGATAAGTGTAAGACGCTAGACTGGGAAGGTCATGGCATAAACATAAATGGCAGTCATATCTCACACTTGAGATTTGCAGACGACATTGTCATTATGGCCGAAACGTTGCAGGATTTACAACAGATGCCGAGCAGCCTAGCCGATTCTTCCGAACAAATAGGTCTCCGCATGATCTTGGACAAGACCAAGACAATGTCTAACCAACATCCAGTACCGCGGAACCTGTTACAATACATGGCGCTAGTCTCGAGGTTGTTCAAGAATATGGTTACCTAGGGCAAACTCTGCAGTTGGGGAAAAACAACTTCGAGAAAGAAGTCAACAGAAGAATACGGCTGGGCTGGGCGGCATTTGGGAAATTACGTCGAGTATTTACATCGCCTATTTCACAAAGCCTAAAGACAAGTCTTCAATCAGTGTGTCCTGCTCGTTGTGACTTATGGAGCCAAAACATGGACACTCATGGTTGGACTGGTCCATAAATTTAAAGTCACTCAACGGGCTATGGAAAGGGCTATGCTCGGAGTTTCTCTAAAGGATAGAATTCAAAACAAGTAATTCGACAGCGAACCAAAGTTATCGACATAGCCCACCGGATTAGTAAGCTAAAGTGGCATTGGGCCGGTCACATTAGCCGAACAACCGATGACCACTAGGACAAACAAGTTCTTGAGTGGAGACCACGGGCTGGCAAACGTAATGGAGGACGCCCTCAGGCAAGGTGGAGCGATGATCTGCTTAGGGCAGTTGGGAAAACTGGATGCGAGTAGCAGAGGATTGTACCCAGTGGAGTGCACTTGAAAAGGCCTATGTCCAGCAGTGTACTGCTATAGGCTGATGATGATGAATGTGAGCCCAGCCCAGTGAGCTGAGCAGTCTACGCTTTAACCACTAGATTAAGTCTTTATTAGTATTAATTATGTTAGGTAAAAAAGTATAACAAACAACTAGAGACTAAAAATGCTCAACTCAGTTCAGTTTAACAACAATATTGAATAAAATATATTTAATTTACTACTTCAACAATTTGAGGACAATTAGAAAATTGTCTAAATATCTTCAAGATAAATTTAATAAAAATATTTCAATAAGCAAAAATGTTACCATAAATGAGTCTACAAATTCATGATGAAATCCTATTTTGAGCACAAGATAAACACGAATTTCTTTTAATTTTCTTTTCTAATCTTTGAATTTTGTTATTATGAATTATTGTAGCACCTTACAATGAGTTTAAGCTTTGTTGTACCAATCTCACTGATCACCTTTGTGAATGATTTTCATCAAAGCTGTGCTTGGAACATTTATACTAAATTTTACTAAACATCAACAATTGTGCCTCAAATGCAGTTTTTACGTCATCACAGTAACTGGTTTTTTTTAATCAGCATTTGATTGTCAGTGGTATTGCGTCATGATAGAATCCTCCTTCATCTAAACAATGCCTCAAGCACATGCAGCCAGACAGACAACATAGTATTTGACATCTGGTAAGAAATCTTTAAATGCCACAGAAGCAGTGACTGTCATCAAAAGGGTACTGAAAGTGATACCCCCAAAGGATAAGTCAGCCCATTGCATCTCTCAATAGTAATATCAAATGCTGGATTACTAGATTGTTAATGGTGACTATTTAGAAAAATTATAAATTTTACCAAATTCCTATTTTTTTTCTAGTTTGACATGCTAAAAACTTTCAATGTTTCCGCCACAACAAGAAATAGTATGAAAATTACTTACATAAAATAGCTAAATAATTAATTATTACTACTTACCTCTCCAGGAAAGAAACAACAATGTTTCCTTTCAATATGTTTACCAAATGTCATCTGCAAGAGACTTAATCTCATGTGCAAGGTCTCAATGATATCTGACTCGCATGCCAACGGGTGACTTCTCCGGGCAGACTCTCTACGAGGCATCTTAGCCTTGATTGATTGGAATCTATGCAACATCTGATTTTGCAATCTTTGAAATGTAGAATTTAGTATAGTACTACAAATAGAGTTGAACTGTCGATTGACCTGAAAAGATACACAAATATTCAAGTTTGCAGTATGCCAAAAATTTCTGCATCCAATATCATAGCTAAATGCAACTCATTATTTATCTAGAGTTCAGAAGACAGCCTAAATAAGCAGTCATATGCTTGGCCATTTACAATGTAAATGCATTTATAATAATGAAAATAGAAAAAAAATATTATTGAAAGATCCCAAACAGAAAATTTAGTTATCTTTATAAAAAAGGCCACTTCGACCATGATAAGTATCTCTATAATTAGTAATTAGTCTGGAAATTTATAAAGACAGTAATTTATTAAGCCTGAATAAGAGGTCATATGCTTGGTCATTTACAAAATAATGAACATAAAAAAATATCATTACTGAAAGATTCCAGGCAGAAAATTTAGTTATCTTCACAAATAAGTTCAGTTCAAGCATAGTACCTATTTTTATAATTAGTTATTAGTCTGAGAATTCATTTAAAGCCACTAAAAAACACAGAAGTAAAACAGCAGACTAATGTTGAAAATCTGAAAGCATGCCAGAAATGAAAAAAATGTGAAGATATTAACCATTCTAAGATGTGAAACACTTTTGAAGCCCAGGTAGCAAAAAATCTTCTCTATGACTTCAACAGGTAAATCAAGTATGTTCGTTGTATAGGTTTTTGGGGCGGGCACTATAACTGTAGTGCACTTGGAAGTGCTTGCGTTCGGGGATGAGCCCCCGGGTAGCAGGGCACTCGAGTGCCGAGTGACGCGGGACACCGCCACTGGCTCAGCGTGAGCCGGGCCAGCGCCCTCGTTGCTACCACTACTACCTCCGACGCTACTCATCTGCCTCGTCGATACCATTTTGCCACCGATTCAATCTTCACTCAAGTATATCTGAAACTAAACTTGTCTCTTAAGGAGTCACTCGCATAATACGAAGAAAAAAATGCCTTTCACAATTTATAAATGTTCTACGATTAAAAGGAACGCAAAAGGGTGCAACAACCCAATAATCAAGCCTTTCAATTCATGTTATCAATTATTTTTGATATAACAAAATTAAATTTACTTTTGAGCACCACCGAGTAATTTCTAAAATGGTGGCCATGGATGACTAGATCGGTACCTAATCACTTGAGGAATTATGATTTTTAGGCATTGCTACTTATAACTATTATAATATAACAAATATTTCACCCACTCATGAATTCATGCACATTTTTTGATAATTTAATAGTGATTTTCTAAAGTAACAAATTATTAAATATTAGACGCAGTAGTTACAAACGCTCTACGCTTTCACAAAAAATATTTTTTTTATTGGATTGGTTGGATAGGTAGGTACGGATCATGGACAATAGTGGATACGGATGAATTGAATGAATGAAGTTTAAAACATGGAACGAACTAGAAACTCTCTTGTCTATACCAGACGCTACAACTTGGCCAGGAATAGTAATTGCGGCCAAGTCTAACCCTACACACGAGTGCTTTTTCAACGCGAGTTAGTAAAGCGCTGGAATTAAATAAATGGCTAACAGTACCTTTTTTGTTAGAGCGATGAACGAGGCTTCAGCACATGCGTTGAAAAAGCGTCCGTGCGAACGAGGGGTTTGAGCGCCATAACTAGTATATTATCTATGGTCATAACATACGAGTCGGAGTGCCCTAAGCGCCACACTAAAATTTTAGAATAATACCTATAATAATAAAGGGATGTTAAATATGTATTGATAAAGATGATATTTTTTTTCATACTCTTATAAATAGATACTCTCAGCATTGAAGATTTTTTATATCCCAATCTCCTTCCCGTTATAAAGTAGTAAACAAATAATTATCTAATCTGTGGTAATAATTATACCAATACTAAAAACTTAAATGTGAACTTATTTCAAGTGAAACAGACATTAATTAGGCCGTGATTACATTTCACGACCCCGACTCGGACCTAACGCCCTTAAGACGCTACTTCGAGGTTGGAAGCTAATCATGCGTCGGATCCAATTTAGGTCATTTAGTGATGCAGTCATCATTATAATAAACGCCGATGTATCGATGTATGCATGTATCGATGTATAAATCACATCGATTTATCGATAATCAATATTTTACAAGTTTTTATTACATTTTTTTTCTATTCGTATGTCTGTTTCTCATTCTGGTTCAAATTATGTGATCCATTTTTCAATCACTTGCGGGCATCTGCATGAACTGAAATTTAGCATATGTAAATCCGGTGTCAATGTAATAATATAATTCCTTAGATGTATGTATGGCAACACTCTACATCCGTTTCCTACATTGTACTAACCCAAAGCCTAATCGATACATAAATAATTTGCAAATTTAAAACGTCGATGTCTTGTCGATTAAAACATGGATATATTATTTTCATCCCTAATCCTGAATTCCATGTCACCGCACGCTGCACATCCGTCTGTGAAGAAGCGCGCGTGCCGATTGATGGAAGATAATTCAGTCTACCTATTTCTCTATTTTATCCGGGCCGAAAAGACAGAGAGACACACGGATAAGAAAAGTTAAAAAAAAGATTGATGTTTCAATACATCATCAATCATTTTTATTTTCACACCATTTTTTACACGGCATCAATATCATATGATTTCGATACATTGATGTTTATCATAACCGACCTGACGCCCTTGAATGGGCGTCTCACGAGCATCAGGGCGTCTCAGGTTGGAGTCGGGGTCGGGAAATGTAATCACCCTCCTACCATGACAAACAAAAAATCAAAGAAGTTTGAAACAATAGAAACCTGATTTCACAAGAAAATTGTCTCAAGAGCCAGTGAGGTGTACAATTAGAATCGCTAACGTCCCGTACAAGGAAACTATCTTTATTTTTAAAAAAACTGCGGTACTCTGCAGATATCGAGACACTAAAAACTGTGTACTTTGCACTTTGTCAAGCCAGCTTATCATACTGCATCTCTGTGTGGGGGGGTGCAACCAAAACTATGGTCCTGATATTAGAGCGCGCTCAAAGAGCGGTGTTGAAGGTCATGACCTCTAGACCTTTCCGATACCCAACTTGTGAGTTGTACACCAATTGTCAGGTCCTTACTGTAAGACAGTTATTTATTCTCCATACCACTTTAAGGAAACACTTATCCTAAGTTTGACAGCAACGCCTTAAAAAAGCGACGAGCATATAATATGATATAATATTTGTCCACAAACAGCTTTTAGAACGACTATGGCCTAACGACAGTTTAAAGTCATTGGGAATATTATATATAACAAAATGTGTAATATTTATCCTATGAACAGGCATCAATGTAAAATTAGTGTAATTAAATTTCTTCTTACTAAAAATTATGTTGAGACAGAAAATATGCTCAAATTTTAATCATTGAAATAGTAGCTTTAAAATACAACTTTATTTATAATACATGCACGTAATTATTTGTCCACACCGTGCACTTTTTCGAGAACACATTTATACATTTTAATGCTCTGCTCTGCACTCTGCTGTGATGTCAGTTCTATTCCGACCTGAGATTCCGACTGTGTCGCTCGCCGCGTTCAGTCGCGTCACCTCTTACCGCGCCACTCCCCCCGCGACGCAGTCCGCCCTCTCGCTCGCGCGTACGTATTTACGTACGTTCGGTAGGTACGACGCGCTGTTTTGACGGCGCCGACGACCTTTTCCTAGTGTTCGACGACAAGTCGCAGTTTTTTTTAAAACCACGACTTTTTTTCTTGGCACGACTGGTGGATACCTATCGGTGACAACTAAGCGAGTCTTGAGCGGGACCCGAGCGGGCGGCTCCTTCAGAGGGCGGCTAACTCGGAAGGGTTTGAGTTCTGGCCTTGGGCACTACCCTAGTCAGAGCTCATCCTTCCACCAGGACCTACCTTTTCCCTTCCCGAAATACTATTCTCCGTGCGGCGGTTCTCTTCCCTCCGGAGCAGTTAGTGATAAGCACACACCCTTTCGCACACAAGTTTGGCGAAAGGCCGCACGCTAGGCTCACGGTAGCACACAACCCCCCGCCGGGTGTAGGCGGGGGGGCCCAGGCATTACTCATCCCCGGGGCAAGGTCCAGCCCCCGGGACTTAGGGTTTCCACTCCCTTCACCCGCCCTGCCATATCCCTTCTGGATATGTAAGTTAACTACTCACCAGAGTTCCTTAGGAACCTGGTCGAGTTCATCGCCTCGAAGTCCCCGGAGCTCATCCGGCAATTCGAGGCGACGTATTCCCCCGCTCCGCCTAACGCGTCGACGGTCAGGTGTCCCGAGACACCCGACTACAACGCGGCCCCCTCTCCCCCCACGTACCCCGCAAGCGGCGGTCACACGCCACTATGTGTGACGCCGCCCGCCGCGCCCTCCATGCACCCCGCGACCCCCTTCGTCGCGACGGTAACTCTGGTTACCGCGTCCCTCGCGTACCCCCCGACCCCCGTTAACCGCCCCGTCACAACATGCAGGTCCAGCCACACTCGGACTCCGATATGGAGGTCGAGCTGGCATCGGCCCGCCGTGCAGCCCCCCCCCCCTCGTCATCTTCATCGGATGACGACTTCATTCCCGTCTTAAACGGGAAAAAGCGCGCGCCCAGGCCGCGCGACCCTCCACCCCCAAAAACCCAGAGAGCTGGAAGCGACGTCGCTTCCTCCGGCCCTGGCACCCCCGCACCCGAGCCGTCTCCCAACGCGGCCCCGAGGAATATCCCCTCTCCACGCCCGACCATCCCTCCCTCGCCCCTTGTCATCCAAGACAAGAGCGCCTGGGAGCGTGATATGGCGATCTATAATCGCCATATCAATTATACCCATGCGCGATCCACCGCGTAAGGGATAACTGTAAAGGTGGCATCCTCGGATGACCACCGCCGTCTGTCCCACTTCCTCCGCGCCGAGAAAATCGGATACCATACTTATGCCTTTGAGGAGGAGAGAGAGCTCAGGGTGGTCAATCGTGGTCTTCCCAAGGAGCTGGACACCTCCGTAATCAAGGAGGACCTCCTGGCCCAAGACCTTCCGGTGCACCAGGTGCACAGGTTGGTTAAGGTCCAAAACAAACAGGTATACGACATGGTGCTTTGTTGTCCTCGACCACACCGTGGTCGGTTGCAAGGTCTTTGAGACCGTATGCCACATGTCTGGCCTCTCCGTGGAGGCCCCACACAAACGTGGCACGCCCGAGCAGTGCCACAACTGTCAGCTGTACGGGCACTCTGCCCGTAACTGCCAAGTGCGCCCTCGATGCGTCAAATGTGTCGGGTACCACGCGACCTCGCAATGCTGCCGCTCGAGGGAGACGGCGACAGGGCCACCCAGCTGCGTCCTCTGCGGGACCAAGGGATACACCGCGAACTATCGCGGTTGCCCCAAAGCCCCAATGGGAAAGCACTGGACAAGGCGCGGTCGACGCCACCCTCGTGCGGCCGCTCACCCCCCAGCGCCTTCAGCGCAACACCCTCCCGCGCCCTCAGCGCACCCTCACCCGGCGCCCTCAGCACCCCTCCCCCCAGAGACTTCAGCCCCCCGCGCTCCCACGCCCCAGGCGCTGACGTCTTCGCCTCCGCTTAAGCCGGCACTCGGCATCAACGCGTGGGCGAAGCCGCTCCCTTACACCGCGGCCCCTCGCCCACCTGTGGGCCCCGCAAATCTCCCCAAAACCACGCCGGTGGTTGCACCTCCTCCGCCAGCCGACGCCGTCGCGGACTTTATTATTCTGGACAAGATGTATGGCGCGGTATGCGTCAACAGGATTCGCGAGCTAGCCTAAAGGCTCCGCACCGCAACTAGCTGGGAGGAGCAATTCACCCTGCTTATGACGTAGATGGACGTTTACGACACCATGGCCGTCCTTAAAACCCATCGCCCTTACAATCCATAATGGATGGCGCTTCTGAAGGGTGTAACCTTACGGTTGCGCTCCTTGGAGACAGTCCATGAGCTGGACGCTGACCATCGACCTGTAGTCTTGAGACTCGATCCTCCGTCCACGCCTCAGCCGCTCAAGACGCCGCGTTCGACAAAGCCTGGCAAAACGGCTTAATCTGAAAGGTTTACCAAATGGGTGTGCCGGACAGACTCGTGCTTATCTTACGAGACTTCCTGGCGAATCGCGTTTTTCGGTATTGCGTCGAAATGACGCGCTCTACCCACCACTCCATACAAGCTGGTGTCCCGCAAGGCTCAGCTCTCTCCCCCCTCCTATTCAGCCTTTACGCGAACAATATTCCACGTTCGAGTAAGGTGCATCCAGCCCTATTCGCGGATGATACCGCTCTCTATGTCTCGCATAGGAATAAGGGTTTCATTACCAGAAACCTTCAGGCAGCCACCCACACCCTAGGGGATTGGTTCAGGAAGTGGCATATTGAGGTAAACCCGGACAAGAGCGCTGCGGTATTTTTCTCCAGAGGTGCCAACCCGCGCCCCTCCCGGCGCCACCCCAGAAGTAATCTCGGTCAAGTGACCATGTTCGACCTATCTATTCCCTGGGTCAAACAGGTCAAATATCTAGGGGTCACCCTAAACAATAACATGACCTTCCGACCGCACATCAAGCGAGTCCCCGCACATAAAATGCCCCTTAGGAATAAGGTGACACTTTACAAAACTTGTAAACGGCCCACGACGTACGCTTGTGAGGTTTTCGGGCACGCCGCCCGCTCTCACATCGATATACTCCAAACGGTTCAATCCCGTTTCCTCCGCAAAGTTGTCGGAGCCCCGTGGTTCATACGGAATTTCGATCTCCATTCCGATATCGGTCTCGAACCTATTCGCGCCTTTATTAAAAAGGCGACAACCCGATATTTCGCAAACGCGTCCAATCATAGAAATCCGCTAATCATAGCCGCCGCCGACTACAAACCTAACTCCCCTCCTATTAGCCGCTACCGCCGTCCGCGGCATGTTCTCACCGACCCTCCCGATGCCCTTGCATCCCTTCTTTCGGATACAGATACCGCACACAGGATCAGACACCGACCTTGCCGGCGAGGTCGAAGAATCCCATGCCCGCCGGCCGTTGCAGAGCACCACGGCGCGACACCTAGTATACACCCTCCCCCATAGTGACTGCCCAAGCCGAGGCCGTTCCTCCTTAAGGCGCCCTTGAGCTAGTTGCCCCCTTGCCCTTCTGGCTCGAGCGTAGTGGTTGCACGCTCGCCCTCTTGTCCGGTGAAGCTGTAAAGGCCCCACGGCCATCAGCGTAGATCATTCACAGACACGCACACACACAAAAACAAGCAGTTCTTTAGCCCTGGATTTGATTTGGTTTTTACTTACCTCACTCCTGGTCTGATATACATTGTTATATTGTATTAATTATATTGATATATTGTATTTAATTAAATTATGTTGTATATAATTATCGTATGTAGCAAACTCCATATTGTATTTATTTACTTGCAGCAACATTATCTATATCTTCTCGATATACTTTTAAACTGTGTCTCTTACTCTACTACCTCGTATTATAACGGGTGCAACAGAAAATCAGCGCCAAGCTGTTTCAATCAAGGCATCTATGCTGAGTTGTAGCCTTTTTACCGCCGCAGCAAACATATCAATATTACTTGTAATTATATACACTGTGCCTCATTTGTGGTAGTGAATAAATTATTTTCTTTCCTTCTTTCTTTCTAGTCATAGTTCTAGCTCAACTTTCTGACAACAAGAAGTGAGCACTGGTGTACACAACACAAGTTAATTCTTAATTTGGGCACCAGAGTTCAATCAAACACTTTAAATATTTTAATGTTATTATTATAATACGCGGGACGCAAAACCAATAAAACAACTTTATTCAGTTATTTCCCCGGTGTTCAAATCGCCTCAAAATCATATTAGTATATAGCCCCCATAGATAGAATGCCTAGACACCGCATATCGCCGCGGTAGCGTGTCAATTTTATGTCGGTGTGAGTTTGTGAATCTGCGTTATTGTGCGTGATTAGAAAAGTGACTACTAGTACAGGCTTTTTCGATAAGAATGTAAAATTAATGTTTAAAAAATATTTACTTCATGCAAAATCGTAATTGACTCATCTAAATTATGATTTCGAATTACTACGAGTAATTTATATAAGTTCACACATACGTATTATAATACAAATCTTAAATACGAATCTGTGAACATCGATATTAGTATGTACAATTTAATACAATAGTAAAGCCTCATTGGTAATCAATAGACTTATCCTCTACTACATGAGACCTTACATTGTTGAACGACAAGTGAGTGTACGCAGTACACCACTCCCACTCCCGCATGGGGAATATAGGCGTAGCGGTGGTTATAATTTTTACATCACATTTAACCTACGTTCGCACTTAGGATGTATGGTCAGCGCATATCGCTGAGGTAGCGTTCAATTTTATGTGTGAGTTTGTAGATCTGCGTTGGTGTACTTTAATAGGGAAGTGATGACTAGGACAGGCCTTATCGACGTGAAAGACAATTCATAATTAAAAAATATTTATTTCACCGAACAGAAAATCTTAAGTTACCTGAGAATCTATAGTAAATATGTTCATTTATTGAATAGGCACTTTACGCACAAAACAATCAGTCGAATGCCAGTACACACAAGTACTAAATATACACTAGTACTACTCTCGCTAGTACCCAATTATTGCTTTTAAGTCGCTGAGTCAATCGTTGAATCCGTTGATCGCTGCTAAGGTCGCTGGTGTATTCCACTAAGATCACTTGTTTTCGATTTGATAGCTATCGTTACAGAAGAGAGACTGTGTCCGTCACCGCGCTGTTCCTTTTATACTCGTATGAAAGTTCTAGAACGGACGCGAACCCTCCAAATACATCGATAGAAAAGTCCAGGATCATCAAACAATAGCCGGTGCATTTCACAAAGCGATATTATTACTACGTACCTACTTGCATACCGCGACCGTGTGCCGGCGATAATAAAAAAGGAAGTACCTTCTAAACGTTTTAGCACTCAAACCCGGATTCTAAATCACGAAAATCAACAGTTCCATCACACGGACATCACCCTCGCAGGTCAAACCTCTACGAGTAATCTTCAGTAAAAGCAGTACTACCCAAAGGGCAAAACTTCATTTCGCAACCGAGGCTCTATATGCCATCTCAATATAAAGCTTCCAGTGAGGTAAGTTTAATAAGCGTTTTATTTCAGGTAAAACGCCATTATAGTTAAAGATAAAATAATCATAAATAGGTCTAGATATCCCACCTTCGATTTGCCGACGACATTGTGGTCGTGGCGAAATCGCTGGAAGATCTAGGACGAATGCTCGGTGACCTCAACAGAGTATCTCAACAAGTGGGTCTTAAAATGAACATAGACAAAACCAAAATAATGTCTAACGTCCATGTCGTACCCACCGCACTCACCGTTGGGAACTCTACTCTTGAAGTTGTCGACGAATACATTTACCTGGGACAGGTAGTCCGGTTAGGTAGGTCCAACTTTGAGAGAGAGGTCAATCGACGAATCCAACTCGGCTGGGCAGCGTTCGGGAAACTGCGCAATATATTCTCATCCAAAATACCTCAGTGCCTTAAGACTAAAGTTTTCAGTCAATGTGTGTTACCAGTGATGATATATGGATCAGAGACGTGGTCTCTTACAATAGGTCTCATAAAAAAGCTCAGAGTTGCTCAGCGAGCTATGGAGAGAGCTATGCTCGGCGTTTCTCTACGCGATCGAATCAGGAATGAGGAGATTCGTAGAAGAACCAAGGTTATCGACATAGCCCTTAAGATTAGCAAGCTGAAGTGGCAATGGGCGGGCCACATAGCGCGTAGATCGGACGGGCGTTGGGGCAGAAAGATTCTAGAGTGGCGACCACGTATTGGCAAGCGCAGCGTGGGACGACCACCTGCCGTCGTTGGATGCAGGTGGCATCGGACCGGTTACGCTGGAAAGCGATTGGGGAGGCCTATGTTCAACAGTGGACAAGTATGGGCTGAGATGATGATGATGATGATGATCCCACCCCCGATTGGGGAATATAGATGTGACGGTGTCCTAGATCTAGATATCCTATCCTTACTAAATTTCATCCAAATACGTTTAGTCATTGTGATATGAAATAGGAACGGTTGATGTTTCAGTATTACATGATGTTTCAATGTTACAGAACATGTCTGATATGTTATTGTTACCCCATTACAGGCTGATTATGTTTTTGTTTTATTTTTAGTTTAGTTTTTTGTTTTGGCCTGTTTTTTGTTTTTGTTTGATTTTTTGTTTTATTTTCTACTTTCTTTAATGTGACACTGTTCGAGGGGTGGCGGCCTGGTGGCCTGAAATACAGGTTCTTACCTAGTTTAGGCACCAGACTCCCACAAGTTTTATGTAAAACTAATGTTATTACTTGTTATCTCTGTGGTGAGTTAATAAAGCATTATTATTATTATTATATATGTATTTCGCTGAGATTCACGGGCTTTACCCGGACCTTTGAAAGGCTTGCATGGGGACAAGAGTCCAACACGTAGAGGCCCTTTGCGAGAAGTTAATGTTATGTAAGCCACCTGCTGAGATCACTTGCTGAAAATGAAGAAACATAACCAGCGAACTGACCCCGGCAGGTGCAAGGACTATTGTAAATTATGGAGAGAAACAAGGGCTATGTAAATGAGGTTTGATGGACAAAAACTGGACTATTTCAAAGGGGACGGACACCGGCCATAATTAGTGATACCTAATTACCCGTGGCCGGCGGTGACTCGCCGCTTACTAGATGGGCCCTCAAACGGTCGTCCTAGGACAACTGAGGGCAACACCGGTGTGAGCGGCTCAGGGGTGTAGAGAGGTGTGCTGCGCTTTCTCCGAAGTTACTCGCGGCGTTATGCCCTTTAACACTTCCACCCCTGGAGTACATTGACGTAGGAACGCATTATCTTCCTACGTCGATATAGCTCTTACGGCTCCTCTCTGGACGGCCAATTAAGGCTAGCCAGAGCCGAGAGTCCTGCGGGCACCCTTCGGTTTCCACTCGACCGACGAAGACACGCCGAGTTGGGGGCCCTGACCGACTCTCTGAAGCACTCTCGAGTGCTTGTCGTTGTGTCGTGGTGTCGTTACTCACCAACAGCTCGCCACAAGCTGCCCTGCGGGCTTATTATTATTAATTTAGTAATATCGATAGTAAGCAATAGGCGCTGTAGGACATCACTAGTGGAGAAGCGTAAAAAATGCATATTTGAAATATAAATTAAAGCTCTAAACTCACAGTTAATTATCTCCGTATATTAATTATATGACGTCAGTGATGTATATCTATAATGTTAAATTTAAAATTTTGCTGTGAATCTTCCCTATAATATAATAAGCGGCAATAAATACATACGTGTGAAATGATAATTCAGGTTTTTCAGTCCTCCTTTGGTTGTCCTTGATTGACAAAATACAGCACAACACGACATAATTTTAATTTATATTTTAACGGTTGAAACGAACGGGGCGCATTTGTTATGGCCTAAGCACAGGTCACAACAGGCAACCAAGTACACGTACAGGGCGACGTTGCCAACCTTACAATAGCTTTCTCATTCACTCAAAATGGTGATCCGTGTAATTGAGAGAGAAAAAAGACAATGTGTTGAACGATAGATGGTGCTGACGATTCGTCATACAGTACGTACATAGTACGCGATATTAGAATGCGCACGACGTGTAACATATATACAAGCTCCCGACAACAACTCTTTGGGGAGAGTGGCAGGCCCCGCCAGACACAACACCCGTCTGGCTGGAGGATCTCCCCTTTGACAAATCATGCCGCAACGTTCCTGCCAAAAGTCATATTTTCGATTACCACTCTTTTATGAGTGAATCGAGAATCAATTCGATTCGACGACTTACGGATTCGATCGGAATCGATAAAAAATCGATTGTTTGGTTCGACAAAAAAAGGGTTGATTAATCGATTTTAAATCGACATGCTTAATCCAGTCTCTATAGTTTAGCGAATTGAAGCGAATTTGTGATGAATTGCGCAATTTATTTAACTATAAAAATAATGGATTATAAAAGATCTTAAAATAAATTATTTAGGACGCTCGATGATGGGTGTTTCTAGTTTCTGTTCCTCACGATTTACCTGATATGGATCTTGAATATATTTGTAGAATTTCGATATAGAAGATATCACAAGTGTAAATAACCAACTTTTAAGTTCGTGCGTATCAGCTCGACGAGTGATAACTCTTTACATTGTGATAAAGATGTATCCTCGGTGCGGCAGTAGTGGATCAATTCAAAACATACATCGAACTCCA
This sequence comes from Phalera bucephala, assembly GCA_905147815.2. Taxonomy (NCBI): domain Eukaryota; kingdom Metazoa; phylum Arthropoda; class Insecta; order Lepidoptera; family Notodontidae; genus Phalera; species Phalera bucephala. The sequence goes on from LR990612.1 coordinate 23,370,976, forward strand.
TCCTCTTCAAACCAAAATACAGGTTAGATTTTTTTTTAATTGGCTACCAATTGATGTATCTAAATCTTTATTACTTCCATGTAAGTCCAATGATAACCTAAAAATGATGTTTAAAAAAATTCATATAAAAGCTACTACTATGGTATAGTTGAGTTGACATATTAATTAATGTTTTATAAATTTGGTAACTTAGAATAAGTCCATTTGTAGCTACCAAAATTATCAATAATTTGTGGTCGAGTTAAAGGTCCATTTAGTTATGACTAAATTTATTAATTTTGTCAAATATTTGACGATTTTATCAAACCTTTTGCTCTTGTAATTTTTTTTTGGCAGTTGGAACAAAGTTTGATATTTTTAGTAGACTACAAAAAAACTACCACTTCAATAATTAAGACAATAAACACTTTGTTTAATGTGTATGTAATCTTTATATTTTACCCTCTATCAGTACTCTATTACTTAAAAAGTTGGCACCCTAACTTTTAATTTCCAAACTTTATAATATTTATGGATAGAAGAAGTTAACAGAACCTACATATCTAAAGCATGTTGCATTCGCTTATATAGAATAGTTATTCTAAATGGAAAGAAAAATTCACCACTTCAGGTGAGAATCAAACATGTACTCCACCATGCCAGGACTACCACTCTAACCATTGACGCAGGAAGCCTAAGGTATGAATTTTTCTTTTTATATGTTCATATTGTTAGAAACCCAATATGGTGCTATCTACCAACCATATTTACATACTTATCGGCTTAGTAATCATGCAAACATATGGTTGGATTCCCACTGGTAAATATGAATTTTTCTTTTTCCTTAGAATTACTATTCTGTACTTATCTATCTATATCATCACGCCAGATCCGGTGCGGGGTAGGCAGAGAGTACAGAGTTCCAACAGGTTCTTTCCTTACATACTTCTCTGGCTTCCTCCACTCTTATAGTTTGTCTCATCTAACAAGTTAAAATAGCTTGAAATCTTTCTATTTTATATTAAAGAAGACGAGGATGATAGCGGAGACAACAAGGCATCTGCACTGAGTTTTAAGGAAAGGAGAAGGGAAGCTCATACACAAGTAGGTCCTCTACTTACAAGTTTAATAATATCATTTCATAACTTTTTAAAATAATTTATGTAATATTGTTGCTTGCTTGTTAATCATGGCCTCATTAGTTTCTGCCTAAAAAAGTCATAGTAAACTGAGCAACTTGTAGTATAGTTACTTCAAAAAACAAAAAAAAATATTTTCTCTTGCATGGTAGGCAGAATTCCAGCAGGATCTTTCTTAACAGGCCTCTCGGGCGTCCTCTAATCTTATGGTTCATCTCATATACGCTCCCCGACATTACTGTCGTGATAATAATAGTAGATATTTTCTCTTTTTTTCAGGCTGAGCAGAAAAGAAGAGATGCTATAAAAAAAGGATATGATTCACTGCAGGAGCTAGTGCCCACTTGCCAACAGACAGATGCATCGGGATACAAACCCAGTAAAGCAGCAGTAAGTTGCTTATCACATTGCATATCTTTGTAACTAGCAAGAGGTTATCAATGTTCTCTTAGCATTGGCAACATCAATATTTATTATTGTGATGAGGATTCTATTATTTAGATAATGTTTTATGGTTTATTTGCTAAAGACGAAAACTTCAATATAATCTATGTACTGAGTATTTACTAGGTTTTTTATGCAGATGTGAATAAGAGCAGTGAAAAGAGTTAGGTTGATCTTAACAACGCCTCTGAACTTAGAAACCAGACTTACTTCTTACCTTCTGTTAAAAATATGCCTGAATAAAAACAGTAATTTGTTAATTACTCTTGCAGGTTCTACAAAAGTCCATAGATTACATCCAATACTTACTTCAGCAGCGGAGACGTCAGGAAGAAGAACGAAATGCACTACGTAAAGATGTGGTGGCATTGCGCATCATGCAGGCTAATTATGAACAAATAGTTAAAGCACAACACTCAGTTCCGGGTCACAATGAACAGAGGCTCACTGATCAGGACAAGTTCCAAGTGGTAAGTATAAAATAGATAAATAAATCCCTCACGTCTAAATTCCCCAAGCAGGTGTATTGTATACAAGTACTTTTCGTTAGGTTCCATGTAATAAGGAGCAAGTCTATTCCCATATGTCGGGCACAATTCCAGACTTGGATTGATACTGGGAATTTTTCAATAGACCTCATAAAATAGTAGTGAAATGGTTAGATTCTATATATTTATCTTCAGCCAAAAGATGTTTATTGCAGGACAAAGGTCTCCCAAAAAATCGCCTCGATTACCGGTATAGTAGATCCATTATCATAATCATTTCAGCATTTATTTGTCCACTGCTGAACTTAGGCCTCCCCAATCGGAATGTGATTAATGTATGGCTGGATCTATAATTGAATAAATTGATCAGTAATTAGTACAGCAGATTTTGAAATATCATATGTAGGTATGCCTTTTAACAGGACATGTCTGCTTATTTCTCAGTAACTTCAGCCATATTAAAATTTAACATCCATTCCATTATTGTCTGGCTGATATTAATAAGATGTGTAAACCACCAAATAATGGTTTGATTAAAGGTGACCATTCCTCTTTGTCTCAAATTATTGCCAATGAAATTTATATTCATATCTCAAGTTGGAGTAATCTGAACCTATCCAATTGTCACAAAAAATATCTCAAAAGTTCCCATTGATAGGAATGGTGTCATGATAACACAAAATATATTTGTTCAAAACGAATTCTAATCAAATGATAGTTTCATTCTTGGATGGCATGCTAACTAAAGGTCGTTTCATATCTGTGCAATAAACATGACAATAATTTCTGTAGATAACTGTTCTTTTTGGCACATTCGACGCAATATAATCGTAACTTTGTTTGTCGTATAATCGTATTCTGTTATCAGTATTCTTCCTTATTTCATTGGGGAATTTGTAAAATTTCTATTCAACTAATCCAAGTTAACTAATATTTAGGGGAATATGGTTGGCCTCTTAAGCAGCTAAATATTGTGCTACTCAATAACAATTAGATCCAGGCTTATATTAAAATATTAGACTTCATGTTTTTACTACCTGTAACAACTGTCATAAATGCTATTATAATATAGACATGATGGCTTTACTTGCCCTCCAATGTATAAAGGTTATTTGCTTCAAATCAGGAACTTCGATTGCCACTCTTGGCAAGTTGCTTAGTCACTAATTTCTCGAACTGTTTGCAATACTTCATCCTGGCATGATAATATAATTAATTATAACCTGTTATTTATTTAGTTTCAGGGTATAATGGATAAGTTATTCGACTCTTTTGAATCGGTCCCAACGAATAACTTTGCGGAGTTCTCGGCGGGAGTGTTCAACTGGTTGGAGGAATACTGTAAACCACAGTCACTTCGAACAATGGTCCACGGTGTGTTGCGAGAACAGAACTATACGCCATGAACTTAACATATTTAATTTTGCCATTAACATATCGTCCCCGTAAAGCGAAAATTAACTAACAGAAATGCACTTTTTAAGATACGGCGGTTAAAAAATTAATGAAAAATATAACCTATAGCGCGAAGATCGGACGGGCGTTGGGGCAGAAAGATTCTAGAGTGGAGACCACGTATTGGCAAGCGCAGCGTAGGACGACCGCCTGCCAGATGGACCGACGATCTTGTGAAAATCGCAGGAAATCGTTGGATGCAGGTGGCATCGGACCGGTTACGCTGGAAAGCGATTGGGGAGGCCTATGTTCAGCAGTGGACAAGTATAGGCTGAAATGATGATGATGATGATGATAACCTTTAATTCAATTAAAAATATGGATTATGTGTTTCTTTTCATTTGTTGTCACAGGATTTTAATACCTTTTATTACTAATGAGTAATTAATTGAAATTCGTGTTAGTTAGTTTTCGCTTCACCGTTTTTATCAAATGTTAGGTCACTAACATCGTTTAGTCAATTTCTCCGTGGGTTTCAAGACAATTTTATCGAAATATATGAGTAAAAATGATTTGTCTACTACTGGTATTTCTTTAGTAACGCAAAGTTATACTATTAATCACTAAAGTAATTCCGTTGATTTATCTCCTTAAACTTGGCATCATCATAGCATTTGGTGATGTGTCTTAACTGACTTAACTTTGTCATATTAATTGCTAGAAGTATGGTAGGTAATTAGATAGTCAAATAGAGAAAAATTCGGTGATCAGTGTGGCATTAATAACTCATTTTACCTAAAGTGTCTGTTAGTTTTCGCTCTATGAGGACGATATAATTATAAACTTATACTATATATTTTATACTGTTTGTCAAGACTTATTGTCGAGTGGGATAATTAGATGTTTTAGAATTACGTCAATCACTTATAAGAGCGGTTTTGGTAGATATTTATTTATTTAAAGATCAATAAGTATAACAACACTGTTCAATTTTTGAAACATTCATCCGAAAGAAAAGTGTATTCTATTACAAAATATATTAATTTAGTACTGTTTTTTTTAGATAGTATACATCAAATGTTTAGGTACCTACCTTTTGTTATATAATTTTTTAATATATATATTGTTAAACATTAACGTCCATCCACCAATATGTACATAAATAGGAAATAGTAATAGGAACTACCTAAAATAAGTTCATGAGGCTTATATTGTACATAATGACACAATGGCAGTAATAATAAGAGTGCCTTCTATACTTTGCCTTATTCTAAATAAAGAATTTGCGTAATTGTACCTTTTATTTGATTTACAATTTCTTTTCTTGGTGTAATTTTAGTCGTCCTGGATCGAAAGCCCAGGTGCCATATCCCATGACTACTATAATAAAAAGAAAAAACACATTTCAGTAACTAAAATCTCTATAACAATACTAATAAAGATATATACCAAGCGCAAAATGACATTAAAGGACGGGATTCGTCAGCTGGCCGGTAGATACCTTCGATGTTCTGGATTTTTACCCCAGCTATGATGTCTGGGATAGGTCAGTAGGTAGATGTTACTTATTAAAGTGCTCTTTAATCATTTTTTTATTACCAGTGAACAGTAGGTATTGGTTACATTAGGTGAACTTTCGCTCCAGGACGATAAAAAATGCATCGTGTATACTTTAAGCTCCCCCAAGAAACAGTTTATCTATAGGTGAGAATCGAATGAAAGTCCATGTAGTAGTTTCTGAGATTAGCGCGTACATACATTGAAAAAAGACGCGGCGTGTGACTTCCATTTAAATGATTAACAGATTCCAAACAGTTTTTCTATGTTCGTCTGTATTTTTTTTATGTATGTTACCGATGTTTTCTTCAATTGTAAACCGATTTTGATGGTTCTTTTTGCGTTGGGTTCGGCTTATCTCCAAGGTGGTCCAAGGTGGTGGTGGTGGTAGATTTGGTAACTATGGGAATTACGTCAATCTTATAGGACTATTATAGAATTAAGCAGAACAATATAATATATGTATATAAATATTATCAATTAATTTACGCATAGCTTAAAACTGTAAAATAAATATTAAAAAGAAAGGGAAACCTACTTAAAAAAGCGAAGAAGTAAGATACCTAAGGTAACTAAAAAAATAACTGGAGAAGTGCGAGTAGGACTCGCGCTCTTAGGGTTCCGTAACGGTTTCAGCTAATTTCGGCGCAAAATTGTAGGTTCGGTTGCAACTGGTTTTCTGCCGAAACACAGGACCGAAATATAAAACTACGTCCGTGAGCTTCCGGGTGGCCTTCGGGCGCTATAGGCGAGTGTTGAAATGACTGAACCATAGTCTGAAGACATGTCGATTTATTTTAATAAAATTTCTTTTAATCGATTGCACTGGAATCGATTGACGTGTTTGAGCCTGTTCGATTTGTCTTGGTTAGTACTAGTAGGTAGTTTCCGGGATCTGCTTATGAACCTGTATGGTGGCCCTAAAAACTTCAGCTAAACAAGATAGACCCATCATGTTTGCTACTGACTTGTTAAATTTCTTTTGATAAATTCTATAGACTACACTTGCCAGGGTCTGGTGGTGCAGACAGAAGGTGTCTGAACTCTGTCGTATTTGGGCTCGTATAATTTATCTAGACAAGTACCATATACCTAGGTGGCGAGCAGGAACTGAGCCGGAAGGAGGCCAAGGTAACTCTTCAGCTAAGTAAAATATCCCAGTCGTATTTTCTTAATAAAACTTGTTTTTAAAAAGTTTTTTTATTATAATGATCTATCAGTTTAACGTGATTCGGTCTGATTCAAGAGGTATTTGAATCGATGCAGTATATTAGATCAATCTAAAACATCGATTATTGGACTCGAAGAAATCGATTTCTGCTACTAATAAACGACATTTAATTTATCATTCTAACCACAAACATAAAAGAAGAAATTGACAATCTTATCAAATTTACGTCCGTCACTCGAGGACTCAAATGCAGATAGCGCTAGTCGTGGTAAAAATATTTATTCACCTCAAATCAGAATAGTTCTACGAGGTGTCACTAGACAGAGTTATTCTACGTTTTCATGGGCATTGACGGAAAATATTTTTTTTATGATATAGTAACAAATTAACAATTTTCGGATTTTTTTCTTTACTTTTTGTACTTTAAAACCTTGCTTCTTGCCAAATTCCATGTTTCTAGGTCAACGGGAAGTGCCCTATAATTTCTGATTAGTGTCTTTAAATGGCCATAACTTTTTTGGATTTACTTAGAACCTTCATTTTTTACACCAGCAGGGGACCGTAGACTTTCGTTTTGACATAAATTTCAACTTAGCCGTTCCTGAGATAAATGGTGATAACCGTCGAACAGACAGACGGATAACGTTGTGATCCTATAAGGATTTCGTTTTACCGGTTGTGGTACGGAACCCTAACAAGAAATAAATACTTGAAGTCGGTGCCCAGTGCGACTGCACTGACCAGCTTGGCACAAGAAATATATATATTTCTTGTTTATTTGTTCTGGTAACATATGTATCTTACTTTTGCGCTTTTTGCAGTCACTTTCCCTTTTTTTAGTTATTTATTTTTAATTAACCGACTTCAAAAAGGAGGAGGTTCTATGTTCGGTTGTATGTATGCTTTTTTTTTTTTTTTAATTTCTTATGTTTTATTTTCTCCTATGAATATTTTTTTATCCGGTAATTGAAAAAAACAGTCTAAGTAACTAAGTACCTAGCCTAATAAATAACCACTATCATAAACAGAACCTAGGTACAAAATTTAACCATTAAAGTGCTATCGTGCTTGCGGTCTGTACCGGCGGCGCTGTATGCTTTTATTTTTTAATTTGAATTTTAGTCTTGTCTGACAGATGGTGATCAAGGGTCTAAAATGTAAAACGCAGTAATGTAATGTTGTCACAATGTGTCATCATTATTGTAAAAATAATGTATTGGGGACTAGTATCGACTTTGGTCGCGCGTAGCAAGTACGCGCACTCTAGTAAATAAATTGTTATTCAAAAAGAAAATATAGGTACCGGCTTACATAAAAGACCAAATCCTGTCGACCGTAAACCCGGGCTTCCACTGCAAAAGGATAATGAGCGAGAAAAAGTTGAGGGGTACAATCTTGTTAAAGTAGGTTTTGCCTTCCACTAAGAGTTTTAATTATTTTAATTATTTACCTACCGCTGCAAAAGCGAAGGAGTGGAGCGAACCCGTCTTCAACTATTTTTATTCGCAGCACCTTCCGCTTAACTCTTTCTTGGTGGAAGCACTTACATTAAATTTAATATTACGAGTTACACTGACTCCGTACGGAGTCCGTTCCGCTCGCAGTGGAAACCCAGCTTAACTATGGGAGGCATTAATCATTAATTTTATTCAATCTACCTTCTTACACACATTATTATAAACCTTAAAAGGTAAGTAGGGAAGTGGTGACCACGGAAGTACCTAATTATATTTTTCATGATCGTGAACTCTATCAAATCATATTTTAACAGTCACAATATTTGGTTAAAATTCGGTAGGTAGTAAAATACCTAAATCAGTCTTACAAGAACCAGATCAAAATAGGTACAGAGTTATTATATACAATTCCGTTAGAAATTACTGGCTCTCAGCCAACGTATCAAGAATGAGCGAATAAAGAAATCACCCCTGTTTCAGGATAATGTATTAACGCTATTATACGACACATCGTGTGTTCTCACAAGTAATAACGCCATTCTGCCCATTTAAAATGATGAAAGCTTGTTTCACAATCAGGTCTTCGCAACACTAAACCCGCTCGCTTTCCGTCGGCTGTGATAGCAGCGTGACGTCACCCATAGGATAGCTTTCGGTTCTTCTTGCGCATGCCATGTTTTTCGCTCGTTCCCTTGGGGTTCCGCAGCAGAGACGCTTCAGAACGCACGCATAGCACATGAGAAGGGAAAACATAAGTAGTAAGCCGACTATAACGGTCACAACCAAAAGTATTCTTAGTTCTCCATTGGAATCCACTGCGCTTGAGTTTCGGCTCATTATCACAGCTCACCGCGGACTCATCTGTGGGAGAAGATATAAAAAATATTAGTGTCTATCTATCCAGAGTCATTTCTAGGGCAAAGGGATTTATTTAAAGGCGTAACAACGTTATTAAATGTTCGAATTAAGACCGTATAACTAATATTATCTATCTAGCTAATATAATTACTGAAGGGGTTTGTATTTTAAACAATCTCTGCGTACCTATATAGGAGGAAAATGGCTCTCCATATTATGAAATCGTTTAATAAATCTATTGCACTAAGGAGGATTCATCATTTCCTCGCGTTTTATGAGCACAGCAGTAAAATAAACGAGGTCAATAGTTATAACGTTATAACGTCTTTGATGTAACAAACTTTTTCGGAGAAATCACGGGAACACCAATACTTGACTTTGTTAATGAGAAATAAGATGTTGTTAAATTTTTTATCATAAACGTAAAAACAAATAATTTGGCGTAACTTAGTAGCTGGGTAGGGCGTATTATGATTTGAAAATTAAAAGGCTCTACTTATCGCAATAGTAATATAATTGTGATTAATAAATATGATTATCGATCCAATCCCAGTTATTTTGAGTCGTCATCGTAATCCCAAGTTTTCTAAAAACAAATGGTTTCCTCATAATTGAACTGAATTAGCATCCTTTTCTCAATATCACTAGGTAGGTATACCTATACGTACTACAAGATTGTGCGGACGACGCCTTATAGTGCTTATGTCTGTATTTAAATAGACGGGAGATTTACTGACTCCGTTGAAACGTCGGGGCTATTCAGATACGGTTTGGGTCATATTTGATCTAAACGAAGTCAACGGCATTGCGGTTGTTATTTTCTGTTTTGCACTATTTGCTTCTCTTTCCTTTCTTTCTTCTTTTGGGGACCTTCTCTTTTACCACTTTTATTTGATTAAACACGTACTTTGATGTATACTATATAATGAGGTCTATAACTTTCTTTTTCTTTTAGAAAAAACGTAGTCCCACACTAGGATTTTTTTTTTTTTTTTTTTTAAAAACGTAGCCCCACACTACGATTTATTCCTGTGTCGTAGGTGCGTTTACAAACATGAAAATTCACAAACAAATACCCAGACCGGAACAAATAATTGTGGATCACACAAAGATTTGTCCCGTGCGGGAATCGAACCAGCGACTATTAGACACATTTTATCCATCCATTAGAAACAGTAGATACCTTAATCAACCTATGATGTAATATAATGTAGATGCTATATTGGACTTGCGCTCACAACTTGCCATAGACGTCACAGTTATGTAGAGCAATATAAACACAATCTTTCTCTCTCAACCCGACAAATTTATTGAGGCGCTTGCTTAAAACTATTTCAGTTGAGCAATGTTTATGAAAACAAAAAGGTAAGCCGCAAAAATAAACCTCTACATTTCTGCGGCGTTACGTTGAAGGCAGCGTGGTCACCTTCTGGGTTACACGTGTTTCACACCCTCCCGTGCATCTCTGATGGATGTCCTGACACGAACCACGTGAGCGAGGTAGGAAGTGAAATACAATATAAATGCAGACTGCTGTATTTACGAAGTATCTTATTCTTGTGTTGCTTGTAAAATGTGTTTTATTCTGTAAAACTAAGATCAATCCTTGATAGTGGGCCATTCAAATTTCATTTTGTAAGAAAAGTGTTATGAAAATATAACCGGGAATTTTACCGGAGTTTCCCAAAGGAAGGAGCAGTTTTTTGAAGAAAGAAAATATATTTAACATCTTACTTACAGGTAATGCTTCTTCAATATGTTTGAGTTAAGATACCTGTTCAAGTAAGATACATTATATTGGAAATTAAGCCCTTTACAAATGACCTGGGGTCGCAGTCATATGGCGTCCATTTGCAGAGCGATTCTGAAGAGGGCTGCGGTGTAAATGGTTCCCACGAACGAATTCATAAATCCCACGAAGGTATGGGAGAAGGCATATTAGTTTCCCGCTAAGACGTGTTCAATCACGCAAGGCATCAGTGCTTTTTCTTTGAGAACCTGAGGCACGTCTGCCAGATCGAAAGATGGTTTATATCGCATAATCAAAACAACAAGTTTACCTACTAATGAAATTGTTAAAAACACGTAGGTATGTAGGTAATAAACTCCCTTAAACTTTTTTACTTCAAAAGAGCAAAATAAACTCAAGAAATCCGAGAGGAACGCGTAATTACGTTCCTTAAACTTTTCCTTAAAGAGATTGAAAATAGGAACCTATTAACTTTATTCGTTTTTCGACATAGCATTGTGGAAAGCTTCCAATCTAAATCCCCCCCGGGGCCTAATATATATACCTAATTAACAGTAATAGTATATACATATATATACCTTATTGTTAATTTTTGGGTCATTCCGTGCTTAAATTGGGATAAAGAAACAATTGTTTTATTTGTATTAACGCAAAACTTCTCTTCTTGGGTGGGAAATTAGAATACGCCCGAGGGAAGAAAGCGTTAAAACTTTTTTATCGATTAAATCGTTAGTTATTAACTAATACGTTCACACCGCCTATGTACCCCAAGCGGGGTTGGCAGAGGAGTACCGCCATATATCGGGCACAATGCCAGACTCCGGACTCATACCTAGGATTCGAACCAAGGACCTCGTGATCACCAGAGGATGCCCTTTGCCACTAGACTAACGAGGCAGTAATACGTTCACGTAAACTATTTTAAAACATATGAAGTATATATTAAAGTATATATTTAAATTATAATAAATAAATCATGTAAGTATATAGTAATAACCGTTTGGCGTTTCTCTACCACTCTTTGCTAGTTTGGCATGTAAAGTTAAGTATGTAAGTATCACCTACGATTTCAAATTATTTTACTTACCTATGATCAAAATATTTGAGAATAGTTATAGTTTAGTTACATTAGAAATTTCAATTCAATGCAAAACATTAGGCTAAATCATTTGACGTTGGAAATCTTGGTAACCTGTATTGTCTCACACCGAATGGGAAACTTTTAATATATGAGCTACCGCAAAATAAACACAAAGGTATTAGGGATAGAAAACGGTCAGATGAGAGTACATGAAGGGTTAGTGATCTTACTTAGAGACGAACAGCAAGTACCAAGTAATCGGAGACCGGCTCAGTAAGCGCTACTTAGTACAAATAGATTCCGGGTGAAAATGTGGAATGGTAAACCATGTGGTAGCTTAGGTACTACGTGTAGGGACCAAAAGTATGTACCATATTTACTTTCAAATATACATACATATATTTCATAGATCAATTTTTACTTTTTCTTTAGAATAGAATAGAATACTCTTTATTGTACACCAATACATTTACATTAAGAAAAAAAATAAACAAAGGAGGTACAATTGGCGGTCTTATCGCTAATAGCGATCTTTTCCAGACAACCAAAATTGAAAGAACAAGAAGAAAATATACAAAAAATACAGGGCAGTAGGTGGCTTTACTGCCATAAAAGATACACTTATACCCATGAATTTATTCCCCAAAACGGATTGAGTAATGTCAAAATATAAAAGAGATAGAACAGAGACATAACACTGAATTTTCTTTGATATAAACAACCCGAGAAACCAGCATGAGTAAGAACAATAACCTGGAGCCCGGTATCACACTCGCACCCATTACGATGCAGTACGGTGACCATAAAGTAGAACTAATACCGACTATACCTATTTATGATATGGTTAAATACGCTGTAAACCATTTATTACCGAGTTCAAAACGAACAAGGTTTTCAATTCGTCTGTATATACAGGATGGATTTTTAAGATGGGACAGTAAGGGCAGCTATCTCAACCGTTGTATATACAGACGATAGGCCCGAGATTACTTTCCTTAATTTTTGCGAAATTTGGAGTTGAATTTACAGATACTCAAAAAATGTACAGTCAGCAAGAAAGTGGGAAATTTAATCAAAAACTTTGTCTACTACAAATTTAAGATGTGGAATATGCGTAGAAAGAAAAAATACGGCAATAAACAGTACCCGAGAATTATACGTTAGTTATATGTCAATAAGTCCATAATCGTACCAATGTTTCCAATATCCATGCTTATAACAGAACACTCTAAAAACCACGGAGGTTAGTTCCGAGTGCATATTAATTCTAGGAGAACGTCAGAGTATGAAAAGCGACAAAAATAATTTAGTACCCCGTAATTAACCCACGATCGCCTGAACTACAATAATATAATAGTTATTACAAAACAGATGTGGGTACAGACCGGACCGGAGACCGGATTATTTCAATGCATCTACAGGTTGTTCAAAAAATGCGTTTTTAATTTATGTTTTTTACTGTCATGCATTGAATAAAAAAAGATTTCTTATATGGAATTGTTCTCTCACCGTAAGTGATTGTGGCTGCGATGGTGAGTAATTTTCTCTTAGTTTTTTGTCGTGTTTGGATTTTATCGTATATTTATATCGTAGTTTTACATAAAATAAAACCAATATTATATGCCGACGATGAAAACATACAGCATGCTGTTGCAGAAGCTTACCGTTCACAGACGGCGCTAGTGGCGCTTCCTGATTTGAATTTACCGACAGCTAGGTGAAGTCGGTAGCGCCTGATCATTTGCTTGCTCATAGTCTTCACCAGAAAGCTCTTCCTATGCAATGATGTATGTTTTCATCTTAGTCACATAATTTGGTTGGTTTTATTTTATGTAAAACCACTATATTGATGGGCCTTTTGACTGGGAATTCATACAGCATTGCTGTTGAAGATCTGTTTGTTATCTGCTAGTGGTAAAAGAATAGTAAATTATCAAAGCCATGATGATATAGGTAGTAATAATAAAGATAATGAATCGGTATACATGTGTTTTAAAGTAATAACTAATTGCTTGGTAAATAATTAAATGCACTGCTTTTCATAAAGAAAAATCAAGTAGAGAAATTATTAAACAGTGAGTTTTCAGATTGTTTGTTGGAATTAACTTCCTTACAATAATGTTTACAAAATGTACTGTCACTTTTCTAGTTCCCTCGTGTTAAAATCTCTCATCTACAGGTTGGTTGCACGACCACCCTAGAGATGCCACTGCTGACCTACAACTACCGGGTGTTGCGTGAAATCTCGTAATGACAGTCCTAGATGCTGATTTTACAGGCTTTAATCGTAATAAAAAGAGAAGATAGGTTTGGAGCTGACCTCCTTCTTATCGATGATTTCTCTAGAAATCATCGATAAGAAGGAAATCACTGTCAGTTTTGGAACCAAAGATAGGCGTGAACGTTATACGGTTGCCGTCGTCTACTATGTTTTCACCTGATATACCCGGCGTCTCGAGGCAAGTAAAAGGATTGTAGCAGTTCGACGCGAACTTTCAAAGAGGCAGTCAGTATGTTAAACTTCTGAAATCCAGACAAGAACAGTTTGAGGATCCCAAGTGGACATCGACTTTGGAGGGCTAGGTTTCGATATGCTAATGGCGTGGAGTATATGTTTAATTAAGAAGTTAGAGAAAATACTTTCGTATTTCCATATTTTGCTGAAAGTATTTATGTTATCTACGGATCAATCTTTGCAGTCTATGGAGACACACTTTTTGAATACAGTTTTTTTCGACGCAAAGAGATCTATTTCGTTGTAGTTGGAAGATCTCTTCGGTCATTCAGGGTAGAAGGTGCCATTCTGGTTAGTCTTTGTTTCGAGACAGGCGGTCAGCTATCGCAATGTACCTCCCCGGCAGATAAAAGGCTGATAGGGTTATATTTAGAGTGTCTATTGCTAGGAGTAGTTTGTGAGTTAGTCTTAGCAGGTCGTGGGATTTGGTTCCCCCTTCCTTTCGTATGTAAGCGATTAGTGTTTTGTTGTCCGCCTGTATCAGTACATGTGAGCTCTGGAGGTGTTTTGATAATTGCCTTATTGTTGCCAGCACAGCTTACAGTTCTTTCTTCGTGCAGTGCCATCTTCTTTGGCACCTGGACCATTTTCCGGAGGTAAACTGTGTCTGATGGGTCTGTGACCAAAAAGTGAGTTACCATTTGTTTGTGAAGTGGTCTTGTATGCTTTGTGGCTCCGCGCCACGAAATTAGTTTCCCGAGAACTTTTTGTGGTAAACCTAGTTTTGGTCTCTGACGGCTGAATTTTCGGCAGAATATTTGGGCAAGTCTGCCCCGTGGATTCACATAATTGGCGAAATTTAGTTGGCCCAGGAGGCACTGAAATTGCCGTAAATTGCTGGATCTTGTTAAGATCATTTTGTCTAACGCCACATTAATCGAGTAGACCTTCTTTTTCAGTAAGTGCATTGTATTTTTGCCCGTGTTCCACTGAATTTCGAGATACTCTAGTGTTTGAGTTGATTGGAGAATCGATTTTTTGTAATTGTTGTGCCAGCTCAGGTATTTCAAGAGGTGTAAGGCTTCATGATGGACCAAGACTAGAACACGATGACCTCTCTCACACAAGGTTTTCGCAACCCAGCACGTTATTGCCGAGAGAAGGTATGGGGCTGATGATACGCCAAATGGGAGGCATGCCATTTCTAACAATTTGCCCTGATAGTAAATAATAATAATATTAGCCCTGTTAAGAAACTGTCCCACCCTTGGGCACGGGCCTCCTCTCAAATTGAGAGGGTTTAGACGATAGTCTACCACGCTGGCCCAGTGGGGGTTGGCGAACTTCACACACCTTCGAGAAACTCTTCGAACTTCGAGAAATTAGGGCATGAAGGTTTCCTCACGATGTTTTCTTTCACCGTTAAAGCAAGTGATAGTTAATTTTTGCGTGTTCTGGGTTTGAACCCGAGACCTCTGACTTTGCAGTCCAACGGTCTAACCACTAGGCTATTACTGCTTATTAGTAATTCTTTATTATTACAACGGGAATTAATACAAACAGGGTTGCAAAATATAATAGATTGGTGTTATAAAACTCCACAAGAATTGAACCCCGACAACTTGTTTGACAAGTTTTCCGAGGCCTTCGGTATAAATTCTGTGTCTTACAAATTTCATCAGAGCAATCTTTGCAAATAGTGTGCGCAAAACGCTCTTAATGCTTAAAATTCTAACTTGTAGATTGAATATAGCATCGAGATAGATTTAAAAATCTTTCCATAGCCAGAAACACCGTACCCAACTACTGAGTCAACGAGAGCATTATACAGCAAGAGCCTAACCTTAAAAGGAATTATATCCTTAATCTACACTGATATAATAAAGAGGAAAGATTTGTATTTTTGTATGTTTGTAACGAAAAAACTCAAAACCAACTGGACCGATTTTAATGATTCTTTCACCATCAGAAAGCTACATTAACCAGAAATAACATAGGCTATAAAACATAGACCGGGTAGGTGGCGCTGTTGTCAACCGGGTACGAAGTCGCGGGAAACTGCTAGTAATATATAAATTACCTAAGAAAGCCCTAAGTTTTTGACATATTTGTGTTACTTGGGGCAGCCAGTTGATTTTGGTGATAATTACTAGCCGATTTTAGGACAATAACAAGGTCTTTTGTTGTGTAAACACTAGTGGTAGTGGGCTATCAAACTTACACTGGTATTATGGTGCGCCCGGTTATGCGGCGAACGGATCTCGACAAGATTGTTTTTTAACATTTATTATCGCGGCGCCACTTATTAATGCTGTCGAGATGTAGTTGCATTTTAGAAAGACCAATGTTTTTATCACGATCAGCTGAAAGGATGCAGGTGTCATCAGTATATTGGTATGAAGTATAATAGCTAAGAACATAGTTCAGATCGTTGATATAAGCAATAAAGTGGAGAGGGCCGCGCACGGATTCTTGTGCCGTTCCTTCGTTAGCTGATATAATATTGCCACAGGCATTTCCCACATTAACGTGATATGTCCTACTTTGGAGGTAATTTTCGCACCACTACGATATCCAGCGATATGCAGTGTTATCTAGCTTTTGACAAGCATGATTTAGCATAATTTAAAGTATCAAATGCGCGAGAGAAATCAATGAAAAGATCTCAAACATGTTTCCTACAATCTAAGTGCGAGTTTATTTCATCAGTGAACTCGGACAGGAGAGAGATCGTAATTTTTTGTGGTTGGAAGACAAATTGGTTTTTACATATAATATTATGTTTTTCATAAAATGCATGAATTTAATTCGTAATACACGCAAGAGATGTTTATTTGCCCCATAAAGCTGTTATTCGACTGCAGGTGAACAAGCCTTCGTAAATTAAAGAAATTTTACAATAGCCACTTCAGAGATGTCGATAACTTTGCTTGTTCACCTGCGTCGTTCAAGAAAAATGTTACTGAAATTATTCAACAATTATCGTGACACCTACAATTTTATATCTCTCCATACCTTTGTTTGCTATATTATTTCATTTTAGATTATATATATTAATATATCTCTAACTATCTATATCATCACGCCAGATCCCTTACGGGGTAGGCAGAGAGTAAAGAGTTCCAACAGGCTCATTCCTTATATATATATTAATAATAAAAATATACGTATATCACAAGAAGTACAAATATTATGTGTTGGGTACCAAG
Source organism: Phalera bucephala (assembly GCA_905147815.2). Taxonomy (NCBI): domain Eukaryota; kingdom Metazoa; phylum Arthropoda; class Insecta; order Lepidoptera; family Notodontidae; genus Phalera; species Phalera bucephala. Next base: position 23,387,959 of record LR990612.1, read on the forward strand.
TGTAATAACTGTACGCATCCTCCGTACATGTTAAATAAATACCTATCTGAAGATGACGGAGCTGGTTACGCTGTAAGCAGTTCTTTTTTATATTTGTTTTTATGTAAATGATTGGTATAATTGTATGTCATTTCGAATAAAGGAATAAAAAGTGATTCGACGACTAGAAACTGTAATCACACCATTAGATTCAATAGTAGAGATTATTTTTGTACAACAGTTATTAAACTCCGTTACCATACCATATTCAGACGAGTAATGATGTATCTAGTAATACTTAATGTTCCAAAAGTCTCTGACTAACCATTCTAGGTAAATGTTCGTGATGTGATGAATATAGCAACTGATAAGTTTCGAACCGCGATTTAATAGAACAGAGGTCTGGTTTGGTGATATTTTTGACCACCGTCTACAAAGTTTGAGAACCTAGTTACAGATAATTGTACTACGTGTAAATGTTAATAATAAAAGTTGGGCAACAAGAGCTGTTAACACCTACTTACGTACGTACTTGACACTAAATTGTACAGTTGTTCTACACAAAAGCATGTCATTTAAATGTACTTTGCTAAATAAGCAAATGAATAATGTATTTGTACCGTGTTTATCTATTAAAAATATATAACCAACAAATAAAAAGAGCTGATATAAAATATGCTTCAGCCAAAATTTGGGTTAATATTACTTTTGAAAGTAATTTTTTTAGAGAAAAGGAAAGTTCGACCTCAAAGTACCTTAGAGAAATATCACTTTTAGGAGTTTCGCGCTATATTTATCTCTGAAATTCTTCATCAAGACGAAAAATAACTTACAGTTACATTGATAGTAATGCCTCTAAAATAAAACGAGAATAATCAATACCGGTCCAAAAAAATGAAGGCTCTTCTCTTTCTCTTCTAGGGTGGCCAGGCACACAATGACCGCAGACGTCAGGGGTGTGGGCTTTTGGAGTCCGGTAGACGGCGCGATCGCTAGGGTGACTGCAATGTGGGTAGCTCCTCATTACCATGAACGCCGAGAGGATACGGGATAGCCGATTGATTCTCCCAAGACTTGCTCGTAGCGAGTGCGCAGAGCAGAAGAGGAACACGGAGAGTGGTCTCCGTCTGCGGGAGTTATTTCAGTGTGTTAAAAGTCCCATATACCTACGGTAGTTTTGTCCGCAGAGTGCAGAAAAATTAAAGATTTTTCCCCGGGGAAAAACAAAAACTTCACTTTTTCTTTTTCGTCTGCTTGTTACTTTTTGAATATTTACTTAAGATTTTTACGAGTACCATAAGTGGTTATTTTGAAGTACATTTCTGACGTATCTATCTAAATGTATGCAAGCACAAGAGAGTTTAGGCTCCTCGCTAGGGGTGCTGTACTGTTTTTTTACAAGAATTCAAAGCATACGGTATTGAAGCTTAGCTTTGTAACATCCTTACCTTATAGTTGATATTACAAAGGGCAACTTTAAAACTTTTCCATCCTGATGACCACACGAATATAGTATCATCATTATCAGCTGAAAGTCTTTCCCTGCAGGACAAGAGCCGACTTCAAAGATCGCCACGACGCGGACGACCGGCTTCGTGCTACACGCATCCAGCTGTTACCTGCGACCCGGGGGGGGGGGGAGGGATCGCCGCCCTATCAATTTTCGGTACAAGGTGGCCACCTTAGAACCTTTCTGACCCAACGGCCATCAGTTCTATGAACAATGTGTCCCGCCTACTGCCACTTAAGATAGTATCTGAAATCTAGAATTTATGGATCTTTTATCACTATGTATCGAGCCTTTTCAGGAAAACATTGTAACCACTATAAATTTCAAAAACGTTTTCATCCTAACGTCGATTCGATTTCACACTTTATCGCGCTCACTCTGAAGTATTATTTCGAATTTACATAACTTATTGTAATAAAAAATTTTGTAAGTAAGTGACGACAGAAATAAATATATCTATTTATTGTAACTTCCACCTATCGAAATTCAGGTACTTGTCGCTTAGAGTGCCTGCTTTGGTTATTTAATTTATTGTATGCCCCATACTTGACACAATAATTCTAAAATAAATGAAATAAGTATTACCATTCTAAATAACCATTTTGGTCATAGATAAATAGACACCATTTATAAGAACATAATAGCTTGAAGATTTATTCTTATTTTTATTTCTAACATGTTCGTTAAATGGATGCAATATGTATATAGGCACAATTATAATAGATCGGCAGCTATATGAATAAGTTATCAGAAAGATATCATCAATACTTTTTAGTTAGGAAAAAAAGACCTTCTCTTGTAAATATAGCAAATTATCGGCGGTCTAGTGACAAACCGCATCGCTTTGTGATCACGAGGTCCTGGGTTCAAATCCTCTAGGTTGGGCGGACGGACAGACTGTAGTTTTTCTAACGAAAACTTCCAAGTCTCATACTAGAAAGTTTTCCGGAGTCTGGAATTGTGCACGGTATGTCCGCTTGGGGAATATAGGCGTGACGATGTTCTTCCTGACAAGTCTCGATATGCTTTATGTTCATAGAAGCGTAGAAACTAATTTGTGAACTGTTAATTACTTTGAGTGTAGTTTCAATTGATTCAAAGATACACAGAGAACGCTACATACGAGTACTCGTATCGATGCTGTTAAAAGTTTAATTGTGTTTCCATCGATCTATTTTCTATCAAGAATGATGATGGTCGTAGGAGAAAAGTTTTAACGATGGCGACATCTTAATCTTCAAATTAAACAATAAAAGTTGAAAAGTTTTATTAAGGAGCAAACTTTGTGTGGGATAAATTTTGTATTCTAATTACTGCTGACCAAATCACTACGTTTCTTATGGAAACTTCATACAAGTTTTGGAATAATATCGTGATAATCAAGCTTCATCTTTTATTAAGCTTGAAAATCCCCCCACCGAGCCTCGAATTGTTCACGTCTAGGAATGTTATTTTCGCCGTTCTAGTGTAATTGAATATATATATTTTTTTGTTAAAAGTGAGTTGAATATAGTGAAGATACATCTTCTAGAGAGGTATATTGAAGACTTTATTAAGCGGTTACGTCAACTTAAGACGTTATGAAGCAGTTCTTAAAGCATGTAAATAGATTCCTAAATTAAAACGTGTCTTTAACCCCAATGGAGAAACAAGGCAATATCTTATATGATAATGTATTTGTCTACGTAATTTTTAATTGGTACCTAGTCAAGTAATATGTAAATGTGATATATTTATCAGTAGTGCGCTCTATTGCTAAAAGCAATCCTATCGAAATAGTCTTTATTTCTGATTACATTTCGTTCGTTTCTTGTGCAAACAGTCAGTACTGGCAACGAGAACACGCTCTGTTTGTTTGGACAATCGAACAGAGATTTACCGGCGCTCGGACTCAACTATGTGAGATTTCCGATTAAAATTTCGAAATATGCAACCTAAACGAGAGATAGAAATAAAGAACTGAAAGATAGGAATCATTATGATATTAGACCGTACAGTGATAAAGTAAATAATTTAAGAAGTAATCAAATATAGTTTGTGAATGGTGTGCGAGTCTTCTTTTGAATTTTCATTTAACTTTGATTGTGTAAAGTGGGAAGAATCTTTTGCGCAAATTAAAATCATTGTAAAAAGGCAGAACAAAGCAAACCTGCAATTACCGTTTTTTGTGATTCGAAAGGAACAGGAGGAAAACTCTTCGAATCTTTTTGTGTGAAAGATTAAGGTATGTGGGACTTTTAATATACTACAAACCTCTTAGGAGCTGTGCGGCGCCGTCAACGACGCGACGTGTAGGCTTAGCCCTTTCCCAATCCTGTTTAGCGGACTTCTACTAGGACATAACGGTGTCATAGGAGGAGGCTACGCGCCTCCTACCTACCTACTGAACCTACTGAATTAATTTGTCTGAAATAATCTTAATACATCATACAATGTTATTTGTACTACAATTGCCTACATTCGACGTGAGGATTAGATACCCTCCCATTTATGCTCAATAACTTTTGTTTCAAACGAAATTCTAATAATCACTTTTATTTCTGTCGGTACGGTTGAATCCTTGATTAGGTAAAGAAAATAACCTGTGTTACCGAACCTGACTGGAATAATGTAAAGGTTCGTTAAATGAGTAAGTATTAGGATAATATAAGAACATGATTTCTTAGAAAAGGTTAAAAATTTAGCGGTATTTTTCCATTCGGCCTCCAAAGATTCTTTTCTCCGTAATATCGTAATGTTGTATCGGATCATCTATTTTCATTACAAGACAAGGCATGTCGTGTTCAACATAGATATCTACCCCTTGTTAAAACCTGTATTATTAGTTAGTAGAATATACTTTTTTTTGTTCTGTGGTAGAAAACTTATTGAACTTATTGATTACCATAAGAACTATAATAGAAGAGAGTTTTCAGTAAATATAGTTGTGAACGCATCTAGCCCAGGGTAGACTAAATTAGGGAATCTATTGTCAAAATAAACAGCGTCACGTCTACATTCCCTAAACGGGGCGGTGGCAGAGAAGTGTAGGTACCTATTGTGGATGTACATCCATATTTTGTCGACGATTGTAATAGAAAACGAGACTATTGCCGTTTATAAACCAATAATTCCAGTATCCGGACTACTACTGAGAATTTTATCAATAGAAGATTCCTAAAAACAATTTATCCGACCTGAAATTCAGACCAAGACTTTGTGATCACCAGCTCTCACACATTGCGAGGACGACTTATTGTATTCTTATAGTATTTCTATAGGGTTCATTTCACCGAAGCAAGTTTAAATTGCTTATATACTGTATGTGTATTTACAAATGAACAATCTGAAATACAGAATGTTAAAGCGGATTGTCGTATGCCGACTATTTTTCCTTTTACTGAAAGAAAAATTCTTATCGACCAACAAACGAACCATTCAAATAAAGCTGTGGATTATTGACATTCAATTTGCTCGATATTTTTGGAATCAAAAGTAAATGGTCGGCGGCGAAACGTGCGCGAGTATGATAACTTGAAATACTTGAATTACGTTCTTTTTCTCGGGTTTATTAGCTTACGGATTTCTACTGTACTTTTTTGCGCCAATAAAATTTATTAACAAATTGGAGAGTAATGGAATGAAGTAACGTGGATCGGAGTATTCCATCTATACTTTCTTTGAATGTTGTGGGTGTCTCGCTGGTAGGTGCAGGATTTGCTTCAATTAGGTTGTGTATTAAATTTTAAAGGTTATGAGGCTGTAGCTGCGAATCAATTTATAAATTATTATGTTAAACCTTGACGATTTGCTAAAAGTATGCTGCTAGCTAATCACCGAAGTTTGAAAGATTCAATATTACGGCGAGATTGATTAAATATTTATAAGAGAAGTCTTAGAAATATTTAAAAGAAAACGTTTACATAACAATTGCTAAAATAAAAGAAAACTGAATATTTAGAATGTAGTTACATATAAAAATACATATAGACGTACATAGATCCTACTCTTTTTTGAATTCGATTTAAACACTTCAGTTTCGAATCAAATTAAGTGTTTTTTATACATGGTGTATCTATGATATAAAAGCACGATTTTTGAACTACTAAAATAGTACTCTTTTTCAATTAAAACCACATGAACGTCGATAGAAAACAATTAACATTATGAATGTATTTATCTTTAACTAAATTCATCTCAGGTATATCTTAAATCGTATTCTCATTTCAATTGGAACCAGCCTAATAGACACTTAGAGGCGCACCTAAGACAGAGTGCTCGGATAATTGCATTTAGTTGATGGCGAGGCGTCGCCGCAGGGTTAGGACGCCTCGCCGACCACATTGCTCACAATCAAGAACGCTGAACACAATCGTCGAGACTAATCGCTTCATTTCCTGGAAACGATTTCAAACACATCGCATTCTGTAAAGTAGGTATTGCTCAAATTAATAAAATATCTAAGTTATATGCGATTGTTTAAGTAGGTGTCATTACTTCTATCTATATCATCACGTCAGATCCCTAGCGGGGTAGATAGACTACAGATTTCCAACAGGTTCTTTCCTTACAGACCTCTCTGGTGATTGAAGCTCTGAATTTATGAACACTATAAATAGCACTGTGTTACGTCATACCACCTCTACGGTACGCACTTTAGTATAATCTTAGCATAGTTATATTAATAACAATAATATTTTTAGTAGGATATTATAATTTTCTACAAAAACATAGAGAATTTAGGTGCAGATGTAATGTACCTACTATTCCAAAGTATTTTTAGCAAGAAATATTGAACGGTTCTTAATAGACTGAAAACCCAGAGTTATGTTGTTTATTACACAGGCGTAACTTATCTATAAAAGAATATAAGGGCGTTCTACATTATGATCCTTATTCAAACAGTTGTAAAAGAAAATAATAGCTTCATTATGTTTGTTAGTCACTTTTTATAGTCTATCAAGAATACCTATAAGATCCTAGGTTTCAAGCACTAAGAGTTCGTACAAATATATCTGTCTCCTTGTCATAACAAATTAATTGGAAAGAAAAAATATCTGAATTTGTTAAGATCACCAAGGCAAAACTAAGTTGCGTTTTATGAACTAGACAGTAATTTTTCTAGGAAACGAGATATCATATCGCAAAGAAACTGTAACAAACAATCAGACAGGCCCAAGTGATTTCATAGGTTTGTCGTTTTTAGCTTTGACGAAACAGAATCCTAAAAGTTGTAAAGACGTATTATTTACGTGAAAATATAATTCAAAAGGAAGTGTGTGTGTGTGTGTGTGTGTGTGTGAATGATCTACGCTGTTGGCCGTGGGGCCTTTACAGCTTCACCGGACAAGAGGGCGAGCGTGCAACCACTACGCTTGAACCAGAAGGGCAAGAGGGCAACTAGCTAAAGGGCGCCTCAAGGAGGAACGGCCTCGACTTGGGCATTCGTTATGGGGGAGAGCATATACTAGGTGTCTCGTCGTGGTGCTCTGCACCAGCCGGCGGGCAAGGGATTCTTTGACCTCGCCGTCGAGGTCGGTGTCTGATTCTGTGTGCGGTATCTGTACCCGAAAGAAGGGATGTAAGGGCATCGGGGGGTCAGTGAGAACAAGCCGCAGACGTTGGTAGCGGCTGATAGGTTCGTAGTCGGGGGCAGCTACGATTAGCGGATTCCTATGATTGGACGCGTGCGCGAAATATTGGGTTGTCGCCGTTTTAATAAAGTCGCGAATAAGTTCGAGACCGAGATCGGAATGGAGAAAAGGAAGTACGAACACAGCCAATTAAGGCTTTTCGCAGCCCTAAACGTTACATAACAAAATTATTCGAGAATTTTAAATAGACTTCTGAATTAAAGTAGTAAGTTAATTTGATTTCTTCTGAAGAAATTGTACCTGTGTGAGTAAGATACTCCGCTACCGAGCTGGGCAAAAAAAATTGTGAAAAAATTAAGTTGCAATTAAAATATTTCGGATTTCGTCGCGGTTTATTTGTGGTTTTAAAGTGCTCGAGGTTTTCGAGTGCTCTACAGCCCGCATGATCACGGCAGGGACTTCGGTGTTTGACTTCCAAAAGTCATTGTTATTCCGGAGTACCTCAAGGGGATTAATTGAATTGCAAATGAAATTTCAATTGATTGATCCTACAAGTGAAAAACCAATACTGTCCGCTACTACGCATAAATAGAACCAACTATGCATTTAAAACTTCTCAATAGTCGTGGTTCAAGAGAAAGAGTATGTTTCGTATACTTGCTGCCTATACGAATACGGACTCTCGACTTGTCCTTCAGATAAAACTCGGTCACTATTTGGTTATGATAAGATAGTCTAGGTCTTCCCCGGTACCTATATCCTTCCACTTTCGCATTGAATATCTTTTTGTTATATAATAACTCAGGGTATATAATAATTCATAGTATTTGCCAATTCTTTAGATATTCATAACTGGCCCTTGTAAGTTGACGGTCTCTTAGTTATTCAAGTACCTGAATCCAAGGGGCTTAGAACTTAGTTAAATAATTTACTCGGACGGGTTTCGCACATAGTGTGAATAAATTCTATTTATGTACAGGTACTTACACGATGTAAGTAACTGGTGCGAGTTCAGGTTTTTTATTATAAAAATGCTTGTGCAGCTGTGGTTTTTTTATAGAAGATACCCATATAGTTCCAATGTTTTAAGGCTTTACTTACGTCACACTGTGTGTGAAATTAATAACGGATATTACAAGTTGTTATCGGAATTAAGAATAGCGAGTGTTATCAGCAACTTATCGGAATTTCATGCTTTAGGTATTCTAATAATTCGGGGCATTGTCGAAAAATATACCACTCGCTCAATGCAAAGTTCATTGTCATTCTATAAGCTAAAAAACGGATAATAACACTAATTAAATATTGTCCCTCGAAATCAGCTTTGAAGATATAGTAATGTCTAGATTTTGATAGCGGCCATTTGTACATACATACCTACCCAAGGCTTAAACCACTCAATAGCTGTACTATAATGGCTATTAGCGCAAAAGTTTTAACATAGTTACTGCTGTTAGATTAGATTTAAAGATATCCCCAACTATATGCACTAATTTTACCTAGTACCGTAGAACAGTAAATTAAATTGAATGCTGAGCGCATGCTCAGCAACCTAGTGGAATGTAATTTCCGACTGGTGACTACATTAATTGCAGGTCCCAAGGAGAAATCTGAATCCCAAAATACGTTTCGACTAATTTAAAGTTTACCTTCCTTGAAATCTAAAATCAGAATACCTATTACTTAGTCTATCTATCTATCTATCTATAACCTCACGCCAGATCCCTTGCGGGGTAGGCAGAGAGTACAGAGTTCCAACAGGTTCTTTCCTTACAAACCTCTCTGGCTTCCTCGACTCTCATAGTTCGTCTCATACACGCTCGCCGGTTACGGAGACTCTTGACTTTTACATCAGATAAGACTCGGTTTATTTGGTCGTGGTAACTATTACTTAGTAGAAACTTTAAATAGCTTTAAGCCAAAACTTGATCGAATAAGGTTACTTTTGTAACTGTCGAGATACCTTAAAATGTGGTAAAGTTTAATTCAAACTATGACTAATTTTTTTTAAACTTTTCAACTATATCATTACTATGAAAAATAATTCGTTAAAAATATATTAATATATGCAGTTATGCACCACCAAATGTTTCAACATTCTGAAAATTCTTTTATAAAAAAGCAACATTAACAACATTATAAAAAAAATAGTATATTTATATTCCCTACCGATAACCAAAACGTGCCTAAATAGTAAGTACGTGCCTAAATAGTATTATCTACTATTTTTTTCTAGTCTTTCGAGGAGACACGTTTTGAAACAAATGTACTACGTTTGAATCTTAAATAAAAATATTATAAAAATAATGACTGCCTCGTTGGTCGAGTGACAAAGTGAATCGCTTTGTGATCACGAGGTCCTGGGTGCAAATCCTAGGTCGGACAAGTGTAGTTTTTCTAACGAAAAACTTCCCAGTACGAGTCCGGAGTCTGGAATTGTGCCCGGTATATGGCAATAGGCTTGCCCCCTATTACATAGGACCTAACATCGTCGGCAAAACGTGGGTGTACTCAGTACACCTCTGCAACCCCCGCTTGGGGACGCCACGCCGCCACACCTATATAGGCGTGGCGGCGTGTAATATAAAAATAATAAATTGATCTAAGTTGTCCGCCCTTTTCTTGCATTCCTTTTTTTCCTTTTCCTTTACAATGTACTAGTCCATTGGTCGAAATTCGACCATAATTAATTTAAATTATAAGTTTGAACATTATTAAGGTTCTATTGTCAAAGACTATACTTCTATAATCACTTTATTTATTAGCCTATTTTTTTCAAACAAATTATAAATTTAATTAAAAAAAAATGATTAAAATTAAGAATACCTTTTTTAATTTCTTTTTATTGATACAAAAAACCAAAAAGAAAATGCTGTCCATTGAACTTGACAAACAAATTTCGATAATTTCATTAATGATACAAAACTTCTCTGTAAACGATGTTATTTGTAAAAACTCTTTCATCGTTTGCTGGTTATGTTTGACATTCAGTAAGACTATGGAGAAATAATATTAAAGACAAACAATATTAATCTATTTTCAATTTGAAGTGTATTGTGTCAAATACATGGTAGTGTGTGTAATGTTTTTTTTTATTGATTTAATGTATTTTTTATACATAATTTTAAAAAAATATTAGCATTCTGCACTCCTTCTCTATATAAACTATTATAAGTGTGGGAAATTTCATACTCTTCCGTCCGCGCAATTTTCGTAAAAAGGGGTACAAAGTTTTTGTTTCACGTATTAATATAATGATGATGATATAATAGTAGAGCCGTAACGTAGCCTATACACAGTTGAATATTCACGTCATTACATTAATCGCTTTGTATATGAAAATGGCTTTGCCCTAGTTTGTTTACTTGCTGCTCCTACTTATTTTTGCAAAACAAAGTGTCGCTTACAAACATACTAGTACATTAGTAAATGGGGTGTTTGTTTGATAGCGAAAAAGTAAAGTGTGTCTATAAATAAGGATGAATAATTTATGGAGCAGGCAACACAACGTGCGTGGAATGTTCGAGTGTCGTAGGACCAAGAATGAAAAAAAAAAAATATTCGGCTATTAATGACGTCTGTCGCCAAGGCGCGTCTGCAAGTATTCTCTAACAGAAACGTCAAAATGTAAATATGTATCGACAGTATTCAATGCAACGTTTTACCATACGTACGTTCGGAGCTTATAGTTTTATTTACATATTGGATACTCAGTTTGATCTAATAGTCTGTTATTTAAGCTTAACATACACGCGCATATAACACGCTATTGATGACTTTCAACGCCACAGTTAACTGAATATACATATATGTAAATATGTACTTACGTACATATAGGTAAAATAGTTTCATAAAAATGAAAGTATTTTTACGTACATTGACAGGATCGTTCCCCATAAGTAGACACATTTTGAATACTTTAATGTTCCAAAAATGTTTGACGGACGATTTAGTGCAGTGGTTAAGAGCTTAAGCCGCTATGCCCACTGCGTCTAATAGTCGCGGGTTCGAGTCCCGCACGGGACAAATCTTTGTGTGATCCACAATTATTTGTTCCGGTCTGGGTATTTGTGTATGTGAATTTTCATGTTTGTAAACGCACCTACGACACAGGGATTAAATCCTAGTGAGGGGCAACGTTTTAAAAAAAAAATAAAAAAATGTACATTTGATATAAATTACCACAGTAATCTTAAATAGCTTACGTGTATAGCTCACGTTATAGAGGATGAATGTATTGTCAAGTCAAGTTGGTTGCCTTTTGCGATAACTTCAAGTGGAAGAAATGGTGCTGCTTTATACAATAGCACCAAATAAGTAATTTTGACGGATGGCTTGGTCCAGTTAAGCCACTCCGCCCACTGGATCTAGTAGTCTCGGGTTCGATCCCCGCCCGGGACAAATTTTTGTGTGACCCACAAATATTGGTCTCGGTCTGGGTGTTCGTGTATGTGTATTTCATGTTTAAAACACCACACACAAGAATAATTTCCTAGTGTGAGGCTAAGTTTGAATAAAATAAATAAGATACCGGAGCTTCGGTACCACGCGAGGATTCTTAGTAACTAAACAATCTCTGGGTACTTTTACCACACTATAATTTAGGCAGGTTTTGTCTGCAATGATAATTAAATTTAGATTATTTAGCTATTTAGCTAATTAAGCAGTGTTAGCTATTTAGCTAATTAAGCCTATGGGTTAGATCGTTGGACTGCAAAGTCAGAGGTCTCGGGTTTAAACCCAGGTTCAAACACGCACCTCTGTCTTTTTGAAAGCGTGTGCGTATTAAAAGTTAACTATCACTTGCTTTAACGGTGAAGGAAAACATCGTGAGGAAACCTGCATGCCTAAGAGTTTCTCGAAGGTGTGTGAAGTTCGCCAACCCGTACTGGGCCGGCGCGGTGGACTATGGCCTACACCCTCTCAGTTTGAGAGGAGACCCGTACCCAATAGTGGGACAGTTTCTTAACAGGGCTAATATTATAATATTTATTTAGCTAGCCCAATCTCTCCTCAAAAGCTAAATTTTGACCGCGGTCCAGCTCTCACTATATTTTTTTGACCGAATTTATTTGTAATTACAGTTTCTAATCTTCTATTATCTAATCTAAATTTCATCTAAATTCGTTAAGCTGTTTAGACGCGACTGAGTGACAAACATCGCAACATTTTAACTTTGGCATTTATTACATTAGTAGGGTGGTTGGAGGTTCTACTTGAACTATCGATTGAGGAGATACAACCAGATGAATACATTTATACAAGTTTAGGTCTAAGAACGGAAACAAGGCTTTTTCGACTTTGCAAACGGGCTTAGTAGTCAATGTTAATCACCAACTTTACTGTTTTCACAAGCTTTTATTTAACTTGCACTGTTCGTACGTCTGTCTGTCTGTCTTTTTGGTTCAAATTTTGTGATCCATTTTTCAAGCACTTACGGATATCCACTTGAGCTGAAATTTGGTATACGTATATAGCTCTAAAGATGGTGATGGAAGGTGACCAAAGGAACTAACCAACTTCTCAACATAACCCCGTAGTTTTTTGACTCGTTGAATTCGTCTTGTCAAGAACTATGGAACTGGACGGTGTCCAGATTCTGATGAGCTATGGAGCTAGCAGGAGGCCATAGGAACTCTTCAACTAAACAACACATCTCCCGTGTTGTTTTTGCTATGAAAGTTTGTTTTAAAACAATCTTATTAAATGAAAATTATGTATATTTAATACAAAACAAGCCGAATTGTGCTAGCCACTCACTAAGCCGGACAGATATGAACCATTGACACGAAAAGAAGAAGAAGATTGAATTCTCTGGTATTAAAAGTATTTCATATTCCAATCACGGCTAATAGTAGCCATAGTAGGTACATTTAAAGAAGTATATAACAGAATATAACATTAAGATTCCCTGTACAATGTTATACTCATTTACGATTAGAGAAATATAAATATTCAGAGCGTGAAAATCCTCTTTTCCGGAACGCTCGTTTTCAGTTATATTTTCTATTCTATTTTCATTTTGTTTGTTTATAATGGGGCATGGCGAGAGATCGACGGTAGATCGACTGAGTTTTATCTTTGATTCCATCATCCGGCAGATTTATGAGCTATACAAAAATTCAGAGTTTTTTTTTGTGTCCGTGATTCAACTCAACACAAGCTTATTTAATAAATGCTAACAACGTAACGATTAGCGCGACACTTCAAAGTAGTATCTTCCACATCGGCGGTTGAATCTATTCCAACTATTGTGATACATAATTTAACTGCAGTTGCTGTGACTTGGTTCATTTTATCTAATTAAATTAACCTTGATCTATAAACTACACTTTGTTCGACCTATTATTGCAAACTATGAACTCGTAAACGCTACCAGCATTATACGCCACTAAAACAACGTGGTATTCAAAGTATATTTAATTTAAAAAATTGAAAAATAAGGATATAGCTTACTACTACATCTTTTAAACTTATGTACTAACCTACTTTTAGGTTATCAGGCATTATAAAACATCACTTAATTTCTTTAATAAAATGTTGAAGGTATCAATATATTTAACGATTTGAGTACCACAATAAAAGAAAATAAACCCACTTATTGATCCTTGCTTGATTATAGAACTTGTATGTAAAAGAGCATAAAACTGATTATTTTTTGGGAGGTATTGAAAGAAATCTAATTAAAGTTTCTATGATTTTATCCTCCCAAATTGTCTGTTTGATACGGGTAAGACATTAATGAAAATGAGGTATGTTTATAGACATCGTATTAGCTAATTTCAATAAGTATTTGAAGATGGCACGCGAGGAACGTTATTATTAAGTTGTGGAATTATTAATAACGGCGTACTAAGTCAAATTTTCCGGATTGAATACATTTATGATTGGTGGTGAAGGACTGGTTGTCTTGTAAAAATTCGTGACACAAAGATAACTTGGATAAAATTTGATTAGATCTGGACTTTATTATTAGAACGCGTCCTATAATAAGTGCTTACACGAGAGCGTCTTTCCCACGGTTTGGAAGCATGCGTATATAACACCTATTTATAAGAGTGGTGACAAAAATAACATCGATAATTACCGCCCGATATCAATTCTTTCTACCTTGTCGAAGCTTTTTGAGAGAATTGTGCGCGGCGCCCTGTATCCTCTGCTCCATCAACTTATAATACCCCAACAACATGGTTTTGTCAAGCGACGATCAACGAGTACTAATCTAATGACTTTTGTCAATCACTTGTTCAAGAATATGGATCAACGGGTGCAAGTAGATGCCGTATTTTCAAAAAGCGTTCGACAAGGTGGATTACGCGCTACTTTTAGACAAGATTGCATTTAATGGAATACGAGGTAATCTGTTACACTGGTTTGTATCATACATTTTCAATAGGACTCAAAGAGTTGTGATAAATGGTTTCAATTCTGACTCTGTAGTTGTTAAATCCGGCGTTCCACAGGGATCAATATTGGGTCCTCTTCTTTTTATTATATTTATCAACGACATAAAACAGTGCTTCATACACACGAACTTTCTATTATATGCTGATGACGTAAAAATTTACAAGCCCTGTAAATCTATTCAAGATTGTATACTTATACAAGATGACCTTAATAGACTCTATAATTACAGTAAGCATAATAAGCTATTCTTAAGCCTTCCTAAGTGTCATACAATTTCTTTTACAAAAAACAAAAATAAAATTCACTTTAATTATTCCATTAATAATGTAGTACTCAATAATGTAAATTTAGTTAGCGACTTGAGTGTAATGTTAGATTCCTCTTTACACTTCGATAAACACATTGACACTATAATTAACAAGGCCTACCGGATGTATGGCTTTGTCATAAGATCCATTTGTGATTTTGTGCGACCCTCTACACTCTTAACGTTATATAAAACCTTAATAAGATCCCAATTGGAATACGCTATATCAATTTGGAATCCTCTCTATGCCAAGTATACTCATAGACTAGAGATAGTACAAAAAAAGTTTGTACGTACCATACAATATAAAAGCAATCTACCTAAAATTCCTTATGCACAGTTGTTAAAACAATATAATATCCTAAGTTTAGAATCACGACGTTCTCTTCTAGATGTAATGTTGCTTCATGGTATATGTAACAACAGATTTGATTGTACAGAAATTACTAACGAATTATGTCTTACAGTACCTAGAGCTGTCTATCGACGGGGGGTGCGCGTACCTCGGCTATTCCACACAGGCACCTGCAAGACCAACGCCGGGATCCGCGCACCTCTTCGTCGCCTTGTAGACACTTATAACACACGCTTCACCGACGTTGACATTTTCGCCCTTTCCAACCGACAATTCAAGAATCAGATCAGTAAAATACTATGTGCTGAGACGTAATACAAGTATGACCCTAATTTCTTGTATGAAACCTTTTACTAAAATGTAACTTTTTAACTATAGTCTAACTTTGAATTTTCGATTTTTATGTCAGTCAATCCGTGAACAATGGTGTGGGTTACATGTTTATTAACTCATTAAGATAATTATACTGTAAAATCAATAATATGTAACTGTTTTTTTCCATATAAATAAAAAAAAAAAAATTATGTATCTATATTAAGAAGTCATACATATTAAAACTTAGCTACCAAAAAAAACAAATATACAAAATACTCCACTTGTGAGGCGTTTGATATAGTGATCCTTATCATTATATTGCATTTTAGATCTATATCTACCTACTTACTCACCCATACAAGTATCTAAATAATATTATACATCAGACAGCAGCGTACATATTATTAAACTTATCAAAGAAAAACGATGAAAGATGTCTTGACATGTGCAGACATTATGAGTACATTAATATATTCATGCTCACGTCATTTTCATATTTAAAAGGTATTGATGGATATATTAGGCTTTAGGTACCTAATCTGCTTAATAAGTCTTTGCATTTATTGATAGACTCGAAAAAACAAATTTGTTGAGTTATAAATAATATCATACCTTGTCCATAGTTTTAAATGGATTCAACTTATTTCATAACTAAGCTATTGGGAAGTATTTCAAATCGCACATACGTAGCGTTGGCTCACTATTCCATATACCTAATTTAGAGCCATATAATTATATGATAATGAGCCAACGAAATTGCAATTCTAAAAACTGGTTAATATGAGCTAAAGGCCAGTTCTAGATCACAATTAGAGAGACACCATTAAGATATATACTAAGAGATAGGCATAGAGTTATAAAGGTTTCTTTTCTTTACTATTTGTCTTATTTTTATTGAAGACTGGTTATTTATCGCGGGAAGTGACGAAAGCGCCAAAGATGTGGCTCGCTGGCTGAGTATCATGTTATGCATGTTCACTCTGATTTTAAAGATACCTAAGTTTTACCTCTCCAACAAAAAACAGACAGTGGAAGCGAATTCTATCCATTGTCTATTATATTTTTACGGGTGTTTAATGTAGTAAATTGGTAAAGAACAATGTGTCCACACCAATTTTATAGAAATTGATTTGTTGTAATTTTAACATTTTTTTTTTGCAATAACTTTTACCAAGAATCTAGGAAGGAAGGGGTGGATAATTTTTTATGACTGTTTCCCACAGCGTCAGTGTATAAAATTCATATCTCTCGACCTTCTCGCTAATGTTATCATGTTAATTTGAGTGCTTTACTTGAATTAATGGCCTCGCATATAGTAAAAAATATGACATAATGAAGTGAACATTGCGAAATATTTTAAAAGGAAAGCACAGTACTAGCGATGTATATACACCATACTATCTAATAATGCGCTTACGTGCGCATAAATATTTAATTTCATCCGATAAGTAAACTAATTTTGACATCACCCGATATCGTATCTCAACATTATGGAATATTGTGTCGAATGAAATACTAAATGTACCAACGTACTAAATATAGTTGTGTTACAACATTGTAATGATTGTTTTGAAAAAAAATTATACTAAATGTCATGTATAGCGATAAATTAAGGAATACATGTTTTCTCTGTGTTGTTCTATTAGATAAAAAAGATCCTATTCTCTAGCCCATACCTACATATACGTACATAAGTAATCTATGCTAATATAATAAAGCTAAAAGATTTGTATTTTTGTATGTTTATAACGAATAAACTCAAAAACTACTGGACCGATTTTAATTATTATTTCACCATTAGAAAGCTACATTATCCAGAAGTAACATAGGCTATAAAACATAGACCCGGTAGAAGGCGCTGTTGTCAACCGGGTACGAAGTCGCGGAAAACTGCTATGTATAATAAAATACCAAAAGGGTGTTATGATGAAAAGCTCGCCACCTGTTTCCCTAATTACTTTTTCAAGTTATTATAGTAGTAATCGTGAAAAGCACCTACATTCAAATATTTATAACCTCTTCGGGAATACTGCCGTCTAAATCATAAACACAGTAACTATGTTCTATACTAGAACAATGTTACTCTGTACTCTCTGCCTACCCCGCAAGGGATCTGGCGTGAGGTTATAGATAGATAGATAGATAGATAGAACAATGTTACTGTATTTATGATTTGGACGGCAGAATAGGTCGTAAAATTAAGTAATAAGCTAATGGTTTTATTAGGACTACATCAATTTCTTATGAGAAATCCTACTAACATTATAAATGCGACAGTTTAGATAGTTGGATATTTGGATTTTGGTTTCTCGAAGGTTGAAGGGATTTAGATAAATCTCTTCAATAATACATCCTATATAAAGATCGGGGCAGAATCTAGTCACAGATCATTTTATTTAAGCTTGATCAACGCTTCTCATTCATGAATAATCAAATTACGTAGTTTTGTTTAATTAGACTTTTTTTATCTAACCTATTTTATTACTGCTGTGCAAAGGTCTCCTCCTTCTCCTTCTCCTTCCAAGCAGTTCTATCCTTTGCCAATGATCGCCATTCATCACTGCTTTTTAGACCTACCACGACGATGTCCGTGTTCTGGGACTCATTCGGTACTTATTTAAGCCCCCCTGTCAGCAATCATTCGGGTCATGTGACCAGCCCAATCCCACTTGAGTCTAGCGGTTTTTACGCCTGTATGTATTACACGGGTCGGGGAACGCAACACAGAGTTCCGCACTCGAACTATACGTTTAAGATGAAGAAGATGCTGCGCTCCATTGCCCTTTGATAAGCCTTGAATTTGGACTTTTGAGCTTAGATTAGTGACCATGTCTGCGCACCGTAGGTGAGAACAGGCAAAATACACATGTCGATGAGTTTGCTCAATGTCAAAGAAAGGTCGCCCTTCACATAGTACTCCAGGCACCAGTAGCTCTGCCAGGCATTTTCGATACGGCGATCGATTTCTTAGCTTTGCCTGTTTTCGAAGCATGCTAGCTGGCCCAGGTATATGTATTCATGAACATAGTGAAGAATTAGCCCATTCACTAAACTTTGCGTTGAGTGCTATTAGTCATGATTTTGGGTTTTTAACCGATTCATCATAAGTCCAACCTCGAGGCTGGTCTTGCTCAATTCGCAGAGCATTTGTTCAAGTTCGCGGGCAAAATGGACAATGTCATCACCAAAACGCAAATTGGTAATTCTACTACCATTGATGACAGTGCCCTTTGTTGCCCATGATACCGCAAGGTTCTTAAATATCTCCTCAAGAGCACTTGTAAATAATTTTGTGTGAGAGCGGCTCACCCGTCAGGCAGGGTACCTGTTTCTATTTTAAGAGATGGACCGGTAGAAGAAGAATTTGTTTTTATTGACACTGTGCTTTCTATCTATATCTATCTATATCATCACGCCAGATCCCTTGCGGGGTAGGCAGAGAGTACAGAGTTCCTACAGGTTCTTTCCTTACATACCTCTCTGGCTTCCTCCACTCTCATAGTTCGTCTCATATACGCTCGCCGGTTACCGAGTCTCTTGACTTGTCCTTCAGATAAGACTCTGTCTATTTGGTCGTGGTAAGATAGTCTAGGTCTTCCCCGGTACCTTTATCCTACCACGTTCAAAAAAATAAATTTATGGTGTGCTTTTATTATCAATAAATTTAATTAAAACTATGTAGGTTCTGTCAATGTTTTGTTTTTCCAGAGCTGAAAATATAGCGGTGTGAAAAATACTATTAAAAGCCCTTGCGTAGTCTACAATGGCTATTTACAGGTTTAGATTTAGTGTATGAAGGTGATCAGTGGTAGAGTAGTTAGGGCGGCTTGTTCTGGAGTATCATAACTATCTAGTTTGAAAGTAATAAGATTCCTCCTCCTTGCGTAGTTTCCTCAATGCGAAGGTCGCGACTACCGTTTCGGGATGCAAACAGTATTCCCTTTTGCACGATTATCGGCAGTGTGTAGAGCTATAAGTACTTGGGTTTCAAGTGTTGAGCGGGTCTGGTCGGTCCAACGTGTCGGACTGCGACCCCGAGGTCTCTTTTCGATCTTCCCTTAGACTAGAAATCTTTCTAGAATATCTGGGTTTTTACGTGCGATGTGACCGAAGTACTCGAGAATGCGGCGAAGACAGATCGATGTTAGTCTTGGCTTGATTTTCAGTTGCCGCAGTTTATATATGTTTGTCCTTTTCGCAGTCCAGGGATCCGTTTTTTTTTCGCCAGCACCACATTTCAAAGGCATCGATGCGCTTACGATCTGATGCTTTAAGAGTCTATATTTCCGCTCCAAGAAAATGGACAAGATCAGAGTATCATCATCATCATCATCTCAGCCTATACTTGTCCACTGCTGAACATAGACCTCCCCAATCGCTTTCCAGCGTAACCGGTCCGATGCCACCTGCATCCAACGACTTCCTGCGATTTTCACAAGATCGTCGGTCCATCTGGCAGGTAGTCGTCCCACGCTGAGCTTGCCAATACGTGGTCTCCACTCTAGAATCTTTCTGCCCCAACGCCCGTCCGATCTTCGCGCTATGTGGCCCGCCCATTGCCACTTCAGCTTGCTAATCTTAAGGGCTATGTCGGTGACCTTGGTTCTTCTACGAATCTCCTCATTCCTGATTCGATCACGTAGAGAAACGCCGAGCATAGCTCTCTCCATAGCCCGCTGAGCAACTCTGAGCTTTTTTATGAGACCTATAGTAAGAGACCACGTCTCTGATCCATATATCATCACTGGTAACACACATTGACTAAAAACTTTAGTCTTTAGGCACTGAGGTATTTTGGATGAGAAGATGTTGCGCAGTTTCCCGAACGCTGCCCAGCCGAGTTGGATTCGTCGATTGACCTCTCTCTCAAAGTTGGACCTACCTAACCGGACTACCTGTCCCAGGTATTCGTCGACAACTTCAAGAGTAGAGTTCCCAACGGTGAGTGCGGTGGGTACGACATGGACGTTAAACAATTTTTTTCGTTTTGTCCATGTTCATTTTAAGACCCACTTGTTGAGATACTCTGTTGAGGTCGCCGAGCATTCGTCCTAGATCTTCCAGCGACTCCGTCATGACCACAATATCGTCGGCAAATCGAAGGTGAGTGATGTATTCGCCATTAATGTTGATGCCAAGTCCTCGCCATTCCAAGAGCTTGAAGGCGTCCTCTATGGTGGCCGTAAACAGTTTCGGAGAAATGACGTCTCCCTGTCTTACTCCTTTTTTTATGGAGATCGCCTTCGTGCAAAGCCCCTGTACTCGGACTGACATGGTGGCGTTATTATACAAGCACTTCAACACTTCGATGTACCGATAGTCAATGCGGCATCGCTGGGGAGATCTAAGAACCACCCAAGTCTCGATCGAATCGAAGGCTTTCTCATAGTCCACAAATGCCAAGCATAGTGGCCGATTATACTCCTCGGTCTTCTGTATAATCTGCCGCAACGTATGTATGTGGTCTATGGTACTAAAGCCTTTCCGGAAACTGACTTGTTCGGGAGGCTGGAAGTCATCAAGCCTGCGTTCGAGACGATTCGTGATGACTCTCGAAAACAACTTGTAAACATGGCTCAGCAGTGTGATGGGCCTATAGTTCTTTAATAAAGTGTTATCACCTTTCTTGAAAAACAGTACCACCACACCCCTGTTCCATGCTTCGGGCGTTTTCCCTTCGAGCAAGACGGAATTAAACAGCCTCTGAAGGACTTTAAGTACCGGCAATCCGCACGCTTTCAGAAGCTCTGCGGTAATTCCGCCTTCACCGGCGCTTTGTTGTTTTTAAGTTGTTTGAGAGCCATCTTAATCTCGTACAGGCTGATGTCCGGGATATCTTCAGTGTAGTGTCGGGTTAGCTTGGCTCTTGGCTTTACCAAGACAACAACAGGTTCAGCTACTGAGGTATACAACTGCCCATAGAACCTCTCTATCTCCCTGAGCACCTCTGACCTATTCGACGTTACGTTTCCGTCCTCCGTCTTCAGCTTCGTTAACTGGCTTTGCCCAATAGACGCGTCTCTTGCGAACACTTTGGAAAACTTGTTCTGCTCTATGGTCTCCTCAATACGTCTTGTATTGAAGGACCGTAAATCGTGTCACAAGGACTTCAATATCTGTCCATTGAGCTGCCTATAGGACTTAGCATCATCGGAGGTTTGGAGTGTCATGGTACGTCGCTCAGCCATAAGGTTTCGGGTGTAGTCAGATAGCTTTTGAGGCCTATTTTTACGGTGGGGCTTAAAATACTTAGATCCGACCGTATGGACAGTTTCTACCAGCCTATTGTTGATTTCATCCACTGATGCGCTGCTGTCTAGCAATTCGAAGCGGTTTGACAATTCGAGTTAAAAGTTCTCGGGGTTTTGGATATGTGCATACGAAGGTCGGAGCGTAGACTTCATCAGACGCGATCTTTCCATTTTGACATTAATATTTAATGTGCCTCTGACCATTCGGTGATCACTGCCGGTTTTTACCCTGTGAATCACGGAGACATCATTAAATATTTGTCGCTTGGTGCTCATGATGAAGTCTATCTCATTTTTTGTGAAACCATCAGGGCTCATCCAGGTCCATTTCCTATGAGACGGCTTCTGGAAGAAAGAGTTCATCATAAAGAGTCCCTCCTTCTCCAGAAATTCGGCCAGCTTCTGACCCCTGGGGTTCCGCTGCCCATATCCAAATTGCCCCACTCTCAACTCATCATCGCCCCGTTTGCCCAGTCGCGCATTGAAGTCACCCTTAACTACTGTAAAGTGTGCTTTGGAAGTATGTATGGCTCTACTAATGTCCTTTAACTCTTCTTCCAGCTCAACTAGCTTCTCATCCGTTCTTAATGTGCGTGCGTTGTATGTCACCAGGGCCAATTTTCGGTTTTAGTGGTAGTCGAATCTCTGCCGGAGATTCTTAGCACCCCTTGCCCTGTCGTTACCATGGCTGCTACCGTGGCCAGGACGAGCAGGACCGCCGGGGACTAGGGGCCTGGTTTTCTTACTTTCTTCCATAATTGGGGGTGTTTGCCATACTCGCCACGCTTGGCAGGCGGGTTGGCGAGCGCAGTTTTTGGTCGTAGAAGCGTTAAGGGAACGCTGCTGCCCATTCCCTAGTTTTCCCTTAGTCGCCTTGTACGACACCCTATGGGATGAGATGGGTTGGTCCTATTCTAAGCCGGGAACCACGCGGCATCAGAGTATGTACGAGTTTTATTTTTGTTGTTTGTGTGATGTTTCGTTCTTTCCAGATTCTTTGTACTCTTTGCTATTCCAATGCGCCTCCGTATTTCTGGTTCACTAGAGCCAGTTTTATTTATGTTGGACCCCAGGTAAATAAAGTTGTCCACTGTTTCCAGGTTGAGTCCCCCGTAAGTTCCAACTTACTTGACCGGTCAACTATTATGAGTTTAGTCTTTGTCCTGTTTATAGCAAGGCCCAATTCTGCGCTTACATGCTCCATCCTGTTCAACAGTTCCATCATTTCGTCCTTAGTTGCCGCCAGTAGTGTTGTGTCATCAGCGTAACGCAAGTTAGTCCGTTTGGTTCCACCAATTGAGACGCCTCCGTTCCAGTTCTCGAGAGAGGTAATACGATTAAGAATAACTTTAATAAAAACTTTGTATAAATAAGACATTTAAGCTTATGGGTCTTAAATTTGAGATATCTGATTTACTGCCTTTCTTATGTAGAAGGCTAATATTGGCGTGACACATTTTGCTTAGCAAAGTACCGGTCTTTAGTATAGTGTAGCAGAAATTTGTGATGTGGGGCTATAATGTAGGAGAGCCTATTTTTAATGCCTCAGTTGTTATCCCATCAGCTCCAGAGCTTTTGCCATAGCGCATGGTATTGAGAGTAACACAATCTTCTTGTTGATCAATTAAAGGAACAGTTTCTGGTCGATTATAATAGATCGGCATACTGTGTTTAAACTTATCTGAATACAGAGCTTTGCAGAATGTTGTGCATATTTCGATAATTTCGTTTTGATTGTGATGTGTTACCCTATCTTTATCGTGTAAATTGTTGATCCAAAACTTTCCTTTGGCAGAGCCTTGCTTAGCGGTTCTTAGCGATTTTGATTTTCTATTGCAAGTTTTACTAATTCGGGGTTAAGTCTCCTTAAGTCTTTTCTAATTTGTCGTTTTACTTCCCTATCTACAATTTTGTACTCTTCCGTATGTTATGATATAATTTTATCCCTATCGGATATTAATTTAATGGTTTTATTGTTATTATTATTGTATATTTTCTTGCTGCTACATTGTCTGAGTCTAAAGAAAGATTGTCAAAATTGTTTTTAAATTCCAAATTAAAGTAGTAATAGTTATTGAGTAAAGTATGTCTTGTAAGTTTTTAGATATTTGTACTGAAAGGGTATCTTCTCTTTTAAAATCAAACATTATTTTAGCAATATATAAATAGCTTTCTGAATATCCGGTAAATCCCATAATATTTTCCTTCCACTTCTTAGACTCCAAGAATCCCACTGGTTTCTCCGAAATAAAATAATATTCTATTGCTCCGTTTTATTATTTCTTCACCCTGTATTTTCACTTCAGAGATACCTATTATATCCCACTTCAATTAGACGTTCTTCTCTCATTAAGGTGAGTACATTTTAAGTTAATAGGTTAAGTACATCGGTATTCTTTATAAAACGAGCTATTGTTGTAGGACGGTTTGGTGTTTCCACCCGGAGATTCTTAGCACCCCTAACTCCAACACGTAGCCGACGTCCGTCCCCGCTGGCAGCGTGGGTGAAGTTGCCGGGCACTCGGGACCTATCCTGTACATTACTATCCATTTTGAGAGGGGGGGGGGGGGGGGGGGGGGTACCATAGTCTAGGTAGCACAATAAGAATCATGATGAAGTTGCCCTATTATTGAAGCCTATTATATACATGCTTAGGAGTATAAAATATTTGTATGAAAATATAAATGAGCTGGATATCGCGAAGCTTTGTAACTCATGGAAGAGCTACAGAAGTAATGCTATTTGAAACAAAAATAACTAGTTGCACATTTAAGTATCAAAAATGTCTGCAAAATTCAGTTTATGTTTAAGTGTTCGGTACACTCTCATTTCGATTTAACTCTGTAGGGACACGGGAGTAGGGCTAACTTAGCTACCTTTTTAATCAATTGAATTACTTTAAAAGGTATTTAATTTTTTTAATAGTCAACTGGTATAAATTCTAAGAGAGAGATTGAATTTCTTTTATTTTAATAATGTTACATAGATCAACACATTATTATATTAAAGTGTTGAAACATTTTAAAATTGCAAAGTATAAAATATGAGAAAAAGATCTTTTATCTTTATGCATAGGTACGATTTATGTAAACATATTTAAGTACAAACAAAATACAGTTGAAAATATAACAGCAGTCAATGAACCCACATTAAGATGTGGGTTGGTGGTGGTTTGCTATAAAAGTTAATATTGTCTAATAAAAGGCTTTATATCGAGCACGTGATAAGTATTAATAAAAGAACGTGCATATTTTCGGATTAAGATTTGTTATTGGAGGACCAAAACCGAAAATGCTAATTTAAATATAACCTGTTACATTCAAAAATTATAGTGCACACCCACTGCATTTTTTCAGTCTTTGTTTTCTTTACGACACTACTATAGTAAAGTCTCTTATTTCACACATTATATATTTTACAAACACTCGTAATAAGGTTCGTGGAGGACATTCGGTAATAAATTCAGGAGCTAGTCTTTTAAATTTTTATATAACCATTATTAGATTCTGCTGTTTTGTAGTTATTCTATCTATCTATCTATATCATCACGCCAGATCCCTTACGGGGTAGGCAGAGAGTACAGAGTTCCAACAGGCTCTTTCCTTACATACCTCTCTGGCTTCCTCTACTCTCATAGTTCGTATCATACACGCTCGCCGGTTACGGAGACTCCTGACTTGTCCTTCAGATAAGACCCGGTCTATTTGGTCATGGTAAGATAGTCTAGGTCTTCCCCGGTACCTACATTCTTCCACTTTCGCATTGTATATCAGTTTTGTCATTCTTTCTTCGGACATTCTTTCTATATGCCCAAACCAACGGAGCATACCCTTTCTCATCTTTACACCGATATTCTCTTTCATACCTATTTGCTTTCTTACTACGCTGTTGCGAATACGGTCGGTCAGCTTCACTCCGCACATCTTCCGCAGAGCTCGCATTTCCACCGCATTTATCCTACTTTCATTCTCCTTCTTACATACCCAGCTCTCGCTGCCATATAACAGCGTTGGGACAAGCACTCCATTATGTATGGCCAGCTGCGCCTTTCGGCTTAAGTGCCGGCTCCCAAGTAGCTTTCCCATCGCGCCATTCACTCTGTTCCCTGCACTCACTCTTCTCTCTATGTCAGCGGTGTATTTTCCATCCTTACTGAATGCGCATCCAAGATATACAAACTCATTCACTTGCTCCAGTACATCGTTCCCAACCACAATCCTTGCATTCGTTCTGGTTTCTTCCCGTTCAAAAACCATAATTTTGGTTTTCTTCACATTCAAATGTAAGGCATTTTTGATGCAGTCGTCTTTCATAACTGTGACTAGTGATTGCAGATCAGTGGCTGTTGGCGCTATCAAAACCGCGTCATCTGCATATAGTAGATGATTTACCACTAGATCACTCATTTGTACACCTTCATTCATCGCTTTCAGTCTTTGAAGACTTCGTTATTAATATCCAAATTAGTTAATAGTATTTGTAGACTCATCAATGGCTTTATTGCACATTGCAACACGATATCATAACATCGATGAGGCTAGGAGTCAACTGAATATAGTAACGTAAAAATATTCATAAACTTTCCTCATTTGACCTTCGTCGGTTCAACGATTTATCTATGCAAAATTCCGTTAGCGATCTGCTAGGAAACTGGATAGTTTTGTCGTACAAACTGTTTATTAGATTATAATTATGTTAACAGTTAATAAATAGTTTTAGCATAATCAATGAAATATCACTAGTTAGTAATTTAAAGAGACTAATAATTTTAGGAGACAAAGTAACTTTAAGAGCGTACGCTTCAATCATGTTTTCTATTTCCATACCTTCAAAATCAAGTCCAAAAAGGATATTTAGTAATTACTTTACGATAATCATAAAATTATACATATAACTAGTGGCCGCCCGTGACTTCGTCTGCATATATCTGTTTATAAATTATAGCCGATGTGTTTTTCGTCAGAAAATTTATAGGCCATTTTTTGTAATTTCATCAAAATCCCTTTTTGCGTGAAAGAGTTACAAAGATCCATACATTTATCCTCATCAACTTTCGCGTTTATAATATCAGTAGCATATGTTCTATTGTCAATATCATTAGATAATTATCAATATTTTTTTAATAAATATAGTCGAGATAAAATAGTGCGGAGTTCTTTTACTTTTATCAGAGTATCCACGAAGGGAGCATCCGCAATGTTTACTGCAAAATATTTTTCTCGGAAAAGTAATTTATTGTTTCCATTAACTTCGTTAACGTTAATGTCTTTTACCAAAAATATTAACTTTATAATGTGTTAAATCGGAAGTATATTCGTAACTGAAATAATATCAGTGTAAGACTGTTCAGGCTTTCAAATACAGAAATAATTTCCCTCGTCACCGAGACACGTATAAAGCGACGCTATTATTACTACATATATATATATAGATATACCGGCGTTTTCTGATTCCAGAACTTCGAGATAAGCATTGTTTAAGTACGGATCAGTTAGGGCCCTGACAAATTCTTATATACCTATTTGGTAGCTACTAAATAAAGTCATAAGAACTGGTTAAATTTAATAGGTACATTTATATACTAATGAAATAGCTATGCTCGGAGTTTCTCTAAAGAATTGAATCCGGATTGAGGTGGATTATATCAAACCAAGGTCATCGACATGGTCCACAGGATCAGCAAGGTAAAGTGGCAGTCAGCTAGCCATATTTTTTGAGGAACCGATAGCCGTTCGAGGTTCGCCTGTTCTTTAATGGAGACCGTCGGTCGGCGAACGTAGTGTAAGTAGAGGCAGCAATTGGAAAAGAAGATGCCGTGGTATGCACGGGTAAGTTCTATGAGCCTCCAGCGGTTGACTGATGCGGGCTGATGATGATGATGACGATGATTTACATATAGCGTATAAGATTAAGACATACAAATCAGTGGACGTCCCACATCATGTAAATATTAACAGCGGACAAATATTGCAAATCCTCGAAATATCTGACCTGAACTCAGGAGATATTTTTGATATAAAATGATCTAACTAAACTTATAGGTCAAGTGCGAGTCGGTCCCGCTCAATTAGGATGCTATACGAAATGATTTTACACACAAATGAAATCGGCTTAGGTTGACTTGTATTAATTGGTGCAAAAACTTTTTTATTATAATTTTAATATAAAAAGTCCTTTTTTAAAACAAGCTTTTATAGAAAAAACATAACGAAGATATTATCTTTTTTATGTTCAAGAGTTCCTATGACTTCCTTCCGGATCCATCATTAGACCCCATCCCGGTCTAAAGTACTCGTCAAGACGAATCCAACGAACCCAAACACGGGGGGCGATATTGAGGAGTTGAGTGGTTACATTGACTACTTTTTGGCTTCATCATCAGATCCTAAATACTATCTGTTTGGATAGTGCCATACCCGTAAGTGCTTGAAAAATGGATCATAAGATTTGAACCGGAAAGACAGACATATGAACATTGCAAGTAAAATAAAAGCTTAAACAGAATAACTAAGTATTCTTAGTTATTATTCTGTTTTTACAAGCTTTTATTTGACTTCTAATCTAAGTTAATTGGTATTCGATATCCGATTGTATGTAATGTTAAGACAGGCTAGTCATCGATATAATTTGATCGATGTGGCTGGTAGTGAAAAGTGATCAGTATTCTTATGAAAAAAATCTTGAAGTACCATATCACTAGGTATACACGTTTTTCATCTATTTCTAAAACTTTTACGTTTTATTCACAATGAATACGGCGTTACACAATGTCATGAGTATAGTTATATCCTATATATTTTCTCAGCCTTTAGAAAACAATACCCAAGCTAGCTTTTTATAAGGTTTAATAAATCGCCTGTAATAAGGAAGTCGCGCAACTTATTCCATATTTTTTTGACCGGAACCTTGCTAGCAGTCGCTAACGGCTAACATTTCGTCGGAAAGTTTCTTCAGGAGAATGTGAGATATTGCTAGAAAGTCTAATAATTCTTACTACGTGCGATAAAGTCTCATATTTTGCGTTTGCCAAAAATAAATACGACTCTATACATGTATTAATGGGTCAACGTTATAAATAGCCTATTAGACATTTACTTAACTTTACATGAATAGAAAATGTGCCTAAATTTTTCTCATTTGCTGCGATGTAGTATCATAAAATTTTTATCGATAAGCAATATTCATTCGATTATGTAACAGTATTCGTTCCTTTCTACGATACCCATAACATTCAATATCCAAATGTTCGACGAGTTCTCTGCTCAAAGTGTTGGATATACTAGCGATATGGATGGAAGTGAATATTGCTTTTTATGCAAAGAACCAGCTATATAATTATAGTATTCCAGATAGCGTTAAACTATATTAAGTTGTTAGGATTGGCGACCACTTACCGTGCGAAATTGCTATCTGAACGGGCAGTTAGTCCTTCAAAATCCGGTATATATCCAGCTTTAAGAACGTCGTAGCATCACGTTAGGTACTAGATAGAATTGTGTGCACAAATGCATTACTTTCGACAGGTAATAAACGTCGGGTCAGAGCTTGCAAGTTTAAGTATGATATAAATTTTATTACATTTTCTCACCGTATAAGACGTTTACCGTGATATTAATCTCAGCGTATAAACTTACAATAAACAGTTTCTAACGCTTACCGCCTCTCAAGGTGTGGTGAATTATGTAGGAGGTTTTAAAAAGGAACCTATACAGCAAAACACACAAATGTGAAAGTTAATTTTATCGTTTGTGAATGTTGAACAACGCCCTTCCACATATTTTAATTTTGGAGCGTAATCGATACCTACTATTAGATATTAAGTTGCATATTACGTTTTTCGCTATCGGTAAAATGATAAAGGACGTTATGAGTTATTTTGTCGTTTGGATTTAAGCCATTTATTTTACGATCATATGTTTGTTCCATGACGCTCCAAACCTCCGATGATGCTAAGTCCTATAGGCAGCTTAATGGACAGATATTGAAGTCCTTGCGACACGACTTACGGTCCTTCAATGCAAGGCGTATTGAGGAGACCATAGAGCAGAACAAGGGCTCTAAAGTGTTCGCAAGAGACGCGTCTATTGGGCAGAGCCAGTTGACGAAGCTGAAGATGGAGGACGGAAACGTAACGTCGAATAGGTCAGAGGTGCTCAGGGAGATAGAGAGGTTCTATGGACAGTTATATACCTCAGTAGCTAAACCTGTTGTTGACTTGGTAAAAGACCCAAGAGCCAAGCTAACCCGACACTGCACTGAAGATATCCCGGACATCAGCCTGTGCGAAATTAGGATGGCTCTCAAACAACTAAAAAACAACAAAGCGCCGGGTGAAGACGGAATTACTGCAGAACTTCTGAAGGCGGGCGGATCGCCGGTACTTAAAGTCCTTCAGAGGCTATTTAATTCCGTCTTGCTTGAAGGGAAAACGCCGGAAGCATGGAACAGGGGTGTGGTGGTGCTGTTTTTCAAGAAAGGTGATAACACCTTATTGAAGAACTATAGGCCCATCACACTGCTGAGCCATGTTTATAAGTTGTTTTCGAGAGTCATTACGAATCGTCTCGAACGAAGGCTTGATGACTTCCAGCCTCCCGAACAAGCCGGTTTCCGGAAAGGTTTTAGTACCATAGACCACATACATACGCTGCGGCAGGTTATACAGAAGACTGAGGAGTATAATCGGCCACTATGCTTGGCGTTTGTGGACTATGAGAAAGCCTTTGATTCGATCGAGACTTGGGCGGTTCTTAGATCTCTCCAGCGATGCCGCATTGACTATCGGTACATCGAAGTGTTGAAGTGCTTGTATAATAACGCCACCATGTCAGTCCGAGTACAGGGGCAGTGCACGAAGGTGATCCCCATAAAAAGAGGAGTAAGACAGGGAGACGTCATTTCTCCGAAACTGTTTACGGCCACCTTAGAGGACGCCTTCAAGCTCTTGGAATGGCAAGGACTTGGCATCAACATCAATGGCGAATACATCACTCACCTTCGAATTGCCGACGACATTGTGGTCATGGCGGAGTCGCTGGAAGATCTAGGACGAATGCTCGGTGACCTCAATAGAGTATCCCAACAAGTGGGTCTTAAAATGAATATGGACAAAACAAAAATAATGTTTAATGTCCATGTCGTACCCACCGCACTCACCGTTGGGAACTCTACTCTTGAAGTTGTCGACGAATACATTTACCTGGGACAGGCAGTCCGGTTAGGTAGGTCCAACTTTGAGAGAGAGGTCAATCGACGAATCCAACTCGGCTGGGCAGCGTTCGGGAAACTGCGCAACATCTTCTCATCCAAAATACCTCAGTGCCTAAAGACTAAAGTTTTTAGTCAATGTGTGTTACCAGTGATGACATATGGATCAGAGACGTGGTCTCTTACAATAGGTCTCATAAAAAAGCTCAAAGTTGCTCAGCGAGCTATGGAAAGAGCTATGCTCGGCGTTTCTCTACGTGATCGAATCAGGAATGAGGAGATTCGTAGAAGAACCAAGGTCACCGACATAGCCCTTAGGATTAGCATGCTGAAGTGGCAATGGGCTGGCCACATAGCGCGAAGATCGGACGGGCGTTGGGGCAGAAAGATTCTAGAGTGGAGACCACGTATTGGCAAGCGCAGCGTAGGACGACCGCCTGCCAGATGGACCGACGATCTTGTGAAAATCGCAGGAAATCGTTGGATGCAGGTGGCATCGGACCGGTTACGCTGGAAAGCGATTGGGGAGGCCTATGTTCAGCAGTGGACAAGTATAGGCTGAAATGATGATGATGATGTTTGTTATAACGAGGACCGAATCATTGATCTTCGCAATCAATGTTGAGGATATAAGGGAAGTGACCAGTGATAAGCTTCAGATAACACGTTTGTTCTCTCTCCTTCTCTAACGATACGTTTCTACGTAAGATATACTACTTACATGGGTAATTTTTTCAAAGCTCTTTAATATATTGTTCGGATGTAATAATTAAAAATCTCGTAAATTTATATTTTACAAAGAGCCATTTAATACGTTTTGAAATGAGTAAATATTCATCTCCTTATTTGCTTTATGAAGAGTCTTCAATCAAAAATTCAATTAATTTCTCAGATATTAGTAGCTAAAACCCCATCGCTGAGCTCATCTGCCATCAAAGTGATAATTGGTACGAGAATATCGAAGGGTATTCGTATGACTCATTAATTCAGTGCATGATAAATGGGTTTAACTGACCTCACGTACAGCTGAAGTGCGAAGATCACCATGTTGACCCAGCGTAGATAGTAAACTGTTTTCATGTATCCAATATATTTCACTTTATCTAACTTCAGGGAAAGTTTTTTAATAAAAACTTCACAACGATTCTTAAACTTCTCTACATAAACGGTAGTTACATATAAAAATACAAGTTTAAAATATTCAGTTCACTCGATACCTATTCATGTTAAAAAGAATCTTACTCACATAATAAATTTCTTAAGAAAATTCGATGAAGTTAAATGACGTGCGCTCTCAGTCGAGTCTGAAATAACACTGATCATCGTAACACTAAGCTACGTTCAGTAAAATTTAGACCTCGACTATTTCAAGATACACGAGTTCCATTTTCTCCTAGCTAAAGAAAATATTTGTTGCTCAATGATAAAAAGTGCGTTGGATGACGTATGAAGCTAAATATTGAAAATAAAATGAAAATTAATAAAGAAAACAGAAGCCGTAAAATAGGTATAAAATCGACGCGATCATCAAGTAAAACGACAAGAATAAAGCTTTGTATCAAATGTTCTATACGTAGGTTTTTATAAAGTCTGGTATTCTGCGCTTAGCATATAAGAAAATTCTTGGGTTCGGTTTGTTAGAACAAAACATACCGAATAAAAGAGATTTAATAAACTGGGCGGCAAGTATTCCAATTTACATGGAACTGATACTTTCCCAATCGATAACTGTTGGTAACCTGATTTGAAATGTTTCCATAGATTTTGCATAAGGTAAACTGTTTGTTTTTTACAGTGTAATTTGCCTGGAGGCCTGGAACCAGGTTCTTAAAGACTTGTCTGTGTAACTTTATCTTTGAGTGTGTCAGTACCTGAGAGAACCATTAATAAGTACATACATTTAACAACTAGCAGACATCTACTCGTCGAATAGTTTAATAACATTGTTATCATAATATTTGACTGCCTCGTCGGTCTGGTGGCAAAGCGCATCGCTTTGTGATCACGAGGTCCTGGGTTCAAATCCTAGGTCGGACAAATGTAGTTTTTCTAACGAAAAATTCCCAGTATGAGTCCGGAGTCTGGAATTGTGCCCGATATATGGCAATAGGCTCGCCCCCTATTACTTAGTACACCCACATTTCGTTGGCGAAATGTGGGTGTACTCAGTACACCTCTGCCACCCCCTCTGGGGAATATAGGCGTGACGGTGTGTGTTATCATAATATAATGAAGCTGATACTATCTATTTATCAAAAACCTACATAGGTATTCAAAATGAAAGGTTTTATAAATTTTAGTTAGTGATATTTATGAGGCTAGTTAATCCACACATTACCAAAATTATAAATCTACTTATCCATTATCTTAACGACTTCCATGGGTGTGGTCAGAGATATGGAGGGATATAAAAATTCGATAGATAGTAAACGCACCCTATTAAAAAGAATAGGAATAGTGGTTCAGTTATAAGAATATGACAGTAAATACGGCTCTCTAAGAAAATAATAACCTGGAAAGGCTTATGTGTACATTATCCTAGGGTTACTTCCTAAGTCGACATTTTTATGTTTAACCAAATGTGATCATATGTCGGGTGTGACATGTTTATATACCAAATAAAATAAATAAATTAAAATCTCGCAAACAAACAATACGTTTAATGCGATAAGGATTATTTATGATAATATCTTGTTTATTTGTTTATGTTATATTCGGGAGACATAATATTAAACGACTCTCTTTGCCATAATTTACACGATACTGTGTAAGACTTAAGGTAGCCAAATTGCTGTCATTTTGCGGACAGTCCTGCTTTTTTTATGTAATTATTGGGAATTACATCTGAAGGACAAGTCAAGAGTCGTCGTAACCGGCGAGCGTGTACTATGAGAGTGGAGGAAACCAGAGAGGTATGTAAGGAAAAATCTGTTGGAACTCTGTACTCTCTGCCTACCCTGCAAGGGATCTGGCCTGATGATATAGATAGATAGATCATTGGAAATGTAATAACCACATAGTACGTCGGTATTCAACAAATTCCTGTATATGGAACACACCGTCACGCCTATATTCCCCAAGCGGGGGGTAGCAGAGGTATACTGTGTACACCCACTGTTCGCCGACGATGTTAGGTCCCTTATAAAAAAAGAGCGAGCCTATTCCCATTATACCGGGAAAATTACCAGACTCCGGATTTTCGAACCCTAGGTCGGACGACCTATAGAAATCTTCCCAGTAGCATTCGGAGTTTAGGAACGTGCTCGGTATAATTACCATAGGCTTTCCCCACTTTATATTAGAACCTTACATCATCAGCAAAATGTGGGTGTACACTACTACACTTCAGCTTTCGCTTTAGAAATACTGTTATATTGAGTTCTTAGATTTACGCGAATATTACACATGAAATAAAACTATTTTACGGATTTTATCGCGGTTTATTTTTCTATTTTTAGTTCCCGACGTTTCGAGTGCTTTGCAGCACCCATGGTCACGGGAGGAACTGAGGTGTTAGACGTCCAATAGGCATAGTTGTTCCGGGGTACCCTCAAACTTCTTAATTATTTTTATTGTTGTTGGTCCGATCTACGCAGAATGAGCTCACGGTGTCTTGAGGTCTTGCAGTGTTATGCTTGGTTTTGGATTTGATTATATTAATTACCGGATCCCAAGACGATGGAAGCACCCAGCCATCTTCTCTATTGAAATTAGGATGTTTTTTAATTTCAATAGCCTCGCGAACCATCCTTGGTAGGAATCGGTGTTCTTTCACGAGGATTTGTGGTCTATCAAATCTGATGTTATGGCGGGTGCGGTCAAGGACATGTTCACAGACTGCAGACTTCTTTGAGCGACGGTGTTATGTTAATAATGGTGTTTATTTTTTAATCACGACGCAAGAATACAAACATTAGTAGAGCATCTTTTCAAACAACATATACGGTGTTATTTTAGTCGTCCTAAAGCGAAAGCCCAGGTGATGTATCCAATACATACTGTTCCCTAACACTAAAAAAAAATTAAAAAATTTGGCAAAAGGTAACATCTCCATAACAATACTAATTAAGTGCATTATATATTGACATTAATGAGATATTTTGTATTTCCTATACCTTATAATTATGTAATACTTGCATACCTGCAAGGTGAAATATGCGATACTGCTACACCTTATTGTAATACCATGTTTCAAGCAAATAAATTTCATTTCATTCATTTAAAAAACTTTACAGCTGATTTCAGCTGACGGCGCGGCTCGTCATCTAGCCGGTAAATACTTCCGTTGTTCCGGAGCTTTGATATTCTGAGGTGAGTTGATCAATAAATAATTGAAGTGCTGTTTTTATTTTTTTTTATTACCAGTTAACAGTAGGCATTGGATACATCACGTGGAATTTCACTCCAGGACGACTTTTCTCACCGATCCCCCCGATGCTTTGACATCGCTTCTTTCCGCTCCGGATACGGACGACGACGACGAAGTCGTAGATCCCCTAGCCCGCCGACCAGTGCACTAATTACACCCTCTCCCCCCGTAGCGACTGTCCAAACCGAGGCCGTTCCTCCTTGAGGCGCCCTTGAGTATGTCGCCCCTTGCCCTTCTCGCTCGAACGTAGTGGTTGCACGCTCGCCCTTAAGTCCAGTGAAGCTGTAAAGGCCTCACGGCCAACAGCGTATATCACTCAAACACACACCAGGTCCACTCGAATTGCACCTTGTATATAAAAATATTCCTTGATTTTGATCTCTAGGAATATGTGCGTGTCACCCAGATCCATCACTGTCAAAAACCAGTCTCCTACGCTCTACGATTTCCGAGAAAAACTGTTGTGACGGACAGAGAAACAAAGAAATTTTTAGGCATCCGTTTTCCTCTAGAGAAACGGATACCTTAACGTAACTACGTATGGATCTGGACACCTCAGTGAATCTCTGAGCAATAAGCATGTCAGAATTTATATAACATTCCATTATATCGACGTTTACTTATTACGTAGAATAATATAGATAGTGTTAGAAATAAATGATCAGTTCGTATTCCAATAAATTCTTCATTAATGTGCGGGAACACCAGCTGTTATTTTTTCCCAGAACATAATTAGAAGAAATATTATTTTCTTTTAATATAAGTAAATAATAATAGTAACAATATAATAATAGTAACAATAAATCCGCAGGGCAGCTTGTGCCGAGCTGTTGGTGAGTAATAACACCACGGATCCGAGTGCTTCAGAGAGTCGGTCAGGGCCCCCAACTCGGCCTGGCTTGCCTTAATTGGCCGTCCAGTGAGGAGCCGTGAGTGCTGTATCGACGTAGGAAGATAATGTGTTCCTACGTCGACGTACTCTAGGAGTGGAAATGTTATCGGGCATAACGCCGCAAGTAACTTCGGAGAAAACGCAGCACACCTCTCTACACCCCTGAGCCGCTCACATCGGCGTTGCTGTCAGTTGTCTTAGGATGACCGTTTGAGGGCCCATCTAGTAAGCAGCGAGTCACCGCCCGCCACGGGTGGTTAGGTATCACTAATTATGGCCGGTGTCCGTCCCCTTTGAAATAGTCCAGTTTTTATCCATCAAACCTCATTTATATTCTATAGCCCTCGTTTTCTTTCCATAATCTACAATAGTCGTTGCACCTGCCGGGGTCAGTTCGATGGTTATGTTTTTACATTTATAGCAAGTGATCTCAGCAGGTGACTTACATAACATTAACTTCTCGCATAGGGCCTCTACGTGTTGGACCCATGCAAGCCTTTCAAAGGTCCGGGTAAAGCCCGTGAATCTCAGCGAGATACAAATAATAATAATATATTTCTTTATTCAAGTGACCAAAGAGTGCAAAAATGATGTAATCGTAACGTTGCCGAGGAAGTGTACTGTCACAATCTTCTTTATTTAGCAAATTTGTGGTATGAAAGGGATGGCATATCAACTCGATAGCGTTACACTAACGGCAATCTGTTCTTGCAAAGCCCTCTGAATTTAATCTTAATATACAGATTGTTGTTTTGAATTCTGGAAGTACTTAATACTTCTACATTAATTAAAAGTGTTCAGTCGTCGTCAAGACAAATCCAACGAGCCCAAACACGGCGGGGTTATATTGAGTAGTTGCGTGGTTCCATTGAGTGGGTAACTTTCAGCTTCATCATCGGGCCCTGAATATAATCTGGTTGTATAGTACTTGCCAATACTAATCTAATAAACCTAAACACGAGGGGGTTACATTGTATAGTTCCCATGTTCATGTGGCCACCTTCCGACTCCATCATCAGACTAGCTCCATGGTAAGTACCATATTATTGCATAATCACTGATCTTACAAATGTTTAAAAATGGATGACGAGATTTGAACCGAAAAGACAGACAGATAGATACGAACATTCCAATTCAAATAAAAAAAAATAGTGTGTCGTAAAATACATACAATAAAATACAAAAATACTCCTGCAAATTCCGCGAGGATACAAAACAATAGTCTGCATTATATGTATCACAAATCCCGTGAGAGCTGACGCAGCCTTGATTCACATACAGACAGTCCAGTCTGCTGGTTATGATGTTTAATATGCTGTTTGAGTAACCCACGCTTTGCGCACCAAAAATGCGCACCTCTTTCGCATTGTGAAAGACAGAAGCAATCTACGTTGGCATCTATGAAGATTCCTGTTGCGCTACAGAAGGCACGAGGCAACACCACTAGTAGGTATCCTGAAATCGTTAAGCTTTCACCATAATATTAACTTTACACATGTGGAACGATAGAAGTAATACCAGAACAATACTACCAGAGGGGTTGACACGAAAACGTTGACATTAGCCTGACGTTAGCTAGTAATCGTGATGTCACATTCATGTTTATTCAGTAAATTTGTAGTGGGACAAGGGTGGCATATCAACTCACTAGCTTCACGCTAACGTCAATCTTTCTGTGCTAAGCTATATAAACACTGCAACATAGGTATACATTGTAAGCGATTAGAATAAAACGCAGGCACGGCTTCACGCGTCTATGCATTATTGCGATTTCAGAAACTTTTAGCGTTGCAGGTATAAACTGCCATCCAGTAACTATGTTCTAACGCAGAACAACTAGATTAGAAAAAAAATGTAAACTGACAATTTGTAAGTGCCCGGCAGGGTTGATACAAAATTATTTGAGTTTGTAATATTTAAAGATAGTGCAATTAGTAGTTACTAACCTATCACCGGACCAGAACGTGGACTCCACTGAGAAGATCCGAGGAAGAATATCAGCGGGCTTATCTTTTTTCCTTAATTGTCTTCCTTTTTTTCATTCAGTATCAACAACATCAACATTCAGTACCAATATTATTCTGCAGTAGGCACTGCTTAATTACCTATATGAAATGTACGCCAATGTGCACAAGTAATGTTATGTTTATAAAGACCTGTGTTTTTATGCGACCTATGTTTCTATATGCTGGTCCTGCTCCACCTGCATTAAAGTTAGTGTTTACGGCCGCGTCAAAATGCGCTTTAAACAAGGCGCAAATAACACGTTGCCGCATATCAATTAACGCATTAAACATTGCATAATGTCTATGTTACCGTATGCGTTAATTAACAAATTAACGCATACGGAGGAGCAGGAGCAGGAGCATAACAAAGTACCAAAATGCGTACATATTGCTCGTGACTATACAATCAGTTACGAACGAGCCGTCAGTCAGTAAGGAACCAACCATTAACCAGCAACCCTGTTGTTTTATTTGTAGATCTGGGGACGTGCTAAAACCTCTTCAGCATAAACATTTTTTTAGGTTATGTTGTCCCACAGAGGGAATTATTCCTATATCGTGGGTACGTTTACAAACATGAAACTCACACATACACTCGCACACCTAG
The DNA here is from genome assembly GCA_905147815.2 of Phalera bucephala. Taxonomy (NCBI): domain Eukaryota; kingdom Metazoa; phylum Arthropoda; class Insecta; order Lepidoptera; family Notodontidae; genus Phalera; species Phalera bucephala. The sequence continues at coordinate 23,426,738 of LR990612.1, forward strand.
ACCAAAACAAATGTTTGTGGTTCACACAAAGATTTGTCCCGTGCGTAAAGCGAACCCGCGACTACTTGATGCAGTGGGTGGAACTACTGGACCAGGCTGTCCGTCAAACTCCGTTTAATTAACATTTTAAAACTATTTAAATCTGCGAGTAATTTGACTGCCTCGTTGGTCTAGTGGCAAAGCGCATCGCTTTGTGATCGCGAGGTCCTGGGTTCAAATCCTAGGTCGGACAAGTGTTATTTTTCTAACGAAAACTTCCCAGTACGAGTCTGGAGTCTGGAATTGTGCCCGGTATATGGCAATAGGCTCGCCCCTTATTACATGAGACCTAACATCATCGGTGAAACGTGGGTGTACTCAGTACACCTCTGCCACCCCCGCTCGGGGAATATAGGCGTAATAGTGTTTTCTTTTTAATCTAGTTTGCCGTTAAAAAGAGACAGCTTTAAACAGTAAGCATATATCTAAGTCCTTTTCTTACAGTAAAATACTGTGGATATCCCCTTTTTACAGCAAAGTATTGCTACTAGTAGCTTTGCAGTTACTAGCTTTGTTAAGAGGTTGTAGTACGCGCTCAGTTATACTAAAATATTATTATTATAGAGCCTACTCATATAAACACCAACACCAAACAAGAAGTTCCTTAAATAACACTATTGTTTGCAACTAGATGGCGCTACCAATACTTTTTTAAGGTGATAGGCAATTTATTGCACAACGATAGAAATAATAAACTGTAAATGCTTTTAAAACTGGAGATTACCATACACTTTTTAATAAAAATAATAATTAAAACCTTCACGCCTATATTCTCCAAGCTGCGGTGGTAAATTACATACAATAGGTTCATTTACACTTTCATATACTTAATAGAGCAGGTAAACGCCTATTGCCTATACACCGGATGAGTTCAGACTCTGGACTACTACTGATAATTTTTCGACTGATAAACCTCAATAACGCTGTGTTCGACCTAGGATTCGAACCTAGGAACTTGTGATCGCCACCAGCAGACAAACGATGCAGTCTAAAGTACGTAAAAAACGTATAATACCACTTTATCTCATTACGCCAGATCCCTCGCGGGGTAGGCAGAGAGTACAGGTTCTTTTCTTACATACCTCTCTGGCTTTCTCTACTCTCATAGTTCGTCTCATACACGCTCGCCGGATACGGAGACTCTTGACTTGTCCTGCAGATAAGACTCGGTCTATTTGGTTATGGTAGGATAGTCTAGTCTTCCCCGGTACCTACACCCTTCCGCTTTCGCTTATCTGTTTTTCATTCTTTCTTCTGACATTCTTTCTATACGCCCGAACCAACGGAGCATACCCTTTCTCATCTTTACACCGATACTATCTTTCATACCTACTCGCTTTCTTACTATACTGTTGCGAATACGGTCGGTCAGCTTCACCCCGCACATCTTCCGCAGAGCTTGCAGTTCCACCACATTTATCCAACTTTCATTCTCATTCTTACATACCCAGCTCTTGCTGATATATAACAGCGTCGGGACAAGCTCCGTTATGTATGGCCAGCTGCGCCTTTTGGCTTAAGTGCCGGCTCCCAAGTTGCTTTCCCATCGCACCATTCACTCTGTTGCCTGCACTCACTCTTTTTTCTATCTCAGCATTGTATTTCCCACCCTTACTAAATGCGCATCCAAGATATACAGACTCATTCACTTGCTCCGGCACATCGTTACCAACCACAATCTTTGCATTCGTTCTGGTTTCTTCCCGTTCTTAAACCATAATCTTGGTTTTCTTTACATTCAAATGTAAGCCATTGTTAATGCAGTCGTCTTTCATAACTGTGACTAGTGTTTGCAGATCAGTGGCTGTTGGCGCTATTAAAACCGCGTCATCTGCATAAAGTAGATGGTTTACCACTAAGTCACCGATTTGTACACCTTCATTCATCGCTTTCAGTCTTTGAAGACTTTTATCCAGATATATTATAAACAGTCTAGCGGACAACATGCAACCCTGCTTGACGCCGATTTCAACGTCAAACTAGGGTGAAAAGTTACCACCCACTCGTACACATGCCTTGCTGCCCACATAGGTGGACTGGACGGCTCGCAACAGAGCGCCATTTATACCATACTCTGGCAAAATGTCCTAAAGTCCTTTTGCACAACTCTATCAAACGCCTTCTCGAGATCCACAAAACCGCAGAAAACCTTCTGGCCTAATGCCAGATGCTTCTCTACGATGTTACGGAGGGAAAAAACTTGATCCGAACATCCTCTGCCGGACCTGAAACCCCTATGTGCCTCGCCCAACATTCCAGCGGAATTCTCACGCATTCTCCGTTTAATAATTTTACCGTACACCTTGGCCGCCAAGCTAATCAAACCGATGATTCTGTAATTGGTGCAGTCATATTGTGAGCCCTTGCCGTTATACAAGGGTACTATGACTGTGCAGCGCCAATCTGTAGGGACTCTAGCATAGGTTTGCAAGAACCCGAAAGGCGTCCCTGATGCAAGTTCCACCATATTTGATCATCTCGGCAGATATCATGTCTATTCCCGCAGCTTTACCATTTTTCTTACCACCTATCGCCCATTCAACTTCTTCCATAGTGATGTCCTCTGTTGATTCTGGTGCAACAAACTCGCCTCTGGGCTCGTCTGTAGCACCAGTATCCGGGGCATTCCCTTACATTTCTCCAAAATATTCACTCCACTGGTTAAGCACAGCTTGTATGTCTGCAAGAATGTCACTATCCTTAGATAAAATCTAAAGATCCTTTTCATCTTCAAGCCTGACGAATCACCCCGAGCCTTTCTTAACTTGCTCAAATAGAGCTTAGTGTTGTGTGCTTGAAGTTCTTCGCCAGTCTCTCCTTCTCAATTGCACTAGCCCTTTCACGCTTTTCTTTCACTAAAGTTTTAGTGGCATTCTTGCATTGTCGGTATATTTTTTTCTTCAACTCTGTCATACTGGCATTCAGGTTCAAAGAAGAAACATAGTTCTCCCACGCTTTCTTCTTACTTTCTACGGGGCTTTGTAACTCCGCATCCCACCATGCATCACCTTTTGCTGTACTATGCTTTTTTGAGCAACCACATACTTCTTTCGCGGATTCTACCAAACTCTCTTTCAGGCTATTCCAGCATTCATCTTTATGAAGATGAGTGCTGGAATAGCGTCTGAAGTCTGAAGAACCTAATGTCAAAAGTTTGTCCCGGATTCTGCATACATTCTCCTCTCGCACTCATCTTGCAACTTTTCAACTTTTATTCTTTCAAGGTCTTCGAAGGGGATACGCTTTCGCCAGTGCCTCGACTTCCTAAACAGATTACTAAACAACGCAACTACGAGATAGTGGTCTGATTCAAGCGTAGGGCCTCTATACTCACGCGTATCTTGAAGTTTGCTTCAGAGACGGTTATCCACGTGGATGAAATCTATCATGCTTTTTTGTTTATTCCTTCTCCACGTATACATATGAATGCCCTTATGTTGGAATACCGTATTAGACACAAGGAGGCCCCTTTCCAAACATACATCTACAATGAGCCTACCTGCATTGTCACTCTCTTATCACCATAAGGACCTAGAGCAGCGTCGCACGTTTGCCGCCTGGTTCCCACCCATCCGTTCAGGTCACCACACAAAATCACCTTTTTCTTAGCCTCAGCCAGATCCAAAACTTCCCTGACATTATCCTAAAACTTCTCAAGGTCCTAGGGTATCGACGAGCTTACGGCAGCATACGCTGCGACCAAAAATACTCAACACCCAGTTTTAAACGGAACCAGAGAAGGTCATAATCCTCACTCCAGAGGCCAGGCGACGGGATAGCAAGATACCCACCCCCATGATGGCACGACTGCTCTGCGGTACTCCAGACCAAAGAGCCATGGTGCGATCAGGAAGATCACAGGTTTCACTGCCGCTTCGCTTAGTCTCTGTTACACATAGAGCATCCAGGCTTCTCTCTTTCATTACATCAATCACCTCTTGCATTTTATGTTCTATAGCACCCCTTACATGCCTATTTGGCACTCTGTACCCCACGACTCGCCAGTTGGGGCCCGGGGTGATGGGTGGCGGCCCCCATCTCCGCTTCCACCTGTGTTCGTACCGACGGGGGCGGGCCGGTACGCGTCGCCTCGGGAGGACGCCCTGACCCGCACTGCGTTACCTCTTTGGTCCTAGATTGCAACTGCAGATTGCTTTTGGGCATGACCCTCGCTCTAATATTAATTATTATATTTAGTTTGCATAGAGTGATATTATATTAATCAAATTTGCAGATTATACTTCGTATCCTGATATAGGGTGAAAAGAAACACAAGTTATGTCCACAAAGCCAACATTTTATTTACTTTGATATTATAATACATTTTGATAATATGACAATTGTTAGCCAGTACACCACACGAATGTACTTAACGCATTTTTTCTTTACAAGAAGCTTTAAAAATATACCTATGTCCACGACACACGATCTGTGGAAACCGAAAAACTTTTTATATTAATACCAATATAACGTCAATAAATAAATAATATAAAAGCACAATAATTACATATCTATTTAGATTTACTAGACGGTGTAAATTCACGAATGTATGAAATATAGAAATTATCGTCAAGCTACACAATGTATTTAAGTGCATATAAATAAATTTACAAGGACATCGAACTCTATATTATCTTATATTGTTTTATAGGCAATGACGTATGACAATGATTATGGGTATTAAAAATTATTCTAACACTGCACATGTAACGAAATATTACTATTTTTTTAATAAAAGATAAGGAGCTCTTTGAGTAAAATAATCTTTGATAGCAATTTAGTTCTACTAATGTATATAGAATAATGAAAAAGAGAGAGAGAGAGAGAGAGAGAAATAGAGAACAAGTGATTGAAAAAAAGGAAAAATTCCTGGATATCTTGATCAAATTTTGATCATGGAAAACATAGCAGTGTTAGAACTTCACGACATGCTGGTATATTTTTAAGTATATTAATACACTGATACATAAGTTAATAAATAGTTATAAGTAGTGTATAAATTATACACTTTCTCGGTTCTTACACTTTATGCCACAGTGACTCAATATATTATCATATCAAAAAAAAATTAAATTATCAGTGAATTTGTTTCGAAACGGAGCCGGCATATTTTTTATTGAAGACAATTTAGTTTTTAAACTAATATTAATATGGCAATCATTATGGCATAAATGTAATGTCAAAATTAGTTAAAGCTCTCCGATTTATTTATGTACCTACTAAATTTGTTAGTATCGTCTACGTAAGCACTAATCACTATTTCACTATAAATAAAAAAACCTATTGAGTTAGTTCATGGCTGAAAATTTAAATGTTTAATGTAAATGTATATCTAATAAATAAAACATTTTTTTTCTAGAAATTATTTTCTAAATATTATCGTTGCATTCGCAAATCTTACAACATTCCACTAACTTCATTCTATAGGAACCCATACTTCAGTTCAAGATCTACCGTATGATCTATAAAAACCACCTTACAACGAGACGCGGTTACAGGTGGCTTTGTCTAAATACCAAGTGTCAACGAATACTATCAGAAGGTATTTTGACATCTGAATACTCAATACAAGCCTGTATTTTATTATAAACTGCTTCTGAATACAGCAATAGATCGAAAAAAAAATTAAGTTAGAAAAAAAATCATGTACTGAGAAAAATAAACCGGTTACATAGGTTTATAATTTTTAGTACCGAGAAAACATGTAGACGAAGACAATAACTAAACAGGTAAGTAAGCGTTAAGTAGACGAAGACACAGAACTTTACATCATAGAATAAGTTAGACCTAAATACTTTTGTCAATTCATAAATAGACACCTAGCTTATAAATAACAATAAATAAAAATCTTAAGGCACTTTTTTAGGTACCAAGATCACAATTTCATCATTTCTAACGTGTGTAAGTAGATAAAAGGATTAGATATCATGGAATGTCTGGTTACAGTTGAAAATCATAGATTGTACCAGTTACAAACACTGTACACAGTTTTGCATCAAGGATTTCATTATTCCGCAGATTCGCTAAAGGAGTGAAATTAATTTTATTAATAATTATTTATACAGTTACTTAAAAAAACATAAGCGCATACACTTAAATATTTCTGCATTGTGCAGAATAACAATACCGACACAATTTACAAATATTCGTACGTTAACTAAATAATATGCAAAATTGCAAAAAATGGTCTTAAAACTACTTTATAAATAAACTCCAATAAGGGTAAGTATAACTCGTTCTCGATGATTTCGCATAATAGTAAACATTTTAATGTTTGCGCGCTAAATATTTACAGTTTCGTCGTCCGTTGTACTCGAGTCACTATTTACACGAGAATTATTTACAAATGTGTCTTAGTGCACGTCCCGCGCGCTATACCGTCGAACACTTGAACGTCAATAGCACACAACACTGGGCTAGCGATATCTGTAGGAAGATGGTAGTACGAAATCTCCGACGGTGTACAGAGTGCTCGCGTACCAGTGAACGCCCCTAGGTAATTCCGTGGAGCTGCCCCACCTGGCCATCCACCGCAGAGGCGCCATCGCCGCGTGCGCTAGCGAATGACTTCTGACGAGGGCGTAGCACGACGCCAGCGCATCGTCCACTATAATTGTCCCAGCTTTAGTCAAAGGCGCGTAGACACCGCGTTTTGACGTCATTTGAGTTTTGATCACTCTCGACGGCCTCATGACGTCGGCGGGGCCTCTCGTAAGGAGGACATCGCCGACCTGGACGTTGGCTGCGAAGGATTCTCGCCAGCCATCGGCAGCGGCGAGCAGGAGTAGGTGAGACGGCGTCGTCGAGATAGTCACGCCGTTCTCCGCAGTCACCTCGACAAACTGCCGGGTCACGTTTGGATCTCGATCAATAAATGTTAAAACCTGAAATTAATTTAAAATAATATTTATGTAGTATATTGTCAAATGTTGAGATATTCGTCAATCCGCCATTCATGTAAAGTTTTATTAACTACGTAATGCAAGGAAATTTATTTGATTCTTAATAGAGTGATTCTGTAGGTATACTACTAAATTATTACTATTATTATTTATTATAAGCTCATACTATCTCACTGCAAGGCAAAGGGCTACTAAATTATTGCTTTTGAAAATTAAGACTAGGCAATTCAGCGATGGAACTTACCTCAGAATATATCATTTTGCCACTGTCTGAAGCTGCTAACACTCTATCTCCCTTTTGTATCATAGAGATGTCACGAGGACCTTTCTCAGTGTATACCACGGAGCCTTCAGGGAAGCACCCAGCGCCTGTTCCCACGGACGACTCTGAAATTAACGACGAACCTGTTAATATAATAAATATGAAATGAATATCCAGTAAAACTTCAGGCGCGGTAAATTTTAAAACTTTCCATTTGATATGGACATAAAGATAAAAAATCATTTTGTTCCTACTTATAAAAGGTACCTAAAGGTATTATGTACGTACATACCATCAAAGAAAAGCAATAAAATAAAATTGAGAACATAAAATCGTGCAAGGGACGATAGTAAATTAGCTCGGAGCAGTCATATCCCTTTAAGGAATAACGAGATTTCTCTACGCTCGTAATTAAAATCGGATAAGATACGAAACAAAAGAGAATCGCGGATGGCTACCCGCTGCTCCAGCGCGGCTTATCGATACGTACCTGTACAGCTCTGCTTTAATCAGTCTTTTACTAGAAGTCTACCCGAAGTTCAACGTAGCACAATTTATATATTATATCTATTTTCAATAGGTAGTCATGAACAATGAGATTTTTTTTCCGTAGATGGGACTTTATAATCTCTTTGACAAACTTTTTAAGCGTTAGATAAACTAATTCAATCCGTTTTACGAATCCCTTTTTACCTTTTGTTTATGCGAAAAAAACTTACGCCCAAAAGATCACCCAAAATCCCAATTTGCAGAACTTTGTTTGTTTATTATCTAATAGTATTTATTTAAATCCTTATCCAGCTTAAACTGTACCTGTACATAATCTTTTAAAATCGTAAGGATCTTCGTAAGTATAAAAAAGGTGTCTATTTACGTGCTTGAAAATGGTGTTCGAGGGATAAATAAAATGGTCATGGACCACATGTATAAACGCGCACTGCCGCCCCTGCGCGTGGTTACGCCAACAATTGAATGTTACGAGTTATAAAGCGCGCCGACCAAATTTCATACTTTGGTTATAATTGCAGTGGGTAGTGCAATTACACGCGCAAATGGGCACATTTAAAGATAACGACAAACCCTCCGGCTTGCGCTTGCTCGTTAAATATTGATTTGTTGTGTAACCGACCGATAAATTCTGGTAATAACCAACATGAATCGCTTCCCAAGCGATGGCTCCAAGGATCGCATTACACAATAACTACGCAAATTAGATTCCGTTCAAAGTCAAACTCTCATTGTCAACATCTGTTGGTTATTCAATGAACGCATCACACGAATCATTGAATATCTGTCGGCCACTTTTAATTTTTTCAGCACGTACCTAACTGGAACTTTGTTCACCTTTTTAATAATGGAATTGTATTTATTTGCTCTGTGAAAGTACTGAATATTTCCTATAATTTCAAATGTTGCACTTGTAAGAAAATACGTAGGTATAAGTACAACTTAATTCTCTTGAATTAAACCATTTACATGCTGATATACATTAGTACCCACCTACATTTGCATATACATGTATGTACATACAATATGACAAAGTTGCGTATTATTTCGAAGATTATATCGTATTTTAATTCCTGACCTTATTAAGCTCGGATGTTAACGAATCTAAAGCCTTAAAACCAGTCAGAATACGATTTCACAGTGACGTAAGGAACATTAGGCTGAAGATGCGGCGATAAGCGGGCGCGGCGGGCGCGCGGGGAGGCAGTGCGCCGGCGCAGCCGAGTGGCCGCGCAGACCCCGCCCCGCGGGGACCACCGGGAGAGCTAGGCGGCGCGCGCGCGGCGCGTGACCATACATTACCAACTCGAAAAATGTACGCACGTGACACTATTCATAATTTACCTCCTCGATGGATGACATGTCACATGGGCGAAATGTCACCCTTTTTTATCCTTATTAGTTTTGACAGGTGTTTATTCGTGAAAATTATACTCTACTATATTTCTCAGATATTGAATTTTACTCTCCGACATCGACCTGCGTTTCCGATTTATAATTCAATAGTCATTCGATCTGATGTATTATGCAAAATGTGCCGTACCATGAACATTTATGAAAGTTTTCGTGATAGCCCTGCGATGTTGCAGCTATGTAAGGTTATCTCCACGCTCGCATCCGATCAGTAGAACTACATCTGATTTATATCGTATGGAATAGCAATTAGCCGACGCGTGGTCATGCAAATGCCAAACCGCGCCGGTTATGATTCATGCGTCCGCGTCGCTCCGAACGTGCGCCATGTCTTACGACGTACAAAGAAAATAAATACGCTTAACTTATTTCATCAGCCAAAATACATAGGGGCTAAGAGTTCCACGAGATGTGTATAAGTATATAAACGGATTAATTGAGGATTTTATAAAATTCCAGTCAAACATTGGTTATTAATGCATTTTTTTTACGGACCGCTGCGTATTTCTTGTATGCGCAGTTTCGCTGAATCAATTTGAAGTTTACTTTAAATATTTATAATATAAAAGGAATATTTTACAACTCAAAGCCATACATTTGCGTCAGTATAAGTACATATTTATTCGTTTCAATGGTCTTTATAGGAATTAATATTTATAAAGTTTCCTTACAGAGTCGGCGCGGGTCAATTCATATTTCACACACTACTAGATACTTGAACGTCAGCTTGTGCAGCAAAATGATTTAATCGATATAGACTCTCTAATGCAATATTTTGTATCAAAAAGAGTTATTGATATATTAGCATTTGGATTCGTGAGTTTCAATAGCTGCACCTGAGATTTATGTCGATTATGTTTAGAATATTCGGAGTGGACATTATTTTATCAATACCTATTTACTTGTAGTGTTGCACTTCATTTAAGTACTATAAATTATATCTAAAATACATTATATTTTATAATGACTCGCAACTAGGAATAAGTAAATAAGTATTATGTACCTATTTTAAAGCATGGTATATCGGCGCATTATCAATTGCCATCTAGTTGCTATCTTTCCGATTCTACAGCATTAGTATTTGAAATATTGTTAACGTTGAAAGCCAGTATGTAGTGTTGGACACGCAAAACAAATATATAAAATAAGATTATAACAGTTCAAATGAAATGCTAAATTTTATACATTTTCCGTCAGTCAAAATATGCGAACTTTTCACGTCTTTTTAAATATTAACTGTGTTTTTAAAAAACATGATGTGTACCTTTCAAGGATTGTTTGTGTATTATATTAAGTGTGGATGTATAAATTTCCAACCCCTGATTCCCTTAGCGTCACCAAACTCAGTCTAATAAACACTGCGGTATACCAAACTAACCCATGAAAATTCAAATCACATCAACATACACGTCACAAAAATCATTGATTCAACGAGAGATTGGGTGTGGGAACCACGAGGGAGTTTGGCCGCAGCTTTCCGGGATGTGGCGTCTCGGGTATCGCCGCCCGCGCATTCGCACGCATGCCCGATGCGCGCTCGACCGAGCGACATCGCTCACTCACGCTTCTATCCTCTGATGTACTTTAAAGAAGGAGTCTACTGTAAAATTTAGGATTGGAATTTTTTTTATTATTGAAACTAGTCAGCGATTGATGATCTCACGTGATGAAAAGTGACGATGCGGCCGAAAATGTGGCTGACAAACAAATTACTGTTAAATTGTTAAATTAATTAGTGTTTTTCAAGTGTTAAATTGTTTGTTGCGTGCCTAAAACCTCAAAATCTCGTTTCACAGCGTTATCTCTTTTCTATAGTACATCAAAAGATAAAAGCGTGTACTTCAGAACAGAGATCCCGCTATTAAGATATGTATAGGATAATCGCTCCACAAACATTTAAAACCAGATTAATAATGTTTTGTGGTTTTCCCCAAAAAGTTAAGTAAGGAAAGAAGATAACAATTCGCTCATTGATTAGAATAACCATTAATTCAAATGGGATTTATACTAGTGAAATGGATTTAGGCAAAGTATTTTCTAAATTAACGTTCAACTACCCCAGTAACAATATTTGAACTACCTATTCTGTCACTACATTGGGTACCGCGTTGTTAGCGCCGACCTCTTCACCCTACTTTGCTTTCCCCAAAAATTACTAAACCGTAACAGAACATAAAAAAAAATGTATGTACTATATCGTAACTAAAGGGTTAAACGATCGTCCTTCAGCGCGTGGTGACGGTCGGGCAGGCCGTCGTGACCTGGCCCGGTCACCCGCGGTCACGCCCCATTTACCAACACTCCTCTGTGTCCGATCACCTTAATGTCGCGTGTACACACGCCTTGAATCTTCGCATCCAATGGTTTTAAATATTATAATAAAGTTTCGATCTTCGAATGCTTTAAACAGTGTATTAAAGTATTTTGATCTTCCAGTGTTGGGCGCAGGATATGACTGATTCCTAATAAAATTAAATAATCGAGTTCTTAGATTTACGCGAATACTACAATTTTAATAATTGTTTTTTAATTTTAATTTCAACGTTGAGAATCAGTATTCGTTTCTTATAACGATATGTGTTCTCATTTTAAAAGGAATATCAGACAGTGATATTAATTTAAAAGACAGAAGTATTTTCCGGGTAATTCATAACGATAGCACAATCTATAAAAATCTACGGTTAATTATACCTTAAGTAAAAGATAAGTGGGCAAAAATGAGTTAAATTAGCTACGGAGTCCATGCGGAATCGTCTAAAATATTTAAACATTAACAACGACAAGCTCGAAGCATTAATTCAGTAACCTTCCATATATTTTTGAATTAAGTTATGAGTTTCAATAACGGAGGTGCTAATATCCTACCTTTATGTACAGTTAATTTTGAGGTAAATGCGATAGCGTTATACTTAGATGACGCTATTTTTACTGAACTTTACTTTCCTAGATAACATTGATAGTTACCAGCAAGTAAGAGGGGAATCTCTGGGCTCATTCTTTCACTACTGCAGTAAGCCGAAATTGTATATCTGAGGAAATTCTTTGTGTAAAATGACAAAAACTTTGCTGGTGACGGGTGAAGCACGATAACCACGACTGACAACCTCTGCAGGGATATTAATATACCTATAGTTGGCTAAACTAATATAATCGAAATATTAGGTAACATATCTACGTTACCTAACCATTTAGGTAAATTAGTTTACATATAGATCGCTTTGTTCATATTTGTAGAATAACCATTAAAGTATTAGGCAATTGTGTATATCTAATTGGCATATGTCTGAAAATAGCCGGTTTAAATCTATAGAAGAATATATTTATTTAATGGGTCTATGTAATTTAAATGAAACCCTAGACTTGAATTCGTTTAGTCAATAAAAATATACCTGATATAATAGCTACTAATCATAAAGTTATTAAATATTGAAAACGTTACAACAAACAAAGTTGTTCTTAATAATTATTTTGTTTTCATTTAATTAGATCGCTAGCATCAAAGCATTCTTAATAGTTGCAAAAAGTGATAAATTAATGCCATGTAACTGGTTTTGAACGTAAAACATTGCAATATATGTCTCACTTAGGTATCAGTTACAGAACTTTTAACTGTATCGTTGGAATCTTTACAATGTGATTTAAAGTAATTAAGCTTTGTGTTTTTGAGAGTATTGAATCTACCTCAACACGTACAAAATTTACTGAATATTTCTATTTACAATCGAAGAGCTAACAGATTAATATAATGGACTAAATATTTACTTGATTCTCGACTTTGCGTAATACAAATTATGCCATAAAATCCAACCCGATAACACACTTTAATCTAGTCGATTCCAGAAAAAGAGGTCAGATGATATCATGTAGGTTCTTCAACTTTGCATAACCTTCAGACAGTCTACTTTCGCTGTTATTTTTTTATACTGAACGTGGAATTTATTTTAAATAATGACAAGCATAAGATTGATTTTAAAAACGGAAATTGTATATGTAATTTATGCACGTCCAATAAAATGCTGTAGCTGAATAAAATTTGTAAACGTAACTGTGTCCACCTGAGTTTATGAGTAATAGGAACAGTCTGTAAATAATTCTTAAAATGATTACTTGGATATGACGTCACTACTGAATGTAACACTCAATAATTATAATAAAAAAACAATCTCCGCCGGCCAATGAAAACCAATTAATCTGGTCCAATACAAAAAATTAACGCGCGGCATAGTTTTATTGGCGCCGAGACGATCGTTGCTTTAATTTAATATACGAGCATATAATCGGCCAGTTTTACTCCATCTCTCTTACTTGCCCTGTGAGAGAGCGAAAAATATTCCTACGCGCTTTTAAATATTTTTGATTGAATTCCAATCGGTACCTTTACAATATATATATAAACTAAAATGTTTGATGAAGTGTGGTCAATAAAAGTAATGGTCGAAGCAGACCGTGAGTCACATTCTAGAGGTCGGAATTAAGTGCGTTGAAATAGGATACATGACATTAGCCAGTTGTCAATAATCGTCGATCACTCGTTTGCCGTTTTTGTCAAATAGTAAACAAAAAATATGTTTCGCTTTGTTTTCAATTGCGACTACGTGGGAAACTGAATTTTGATGAAGCTATACCTAAACTTGGGTTGATTAGTTGTTTTGATATTTATGTATCGTTGCACCAGACACACTTCCATTCGTATATGGAACAGCTTACTACAGTTTGGAATCGTAAACAGGTGTTTTAAGAGAAGAGGGTGAAATGGCGCATGGCGTATAATCGTGTCGGTTTCGTCCTTGACCGCGACCAACAAAGAGCCACGACCGCAACACACATACTTACACAAAGCACATTAATTATTTATAAGATCCAAATTAATACTAAAAGACTCGGTTGGTACAAAACGCCGGAATAAATGAATAAACATCGAAACAAATTGCTTGCGACCGCTGCGAGCCTCCATTGGCTATCAGAGGTCGGCCTTTTGAAACAATGAGTGCTCTTTAGCGTTCTGGGATGATTTTAGGTATTTTTATAAATTTATGACGTAGTTATGATACCGCACCAACTTTTACATATAAAACACGCGTTTAATAAAGCGCATTTGATACAACCGAGAATTTAAGTGGAATTAAATTATTAGAATTATATCTTATTGTAGAATATACTGAAATTATTAGGAAATATGCAAATTTTTATTGAGTGCACCCAGGTACCCTTGAAGAAATATTTTTATTTTGATTACAAAACATTAATTGTAGTAATGTGCAACACAAGTTATAATAATTTATTGTATATGTATTTTATACATACTTGTTAACAGTGGGCAAACATTAAAAGGGCCGCCACTAATTGGTAAATCCAGTAATTAAACTTGAACAACTCAGCCTGATTAATACGGAATAAAACATTCAATTTATCTTTACCTGTGACGAGAGTCACGCTGAATGAACAATAAAATAAATGCACTTCTTTCAAGACCTCATTTATATAAACAGTGTTGTTTTAAATAAAACCATCTGGCAAAAAATACAACACATTGCAATGCATTTCTTATGCTATCAAATAAAACATTCCAACTATTCTATCAGAAAGTTATAAGAAGTTTTCTTAAGGGTTCATTAAACACAATTTCTCAACGTTCATTGTAAGATATATATTTAAAGCGATATGTATTATCGATACGATCATGTCCTGAACGAAATCAGTTATTCAAATATTATTTCGAATATCTCAACGAGGCATATTATACCATCAAATAAATATATAATTGCCTGGATTAAGTCTGATATGTAAAATCAAATTACTTGTAGAGTCATCTGCAAAATTATTTGGAACTATGCGAGCGCGTCGGAATGCCTCCGTAATATCTAAAACACACGCATACATATAAATACGAGCTTCTCTCATCGTTATGCCGTATACACATATATAGATATAAGTAGCCATTGAATCACCGGTGTAATTATAGAAGTGGGGGATTGGCTGCGATGCGGCCGCGTGCGCAGAAGACGGACATATTTTTTATCTGCGCGTGCGAGTGAGAGAAATGCTAACAAGAGGCTCGTTCGTCCGTTTGATCGACACCGCCGGGGCGCGGGCGCGGGAAGCTGTCTGAGATGCATTCTTCTTGTAAAGTTCAACTATATATTTGGCCCGTCCCGTAGCCTGTGGCCTACACGGTACAGTTATGTACCCGAAAAGTGATAATAATGACACGGAAATTGGTCGAACTATCAATTTAGCACGTACGATTTTAGTTTTAAACAACTTTATGGTTATAGAGAAAAATCGATGTTTTTATATCATATTAGTATATATATGAAACCTAGTACATGAATTTTTATGTGTCACAATGATGACGGGTATTGCATTGGTGGAAACCTAATTTTGAACGAAATATTAAGTAGGTAAAGTAGCGCGGTACAAAAGACTTAAACGCGCTTGTAGGTGCTACGTGATAGGGTGCGGTTTAACCACTTCAGAAATATTTATTATTAAATGTTTACTTGATTATATAGTACCTAGACATTAAATAGGTAATGTATTATCTGTTATACTATACGAATTTAATTAAAGAATCTCTGTAATAAAATATGCAGTAGGTAGCAACCGAACGCCCGGTTTTCACTTTTATTAAAGGTAAAAATTATAACCAAGCGAAGTTTTTCCGATCACTTTCTCCGATTATTTTCTCATACTATTTACTTACTTTATTTTCTATATACTCTAACTAATCGCACTTGTATACATGGTAGTATGAATTAGATTTTTCCTTTTTAGGAACTTGCCTTCATTAGTATTATTCTTGCCTCTCTCTTGACGGACGATTTAGCGCAGTGGTTAAGAGCTTAAGCCGCTCTGCCCACTGCGTCTAATAGTCGCGGGTTCGAGTCCCGCACGGGACCAATCTTTGTGTGATCCACAATTATTTGTTCCGGTCTGGGTATTTGTGTATGTGAATTTTCATGTTTGTAAACGCACCCACGGCACAGGCATAAATCCTAGAGTGGGGCTACGTTTAAAAAAAAAAAAAACAAAACAAACATACATCTTACTATATTTTCTATCTAGCATTGCTATATTAAAAGGTATGCAGAAAATATGAACTGTTATAAGTTTATCCATGTGTATAACACGGACGGTCGGACAAAGTGTAGTTTTTTTTATATCGAATAATTCTCAGTATCATTCCGAAGTCTGGTATTATATCCGGTAAAATGGCTTCGCCCCCTATTACATGGGACCTAACATCGTCGGCGAGGTGTACACTGTATATCTCTGTCATCCACACTTGAGGAATATAGACGTGACGGTGTTTATTTTATTTATGTATAAATCATTATCAAATATTAAAATAAAAAAAGAACATTGATAAAGTTTGGTACCTGTTCTGACGGAACAATGAATGTACGACCGGCTCTCGTAGAACACCCAGTCGAAGCCAGCCTCGACTGCGAGTCTCGCAAGCATCCCGTACTTGCTTCTGTCTCTGTCGCTAGTCGTCAAGTCGACGGCTCGACCTTCGTAGTGAAGGGAATTTTCTAAATGCGAGTTTTCCTCGTCCCAGCCCTCGATGACTCTCAGTCGCACGCCGGGCCACTGGTTCATCACGCTGATCGCCAGCGTGTTCAACTTCTCTTTGCATCTCTGAAACATTTATTAATGGCATTTTAGTGTTATGAATGGTAAGCAAGCCAGAAAGGTGCTTAAGAGAGATGTTGGTACTCTATTCTGTTTCTAAAAAGCGTCATAACGCGATGATTTTAAATGTTCTTATTAAATAAATGGTTCAGTACATAGCACGACCTTTTAGTGGTGCTATTATTATACGTAAGTTAGGCTTTATTGTCAGCTCCTTTCGGTTCAAGCAAACCCACTGATTGTAAATCGTATGAACCTAATCACAACTACTGAAACAATAATGATTCGGAATTTATTTTAATAATGATAGTCGCATAAGTAACTAGTCCTATTTCAAAATAGATGGTAAATAATTATTAGTGTCATTTCGTGTCATTTATCGGCTATTAGATGTGAAAATGTACCATTACACAGGTTCTTTACAGTTATATTAATCAGTTTGTGTAGCCTTAAATAATTTTGTGTTTAATAATTATATCATTACTCATCCAAAACTTTAAACATTAACACAACGTGGAAACCTTCCTTAATATTATATACTCGTTATTGGGAAATTTCAAACAGACAGATAGACATAAACAATGATTCAACGGCGCGCATTTACCAGACGGTACGTATTTCAGAGAAATGTAATTTGTTCACGACCATTGTAACAATCCGAGATGCACGTGTTAAGGATCGCAGGCAAACATTATAATATCTACTTAATATTTGCAGCGCAATTCGCGACGACCGCCTAAAAGGCCCCTAAGAGGAGCGCTCTCTCTCAATGGAGCACTAAGAAACAATATCGACACTCTAAAGACATGCGAAACTTTTTGTCTGCACCTACTAAAGAAAATACCAATAGACGTGCTAACAAATCAACAAACAGCGCCGCCCCAGCGCCGGACGATACAGGATGTCGGGCATTTGTCGTGAAAGAATAAATCAAATTACACACGCCGCACAAAGGGTCGACACAATTTAGCTTGTGAAATGACTCCGCGGGACGAATGAAGGAAATGTCAAAATATTTATAAAGAAATGCGGACAATGCGCGGCGCACCGCGTGGCGGCTTTGTCGTCCGATGTCAACTCACTCTATGCAGATTTCGTTGTAAAAAAATGTAGAGATTGACGTAACGAATCGAGGCTAGGAACCGGACCAGGCGCCCCGCCTGGCCGCTGTCCCCCACATTCATACGACAGATAGTTCGGAGCACCGTACATAATTACTTCTACGAACGTTTTAACCGCCTAATAAAGAGTTGCCAGAACTGCGATATGTTGACTTCGTCGGCAATACCTTTGTTTTTTGAAGTTTCACGGTATCAAAATTCTTCATGTACAGTCGGATGCTTTTCTTCTTTTTGTCCACAATCTGTTTAAAGAGTAATTGTGTCGTTTTGGGTATATTTTTTGTGAGGCATGCTTGTAATCTCGCGTCGATGATGCCGGTGTGAAATGGCCGGGTAAGAGGACGACGGTGCACGGTCAGGAAGCCCGATGTTTGCTTCTCCACAGACGTCTCGGTCCGCACTAAAACAATCGAATGCTAAATGCTTACTCAAACACTTGGTGCATTTTAACGTGGGAACACATCGGTGGCGCAATTAACCATCTCGCACCCATCAGAAGTCAACATTCCTTCTCTCGTAATCATTCTTGAGATAAATTTGAATTCTAACAGGGTGTTGCAATTTATACACATTACAGTATATTCTTCCTTGTAAGGTGGATTTATTTTGAATTGAAATCATTTGAATTTCTGGCTTGTCTTGTATATAGGCACCTCATGTTTGATTTATATTTGATATATTTGAATAAATATGTATATTTAATTTGATTGTCCGCTCATATCTCAATAGGCAGACGTAGCCAGCTTGATATGGTAAGGCGAAGCGCGACGTGGCAGGCCCGATAGGCCATTATAAATTCATTATGCATATTTTTAGTAAACAAGCTGTCGATCACAATGCTGGCGCGCAGCGGGGAGCCCTGCCTCCGACACCTCGCCCTGTGCGCCGCATGATAGGTACCTACATACCCTAATATCACCATTATCATCAACACGACATGCAACCACACATGTATGTGCACGCCCAACGAGAATTCAACATTAAACCAGTTTTTACGCCGAGTCAATTTACGTAAATTTATTTTCGCAAATTATCGAATTACACCACATCAAAAGCTCATATTCAATTATATTGATTAACAAAAAATATAACAAGCGTATCGAATACCTAAGGTCAAGTTTGGAAGCGAAACTCGGAGCTACCTGAACCGGTGGCGACCGAAGCACTTGCGGCCGCATAATGAAGGCCGCTCGATGGAACTGAGGTACAAATGAAATAAAAAATCTCAGGATCATCGCACTGAAACAGCGGCTGCAGTAACGTGAGAACCGCGTGTTGTCTGAGGCTGGGGGCCCTATCCACACTTCACTTGCAGACGAGTCTTGATACAAAACTAAACCTATCTAAAACGAATAGGTATTTTTAAAAAGATGCTTAACTGTGTCGTAGAATGATTTTATATAACAATAAATAAAAAATCACTTTATATTCCTAATGCGACGACGAGCACCGGCACCATTCGCCACCTCGTACTGGCAGGACTCGCCGCTAATTTATAACCGCCTCCCTCTGCGACCATAACAATATATTAGGATAATTAAATGGCTCTTTACATTCCTTAACACATGGTTTTTTTAGAAGGCCACTGGAGTCGAAAAGCACCGACCAATGCTGACTGGTTTTTGATGTTCAATTTTTTGTGATTTTGTGGAAACCACAACAAATAGTTTAAGGGCATTTTTTGTGGTGCCGCTCGTTCATTTTGTTCACGCGAACCCGTATGCCGGACAGTTGTGCAGTGATACACGTAAGCATATTAAATTTTAACCTGTATCATGTACCTACCTTTATTTTCATATCGCAAATGAATTCAGAATACCCAAACAATACCACAATAATCATTTTCAATAAGTTTATGGCCCATATTAACCAAAATTCGAACAATGTAAACACTTTAAATGTGTAAACATTCAAAATTTAGTGACGGGCAAAGTACATTTATATTGTTGTGAATCTGTTTAGACCGTTCGACGACTTAAAAGGCACACAACATCATTTAAACTAAAATAAGACCACTTAATGCTTGATTTTTATAGCCTGCCTTATTTCCCATCATGTTAAGGTACCTGCAAAAATGATGCGATCCAAAAACGTGTGGTTGACTCAAAGCTAAACAACGTTTTCGTCGCGGCAAAGCATAAATTAGGCGGTATAATATCCCTGGTGTCGGAGCAACACCTCGACTTTATAGCGATGAGATATTTTTTCGGATTGGTGGAGATAATAGTGCTGGGAGGGTCTGCGAATCATTTCCCACAGAACGTTCGGTTCATTCACAAATAGTTACGGAAACCACAACGCGTGAATCACAAGCCTCGACGCCATAATGATTTTGTAGTTTTTTTATGTCTTGTATTAGTGTGACTACATAATTTAATATTCAGAGATCACCTCAAGATTTGTAAAAGGAATGCCGTTACAATTATGTTAAAACTATATAACTTATTTCAGTTTTCTGTTCACAAGTCTCCCTTTTTCATCAACTTGAGGAGGCAATATTATAAATATTTGTCATCCGTAATTCTTAGTGTCGTATTAGTTTTCGAACACGTCATAAATATGCATCGTGTGGATGCGTAACCTGTGTCTGTGTATTTGTGTTCAAAGCCCTTTAATGTTTGTCCACGAAAAATATCACCCTTTGTTGTCTTAATGCGGCCGTCAGCAGTACACTCGGGGAACGGCCAACCATCACATATTATGTACATTCACTCGGCGGCGAGCTCTAATACACTACAAACTATTACCAGCAGTAATAGACACCACAGCTCGTTAGCAAATTCTGTTTGTCAGCAAGAATATCTTAAGATACGCGGTTGTAAATATGTACTTCAGTCTTAAGCGGAGAAATGTATTCCATATGGGAAAAATTATATATATCTGTATATTAGTATAATTAGAATGTAAAGCAATTTATTTTTCAATATAAATGGAGTTTGTAGGTACTCCTACACAGTTCCTACAGCTTTTTTCCCATTGAGGGCTATATTTCGGTATGAAAAAGCGTGCTAACGAATATAGTCTACAAGGCTTTTAAGGAGACGCGGGCGCCTTTCACTTGGTTGGAAAAAAAACTTTTGAAACAAGACACCGATATGCGGTGTTTGCTTGGGCCACAGACCTCTGTTAATGAAACGTTACACTTCATTCACTGAATTGGAGCAAGTGTGTCTCCATACATTATAATGGAGTTTATTTTAGTCGCTATATTAGAAAGCAGAGCCGAACAAGAATATTTATGCCTCGCTTCAATGTTGTCCGCACCGCACATACTAAAACTGAAAATTTATGGTGGCCAACATTCATCATCTCGTGGAATGTTAGAACAATAGCATTTGTCCATTTCTATGTTGATTGAATAACGAAGGTTTAACACATTGAGTAAAACCAGGTGTCTATACTCAAAAGTGTTCTCTTCTTTAAATATTTTGTACTGATTGTGTGCACACTGCACCCATGGGGCCGATCTGTTAAACACGTTTTATATTTTGTTATTGTGTATTATCTGTGTTTAATACCCACGGGACGGATGTAATTCCATTATTGATATTATTGTGATCGCTAAGTCTGGTTGAGGTCAATGGCGGAGTCAACGAGAGCATGCTCACTAGTTGCAAGTCATCCGAATGAGCGGAGGAATCCACGCTTCCGACATCGATCAGCCACGTATATTTATCCTTTGTTTTCACCGAGCTCTTTGCATAGTTATTAAATAGGTGAATATTTAGAGAGCGCTATTTTTTACTTGTATTTTGGTATGTCGTAACTAAGCGTTATATAAATTCATATTAAACTTATTTTCTCGATGAAACAATGTTTCGCTGCAATATAAAAAGTAATCTCACAAGTAACTACAAAGTGCGCACCTCACATGTCCACTTTGCAATTAGCATTTTCGCTAAATCGCGGAAGGCCATAAACATAAACGTGCGTATCGCGTTGATTTACAGCGTCAGCCCTCGTCGACTCGATAACTGCTGCTGATCGATTTGCATCCGTAATTACGTCACTTTTAGCGAGCAGGTGATGAAAACGCGACAAGTACGTGATTGCGGGAGGCAAGCCCGCCTCTTCCGACGCGACCGGTTGAGGGCTTTTACTTAGCGAACGCCGACACCGTTGCCGATTATCGGGCGATCTGATAGATGTTTAGGCGATAAACTATTAGTAAATTTTCCTTAACACTAATTGACCCGCATTCAGCCATAATTGGCACAACTTATTTGAATTAAAATCACAATAAATATTAACTATAATATTAATGTCTAAACCAAAATAAAAAGGTGAATTCCTACCGCACGTCTTTTATCGAAAGTTATTGATTTATCAGTACATCAGAAGTTCATAATTTTGCTTGTCGCGTCGTATTTGATACGCGCCGCTGCGTAGCGCGCGCACTAATCCCGCAGTACGGTCTGCGGCTATGATTCACACCTAACAACCTATTCTCATCGAGATCTCATCATCAAAGAAAAATAAACCATCTTTGTTACACCATTGACGAGCAATCGCCGCTCTCATTGTTTATCCCTGGGCCCAAAGCGGAGTGATCGCATCACGTGGGTGTAAAGTAAACACCGCACGTATCACACTATACGTCCTCTTTTGCTGACGGTCCCGAAGAGCCTCTTGATAATATTTTATAAGACAAATAACCCGATAAAGATGTTTTGACGTGAACCCGTGTTCATCGCTCACACTAAAATGCGTCCAGTGAACGAGTATAATAAAATATTTATTTACAATTTTGTGCTTTCGGGTAGAAAAGGAATAAAAGTTCTAATTTAGTGTCAACTTTATTGGTGGTGAGCGAAGCGTTAAGGCGATCGGTGGAGTGTTTAAATACGTTGACAGGACTTAAGGCGGCGGTCTTCACGTAGATCCATTAGCATTGTTTTAAAGGATTAGAGCGGCGCTTACGAGACGCACTGTGGGGCGACGTGTCGGTTGACACGCATATTTTTATGACACATGTCTTTTTTATTTTGAATAATCAGTGTGAAATGGCTCCCTGTTTTCAAATCTCTGATAACAGACTCTTTATATTAGTCCTGTTTGTTTATAAATACATGTCCTCAAAATATGAATTATTTTATTTTAGCATCTTTATTTTGCAAGTAGGCTAGTAGTGACATGTTATGATTATGCTATTGCACTATTGCATAGAAATAACCTTGTTATTTACATAAAATCCACTCACTAAGTGTAAATTAGATATACCGGTATAAAATGGTACTTTATACTTCTAAATCTGGTCGCTTTGACCGCTGTCGTGTCAGGCTGGCGTCCGCGGTTAGTGTCATATTACACAAAAGATCGAACGAAATTTTTAGATTGTTTGGGGCCGAAATAAAAACCGATGTCGCTGGCAATTTTACGAAATTACTCGATGACAGACAGTTATCGCTTTTTTGGAAGATCGTAACATTAAGCTGATGTGATGCACCACAATTGTAAACCTTATCTAAATGAATATAAACAAAACCTTCTGTATTCAATCCGCAAAAGATAACGCTGCATAGTTCTACAAAATATTAGTTTACATTGGTCACATGCCTTAGAGCGATTGATGATTTATTGAGGAGACATTTTGACGTGGGACTATGATGTTGCGGTTATTTTCGCATCACTACTTACACGGAATTCAGCTACAAGGCTAGTAAAATACTTAAGATAGCCAAATTTGTAACTAAAACTATTCAAATGTTATTCTAACATAGTGACGCATTATCGAAAAATGATTCGTATGGTTTTTGTAGAACGTGTCACAGGACCACAAAATGTTTATCATAAAGAGCGCCAGATAATTCGTTTGAGAGTCGCGTGTTGTTATTTATTTTGAGGTAGTAACTGTTTTTATCAATGGGTGTCCATTAGATGAGGCTTTTGTGTAGCTGGCGCGAGGGCGTGAGAATGCCTGCGCGGGAACATAACATTCTGATTGCATATAACCTTTTTAACGCGTAGCTTTTATACTTATACGCAATGAAAGTTAAGCTTCGTAGAGATTTCCATAGATTTAAAGTACCAGTAGAAACTTTGACAATAATAAAATGATTAGGTATCCCAAAATAATGATTTGTATCTAAGCGAAAATGATTCCGTGGAATAAATGTAAAACAGGTCCATTCATCAGGTGGAACGGATTATTTATAAAGCTTATCTTGTGGACAATGCACAGCGACGGACAAAGATCAGTCAAATTATATTGTCGACCAACACCCAGAACAGCGAAATTTATTATTTTGATTAAACATTGTCTTTGACAAATTCATTCGAATCTGCATTATCCACCTCTGGATTTTTACATTTATATATAGCAAAAAGTATCTATCCTATAGTTCGATTACTCTGAGGTGGAAATGCCGTATATATACCACGATAATCAAAATTAAATTCGAATTCGAATAATTAAAAAAGGGACTTATCCACTGCAATTAACAACGAAAATACAGACTACAAACTTGTTTCATGACGATTAAAAATTCAAATAAAACGTTCAAAACGAGCTTGCAAAAATAATTCGGCACCATCAAACGCATCGTTGGAAAATTAATTATCAATTTGTCGTGGGTGCCAGGGCGACATAAATCGATCGGGTGTATCTGCCTCCAGCCACATTAGCCACGCTCGAACACGAGATAAGGATAACAAATGCTCAGTTTAATGTTATCTCGACATCGCGGACATGAGAGAGCTTTTTGCCACCACATCCTTCGACCTTCTTGTGTTTGGACGTTCGGTATCTTTAATAAATTCATGCTTGCGTACCAAGAAAAATATTCGTTTCATTTGTAACTTTATACATCGTTTATAGTATATGTATGTGTAAGGAACATTAAATTTCGGAATGCTGTAGTGTTTACCTGTAGACGTATGTTTAAGAGGTTTAACCACAAAAACATGCTAATCACATTGACCTGTTGTGCTAGTTAACGGGATACTATAGAGGTGTTTTATTACTGTATATCATAGTTATATAACATGTCTATTCACAAATAAAAAATAAAATATGCAACATAGTGTATATAGCCTGTAGATATACCTCTATATTTCAACGATTCTGCGGTGACTTTGATAGGCATGGGTAAATTAAATCCGTTTACGAGTACCGTTTCGATTTCAGTATCTTATTAGTATTAAACTACATAAGTACAATTCAGAAAAATATTTTTACTGAACGCAATAAATAGAATGCTTAGTATGCAAGCTTGGCAATAAACGATTACCTCCGAGGCAGACGCATTATAGAGGTAAAAAATTGCCCACATATATTACCAGTTTATACATGCCCATATATTATTCATACGAAGTGTTGAGAAATGGGAAATTTGCACTAGCCTAGCTTTAGGCGCAGTAGTCAACTGAAGTTACGAAAGGAAATATATTGGTTTGATTATTTACGATACTGTACATTTTATATAACTACAATTTCGTTACTTTATTGTTTTCAGTAAAATCAAACAAGTGGAAATAAGTAAGTAACGATATTCTTTTAACAACTTCCAAAATTTCACTTACGAATTTATCGCTAAACTAAGCCCCAATTTCAATGTTTTACTTTCAAAAGTAAACGATTCGATTTCTGTATTTATACTGAGTATTGGATAACACAATAGACTTACGAACGAACCTCGTTTTATAAATACATGCCATCTTTATATAGCCAGCAAGAGTATCACAACGAATTTATTAATATTCAATATAAAACTGCTTTTTCAGAGTCCGCTTGTGTATAATTATCGAGCCACAGGCGCATGCGAAATTGGGGTCTCACCTCGAGTCTTGGACCATAAATAAACTAAAATGACCGACGTCGGTGGGAGGAACACTGCACTAATGAATAGGCTGGTTGCCCCAGCCGAGCGGCCGCGGCCCGCGAGCCCCAGCGGGGTTCGCTTTCCATCCAACACCGCCTGACTTCATCACTAAACCACTATTGGTTGACTTTACATTTTTCAAAGTTAACGATGCCAAAACCCTTTCAATATATCATATCTTGTAGTATACTTCGTTAAATGTACATTATATATCCAACTCAGATTTGTAGAAATTTTTGGTTATAACATTATTCAGTTTTAACTCTTTTAAATTTAGTTATTTATAAAAGAAAAAACAGTCGACAGTTCCATCAATGAAGCGTAGATCAAATCTGTTTCTCCTTTATGATAAAGGAAAACAATCTCAATTACCTACTAGTAAACTTATGACTTACTGCTAATGAAATCATCAGATCACTCTCATTATTTATATATGTATATTAATGATTTCCATGTTTTCCGCTTAAAGATAAGCTCACGGGTAAGATCTAAAACATACAAAAGACCATTGTAAATTACAAAGCGACATCGAATCTTCTTTCAAACGAAATCCTTCTCCGTTTTCCTTCCGTGATCTATCGGAACTCGATATCAATATTAACGCCCAATTGTGGAATGGAAAGCATCAATTTATCTCACTTAGGCCGCCTCATTCGATTTATCATCCGAGTGATCGGATTACACAATTGTAAATAAATGTTAAAAATTACCCAACACGAAATACCAATTTGAATATGAATAGTTAGGCGCCATGTAAACAGGTACCTACATGAAAAAACCGGCCCGAAATAATAATAGTAGACAAATGTCCCCCTTACAGAACACAATGAACGACCTCTGAGCGATCAATCCACTTTTAAGACATGCTAATTTGAAAGTCTAGAGATGTGTATAACCATATACATCTATAGAGTCATAATGAACTGTATACATGAATAGAAATAAGCTTTTATAATCCCATACGAAAAAATCTGTACCTACTTCATTTTTTGGGCTCGAAAAATCTTGTTTAGTTTAATCACAGACTAGTCTTTAAAACTGTCGAAATTATTGTTTTGAAACAATAAGTGGTATTATGAAACTACGGCAACAAATTGCTTTTCGATTAACAATGCATATCGAGTGACAAATATCGTTGCGTTGGAAGATAGCCACCTCAGAATGTAGTCGACACGCTGGAGACGGTCCTCGGTAGTCTGGCAGGCAGGTAGGTCGGGAGGTAGCTATTATTTAAATTAATTGGACATAAAACGACGAAGCCGAACACAAAAGCGTGTCGCTCGAACAGTCGCTAGTCGGCCACGGACACAAGTCGCGCTCTGGCTCGCAATAAATCAAACGTTCACCATTCAACTTTTCATTATCTTTGTTGAACTCAAAATACTCATACTTTCTTATTACGTTTGTGGTAATTGAATAATTAATTCAAAAGTACGGTGCTTAGAAGCGAGTAAATTGAAAATATGATTTATTTATATTCATATAGCTCCTCTTAAAGTCCATTTTATAATCGGTATCTATTGTATAGCGTCTAAGTATATTTGCAAGTTGCTATGATTCTGGTCTGCTTCAATTAAGAAACGAGAACAATATAAAATACAGTATTCGATTATTGTTCATTAAATCACTTGAGATAATATAAGCGAATATGTAAGTCACAATTAACGCCTTTCGAATTAGGCATAAAATGTTATTTAGCAGTTTAAAACATAAATATTTCGGGCCGTACCTACGCCAAAACATCCAAATAAAATTGATATCAACATTTCTAATTAATTTGAAAGCAATGTGAAAGATCATGCGCACGAACGTAGCAGGCACGCTGCGAGTCGCGACCGCCCGTCAGATGTTATCACACGTCGCCGTGTCGACTCCACAATGCCATC
This sequence comes from Phalera bucephala, assembly GCA_905147815.2. Lineage (NCBI taxonomy): Eukaryota > Metazoa > Arthropoda > Insecta > Lepidoptera > Notodontidae > Phalera > Phalera bucephala. The sequence continues at coordinate 23,454,323 of LR990612.1, forward strand.
TTTTGTGTTCCAACACGATTATTTATTGCCACCAAACACTGCGCTTACAAACCGACCGAGATAATTCTGCGATTTCAAATTTAATTCGACCACGCCCTTCAAGGGATTTCAAACTCTATGAACCGCGATACTTCATTCATAACGGGATTAACTGACATTTTAAATGTTAGCTCCGAGAATGTTATGCATTGCATATTAGATCTTAACAGAAATTCAACATTTACAAAACCCTTTCAGCTATTTATTCGGTTTGAATATCTTTTATCGCTATTTTCTTCTATAAGAATAATGTAGGCATTTAATCAATTGGAGACGCCTATACACATTAATTTATTAGTAGTAATCGCAAATTGAGTTGTCTATCACAATGATGCGGAAGCCGACGGCCTCTCGATTGAATGGGATATGAATTGATTGAAATGACAAATATATTATATCCAAGACTAGTTTTAGCTCTATGAATTAGTAGACGTCATATGGTGTGATTAAGTAATTCACATACGAGCGAAACGTTTTAAGCCCACGACTGCTGGCAATGGTCGTTGACTTATGTCAACGACCACCTATGAGCGAAAAGTATGACGCTAACAAGTTGATAGGTCATCTTTATCTCACTACAAATTTACTAAATAAACATGGACGTGAATGATGACTCTCTAGTATCACGTTAACGACTAACAAATCTCTTTTTGCTAAGCCCTCTGGTATTTGCAAAGGAGGGAAGTGGAATTTTTATTTTTTCCAGTCCTCCTGTTTTTTTTTTCCTAGTTCCAAGACAGTTATAATGCTTCACGGGAAACCTTAAGGTCCAAACCTTGGTAATTTGAGGAAACCATTGTGGATTACAGGAATTACAGTGGTGGGAATATGTGGCTGGCTTCATTATCGCAGCCTATACATGTCCACTGCTAAACATAGGCCTCCCCAATCGCTCTCCAGCGCAGCCGGCCCGATGCCACCTGTATTCAACGACTTCCTGCGATCCTCACAAGATCGTTGGTCCATCTGGTAGGTGGCCGTACCACGCTGCGCTAGCCAATACGTGGTCTCCACTCTAGAATCTTTCGGCCACAACGCCCGTCCGATCTTCGCGCTACGTGGCCCGCCCATTGCCACTTCAGCTAACTAATCCTGTGGGTTATGTCAGTGACTTTGTTCTCTACGAATCCCCTCATTTCTGATTTGATCATGTAGAGAAACCCCGAGCATAGCTCTTTCCACAGCTCAGTGAGCAGCTCTAAGCTTTTTTATGAGACCTATTGTAAGAGACCACGTCTCTGATCCGTATGTCATCACTGGCAACACATTGGCTCAAATCTTTAGATTTGAGCCACTGAGGTATCTTGGATGAGAAGACGTCTTCCAGCTCAACTAGCTTCTCATCTGTCCTCAACGTGCGTGCGTTGAATGTCACCAGGGCCAATTTTCTTTGTTAGTGGTAGCCAAATCTCTACCAGAGATTCTTCGCACCCCTTATCCTGTTGTTACCACGGTTGCTACACCGGCCAGGACCAACAGGACCGCCGGGGACTAGGGGCCTGGTTTTATTCTATTCTGTCATTATTATTGGGAAGGATTGCATTACTCGCCACGCTTGGCAGGCGGGTTGGCGAGCGCAGTTTTTGGTCGTAGGAGTGTCAAGGGAACGCTGCTGCCCATTCCCTAGTTTTCACTTAGTTGCCTTGTACGACATCAAATGGGATGAGATGGGTTGGTCCTATTCTAAGCTGGAAACCAAAGCTACCCGATCGCAGAGACCCAAACAAAAAAGCCCTCTGGTCGCTTTTCTGTAAAGTTATAAGGCGACAACTATCGCAGGTGTACGGTAATCATAAGTTATGGTCGATCACAACTGTGACGACGTGGTCAGAAAATCCTAGTCTTCGACGTTTATCGATATGAAGTGTCGCTCGTCTGTGAACTGCCTAAGAAAAATGTATTCACTGAAATTATCAAAGCCGAAACCAATACTTCAGTTTAATCCCAGTAATGGGTTCATTTTTGTAAACCCACTTTTAAACTCACTCCAGACTTGTTTATCTTTACCAGAAGTATTTATAGTATATAGATATATATACTATAAATATAGATATTTCATTACAATGTTAAATGTGCATGTATTTGTCAGCAAAGATTATCTTTGCATTAAACCATTGCCTCGGGGTTTTGAGTTTAAGTCAAAGCAATTATGTTGGTCAATAATAATATGTCCTTACGTACACTATGACGAATAGGTGGAGTCTAGGTAACAATTCAACACGCTTAATGTTTCGCTGCGTTACACAACAAGTGCAAAATACCATACAGTTTTACTTTATGTTATGGTGTGTACGTAATTATCATCTACGGTTGTGTAAAACTTTTACGATTCTGCTAATTAGATAATTACAGTTCTAAACATTCAAAGTACATATATCGTGTCGTTAAACATTTTATTGGCATTTGGGGATTTTATAAATCATCAATGACTAATTGTGTATTTTACGACAAATACTTCATTTTGATAAACCCATCTGGTATACGGTGGTTATCTATTAACCAACATGATTACAAGTGTTAACTTGTTAAAAATGTATTCCTCTCATAACCTTTTGTTGGGACTGAAGTTGTCGTAGTTATTTTTCGTGGTCGCCAGAAAGCAAAGTTACTACTAATGCTCACTATAATATCTTTGCTTGCGGTGGCTGTCTGGCGCGGGTTACTCCTAGCTTTTTGTCCGGTAAAGCTGTAAAGGCCCCGCGGCCAAGAGATCAGAGTTAGATCATTCATGCATACACGTGGGTCACTCCCTTCCCTCCAATATGGTCGATGGGAGTGTTGGCTGTTCCAGTAGTCATACTCCTCAACGGGTGCAGCTTGTGAGAACTAGTTCATCTGGGATCCTCTAAACACTCTTTATAAATAACATGATTAGTCTCATATCTCGTAAGGCATCATTAATTGTAACCTAAACATTATATCTCCACCAAATTATTAGAAAAAAAATAGAAAGAAAAAAGAGAAAGAGAATTATATTCCTTATTGTCGATCTGGACATCCGTCTGTAGAATACTTCATTTACACATTCAGTATTTTCATTTCATTCGATTCGATTTTTCGCATTTGTGATACCTAGCTGTGTCAAGGTATCACAAATGTGATTATTCAACTGTAAAGATTTTAGCTGAATACATTACGGTTAAATTTTTTTATGTGTCTACGTATGTTTATAACATCATCAGCCCGTATCGATCCACTGCTGGACATAGGCCTCTCCCAAGGCATGCCATTGAGCCCGGTCTTCGGCTCTTCTTCTCCAACCGCTGCCAGTCACCCTGCGTATATCGTCGCTCCACCTAACTACAGGGCGTCCCACACTACGTTTTCCGAGCCGCGGTCTCCACCCAAGAACACGTCGACCTCAACGGTTACCGGTCCTTTGGCAAATATGGCCAGCCCACTGCCACTTTAGCGAGCTGATCCTGTAAGCTATGTCGATGACCTTGGTTCTCTGTCAAATCACCTCATTCCGGATTCGATCCTTCAAAGGAACTCCGAGCATAGCTCTCTCCATAGCCCGCTGAGCAACTTTCATTTGGTGGACTAGTCTCACCGTAAGTGTCCACATCTCGACTCCGTATGTCATGACAGGTAGGACGCACTGATTGAAGACTTTTGTCTTCAAACTTTGCGGTATTGGATACGAGAAGATTTGACGAAGTTTCCCAAACGCTGCCCAGCCCAGCTGTATCCTCCTGCGTACCTCACTCTTAAAGTTGTTTCTATCTAATTGTCATACTTGTCCGAGGTAAATGTATTCAAGAACAACTTCGAGAGTACTCCCATTTACGACAATTGGCTCCGAAATGACATGTTCATTGAACATAATCTTGGTTTTACTCATGTTTATCCGAAGACCAATGCATTGGGAAGAATCAGCTAGGCCATCCAGCATCTGTTGTAGATCCTGCAACGTCTCCGCCCTAATGACGATGTTATTCGCGAATGACATGTGAGATGTACTCGCCGCTAATGTTAATGCCGCGTCCTTTCCAGTCCAGCGTCTTAAACATATCCTCTAGTGCAGTCGTAAACAATTTTGGTGAGATTACATCGCCTTCTTTCACTCCTCGATGCAGGGGGATATGTTTAATCCGCCGGTTTTTTAGTTGGACGGTCATTGCTGCAAAGTCATACAGGCATCTCAGCACTTGGATGTATCGCCAGTCGACTTGGCAACGTTTCAAGGATTCGAGAACAGACCAGGTTTTGATGGAGTCGAAGGCTTTCCCGTAATCCACGAATGCCATGCACAGGGGCTGATTATACTACTGGGCCTTCTGTATAATCTGCTGCTCTGTGTAAATGTGGTCTATGGTGCCATTTCCTCCCCTCAAACCAGCCTGTTCCGTTGGCTCAAACTCGTCAAGTCTACTGGACAGGCGATTAGTGATGGCTCTAGAAAACAACATGTAGACATGGCTCAAAAGGGACATGGGTCGATAGTTTTCTTAGGTTAGGGTCTTATATCCCTTCTTGAAAAACAAAACGACTACACTCCTGTTCCATGACTCTGGAATTCACCCGGAGAAGATGACGGAATTAAAAATACGCTGAAGTTGTTTGAGCATAGGAGTACCTCCAGCCTTTAGAAGCTCCGTAGTAATTCCGTCATCACCCGGGGCCATTCCATTTTTAAGTTTCTTTAAAACCATCTCGATTTTGTCAAGGCTAACTTCTGGCAGGTCGTCTGTGTAGTGGCGGATTAGGGTAGCTCTTAAATCCCTTATGTCGGGTTCTGGTTGGTAAACTTGCGTGCTGTAAAGTCGGGAATAGAAATTTTTGAGTTACGGAGAATTTTCTGCACCGAAACGACGACTCTTCCGCTTAGAGTGGTCAGCTTCGTCAGATGACTTCGACCAAGCTGTTGTGCAAAGACTTTTGACCCCCGATCCCGCTCAATCGCTCTCTCTATTTGGCATGTGCTTGTGTGTCGAACGTCTTATCTTACCAGCTTCGTGATCTTTTTATTCAATGCCCGTTGTTCTGACAAAGTGACTGCGGGGTCTTCATGTCTTTTCTCCATGAGTTGTTAAACTTCTGTTGTAAGTCTCGATTTCATTTCGTTGCACCGCATCTTGCAAAACCTTGTTCCCTCTTCCCTAAGGATGTCCACTACATGGTCAAGTTCCTCATCTATATTGCCATCAAATGTACTTTCCAGTGCAGCGAATCCTTTTTTTAATTTTAACTGAAACGTTTCGTACCCAACTACGTGTTGGAGCAGGTTAGGTCGGAGTGACAACTTCATAAAACGGATATCCAGAATGCGTCGCCCAAGCCGGTGGTCGCTACCAGTTTTAAACCTTGTAACCACTGAGACATCTCTGAATATGCGCTTTTTGTCCGCTATGATGAAGTCGATCTCGTTTTTAGTGTTACCGTCGGGGTTCTGCCACGTCCATTTCCGTTATTACCTTACCCTCTGTAAAATCCAAAAATGCCGATCCTATACCTAATTAATATTTTCTCGTGACTACGATATCTCTATCAACTTTATCTTAAAAAATATAAATAAAACCCCGTCTCGCGTATATTTCCCTGATGACGTAAGGTACTATTATAAAAGGGGACTGACTGATTGCCATCATACCGGGAACAATACCAGGCTACTAAGAACGAACGAGGCAGTTCATTAAATACAATACCTGCCTACCTATTTCTAATTCATCTTTTGTAACTCCCAAAAATATTTCATCCACCAACTGATGTGTGATGACACTAAATTTTGACAAGAATTTCGGACGTATGGATATATCAGAGCGTGTTGCAGGTCAATGCATCGCGCATTTTAATAGTTATGGCCGGTGCTCCGGCTGTTACATTAAAACAATGACCAATAACTTTGTATTTTTGTCTCAGTGGGCACCGAGAGTAGCGTGCGCCGCGTTGGCTTATCTCGTAACCTATTAGGCGCTTCTTGCTTGAGTAAATTAATTAAATGCGGTAAGAATGTACTTAAGTAACCGGCAATTAAATGTATCCCTTTTTTTATATATTACTTATCTACTTCTTTGCCAGATACAAAATTTATTTGCAGCAGAGTTATAACCAAATAAAACCTCATATTTTCAATTCAGCTTGTATATATCAGAAAGTATACTCGGCCATTTAACGCACTTCTCTTTTCAGTGATACCAGACCCTAAGGAGTGAGATTAACTTTTGTGGAAAAAAGTTTATTAGGAACACAGCCAAATACTTTCGAAAACTTATGCGTACCGTAGAGTGTAGATACATGAAAAACATTATACATACAGGCGTATGCCTGTATGTATAATGTTTTTCATGCATAAAATTGCCACTTTGGTTGGGTTGAAATCAAAGCTGTGCATAGTGTAACTGTTGCTACTTGAAATACGCATTGATAACCCTGACACCCTCGTAGTATGGTAGGATAACGATGTTCTTCCGAGTCACTAAGGTTATGCAGCGATCGACTCCGTCAGCCCGAGATGAAAGACCTTTAGTCGTATTTCCATTACAGAGCGTTTTTTATATGGTAGTCGTTATAGGTATCTTATATTGGTAGCTTGTTAATCTCACACGCTGTTAGTTCAACACTGAGCCTATCGTATGTTAAGATTCAAATTTCTTACTACCTATTAGTATACTAAATCAATAAGTTATCCTGGCGTCACGAGCAAAGTTTAAGAAAAAGGCAACCTTAGAGATGGCGAGTCACGGTTCATGCATCGATGTTATCATTTGCACAAACGGAAGTTGAACTTTCCCGCGACAGTTTTAATAACAATAAAACACAATCACGAGCAAGACGCGAGTGTGCCTTATCGGAGGCACGAAGTCAATCGTTCATAGTCAAAATAACGACGCGAACACACCGCCTGCCTCTGGGTAACAATTATACCCATTAGTTTATTAATCGCGACCGACTCAAGCATTGTTCTGTGGTGGACAATCGTCGCTAGACCAAATAAACTCGACTCCCCTTAACCGAATACAACAACATTACAACGAGAAAAAACACAAAGCAATAAGCGTTGCGTTTCAGACTTATAGAATGACTACGATTTCAAGGTAAATCGAATTAAAACTGTGTTTATAAAACATTCACAGTGTTTAGATTACAATATTGGCGCGATTTGTCGTTACCTTCGAGCACACATATTGCCGAGTTTTATATGGGTAACTCAAATCAGACTCTCGGAATGTACACATACATAAATCTAAAAGTGCTTGTGCATTGGAATACGTAAGTACGGAGAAATGCGAGATGTAAATAATGTAACAATATCAAAAAGAAATAACGTGACTCTTGAATCTCAAAATGAGAGAGACACAAAAACATTTTTTATGCCGTGTGAGTGGGATGGAAAATCAAGCTGCGTGAGAACAAATCGCATGCGGTTGAGGCTTCACATGGGCTGTAACCACGATCCTATAAATATAGTCAGTGTTACAATACGAATGCCTTTCTATTGCACGGTAGTCCGTAAATAAACCTTATGTCAAAGACGCAATCTTATATCAATATGTTCACGCTAAGCCGGCCATTCTGTGCCGATTTATACCCGTGTCATAGGTTAACGTTTGTAAAAGCCTAATTTAGCGGGCACTATTTTCACATTATATTGAATGTTATTGCAAATACTTTAGATACCTCATTTAAAATGGTCGCACCCTATTGTGTCGACGCAATAATTATGTAGAAATGATTTGATTTAACCCACTAAGTGGGTACTCAGATTCAAACTCGTAGTTAGTGAGAATAGCAGATGCAGGTTTTCTTTTGGTTATTATCTACTTCGTGAATGCAAAAGTTTTGCCGATCAGAGAACTAGTGAAATGGAAGAAAAATCCAAGAAAAAGTTAAATTAAAAAGGTTAAGAGAGTCAGAGTGGTTTATAAATTTTCAAGCTATCATTAAAGTATAATTGTAATATATTTAGGTGATTGTTAATTATTGTAAATACCCACTAAAGTTTGAAATATTACAAAAAAATTTGTTTGATAATAATTTAAAAGATTTTGAGAGGTGTTTATAGTCGTGTTATCTACCTAAATTATTCACAGTACACATTATTATCCTACGATACAAAATCAATTGCTATACTTTTTAGTTATGTTGCAAAAATGCAATAAGAAATCTCGCACCAGTACCTTCCCATATAAACATCGACCTCGTAAAGAAAACCAATTACATGCTCGTGAAGCTATTACAACAACAAGCGATATGCACCAACTAAAATTGTTTGATTTTATGATAATTGAAACAAAGATTTCTTTACCGGAATCGCAAAGTGCAATTTTCATCTGCACAGGTGGGGCGACACCGAATCTCCTTATTGTGACTGTGGAGACCTAGTACAAACTACCCAGCACATCGTGGAGGACTGCCCTACTAGGAAATTCAGTGGAGGATTCGAGGGGCTGCACCAGCTAACACCAGAGACTAAACAATGGATCCTTTGCTCTCACATAAAATTTTGATCGTATGTCGCATTATCGATGATTACCCAATAATGCGTGCACCCTTATGTAGGTTGTTATGCTAGGTACGTTATTGTTATTTGGTATTGTAATTACACGGTTTGCTTTGCAGGTCGGCAAATGTTCAAGGCGTAAATAGAATTAAATATTTTTACGCCAAAATTCTCGGTAAGCTATTTACAAATATAGGGAACGCTCTTATTTATAACAAGCATCTAAACAACACCGTCACGCCTGTATTCCCCAAGCAGGGGTGGCAGAGGTGTACTGAGTACACCCACTTTTCGCCAACGATGTTAAGTACCATGTATTAGGGGCGAGCTTTTTGCCATATACCGGGCACAATTCCAGACTCCGGACTCATACTGGAAATTTTTCGTTAGAAAAACTACATTTGTCGGACCTAGGATTTGAACCCAGGACTTAGTGTTGTAAAAATGAGCGCAGAAGTCGAGCGTTAAGCGCTGAGTCGACGCTCAAGAGCGTTGAAGCACGTAGAAGACGCCAGCGTTTTAAGCACTGACTCGAGCGTTTTTACAACCTACCAGGACCTCGTGATCACAAAGCGATACGCTTTGCCACTAGACCAACGAGGTAGTCCTTGTGGTTTCTCCTAAACAAAAATGATTAATATCAAAATCGAAGTATAATTATATGGATGAAATATGAATTAAATAAAAAAAGATCTACCATTTAATTCCAGATCAATAGGCCGCCAAAAACAATAGTGATGAAATCCGAAGCTTTCATTATTTGGACTTTTCCTTTCGCCTGAATACACTTGATATATTTAACAGATCTGATCATTTTGTACTCTCTGTTTATGGTTTCAAGACTTTATTTTAGTTACTTCTGCTTGTTTATAATGAATAACGTAAGAATTGGGTAGGTATTTTATATATTTCTTAGAAGTAAACGCCTTTTCGGTGTGGGTGCTGTAATTCAGGCCGGACGCTGAGGGGAATCCTCCTAACACGTGAGAGCGAATTGGTACGGTCAGCATCGAAACAATTATATAATTTATTAACACAATATGATAAAAACATTATGATTTTTTTATACAATGTTTTTTTTATTTAATTAAAACAAAAAGCAAGCGCAGCACTACACTAGGATTTATTCCTGTATCGTGGGTGAATTTACATACACAAATACCCAGACCGAAACAAATAATTGTGGGTCACACAAGGATTTGTCCCGTACGGAAATCGAACCCGCGACTATTAAACACAGTGGGCGGAGCGGCTTAAGCTCTTAACCACTGCGCTTAATCGTCCGTCAAATATATGTTAACCGGTACATTTTTTTTTTAAACGTAGCCCCACACTCGGATTTATTCCTGAGTCGTGGGTGCGTTTACAAACATGAAAATTCACACGCACAAAGACTCAGACCGAAACAAATAATTGTAGGGCACACAAATATTTCCCGTGCGGGAATCAAACCCGCGACTATTAATTGTGATATAATAAGTATTATTAAGCCGTCCTGACTTTTATAATCAAAAGTAGCATAAAAACACACCCTACCATACCTACCATATGTGTGATTTGCATCATTTAATTTCGATTATAATTTATTTTTCATATTCATTTATTTTAGAGCATTTACGTCATAAATCGTATGTATAACATACGATTTATGACGTAAATGCTCTAAACATGTTTCAGTTTTATTTTACTAATTGAGCTACCCCATTAAATAAAGGTTAACATCATATTGAAATTTAAAAATCACTAAAATATATATTACATAAGTAAATTTCTTTGCAGACTCTACGATCATAGGCGGTAAATGGAAGGCGAAGAGTTGCAACTCCACGGAAAGTAATAAATGCAGACAGCTTACGATTAGCATTCGCTATGAGGATGGTTGTTTATCGACAAATATTAGTCGTAAAACATTCGCCTAGCTCCTATTTCCCTTGAACTCGACCGCGCCGTAGCGCGTTCACGGCCGTCGTAGGACGAAACACAAATAGATGTAGTATATATCTAACGAGACTTATATAAGAAATAATTGGTTTCGTTTTTGTGGGAAATTTTATTTGATATTACATATTAACTTAGTGTACACAATACAAGAAACACCCAATTGAGCGCGCGGCTGAAACGGATATAGGCTTCTAGTTTTTGTTATTTAAATCCATTGCAACACAATACAAATCATTGATTTTTGTTTGAAATTTTATCGCCATATAAGTGTATTCATTCACTCATGAGCTAAAATAATCGATAGACATCGAAAATAGGTGAACTGCGAAGATCACACTAAATGTTGGATTATTGTTATCAAAAAGAAGTTGTTCAGTGAAAAATGGAAATCAAAAGTTATATATAATAACCCGAACTTACAAAATTAATTATACAAACGATACTATTATCCACCTTATCTTATGGAACTAAATTATCAGCCAGTACAAAATTAGTATTTAAGTGTAGTAAACATCTTTGAAAGCTTTCTGGTCATTAGAGTTTTATGCATCTTAACATTAGCACGATAGTGGATTTTTTTTATGGGACTGAAACATTTGGTGTAGGTACTATTCTTAATTACTGTTATTAAATATAAAATATTGATAATACGTATTGGCTGTAGATCACATTTGTATTAGGATTTATAAAACCATCATAAGATTATTGTGAGAAACCACCAAATACTTTTCTACTGTTTTTGTTGAATCCCAATTGCGGCTTTTGAATACCAGTTTTTCGAGAAAAACTTTAGTTTATTCTGCCATCTACGTCCGTATCTGTCTAGGATCAAGTTAGTTATTATTTTTACTACACAGTTTTAGACAACTTTAGTAGTCAAACTGAAAACTATTATATAGGCGAGACATATCCTTAATGAAAACCAGCCTTATGAACGAATACAAATTATAGTAGTAATAAAATAAACAATTGAAATGCGGTCACACAGCATCCTGGACCATATAATAATGTACCTTTGTGGAAACCGCAAATGAACGCGAAACTATATTGACTGTTTCGATATAACTGAATGCATAAAAGTTATGTGGGACCTTGAATGTGTTTTGCGTTAGAACATCTATGCAGGGCCATATATACCGATTGGACCAACAATACCTAATACTGAACAGAGATGGGCAAAATGTAATCAGACAAATGATTAATTACCCCCGCTTGGGGAATATAGGCGTGATGGTGTATTAATGATTAACGATTACAGTTACATTTTGCAATCTTCAATATTTTCGATTGCACGTTTAATCTTGAATCATGATTGAATATTACAAAATGCAATTGTAATCATTAATCTGATTACATTTTGCCCATCTCTGATACTGAACTCTAACAAAATTAGTTTTTAACAAAGTTTCGGACTAACTGTATTATATTTTCTTTTTTAATAATATTTTGAAAACGCCTGTGTAGATGCTTTATCCTGCCATCCTGCTTTGAAATCGCATTTATCGGTATAGACGTTACCATGACACAGATAATATCAAACGTAGATAAAGGCTGGGACCACATAACCTCCGTTTCCATAAAGGTTCAAAAGAACTACTCTAGGACAAGGTGCGGTGTACTTTAAAAGTTTATACCTTCCTTAATTGTCTGAATAATAAAGCCGTATTTATTTTACGATCCACGCTACGCACACCTACTACAACTAACGGCATCTCGACTTTGACATGACTCAATGACATTATTCATTCCGTTATTACTACTTCATTTCCATATTCCACATTTAAATCGTTACGTCAAACATAAATGGCGATAGTGAAAGTGTCCGACTGTTTTAGCAAGTCATTTACGACAATACAATTGTAGATTAGCTATTATAATTTCGCGATGAGACAAAGAATGATTCACGGAGGAACACGGCGGAGAAACTAACAAAAACATACGGGCACGCTTACTTACATTCGCACGTTCCCGCGAATTGACTTCAACCAACTTACACAAGAATGCACTTTAGCATCGACGAGGTCTCAATCGGTAATTTTTTATGTGTTATTACGGACGGACCACGACGACATACTCGACACCCGACATCGCGAGATTAATTTCCGATGTGGCAGATTGTCACTTTAATTTATGATCGACCATTGTCTTTTAAGTGACGTCATTTTATGCAAGACGTTGCCATCTGATTAAATTTACGTGCATTGTAAAAAAATATATATTTTAACGTTTCAGTTTTAGTGATGATGGAACGTGGGATTTGGCCATTAGAAACTGGATAAGATAAGAAGCAATTTTGAATGTTTTAGACTTATAAATTTGTTTTAGGGGCATAACTATGAAACAAAAATGACAAATAAACTTGTTAGTGCATTTCAGAGGTGTTATATTTTCCACTAAGAAAATAGTTTTGAAGCAAAACATCTCTTGAGCCACTTTAAGAATTGGCCAACACTAATATGTATGTTCACATTGGCCTTTTAGTTACTTTGCAAACAAAGGCAATCAATCCCATATCAGTTATAGAGGCGATGGGTTGTTAGGATTGAAAAATAAGAAAAATCGCACAATGTACGAGGACTGCACTTAGTTTGTACAGGAATGCACTTTTTAAATCTTTTGACACGATGACATTTTAGTGGCTTGGCAATCCAAGCCACTAAAATGCGATCCTACGTATTTAAGTGATTTTGAAAATGATCAATGAAAACGGAATTCTTTAGGTTTCTAACTCGGTATATTACATATTCGTATTAATATTAGTAGCTAAAATTAAAATAGTGCCCAAATAAGTGCCTAAGCCGGACAATGTTGATATAAGTATGTTTACCTAAGACAATCTGCGCCAAAAATATATAGCGGCTAGGCGGTAGAGTTGACCACAGAGCGGCCCAGTCTCGTGTGCGGTACCAGCTCCGACATACAAAACTGCTGACCGCCGCGATCTTCTTGTGTTTCACCTAACCGCAGCGCGGCCACCCTCAGTCAACGACCCCGACACACCCTGACCATCACAATTTGTTGTCGCGTACAATCAAACACATTTATAGGCGTTAAATCGTCTCTTAAACGGTCCTATAAAGCAGATGTAAAGCGCTCGTAAAGACGTTAACGCACTTTGTGAAATTGTCATAGTTCGACAAGAATGAGTTTCATGTTAAGCAGAAATAAATACCCGCGGATTCCACTCAGTTCATTTAACAAACTAAATACGTGTCATGAATGCTTAATAACGATATGAGTAATTTATTCACTAATTACATGCATTTATTAACAGAAATCCATTTGAAAGCTGATACGAGTATCAACGTCAAATGTTATATCAGAAGTTGGAATCTCCCGAATACTTCCAGAGATTAAATATTTAACATATTCTTTACTATGTTTGGATGTTTCGATACGTCTGTATGGATACGCCTGCGACGACGTGTTGAATAGTCATATTTAAGCGTTAAGTATGCGTGTCTTTTAGAGGGCTGTCAGTGTTACAAAGGTTTGTCCGCCAGAACACCGCTGGGTGGAGCTAATAAACTATTTGAGTAGAGGCCTCGTGTTGACACTGGCGTTTCACACCTGAACAATGCTGCTCGTTTGCATTAATGTAAATTAGGTTAGGCCGCCCGCCGCCGCGCCTACGTTCAATTAGATGTACCCTAAAGTAGCGCATGTGTGCATATGTAAACGCAGCTAATAGCGTGTACCTACCGAATGCACGTGGCTAATGAACCGCGCATGAGGAATTTATGTGAAGTGACATCAAAAAGTTTCAATGAACGGAAATTAAACAAAATTGAAGCAAACAGTGCACAAAGAGTGTTGACATAAATCAGCTATTTCAGTTTGCTCAGACCTGCAACAATTGAATGTCTGTAAAATACCATAAATCAGACACGTCTGAGTTTTCACAGGTACACTATTTTCTAAGAAATTTTAAGATTAATAAGAATACAATACAAACTCGAGTATTAACCACTTATCTAACTAAAAATAGTTAGAGCAGAGTCGGATTGGCGGGCGGGTGCGGCCGCGGTGTCAAAGACTGGCCGCTTCTGTTCTTCGTCCGTCAGCGCATGCGCCGAGTCGCGTAAACAAAGCCATCGGGCGCGCGCAGCGAAACAATTTGCGTTTCTACGAGATTCCGCGTTACCAATGCCACTTCCTATAACGATTCAGCTTATAAAAATAGATTTCGCCTTCAGATATTTTAGGAATAATAACACCACAAAAGGATATCAACAGGACGTGCCATTAACATTTCCGAACGTCACAAATCACACCACCAAAATGCAAGATGTATAACCGAAAAAGATCTATGTTGAGAACGATTTTTTTTATTGTGAAGCGGCTGAGTCGCACGCGCGGCTCGATTGTGGCTGTGTGGTCCTCGCTAGCCACTTTGTAAATAGCGCGGTTTACCTTTTTCAACTTTTGTGTTTTGTTACCTTTTGTGCTGTTGTAGGGCCAATATTACCATAGCTATTTAGGCTCGTCGGATAAATAAATACGCCATTTATCATGATAGATAACTGATGCACGTGAACGTCGCCGCCGCGTCACATGGAGTGAAGATTTGATCTTTAGACTAAACAATTTGTAGTGATTTATCTTTGCATTGTTTTCTCGTAATATACGGATAAGTTTTCGATGTTGATACTGGTGTGAGTCGGAGATATTTTTCAACAATAATTTATGAGAGGTCCTGACTAATGACATGGATTCGTTTATTATGATGGCTGCAGGGTGGAGAGGATATTGATTCGGATGCGAATGATACACCGCTGAAAGAAGTGTGAATAGATACTACATGAACAATGTAAACAGGGGTTTTTCTTCAATAATTTTCAGCGGTTATCGTTGGTTTTACCACATTATGAATAAGTCACGTTACCAAAATATTTTAACACCTTCTCATATTGCGCGTGCCTGGTCATCCTTTGAAATAGATAATAGTTATAAGTAGGTAAGTGGTAATCCGCAAATCCCCAATAAACATGTACAACTTTCTCACATTAAGTGTATTTTTTTTAATAAAACGGTCCTTGCCAGAATGCGGTCGTCATCGGTGCTACATCAAATTGTAGCACAATAAATTTACTCAAACCGCAGGCTCTTTCACAATATTTGTATCGGGCGTATTACGGTGCGACAAAAAGGGCCGAAAGGGCGGCCCTCGGTGAATGAAGGGAAGGTAAATAAATATAAATAAAGGTGATGGCGGCATGTTGTGCGGGGCGGGGGCGGGGGGCGGCAGGCGCGGGCGTCCCGCGGCGCCTGCGACTGCGGTCGGACGATGCGCGCGCGACGACCCAACTCTGATCTAAGGCGTTTCATCTTCGCATTTGGAATTCAACATTCTGGATGCAGATAATTAAAGTTTTTATGGAGATTAAGAATTTCACGTTGAAAGAGAAGGAATGTTACACAAATTGATATTGGGAAAATGAAGCTAATTTTGAGTGGTCCTTTAACGATAAGTATTTTTGTGCAATAAACTATTTAGTGTGGTTGTGGCACTTTTCTAAGGATATATAGAGGATAGTCGATACTTTATTAGAATATCGATCCAGTGACGGTGGAGTGTCTTTGGAAAATCAGTTGCTGGACTGAAATGGCGACAATTTGACGGACGATTTAGTGCAGTGGTTAAGAGCTTAAGACGTTCCGCCCACTGTGTCTAATAGTCGCGGGTTCGATTCCTGCACGGGACAATTCTTTGTGTGAATCACAATGATTTGTTCCGGTGTGGGTATTTGTGTATGTGAATTTTCAGGTTTGTAAACGCACCCTCGACACAGGAATAAATCCTAGTGTGGGGCTACGTTTTTTATAATAAAATTCAAAAAAAATAATCAAATTCAAATTCCCATCGTATTTGTTGCTCTAGCAAGGTAGCTAGGATTTCCTAATACCTATAGCTTAGATTAGCTATAGGTACTTTAACAATATGTAGTTAACTAATATTTTACAAAACACCTTTGCTGTAGTGGGGTTACCTTCAGCAATAAGAAGAACAAGTACTTCTTATACCAATGGCAAGTTAACATCAAGATAAACCACAATTGCAGCACAATCTAGCGTCCACACCATTTTCTACATTGTAAAAATCCAATTACAATCTCATTGTTCTTACCACGGGCCTGTCACACGTCATTAAATGGGACCAATGAGAGTCGTAAAAGTATTGTCCGTGCTGATCGCATGCGCCTGTGAGGGTAATCTTGTTCAGGAGGACCAATTACGGGGCAGTGCTAGCGCAACGCGCACTTTTATTGGGTGTAAGATTTAAGTGCCGCTCGACACGCTGGACACCGTCCCAGCCTGATTTTAACGGCCACTTAAGAACTTACGAACCGTTTTTACTTGAAATTTCAAGTGGATCAGCTATTTTGCAACGATATTTACTGGTTGATAACGCAAATAGGGTATGCTATAAAGCACAAGACGATTTACTAGAGATACTACTATAAGAAACATATTGCAGAAATTGAATTAGGTTCGGAAATTTCTCTTGATAAAGCAAAATAAGCAGAGGAATAAGATTGTAAAAGAATTACAATTTTGTGCAATTATAAAGATAGGAGTCTCTATTCTAAATAAAAATAGAATTCATTATATAGAACCATACCTCCATATAAAGAACCATAGCTACGATATAAAACGTTTACAAACAGTAGTTTGTACGGGTGAATCACCTTTATAATATGATTTCATAGTCAATATATCATAACATGTTATAAAACCGAGGAAGAGAGTGCAATAAATCATCAAAAGCCATCGATAAGCGCGAATCGGATTGCACTTTGGAACTCAAACATTGCAATATTATACTAAGAAACTTGTATAAACTGCCAGTAACAATAAATTTGGGGTTTTTCTTTATCTTTTAAAATGACACCGAGAGTTATGAAAGTTTGTGAACCGGTTATTATACATACATATATCATGGATTTCCACTTACACACCTTAGAGAGTTGTGTGAAAATTTTTGTTTGCATGTTAGACCGTCACACATAAACGGCTTTACAGATGTTCATGAATTAGCTGCCTTACTGGTCTAGTAGCTTATGGTAGGACTAGCTGTGAATCCTATTTCAAACAAAACGTTTTAAAGGTTTTCCAAAAATAGCTTTTACTTACTGTCCGGAGTCAGAAATTGTGCCCGCCCTCTATTAGTAAACAGTGCACCTCTGCTCCACTTGGGGAATTTAGGCGTGACGATGCTTTATATAATTGCAAACGTGAGTGCGTTTTCTTAATCTAGAGCATATTAAAAACGATCGTAACACCTTATAAGTATTATTAACCGTTGGTGACATTAGATTTAACTACAGTATGACTTAAATGTTTTAGTGACCTTTTGGGCATAGGCCATTGATCCTAGGTGTTACAAATATCATTGGATTGTAGTCGTTATGTTAGAAGTCTCTATGAGACCCATATATGATTTTTACGAATCAGATTTCTATCGTAAGGAAGATGAAGCAAATGCCATCATTTTTATCAAACAAACTTTATGTATTCAAAAATATCTTGCATTAAATCCTATACAAAGTTCCTTGAGTAACTCCATTAATACTCTAAACAGAAATTTAGCTTCAATGCACTTAACCAGATACAAGTTTATTTTTAACAATGCCCCATTTCACTACATTTCCAAACAAAATCCCTACAATTTACGATCAGACGAGATGTACCAAAACTCTTTGCGTATGATGCCAAAGTAATCACCCATAAATTGAGGCAAGACGGTGTTTCATCACACGTAATACTTATAGATATGAAACTAGTTTGAGAAAAAAAAACACATTTTTCATTATCTATTACAGGCTTCTGGAATATGTTATTGTGATATCCGGTGTTACAGATTATCGATTAGTAGTGATTATTGTATGTCTTATTAGTGATGGTCACAAGCCAACTTTTTCGCGAAAATTCATTATGAATTTATAAAATAAACGGAAAGAAAAAATGAACACCGTAATCCAATAGACGACAAATAAAATTTTTAAGACATCTAGCTAGCAGGTGTGTATATCTAAGAATTATCATAGATTCTAAAATAAAGAAGAATCATAAAAAGTTTGTATTATAATGTTGTGTGTGTAATCCCGTGGCCCGTGCCTCTTAGCATTGACTGAGGTTTGACAGATAAGACTGAGATAACCACAAACAGCTGGCTGACAAATATTTGCAGCAGTAATTAAAACAAACCGACGGAGACACACGACACTGGCGCAAACATTGGGGACCGCTTTTGCGACGGACCACGCGCGTTTCTTTTATTTTATTTTTGTACAAATAATGAGGAAAAAGAACACAGAATTCAACGGGGTTTGGCCAATTAGTTCTATCAACACTTCTTAATGGACGCAATACTAAAACTAATAGAGTTCCTGTTACTATCATATTTGGCAAATGTGCCAAATAAATAAAAAAGATTAAAGATTGGACTTCTAAAATTAAGCACCCAATGTTTACACTTACAGTCTAGACAGACAGTTCACAAATTAACAAGTCTGAATCAATACAGAAATTAACACATTTAGCAATCAATTG
This sequence comes from Phalera bucephala, assembly GCA_905147815.2. NCBI lineage: Eukaryota > Metazoa > Arthropoda > Insecta > Lepidoptera > Notodontidae > Phalera > Phalera bucephala. The sequence continues at coordinate 23,473,299 of LR990612.1, forward strand.
TACATAAGTTAGTCATGTATGTGTGTACTTTCATAAAAACAAATTATGTCACATTTTAAAATAACATTTACATAACAAATTATGAATAAAGGTTAGTGATCTAATAGGTTAATGCCATGGGTAAATGTCACATTGTTTTTTGACGTTAAACATTAATGATATTAGTTATTACATGATGATGCGTGGTCCGGTTAATCGGCAGCCATCAACTAATTTCCCACCGCTTTGTTTAACTAAGCTGCGTTCAGGCAACCGCGCACCTCGCACATTGTGCAGGGCTCGCTAGATGTCTGATTTATGCTAAAGTATTAGCACACTTGTTTACATACATCATGACTGTTTACACGTTGTGAGAGAAATGCAAATGGCTAATTTATCGCCACCTCAAGAAGCAACTATATAAAACGAACCGCAAACACGGGCGAGGTTCAAAGACCTATCTGAACAGTTTGGCGTGTGTTTAAACAAGTGTGTCCGCTGAGACTCGCAAACGCTAAAGGGCTACCACATGAACGATTATAATTTATGTCGTGTGAAACTGAAGTGAGACTAATGCGGGCATACTCATAGAAAATACTTGCACAAGCTTGGTTATTTGTTTTGGTTGGTATATAAGTGTAGGATAATTACGACCAACAAAGGTAATTTCTACACAAAGGTGACGTAGTTACAGTGCACTGGTTACTAATGCGGCACTAGAATGGCATGTCATGAATTGTTATAATAATATTAGCCCTGTTAAGAAACTGTCCCACCGTTGGGCACGGGCTAGCCTCCTCACAAACTGAGAAGGTTTAGGCCATAGTCCATCACGCTGGCCCAGTGCGGGTTGGCGAACTTCACAAACCTTCGAAACACTTTTAGGTATGAACATTTCCTCACGATGTTTTCCTTCACCGTTAAAGCAAGTGATAGTTAATTATTATACGCACATGCTTTCGAAAAGACAGAGGTGCGTGCCTGGGTTTGAACCCGAGACCTCTGACTTTGCAGTCCAACGGTCTAACCACTAGGCTATCACTGCTTGGTTATCATTGTTAAATGTATTTAAATAACATCTAACAATTTAATAAACTTCCATATAAAACAAATAATCTAAGTACTCAAGAATAACCACTTCGTTGTTGTCATTCAAGCAGAATGTGTTGACCATAATTTATCTCCATTTATTATATTATATGCCTAGTTACCAAACAGCTGTGACGATGCTAAGAGACCCGATGGAATGACAGTTATTCCCTGTAAGACGTATGGGACGCGCCATGTATCGATATCTTAGCGCCCTCGCACCTTCCTGAGACAGTCATTAAGGCTGGTAGCGCCGTGGATTCTGCAAAGTGCTGCAAACGGCGCAAATACAGCGACCTTGATAAAGGATTCTTATTTGAGCCGTTTGTTGTGGAGACTATGGGGACCCATAGGGATTCAAGTGGCCATCACATCTTTGAGAAACTTTCTAAAAGACTGATCGACGCGACACGTGGCCAAAGGACTGGCACGTATCTCGCGCAAAGGATAAGTATTGCTATCCAGCGCGGGAACGCTGCCAGCCTTCTGGGCACCCTACCGAACACCAGGAATTTGGCTCAGTTGCAAATAGTGTATTATATTTAGCTACTTTAACTGTATTTTTATTTATTTGAAATAGTTTTATAGTTAGTTCTTATAGTTACAAGTACTATTTAGTAATATTATTACTTCGATGTGCTGTTTTTCATAATGCTAACATATGACCTGCTACCGATCGAAATCGCAAACCATATGTGATATAAATTGTTTATGTTTCATAACAGATCTTCTAATAACGGCTGGATTTATTGATATTTTCCCCGGCGTAGCCCATACGGTTTGTCATATCGTATGAAAGGAACCGTACCTGCAAAGTGTGCGTAAGAGACGACACCTATTGACCATCGATAATAATCCAATGCACCTTACAGAACAATGGGAAATAACTTACAATTGCGATTATTTCCCATATTATATTTAGTTTACGTATTGTCGGTGAGCAAAATTTATTTCTGTATTGTTTAGCCAGGCAGTAGCCGCAGATTAAGAATGTTGTTAGATTCCGCAACGGTCAATACAAGTAATGTTAACTTATACATTTTTCACGTATTTTGTCATAAAATTGTAGGAAGAGATTTTTGTGAATCCTAATTAAAAATGATTAGGTAACGGCAACTCCGTAAATATAATTTTGCGGTCAGCGTATTACAGTTTCACGAATGTAACGGATCAAACCTTACCTAATACGAAAACTAATAAACATGTTTCGACTAGTGTTTATATTGTAAATATTAATAGCTTGTTAAATGTGATTTAAAGCAATAACGACTCCGAACCGGTGTTTACTATCGGATCATCACAGCTTATGCAGCAACTTCGGTATAAAGAGTCTCGGAATAATCCAATCGTAAAAGTACAACCACTAAAGATTTTTATCTCTCTTTTCTTTTATATATACATAGATATATGAAAATTTATTTATTTTTGAATGGGTTTGTATGTTTAAGTACGTAGCGTATAGAAGTGCGCCGCTGATAAAAACGCGATGTTATAAAAGGCTGTTAGAAGGTCTTTATAACTTTTTACAGCGTTGTAAACCCACCGTAGAATTTTAGGATTAATTTGATTATGGTCAATTATTCACAAAGACATCGGGCCTCGTTCCGTTTTTTATCCTGCGCTAATAAGCCGAAAAGTATCTAATTTGGACGGCGGTGTCTTTGCTGCTAACAAATTAAACCACTTTAGCGTATCAGGCAATCAAATTAAATAAATATTAACAATCTATAATTAAGTGAGTTTAAAACGCTATCACATAAAGCAGTTTGTTTGATTTTCACATTTATCTACATACCTACTTAATTACCTACCGCTGTTTGAGAACGTACGTTAACAAATTAAATTCCCCGAAGTTGTTCAAATAGGTAACGTCGAGAGGTAGTAATTAATGCATTCGTCATTCGAGGGAACGTCAAATACGAGACTAATCTGAGGATTACAATAGGGTTTAAAACGTAGATAACAAACGTGAGCATGCCGGTCGAGATTGCTGCGCTATCTGCGCGCGCGCACCGCAGTAAAAGCTCATTGTAACTCGAGCCTCAAATACGAAATTGAATAATGCTGACCTATCCCGCGACCGCCTTGACCATAAATCACCGAGATATTTATGTCCCTCCACCCGCGCGTCCGCCGCACCCCTTCTCGTCCCCTCACCTTATTCGCGTCCAGGGATATAAAATATTAAATAAAAACTTACATAAAATGGTAAGTAATTCCGATAGGAATCGGAGGAGCGGAGGCGATGTGGTCGTGCACCTATTCTGCGGTTGGCTCGCTAGCCGCTACCTCAATTGCTAAAGTGTTTTTAGAATGGTAAAACGATACGTACTCCCTTTCACGTTCATGTATGACAGAAACATTTCAGAATATGAAGTTATTAATGGCTGTCTGGACGACAGGTTGGCTTGTTGTGCCATATAGCATTAGATGACATTTTTAGCACACACTGCGTGTATATCGGGCGCACCTACCAACATTCAAGCACAGAGGTGATGTAAATCCGAGCAATTGTTTGTAAATAAAGATTACAAGCTCTTGAAAGCTGCAGCATAAATACGTGGCTGTCACCGCGTACGTTACGCAACAACCGACGGAAAGAGTATAACGCATTTCTCTGTGAGACATCTGGCATGTAACGTACTGCTTCCCGTGAGCATTAACTTTACTTATATTCCCTCTTATTTATGAGAAATAAATAATACTATTAGACAGAGATACCGATTCCTGATAAAAAGTGGGCCCGAGTTAAATGGGAGGCTCTGTGGAGGCAGAAAGAAAGTAATGGAGGCGCATCGAACCGGTTTGGAGATTTTTACGAATGCAAGGCTGCTCAGCGCGGAGCGGGCTATGTGCTGCCCGCGGCGCGGCCACATAATATCACCCGCGGCAGATTCGCGCCGGCCTTTCTTCACGCACATACGCCCGGCCGTACTCCTCCGACCGATTATTATCTGCACATAAACTGGATTCCTAAAGATACCTACGCCCATTAAAAGATTTGCGATACGATCGATTCTTGCGACTCGCTATTTGCAAATATCCGGCCAAACAATAGTATCCTTGAGTAGGTACACTATTTCAGGATTTAGGTTGACTTAGATTGAATTGTGACGACATGGCTCATAATAGATGTCGGTATTGAGCTCGTATTTTGGCTGTAATTGTAAACACCTTGTCTCGAACGCTAAATGGATCCGTCGTACGTCCTAATTACGATGGATTGACATATTAGATAAACGCAAATATGATTCAGAATAGAATGACTAAACATATCGCAATTGAGTTTACGCGCCTTTATTTGCTAAAATCATGTAGTTGCGAGACGCAATATTATGATATGGCAATCAACCGACTGCTTTGAAATTTTGATTTATAGCGTGAATGTAAAAAGAAAAAAAATGCCATTTGAATAAGAACAAAGTATGTACCTGTTATTTTTTAACAAATGGTAAAATAACTTTTTGGTCATCAAGAATCAAAAAGTATAATCCTTTACCTAAAGGAAAACCACTTATGTAATCCTCACATTTCAGGACTGAATCGTAGGTATGGAAAGTTTATGGGAGGTTCTTCGTAAGACCGCATATCGGTTACAAAGTATTTATGGCTTTCGTGTGTTCCATATAAAAGGATTACATATAGTTCATCGGCAAGTACAGACGATTGGCGGCATTAAAATATGGCTTTTCAAATTAATAATTAGCAACAAAATGAATCTTAAATGTTTACGGAATTAAAAAGGCAACGTTATCTTATTATTTTAAAGATTTTTAATGAGAAACGACATTGTAAGTTGCGTGCGAAATGTTAATCCGTGCTTTGTTGGTCCGCGGTAACATTCGGTTGGTTTATTTTTTCCATGTCCGGTTTTCAGGATGGGCATAAAAAAAAGCGAGCATTTAGAATCAAAATTTAATCGTCTACTCTCTAGAATGGATGAAACGGGTTTCGTTGCAAGAACAATTAAATAAAGTCACAACCTCACACCTATATTCTTCAAGTGGGGGTGAGTGAGTACACCCAATTTGTATACTGTGTACACCGATGACAACGATTTTAGGTCACTATACAATGGGGACGACCCTATTGCTATTATACCGTGCCCTATTTCAGACTCGGACTGCTACGAAGATTTTTACATGTTTTTATTTAACTTGCAATGTTTGTTCAAATCTTGATCCATTTTTAAAGCACTTGCAGGTATCCAAATGAGCTGAATTTTGGGCATATATAGCATATATATATATATATAAATTCGGTTGCAATGCAATAATATACCATGAAGCTGCTGATGATGGCGTTAGAAGGTGGCCATAGGAACATGCGAATTACACAACGTAAACCCCTCGTGTTTAGGCTTGCTATATAGTTATTGACAAGTACTATACAACCAGATAAGTGTTTAGGGTCTGATGATGAAGCCGAAAGGTAACCAATGGAACCACCCAACTAATCAATATAACCTCGCCGGGTTTGGGCTCGTTGGATTTGTCTTGACGAATACTTTAGACCCGTAAGGTGCCCAGAGTCTAATGATGAAGCCGGAAGGAAGTAATAGGAACTCTGCAACTAAGCAAAATATCTTCGTTGAGTTTTTGCTATAAAAACTTGTTTTTAAATTATTTGTATAGAGTGCTCAGTAGCCATTGCTAGCTCTAAAATTATTACTCTAGCAGCAGGAACAATGTCACTCCTTTAAGTAGATTTCATAAAGAGTGATGAAGTAAAAGTGATTTAGTACTGATCAAGGTATTATTTGAGACTGATCATTTTGCTCGGGAAAAGTGACAATATAATTTCTATTCTTTAAAAAAAAAAGTTGCCCCACACTAATATTTATTCCAATATCGTGGGTGCATTTACATACATGAAAATTCACATACACAAAATCCCAGACCGAAACAAATAATTGTGGGTCACACAAAGATTTGTCTCGTGCGGAATTCGACCCGCGACTATTCGACCCAGTGGGCGGAGCAGGTTAAGCTCTAAACCACTGCGCTAAATCGTGCGTCAAAGTACTTACTTACTAACTGTAGGGATAAATTCGTACAGGAAAATTAAATGAGGAAAAGATCGTTACATCCAATAATAGTAATTGGAAAATCTCATGAGTTACATGATGAAAATCCACAGTAATACAATGCAGGAGAGGTTTCTAAGCCTATACTGTCCCAGTGTAAGGCGAAGGTTCACCCTCCCTTCACCCGACCTTTTGGTCAACGTTCATAACCAGATAGATAGAGGATAATACTTACATTCATAAATTATTTTTCCTCGTATATTACATAGAGTTTATCGCAAAAAGGAAAATCCAAGTATGAAGTAAATACATACGTAGGAAGACACATACGAAAATTTGCTAATAACTTGCACAACGTAGCACCTAGACGCGAATTGGTTTGTCAAATTAATATGTATACACGATATGTAATACATACACTATTGACTTAGCAGTTTCTATGAGGACTATAGGATTTTGCTGCCTACGGGCGAATAATGCACGTAACGATGACGACGTCCTAAGTCCAAATCATATCCTCGGACAAAGAATTATTGGCTACTTCTTATCTAAATTCTTCACTGGTAATCCGAAGAATGAAATTGTGGCCAGTAGAATGGGTATAGGTTCTGTCCCTATTACTTCGAAACCTAATATCGGCAGCGAAAAGTGGATGGACACAGTATGCCCCATCTACTCCCACTTGGTGAATATAGGCGTGATAGTGTGTTTTGCTACTATTATTAACGCAAGTATAACCCTTTTCTTTCGTGGGGAAAATCCTGCATAGGACTTCCGCGAGTCTCGAGGCAGGCTCGCCGGGCGTGTTGGATTCCTACCGACTAAAAACCCCAGGGTAGCCACTTTGGAGGGGCTCGGGGATCTCCGTATGGAACAAACCGGTGCTCCTCTTGTGCCGCGCTCTGAAGAGCCCGCTATCGGAGGAAGATTTGATGACACGCCCCTCCGCACCGACGCGGTGCTCACGGTAACGTAAGTCACACCACGCCGTCATCCTCCTCGGGGTCGCTCGTGAAGAACGCTCAGGGCCCCCGCCCCTAACGCAAGTACAACCTGGTTCAACCCCTATAATGAAACAGGGGATAAGGTGTAGAACAAGGCAAATTTGTAAAATTCATGACATTTTACCAGTGGTAATCTACGACCGTGGTTGGTCACCATCCTCCCAGTAAAGTCATGCCGCAAAGTGACCCAGACGTTCCGGCATGTTGTCCGGAATTGCCATACGAGGAAGCAAGTCTAGCCCGATGATACCGATTTGAAACTCGGTCTAACTTCCGTCTCCTCATCCAACTGCCTCGTTGGTTTAGTGGCAAAGCGCGTTGCTTTGTGATCATGAGGTACTGGGTTCAAATCCTAGGTCAGACAAATGTAGTTTTTCTAACGAAAAACTTACCAGTTTGAGTCCGGAGTCTGGAATTGTGCCCGGTATATGGCAATAGGCTCACCTCCTATAACATGGGACCTAACATCGTTGGCGGAACGTGAGTGTACTCAATACACATCTGCCACCCCCACTAAGGGAATATAGGGGTAACGGTGTAATAAACTATTACTACATTACAATAATGTCTGAGGTAATAATATAATTGTTAATCATATATAAAATAAATACTTGTTATGTATGCTGTATTCACCTGTAATTAGTTATGCAATTAGTCATAACTGTTGGTAAATCTAATTAAATAAATAAATTACTGAGTCAGCGACCCACACTTCGGCCCCATCCTCACTCTCTATCAGGTGAGATAGAGCTCAATAACTGACCAGTCCTTTATAAAAAAGAAACATAATTAGGCGTCCACGATATATGAGCCGATAATGATACTGACCTACATGCTATAGGAAACCAAATAGCCAGCTTTTGTAAATTTGTTTGCCGACACACGCGCCCATGTTTGACGAGCCATTAGAGTCGATTTGGATCCTACCCATCGTGTGCTGAAGGCTGAAGACATAATACAGGTACCTATATTGCTTAACATTAAAATAATTTGCTGGTCCATTGTAATAGAATAGGAGCGCTGTGCGACCGCGGTGTTCTTAACGATAACCAAGGTAAAGCGCTCTGCTCGATCGGTCTGTGATGGGTGACCGTCTTGGTGTTTCGGAAGGTATGTTAAACCGTTAGTACCGTACCACTTAATGTGGTAGTCGTTAAGCCGATTTGGAAGCCTTGGCGGCTTGATAGGTTCCAACCGCGTGTGGCCCAAACCTGCCTCCACCAATCCGAAATGGGTCCACGTGGTTGGGTACCTGATCTCTCTCACCTCGATTTGTAACAGAGGGCCTATGTACAGCAGTATAGGCTGATATTATGATTGTAATAGCGGCAAAACTTAAAAAATATGAATAATAGTAATTATATTATAATAATTCAAATTTTGAATGTATAAAGCTTAATTAATTTGTGCTCGCATTTTTATTTGTGTCGTTATTTCCTTCGGCCAATTATATGCATTAAGTATCTTGCCAGAGAACAAAGCAATTCTTTATTCCGTGTGTTTATTCCGTGTGTATTGCTTAACTGCAAAATATGTAACAACAGCCCAGTTGGTAGATCGCCCACCTTGTAGTTTCAAGGCGCCAGGATCAAAACCAACTTTAAAAACTACAACCTCTTTTAAAATATTTTCATAAAGTTTATAATCGATTTTGACATGCTAAAGTATATGACTTGATAAAGGTAGGGAACCTTTGTCAGAGATCAATTCAAAAAAAATTAAAAACATGAAAAATGATATGCCTGAAGTTTGGAGCTTTTTTGTATTTGATCACTCTTAAAGAAGTGTTGATGCACTTCTTAAGTTAACTTCCCTTACTAGTTAAGATACATAAACTCAAACTCAAACACATGTCCTGCATAAACCCTGTGGGGTGTTCACAAATTGTCATATTTACATTTTTTTAACTTACTGATCTACCACCGGATCGGATGGCGGCCTCCACTGAGAAGATCCGGAGAGAATCTCAGCGGGCTTGTCTTTTTATTTATTTATTCATTATTTTTTTTTTCATAATTTTCTGTGTAGAAACATACATTTTTATATTATACAAAATCGATTAAGCGATTCAGCTCCAGTGTGATGCCTTACAACAGAGATATAATAATATTTTAAAATATATGTTATAATGAAAAGCTAGAGGATTCTAGGTGGACCACTCTCCACAAGCAGCACCCGTTCACGAGTACGACTACTTGAGCATCCATCACCTCTCTCGAGCATATTAGAGCGAAGAAAGTGACCAGTGAAAGTGAAAGTGAGTGAGCAGACCAATGACTCCGTGGGTAGACGATATATCGAGAGTTAGAGAAAGAACTTTGGGTAGATTGGCACAGGATCGCGAAAAATGCCAGTAGAGGGAAGAGGCTTATGCCTTGCAGCGAAATTTAGAAAGTTGATGACGCTGATGATGAATCATAACACTAAGCATAATTTAGAAAATAGATCTATAAAAAATTTCCGATTGTTACTTCCTCGGGAATCGAAACTGCGGCTACATTGCGCAATGCGTAACGTATTGACTAAACCTCCCATTACTTATGCAGAAGTCAGAAAGACCTAAATCAGTTGGTTTACTTTAAGTCTAAACATTTTTTAATATCATCCATTATTCGCTAAATTTTTAAACCTTGAAACTTAAATAAAACAGAAGCGCCATCTATTGGTGTCCAGCTGTATTTAAGTTACCATGTAAGTGGATTGAAACTTTGAAGAATAAAATAATATACGTAACTAATAATTATAAACGTAAAGTGTATAGATAATTTCATTATCATGACTATGTTCTTGAAAAAGTAGGCAGAGACACTTTATATTGGGTGTAAAATAAATAGATAACGGGGAAGAAAGAAAGATAAATTTTATTTATTATGCCCAACTACAAAAAACCATTAATTTATAAAACAAATGTGCTGGCAATCCATTTGTGGGATATGAAAATAAGGTTACAAAATATATAGAGGATGATATCTATCAATCTATCTATATCATCACGCCAGATCCCTTGCGGGGTAGACAGAGAGAACGGAGTTTCAATAGATTCTTTCCTTACAGACCTCTCTGGCTTCCTCCACTCTCATAGGTAGGTTACTCTTGACTTGCACTTCAGATAAGACACGGATGATAAAATAAGTAACATTAAAAGAAATTCAATCAGGAAAAAACTTCTTACCTAATCCTACGAATGTATGTTTAGAAGTTTGTTACTTAATCACGCATAAACGACTGAACAGATTTTGTTGAAATTGGCACACCGATAGTTTATTACCTGGATTAACACATAGAATTTTTAATCCTGGAAAAATATAAGGTTTCTGTCTAAAGTCAACACGAACAAAGTCGCGAGAAAAATATATAGTACTATATATTTTTAAAGTGAAGCTATTACGTACTCATATACTAAGACCAAATAGATACGCAATAATATCCTCTAGCTTTTGGTATCTATAGCTTTGACTTTTAGAAATACATATAATAAAACAAAAGGTTAAGATTAGAACTTGACATTTAAGAAATAAGTATCACAAATTATCTAGAATAATATGTGTTAAATACATAAACATCAAGTTACTTATGTGCATACGGTTGTTAAAGCGAGCGGCTAACATCGGATCCTTCGGCAGTTCTTTGAAGAGACATACAATAGAATGTTATATGCAATAAATTCATACATTTACAGACCGCAAATATAGATTATTCGTGTAAACTTTAGTGTTACAATTTAGTATTACTTGTGTAAACTGATATTGCCAAACTACGTGTAGATATTATAATGGGATTTTACAGTTCTTTAAACTTAAACAGTGACAGGAGTAGAAACAACTTTATATCGATAAAATATAGCCTGTGAAAGATCATTTCGTCATATGTGGTCGGTCACAATACAAATATTGTTCTGAATGTCTATTGATCGCCTTTTTGAGGGTAAAAATCATTACAATACGTTAAACACGCATGGACAACTAGGTAATGAAAAAAATACTATTTTAATTATATTAGAATCTTTGAATCTACAACTTTATTCGAGAGTTTTCAACAGTACAGATTCTATAAACATTCAATTATAAACAGTCTCACCTGTACCGACCCGATATCTAAATAGTTTTGTCTGACGTATTTTTATACAGTTTAAGATGAGTATAAGAACAGAACGCGTTTGATAAACACCGCAGTTTAAAATGTTAGTCTACAATATTAGATATATGTAGGTACCACCAATAATGTGTAATACAAACGCAGGTCCGCGAGCAATATTACAAAAGTAGGTAGTTGAAAACAAATTCGGTTACGAGAAGATATGCGACGCCGCGGTATAATTAATTATTAAAATTAGAATAAATGTAAAGTTTTTAACTAGTTGCAATCTGTCAATGTTACGTTACAATACTTGTTGTATTCCTCAACAATATGTTCCCCGTAAGTTGTCTTTATATTTATACAAAGCATCTTGAATGACAACGCGTGATACTGAATGCATTCGATACCAACTTTTATGACGGCCATATATTTACCGAAACTGGCATCAAAATTGTAAAGAATTCATCATTCATCCATTAGTCACAGAGTCAAAATATTTGTTGACAAAGCCTGCGTAATTGCAATGCTACAATCGGAACACACGCTACGAAGCTACCGTAACGCCCGCAATTTGTTCCCATTGTTCCACGCGTTTAATGTTTACACCAGCGATTGTCCCTGCCCGCGCAATGAGCTGTTTTCACAACAGCCAACTCTTCGTGAAATCCATTGTTTTGCGAGATATCTTCCAACAACTATTACGGAGTACTTTTATCATTGCACTTCTCATTAAAGATCTGAAACCGACATTTCCGCGCTCCGCTTAGCCGTCGGCGTGGAAATGCCGCGCGACGTCCAGAGAGGAAAAATTGGTGGAAATGAATGGAAACTCACCTGGGTCATGAGGCGATCGGCGCCGGTGCCCTCATCGTCCCTGAAGTCGATGTCCGGGTTGTAGTTGGGCACTAAGTCTTTGAACCTCTCGTCGTCTCTGGTGATGCGACCCTCGGGAGGACCGCTGGCAGCGTTGTTGTTTTCGCTTATGTTCGGGTCGTGCTGTCCGAAGACGAGGGGCGTGATGCGGCGCGCGCCATGGCGGTGGTTGTAGCCGCGGCTCGGGCCGCATGCCGCCGCCGCGCCCAGCCACAGTAGCACCAGCGACAGCCTCATCTCGCAGACATCACTCCACACGCGCTCGACGCACGACCACCGCGCGCCGCGATCTGAGCGACACTGAGAGCGGCAGCCCGCTCCGCCGTCGTGCACCACCCGGCCGAGCCTGCATCCCTTACCGAGCCACCACCGCGCTGAGCCTCGCGCCACACCCGGCCGCTGCCCGCCGCGCGTTCACTTCACAACTCGCTTTCATCTCGGGAAATCCCATTGTTACCTGTCACACCCGCATTGTCAACTACCCTTCCTAATTTAATGTCATTGTAGTGCACTTACATTATTTATACAATTTGTAAACAAAAGTACTTACGGTGTATTTCTGCGATAAAATTATAGTTTACGTCTACAAGTACATACGTACACCCGTTCTGGAAATGTTCAGGAATTAGGCATTTGTTTATAGAAATGCTCGTTAGGCTCGATAGATTGAAGTGATGAAGTGTATTGAAACACAATTAGAACTTAGCTGTGTCAACAACAGTTATTACCTATGAGATCACGCCGATGTGACTTATTGAGCTGCTAACGACCCTTTGTCTCGCAACGTGTCTACAAAAAGTCGTAAGGCACGCTGATGTTACGATAAAACAGTACGGGTTTTGAACTTCCGCGATGGATATTCTTTGGGTCATGAACCTTCGAATGTTAATTTTGAGACGAAATATTTTCTATACACCCGAGTTATGTTTCAATTTTGAATCATCGTCTTCCATCAATTTAATATACTCGTAATGATAAATTTATTTCAATTAATTCATAAGCTATATGATAATATTTATTCAAAGACCATTTTCTTTATAAATTTGAATAATAATTTAATAATCTTAACATTGCAGGAAGTAGGCAACATTATGATTTTCTTCCTACGTAGGTACTTCACAAATGGATATGTTAAAACGAGAAGAAATATCTAACTACGTATATTCAAAAACCTCGTGACACGTAGCGATGTAGTACCGTGGTGTCAGTCTGTCTAAGATAGGTAACCGTTTGTGGCATTTCACTTACGACACTTTTAGTGCTTCGGAAGGCACTTTGACCTAATGGTCCACGTGGGCCATTCAACGTAGATCTTAAGCCAAGTTAGAAGGATTACGGGCTTGGGAAGTTCCTACTCCGAAATCTATCTGTAACTATCTATTTTATCTGTAACTGGAACTGAGACCGCGTAGTGCAGTTCGACCTATTTTCTCTCACCTCAATTTGTGCGAGAAGCCTTTTGTCCAGCAGAGGGACAGATTTAGCTAATTTATTAAAAACCATTGTTATTTCGTCCTGATGTTCGTCATTATCTGACATAAATGTCCATATTATTTCCTTACGAATGCTATAATAATAGCACTATAAAAGCGCAACACACAAGAACAGCTAACACTGGCTCTGAGCAAGAAAAGTCATGCATTTTTCAATATAAGCTCTAAGAAACAATAAAATAGTCGCCTTCACAATGTTTCCCTCGTTTAATAAGCTAATAATAATATAAAAACCACATAATAATAAATAATAACACCCAAACAACTGCATCAATATTTCGAACATTCCAGCCAACACATACTGCCATATAAACAGATGCCGTTTAGTAAGAAAATTCCTGCAGACTGGAAACTTATACACCAGCATGATTATACACATTCATATCACAACCATACATCCTACAAACATTAAATCATCTACTCTTTAACTGAACGTATTCTCGCAAATTAGTCAAAACCCTGATTGTGGTATTCACTTGGCTTAGGCCCATGTACTACTGAAAATGTACATCTGGAAACCAGTGAAAAACGTGTTGGACCCATGTCTCCATGCAAGCCTTTCAAAAGCCCGGGTAAAACCCGTGATAAGATTCACGGATACATAGTAATAAAAAAATATTATCATAATAAACACCATCACGTGTATATTCCCCAAGCGGGGTGGCAGAAGTGTACTGTGTACACTCACTTTTCGTTGACGATGTTAGGTCCCATGTAACAGGGGGCTAGCCTATAGTCATTATACGGGGAAAAATTCCAGACTCCAAACAAATACAGGGAATATTCATAGAAAAACTACATTTGTCGGATCTAGGATTTGAACCCAGGATCTCGTGATCGCAACGCGCATTGTTTGCCACTATATCAACGAGCCAGACATAAAAAATATTAAAAACTTAAAACAATAATATAATATGAACCACATCCAATATTTAGAAAATCCTGATCCTCAAACATAGGTAGAGGTAGCTATTGAACCCGAAGTTCACCACGATATGACCGCAACTCGACACTGCGACAAAGGACAACAATCACCTCTTCTTTGCCTCATTATCAGCGTGGAGAACATCTGTGCCAATGATCAACAATAAATTATTATCAGATCGCAAATGGAGCAAGTTTTATGGCTAGACATCCAGTAATACTTAACTATTAATTGATAATATATATTCGGTTAGGTTGGTATTATGAACATACTATGTTAGATTATTTCATTTTCTTTCTTTAGTCCACCACAGTCTAATAATAGTAAGGCCCACAATGTTTTATAAAATATAGTACTCATACACATTTAATCAAGTTCCAATGTAATAGGAGGCAAGCTTATTGCCACTATACTGGGCACAATTCGAAACTCCAAACAACTACTGAGTTTTTTGCGATAAAAACCAATAATACTGTCCAGCCTAAGACTCCAAGCTAGAACCTCGTAATGCCATCTGCACTATACGCCACTAGAAAAAACGAGGTATTCTTAGTTAGAATATAATAAGAAAGTAATCTATTAGCTTCTACAAGTGTAAAGTTCACCAGTCTGGACTCTTTAAGTATTTGACCCAAAAATGTAATATATATTTAACAGTAAGAAAATTTAGTGTTCCTATTTCCATAACATAGAGCTTCTATTTAGGACGATTTGTAGACAGTAAGGAGCCCTATATTTTAGACAATAACATACATGAACCGCATAATCTGCTCGTAAGTCATTCGTAACTGCGTGTTTTGTTTGTCTTCCGGCATTCCACCTCTTAGGCCACTCTTCGCAATACAAACATTGTGGAACTACAGAGAATTACGATCGAGGAATGTTTGAAATTCTACATACATCCCGACTATTTATATTAATGTTATAAATGTGAATAGTACCTTTTCATGTTTAAACTGCTAAGCATATTTATCTGAAACTAGCAGTTTCCCGCGACTTCGTACCCGGTCGACAACAGTGCTACCTACCGGGTCTAGCCTATATTACTTTTGGATAAGATAGCTTTCCAATGGTGAAAGAATCATTAAAATCGGATCAGTAGTACCGGAGATAATATTAGTATAGATTTGGCATGGAGATAAATTCTGGAGCAGGATACAAACTTCTTTTTGTCACAAAACAAAAAATAACAGACAAAATCGTGGGTAACACAACTAGTAAGTACCTATATATATAAAATAAAGTAGCTGTTATCCGCGATTTCTTCTGCATTATTTTTTTCTTGAGACATAAGGTAACCTATTTTCTTCCCCAGTATGGAATCCAATTTTATGAAAATCTGTTTAGCGAATTAGGCATGAAAAGATATTAAAATATCAGACTTACTTTCACATTTCTATTAATAGTATTGGTATGAATATGGGGATCCCAATTATTTCAAAACGCTTTGTTTGCTTCTTCAAGTCGATAGCTGTGACCCATGGAAACCGTAGCAACCTTTATCATATGCCCGTTTCTAAAAGGCGACTGAAGGAAAATAAGCATATCGTTGTCACCGAAATAAGTTCACTTAAGAGATGGGTCTGTATTGTAACCTGTACAGCCAGTGCTCTTTTATAGGATTTTTTTTTCAGTTCATCTCTACCATGATTTGATCATAAAAATATCAGTACTTCCTACACCCTCGGGTAATATATAAATGTAAGGAATATTCACCTACATTAAAAATAGGCTGGCTCGTTGGCCTAGTAGCGGATAAGTTGGCTAGCGATCACGAGGTACCGAGTTCGTATCGATCGGACAAAGTATAACTTTTTACCAAAAAGTTATCAGTAGCGTTCAGAGCCTGGGCCGACATAATGGTAATACTATCGCCCTCATTACATTGGGATATAACATAGAAGACAGCGATAGTAGATGTACACTAGACACCTCTGCTGTACCTACTCGTGAAATATAGGCGTGAGAGTGTTAATTCGTTGATAAAGATACGATACTTTTAACCTAAATACATCAACAGGTTTTAGTTACATTTGTACTACCAATGTTAGGCACGTTACATGGCCACAAAACCGCTAACAACTCAATTCACTAACACAATAGGTACCTAATAAAACACCAATACCGTATAGTAATGTGATAATGGAAAAAATACGTGTTCTAGTTTTGGAAATTAATGAATAATACTATGGACATATCGTACAACGAATATAAGTAGGCCATGATTAATGTACCTAAATACAAACGTAATGGGGAAACCGCTTTGCCTAAAGGGCTTATCAGGCTTTTATTTTTATATTTTTTAGCTAAAGTGATACATTTGGAAAAAACTAACAATTCGTTACATAGTCAAGACATCATTTAGAAAACGACATTCTTTGGATGACTATGAAAGTTAAATCTAACTTTTGTTTTAAAAAAGTACATATGGTCTGGTAACCAGCGTAAATTTTATATAGGTATATACCCGCTTACATTTGTAGATTCACTCTTTTGATGTGGAATAATACTCATATCCATTAAAAAAGTAAAAGAATTTTATATCCGACCCCCAAAGGACAGACTATGCCAATCAATCTACAATGACAGACCTTTATATAGGTTATGATCTTTTTTAAGAACTAAACTACAAAAAAAAATAGGGATATTCAGCTATTTTGGGTAACTTAAACAGCATTTTTCTTATTCATCATACTTTCAGGTTAATTTTAAAACGAAACAAATATGACAATATTAATAATACAGTTTAGGATACCACAAGTTCTAATACCATTAGTTTCCATTTCACGAATAAAACCTTATCTATGCAACAGTTACTAGATGCACACTTCCTTATCAGTACGAAGAAAAGATCGAAGAATTTGAATAAAAAGGGTGCGAACGCAACGTGCTGGCGCTTGTGACACAGGGCTTTATGTTGCGAACTGATAAGCCGTAGATAAGTAATTTCCCCTATTTACCTCCGACGGCCGATGACGTCAATTCCCACCCACCATAGAATAATAGACTGTAATGTGGGTGTAACATCCCTTATTGTTTTCCACTTTTATGAACTGTTCGGTTTCTTTTGTTATATTTCTCATAACTCGTTAGTGGATATTATGGTGTCGGTGTCGCACTTTCAGAAAGTACGTTGTTAACACTAATTCTACTGATAATACTAGATCCTCAATTATTGTTCTTATGATAAGAATATTTAAAAACGTTAACGCGCATTTTAAAAATATTGTGATATATCTATCTATATCCCAGATCCTTTGCGAGGTAGGCAGAGAGTACCGTAACCGGCGAGCGTATATGAGGCGAATTAGAGAGTATGAGAGTGGATGAAACGAGAGAGATCTGTAAGGAAAACCCTGTTGGAACCCTGTACCTAATATATTTTTATTTTACATTACTTTAAAATAAAATAAATTTTTATCTAAGAATCCATCCCATCATTCACGGCACGGGCAGGAGGCCCGTGCCGTGAATGATGCCGTGCCAAACTGCTTAGGCCATAGTCTACCACGCTGGCCCAATGCGGGTTGGCGAACTTCACACACCTTGGAGAAACTCTTAGACTCTTGGGTTTTCTCACGATGTTTTTCTTCACCGTTAAAAAAAGTGATAATTAATTTTGAATACGCACATGTTTTCGAAAAGACAAAGGTGCGTGCCTGGGTTTTCTGTACCCGAGACCTCTGACGTTGCAGTCCAACGGTCTAACCACTAAGCTATCACTATATGATTAATACTTAAATAATAACAGTTACAATTAGGTAGCGATGAATAATATTTTTTTCATTACTTACGATTTAAAGAGCTCGACATCAACTTAAAAACGGCAACATCATTTTGCAACTGTTTTTGTAATACTTATTAAGAACTACAGTCATATTAATCATTAACATAATTTAGCTGCCCTTAGTCCATATACGAGTACTTGGGAATTGCAAAGTTTTTGTCATCCATCTCAGAGACCATAACAGGGATGTCAGATGATATTCCAACATATATTTTTGTATGAAAAATGTTATTTATCACGCCAGACCCCTTGCGGGGTAGGCAGAAAGTACAGTGTTCCAACAGGTCCGTTACAGATCTCTCTATCTCCTCGTTATATCTGGTATGATTAGATAGAGATAAAGATAGTAGTGTAATTGCCGGATTCTTAGCGTTACTGCCTCTTTCACCACCCTCGAGTAAAGTCTGAAGTAGACTAATCGAAAATTTAAGTTGCAATTAAGTATATCTACTAATTTCAGTATTTCGGAGTTCTTCTTCTTCGTCTTTTCGTGTCAATGGTTCATATCTGTCCCGCTAAGTGCGTGGCCACGCTCAACTCTTCCATTGTACAGCTGGTGGGGCATAAAGGGCAGACCAGCAAGTGCGACATATTCTGTGAGGTTACACCACAATCACAGGCTGTTGAAGTCGAATCTCTGGCCCCCTATGTGCACAGATTTTGCCTGCATCTACCTACCTGAATGTGGAGCCGAATAAAAGATTCCCACACCGGCCATGGTAGTTGGTGTCTTGGTGGTAGTTGCTTCTGACATGGGGACAAAGTAAGACGGAGTAGCACTATCCGATGGTTAAACTAGTCAGTTTCAATAACCGAGTAGGCTAATAAAGAAATAACTAACCTGTACTCGAGGGTGGTGAAAGAAGTCCCGTAGTAGAATAGCTTCACTCCTTCATCCTATAATCGAACTAGAATTAGAAAGCTAGTAAGGAAATAGAAATTATCAAACAGACTGGTCGGCTGAGCTTAAGCCACTTCGCCCACTGGATCTAGTAGCGGGTTCGATGCCGGCACAAAGCTTCGTAAAACCCACAAATGTTTCAGCCTGTCAGTCTTTTAAACGCACCCACGATACAGAAATAATTCCTAGCGTGGAACTAAGTTTTATTTAATAAACCGTCTACCAAGATGTTTTTTTTTCATCAATGACAACTTTTACTCTAGTTATTTAAGACCGCTTCCGTAGCGTGTGTTTATTATTATAGGCCAACACTGTCCCACTGCAGGGCGAAGGCCTCCCCTCCCTTATTCCACTTGTCCCGGTCCAGTGCAAGCTGATGCCAGTCGTAGGAATCCAGCTCGTCTCGCCACCTCTTTCTGGGCCTGCCGCGCTGTCGTTTTCCGCCTGGTGGCACCCACTGTGTGGTTGTTTTAGCCCAAAAGGCATCCGACATGCGGCAGATATGTCCGGCCCAGTTCCATTTCAGTCTTGCAGCTGAGTGGCCGTCGTCAGTGATTTGTGTTTTGGAGCGCAGAATCGAATTTCTGACACAATCTGTAAGCTTTACTCCAAGAAAGCTACGCTCCATTGCTCGTTGGCAAACCCCAAGGATGGACTTTTGACGATCAGTTAGCGTTAGCGTGTAGACGTTCAGAAAACTTAACCTACCTACCTATCTATTCTGAATTTTCAACCCTTTCGAGTAAGTCCTTGTTTGTAATGTGCCCTTACTTTTCTATCTGTATTATCTTGACATATCCTTATTTTCTTTTATAATATAGAACTATTCACAAATGAAGTTAGCAGTTAAGTCGATGAAGGAAATCTATATTGTCGCAATTGAGATGCAAATGCATAAGATTTCCACCATCAGTATTATGATTATATGACATAATTATCAGTGCTACATAACAAGAAAGACGATTTAGCGCAGTGGTTAAGAGCTTAAGCCGCTCCGCCCACTGCGTCTAAAAGTCGCGGGTTCGATTCCTGCACGGAACAAATCTTTGTATGACCCGCAATTATTTGTTCCGGACTGGGTCTTTGTGTATGTAAATTTTTGCACCCACGACACAGCAATAAACCCGAGTGTGGGGCTACGTTTTCTAAAAAACAAAAAAAAAATGTTTTTTAATCAAAACTGCCTCGTTGTTCTGGTGGCGTATAATGCACGTAGCGATCATGAGATCCTAGGTTCGAATCATAGTCGGACAAAGTGCAGTTCTTCTAAGGAAAAATTACCAGTCCCGAATCTAAAATTGTGCCGGTGGGGTTTATCCTCTATTACCTAAAGAACTAAGGTCGTCGGCGAAATGTGGGTGTACACAGACACCTCTGCCCACTTGGGGAATATGGACGTAACGCTGTTTATTTTTGGTGACCCACAAATATTTCTTTTGGTCTGGAAGGTTGTGTATGGGAATTTCGTGTTTGTAAACGCATCCACGAGACAGGAATAATTCCTAGTATTGGCCTACATCTGTTTTTTTTTTCAAATCAATAAAATGAAAGTTAGAATAACAATACAGACATTTTATTGCAGTGGTGGCTTATTTTGCCGTGCCTTCACTTGTCCCATCCTGGCGCCGGCGGTGATAACGAATAGACTTGCCGGCAACCACAATTCATACACAATAAACCAACCCAATAAACGAGGGTTGTCATTGTAATTCTCATAACGTGGCGCGTTCGACTCATTCATAACTTGGAAGGCATTTTCGGAACAAGGAATGCGTAAACAAACATTGCGATAGAGCTTTGTTTAGTTATTATAATGCAAGAATGTTCGTAAAAAGAAGGTAAGGTCAAGAAAAACTAAGTTTAATATTTCTCTTACTATGGAAAGGTAGCGTATATCTGGATATAAATATAATGATGTTAATGAATAACTGTTTCGTACTAATAAAGTACGCGTAACTTGCAAAATCAGATACACATACGTTACATATACCAGCCCTTTATTCGCGAATATTTATGCACGTAACGAATCTCGTTATCAATACTACTTGATGTGATCGTTATTCGCTATAAACACGTAACGCGACATATTTATGATAACTTCGTGAAATGATTTGTTATAAACTTTTTCACATACGATGAGTAGTGACAGTTCTAAGTGCCAAACGAAATTAATATTTTATTCGATGAGATTAAGGTATAAAACTATAAGTATAGAAACGGGCCATGATTCTTATTGCCATTAAATAAAGTATAATTTGCTTTGACACTTACTTACTTTGACGGACGATTTAGCGCAGTGGTTAAGAGCCTAAGCCGCTCCGCCCACTGTCTAATAGTCGCGGGTTCGATTCCCGCACGGACCAATCTTTGTGTGACTCACAATTATTTGTCTCGGTCTGGGTATTTGTGCATGTGAATTTTCATGTTTGTAAACGCACCCACGACACAGGAATAAATCTTAGTGCGGGGCTACGTTTTTAAAAAGAAATAAAAAAAGAAACTGTCACCCTTCCTTCCTACCCTTCCTTCATGAAAAATACTATAATGATAATTCAGTGGTATACAGAATACATAATGATATCACGAAGTTCTCGTAGCACGCGGTGTTTGGTCATGGCGAATAAGGGTTTACGAGGATTACGCCAGAAGTGATGGCCAGAGACCAGTTTATTATTCCAAACGTAAACATTTCACTAAACTGAACAGACCTGAACTCATATTTTGGGGGTAAATCGAATGCCGTGGCAGGCTTTTCGATAGATGCCAAATGCTTTTTTTCCCTTGTATTATGATATCCATTACAAGTAGAAGGTCAAAAAGCTGTATACTGAGACAGTTGGATGGAAATATACCAACTTATATACCTGCTAACAATTCCAATACTTCAAAGAAGATTCGGGTAACTTACCTACATAGGTATAATGAGCCGGATGTGTGTGACTAACCATTCGGAGAAATTGTGGAGGTCGCCGCTGTATGCCTTACTCAATAAGCTATGTCTAATAGGTACTCTGTATACATAATTAAAATTCAATGTGTTTTTCATACATTTATTAAGAAAATTAAAAAACGGTTCAATGCTGTTATTGTATGTAAGTGGTCTATATTTATTCACGTTGGCGAATTAAAGTTGGGTAGAACTATCATTATTTAATATATTTATATTATTTTGTGGTCGAAATGCGAGCTCTGCGGAAGATATGCGAAGGAGTCAAGCTGATCGACCGTATTCGTAACAGCGTAGTAAGAAATCGAGTAAGTATGAAAGTTATGATCGGTGTAAAGATGACTCGGTGGAAAGGGTATGCTCCGTTGGTTCGGGCATATAGAAAGAATGTCAGAACGACAAAACAGATATACAATGTGAAAGTGGAAGGATGTAGGTACCGGGGAATACCTACATTATCTTACCATGACCAAATAGAGTCCGAGTCTTATCGAAAGGACTAGTCAAGAGTCTCCGAAATCGGCGAGCATGTGTGAGGCGAACTATAAGAGTGGAGGAAGCCAGAGAGGTATGTAAGGTAAGAACCTGTTGTACTCTCTGCCTACTCCGCAAGGGATCTGGCGTGACGATATAAAAAGATAATTTATTTATTTTTACCACTATTTATTTAAAGATAGAGTAGTTATTTGAAGATTAAAGTAATCGAGGACCAGTTTTGGTGCTAGGTATTGTTGAATAAATTTACTGTATTATAATACGTACTTATATTATAAATGTAAGTAAATCTATTTGTTTGTTACCTTTTCACGCTTAAACCGGTCAAAAAAAATTGATAAAATTTCCCAAAGACGTTTGTTGCATTCTGCGGAAGGACATACCTTTTGGATTCAAAAAAATAATCATCCAGTATCAGCCAGTCTCAAAATTAGACATTCCATCAACAAAAAATACACAACCTACAAATCCCCAAGGATTTTGTTTACGAAGAATATTTCTATTTATTATTAGTTTATTAACCAAATATGAGAAATAAAGAAACGGCAAACGAAGGACTTCATGAATCTGAATTGGTAGTGATGTTGACGTATTTGTCAACATTTTAGTTTCGCGAAACATGATGGAACAAACAGCTCAAATGCCTTCCATAACTGTGTCAATGCTTTCAGTAAGCATTTAAGTAGATACTACTACGTATTTTAGTTGAAGAATGAATGTAAGCAATTTTTACGACTCTATGAAGTGAGAATTATTAACAACTAGTTTCTGCCCGCCACTTCGTCCGCGTTGACTTTAGACAGGAACCTTACATTTTTCTGGGATGAAAATTATCTTATGTGTTAATCCAGGTAATAAACTGTCTGTGCGCCAAATTTGCTCCAAATCTGTTCTGTTGTTTTAGCGTGATTGAGTAACATACATCCAAACATCTAAAATCCAAATATTCAAACATCTAAACATACAAACTTTCACATTTATATTATTAGTAGGATGTAAATTACTTGTAAATTATATTAAAAACTCTATACTATATAATGTAGAAATGACAAACACCACTAACTCATCACAATATATCCAGAAGCTTGAAATTACTGGTATATGCAATAGTTGCCCGCGCCTTCGCGGCTCTACAGACCTGATTTAGGGACTGATTCTAATATAGTACATTATAATGCAATATTATATAAGAACTTATCTACTCCATAGATTATACGTTAAGATATACTATAGAAATTGTAACTGGATTCAAGGAAGGCATGAAGGTTCTTGATGAAACTACATCCAAACCGTTACGCTGAATGCTGCAACTTTAGCGCTCATCAAGCTGAAAGTATTGTAAGTACCATGATTTACATGGGAATGATGATTACCTCGAACTACCTACTACCTCGTTGATCTAGAACGCAATAATACGCGTAACGATCACGAGGCCCTGGGTTCGAATCCTAGGTCAGATAAATATGTAATTTTTTGATAGGCTCGCCTCTATTACGTAGAACCTAACGTCGTCGGTAAAAAGAGGGTTTACAACGCTTGGAAAATACATGCCTGACGGTGTTTTTTACACGATTTCCTATTAACCTATATATTTTAATGTGCTATCGTAACATGGACAAATAGCAGTATATAATAGAAACTCACACGTAAACGCTTGCCAAACAATTTCGACAAGCCGATTACAGCCTCTCTCCAGAGCAAGCAAAACAAACTGTCCCAAGTGGTGAGTGAGTGTCGCGCCCGCACCTTCGTCACTGCGCTTGTGAATAAACATCATTTTCGTCAAAGGACCGTCCGAGTAGAGGTGTCAGCCGAGGCTAATGGAGGAGAGTGCTGGACCAATACGCCCCGTTTGTAGTGTTTTAAACTGTTTACCCTTCCATAAAACTCTCGAGATCGTAGGTACATACAACACGGGTGCCTTGTCGACCGACACCGTAGTTCGAGTGAGATATCTCCCTACTCGACGTGCAAACATGGACGCCTAACCAACAACCAACCGATGCATATTAATAAGGATACTTCATGACTAACGCTACATACTTTCGCGTAAGAGATCTTCTTTTAACAAATATTAACCAATTAGTCAGTGATGGATTTAAGTATCTTCGGTGTTACTGTATGTTTTGAACGAACGAGGAATTCGTTTGAATTCCAGACTCCAGTAAAAAAGAACAAGGTTTAAAGGTTGCAGAAATGCAAAATCGAAAACTTGCTCGCCCAAAATTCTTCGCATATTTTCGTGTCTTCGGCGCAGCTACCGCGACGTAGTAATTTGTTTTTTTATTAACACATTTTATGGATGCAATATAGCTGTAATTTTATACACGCTAAATCAATATTAATAGGTATATGTATGATATATGTATGTCAAAAAGTAAATGCTTAATAATGAAGACTAGCAAGTAAACTTACAAGATCCTCGTTCTTATTTACGTGAAATATTTACACGACATTTAAATCTATTACTAACATCTTACATTTACTTCATAAGGCTACTTTCGTAAGGCTTCCTTCAACTATCCCGATACATGTGATACCACATAGAACTATAGGTTCTGACAAAAATCAAAATGTAGAGCGATGTAGAGTTCCTGTTAAAACATTTTCAAAAATGCTATTCTTCTACATGGATGTTTGCGCAACCAACACAATATTGCATTTATTAATTCAACTGAATTCAATCCAAAATAATGGTATCAACAAACAATGGGTACCTACATCGACGTCCCAGAACTCTTTTTCCGATTATTGAAGACATAAGACAATAAATGTAAATATTTTCTTACTTAAGTATCTATAAACCGTTGGTCCCGGTTACCGCATAATGTGGTAGACGACAAGCCAAGTTGGAAGCCTTATAGGCGGCTTGATAAGTTCCAACAGCAGGTGGCCACAAACCTGCCTCCTCCAATCCGCACTGGGTCTGCGTGGTGGAGTATGACTCAATTTCTCTCACCTCGATTTGTGAGAGAAGGCTTTTGCCCAGCAGTGCGTCAGTGTAAGCTGATATTATCATTATATTAATACGTGAAGCAAAAACTTTGTACCCCTTTTTACGAATATTGCGCGGACCGAGCTGTATGAAATTTCCCACACTTATAGTTTATATTGAGAAGGAGTGCAGAATGCTAATATTTTTTCTAAATTATGCTTTAAAAATACATTAAATCAATAAAAAAAACATTACACACACTACCATGTATTTGACACAATACATTTCAAATTGAGAATAGATCAATATTGTTTGTCTTTAATATTATTTGTCTATAGTCTTACTGAATGTCAAACCAGCAAACGATGAAAGAGTTTTTACAAAAAACATCGCTTACAAAGAAGTTTTGTATCATTAATTAAATTATAATATAATGCATGTCAAGTTCAATAGACAGCATTTTCTATATCGCATGGTTTTTTGTTACAATAAAAAAAAATATTGTAATCAGTGTTTGCTTTTTTTTATAATTTAAATTTTACATAATTTGTTTGAAAAAAATAGGCAAATTAACAGTGTACCCTTGGAGAAATCTGTGATTTTAGAAGTATAGTCTTTGACAATAGAACCTTAATAATGTTCAAACTTATAATTTAAATTAATTATGTCGAGTTTCGACCAATGGGCGACCACTAGTTATAATTATTAGGTATCATGAATCCTAGAACAACTTAGTCTACAAGTACGAGCGTAGGTCGTCCGGCTCATTGAGTCGAATGTTCTTGGGTTCCATTTACGAACGGAAAAAATCTTTACGTCACAAATATTTGTTTTCAGATTGAATGTGTGTATGAGTATCTGTAAACGCAGCTACTCTACAGGTATTGCTATTACTTACGCAGGGCAAAGTTTTGAAAAAAATAATTAAACAATAAAGAGATGAATTCTTACGGCGACAACAAACCCAATTAAAATCAACTTGGAAAATGTATTACAATTTACATGCACACTTTATCGATATCAATTTAAAAAATAAAACAATCAATTTAGCGTATTACTTGCGAGTTGGATGCACTAAGAATAC
Organism: Phalera bucephala; assembly: GCA_905147815.2. NCBI lineage: Eukaryota > Metazoa > Arthropoda > Insecta > Lepidoptera > Notodontidae > Phalera > Phalera bucephala. The sequence goes on from LR990612.1 coordinate 23,499,914, forward strand.
TCATTAACATTCCAGGCTTATGGGCACCTATGTAGAGTTCCAATAGCTAGTTACGCAGTTATTTCTGAAGGGTTCCTTAAATAAAATTAACTGGAAATATTAAAATAGACCTTAATCATTGTCATTGTGATATCTACGGACTATTGAAGCCCGTATATATGCAGTTTGTTTTTGTAGTAATAAATGTGGCTCAAGAAATCATAAAGAGAATACTGTACCGACCATAATCAAAAAAGTTTATAAGAATACATATCCCTAATCTCGTAATCTTTTTCTTTTGTCAAAAATTGCTACTGCCTTTAAAATCGGACCCACTGTCCGAAATCAATAAATTTAGCATGCTGTGCAACTAGATAAAAGGTTTAGTTAATCCTAGTGTTTTATGCACTTCAATATCGTAGGTATTCAAAAACACTTCTTAAATGAAACTCATAAAGATACAAGGTGTAAAGAAGGCAAACCTGTTTCGTTCATACGATGCCCTCTAATTGACAAATTGGAATCTTATTAAAATAAAGTTCAAGTTCCTAACTGAACGGTCGCAGGCGCGGGCGCAGGCAGACGTGTGTGATATCAGTGCGGGAGCCTGCCGACCGGGTGCCGACGTACGCCGAGTGAACACGATCGAGCCTTAAGCGGCGAGAATAAAAAGTCAGCAGCATTCGAAGCGCGTGCCTCGATGTGTGTGGTCCACTACGGAGGTCCTCCTCGGCTTTTGATTTATTGAAATCAGATTTTCACACCCGTTTTCGGTAATTGATTCGATTGCAGATGTACGAATTTAATTTAATGGCATATTTTATGTAATTGGCAATAAGTTGGTATGTTCTTTTTGTGATTTTAAGATGTTGAAACAGGTAGAGTTGTCCATATAAATTATTACCAAGATATCTTCTGAACTATATCTACTTTTGTATCAAAAAGTTCATAATTGCTGTATAGAATACTCACACACAACTTGCATAAAGAAGACCCGAACACGAAACCTAAATCTGCATAGGCTTCGAAAGGAAAATAAAGCATATCAGCCCTTCTAATTTTACAAATTTGCGTAATTTACCATTTGAGCTAGGCTATTTAAGGCTAACCTTTTGTACAAAGTTGTCTCATATGTAAAATTCAGTTTATGCTTTCCCACTGGTCCCACTACTGGACAAAAGTCTTCTCTCGAAAATCGAGATGAGAGAGATTAGAAGGTGGAATGGGTATGGTCTAAACCATACCCATTCCACCACGCTGACCCATTGTGTTTGAATTTATCAAGCCGCCTATAAGGCTTCCAACTTGGCTTAACAACTACTACATAAAGTGATAACCGGGACCCGTTGGTCCCGGTTGCTTAACGTGCCTTTCAAAGTCCGGAGATGTTCGAATATGAATATGGAAATGCCACAACGGTACGCCATCTCAGACTAAAAAAGCGTTTATTCAGCGCTACAAGCTTCTCATACCTATATAAGTAGTCAAGTATCCACGCAATTTAAAATAAAAACCTATTTCATTGCCACTCCCAATTGCCTAATGGATAAAAGGACTCTTAACTTGAAAGTCTCTGCCTACCCCACAAAGTATCTAGCGGATCTTTGGATAAGACAGGGTCTATTTGGTCATAGTAAAATCGTCTAGGTCTTCCCCGGTACCTACATCCTTCCACTTTCGCATTGTATATCTGTTTTGTCACTCTTCTTCTGACATTCATTTCATATGCCCAAACCAATGGAGCATACCCTTTCTCATCTTTACACCGATACTTTGTTTCTTACCTACCTACCTTTCATACCTACACGCTTTCTTACTTCTTATTTTACTAATTATTTTAGTTGACAAAGGGACGATTTCTTAATTTAGTTGGTTTTAGGCATGTATTAAAAGTACAAATTATTCTCTTTATTACAAAAATCTATTTGAATTAACAATAATAAATCATTGTTCTGCATGGTTACAATATTTTACAAATTGTTTACTCAGGTGTAGTTTCTTCTTTGTTCTCAAATTTTTCTATAGTATTATTTTTATCGATTTCCTCTTTTAATGAATTTAGGTCATTGTTATTAAGTTCAGGATATCTTGGAATTAACTCAAAACTATTGACATCATATGCATCATCATTGCTAGTTTTCCATTTATTAGCAATCATTTGTAGAGGTTCCAGACATTGCAAACTTTGTTTTACGCGCAGAAGTTCGATGTTGCATTGATTTTCAACTTCCAAAAGCTTCAATCTATAAGCTTTAGATAACATTTGTTTTCTAATAGCATTTTTCTTTTCTATTTGCGCCATGTTGAGGGTGTTTTGATATTTTTGCAATTGTTTCTCATATTTCATTAAACTATCGTCACAGTTTAATTTATTGTCCACACAATCGCTATACATACTAGAAATATATCCATAATCTCCCATTACCACATCAGAAGTCGAAACATATTGACAATCTGGTGAGCATTTTCTTTCTGGTTCGATTGATCTTGGCGTTATCTTACTGTCTCGATCTAATTTAGCTTTTTCTTGGTTGAGCTCAATTTTCAAAGATTCAATAATGTTCCTACATTGTGCTATTCTTTGCTTTAATTTAGATTCATTTTCATCAATCATTTGAGGTGTAACTTCACTTGTATTATTTCTTTCATCCATGACCTCCGTCTTATCGATGTCTGGTGATATTTTATCTTCAGGGTTATTAACTTCCTCATCTTCTGAATATCTAGGAGACATTTTTGGTGCATTTCTATTGTCGCCTGAAGCAAGTTTAATAGAATCCATATTACGTGAAAAGATTGTAGATATACGTACAAAAACTTGTAAATTATTGTTTGTGACAGTGTACACCAAAACATTTGAAAAACTGTCATAATAGCAACGCTATTCGCTATTGTTTTAAGAAACGAACGTACCAAAGAGTATTTAACACAATTTTAAGAATGTCCATGCTTGTACTGGAGGCTCTTTATTACTACAATATTTCCTATTTTATCGTTCGGCCTTTTTGAAAACGTGCATATCCTCTCTCTCTTGACCCCTTACTTTCTTCATCATTGTTCAGCCCATAAAAAACAAGCCGACCCCATCAGTCGTAATATCTGGTTCATTCCATCGAGCACGGGAAGCGAGGGCTAGCTGAGACATGTTAAGCCATCACTCGCACTGGCATTCCCTTTCCTCACCATCACTTCCCAGCACTTCACTGATTTTATGTTTTAATAATTATAAGAAATTTATTTTTAAAGATAAACGGGCGTAAGTACTAATGAAATATAAAATTAATAAAAATCTTTTTAAAAAAAGTAAACCGACTTCAAAAAGCAAAAAATGAATATTTGAAGTCGGTACCGGTTAGTGCAGTCGGTTATTTGGCCAAGTAACCGACTGCACTGACCGACTGGCACCGACTTCAAATATTTATTATTTGCTTTAACAAATCACCTTCCGTCTTTTTAAAAAAATAGTTTTTATGACATGAAATAAGTATGCTAAAGTGAAAACACCAATAGCCTGGTACAAGCAGCAGGCGGCGGGGAGTGTTAAACCTGCATATCCTGACAGGCCGGAAACAATCCTTTTCAATTCCTGCTAAACGTATCTTTAACAAGGACTTGATTCAGTAATCTGAGTGTAGGTTACTCGACACACTAGATTGAGCAGTAGGTACGAGCTACCAACCCGCCACCCCCCTGGAATGTGTTCACTGTTGTCCACAACTCACTGTGTGACCTCCACATCCTTGTAGCGTTGTTTTGTAAACTCTTCCACAACACAGGAATCATTCATACAGTGGAACAACATTTTAAACACAAAGGGTTTCGCCATATTTGCAACGCTCAAGTAAGACACAGAATAAAGTAGACTACCTATTCCTTTAGGATCAAAGGTACGCGAGAATAGCGTACTTATTAAAGATGTGGCATATGAATAAAAAGAAAGAATTACGGTAATAAGTCGTGCCCGAGAATTATACGTTAATTATAATGTCAACAAGTCCATAATAGTACCAAAGTTTGGTCACCCTACTTAAAAAGAGGCGTAGGGCTCTAAGTGAGTACATCACGTTTTTTTCGCAGAGTGCTCAATCTATTGTATTATATCCATGGGTCTCACATAACCAAACCGAAGGCACCTGGTGCCTACCTACACAAAAATAAACAAATTCTCAAACAAGGTAGTTGGCATCTAGGCTGTATGGCAGCAAAATCGTTTGTGAGTAAAACTGCCTTCATTACATCAGCGGGCATATACATAGATAATTCGAAGCCAGATGCCCCGCAAGGCATCTGGCATGATGATATAGGTATATTCCAGTTGATGTTCACAATATCATTGTTATTATCGTTTTCATCTATTTGTTGAAGACAACTTGTATACCTATATAATATAACTAGATAAATATAATATACCTATCTTTAAGCATCATAGACAGAGATAGAGTACTCTTTATACACCTTTATTACACCAGTAATATTACAATTAATTGGCACACAAAAATATTAAAATCAGTTACAATTTGCGTTCAATTTTTTAGTTGATCAAAAATGTGACTCATTGTGGAACTATCGGACCGATTTTTACATAATTTTGTTAGCTACTTTGATAGGAACTCCAGTGGTCAACATTCTTGATGTAAAAAATAATATCTTAGAGAAGGTAAGAACTACAGTCCGACAAGGTTCTTTTGGCTTGTGGGTGAAATTAGGGTTATCATTTAATAAAATTTTCCTACTTCCATTTTAAAAGGTGAGTCTGCACAGTTATTGAAAAAAAAACCTTGGTAAATTTCATAGTAAACGGCAATTCTGTGATTGTCATGAAGTGACATTTCACTTATTGACAGCGTTAGTTCCGATTTTGGCTGCGGGCCAAATATCCTTGTAGGACTGTATGAATAAAATTGTATTATCTCTATGTTTAGGTACTTGTGGACAAGCGAATGTGCTACAAAGCCATACAGCCAAGTCTTAAAAACTCCTTCTTCAACTAAATTAAGTAATTTAGTCGATTATAAGTAGTTTGATTGAATATCGATAGATTGTGTCCATTCCTGGAATCCCTAGAACTTTCAATTCTGACAAGTATATCTGTTCACATTTCTCACTATTGGTTTGGCGCGCTTATTGGTTTATAGAAATAATCTTGCGAGAATTACAAATTGAAACAATTATTCAGTAACACAATGGGCCTCTTAGAATTATGTGAAAAGTATTATAATACTAGTAATCTGTACGAAGTATTACAAATTTCGGAAACAGCTACAGACAAAGAAGGTGGGTGAATTTTAATACGAAAAAATACGTTGCATCCATGTATCTTATCTATAAAAAAGTTTTGGTTTTACAGTGAAGAAAGCATATCACAAATTATCACTGAAAGTACATCCTGATAGAGTTACTGAAGATGAAAAGCTCGAAGCGACAGAGAAATTTAAAGTACTAGGTAGCATCCATGCCATACTCACTGATAAAGATAAAAGGGCTCTATATGACGAAACTAAAAGTGTAGATGACGACGATTACAACATCGTAGAAGACCGAGACTGGACAGTGTACTGGAGAGTGCTATTTAAGAAGATCACAGATGAAGATATCAGAGCCTATGAAAAAGAGTACATTGGTAAGTAAATCGATAACAAATGCCGTCGAAGCCCCGTTCATACGAAATGTCGATTTCTTTTCCGATGTCAGTCTCGAACCTATTCGCGCCTTTATTAAAAAGTCGACAACACAATATTTCGTGAACGTCCAATCATAGAAATTCGCTAATCGTAGCCGCCGCCGACTACGACCCTAACTCCCCTCCAATCAGCCGCTACCGCCGTCCGCCGCTTGTTCACACCGATCCCCGATGCCCTTACATCCCTTCTTTCGGATACAAATACCACACACAGGATCAGACACCGACCTCGCCGGCGAGGTCGAAGAATCCCTTACCCGCCGGCCAGTGCAGAGCACCACGACGAGACACCTAGTATACGCCCTCCCCCATAGCGACTGCCCAAGCCAAGGCCGTTCCTCCTTAAGGCTTGAGCTAGTTGCCCCCTTGCCCTTCTGGCTTGAGCGTAGTGGTTGCATGCTCGCCCTCTTGTCGGGTGAAGCTGTAAAGGCCCTGCAGCCAACAGCGTAGATCATTCTCACACACACATCAATCCTTTAATCATTAAGAGGTTATTGACATTCAGTATACAAAAACAAATAATAAACACCATCATGCCTTTATTCCCCAAGAGGGGGTGGCAGAGAAGTACACCTATGACGCTGACGATGTTAAGTTGAGGCTATTATCATATACCGGGCACCATTCTAGACTCCAGACTCATACTGGAGTTTTCTATATTTTTCTATTTATATCATCACACCAGATCCCTTGCGGGGTAGGCATAGAGTACAGAGTTCTAACAGGTTCTTTCCTTACATACCTCTCTGGCTTCCTCCACTCATAGTTCGTCTCATACATGCTCACTGGTTATGGAGACTTGACTTGTCCTCCAGGTAAGACTGTCTATTTGGTTGTGGTAAGATAGTCTAAGTCTTTCCTGGTACCTACATCCTTCCACTTTTGCATTGTATATCTGTTTTGTCATTCCTTCTTCTGACATTCTTTTTATAGTTTTCATTAGAATAACTACATTTGTCCGACATAGGATTTGAACCCAGGACCTCATGATCATTAAGCAATGCGCTTTGCCACGAGGCCAATGAGGCAGTCAGTATACAAATCTTACTATTATATTGTTGCCTCACAGGTCTGGTGGCATAGTGCAGCTGATAATCACCATATCCTGGTTAAGGGGTTAGGTTGAAGAGTGTACTTGTCTAATTACAATGGGACTTGACACTGGGTGTGCATAGTACATCCCAGCCATCCCCTCATGGAGAATAGAGGCATAACTACAGTGTAAAGTAATTATAACATTGTTTGTTAATGAAAACCTTCCTATAACATAGAAGTTAGGTTGGTTTACATCTAAATGCATACATAATGGTAGCTTCTTTCATTCATTCAGTTCTGAATGGTCCCTGCAAGGGTGTAAGCCTCCTCTATCTCGTTCCACCTTTTCCTGTCCTGTTCGATGCTCATCCAGTCCCTTGTAGTTATTTTGATAAGGTCCATCTTTTCTTTGGCTGTCCTTTGCGCTTCTTTCCAAGTGGGCCAGGCCACTTTCTGGTTTGGATTGTCCACCTCTTGTCCCGGTCCCCTGCCCACTTCCATTTGAGTCTTAGGGCATGTTGTAGTGCATCTGTAAGTTTTGTGTTTCTGCGTATGTTGACATTCTTTTTTTTTGTATTTTTTTAAGTTTTAAGATGCTTCTTTCCATTGCGTACTGACTTGATAAAAGCTTGCTCTTTATTTTATTTTTGAAGGCCTACGTCTGACCTGCATAGGTTAAACGAGGTAAGATGCAAGAATCCATTATTATCCTTTTAGGCTTCAGACTATGGCTTCCTTTCAGAATCTCCTTTTGCGTCCAATACTTTTCCATGCTACTAGTTTTCCGAGGTATATATATTCATTCTAAACCCATACATTAATACTCTCTTTATAGTGCAACATCCATTTTTTATTACGAAGAAATATGTTATATATTAATATATTTAGAGCCGAAATTTCTAAAAAAAACACCCTGACGTCGAAACCATCTTGCTTGCCTTGCTTGCCTTGCTTGCTTAATTGCCTAGAACATGTGTGCTATTACTCTTGGATTACATTGTTACCAATATCAACAAAAAACGTCAGGCAAAGTTACCATAAAAAATGCTCTGTCCCTAAAGATTCGTTAAACAGAGTGTACACTGTATTTTTAACCGACTTCAAAAAGGAGGAGGTTCTATGTTCGGTTGTATGTATGCTTCTTCTTTTTTTATGTGTGTTCAGCGATATTTCCGCCAATTGTGGACCGATTTTGATGTTTTTTTTTTGCATTGTGTTCAGTATGGTTTTGAGGTGGTCCTATTTTAATGTTATTGGTATTGGGCCTTGGACTTTGAAGATACAAGAGGGAACTCCTTAACGGCGAACAGCACGCATGTATAGATTCCGTTATTATAGTCATTATATTTATCCTGTAGGTACCTTACTGTACAACTCAGCAAAATAATATAATATCGTTATATAAATATTACCAAATAATTCATTCGTCACTTAAAATAGTAAATTAAAAATCTTTTAAAAAAAAAGGTAAACCGACTTCAAAAAGCAAAAAATAAATATTTGAAGGCGGTGCCTAGTAACTGACTGCACCAACCAGCACCGACTTCAAATATTTATTTTTTGCTTTTTGAAGTCTGTTTATTTTTTTTTTTTTTTAATTTTTTTTTTTTTAAATTGCAATACCATTCAACTGTTGATAATATATAGCACTTTCAAAAGTACTTATTATGATACCTCTTGAATCTTGTTGTTAACTATTATTGATCAATAATCTACTTTGGTAGGATCTGATTTGGAACGCCAGGATCTCAAACAAGCATACATAACTGGTAAGGGAGACATGGACTACATAGTAGACCATGTGCAGTTTGCTAGGTCAGAGCATGAACCAAGAATAAGAGAAATTCTAAATGTGAGTAGATTTAACCTTGTGTTGTGTAATGAGTATGTATAACATAAATTAGTATATTAGTACAAACTATGTATAAAGTTGAACTGTTATAATTTGATTATAAATTAGTTGACAAATACTTATACAGTAGTCTCATTAATCTGGCTTAAATACTAGGGCGTGCCGTTCAGTGAGTGCTTGCGGTACTTAACCAAAACAGACGTGTTTTTGTTTACTCCGTAATTTTATATTGATGAAAGGTATAAAAAGTGATTATTTAACAGAACGTTTTAGTTATTATTTGAGTCTAACTAACTATAGTGTGCATAGTGAAAACCGTTTCTCGATTTATAAAGTAGTTTAGAAGTTATAGCAATTTTCATTTTAAAACTTTAATTAACGACCGCCGTTCCTGACCTACGACAACCCGCGGTAAGCCCGCTTCGCTCCCGCCACTGCACAGTGCATCGCTCGCCGTGAACACCCCGCGCGCCCCGCGAACCCTACCTCGCAGACCGTGCGGTATCAACAACATAACGCTCGGACTATGGATGGTAAGCAGCAACCGAAGATGTCTTCTGTGTGCGGCGCGTGCAGTAAGAAATTAATAACTCTTTCTTACTTAGAATGCTCATACTGTAAACAACCGTACGATCTAGGGTGTCTTAACATCGCCTTAGATAACTTTAAAAAAATGACAGACACATACAAAAATCAATGGATATGCCCCTCATGCACCTGCGCTAGGCCAAAAGTCAGCGATACAAATACGCCCATACGCACGTTGAACAGCTCTTTCTCAATCGACAACGTGACTACGTCTCGTGGTAGCCGCAGCAAGCCGGCCACTTTCACTGTTAGCAGCGAGGAAGAACCCTCAATCTCTGATTTGCTTAACGAAATTATATTGCTGAGACAAGACGTCGTGGAAGTTAAATCCCAACTGTCTACTGTATCCTCCAACTTCGACCAAAAATTGAATGACTTCGTTAACAGACTTAATGCAAAAGACGACGAAATTAACCTCCTGAAATCCAAGATAGGTACATTGCAGGAAGTTATAAACCATCAGGAGCAATATCAACTAAGAAACGAAATTGAAGTGGTGGGAATTCCCGAACACAATAACGAAAACTTAACGCACTTATTATTGGTCTCTGCAAAAAAACTAGGCGTCGACCTCCAGGACTCGGATATTGATGATGTGGCGCGCGTGGGTACCAAGAAGAGTGTGGAACAGTCGCCGGGGGGAGGAGTGAGACCAATAGTAGTTAAATTGGCACGTAAAACCAAAAGAGACGAACTGATAACGGCAGCAACCAAGAGACGTGGGCTTACATCCGATGGAATAGTGGATGGAACTTCTTCAACTGTCTACTTCAATGAACGACTGTCAAAAACGAATAGAAAATTATTTGGAGAAGCAAGGAAAAGGGCAAAGCTAAGGAACTTTCGCTTCTGCTGGGTACGTAATGGAAACATACTTGTGCGAAAAGCTCCAAATTCTAATAACAAACGCTACCCGGTTCAAACTATTCGCTCACTTGAAGATATTGACAATGTCATTGGCCCACTCGAAGCTACTGTTCCGAATTTTTTTCGTTCGCCTACCAGCGGCATCCAATAAACAACATAAATTAGCAACTTATTGTTTTAAGGTTATTTGTTTACTTCTTTTCTCTATTTGTTTTTTAATTACTCATTTAATTGACCAAACATTGCATACTACTCGCTCTCTCAGCATTGAATACATCGTTGTTAATAATTCTCTCTACGTGGCCAAACTCAAACAAAAAATTAATTTTATATTTGTAATTGTATTTATTCGGTATGGCATCTGTTGAGATCTTAAATAATATAGATAATTCTTTTGATATTAAGTGCCACGTATTATACAATGCTGAAAAGTGTGAGTCAGTACTATCTCGATTTGGAATTAGAATTATATCTCTTAATATAAGAAGTTTACAACAGAATTTGAATAGTTTTTTAGTATTATTAAAGCGATTAAATGTTTCTTATGACATTATAGTATTAACTGAGTGTTGGATTAGGAAAGATTCAGTAATCGGCCAAATTGAAGGCTATGTATCCTTTTCTTCTACAAAATTCATTAACCAGTCCGGTGGTGTAGTAATATATGTCAAAGACACTTTGAAGGCAACAATTAGTGAACCTAATTTATTGGAAGCTAATTCCCTGCTGGTTCATATTCCACATGTTGTAACTCTACTGGGTATATACCGCTCCCCATCATTTCGGAATAATGATACTTTCTTGGACTCTCTAGAATCTGTTATCTCTAATATGCCGGGTAGTCAGAATGCTATTATTATTGGTGATATTAATATTAACATTATTAATAGTGAAACATGTGCAGACTACCTATGTCTCATGGCTCAATTAGGCTATAGATCTGCAATTAATTCTCCAACTCGCAATGATGCAATTATTGACCACATTTTCGTAAAAACCCGAGTTCTTACAGAGTCTATAGTCTGTTCTTCGACAGTAACTGACCATTACCCAATAATGATCGGTATTTCTACTGAGCGCCAACGAAAACTGCATCCCCCTAACACTTCAATGAAGTTGGATCTTGAAGCTATGGGTACGGATGTGCAGAAAATTGACTGGTCTCCGGTCTTGGAAAATACTTGTCCCTCAGAAGCCTCACTCATTTTTGTATCCAAGTTAACTTCGTTAGTACAAAGCCACTCAAAAACTATAAAAATCAGCCGTGCGAAGGCTCTGTTAAAACCATGGATGACTCCTGGGTTACTTAGATGCTCCATCCATAGAGACAGGCTCCACTTAGATGCAAGGAAAAATCCTAAAGATCCATCTAAGTCTCTGATTTATAAGCGATACAGGAACTTTTACCGTGCACTTCTGCGAAAGCTTAAAAACCAATATGATGAAAACCAACTGATATCTAACCAAAATAATCCAAAAAAGCTCTGGGATGCTATCAAGCATATCACATATTCAGCTCCTCCTAAAAATAGTTCCCACGATCTCTGCAACATCAAGAACAATGTGAATGATTCATTAGACTACTGTAATCTGTACTTTTCTTCTGTAGGATCTAACCTAGCTAATAAAATTCTAGAAGAACTCAACGAATCTCAAGACTCTCTGGCTGGTAAAATTAGCTCTTCTTCCTCTCAGGTTCAATCCCTTTTCTTTCACCCTATTACTTCATCTGATGTTGAACGCTTAATCTCCCAATTAAAAGACAAGAGCGCTCCAGGAATTGATGGAATATGTAACCGATTAATTAAACATATTAAAGAATATATAGTAGAACCACTAACACATATATTCAATTTAAGTCTTTCGTCTGGGATTTTCCCTGAAATTTGGAAAACTGCCCTAGTAACCCCCGTTCATAAAGGAGGTGGCACTGACCATCCCAACAACTTTAGACCTATATCCCTACTCAGCTCCTTTTCGAAATTACTCGAAAAAATTGTTAATAAGCAGTTTGTTTCTTTTCTGGAGTCAAATAATATTATATCTAATCAGCAATACGGTTTTCGACAGAACAAGCCGTCTCACTGCTAACAAATATTGTTTCTCAACACCTGGACAGTGGTGAAAGGTGCTTAGGAGTCTTTCTGGACCTGGCGAAAGCATTCGACACAGTATCTACACCCATACTACTGAAAAAATTGGAAGCTACTGGTGTCAGAGGAACTTGCCTAGAGTGGTTTCGAAGTTATCTCACAAATAGAAAACAATGTGTCAGAGTAAATGCCGTCGTCAGTAACCCTCAAAATGTATTTTATGGCGTCCCACAGGGGAGTATACTTGGCCCTACCCTCTTCCTTGTATACTTAAATAGTCTTTCTTTAAGCAAGTTGAATAATGCGGACATAATAAATTATGCCGATGACACTGTCATAATTTTTCATGATAAATCTTGGGGCAAGCTTCAGTACACCACAGAAAACGGTCTTCAAAGTGTGGCAAAATGGCTAAGTGAGAACTTATTAACCCTTAACGCCACCAAAACAAACTATATTTGTTTCCACAAAACTATAGTCTCAGCTCCGCCACCTGAAATTAATATTGTAGTTCATTCCTGCCTTTCAGTTTTTGGACATGTTCAATTACCTTGCAAATGTACCCAACTATCTAGAGTAAGGACTACTAAGTACCTTGGCATCATCATTGATGAAAAATTATCTTTTAAAGAGCATATCATCAAAACAACAACTAGAGTCCGTAAATTTATATACACCATGAAACTTCTCAGAGACGTCGCCCAAATTAGCCTCCTAAGGACAATTTATTTCTCCCTGTGTCAGTCAATACTATCGTACTGCATCCTAGCATGGGGTGGTGCGGCCACCTCTCACCTTATTGTTTTAGAAAGAGCTCAGAGGGCAGTCCTAAAAACAATGCTTAAACGATCCTTTCTTTATCCCACTATATCACTTTTCAATGAATCTCAGGTTCTCAGCGTCAGAAGACTATTTTTCCTTAAGGCTATCCTTGAATGTCATAATGAGTTAATACACATTCCGGACTTAGAACGGCTAGCTAAAAAAAGGGTATTCCTAGTCCCAGTACCTCCAACTAAAACTTCATCTGCCCAACGTTTCAGTTCATTTCTAAAACCGTTTTTGTATAATAAATTCAATAAATCCAATCAAATCTTCGGTTTGAATTACTTTTACGCTAAAACTAAAATTACGGCAGAATTACTGAATTGGCCCTACCAAGTTACTGAAGATTTTATGAAAATTGATAAATAATAATTTTAATACTTATATAGATAATTATATTAGTTCCTAAACCTGAAATAATACTTGTTTTCTAACTTCATGATTTTATGGCTTTGTTTTTATTTTATTCTTATTTTTTTATGTGATATTTTATTATTATTGTTTTCGTATCCCTTGAATGTACCGCAATCCATCTTTTATTATGTCAAAAAAAAACCACCACAAGACAGGCTCTGCCTAGTGTGGTGTGTTTTGCCTGTTCTGTACGTTATAATGTGTTGTTTGGAAATAAATTATTATTATTGGAATTTTCGAATTACTGGATTGTATAGAAAAGTTCATAATAAATAAAATAATGCGGAGCAGAGCGGGCGTCCCTACGCCGGGTGAGGGAGACTCGGGCGGAAGGTGTCGGATTTTTGGACATTCCGAACTACTAAAATGCCGGATTAGTGAGACTCTACTGTATAATAATTTGGAAAATGATAACGACTGGTGGTGTGATCATTGAGAAAGCTAAAAAAATCTGTACAAAAAACACATTGAGACTCTGTAGCATCTGTCTACACCACAAGGGATCTGGCATGATGATATACATAGATTAGGATTATGTACTCATTTGTAGTAATTTCAAATATATGGCTAGCAAATTGTGCCTGATAGCAAAGAGTGATGAAATGCTACTTATTGTGTAGCTTACTTGTAAAATTCACATGGTGGTCCATCTATAAGTTCTTATATTAGGCGGTCATATTAACAATAAAATATGCATAACAAAGGTTTTACTAGCAAAAAAATCCTATACAATATTAGTAATAGGTTCATGATAAAATTAATGTAAACACAATTCCTTTTTTTGTCATAAATTTCTGAACTTAGATTTTTTTTTGCATTCAAGGACATGATAAAAAATGATGAAATTCCTGCATATAAAATATTTACACATGAGCCTGTAAAGAAAAGGCAGAGAAGACTAGCAAAAGAAAATAGAGAGGCCAAAGAAGCTGAGGAAGCCAAGAAAGAATTAGGAATGACTTCAGGTAAAAACTACAAACCCCTCATGAATTCCATCTCCATAATTTTTATGGCAAGTTATGATAGATGTGCTCATAGACCTGTAGGACAGTAATGCGATACTAAGATACCAATGTTTAAATCAGTCAGTGAGAAAGGCATGTTTAATCTTTGGTCCTGGCTGCCCCCACTCAATGAGGTAGTTTTTAAGCTGAGTTGGAAGCTGGCTTCATGTGGCTTAATAAGTAACTGCAGGTGGCCACAACTCAGCACTGGGACTGTGTGGTGGAAGATAAGTATATTCTTATTAATATCAGCCTATACTGCCCACTGCTGGACAAAGGCCTGTTCTCACAAATCGAGGTGAGAGAGATTAGGTCATACTCCACCACGCGGACCCAGTGCGGATTGGTGGAGGCAGGTTTGTGACCACCTGCTCGGCTTAGCGACTACCACACTAAGTGGTAGATAATTCTTTAAGACTTTTAATTTTTTTTAAAAATGCTTTGACATGCCGATTGATTTTTACTGATATTATGGAGAATGAATTTTACACACCAAGCATAGTAATGAAATATGCAAAGTGAATTATGTAAGTTGTTATAGAAAGAGGTTGTCCCACGATATATATGGTGGCATTTATGGGTGGGTGCGATTTATTCCTGTGTGGGTGCGTTTACAAACATGAAAATTCACAATGACAAATACCCAGCCGGTACAAATAATTGTGGATCACACAAAGATTTGTTTCGTGCGGGAATTGACCTCCGACTATTAGGCCTCGGTCACGAAGTCAGCGGGAGCGGGGCGGCGGCGGTGGCGACGCGGAGAGTGGAGCCGCAACGCTGTACCCGGTCTCGAAGCCAGCGGGCAGACCGCACGGCGCTAGAGCGGCGTAGTGTTGTGTTACGAGAAATTAGTACCGTAATTAGACCGTCTTTGCTGTTCCATATTTGTGTTCTATCAAAAATCATTGTAAAAATTTGCTCCAACACGTCGGCGGGCATTTTGAAACTCCGGTCATTAAAAAACAAAAAAGAATACTACAACTCAACACTACGTCAATGCAGACGCGCGGGCACCGCTAGTTTGGTACGCACCGCTCGTACGCCGCTCGCCGCCACCGCCCCGCTCCCGCCGACTTCGTGTCCGAGGCCTAATACACAGTGGGCGGAGCGGCTTAGGCTCTCTTAACCACTGAGCTAAACAGTCAGTCAATTTTCAATAGCTTCAATTTCAATAGCTTTTTGTATTGTTCTCATATATTTACCATAATATAATAATCATTATAACCCGTACACCCAAGATCTTAAGGACATATTAAATGATAGCTTGCATTACTAGGTCCTGGTTTCATCGTTAAGTCTGATAGTAGTATTGGGGTTTAAAAAAATCAATCAGTCCCAAGTGTTGAATTATACTTATGTGGCAATACTTATTAATCAATTTTCAGGTTCAAACAGCTTAGAACTCATGATAAAACAGAAACAAGAATCAAGGGCGAAACAAATGGACTCATTTCTTGATGATCTAGCAACTAAATACAGTGGTGGGGGTAATAAATCCAAAGGAACTAAACGAAAAGCAGCACAGAAATCTGAATCGACTACAAAAAACAAACGAAGAAAGTAACATAACTCTTTATTAGTAATAGAAAGAATTATTGCCAGGATACAAAACAATGAAATATTTTACCTCAAATACTCGGATATTAGAAACAAACATAATAAAACAAAATAGTGCTCAATTTCCCTCTTCCATAGCTACTTCCAATATGCTCTCAGAGTAAAATGGCCCTTGTTCAACATACGTCTGTAGTCTACCTATAGTACTTGAGTCGAATGCAGCTGATGTGGCCAGTCTTTTGATAACATCATATTTTGCTTCGTTTACCTCCTTAGTGTACACAATGGTGCGGTCCAACAGAAATTCAAGGAAGCCTGTAAAAAAGGTATTCAAATTAAACCTATTTATGGATTTAGAAAATTTTTTGTGAAATATAATGCTAAGGCTAAGAACTATTATAATAAATAAATTGATACCTCCAAGTCTCGCACATAATTCTTCACCCCATTGATGTTGACACACCGCATCCAATAATGAAAACGCAGCAAGTTTTATATCGGGGAATGGGTTTTTGCAGTTCTCAAATAAGGTTTCCATAGGCTTAGAACTCAAAGACCTGAACCACTCTCTAGTCATAAGTGTCACTCTGTGGTCGACAGGTTTGGAAACTACTGGATTCTTATCAATTGAAATCAGACACGCAAAACAATGTAAAGCACGAATTTTGATTTCGGTTTTACTGTTTTGAATGATTTGCCCAACCCTACTCACTATTTGTGTATACCGACTTCCTGCAATAATAATAATGAACAAATTTTAGTGTGGCATCATATAAAAATAAATAATACCTAACACAGTAACAATGTTAATTTTCTAATATTGCTCAAAACAAATGACAAGTTTCAACAACAAAATTACTATAGTCAATACAGTGAAATAACCATACCTACTGCAGCTAAGCACAATTTTCCTTCAACAGTAGTCCCGACAAACCCTAGTGTGTCTAGGGCTATAGGCAAAATGGTCTCATCGCCAGATTCAATTGCTTCAAACAGAGAATCCAATAATACAGGATAATTCTCAAATACCTCTTTAGGATAGTGATGAGCAATGCAGCCAAAGAACTTTATGTAACCTGAAAGTAAGTTATATTAATACAATGCTGTATTACAATCATAGAATAACAATAATCTAGAAGCCGCGGTCGCCCATCGTGTTGAAGCAGCAATTAGTACCTGCAAAGCAAGTAGTCACACATTACGCGATTAGTCACTCGGCGACCGTCGCGCGAAATAACGTGCTCTACGCGTGTCAAATTAAATTTAATTTTGGCGTGCTGTGGCGTTTCTACCTGTAACAATTCCGTCAAGTTCAAAAAGAAACAGGATGGGATTACATTCCATGTGTAAGTAGCGCAATCGGACATCGTATTATTTATATATAGAATTAAATGTTCCGTTCATAATTGTCACTGAATATGATGCGGCCATTTTGTCTGTGTTGCCAATACAGCAGTGTAATTTTTCCCTTCTTTTTTTTACTATGGATCTTAGTTGTTATAGTCATCATCATCATCATCTCAGCCTATACTTGTCTACTGCTGAACATAGGCCTCCCCAAACGCTTTCCAGCGTAACCGGTCCGATGCCACCTGCATCCAACGACTTCCTGCGATTTTCACAAGATCGTCGGTCCATCTGGCAGGTGGTCGTCCCACGCTGCGCTTGCCAATACGTGGTCTCCACTCTAGAATCTTTCTGCCCCAACGCCCGTCCGATCTTCGCGCTATGTGGCCCGCCCATTGCCATTTCAGCTTGCTAATCTTAAGGGCTATGTCGGTGACCTTGGTTCTTCTACGAATCTCCTTATTCCTGATTCGATCACGTAGAGAAACGCCGAGCATAGCTCTCTCCATAGCTCACTGAGCAACTCTGATATTTTTTATGAGACCTATAGGTCTCATAAAAAATAGTATAGTAAGAGTATAGTAATAGTAAGAGACCACGTCTCTGATCCATATATCATCACTGGTAACACACATTGACTAAACACTTTAGTCTTTAGGCACTGAGGTATTTTGGATGAGAAGATGTTGCGCAGTTTCCCGAACGCTGCCCAGCCGAGTTGGATTCGTCGATTGACCTCTCTCTCAAAGTTGGATCTACCTAACCGGACTACCTGTCCCAGGTAAATGTATTCGTCGACAACTTCAAGAGTAGAGTTCCCAACGGTGAGTGCGTACGACATGGACGTTACACATTATTTTCGTTTTGTCCATGTTCATTTTAAGACGCGACCGCGACTATTAGATACAGTGGGCGGAGCAGCTTAAGCTTGCCCGTCAAATTGTAACGCAACGACACAAATTAAAAAAAAAACAAAGATAAACATTATTAACTTACTCCTAATGGAATCGCGTTTTATTTTAAGAACCTACTTAATTACGTGTATTTATTTTGTTAATATGTATAAAGATAATGTTACCGCTAAAAATAATAATGATTTTATAATCTCTTACTGAACATTTACCCCAACAAGTGGTAATCATTTTTAACTAGCAACATTATGCGGGTGGGAAGTGCGGTGAGTGCGGGACGTTTGTTGACTTTTTGGCTTCACCGCGCGTCGTGCACATACGACAGAACGCGGCTTCTGGGTCATTATTAATTATTCTATGATTACAAACAACAACAAATAAAAAAAATAACTGCTTGACCTCAACATGTAAGCGGTAAGTACAAAGTTTCTCCATAATTATCACCTTGGCACCTCAACTTTTTGAAATTATTACATCAACTTCATTCATATTGTGTACCTGAGACAAGCAATCCCCGAAGAGGATTATTCTCCAAGGCAGCTACATTGTCAGAAATCTTGTTTAAAGCTCCATTTTTCACAAGGTAATTGAGGCCATGTGGCGTAACTGCCAATTTCGATAGAAGTTCCAAAATATTGACTTGGTACAAAATATCATCTGTTTCAAGTTCTGACACCATGAATTCAACGTAATTTAGATCCACACTCAATTTGAACAACTCGAATTTGGATGAAATATTGACAATGACCTGAAAAATGTATTGTTTAATTAATTGATTTATATTGGTACAGAAATGCAGCGTTTAAAATATATTTGTTTTCAGATAATACAACTGTTAAAATACAAATTTTCTATTAAAATGTACAGCATTTCTCTCACCTCAAAAATATTACACTTTGCACTAGTGTCATATTCCAAACCTATCTTCATTTCATCCAGAACTTTGGGATATGCCTCATATGGCAAGTTTGAAGTTATCAAAATAGCTTGATTTGCAATGCCCACATCTGAATCTCCAACCAATTGAGCAACTGCGACAAATACATCAATGTATTCAGGAACTGGCAGCAAGCTCACATTTGTTGTCACTGCCTTGTGAACCTGAAAATACTCTTTTCTATTATTACTAATAGACTTAATGATTGGAATTTTATGATTCCGATATCCCAATTTTGTATTTGAAAGTCCAGTTGTCTAACCAATTGTTCCACAGATCAGGGTATGATTAGATAGTCTGAAAACACAACAATATTAACAGTATTAATAAGAGCAGTTATAGATATCAGGGATGTAGAAACATTGCTATAATTACTGATTGTTTCAGGCATATAAAAAATGTTACATGTTAACCAGTTAAATATGTTTTGGGAATCTAACAAGAATGATAAGAAACCTTTTTACCAAGAAGAGAACATAATTTTTAATAGTAATGTAATTATCTACATAAATGTATAACATTCCAATAGAGTGGAGCTCAAAATGAGTGCCAGATCTTACTGCATCCCACTCATAAGAAACATTGTTTATCTGGTCAAGTAAGACTGAATAAAGTTGTACACTAATTTGGAATCCAATATCTTTTGTCATGGCTTATGTATGTGCCCAGATTAGGAACCAACCTCATCAATAGCAAGTCTTCTCACACAGCTCTTCTCATGTCGTAACAAATACATAATGTGACCTGTATAATTCTTGACAACATCACCAACCGCAAACTTATCAAAACAAATCTTCAGCACTTCACATGTTAAATCAACATTAGATCTGTAACATTATTTTATAAATAGAAATCTTATGAAATCTTCTGCAGAGCTCCTAAGGCCTAGTGCTTCAAAAATTAGTAGATTAATACATTAAATTTATTTTCAATACTGCTAAGTAGAACAAGTCTTGAATGTATAAATTATGTATATATATGTATGTACACTGCCTCGTTGGTCTGGTGGCAAAGCGCACCGCTTTGTGATCACAAGGTCCTGGGTTCAAATCCTAGGTCGGACAAATGTAGTTTTTCTAATGAAAAATTCCCAGTATGAGTCCGGAGTCTGGAATTGTGCCCGGTCTATGGCAATAGGCTCGCCCCCTATAACATGGGACCTAACATCGTCGGCGAAACGTGGGTTTACTCGGTACACCTCTGCCACCCCCTCTGAAGAATATAGGCGTGACGGTGTGTTTTTATATATATATATATATATGAACAATGGCAAAGAAAACAACTACCTTCAAAGCTCCTTAAGGAATCTTTGTAACATTGATAATGGGTTGGATATTGTATCAATCACATAAGTTTGTTATTACAGCACAGGTGAGTGTACGAAATTATAAAATTCGGTGAAAAAATATCATGATAACAATCCTCTGATAAATCCAACTGGGGCAATTCAATAGGTTAGAGAGGAAGAAGTAGCATTATTAAGTAAATTGACTTACTTATCTGTCACGTTTAAGCACTGAACTATCTGCGAAATCCCTACATCTCGTATAGTTACAACTGCTTCTTCCGCGGGTTTGAATGCAAGGAAATTTTTAATATCATTCAAAGCAGCCGATCTATTTTCTTCTCTTTGAAGCTTCGACGTAAATTCGCGATATTGCGCAGTGTCTTCGTTCGACATTTTGTATAGAATTTAGTGCGCCTCTGGGTTCCAATTTGGAGAATCGTTGAGGTTTGTAAACAAAACAAATAGAATTTTACGTCAACAACAAACGTTCTGTCAAGTCATCGTTATTTTCTTTACTTTGGCAACATTAAGCATAGATAATATAATATATTAGAGGGGTTATTACATTACACAATCTCAATCCACTCCAATTTAGGACGTTGAATGTTGCGATCGTATTTAGGAAAATTGGATCCAATTTAGCATTCCTAAATACTAAACTCGATTCAGTCAGTACGCGCGCTTTGTCAAACATGGGCGTACAGCGTGTGGTAAAGGATATCACCACTGCTCAAGCTTACAGTTCATAAATTTTCGTAATTATTTAAAAAACTTAATAAAACTATCTATCTATAACCTCACGCCAGATCCCTTGCGGGGTAGGCAGAGAGTACAGAGTTCCAACAGGTTCTTTCCTTACATACCTCTCTGGCTTCCTCGACTCTCATAGTTCGTCTCATACACGCTCGCCGGTTACGGAGACTCTTGACTATTCCATCAGATAAGACTCGGTTTATTTGGTCGTGGTAAGATAGTCTAGGTCTTCCCCGGTACCTGCATCCTTCCACTTTCTCATTGTATATCTGTTTTGTCATTCTTTCCTCTGGCATTCTTTCTATATGCCCGAACCAACGGAGCATGCCCTTTCTCATCTTTACACCGATACTATCTTTCATACCTACTCGCTGTCTTACTATGCTGTTGCTAATGCGGTCGGTCAGCTTCACTCCGCACATCTTCCGCAGAGCTCGCATTTCTACCGCATTTATCCTACTTTCATTCTCCTTCTTACATACCCAGCTCTCGCTACCATATAACAGCGTTGGGACAAGAACTCCGTTATGAATGGCCAGCTGCGCCTTATGGCTTAAGTGCCGGCTCCCGAGTAGCTTTCCCATCGCACCATTCACTCTGTTTCCTGCACTCACTCTTCTCTCTATGTCAGCGGTGTATTTCCCATCCTTACTGAAGGCGCATCCAAGATATACAAACTCATTCACTTGCTCCAGCACATCGTTACCAACCACAATCCTTACATTCGTTCTGGTTTCTTCCCTTTCAAAAACCATAATCTTGGTTTTCTTCACATTCAAGTGTAAGCCATTGATCATGCAGTCGTCTTTCATAACTGTGACTAGTGTTTGCAGATCAGTGGCTGTTGGCGCTATTAAAACCGCGTCATCTGCATAAAGTAGATGGTTTACCACTAAGTCACCCATTTGTACACCTTCATTCATCGCTTTCAGTCTTTGAAGACTTTTGTCCAGATATATTATAAACAGTCTAGCGGACAACACGCAACCCTGCTTGACGCCGATTTTAACGTCAAACCAGGGTGACCTGTTACCACCCACCCGTACGCATGCCTTGCAGTCCACATAAGTGGACTGGACGGCTCGCAACAGAGTGCCATCTATACCATACTCTGGCAAAATGTCCCAAAGTCTCTTTCGCACAACTCTGTCAAATGCCTTTTCCAGATCTACAAAACCGCAGAAAACCTTCCGGCCCACTGCCAGATGCTTCTCTACGATGTTGCGGAGTGAGAAGACTTGATCCGAACATCCTCTTCCAGACCTGAAACCCCCTTGTGCCTCGCACAACATTCCATCGGACTTCACTTAATAAAACTCTTATTAATAATTATGTAAGTTGTAACGGTTTGCGTTTTAGAGACTGACACAATGAAATCATTATAATACATATGTTGTTTTTTAAAATGTACAAAACCGATTGCCAATTTTTTTACGAATATATTATTCTATGTATCTGACTAAAATATTTAGTATTCTCATGGTCAATAAATAAACGTGGATGCGCTATCTTGACATATTAAAACAGAGTTTTATAGATTTTTAATAATAATATGCACGTACGCGACGAATCAAACAATTTGTCAGCTGATTTTTTGACCAATGGCTGGATTCGTAAATAAATAATGTGGTTATTTTATTTCACACTTACCACATTTCTAGAAACGTCAAATTCTAAACGTCAGCGTACCCATGACTAGTGAAAAGGACTATAGAAATTAAAAACAGATTAGATAGTGTAATGACCCCCTAAAACATTTAATGGGTGCCATAGATATCCATCCAAAGCCGTAAAACATAAAAAAAATTGAAATTTTATTTGATTTGTTTGGATGGTTTAGTGAATCAAAAAAAAATAGGTAATCCCTTATCTGGACAAGACTGATAGGCACAGCAGATACATAAAACAATAACATTCCAGTTCCTATCCTGTATAAGTTAATAGTGGTATTAATAGCATACTTAAGAGCTTGAATTTTACTCGTCATAGTCATACAAAATTATATATTAATAAAGAAGTACTCTGAAACGTGTAAATATAATTTAATATGGTGAGACTAATGACAGAAATACATTTCACGGGTTAACTATATGACTTCTTAGCTCGCCAATCCAAAAACTCATCGATATCCTCCTCGTTTTCTGAATCACCTTCCTCGTCTTCACTCATTTGATCGCAATCTTGCTTTTTAATTTTCGTTTCATCCTTTTTTAGTTCTAGATCTAAAACCCTTAAATATAAAAATAACAAAACTTAATAATAAAGGTAGCGTATAAATGATTTAGAAGTTAATTTATAAATAATTCGTTGCCTAGTTGATCCAGTGGAGAAAAATGCGCGTAGTAATCACAAGGTCCCGAGTTCAAATCCTAGGTCGTACAAAATGTACTTATTCTATAGAAAAATTCCCAGTATCGTTCTGAAATTGTACCCTTTAAGTGGCAAAAGGCTCGCCCCCTTTATTTCGTGGGACCTGAATTTGCCGGCAAAAAGAGGGCGCACAGTGCACCTCTGCCATCCCGGCTTGTAGGATATAGGCGTTTCTCTTGCATGCTTTCTCTGATAATTCGTTAAAACAGATTTACGTAACTAACGTAATTTTAAGGGTAGTGGAAAATTAATTAATACCTAGACCAAATTCTCATCTGTTCATCAATTTCATCTATCTGACGTTCGGCCGTAGCTTCCTCTTGTTCTCCTGCAATTATCTCTGCTGATGTTGTGGCTTCTTCTTTGATTTCCTTTTGAAACTTTTCCCATTCTTCCTCGATGGGATCTTTGTACTCAATATTACGCACCTGAAGAGGAAGCAATTCAATAATATATTAGCTTATGGACAAGAAAATATATATATTTTTTTACTTTAATTATCGTATTAATATACATAAAATACAGTTGTTTAGGATAACATTTTAAACCACTGAGGTGTGTACCATGCTACGCTAGCTAACAGCCAGACTTATTACAAAAAGAAATAATTAGATATTCATGCAAAGCTTAGCTCTTAAATCAGTTACAAATATTATAACGAATAGCAAATAAAGACTACAGAAAATAATGGTAAGAATTTGTAGGCAAGTGCATTATGAAAATCATGATCAATTATTGGGTATGTCATTCAAGTAATAAATTTTAAGTTTTTGTTTTATGTTTTTAATATTTAACTTATAGCGAAGATCTGGGGGTAGTTAGTTAATAATTTGCGGAACCAGGTAGGCGGCCGATCGCTCGCCGTACGTGTTATTCGCGCGCGTCGTGCAAAGTTGTCCCTGCGCAACTGCCCGAGTACATACAGGTGTTCAATTTCTTTTAATTAAACTACCTACTTATCTAGAATGTACTTTTTAAGGGGAAAGATGACGTCCAGTTTACTATAATTTTCAATTTCTTTGTAAAGCTAATAAAGCTAACGAACAATATTTATTTTTTGTTTTGTGATTTTGAGAACCTACTGCTAGAACAGAGATAGTATAATATAGTAATGTATAACAGAAGGCCAATTACAAGTTTTCACAAGTAGTTTAACAAAAGAAAATTATGAAGTGCGCAATATACCGATACGAACAGCTAAGACTAAAATAAAAAATTATCATCGTAATCAATTGTATTGAAATAAGGTATTAAAGCTTATCAAAATTCCGTCCTATCCCGTATCGTTCCGTCCCACTCTAGATCGAAACTGAGAAAAAGGGGCAATTGCGACAGGAAAGATTAGCTCTGTACCTTCAGTGAAAGTTGTTACAACTCGAGTTATAGCACTTTTGGTATTCTTACAGATTATGCATCGGAAAAAAATTCGCTATTTTTCATTACACTCCCAGTGTTTCTAAGGCTGACAGAAAATGAGAAAGCTTTTTTGTGCATATTAATATAATGTGTAAGATGATTTATTTCCAATTGTCACAAAGTGACAATTGGAAATAAATCATCTTACGCGGAGAATGCGCGTGAAGTCCGATGGAATGTTGTGCGAGGCACAAGGGGGTTTCAGGTCTGGAAGAGGATGTTCGGATCAAGTCTTCTCACTCCGCAACATCGTAGAGAAGCATCTGGCAGTGGGCCGGAAGGTTTTCTGCGGTTTTGTAGATCTGGAGAAGGCATTTGACAGAGTTGTGCGAAAGAGACTTTGGGACATTTTGCCAGAGTATGGTATAGATGGCACTCTGTTGCGAGCCGTCCAGTCCACTTATGTGGACTGCAAGGCATGCGTACGGGTGGGTGGTAACAGGTCACCCTGGTTTGACGTTAAAATCGGCGTCAAGCAGGGTTGCGTGTTGTCCGCTAGACTGTTTATAATATATCTGGACAAAAGTCTTCAAAGACTGAAAGCGATGAATGAAGGTGTACAAATGGGTGACTTAGTGGTAAACCATCTACTTTATGCAGATGACGCGGTTTTAATAGCGCCAACAGCCACTGATCTGCAAACACTAGTCACAGTTATGAAAGACGACTGCATGATCAATGGCTTACACTTGAATGTGAAGAAAACCAAGATTATGGTTTTTGAAAGGGAAGAAACCAGAACGAATGTAAGGATTGTGGTTGGTAACGATGTGCTGGAGCAAGTGAATGAGTTTGTATATCTTGGATGCGCCTTCAGTAAGGATGGGAAATACACCGCTGACATAGAGAGAAGAGTGAGTGCAGGGAACAGAGTGAATGGTGCGATGGGAAAGCTACTCGGGAGCCGGCACTTAAGCCATAAGGCGCAGCTGGCCATACATAACGGAGTTCTTGTCCCAACGCTGTTATATGGTAGCGAGAGCTGGGTATGTAAGAAGGAGAATGAAAGTAGGATAAATGCGGTAGAAATGCGAGCTCTGCGGAAGATGTGCGGAGTGAAGCTGACCGACCGCATTAGCAACAGCATAGTAAGACAGCGAGTAGGTATGAAAGATAGTATCGGTGTAAAGATGAGAAAGGGCATGCTGCGTTGGTTCGGGCATATAGAAAGAATGCCAGAGGAAAGAATGACAAAACAGATATACAATGTGAAAGTGGAAGGATGCAGGTACCGGGGAAGACCTAGACTATCTTACCACGACCAAATAAACCGAGTCTTATCTGATGGAAAAATCAAGAGTCTCCGTAACCGGCGAGCGTGTATGAGACGAACTATGAGAGTCGAGGAAGCCAGAGAGGTATGTAAGGAAAGAACCTGTTGGAACTCTGTACTCTCTGCCTACCCCGCAAGGGATCTGGCGTGAGGTTATAGATAGATAGATAGATAGATAGATAGTCACAAAGTGAAATGGACTGCTTGTTACATTTTTTTCCATAACCGAATCCACTTGAATTAATCTCTTTTACATAATCAGCAGGAATAGATTAATATTTTTAATTTAAAATGACTTTTTTAATAATAAGCCTTTATAGCAAAAACACAACAAAGATATCTTGCTTAGTTGAGCAGTTCCCATGACTTCCCTCCGGCTCCATCATCAGACCTTGGGCAGCATCCGGGTCTAAAGTACTCGTCAAGACAAATTCAACAAGCACAAACACGGTGGGGTTATATCTAGTAGTTGGGTGGTTCCATTGGCTACCTTTCGGCTTCATCTTCAGACCCTGAACACTATCTGATTGTATATAGTACTTGTCAATACCAATCTAACCAGCCTAAACACGAGAGGGTTACGTTCACATGTTTCTATGGCCACCTTCCGACTCCATCATCAGACCAGCTCCATCACCGACTTTACATACGTATCCCAAATTTCAGCTCATTCAGATACCTGCTATTGCTTGAAAAATGGATCACAAGATTTGAACCGGAAAGGCAGACATACGAACATTGCAAGTTAAATAAAAGCTTGTAAAAATGGTGCAAATTGATGTAATTATACATGTATCAGTGTACGCCAATGTTATCTTATAGATGAACCCATTTTTAAATAACGTTTTACATGTCAAATACTTATGTTATTGGACACCACTTCGATACTAAACCAAAACAATGTATATAATGATTCATATACTTAAAAATCAATTTACACAAAAAAATATAATCTAAAAACATCATCTCAAACAATTTAAGTGTAAATTTTAGTTAACATTAAGAAAACTACCTAAAATAATTTATTGAGTCTTTAAGTATCTTTAAGTAAGTGTCTATCAATAACCGTAATTAACCTTCAATTAAGTTCAGTACAAAAAGTGAGAAAAATTCCAAAACTTTGAAGTCAATTTTCTCAAAACTATAATTTTCGATTTGTATCACCTTTCACTGATGGTACAGAGATATTTTTGCGAAATTCAACTCAAAACAAGTAAACCTAAAACACCAATAATATAATCATTGTTTTATATATCATTTTCTAATACAACGCCAATTTTGTCTGAAATAATAGTAATACACTTATTCTGAACATGACTGGTATTTAACCAATGACTTAAACCTGTAGAAATCCATTAATAAAAGCTTCGATAATCCGCTTGACTAATTTTATTTAGTCGTCAAGATAACATTGCTTATTCAACTCCCGAACAAATTTCTTTTAATCATTAGGAACGTAACATCGTCAATGTGTAAATGTATGATTATTTTTGTTTTGTCTACATTTTATTAAGTTTTCATAGCGAATATGGCTTTTATAGTACTTAATATTTTTCATTTTCGAGCCATTTCGCACGCGGGGGTGCAAGTTTATGCTTTCATGGTGCAGTACTGAAGAAGAGCACTCAAGGAATTTATCTATGGCAGCTTTGGAGCCGGATCGGTTAAGACTTGGAAAATATTGAGCATTATCACTTTCATCCCATATAAAAAAATCATAGTCCGTCGAATTCCCGCTAAAGTATCATTTAGGAAAAAAATGTCCTCAGAGATTTTCTAATTGGATTTAAAAGTTCTATCAATTAGCATTAAAAATATGCGATATCAGACAAATAATCCAATGTCCCTCTTTTCTCAGTTTCGGCCCAGTGTTCGCCCTGTTGGTAAACAGCTGTAAATGCTGTTATACTAGTCTCAAGTTGTGGTAAAAATAGTCATAACAAACTCCCTTAAATAGCGAAACAACACATAAAACAATTCCATGCTAAAACTATTATCAAAATATGGGAACGCACCTCAAGGTGACACATGTTTTGATTGAAGTTTTGACAGAATATTGGCGGATGTCGAAGAGTGATGTTGTCAATTTACCTTAATTTCTAAAAATTGTATTTCGAATTATAATGTGTAATGTTGGTGGAATATTAACCATAATGTATTCCTATATGTGCATGAGTGAAGGTAATTGTGACAAAGTGATAAAACATGCCTTTTCGATTTTCCTCATACGGCCGTCGCAATCGGTAGGTA
The DNA here is from genome assembly GCA_905147815.2 of Phalera bucephala. NCBI lineage: Eukaryota > Metazoa > Arthropoda > Insecta > Lepidoptera > Notodontidae > Phalera > Phalera bucephala. The sequence continues at coordinate 23,528,356 of LR990612.1, forward strand.
TGTAAAGTATCCACCGCTTTACCAACCAGTTCATTTCATCAATTTCTTTATCATCGTTGGCATCAAGTTCATCGGGGAGTTGAATTCATTTAAAAACACGATTATTGCATCTCACTGGACATTGGCAAAATATACTTAAAAATAGTGTGAAGCCATCATTTAAAGAAGAAGAAGAAGTTTTGACATTGAAATAAACATGATAAACAACTTTGACGACAGAAAAAAAGTGCGGCTTATATCAATGTTATTCACACAAAAGTTGCAGATCACATTATTAAATTTATCTCGATATTATACAAGGGTCGGTAATTCCAGAAAAAACGTAATGGAAAACTTGTGCATGATAAAGAATGTAAGAGCATGTATTCCTCCTTTGGACAATAATAGACACAAAGGTCAAGCAGGGAGAATAGGAATAGTCGGTGGTTCATTGGAATACACGGGGGCACCGTATTTTGCAGGAATAAGTGCTTTGAAAGTGAGTATTTCTACATTCTAAAAATGTTCTAAATGTTCATTATATATCAATTTTTACTTTTGTTTTATTCGTGGCTTTATTCTTTCAAGCCGAACAAGGCCACAGAAACCTATTGTTGTTCTAATGCATCTGCATTCCGTTGGCTTGAAGCAATAAAATTAGAATATATACCTACAGAAGAATATCTATAGCCAAAAGTGTGCACCTTTCCAATAGAATAAATAATCAGCTTATATCCTACCCATATTATAAATGTAAAAGTTTGAATGTTTGTTACTCAATCATGCAAAAATTACCGATCAGATTTACTTTATTAACCCATAGGATAGTTGTTATCCCAGAAAAATTTTAAGATTCCTGTCTTTAGTCAAAACGGATGAACTCGCTAACAGAAACTAGTGATTTATAAGATTTGGTTTCCTTACAGGTAGGTGCAGATCTAGTCCATATTTTTTGTGCATCACCTGCAGCTACAGTGATTAAATCTTACAGTCCTGAACTAATAGTACATCCCTTACTGGACTGGCCAAATGCAATTACAGAAATATCACAGTGGTTTGAAAGACTCCATGCCATTGTAATAGGACCTGGGTTGGGCCGGCAAAAAGAAACATTACATGTGGTCACAGATTTAATTGAAGTAATCAGAGAAAAGAGAATACCATTGGTTATAGATGCAGATGGATTATTTTTAATTACTGAAAAACCACATTTGTTTAAAGATTTCATGTCTCCAGTGATACTCACTCCAAATAAAATAGAATTTGAGAGGCTATGTAGCAAGACAAATGGCCCTTCAGGATTGAATCAGTTAGGGAAATATGTAACAGTACTCAAGAAGGGTGATGCAGATGAAGTAATAAATGGAAACTCTGAGTTACAATGGAAATCCAATGTTGGTGGTTCAGGTCGAAGATGTGGAGGTCAGGGAGATCTCCTATCAGGCGCTATTGCTTGTTTCTTACACTGGACAACAGCAAATGCTAATAACATAGATATTGTAACATTTGGAGATAAAAGTTTAGTAGCATCATCATTATCATCTTATGCTGCTTGTCGTTTAGTGAGAATGTGTAATGAGAAAGCATTCAAAATAAAAGGCCGGAGCATGGTGGCTTCTGATATGATTGAATTTATTCATGAATCATTTGAGGAACTGTTTGGCCAATAAATATTATTGATGGAGGAATTCCACTATTTTTGTTATTTTACTTTATAATTGTAAATTGCATTTATTTGTCCTTAAGAGTTTTAATGTACCTATTTAACAAATAATGATCTAGGATTGAAAATAATAAATGTTTGTAATTTTTTTCCATGAAATCTATTTCTCTATAACATCACTCCAGATTCCCTGCAGGGTAAGGTTTTATGCATACAGGCTTCTCTTTATTACTTACAATTAAAAATTACATACATCACTAAAGAATAATGAAACTAAAAAACCTATTACAGGGTTGCGAAATCTAGAGAATGCAACTATGTAGGAATTAACATTTGAGTCACAGTTCAAGTTAAAGGTCATTTATGTAATATCTTGGGACTGAGACATTAAGTTCTTATATGGTTTGAACATTTAGTTTTTACTAAAATATTTTTAGCTGTGTTATTTCTTACCTTAGCATCAAGGATGGGATCATCAAAAAATCCCTCTGGTATTGGTTGATCCGATATTTGTTCCTTCACATCTGATTCTACTAAAGCACTTTCTGGGACTTTTTCTATGAAAAAAATAAATATGATTAATAGTGGCTTGGGTTTACTGTCGGTTACGGTATAATTGAACAAACTATACCTGTTATATTGTTGATTTGTTTACATGGATTTATGAGAATTAGAATAGGGTAGTTTTCTACTTTGTTGATTAATAATGTGGATTAAGTGGGTAGGTAATTAAGATGATGACATACATACTCGTGTACAATGGCTACCTCGCAAAATACATGATTTACATTGAGTTGGTATTTTACTAAAGTTCAGGACTTAATAATAACTATTTACGTATTACAAAGCAGCAATGCCCTGGGGCAGGGGTCACATTGCGTTGGATTGGCTGACCACCATTGCCAGTAAATAACCAAATCAAAAGGAGTTCATTAATACAGTCAACATAACTTCTTAAAATATTGCTAATTATAAACCAAATTTCTTATGGTTATTAAAGGTTGGGTCTAGGCTGAAGGTTTTGGTGAGGGCCTATTAATTCATCATCATTATTATCTCAGCCTATACTTGTCCACTGCTGAACATAGGCCTTCCCCATCGCTTTCCAGCTTAACCGGTCCAATGCCACCTGCATCCAATGACTTCCTGCGATTTTCACAAGATCATCGGTCCATCTGACAGGCGGCCGTCCTACGCTGCGCTTGCCAATATGCGGTCTCCTCTCTAGAATCTTTCTGCCCCTACGCCCATCCGATCTTCGTGCTATGGGGCCCACCCATTGCCTATTAATTGGCTTTGGCCAAATATGGTCCTTTGGTCGGACACTAATGATTAATGAGAGTACTAATAAATTTTGATAGATCTGATCTATAGGATCAGTATATAACAAAATTACTGGTTGAAATGGCAAACATGTGAGTAACGACAGATGACTTGGTCCAGCAGTTAAAAGCTGACACTGCTCTATCCACTGGATCCAGTAATCGCTGGTTAAGTGCCTGCACAGCACACCTTTGTGTAATCAAATATTTGTTTTAGTTTGGGTGCTTGTGTATGTTAATTTCATATGTTTAAATGCACCCGTAAACAGGAATAAATCCTGGTATGTGGCTAAGTTTTTTTTATTATAGATAGCAGTTTCCCACGACTTCATACCTGGTCGACAACAGCAACACCTACCGGGCCTATGTTACTTCTGGATAAGGTAGCTTTCTAATGGTAAAAGAATCATTAAAATCGAATCAGTAGTACCAGAGATTACCCCGAACATCCAAACTCACAAACTTTACCTCTTTATAATATTAGTATAGATAACACACTAAGGTAAAAAATTATTAAAGGCCACTATAAAACAGTCTCAATTAATGGGAATAATAAGTATTATCAACACCAGTTTGGTACACTTTACTGTGAGAATGCCTTTCCTTCAAAAGAGAAGAGATAAAAATATTATCTATCTATCTATATCATCACGCCAGCTCCCTCGCGGGGTAGGCAGATTACAGAGTTCCAACAGGTTATTTCCTAACATACCTCTCTGGCTTCCTCGACTCTCATAGTTTGTCTCAAACATGCTCACCGGTTACGGAGACTCTTGACTTCTTATAAGACTAGTAGATTCAGATAAGACTGTCTATTTGTTCGTGGTAAGATAGTCTAGGTCTAAATAATAAAATTTAAATAATGCACACTGACCTTCTATTTTAATACTTTCAACTGCAATTGAATTAATTGGGGTCCTCTTGATTTCTTCAGTATGAAATGTAACAACTTGAGGAGCATTATTTTTAGGTGCGTGTACAGACACTACAGGTGTTGGATTAGTGTTTTTAAGAATTCCTTTTAACTTTTTCTCCGGTGGTACGTCATCCGGTGGACTTGTTTTATGTTTAATTTTACCCACAGTGAAATTATTTGTTAATTCTTTTAATTGTTTAGCTTTCTCAACTTTCTCCCTGTGTTGTTTACTATTCAAGTGTACTTGCCATACGTGTTCTGAACGCACTATTGAAGAGCAAAGTATGCACATTAGTTGGCCAGCATTGTTGTACTTAGCAAGAGGGTTATCAATTTTCGTTGATTTTTCATTTTTCTTTTTGCGTTCTGCCATCAATCGCCGCATTTCTTCTTGAGCTTTTTGCTTTTCCATTTGCATTCGGAGAGACATATTGATTTTTTATGTAGATTCTTTATTATTGGTTCCACACCTAAACCAAACCTCATAAGATAAGTTTGAATTCTACAAGTTTTGTGGTAAATTGTAATTTTAGGACAATAATATAGTACTAAAACTATACTCGTAGAACATTATTTTCTATTTAATAAAAGGAACGTAAACTAAAATTATTTTGTAAATTTGTATGTGGCTCTCGTAACATGAAATATAAATACCCTCGATAAACAACTGAGAATCTGAGAACATAGACAATGATCAATCAAAGTTATGACATTATGTGGAGTTGCATAAGGATGTACAAACATTGATTATTGATTGTCGATTATTAATTAAATGAAATGTCAATTAAGCAAATGAAATTAATCTATTTATATCATCACGCCAAAATGCTTGGGGGGTAGGGGTAGGCTAGTTCCTACTGGTTATTATGGCAATAATCCTAATATGAAAACTTTTAGTTAGCTATAAACTTCGTAAACCATATATTTGGATTGTTTAGTAAATATTTTTTGTTTTGTTCTACATGAGCAATGGGGTATTATTACTAAAACAATCGAATCATTCGATTGTTCCGTTTATTCGAATGCAATCGAATGAGAATCACAATTTTTTCATTGTTAGATTGTTGCCCAGTGTTCCCACCAAGCGCGCGTAACTTTATTAACGAGTAAGCAATTGACAGACGAATCGATTGCTCCGTCGATTGTTTTGGTATCGTTCAATAGTTTTGAATCTGTTGATTGGTAATCTCAGATTATACATACTCTTTTGATGTCAACTCTGATCTGGTTGGTTTTTGTATTATGTTTGAATTACTTCAAATTTGGAATGTCAGTTTTATTTGTTCAGATTGAAGTGTCATATTTGGCACTTCGTAGAAATCGCTTGAAGGAGTAACATGTCTAGTTATCTGACATAGCTTTTGTATTTTTATATGGTTTTTATAAAGATTAGGTTTCGTCATAAATAAAGTCAAAAATATTTAAGTGAAAAATAAATAGTTGTCTATTGGATTGGAGATTGGCTAACTGCCATAGCTGGAAACAAGAGATTAGTAGTCAGAGGTTTTCAACAGAAATATAAAGTGGACTATGAGGAAACCTATAGTCCTGTGGTGAACAGTACTTCGCTTAGAATTATTTTATCGATAGCAGCTCAGAAGAATTTGAAATTAAGACAATTCGATATCAAGACAGCATTTTTACATGGGAATCTATGAGAAAAAATTTTATGCAAGTTCCTAAAGGTTGTTGTGAAGAAGGGGATTTTCTGGTGATGAAGAAGAAGCGATTGAAAGGGAAACGGTTGAAGAAGTGACAATTGACGGTGTTGAAAATGATGCTGATGAAACAAATGAAGTAGTTTGTGAAGAAACAATTGAAGATGTGAGGAATGTGAATTTTGTTGATAATCCAAATGTAGAAGTTATAGAAAATAAAGGAGATTTTGATGTTTTTTTGGATGCAAGTGAGGATAGAGTGGAGAAGCTTGTTGATGAGGAGTAGACAGTGGAGAAGGTTGTGGATGTTTTTAGTGATGCCGATGATGCGGGTGAGGAGACAGTGGAGAAGGTTGTTGAATGTTTTAGTGATGCCGATGATGCGGGTGAGGAGACAGTGGAGAAGCCTTCAGGTCCAAAAAGTTGAATTTGCAAAATGTTGAATTTTCATTATGTTGAATTCCCAATATGTTGAATCTCAAAATGTTGAATTCCCTAAAAGTTGAGTCCAAAAACGTTGAATTCTCATTATGTTGAACAAACTATTCTCACAATGTTGAACTTATCAAAATGTTGAATTCCCAATATGTTGAGTCCCAAAATGTTGAATTCATATTTGTTACGTTGACTACAAGAACGTCAATCCTAATGCTCCTTAACTGAATTCAAAAAGGAGTAAGTTCTATGTTCGTCTGTATGTATGCTTTTTTATGTATGTTCGCCGATATTTCCGTTAATTGTGGACTGATTTAGATTATTCTTTTTGCATTGGGTTCAGTATAGCTTCAAGGTGGTACCATTTTAATTTAGTTTTAATACAGTAAACCATTTTAATCATCGGTATTGGATCTTGGACTTTGAAGATCCCACCAGGGAACTCCTTAACGACAAGTAACTTAAATCTGTAGATCCCATAGGTACCTTACTATAGAAATAACCAGAATATATAGACTTAAAAAATAAGGAGATTTACAATTCGCCTGTTTTTTATAACGTCTTTATTTATGAACTGTCTTTGATAATTCTTTTTGCTTTAATATAGAGGTGGACCCATTTTAATGAAATCGGTATTGAACCTTGGACTTTGAAGGTATAAGGAACGGCAAACAGGGCGAATGTATAGATTCCGTTATTACGGGTATTACATCAATCCTGTATGTACCTAATTGTAGAACTAAGCAGAATTTTATAATTAACTCATCACTTGAAATTGTAAAATAAATAAACTTTAAAAAAAGAGGTAAACTGACTTAAAAAAGCAAAAGTGCCCGACGTGCAAAGTGCAAACCAACACCACCACTCGAAGTGCAAAGTTACCGACTGCACTAACCGGCACCGCCTTCAAATATTTCTTTTTTGCTTTTAGAAAATCCGTTTCCCTTTATTTTTAAGTTATATTTATTCTCATCATTACAGTGCTGCCCATTTCCTGGTACAGGTATTCTCTATTTCGCCTTTTAGGGCAAACAAGGGATACTATGGGTTGATACATTCTTAGTACGGAACCACACGGAAAAAATATTATGAGAATAGACCCGTCAGATTTTCAACATTTAAAAAATTCAACATAATGAGAATCCCAACATTCAAGGAATCCAACATTTTGGGATTCAACATTTCTAAAATTCAACATAATGAGAATTCAACATTTTGGGAAAACAACATTTTGAGATTCAACATATTGGGAATTGAACATAATGAAAATTCAACGTTTTGCAAATTCAACTTTTTGGACCTGAAGGTGGAGAAGGTTGTTGAAGTTTTTTTAGTGATGCTGATGACGGGTGAAGAGGAGACAGTGGAGAAGGTTGTTGATGTTTTTAGTGATGCTGATGAGGAGGAGACAGTGGCGAAGGTTTTTGGTGTTTTTAGTGATGCTGATGAGACGGGTGAGGAGGAGACAGAGGTAGTTGCGGAAAGTGTTGGTCCAAGGAGGAATCCACCGATAGGTGGGTCTTTGCCTGAGAAGTGTAAGGATTGTGTTATGGAATTTTTGGCTGAGTGTGCATTTTTGGCGTTTGAGGAAACAGTTAACTCCAGCGAAAGGGAGAAATGTTTGAGGGCTGTAGAGGAAGAGAAGTTTTCTTGAGGAATGGCACATGGGAGTTGTTTGATGAAAAAGAAGCTGAGGAGAGAAAACTTTTGACAAGCAGGGATATAAAGCTAGATTAGTAGTGACTAGGGTTTTAAAGTGATTGGTGTTATTGTCTTGTGATAGACGTTATTAAGACTTTTAGGTATTTTAATTCTAAACCTTTGTGTAGGTAGTGTAGTGTAAGGGGGTGTTAATAATAAAGATTCGCGCAGTGGAAGCGTGAGTGTGTTATGATGTATATCTAAGATTAAGGGGGTGTGTTGATTGGTAATCTCAGATTATACATACTCTTTTGATGTCAACTCTGATCTGGTTGGTTTTTGTATTATGTTTGAATTACTTCAAATTTGGAATGTCAGATATTTCTTCAGATTGAAGTGTGTCATATTATGTACTTCGTAGAAATCACTTGAAGGAGTAACATGTCTAGTTAACTGACATAGCTTTTATATTCTTTATATGGATTTCATAATGATTTGGTGTCGTCATAAATAAAGTCAAAAATGTTTAAGTGAAAAATAAATAGTTGTCTAAAGTCCTTAAGTGTCTTTTTGGTTTAAATGTGATCCGATTAGCCACATCGACCATTCAAGAGAAACTGGCATGTCTTTTTTTTAATTTTTAATATAATTTATGTACATAAGTAAAACTTTGGAATTTGTGGTAATCTATCATCATGCCAGATCTCTTGTAGGGTAGGTTTAGTGATTATAACAACGTTAGATTTGTGTTATTTATCTATAATGCAATCGATATTTCCAACTTACCTTAAAGCGCTTTCAGACAGTGACAGAAATTACTAATCAACTAAAAATTATTGCTAACAATCGCAACGTTCCCCACGTATCGAATGTACCCTGCGCGTTGGTTATGGACCGTCGATGTTCATTTTTTTGTCGATTGTTATTCGATTGTATTTTTGTGTGGACCAATGAATCGACAATCTAATGTGTGTAACTACAATAATCGATTTGTCAGATCCTATTTTTTTGAAATAATCGCCCATTGCTATTCTACAATGAACATTCATCGTATGTATGTATTATTACAAATCTTAATATTATTTTTTTATTTGCCGGCACCCTGAAATAATTGCCAGAATGCGTGAACTTCGCACGACACGACTGATTCTTCGTACTTACACAGTTTTACAGCTCTGTTCTGTAACTAATTTTAAAAGAACCAATAGTTCTAACTATACTTAACATGTCCTTGACCGCACCCGCCATAACATCAGATTTGATAGACCACAAATCCTCGTGAAAGGACACCGATTCCTACCAAGGATGGTTCGCGAGGCTATTGAAATTAAAAAACATCCTAATTTCAATAGAGAAGATGGCTGGTTGCTTCCATCGACTTGGGATCCAGTAATTAATATAATCAAATCCAAAACCAAGCATAACACTGAGAGACCTCAAGACATCGTGAGCTCATTCTGCGTTGATCGGACCAACAAAAATAATTAAGAAGTTTGAGGGTACCCCGGCACAAACTATGCCTTTTGGACGTCTAACACTCAGTCCTTCCCGTGACCATGGGTGCTGCAAAGCACTCGAAACGTCGGGAACTTAAAAATAAAAAAATAAACCACAAAAAATCCTAAAAAAAAATTATTTCATGTGTAATATTCGCGCTAATCTAAGAACTCAGTAAATAATGTGTAATATTGGTGGAATATTAACCATCTATCATATCATTACGCCAGTTCCCTTGCGGGGTAGGTAGAGAGTACAGAGTTCCAACAGGTTCTTTCTTTACAGACATCTCTGGCTTCCTCCACTCTCATCATGCATTCATCTCATTATGTATTCTTATATGTGTATGAGTGTAGGTGATAAAACGTACCTTTTTAATTTCGCTCAAAACGACCGTCGCAATTGGTACATATGTAAAGTATCCAACGCTTCACAATCCAGGGTGGCCTACTTCATAAATTTCATTGTCATCGTCAAGTTGCCCTGTACGTGTGCTTGGTGTAATGTTGTGACGTATTCCTAGGCCATAACAAATAGGCAATTCAAAAGTGATATATATAATATAAATTAAAATTGTTGTGAATACTGAAAATTATTTTATATCGTGAACTTATATCGTATTGTGCAGTGTTTTGTCCATCTAAAGGAGGAATAGATGAACTGGAATCGTCATCTTACACGTATGTCTTTATTGCCCTAGTATTGCATTCATAACGATGTTTTATAGCTAAATATGCATTTCATATTAAGGATATACGTCATTGGCGATATATAATTACCACATGGTGGCCATATACTCTGGATTTAAAGATTTAATGTAGGTTTATAAAATGCATTGTTTTAAGTCTCCCGAACAGTACACTGCACCGCCTGTGGTCTGTTATCGATATTTTCCAAATCCATGCCCTTCCTTGCACATTTATAGTGAAAAATTGACCGTCCCACGTCACGTCTTACTCCTCGTTCGCACAGACGCTTTACCACGCGTGATACTGAAGCGCTTTACAGCGCTTTAAATAATATACTGTGAACAATTTGTTCCATTCCAGCGCTTTACTAACGTGCATTGAAAAAGCGAACCTAGGGTAAAGATGATGTAAAAATTATAACTACCGCCACGCCTATATTCCCCAAGCGGAAGTGGGAGTTATGTACTGTGAACATTCACTTGTCGTCAACAATGTAAAGTCCCATGTAGTAGAGGATGAGTCTATTGATATTATACCGAGCCCAGTGCCAGACTCCGGACTAGAATTTTTTTATCGAAAAATTACTATTTACCGGACTGACGACCTCGTGATCGCTATGCGCATTACAAGACCAACGAGGCTTTACTATTGTACTAAATTGCACATACAAGTTTTCAGATTCGTTTTTAAGATTTGTATTATAATACGTATGTGTGTACTTATATAAATTACTCGTAGTAAAAATCATAATTTATGAGTCAATTATGATTTTATTTATTTATTTATGAAAAGGTACACTGAGACTGGGAATATAAATATAAAACATAATCAAAGAGCAAACGTAAATTTTTTTATAAATTCTTTATTGTCACTTGTATTAATATCGCTACTTAAGGCTATATCATTGTAAGCTTACATGAACTTATATAAGGGCGAAAATTTTGCGAAATTTGTTCCACTTGTAGATGTAGAAAAAACTGAATTTTGCATGAAGTAAATATTTTTAATCATAAATTGTATTTTTTATCGATAAATTCTGTACTAGTAATTACTTGCCTACTGCGTGAGTAGTATGCATTCTTCGTCTAAGGATTTTTCAGTCCCTCTCGTCACATTCCTAATGCATAGACGGCGCCATCGATACATTACAATGGATGCTGTCAAAATATTTCTATAGAAAATAAAATTCCCACTCAAACCAGAACCAGTTCATAGGCATACCAGATGGCGCCTACAGAGGCGCGTTCTACAAATATGCCCAAGAACAACACAGGAAAGGGTGGGAAAAAAATACAGGGCTGACACTTCAAGGAATTTCTCTCCACATGGTGTGACAGCGACAGCAAGAGATTACTAAAACATAGTAGACTACAAATGAGGCAACTAATTGGAGCATTCACAGGCCACTATGAAACAAAAGAAGATCTACACAAGATGAACCTCTGCAGCGACGTGGTATGCAGGAACTGTGGTACAGAAACAGCGGTGAATGAAGCTACTGGGAGTGGCCTATCCAAACCCAGAGGAACTACGGCTCTGCCCCCTGCTGTAATCTACAGCCTGGTACAAGGGTTATTTATTTGATCCTTCAGATACGTAAGAGCGTTGGCGATGCCTATAAATAGCCATCACCAAACAAAGTACCTCAATATCAGGATCTACAATCTTAGTACTACATTAGACATGGGAAACATTTGAGAATAATGATACCAATTAAAAAGAATACTCTTACGGTACCAATAAACACACCTAAACATATTTTGCTTTTAGTAATTTCTTATTAGTTCCTACTTTAAGTTGGAGATGCCACTACTATCGAATAGTCTAAAGAAAGCCGATAGATGGCACTTATAAATAAACCAATTAATTTTTGATAGAAATTTTGTAACATTATTAGAATTTTAAACATGCAACCCTGTTCGTCAAACCTTAAAAAAAGCTTGTGCAGGGCTTTTGTTTTTTGCCGTAATGGCGACAAGAAGCCAATTTTTATAATTTACTGTTATACTCTATTACTACTTGACATTGGCGAAATGCACTGTTAAAGTGTGCGGCCATTAATTAATATAAGAAGAAGAAGAAGCTTGTGCAGTATTTGTTGTGTTGTTTGTTTTCTATTTCCGCGTTGTGCTTTTACGATTAATTTCTCTTGAGTTGAGTTTTCCGTCCTCCAGGTTATTCCTTATAGTGCTTTTCGGTGTACGTGCATCAAACAATATTATTGACTTACAGTTATTGTGACTCTATAAACATGTCTAACAAAAAGAGCTATGTTCCTGGGTGTACACAAACAAAAGGTAAATTATCTAGCCTTAAGCCTTAAAAAATATTCTGATCCCTAATTTTAAGTTGTATATTACATACCACTAGCGTTACTGTAGGTTCACAAAACCCCCGATAAACGGCAACCTATTTAATATAGGTTATAATTCCCTTCAACATACATAACTTTGGCATACTTGACGCAATATAGCATGAAGCTCATTTCTTATTGTCTCACCCACGGGTCCCAGATCTGTAAAGAGACACTTATGTTTTCGGATGATTTATAAAAAAGGAACCTAATTACTTCAACAAGAAGAACCCAATAACTTACTGTGTCTAATTTACTTAACTTTGTGTGTATGTAGGGCGACCGGTTTCCAATTATTTTTCTTTGAAAGACACATACCAGAGAGTTTTTTGCATAATAGTTTCAATATTTGTAATGATTACAAATTGACCACAGAATCATGATTGAAAATATATGATTTAAAAGTACTTTTTAGTATACATTCAGAAACTTTGCTCAGTTATCATTTCCATGGAAGCTGGTTGCTGAATCTCCACTGGATGTTTTAGGCCAATGCTGGCTGAATGCTTAATAATCCTTAAAATGATGATTGAAAATGATCTAGAAACTCCTTTCTCATGTAACACTTGTACATGAGAAAGGAGTTTCTAGACCTTCTTTTCTATATAAACAATCTTTTAAACTTTTTAGCCTTTACTTTTTTGACTGGTCAGAAGCTTTTTAGTAAATGTCAGGCTGGCGAAAGTTCTGTAGGAATAACGATTTGTATTGAAATCACTGTCTTTTTAAGCCCGTTGAAAGCGAAAGCCGTGTATGCTCAATATGCACTTTATAACTGCCTACTTTTCAATTTAGGTGCATTATACTGTTCCGCCATATTGAATTCGATATGTCAATTCCAACTGTCATTTTAAGTTGACATTTATCTTTGGTTGACATACTGAAGTTGTCTATCTTTATATAAAATTAATTTCGTTATTTCAAAATCCCTTTAGAAGTTGTTGTTGTATGTATAAAAACAATTAGCTTTGTTTTCTGTATCACGTTTTGAATTCAATAATGAGCAAAATTAAATGCGAGGTCTGTTAAATAAAAACAAGTCTGGTGGGTGAGCAGAAAAGATTTTTTATGGCTCAATTTCCTCTTGATGAAGAATGTTTATAATAGGTAATATGTTTCTGCTCTTAGGTTTCTGCTATAATACTATTTTACATTCAATTACAGTCATTAAAGTTTTTTGCGATTCAGTTAAATATGAACTATATAAAAATAGTATAACCTTATATTCGTAATGTTAATAATATGAATTTAATACCAAAGCATATGGTACTCTATGTTTTTCAAAGCTAAAGAAATAATTAGTCTTATTATATCAAAGATTATAGTAGTTTTTTTTACCTCATTTTGACACGCAAACTTATTTTTACAGATGTAAACAATGGGTGGCGGCATGTGGAACTGAAGATTTGTTGTATATTCCCATAGAAAAGCTGCATTAATTAAAATACATTTGCGGCAAACATTTCCGTCAGAAAGATTTTAATAAAAATCTGATCCTTGTATAAATATCGCTATAAAAGCATTGGACGATGATGTGTTAAAATATTTTCTATTGCACAAAGCCAAGGACCACACAAAGTCTTCTTAAAGATCATAATTACTGCAGTAAGATTTACGTTGCCTGTTTTTTGGTTTTATATTTTAAAAAGTACTACACTATATTAAAGTACTCATTTCTATTAATGAATACAATGATTGTGCGATGAATAGATGTTTACTATCATGCTATATGTTGTTGTACATCATGTTTGGGGTGCTGCGGTCGGGTAACCTCCTAGTGTGCCCGACCCATTGCCAGTCCCGCGGATACGTCCAGAGGAACGACAATGGGAACGGGACGGTGCACCTCGGGTATCGTCAATAACTTCCCTCACGGGGGATCTTGTTGGCGATGGCGGATGACCTGACATGGCGCGGTGCTTGGGATTGGGTGCTGCGGCAGGGGGTAGGGGGGGGGGAGGGAAGGGGGGGACAATCTCCTGCGTGTTTGTGCCGTGCGCGGTGACCCGTACAGCAGGGTGAAGGAGTCCTGGGGGTTGAGTCGGTGATGGACCGGTAGTTGTTGTCTGTCGCCGGCAACACGCCTCTTTGGTCTGGATCTCTGTCCAAACGGGAGGCTGTCACGTAGTCGCGTGGCAGTCAATCGGCTGAAGTCCATCTTTCAGATGGGCTAGGCTAGGGTTCTGGGGTGAAGGGGTCCGCAGGCGGCGGTGTGAGCCTACACTACGCGGGAGTGGAAGTGAACACCGTTAGTCTCGTGGACAACTCACCCTGGAACCCTATACTCTGATGATAGCCCTGGTGCTTATAAAGCATCCCCAAAGGTGAGGACTCCGTGGCGGGTGGGGAATCATCAGAGTGAAGAACATCATTAAGTCACATGGACAAAAAAAAGAAATAAAAACCCCAAACCAGTCCCCAAAAAGGGACAAAGTGCGTCATGCACACAAGGCCCCTCGGGGCAAAGTGTAAGGCCCTCGGGCATGAAAAAGGCACCGGGACAAGTGACGGCAGCGAACCCCAGTGGTGGCGCCAGTCTGGTCCCCAAAATTGCACCTATGAGTTGCGGATCTGGAGGAGACACAGTGTCTTCCGGTCTGCCCCCGGCTGCCAAGGTGGAGGCGAAGGCGTCCGGCTCTGCTGGACCCAGAAACCAAACCACCCAGGCGGCCGGTGCTGGCGGACTGCGTGACCATGTCCCCCCTTAGGGACGCAAAAGACTCAGCGGGCTCGCTAAGCGGAGGAAGCGAATCGAGCTCGCGAGGCAATCGGCTGTCTCTCAGACACCCGTACAGGAGGCGACGCTCTCTAAACGGGCGAGAGAGGTCAGCGATGAAGCTAGGGATGCGGCAGGGGATCTAAGGCGAGTTCGCCTCGGGTCCTCCTTTAAGCATGCCCTGACTATGACAAGGATGGTCATCATTGCGGATGACTATCCCAAGACGATGCTTGATGAGGAGACTGCCTGGAACATCAAGGAGGTCATCTGGGGGAGGATGTGGAGCGATCCGGTCCTCACCATTGAATGGAAGGGGGTCCAGGGCGGCATCATCAGCACAACTTGCTCCAGCGATGCGGCGATCACCTGGCTGAAGCACTACGACGGTCAAACTGTCTGTGGTGTCAAGGTCAAGGTGATCAGGGATAGGGACTTACCCCGTCCTGTGAAAATGGCGTGGAAGAGGACACGCGTGAGTGAAAAGGTCTCTCTGTCAATGGAGCTTCAGATGCTCCAGCGACTCCATAAAGTTATACTCACGGACCGCTGGAGGGTCGTGAACACGACGACAGAGGGAAGACAAGCTAGTAGCATCATCCTGATGGATCAGTCCTCGGCTGATGCCATTAAAGAAGCCGGGTACATGCTGCACGCCGGGCTTGACCGCAGCTACTTCAAAGTCCTTGAAACGTCAGAGGACAAAGAGGAGGCTGCGGTTGGGTCCGATAAACCAGCGGTAGTACCCAACACTACTCCGGTGGAGACACCACCAGACCATCAGCTGTCCGGTCCCATCGCCAGCCATGTCGGTGAGATCGGATGGACTAGCGGGCGGCTTCGACAAGCTGGGCATCACGTCTTCCCCAATAGGGGAGGACGATGAAGCCCCAGATAGCAGCGAACCGGAGGAGAGCTGCAAGGTAGGTAGTCCCTAGTGTGGACTACCAACTAAACACAACCAGGCAACAAAGGAGCTTGGCTTAAGGTGCGTACAAATCAACTTGCACCATTCTAAGGCGGCTACGGCGATGCTAGATCGCCAGCTGCGAAGAGCTAAATTTGACTTAGCACTTATTCAAGAACCCTATATTTATAGGGGACAGATAAAGGGCCTTGATGGAGCGGGGGGTAACCTGTTTCACAATTGCACAACTAATGACATGAGGACCTGCATTTTTGTCAGGAATGGCATAAACGCTTTGCCTCTGTCCATTTTCTGTTATAGGGACCTCACCACGGTGAAGTTAAAATTGGAAGGTAACAAGGGCAGCCGAGCAGTCATCTTCTCGGCTGCCTATCTGCCCTACGAAAGCGCGGACCCTGTTACAACGCATCTGCGGGACTTGGTTGAATATTCCTGCAACAAGAAGGTTGAGCTAATCGTAGGATGTGACGCAAACGCGCATCACGTCGTCTGGGGCAGCTCAGACACTAATCAAAGAGGGGAAAAACTTCTGGACTTTCTGGTAAGCACTCCTTTACAAATTCTCAATAGAGGAAATAGGCCCACGTTTGTTAATAGACGTAGGGCAGAAGTTATTGACATTACAGTTGCCTCTAATAGAGCGAGCAGACAGGTAAACAACTGGCATGTCTCCAATGAGATCTCATCCTCCGATCACAATTATATATGTTTTCAGTATGGGATGGAAACGTTTAATATAAACCCAAGAAGGCGGAACCCAAGGAACACTGATTGGGCCGCATATAAAAGTGACCTTAAAGCAGAGTTAGGGAAGGTCCGAGGCAGACTCAGCTCTGTATTGGATATAGAGTTCGAAGCGGATAGCGTAGCTCGGGCAGTAAAGACCGCCTGGACTAATAACTGTCCGGAGAGCAGAGTCATAGCGAAACGTGACCCATGGTGGACACCAGAGCTAGCGCGGTTAAGAGTAGAAACTCGACGTGCATTCAACACTGCGAAAGCAACCAAGAACTTTGGGGAATATTCTACGATACTCACGAGGTTCAATACAGAAGTGCGGAGAGCAAAAAGAAAGGCTTGGAAAAGACATTGCCAAAGCATAGACAGCCTCCCTGAGGGTATGAGGTTAGCCAAGGCAATATCCATGGCCAAATTAAATTCACTTACTACAGTGAGGAATGAGGTAGGGGAACTTACAAACAATGGGGAAGAAACACTGAAAACAATGTTCAACGTGCACTTCCCAGGTTCGGTAGCAATACAGGGAGAGGACACCATGTGTGATGTCCAAATAGATGAGCTAAGCTTAAAGACAATTAGAGCTGACTGGGAGACGGCAGGCAAAGTCGTGGAACAGAACAAACTCAAATGGGCCTTAAAGAGCTTTCAACCATTTAAGGCTCCTGGTCCGGATGGTGTTTACCCCATCCTACTACAAGAAGGGGAACCAGTACTCAGCCAACACCTGTGCAGACTATTCAGGGCGTGCGTGGCCTTTGGGCATACCCCTAGAATCTGGCGGCAGGTGACGGTGACGTTCATTCCCAAACCAGGGAAAACCAACTACGAGGATGCTAAATCCTACAGACCAATCAGCCTGTCCTCATTCTTTTTAAAATGTCTAGAGAAAATGATAGATAGGCACATAAAGGATGGTCCACTAAAGGATTATCCCCTACATAAGATGCAATGCGCTTATCTACCTGGTAAGTCTACGGAAACGGCATTGCACTATGTGGTGAATCGTGCAGAGATGGCTCTGCAGCAAAAGGAAATTTGTGCTGCAGCTTTTCTGGATATCGAGGGTGCATTTGATCGCACAACATTCTCATCCATAGAACTAGCTGCTATAGAGCATGGGATAGAACCAACTCTTGTCAGATGGATCAAAAACATGCTAAAGAACAGGATAGTCCAGTCCATTCTATTAGGAGAAGGGCTATCCGTAAGAACTACTAAAGGATGCCCGCAAGGAGGGGTCTTATCGCCGACTCTGTGGAGCCTGGTAGTGGACTCTCTCTTGAAGATAATCAACAAAGGTCCGTTCTACGGAGTAGGATATGCGGATGATATAGTGATAGCAATCAATGGGAAGTTTCCAAACACAGTATCGACACTGATGCAGGAAGCTCTAGATAAAGTAACAAACTGGTGCACAACAAATAGCCTCTCGGTCAACCCGACGAAGACTAATGTCATCCTGTTTACAAGGAAGAAGGTACTGACGGGTTTACAGAACCTGCACATGTACGGAAGTAAAATTAAATGGGCCACTGAGGTCAAGTATCTGGGGGTGACCCTGGACAAGCAACTGAAGTGGCATACACATGTTGATCTAACCATAGCCAAAGCACTGAGAGTGCTGAATATGTATAGGTCAGCGTATGGAAAGGCATGGGGACTACAGCCCAAAATAATGCACTGGTTATTTATCACTATGGTAAAACCGATATTAACGTATGGATGCATCGTGTGGTGGCCTAGAACCAAGACACAGACGTGCAGGGATTCCTTAACAAAAGTGCAGAGGACAGCCTGCCTGGCCATCACAAGTGCATTCAAAACAACACCGACGGCAGCTATGGAGAGGCTACTCAACCTGACTCCATTACATATCGTCATTGAAACTGAGGCAAGGAAGGCACTATAGGCTAGAGAAAGCTGGACTATGGAGCATAACGGCGCCAGGCCTCGAACACACCAAGCTAGAACCGGATAAGGAACTAGATGACATAAGGAACATGAGAAGCGACAAGATCCTAACCACATACATGTTCAATAAGAGATTTAGCACTCACATCCCAACCAGGGAACAATGGAAAAGTGGTCTAAACAAGCAAGGCAAGGAGCAAATGATATGGTACACTGACGGATCCAAAACCAAGTTTGGAACAGGAGCCGGAGTATACACGGAAGGATACAGCCTCAGCCAAAGCATGGACAGGTTTACATCAATATTCCAGGCAGAGACCTATGCGATAAACATTTGTGCAAAAGAGATATTGGACAAACGAATCACGGGCAAGAAAATCTACATTTGTAGTGCGCATACCTTCTTGACAGATGTGGAGCGCGCAACACGGTCAGGTTAGTCTGGGTCCCTGGGCACACGGGAGTTGATGGCAATGAGCGTGCGGACGACTTAGCCAGGAAGGGAGCAATGGAAAAACCCGTTGGTCCAGAACCGTTCATAGGCATACCAGACGGTGCCTATAGAGGCGCACTCTTCAAATATGCCCAAGAACAACATAAGAAAGAATGGGAAACACACACAGGGCTTCGACACTCAAAGGAATTCCTTTCCGCATGGTGTGAAAGCGATTGCAAGAGACTACTAAAATATAGTAGACTACAACTAAGGCAAATAACGGGAGCATTTACAGGCCACTATGGCACGAAAGAACATCTACACAAGATGAACCTATGCGGTGACGTGGTATGCAGGTTGCTGTGGCACAGAAACTGAAACCATGAAGCACGTCGTCTGTCACTGCGACGCTCTGGCTGCGCGGCGAATGGAACTGCTGGGAGTGGCCTATCCAAACCCAGAAGAACTACGGCTCTGTCCCCCTGCTGGAATCTACAACCTAATACAGGGAGTACTGGACACCTCAGGTACGTAAGAGCATTAGGGCAAGGACAGCACAAAAGATCCCATGGGTCGAAGTGCGCCAGAGGTATCCTCGGTCCGGCAAGCCAATATAAGATAAGATCATGCTATAACTGTTTTTATATATTTGTTTAGAACCCATACCACCGGGCATCTTTGTTTGGTTGGTTGTTTGTTTCAAATAATTATTGCATTGTTAATAGCCGTGGAAGTGATTGATCTTATCCAAATATGTTGTTTTATTTTTATAATAGATTCGAAATAGAAAGAAAAAGTTATCACTTCAAGTGCGAATCGAACCACCGTAATTATTTTTAACCGACTTCAAAAAGGAGGAGGTTCTATGTTCGGTTGTATGTATGCTTTTTTTTTTTTTATGTATGTTCAGCGATATTTCCGTCAATTGTGGAACGATTTTGATATTTTTTTTTTTTGCATCGGTTTCAGTATATCTCCAAGGTGGTCCCATATTAATTTTATTGACATTGGACTTTGGACTTAGAAGATACACCAGGGAACTCCTTAACGACAAACAATAGGCATGTGTAAATTGCGATATTATGGGTATTACGTCAATCCTATAGGTACCCTACTATAGAATTCACTGGTCACTTAAAATTGTAAAATAAAAATCTTTTATAAAAAAAGGTAAACCGACTTCAAAAAGCAAAAAAATAAATATTTGAAGTCGGTGCCAAGTAACCGACTGCACCAACCAGCACCGACTTCAAATATTTATTTTTTTGCTTTTTGAAGTCGGTTTACCTTTTTTTATAAAAGATTTTTATTTTGTTCACTGAAGCAGTATTCTTTTGTAGTTAAAGCGGTACATTTTTTCTTTCTATATATTCATGTTTTTAGAAAGAGGAATACGGTAGTATTCCCCTCAGTAGGTACACTGAACCTGTTAAGCTACGGAACCCTAAAAATGTTGTCGATATCTATTGATATCGATCCGTAACACCGCTACATCCCTATTCTTTTTTTATGGTGGCAGTATTGTTTTATTAGGTTGGCAGCATATCATAACTTTATGTTGGCAGCAATAACATTTTATCTTATCATGGTGGTAGAACTTTGCCCGTGAGTTCCATACAATTTGCAATTACGTTTTATATAACGTAGTGATTATATTCTCTATGGTAAATGTGAACAAAAATTTTGAGTTGGGGCAATAAATTTATTTAATTGTATTACTGTTGCAGGACTGCATCGCTTTCCTAACCCAAATAGTGAAAGATAACAGTTTAATTATTGGGTTAACTTAGCTGGTGGCGAGATATCTAATTTAAAAAATGAGTTTATTAATAAATAGGCCGCGCTTTGAGGAAAAATATTATTGTCGCAATAATCGGATCACTAAATCAGTAATACCATCTTTAAAGACATCTGGTACGAATAATTACAATAATTTGTGGAAATGGTCTGAGACTGTGAGCAGTATATGGTACTAGGCTCGCCTCCTATTACATGGGACCTAATATCTTCAGCGAAAAGGGAACATGCACAGTACCCCTTTGCCACCCCCACTTAGGTAATATAGGTGTGACAGTGTGTGTAATTTATTTTTGTTAAAAGATGTTCTTCACCTACTAGATAATGTTTTGAATAATATGTACTGTAAAGAAATATCAAGATTAATATCTTTGTAAAAGTTTTTAATGTCTTTATAGCAACAAAAACAATACATTAATGTTTTTTTATTTTGTATTTACAGGCTGTTTATTGAGTGTAAGAATCCCTATGAGACAATTGCAAAATGTGATTGAATCTTTGCTGTCAACTTCACAAGGTAATTGATTACTGCCATTTCATTAAAACGCTAAATTTGCCTCCCCACATAGCAGTGTGGTAGCTACTAGCTTGCATCAAACTTTATATTAATGTTTACTTATTTTGAATTTACAGACTGTTCACTGATTGAAACAACTCCTATGAGACAATTTCAAAATGTGACTGAATCTTAGCTGTCAACTGCACAAGGTAATTGATTACTGCTATTCCATTAAAACATCTCTTCAGAAAAGAATGTTTACACCATCAACTATAATCCCCAAGAGGGTAGCAGAGGTTTATCGTGTATACCCATTTTGCACCGACGATGTTAGGTCTTAATGTAATAGGGGACGAGCTTGTTATCATTATACCGGGCACGCCATATTCCGGGCTGATACTGGAAATTCTTCCTCAGAAAATCTAGACTTCATTCGAGCTAGGATTCCTATCCCCGTGTTTGCTACGCGCATAATTATACGCCGCTAGACCAATGAGACAGTCCAACGAATTTTTATCTAAAAGCATACTTTGTAATGAATAGAATTCACTTTTAGGGAAAAATAAAAATTGGCCCATTTAACATTCCACCTCTCTGACTTCCAGATGATAGAAAGGAAATTTAGGCTAGTGGTTCCCGATTATGGCCAATATGAACAAATCTACGTGTCAGGCTTTGTTACTTAGAAGTAGTTAGAGAGGTGGAATGTTAAATGGTTAGTTAGATCGAAAGTTATATGAAAAACTTGTTACAATCCAAAAATAGGGTCAAACAACTGTCAGCTGCCCTTAACATGACAAAGAAACTAATGTCAGACCCAAGCAATTTCAAAGTTATGGAAAATATGTCCAGTGCATCAAAAATATTAACAATAATGCAGTGTCGAGAATACAAAAAGAAAAGGAAAAGGCCGAAGATTTCAATTAAAGGAGAAAATTTTAGCACTTACTATTTTTAAACAGGCACTCTGTTAAACAACTCTGTCAAAAGCGTACAGATTCTTAAGAAAATTGCTAATATTGCCAGTTCCACAAACCCTGATTAAATTAGTTAATGAGGCAAACATAAGACCTGAAATAAATAATAAAATATTTCAACAATTGAAAAAGAAAGCTGATAAAATGAAAGACATAGAAAAGTTATGCATTTTAGTATTCGACGAAATGTCACTAAAATTAGATTTTGCTTTTAATGAAAAAAAAGATCAAGTAATTGGGTTTGAAACCAGGCCAGAGTATTCATACCACGTGCAAGTATTTATGGTGCGGGGCTTAATTAAAAATTATAAACAACCAATTTCATGCAGCTTTTCATCATCAGCAATAAAAGGCCCAGAATTGGCAAAACAAATTGAACAAATCATAAAGTAATTGCATAATGCTGGGTTGATAGTAGTAGCTACTGTATGCGATCAAGGGACCAATAATAGAAATGCCATAAAAACCTTAATAGAAGAAGTAAAAGCTAATGCATTAAGAGAGAACCCAAAGAAAACATCGCTGTTATAAATAATCATGAAATTATTCCACTTTATGACCCACCTCACTTGCTAAAATGTATTCGCAATAATTTGTTGACTAAAGACTTAAAATATGACGAGGATAAAAGCGCGAAGTGGAGTCATTTAAAGCTTTGACTCAAAGAAAACCCTGGATACACAGGAATAAGATTAATTCCTAAATTAACAGCAAACCATTGATAGAAACCAGACGCTGATTCCTAATATTTTTGAAGAACTTCTGCTAAAAACCATTCTTGTTTACAGATAAATCTATTCTCCCAATGGAATGCAAAGAGACAGCAGACGTCCTTTTCTTTGACGATTTATTCGTTTCTTTAATTGGCAGTTACAGAAACAAAGATAATTGTGGGAAACCTCTCCTTGGAACAGTAACACCAACTTCAATATATAAAAAGTTTTGGCTTGAAGCAAAAAAAAAAATATTAGGTATGCGCTTCAACAGTAAGTTTAAAAATAACGTTGAGTATGTGCCAACTTTGAATAACTGGGCGTGGACACAAGTACTGTTGAAAAAATTAAGATAAGATTACAACATAACTTCGGTATGGATGCGCCACCTTAACCAAGATCCTATAGAAATTTTTTTTGTTTTTTTTTCAACAACTGAAAAATTTGAAAGTGCCTTCTCGACACTGCTAATTAATTCGATGTCTAGTGTTCACGCCACTAGTTCAAACTGTGAACAAGATATGTGTGATAATTTATATACCCTCATTCTCACAGATGATAGCAAAGATACAACGACCTGTGACGTAAATGATCTCCCTAATATGGAATTACAGGGTCTGCAAGAAAAAAATCGTTCCAAGACACATATTGCCTCATTACAATATGTATCAGAATATTTTTGCGGCAAAGCAAAAGAAAATTTTTTAAACCCTGCGCTCAGTGCAATAATTACTTTTCAACCGATAAGGATATTGGATATTTAAAATACAGGGAGTTTGTAGATCGTCGTTGGCTTTGCTATTCTAGCAAAGACCTGATAAATGTGATACAACCATTACAAACTATTAATTATAATATTTTAAAAACAAAATTGCATGTGAACCATTTAAAAAACCTTATGAAAACAATAGTCTTTATATTCATGGATTTTAATTTTATAAATTGCAAGGTTCACAGAAACGATATTATCAATTCTTTAGTAAACATTAGAAGTAGATTTTTCATACATAATTATTTCAAAAATATAAATAGGATTTTAAATGGGAGAAAAGACTGTGAGGATGAGGACGATCACAATCAAGTTAAAGCTAAAAACAATTCTTGAAACATTTTAAAAGAAATAAATAAAAGAAATTAAAAGTACATTGTAATTTTATTTCAACGAATTCGAGATATTTTTTACGTTGTGAAAATTCATCTTAACAAATGTACGAGAATGGTCTTCTAACATTAAAAAAATCTCGAGTTCGTGAAAATGAAACTACCCTTACTATAGATACCTAGTATATCACAGCTACCTATATACGTATATTGAAGATATCTGTATCTAGCTATACGTATATAGTATTGCTTAAAGGGAAAAAACGCCAACTTCGTCTATGGGATGGCGCTAGTTACCATAGTTCTCGTTTTGCCAGCGAAGACAGGTCTCTATTTCCAATTATACAAATGTACTCTGTGCTCAATATCTTCTAAGAAGCTCTCTTACCGTTCGCACGAACCTTAAGTAATATTTAAACGACTGTAATATTTTGAATATCCTTTATAATAATTATATTGTAAAAGAAAATATATTTTATAAAGCCACGCTACTGCATTCATTTGACTACTTGCCCTAACGTTGAGAAAGGATAATCTTAAGCTTGCACGGAACCGATATAGAAAGTCCCTTTTATTACTATCACATGACCCTGTAGGCAAAAGGTTTGTTAGAACAAAATCTACCTGGGTATATACTCTTTGTTTTGATATATAATAAACATTGTAAATCATCGGTCGGCTTCGGCCATTCGTGTTACAATACCAGTAAAGCCATGATTACACTTTGCGACCGCGACTCCGACCTGGCAGCCTTGAGACGCCATTACAAGGCGGTCAGAGTTGGATTCAACTTCACCCGACCGCGACTGCGACCAAGGACGTTTAGTGATGCAGTCATCGTTATGATAAACATCAATGTATCGATATAATATGATACTGTTGTCGTGTAAAACATAATGTGGAAATGATAGTGATTGATGATGTATCGAAACATCAATCTTTTATTAAGCTTTCTTTATTGTCGATGTATCGATGTATGTAATTTCATAGTATTATGTCTTATAGCATACTACTTTGGGGATGCTCTGCAGAACTTAATACCATCTTTGTTCTCCAGAAAAGGGCTGTTCGAGCAATTTACAATTTGGCCCCGAGAGCTTCTCTTAAGGAAAAGTATAGAGAGATAAATATTCTAACTGTTGCATCTCAATTTATATATGAAAATTTTCTATATGTTAAAAAAATATCAGTAATTTTGAAAAATATAGCGACATTCATCATGTAAATACACGGAACAAAGATGATCTTATTGTACATTCCACTCGTCTCCACAGAATTAGTAATTCTATGATGGGGCAATGTATACGCTTCCACAACAAATTACCCATAGATATCCGAAACATGCCTATCAATAAGTTTAAAAAGGCAATTAAAACTAGACTCTGTAAGAAAGGGTATTATAAAATTTCGGATTATCTTGACGATAAAACAGATTGGGTTTGAGCAGCTCCTCAATAAGCAACATTTATAAATGATGTATAATACAATTTTTAAAAAACAAAAAAATGGTTATCGGAAAGGCCAAACAAATTAAATTAAAAGACTAGCCCGCTGAGTTTCTCGCCGGATCTTCTCAGTGGAGGCCGCGTTCCTATCCGGTGGTAGATGTAAAAATGTAATAATTTTGACGTTTGTAAGTGCTTATGTATTGACCTATACTAATAAATGATTTTTGACTTTGAATTTGACTATGATTTGAGGGTTTGTAAAAAAAAACATCGCTTCGATGTATCGTCAAATCGATATTTTATAAGTTTTTATTACACTACTTTCACACATTCTGGTCCTAAATTTATGATCCCTTTTCCAAACACTTGCAGGCATCTGCATGAGTTAAAATTTAGCATACAAATTCGCTGACGATGCAATACGATAGTTCCTTAGAGGTATGTATGCTAACACTACACCTGTTAGAGCGTAGTGGTTGCACGCTCGCCTTTAAGTCCGGTGAAGCCGTAAAGGCCTCGCGGCCAACAGCGTACATCATTCACACACACACACACACACTACACCTGTTTCCTGCATTGTACTAAACTAAAGCAAAATCGATACATAAATATTTTGCAATTTAAAGCGTCGATGTCTTGCGTATTCAAACATCGATATATCGTTTTTTCCCTTAGCGTGCAGCGACATGGAATGCAGCATATTCCATATCGCTGTGCGCTACACGATCTTCTGTGAAACAGCACGCGCGCCGTCTAATCGAAGATAATTATTTCTCAGTCTACCTATTTCTCTATTTTATCCGGACCGGAAAGATGGAGATATATAAAAAATGGATCACAAATTTTAAATCAGAATGACAAACAGACATAACAGTAAACAAAGTGAAATAAAAACTTGTAAAATATCGATTTATCAATACATCGAAATTTTCAAAGCGATGTTTTTTTTACAAAACCTCAAATCATACATCGATACATCGCCAATAAAGATAGCTTAATAAAAGATTGATGTTTCGATACATTATCAATCACTTTCATTTTCACATTATTTTTTTACACCACAACAGTATCATATTATATCGATACATTGATATTATTATAACAATGCCTGCATCACTAAATGTCCTTGATCGCAGTCGCGGTTGGGTCGGCGGTTGGATCCAACTCTGACTCCGACCTGACCGTTTCAAGGCTGTCAGGTCGGAGTCGTGGTCGCAAAGTATAATCACGGCTTAAGTGCAGCGGTGCGTGCGGACATGTTCGTCATAAGTTATTTTGAATATTTTCATTTTAAAGGTGAGTAAATTATGTGATAGATTTGTATTTCTAATAAGCATTGGACGATTACGTAACTTATTATATCATAAATTGACTAGTGTTTGCAATAATATATTAGTTATTTTCACTTTATCGTAGCCATAAAGTAAGTGACAGACGTACATACGAGCTTTAAGCTCGCGGTTTTAGAGGAACGCGTACTTAACTCGGCTCGACGTCGGCGACACACGGCCGACTTACTCATACTGTTCCGCGATGTCGAACACCGTAGAGTTCTTGTTATTTAGAAATAATATCATATAATGTTATGAAAACCAACAAAAGAAGATGTAATCGGAGAGTCTGTGTAAAGGAATGGTTAACTAAAAGAGAGAATAAAAATTCGTAAGCGCGTCCCATGTGCAACCGATTTGAATTTTTAAACAAAATGGCGGCTCGCGCCTCGCAGTGCTGCCACACGTACGAGCCGAGACAAGCTTCGAGCAATATTTCAAATCGGTTGGATCGTCGACGAGCTTGCTTGGCGATTTAAGGAGTCGTTCACACGAGCGCTTTTTCCAGCGCTGGAATAAACCGTCGAGATGAAACAAATGGAAAACAGTATATGCGTTCACACGTGAGTGCTTTTTTATCGCGACCGATTTTAATCGCGCTTGTTCTACTTTCAGCGATCGACGTTTAAGCTGTGATCACTCTTCGCGACCACGACTCCGACCTGACAGCCTTGAGACGCCATTAAGCCGTGATCACACTTGCCGATTCCGACTCCGACCTGACTGCCTTGAGACGCCACTACAAAGCCGTCAGGTCGGAGTCAGAGTTGGATTCAACTTCACCCGACCCCGACTCCGACTAAGGACTTTAAGTGATGCAGTCATCGTTATGATAAGCATCAATGTATCGATATAATTTGATATTGTTGTCGTGTAAAGAAATAATGTGAAAATGAAAGTGATTGATGATTTATCGAAACATCAATCTTTTATTGGGCTTTCTTTATTCGTATATCTCTCCATCTTTCCTGTCCGGATAAATAGAGAAATAGGTAGATTGAAAAATAATTATCTTAGATCAGTCAGCGCGCGCGCTTCTTCATAGAGGGACGTGTAGCGTGTAGCGACATGGAATTCAGCACTAAGGGTGAAAACGATATATCGGTGTTATAATAGGCAACACATCGAGGTTTTAAATTGCTAGTTATTTATGTTTCGATTTCGCTTTAGGTTAGGACAATGCAGTAAACGAGCAATGCAGGAGGCGCTTGTAGCGCTGTGCGACCGCGGTGTTCTTACCGATTACCAAGGTTAAGCAGCGTTCGACTTGGTTGGCCCGAGATGGGTGACCGTTTGTGGCATTTTCATATTCGAGCGTCTCCGTGCTTCGGAAGGCACGTTAAGCCGTTGGTCCCGGCTACCACTTAGTGCGGTAGTCGTTAAGCCGAGTTGGAAGCCTTAAAGGCGGCCTGATAAGTTCCAACAGCAGGTGGCCACAAACCTGGCTCTTTCAATCCGCACTGGGTCCGCGTGGTGGAGTATGACCTAATCTCTCTTACCTCGATTTGTGACAGAAGGCCTTTGTCGAGCAGTGGGCAGTATAGGCTGATATTATAATGCAGTAAACAAATGTAGTGTTGGCATACATACCTCAAAGGAACTATATTATTGCATTGTCACCGAATTTATATTCGTATGCTAAATTTTAACTCATGCAGATGCCCGCAAGTGTGTGAAAAATGGATCACAACTTTTGAATCAGAATGACAAACAGCAATCCGAAAAAAAGTGTATAAAAAACTTGTAAAATATCGATTTAACGATATTTTAAAAGCGATGTTTTCTTCTCTTCTTCTTCAGCCGAAAGACGTCCACTGCAGGACAAAGGCCTCCCCTAAAGACCGCCACAACGACCGGCTTTGTGCTGTACGCATCCAACTTCTACCCGCGACCTTCACCAGGTCATCGGTCCATCTTGTAGGGGGCCTACCCACTCCACGTCTTCCGGTACGTGGTCGCCATTCGAGAACCTTTCTGCCCCAACGGCCGTCAGTTCTACGAACGATGTGCCCCGCCCACTGCCACTTAAGTTTAGCAATTCTGAGTGCTATGTCAGTGACTTTTGTCCTTCTGCGGATCTCCTCGTTTCAGATTCGATCCCGCAGGGTAACTCCGAGCATAGCTCTCTCCATCGCCCTTTGGGTGACCTTGAGCCTTCTTATGAGGCCCATCGTAAGCGACCATGTCTCAGTGCCGTAAGTCATCACTGGCAACACACACTGGTCAAAGACTTTTGTCGTGAGACACTGCGGACACTGTTTTCTTCTACAAAACCTCAAATGATACATCGATACATCGACAATAAAGAAAGTTTAATAAAAGATTGATGTTTCGAAACATCACCAGTCACTTTCATTTTATATCGATCATTAAGAATAGAGGGTATTATTTAACAGACTTCTAAAAAGGAGGAGGTTCTCAATTCGACTGTATGTTTTTTTTTGTATGTATGTTACTCGAAAATTCCTCAAATTTTGAATCGATATTGATGATTCATTTTTTGAAGTCCAAGATGGTGGACGCGACTTTTTGTGTAAAATCAATATAGGTATCACTTTTAGAGTTTTAGGTGATGCTGATTAAGAACATGGGGTTAGTTTTAAAATCCAAGATGATGTGTATTTGAGTAAGTATTTGAGTACTAACGAGAGAAGTACTAGTGTGTTTTTAGTGCTTGTGTGTACTAGTGTTTGACGAACTGATTTTTTGCGTACAGCGCCTAATAAAGTACTTCGCACGTTAGTCGGTATAAACTACTCCATTATATTTACTGATTCTCTTAGTTGCTTGCAATCTCTGCATGCTAATCCATTTAGCTAACATATGAATCCGGTAAAACATTGTGTTGGCCTGGATTCCTGGATATTCGGGCATTCAGATCAATGAAACTGTGGATGGTCTGGCATAACTAGCAAGCCCCCAAGGCCGTTTAGATAGTACTGTTTATTGTAATGACATTCTATTACTTCCACATATACAGGTATTTGAAAATTGGAATCGTGATTATGTGAAAGCAAATTTATACAAGGCCAAATTTTATCGGACAATTTAATCCGTAGTCCAAACAAACCCTGGTTCTCCGAATTAAAATTGACTAAGAAAACGACTTCTTTGACCGACGACGGGTTGGTTTGGACTACGGATTAAATTGTCCGATAAAATTTGGCCTTGTATAAATTTGCTTTCACATAATCACGATTCCAATTTTCAAATACCTGTATATGTGGAAGTAATAGAATGTCATTACAATACACAGTACTATCTAAACGGCCTTGGGGGCTTGCTAGTTTTGCCAGACCACCCACAGTTTTATTGCTCTGAATACCCGAATTTTCAGGAATCCAGGCCAACAAAAGGAATGGTTGAGTAACATACATACAAAAAAACATACAGTTGAATTGAGAACCTCCTCTTTTTTAGTTGTCGGTTAAATAATACCCCTTTATCCTTAATAATCAATATAAAATGAAAGTGATTGGTGATGTTTCGAAACATCAATCTTTTATTAAACTTTCTTTATTGTCAATGTATGATTTGAGCTTTTGTAAAATAAACATCGCTTTAAAAATATCGATAAATCGATATTCTAGAAGTTGTTCATGCACTTTTTTTTTGGATGTCTGTTTGTCATTCTGGTTCAAAAGTTGTGATCCA
Organism: Phalera bucephala; assembly: GCA_905147815.2. Lineage (NCBI taxonomy): Eukaryota > Metazoa > Arthropoda > Insecta > Lepidoptera > Notodontidae > Phalera > Phalera bucephala. Next base: position 23,558,761 of record LR990612.1, read on the forward strand.
TTTTTCAAACACTTGCGGGCGTCTGCATGAGCTGAAATTTAGCATACGAATATAAATTCGGTGACAATGCAATAATATAGTTCCTTAGAGGTATGTATGCCAAAACTATATCTGTTTACTGCACTGTACTAACCTAAAGTGAAATCGACCTCCCCCCGATGCTTTGTCATCCATTCTTTCCGCTCAGAATACGGGCGACGACGTAGTCGTAGATCCCCTCCCATAGCCGACGGTTGATTGGTGCACTTAGTAGGGCACCCCGTCCCCCCACAGCAACTGTCCCAACCGAGGGTGCCTCTTCAAGGCGCCCTCGAGTATGTCACCCCTTGCTCTTCTGGCTCGAGCGTAGTGGTTGCACGCTCGCCCTTAAGTCCGATGAATCTGTAAAGGCCTCGCGGCCAACAGCGTACATCACTCACACACAACACGCGAAATCGACACATAAATAATTCGCAATTTAAAACATCGATGTGTTGCCTATTATAACACCGATATATCGTTTTCACCCTTAGTGCTGAATTCCATGTTGCTGCAAGCTACACATCCCTCTGTGATCTAACATATTTTTTTTTATAAAAACGTGGCCCCACACTAGGATTTATTCCTGTGTCGTGGGTGCGTTTACAAACATGAAAATTCACAAACACAAATATCCAGACCGGACCAAATAATTGTAGATCACACAAAGATTTGTCTCGTGCGGGAATCGAACCCGTGACTATTAGACACAGTGGGCGGAGCAGCTCAAGCTCTTAACCACTGCGCTAAATCGTCGTCAATCTACCTATTTTTCTATTTATCCGGACAGGAAAGATGAAGAGACATACGAATAAAGAAAGCCCAATAAAGGGTTGATGTTTCGATACATCATCAATCACTTTTATTTTCACATTACTTCTTTACACGATAACAATATCATATTATAATGATATACTGATGCTTATGCAATCATCGTTCTGACTCCAACGTGACTGCCTCGTAATGGTGTCTCAAGGCAGTCAGGTCGGAGTCGGAATCGGCAAATGTGATCACGGCTTAATGGCGCCTCAAGGCTGTCAGGTCGGAGTCGTGGTCGCGAAGTGTGATCACGGCTTAAACGCTTAAACGTCAAGCGTTGAAATTAGAACAAGCGCGATTAAAATCGGTCGCGATAAAAAAGCGCTCACGTGTGAGCGCATATACTGTTTTCCATTTGTTTCATCTCGACGGTTTATTCCAGCGCTGCAAAAATACGCTCGAGCGAACGGCCCCTTAAAATACGCGTACTTAAGGTGACACACACGTGAAAAAGGTCGTCAAACTACAAGTACGCGTACTTAATCGAACGTCTGTCACCCGTTTAACGGTTTTTGTTTGTATTCCGAGTACTTTGTTTAGTCTAAATACAATAAAACGAACATTTATTTGTGATATACGTAAAATAATAATGTTAAAATAATATTCGATTTCATGTTTACGCCCATATTTTACTCCGAAAACCACACATTTTCGTAAAAACATGTTTTTATGTTTTTAAGGTGCATAAATTTGCGATCATCGCGTCCGCCATTTTATCGTTTACCGTAGTGCTTAAATGTAGTCATGTCGATAAAAGAAATTCACGGAAAAGACCATGATAGACCTACTCTTTGTAACGGACTTATTTTGTAAAAATTCAAATTCATCCATAGACTCTCAAATTCTATAGAGTTTTGTCAGTTTCGGGTTAGTTTTTGGTGCTTCAGTTGGTAGTCGCCAATTTTTTTTCAGATTTTCAAAGCTAAAAACATAAAATACTTTGCAATTCTGTATTGGAAAATAATTTAGTGATAATTTAATTACTTTACGTATCACATTCTCGCGGTACAATAAATATCAACAGTGTTACTGGTCGCGAAACCTAGTTTTCTAAGATCGCTTATTTGTGGCTTAGTATGCTGTGTTTATTCCTCATGCTGTGATATTTCAGCGTTATTATAGTTTTACGATGGACATCGACGTTAGCAAGGAAAATATTCAGCCACTGAGAGGTGGTAGGAACCTTGTGCAATTGGGTACAGCGTTACAAGCTCAGTCGGATGTTGAGGCCCAGAGACAGCTGCAGTTGCAAAAAGAGTAAGTTTTTCGTAACTTATTTTATTAGTCTTTTTATTAACTCTTGAATTATGTTTATTTATATTTATTTGGCGTGTATCTTTGGTTGTTTTGGACAGATTATATTGTTAGTGTATTTTATGTTTTTGTATAAATTTGTGATGTTTAGAACGGCTTTTATCCCATTTAGAGATTCTTGTCGCCTCTTGCTAACGTATTTGCTAGCTGACTGATTGTTTTTGGCTGCAGGGAACATGAGGCAGCTATCAGACACTACCAGGGTACTGATCCCTTGGAACCTTGGTTTAACTACATCCAATGGGTTGAACAGTCTTATCCCAAGCATGGGCATGAAGGCCACATTGATAAGCTAATAAAAGACTGTCTCCAACTGTTTGAAAACGATAGAAAGTATTACCAAGACAGAAGATTTGTTAAACTTTGGATAAAATATGTAAGAATCTTTATGTTCATTTTATTTGCATGGAAATCATATTTTATAGCACCAGTTTGCTTATTTGTCTCAATATTAATATTTTATTGAAACATATAACATGATGCAAATCATGGGAATGATTTCTCATTAGTACTTTTAATATGCTGACCATTAGATTGTTCTCCTTAGGGATAGTTAACTAGAAGTAAGATTAACTTGGTCATCTCGTTCTCGTTGGGATTAATCTCTATATGGTGTATCAATATCTATGGTAAATACAAAACTGATATATTTTTTCTTTACCTACACTGTTCCACTGTAGGTCCAATGTCCGCCTATAACCTTCCAGGTCAATCTGTTATTACATTCTTAACATAAAGAAGTTATGTTTGACTCTTGGAACTCTCCTAGGATTGAACCAACTATCCTGTTTATTATTAACCATATTTTATAGGAAATACTAAGGTCATTGGCATATTCTGTTTATTTATTTTTGAATAACAAAATTTATGAACTTTAGTTAGATTAGTTTAACCTAATGTTTTAAATTACATTTACAATTAAAACTAGTGTGGTCTCTGCAGTATTAAAAAAAAGGAAATCATGGCCGATAACACATTATAGTAAGCCCTTTTTAAAATAAAATTATGTATGTTCTATTTGTCTTTATCAGCACATCAGATCCCTTTTGGAGAAGGCAGAGAGTGCATTTCTAACACCTAGTGACTAGATCATTTGGTTATTTATATAGATCTGGTTCTCATGGTCCCAATTGTACTGTATGATGTCTTATATGATTGTCATCACAATTTATGACCATCATCTAAAGTAAATTGTGTTGTAGGTGGACTGTCTTTCCAATCCGTTGGAGATATATCAGAGGTTGCACAGCACCGGTATTGGTGTGGAATGTTCAGAGTTCTACCGTGCCTGGGCATGCTACTGTGAAGAATCTGGTGACTATAAGAAGGCTAATCAAGTGTATATGCTGGGCCTTCAAGCCGGGGCTCAACCTTTGGATGAACTAGAACAGGCTCATATGTAAGTGTGTCATAATTTGTATGCATAGAGCACAGACTAGGAGAGAAGGATTCTAGGTGAAAGACTCTACTGAATTGTGTATGTGTGTGATGATTTAATGACTTTTAAACTATTTTACGACATGTATATCATTTCACCAGATCCCTTCACCACAACACAAGATGGCATTGTCTTTATCCTTTGATTTGACACAGACATGCTGCATTAGAAGATCTGGTATACAGGTGGTGTAAGTGTGCATGTGAGGCATATATGTAGAAGTGGCTGGACGTACTCGAGAGTGCTTCAGTTGCAGCAGTAGTGGCATGGAGTCCTTTTCATGCTAGTCTGTGGTGTATATATAAGTTCCCAGCCTTATTATATTGCAACATAATGTGGCTTTTGAATACAAAGTCATAGTTGTTATGTACTGTTGGTATGTACTGGTTCGTAGTCAATTAGAATGCAACGCAATCATCTGGAGCCCACATGAAATTAAATATAATCTCATGTTGGAGCGAGTTCAGAATAAATTTGTTTGGTACTTGTATATGAAGTACTATGGGGTCTATCCACTGTACCCGTTGATGTATCCAACTTTATTTGTCTTAGGCATGGTAGGCTTTACTGAATTGAGGGTTCGGAGGGCACTCGCACTCGCATTGTACCTATTCAAAATACTCAGAGGGAAAGTGCACAATCCAAATATGCTAGCACGGATAGGTCTATGCGTCCCAGACAGGTACGTATACCGGCGCCGGCGGCCGCAGCTGCTGCAGGTGCCGAGCGCGCGCACCAACCTACTGAAAGAGGCGCCCCTGACGCGCGCACTCCGCACCCTCAACCTTGTGGCGAACGAAGGAGACATATTCTGTTTGGTTCTGAGTAAATTCACAAGATTAGCGCTATTTGTTATATGTTATAAGCTGAAGTGAAAATGTACTCTATTGCATTAGGGATTACCCTGTAATGATAGCAGTAAGTTGGAAATAAATAAATAAATAAATGTATGAACATACCCACATTAGTTTGATAATTATTATATTTGTAAATGTATTTTGGGTATGATTAAAATAAATCAGTTGTTGCTTTGAACCTCAATAATGTTGTATCTTTTAATAGTATTTCCCATAAAGCAGATACAAAGAGAAGAGGGCCAAAGCTAGTGAGCCTTTTGAATTCCTAAAAGCCTTGATGTCATCGTGGTGGGTGTGGTTTACCTCAGTTTGTCATATATACTCGCTCCATTCACACGTCCACTCGAGTTTGCATAGCTATTAAATATTATCATTATTTTTACAAAAAATAAAAACCTTAAAATGAAGTGATGTATCTTAACATGCTAAAATTACTTTGATCAACATCCTGGTCATAGAAACATTTCACTTGTATGTTTTTCGTCATTTATTAGAATACTTCTGTATTAAAAATGCCATCTACCGTAATATAATTGAACTTACAAGTAACATTGACATGGACGAACCGTTTACAAATACAAATGTGGGTTGGACATAACATCCGTCTCGTCCTGTGCCACCCCGCGCAATGCCACGCTTAAATTGTATAGGAACATTTTATTACTCCATATCTTCATATTTGCTTCGTGGTATTTTCTATAAACCTATGCAAATTACTTGATGGTTGTCATTAATTTTAGGAACTTCCAACTATTTTTTGCTCAAAGAATGTTACATGATGACTCCCCAACTAAAAGGAAGGCAGCTTCAGCGCTTGCTGAGACTAGAATGGCATTAACATCGTTAAAGTCGTTCAAAAGGCGTAACATTGCCAATGTGCCTGTGCAAAGGGTTGGGGATAGCGTGAGGAGTGTAGTTCCAGGGGTGGTTAGACAACAAACTGGCAACTATGACAACCGGCTGCCTAACTCTAATGTTATGGTCAATGTGTATGAGGTAAGAACCTGGTATAAATTTTTTGTGGCTTTAATCTTTAATATTATTAGTTAGCCTACAGTGTTCCTCTGCTGGGCAAATGCCTCCCTCCATCTCTCCAATTATAATCAGGGGGCCAATTCTCGAAATTAAAAGTGTTCAAAATGCAGTCTCGATCTAATCTCAATCTCACAAATGGTATTCTCATAAAATATCAATATCGACCGAAAGTTAAACAAAATATTAACGGTATTCCGATAAAATTTTGTACTGACTTAAACAACAAATATACAAAACATAGTCAAATTCAAGATTTCAGTTAGATATTTTTTAGTAAGACTGTTGCAGCTGCGATTAACATGTAATCAACAAATGATTAACAATATATTGTAAATTATGCAACTTCACATTATATCGAAATTAGACTGAGATGATACTGAAATCGGATCGATACTTTAGTGGAGCAGAATACCAAATGTAAGTCAATTCATAATTAAATCCTAGTTCACTCAATATTCAGTCTGTGTCAATCAAATACGAGAATTGGCCTTCAGTTTGTATTCTAATATCACAGCCTCGTTGGTCTAGTGGCAAAGCATATCGCTTTGTGATACCAGGGCCCTGGGTTCAAATCCTTAGTATGAGTCCGGAGTCTGGAATTGTGCTCGGTATATGGCAGTAGACTCACCCCCTATTTCATGGGACCTTACATCGTTGAGGAAAAGTGGGTGTACTCAGTACACCTCAGCCACCCCCGCTTGGGTAATATAGGCTTGACGGTGAAGCTTTGTGTCATGATACAATGCTAGCAGTTTCCCGCGGCTTCCAACCCGGTCGACTGCACGTCTAAGTTACTTCTGGATAATGTAGCTTTCAAATGGTTAAAGAATTGTTAAAATCGGTTCAATACTTTCAGAGATTATCTATATCATCACGCCAGCTCCCTCGCGGGGTAGGCAGAGAGTACAGAGTTCCAACAGGGTTCAGAGATTATCAATTACAAATAAATCTTTCCGCTTTATTATATTAGTGTAGATGTACACAACTATCCTCTGGAAATTCCATTAAATTTGGATGTAAAATTATTGCTGACTAATTGTAACAATGTCTATCTATCTATCTATCTATCTATAACCTCACGCCAGATCCCTTGCGGGGTAGGCAGAGAGTACAGAGTTCCAACAGGTTCTTTCCTTACATACCTCTCTGGCTTCCTCGACTCTCATAGTTCGTCTCATACACGCTCGCCGGTTACGGAGACTCTTGACTTTTCCATCAGATAAGACTTGGTTTATTTGGTCGTGGTAAGATAGTCTAGGTCTTCCCCGGTACCTGCATCCTTCCACTTTCACATTGTATATCTGTTTTCTCATTCTTTCCTCTGGCATTCTTTCTATATGCCCGAACCAACGGAGCATGCCCTTTCTCATCTTTACACCGATACTATCTTTCATACCTACTCGCTGTCTTACTATGCTGTTGCTAATGCGGTCGGTCAGCTTCACTCCGCACATCTTCCGCAGAGCTCGCATTTCTACCGCATTTATCCTACTTTCATTCTCCTTCTTACATACCCAGCTCTCGCTACCATATAACAGCGTTGGGACAAGAACTCCGTTATGTATGGCCAGATGCGCCTCATGGCTTAAGTGCAGGCTCCCGAGTAGCTTTCCCATCGCACCATTCACTCTGTTCCCTGCACTCACTCTTCTCTCTATGTCAGCGGTGTATTTCCCATCCTTACTGAAGGCGCATCCAAGATATACAAACTCATTCACTTGCTCCAGCACATCGTTACCAACCACAATCCTTACATTCGTTCTGGTTTCTTCCCTTTCAAAAACCATAATCTTGGTTTTCTTCACATTCAAGTGTAAGCCATTGATCATGCAGTCGTCTTTCATAACTGTGACTAGTGTTTGCAGATCAGTGGCTGTTGGCGCTATTAAAACCGCGTCATCTGCATAAAGTAGATGGTTTACCATTAAGTCACCCATTTGTACACCTTCATTTATCGCTTTCAGTCTTTGAAGACTTTTGTCCAGATATATTATAAACAGTCTAGCGGACAACACGCAACCCTGCTTGACGCCGATTTTAACGTCAAACCAGGGTGACCTGTTACCACCCACCCGTACGCATGCCTTGCAGTCCACATAAGTGGACTGGACGGCTCGCAACAGAGTGCCATCTATACCATACTCTGGCAAAATGTCCCAAAGTCTCTTTCGCACAACTCTATGTATAATTGTATTTCCTAAGTAAATAAATTATTATTATTTGTATCGCGCTGAGATTGACGGGCTTTACCCAAACCTTTGAAAGGTTTGCATGGGGACATGGGTCCAACACGTAGAGGTCCTTTGGGAGAAGTAAATGTTATGTAAGTCACCTGCTGAGATCACTTGCTGAAAATTTATAAACATACCCAGCGAACCGACCCCGGCAGGTGCAAGGACTATTGTAAATTATGGAAAGAAAATAAGGGTAGACTATGTAAAAGAGGTTTGATAGACAAAAACTGAACTTTTTTTAAAGGGGACGGGCACCGGCCATAATTAGTGATACCTAACTACCCGTGGCCGGCGGTGACCCGCCGCTCACTAGATAGGCCTAAAACGGTCGTCCTAAGACAACTGAGGGCAACAACGGTGTGAGCGGCTCAGTGGTGACGATGTTGCTGCGGTTTCTCCGAAGTTACCAGCGACGTTATGCATTTTAACCCTTCAATCCCTGGAGTATATCGACGTAGGAAAGCATTGTCATCTTACGTCGATATAGGTCTCATGGCTCTGCTCGGCCAATTAAGGCAAGCCAAAGCCAAAAGTCCTGCGGGCACCCTTCGGTTTCCACTCGACCGACGAGGACACGCCGAGTTGGGGGCCCTGACTGACTCTCTGGAGCACTCGGCTCTGTGGTGTCGTTACTAAGCACAAACTGCCCTGCGGGCTTATTATTATTGTTCCAGAGGAAAGTTGTGTATGCTATTTTAGTATATTTGTTTCAAATGTTAGCCTATTATTAGTAATTAACAAGAGAGATATCTAAGTAAATCATAAATGTATACAGGACACTCCATCAACATCTCAAGCAGCTATACCGGTCGCCGAAGATGTGGGGCCAGCCTCCTTGGTACAGGCATGCAGTAATGTGGAAAACCAAAAGGAAGTTGGCATATGGACAAACCCAAAAACCAAAATGGTTCATACCAATGTGGTGCCTCACCAACCTCTACCGTTTACTCGTGAGTATTGTTTATTTAGTGAGTACACATTATTTCAGTTTCTTTTTAAAGTATACAAGGTGTAACATATATAACGCAAGACCTCAGACACCTTAATTAGAGTATTGCTTTACGAATTCAACACGAAAATCAAACTTCCAATTTATAGTAGTTTTTTACATTTTTTTAAACTCTGTGGTACCCAAATTAACCACAAAATTTAATACATAATTACGTTTTGTGTGCATACTGATGAGTGTAATTGGAATGCATTTAAAATAGCCGTATTGCTTTGAATAATGATTAAATTTTGTTTACTACAGCGAACTGAATAAAATATATATATATAATATAATTTAAAAATAGTTGGAATCGATTCAGTTGCCGATTTACAACAAACTACTTTCAGGTCTTGCGATAATTATGTTACCCCTTGTATATGTAATTAATTGTATCCATAATTGTCTTTCTTCAAAAAATTGTAGCCCCGCACTAAGATTTATTCTCGTCATACAATGTCTGTTTACAAACATAATATTCGAACACAATCACCCAACCCTGACCGTAATAAATATGGAGCAAATCATTGTGGTTGAACTCTCGAGTTCCTAATCCAGTGAGCAAAGTGGCCTAAACGACGACGTGTGTGTGTGTGTGAGAGTGATCTACGCTGTTGGCCCCGGGGCCTATACAGCTTCACTGGACAAGAGGGCGAGCATGCAATCACTACACTTGAGTTAGAAGGGCAAGGGGGCAACTAGCTGAAGGGCGCCTCAAGGAGGAACGGCCTCGGCTTGGGCAGTCGCTTTGGGGGAGGGCACATAATAGGTGTCTAACCGTGGAGCTCTGCACCGGCCGGCGGGCAAGGGATTCTTCGAACTCGCCGGCAAGGTCGGTGTCTGATCCTGTGTGCGGTATCTGTATTCGAAGAAAAGGACGTAAGGGTATCGGGAGGGTCGGTGAGAATATGCCGCGGGCGGCGGTAGAGGCTGATCGGAGTGGAGTATAGCCCACGTCAAGTTCTAATTATTACTCCAATCAGAAGTTATATTAAGTTTCTTGCAACATTTATAATATACTAAATAACTTTTCTAGTAATTTAGATAACTGAGCAAATATCAAATATTCTCTGATATCTTATGTTGTTATTGATAGCGTATGAAGACGAAGACGACGGCCCGAGGCTTTCAGCGAACCACATACCTTATTGTGTGGATGACTTATCATTCAACACACCTCTTTGTGTACCTGATCCCCCAGACCCAACAAAAATTCCTTGTTATAATAAGACAGAGGTAAGTCTTTAGATAGTTGGCATATCAGATCATTACATATAGAAAATCGATAGCTATTCATTATAAATCCCATTTAAAAAAAGGGAAACTAACTTCAAAAAACATAAAATAAGTATATAAAGTCGGTGCCGGTTAGTGCAGTTGGTTACTTTGCACCGACTTTAAATATTTATATTTTGTTTCTTGAAGTCGGTTTCCGTTTTTTTAAAAAGTTCATTAATTTACAATTTTAAGTGATGACTGAATTAATTCTTAATAATAATACATATATCTATATTATATTATCTTGCTTAGTTCAACAGTAAGGTGCCTACAGGATTGGTATAATACCCATAATAGCGGAACTACGTTCTTGCTGTTTGCCGTTAAGGAGTCCTCTGGTATATCTTTAAAGTCCAAGATTCAATACCTAGCAACTAACTAGTTTCTGTCAAAAATACCTATATTTAATAATATTTTGTGGAATTGTTCAATTTTTCAATAATATTTACTTTTTAGGTCTATGTCAATGACCAAGAATACAGCTTGGAAGAACTAAGAGCTAGGAAGTACAATTTAAAACAGAAAATGAAGACTGAAACTGTTGAGCAAGTTGAAGTTCAACAACAAAACTATGAACATATTAACAAGACTCTCGCCCAGTGCAGTGCCCTCGAGACCTTGGCCAACTGCGCTTTGGACACGGAACAAGATCATTTAGGACAACTAATGCCTTTAAACATCCCTATGTTACAAAACGTTACTAGAGTCACTAACATCCATTCTCCTGGCGAACCGAAAGTTTTAGTCAATCTTGATTCCAAAGAGTTCAGTGAACTCTCGACGAAGAGATGTGATGAAGATCAAAAACCTCCTTCGAACATGTCTGATAAAGAGAACCAAATGCATCAGCTCAATCCTGTAAGCAATCATTACGGTAATGAAAATGCCGTCGGACAATACGGCAAGAATACTCTGATGGAAGAATTTAACAGAAGCCTAATGAGCAATCTTCTCAGTGATTCTGTCACTGTTAACACTAAGGAAGCGCGATGGGAGCTTAGAAATATCTTTAATGATAATGGTATGTCTCATGTCTCTTAACATTAGATTAAATTATATTTTTCTGTATCGTAAAAGTAGTAAAGTGTAATTCTTTTCTTTTTGTTTGTGTTGTCCCCCACACTAGGCTTTATTCCTGTGTCGTGGGTGCGTCTTTAACCATGAAAATTCACATACACCAATACCCAGACCAAAACAAATAATTTTGGATCACACAAAGTTTGTCCTGTGGGGGGATCGAACCCGCAACTACTAGGCACAGTGGGCGGAGCGGCTTAAGCTCTTCACCACTGCGCTAAATCGTCGTAAAATTTATTAGTGCTTTTTAAGGGCAAGCTTAAATTATGAGTTATCATCCAGCAAACCTTTAAGGTTAACTCTTAACTAACTAATGTTGAAATATGAAGAGACAATTACAAACCAGAAATATAATTAACAAAAATACGTAAAAATATATTAATTAAAAACAATATATGCTGTGAATATATTTTTCCATGTTCTAGATTTAAGCTTGTCCTTTAAATTTTTTACCTTCATTATCGTCACATCATATAAGAGTATTTTGACTACAATGTTATATAAATAGTCGAGCCTACACATTTACCGATAGTATTACCATTCCTCAATTAATATAACAGATCCATATTGAAATTAAAGAAATCGAAAATCGTCATAGACCAATAATCCTACTTACACCGTCATGCCTATATTCCCCAAGCGGGGGTGGCAGAGGTGTACTGAGTACACCCACGATTCGCCGACGATGTTAGGTCCCATGTAATAGGGGGCGGGCCTATTGCCATAATAATATCAGCCTATACTGCCCACTGCTGGGCAAAGGCCTTCTCTCACAAATCGAGGTGAGAGAGATTAGGTCATACTCCACCACGCGGACCCAGTGCGGATTGGTGGAGACACGTTTGTGGCCACCTGCTGTTGGAACTTATAAAGCCGCCTTTAAGGCTTCCAACTCGGCTTAACAACTACCACATTAAGTGGTGACCGGGACCAACGGCCTAACGTACCTTTCGAAGCACGGAGACGTTGAATATGAAAAGACCACAAACGGTCACCCATCTCAGGCCGACCGAGTCGAACGCTGCTTAACCTTGGTGATCGGCAAGAACACCGCGGTCGCACAGTCCTACGAACGCCATATACCGGACACAATTCCAGACTCCGGACTCGTACTGGGAAATTTTAGTTAGAAAAACTACACTTGTCCGACCTAGGATTTGCACCCAGGACCTCGTGATCACAAAGCGATGCGCTTTGCCACTAGACCAATAAAGCAGTCAATATTATATAATATTATATTATATAATCCTACTTCCTACTAATAATTTAAAGGTGAAACTTTGTATGTTTGTTACTTAATCACGCAAAAACGGCTGAACGGATTTAAATGAAATTGTTGATAGTTTATTATCTGGATTATAATATTAGCCCTGTTAAGAAACTGTCCCACTGTTGGGCACGGGCCTCCTCTCAAACTGAGAGGGTTTAGGCCATAGTCCACCACGCTGGCCCAGTGCGGGTTGGCTGGATCTGGATTAACACATTATTTTTATGGAAAAATGTTAGGTTCCAGTCTAAAATCAACGCGGCGGAAGTCGCGGGGAGGAACTAGTGCTACCATAAAACCAATAAAAATACGATCTATTTAGCGCAGTGGTTAAGAGCTTAAACCGCTCCGCCCATTGTGTCTAATAGTCATGGGTTCGATTCCCGCAGAGGACAAATCTTTGTCCAATTGTTAGTAGTTTTTTACCATTTTTTAAGCTCCTTGGTACTCAAATTAACCACGAAATTTAATACATAATTACGTTTTGTGTGCATATTGATGAGTGTAATTGGAATGCATTTAAAATACCCGTATTGCTTTTGAGTAATGATTAAATTTTGTTTAATACAGCGAACGGAATGAATAACAAAAAATGATAATTAAAAAAAAAAAATTAACATACTTTAAAAATAGTTGGTATCGATTCAGTTCCCAATTTACAACAAACTACTTTCAGGTCTTGCGATAATTATGTTCCGCCTTGTATATTAATTGTATCCATAATCGTTTTTCATTCAAAAAATTGTAGCCCCACTAAGATTTATTCTCGCCATACAATGTCTGTTTACAAACATAATATTCGAACACAATCATCCAGCCCAGACCGTAATAAATATGGAGCAAATCATTGTGAGTCACACACAGGTCACACACAGGACAAATCTTTGTGTGATCCACAATTAATTGTTCCGGTCTGGGTATTTGTGTATGTGATTTTTCATGTTTGTAAACGCACCCACGACACAGCAATAAATTCTAGTGCGGGGCTACGTTTTTCTAAAAGAAAAAGATATATGTTTATGAAAATGTATGTTTGAATTCACAAAAGAAATTTGCTGCCTTTCAGAACCGTCAATAGATCAACCCGTAGTGCAACAGTTTGAGGTACCCAAGTTCGATATCCACGAAGACAGATCTATCACTATGGCCATTAATACTAAGAAAAAGCAAGAGGCTTCTGACGCGCAAAACATACCGCAAGATAAGGAGAATGCAACTAAATTCGCAGCACCTGTTCAACAGCAAAATGTATGTTTCTACATTATAAATATTATGTGATGGGGCTAGAATTGAAATAAAATAGTGTAGAAGGGGCTTCTTTCTCAAGTTTTGCTAATAGATTTTAGTTCCAACATAAACCAAATGAATAAAGTGATTGATTCTTCTTTTCGTGTCAATGGTTCATATTTGTCCCTCTAAGTGAGTAGCTAGTTCCGCGCTGTCTGTGGCCGCGCTCAGCTCTTTCCTTGTACAGTTGGTAGGGCATAAAGGGCAGACTAGGGGGTGCGACAGTCTGTGTGGTCGTACGACATAGTCTGTGTGGTCGCACACAGTCGCAGGCTATTACATTTGGATCTCTGAATCCCCATGTCCACAGATTTTGTCTACATCTAACTACCTGTGTGCGGAGCTGATTTAATGATTTCCACAACGGCCATGATAGTTGGTGCCCAGGCGGTAGTTGCTCCTGACATAGGACGAAGTAAGGCGGTAGGGGTTTAGTTTCATAGTAATCCGCTAATCGTAGCCGCCGCCGACTACGAACTTAACTCCCCTCCTACCAGCCGCTACCACCGTCCGCGGCATGACCTCACCGACCCTCCCTATACCCTTGCATCCCTTCTTTCGGATATAGATACCGCACTCAGGATCAGACACCGACCTCGCCGGCGAGGTCGAAGAATCCCTTGCCCGTCGGCCGGTGCGGAGCACCACGGCGAGACACTTATTATACGCCCTCCCCCATAGCGACTGCCCAAGCCGAGGCCGTTCCTCCTTGAGGCGCCCTTGAGCTAGTTGCCCCCTTGCCCTTTTGGCTCGAGCGTAGTGGTTGCATGCTCGCCCTCTTGACCGGTGAAGCTGTAAAGGCCCCGTGGCCAACAGCGTAGATCATTCACACACACACGGGTTTAGTTTCTCACCATAGTTTCAGTCTGGCCACTGCTAAGAGATCCCGCAATGATTGAGTATAAACATACAATTCAACAGTTCAACCACAGAGCTTTCTATAACTCATTGCTCAGTAACATAATACTTTTTTTATTTGGATAGCTTACAGCTATGAACAACAATATTTATTACTATCATAGTAACTATAAGCCATTTATAAGCTACCACTTATGAGTTACTATAGCAAATAATAAAAAAAAAATGTTAGTAAACAAATGATGAAACATTGAGAAAAATATAAAACACAATTAAGACATAGTCAACATGATTACAGATAAAGTAGCAAAGTAGAATATATATTATTATATTAGTTGGGCCTTTCGATGGGCACTACAAGTGCTCTCCGCATACTATTAATGCTACCATAAAACAGATCTATATCTACGTTGACCTTATTAATTGCTGCACTAGCTCTACAAAGAAAACTGTTTTGTTTATAGTTAGTGTGGGCAAACGGAATGTTTAGTGGTTTGTATGCATCATTGCGAGGTGCATATTTTGGAACTCTCAATTCTATTTTATGAAGCAGATCAGGACAGTCGATCATTCCTCTTAGCAACTTTGTAAGAAGTATAACATCTGCAATGTTACGTCTAACAGATAGTGGCAACAAGTGAAATTTTGCACATCGTACTTCGTAGTTCAACTTGGGAATATTAAATTTGTAGTTGAGGAAATATGTAATTTTTTTTTGAATTTGCTCGTTCCTGTCAATGTAACATTCATAATGTGGGTTCCAGATTGAACTTGCATATTCGAGAAGACTACGGACGTAAGAACAATACAGGATTTTTATTGTTTTCATTTGTTTAAATGAATTTGACATACGTATAATAAAACCTAGGGCTCTATAAGCTTTACTATAAACAGTGGCAACATGTTTATCATATAGTAGTTTACTATCTAATGTAACACCTAAGTCTTTAGCTACAGATTAGGAAGTCAAAGCTTGATTTTTAATTCTATAAATGTGACGGTACGGGTTGGATTTACGGCTGAAACTAACAAGGAACCACTTAGTCACATTTAGGTCAAGTTTATTAGAAGCGCAGTATGCATCTAACCTCTCCAGGTCTTCTTGAATTTTGGTACTATCACCAATGTTGTACGCAACCTGAAAAATCTTCATATCATCCGCGAAGAGTAGATATTTGGTATGTAGAAAGCATTGGCCTATGTCATTAATGTAAATTGCGAACAATAACGATCCTAAGAGCGATCCCTGAGGAGCGCCTGAAGGTATAATAGTCCAAGTGGAAGTAAATCCATTAAGTACTACTGCTTGAGATCTATTATGGATATATGATGAGAACCACCTAAATAAATCACCCCTTATACCCACTTTAAGTAGCTTAAGGAGCAACATCTCATGGTCAATACGATCAAATGCTTTCGTATAATCGGTATAGATAGCATCTATTTGATTGCCACGATTCATTTGATCAGAAACAAAATCAATGAAAACCGCCAAATTGGTAACAGTGGATCGGTTTTTTACGAATCCATGTTGCTGAGGATCCAAACAAAGTTTCAAACTGCTGTATACCTGATTGTATATAATTCTTTCAAAGATTTCGGCTAGCTGACACAACTTTGATATAGGCCTGTAGTTTTCAACACAGTCTTTAGGTCTTTTTTTATGTATCGGAGTTATAAAGGCCGATTTCCATAAAGCTGGCATGATACCTTCACGGAGAGATCTTTTAAAGATGATTGACATGGGGATAAATAGCTCATCAGCACAGCTGACCAAAAATATTGCAGGTAAGCTATCGGGGCCAGCTGACTTGTTGAGATCAAGTGATTTTAGGAGTTAATGTACTTCTTCGACATTAATCTTGATAGAGGTGGCTTGAGATTCAAAAAAGTAAAGCGAAAGTAGTCTAAAAAAAGTTCACTAATTCCCGGTCCATCGTGACAAGTATTACCCCCCGGTAGGACATATTAGTTGGAAACGTAGATGAATTTCGCTTGTTTTTATTAAAAGCCCAGAACGCTTTGGGGTTAATTCGAATGGCATTCTCAACAGAGGACACATATTTATCATAGCACTTCTTCTCGACTTGCTTAGCTCTGTCTCGAAGAATTTTGAACGACGGTTCATCTGACCTATTACCATAAATTTTCTATGAAATTTAGACTTTTCATTTAGGATTTTAATCAATTATTTTTATACGTGAAGGAGTAAATTCATCCCTCAACTTATATATCATACCGTAGAAAGTATACAGTCAAAAGGTATTCAGATCAGCTTAAATGCAGGGCATAAGTGCCAAGCGCTGATTTTTATCTGGATCCTTCTTGTAAAAAACATTGTACCCATCGTTTGTGCACATAATCAATTATAAATTTTTATAAATTTAGGGTCTTTCGATTTACATTCGGTCTACATATAAATTCACAGGTCAACAAAACTGCGTACTACGAAGAGCCTTCGTGCACTCAAGTGTTCAATTTCAATATTAAAGATGCTAGTACACCCAACATGTCTCAGTTCAAGAAACCATGCGTCGACCAGAAATTCCCGTCGGTACCAAAATTTAGCATGGACGAAACTGTCACAGAACTTCAAGATCAGGTACTTGGTAAAAGAGAGGAGAACAGACAGCTTGGTGCTGTTGACAATCAAGGCACAGGACTATCTATGATCATGGAGGCTACGAGAGAATATAATAGGTATGTAAACTTCGTAAAATAGGTAATAAGTACATCACACACAGTCACGCCTATATTCCCCAAGTGGCAGAGGTGTACTGAATATGCCACCTTTCGCCGACGATGTTAGGTCCCATGTAATAGAGGGCGAGCTTATTGCCATATACCGGACACAATTCCAGACTCCAGACTCATTATTGGAAGGTTTCGTTACAAAAACTTCATTTGTCCGACCTAGGATTTGAACCCAGGACCTCGTGATCACCAAGCGATGCGCTTTGCCACTAGACCAATGAGGCAGGTAATAAGCATTCTATCACAATTAGGACTTCTAATCCTTCTCGTGACACATACTATTTGTACTATTTGTAATACAAAACGCATGCATACCTTCATGAGCACATTATGTAACAGGGGGGCAAGACCATACGACATATTAAACACTTACTTACGAAATCATTGGTGGTAGACCTATTGCAGTAATCATTAACTATGATCAATGATAAAGTTTATTTTACTTTACTTTGTATCTGCTGGAAGAAGCAATAGTTGAAACATTTTACTCCTAACACTATACTCTTAAATGCGAATTTTCGTGAAAATCTCCAATATTTCTTATTGTAAAATTTAGTGAAATCTTACTATTGTAAATTTTTAATAAATTGCTATATAAATCGATTTCATCGAGAAAAATGTAAACTCTTTCAACTAACTTCTTTCAATTATTTCAGTAAATCTGGTTCTAGTTCGTCAGGGCAATCAACGAGAAACAATTTCACGGCGTACACAACCAACTACGATTCTATGTACACCAATGACCCCGCGCAACAACCTACGACATCGAAAAGAAGTTCTATATCGACGCAACCGAGAATGCTAAATGGACAATTCGCCCGAATCCATCCGCAAAAACGTGAGGTGTCAGAAAATAAAACTGGCGCGCCGTCCGCATCAGTGCCTTATCTCTCACACGACCATCAATATCAAAAGTCCGTACCGCCGAACTACAACGGGTATTCTCCACAAAGATCTATGCATAACCCCTATCAACAGAATTATACCTATCAGCAAGGCTACGGCAGTAACCAGATGATGAATCAACAGCAACAAGGGTATGGAAGTCCTAGTCCGAACGCTTATCACAGCCCCCAACACACGGGCATGCAGAGTCCTCACGCGATGAGTCCTAATGTGCCACCGGGTTTCCAAAGCCCAACTTACTCAAACCAAGTTGGTTATCATAGTCCTGGGCATGCGATTATGAGTCCCCAACAAGGATATGCTGGCCGACAAGATTATCATTACCCTAGCCAACCCGATAGGCAACATATTTACGTAAACCAACAACAGCAGCAGCCAGCAGTCTTCCAAAGTCCTCCACACCAAACCCAGTATCAAAACTCTCAATACTACCAGAGGCCTGCCCAGCCCGCCGCATCTCCAAATCAATCGTACAATCAACAAGGCTATCATAATATGCACAACCAGTATAATAATTCGAACATGTATCCTAATCATCCGAGTAACCAAAATTATAGTACAATGCAAAACCAATACAGGCAACACCCTAAGCAAATGGTTGAAAATGCTTCACCTGCGTATGGGTCTGGAAGTAACCAACCATTTCAAATTTACCAAAGTCCTCAGCCAGTTCAGAATAATTACCGGAATACTTCGGCACACGGCACAAACGTTCCACCCGAATCATCTAATGAAATGCATTTGAGACAAGATCCTCATGCAACAACTCAAATACAAGAAACATCAGGCACACAACATAATGTTTCAAATACAAAGAATTCTGTGTCTAAAAATCTACAACCACACAAGAGCCCCACGTCTGCTTTGAGAAACGTGAGACATGATCAACCAAATGTGAAAATCGGTCAGAATTCTCCTGACATTGGCTTTTCGAACCAGTACCTAAATTTCATTTCAAACAGGAATGAACCTAAAGATAACGCCAATACTCCTAAATTCAATAGTCCTAGTATTTCTCAAAAAATGCACAAAAATTTGTATGTGTCAAGTCCAGAACAGGCTCAGATACCTCCATCTTCAGGCATGTCTGATTCTGATAGTAAAGATGGAATGACAGCCCAGACTGTTACACCAATTCAATCTGCCAAAGTTTCACATACTATTGAAAAGCAGAAAGATATCTCTAAAAGGCAATTGGACTTTGAACACAGAGCTGAATTTCAGTCTGAGGATAGCAGAGACTCAGTAAGCAAAGAAAGCAGGATTTCATCTGTTTATTCAAGACAATCTGACTTCCAGTCTGATGGATATGGAATGGATATAGATAGTGAAAACTCAATGGAATGTGCGGCATTTAAATCTACGCACTCCATTTCATTGGTAGAAACTAGTGACATACCTCGACCAGCAGATATTGAATTCCCGACTCAAATAGATCCATTCAATAAGAAACTTCTAAATTCTTTGTTAGAATATGTAAAATTTCCTAACAAGACTCATGCAGATGGTTACATAGAAGTTAGATCTGTTCCTAAGTTCCAGATGGCTACTGTGGTAAGAGTTGGCCATACTAAATTCTCTGTTGAGAAACAGCTTGGTAAAGGAAATTATGGGGCTGTCTTTCTCTGTCTTGATTTGCATAGCAATAAATCAGTTGCTGCAAAATATCAAAAGCCTAGTCGCCCATGGGAGTTCTATATTTGTCAAGAAATCAAAGCGAGGATAAAGGACCCCTTCATGGTAATACAGTTTCTTTGTCCAATGACTTATTATTTTTAAATGGAATAAATGATTGAACTTAATAATTTTTGTGTAGCTTCCAGGGTACATGGACATAACCACTGCCTTCTTGGGAGACAATGCTAGCTTATTTATCTCTGAATACTCTAAGTATGGATCTCTCCTAGATGTGGCAAATAAAATTAGAGCTGCTACATCTAAATGCATAAATGAATTTATAGTCATCTTGCTAACATCAGAGATGTTGTCTATAATCCATTATCTTCATAAAGCTCGGATCATTCATGCTGACATCAAGCCTGACAACTTTTTGTTGATGAAAATGTAAGTAATCTTTAGAGCAATCGAAACATTTTATCTATATCATCACGCCAGTTCTTTCCTTACATACCTCTCTGGCTTCCTCCACTCTCATAGTTCGTATCATACGCGCTCGCCGGTTACGGAGACTCTTGACTTGTACTTACTCAGTCTACATTTTATGTTTTATAATATGAATGGGTTTCTTTCAGACCTACACAAGAATGGAGAACTCCTTCGCTTCAACTTATTGATCTCGGTTGTGCTATAGACATGTCTCTATTTCCAGAAGGGACAACCTTTAGAGAAGTATGTGTATCCTATATTTTGATTGAATATTAATCTTTAGAGCAATCGAAACATTTAACTAACTAAATACATGTGCATTATTATAAATATATTTATTCTTTCAGTTGATTGCCACCGAAGGCTTTACATGCACAGAGATGAGAGAAGGAAAGCCTTGGACTTATCAGACTGACTTGTACTGCTTGGCTGGTACAATACATGTTATCCTAATGGGTAGTTATATGAAAGTCGCTAACCGTTTAGGCCAGTGGAACATTGATAAGAAGCTACCAAGGTAACATTTTATAAAATAATTCATATCTTCTTTATGCTAAGGATGATGCATGCATGCAAAATTATGGTGATTTGGAGGTTTAGATCACCATTCTGTGCGAACTGCTACTAAATTTATAGACTATTTTGGGTTACACAATTTCTAGTCTTAAAATAAAAATCTTTCCTAAACATATTCAAAATCTGTTAATACACACTTTGACATTTATTAGTAGGTAGCAGAATTACTTCCTACTATCTATCTATATCATCACCCCAGATCCCTTGCGGGGTAGGCAGAGAGTATAGAGTTCCAACAGGTTCTTTCCTTACATACCTCTCTGGCTTCCTCTATTCTCATAGTTCGTCTCATACACGCTCGCTGGTTACGGACTCTACTACCTACTAGTATTATAAATGTGAAAGTTTGTACTCGTATGTTTGGATGTTTGTTACTCAATCACGCAAAAACGGCCGAACGCATTTGGATGAAATTTGGATACAGATAGTTTATTACCTGGATTAACACAGGATACTTTTTATTCCGCAAAAATATTAGATTTCGGTCTAAAGTCCACGCGGACAAAGACGCGGGCATAAACTAGTTTGCAATAAATAAGAACAGATTTCGCAATTTTATATTCCACTAACAGTTTCCCGCGACTTCGTACCCGGTCGACAACAGCGCCACCTACCGGGTCTATGTTATATAGCCTATGTTACTTCTGGATAAGGTAGCTTTCTAATGGTATAATTGAGTATATTTGAGTTTATTCGTTACAAACATACTCATCTTTCCTCTTTATAATATTAGTGTAGATGAACTAAGTTGATACGCTAAACAAAGTAGGATAAATGCGGTAGAAATGGGAGCTCTGCGGAAGATGTGCGGAGTGAAGCTGACCGACCGCATTAGCAATAGCGTAGTAAGAAAGCGAGTAGGTATGAAAGATAGTATCGGTGTAAAGATGAGAAAGGGCATGCTTCGTTGGTTCGGGCATATAGAAAGAATCCCAGAGGAAAGAATGACAAAACAGATATACAATGTGAAAGTGGAAGGAGGCAGGTACCGGGGAAGACCTAGACTATCTTACCACGACCAAATAAACCGAGTCTTATTTGAAGGAAAAGTCAAGATTCTCCGTAACCGGCGAGCGTGTTTGAGACGAACTATGAGAGTCGAGGAAGCCAGAGAGGTATGTAAGGAAAGAACCTGTTGGAACTCTGTACTCTGCCTACCCCGCAAGAGATCTGGAGTGAGGTTATAGATAGATAGATAGATAATCTTATACTTCCTACTAATATTATAAACTAGTTTTGCCACGACTTCGCCCGTGTTGACTTTAGTTACGGTTTGTTACGCAATCACGTCAAAATGGCTAAACGGATTTAGATGAAATTTGGCATACATAGTTTATTACCTGAATTAACACATAACATACTTCTTATCCCGGACAAATGTTAGGTTTCTATTTACAGTCTACACTGGTTCTACTGGTAAGATGCTACTCTTTTTGCTTTTAGGTACATGAAAGTCAGCTTATGGGATAAAATATTTACAACGCTATTGAATGTTCCCGATTGCAATAATTTACCGGATTTAATGGAACTTAAAAATGAAGTGGACAGCGTTTTGAATGACGACAATCTTGGTTCTCATCTTCGTAACTTCGCGAATGTGCTTAAATCTAGGTAAATTAATATGTTAACGGCGCAGATTGTATGTATTTATTGCATTTAGATATTATGGCGATTGTAAAAACTAGATACCTAATTATGTATTATTATAGTGATACAAGTATTACTAAGATTGATGACGTTCTTGAATCTTCGCCAGGTCATATTGCTCTTCTCAAAAAGCAATAAGTATTAAAAATATCAGAATCTATGACTTAGTTAAAATATGCCTTGTTGTGTTTAGTTAAAATGTGATATTGTGATTTTTAGGTTTTCTTTTGTTAGTGTAATAAAATTTGGCTTAGAATAACTTGTTAGCTGGGACTAATGGATGTTGAAATATACTTCATTTATTTTTGTAAAACCAATAAGAACCCATAAGACTTGCACATTTCACATTTTCTTGTTTGAATTGTATGTAACAAAGATAATAAATAATTACCTGGTTAATTTTAGTTTTCTTTCTAAAATCCTAATACCTAAAAGAGAATTGTTGTATATAGTTGGCAATGTCTATGGCAGTGGTCCATACGACATTATCCTCTATATATTCGTCACCAATAAACTATTGTAGTATTAATTAATTACATAGTTTATTAGTGGTTAAATAAGGTAATCACGTGTTAGTGACTTATTTCAAGATATCAGAAGAATCATTATGTTACCGCCTTTGTCTAGTAGCGAATAATGCTTAGCTATCACGAGGTCCTGTTGAGATCCTAGGTGCGATAAAAATGTGATTTTTCAATAGTAACATTTCCAGTACCAGTCGAGAGTCGGGCATTCTGTCCGGTAAAATGGTAATAGGCTCGCCTCAAGCATCGTCGGCGAAAAGTGGGTGTATACCAGGGATGGGCAAAATGTAATCAGATTAATGATTACAATTGCATTTTGTAATATTCAATGACGATCAAGATTAAAAGGGTAATGGTAATCGTTGAAGTTTACAAAATGTAATTGTAATCGTTAATCATTAATACACCGTCACGCCTATATTTCTCAAGTGGGGGTGGTTAATCATTAATTTGATTACATTTAGCCCATCTCTGGTGTACACAGTACAACTTCTGCCACAGGCGGGGTTAAGAATAATAAGGGAGAGATATTTTAAGCGCACGCTCGGAAATAAACGACGTATGTACAAAAAAAAATTTCAATTTTTAAACAAACTATACTATGAAATAAAAAACTCCTTTACAAGAACTTTATTACAATTATTTGCTATGTTTTTAAGTAAATTCTTTTTGATTAGTTCTGAGGCATTTCGCGTTGTAAGCAATGTAAAGCAATATACATGACTAGATTTATTTCTATCGGAAAAATTTCGTTTAATCGTGTATTCCTTTTACCACATTCTAAAATACAGACTCAAATATCATATTTAGAAATAATTAATGTCTAATCCATTACTTCTTGAAGTGTACGAAAACATTTCCTGGCGGTAACCCCTTAACCGAAGTGTCGTTGCCGGCTATTGTAGGCTTGTGGGGTTTTTAGCCTGTAGCAGTCCGTCACGCCCCGAGAGCTTCCCGAGACTCGTAGATGTCCAATGTAGGATTTACCCCACGTAAAGACTTAAAAAGAAAGGGAAACTTACTTCAAAAAGCAATAAATAAATATTTGAAGTCGGTGCCCATTGGTTCAGTCGGTTGCTTGGCACAGTCTTCCATTTTTATTCCCCATTTTTAAAAGTTTTTATTTTACAATTTTAAAGGGATGAATGAATTAATTATAATTATTTGTATACCTACATAGGTATAATATCCTACCTAGTTCTACAGTGAAGTAGTTACAGGATTGATATAATACTCTTTATAACTTATTTACGACTGCCTCGTTGGTTTAGTGTCGAAGCGCATTGGTTTGTGACCACGAGGTCCTGGGATCAAATCCGAGGGTCGGACAAATGTAGTTTTTCTAATGAAAACTTCCCAGTACGAGTCCGGAGTCTGGAATTGTGCCCGGTATATGGCAATAGGCTAGCCCCCTATTACAAGGGACCTAAAATCGTCGGCGAAACGTGGGTGTACTCAGTACACCTCTGCCACCCCCGCTTGGAGAATATAGGCGTGACGGTGTTTTTAATAACTGATTTACACATGCGTTTACACCGTCAAGGAGCACCCTGGTGTATCTTCAAAGTCCAAGGTCCAATACTGATACAATTAAAATCGGTCTACCTCGGAGCTATATTGTACCCAATGCAAAACCGGTCATCAAAATCGGTTGATAAACAAAGTAGTTATTAAAAAACACATACGAAATTTAAACCTCCTCCTTTTTGAAGTCGGTTAAAAAGGAGAACTGTAACCAACGGATAGTCTTATAGACTGTAATCGAAACGCAGGAGCCGGGAGAACGTCTTGCGGCAGCAACCAGCATGACTAGTACAGACAGCGTGACATGTTACGAATTTTGTCGTCCTAGGAATGAGATAACCGTTGTTTAATGCGTTATCATAACGTGCCGTGATAAAAGTTTATATTGTAGACTAATTTGACTTGCTTAAGACTGATCACGGGTGGACAAAACTGTCTCGCGCGAGAAGTTCTGTCGCCCGGCTAGAAGCAACGGACTTAGCGATACTATTAGGCCCAAATAAATTTGTGTGTGTGTGTGTGAATGATCGACGCCCTTTTGGCTCGAGCGTAGTGGTTGCACGCTCGCCCTTAAGTCCGGTGAAGTTGTAAAGGCCTCACGGCCAACAGCGTATACCACTCAAACACACTAAGTTTTATCAAAATTCGTTTAGCCATTAAGGCTTAATGGATTGATTGGTTTAGTTCGTTGGAATAAAGGGACAGGGAGGAACCAATAGCAAGGCATTCAAACTTTCATGTTTATTATACACTAGCCTTTGCCTGAGACTTTGTCCGCATTGACTTTAGATGAGAACCAAACATTTTCCAGAATAAAAAGTATCCTATATCCAGGTTATAGCTGTGGGCTAACTTTCATCTAAATCCGATTAGTCTGATAAGTTTAAAATAGTAGTTATCAAAATGTGGCAATAGGCTCGCCCCTTATTATATGGGACCGAACATCGTCAGAGAAAAGCGGGTGTACTCAGTACACATCTGCCACCACAGTAGGGAATATAGGCATGACTGTGAAATAAAAAAAGGCAATAACATAACAGATTTTATTTTAAACATTTCTCTAATCTTTGCTTTTTTCTGTCTTGATATTCTTGGACATTATCAAATTTTCTTTTGTACAATATTTTTATGGATTCAAATTGGCTTTCTTTTGTCTCAGATTGTAGGTTTACATTGTCAAATACTCTTAACTTATTATCTAATTCAAATGAGGTATCTCCATTTGACTGCACTAATTTGTACACACTCACATTATATTCAAAATCATCATAAACAAATAGACAGTTGTTATTAAATTGTAGTGCTGCAGGAAATCTTCCCAAAGTTATTCTCTCTTTTAATTTATGAGTAAACTTATTGTTAACTGTTTCTACACTATAAATAAGGATAGCATTATAAGTGTGAACAGTTACAGCCAGAAAACTGCAATTATTGTCTAATTTTGTTATTGTGAAGTGGACTATGGGTAGACTAGCCACTTCTATGCCACCTTCGTCCATTATTTTAATAAAATTTTCCTTAAGTTGAGGATCATTCACATCAACATAAGTATTAATTGTATGACAAAGTTTGCCATCAGTGTAGTCCCAGATTTTGAGTGTGCCATCACCTGAGGTACTTGCTAAGTATTTATCATCATGTGGTAACATTTCTATGTGGTTCACAAATTCCTTGTGGCCTAAACAATATGTCTGTATGTTATAAGTGTTTGGGTAACAGGACACCCTTATTTTCTCATCTCTATCTGATGATATAATATATTTTTTGTCATGTGTTTGTAAAACATCTAACAGTAAGCTTAAATGGCCCAGAAGTTTAGTTCCAGAGTTTTCATCCATAATATCGTATATAAGTACATCACCACTTTTGTCTGCAATCAATATTTGTGTACTATCAACAGCAAATCTTATTCTACTGGCACTTCTTGGTATTGTAAAAGTTTTTCTACTTTCTAGTATTGGTAGCTCATACACAATCAGTTGCTTTGAAGATGCCGTCACTAATGCTAAGTATCTTGAGTCTGGAGAGAATGCAATATCAGATATCTGGTCTTGCTCAGGGTTTTTTGATGTTTTCGGTACATTTATGATTTTATGGCTTGAATAATCGTAAACATCAACATACAGTTCTTTTGCTAACGCCATGTAGTTGTTGTTCACCACTAAAAGAGACATTGTTATAAGAAGAATACTGGTTTGCTAATGTTAATATTATCAAAGAATGATTTAACGATGTTTCACGGCATGAATTAAATTTCTAAACTTTTTTGATTTTTAGGTTACGTTCTGGTTGTCGGCATTGACTATGACAGATGTCTGACTCAAAGAGTATATAATCACTACGTTTAAAACGTAACGTTCCTTCCTTCTTCTTCAAGTTATGGCTTCACACTAATTATAAGTGTATATTGCCAGTGTCCAGTGATATATATAATCGTGTTTGTTTAAATTAATTCGACTCCCCGATGAATTTGATGACAACGATGATAATGAAATTAATGAAGTACCCCACCCTGGATAGTAAAGCGGTGGATACTTTACATACCAATTGCAACGGCCGTTTTGAGGGAAGTCGAAAAGGCACGTTTTATCACTTTGTTACAATTGCCTTCACTCATGCACATATAAGAACACATAATGGTTAATATTTCACCAACATTACACATTATTAGTCGAAATAACACAAGTTTTGGAAATTAAAACAAATTGACAACATCACTCTTCCGACTTCCCGCCAAAAAAACAAAACGTAACGTTTTGTCTGACGCATAGTGATGAGCGTAATCAATTATTAGTATAATTAATGATAATTGAAAACAAATTTTATTATCGATAATGTAATCGATTCTTATAAATAATCGACTCAAATTTAGCAAGAATACCTCTCCCACCGATTTCTCACCCCCTATTACCCAGACCGAGGTCGAGGACCTGATTCAAGGTCTTAAATCGAAAAAGGCCCCCAGCTCTAATGGCATTTCTAATCGCGTACTCATATGCCCGCCCACCCAACTCATATGCCTCTTAGTGGCCATCCTTAACACCGCCATGACGAACTGCATCTTCCTCACACAGTGGAAGGGGGCTGACATCATAGGCATCCCCAAGCCTGGTAAAGATTGGGACCACCCCACGAGGTACCGCCTTATTAGTCTCCTTAAATCCCTGGAAAAAATCTACGTGCGCATGCTTCTAGCACGGCTTAAACACTTTTTATCGTCCGTAATCTCTTAATGAGCAGTTTGGCTTTCAAGCCAAACACTCTTGCGTCCATCAAGTGCCCCGCATCACGGAGCACATCCTCGCTGGTCTCAATAAGCCCAAACATTTCTACACGGGTGTTCTACATGTTCGACAAAGTCTGGCACAACGGGTTGATCTACAAGCTTTACCAAATGGGTGTGTTGGACAGACTCGTGCTCATCTTACGAGACATTCTGTCGAATTGCGCCTTTTAGTATCACGTCGAAATGACGCGCTCTACCCCCCACTCAATACAAACTGGGGTCCCACAAGGCACAGCTCTCTCCCCGCTCCAATTTAGGCTTGACACTAACGATATTCCTCATTCGAGTAAGGTGCAAGTAGCCCTATTCGCGGATGATACCGCTTTCTCATAGGAATAAGGCCTTCATTACCAGCAAACTTTAGGCCGCTGCAAATACCCTAGGGGATTGGAGGATTCAGGAAGTGGCGTATTGAGATCGGTCGTGATTTGGTTTTCCTTGGGCGACCTCTTCCGACGCTTCCACTCACATTTGCTCGATATATTCCTTTCGTTAGTCTCCTGTCACACATCCTCTCCACATGACCAAACCAATTCAACATACCTCTTTCAATCCTAGTCACCACGTCATCCTTCAACTTACATCGGTTTCTAATCACACTATTCTTCATTCAATCAATCAAATCCAATTTAAAAATATGAAAGGCAGGTTTAATCGTAGATATCAAATATTCTAAACTTGTTTAATCTTTTGCATAAAGATAACTTATATTATATGGGGATAAAATACAGTTAAAACAGCTGGAATGTGGCCACGTCTCTGAAGGCATATAAATGGATTGATAAAAAATATTTTTCTTTAGTAAATTATGGCTTAATGGTTTCAAAAAAATCTGACACTTAAAACTGAAAAAATAAATATACCTATAACTACATGTTTTCCACAAAACAATATTTTATTTATTTCTGTTATATTTCCTGGTGCTTTCTCTGATAGTCCAACTTCATCTGCTTTAAAATCAAAATATGCTTTAAACAAGGCGCTAAAACAAACAAGTTAAACAAGTGGCTACATTAAATTGACACCTGAGTTATCGCTTAAGTTCTAAGGTTACTAACAAAGCTACGTCTCAACTAACGCTTTAAAATATAGGCGAGATTGCGTGATAACCTTAGTCGTCGTGTTAAGCATTACGACACAGGTGGAGCGAGCACCAGAAATGCTAGTGTCCCGGGGCGGGGTGACTTTACAGGTGATTTCATCACAATGGAACGCATCCATTGATTGACATCAGACGTCACCGCTAGGTGACTTGTTTGAGGATTGTTGCGTATCTGTCATCGCTGTCATCTGCTGTGGTCGGTCATCTGGTTGCGTTGTATTTTCGTAAAGCGTTTTGTGCGAGTGTTTCTTTCATTTTTTGAGCATTGTTCCGTATTTGTAAGCAGCATATTAAAGTGCTTAATCACTTATACACCCATCTGCTACAGTTTATTTAATATTTTATGAGCAGTAAACCATGGCTGCTATGATAACTTCTTGGAATCCAGACAAGAAACACAGCGACGTGGAAAGGTATGTTCTCAAACTACAGCATATTGGATTATATTTGTAATTATTCTTAGTCCGGTCAATTTAGACATAAAAATAGTGATCAAATAAAGAAAATTCCGACAGAGCCAAATCTTCGTAGAGACCTTAGGTTTACCACAAGGAATAAAGTGTCAAAAGTCCCAATCAGTCCCATGTGCGCTAAGGGACTTATTCGGGGCCCAAGGTCAAAATTTTAGGTTTTATGGATTTTTCTCGAAAACGGTAAGTTTATCGAAAAAGTACCTCAGAGCAAAGTTGTAGATCTTAAAATTCTCTATAAAAATGGTCCTGATGATTTTTTCTCTAAGACCCACTATTTCCCAGAAATTGTGCTTGTAAGAATCACATTCTACATAATATGCACAGATTTCCACACTACCTGTGAGTGGTATCCCCGGTATGCCTATTCCACGAACCTTTATGACGTTATTTTCAGAAACAATAATTATTTAATTGTATGAAGATTATTGATATGGGTTACTGAGTTTAACTGTCGTTCTAACTTTTTTTTATTACTTTAATCTGACTCATACTCTTCATATTCAACTTCAACAATCATGTTTTCTTCAATTTCTTCTTGTTCTTCTTCTCCTTCCTGTTGATGAATGCTTAGAAATTGTTCAAATGAAGATGAATCAGTTGTGTCTTCATCAAAATCACATGAATCTTCCTCTCTTGTATTTAATTGAACATTTGAGCAAGAGACACCTTGGCAATTGGTACACGCTGGAGAACACTGCAACCCTACTTTTTTACAGCCACATTTGGCACTACAACATTTCTTGCAATTGCAAAAAATAGTGTTAAGAAGTTTTTCTGGAGCAGGGGGCAGTAAAGTTCGAATCGGTTCCAAAGTATTATTTATCAATTTCCAACCCCAGTCTTCAGGGTTCAGTTCATTGCCTTGCCATGTCTGAACTTGATAGAATACTCGAAACAAATGTTGAGTAGCAGATGCCGATGTAATAGCTAATTTTAAAATGGAATCTTTGAATGTAAGTGTAGAAACTTTATAAATTTTTCGGCGATAATTCTTCGCTTTCTTCTTTTCTGCTTCTTCATCCGCTTCATCGCCACAAAATAAGCAGTGTTTTTTAAAACAAAAGCTGGATTCACTTATTCGCGCTCTAGTGTGTGTGTGAATGATGTACGCTGTTGGCCGCGAAGCCTTTACCAATTGCCAAGGTGTCTCTTGCTCAAATGTTCAATTAAATACAAGAGAGGAAGATTCATGTGATTTTGATGAAGACACAACTGATTCATCTTCATTTGAACAATTTCTAAGCATTCATCAACAGGAAGGAGAAGAAGAACAAGAAGAAATTGAAGAAAACATGATTGTTGAAGTTGAATATGAAGAGTATGAGTCAGATTAAAGTAATAAAAAAAAGTTAGAACGACAGTTAAACTCAGTAACCCATATCAATAATCTTCATACAATTAAATGATTATTGTTCCTTAAAATAACGTCATAAAGGTTCGTGGAATAGGCATACCGGGGATACCACTCACAGGTAGTGTGGAAATGTGTGCATATTATGTAGCACGTGATTCTTACAAGCGCAATATCTGGGAAATAGTGGGTCTTAGAGAAAAAATCATCAGGACCATTTTTATAGAGAATTTTAAGATCTACAACTTTGCTCTGGGGTACTTTTTCGATAAAACTTACCGTTTTCGAGAAAAATCCAAAAAACCTAAAATTTTGACCTTGGGCCCCGAATAAGTCCCTTAGCGCACATGGGACTGATTGGGACTTTTGACACTTTATTCCTTGTGGTAAACCTAAGGTCTCTACGAAGATTTGGCTCTGTCGGAATTTTCTTTATTTCAATTGTCTAAATTGACCGGACTATCTATGTAAGAGTCAGTGCATAACCAATACCCATTTGTGGGTTACATAACAATGGACTTAAAGCATTTAAAAACTTAACTTGTATTATTTAATTTTCAGATGGGTTTGCATTTATCCTGCGTACTTAAACAATAAAAAGACGTTAGCTCAAGGTCGCAAATTGCCCAAGGTTTTCTGTGTAGAGAATCCAACTCATCAGGAGATCAGAGATGTGTTGGTATCTACAGGTCTCCGAGTGGGTGTTGAGAACAAACTGTACTCTCGAGAACCAAGCAAGGTAATAGTCTAGATTTATTTCTTAGCATAATAAAGTGTGTATTTTGTATGACAATTACATTAAAACTAATTTGACCTAGTATGCTTATGTATGCCAGTGAATGTTGGGTATGGCAAAAGAAGCATGAAAGTATTGTAAATGCTGTGGAAATGAACTCTTTATGGAGTATATGTGGAGTCACCCTTGCTGACCGAATAAAGAATAGTGTGATAAGAAACCAATTTAAGTTGGAGGATGATGTTGTAACTAGGATTGAAAGAGGTATGTTGAATGGGTATGGGCGTGTGGAGAGGATATGTGACAGACAGTTAACGAAAGAGATATATCAAGCAAATGTGAGTGGAAGTGTCAGAAGAGGTTGCCCAAGAAAAAATTATCACAACCAAATTAAAAGTCTGTTGGAAAGGGGTCTGGTGCGTAGCACTCTTAATCGATGGAAATGTATGAAGAGATGTATGACCGTAGATGAAGCGAAAGAGGTGTGTCAGGATCGTAGTATGTGGCAAACTGTAGTCTGCCTACCCCAGGGCTATTAAATATTTTGCTAGTGTTCTGGGGATCCCAAAGTTGGTCATTGTGGTGGCCTTTGGGGAGACCTTTGCCCTGTAGTGGACTTTTTTCGGTTAAATAGATAGATTTGGGACCTCTGAAGGATTCTAATGCATTTGTTAGTGGGTCTGAGTCACTTAGCCCATCATTTTGTTTAATAATTCTCTAAAATATAATCATGAATTCTTGTAAGAAGATGAAAGAGATGGTAATAGAAGTTTTATTTAATTTTTATTATACTTTTCTAATGTAAAAAGAAATGTAATAGTATTATTAAAAATCCTTATGACTTTCCATAGGAAATGCTATACAGAGGTAGAATCAGGGTGCAATTAAAAAATGATGACGGCACCCCCGTGAAACCTGAGTTACCCACCCGAGAAGCTGTTATGAGACATATTAGTGAATCAATACCAAAATTGAAAACAAGACAAAACAGGTAACTATTACATAATAAAATAATGAATAATATAGTTTAACAATTTTGAATTTGAGGACGCTTTGGTGTGGTGGTTTGAATGAAGGCCATTGGAACTATTTGAGAAAGTAGTTGCAGATTTGATCTTTGCACAGGACTAGTCTTTTCTATATGTTTTTTTAACATAGCCCCACACTATGAAATATTCCTGTGTTATGACTGAGACCCAGACTGAGACAAATATTTGTGGGTCACAGATTTGTCTTGTACAGGCATTGAATCTGCAATTACTTGATCTGGTTGGCGGTTAGGCTTAAGCTCTTAATCACGGGACTGAGCCACCCATCAAATGGTGGTTTGCACATCTGGGATTTCTGAAAACTTATGTATGATTGTCACTTCACACACACTGAAAAGAAGGAACCTACATGTCTGAGAAAATAAAAAAAGGCACAGGAAGGGACATGCCCAACGATAAGAGCCAGGTTTGCTTTGCCTTTAGGACCAAAAATAACCTACCGAAATATGGGTGTACCTATGCTTTTTCCTACCCTTGTGAGAGATAAGTATGCATATATTGATATACAAAGCAAACTTAGGGATAGCATTCTACAGTAATAATTTTTAACTCTTAATTGCAGACCTGCAGATCAACAACCACAAACAACTCAAGCTAGCAACAAAAGCAAGGGGAAAAAAGGGCGCCGATAAGTCATGTTTTTTTATTGAATTAATATCATTTATAACAAATCTATTGTGAACATCTAAAATCGTTTTATTTTATAGTTATAAATAAACCTATGTTATGAATGAAAACGAATAGATTTTTCGGCTAATCTATTTTCACCATTCTTGTCCCTTGTCACACTGTACCCATCAAAGATCATTACAACTGGAGATTTAGCATTTGCTTGTTTAGCATTGGTGTGACTTTTATATTTGAATGGCATCACTGCTTCATCTCTTGTACGAACATCTTGATTTTCTTCGGAATCTGGGCTACTTCTGCCAATGACTCGTTGATCATTGGCGCTATTGAATGAGACATCGATGATGCTTTCTTCATGAATTTCTTTGGAATAAATGGATTCTGTGCTACTGCCGACTTTCTTTTCGGATACGAATCCTCGTAATCTTCGAATAGATTCTGATATAGGTGTTGCGCCTTTAGTTTCGTTTCTTCTAGTTTCGAATTTATTTTTTCTAATGTCGACATCTGCGTTTTCATCTTTCGATGCGATAACTTCGTCTGTGGTGGCTCTATTTTTTGAATTTCGGGAAAAACTTCCATTTCCACGTATTCTTCCTGTGAATTCATCGCCTCTTGCATAGTCTCGTGAAGCATCATCGGTATCTTCTTTATTACTTTCTGTATAGGACCCATTTTCTCGGAATCTGGCATTATATTCACGATCTCCATTATCCCCGGCGATATATCCTTTAGCGTTTCTGTTATGTGTGGTGCTGCTTCTCTCACTGAATTCATTATAGTTTCGCTGAGAGCTAAAGGTATTTCTTGGAAATAGTATGGATACGTTCTTATTTGGTTTGACACGGCTGAAGTTACCAGGGGAAGTATTAGTGGTCGGTGCGGCGGTAGTCTGGATAATGGTGACATCCTTGGTATTAATCGAGATTTCAGCGGCAATAGACGGGGTAGAAGTGATTGTCGTTTCCTGCGGTCTAGACTCGGCATTTGTAGCGTATGGTATTTGCTCGCATGCACAATCATCGGACTCTTCTGCAGTATCGAAGTGGTATCGATTTCGTTTATATTTAGTATTTTTGACTTCAAAGGATTCGCTTGTGTCTGAACCGAGTAAATTGTCAAATAGCAGACTAAGGCTTTTAAGAAGTGGGATATATTTCTGTTTAAGTTTCTCATTTCCATTAATTTCGCGTTTAACCGATTGATTTTTTCGTTTGTGTCGTAAATTAATTCGAGGTTTTAATTTTCTGGGCTTCAGAGGACTGGTAATTTGAAATGTTTTTCTGTATTTCAAGGGAGATATTTTCCGAGTATTCGGCAAGGCATTGGCTGAAAAAATACAGATAAATAAGATATATTGTGTGTTTTCCGATTCATTTCATGTTTTTCTTTTTAGGAGAATATGTAATAATTACCTTGTTCACGATTTTTTCTTGACTTCAAATACGGCGTACGGCGCCTTACCGTATTTTCTAAAAAAAATGAAAACGGTAAATCTATTATAAGGTTGTTAATAATAAAATCCCAAATTGCTCCCCATCCCTCCCAAATAAATAAGTGTAACTTATTTATTTGGGAGGTGACTTTGAACATAAATAGTTCCTTGTCGTTTTTTATGTGGTTATGCACATCTTAATGTTTTTTTTTTCATCCTTTGTAACATCGTATATAATGAAGACCATATGTTGTAGGGATCCCCGAGACAAAACATTTTACTTAATCCAGACATTCCTTCAAAATCATCTCCTTTCTTCACGTAATAGAGGATCAGATTAATTTTACGCAATCAACCCCGGGAAGCAATGACAACGTATTTTGTAATGTAATACTTATATGGCATAGGCGCTCGTAGCGCTGTGCAACAGCGGTGTTCTTAGCGATCACCAAGGTTAAGCAGCGTTCGGGTCGGTCGGCCTGGGATGGGTGACCGTATGTGGCATTTTCATATTCGAAGATCTCCGTGTTTCGGAAGGCACTTTAAGTCGTTGGTCCCGGTTGCCACGTAATGTGGAACTTATCAAGCCGCCTATAAGGCTTCCAATTTAGATTAACCAAGCTGGAAGCCTTATAGGCGGCTTGATAAGTTCCAATATCAGGTGGCCATAAACCTGCCTCCGCTAGTCCGTACTTGGTCCGCGTGGTGGAGTATGACCAGATATTATTATTTTATTATTAACACTTACATATTGTTATCTAATCAGTAATCAGTATTGTGTTAGTAAATAATAGGTACATACCTTGTATTACTTGTGGAGATGTTTCTGATGCTTGTTGTTGCTGCGATTCCAGGGCGATTGCTTCGTTCAATGAAAACGTCTTAGCTTCCAAATCTGCAGGCGAAATAAATTTATTTATAACATATATATATCTCAAACTCACTGAGCAATGTTTAATGTTGTCCACTTACAATATATTAACACACAATTAATAATGATGTAGCAATGCCATCCGCGGATTTCCATTTTCTGTCATTTTTGAGTGTATGTTTGCTCACGTTCAATTAAATCGTCTTTATGATTCTTAATAATGTTGTTTAAAGATGTAACCTTCGACGCATAACGCATGGTCAGCAATAAGTTTTATAGTACTTATTGCACGTTTCCATTATACTAACGGTTTCAAGGTTTCCTGTATGACTATAATGTCGTGTCGTGATTTGGCTAATAGGTAATTGTAGTTGATTGTCTTCTTTGTGACATCTTACTCAAATGTAATATTTACCGTGGATCAAGCATTTTAGGGCCCCTCAACGTACGGGACATCAGGGCCCTTATTCGACATGACCAAACGCGGTGCGTTACGATAATTTCCTGAAATGGTATTCTATATGCCGCTGGAGTACCGTATTTAACGACCATTTCACGATGTGGTCGTAACGCGCCGGCGTGTTTAGTTGGTCAGAGCGAATAAGGAGCCAGCCAGAATAAGTACTCATCATGTAGTAAGAACAGAAGCCACATTCACAAAGCATCAGCATTTTATTAATGGTTGATATTGTCGGAATACAAAGCAAACAAGCATTTATTGAGTCATAATGTGTTGGGATTTAGTTCTTCCGTTTTCATAAGGAATTTAAGTCTCGAGCACGTACGCGGCGAATCCATTTTAATTGGTATATTATTACACACGACCTGAAAGTATTTTGTTCTAAATCGATAACTGAATTGAATCCCACAATGTTTACTGTTTATCATTTTTTTTTTTTATTTGCGAACAAATCTGTTACGCCCTTAGTGCGCTATAATACACTAAAATTATTCTTGATTCAAAGCAGTACGG
The DNA here is from genome assembly GCA_905147815.2 of Phalera bucephala. Lineage (NCBI taxonomy): Eukaryota > Metazoa > Arthropoda > Insecta > Lepidoptera > Notodontidae > Phalera > Phalera bucephala. Next base: position 23,595,174 of record LR990612.1, read on the forward strand.
AGATTTCAAATGCATTTCTAAGACGTATTTCTCAATACGCACACATACATGTACAAGTTTCATTGTTAACTGGGGAATAAAAGTGCTTAAAAAAGGGGTTAAAAAATTTTAATTTGGTATATTTGTTTTTGTATCGAATTTGTAAAGCAATTATCTAATCGGGGTGTCTGAGGCCTTGCGTTATTTACGATATACCTTGTATATTTGAGAGGATGACGACGATGTTTGGGATATTTGAGGCTTGAAGTACCATTTTACCCTTCTTTTTTCGTTTAACTATCTAGGCTCGATCTAATATCCTGGACAAGATATCTATTTTGAGCGTTTTGTTTGGAGATGTGTGGGGTTAATAAAAAGGGGATAGCTATAAGTACGTTTTATATCACAACATGCAAACAAACCTACTTCTTTATTAAGCTGCCTTTTTCATTAGGTAAGTAGGGTGTCATTAATCAAACGAAATAAGTAGAGGTAGAAAACGGATTAGGTACTTTCAAAATATTGCTAGAGAAAATTAAACTCTTACTCCCAGACACAACACTAATTTTCTATAATTTAAACAACTCGAGAAACCATGATGAGTGAGAGCAATAACCTGGAGTCCGGTGTCACGCTCGCATCCAGAACAAAGTATTTAATTCGTCTGTATATAGTCAAATAAATAATCAGGTGTGGCTTTATAAAAATATATTATTTAAGAATATAAAAATATATAATGTTATAAATGATATTCAAAATATTACGCAGTCAATTAATATTACTTAGAGTTCGTGCGAACGGTAAGAGAGCTAAGAAGATATTGAGGAACTTTGTCTGGTGATGGCTATTTATAGGCATCGCCAAACAAACATATTTACGACGGCGTCGCCTACGCAGAGAGCGCCGTTATAATTCATAATTGCTAACTAATCGAAACAGTTATTGGAACTGAACAGAGACTAAACATGTAATCTGATATCAGTTTACAATGACCTGTTCATCAAATACGCAGTTAAGGCAAGTCATGCTGCACCATCAAAACAATTCTTGGAAATAATTTGCATGAGCAATACTTTGTTTTTATTACATCATCTTCTAATGTACTTCCACTGAACTTAGTACGGGTTGGGAATACATAACTATATACAGGATGGATTTTTAAGATGGGTCAGTAAGGGCAGCTATCTCAACCGTTGTAGATACAGAAAAATGGCCGTAGGAGACTATCCTTAATTTTTGCGCATTTTGGAGCTGAATTCACAGATTCTAAAAAAATCTACAGTCAGCAAGAAAATGGGCAATTTAATCAAATCTTTGGATGTGGCATATGCGTAGAAAGAAATAATTACGGCAGTAAACAGTGCCCGAGAATTATATGTTAGTTATATGTCAACAAGTCTATAATCGTATCAATCTCTGGCCACCCTACTTAGAAAGACACGTAGGGACAGACACGCTCTAAGTGAGTATCCTTGTCATCACGTTTTTTCACAGTGCTCAATCCATTTAGGGTAATATATCGATGCTCGAACTATATAATTCATTATTGTCTATTGTGGAACTCTATAAAGAGTGAAATAGAAAAATGGTTGACACCTAATAATTGATAAATATCCCGTGAAAACTTTTCATGTTTTCAAATACACTACTACAACTGTTGTTTGCAGGTAAAGCGATAAATTATCTCATAAAATTGCAGATAATGGCGGTTTTATATCAAATGTTTTGATAAATAATAAAATAGAGGCAGTAAAACAAAGGAATTGCTGTAGGGTCGGGCCGTCGTTAAAATATTACAATCGTCCAATATCGGAGGATGAAATCTTTAATCGTATAGATATTGGAACTAAAGTGGACTCTGGCGGCCGGAACAAAATGGTTAGATTATGGACAAGTAAATCGTACTTTGTTGATGCTATAAAACCAATTGTGCTTACATTAAGCGATCGTATAGTTTTATATTTGATCATACTTGACATCGCGTTTACTGCTTTCATTACAAATGGGGTGGTTTGGATTTGCATAATTCAAACCAATGTTTTTCTAGCTGTGGAATATCATCGAAGTATATGTTAACTTAGTTTCCTAGTAATATAAATGAACATAAAACGCAATACGTAAATTTGTCTAGTTCCACCCTAATTTCGCGCATCTACAAGGCCTTCCACGAAAATTGTAACAGGTAAAAAAATATTCCTAACCATTTCCAAACCTCTGGAGCTTCAGGTAGTATACATTTTTCTTATTGATTTAGTGGTTTGTTTTACTAGTCAGCTTTTTTGGGTTGAAATAACTCTAGGTTTATTTGTAAGCAAATTGGAAAGGCCAAGCGCTAGTGGTTGGTTACTTCTTCAATTTACGACCGTCCATAGTCCCGAGTTAGTATCGCTGTCGTCACGCTTGGTATATTGTGGATTTATTTTGGATGCGCCTTCAGTAAGGATGGGAAGGCTACTTGGGAGCCGGCACTTAAGCCAAAAGGCGCAGCTGGCCATGCATAACGGAGTGCTTGTCCCAACGCTGTTATATGGCAGTGAGAGTTGGGTATGTAAGAAGGAGAACGAAAGCAGGATAAATGCGGTCGAAATGCGATCTCTGCGGAAGATGTGCGGAGTCACGCTGACCGACCGCAACAGCGTAGTAAGAAAGCGAGTAGGTATGAAAGATAGTATCGGTGTAAAGATGAGAAAGGGTATGCTCCGTTGGTTCGGGCATATAGAAAGAATGCCAGAAGAAAGAATGACAAAACAGATATACAATGCGAAAGTGGAAGGATGTAGGTGCCGGGGAAGACCTAGACTATCTTATCATGACCAAATAGACCGTGTCTTAGCTGAAGGGCAAGTCAAGAGTCTCCGTAACCGGCGAGTGTGTATGAGACGAACTACGAGAGTGGAGGAAGCCAGAGAGGTATGTAAGGAAAGAACCTGTTGGAACTCTGTACTCTCTGCCTACCCCGCGAGGGAGCTGGCGTGATGATATAGTAGTAGTAGTAGTAGTATATTGAAACCAATATATTGCTTACTATTTGCTAGTAGTCTAGAAACTATCCCGTCTCATCTGTCTGTATCTTTTGTCTTGGAGATAGGAGAAACTTACGCTTTATAACGTCGCTTTGTATCTATTAGTTGTTCAACAGACAGATTTAGTGGATCAATAAAATATACCAAATATTTTATTTATTATATTAAATATATTATTTGTTATATATATTCAAAAGCAGTGATAGACCGTTGGACTGCAAAGTCAGAGGTCTCGGGTTCAAACCCAGGCACGCACCTCTGTCTTTTCGAAATCATGTGCGTATTAAAAATTAACTATCACTTGCTTTAACGGTTGGGAAAACGTCGTGAGGAAAGCTGCATGCCTGAGAGTTTCTCGGAGGTGTGTGAAATTCGCCAACCCGCACTGGGCCAGTGTGGTGGACTATGGCTTAAACCCTCTCAGTTTGAAAGGAGCCCCGTGCCCAACAGTGGGACAGTTTCTTAACAGGGCTAATCTTATTATTATTATATTGTTATGTATTAGAACGGGTTTACATACATACTTAGTTATATTTATTTATCAACGATTTGTGTGTTACCAAAAACTTCATGTTAGACATAGGTATCAGTGCACCTATAATACCTATAATGTTTAATTAATTGTTTAAATAAACTAATCTTTAATACCTATGATGTTTATTCTTTTGGCTGAAAATCTTTAAGTTTTGAATTTGAATCCTAACACGGGCAATGGTTTTCTATCAAAAAATTCTCAATAGCTGTCCAGTATGGAGTCGGCGAAAAGTGCGTGTACATAGTACACCTCTGCCACTTCCCATTGGAGAATATTTGCGTGGCGATGTGTGTGTGTGTTAAATTATCTATAGTATTTTTCATGAAGGAAGGGTACTGTGACAGTTGTAAGTGCCAAAGAAAATTATACTTTATTCAATAGCGATAGAAATCATGACCCGTTTATATACTTATAGTTTTATACTTTAATACTATTGAATTAAATATTAATTTTGTTTGGCTCTTAGAACTGTCACTACCCATCGTATGTAAAAAATATTATAACATTTAAAAAAAGTTAAAGAACTTCATGTTTTTCCACATACTCTTAAAATTTGTGTTTTTTTTCCAACAATTCATAAACTTATATTTCATTCGAATTTTGCTATGCGGTTAAGCATTCCTGTTTTTAAATGCGTAGATACCACAATTTTGGTCGATATTTCCCGCCAAGGCGACGCGAAATCCAATTTGAACGAAGTATGTCGAGTGCACTGTATCTAAACAGCGTGGACGGCCTCCTAGAGTCTTACCACTGTAGCGATAAACGGATTTTGGAGGGTCGGTATTATTCCGTCGTAATAGAGTGATACTTCTTTAGGACCATTCAGAAAACTGATGACACTATTTGGTTTTGCCATAAAAAGTTACGATATCATATTTGCGGTATCAAAATATTACGAACAAATATCGCCTCGAATGGTGGTCTCTCATTTGATATAATTTGTTATTTTATATAGTTTCACTGGAATAAACATTTTCGCGGATACATTTACAGATATATTTATGAAGATAAGATGTGCTTCGTATAATATGAAATATGTATACATATGTATATAAACATCATTATATGCAAAATTAGGATTGTAATTTACAGTTGTTATTTCTTGCGTAAGAAATTCGCCTGTCCGTGACTTTATCCTTTTGTTGTTTATAAACAATTATTTAAGACATTCTTAAATATCGTTTGAATACAAGAATCGTTATTTTATTTCTATTTAAACGACTTTACAGAATGACAATCATACCGCGCCCTCTTAGTCAGTTTCAAACAAAGCGATAGACCCGGCACTAGGGAGCTGGCATATTGCCTCAGTTCCAAGTTTTACTGCAGCTATCTCGGGTTTTATACCTTATAAAATCTGGTGCCGCGACCACACAGAATTGCCCTCGGCTAAAAAGTATGACTGGAGAATAGATATTATAGCAATTGGTAGCTATTGTTTAATGGGGAACGGCTTATGCTCCAGAACTTTATTTTGTTTGCGACTCGGCGAGCTATTGAAGAGTTATGAGTCGGTTTGTTTGAAGATAGGGGTTTATTGTTTTGTAAACTTTTAGTATTTAATGTAGGGTTTTGATTCTTTTTGGTGATACTTATGCGGTTCGAATTATGGTTAATAGATTGCTATTTAGTTTGAAACAATAAATACACTAAGAGGCAATAAAACGTAGTACGCCATGCTTCTTAAATCGATATTGTGGACTGTATGTTTACTAGACAAATAAGTTGATCTTCAATATTTGATGCTATGATTTGATGCTATTGTCACCCGGGGTCAGTAGAGTACCTAGTTATAAGCTAAGTGCCAACTGATTCCTTATTGAATTTTGCTATTATAATTTTTCTACATAACCCTAAATTCCGTTTTTACTTATTTTTATCTCTTTAAATAAAATACGATCAATTTGGGTTCAAATGTAGTATATACCACACAAAAATATAACCCTTCTAAAGATTATACAAATATGCACCTATGCATAACACTGTTCTTACTACCTACAGACGCAATGTTGGACCCAAATGTATCATTGTGGCATATCGTAGCTCTGTATTTTTAGGTGATTGAGTATACTCATTGAAAGTATCTGAACAGCCTCAATTTCGCATATAATAATGTGATTGTATAAATAAAATTTGCGTTATGTCAATGATTATCCGAATTAATAGGTCCGTTCACTGCTTCGCCACTGACTTAAAACCCCATGCATAATTGGATAACCAATAGATATGGTTAACACTTACGAGTGGTTACCTTTTGAAAACGTTAACTATTCATTGCTATTAATAAGGAGTTATCTAAACAAGATGTTAACTCATTCATATAAAGATTTTTTTGTTTTTAACTTTAGGTAAGGTTACTTAAATCACAGGAAGACCTCACCAAAGACTCAGGTTTTACGGACGCTGCCAATAAAGTGATATGTTATTTTTGTTTGTCTTTATAGAATACCCAAAAATAATTACTCAATATTCTATGAAAAACTAGACAAAATTCTGTCAAAGTATTGCTCAAGACCCAAAAAAAAAATTATCGTATGTGGTGACTTCAACATTGATATTCTTAAGAGAAATAATATTGCTGGAGTACTTTCTATTAAATCACAATTTAAGATTATAAATAAAACGACCCACAAGACTGTGCAGCAATACATGTATTGACAATTTTGCTCATAACATACGCAAGCAATGTAAATCCGAAATTATCGACCTCGAACACCGTGAAAGTGTTGGTAAGATCCATTTTGCTATTTTAATATGAAGAAATATCGGCTATCCCGGAAGAACCGTGTATGAATATTTTGTATATTTTGTCAACTTCCACCAGACTTATTTCTCTATCAACTATCTCTATCACTTAGCCCGCACAGGTGGTATTTGTATAATAAAAACTAAACTGAAGCGCGATCTTATTTAACACACACCACTTATGCCGTCTCAAAAAAAACATACAATACTTTCCTTTTTAAGCAAGATTATTAACTTTCTTTTTAGATATTTTTTCTTTTAGTTTATGATGAACTCTTTCTTTAAAAAACAGCCCTTAAAGAAAGTGGACATGGCAAAGCCCCGATGGTAAAATAAAAAATGAGATCGACTTCATCATGGCGGACAAGAGGCGCATATTCAGAGATGTCTCAGTGATCGCAAGGTATAAAACCGGAAGCGACCACCGGCTCGTACGGGGCACTCTGAATATACAATGGAAGCGCGAAAGAGTCCGCTTAATGAAGTCCATTCCGACCGAATTTGCTCCAAGCCGCTATGGATTCCCAAGCTTTTCAGTTAAAATTGGAAAACCGTTTCGCTGCCTTGGAAACCACTGACAGCGTTGATCAGAAATTCGAGTAGGTGGTACAGACTCTTAGAGAAGAGGGTACTAAATTATGCGAAACGAGGCGTACAGGCAGGAAATCTAAGCTTTCGGGGGGGGGGGGGGGGACTCTGGAGCTTATGAGCGAACGACGCCGAAATGCAGCCTCAACATTGTCAGAACACCGGGCCTTAAATAAAAAGATCACAAAGCTGGTCCGACGCGACCTCCGAGCTTTCAACAAGCTTGAGATTGAGAAAGCCATCGAGCAGAACCGGGAGTCGAAAGTGTTCGCCCAGTCACTTGGGAGAAACCACTTGACAAGTTTGACTACACAAGCGGGTACTGTGATCGCTTCTAGGCCGGAAATCCTCTCGGAAGTCAGGAATTTCTATAGCTAGCTTTACGCCTCACACGCACCTCGACCCGAATCTCTTAGAGGAGATCCCAGAGCCACCCTTACACGTCACTTCACAGAAGACTTGCCCGAGATCAACCTGGATGAGATCGAGTTGGCCCTTAAACAGCTTAAAAATGGAAAAGCCCCGGGTGAGGACGGCGTCACGACTGAGCTTCTGAGGGCAGGAGGTACCCCAGTACTTAAGGAGCTTTGGAAGTTATTTAACACTGTCCTCTACACTGGGAGAACTCCGCAGGCATGGAACAGAAGCGTGGTCGTCCTGTTTTTCAAAAAGGGTGACAAACCCCTTTTGAAAAACTATCGACCCATATCGCTTCTGAGCCATGTATACAAGCTGTTTTCAAGGGTCATCACGAACCGTCTTGCGCGAAGGCTCGACGAGTTTCAACCCCCGGAGCAGGCCGGGTTTCGAAGTGGTTACGGCACCATAGACCACATCCACACAGTGCGGCAGATTATACAGAAGACTGCAGAGTATAATCGGCCACTATGTCTAGCCTTCGTGGACCATGAAAAGGCTTTTGACACTGTCGAGACCTGGTCAGTTCTGGACTCCTTGCAACGATGCCAAGTTGATTGGCGATACATCGAGGTGATGAGATGTCTTTTTGAAGCTGCAACGATGACCGTCCAAGTACAGAACCAGCGGACTGAACATATCCACCTGCGCCGCTGAGTGCGCCAAGGTGATGTCATATCACCAAAACTGTTCACCAATGTACTGGAGGATATGTTCAAGACGCTGGACTGGAAAGGTCGCGGCATCAACATAAATGGCGCATACATCTCTCACCTGCGATTTGCAGACGACATCGTAATTATGGCTGAAACGTTGCAAGACCTACAACAGATGCTATACAGCCTTGCTAATTCATCTCAGCGAATCGGTCTCCGGATGAACTTAGATAAAACTAAAGTTATGATCAACAAGCATGTTGACCCGGGACCGATCGCCGTAAACGGAGCCCCCCTCGAAGTTGTTCTTCGAAAAGGAAGTTAAGAGACGGATACAGCTGGGCTGGGCAGCATTTGGAAAACTCCGTCGAGTCTTCTGATCGCCCATACCCCAATGCCTAAAAACGAAAGTTTTTAATCAGTGCGTCCTACCTGTAATGACATACGGAGCCGAAACGTGGCCACTCACTGTGCGGCTTGTCTACCAGTTCAAGGTCGCTCAACGAGCTATGGAAAGAACTATGCTCGGAGTTTCTCTTAGGGATCGAGTCCGGAACGAAGTTATTCGTCAGAGAACCAAGGTTACCGACATAGCTCAGCGAATTAGCAAGCTGAAGTGGCAGTGGGCAGGTCACATATGCCGCAGAACCGATGGCCGTTGGGGCAGACTGGTTCTTGAGTGGAGACAGCGTGTCGGCAAACGTAGTGTAGGGCGCCCTGTAGCTAGGTGGGGTGACGATATTCGTAAGGCAGCGGGCAGTTTCGTATCCGGCCCATTCATCGTTAGAGTTCTCTACGCAAGAAACAATCCTGAATGCATCATCGTTTCATTCACGAAATCATGTTTTAGTGTTTAATATCCAAATATCGCAAAAATTAAGGCTCCTAGGGCCGTTTTTCTGTATCAACAACGGTTGAGATAGCTGCCCTTACTGTCCCATCTTAATCCATCCTGTACGTATGAGAACCTTGTTCGTTTTGAACTCGGTAATTAATGGTTTACAGCGTATTTAAACCATATCATAAATAGGTATAATCCGTATTAGTTCTACCTTATGGGCTCCAGGTTATTGCTCTCACTTATCATGGTTTCTCGAGTGGTTTAAATCATAGAAAGTTCAATGTTGTGTCTGTGAGTAAGAGTTTAATTTTCTTCTTTATTGACGGACGATTTGGTTATGAGCGTAAGCCACTCGGCCCGCTGTGTCTAATAGTCGCGGGTTTGATTCCCGTACGGGACAAATCTTTGTGTGACTCACAATTATTTGTTTCAGGAGAAATTCATGTGTAGGCAAAATCACATAGTTTACGTCGAAACATTGCAGTTCGGGACAAACAGTAATAAAGTTTTGTGGTTTATCCCGCGACTATCTAGAAGCTTAAGTTGTTTTGGAACAATGAATTATTTATCAAAATCGACTCTTTTATACTTTCCTCAGAAACTGTTAGATTTTTCGAAAATATGAGTATACAGAGTTATGATCCTTAGCACAGGCTACAACTATCCAAAATTTCATTGAAATCCTTTAAACCGGTTTGGAGTAAAGTGTCATTTTAGAAATTCAATGTTTCGATTATTTTTGTATTTTGTGAAAATACCTTTTGATTTTTCGGGATAAATACTATTTAATATGTTATCAAGTATTTTAAGATATCCGCGTGCAAAGATTCATCAAAATCTGCCTGGTAGTTTTTGCGTACAGATAGACAGACAGACAAACAGACACGAAAGCCAAAAACTGTGGAATTGGCTTCTACATAAATAGAATGATATCCGTCGGTTGTTATTTCCAAAAAATATATACACTGGTAAGACTTCCTTACAGTTTTATGATATGTAGTATGTAGAGATATAGATGCTTTACTTTTTCCTATAAACTGTTTGAATTCCTGAAAACATAAATATTAACTATGTTGTCTTTTATATGAAATATCTCCATGCTAAGTTTCACTTACATCCAAAGAGTAGTTTTGGAACAATGAATGATAAATCGTAATCGACTTTTTCCTCTTTCCTCAAAAACCGTTAGGTTTTTCGAAAATATAAGTATACAGAGTTGTGACTTTTTGTACAGGTTACAATTACACAAAATTTCATTGAAATCCCTTGAACAAGTTATAAATAAAGTGTCTTTTTAGAAATTCAATGTTTTGCTTATTTTCGTATTATCTGGAAAAACCTTTTGATTTCCCGAGATAAATACTATACAAAAAGTTAGCCAATATTTTAAGTTATCCGCGTGCAAAGTTTCATCAATATCCATTTGGTAGTTTTAGCGTGATGCCGGTTCATACCCTCCGACAGACAGACAAACAGACACGAAAGCCAAAAACTGTAGAATTGGCTTCTACATCGATATTATGATACCCCTGGGTTGTTATTTCCTAAAAACATTCCATGTACAGACACGACTTCCTTACAGTTTTATTATATGTATGTATAGACTAGTGTGTTAAAACGTATGATAAGGTTAAACCTAAAAAAGGATTAGCTGTAAAAATGATAAAAAAGAATAAAGGTACGAAAAGCTGAGAAAGTTCTTGTAGAGCAAAAACGGTCAGTTCAGTACCGGGTTTATCACTACGAAATTGATTTTCACACATTAACGTGTCAGAACAGTGGGTACTCGTATACCATCCGCCCCGAGAGCCTTATCTTCCAGTTTATGGGCTTAGAGTTTATGAAGCGTCCGCTCGCGAGGCAGAAATCGACCGTTACAACGTAGTTAGGGCAAATATTCAGCTCATATTTAAATATTCTCTGGGTGTACACCCAGAGAATATTTAAATATGACCTGGCCGTTATCTTCGTAATACACCTACTATTACCTGTGTTTTATCTTTACTGCGTCTCCTTATTGTTATTGTTCTCTGTTTTGTAATATTTGACGATTACTTTTTATAGAACTACAAAATGTCCCTTCGCCTAGTGAATTGACTAGCTGCCTACATTCAATTACGATGTCTAAATATTTGAATTTGTTTCAATAGCAGCATCACGGCTTCTCGAAACATTGTTTGGACTATTCAATAGGCGTAAGTTGATGTAGGTATTTAACTACAGTAACTATGTCTTAAAACTTTCAAAGCTCTATCTATATGAAGAGAAATGCTAGATTATACATTGGTTTAATTATTGAAATGGCAATTTAGTTAAGATAGTGAAAACATGCGTTTTAGGGCTATTGAAATGTCTTGATCAAGTCAGGCCAATATCTGTCATGTATACCCATCTATTCAGCATTTTTTGCTGAGATTGTAATGGTGAAATATTTAACTGTTCTATATCATCACACCAGATCCCTTGCGGGGTTGGCAGAGAGTACAGAGTTCCAACAGGTTCTTTCCTTACATACCTCTTTACCCGCATACTTACTTCGTACATACATGCTCGCCGGTTACGGAGACTCTTGACTCTTATCCTTCAGATAAGACACGGTCTATTTGGTCATGGTAAGATAGTCTAGGTCTTCTCCGGTACCTACATCCTTCCACTTTCGCATTGTATATCTGTTTTGTCATTCTCTCTTCTGTCATTCTTTCTTTCCAACTGTTGTGAGTATATAATAATATTAGGTGCGTATACATCCTTCTCTCCTGAAAATAAATACCGTCGTTAATGGTCGGTGGTGAAAATCTAAATTAAAATGTAAGGGACATGCGTTGAGGTTTTCGCCATAGATATAATTCAAACGCATTTAAGAAAGAGGATGTCATTATTATTTGTAAAACCTAGTTTGTCCTGTGTTACTTTAGGCTATAATTGTACTTCGTGTTATAATCGTTAGATTAAGAGCAAAGTCAACTGCTAAATTTTATCTGAATCGGTCCAGGCGTTTAGACATGATTGAGTAACAAACACACATTAAAACATCCAAATAACAACAACAATGCAAACTTTTGCATTGAATATATTAGTAAGACTTGCGACATATATTTCGAGGAATTGATTACGTGTGTTCCGCTTTATTATACGCACATATCTAATATGTGCCTTTCCGGCAATAGTGATAGCCGAACGTCGATATTCAATCGACCTTAATCAGACAGCATAACAAGGCCAAACATAATTTACCTCGTATTTATATGTGTGCGGCGGGCGAGCTGCGTAGGTCTCCGATATCGGTACATAGGTGCTTAATATTACATGTGTCGGGCCGGAATGCGAACGGAACAATTTGCCAATAATCCTATCCCCCGGGCAATAACTGAGGTGGCGCCCACCAGAAATGGGTGTTATTGCCCATGAATGATTTCTGCGCAACTCATAAGACAGACTTGAATTCCCTTTGTATTGAAATTGCGTGTTCTTTTGTTTTATTTACTCGCATGGTTTACGATTGTTATTTTTTTTTGTTTTGAGATATTAGAAGTAGGAATTAAATGGGTACTGGAATAGGAATTATTAAGAGTGTATGCCATATTCCCTATATTCCTACGACTTAGAATATTATTCACTGAGTAACTGCCCTATAAAGGCATACCAACCTGCCGAAGTAGGTTTCAACAATTGCTACATATTTTACAATGAGAAAGTTTAGATGTTTGGATGTTTGTTACAATATTAAGTTGTAGATAAAAATCTAAAATTAGAGGAATAAATCATCGCGCGCGAGGAGCTGTGGGCAGAAAATAGTTTTTAATCGTATATCTTATAATTAATTCATGCTTATCTCATTAGCCAATAATCACCTTGTTTTCACCGTAAGTAAATAAAATCTTTATCTTGGCGCTTGATTTATTGCCATTATAGTTAATAAAGTTACTGTAATGTAACCAAGTGTATATACAACAGCGCTTACGAAGATAAGATGACTAAAGTCCCACCGCCAGTAATGGACCCATACTTTAAGATTATTTTAGCGTTTCGTATTATCGACGTGTACCATGATCGCTATTGGACATAGAATAGTACCTATCTAAAATTTTGCGGCCCAAATTATGCAAATCTAAGGTTTGACGTTATGGTTACATTGTTGAGAAAGCATACTGTTACGTTCATCTTTATCTAGTAAATTTGTAATGTATAAAGCATAGCATATCAACTAGATGGCATTACGCTAACGGCAATCTGTTTATGCTAAGCCATTTGGCCCAGCTCAAAATATTATAAATGAAAGACACGTTCTACTCCGCAAGTTTTATAAAATAATTTGTGTATGATAAACTTTTTAGTCAGTTTCGATTCAGTTAATTAATTTGTCTACCCCAACCTTTCTCGTCGGAACAAGTCCTGGAGGACAATATGCTTGCGTTGTGGCTGTAAATTCAATTTATATTCTGATCAGTGCGAAAATGGAACTGAAATTTAAATTGCGGATAGGGACAGATTTATAATACTGGGTTGCTTCAGTTAATGAAATCTTTTTACTCTCCTTATCATCATGTGAAACAAAACTATTTTTGCATTTCGTCGCGGTTTACTTTTGATTTTTAAGTTCCTGACGTTTCGAGTGCTTTGCAGCACCCATGGTCACGGGAGGGACTTAGGTGTTAGACGTCCAAAAGGCATAGTTATTCTGGGGTACTCCCAAACTTCTTAAATGTTTTTGTTGGTCCGATCTACGCAGAATCAGTCCACAGTATTTTAAGGTCTTGGACTGTTATGCTTGGTTATGGATTTAATTATATTAATTACCGGATCCCAAGTCGATGAAAGCATCCAGCCTACTATTAAGATTCTATTTACACCGCCACGCCTATATTCCCCCAGCAGGGGTGGCAGAGGTGTACTATTACACCCACGTTTTGCCGACGATGTTAGGTCCCATGTAATAGAAATCTTTAGAAGAACTACACTTGTCCGACCTAGGATTTGAACCCCGGACCTCCAAAAATTATCTGAAATAGCCCACATGAGATATTCTACACTGTGTGTTAAATGAATTTGTGGTATAATATATAAATAGGATACTAATGTTTTTTGTCCTTTTATACGAAAGAAATGCAGCCAACATAATTTAATTAAACACTTCCTAATGAACAATGTTAAAGCAATATTTCTTTAACTACAGGTGGTTCGAGTACTTATACAATTTAAGCTTTTAATTCTCTTACAAAGGTTATGAAGTTTATAATTACCGCTGAAAATTGTTAAGCATCGGTAGTCTGCGTATACATTGTAGATCAAAGTTATGGGCACCACTAATTAAGTTTCTATCTATTTTATTATATCTAGCCTGTGGCTGTATCTATAAACGAAATATGTTAATAAAATGATTAGGATCGACTAATTAGAAGAATACAAAAAATGTTATAAAATTTTGTGTATTCGGGCATCATGCGAAAACCATTGAATCGATTTTGACGGTATCAAATTTGGTTAACTTTTATGCTGATCAAAATCGTTTGGGTATAACCGGTGATGCAGATTGACAAAGGTCAAGTGCAAGAGCAAGGATGCGTAGGAAACGACCTACCGTTGCCATTAGAGCTAGGTCGAGATAAGCTAACTAACATACATATTTTAACATACATTTTAAGTTCATCATTTTAAGTTTAACATACATTTCTTGTTACTACTCCTGGAATGGCAACCTGAGTATATTAATTTTAGACAGTGCGGTGGCGTAATCTCAAAATCGTTACGTTACATAAAATTATTCGTGTTTGTTACACAGGTACAGTCGTTGACAAGTAGAAATCCGCGTGACCTACGTGTTCCAGACAGGCGTACAATGACGTAGATACTACCTTTTCGTAGGAAATAAGATAAATTAATTAACGCCTAAAACGAAACGTTTGTTTATATCTTGGAATATTTTATGTTTGTCGGAGCTCCCTCGAAGGGTAAATGAGAGAGACTATGCAGAAGGTGGCTCCAAAGAATAAGATCGGAGCTCACCCTGGCCCGCATTGTTTTGGGTCTATGTTAGCGGTCTCTCACCAGTTCATCCCCAATTCCGTTTCTTGTTGTTTAAAAGCTTCTGTTCGCACCTTATCACGGTACCAGTTTGCTCCTTAACCCGGGACGAACTTATTTTTTATATTTATAAACACCCATTCGCCCCTTGTTCTACATAGACGTATTAGGTATGTTTCAAAATAAAAGTATATTTTATTCTAAATTTATTTCACTGCTTTAAAAGTTATTTTACAAAACAATACTTTGACTGAATGGATAAATTCATGCCATCAGGGGCGAAAATACCGGGGTGTACCAGTACGAGGCCTTGCTATCCAGGGTTGTCGCGTGAAAGGCCGTACTTTCCATATGTGAGGTCATGATGCCTCGGGAGTCGGTTTGGGCCCTACTTAATAAAATAATGCGACATATTTGTCCGAAACTGACAAAATTGTCACATAATCACAGTTGTGCTGCTCACACAGTCTTCTTTACAAAGAACTGGGTATCCTTTAAAAGTTTTTATCTCGCGAATGTGTATTTATCGAATTTCAATTTCGTCATATTCTATTCAATTAATGTGTGAATTTTATTTTATCTTTTATAGCTTATTGAATCTTTTCAAAGAAAATAATACTTAGAAATCTGAAATTATCCTGTATATTCCTGTGCCTATATAGTTTTTTAAACATTTACCTATTCTTTTTTATGCTTACTTGATAATCATGATTGGTAAGGACTCATGAGCTGATCGTTATATCTTGTTTTAACAATAGATTTCTCTGTCGAATACACATAAAATGTAAATTCTAAATCAAAAGCCACAAGGTATATATCTTTTGTCTTTGGTCAAAATTCATCTATGCCTCTAGATTTGAGTTGTTCCGGCAACAGAATTGAAATTCTATTTAGCACTCCAATGGAACCAATTCTGCAGTTTCAAAATCCATATATACTTTGAGCACATTGTAGGAAAACGAAAAACGTCCATGAAACTAGTTTTGTGGGTCGTAAACACTACAATAAAGTTTAGTGGCCATTTACGGGTACGAACATTGCGCATTCCTACATCCTTATTTATCGTACCACTTCCTTTCGTCTATTGTTCTCTCACTCTAATTTATCTAATGTTCGCCGCCACAAATAACATTACCAGACCTCTCGAAAAAAGTGATAATTGTACTTTCCAGTTAGTTGCCGACATTTTATCGAAGGAACCTAGCGAAGGTCTTTGTCTCCAGTATATTAGTCGAAATAAGTTACAAAAGTTTCTGGCGATCTAATGTCGTCCCTTCTACTTCCAAATATTAACAAACTTTCCTATATAGGTTTTTTGTGCGAGAAAGCACTGAAAGTATCTAATGTTGAATGAATTCTACGTGCATTAAGTTAGCAGTTTTAATTCGTCAAGGCATTTCGACGTGGTTTGTGAGACAGCACCACGCGACCGTGACTCTATGGACGCAGAATCAAAAAGTCTGTTTTAGAACATTGACTTCTATTGCTTGACCAACTGGGTATAAGTTACACAACAGGAAGGATGTGGTTCGCGTAATTCCTTATAGGTAGATACCCAAAACAATAATTACATAATTCACATCTAATACCTATCAATATACATAAAATATACATTACGCGACGTCCCCATATACTTAATGTAGAGTTATCTCGAACAAATCGTGGGATGATAACCGTTATCATTTATATCGAAATATATTACCCCTGCTAGCTGCCGTAAGCTCGAAATACGGTAAATATGGAAGATCCTATTTGCCGAAATAAGATAAAATTCGAGATCTATTTTCAATTAATATTAATGTAATATTGGCCAAAATTGAGTATTTGGTTTGTGTAACTACATTTCTTTTTATACTTATTTTCCAAGACTGTCATTCTACTTACAAAACTCCGTTAAAATGGAATCTTACCGACTTCGATCAGGTTTTTTGAATCATCATCAGCCGAAGATCACTGCAAGACAAAAGCCTCCCCTAAAGATCGCCACACCGTCCGGCTTTGGGCTGTTCGCATCCAGATTTTACCTCCTACCTCGACAAGGTAATCGGTCCAACTTGTGAGGAGTCCATTACACGTCTTTTTGTACTTCTCGAGAACCTTTCTACCCCAACCGCCATCAGTTCCGCGAGCGATGTGCCTCACCGATTGCCTCTTAAGCTAGGTTATTATATGTTCTATATCGGTGACTTTGGTTTCCTGGTATCTTATGTGATCTGGCAGGGAGACTTCGAGCTCTCTACATTTCTCTTTGAGTTACCCTATGCCTCACAGGAAGCCCGTTGTCGCCGTCATCACGGGCAACACACACTGGTTGCTGAGGTGACGTTCTGTCAGTTACACAATTTTATTTGTATCCCATGCTGAAATCTATCCAATTTGAAAAACCAAAACTCCTTTCTTTATTACCTTCACACATTATTGACAATTAACTTGAGTAAAACTTTTATAAACGAAATTTTGGAAACTTGAGGACGCAAAGTCCAAGATCATGGCTTCCATTATTTAATGTATCCAGTAGTTTAAACAGTTTAAAATTATTTTAAAGCTCCAGATTTCTAGCCGCAATCTAAGTTTCAATTCTGTTTGAATATACCTAAATTGGATTTGCGGCCACAATACTGGGAATGTATTGTATTTAGTTGGGCTCAATGTGGGAGTGCTGTGCCTGACAAATTAATTTATCAATGTACATCAAAATTGCTAATCGTTTTGAGTAAGAACACAAAGCTGTTTGGTCTCTGATAACATATACAAAATATAAACCTATTGATTGGGTTGGGTGTTACAAGAACATAGTTTCACCAAAAAAGCAATGCAGCTTTAAAGTAGCCAAATTCTGTACTTATTGCTTATTCTGAGAAATTAGAATAGACTGTATTGTTACATTTCGAAGTAATCTCCCAAATTAATAAATTACCTCGACGAAAGGTGGCTGTACTGTGTACACCTTCGCGTGTCCGGAATATGCGCGTGAGAAATATATTGCTTTATCTTTATAGTCAACTTGTACTGTATTGAATGGAATCATAATACTTTTTATTTAATTAATCAATTTGACAAACACCAAATATCCCGCTGCTGATTAATGTAAATTGAGATACCGATAAGCCATTGTTCCCCAGAAATATAATTTTGTTGACATTCTCAGGAATGGGTTGGAGACGAGCGAATTCTACCATATGGTGATGTCGTTCCCACGGACAAAAGTACTTTTGATATCCGTGCAATATGATTCTTGCCGATATAGTATTTATTCGATATAGTATCTTGGAATTCGTTGAGCGATATTTTTGGCAGTGAAATTATATTTTCTTCATGATTAATTTTTTTAGAAACTATGTATGTGATGTACTCTATATAATTGCTCAGTACAGATTCTATAATATTTTTAGATTTGTTGCCTGTATTACAATGTTGGAGCTTGTTCGCAAAGTGTAACTTTGACCATATTGGTTCTCTTACCATAACCTATAGCAGTCACGTTTCAACCAACAATGCCCTTTATCGAAGAGATTTCAAAAGAAAATCGAAATGAACCAATAATAAAATTACTTTCAGGTATCTACAGAGAATCCATTTGGTAAATAGGTCTACTTCTGAGAATGAAAGTCGAAAGAGGTAAAAGAGACACGTAGTTGTTACTACAAGGCTATCAGTTGGGTCGGATCGTGAAGGATCGATCGACCTAGTCGGGCTCCAGCTAATTGATGAAACTTCGGCACCTTGTTAGATTGGTTCGGTTGCGTTACTATATTTTATGACCCAGCTTCGCCTTACCCTATATGATTACTTTAGTTCGCTTTTATTTTCCAACTTTATAGTTTTGAACATGATATAAATAAAGGTGTATTTTTGTTATGACGGATGATGAATGGATTATTGTGTTTTTCATGAAGGAGTGTTAACCGATTCGGAGCATTTCCCGAAATATACTTGAGCTTAGTATAATAGTGCTTAGTATAATGCTACTTTAGTATAGTTATAAATATAATTCATTAATCAGCTGCTCATCTAATAGATATACACGGTGTAATTATTTTTCATCCTGGAGGGAAAGCCCAGGTAATGTATCTAATGCCTAATTGTTCATAAATACAAAAAATGAACACTTCAATAAGCAATATCTCCATAACCAAATTAATTAAGTGCATTAAAATCGAAAGGTAGCGCGGCTCGTGAGCTGGCCGGTTGATACCTTAGGTATTCCAGATTTGCACCCTTTGATATTTGGACAGGTCCGTGGGTAGATGTTACTAATTGAAGTGTTCTTTAAATTATTGTTTTTTTCCCAGTGAACAGCTATAGGACGATTAAAATTACACCGTGTTTATTTCTTTTTAACTGATTTATTAAGTTTCGTTTACGAGTCATTGAGTGGCGAATGACTGGTGCAGAGCCGTAATAGTGCAACTTTATAAAGGTAAAGGGTCACAGCAGGACTGCAAGAACTACCGTGGTATAAGTCTTCTCAGTGTTGTTGGCAAATTATATGCAAAAGTGTTGATTGACAGAGTTATGAATGAATTTGACGAAAAATTGTGAGACGTGCAAGTGGGTTTTAGAAGAGGAATGGGCTGCACTAATCAAATCTTTTCCTTAAGGTGCATCACAAAAAAACACTTGGCAAAATCCCGGCAAGTGTTCTGCGCCTTCATAGATTTGGAAAAGGCTTATGATCGTATGCCGAGGGATGAACTGTGGTCAACATATGGGGTTGACGAACGTTTAGTGAGGGACTTGAGTTCTCTTTATAAGAACTCTAAGGCCTGCATCAGAGTAAATGGGGAGTACACGGACTGGTTTAACATCTCTAAAGGTGTTAGGCAGGGATGCGTTGCGTCGCCATGGCTCTTCAACCTCTATAAAGTTGTTTTTAAAGATTTGAAAGAGATAGAATGTGGTTTAAGTATGGAAGATTTACGTGTCCAGTGTCTTTTGTATGCTGACGACCAAGTGTTACTTGCGTCGTCAATGGCTGAGTTACAAGACATGGTAAATGTAGTGAATGAGGCACTTGAGAAGAAAGGAATTAAAATAAATATAAGTAAGACTAAAGTCATGATGATTGAAAGAGAGGAATCTGTGACAGAGTGTAATATTAATGTAGAAGGTGCAAGAGTGGAACAAGTGAATGAATTTGTTTATTTGGGAAGTATGTTCACGAGAAATGGAAGGTGTGACGGTGATATTGAAAGGAGAGTGATCGCGGGCAACAAAGTGAATGGTGCTTTACGCGCCGTGGTGAGTAGTTAGTCTGTCTCAACAAAGGCTTGACTGACTATTCACGATGGTGTGTGGGTACCTACGCTTATGTACGGCAGTGAATGTTGGGTATGGCAAAAGAAGCATGAAAGTAGAGTGAATGCTGTAGAAATGCGCTCTTTACGGAGTATATGTGGAGTCACCCTTGCTGACCGAATGAAGAATAGTGATAAGAAACCGATGTAAGTTTAAGGATGACGTGGAGACTAGGATTGAAAGAGGTATGTCGAATTGGTATGGGGATGTAGAAAGGATGTTTGACAGGCGACTAAAGAAAGGAATATATCGAGCAAGTGTGAGTGGAAGCGTCGGAAGACGTCGCTCAAGGAAAACCTATCACGACCAAATTAATAGTCTAATGGAAAAGGGTCAAGTGCGTAGCACTCTAAATCAACGGAAATGTATGAAGAGATGTATGAACGTAGATAAAGCGGGTGGCAGAATCGTAGTATGTGGCAAACTGTAGTATGTGTATACTTAAGTATCATCTACTGTGATTCGGGTTGTCATAAATTGGAAGCTTGTTTTAGTCCTAAACACACAGAAAGACACTTTGAAGCTTTCTTGCGTAAACAAATATATTTGTGATCGGCGCTCAACGGGAAGTGTCTACTGGCTTCATTTAAATTTGTAGCGACTGAACGTACACAACGTTATTTGGTATGGAAAACACGCGTAGTCGGTACTAACCGCATGGCTGCGTTCATTTCTGCTTAATAAAACCAAGGAGTGAACTGCGTCTCTAATTTGTTTTTTTTTTCCACGACAAAGTTAATTGGGACACGGCTGTATTGAGTTCACTCTGTGATTCTGTTTGTATGCAACGGCTAGCAGTCGCGCGGAAAATGATCAGCGTTTGACTCGCACAAGCAATAATGGGTATAATGCACGAACAATTCTTTGGGAGAGATGTTTTTGTTTGACTTTACTTCAGTCGTTAATATTTCGTTTTAATATAAATTTGTGCACGAATAAGAAAGAAAAGATATTGTGTTATCGAAGAATATGGCTTGGTCTAGTATTGATAACGTAGGCTTTTTCACTCATATGATTGGGTAGTCGCCGGCTCGACCCACAAATGTTTGTTTTGGTGTGATGTTCGTGAATGTGACTTTTATATATTTTGAAAAAGTACCTCCCCGCAGCATAGGAATAATTCCTAATGTGAAGCGTTTAAACATAAAAACAAAATAGTTACCTATAAGAATTCTGATTTTCAACAAGAAGTTTTTTCCAAGTAGTTTTCTTGTATTTACCAGATAATAGTATATACCTACTGTCCTATTCAGAGCCAAAAGCCTTCTCTACCTACTCTTCTACGTACTACCTTGCGTGGATTGTAGGTACAGGTAATGACTAAAAAATATCTACTAATAATATTATTCTTAGGTCTGTAGTCAAGTAAACGAGTACTGCAAATCTCAGATATCCATCTTGAGCACTGATAGTCCTTCAGCATTCAATCGTATAAACAACGAAAATAAACAATCCTCTCAATGATTTCGTAAAGGGAACATAGAAATCCGGCTCAACGGCAGGCGGCGCACATTGGCAATCGGCTAATTCACAGAGGAGTGAAATGGAGCAAATGATTTCCCACAAAGCGCAGCTAATGCGCGTTCGCCCGCTGCATCGGCCGCAACTATATTTGCATACGACCACCTCGTGCCGCACTGACACCGGACCAACACAAAATAACAAGTCAATGGAGATTAGTGTGCCGCACAAACAGTTTAACGTGTCAGTGCAGCCCAAGCACTACGGAATCATTCGAATTGAACATTGATGAGACTATAACACCTCTAAGTCTCTAAGTGCGATCCGGGAATGTTACCGCTTGACTGGGCAGGCTTGTGACATTAAAGAGCAATAGTAAAGGATGGTTTGGTCTAGTGGTCAAGAGCTTGAATCGCTTCGCCCACTGGCTTTAGTAGTCGATCCCACACGGAACAAAACTGTGTGACCCACAAATATTTGTTACGGTCTGGCGTTTGTGCATGTGCACGGTTTTTTGCCAAAAAATAGTTAATTCGGAAAAATAAATAACTCGAGTCTGGAGATCTCAGAAGAGAAAAAATTAACACAAATCTATCTATCTCTATCTATATCATTACATCAGATCCCTTACGGGGTAGGCAGAGAGTAAAGAGTCTCTCATAGTTCGTCTCATACACGCTCGCCGGTTACGGCGACTCCTGACTTGTCCTTCAGATAAGACCCGGTCTATTTGGTCATGGTAAGATAGTCTAGGTCTTCCCCGGTACCTACAACCTTCCACTTTCGCATTGTATATCAGTTTTGTCATTCTTTCTTCGGACATTCTTTCTATATGCCCGAACCAACGGAGCATACCCTTTCTCATCTTTACACCGATACTCTCTTTCATACCTATTTGCTTTCTTACTACGCTGGTGCGAATACGGTCGGTCAGCTTCACTCCGCACATCTTCCGCAGAGCTCGCATTTCCACCGCATTTATCCTACTTTCATTCTCCTTCTTACATACCCAGCTCTCGCTGCCATATAACAGCGTTGAGACAAGCACTCCATTACGTATGGCCAGCTGCGCCTTTCGGCTTAAGTGCTGGCTCCCAAGTAGCTTTCCCATTACGCCATTCACTCTGTTCCCTGCACTCACTCTTCTCTCTATGTCAGCGGTGTATTTTCCATCCTTACTGAATGCGCATCCAAGATATACAAACTCATTCACTTGCTCCAGCACATCGTTCCCAACCACAATCCTTGCATTCGTTCTCGTTTCTTCCCGTTCAAAAACCATAATTATGGTTTTCTTCACATTCAAATGTAAGCCATTGTTCATGCAGTCGTCTTTCATAACTGTGACTAGTGATTGCAGGTCAGTGGCTGTTGGCGCTATCAAAACCGCGTCATATGCATATAGTAGATGATTTACCACTAGATCACTCATTTGTACACCTTCATTCATCGCTTTCAGTCTTTGAAGACTTTTATCCAAATATATTATAAACAGTCTAGCGGACAACGCGCAACCCTGCTTGACGCCGTCAAACCAGGGTGACATGTTACCACCCACCCGTACGCATGCCTTGCAGTCCACATAGGTGGACTGGATGGCCCGCAGCAGAGTGCCATTTGTACCATACTCAGGCAAAATGTCCCAAAGTCTCTTTCGCACAACTCTATCAAACGCCTTCTCCAGATCCACAAAACCGCAGAAAACCTTTCGGCCCACTGCCAGATGCTTCTTTACGATGTTTCGAAGGGAGAAAACTTGATCCGAACATCCTCTTCCGGACCTGAAACCCCCTTGTGCCTCGCACAACATTCCATCGGACTTCCCGCGCATTCTCCTTTTAATAATTTTACCATACACCTTAGCTGCCAAGCTGATCAAACTAATGACTCTGTAATTGGCGCAGTCATATTGTGAACCCTTGTCTTTTTACAAGGGTACAATGACTGCGCGGCGCCAATCTGTAGGGACCCTACTGGTCCTCCAGCAAAGGTTTGCAAGGACCCGAAAGGTGTCCCGGACGCAAGTTCCACCATATTTGATCATCTCGGCAGATGTCAAGTCTATTCCCTCAGCTTTACCATTTTTCATACTTCCTATCGCCCATTCAACTTCTTCCATAGTAATGCCCTCTGTTGATTCCGGTGCCACAAACTCGCCTCTGGGCTCGTCTGTGGCACTAGTATCCGGGGCATCTCCATACATTTCTCCAAAATATTCACTTCACCGGTTTAATACAGCTTGTGTATCTGCAAGAATGCCACCATCCTTAGACTTTATCCTTTCCATTCTGGAACCTGACGAATCGACTCGAGAATTTCTCACTTTGCTCCAAAAGAGTTTAGTGTTGTTCTCGAAGTTCTTCGCCAGCCTCTCCTCCTCAATCGCACTGGCTCTTTCACGCTTTTCTTTCACTTAGATTTTGGTGGCATTCTTGCATTGCCGGTACATTTCTTTCTTCACCTCTGCCATACTGGCATTCAGGTTCAAAGAAGAAACATAGTCCTGCCATGCTTTCTTCTTACTTTCTACGGAGCTTTGCAACTCCGCATCCATGCATTACCTTTTACTGTACTATGCTTCTGTGAGCAACCACATACTTCTTTCGCGGAATCTTCTAAACTCTCTTTTAGGCTTTTCCAGAATTCATCTACATGTAAGTTCGAAGAACCTACTGCCAAAAGCTTGTCCCGGACTCTGTCTTCATACATTCTTCTCACTCTCTGATCTTGCAACTTTTCAACCTTTATTCTTTCAAGGTCCCCAAGGGGATACGCTCTCGCCAGTGCCTCTACTTCCTGAACATACCACTAAACCGCGCAACTACGAGATAGTGGTCTGATTCAAGAGTGGGGCCTCTATACGCACGCGTATCTTGGAGTTTGCTTCGGAGACGGTTATTTACCAGGATCAAATCTATCATGCTTTTTTGTTCATTCCTTCTCCTCGTGTACATATGTATATCCTTATGTTGGAATATCGTATTAGACACAAGGAGGCCCCTTTCCAAACATAAATCCACAATGAGCTTACCTGCATCATTCACTCTCTTATCACCATAAGGACCCAGAGCAGCGTCGCAAGTTTGACGCCTGGTTCCCACCCATCCGTTCAGTACACCTTTTCATTAGCCTCAGCCAGATCCAGAACTTTTCTGACATTATCCCAAAACTTCTCAGGGTCCTGGGGTGTCGACGAGCTTACGGGAGCATATGCTGCGACGTAAAATACTTTAGTGACACTCAGTTTTAAACGGACCCAGAGAAGTCTTGCATCGTACAGGCCAAAATCTCTCAACCCAGAGGACAGGCGATGAGACAGCAAGATACCCACTCCAATGCTAGCATGACCGCCCTGCGGTACCCCAGACACAGAGCCATCGTGCCTTCAGGAAGATCACAGGTTTCACTGCCCCTTCGCTTAGTCTCTGTTACACACAGGCGTCTCTCTTTCATTACATCTATCACCTCATGCATCTTATCTTCCATACCACCTCTTACATTCCAGGTGCCTATTCGGCACTCTGCACCCCACGACTCGCCAGTTCGGGCCCGGCGTGATGGGTGAGGGCCACATCGCCGCTTCCACCTATATTCGTACCGACGGGGGCGGGCCGGTACGCGTCGCCTCGGGGGACGCCCTAGCCCGCACGCGGTACCTCTTCGGTCCAAGATTGCAGCCATAATGACTGGCAGGGGTCGCGGCGAGCTCGCTCTTGGACAGACCCCCAAACACATCACATAACAAAATCAACCATTTAATCTTCTTGAGTTTTCATTCGTTGTTCATAAGTTATAACTGTTTGTCGGTTTATCGAATGCATTCGACAGGCAGCTTGTCAAAATATTGCAAAAGTATATTTTGTTTCTGCTTGGGATACGTTTAGTAAATTAATATATAATTATATTTATTAGATAAATTTATAATTTTGAGTGAGGGTGATCATAGATAAATTAGAAAGCGAAACCCCAGAAGCAAGTGGAGCGAAGGCAGCGGCCACTTGTAAGTGGCCACTAAACTTTATTGTATTGTTTACGAGCAATGAAACTATAGCCATTTTTCAACGTGTACACGAAGACACGGTGGTAGTTCCCACCCATAAATATGTATTTTAAACAACACCCCTTGGTATTGCGGGAAACTCATTTCGGTGGAGGTAGTCGGGCGAGGTTAATCACGATTTAGGAAGTGCGATGCGGTATGTTTTGTTTTGATTAGAGCCGTGCGTAGAATGATGTTTATTACAGTGACAATAAAGTTGCTTTTTCGGTAATTCTATTATTTGTTGTTTTGTAGCCTGTTCTCTAAGGCATGATTGATAAGCTTATCGTAGAAATAAAGAGGAACCTATTCAAACACTTATATGTTTGGAAAGCAACGAATAAAATAAATGGGGTACATACATGTTTTAATAAATATAATACATGTGCATAATAAACGAAGGTTTCCTTCCACTCAAATATGTGCCTAATATTTTTTCCCTATTCTAAGTAAACATTGGAACATTCAGAAAGTCCATTAATTTCACGTATTTGTACGAAAAGTTTTTCCGAAAATTAACTAAACAGCTTCATTTAGAAATAACAAAGTTCGAAACATTGCCTTTGTAAGGGGATTAAAAGCTTAAATTACCTAATTGCTCCAACCTTTCTAAAATGTTTCTCAATATTGATCGTGGCTCCACAATTGTACATAGGACAAACCACCTACTAACATTGTAAATTAGAAATATTGTATTTATCAGACCGTTGTTTCGATACAAATTATTTTTGTGTCAGTGTTTGGGCGTTGTGTGAAATTTGCAGGTGTCTACATAACCCTTGCTTTCTTTTATGTTTTTTTAAATTAGCCACTCAATTGGATTTATTCCCGTGTCGTGGGCGCGTTTAAAAACATAAAACTCACATACAAAAACACCCAGAGCGAAACAAATATTTAAGGTCACACAAAGATTTGTATCGTGCGGGGTCGAATCCGCGACTACTCGACCTATTGAGCGGAGCGGCTAACGCTTTTTACCACTGGACCAGGCTGTCCGTCAAATTCTTTGTTATTCTATTCCCCAAGTCCGGGAAGCGGAGGTGTACTGTTTATGCTGACTTACTACCGACGATGTTAGATCCCAATTATAAAGCGATACTATTGCTATTATACCGGGCACTATTCCGGGCTGAGATTGTTTTTCCTATGAGTATGAACTCGCTTCGCTCGACCTAGGATTTTAACCCAGGACCTTGTAATCTCTACAGTTTACATCACTGGGCCAAGGGGGCAGTCAAACCAAATTCTTTGATATAATCCATTTTGTAGTTTGTGTGGACTATTATTAGACGTATTTGTACATTGTGACATTTAACACAATTACATCCAATGAATTAGAAGCAAAAATTATAAAATTCACTTCAGCTACTGATTTATTAGGGTAATTGACTTGTTTACAAGCGTGTGACGTCGTACATGTCGTGTGATCGGCGCTATTACAGCATCGCAGTAACAACTTTTTAGGCGCGTATTTAAAAATTTAAACTTTATCATTGATTTTTATTGATATTAAATTAGATTTCGCGGAAATATTAATGTAGTGTGCTTTTTACGAAATAAAGAATAATTTAAAACGGTTTTCCAAAATTAGTCAAATAGCCTATTGTTTTATATGCTTTCACATATCGTTTTTTATATGTAAAGTAATAGTATATACCTTGTATAAACAAGGTGATTTAGATGAAACCCACAATTGTCATGTCTATTCGAAGAATATTTTTCTGACCAATAAAAACAACTATTGACAAACAATCGCCCGAGGCATTTAACACAGCTACAGATTTTTTGTAAACTTTAAAATAGAACGTATATGAGGTGTATAGTGCATTTGATTTGCCAAAGCTCGTAGATTTTTGTATGACGCCGCCATATCCCGCAAAGCCACCGTTTTGTATATTATCTAACGCTACAAATCACGCCGGATGTCCCGCTACGAGAAATGAAAATTGAGATACCGGAGAGCTATTGTTCCCTGAAAATATATCGTGTTGATACTTTCAGGCGTGGGACGGTGACGCGCGGATATTGCGATAATGTGACGTCATCTCCAGAGATAAAAGCGCTTTTGATATCCGTAGGATACATTTTCACTTTCGCTCTATATCTTCACAGCGCCGAGCCCCTTGGGATTTGGTAGACGAGATTTTTGCAAGCAATTTATCAAGTGTCTGCTTAGACGTATAAAAAAAGTGCTTGTGAATAATTTTAAGATGAATTGTTAGGTCGCTTTGTCGAATATTAAGAAATAAGAAAGATATCACAAGTTTTACCTGCCTCGTTGGTCCAGGTTACAATGCAAGCTCTGCCTCCCTATTTGAAAAATAAAGTTGTGACAGTGCACAAGTTTCTGTTTTATATTTTTATTATCTTACTCGTATTATATGTACAAAAACTGAGTCGTTTAGTTATCGAAAAAAATGAAATATTGCGTTAAAATATTAAGGTACGACTTTATTTATTTACCATTCAGCGGCGAAGTACTTCTTAGAACTTCTATGCCAATCGGCGATTTATGAATGCAGAATAACAAAAGTACGCTATGACGCAATAAGTTATTTTTTTATTTTCAGTATATACTTAGGTATTAGCTATAGCTTGTTTCAGTCCTAAACACACAGCAAGATACTTTGAAGCTTTCTTGCCAAAATAGATTTATTTGTGATGGGCGCTCAACGGGAAGTGTCTACCGGCTTCATTTGAATTTGTAGCGACTGAACGTACACAACGTTATTTGGTATGGAAAACACGCGTAGTCGGTACTAACCGCATGACTGCGTTTATTTCTGCTTAATAAAAGCAAGGAGTGAACTGCGTCCCTACTTTGTATTTTTTCCACGACAAAGTTAATTGGGAAACGGCAGCATTCGACTCGGTCGGCCTGAGATGGGTGACCGTTTGTGGCACTTACACGTTTGAGCGTCTCCGTGCTTCGGAAGGCACGTTGAGCCGCTGGTCGCGGTTTCCACTTAATGTGGTAGACGTTAAGCCGAGTTGGAAGCCTTAAAGGCGGCTTGATAAGTTTCAACAGCAGGTGGCCACAAACCTGCATCCACCAATCCGCACTGGGTCCACGTGGTGGAGTAAGACCTAACCTCTCTCACCTCGATTTGTGTGAGAAGGTCTTTGCCCAGTAGTGGGCAGGATAGGCTGATATTTTATTATTACACGTGTAGGTATAACTTATTATACTTAAGTAGTTTTATTTTATTGATGTGGTAATATTTAAAGGTAGTGTAATTGCCTATATGCAAAACACGCCATTGGATTTAATACAATATAAAACTATTAGTGTGATATACTATACAAGTGAGTATTTAAGTGTCAGTAGAATACATATTTACATTTATACATAACTACCTATCTCTACGAACGTGTCTTCGGAGGAACGCCTAGTGAACGTGAACGAGAACCTACTCTACCATACTCTACCGTATCATATTCTCGAGCTCTTCCATAAATTACAAGTCTTATTTTATATTTAATAATTATACAACAGTTATAGCGAGTACACGAACAACAAAACAAAATGTATTGTAATTAAAACGTAAAAACATGTAAATGAATAGCAAGGGCCTGAAAAATTACTTACTCGGGCTATTCATATACTTAAAATTCCTTGCATATTGGCACAAAAGTTGACTAAGTGTAAACCATAAAGAGTTTGTAGAGAGAATTGTAGTACTTATTTTATGCATTCTATGTTAAAAATAATATGCAACCATTTAAAATGGCACCTTTCGGATACTGGCAACTGAAAACGTATAGACGGCCTTCCACGTCTTAGCACATTCCTTCTATCTTTCGTAGGTGTCATATCTACACGATATCTTTAAAATATATGAAGTTATTGAAACAAAAAACAATTCGGTAGTAAGATTACTATCGATTGGGGTGGAGTGACATATTTGCACATTTCCATTGCATCGATCCTTAATACGGAGTTTAGTATATCAATTGACAGAGTGGCCACGCTTTTATTTACAATAACAATGAACAAGCACATAATAAATTTAGAAAATATATAGTATCACATATAACCGACCTATACACTTCGAGAACTTTATTCGTTTAAAAATAAGTTTTACTAGCCATTTCCATTACCGACGGCAAGATAAGTATTTCCATACAAAAACCAAGTTGTCGTAAACTGTCTACAATAATAATAAAATTGCAGCATCATAAAATTGTTATGGCAAAAGCATCTCAAGGGTTTTTGATTCGATATTAAAGATATCTTCTTAAGCATTTTCCATACTCAATGTTGAAATTTGCCATTTACGATGTATGAAAATGGGATTTGGATGCTTCGCATGTGAAGTGGCTGTTAGATTATACAGTCTACATATGTTAGCTGAGTGTTACTGTGATCGCAATTTGATGAGATTTTTAGCATGTCGGCTTTATAGGTTACGTTGACGCGTGTGTTTGACGATTAAATAAGTGAACCGTTTCGTAGCTTTCTAGGTCTGGAATTTAAATATAGTAGTAAATATCGAATCTCTGCTTAAATAGTGCTAAAATTCATTTTTTTCCTCTCTATCTATATCATCACGCCAGATCCCTTGGGGGTAAGTAGAGAGTACATCATCAGCCCGTGTCAGTCCACTGCTAGACGTAGGCCTCTCCCAT
This sequence comes from Phalera bucephala, assembly GCA_905147815.2. NCBI lineage: Eukaryota > Metazoa > Arthropoda > Insecta > Lepidoptera > Notodontidae > Phalera > Phalera bucephala. The sequence goes on from LR990612.1 coordinate 23,625,409, forward strand.
GGCACGCCACTGAGCTCGATCTTCAGCTCTCCTTCTCCAATCCCTGCCCACTGCCTTACGAGTATCGTCGCCCCACCTAGCTACAGGGCGCCCTACACTACGTTTACCGACACGCGGTCTCCACTCAAGAACCAGTCTGCCCCAACAGCAATCGGTGCTGCGGCATATGTGACCTGCCCACTGCCACTTCAGCTTGCTAATTTGCTGAGCTATGTCAGTAACCTTGGTTCTCTGACGAATAACTTCGTTCCGGATTCGATCCCTAAGAGAAACTCCGAGCAAAGCTCTTTCCATAGCTCGCTGAGCGACCTTGAACTGGTGGACAAGCCGCACAGTGAGTGGCCACGTTTCGGCTCCGTATGTCATTACAGGTAGGACGCACTGATTAAAAACTTTCGTTTTTAGGCATTGAGGTGTGGACGATAAGAAGACTCGACGGAGTTTACGAAATGCTGCCCAGCCCAGCTGTATCCGTCTCTTAACTTCCTTGTCGAAGTTGTTTTTACCTAGTTGGAGCAACTGCCCTAGGTATACATACTCAGAAACAACTTCGAGGAAGGCTCCGTTTACGGCGATCGGTACCGGGTCAACATGCTTGTTGATCATAACTTTAATTTTATCTAAGTTCATCCGGAGACGGATTCGCTGAGACGAATTAGCAAGGCTGTCCAGCATCTGTTGTAGGTCTTGCAACGTTTAAGAGATGTATGCGCCATTTATATTGATACCGCGACCTTTCCAGTCCAGCGTCTTGAACATATCCTCCAGTACATTGGTGAACAGTTTTGGTGATATGACATCACCTTGGCGCACTCCGCGGCGCAGGTAGATATGTTCAGTCCGCTGGTTCTGTACTTGGACGGTCATCGTTGCGGCTTCAAAAGGCATCTTATCACCTCGATGTATCTCCAATCAACTTGGCATCGTTGCAAGGAGTCCAGAACTTACCAGGTTTCGACAGTGTCAAAAGCTTTCTCATAGTCCACGAAGGCTAGATATAGGGGCAGATTATACTCTGCAGTCTTCTGTATAATCTGCCGCACTGTGTGGATGTGGTCTATGGTGCCATTACCACTTAGAAACCCGGCCTGCTCCGGGGGTTGAAACTCGTCGAGCCTTCGCGCAAGACGGTTGGTGACCCTTGAAAACAGCTTGTATACATGGCTCAGAAGCGATATGGGTCGATAGATTTTCAAAAGGGTTTTGCCACCCTTCTTGAAAAACAGGACGACCACGCTTCTGTTCCATGCCTGTGGAGTTCTCCCAGTGTAGAGGACAGTATTAAATAACTTCCGAAGTTCCTTAAGTACTGGGGTACCTCTTGCCCTCAGAAGCTCAGTCGTGACGCCGTCCTCACCCGGGGCTTTTCCATTTTTAAGCTGTTTAAGGGCCGATCTCATCCAGGCTGATCTCGGGCAAGTCTTCTGTGAAGTGACGTGTAAGGGTCTCCTCTAAGAGATTCGGGTCGAGGTGCGTGTGAGGCGTAGAGCTGGCTATAGAAATTCCTGACTTCCGAGAAGATTTCCGGCTTAGAAGCGGTCACAGTACCCGCTTGTGTAGTCAAACTTGTCAAGTGGTTTCTCCCAAGTGACTGGACGACCACTTTCGACCCCCGGTTCTGCTCGATGGCTTTCTCAATCTCAAGCTTGTTGAAAGCTCGGAGGTCACGTTGGACCAGCTTTGTGATCTTTTGATTTAAGGCCCGGTGTTCTGACAAGGTTGAGGCTGCATTTCGGCGTCGTTCGCTCATAAGCTCCAGAGTCCCCCCCGAAAGCTTAGTTTTACTGCCTGTACGCCTCGTTTCGCATAATTTAGTACCCTCTTCTCTAAGAGTCTGTACCACCTGCTCGAATTTCTGATCAACGCTGTCAGTGGTTTCTAAGGCAGCGAATCAGTTTTCCAATTTTAGCTGAAAAGCTTGGGAATCCATAGTGGCTTGGAGCATATTCGGTCGGAGCCTGGTCTTCATCAAGCGGACTCTTTCGCGCTTGCATTGTATATTCAGAGTGCCCCGTACGAGCCGGTGGTCGCTTCCGGTTTTAAATCTTGCGATCACTGAGACATCTCTGAATATGCGCCTCTTGTCCGCCATGATGGAGTCGATCTCATATTTTATTTTACCATCGGGGCTTTGCCACGTCCACTTTCCTTGGGGCTGGTTTTTAAAGAAAGAGTTCATCATACACAGCCCTTCTATTTTGAGAAAGTTGACGAGCGTTTGCCCCCTGTCATTTCTGCTGCCATAGTCGTATGGTCCTACTGAGGATTTGCTGTCAGTTTTTACTCCCACTTTGGCGTTAAAATCTCCCATGACAACGTTGTAGAGATGTCATCGTACCTCTATGTCCTCGTCCGAGTGTGCCGAAGTTAGTGCATAAACCTGCACGATCTTGAAGGTGTACCTCTCGGTCAGCTTAATTATGAGGTATACTACTCTTGTCGATACACTGGACATTTCTAAAACGTTGTCAGCGAAGACTCTATGGACCAGAAACCCAACACCACCCTGGGAAAGTTGGTGTCCCTCTCTAAAGTACAAAAGATGACCATATTCTAGGGTTATGGTGTCTTCTCCCTCTCTTCGAACTTCACTTATTTATTTATTTATTTATTGGTCTACCAACAATTGTTACATCAAAACAGAAAAAAAAAATATACATAGCATTGAATCTTAATCTAAATGTACAATTTCAAGGGTAAACACTTCATGCAATAAAAAAATATCAAGTTGGGTTACGTAGAAAGTTAACAAAAAATCGAAATCGAGAAAACAATGGTGAGACAAAAATCTATTTTTACATTATAGGGGGAAAAAATAAAGAAAAAAAAAATATACGCAATAATAAATAAATAATTACCTATGTTGGACCTGGTACTTAAGTTTACCAAAGCTTGTGTGGTATGCATCAATAGATTTACTCATTTTATTAAAGAGCTTACAGAGCCTCGCAACAGGCGAATTGGTCCCTAGAACAGTTTTACGGAAAGGGGGGCTAAAAAGTTTCATGTGATGTCTGGGATATTTGTGTGGGATGTTAAAGTTGAATAAAGCTAACAATTGGGGGCAGTCAACGCTGCTGCGCAAAACTTTAAAAAGGAATTTTAAATCAAGGATTTAAAATTACTCAAGACGCTGTGAGTAGCTCTGAGTATTTTTAGAGATGCCTGTTGAGTGAGCTAGGTGTCTCAGAAAGCGTTTTTGAATACGTTCAAGTCTTAGGCTATGTGTTGCATAGTGAGGACGCCACACTACCGCGCAGTATTCAAGAGTACTGCGAACAAGGCAATCGTAGAGTAGAATTTTAGTGTTTGGTTTCCGAAAAGACTTTGCATTTCTTATTAGAAATCCAAGAGTCTTCAAAGCTTTTTTAATAACTTGATTGATATAAGGCACAATAGTAAGTTTCTGGTCCAGCAGAACTCCCAAATCTCGAACAACGTCTACAATTTTCAGCTGTATGCCATTTATGTGGTAGTTAAAACGTATAGGATTTAATTTGCGTGTAAAAGTTATTTGCGAACATTTCTGGACATTCAGTTGCATGTCATTTTCCTTGCACCAGCTAATGAGTCTATCAACGTCTATTTGTAGTAGTAATGCATCGTTATATGAAACTATCACTCTAGATATTTTTAAATCGTCTGCAAACAAGTACGGAGTTGAGTGCATAAAACAATTTGGGAGGTCATTAATGAATATGTCAAAAAGTATTGGACCCAAATGTGATCCCTGTGGGACACCAGATGTGATATTAAAAACTTCAGATTCCAAACCATCGATCACAACGTGAAAAGATCTGTTAGTTAAATATGAATTTAGCCAATTTAGAAGAGGGCCTGTAAAACCATACGCAGTAAGCTTTTGGATTAAAATCTCATGGGAAACCTTGTCGAAAGCTTTACTGAAGTCAGTATAAACAACGTCAATTTGTTTATTTGAATCGACTAGTTTCACAGCATTTTCGACAAAAGTAACCAGGTTGCTACATGTTGATCTGTTTGGAATAAAGCCGTGCTGATGCTCAGATACATACTTTTTAAGGTAGTTTTGTATGTGTGGTCGTATCAGGGCTTCAAACACCTTTGCGAATGTTGAAAGAATTGATATTGGTCTATAATTACTCACGTAATTATCAGCATCGGCTTTGTGTATAGGTATAACTTTAGACAACTTCCATTTCTCGGGAAAGATACCAAACTTGAGTGATTTATTAAATATAAACTGGAGAGGGATTACTAAGTTTTTAGCACAATTTACAATAAAAATAGGCGGGATTTTATCACTGCCTGGTCCCTTAGAGGTGTCAAGATTCTTCAAATATTTCAGAATAGATTCTTCATTAATACTTAATACGGAAAAGCTGTCAGAGCTGTTAGTTAATTTGTGCAAATAGAAATATTTTTTTGCCTCTTTATTTGATTGTTTTTTAGCTGGGCAATATGCAGATGAAAAATAGAAGCCAAACATGTTGCATATGTCCGGACCATTATTAGCGATTTTATCCCCATTCATAAAAGTTGCGGGGTAGGTACTGGTATGCTTACGCTTGGCTTCGATATATGACCAAAAGAATTTAGGATTTGTGCTTATTTTCTGTTCAATGCTGTGCATATAGGTAGTGTAACATTCTTAAGCTAGACGTTCGCAGCGTTTGGTACATACCCGAAGGGATATTTTATCTAATGGATTTTTATAAATACTATACCTTTTTTTATATTTATCCCTCTCCCGTAATGCCTTTACTAGATTTATACTAAGCCAGGAAGGAGTGGAGTTATTTTTAAACTTAAAAGATGGAACAAACTGTACAATGAGCTCATTAATAACATTATAGAAAATTTCGAGCATAACATTTGGATCATTAATATCAAGAAATAGCTTTCGCCAATTAACTTTTTCTAATCCATCATTAAGTGCTATGTAGTCTGCTTTATTGTAATTTAATCTTAATGTTGTATTACTTTATAGGTTTTTATTTATCTTAAACCCAGAACGTGCCATCTTATGCCCTTCAGTTCTTCTTCTAACTGCAGAAGATGTTCATCGAGTCGCAGCGTGCGTGTTATACGTAGCCAGGGTCAGTTCATGTTTATAAGGTTGGCGGCCTACCGTAGCCCGGAGATTCTCCGCACCCCCTGCCCCGCCGGAACCGTGACCGCCGCCGTGGTCAGGAATAGCCGTGGTATATTCCGACTTGTCATGAAAGGTTATGCCCATAATCGCCACGCTGAGCATGCGGGTTGGCGATCGCAGGGCGTAACTTCTCGCACTAGTGACGCTGCTGCTCGTCACCGGTCTGGTTAAAAATTTAGTTACGCCATATTTGAATGGTTATACCGCCATTGTAGGTCGTCAGAGCCTCGTCCATTGGTCAGAAGGATGCACCGCGGGCAGGAGAGGTTGACTTGGGGAGCGTAGATGGTAGGTGTCCCCCTTGCATCCAGTAGAGAGTACAGAGTTCTAACAGTTTCTCAATTTTGTAATATATAGTTTTGGGTGACTTTATATGCCATTTTAAATTACATAATATTTTGCTAAATGTTAGTTTTCAAATAAAACCAGATTAAAATTGAATTACACGCGCTTTTAGCTTAAGTTGCTTTGATTGACTTATGATGCTATTTGAGCGGAAGTGCGATATATACACCATTTTATAGAATCAAGAAACACGAGAGTAAAAAATTCTCAGAAATGCGTCTCTTATATGCCTCGTTTTTATTGACTTTTTTTTTATTTCGAAGCGTAGTGTGAATAAATGAGAAGCTTTAATGATGGAATTCGATTAATTCCTATATTTTGCATATTAAGAAACTTAAGCGAAGCAACTTATGAGTGAGGAACTCACCGCTGCTACTTACATACGTACGCAATACTACTCGTAACGTACCCGTTACAAATTGTGTGTACATACAGATTCAATGTATGTTCTTCGCAACGAAATTAATATTTTTCTCGCTGAGAGCACTTCAAACATGAAAATGGCATATTTAACGTTTAGCGGAATTTAATATGTCATAAAATGGTATTTATATGCCGTTTGCGCGCGCCGGCGGCGGATTTCATCGGTTCGAGGCCCCGCCTTGGAGCCTCGGCTCGGTAACGGGTTAATCTCATTTATACCTACTTTATTTTCGGATAAATAAGTGAAGAGTCTTCTTACGTAGCACTGTTGAAGCGGTATTGAATATCTTTTGTATAGCGTTTTTATTTGGCGACATGACAACTTGTATATTAGTTTTTAAATTTTATAAGTTATAGAGTGAGTTAATCGCATTTCATATTTCAAGGGAGTAAAACATATAGCATACGGTGTAGTTTTAGTCGTTCTGGTGCGAAAGCCCAGGTGATGTATCCAATGCCTACTGTTCACTGGTAATAACAATAATGAAAATAACACTTCAATAAGTACCATCGACTTAATAACCTATCCGAATATCATAGCTAGGGTGAAAATCCTGAACACCGAAGCTATCTACCGGCCAGCTGACGAGCTGCGGCGCCCGTCAATGTCATTTTGGCTGGGCTTGGTATAGTAGGCATTGGATTCATCAAATGGGATTTCGCATCATCATCATCATCATCATTTCAGCCTATACTTGTCCACTGCTGAACATAGGCCTCCCCAATCGCTTTCCAGCGTAACCGGTCCGATGCCACCTGCATCCAACGATTTCCTGCGATTTTCACAAGATCGTCGGTCCATCTGGCAGGCGGTCGTCCTACGCTGCGCTTGCCAATACGTGGTCTCCACTCTAGAATCTTTCTGCCCCAACGCCCGTCCGATCTTCGCGCTATGTGGCCAGCCCATTGCCACTTCAGCATGCTAATCCTGAGGGCTATGTCCGTGACCTTGGTTCTTCTACGAATCTCCTCATTCCTGATTCGATCACGTAGAGAAACGCCGAGCATAGCTCTTTCCATAGCTCGCTGAGCAACTTTGAGCTTTTTTATGAGACCTATTGTAAGAGACCACGTCTCTGATCCATATGTCATCACTGGTAACACACATTGACTAAAAACTTTAGTCTTTAGGCACTGAGGTATTTTGGATGAGAAGATGTTGCGCAGTTTCCCGAACGCTGCCCAGCCGAGTTGGATTCGTCGATTGACCTCTCTCTCAAAGTTGGACCTACCTAACCGGACTGCCTGTCCCAGGTAAATGTATTCGTCGACAACTTCAAGAGTAGAGTTCCCAACGGTGAGTGCGGTGGGTACGACATGGACATTAAACATTATTTTTGTTTTGTCCATATTCATTTTAAGACCCACTTGTTGGGATACTCTATTGAGGTCACCGAGCATTCGTCCTAGATCTTCCAGCGACTCCGCCATGACCACAATGTCGTCGGCAAATTGAAGGTGAGTGATGTATTCGCCATTAATGTTGATGCCAAGTCCTTGCCATTCCAAGAGCTTGAAGGCGTCCTCTAAGGTGGCCGTAAACAGTTTCGGAGAAATGACGTCTCCCTGTCTTACTCCTCTTTTTATGGGGATCACCTTCGTGCACTGCCCCTGTACTCGGACTGACATGGTGGCGTTATTATACAAGCACTTCAACACTTCGATGTACCTATAGTCAATGCGGCATCGCTGGAGAGATCTAAGAACCGCCCAAGTCTCGATCGAATCAAAGGCTTTCTCATAGTCCACATCCACATTCACATTTTGCATCAGAACGATTAAAATTACATGGTTTATTATTCACTGAATAAAAAAAACAGTATCTTATGAAGAGATCTAAATGGAGTAATAGAAATTAAAGGAAAGTTCAATCCACAATACTATCTTTTTCCTAAGAGTGACTATATCGTGTATGTATATCGGGATGTGTTATTGTGTAACTGTGGCGTTCCACATATGTATTTATGTACATTATATAATTATTAAACAAACGTGTTCGAATATATTTTCCGATATATAGACATGCTAAAAATTCACCGAAATATTCACCAAAAAAATATATCTACGCTAAAACTTTCCCAGAAAACTAGGATATCCACTGTAACCATAAAATGAGAAAAATAAAATAGGAAATTCTACCTTAAAACAGAACTGCTTCATTATAAAAATAAATATTTACGGAAAAGGGGTTGTTTGGTCTTTATAGGCGATTTTTCGTCGGATTGCGTTCAAGCAAAACGGGGATTCTGTAATAAAACACTGAGTTACCGGTTACTGCCGGTCTGCGGCTCGTTCACATTGTATTAATTCCACCGATTCAACGACTGAATTATTCAACGAATCAACCAAAAGTTACGTGTTTGTATAGAAACCAAACCAGAGGCGCTCGTAGCGCTGTGGGACCGCGGTGTTCTTACCGATTAGCAAGGTTAAGCAGCGTTCGACTCAGTAGGCCCGAGATGGGTGACCCCTTGTGGCATTTCCATATTCAAGCATCTCCGTGCTTCGAAAGGCACGTTAAGCCGTTGGTCCCGCCTACCACTTAATGTGGTAGTCGTTAAGCCGAATTGGAAGCCTTAAAGGCGGCTTGATAAGTTCCAATAGCAGTTGGCCACAAACCGTGCGTGGTAGAGTATGACCTAATCTCTCTCACCTCGATTTTTGAGAGAAGGCCTTTGTCCAGCAGTGGGCAGTATAGGTTGATATTATATTATATTTTATAGAAACCATTCAAAGTCTAATAATAAAATAATAATAAATCATTTATTCATTCATTACAAAATCAGTACGCGTAACAATCTTATTGGAACTTATTTAAGTAGGTATAATTAACGGTTTGCCTGAACTAGGTTGACACCTGTGTTTCAGGCAGGATTAGTGCTGTAGCATTGTAAAATCCAATGGTTTATTTACAATAACATAACTTATTTGATTGATAACTGACTTAACTAATAACATATGTTTAATCTACTATTATAATAAAATTAAAATTATGATATGCTATAACATAATACGTTATCTACAAATTGCAAGTAAAAGTTCCGTCTGTTCGTAAGACATATTTTGTAAATAACTAAAAAGCGTTTGTTTACAGCTAAAATTATTTAATTTGTATATATTTAGTTCTCTATTTATTCTATTGTACAAAAAAGGACCTAAAAAGTGAAAATTCTATTAGTATATATATGTTTTGAAGTTGAGTTTGAAAGGCAGACTATATCTTTCCGTCTCTTATTAATGGTAATGTCAGCAGCATAAGCGAGTGTTTTGTGCTGTTTAAGTAATACGTACATAATGAAAAGTTGGCGGGCTATTAACACCTTGCAGGACTTGTATAACAGGGTAGTGGGAAAGCGAAAAGGATGGAAATTGGCCAATTTTTAGAACTGCTCTTTGTACACGTTCGAGGGGCAGTACGAGGCATGCCTTTTAAGTTTTGTCGTTTGAAGAAAAAAACACAACTAGAACCTTATAGTACTTTTTATTGTTTTTCAAAGTATTCACCACGTAGCTTAATACACTTTTCCATTCGCTCAAACCAGTTATTATAACATTTATTCCACTCTAAAGTGGAGGTGTTCAAAATGGCTGACTTGAAAGCGTCGACTGCTTCTTCAGCGGACTGGAACCTTTGACCATGAAGACTTTTCTTAATTTTAGGAAATGTAAAGAAATCGTTAGGGCTTAGGTCAGGACTGTATGGAGGATGGTCAAGAATTTCTACTTTTTCCTGCTTCAAATACTCAATCGTTTGACGAGCGCTGTGTGAGCTTGCGTTGTCTTGGTGCAAGATGATGCGTCGCTTTGAGTTAGATTTTCGAAGTTCGGCGATGACTTGTGGTAAACAAACTATAGTATACCACTCTGCGTTAACCGTTCTCTTATCTTCAAGTGCAATAGTCGCAACATGGCCGGTTTTTCCAACGAACGTGGCCACAATCTTCTTTGAAGTGCTTCGAGAACGAACAACTTTAGTCGGCTTTGGCTCGTCTTGAAAGACCCAGATTGTAGATTGTTGTTTGGAATCAGGATCGTAGGCATAGTTCCAAGATTCGTCACCACTGATGATGTCGTAGACGTGATATGACTCTCCTCGGTTGAACCTTTGCAGAGTTTTCTTACACCATCTGACGCGGGCCGCCTTGTAATCGTCGGAAAGCAGATGCGGTATCCAACGGCAAACTAGCTTTCTCACACCAAGCGCTTCATGCAAGATCTTCTGAATGGTTGTCTCTGAGATGCCTTATAGAGCTTCTATCTCCCGATACGTCACATGACGATCTTCGAGAATTAGTTGTCTCACAGCAATGATGTTATCTTCAGTGAAGGCGGATTTTGGGCGTTCTTCGCGAGATTTGTCACTAACACTAGTATGTCCACGCTGGAATTCTAAATATCAGCGTTCGACAGTCCGCAGACATGGGGCTTCATCACTGAACACAGATGTTTGCTCTTCAAAACACTGAAGCCGTGTCAAGCCTATTCTAAAGTTGTAGAAAATTATTGCACGAACATTTTCCTTAGAAAGATTCATTTTCGTACGTAACCTGACAGATTCCAATCGACGCTGTGACTAAACGATAGCATTAATCCTAATAGTTTCAACTGTTTTGAGATTCAAAATTTAAACACATTCGAATATAGAACAGCTCCAAATTCAAAATTGCCGGGAAATATGGAAACGACAGAACTTAAAAGACATGCCTCGTAAAACAGTCTTTAGGGCTCCTCCCCATGAAGTGATACAATACTGGATTATGTCTGTTTGCAGTTAGTCTACTTATTTAGAATATGTACGTTGAAATTTACTCTATTGGTTGTAATTTGATTAAATTGCTTAATGAAAATTGATTCATAAAGGGACATGTTGTTGGACACATTTTTTTTTTATTTCTATGTGATGTTAAATTTTTACTAGAAAATACACAGTTTATGAATGCATGGACTGGAGCGAAGGCGTTGCACGCTCGATTTCAAATCCGATGAAGCTGTAACAGGCAAACACAATGTTAAAACTATTATTTATTGATATTTTGAAGTTCATACAATTGTTAGTCGTTTATGTACAGATATATTGTGCACGTGTGTATTCTCAGTACAGTTAACAATGTTTGGACTCCAGCTATAGATCGTATCACTGACATTCGATCTAAAGGTTAACGCAAATTTATTTATCTGGGTATCTTTTATTATATTATGCACAGTGTTCAAGGTTGTACTCTCATATCTATACACAATTTATTTGTATAAATCAGCCCATATTGATCTAATAATCTGGGCTTTTCTCACAAATCATGGTGCAAGGAAATGCAGTGTGAATTGGTGGAGTGTTTGTAATTACACCTATATTGTGTTTTCGTTATAGCAAGCACCTATTCACACAACCTGTTTATTATAACCTGTTCCTTAATTGTCAGAATCAATAACTTTCCCATTCATAAAAGTGAAGTAATCAGATTACACACAACACCGCCTCAAGTGCTATGTGATTCGATAATTTTAATTATCGGATTGTTTAATGGTAATCTAAATATTGTATCCTCAGAATATAACTAAAAAAAAAAAAGAAAAAAGAGAAGTAGTTGCCCCCCCTAGTCAATAATACAAATAGTCAATTAACATTTTTTTAAATTTTATTATTTACGGATGTACCACCGGGTCGGAACGCGGCCTCCACTGAAAAGATCCGGCGAAGAAACTCAGCGGGCTTGTCTTTTACATTTAATTCTCTTTCTCTTTTTTCATATCTTTTTATTTAATCATTTTGATGGATACAATGTTTAGGTTACTATTAAATAGTCTACCATCTAGCTCCAGTGTGATGCCTAACGATCGAGATATGAATCTAATGGTGTTATTTGTAAAGAGTGTCTAAAGAACACCTCTGTCACCACTGGTTGGAAAATAGGCATAACTGTATTTTTTTTTGTATTTAATGTAATGGAACTTATTAATTTTTACATATTAATACATTGAAAAAAACTAGTATTCAAACAGAAACACATTCCGATATGTACACCAATAACAGGTGTGTACATCATTTACCATTTTACAAAGCTTAAAATCTAAATCGAGAAGAGAATACAAATGATATGCGATTTACATTAAATTAAATTTTGATAATATTGAATAAGTAGAAAATAATAATATTATAATTATATATACTATATTATATAAAATATAATATTCTAATAAATAGTTTGGTTAAAAGTTTAAGTGTGTCAATATCTTTTTAGATTAATTTTTGATTATATTTTTCAAAATTTCGTTCGGAAAAAACATGTTGAACGGAATAAATTACTTCAATTGAATAAATTGACCAACAATTTTGTCAATTTATTGTATTGAAGTAATTTATTGACCAAAACTTTGGTTAGTCGCGAGGTCAAACTGGAAGCGTGCAGCTACTGGAAGCAAGTCGTCGTGTCCATCATTGGGGAAGCCTTTGTCCAGCTGTAGCCATTTTCTGGCTGATAATGATAAAATAAAGTGGCAAAAAATAATTGTTCATTATACGGTATGAACGAAAATTTTGTTTATATTTAAGTACAGAGTGCATAGTAAATTCACACATGTTTTCGATGCAGATTTGTTTACACCTCTCCGAAAAGCTTTTGCAATATCGAAAAAGCTTCGGATATGTTTATGAGCGCGGACGCTTGGGGCGGGCACAACAATAAATCTCGAATCGACCAGGCGAACATGAAACTTTGTAAACTTAATCCGAAGTAAGTCCAAGATACCGTTGAAATGTGCGCAATAGACTTGTGTAGATCTTTGCTGAAACGATTCAGTGATATGAACGAGAAGTACAGATGTACAATGGCTCTGTATCTCGATTTTACAATCACTAAACTTGCCATCTCGCAGAATCAACGAATACGCGACGTGTTTTCGGTCGGTAGGCCGACTGAGCCCGAATTTAGCAGATTCAAATGTTTCAAATGATATATTAGGATTTGAATCTATGCATTGTTTTAGATACAAATGATCAGATCTGAACAGTAAGGTACTATTGCCATGTCTAATGTTAAACCCTCAAAGTTTTCAGACGACTCTGTCGAAGAATGCTCGCACCTATCGTCAAAATGAGCGGTCGAGTGTAAAAAAACTCAGCCATAAAAATTTTAATAATAAGTCACTAGAAGTCCTACAGCCGCGTAAATTAGTCGCTACACATGTGAGAAAATTATAACAAAACATCACAAAATGCTTCAGTACTGCGTGGACTAATATAGTCGCTAAAGTTGGTATTTTGCACCATATCCAACTGCGATCGGTCTAGTGGTCGTTGATCTAGTGGCAGATATTACGCTTTCCATCACGAGGTGCGGGCATCAAATTCTAAGTCGTACAAATGTTGTTCTTCTGTCCAAAAAATCCCAGTATATCTGGAGTCCAGAAATTGTGCCCGGTATATGTCAATAGGCTCACCCCTTATTATATGAGACCTGCTATCGTCTGCGATAAATGGGTGTTCATAGTACACCTCTGCCAAAAACGACTGCCAGCGAAGTTTTCCAAAACTGATAATTGTATTTTTAAGATATTCCCCTGAAAGCATTTTTATAGCATTTATGTGAATTTGTGTCTAATTTGTGTCTATTTTGCTATTCTGCATTTGCGGGTATTCGATTGAGCTGGAATTTAACATACGTATGCAATAATATGCTACCATGAAGCTCGTCTGATGAGGAAATCCTAAGGTGGCCATAGGAACAAAAATATAATATAACCCCCTCGTGTTTAGGCTTGTTAGATTGGTATTGACAAGTACTATAGAACTAGAAAGTGTTCAGGGTCTGACGATGAAGCTGAAAGAAGGCCAATGGAAGTACTCAACAACTCAATATAACTCCGCCGTGTTTGGGATTCATTGGATTTATCTTGACAAGTACTTTAGACCCGGATAGTGTCCAGGGTATGATGATGGAGCCGGAAGGAAGCCATAGGAACTCCCCGAGTATGCATAATATCGTCATTGTGTATTTGCTACAAAAACTTGTTTATAAAAAGTTATTTTTAAAATAAAATTATTTAAAAACTCTGTATGTACGATAAAGCGGCGACATTGGCTTCGAACCAAATATTGCGCTGTGTCACTTCCAGTGTTTTATTATTACGATTTCTGTGAACTCAACTCAAACACAACAAATATATTATACATACTGAGTTCTTAGATTTACGCGAATATTACACATGAAATAAAACTATTTTTTTTTTTTTCGGATTTTATCGCGGTTTATTTTGATTTTTAAGTTCCCGACGTTCCCGACGACATACAAAAAGGTCAAGACAGACCCAACCACCAGTATATTAAAACAATCTAATGATTTAATAAAGAAACACTCCGAAACATTGAATCTGGACGTCAAATCACTAATACCTTCGTGCGCAAAACCACCACAGTTGTATGGGCTCCCAAAAGTTCATAAACCGAATGCTCCCCTACGTCCAATTGTTAGCCAAATCGACACACCAACCTACAGATTGGCTCAGCACGTAGCGAAAGTGCTCTCGCTACTCAGAGGACACACAAGAGCACATGTTAAGGATTCATACCATTTTGTTAGTGAGATCAAAAATCTACATCTCACTGACAATGAAACTATGGTCAGTTTCGATGTCCAGTTCACATGCTTACCTGTACAAGACTGTGTCGAAATTGTAGAAAGGAAACTAGCGGAGAACAACATGCCAGCGGAATACTCAGAACTATTGAGACACTGCCTTACATCTTGCTACCTACTGTGGAAGGAGCAGTTCTACAAGCAAGTAGATGGTGTGGCGATGGGCTCCCCTGTATCTCCCATTGTTGCCGATATATTCATGGAAGACTTTGAGGAGACAGCCCTTCGTACCTCACCTGTAAAGCCAAGTTTCTACAAGCGGTACGTAGATGATACTTTCACAATATTACCATCTGACAAAATTAATGTATTCCTTAATCATCTTAACTCCATTAACCCTAAAATTCAGTTTACAATGGAGTTGGAGGCAAACAATTCCCTAGGTTTCCTAGATGTTTCAGTAATCCGTAACCCCAACAACACCTTAAGCCATACGGTTTATAGAAAAAAGACCCATACTGATAGGTACTTAAACGGTGAATCTCACCACCATCCATCACAGTTAGCTACTGTGGGTAAATCTTTGTTTCAGAGAGCACAAGGGATCTGTGACAAGAAACATCTGGCTGCCGAGCTTCAACATGTCAAGCAAGTCCTGCACGACAATAAGCTTCGAGTCCCACGCTAACGTCACAGTGACCGAGTGAAACCAGCCACAGTCGAGCGTCTCCCTGCTGTACTACCTTACATAAGAGGAGTCACAGACAAGATTGGCTACATCTTGAAGCGTGCTTCAATTAAAACATTTTATAAGCCGCCAAAGAAGATCAGTCAGTTTTTACCATCTGTCAAGTGTCACATCCCTCTTCAAGATGCAGGAGTATACAAGCTTGATTGTGAATGTGGTCTCTCTTACATAGGACAAACAAAAAGACCAGTAAAAACTCGGGTTAAAGAACACATAGCTGACCTAAAACACCGTCGCTCAAAGAAGTCTGCAGTCTGTGAACATGTCCTTGACCGCACCCGCCCTAACATCAGATTTGATAGACCACAAATCCTCGTGAAAGAACACCGATTCCTACCAAGGATGGTTCGCGAGGCTATTGAAATTAAAAAACATCCTAATTTCAATAGAGAAGATGGCTGGGTGCTTCCATCGTCTTGGGATCCAGTAATTAATATAATCAAATCTAAAACCAAGCATAACACTGCAAGACCTCAAGACACCGTGAGCTCATTCTGCGTAGATCGGACCAACAAAAACAAAAAATAATTAAGAAGTTTGAGGGTACCCCGGAACAACTATGCCTTTTGGACGTCTAACACCTCAGTCCTTCCCGTGACCATGGGTGCTGCAAAGCACTCGAAACGTCGGGAACTTAAAAATCAAAATAAACCGCGATAAAATCCGAAAAAAAAAAATTGTTTTATTTCAAATATATTTTATTTATTCGAACCGTCGGGGATCTGGGACATCAAGGTAACTTTTTCTTATTTGAAAACTTTGCTTAACTAGCTACTCTGCAAGTAAATAAAGTAGGTGCAGTGTGAATATCTACAACAATGCCACCTTCTAGAGTTGGGACCTCGCTTGTTATTATTACCTGAGTAAACATATCAATTCCTATATTTTACAGACATATTCTATAGTATGGATATAATTATTAAGGGTATACTACGTTGGTTCGGGGATATAGAAAGAATGTGGGAAGAAATGACAAAGTAGATATACAATGCGAAAGTGGAAGGATGTAGGTGCCGGGGGAGACTTAGAATACCTTACCATGACTAAATAGACCGTGTCTTATCTGAGAGGCAAGTCAAGAGTCTCCGTAACCGGCGAGCGTGTATGAGACGAACTATAAGAGTGGAGGAACCCAGAGAGGTATGTAAGGAATGAACCTGTTGGAACTCTGTACTCTCTGCCTATCTATACCATATACTATAGATAGATGGATATATTTACATTATATCGTAGCTAATACTTACAAAGTAGGGACAATTTTTGGTTAGTATAGCACAAATATTAGTAGGTATGTTTCTGTAGGTTTTGGATCACAATGTTTTAAATGTAGAAAATAACTTTAGTATAAATAAGAGTGTATTTTCTATATTTATTGCACTGTTACGCCTACATTCTACATGCGTGAATGGCAGAGGTATTGCGTATACTATACACATACAATATTAGGTGTTAATATAATAAGGAATGATATAGCCCATTGTCATGTCACCGAGATAAAAAAAAACCCTAGTAGCAGTTTATTTGACCTGGGATTCCAACTGCGAGACTAAGTCCGCCTAATTGACAGCTGCATAATGCTTCAATAGATCAATAAGGCAGTGTAAGGCACAAAAAAGACGCATTCGATCAATGTGTGGTCTGCGAAGCTGGGATAACTGTGTGCCTGTTTTGAAATCTATGAAAATATTGATGTTACCGGCAATATATATATATATATATATATATATGTGTGTATATATGTGTATTTGTAATGCGTACTCAATATAGAATATTTTGTGTTCTCAGTAATGTAAAACAGGCATATTTTACAGGTAACTTGAAATCTACCAAGCATTTTTTCGTTGCTGTTGGTTCTGAGGCGAATTATTTATGGACGCAGCGCAATGTCCTTTACTAAATAAACTTAACGTGACAGCAGGCCTACTTGTTAGCGTCATACTAAGGTCAAACTATTCTTGCTAAGCCCTCTAGTTATTGTCAATATTTGGTGACTTCGCATTTAAAGATTGTATGACACAAACAAGTAAGAATAACGAAGAGTTAGATAACGTTAGGAACAAGCCGAATGTCACCGGGAAACGCACCTGAATAATATGTTCGCGAATTACGTAGCAAGTTGACAAAGTTACATTTTTCTAAGGGATTTACGAGTTTAAGGAGGAGAAAGATTTTCGTGTGCACGTCACAATCATTTCCTTCGAGGGGTTAGTGTTCATTGGGTAGAAATAACAAAGACGATAAAACTGTTCGCTTGGAAAAAGGATATTGAATGAGGTCGGACGCAGATATATTCGTATTCAAGGCAAATGTCGAGGCGTGTTGGGGACAGCCGTTTGCGCACTGTTTTTACTGTTTCCACGATATGTCTTGTCGTTACTGAACTGATATTGCTCCGAGATCTGTTCGGTGATCTTCGTGTTTTTCGTTTTATGTCGTTGCGGGTATTGGTTCTCGGTTACGAATATTACACATATTTTTATAAATACATATAAACTGATAGAACTTTATACGTAATTATACAAGAATGTACTTTTATTGCAGAAGTTTTCTCCTGAAAGGTGTTTACATCTCAAGATGATTTAAAATTATCTGAAGAATGAACACACACAAAGAAATTTGTATCTATATTTTTTCTAGGCAATTCTGTCCTTCTGATGGCCGATAAGTAAGGCTTTAAAATAATAAAAAAATTACCGCCGTATATTCTCGAAAGGAATTGCAAAGGTTTGGAAACCAATGTTTGTGACGACAAACAAGTATTTTTTTTGGACGTATTATTTCGGATTTTGGATTAAGAATGTCTTCCAAAAACTAGTTTAAAGGTACAGTACGACAAGGATCTTTTGGCCGGTAAATGACATTGACAGGGTTGGTAGGAAATGAGGGTAACCATTTAATATTTTTATATTTTTTTCTATTTCTAAGAAGATATTTCAACATGTGGGTCCGTACGGTTACAAATATAAAATAACTTGAGTCAATGCCATAGAAAAAGGCAACTCTGCGACTGTCATGAAGTGATATTGTTTCATAAATTTGGCTTTTACTGCTATTTAAGTACTAAATTCAATCATGCATATAACATGTACGTCGATAACATTCATTCAAATCTCGACAAGTTCGGGATGAAGGCTGTATTTTAATATAAGGAAACTCAGTCAACTGAATTGAATAGACTTCCTTTATTAAAGTAGGTGCTCCTTAGTACTTATCCTTTATGTTCGATTTTTTGTGTCGCTTCTATTTAAAACGATAACTAGAACGGTTTTATTCAGAGCAGACATTTTCAATGGGGAGTCCTCGTTTGAAGAAAATAATGGCTAATTGTGTGCCTGAGTCACACAGCTTATTAAGCCGTAGCATTGACAGGCACGAATGTAAATCGAAAATAAATGATACATTCAATAACAGTTTGCGAATAGCAACAATGAAACGAATATGGATTATTTAGGTACAGCTAAGTTTCAGTTTTAATGTGTAGAAACTCTCTTCGTGTTATTTATGATGTGTAATTAACTAATTATAATTGTGTAGTAACTCATTATTCCAGTGTATTAATTTGATGAAGAACTATAATGTAATGTCAGCTTAGCGGTCATTAACGCAGCGATCCCTGTAATGCAAACTAATTAAAGTAAAACAAATTAACTTCCATACTTCATTGATGAAGCGGCTCGTTTAGGCTCTTTAATGCTAATGGCACCTTAATTACATTCTCACTAAAATATTTTCTAATTTTGACACGTATAAAATTAAAGGATTCACAAAGTTTACAACTATTCTGAGGAAAGTGTTGCTAGTGTTGACTAGTTTTGGTAACGTCTTGCTTTTAGTAGAAGCTATAAGTTTGGCTAGGTTCCGCGTGTTTAGGATTATTAAACTTCGTCTATAAAGTCAGAGTTACAAAATGAAAACTTCTAAAAGTTCCCCCGTGAAACCCACGTTCACGTGCGGCCGGTGTTCCATGCAATACTTCGACTACAAACGTCTGTTGGAGCATCTATATTGGCGACACGGCACCGAGAGTGTCTGGTGTAAACAGTGCGGATTGAAGCGATGGCATCACGCGCCTCACGTGTGCCATGTTCTACCAATAAATTCCAATGAAATCTCGGAAGACAACGATTTGAATTCAGACAGCCCTCAGTATTACACAGAGAGGGAGTCCGATTACTGTTTTTGCGGGAAGTATATCGCTGACGCACAAATGATAGGATGCGATAGCTTCGACTGCGCTCTGCAATGGTATCACTTGTCTTGTGTTGGAATCATATCACCACCCGACGGTGACTGGCTGTGCCCACGTTGTATAAAATCATCGAATCATCAATCATCTCAGGTGAGAAGAAAATAGAGAATAAAATGGATTATAATCCCAGGCGCTCAGTCTGGGATTGGGCGGGCGCATTAAGGCCCCATACGTGCAGACAAAGCAGCTCCATCCGTGAAACTACATTCTATATTAATGCCTTACTAAGCGGAATTAGGGATGTTTGCGTCGACCTTGGTGCTGTTGGATTTTATAGAAATTAAGGACCAAATTAACCAAGCTTTGATTATCCCGCATTGTAATGTTGTTAGGTTTAATATTATAACAATTGGTTAGGAAAATAATATGTATTATATAATGTACTTATTTAATAAAATCGTAATAAAATTTAAACAGAACTATACATTTTTATTATTTGACCTCTAACTGTGTATGATACAGAATATGTTTTCATTATTAAAACAACAAACGGTCCCAACACAAGTATAAAAATTTAACTTAAGACCAGGCCTATAATATCATGTTTCAAACGAATTGACGTTTGTTAGTCTCACAAAAACTCGAGAACGGCTGGACTGATTTAGATAATTTTGGTTTTGAAATATTTGTAGAAGTCCAAGGAAGGTTTAAAAGGTGAGATATATAAAAAGAAATTGCAAAGAAAGACGCAAAAGCAACTATTTTACTTTTTAGCGGTACGAAGTTCGCCGGGTCAACTAGTTTGAAATAATTTAGACGATGTACGCATAATCTTAATAACGTTATAACAAGGTTTTTCTTTAGCCTTTTTCGAAACTATGATATATTTTTAAAAAAAGAGTGTTAAAAGGAATAAAATTATCTCATTTAAATTTTAAAGTCCAAAATAGTACACGTAGCTGATAGATAAGATGGCGACTACACATAGTTTATCACGACAATAACCTTATTACACTCACCTATATACATTTTATAATTACTTATAATATTAAGATAATAATTACCACACTGCTTTGTTAGACGCTCTTGAATCCCAAAAAATAAACGACACCTACATCCAATTACTAAAACCTACATATAATAATAGCACGGCGGCCATTAAAATACAAAATATAGGACCATCGTTTCCAATAGAATGAGGTATAAAATAGGGAGACCCGCTATCACCTAAACCTTTATATGCGCCCTTGAAGAAGTTTTTAAAAAACTGGCGGCAGGCTGGGAGGAGCGGGGGATTATCGTCGAAGGTTAGGAGGCTTACAAATCTTCGATTCGCCGACGATTTTGTTCTGTTCTCTTCCTCAGCTATCGGCCTACAACAGATGCTAGAAGAGTTGAACGTTGCGAGCTGCAAGGTCGGACTTCATATGAACATGTCAAAGACCAAGATCATGACAAATACAAGCAAACACAAAATTCAAGTGGAGGGTGTCGTGATTGCATATGTCCAGGAGTATATTTACTTGGGCTAAATAGTCACCTTCCACGCGAGACAAGCCAAGGAAATCACACGTCGCGTAGAAAACGCCTGGAGGAGTTATTGGTCCATGAAAAAACTAATGAAGGGCTACCTTCCATTGAAACTAAAACGGAAACTAATGGACATGTGCATTCTCCCGATACTCACGGCGCACAGACCTGGTCTTTGAAAGACTCGCAGAAGTCCACACTCGCAGTTTGCCAGCGTAACATGGAGCGCAGTATTCTAGGTATTAAACTTACCGACCATGTCAAAAATAATGTACTGCGCTCCATGACAAAAATTGCCGATGTGGGTGAAAAAGCTCGAAGCTGAAATGGGATTGGGTTGGTTATGTCTGTCGCATGCCTGACACATCTAGGGCAAAAAGAAACACCAACTGGGTTCCTCCCAATTTTAAACGACGTCGCGGCACGCCCAGGAGGAGATAGCGGGACGAACTGGACTCCTTTAAAAACTTTTGTTTTGTTTTGGATATTAAAACAAATTGACGACATCACTCTTTGATTTCCCGCTAAAATCTAAAGACAAAGTGTTATTGGGGTTATTCTATCCTAAAACGACAGACGGCTTAGTACAGTCGTTAAAAGTTAAGCCGCTCCGCCCACTAGGTCGAGTAGCCCCGGGTTCGATTCCTGCACTGGAGAAATCTTTATGTGACGCATATATATTCGTTTCAGTCTGGGTGTTTGTATATGTGAATTTTGTGTTTATAAATTCATCCATGATGCAGGAATAATTACTAGTATGGGGCTACGTTTTCATAAAATAATTCTTAATAGCAGACCGGTGTTTGGAATTGTGCTCGGTAAAATAGCACTAGGCTCACCCCATCGATAAATCATAACAAGATACAGAGTCCCGTTCAAAAGTTACACTAAAAAATGTCTCCAAATCCACGTGAGTAGTTGTAACATAAACATAAATGAAATAAATAAATAAAAAGATAAATGAAATAAATAAATAGTTTGTTATAGTGCACTGAATATTTTTAAACAGATTTTTTTTGAAATTGCTGGAGTAAATTCAGTTTACGATTTAGCACAAACTACTTTCAGGTCTTAATTATGTTACACCTTGTATAAGCCGTTGATGCTTACCCTGTTATGTATGGGCTTTGTTTGCTCAGAACAGAAGTGTAACATATCGGTAAATGTGAGGTCCTAGGTGTTAGCCCACAGGTGTTATTCTAAATTATTTATAAGATTGCATTAAGCTGTTGGAGTCCCATAAGAAAATTAAATATCGAACAAAATAGTATCGAAGCATTTTGTAGCTTTACACACAATAATGAACTCAACTTTGTTTTGCATTTTAAATTCAAATATCTTGCATAGTAGTGACTATCTACTCCATAATTATTATGTAAATATAATCCGCTGAATGTACAAAAAGGTTGGTAACTGGTGTATGCCAGAGTAAAAGTGCAAAGACCTTCTGTGGCCTTCGTTTTTACTAATTCAGGAGGTGTTTTGTCTATTTCTTTTGCTTGCCTCATTTACAGGCATTGAATGTTTTAGAAGGGGTCTGATAAAGAGAAATTATGACTAATTTTTGTACGAATCCTATTTAGATATATTAACACACTAGTTTTGTCTAGATTTTTCGGTAGCACTTATATTTAGTAGGTATCAAAGTAAATATTACATCAGCCTAAATTGTTCTACAGCTGGGAAGAAGAGTGAGATAGATCCATACTCCGCCCCACCGATCCAATGCGGATTGGCGGAGTCTGGTTTGTGGCCACCTACTGTTAAAACTTATAGAGCCGCTTATAAGGTTTCCAATTTGGCTTAACGACTACTACTATATGAAGTGGTAAACAGAACTTACAGCTTCACGTGCCTTCCAAAGTACGACGCTCAAAAATGACAATGCCATTGTCAATGACTGACCGAGTCGAACGTACAAACTTCGCAGTATCACACCACTACGACCTCCTTATTAAGATAAAATTATTAGTGAAATTTGAAAAATGAACACCTAATAAGACGCAAATGCATTTACACTTGTGAAGTTTTTCAAGATCATAAGCTCTTTTTCAGTTAATACCTTAATTGATTATTATGTTTGCGCGTGAATAGAAAAATTGCCCCTTTTTTACAGAAAGCGCAACAATCTGTTGATAGAGCTAACACTTCTATATCTCTGTGACCAATATCAATAAGTACGTCTGTTGAACAACAAATAGGTATTTAATTACGGTAAAAGGGCTTGCAATACGCACCTGTTTGGGATTACTTAGGTAATTTATAAGGTAAAATTGACTTTTTTTACTATTCAACTCACAAAAGGTCCTTTTTCATAACAATTAGCTAGTTATAACAAATCGTGTGCTTATTCATTTACAATAGCAGGCCCCTGTGAAAAAGAAAAGCAACAAAGGCATCTTCATTCACTATAAGATTTACTTTATTTAGAAAGATCAGTTATTCCAGGAGATTTTAGCTAAGGATTTATTAAGCGCTCTATTTAATGTAACTAAAAGTATCTTTAACGTTAACTTAGAAACGTTAGAATATATCGTTATATCAAGAGTTGAAACTCTTGAATATGAATAAAATCATTTTTGCGGTTACGTATATTTTGATGCATATTAAACTCAAGAAATAGATATACGTGAATTATCAAGGTTTGCAGTAATTTACTGTAGGGAAAATATGTTTTCATCCTATCTATCTATCTATCTTTATCATCACGCCATATCGCTTGCAGGATAGGCATATTATATTTTCATTATCTATACCAATATTATAAAGAGGTAAAGTTTGTAAGTTTTAATGTTCGGGGTAATCTCCGGTACTACTGATCCGATTTTTATGATTCTTTCACCATTAGAAAGCTACTTTATCCAGAAGTATAGCTATATAACATAGACCCGGTAGTTGGCGCTGTTGTCGACCGGGTACGATTTCGCGGGAAACTGCTAGTCGTAAATAAATATTAAAATCATGATGTAGTAGATAACTAAATTAGTACTATTAATACTAGAACTAATAAATTCATCAGAAAATAAAATAAGGGAAAAATAAAATTGTAATACTAATTAATTAGATATTTAAATAATTCGGTACCCGAATACGCTAGTTAGGTATGAAATGTGAATCGCTCATATTTCTTTTTCAGCTCAACAGCATTTTTACAGACAGGAACGACACAAGACGGCATAATTCAATTTAATTTGACACACGCCGCGTGAAAGTGTGATTACTTGCAAAGCAAATAGTAATTGTTGCTTCAATTTTGTGCGCGCCCGCGGCTTCTCGATAAGTTTATTTAAGCTTTGTTTCGTGTGACGTGCATTCACACATATACAAAAGAATATTTTTAATTGTTATACGAATATGATTACTTATACACCTTACCTTTTTGGGGACTAACGAAGGACTTCCTTTGAAACAAATATAATAAATTTTGTAACTCTAAATTCCTCTGCGTTGTAACTGTTACAATCTTAATTTTACTAAGCTGACTTATTTATACCTAACTTACCCATATCACATTTGGTTGTCTGCACTGCATATCAAAATAGAATTACCACCATCCACATTATATGGAAATATGCAATAATGTATCGATATTGAAAAAGCTCCGATCCAATTAAGATGGCGAATTCACGGCAGTCCCGCAGTTTTAGTTTGTAATGTCAAAATAACAGCCTTTTACTAAGTACATATAAAGTACTTACGGTACTTATAGGAAAGAAACAATTTTTAAATTTTTTATCTGTTTGTTTTGTCTAATCTCCGAAACGGTTGGACCAATTTTGACGGGACTGGCAGATAGCTGATGTTTTATAGAGTAAGTTAGGTAATTTTTATTTTAGAAAAAGATTTAAAATCCACGCGGCCAAAGTGGCGGGCAACAGCTAGTTTAACATACGAACGTAGTTTTATACGTATCATGTGCAGCATCACAATGAGGCGGACGTGTGCTGCCACAAATAATATTAATGTGTGAATGAACAGGGAGGAAATATGTTTTATGTGCATAATTATGGTAACCTTTAGTGCAAATACAAATATAAAACAAGAAATAAAAAATACTATTACGTAGAGGCTAAAAGTTCTGTAGTCTTTTTTGTGGAAGTAGGTCAGTCATTGACCCCTATGTAAATATATAAATAACAGGTACTTACTTACTTACTCCGTTGGCTCAGCGACCCAAAGTGAGTCTTGCCCTCCGAAACGAGATTCCGCCTCTTCTCACGGTTTTGCGCGATTCCCTGCCAGTCTTTGGCTTGGAGCTCACGCAGATCCGCCTCAACCACATCCTTCCAGCGATACCTGGGACGACCAACAGGTCGGCCCAGATGGATCTTCTTAAAACTTTCTTCTCCTATTCTTTAAACGTCGCCAAGCCATCGGAGTCTGTACGCTTTGGTATCTCCTATGATATTAGGGCCAGCCATGGGTTCTTCGATTTTAGCGTTATTGCGGGCTCTCCAACTTCCATCTGACTTTCGGACGGGGCCCACAATTTTCCGAAGAATCTTTCTTTTCGCCACAAGTAGCTTGTTTTACTCTATTAGTGTTAGTGTCCAAGCCTCACACCCGTACAATAATAGTGGTCTTATAACGATATTGTAATTATAGGTACATGTCGAAATTTAATTAAGCATCAGGCTGCTAGTAAGGAAAATTAAACTGAAATGTGTACCGGAAATGAGGAAAATTAGATTGGGTGTATGAATATGAAGCATAATGAAATAAAACTATTTTTCGGATTTTATCATCACTCCATCATCTATTTTGGGGTAAGCAGCAAGTACATTTATTTAGTAGGTTTTATCATTGTATATTTTTGGTTAATAAATTCCCGACGTTTTGAGTGCTTTAAAGCACCCATGATCAAGGGAAGGGCCAAAACGCATAAACTGATTCAAATTATTAAAATGGTCTTGTTTTAGTCAGTATGCACAAAGAGGTCAATGTTAAGTGACCTCAACGCACGCTGTAGAACGCAGATGATCTCATCTAAACGTTGGGTATGTTTAATTAGAATTCCTGCATGTTAGCGCGGAGACTTCAAGATTTGCAGGCTGAAATATAATTATAATACCTGTTGTATTAGCTAAAAGGGCTAATTTTAGTCGACGTTGACTTGAAATGACGTGCAAAGTGGTTGCAATTTTTATTCGGTATAATTAATTATATCGTCAGCGACGCGTGAAAATCTCGTAAATCGCTTTTTTACCGAGATAGAATTATAATTTATATAGTTTGAAAAGTTCACATCGCATAACTTGAACAAATAAATTCTGTATTAAGGTTAACAAGGTCATCTTTGACTGCAAATGTAAATCTCGTAAAAATAAAAGACTGACATTTTGAAATTAAATATTCTGCAAGACTTTTTGCAAGGTTTTGCACTTGTTACTGATAATATGCACTTTTATTTATATTTTATATAAACGTAAATATAAATGGTGCAAGTTTCTAGCACAGGTTTTGCCTGAAGCCGATCACGCTCATTCAAAACAACCAAATTTAGATTTTCCGTTGAGCGCGTCACAGACGTAGCTATAATATATAGTAATATAAATTATAGCAAGGTAAATTTTGTAATATTTTCTACATAAGTGATTTTTCTACATAGGGGCTCGTAGCGCTGTGCGACCGCGGTATTCTTACCGATCACCAAGGTTAAGCAGCGTTCGACTCGGTCGACCTGAGATGGGTGACCGTTTGTGGCATTTTCATATTCGAGCGTCTCCGTGCTTCGGAAAGCACGTTAAGCCGTTGGTCCCGGTTACCACTTGATGTGATAGTCGTTAAGCCGAGTTGGAAGCCTTAAAGGCGGCTTGATAAGTTCCAACAGCGGGTGGCCACAAACCTGCCTCCACCAATCCGCACTGGGTCCGCGTGGTGGAGTATGACCTAATCTCTCTCACCTCGATTTGTGAGAGAAGGCCTTTGCCCAGCAGTGGGCAGTATAGGCTGATATTATTAAGTGATTTTTATTTGTTAACATAAACATATCTGTATGGATGCACATTTCAAAATTTAAATGAACACTAAAATATCTACTCGGCCTCCTGTCCGGTCAAGCTGTAAAGGCCCCGCGCCAACAGCGCAGATCACACACACACGCTTCAATAGGCTTAGGAGTTCCATTAGAAATTCGTTCTAAGACTTTACGCGCAGCGGAATAACAGCCGCAGGATGCGCATATATTATAAGGGAAACTCTAACTAACATCAGCTCGGAGTCAATTTATTTCAATCCCTTTTGATGCCGAATTTAACTGGCCAGGTATTCCAGGCTTTGTGATGTGAAATCTTTAGTAATACCCAGAAACAAGGTTGATTCAACAATATTTAACTCGAGTTCTTTTAGTTGCAGATTGGTTTCGGGGTTCTTCACGTTAGGCTTTTAAAATTAAATTCAGTAAGTTTTCTTCTCATCGAGAAGATTATTAATATTGAACCTCTGGGATCTGTTTGGTTCACATCGTCATAACTCCTAAAATAAATTCGTCAAATTACCAGTTACTGTATGTTCTTACTTTCATAACATTGCGGCTATTATAGCTTGCCTTATAACGTAATTCACGTAATAATCCTCTGCTACTAAACTATTTTAACCTTCACTCAGAAATTTTCAAAGAAATCTTGTAGATCCCATGTATTGTACCATGCCGTCGGACTATGCGGATTGAACGATTCTTTTTTCGCATAATTTTAGCATGCTACTCTGCTCAATTAACCTCCAAACTACATACTCAGTGCACTCTGAGTCCATTTTAGTCGGATTGGCTTGAACATTTTTTGTAATACGCCTAAAATAACTTCACATGCACTAAGAAAAATACAGAGATTTCTATTGTAATCTTTCTATTACAAGTATGTCTAAAATAGATCCTAGCAATAAATATTTCACGTAAAATGATTTTTATTGCTTTTCTGAGGTTTTATTTAGTACCGAAACTGTATGAATAAAAGGGTGCGGGTACTATTTATTTCGAATACGATCGCAAAATGCTATCACAAAAACACGATTTGTATGGATTGACCACAGAAATACTTTGGTTCAACTGTTTCAATAAAAAACAATATAAAATATTGGTATAGCAAAATTTTCATTGAAAATGCAATACAGAGACCAACGCCACGTAGCAATTCAAAATTAAACAAGTTATATACTTATATTAAAAATTTTGCCATTCCAGCGAAGAATTATGCCATTACAAATCCAAAGACCACAGTGTCTCAAGATGAAAGTCGGTCTGGAAGACCTTTACAAGAAGGTCATCCTGAGAGCAATAGGTAAAACTGAAAATGAGAACTAAGGTCACAACCGTGTGAGATTTGCGTTAGAGAACTGTTAAACCTGTCAGTGGTTTCACGTGACTCGTAGAGTTTAAGGCCGTTGGGGCAAAAGAGTGCTCGAGCGGTGATTACGTATTAGAATATGCGGGAGTGGGCAGGACCCCTACAAGATGGAGCTCTGGTGAAGGTCGAGGATAAAAGCGGGATGCGTATATCACAAAACCAGTCTTTTGCGAGAGTCCTGTCCTGCAGTGGAGGTATTTCGGCTGATAAATTGATAATGAATGAACTACATATGACTTTGCACGATACCTGTGAATTTAAAACATGTATCATGTTATTTTGTACATCAAAATACTTCATTAGCTGTGTTTCTATCGCGTACCGGGCACGTTCGCGCTTAATGAACATGATTTGGCTATGAAAATTTGGGAAGTGGGTACTTTGAACCGAGCATTATTGAATTAGTACAAGCATGAAGTTATCTTATACAGTAATAGAACATATAGAACGTTTGTTACGCTTATTCTACTATTGATATCAATTGACGGTAAGTGCCGATGCTGTCGAAGACGTAGTATGGTGGAAAAAAATGGCATCTTGCCCTATAGGAAATCTTTTTCCTAAAATTTGACTTGGCGGCGACGTCTGAAAGGTTGGCCATGCATGGCTTTTACGCTTATACTAAGGCCTTCTTATTTGGTCTAAGAACTTCTTTCTTGACCGAAATCATACATACATCAACATAAATATAGTCATAATTTTATACACTAAAAATAAAATGAGTTTTCGATTCAGTGAACAGAGGGCTTAGCACGAAAAGATTACGAGTAATTGTGCTATCACGTTCATGTTTATTTAGTAAATCTGTAGTGGTACATGTATGGCATATCAACTCGCTAGCGTCACTCTAATATCAATCTTTTTGTGCTAAGCACTCAGACGTCGTGTGCAAAGTGAAGGAATATATATTTTCATCGAGGCACCTGCTTGATCCGGAGCGAGAGCTTACAAGGTTTTCTTTTCTTTTCTAATTCAGAATGCACTTAGTATTTCTTTTGCTTTCGGTTAGTGCTCATTATGTAGACTTTAAATATTTAAGAAAACATGTGTTAAGCTAGAGAATGTACTAAAATTGCTTCTAGAAAAGTGCCTTGGTCCTAACGTACCTTTATAACACAGTTGTTTTTTTTTTATTGAATTTTGTATGTGATTTCGTATGGGTATATTACCCATGACACAGGAATTATTCCTAATGTAGGGCAAAGAAAATATAATCACTACGTGGCGTGGTGCCTACCTTTTTTTTATTAAAAAAACTCAATAGGTAAACCAGTGACCAAGAATCAAGATGTTGGTGTTAGTAATGGATTGATTAAAAATTATTTGCGCAAAATCTAAGTAGCCCCTTTAGAATAGACGCTCCTCAATTATAATATATTTTATATATAGAGAGTATTAGTGGTAAGTAGGTACATCAAGGGAAAATAAAAACCGATTATATAAGATCTCCGGCATTATCGCATCTGATTGTCACAAAGTCTCACTGTCTGAAGACTGTCAAAGGTTTCACGTCCTTAAGATAAGAACGTGAAACCTTTATATTTATTTTTTATGTAAAGTTCACAGTTATATTTTTCGTCTAAAATGTTATATGCAAATTATTGTATAATGGAGCCAGTATTTTTTTGTTTTATAATAACGTAGTCGCGCGCTATATAGGAACAATTTGTGTCGTGGGTAAAACGTAGTGATTATATGTTCTTTGATCGCGGGTGTTTACAAAACAGAAATTTACACACAATAACACCGAGGCCGAAACAAATGTTTGTTGGTCTCACAAAGCTTTTATCCTTATAGGGATCAAACCCGCGACTATTCGAGTGAGTAGTCACTCGAGCCAGAGAGAGGAGCAGCCTTTTAACCACTAGACTAAACCGTCATCAACGTATGACTCAATATACTAATGTATGTGGTTACTGACGCATTATACGTACATACGACAATACAAAACAAATAGTAAAGGATACTACTAGGAATAATACAAAAGGATTTTCTGAATAAGAAAAATAAGAAAAGCCTTGATAACGGGGAAGAGGGTAAACAAAGAGAAATATATTCCGTCCCTGTTAGATTAACTTCCTGAAAAGACGTATAACTTTTCCCGGTGATGTTACCTTTAACTCGTGCATTGAGCGCTTAGTTTAATTAAAAGTTGAGTGGTGATCTACATCTCAAAGTTTTACTTGTGTTAGAGGGACGTACGTTTTTGTGGGTTTGGATCGATATAAGGCGATTCAGCTAATATTTTGCTGTATTATTAGTACCTAGTATCTTTACCCAACAAATAAAATAAAAGAGTTATAAGTCCTAATAAAGTAGTTCAACGTCTTCATATGAAATGTTTACATCACACAACTATTACGTTCAGAAGGCACAATGCTGTGCCGCTATTTTTTCTCATGATTTACTATAGTAAGTACGAGTCACGGAATTTGCTGACTCTGCCATGGGATACGTGGTGTTCCAGGACTCGGGAGGTGCGAAAAGTGAGTCACAAACACAGGTCGAATATAAAAGTTGATAATAAAAACCCAACTGTTATGGATCATAGCTTGGGTAATTTTGTGGCGCTATAAGTCATTTACAATGTGCAAGACAAAATTAATAATATTATGCTAATTTCAATAAGTACTTAGGTATCTGTTTTAATTCCGAAGAGTTGCTTGGACTGGCACACGAAGTAACTCAAACATCCACAAAGAAAGTTCTTTGAACCTCCAAGACACATGAACATGCAAGACATATTAAAGTGATATCAAATAGATTCATTCATTCATTCATTTTCAACCCGTAGCCACCCAATGCTGAGTGTAGGTCTCTTCCATGGCACTCCATTCCCTTCGGTCCTGCGTTTTTCTCATCCAATCCCTTCCGGCCACCCTCGTCAGATCATCAGTCCATCTTGCGGGTTGTCTACCTACATTTCGGTGGCCGGTTCCCGGTCTCCAATCAAGCACCCTTTTCCCCCATCTGTTGTCCGATCTCCGGCATATGTGTCCTGCCCATCTCCACTTTCTTTCCGCTATCACTTGAGCTATGTCGGTAAGTTTTGTTCTTTCCCGGATTATGAAGTTTTGAACCCGGTCTCTTAGCGATATACCTGACATAGCTCGCTCATAGAGCTCTTTGGCTCACACGTAGCTTATTTAAGTTGTATTTTGTGAGCGTCCAGGTTTCGGCTCCATAACGGGCAGGACACACTGTTCGAAGGTGCGATGTTTGAGATTCATGGGTATGTTTCTCTTAATTATGTCGGACAATTTTCCAAAAGCGCCCCATCCTAATCGAACACGGCGTAGGATTTCAGTTTCTTGCCTGTTCTTATTGAAGCTAAGGGTTTGTCCTAAGTAGATGTACTCATCAACCCGCTCTATTTTCTGTTCACGTACGAGGATGTGACCTACAGGGCTATTATTGCACATTATTTTGGTCTTAGATGTGTTCATTTTCAAACCAACACGCAGCGACACAGAGTTCTTCAACCATAATTTGCAGATCATCGAGACCTTCTGCGAAAACAATGATATCGTCTGCAAAGCGGAGGTCGCTTAGCCGTTCACCATTTATATTTAAACCTCTATTGGACCAGTCGAGGAGCCGGAATATATCTTCTAGGCAGGACGTAAATAGTTTCGGTGAGATATTATCACCCTGTCTGACACCTCTTTTCACGTGTATGGGATTTGTCAGCGTGTGTAATTTCACCTGCAGGGTGGCGCCACGGTACATTTCTTTGATGGCCTCGATATACCTATAGTCTACTTGAGAACGTTGTAAGGATTGTATTACAGCCCAGTGCTCTACTGTATCAAAAGCTTTTTCGTAGTCTATGAAAGCCAAAAACAATGGTTGATTATACTCTGTACATTTTTCCAATATCTGTCGCACTGTATGGATATGGTCTATAGTGGAGAATCCACTTCGGAAGCCCGCCTGCTCCACTGGCTGTTCGGAGTCTAATCTAACGGCCAAACGCAACGTAATTACTTTAGTAAATAGCTTATATACATGGCTGAGTAGTGAAATGGGTCGGTAATTTGTGAGTTTGGTAGAGTCACCTTTCTTGTGAAGAAGAGTTACGACCGCATTTTTCCATGTGTTTGGAGATGCACCTTCGAACAGTACCTTATTAAAGAGCAACTGCAGTTGTTTCAGTACAGGTTTACCACCATATTGTAAGTGCTCATAAGTTATTTTATCTTCGCCAGGTGATTTCCTTCGCTTCATCTGTTTTAAGGCGTGCTTTATCTCATACATGCTTATTTCGGGGAGGTCTACAGTTTTGTGCCGTGCCAGGGTTGTCCTGGGTCTTTTGTGGTGCTTTGCAACTGTACAATTCCGTATAGTATTTTTTTACCTCTTTCAGTATTTCATCCCTGTCAGTTGTTATACTGTTTCCAGAAGTTAATTTGTGGATTTGTTGGTTACCTCTTTTAAGTGGTTTTTGAAAAACCTTAGGACCGCGATTTTTCTGTATTGTACTCAAGATCAATTTATGTTTCTTCCGTCTAAGATGGTTCCGTATACATCTATTAATTTTATGAATACCATCATGTCTTGAGGTTTTTAATATTTCTTTTCGCATTACATATTAAGTAATCAGGCTGTTGCTAGTAGTCGATGGTATCTAAAAAGTTTTGACTCATAAGAAATGTGCACGAGATCTATCAAGGCGCTATTTTGGCCCCCGTACCAAACTACGGAGATACTAGCCGAATGGTATCCTTAATTCATAATCCTAAACGCCAAATGTAAAGACCGATTTTAATATATTGATCGATATACTATTTGACATGGTGCGGGTATTACGGTACATTTACCGTAATGTACATCAGCCAGCGAATGTACACATGCAGTAAGCCGGTCAAAGTTGAGCGAGCTCATCGCACCCCACTGAAGTTCATCCAAACGTTGTGTAAGTTTAATTAGAATTCCTGCATGGCGGGGTGATGGCGCCTGCAGGGTGGTATTTGGGAGTCCTAGGTGAATGTGCTTCCTGGTTAGTTCTAAGGAATTACGGCGGTTGTGCCTGGAGGAAAAAATTGGAGTGCTTATTAGCACTTTCGCTGCACGTGACGGATGGACTCGTATACAGATTTTTTAAACGTCTTTGATATTGAGGGAAGGTAATACAAACTCTGTTCGTGGAAGTTCAAAAAAAAGGCGCTTCCATTCATATTGGTTGTGTTATCTGATGTTTTCATTATGCTTCCGTTTTCGGCTCTAGCCGAAAATGATAAAAGGACAACTAATTAAAACGGGTGTTTGTGACAAAAACCACATGCCTATCGTGTTCCCTAGCTTACATTCGTAGTATCTAAAGATATTGTAAATAAAAGAATACACTTGTTTGTACACCGATGATAAGAGCAATGTTAAGAAACCCTTTAGAAAATTTACGTGTTGCCATCAGCTCAACCTTTTATATTTAAATACTGATTACGGAACACAAAGGATTACTTCTTGGCGTATAAAAGTGAATATTATGACACAAAGCAAACAAAATAAAATGCTTAAAATTCTAGTCAAAGAGTGTCATGCCCCGGGTACGCGCCGCCCGCTGGCAATATAAAAGCATCCATCCTTACGGTATTTTATTGTGGCCGACCCGATTCTTGACCGCTTAAAATCTAATCAACCAGAGTAGGATTAATTGAAATATAAGCTATATATGTTTGTGAGTGTGTCGTTTGCAGTTGAGGTTATGAGACGTGTTTGTGCGATTTGAGGTCGTAGGGCTGTGGTAGCGATCACTAAGGGTAAGCAGCGTTTGGTAAGTCAGCTTGTAATAGGTATCGGTTTGGACAGTTTCATTTTCGGGCGGCTACCTAAGAAAAGCACGCTAAGCCGTTAGTCTCGGTTACAACTACATACAACATGTGGGTACTTAAGTGGTAGTCGTTAAGCCAAGTTGGAAGCCATATGAGCGGCTCTATAATTTCTAAAAGTGGTCACTGACTTGCTCTACTAATACAACACCATACTAGGTTCACGTAGTGAATTATGACCGCTTCCTCTCACCTCAATTTGTGAGAAGACCTCTGCCTATCGCTGGAAAAATGTAGGCTTATTTATTATAGGTGTGACTGTGGCTAATATAGTGGTGACAATATTTTTCGCGTTTATCACTATTGCAACTACCTACCGCATTTGAGCGAAAAAAGGTTAAGTGACAACGGCGCATAGAGTGAGGACTCAATGACAGCAAAAAAGTTGTTCTATTTACACCTATAGATTAAAATATAAAGAAAATAGGATTAGAATCCTTCGTGTTATAAAATCGGATCGGATGGAGTAAAGAGATTTTGTGGTAACAGGCCTTCCGTTCTGCAGTACCGAGACTTGCAAGACGAGTACACCTTTTTGCTGCAGTTGCTTTTTCGTGTCATACGCAGCTGACACACTTTTTGCATTTTTCATTCCACATATGCTAAGCAGGCCACTTTTTTAAAGGGTTGCTGGCTGGGAATCCTGTGTATATATTTTAACAGTGCTATTCGTTTGTGGGTGATTATTATATTAATAATCTTATAGGGTAGAGTAATAATATAAAAGAGAGTCTAGTAGGGAAAACAGGGGCTGCTGAAAATGAGCCGGTGAGAGAGCTTGGGTTGAACAAGTTCGTGTTGGAGAGTCGATAGAAAAATTCTCAGTTGCAGTTCGGAGTCCCTAGCATTGAGCTCGGTACAATAACGATAGGATCTTAAATCGTCACTGGAGGTAGGTGTAAAAAGTACACCTATGTTACTCCCGCTTGGGAAATGTGGGCTTGACAGTGTTTATTAAGTCGTATTTTTAAATAAATAGGAACGCGATTAATTCTATAGTTTCTATTATTAAACACAGCATAAAATTATTACGTATAACTTGAGAAAGCAATGCTTATAAGAACCGTACTAAAAAGTCTAATAAGATATTAGATCGAGAAATAAGTTATACATGGTGATTTGGATGCATAGCTTTTCTAGATATCTTAGTAATCCGTAACCCCAACAACACCTTAAGCCATACGGCTTATAGAAAAAAGACCCATACTGATAGGTACTTAAACGGTGAATCTCACCACCATTAAACACAGTTAGCTACCGTGGGTAAATCTTTGTTCCAGAGAGCACAAGGGATCTGTGACAAGAAACATCTGGCTGCCGAGCTTTAACATGTCAAGCAAGTCCTGCACGACAATAAGCTTCGAGTCCCACGCCAACGTCACAGTGACCGAGTGAAACCAGCCACAGTCGAGCGTCTCCCTGCTGTGCTACCTTACATGAGAGGAGTCACGGACAAGTTTGGCTACATCTTGGAGCGTGCTTCAATTAAAACATTTTATAAGCCGCCGAAGAAGATCAGTCAATTTTTACCATCTGCCAAGTCTCACATCCTTCTACAAGATGCTGGAGTATACAAGCTTGATTGTGAATGTGGTCTTTCTTATATAGGTCAAACAAAACGACCAATAAAAACTCGGGTTAAAGAACACATAGCTGACCTAAAACACCGTCGCTCAAAGAGGTCTGCAGTCTGTGAACATGTCCTTGACTGCACCCGCCATAACATTGGATTTGATAGACCACAAATACTCGAGAAAGAACACCGATTCCTACCAAGGATGGTTCGCGAGGCTATTGAAATTAAAAAACATCCTTATTTCAATAGAGAAGATGGTTGTCCATCGACTTGCGATTCGGTAATTATTATAATCAAATCCAAAACCAAGCATAACACTGCAAGACCTCAAGACACCGTTAGCTAATTCCGCGTAGATCGGACCAACAAAAATAATTAAGAAGTTTGAGGGTACCCCGGAAAAACTTTGCCTTTCGGACGTCTAACACCTCAGTCCTTCCTGTGATCATGGGTGCTGCAAAGCACTCGAAACGTCGGGAACTTAAAAATCAAAAATAAACCGCGATTAAATCCGAAAAATAGTTTTATTTCAAATGTTACTTAGACTATCAAATCAACTTAATGCGATGTTGTGACAATATTTATCGTAAAACATTAGAGGCGCTCGTAGCGCTGTGCGACCGCGGTATTCTTACCGATTACCAAGGT
Organism: Phalera bucephala; assembly: GCA_905147815.2. NCBI lineage: Eukaryota > Metazoa > Arthropoda > Insecta > Lepidoptera > Notodontidae > Phalera > Phalera bucephala. The sequence goes on from LR990612.1 coordinate 23,661,743, forward strand.
TAAGCAGCGTTCGACTCGGTCGGCCCGAGATGGGTGAACGTTTGTGGCATTTTCATATTCGAGCGTCTCCGTGCTTCGGAAGGCACGTTAAGCCGTTGGTCCCGGCTACCTCTTAATGGGGTAGTCGTTAAGCCGAGTTGGAAGCCCTAATAGGCGGCTTGATAAGTTCCAACAGCAGGTGGCCACAAACCTGCCTCCACCAATCCGCACTGGGTCCGCGTGGTGGAGTATGACCTAATCTCTCTCACTTCGATTTGTGAGGGAAGGCCTTTGTCCAGCAGTGGGCAGTATAGGCTGACATTATTATTATTTATTATTATATTATGTGGTATTAAAAATAAAAATATTAAACTGTAAGGCCAGTCGAATAAAACAATATAAGTTAAAACACTAGCCCGCTCAGTATCTCGCCGGATCTTCTCAGTGTGACACCGCGTTCTGATCCGATGGTGGATGTAAAAAACGTAATATATTTTCGATAAGTGCTTTTCTATTGGCATATACAAATAAATAATTTTGAATTAAAGTTTGACTTCGTGTAACTTAAAGGTAAACATAGTTTATAACGAGTGTGAACGAAGATCCAAAGAACCTCCGTGTGTACTAAGGAGTAAACTCAACTGTTCCACTGTGCCAAGGTTAACGCTACACATACGAGGTCTTCGCACACACCCGCAAGGGTGTGGGGAATCGGCTTCGGGGCAACGGCCCCCTGGCCGAGGTGGCTGTCGCCGGCCATAAACATGGCCGGGTCATTGTGGGGGGACTAAAAGTCCCTTGAAGGGGCGGCGACACGTAGATCCCGCGTGGGGGGCCATCATGAGAGTGTTCACGCCGCACTCCGCGACCAACCCTGTCAGGTGGAACCTATGGCGAACCATAGGAAGCCCGACAAAGCGATCAGCAGGAGGCGGCGACTTCCCGAGGCCCCTCTTCTTTCTTCGCCCGGCAGCGCGATACAGCACCACTAGGGCGACCTAGCGGGCGATCAAACGCCACCGGGCTGTTTCAGGTGTATTATGGGGGGTAGGGATGTTTCAAAAGGGGAGGTGGGTGGCATTAGGGGGTTGGGAAATGTAAATCCGGTGGTGTGGAAGATAGTGGGGGTGTTGCGATGTGGCGCTCTTCACACCGCCGTGCGGTCAAGCTCTACCGGGTAAGACTCGTTGGAGAAGCCCAGCAGGCGACCAGCTACGACAGTGACTTCGTCCAGTCCCTCTTCTGTCTTCCACGGTGTCATGTCCAGTGTCATCGCCGCGCACGCGCTCAGGCCCCAACGGCTAGCCGTTAGGGCGAACTGCAGTGGGCGGCGGAGGTCTAGTCCGGTGCAGGCCCCACGGGGTCGAGGATGGGCGCGACCCAGTCGCGCGGGTAGGGCCTCCTGTCCGGCGGGCGCGCATGCCATGGCGCAAGGTCCTGGATATGAGCCCAGGACGAAGCCTCGGCACGCGCGAACATGTTGGTGGACAGGCGGCGGATGAAGTCCTCGAGGCTCTCGACTCGAAGATCCCTCTGGATCGTGGAATTTCTCACGTACCTTGGCGCCCGGACGATGGTGCGCAAAGTGGCGGACTGCTGTGATGCCAACGATTTGCGCATCGAGGGGCTCAGCAGGTGTGCCCAGGCCGGCGCCGCGTACGTGAGGCGGCTACGAATGTAGGTCTTGTAGACCGCAATCTTCACTCGTAGAGGGAGTCTAGAGGAGAGCACTGGTTGGAGGAGAGCGCGGGCGCGTCTCGCCTGCGCGGTGATGGTCTTGGTGTGGGGCCTGAAAGTTAGGTTTCTGTCGATGGTCACCCCAAGGTATTTGACCGTGGGGGACCAATCGATGTCCTGGTCGTGGAGTCGGAGTGGTGGTGGATGATGATAACGTCCCATCGTTATCGCCTGTGTTTTGCGCACGTTCGCTGAGAGCCTCCACTTGGACAGCCAGTCCGGGAAGAGGTCGAGGGTCCGTTGTAATTTCCTGGCCGCGTGCTCTGTAGTAAGTGACGACGCGTAGTAGGCTGCGTCGTCAGCGAAGAGGGCCAGGTGGACGTCTGGGGTTGTGGGGATGTCGTCCGTGTAGTGCGCATAGAGCACAGGCGAGAGGCAGCTGCCTTGAGGGACTCCGGCGGCGATGGGGCGCAGGGAAGATAGCGCTCCATCCACCACCACTCTGAATTGTCGAGTCCGGAGGAAGGATGAGACCACCTGCACGATGCGACGGGGGAGGCTGGTGTGCGACAGCTTGTAGAGCAGACCGTGATGCCATACGCAGTCGAACGCCTTCTCCATGTCGAGGGACACCAGGACGGCCTTCTCACGCTTGTTAGCGGAGGCCGTCAGATCGTGTATCACCCTCGACAGCTGTAAGGTGGTGCTGTGTTTCGACCGAAAACCGAACTGCTCCGGGCGGGGAACGATGTGGTCGTTGATGTGAGCCAACAGGAGCTTCTCGAAGATCTTAGAGAGTGTCGGCAGTAGTGTGATGGGCCGATAGCTTTCAGGTTTTCGCGGGTTTTTCCCGGGTTTGGGCAACATGATGACGTGCCCGATTTTCCAGGACTCTGGGAACTTCCCGGTGCGGACGATCCCTGTGAAGAGGCGAGCTACCGCCGCCACTGTGCGGTGTGGCAGGTGCTTCAGCGCTCTGTTGGTAATGCCGTCCGCTCCGGGGGCTTTCTTCGGCTTCAGCTTTTTGGTCATCTTGTTGACCTTACCCGGGGAAAAGAAGATGGCGTCTTCTTCGTGGGCTATCGGCGTGTCCAGGAACTCTCTAAGATGGTGCTCAACTATTGACTGGTGGGCCTGGTCTGAGGTCGGATTCAGTCGGAATTGGCGTTCGAGGTGGTCGGCGTAGATTTCCGCACGGTCTGCTGCGACGTAGCGTAGTGTCCCGTCGTCGTGAAGTAGTGGCCGCACGGGAGCTGGGGTGTTGGTGAAATGGCGGCATAGGCGGTGAATAGCCGGCCAGTCGTGGTCGATGTCATCGAGGTGTCTCTCCCAGCTTGCGGCGGCGTGATCTTGGATCTCGGCCTTTACCCTCTCCGTCAGACGGTTGAGCTGGGTCTTAAGGGTTGGACAGCGACTAGTCTGCCATCTGCGGCGCAGCTGCCTTTTCCTGGCTAGGAGACTGCGTATGTGCGCCGGAAGTTCCGGTTTCCGGGCGCTTTGCTCGCGGTCTCGCCTGGCAGTTGCGAGGGCGTTCTGGATAGTCGCTGTCAGCTCGTTCGCGGCTGCGTCGACGTCTGCGGGGGTCTTTATCGGCCGAGATGCGGTGGTGGTCTCTAAGGTTTCCTTGAAACATGTCCAGTCCGTGCAGTGTTTCGGCACTGCCCAGGTTCTGGCGACAGGACGGGCGGCGATGGTGATGAGCACGGGGACGTGGTCGGACGAGAGGTGTTCGTCCAGCGTCTCCTGCGTTATCTGGCAGTCCAGCCCGCGGTGGATGGTGATGTCTAGTACATTAGGGAGCCATCTAGGGTCGTCCGGGTATCTTGTTGGCGTCTCTGGGCCGCTAACTGTGTACCCGCGGGCTTCTGAATCGTCCAGCAGCAGTCTTCCCTGTCTGCAGGTGTTAAATGAGTTCCATGCCGGGTGCTTGCAGTTCAAGTCGCCGGCTACGAGCGTAGGGATAGGCGAGTCCAGCAGTTTGTGGACATCGGCCAGCTCCAAGTTGGGTCCTGGTGGTCGGTACGCTGCGAAAATTCTAAGCTCGTTGCCGGCGGCGTGGAGTTGCACTCCGAGGCCGTACATGGAACTCAGGGATTCTGTTGGTAGTGGTTGGTGGACGATTCTTCTTTTGACAAGGACTGCCAGTCCTCTGTACGCACTCTATCCGGAGTGTTCGTCCTGTCGGTATACGAAGTATCCTGGGAACCTGGGTCTGTCTGTGGGTGCCAAGTGCGTCTCGTTGATAAGGGCGATGTCGATATTCTGTTCCCGCAGTAGGGGCCTGAGGAGGACGGCCTTCGTTCTCAGGCCGCGGGCGTTCCAGCTCAAAATACGGAGTGAACTATCCATTTTGTTGGATTATGCGGGTTATACATCCCAGCATCACCGTGAGTGGGTCCCCTCCTGCCCGGATGGCCTCCAGGGCCTTGAATAGGACGCCCGTGACGAAATACATCTGGGCGCTCCCCCTCTGTGCGCGCGGGATTTGGTCCCTTTGGGGAGGTGCCGCTTTTGTGCGCGGCTTGTGGGGCAAGGGCGCTTTCGGGAGCGCCGATGTTTTGAAATGTACCGCCGGCTGTTCTGTGGGCGGTACGGAGGGCGTCTCGGTCCTGGAGGGTGGTTGAGAGCGGTTGGTCCTGCGTCTCCTCCTCCTCCTCCTCTTGTGTAGCGAACCCCTTTCCCTAGGGTCGTTCGCTGGCGCCATTAAGGTGGCTTCACGGGCTTCTGATGCGAGCTCTGTGGGGGCGGGACCTCTTCCGGTCTCACTTCGGGTCCTCCCACTGATGGCCACCGTGCCTGCCGCCTTGTTCCGGGCCTCCTTCCGGAATACGGGGCACTTCACGTGATTGGCGGGATGGGGGCCGCCGCAGTTAATGCAGGTGGCCGGTTCCTCTTTGGGTCGCTCGCACTCCTTGGCGGGGTGTTCACCTCCGCAGCGCACACATGCCAGCCTTCTGTGGCATTGGTGGCTAGAGTGCCGGAATTGTTGGCACCTATGGCATTGGGCAGGGCCTTTCTTGCCCCGCCAGGCCTCTATCTTGACACCGGGCATGCAGAGTAGCTCCTCCACATCATAAATGCCCGGCGTGAGGTTCGGTGTGCGCTTAAGGATCGCAAGGAAGATGCACCCTGGTCTTCCTTGCCTTGCCCGGATCTGGCGCACATATTCGGGCTCGAACCCTAGGTCGGTGAGCTCCGCCAGAATATCTTCGGGGTCGGTGTTGGCCGGTAGACCCCGGATTGCCACCTTGAGGCTCTTCTCCGCTGGAAGGGAGTAAGAGAACCAGGCGATGTTCTCATTTTTTTCGAGGACGTATAGATAGCTCTGTATCACCCGGTATTATTTCTCGGACCTGGGTGAGAAACGCACGCCTTGTCCATAGGGGCGTGCGTTGGGTGCATGACCGAGCGAGTTTCTAAGGGTTCTGAAATGCTTCGGCCAGTTCGGTAGCCGCTCCACAATGAGGGGCGGGTACCTCGCCTGGTTTTTGGGCGCCGTTCCAGCCTCTACTGCTACTTCGGCCTCTGCTTCTTGGGAGGCGGGGCGAGGTGAGCGAGAGCTTCGGGCTACGTCTGCGTATCGGCGTGGCGTGGGGCTGTGCGGGGTTGTGCAGAGGCGCTTGATTTCCTCTGTTACCCCGTCGTCCAGCTCGTCATCGGAGAAGTCGCGAGGTCTCCGGAAAGGGCGCACTAATTCACTCGCGGCGATGTCACTCAACGCGAGAGATGCGGAGGACAGGTCTGACTGGTCACGCGCGGCGGGCGTGAAAAAAGCGAACGGCGCAGGCGACGCGGGTGCGGAGGTGCGCGGTTCGGGAGACGGCGTTCGCAGCAGCGGCATCGACTTGCCTGCTGTCGTTTGCTGCGGGCCGGTGTGTCTGCCGGACACGCTCAACCCCACCGACGACACTAGGGGAGCCCGGCGGGCGGCGGCGCGTGGCGCAGCATGGACTGCGGACGCGGCGGCGGCACGTGAGGTAGAAGGGCGCGAGGAGGCGCCAGCGGTGCGCTGCGGGAGCGGCGCGGGAGGTGCGGCTGTACGGGCCGGCTTCGGCGACGATGTCGTGGCGGGTTTCGCGGCACTTGTCGGGCTTCTTCCGGCACTCGCGACACACTTTGCGGCACTCGCGACGGTGGGTCTCGTCGCACCAGCCTTCGACGTTGAAGGCTGTGCGGGGCGGGGTGCGGTCGCACTCGCGGACGCGGTCTGCGCTCGAGCGACAGTCGCGAACGGGGGACGCGCGGTTGGGGTGGTGCGGCTGGAGGCCGCGCTGGGACGCGACGATGACGTCGGTCGGGGGAGAGGCGGGTGAGTCGAACACCGGCCGGCTTCGCCTGTCGGACAGGTCCGACAGCGAGCGGGAGCCCTGGGTTGGCCTCATGGCCAAACCCGGGCGGGTGGCCCTGAAAAGGGCTTTTGGGGGCCGATAAATCGGCAGGCGTCGGCTGGGGACGCGCCCTGCCGCGACCGTCGACAGACGAGTCTGTCGGCGTTCAACGGCGATTAACAATCCCCGCCGTACCACACAAGTGCGATACGGGTGCTTCCGCCTCGCTTCGTCTTTAAGGAAAAGACGAAGGGGGGTACGCGTGAAAATGTTACGGTCCGTGCGGCGGTCACTAGCTAGCTAGGTCACTATGGGCGCGGGGCGGATCCTTTTAACGCTACACTGAAACTGACCGGTAGTCATTAATCGGTTGAAAATCTCGAAACCACGGGCTAACTTTTTCCATTAAACATTCATTTTCGGTGCAGCGCCATCTATCGGAGTATGTTGTAAACAACTTAATTATTGAACATGATTGTTCACAGTGAAATTGCGATAATTGTTCCAACATACCGCCCACCAAGGATAAATTAAATATTTTATTTTGTCCTTAACCTACTGTGCCGCCCACCATGAGAATATTACAATACAAAGGCTGACACATTACAATGTAAATTTTTTTAAAATTAACCTATGTTTCAACAATTAAACAACATTATAACATAAACAACATTTACCACTAATCAACTGCCCCTTCTTTCATTTTAAATTTAAAGGTTTTTTTCTGGTTCTTTTCTTAATCCTATTTTTACCTTCAGTTACCTGCCTGTCTCCCAAATTGTTATGGACAGATTTAGGTACTTTATTATGATAGACTATCCCAGATAAAATCCAACCTAGACTTGTATTTTGTGCTACTGGGCCACCACTAGGACACTTTTTGAAGCCTGCTCTAAGAAGATATACTTCTGCTCCCAGTAGCAAGTCTATGTTACTTGGTTCACTGTAAGTAGGATCAGCTAATTTTAATTTATTTAATTCTTCCCACTCTAAATTTTCTACCTTATTAAGGGGAAAGGGGCTGATAATTGTGTCTAATACGTAAGCTTTCACATTTACGACCGTATTTGGTTCCACTAACGACTTTAATTCTATTTGGACCATAGATTTTGAGTTTAACAACTGGTCTCCACCTAAACCAGATATCTGTCCGTAAGCAGTTATCTTTTTTAACCCTAAATATTGCACAGCTGCTTTTGTTACGAAAGACGACTGTGACCCTTGGTCCAACAAAGTTCGAATAATTTTATAACCTTCGCCGTTTTCAGATCGAGCCCTGACTAACGCCGTTGGTAGCAAGACCTGATTAATATTTCCTGTCGAAAAACAAGCGACTATTGGTTCCTCACTTTTTAAACTGTTAGTGTCAGTTGCACAAGTTTCTTTGCATTTCTTTTCCCTACTACTACTAGAACGTCGCAAGAGACGCGTCTATTGGGCAAAGCCAGTTGACGAAGCTGAAGACGGAGGACGGAAACGTAACGTCGAATAGGTCAGAGATGCTCAGCGAGATAGAGAGGTTCTATGGGCAGTTGTATACCTCAGTAGCTGAACCTGTTGTTGACTTGGTAAAAGACCCAAGAGCCAAGCTAACCCGACACTACACTGAAGATATCCCGGACATCAGCCTGTACGAGATTAGGATGGCTCTCAAACAACTTAAAAACAACAAAGCGCCGGGTGAAGACGGAATTACCGCAGAGCTTCTGAAAGCGGGCGGATCGCCGGTACTTAAAGTCCTTCAGAGGCTGTTTAATTCCGTCTTGCTCGAAGGAAAAACGCCGAAAGCATGGAACAGGGGTGTGGTGGTACTCTTTTTCAAGAAAGGTGATAACACTTTATTAAAGAACTATAGGCCCATCACACTGCTGAGCCATGTTTACAAGTTGTTTTCGAGAGTCATCACGAATCGTCTCGAACGCAGGCTTGATGATTTCCAGCCTCCCGAACAAGCCGGTTTCCGGAAAGGCTTTAGTACCATAGACCACATACATACGCTGCGGCAGATTATACAGAAGACCGAGGAGTATAATCGGCCACTATGCTTGGCGTTTGTGGACTATGAGAAAGCCTTCGATTCGATCGAGACTTGGGCGGTTCTTAGATCTCTCCAGCGATGCCGCATTGACTATCGGTACATCGAAGTGTTGAAGTGCTTGTATAATAACGCACCCATGTCAGTCCGAGTACAAGGGCAGTGCACGAAGGCGATCTCCATAAAAAGAGGAGTAAGACAGGGAGACGTCATTTCTCCGAAACTGTTTACGACCACCATAGAGGACGCCTTCAAGCTCTTGGAATGGCGAGGACTTGGCATCAACATCAATGGCGAATACATCACTCACCTTCGATTTGCCGACGACATTGTGGTCATGGCGGAGTCGCTGGAAGATCTAGGACGAATGCTCGGCGACCTAAACAGAGTATCTCAACAAGTGGGTCTTAAAATGAACATGGACAAAACGAAAATAATGTGTAATGTCCATGTCGTACCCACCGCACTCACCGTTGGGAACTCTACTCTTGAAGTTGTCGACGAATACATTTACCTGGGACAGGTAGTCCGGTTAGGTAGGTCCAACTTTGAGAGAGAGGTCAATCGACGAATCCAACTCGGCTGGGCAGCGTTCGGGAAACTGCGCAACATCTTCTCATCCAAAATACCTCAGTGCCTAAAGACTAAAGTTTTTAGTCAATGTGTGTTACCAGTGATGATATATGGATCAGAGACGTGGTCTCTTACTATAGGTCTCATAAAAAAGCTCAGAGTTGCTCAGCGAGCTATGGAGAGAGCTATGCTCGGCGTTTCTCTACGTGATCGAATCAGGAATGAGGAGATTCGTAGAAGAACCAAGGTCACCGACATAGCCCTTAAGATTAGCAAGCTGAAGTGGCAATGGGCGGGCCACATAGCGCGAAGATCGGACGGGCGTTGGGGCAGAAAGATTCTAGAGTGGAGACCACGTATTGGCAAGCGCAGCGTGGGACGACCACCTGCCAGATGGACCGACGATCTTGTGAAAATCGCAGGAAGTCGTTGGATGCAGGTGGCATCGGACCGGTTACGCTGGAAAGCGATTGGGGAGGCCTATGTTCAGCAGTGGACAAGTATAGGCTGTGATGATGACTACTACTACTGACCTTTAAATTATAATAACTTCCTAAACCATTGGGATGTAGTAGTGAGTGGTGTTTATGTTTACATTTTGCACATCTAATTTTAGCCTTACATTTTCGAGCCGAATGGTTATTACTTAAACAATTATAACATAACCTTTTACGTTTTACAAAGTTACGTCTTGAATCTAATGGTTCCTTACAAAAACTTTTACACATATTTAACTTGTGAGTCTCTGAACAAAATTGACACATTACATTATTAGCATTATTTGTTACGTGTAATGCTTTTATTTTTACTACATTATTATTATTTACATTATTATTCTTATTATGATTCTTGTAATTTGAATTGAATCTAGTTTCCAGAAATTCAATAGATTTGTATCGCTTGGTTAGAAATTGTTCCATTTCACTATAAGTAGCTAACTCATCAATTGAATTGTTATGAAATTCCCATTGCCTCCTGGTCTCTGGATCCAATTTCAGAGATAAAATATGTACTACAATAACATCCCAGGTTTTGACATTAATTCCAAGATTTGACAAAGCAGATAAACAATAGTTTGTAGTATTAATTAAAGCCTTTAAACTACTTGCAGATTCATTTGTCATATTTTTCTGACTGAGTAATGTTTTTAACAAGTTATGACAAATGTACTTTTTGTTACTATAGTGATTTTCCAATAAGTCCCAACACTTTTTATAATTATCTTCCGTGATAGGGATATGTCTTAACAGTTGTTCTGCTTCGTCAATTAAATAACTTTTCAAGTAATGAAGTTTCTGAACATTGCTTAATGAATTATTATTATAAACTAAGGACTGAAACAAATCTTTAAATGTAGACCATTTTGAATAATTACCAGAGAAAGTAGGTATATTAATCTTAGGTAATTTAAACTGAGGTGCTTCAATACTATGTGAACTAGCTGATGGCTCAACTGTTTGAAGTTTTGATAAATTAGTTTTCAATTCACATTTATACTCCATGTACACAGTTTCAGTTTGGCCATACATGTCGTTTTTCATATAATTAGAAGCCATAACTTCCTTAGCATCATAGGTGTGCATTAAATCTCTATGACCACTAAAAAACTCTCCCCATAGATGATCTAAGGACTCTACTCTACCCTCAACATATTCAAAAGTTATTCTTTCCTTAGGGGACTTTTTGAAGTTAGTTTTAGCTTTTACTATACGCGAATTTATGTCTACCTGACAATTAATCAGAGACTCCATTATTACAAACAATTAAACAAACTATATTTAAACCTAACAATTATCTAATTATAAATTCTTATTAGCAAATAAAGTTCGATCTAAAATGTTTTATACAATAGTTTTCACGGTTTTCACTTCACTGACACTTTACAATCACTTTAGCGTTGTACACATAGCTCGTTACTGGCGCTGATCATGGCAACCACGCGATGACGTTGAAGTTTGCGATGCGCTCGCTGCTACCTCGCGCCCGAAGATTGCGCAACAGCTACGTGCGCCGATGGGCTGCCGTCCTGCGGTGTATTTACCACGCACCTTCCAAGATAGCGACCAGAGGCCAGCTCCTGGTCTTATAACGGAGGCTCGGGCCGCGAGGCCGTTGAACTGCCGTCCTGCGGTGTCGATACCGCCCTACCAAGGTAGCGGCCAGAGGCCAGCTCCTGGTCAATAACGGAGGCGTTAGCCACCCGTCCGTCCTTGGCAGCGGCCGAAGCCAGCTCCAGGAATATAACGGAGGTGTCAGCTGTGAGGCCATCGACCAACCGTCCTGCGGTATCAATACCGCCCTACCAAGGTAGCAGCCAGAGGCCAGCTCCTGGTCAATAACGGAGGCGTTAGCCACCCGTCCGTCCTTGGCAGCGGCCGAAGCCAGCTCCAGGAATATAACGGAGGTGTCAGCTGTGAGGCCGTCGACCAACCGTCCTGCGGTATCAATACCGCCCTACCAAGGTAGCGGCCAGAGGCCAGCTCCTGGTCTATAACGGAGGCGTTAGCCACCCGTCCGTCCTAGGTAGCGGCCAAAGCCAGCTCCAGGATTATAACGGAGGCGTTAGCCACCCGTCCGTCCTAGGCAGCGGCCGAAGCCAGCGCCAGGATTAATAGCGGAAGCGTTCTCGACAGCTTAAAGCCATCCCCGCTAACCGCCCAGCCGGAATCCAGCTCTCGAAGGACCATGAACGAAGGACCATGAACGAAGATCCAAAGAACCTCCGTGTGTACTAAGGAGTAAACTCAACTGTTCCACTGTGACAAGGTTAACGCTACACTGAAACTGACCGGTAGTCATTAATCGGTTGAAAATCTCGAAACCACGGGCTAACTTTTTCCATTAAACATTCATTTTCGGTGCAGCGCCATCTATCGGAGTATGTTGTAAACAACTTAATTATTGAACATGATTGTTCACAGTGAAATTGCGATAATTGTTCCAACAGAGTGTATTATCGTTATGATATATATAAATATCTGAAATAAACATGTTTCATTTAGCAATCTGGTATGTTACAGGAAGTTTAAATGACATTTGACGATATTTAATAACGAACATTTTCTTTGGTTCAACCTCATCTTCTTTGGTCCAAACACAAAATATTTTTTTTGACAGTTCCATTGACAAGCTGTAATCCTGATCAAGTGAATAGTTTGTTTGGTTTAACACAAAACCAATGACTCGATCTTGACAGGATCTTCGGGGTACTTAAACGAGTACTACGAAGAGATTAGGTGTTATGTGTGTGGTATGTTCATGTTTATTTCGCAACGTTTATGTTTATTTCACATATCAAATCTAGCGTCACGCTAATTTTAAAATTTTAGTGCTAAGTCCTCTGGTTGTCTTTTAATTGCAGTTTTGAGTATTATTGGAGTTGTAAGGCTCACACTGACAGAGATTTTGTGTAAAATGTAGTAGGTATTTAAAATAAATAACATTGTAAAACCAAATGTCTTATATTGCGAGTAGCAATGTGAAATTATTTGCTTTATTAAACTCAATCCTGCTCAAAGGAGCTTATTTCAGGATGAGGAGTTTTATTACAACATTTTAGGTTAAAATATTGACTTTAAATATATACCGCGACTGAAGTCTATAAGATCATTGAAGTAACAGTTAACAATAAGTACATATTCTTAGTACGAAGGTAGACGCCGAGTTGCCGAGACGTTCAACAAATTTATAAAAAATTACGTAAATAGCTAATCTATCTTTAAATCTATATTATAAAAGCAGATTAGCGATTAATCTGATCTTTTAATTTAAATAACGTCTCTGTCACTGGGCGAGAAAATAAATTTGTTTGGCGGGAAACAGAAAAATGATGCTGTTAATTCTTTTCCAAATTTCCATTAAATAAGTAAAGAATATTAACGATTATTTAGATTCATTTTATATTCATGGTTGTGATTCTTTTTATTTTTAGCGAAATAAACTGTTACATACATTTTGACCAGAGTGGAGGAAGTATTTAGTATCTAAACATCTCTATTTTATCGAATGAAATCTATAAATTATATTATAAATGAAAGCAATAACATTAATTAATGAACGCTATTTGTTTAATGAATTTCATCACTTACGAAATCTATTTGGTCTATCTATCTATCTATCTATATCATCACGCCAGATCCCTTACGGGGTAGGCAGAGAGTACAGAGTTCCAACAGGCTCTTTCCTTACATACCTCTCTGGCTTCCTCTGCTCTCATAGTTCGTCTCATACACGCTCGCCAGTTACCGCTTCAGACAAGACCCGGTCTATTTGGTCATCGTAAGATAGTCTAGGTCTTCCCCGGTACCTACATCCCTCCACTTTCGCATTGTATATCAGTTTTGCCATTCTTTTTTCGGACATTCTTTCTATATGCCCGAACCAACGGAACATACCCTTTTTCATCTTTACACCGATGCTCTCTTTCATACCTATACGCTATTGCGAATACGGTCAGTCAGCTTCACTCCGCACATCTTCCGCAGAGCTCGCATTTCCACCGCATTTATCCCACTTTCATTCTCCTTCTTACATACCCAGCTCTCGCTGCCATATAGCAGCGTTGGGACAAGCACTCCATTTTGTATGGCCAGCTGCGCCATTCGGCTTAAGTGCCGGCTCCCAAGTAGCTTTCCCATCGCGCCATTTACTCTGTTCCCTGCACTCACTCTTCTCTCTATGTCAGCGGTGTATTTTCCATCCTTACTGAATGCGCATCCAAGATTTATTTTATCATTCATTATATATAATTCATTCATTTATTTCACGTAGAATATTAAAAGTATATAGTCATGCCCAGTACGAAAGTCTTAGTAGATTTTTTGTACACATACGGGAAAGATCAGAAAGTAGCTTTAGTTTGTTATAATTATTTTTTACTTGAATTTATAATTTATTTACAACGGACAATTTAGCGCACTGGTTAAGAGCTTAAGCCGCTCCGCCCCGTTTAATAGTCGCGGGTTTGAATCCCGCACGGGACAATTCTTTGTGGGATCCACATGTGTTCCGGTCGGGTAACGTAGCTAAACGTTTTTATTAAAACAAAACAAAACAATTGTAAAATATTTGCATAAAGTTTACAGTCAATCCTTATAACAAGAGATTTCAAGTTTTGCAGCCACTTTTTTGTCCTTAATGTGCTAGTTGATGTGTGTATGAACGTGGTATAAACCTTTTGCCAATTGCTGAAGCTATATGATGCGGCGAAGAAAATTGATAAAAAATACCGTCATGCCTATATTCCCTAAGCAGGGGTAGCAGAAGTATACCGTGTACATTCACTTTTCGCCGACAACGTTAGGTTCCATGTAATAAGGAGCAAGCCTATTGCCATATACCGGGCACAATTCCAGATTTCGGACTGGAGACAATGGGAATTTTACGATAGGAAAACTGAAGGACAAGTCTATGTAAACGGCGAGCGTGTATGAGACGAACTATGAGAGTGGAGGAAGCCAGAGAGGTATGTCAGGAAAGAACTGTTGGAACTCTGTACTCTCTGCCTACCCCGCAAGGGAGATCACCAAATGGTGTGATATAGAAAACTACATTTGTCCGACCTAGGATTTGAACTCAAGACCTCGTGACCGCGAAAGCGCATTATTCGCCACTAGACCACCGAGGCAGAATATTGATAATTGAAATAAACAATTGTTTATGAAATATACCAGTAACCTAACTAAAGTCTTCGTAACAATCATCAAAATGGCTTCGAATAACCATCGCGCTATAACATATTTCGGTAGATACCACACCACTATCTACTAGTTGAAAGAAGTGGGTTAATACTCGATATTACAGGAGACATAAAATGATCGCAGAGATCTCACTCTCACACGTGTTGTATGCTCGGCAGCTGCCTCGATACTAGCAATAAAACAACCTGAGCATCTGAGCACGGAATTAGTGATAAATGTCTCATATTTCCCCTGTACACGTTATTGTGCAAGGATATGTTCGGAATAATCTATAGGATTCCTACAAATTTGATCTTAATTTTGTTTGTAACAATATTGGGTATTTATTTGAATGGTTTTAATATTTGGTATACACTTGGCGTGGAAGTTCTAAAAAGGGGTCTCATCGTGATGCTAACTCGTAGTCACCTACTTTTTACTCTACGTCTCTCTTGTCGATTTGTATACAAAACGACAAGAATGCGTGCAAAATGTAGTACTGAACGATATCATATGAATGAAAATCCTATAAAAGGCGATAAAATAAACTAAGTTAACTTCAATGGGCTCACCCGTTGTAAGTGGGCTGTTCGGAGACATACTTCTAAAATGTGTTTCAGACATCTCTGACTAAACCTTTTGGGATTACTGTCGTAACGGCATATATATGTATTCAATACTTAATTAAAGCAAGTTTTATTATATTCGTCATATAGACTGTGTCTTATCTGATGGGCAAATTAAGAGTCTCAGTAAACGACGTTTTAATATGAAGCGAAGGATTGGATATGAGATAGGAGGAAGCACGGTCACGATAGAGGTCTGTAAAAAATCCTGTTGGAAATGTATTTTCTGCCTACCCTGCAAAGGATCTGACATGATAATAGCCAGATAAATAATCTCATCTATAGTACAAGTTCCACCACATAACTCGTAAAACATTCATATATACTGGAACTATCTTACGTTATATTTTTTCTCTAACATCCGAAATATCGCAAAGCGACTTTCGAGATGATAACATTGCTTCGGAAATAGTTATCAAGTAAGTTGTGTACAAGAGGCAGACACGTGCCGCACATAAATCCAGTTCCATTCTGCTGGGAACCACGTCGCTACGAGGAGGCGGTGAAAACCATGTTTACCGATCCTTTTTGCCTTTTACTTAACAATAATATTAACGTTAAAAAAATAACTAAACTGTGACGTCAAATGGTTCATGCTTAAGCCTGAAAGGTCTAAGCACAAGTAATACGGCGTTGCTATGGAGAAAGAGTGCTATTACGTTTACGTGTATTGAGTTAGTACATTTGAGTGTAAAAAGAATGTGAATTAGAAATCGGTGATCAAGTAAGAATTTTAAACCGAAATTAGATGAATGCATTCGCTTCAGATGAAACTTAGGAATCGGCCCGTTAGTAAGCTAATCCGTAGGGTCGGCTTCAAATATTGCAGAATCACAGGTATACACACGCCACACAAAGTTTGAGATCGCTTCATGATTCTCAAATAGCCAAATCTCATATGAATGTATAAACTTTTTGTCATATGTATCCCAGACGTGTGGTACACACTGACACACGGTATTGGCTAATTTATCGGGCTGCCAGTAGAGCTAACATATTTTATATCGCTAGGTGTATAACATTTTGATGAGTAAAAGCCACCTTATTGCAAAAAAAAAAATCCTAGAATTTACAACAGTAAAAAAACGTAACTATTGCGAATTTTTCAACCATAATTTATTTTTTAGGGACTCTACCTTAAACTGAAAAAAGGTAAAAGGTGTTTTTTAAGATTTGTTACATATAAATTAAAAAAGAAACGACTCATGTTGTGGACCCATGAGTATTTACGTATCTACCGCGTGTTTCATTTTTCTAAAGTTCTGATTATGCCAATCTGAGTACAACGATATATATAGAAAAACTAACGTAGCGAGTTTATTAGCATAGAGTAATTAAGTATTTTATTAACGTTATCCACTAATTCCGCGAGAATGAGAAATAACAGGGTGTAAAAACATTTATTCTTGTTTTTATATTCAATTATACATAGCAATATATTATACAAACAGGATACATAAAGGTAATTTAAATTATATTATGCACAATCATGATGAACTTAGAGTCCTTTTTATAGTCAGTTTTAAATCTTCTTCACATAAGCCACTACCAATATCGGAGATATATACACGTTGTACCAATATTAACGCAAGACCTGAAAGTAGTTTGTTTTAAGTTCTAATTCCAACAATTTGCAACAAATGCTGTTACTCGTTCAGCGTGCTAAAACAATCTAAATTTATCCTTGATTCAGAGCAATATGAATATTTCAAATGCATTGCAAAACGTATTTCACAATATGCACACATATATGAACAAGTTTCATTTTTAATTGGGGTATAAAAGAATTTTTGTATTAAATTTGTGACGCTATTATCTAATCACGTAAGAACGTTATTTACGATACACCTTGTATAAGGCACAAATGCAACATTGTTTTCCCACGTAGTTGCATAAGTACTTAACTTCCGTGTTCGCACGGAGTTAAAAGCTAAACCCTCTTTGTTGTGGTTTTGTACGTCTGCGGAAAATCTGAGATTTCCTTTTTCTTTCTACGTGTTGTAGGTACGTATCCACTTATCCACACTTACGTATTTGCTTTAAAACATTCTCTATAAATGATAGTATTCTTTTATTAAGTAGATATTTATAGGGATTTGCTGCAACACCGTCAAGCTTACATTCCCTAAGCAAGAGTGACAGAAGTGTACTGTGTACACCTCATATTTCAACCACTATGTTAGGTCGCAATGTAATACGAATCGAGCCTATTGCCACGTGCCGGATTTAATTCCAAATTCTGGCTCCTGTTGACAAGGTTTAAATAGGCAAACCCTAATTAATTACACTTTCAGACCCACGACCAAGTGGTCACCAGCACCATCATGATATTCTCGATTAGGTGAGTTATTAATGACTATTTTTTAACGCATTACACATCAACCATCCCCGCCTGGGGAATGTGAGGGTGTAATTTTTGTAAAATGAAGAAACTTTATAAAATCACCTACCTGTCCCACAGCTACGCAAAAACCTTATTCCACAAATGTATGTGAGAGAGATTAGGTCATTCTCCACGAGGACTCTCGGAGGAGGACGTGCGGATTGGTGGTGCCAGGTTTGTGGCCACCTGCTTTTGGAACTTATGAAGCCGCCTACGAGGCTTCCAACTTGGCTTATCAACTATGATTACCATATTAGGTCATAATCGGAAACCAGAATCAATTGCTTTATGGGATTTCCGAAGCACAAACACGCAAATAGCACCCATCTCAGACCGATCGAACCGAACGCACAATGCAGCGCCTCTTGGATGAAGAGGTTTGGAACATGTTAAATATTTTTTTATACATTTACTCGCAAATAAATTACTGTCGAACAGTGGGTTTCCATGTTACTACGCAAGAATAAAAAGATAATGATCTTTGCAACCCACTTCTTGGTATCTACATTGTATGTGTCGTTTATGACTAGCTTCATTGGTGGCGCTTATTGTCTTTTCACACCATTACTTATAATTTTGATTTTTATTAGGGATCGTGTCGATTTGGTGGTGATATAAAATGCTGAAGGAAGGAGTAACTAAACAAATATGTTAGTGTTAAAAATATGGAACGCAAAAGTCAATATCGAGCTAGACTATCGTACCATGATCAAATAGACCGTCTAATCTGATTAGACAAGAGTGCCCGTAACCGGGGCGAGTGTGTATGAGACAAATTATGTTAATGAAGAAAGCGAGAGAGGTTTGTAGGAAAATTGTATGAGACAAAAATGTTGAAAATTTGTACTCTTTGAATACATCGTTTACGAGGGTAAGTGGATGCATTAAATATTATAGAAAGATAGATTATTTGTTCTTAAATGATTTTTATTAGGTGTAGACATATTTCCTGCGTGGTCTTAGGATCCCTATTTATACACGGTGTAATTTTAGTCATCCTGGAGTCCAGCTGATTTATCCAATGCCTAGTATTCGGTACTAAAAAAATTTAAAATGAACTGCCTCGTTGGTCTAGTGGCAAAGCGCATCGCTTTGTGATCACGAGGTCCTGGGTTAAAATCCCAGGTCGGACAAGTGTAGTTTTTCTAGCGAAAACTTCCCAGCACAAGTCCGGAGTCTGGAATTGTGCCCGGTATATGGCAATAGGCTTGCCCCCTATTACATGGGACCTAACATCGTCGGCGAAACGTGGGTGTACACAGTACACCTCTGCCACCCCCGCTTGGGGAATATAGGCGTGACGGTGTGTGTGTATTTAAAAATGAACTTTTGGATAAGTAACATCTCCATAACAATACTAATAAAGTGCAGTAAAAAAAACAACTTTCAACCTATACCAAGCAAAATAATATTATAGGGCGGCGCGGCTCATCAGCTGGCCGGTAGATAGACTCGGTGTTCCTGATTTTCACCCTAGCTATGATATTCAGATAGATCACTAGGTAGATGTTACTTATTGCAGTGTTCGTTTTATTCATTTTTAGTACCAGTAAACAGTAGGCATGGGATATATCACCTAGACTTTCGCTTCAGGGCGATTAAAATTACACCTTGTATATGTGACGATCGCCACCATCACAACTTGTAAACTTATATTATTACACATATATAAGGCTATGTTTAAGTGTATTTAAAAAAACATTACCTATGATATAGAATTATTATTATTTCTTATTCTCAAATAGACAGAGTCTTATCTGAAGGATACGTCAAGAGTCTCCGTAACCGGCAAGCGTGTATGAGACGAACTATGAGAGTGGAGGGAGCCAGAGGGGTATGTAAGCAAAGACCCTGTTGGAACTCTGTACTCTCTGCCTACCCAGCAAGGGATCTCGCGTGAAGATATAGGTAGATTCTTCTCATCATCTTTATCAATTCCTCTTTATTAACATTAAAGTAAAAAAATAGTAGGTGGAAAACTGCCACTCTACTATGGCCACTACGTCCTATAAGACTCGTAAACGATAAAAATCATTTAACATTAGCAACCTGTCGAATAATATACTTAGGTTGCCGGGCCGCGTGTTAGATCATTTTAGTGCAATATAGAGAATTCGTAAGCCTTCGTAGTGGTGTACGACCATTGTGTTCTTAGCGATCACTGAGGTTAAGTAGCGTTTGGCTCGGTCGGTCTGAGATGGGTGGCCGTTGTAGACATTTTCATATTCAAACATCTTTGTACTTCGGAATGCACGCTAAGCCATTGGGCCCGGCTGTCATTTAATGTGTTAGTCGTCAAGCCAAGATTAAAGCATTACAGGCGGCTTGATAAGTTTAAACAGCAGGTGGCCACAAACCTGCCTCCACCAATGTGCTCTGGGCATGCGTGAAGACCGCGATAAGGCCATAGACAAACAGTGGGATAATAAAGGCTCATATGTTATAGAGAGTTCGAATATGTGAATGTTGTTCCAATCTATTCTGCGATTGCAGTCATGATTTTATATATAGAAATATTTGAAAATTAGCTGCAACATGTTGGTTGTCTGCCTAAATGTGAGGTGGAATCTGTGAAGTGTTTGTACGAGCAAGTGGGGTCTTTATAGGCGTGCGTTCGCCCGAAGGTAGCTAAGTGCTGGCAATAAATTGCTCGGTGTAAGCACTACTTGAGGCAATTTTTGATTACTTAAGTTCCTCTGTCACATAACTGCGAACACTCATTAGGGCTGTCCAAACAACTGTCATAGAAACTTAGTGTAATATATTAGAGCGTTACTTTTTCATAACTATTTTTCTTAGACTAAAGCATTTTAGTAGGGTAGGGGTATTTTTTTTAAATTAAACCTAGCCCCACACTAGGAATTATTCCTGTGTCGCGGATGCGTTTAAAAACATGAAATTCCCATCGACAAATATCTAAATCGAAACAAATATGGGTCACACAAAGATTTGTCATGTGCGGGAATCGAACCCGTGACTTCTCGATCCGGTGGGTGGGGAGACTCAAGCTCTTTAACCACTGGATCAAGCCGTCCGTCAAATTAAATAAATATTATGATTGTCAGACTTTACAACCGTATTGCGTGTGGGTAGAGTCTTTGGAAGGACATACATAAGGTGCTTCTAGAGCAGGTTAATTACAACCTGTAAATAAATGTGCAAGTCACTGTACTTGCACACTTATTTACACGTTGAAATGTGTGCTCCAATATTAGTAGTCTCATATTCACTTCCCGGACAGAATACGTGCATTTACCAGTCACTGATTGTTGTTGATTGTTTTCTATAAGTACACCATGTACAAACTCTTTAAGCTTGTAATTATTATTCAAAGAAATCGTATATCCTTCGATAGCAGAAAATTCAGTTTGAATTATAAAATAGGGAATAATTATTTTCATTAATTAACATGACCTACAAACGAATGAGGGCAGGCAAATACTCAGCCGTTTTAAAAGGCTTTTGTGTTCACCACTTTATTTTCTCAATCAACTTCGATTGCCAGAGTATGGTATAAACGGCACCCTGTTGCGAGCCGTCCAGTCCACCTACGTGGACAGCAAGGCATGCGTACGGGTGGGTGGTAACATGTCACCTTGGTTTGACGTTAAAATCGGCGTCAAGCAGGGTTGCGTGTTGTCCTCTAGACTGTTTATAGTGTATCTGGATAAAAGTCTTCAAAGACTGAATGCGATGAATGAAGGGGTAAAAATGGGTTATCTAGTGATAAACCACCTATTGTATGCAGATGACGCGGTTTTGATAGCGCCAACAGCCACTGATCTGCAAACACTAGTCACAGTTATAAAAGACGACTGCATGAACAATGGCTTACATTTGAATGTGAAGAAAACCAAAATTATGGTTTTTGAACGGGAAGAAACCAGAACGAATGCAAGGATTGTGGTTGGTAAAGATGTGCTGGAGCAAGTGAATGAGTTTGTATATTTGGATGCGCCTTCAGTAAGGATGGGAAATACACCGCTGATATAGAGAGAAGAGTGAATGCAGGTAACAAAGTGAATGGTGTGATGGGAAGGCTACTTGGGAGCCAGCACTTAAGCCAAAAGGCGCATCTGGCCATGCATAACGGAGTGCTTGTCCCAACGCTGTTATATGGCAGTGAGAGTTGGGTATGTAAGAAGGAGAACGAAAGCAGGATAAATGCGGTCGAAATGCGATCTCTGCGGAAGATGTGCAGAGTCACGCTGACCGACCGTACTCGCAACAGCGTAGTAAGAAAGCGAGTAGGTATGAAAGATAGTATCGGTGTAAAGATGAGAAAGGGTTTGCTCCGTTGGTTCGGGCATATAGAAAGAATGCCAGAAGAAAGAATGACAAAACGAAAGTGGAAGGATGTAGGTGCCGGGGAAGACCTAGACTATCTTATCATGACCAAATAGACCGTGTCTTAGCTGAAGGGCAAGTCAAGAGTTTCCGTAACCGGCGATCGTGTTTGAGACGAACTATGAGAGTGGAGGAAGCCAGAGAGGTATGTAAGGAAAGAATCTGTTGGAACTCTGTACTCTCTGCCTACCCCGCGAGGGAGCTGGCGTGATGATATAGATATAGATAGAACTTCTAGATTAAAGTAACTTAAAATTTACAGTCAACTGTATAAATTATTGGAATTTCGTATTTATTTCTGCGAAATTTGAAACGATCGTGTGTTTATTTAATTCTGACAATAGTGCGGATTGATCTATGTGAGGATGAGTATAGTTTGAGAGATAATCAGTCAACCGAACCGCGCCCGACTTAGTTAAATATTGACGGTCGTTACGAGCTGATTTGAGTCGCCTTTTTGCCAATTTGTTGTTACAGATACTCGTACAGACAAAACTCATTTAGTTTTTTTATCATGAAAAAGTACCTTGCTACATTTTGCCGGTTAATTTAAGTTAAAGTAAGTTAATTAGGTTTAACCGACCGAAATAGGTTTGGATCTTTAAAAATCATATTTTAACACCAATAACCTTTTTTACAAAACCAAAATAGTTACTGAAAATGTATCCAGCTAATAGATTGTCAGTTTGCTGTGTATATTTATGAAAAAAGTTTGGCGCGTGCTTGCAATATATTTGAGTATTTATAGTTGCGAACAGTTAGTGCGGAAATTTAATCAGTAAGTTTGTCGAGGCATTATCGCTGGTCGCTCACCGACGCCGAGGGCTGTGTGCACATTGTATCTGTTTTATTGGACGAATTATAACGGGCTAACCATAACCCATGGTTGCGCACGCGTGTAGTTTGTAATCTATACTAATATTTTAAATTCGAAAGTAACTCTATCTGCCTGTTTTCTTTTCAAGCCTAAACCGTTGAACAGCTTTTAATCAGATTTAGCAGAGATAGATTTTATCCGGAGAAAGGACATAGATTACCTTTCATGGCAAAAAAATTAAGGGTGTGAAATACACGCCTGAAAATCACGAGAACGAAATCGCGGGTACAGGTAGTATCTTTTTTATTGTGATATACGTGTAGTAATGTATATGAATAATTAAATACATGATTGAATTGAGTATATGAATAATTTTTGCGTGAAAGAGTTATAAAAATCCATATATGCGCATTTATAATATTAGTAGGATTATGTTGTTAACATTATCGTCTAGTTGCATGAACTTTTGTAAAATTCGTGTAGAATACTGCAAATTCAAACGTACGGATAATACTTCGGCGATCCCATGTTCATATTGAATACTTCTTCAAACGTGTAGGTTGTCATTACAGCTATAAGATTTACCTCTTATATTGCTCAATGGGCCGAGTAATGGCTCCATTACCGCAAGGGATCGTTAATTGATCTACAAATGTCTGTGTGCATCTAAGTGTTTGTGTATGTAGAGGTCTGAGACTTGATTTTGAGATTATTAATTATCTATCTATCTATCTATCTATAACCTCACGCCAGATTATTAATTATTATGTTGTTTAAAGAATAGATGAGTAATATCCTGTATTCTATCGATCTATATCATCACGCCAGA
The DNA here is from genome assembly GCA_905147815.2 of Phalera bucephala. Lineage (NCBI taxonomy): Eukaryota > Metazoa > Arthropoda > Insecta > Lepidoptera > Notodontidae > Phalera > Phalera bucephala. Next base: position 23,685,015 of record LR990612.1, read on the forward strand.
TACCTTGCGGGATACCTTACGGGGTACTTTGCAGACCTCTCTGGCTTTCGCCACTCTTCGTCTTAAACACGTTCGCCGCTCTTGCTCTGTACTTTAAATTTCTCATACTAACATTATAAATAGGAAAGATTTGTATGTTTGCAATGATAAACTCTGAAACTGATGAACTGATTTTAATTATTCTCTTACCTATAGCTACATATCCAGAAGTAACATTATGTATGTGAATGTACATGTTTGTAAACGCACCCATGTCTCAGGCATAAATCCTAGTGTGGGACTAGGTTTTTTAAAATATATAAATGTATAAAAACAACCGGTAGGTGGCGCCGTTGTCGACTGGGAGCGAAGCTGCATAGAACTCCTGGTTATGTTACAAATCTCCTTAAATAACTTTCCTGTGCCCTCTGCCTACCCCGCAACGGATCTGGCGTGATAAAATAGATGGATTAAATAAACAATTATTAATATAATAGGTGCAAAATATTCGCAGTGTAACGGGTTTTGCTGTAACAACGAAAAGTGTTTCATGCAACACATTTTGTAGTCTGTTCGATCGACCGGCGCGGCGCGGGCGGTCAGAGTAATGCAACGCAATGACCTGATTGTCTGATTCTCCCGACATTTCGTCATTCCCTGATATTCACCATTAACAAATCAATGTCTTGTATTATACCGGAATAGGTAGAGCTGTTTACTCAGATTTTTCAAAGGCTTTTGGGCTCTCTTGTGAGAAGTAGTGGTCAACCGACATTTTTAAAATCTTATTCTCTTCTCTTGGACACGATGACGGTTTCCTTCACCGTAAGCTAAGTTATCATAATGTGAACAGAGCGGTAATAAGTAATATAAATTTAGAGATTTCTATTTTTATATGGGTCCCATTATAAAGTTGTAAAGGACTATTAAATGTAGACTTTGAAATGATGAAGTTCATTGTACTTTTACGAAAAAAATTGGTTCTACTATGTTTCTGATAACGGATCAATGTTAAAATATCACGCAAAAAGCACTTACCTAAATTTGTCGGAATCTTCACATCTGGATATTTATACACTGACTTAAAAAGTGCATAGAATGCTTAATCAAACTCGGTTGGGTAGAACGTGAGATAGGTACAGATTTACTGTCCGTAGCATGCGTGTAGGTTCTAACGAGAGGTCAAAGCTATCTTAATTTTATTAAACATATTGCAGTGTTTAAGAGTAATCAAACCAAATATATATATTATTATAAAAATATTAAAACATCAGTTAATTTACCTGCGGTCCCAAACTACGCGCAGCGATCCTGAGTTACGAAATAACATTAAAGTCGGAGCATAATAGGTTTTTCAATGCACTAATATCACGTAGGCAAAGCAAAGTCTAGTTACGTAATAAAATTAAGCCCTTAGTTAGTAATCTCCTCTTAATAACATGGATTAAAGGCTGTTGGGAAAACAATAACAGATCATTTTAATTTGTTTAACAGACGATGGAGCGGCCTGCGCGTGTTTCAGCCATCATTAAGACGAGATAAATTACCCACGTGCCTCTACCTGCCGATCCAGTTAGTATCATTGGGGTAAAAATTTTAATAAAATTTGCTTATAAGCTAAAAAGCATTACATCATCGTCAACCATTTCGTGGGCAATGATCTTATCAATTTCTCGGAGCGACTTTCCAATAATGATTTGAAAAATGATGTAGGCGTTAGGTGGTGGTTTGTGTTGAAACATCTTTAGTACGCCGATATTTTTTTTATTGAATTGGAGAGACTACTTTGGGGAGTTAATTAAGAAAAAAACAAACATCATCACGCCTATATTCTCCAAATGGGTGTGTCAGCGGTGTATTGTATACATACACTTGTCACTGACGTTAGGCCCCATGTAATAGAGGTCGGGCATAATGTCACACTCCGGAATGATTGACATGACTATTTTAAATAAAAAAAAATTGTTCGATGTTTTGAACCCAGGATTCGCCACTAGATCAACGAGGCCGTCAAGCAAACAAAGGTAATAATTCGTGAGATGTAAATTCCTCTATTTTGTTTTTACACAAACCGGGTTCTCAGTGCGGTCAGGAAATGGAGTTACAATAATTCTATTTTATTCTAAGAGACCTTAACATGGCGAGATAGGTACTAATTTCGGTACGTATATATAGCTAGCATAAATGTTCACGTTAGAACCTTGTTAGGCTCATACCGAAACTGCAGAATCTATTAATTCGTCATCATCCTCATCATCATCATCATCTCAGCCTATACTTGTCCACTGCTGAACACAGGCCTCCCCAATCACTTTCCAGCGTAACCGGTCCGATGCCACCTACATCCAATTAATTACTGCGTTCCATTTGCCGCGGTATCTTAAAGCTACTATTTTGAGAATTACAGTTTAATTCGTCATTCGTCTGCTCTAGTATCCGGCATCCGGCGAAGTCTATCTTTGAAGTGCCCAATGTCTCACGCGATACTTTTAAACACATAACGCCCACACACGGGCCGCCCTTCATGTTTTCATTGTAAAACACTGTGAGGGATAAACGAAAGTAGGTAGTCGAGGTTTAGTGTAGTTTTACAGCATATTGATAGTAGAAGTTTTTATTACACATTTTAGTGTAACGGTATCAAATTCTATGTAATCCTAATGTGCCCTAAATGAAGTTCAAAGCTCGTACCTAAATCCTACTATAATATTATAAATGTGAACGTTTGCATGTTTAGATATTTTTATGTTTAGGCGTTTGGATTGGAAAATAGTTTATTGATATGAATTTTAATTTCATACCTTTACCTGTTCAAGAGAAAAAGGATGTTAACCGTTGGTCAGACAGACACACGGACGGACAACAAAATGTTCCTAAAAGCTTTACGTTTCTACCAATTGAGATATAGAAACCTAAAATACGTGACGTAACTGCGTGTCTATGGGCAAAGGTCCGTGAAATTTTGTGTTTAGTTGTTCTTGTGCTCGGGAAGTTTGCCTCTGGCAATTCTTTCTACTTGTTTTTGTGGAAAATTTCACCGTGAAATCATATTCTGAATTATTTCGTACGCATGAGTTGAGCTCGACAGGAAAACCGGAAGGAAAGTTGTTTGGCGAACAAAACCCTTTAGAGAAGCAGGCACGCGATGGAATTTCCCCCAATAATAGCATTAGATTATTGCGGCCATCTTCACAGCGATTTTTATATATAGCACGACTGGTTTAACAAAAATAAATATTGAACGATGGTGCAACACTCACATACAATATATAATACACATACTCACAACACATATATTTCTTCTATGCAAAACATTGAATTGCAAAGTCTGTCTAACTTAAATGTTATGAGGCCATTTGATTTTTCAATCATTAGACCGCCTCGTTGGTCTAGTGGCAAAGCGCATCGCTTTGTGATCACGAGGTCCTAGGTTAAAATCCTAGATCGGACAAATGTAGTTGTACCCAGAATGAGGTCGGAGTCTGGAATTGTGTCCGGTATGTGAAAATAGGCTCGCCCCCTATTACATCGGGGCCTAGCATCGTCGGCGTAAAGGCGTACTCAGTGCTCCTTTGCCACCTCCGCTTGGGGAATATAGGCGTGACAGTGTGTGATTTTCAAACTGTTTTATTTCATGTTTTTACGTTCATGCGATTACTAATCCGACTTTCAATACGGCAACGCGAGAAGAGAAACGACTGGAATGAGTTATAGCAGTTAAATATAGTAGAAATCGTTACAGTTCTGGATATCGAACGTGTGTAGAAAAATTCTTGTGGGGTTTTATGAAACCACGGTAAAAGTGAAACATATTGGCCTTGGCTGCTCTGGCGAGCGCCTTTCACTTTATCCCTACTCCGCGGCCGACCGTCACGCGACATGCAACACACAGACCAAAAAGTTTGAGACGATCAAATAAAAGTTTCACTTTAATAAACTACGTGACGCTAGCGAGTTGACATACCATCTCTGTCAAAATCAACATAAATGTGACAGCACGATCGCTGGCTAGCGTCACGCATATGTAAATTTCTTTGTGCTAAGCCCTCTCGGTTGCTAAGGTCCCGCGTTAATTATGTTATGTGAAACAGTGTGAGTGTTTATAAATACGATCAATTATAACTATGACACCACTCGCTAGAAATAAAACAAAACAATAATCGGTCGCAAGCCTCTTCGCTGTTGTGATCGAAATGTATGAAAGTGGTGATATTTTTACAAGCTTTTATTTAACTTGCAATGTTCGTCTTTCTGGCTCAAATCGTTCAAGGTTGTGATCCATTCTTCAAGCACTTGCGGGTATCCGATTGATCTGAAATTTGGATACATATATAAGTTTGGTGACAATGCAATAATATACTACCATGGATCTTGTCTGATTATGGAGTCTGAAGGCGGCCACAGAAACATGTGAAATACACAATGTAAACCCCTCGTGTTTAGGCCTGTTAGCTGGTATTGACAAGTACAACCAAGCATTGACAAATACTATACAACCAGATGGTTGTATAGTATTTGTCAATACTTGGTGGTCAATAGTTGGGTGGTTCCATCGGATACCTTACGGATTCATCATCAGACCCTGAATACTAGATAGTGTTCAGGGCCTGATGATGAATCCGGTTTGAACCACCCAACTACTCAATATAACGTTGGATTTGTGCTGACGAGTACTTTAGACCCGGTTGGTGTCCAGGGTCTGATGATGGAGCCGAAAGGGAGCTACAGGAACCCTCAATTAAGCAAGATATCTACGTTGTGTTTTTGCTATAAAAACTTGTGTTCGTTTTAAAAATAGGTCAACTGCCTCTTTCAGTTTTCTACGCCTGTTTTTTATACTCTGGAGGTACTTGAGTTATTTCAAGGATAGAATAAATAATTTGCCCTTATTACTGCTCTACAAGGTATTATTTTTTATTAAAGCTAATATATTCTAAGCTCAATATAATGAACTTCTTTATTTTGCGGGTTCATTTGACTTGAAATAGGGCAAAATTAACTTGTTCATCGACAATACGATAGGTCGTCCAGTTAATTTAAATTCAACAGTAGACACTATGTTAAGTACCGAGAGGTTTGACTCCGATCCACTAGGGAGCATTCTATCCTCAAAGTATATTCAACGTTGATATAACAGGGCTAAGCACGATTTGATTGAGGTTATCGTAAAGTTGTTCAGAAAACGTGCTGTCACGGTTACCTTTATTTAGTTAATTAATAGTGGGACAAGGATAGCATATCATATCAACAGTATTACGCTAAAGTTAATGTATCCGTGCTAAGCGGTCTCTCTCTCTCCTAACACTGAGAGTTTGACGTTACCTGGAAACTAGCGAGTGGATATGCTATCATTTTCACACTAATACATTACTTTGTAAACATGAAGGTGACAGCATGTTTACTGGCTAGCGCCATGGTAACGTCAGTCTATAAGTGTTAAGCCCTCTGACTTTTAAAATTGAGGGCTTTGCACGAAAAGATTTACATTAGCGTGACACTAACAAGTTTATATGCCATACTTTTCAGACTACAAATCACGAAACAAATACGAAGAGGAGATGGCGTAATAATAAGATGTTATACAAAATAAGCGAGGCACTACGCGGGGTGGCGCAGGGTAAGAGGGACGTTACACCCAACCCACATTTGTATTTGCCATCTGGCGGAGATTGGTAAAAACTAAACGATTCGTTCATGTCAATGCTACTTGTAAGTTCAATTATATTACGGTAGATGACATTTGTAATATAGAAGTATTCTAATAAATTACGAAAAAAATACTTACAAGGAAATTGTGATATTATTTGTGTGACTAGAATGTCCATCCAAGTAATTTTTGCATGTTAAAATACATCACTTCATTTTAAGGGTTTTATTTTTAGTAAAAATAGATTATATTTAATAGCTATGCGAACACGAGCGGATGTATGAATAGAGCGAGTAGCGATGACAAACTGAAGTAAAGCACGCCCACCATGATGCCGTCAAGGCTCGCTAGCTTAGGTCATCTCCTCTTCGTATTAGCTTCGTGCCACAAATTTATTAAAAAATATGAACGTGACTGCTGTCACGCTTACTAGGTAGCGTCACGCTTACGCTTTTTTATCGGTCTAAGCCTCAGAGAGGTTGTAGATTGTATTGGATATGCGCGTAGCGCGGATCGAAAGTTCCACAAAGTCAAGAAGCATTCGGCTCACTCAATCCGAGATGGCTGACAACGTTCAGCTGTTTTAGTCTTATAATATTAGCCCTGTTAAGAAACTGTCCCTCCGTTGGGCACAGGCCTCCTTTCAAACTGAGAGGGTTTAGGCCATAGTCCACCACGCTGGCCCAGGGCGCATTGGCGAACTTCACACACCTTAGAGGAACTCTTAGTCATGTAGGTTTCCTTACGATGTTTTCCTTTACCGTCAAAGCAAGTGACAGTTAATTTTTAATACGCACATGCTTTCGAATAGGCTTAGGTGCTTGCCTAGGCTTGAACACGAGATCTCTGACTTTACACTCCAACGATCTAACCACTAGGCCACTCACTCACTGCTTTTTTTTTGTCTTAGAGTATAAGATATCCCTACTCTATGGTTTTCGTATACAACTAGAATATGAAAACGGATCAGCGGCTTTTAAGATACAGTTTTAGCGATTTTTTAAATTAGAATTGGGGTTAAGGTATACATGCATTTAAATGACGTATTACATTGAATATAAGGCTACTGTATCTTGTAATAGTAATTCTTATTTGCCGTATTTCAGATGATATCTTATCTTTTCAATAAGTAAACTTTATCTGGAAAAAGTATGTAGGAATAATCGTATACGCGGAGTTAAATTTTGACGGACGATTTAGCGCAGTGGTTAAGGGCTTAGCCCGCCTCGCCCACTGTGTCTAATAGTCGCGGGTTCGATTCCCGCACGGGACAAAATCCTTTGTGTGATCCACAATTATTTGTTCCGGTCTGGGTATTTGTGTATGTGAATTTTCATGTTTGTAAACGCACCCACGACACAGGAAATAATCCTAGTGTGGGGCAACGTTTTTAAAAAAAATAAAAAAATGAAGCCAATTTTGTGAAATAATACACCCGCGGCCAGTTGACGAGGTTGCTGTTTGTTCAAGTACCTAAGTTAATTGATACACGGGCAGATTTTATTTAACGAAAAACTCAATTTCACTTGTAAACAACGAGGGTCATCTCCATCCGTTCGGATCGAATTATTTTGGTCATGATTTATTACTGCAAATAAATAACCTATGAAATATTTTGACTTTGGGTTGCGTCTATTTATAGGAATGGGAAAATTACTGTTGGTCTTGTGGCGAATAATGTACTTTGCGATCACGAGATCCTGGGTTCAAATTCTAGGTCGGGCAAATGTAGATTTTCTATCGAAAAACTTGCAGTATCAGTCCATTGTTCCCGGTATAGGGAAATAGGCTTACCACCTATTACATAGGACATGATATTGTTGGCGAAAAGTGGGTGTACACAGTACACCTCTGCCGACCTCGCTTGGGGAATGTAGGAGTGACGATGCAAAATTACTTTTGGTGAGTGTTAAATGAAAATGTTCTAACCCAAGCCGTCTTAAATGCCGTCTCAATCTGAAGTTCTCTTAACCCCTACCTAGTCCTCTTACTTCTATTTTAGCTTTCATTGTAGATGGGTCCTAAAGATATACTTTGGATTTGAAATCTGAATTAAGTTTGTCAAAAGTTTTGTTCATTGACTTTACGAAAGCCTTATTCAAAAGCAGTCTTTCCAACCAATACGCGTCTTTACCTACTTATATAAATATAATGTTATAAACGTTTCATTGAATTATTCCTTCGATTTTAATTATAATGTGAGGTTGATACTTTGTCTCAATTTTGAAATTGTTAATTTTTTGAACATGAAAAAACGCGTATTCAAATGGACAATTTCTGCATTAGTTTTAACAAGTATTAGTTTTATAGCCATTAATTGGGTTTTTCTAGATTAAACGGAACATCTCACAGTGAGATTATGGAATAAAATAGATTCTTGCGTGAACCTCACGTAGTTTTCGGAATACGTTTTAAGTGTGATGTTTTAGTTCGTAAGAGTCTAAAATGCTCCAACAGATTCCCCAAGGCTCGGGATTACTGGAATACAGGGAATTTTTGAGATAAAAAAGTATAGTTTGAAATAAGCATCTTAATGCAATAAACTATGTACTAAGATATCTAATAAGCTTGTCTTTCTTGAAGGTAAATACGATCGCCGCTTGCGTTCATACTCTCTCAAGGGTCCGCGGCCCCGTTGGACTGAGCAGAACCTATCTATATACAGACTGTGGTTTTGTATCCTCGGGGAATTTGCAGAAGTAGCTGTACTGGTGCTACTGAACATAACGTACCTTCAGAACAGTAGTGACTTACCTCACAAAATCAAGTTTTTGGGGAACTAATCGCGTCCCTTCAGAAACGAGCGGCGCGGGTAGAGGGAGGGAAAGTGAAGGAGACCGAAGTATTTTTTAATGGCCCTTTATGACCTTGACTTGATTTCTTAGATTTTTGAGTTAAGTCTATAACGTTCTGAAGGTGCGATAAATTTATAAGAAACGAGACACTAACAAAATATTTTTATGTTATAATTAACAAATTAAAAAGAAAAATCTGTGTGTAGGGTGACTAGCCCATGCGGTCGGGTCGCGGAAAGCATATTTACAACACTATGTACATGGGTGATTCCACAAAAACCGGACAACTATGTCCGCAGCACTTTTCACTGATATAATTAAATGATTATTAAGATTTTATTTTATTTTATTTTATTCGGAAAACATACAGTGATTTATAACAAATGTAATGCCTTATTTGAATCTATACACCATTAACCTGTTTTCACATATGTTTAACAACATGCTTGTTCATTATTTGAAATATAAAAGTAGGTTTAAACAATGAAATAAATGTTTAGCTAACAGTTTGAGAACCATTAAATCAAGATTTCAGTAACAATTGTTTAAAAAGATGCGGCTTTGAGTTAAAGATATCAAGTTCCGGGAAGATGACCAATTTATTTAACTCTTTGGCAGATCTTATAAAAAATGAGTTTTGCCTGTAATTAGATGCACTTAAAGGAATATCCAAATATACAGGCAGTCTTACAGTTCTATTTGGGACTTTAAGAGTAAATTTTCCGAGAAGTTCCGGTGAATCTATTAGATTTTGGGCAATTTTCACCATAAAGACAATGTCCGCTATCCTTCTTCTCTCTTGTAATGGAAGAATATGGTGTCTAGAACACCGATCTATGTAATTCAAATCAGAGCCCCTACATCTATATTGCAAATATCTTAAAATCTACGCTGAATTGACTCAAGTCGATCCACATACATATTATAATGTGGATTCCATACTTGAGAACAGTACTCGAGGATACTACGCACCAGGGAACAGTAAAGAATTTTAACTACTTTTATATTGTTAAACTGAGTACATGATCTTATGACAAAACCCATTGCCTTATTGGCTTTAGCAGCAATATAATCTATATGCTTCTCATAAGTTAATTTGGAGTCATGTATGATGCCGAGATTGCGAATCTCCTCTACCCTTCGCAACTCTTTACCTTTGAGAAAGTAATTATTAATTGTGGGTTGTAGTTTTCTAGAAAATATTATGAAATTACACTTGTCGACGTTCAAATCTAGTTTGTTAAGGCGGCAGTATTGTTCAAATCTAAATAAATCTTCTTGAAGAAGTCGACAGTCATTGGAGTTGTTAATTTTTTTGTATATTTTCATATCGTCGGCATAAAGGAGGAAATTGGAATTTTTAAAACAGTAACTGATATCGTTAATAAAGATGTTAAAAAGCAAAGGCCCTAGTAAGGAGCCCTGGGGGACACCTGAAGGTACGATACTCCAGACTGAAGAAAAACCATTTACCACCACTGCCTGAGATCGATTTTCAATATAAGATGTGAACCATCTGAATAGGTTACTATGGATTCCGGCGAAAATAAGCTTCTCTAACAGTATTTGATGATCAATGCGATCAAAAGCTTTACTATAATCTGTAAAAATAGCATCAATTTGCCCTCCAGAGTCCATGTTGGACGTCACAAACTCGATAAAAGAAAGAAGATTAGATGCAGTAGACCGTTTTTTTAAGAATCCATGCTGTTCGGGTATAAATGTTGCTGACAATGACTCTGAAACTTGGGTATATACAATTTTTTCCAATATCTTAACGAAAATACAGAGTTTGGATATTGGTCTATAATTTTTTACGTCGTTTTTGCTGGCATTTTTGTGCACTGGCGTAATAAATGCAGATTTCCAAATTTTTGGTACTATGCCTTCCGAGATTGATCTTTTGAAAAGAATAGTGAGTGGACGTGTTAGGCTATGAGCACAGTTGGCAATAAATGATGACGCAACCCGATCTGGCCCAGCTCCTTTAGTTTGATCTACAGATTTTAATAAGTTATAAACGGCATCAGTACAAATCTCAATGTCACCAATACTGGCCATACTCGTATGATCTGATGACGAGTTGAGGGAGGTAGGGTTGTCATAGCTTGATGATGGAGAAAGACTGAAAATAGGAGACTAAAAGATTACAGATTTCATCACCATCAACCGCCAACCGTTCATTTAAATGTAGGGTAGAGGGAAGGCAATTGGAGCTACTTCTATTTGATTTAATAAAAGACCAGAACAGTTTTGGTTGCTTGATTATAGCATCTTCAGTTCTTTTAATATAGCTGGCACAGCATTCTTGTTCCACACGTTTAGCTCTTTCTCGAAGAAAACAAAAAGTGTTGTGGTCACTACTACTGCCATAATTTTGGTATTTTTTTAAATATTTATGTTTTTCTTTTAGATTTTTTTTTAACGCAGTGCTGTACCAAGGCGGGAACGAACCCTTAGTAACAATTTTTTGGGGAATATGTTTGTCTCTGATGGTATATAAGTGTTCATAAAATATGTTGGTAGTGGTGTCCAGTGAGTTATCATTTAAGCAGACTTCCCAATTTATGTCACTGAGTAGTGAATTAATGGCGACATAGTTTGCCCTTTCATACATATATTTAAATCTAGGTTTAGTGTGTAATGATACTCCAGAATCTAAATTTAAAGTTATTTCTAATGACTTATGATGAACATCTTCGTGTACCAGAGGATCGTCACTAGGCATAACAGTCACGTCCTTGTTGCACAGCACGTAATCTAATACTCGTCCGTTTATGTTTCTATTCAGATTATATTGGTTAAGATTACATTCTGTCAGTGTGTCAAAAAAGAATACCTGTGGCTCACTACGGATCCCTCTTGGCTGTAAACAGTTTGATTCATCATGCCAGTCGATATTGCTCAAATTAAAGTCGCCTAAAATTAAAAATAAGTCGTTTGGGCACGAGTTAACAATAATATACATTCTTTCTGAAAAATTGTTAAGTTGAGTGTTAAATGAATTGCCTAAATTTTCTTTACAGAGGTACAAAATACATACATGTAATTTAGTTACTGAGGAGTTATTATTACTCAAGGAAATAGTAACCCATAGATCTTCCGCGCTCGAACGCCACTCCGGGCGTTCTACGGCAGTTAAGTCACGATGAACTGCCAACAGTACACCACCTCCATATTTTTCTTTCGTCATCAGATAGTTCCTATCTCGCCTCCAGACAACATACCTATCATCAAACAACTCATTATCACATAGTCCCCCCATCAGCCAGGTCTCCGTTAACGATACTATGTGATAAGACGATAGAAGAAGATTTCGTTTTAATATATGTGTTTTGGTGCGTAGCCCTCGAACATTTTGATAGTAAGTAATAATCTTAGAGGGAGCCATTAGCAATAATCAGCACAAAGCCTAAGCAAAACAACTCGACAGAAAAAACGTAATTACTTTTGTATTTTGCATCGAATAAGTTTATAAAATATAAAATTTGGCCCAACGGGTATATTAGTACTGATACGAACAATAGGTATTTTAACGTAAAAACGTAGCGTAGAAAGAAAACTAACAGTCAATCTTGAACTAACGTAAATAAATCTGCATATCAATTTAAAGTAAAATAATTAGCCTGCCTTTCATAAAAATGTTTAAAATGTAAGGTAATTAAATAAAACTCACCGGCCGCCCGTGATGGATTTGTAAGCTTCCGTACAAACGAATACGAACACTGGTCGCAGACAATGCATACGGTAATGAATGCTAAAAGCACGGGTGATGGGGCCCGGGCGGGTGAAAGTTGCATAAAGGGATGCCAGCTTACGTGCGATAACTGGTTGTCTAAACCAAAAAGGCACATTAAGGATGATAAAGCAAGTGTGGTTCTCAAACTGTGCACAAATATATCGAAAAATAAATGGACATTGATTAAAATTAACTTGTAGAAACCAATTACTATGAAATTATTGCTAGGCATCCTTCGCACTTGATAAAAAATACCGGCGACGTATCGGACTTCCTGGCCATGATTTTACCGTGTTTGACCCAGATGTATTGGAAGTTACATTCTCTTGCCAACGATCTTGCCTTACTTAGTAGACTTTTGTTGCGTTGTGTAAGATGATCGTTCACATAAAAGGTTCTATTGACGGAGAAGCCCAAGTTAGGAAGGCTGAGTTGTTTGGATTTCCGCGCTGACGATACTAATTCCTCCTTTATATATCTGTTGTTAAAGGATATTATTATTGGTTTATTTACATTGGGAACACGGGTAGGTATGCGAGCAATATAGTTTATAGCTTCCTTTTTTATAGGAAAGTCACATAAAACGCCGATCTTCTGTGCCAATTCATACAAGTTCTCAGTATTTTTCTGCGGTATTCCTCTGATCTCAACGTTATTGGCTCGAGCCCACTGGTCCCTGTTATCAAGTTCCAAGTTGAGTCTGGATATTTCAGCCTGGAGACCTGGGATCACATTTGTGGCCTTCTCAACTTCAGTCAATCTAGCTTCCAGGGTCTTGACAGTACTCGAAAACCCGCCAATTAAATCATGTGCCAACTCAAGCGACTCCTTTAGGTTCGCAACGTCAGACTTAATCGATTTGACATCCTGGACAAGTGATGCTAATGGTGCTAACTTGAAAACGATATTGTTCAGTTGCTCCTGAATATTATCCAACTGGGTGGGCATTGGTGAAGTTGGAGTCGTTGATGGTGTCAGACACAACTTACATTTGGGGCAACGCCAGGAGTTCTTCCTTTCACCCAGCTTCCTGAAGCCAAGTTCCGTAACTCCAGCACAACCGTAATCGTATTGATTTTTACATACACTACAAGTTGGACCGTCAGTATGTTCTAAGCCACAACTAATGCAAGTAAACATTGCGACAATAGTTTGAGAAACACTGGAAGATGCAGCGGATTAAACAAGCGTGCGGTCACTAGCGGATTGCGAGTGCGAGTGCTAGAGATTGCTAAGTAACGGTTAAAAATCTGTTTTATTTATTACATAACCTTTGTTTAACGTAATAATTCATTGTACTTCTGAAATCCTTTCTATTGAACCCAAAACGTCAGTCCCTAGCTATGTATGCGCGCCCATTTTATGTATGGGCATTCATATTTTGAAATATATTTAGTTATAGTTATACTTCTGTTTTCTATACAGTTTTTCAATATTAGAGTACTTACAACTAATTTTGTATTGTAATTGAACAACAAATCATTACATTTTCTCAAATAAAATTAATGTAACGACTTTAATCGTCAGGCGCTTGCCATTTACGGATTTAAATATTTGACAGCCTAATAAGTGAATGAGTATAATGTACATAGGTCGACTTTAAAGTAAGATATGAAGTTATTCTCAGACTACTGCCTTTTTTGTTAATCTGCGTTTGCCTCAATATTTTGTGAATCTGTGCAACCGCGGTAGATGCTGTGCAAACACGTATTCTTCCAGTCACTGCGTCAGTCCCTAGGTAAATAATTTTATAGTTTTATGATAGGAAATTGTTATTCATTAATTAATATTTACTAGTGCTCTATCGGCCCTGTTTGGTAGACGGCATTAGATATCGTGGTATATTGTCGACCAATAAAATATTTTTTTTTAGTTGTCCGAAACGTCAGTCCCTGACTCGTCAGTCCCTTGCCGTGAATCTAGTTAGGGACGACAAAAGTCTTTGAGGGACTGACGTTCTATTATACTTATTGGTAATATTTTCTAATAATGTGATGTTTATCTGTTTTATAGCAAATTAAAAGTAATCCAGTTTTTATTACAATAACAGAATTGTTCTTCAGTCCCTGGAGGCCTAAATTTATAAAATTCTAAAATCTCATAAAATAATACATAAAGTGAGTGGCCCGTTTAAGGGTGTCATAATAATTTAATTACCCATTATATAAACTAATACGAGTAGATAATTCAATATCATCTAAAATATTTAAGACCAATTATGCCCAACATTGAACCTAATTTTGTGGACTACCCACATATGTATGTATCTACTACGTGGTAGCTTATTCTTTGCCTTAACTATGGTTGTTCTGATTTAATATCAAATAAGTATTACTAAAAATATAGACTAAAAACCAACATAGCCTGTGTAAGTTGTGTAGAATTTTTAAGTACTCAGTCTATTATGTATTCCATGAATATACGTTACATCAGACTGTATAGCAAAACTATTTCGATGCGCCAAGTAAATCACGTTCACGTTCTTTGAGATTGAACCGAGGCTGTGTGATGGTGAGAGGGTCTCCTTATGGTCTATTTTCTACGTCCCCGTCGGAGGGGTCGGCTTGCCTTGATTAAATTGTTTCGACGCCTCTTCAGAAACTATGTGTCACTTTCATCTACCAGACTCTTTGAACTGAAAAGAATATGGTTCCTTATAATAATGTTAGTTGAGGACTGCTTCAATTAGTAGTTTGAGCCTGTGGCCAGAGCGTAGGTTGTTCTGCTACTAGAATTAAGAAATGGCTAGTTAATGGGGATCAGTAAAATTAAACAAAGATTTGTGTGATTAACAAAATATTAGTTTCAGATTACGCAAGTGAATTTAATGCTTTTAAATTCATTAACGTTATACAAATTATTCTATTTTTAACAAGAAATGAAAAGACAAATAATGAGGTTTTTTCAATCATTTGACTTCACAAGCTTTTCTAGGTCATGGTCATTTTTATGCACCTATGTGTACATATATGGAAGAAATATAAATACACTTTGGATATAATATGGTCGTGAGGGTGAGTGTATGATAAGGAAGTCATTAAATAAAAGCTTTATAACCTAACTTCGTATCTTAGAAAACAAATACTTTGGAAAGATACATTAATGCTTTAAGTCGACGGATTAAGTTTGATTTAGGTGATTTATAAATCTCTAAAGTGAGGATTATTTATTTGAGACTCTACAGTCTGTTAAAAAATAAAAATATAGTGTGGTTTATTATCACAAGGTCCTAGATTCGAATTCTAGGTTGTACAAAGTTGTGTTGCGGTTTTTCTTTTGAAGAAAAAACGCAACAGCAGCTTGGAATATGAAATCATAAGCGGCATATAGCAATAGGCTTGCCCTCTCTCCAGATGAGATGTTAGGTCCCAATGCTTATGCCTTATTAGGACCAACACTGTCAGCGTAATGTCTCTAAAAAGGGTCAGTTAATCACTCTATCTGAGACGATCTACAAGAGTGGAGGATGCAAGAGAGGTCTGTAAGGAATGAAACTGTTGGAACTGTACTGTACTCTCTATTTACCACTTAAGGGATCTGGCATCATAATACAGATAGATACACTTTTAAATAAGTAGTTTCTCTACACTCAAAGTTAACGGACAAATAACTCAAATTGAGTTAAGTTCGCTTTTGTAAATCTTGTGTGTAAATGTTCTAACTAATCAATTTTATTTTGTACAATAAAGAATAAATAATATCTAGATTATCTATCTGTTATCGGGTTGATATTTGTTTAACGTTTCTAGATATAGATTTATATCAAAGATAAGTTTGTAATTTTCCTCTCTTATTCTGACATAGTATACTTACATAGCTGATCGAAGTATGACAGTATCCTATAGTGTCCCTATAGCCATTAACGTAAAAGGTAGAAAAAAGTTTTCTCGGTAGTGAAATTGAATCGGCTACTTTCGCGAAGATAGAAATCAAAACTCGGTTTTACCCATACCCACCCCGAGGATCAAGCGCGGGACCCGGTCCCAAGAGTAAACTAACCGTTGTGAACGGCCGAGACTTTTTTGGGACTCGTTTCTGGCCACAAAGAAAGCCAGATTCATTTAACGAACGGCCTTTTATTATAAAAAAATATTAAAGAATCGTTTTGAAGAATCGGGGAAAGCTCTTAAGGCGTGCCTGACGATTTTATATAATCTTTGTTTGTCTACATCACAACGTTTATTGGTTTTTGAAGGACTTGTTGGTTTAGTTGCGCATGGTGTGGTTGGCAATCACGAGTGCATGACTTCGAATTCTAGGTCGGACAAAGTGTTCTTGAGTATAAGTCTGGAGTTTGAAGTTGTTTGAATTTGTATAACAGCAATAGGCTCGCCTCCTACTACATTGGGACCTACAGTCGTTGGTGTAATGCGGGTATAAATCGTACATTTCTACCACCGCCCTTTAGTTTAAGGCGTGACGGTGTTTATTTTTACATTAAAGGTTTATTAGTCGGATCAATATTGCTATATAATCACTGAATAGATGAGGGGGAGGGGGCGATACTGCTGTGTCTGGCGGCATGATAGATGTGATCATAAATAATTCATTTTCATAAACGATAACCAAAATGTTTTTGATTTCGGAAACGAATATCCAACATTGGACGCCAAAATATTACATCACGGAAGCATTTTCCAGATGTTGTTAAACCTTGCTTAAGTAATAATTTAACGTTTAAATACCTATGGTTTAAATGCAGTTTGCATCTTGTCAAACCTTAAATGATATCGTTTAAGAGAGAAACCTACACGATAAAAATTTTAATTCATTTCCTGTTGATAAGTCTATTCAAATAGAATATTTCGTCATAAGACTGGATGTATAATGGAGATAAGGTTTATAAAGCAAAGAAAGATGTAGGTAAAGTGAAAATCCGATTCAACTAAGATTCATCTGGTCGCAATTGGCAACTCTCTCACTTTGGAAGGAGGCCCGTGCCCAACAGTGGGACAGATTTTTAACAGGGCTAATATTAATAGGCAACTGGATTCGATCTGCCACCGGGCACCCTAGATGAATATTGGATTTGCATTTCTGCAGCTGCTGCCGATACATCTCAAATGAACGTTAATTTATAGTTAATTCGAAATGTTTCGTTTATTTGTTGACTGCCTCGTTGGTCTAGTCGCGAATAATGAGGTCTTGGGTTCAAATGTAGTTTTTTTATCCAAAAAAATCCCGGTATCAGTCTTGATTCTGGAATTGTGCTCGGTATATGGCAATAGGCTCGCCCCCTATTACATATATGTATAAGTGTGTATGTGTATGTGATTTATTTATGGGATTATTTACTTCTTAAGTTATTTTTAATGATGTGTAGGTAAGGAGTGTGAATGAATGACACAAAAAAATCAATATTATTAAAGTTTTACGCTGCTCATTTTTTAATCATCAAATAAAAGTTATCCATCAACTAAACTGTTACTCATACACCAGAGAACTGAACACGACAAGGTTGACGTTTGCGTGACGCTAGCGAGTTGAATTGCTATCCCTGTCACGCTACAAATCTACTAAATAATTATGTACGTGACGCTTACTCGCTAGCGACACGCTATCGTCAAATTTTCGTGCTAAGCCTTCAGTAATATTTAATTCGTTTAAATTGTACTTGGTTCGCCGCGTGGTTCCCGGCTTAGAATAGGACCAACCCATCTCATCCCATCGGGTGTCGTACAAGGCGACTAAGGGAAAACTAGGGAATGGGCAGCAGCGTTCCCTTAACACTTTTACAACCAAAAACTGCGCTCGCCAACCCGCCTGCCAAGCGTGGCGAGTATGGCAAACACCCCCAACCAATATGGAAGAAAGCAAGAAAACCAGGCCCCTAGTCCCCGGCGGTCCTGTTCGTCCTGGCCACGGTAGCAGCCATGGTAACGACAGGACAAGGGGTGCTAAGAATCTCCGGCAGAGATTCGGCTACCACCAAAACCGAAAATTGGCCCTGGTGACATACAACGCACGCACATTGAGGACAGATAAGAAGCTAGTTGAGCTGGAAGAAGAGTTAAACAAGTTGCGGTGGAGTATTGTTGGTTTATTGGAGGTCCGAAGAGAGGGCGAGGACACGATAACCTTAAAATCCGGCAACTTGTTTTACTACCGGGAGGGCGAACAGCAGTCCCAAGGTGGTGTCGGATTTATCGTCCACAAGTCACTCATAAACAACGTTGTGTCCGTCACTAGTGTGTCGAGCAGGGTAGCGTACCTGATACTCAGAATATCCAAAAGATATTCGCTGAAGGTCATACAGGTCTACGCACCGACCTCGGCATACTCAGATGATGAGGTCGAAGTTATTTATGAGGACATTAGTAGAGCCATACATACTTCCAAAGCACACTTTACAGTAATTATGGGTGACTTCAATGCGCGACTGGGCAAACGGGGCGATGATGAGTTGAGAGTAGGGCAATTTGGATATGGGCAGCGCAACCCCAGGGGTCAGAGGCTGGCCGAATTTCTGGAGAAGGAGGGACTCTTTATGATGAACTCTTTCTTCCAGAAGCCGTCTCATAGGAAATGGACCTGGATGAGCCCTGATGGTTTCACAAAAAATGAGATAGACTTCATCATGAGCACCAAGCGACAAATATTTAATGATGTCTCCGTGATTCACAGGGTAAAAACCGGCAGTGATCACCGAATGGTCAGAGGCACATTAAATATTAATGTCAAAATGGAAAGATCGCGTCTGATGAAGTCTACGCTCCGACCTTCTAATACACATATCCAAAACCCCGATAACTTTCAACTCGAATTGTCAAACCGCTTCGAATTGCTAGACAGCAGCGCATCAGTGGACGAAATCAACAATAGGTTGCTAGAGACTGTCCATATGGTCGGGTCTAAGCATTTTAAGCCCCACCGTAAAAATAGGCCTCAAAAGCTATCCGACTACACCCGAAACCTTATGGCTGAGCGACGTACCATGAGACTCCAAACCTCCGATGATGCTAAGTCCTATAGGCAGCTCAATGGACAGATATTGAAGTCCTTGCGACACGATCTACGGTCCTTCAACACAAGACGTATTGAGGAGACCATAAAGCAGAACAAGGGCTCCAAAGTGTTCGCAAGAGCCGCGTCGATTGGGCGAAGCCAGTTGACGAAGCTGAAGACGGAGGACGGAAACGTAACGTCGAATAGGTCAGAGGTGCTCAGGGAGATAGAGAGGTTCTATGGACAGTTGTATACCTCAGTAGCTGAACCTATTGTTGACTTGGTAAAAGACCCAAGAGCCAAGCTAACCCGACACTACACTGAAGATATCCCGGACATCAGCCTGTACGAGATTAGGATGGCTCTCAACCAACTTAAAAACAACAAAGCGCCGGGTGAAGACGGAATTACCGCAGAGCTTCTGAAAGCGGGCGGATCGCCGGTACTTAAAGTCCTTCAGAGGCTGTTTAATTCCGTCTTGCTCGAAGGGAAAACGCCCGAAGCATGGAACAGGGGTGTGGTGGTACTGTTTTTCAAGAAAGGTGATAACACTTTATTAAAGAACTATAGGCCCATCACACTGCTGAGCCATGTTTACAAGTTGTTTTCGAGAGTCATCACGAATCGTCTCGAACGCAGGCTTGATGATTTCCAGCCTCCCGAACAAGCCGGTTTCCGGAAAGGCTTTAGTACCATAGACCACATACATACGCTGCGGCAGATTATACAGAAGACCGAGGAGTATAATCGGCCACTATGCTTGGCGTTTGTGGACTATGAGAAAGCCTTCGACTCGATCGAGACTTGGGCGGTTCTTAGATCTCTCCAGCGATGCCGCATTGACTATCGGTACATCGAAGTGTTGAAGTGCTTGTATAATAACGCCACCATGTCAGTCCGAATACAAGGGCAGTGCACGAAGGCGATCTCCATAAAAAGAGGAGTAAGACAGGGAGACGTCATTTCTCCGAAACTGTTTACGACCACCATAGAGGACGCCTTCAAGCTCTTGGAATGGCGAGGACTTGGCATCAACATCAATGGCGAATACATCACTCACCTTCGATTTGCCGACGACATTGTGGTCATGGCGGAGTCGCTGGAAGATCTAGGACGAATGCTCGGCGACCTCAACAGAGTATCTCAACAAGTGGGTCTTAAAATGAACATGGACAAAACGAAAATAATGTCTAACGTCAATGTCGTACCCACCGCACTCACCGTTGGGAACTCTACTCTTGAAGTTGTCGACGAATACATTTACCTGGGACAGGTAGTCCGGTTAGGTAGGTCCAACTTTGAGAGAGAGGTCAATCGACGAATCCAACTCGGCTGGGCAGCGTTCGGGAAACTGTGCAACATCTTCTCATCCAAAATACCTCAGTGCCTAAAGACTAAAGTTTTTAGTCAATGTGTGTTACCAGTGATGATATATGGATCAGAGACGTGGTCTCTTACAATAGGTCTCATAAAAAAGCTCAGAGTTGCTCAGCGAGCTATGGAGAGAGCTATGCTCGGCGTTTCTCTACGTGATCGAATCAGGAATGAAGAGATTCGTAGAAGAACCAAGGTCACCGACATAGCCGTTAAGATTAGCAAGCTGAAGTGGCAATGGGCGGGCCACATAGCGCGAAGATCGGACGGGCGTTGGGGCAGAAAGATTCTAGAGTGGAGACCACGTATTGGCAAGCGCAGCGTGGGACGACCACCTGCCAGATGGACCGACGATCTTGTGAAAATCGCAGGAAGTCGTTGGATGCAGGTGGCATCGGATCGGTTACGCTGGAAAGCGTTCAGCAGTGGACAAGTATAGGCTGAGATGATGATGATTTGAAAGTACGTGAACGCTTGTTGGTTTTCATCTACAAAAGTTCCGTATAACGAAAAGTAAATTCAAATATTATTTTAGAGGATTTTAAGCCTAATAATACATTGATGTGGGAATGTAGTCCAGTTATATAATGATAATTTTAAAAATTTAATTAGTGGTAATATTCAGTTATTTTAAATATTAATTTTGACTTAATATAGGTTCTCCTTTGAAATGGAGCTCTATTACAATATACCTAATTGTTTTGTAACAATTCGATTCGGGTCGATTCAACCCATTTCACCGTAGCCTCATAGGCCGGTCCAACCCGACGGGCTATCAACATTGCTGATTCGAACTGAATAGCTCATGCAAATGATCACAGAACGCTTTACCTGTTAAGTTTCGTCCAATAGTATTGTCACCATACCATATCTAACATCTCCCAGTTGGGTAGAGCAAGGCCTCTGAAGAATCGAATGATAGTAGGGAAAGCCCTACGATTTCTTTTTTTAATTCTATTCTAGACTTGGAGATCCGTCTTTCAGGAAAGAGTTCGTGCCGCCATTCAGAGCATATAAGCTTTTGTTTAATTTTTTTTTAGTAAAACATCCCCACACTAGAAACTATTTCTATGTCATGGGTGCGTTTACAAACATGCGATTCACAACAGGATCCAGTGGGGGGAGCGACTTAAGCTATTGACCACTGAACTGAAGTCGTCCGTCATTCAGTCAGTTAGTTTTATCTATATATATGAGCACGCTAGAATCTTAGCGGGGGAGTGTACAGTCGGTTCCTAAATTTAACAAATATTATAGTAAAAGTCTAAAAATTCAAGTCAGACTCGTGTATCAGGCACACGCTTTTCTCAGAGAGTATAAAGGGTATTATTTTATGCAGCTCCGTTAGATTGTACAATACCTACATTCTTCCCGCAGTTGCATTTCCTGTGTCGCACGCAAATGTAAAACTTGTCTTTTTATGTGAACAAAGTTATCTTTTGAGATATCTTACTGTTCAAGACGATATATTTTTTGTTTCACGTTTCGTTCCGAGTTATTTCTATACAGAGTTCTAAATAAAGCTTTTCGAAAAAGGTACCTCAGATAATTTTGAAACAACTTGACTGTTGAGTTGTAAATCGTACTTAAATAGATCTCTTTAGGGGTATATACGTAACTTATATTTGACCGTTTCAGTTATAAATTAAGTAGTGTTTTAAACATAAAAGCCAACTAAAATTACAAAAATAAACTCTGTATCGTATGAACACAGTCGCAGAGGTGCACTGTATTCACCCACGTGTCACCAACCATGTTAGATCCCCATGTAATGGGAGCGCGCCTATTTCCATCCCATCAAGCTCAACTCCAGACTTCGGATTGCTTCTGAGAATCTCCGATAGCTAAAATGTTGCTTAAAACTATTTGATAGATTGTTGCTTATACTCGTACAATGCTTACTCTTGAATAGGTGACAGTTGCTGACTGTTCTAACTTGTAAGTTACAGTCGTACAAAGGCCTTTTGGCTCGCGGCCCAAATCGGAACTAACGTTGTCATCGACTGAAATGTAACTCTATGATAGTCGCAGAGTTGCCGTTTGATATGAAATTTAACCAAGTTCTTTTCTTAATTAGTAGCCGTGCGGACCCACCTGTTGTCCCTGTGCGAACGCAGACGACTTATTAATACATGTCGGCAAGACGACGACACTGTGTTCTTATCTGAACATCAGAAGTACTACCAGACAAGGCTGAGTGAAAAACTCACTGCACAGGAAAACTGGAAGGTGGACGATATCAGCGACCAGCTAACTGAATCTGTCATAAATGTACTAAAGGAGATACGACCAAACGCCCGTGCTAGGCCCCAATCAAATAACGACATTTAACCACTCCTAGAACAGCGAAAAGAATTATTAAAAACCTCAAGACATGATGGTATTTATGAAATTAATAGGTGTATACGACATTCTATACGAAACCATCTTAGACGGAAGAAACATCCATTCCAGAAGTTGATCTTGAGTACAATACAGAAAAATCGCGGTCCTAAGGTTTTTCAAAAACAACTTAAAAGGGGTAACCAACAAATCCACAAATTAACGTCTGGAAACAGTATAACAACTGACAGGGATGAAATACTGAAAGAGGTAGAAAAAATACTATACGGAATTGTACAGTTGCAAAACACCACAACCCATCACGGTTGATGAAAAAGACCCAAGGGCAACCCTGGCACGGCACAAAACTGAAGACCTCCCCGAAATAAGCATGTATGAGATAAAGCACGCCTTAAAACAGATGAAGCGAAGGAAATCACCTAGCGAAGATAAAATAACTTATGAGCACTTACAATATGGTGGTAAACCTGTACTGAAACAACTGCAGTTGCTCTTTAGTAAGGTACTGTTCGAAGGTGCATCTCCAAACACATGGAAAAATGCGGTCGTAACTCTTCTTCACAAGAAAGGTGACTCTACCAAACTCACAAATTACCGACCCATTTCGCTACTCAGCCATGTATATAAGCTATTTACTAAAGTAATTACGTTGCGTTTGGCCGTTAGATTAGACTCCAAACAGCCAGTGGAGCAGGCAGGCTTCCGAAGTGGATTCTCCACTATAGATTATATCCACACAGTGCGACAGATATTGGAAAAATGTACAGAGTATAATCAACCATTGTTTTTGGCTTTCATAGACTACGAAAAAGCTTTTGATACAGTAGAGCACTGGGCTGTAATACAATCCTTACAACGTTCTCAAGTAGACTATAGGTATATCGAGGCCATCAAAGAAATCTACCGTGGCGCCACCCTGCAGGTGAAATTACACACGCTGACAAATCCCATACACGTGAAAAGAGGGGTCAGACAGGGAGGTACTATCTCACCGAAACTATTTACGTCCTGCCTAGAAGACATATTCCGGCTCCTCGACTGGTCCAATAGAGGTTTAAATATAAATGGTGAACGGCTAAGCCACCTCCGCTTTGCAGACGATATCATTGTATTCGCAGAAGGTCTCGAAGATCTGCAAATTATGGTTGAAGAACTATACTCTGTGTCGCTGCGTGTTGGTTTGAAAATGAACACATCTAAGACCAAAATAATGTGCAATAATAGCCCTGTAGATCACATCCTCGTACGTGAACAGAAAATAGAGCGGGTGATGAGTACATCTACTTAGGATAAACCCTTAGCTTCAATAAGAACAGGCAAGAAACTGAAATCCTTCACCGTGTTCGATTGGGATGGGGCGCTTTTGGAAAATTGTCCGACATATTTAAGAGAAACATACCCATTAATCTCAAACGTCGCACCTTCGAACAGTGTGTCCTGCCCGTTATGGTATATGGAGCCGAAACCTGGACGCTCACAAAATACAACTTAAATAAACTACGTGTGAGCCAAAGAGCTACGGAGCGAGCTATGTCAGGTATATCGCTAAGAGACCGGGTCCAAAACATCATAATCCGGGAAAGAACAAAACTTACCGACATAGCTCAAGTGATAGCGGAAAGAAAGTGGAGATGGGCAGGACACATATGCCGGAGATCGGACAACAGATGGGGGAAAAGGGTGCTTGATTGGAGACCGCGAACCGGCCATCGAAATGAAGGTAGAGAACCCGCAAGATGGACTGATGATCTGACGAGGGTGGCCGGAAGGGATTGGATGAGAAAAACGCAAGACCGAAGGGAGTGGAGTGCCATGGAAGAGACCTACACTCAGAATTGGGTGGCTACGGGTTGAAAATGATGAAGTCAAACCCTCGCCTAATATTTATGAGCTTACATGTTTTTACTTTAATCGTTTCCTTAAACTTTTTGTGGATCTCGAATCGACATAACAGGAATTTTTATAAGCCAGTATACCAATCTGTTTCAACATCTTGTTTTTATCGTTTTTATTTTGATACAAAATTGTAAGATTTACATCGAAGGGTTTTTTCTTTTCCTACTAAATAATTTTGACAATCGTTCGTTCAGGCTGTATGACGATCAAGGTTGTGGTAAGAATTAGTTGGTCGAATATTACAGCTTGCCGAAACTGCGATTGACGGCTTTCCCAATAATTGCAGCTTCGGCAAAGTTCTCTAACTCTACCGTAAATAACTTTTTTGTTTGCATATAAATATTCTTCTTCTTCTATTCTTTTTACTTACTAGTTAATTATATCTTTTTACGGCGGCACGGTACCTTGCCGTGGAGGCATATTTACTGTTATAATAATATATATAATAAAAATATCAGCCTTTACTGCCCACTGCTGGGCAAAGGCCTTCTCTCACAAATCGAGGTGAGAGAGATTAGGTCATACTCCACCACGCGGACCCAGTGCGGATTGGTGAATGCAGGTTTGTGGCCACCTGCTATTGAAACTTATCAAGTTGTCTATAAGGCTTACTACTGGACTTAACGACTACCACATTAAGTGGTAACCGGGACCAATGACCTAACGTGGCTTCTGGAACACGGAGATGCATGAATATGAAAATTCCACAGACGGCTCTAGGGCCGACCATTTTTTTTACCTGGGTAAAATCCGGCATAGGACTTCCACGAGCCTCGGGGGAAGCTCGCAGGGCGTGTCGGATTCCTACCGCCTAAAACCCCAAGGTGGCCGACATCAGAACTTTGGAGGGGCTCCGGGATCTTTGGAACGCACCGGTGCCCCTCTTGTGGCTCGCTCTGACGAGCCCGCCATCGTAGGAAGACTTGATGACACGCTCCCCCCCACACCGAAGCGGTGCTCACGGCGACGTGGGCCACACCAATTCGCCGTTCTCCTCGGGTCTTAGGCCGACCAAGGCGAACGCTGCTTAACCTTGGTAATCGGTAAGAACACCGCGGTCACACAGCGCTACGAGCGCCTCCTATACTGGTATATAAACTGACCTATTATTATAGCTTTCACGTGCCATTGTCAACATCTGGAGATGTTTTTACTATGGTTTACTTTGGTATAAGAGATTATAAATGCTGTGGAGTTAAATATCCTATATCAATGTTTCTCTCACAAAAAAAATGTAAATTAGAAAATTACAAGAGATTACAATATATCTAATTGGTGAAGTCCCGTTGGTTGATTGCCTTGTTTATCCCAATGACGCATAGTGCGGGTAGTGATTGCGAAGTCCTGGGTGTAAATTGTAGGTCGCATAAAGTAGGCTTTCTCTATGGAAAATATTCTCATCCACAGTTCTGTGTCTAGATTTTTTTTAAACATAGCCTCACACTAGAATATACTCCTGTGTCGTGAGTGCGTTTTCAAACATGAAAATTCACATATACAAATACCCCGTTGCGCCAGGTATAATGGCCATAGACTCGCCCCCTATAAATTTGGCACCTCGTAGACGTACGTACATCATGGGCGATATGTGGTACACCTCAGTCGTCCTATTCAGGAATATATGCACGACGAGGTATTTTTTTCAGGCGAAGGAATGTAACTTCATTTCAACACCAACCAATTGTAAGTCCCTTATTCGTAAACTCTTCAACTGTACTCGCTGCAGCTAAACATCAACAGGCTGTTTGTTTCACATACGTAATCGATACGGAGAAGCCTGTCGAGCCACCGATAAAAAAGCATCCCAACACGACGTGTAGCAGGGCTACCACAGATAGCAGGACTTTTCTCGTGCGGGACAAAATTACGTGCCTGTGATTTGAGCCCGTGATTTTGGTATGAAAATCTAGATATAAATATGTAGATAGGCGCAAGTTTTGTCGTGAAAATAGTCTTGTAATGTAATTCCTTCCCTAGGAGGTTGACCGATTTTGATGACTTTTTGTTTTACTTTTGGGGTCACCTGGATGGTGCTTAGCTAGCGACCGGGTGCGGAACTGTCGAAAACTGCCAATCCTACTAATATTATAAATTTGAAAGTTCATGTGATTAGATATTTGGATGTTTGTTACTCGATAACGCAAAAACGGTTAAATGGATTGGATGAAATTTGGCACACAGATAGTTTATTACCTGGTTTAACACTCGATACTTTTTATCTTGGTAACATGTAAGGTTCCTGTCTAAAGTCAATGTCGACGAAGTCGCGGGCAGAAACAGGTATAATATATGAATCAGCTTATACTATGACACTGCTCGGCAAAGGCTCTTATAAATCGAGATGAAAGAGACTGAGTCATACTCCAGCAAGCGGACCCAGGGTGGATTAGTGGTGACGACTCAGTAGAGTCTTGTCTATCTATATTAAGCCGAAAAACATCCACTGCAGGACAAAGACCTTCCCTAAAAACCGCCGACCGGCTTATACTATATGAATCCATCTTCTACCCGCGACCATCACCAGGTCCTTGTATAGGTATGTCAAAACAATTGAAACGGCTTTTCTCGTTTCAAACTTGTCACTTCAAGCCTTGCGGGCACATAAGACGAAACGGTTATCGTGAAATAGAGGCGTGAGCTAAGGGCTACAAAATCCTTGACATATGTCTTGTTGGGCCGTCTGTTCTAACCCTGCAGGAGCGAGGATTATCCGCAATATTGGTAACACCGAGAAGTAAGCGTTCCGGGATCGTGGGCGCTTAGATACCGCGCAGTTTTGTCAGCTGGGCTGTCCGATATATTGCAATAAAACCACTACATCATCTGGTATGGTCTTGAGGATACGGATAGTAAACGATATATTTACTTCAGATTTGAAGAAAAGGGAATTATACTGAAGCAAGTGGCGTAATATGGTACATTTTTAAAAATAGCACTTCTTACCTAGCCATTAGACTCCCAAATATTGTAAAAATAAAATAAGGAGATAGTGATTTAATCACCAAGAGATTTTGTTTTTATTTGATTACAACTTTAGTGGAAGCTAGAATCTCCGATGTATCGCAATAAAACCAGTACATCATATGGTATGGGCTTAAGCCCATATATATATTATATAGTTTACTTCGGATTTGAAGAGATAGGAAATATTCTTGAAGTAAGTGAATCCATATAGTACAAAGTTTAATAGAGAGCGATAGTACTTTAGTCAGAAAGAGATCACCGTGCTCTCCGATGTATTGCAATAAAACCAGTACATCATGGGGCTTAAGGATACATGTATCGTTTACTACAGATTTGAAGAAATATATTCTTAAGATATCGCAATATGGTGCAATTCTATATGACCATATTAGACATAGAGCGACCGGCTCGCTCTTGATATGGGATTTTTGCCTTTATATTGTTACAACTTCACTGTAATCTGGACTCTCCAATATTTTATTGTAAAAAAACTACAATATCCGGAACGGGTTAAGGCCGGATATAAGGTGTATCGTTTACTTTATGTTTGAAGAGATAGGAAATATTCTTGGGGTACGTGTCGCAATATTTTCCGATTCTTCTTATACATATTAGAGACAGAGCGATTGTGTGCTCTAGGACAAAAAGTAGATTTTTGGCATTTCTTACTTAATGTGCATAAAAACAAATGCCCACATTTCACTTCTTTGTAGTCACTTTAAAAGTATCCAGAGGAATAAGTAGTATCTCGGTAACCATCGTATAACTTATATCGTACATGGAAAATCAGAGGCTAGTAGTTTAAGAGCAGACCCGTTCGGATCATTGGATCGAGTAGTTGCGTGTTCAATTTTCGCACGGAACAACTGTTTGATTGACCCACTATATTACATATTTTTAAGACATGTGGTTCTTTTTCGAAAAGAAAGTAAAGCTAAAAACGCTTGCACACTTGCTGATATTTCGTGACCAAATTAATTGAAACGGCGAACTCGATAAAACCGTAACCACCACCACAGCCAATATCAAATGTCAAAAACAAAAGTATAGAATATTTAAATTCTACAGAACTGCGGTAGGCATGGCCGGCACATAAATCAAATTTATTTTATTATAAATAGTAATTGTACAGTGTAAGAAGAAGATTATGAGCGAATTATCTAAAAAGTAAATAGCCTAAGAAGATGGAATACCTAAAATGCATCATGGCTTATCGTTATTTCTATAGCCAAATGACTAATCACGCATTCCATTACATTAAGATTAATGCTTAAAGTGATTCTCGAAAAAACAATTTATTGAAAAATATCCTCACACTATAAGAATTACCACTTACTAACTACTTACTTACTAATTACTATCCTTTTCAGTGGGCGTGTTTAAAAATATGAATTTTACACACATACATACCCAGACAGAAGGAAACAGAAACTGATATATTAATTATGAAAATGTCTTTAAAAAGAGCAATAATTGATAAGATTTCCACCATAGATATAAAAACACTGGAGCTAAATGTTTCATCTATGAGAACCTTTTATTCGGAAATATGTTTTAACACCCTCATTGTTTCTATTTCATCTTTATCAAAAATTTATTAAATAAAATCATAATTCCTGAAGAATTTTCCAGATCACAAATACGCTGTATTTGCAGTGTCTGGTCTTGCACGTGCATTTTATGTCAGATTCAGGCTCCGGCTGGCCGTCACTTTGCATATGAGGGCGGCGAGCCCGGATAAAGCCCCGGATAACTTTACCTCGCAATCTCTTCTTGCGTAGCTGCTTTTTAAATTCAAGTTGTACATAAATCTTGGTGATACTTTTATCAGATCAATATCATGTATTTTTATAAAGCAAAACTACTGTGATACAATTCGCTTAGAGGTTATTTAGTTTACAAGCAGACGATCAAGGTTTGATTGATTGATCATCATTGATTTTATCTTTCAAATCTAACAATATCGTTGTAATCCTTAACTTCAAGTGTTTGTCACTATCCATGTTCTCAGATATTATATATCTAAGAAAAACTGTAGTTAATAATAAATTGTATAAAATATTAACTTCTACTGTATTCCATTCTTAGTGGGTTACTTAATTGGTGTAATATTCTACAATTGTTTAAGGGTCTTCTTTCCGGGGGCACTACAGCTAACAATAAATCTAACGTATTTGAAAGAATTATTTACTGGCTGATATAAATAATTTCGAAGACTTTATCAAGTTATAGCAACATTTGTTTTCAATATTTCATATTATTCTAGTTTATGTGGGATGAATTATGTTCTTTATCAATGCACATGCTTTAGGTTAAGAAGTTTTAGTTCACCCTATAGAACAAAAAAAACTGACAGAATTCCAATACCTAAACTTTGTTTAAAATGTGTAATTCAATGACTTCAAGGTGAAAGTAAATGTTATGTTTCTTAGCCTATTTGAATAGATTTAATACCCAGGATACTGATGAATTAGTAATCTTAAGTAAATTACGCCTACGTAATGTTCGTTTCTATGTTGAAGACATTCGGGACAGTTTCAACCTAGTTTGATTTTGAAAGCGTTCGTTCAAGGTTGGATTATTTCATCTCTTACTGACAGATTGAGTAATCAATTACAACAAGTTGTCCGTTAAACGCAAGTAGGAAATTGTAAACTAAAGTGAGAAAGAAACGTTAATTGTATTTTTTAGATTTTTCTAACATCTGTATGTGGAAACTCTTGAATTGCCTGCATCTGTTTGTTGCATTATGCTAGCTGTAAAATTTTCAAATTAAATAAAAGCATCAATATGAACTGACCTGATTGACGAACTTGATTAAGGGTTGTTGTAGAACATTTTAAGAAAGCGTGCTATCACTTTCGTCTTTATTTAGTAAATGAGTAGTGTGAAAAGGATGACATAAGTACTTAATAGTATTACGCTAACGTCAGTCTGTTCATGCTAAGCCGGGTTGCCTTTTGCTAACATTATGACGTGATCAATTACTCACGTATTCACCCTAGCCATTTAGTTATTACGATTTGAGAGGAGTTTTATTGAAATCTGCTTACGAGCGAAAATCTTTTTCTTCGCGAAAATGCTTGGTTATTATTAGTCCAATTATTCTAAGCTGATTTACTGAACAGCTTTATGAGGATTTAAATGAAATAAAAATGTATTTGTTTTACGAATTTAGTGTAGTTACTTTTAGTTTTAGGTACCAAACCGAAACAAGGGCTTTGTCATGGGCAAAATAAAAAAAAATAAGTTTCATTTCTCTATCTATCTATCTATCATCACGCCAGATGGCTTGCGAGGTAGGCAGAGAGTACAGGGTTCCAACAACAACAACAAGTTCCAACAACAAGTTTTATTTCATTAGCTTAAATCTAAGAAATAAAAAAGTAAGTATAACGTATGTAACTACAATGTACGATTGTAATATACGTATAATTATAGTGAGGCTTGCTGGAAATTTTCATGAATATACCCTTATAGTGAAAAGTAGACATGCATATCTATTTTCTATCATCTTCTGAGTTTCGAGACATTGTTCCCATTATTTATTATTATATTTTATGGGATATTGTCAGCAGAAGTTTTTATGTGAGTTTTTAGCCGAATCTCGTAAAATTCCATGAACTTTTAGTAACAGAATAACGAAACTAAGAAGTCGTGGATGTATTTAAAAACTCAATTTAAAAACATAATATGTTTACGAACAAATTGTTGGTAGATGTACGGCTGTGATTTTCTTATAAAAAATAAATATAATCATGGCATGGGGTCTAGAAAGAGGGTCTGGTGTAAAGACCAAAGACTAATGACCGCATGATCAAGATGACAGTGGTCCAAATTGTTTATTTGCTAGAAACATGGTCACAGGATGTTAACTTTACAAAATGTTAGTTATAGTTCTACTTGTTCCGTCGGTTCGGTAACATACAATATAATAGTAGTATTAGTAAGGAAATTACAAAAGGAGTATATTTCTTCAAAGAATAAATAAAAATCTTGGGTGGTTTTATGAAACCACGGTAAAAGTGAAACATATTGGCCTTGGCTGCTCTGGCGTGCGCGTTGTATGTCGCGTAACGGTCGGTCGGTCACGCGACATGCAACACACAGACCAAAAAGTTTGTAACGATCTAATAAAAGTTTCACTTTAAAAATTATCAAAACAATATGGATTTGTTCAAGAATAGGTAAGTAGATATTTATTTCACCTTTTAACCTGTTAGTTAACGCAACAATTTTAGAAAATTATTGTAAGTATTAAAGGGCTGACCAAAGTTTAGCTGCAGTCTCGAATCCTAGGAGTATAAAACTAGAATTTTTAGCCTTCAATTTTACCCCATAACTTAGATGACTTATAAATTGATAAATGGAAAATAATGTTCCACAATATTGCACCCATAACACACTTCACTGTCTAGTCAGCTTATGTAAACAATATACATTAGCGAAAATTACCTGAATCCATCACTCCCAACACACCTTGGCCTACTTTTACCAGAATTCCTTTCTTAATATTAAATTATAGCTATTTTCTTTTTTCCCAATCGACCTAAAATAAATTGCCTAGTAAAGAAATCAAATAGATACTTATTTTGAATGTCGTGACGTACCAATTTCAGAACAGACTGATTATGGTTTCGGCAAATGATGAATTAAATTTTATTATGAAGAAAGTTCAGTGGGAATTTGAAGGTAGGTAATTGTTTCATGAGGTTTGTGAATTCTATTTGTATAGATTTTCTTCTTTTATGTTTTGTCCGATTGGGTATTTATTTTTGTACTTACTTGAACATAAAATAAGAATGAAATAATGAATGAATATTAACTGAATATGATAAACAAACTATCCAAAGGGAATAATAGACACGTATTTAGAAGTAGCATCCGTTCAAGAGTTGATCGATTTTCTGAACCTCCCCTGAACCTAAAACTCAAAAGTATTCTATGCGGATTCCGGAGTACCGCAGGGCTCCTATCTTGGACCCTTATTTTCTATATTTATAAGTGATCTTGCCCATAAAATCCAGCATTTCATTGATTTAAAATATATATAAACAGCGAATTCATTATCATACACGCATTTCATCTAGTGCGACATCGTACTAATGTTATAAATTTGAAAGGTTGTATGTTTAGATATTTGTTACTTAATCACGCAAAAACAATTATAAATAAAGATATATTGCAATGACCTTTGAGAGAAAACATTGCGTTCGCTGCACCTAGTAGAATCCCCCGATAACGTTTTACTAGCTGAATTGATAGCCAAATAAACCTTCAAACTTATTTGACGTTGAATTAGGTACCCTAGTTTTATTAAATTAAATACATCATTCCCAGAAATAAACTTTGTGTTCAGCTTTGTTTAGTAGTTTACTGTTATTTGCTGTTCATCAAACAGTTGCGGTTATCAATTTGTTCATGATTATTTAAATCATAAAGAATCATAGTGAATATAAATGTCATGGAAAATTATTACCTAACCGTTTTAGTTATCTATACCAATATTATAAAGAGGAAAGATTTGTATTTTTGAATAAACTCAAAATCTACTGGACCGATTTCAAAAATTATTTTACCATTAGTATGCTACATTATCTATGAGTACCATATAACATAGTCTATATTTATTGCTAGAAAACAAAATTGGGATTTCAATAATGTAACCCAAGGTATAAAAAAATTTGCCTTAAAATATCTTTTATCGCATGCGCTGCGGAAACTATTGATGATAGAATAAAAAATGTTTAACAATATTAAAGAACATATCAATATCTACAAAAAACTTTCAAATACTGTATGTCTAACTATTGTAGCTAGCACTGTAGCACTATAACTGCTTTTTAACATTTTAAAACTTGATAGAAATGCCGACCAAAATCTGACCATGTTATCCTACCTTTGTATTAATTTTTATCCAAAAAAATTATATAGTAT
Organism: Phalera bucephala; assembly: GCA_905147815.2. Classification (NCBI taxonomy): domain Eukaryota; kingdom Metazoa; phylum Arthropoda; class Insecta; order Lepidoptera; family Notodontidae; genus Phalera; species Phalera bucephala. The sequence goes on from LR990612.1 coordinate 23,718,634, forward strand.
TTAAGATTGTTTCAATACCTGTAGATTACTTTTTGAATTCTTTAAATCGGACATTCCATTCAAAACATGTTACGAATTAAAAAAAATCGAAATATAGAAAATAATAAGTGATCAAACGAACTTACCTGAAGTGAAGTTCGATCATTATTATACGAAGGGCTTCGTTCGAAGATATATGTATTTATCATGCAGCTTCTTCGTGTCACTCGGCAACTGAACGCAATTTTTAGAGCTGAAACTAAACTTATTAATTCTGTGTTATCTGTTGTCCCTATATGAACTATCATTCTTTTAGAGTAGCTAGGTATACTGGATATCACAATTTTACTGGGATTGGGTCGGGCCGGGTACATATATCTTCGAACGAAGCCCTTCGTATAATAATGATCGAACTTCACTTCAGGTAAGTTCGTTTGATCACTTATTATACTGTGTGCTTCGTTCTCGATATATGTATTTACCATGCAGTTATTTAGAGCTATAGTAAAATTGAGATCTACTTTCGTCCATGTATACAATCCCTTGAATAATAAACTATAACGAAATCAATAAACCTTTTATTTATAATACTTTACATTCTCCATAAAGTCAATTAACTCAACTTAAATACCTCCTTATTTAAACTAAAACAAACTTTAACATATTAGTAATTAATCTTTTTATCAATATCCGTCTTGTTGATCTTGTAAACAAAATAAAATTAACTTATCAATTACTGTGCATTAAGTACAGCATGAGCAAATTCTCCTGAATCGTTGAGAATTGGCCTGTCATAAAACTTTGCAAAAGTTAAGGAATTATTTGTCCAGCCTGCAGTCTGCCTGATAGTATCTAATGAGACCCCTTTAGACTTAGCAGCAGAAGTAGCGGCGTGACGTGTACTATGGCCTGAAAAAATATTTGTGTCAATACCGCATGTCTTAAGGGTATTTTTAATCCATCTACCTATGGTAGAAGCTGTGACGGATTTGTGCGGTCTTTGGAATGATATAATTAAATTGTCATTTTTTCCTCTTATATCCTCTGTAAATCTGATGTAATCGCATAGTGTTTTAGCTGGGCAAATCTCAATCTTTTCAAAAAAAAGGCAAAATCATAACTGGCTGAAAACGTCCTATAGCTGATGTTTTAACTATATCAGTAATGATAATCCTGACGGAGTTCTCGCATTTTTCTATGTTGGATATCTTAATAAGTGATAAAGTCTGTGCCCTTTGTGCTGTGCTTAATGCTAATAAAACCACCAGTTTTTTGGAAATACATTCCAAGCTTAATTCCATATTAGGAAACCATTTTTCTAATACAGACAAAACTTTATTTGGATCCCAGGTTATTTGATATTTTGCAATAGGTGGTTTTGACCTATAGAACCCTTTAAACAATCGCTTTATACGATCATCCTCCCCTATTTTAGAGCCTATTATCAAAGATAGAGCAGACCTATGGGAATTAAGAGTACCATAGGCTGCATCAGAATCAAACAATTTTGTCAAAAAAACCATAACAAATGGTACAGATGGCGTTAGTGGGTTTATACTATGTTTTTGACAAAATTACCATTAAATTTTATATGTTACATTGTACTGTCTCAATGTATTATTTGAAAGAGATGAAAACATAACATTTATAGACATTGGTGGAATAGCTCTATTTAGCCACGCTTGCCTGATAAAATCCCGGCAATCAGGGTAAGCTGACGGTGAAGGGGGTGATGCTGTCTGAAAGAGGAATATAAAAGAAATTTCTGAGGTTTAAAAAATAGCGACTTTGAGACTAACAAACTCTGCATTAATGGATACCAGGCTTGAGAAGGCCAATGGGGCATTACCATTATACCTGTTGATCCTTCATGTTTAATCTTTTGCAAGCATTGCAGTATTAAACTAAATGGAGGAAAGGCATAAAAGAAAAATTCATTCCATGATACCGTAAAGGCATCTATCTTAATAGCTCCCGGATCTGGTTTCCATGAAATATAAGAGACACATTTAGCATTTGTATGAGATGCAAATATATCAATATCTGGTTTTCCAAATTCCAAAACTATCTGTTGAAAGGCTTTGTTATTCAATTCCCATTCTGTGTCAGGATTGACTCTACGAGACTCCTCATCAGCCACTTTGTTTTCACTTGACTTTATATATGAGGCGAATAGCCAAATATGTCTCTCTTCACACCACTGCCATATGGATCTGGATAGGTTATTTAAATGAAGGAATTGAATGCCACCCATTTTGTTGATGTAATATATTGCTGTTTTATTGTCTACACGCAACAAGATGTTGATGTATTGTTTGTTACCCACAAAAAAATGTAATGCCTTAAATATTGCCAATAGTTCTAAAAAGTTCTGTTTCTTTCTTTCTCATTCCAAAACCCATTGCCCCTATTACCATTATATGCAGCACCCCATCCAGTCATGGAAGCATCAGTAAAAAGCTCCATGTCATATCTATGATAGGCTATACTTCTACTAACAACACTACACCACTGCAGATCTAATTTTATCTCTGAATTTAAATATACTTTTGTATCATAATTTCCTTTACTTATTATTAAAAATTTATACTTATGATGTTCTAAATATTTTGTATAAAGCCAACCATATCTAGAGGCTGGGCAGGCTGCAATTAATGTTCCTATTAACTTGGCTAAATCTCTTAAGCATCAACTATCTATGTGAAGGTACCTTTCAACCAACTTTTTAATGTTGGATGATTTTTCTTTTGGTAATTGTACTTGCATATTTCTTGTGTCAAAAACAAACCCTAGGAACTGGCAAGACTGGGATGGTACTAAAATGCTTTTGCCAAAATTTATAACGAATCCCAAACACTTCAAGAGTGCTACTGTTTCTTTAACATTATCCAAGCAAGACTGATAATCAGAGCCAATACATAATAAGTCATCTAAGTATTGAACTGACTTGTATCCTTTTTCTCTTAAATGTGTCACTACCACTTTCATAAGTTTTGTGAATATATTAGGAGCCGTACATAATCCATATGGGAGGGCCGTGAACTCATATAGTTTATCATATTGAAAACGCAAATATTTCCTAAAATGAGGGTCAACATTGACCAACAAATATGATTCTTTTAAATCAATTTTTGCCATATAATCACCTTCTGAAAGTAATGATATTGCAGTCCTATAATCTTCCATTTTGAAATGGGATGTCTTTACAAATTTATTTAAGGATTTTAATTTTAAAATAAACCTATTAGCGCCATTCTGTTTCGGTATCAAAAAAATTTTAGAGATGAATTGGTCATTTGATGTTTCACAAGGGCATATGGCTCCCAATTCTAGTAAGTTGTCAATAGCCATATCCATTTCATCACTTAATTTATCAGAAGGCATAAGCCCCACTGAATGCTGGTAAGGTTTACAGACTCATCGCTACAGATTTTCTTCCAACAAGGTAAGAAATAGGCTAGCCTGCCGGCATGACTTACCTCTAGGTTCGAGCAGGTGGCTTCTCCACAGTCATTTTTGCCCTCTTGAATGGGTACTGATATTGTTGGCCTGGATGTCTCTGAGCCTGTGATGAGGACTGGTTCTTTTTCTGTCCGTACCTCGTGGTTGTCCTCTGATTGTATCGAGGGGGACCTTGCAAGTTTCCCTTCTGGTTAGGATTAATAGTAGGTTTTTTAATAGATTGACCAGTCTTTTGACATGTCTTTAGTAGTCTTATCTTATCTGCAAGATTACTTCCATATAGATATTCATCTCTCTCAACATCTTTCACTACATCCAGGAACTTCTTATCAAGTACTGGGAGGAACAAGTTTCGTCTTGTCTTGGTTTGGTAATGGTGTAGATCAGTTAAAATCCTGCCTGCATCGGTTAGCATCGTTATTATTGGTAGCCTGTCTATGTTTTCGTTAGTAATGATTGATGAGAGCACCTTGCTTATTATTATTAATCCTGTACCAAGTTGATTTTGCTCATACTCTATTTTTTTATCTCTATTGATAATATTGTGGCTTACAGATGCAGAGATCTCTGGATTCAGCTTAGGGGCTTTTAGTAGTGGGCAGTTTTGTGGCAGTAATTGCTCACTGAACTTTTGCTTGATCTTCCGTGAGAGGCCACTTTTTAAGATGTTGGTCCAAATTCACGCTAATTCAACATTAATAGCTGGTCCATATTGAGGTTTTTCAGGCATTAAGTCCCCTAAAGCCCGAAGTACCTCAGAGCTTAAAGTGGGTTCAATCGGGGTCAACTCTAAATCCTTAGGAGGATCTGCTGTAACCACAGGTTCTACTGCGACTAGATTTGTAGTGGAAAAAGGTGACACGTCGCGTGGTTGCGCCGTATTATTTGGTGATGAACAAAATGAGTCGAATTCGTTAGCTATTTCTTGATTTTGGCAGTCTGAAAAAAAAAACACCCAAAAAAAAACAACTTGCGCAAAAGTGTTTACTCACTCAAGTAAGGCCTCGTGGGCTATACGTGAGGATAACTAGATCCCGTGCGTATATCTCGTATACGCCCCGAGTCTAAAGATCACGTCAATGTATCTCGTACACCACCCGTGTCTGCCGGTATAGTTGGAAAGAACGAATCCTCCTTAGACTAACTGCTAAAAAGCCAGTAGTCTTACCGGTATACTGATAAATCGTATATTTTATGTACCTGGAGGAGGAGAAAATGATGTTTCACTTGTATTTTCTTTATCCGACGAATTGTTTTCCTGTCGACGCGGACGATCACGCTTCATCTTCCTTTCGATTCTCCTTATTTTTTCTTTATAATATTTAAGATCATCCGCATATCGTTTTCTAGGCATATTTATTGGCTTGATTACACCCAAAACCAGTTTCAACTATATTAATATTCACTTTTTTTCACTAAAACATTAACACAATACGTAACAGTTGCCGCGCTAACGAAAAGAATGATAGTTCATATAGGGACAACAGATAACACAGAATTAATAAGTTTAGTTTCAGCTCTAAAAATTGCGTTCAGTTGCCGAGTGACACGAAGAAGCTGCATGGTAAATACATATATCGAGAACGAAGCACACAGTATAATAGAAAAATAAACGCCGCCGCGTCGTGGCCGGTGTAGTCCCACGCAGCGCGGCGAGCAACGCGGCGAGATAGGGCGCGGGAGAGGGGCGTGCACATCTATGAAATAGGTAGCCGCGCGTTCCTACAGAGCGGATAAAATATCCACCCGTGCGAAGCCGGAACGGGCTGCTAATAAACAATAATTTGCTAATGCAAATTTCAGTATGATACAATTCTCAGAATAATACGAGTATAAGCGACTTTTAGAATCATGCTAATTTGACTTTCACTCGTAAGCACGGGAGCTGTAAAGAAGCTTTGTAAATCAAGAAACTCTATACTAAACGATATGTTTCATGTGTGTCGTTTGAATATTTTGAATCCTAAGGATGCACAAAGTTGATATGCCTGATTCATATAAAGATGATCGTGAAGCTTTCTTGAAGACGTTGCGTTAACATCAATCTGTTTGTGCTAAAAGCTCAGGGAAACAGTAGGACGAAGATAGTTACTAAATAAATTAAGTAATAGAAAGTATATACCACATACCCTTATGTTTTTCAGGGTAGCTTCCACCTGACCGCAATTTCTTAGCTATCTATAAGGCACAACTGCATTACAATGACAAATTCACTTTTTTATTTTTTTAAAAACACTCACCGTTACGCCTATATTTCCCAAGCGGGGGTGGCAGAAGTGTAATGAGTACACCCACGTTTCGCCGACGATGTTAGGTCTCATTTAATAGGGGGCGAGCCTATTGCCATATACCGGACACAATTTCAGACTCCGGACTCGTACTGGGAAGTTTTCGTTAGAAACTACACTTGTTCGACCTAGGATTTGAACCCAGGACCTCGTGATCACAAAGCGATGCGCTTTACTACTAGAACAACAAGGTAGTCGACAGAGGTAAAAAAACAGTATACTGTTAAGGAATTAAGAACGCGCCTGTTTTGAACAACCTGGTTACAAAAGAATTGAATTGGGAGATGAAAAAAATTAGATCAAATTGATAATCGAGGTAGACCTTGAAAAAGTTATCAGTGGATCCTAATCCCCTTATCGGATAATTAACCGATTACAATGCAGATGTTGTTACAGGTGGCGGCAAATTTACGTGAATCCACTAGTTAGGCCGAGCGCGTAGCTTAATTCAATACAAGTAGCGACCAAATTCCTGGTTTTCCGATGCCGATTTCTAAATTAAACAAACATTTAATGCTTTAAATATACAGAAATTAAACGTTAATTATGCCTTGTTTGTAAAGGTCATATTTGGGTACATTATTTAGAACTTATATGTAAGCAACATCATTTAATGTGTAGTAATAATCACAGCAATGCGGACACAGTCATCGTTATCATCAGCTGAGAAACCGTTACGATAACCAGCTTTGTGATGTTACTCAATTGTCAACTTTCAATCACTAATCATTTTATGATGTATAGAACGAGTTTTAATAACGTTAAAATCGGCACAAAATGGAGTTCTAACATGCATTATAAAAACATCAAAAGAACGGAGTGCAAATAGCTGCTTGAGATTCAATATTATTTTGTGCAAATTACTCCGTCGTCTTAAGATTCGTGCGCAGACAGAAAAGGGAACAAGCCGAAATGAAGTCGGTGCGTCCAATTGGTTAGCATATTTTAATAGGGTCTGGCTCGGGGCCACTGCCGACGACTTAAATACCTTAATGTTTTCCTGTTACCCCTAATGTGCCTACTTAACGAACTCAACTTTCTTATCGAACCGACCGACGATTCCACTCAGTTTCAAACTTCATAAAGTATTCGTGACCCTTTGTGACGTTCGAATACACTTAAGTATAAACCAGATTATTTTTTTCTATCGTTTCAACAATGAGTGATCTCGAAAACTGCTGCATTTAAGTTTCGAAAATTGTAATTTTCTATTTTAAAAATTTAAATTATGTTTGCATCCACCCTAATAAAAAAAACTGCAATGGACTAAACGTGCTCATTTTTTAGTCTGCACATTTTTATAACAAAAACTAGGTATGTGGTCTATTCAATATATACCTTTAATAAAAAGCGAAAGTTCTCGCAATTCATTGGGGGTAGAAAGATTTAAAGGCCTTTCGCATAATAAAGAGGCATCTCTACTTATACTTACCGTTGAACGAAGCCCGTCTATGCAATAAGACAGCTTGATGGATGTGATCGCGATGTTTTGTTGGATTCCGACGAGCCTAACGACCAACGACGCAATTTCATTTGTTAATTGTCGGGGAATAAAAATTTTCAACAGCAGACGTTCAATTTGCTTCCTTTTCTTTCGTATTTCAACACTTGCATATTTCATCCAACTAGTGGTCGCCCATTGGTAGAAATTCGACCATAATAAATTTAAATTATAAGTTCGAACATTATTAAGGTTCTATTGTCAAAGACTATACTTCTATAATCACAGGTTTCACCAAGGCTAGACTGTTAATTTGTCTATTTTTTTTCAAACAAATGATATAAAATTTAAATAAAAAGAAAACAAAAAATGAACCAAATACAGAATACGTTTCTTTTTTTCCATTGAACTTGAAATACATATTTCGATAATTTAATTAATGATGCAAAACTTCTCTGTAAACGATGTTTTTTATAAAAACTCTTTCATCGTTTGCTGGTTATGTTTGACATTCAGTAAGACTATAGACAAATAATATTAAAGACAAACAACATTAATCTATTCTTAGTTTGAAGTGTATTGTGTTAAATACATAGTAGTGTGTGTAATGTTTTTTTATTGATTTAATGTATTTTTTATGCATAATTTTAAAAAATATTAGCGTTCTGCACTCCTTCCCTATATAAGTGCGAGAAATTTCATATTCCTCCGTCCGCGCAATTTTCGTAAAAAAGGGGTACAAAGTTTTTGCTTCACGCGTATAATGATATCGCTGACGAAATCTTTATATGATATATTTAGATCACACAGTATATTTTTAATCCTACCATTAATTACTTAATTGTATAACTGTTTACAGTACAATTCGGAATATATTTATTACAGTGACTCAGTGAGTCAACCAAATTGACTGTTTACTACTAAATTCAATATGGTTTCTTGAGCCTCCGAGTTGATTGAGAAAATGGAGCTGTAGAGACGAAAGCTTTTTAAAACATTATCATTTAAGGCATTCGCGTTTATTTGGCTGATATTATTTCCTTTTCGTTCCATTTGACGGATTCCAATCGTTTTGACGAATATCAAAGCTTCTATTCCGCTACTTTATTGAAATTCTCTTTATCAAATAATAATGCCATTTGATTTTGATGAAAAACACACGATATTTTTAATACCGATGTAGTGATTTGATGACGGCTTGGTCCTCTCACATTGTGTCGGGTTGGGTCCGGGTCAAATCCGGTTGTGTATGTCAATTTTATGTTTGTAAACAACCATGGCACATGTGTAGCGACCCTATAGATCACTTTATAATTTGTGCATCAAATAAAACAATTGCTGTATGTGGACACTTTAAATAAAAAAATACTAAATAATAATACAGTAACTAGAATTTTTTTAACACTTTTCAAATAATATGATTTATTAATAAACACTTTCCTTGAGCCTAAATAATGCTAATAAAAGCTATGACTGCAACTTGCATATATTATTATTACTATTATCTAGCAGTTGGCGTCCCACTGCTGGGCAAAGGCCTCCCTCCTTACTTTCCACTCCACTCTGTTTAAAGCGATCGAAGGCCAATCACTCATGAAGACGTCCAGTTCGTCCCACCATCTCTTCCTGGGCCTGCCGCGATGTATTTTAAAATTAGGAGGGAACGAGTTGGTTATTATTTTAGCCCACGATGTGTCTAGAATGCGACAGACATGGTCAGCCCAGTCCCATTTTAGCTTGGCGGCTATTTGACCAACATCAGCTATTTGTGTCATGGAACGCAGTACACTATTTTTGACATGATCGGTTAGCTTAATACCTAGAATACTGCGCTCCATGTTGCGCTGGCAAACCGCGAGCGTAGACTTTTATAACTTTGTCAAAGACCAAGTCGATGCGCCATAAGTGAGTATGGTAAGAATGCGCATGTCCATTACTTTTTGCTTTAGTTTCAATGGAAGATCACTCTTCATCAGCTCTTTCATAGACCAATAGCTTTTCCAGGCGTTTTCAACACGACGTGTGATTTCTTTGTCTTGTCTTGCCTGGAAGGAAACTATTTGGCCCAAGTAGATATACTCCTGGACATATGCAATCTCGACACTATTAACTTGAATTTGGCGTTTGATTATATTTATCATTAAATTAGTCTTTGACATGTTCATTTGGAATCCGACCGGTTAGCGTTCAGCTCTTCAAGCATCTTTTGTAGACCGATAGCCGATGAAGAGAAAAGAACAAAGTCGTCGGCGAACCTGAGATTTGTATGTCTCAGATTTGATTTATTTAAGGAAATAAACGTTCTAACTGTTATATCTCATTTTATATATAAAACGTGTTATAAACGAGAAAGAATATCGATAAGTTTGAAAAATTGAGTGATATCCATACTGTAAGCACTTGGAATAAAAATATTCTTGCTGTACATATCACGCGTCTCCACAGAATCAGCAATTCGTTTATGGGTCAGTGTATAAGTTTTTATAACAAACTTCTCCACGATATTCGAGATTTACCAATTAATAAATTTTAAACCATAATTAAGGCTAAATTACGTAAGAAAGCCTATGACAAAATCTCGGATTTCATAGAAGATAAGATCGCGTGGGATTGAAGTGACATATTATTAAGAGTTGCTATTTATTTTTCTCTTTACTTTAATTACATCATTGTTAAAGCGTAGCGTGTTGTGCCTGACGAGCTTGGAGTATTGCTGCTTTGTAGACACAATCTGAACACCATTTTGGGGTTCAGGTTTTGTCATGCTCACTATAATGTCTTTGCTTATGGTGGCTGTCTGGCGCGGGTCAATCCCTTTCCTTCAATATGGTCGAGGAGAGTGATGGCTGTTCCAGTATTCATACCCGTGAACGGGTGCTACTTGTGGGGACCGGTAAATCTGGAATCCTTTAGACACTCGTTATAAATAAAATCATTAGTCTCAATCTTTTAAAACAGTCCTTTACAGTGACCTTTTGTCCATCTATTTGGAATTATATTGCTTATTTATGTATATTGATATTATTAGAGTGAGAAATATCCTTCTTTGTTCTATTTAAATACCGCTCAAAAGGTGAGTCTTCGCGTGCGCTCATATAATATAATATAAGCCCTGTTAAGAAACTGTCCCACTGTTGGGCACGGGCCTCCTCTGAAACTGAGAGGGCTTAGGCCATAGTCGTGCGCTCATATATTTTTATTATTTTAGGTAAAAATAAAAATATCAAATATTTTCGTATCAATAAAAGCGGTCTCCAATTGTTCTATCTCATATTTCGTTAAGAATTTACGAATATTATAATGAACCACATATTCAGGTAATTTTAAAGTGGATTTATGCCTACCGTATCAAAATAAATCTTTGTATTATCACAACAATAGGATAGGGATTAATTTGTTCATAGCGTGTTGGTAATTTAAATGAATATAAAAAATAAGACAAAAATCGTTTTGCCTACGATGTTAAATTCCATTGCTTATACATTGGGACCTATAGGCTATCATTGTAGACGAAACGCTAGCATGTTGTTATTATGCCGAGCACAATTCTAGAATCCCGACTGGGACTTAAAAACTAACGTATTATCAGCCTACAATGTCCTACAGCTGGGAAAGGATTTTTCTCACAAAATCAAGGTGCAACAGATTAGATTATACTCCACCGCGTAGACACAGTGCGGATTGGTGGAGGGAGGTTTTTTGGCCACCTGCTGTTGGAACTTATCAAACCGCCTATAAAGCGTTCAACTGCCGGATGATTGAGCGCAGTGGTTAAGAACTTAAGTCGCTCCAGCCACTGGGTCTAATAGTCACGGGCTCGATTCCCGTACGAGATAAATCTTTGTGTGATCCACAATTATTTCTTCGATTAGTTCTGGGTATTTGTGTATGTGACTTTTCATGTTTTTAAACGCACCCACGACACACGAATAAATCATGGGGTGTTACATGTCATCAATCACGATAGTGTGGGGCTACTTTAAAAAAAACTACCACATGAAGTGTGTAGCCGGGAACAACGGGTTATTGTGCCTTCCGAAGCACGGAGATGCTTTAACATGAAAACAAACAAAAGACAAACAATCATCCATCTCAGACCGACTGAGCCGAATCGCTGAGAACGCCGCCGTAGCACATTGCTACGATCATCAGTCTAAAATTAAAATATATAACAACGGTAATAAAAGTCATTACTTGGGATAGCCATTTGTTTGCAGAAGTTGTACGTCGGGAAATCTCGAGTAATGAAAAATCACCTGAAGTAGTGCTTACACCGGGCAATTTATTGCGAGCACTTAGCTACCCTCCTGTAAACGAACGCGTTAAGTCAGACAGTAAAGAGCCCACTTGTTTGACCAACACTTAAAATATTTCTCCTTTACGTTTAGTCTGAGAACCGACCTGTTGAAGCTCAATAAAGCGTAAATATTTCTTTAAGGATACGCCTATTCCCATATTATTGGTAGAGGTTTTATATGGTATCGAGCGTTTAGAAAGAAAACAATGTAAAATTATTTTTATATAATTCGTGTAGTTCCACACTTGTAGTAATTCATGTGGCTTGGGTGCGTACACAAACGTGATTTCTATAGTTAACATAACCACCTAGACAGAAATAAACATTTGCTGTTCATACAAAGATTTGTCCCTTCCGGGAATGAGCATGCGACAGCTCGATTCTGTAAGCGAAATAACACACGCTCTGACCACATCCTCTAGTACAGGTCTCATAAACATGTTTTTGCTGTTTCGTTGAGCGGCAAAAATGTGACATTCCATTAAAGAAATAAACTGAAAAATCATGTTGTATAATATCAATTTACATAATACACGTTGCGAGTAGTTGAATTTAAAAAGCGGCAATGCAAGAAGAGATTGTGTGATAAAGTTATCCGGGGTTTTGTCCTGGCTCACTGCCCTCATATGCATTGTGACGGCTAACCGCAACCTGAATCTGACGTAAAATGTATAATGTGTAAATAGTACTCACCTATTCACAAAGACAATGTAAGTGTTTGCATTTTAGATTTTCACCGTTTTGAGAATTCTTCATGGCCAAACGTTCGTATTATGGTCTGCTGGAAATCTGACAAGTTTGTCCGATTAGAAAATAAATAAGATTGTTAAATGTCGTTTTAAAAGTTTTTTAAGATAACAATTCAGTTTTTTTTCGTTGTATTTATTTAAGTAAGGAAATATAGAGGCTGTAGGAATTACTGTCTACCATCTTAGAATGGCTATGAAGTTTGTGGTCGCTTTTTAATAAAGTATGCATTACACGCTTATTATGCTGACAATCTTTGTATGCAATTATTATAATATTTAGCCACGGAACAAGGAACTAATCTTTGATCTGCGTACTCCGCCATCACTGTCCCAATGTCGAGCAAAATATTTCCCCTGAACAACTCTAACATGAATAAAAAAATAATCGAACTGTTCAGTCACACAATCGAATAGCCTTTAAAACCTTTAACCAAACATGCTACAGTGGGTCACGTTGATAATTGGTTTTAAAATATTTGTTTTTGACATTTCATTTTGAAACTCGAAATAGAGATTTACAAGGAAAATACTCCCATTATTTTATGAATCATTTGTTTACTAGGTGAATTTTATATCTTGTATCGAACAATAGGTAATGATTGAAATCGACTATAGCCCGATTTGAATAGAGTTAAACGGTCTACAGAAAATTACTTGACTTTATATATGTTATATGTGTTTCTCCTTCGAAACACTTTTGTAGTATAAATTAATGTGATCTATCCTAGTCTCAGTAAATTGTTTTTATATTCTTTGCTTCCATCCCACCGATTTTCTTCTTACCTACTACTGATTAAGCTTTCGTATGATATTAATTTAATGAACATAATTCGTAGCTATAACCTACCAAAGCTCTTCCAATCTTCAGTTTTCGCTTCCCAATGTAATCGTCCACTTAAGAACTTCGATATTCTATTGATACTTTTTATCTTTCTACTTGGACCTTATAACTTGTAACAGGACAATTTTTTCGAATGCCTCGTTGATTTAGTGGCCAATAATGCGCGTAGCGATCCCGAGGTCTTGGGTTCAAATCCAGACAAAATGTAATTTATCGATTGAAAAATCTCTAGCATCAGTCCGAAGTCTGGCAATGAGCCCGGTATAATGATAATAGGCTCACCCCCTATTACATGGGACCTAACATCATCGGCGAAAAGTGACTGTACACATAATACACTTCTGCCACCATCACTTAGGGAATATAGGGGTGACAGTATTTTTAAATAATCAAACTTTTGCGCAGTGGTTAACAGCTTAAGACACTCCGCCCACTGTGTTTAATAGTCGCAGGTTCGATTCTCGCACGGGACAAATCTTTCTGTGATCCACAATTATTTGTTTCGGTCTGGGTATTTGTGTATGTCAATTTTCATGTTTGTAAGCGCACCCACGACACTGGAATAAATCCTTGAGTGGAGCGACGTTTCATAAAAAAAGGCTCTGGGGCAATATACAATAAATTCTATTATTTGGCTATTACCTATATAATTGGCTGTATCAAATTTCTTTCCATTAAAAAATCATCAGCTTTTATAGTGACGAAAATATTTGAATAATCCTGAGGACTAAGCTCAAATCATACATTGTCGAGAAATCCTGCTGCCACGTTCATCTTTATTCAATATTTTTTTGTTATAAAAAAAAATTGTATATAAACTCGACAGCATTACAGCCGAGGGCTCAGCATGAAGACACCGAAGTTAGCGGAACGCTAACGAAAACGATATGTCACGTTCATCTGTACTTAGGAAATACGTTGTGTAAAAAGGATCGAATATCGTCTTGGCAGCGTCACGCTAACTTCAATGTCTTCATGTAAAGCTTAGCACGAAAACGCTAAATGCTAGCAAGTAAGCGTGCTGACACGGTCGTGTTTATTTTTTAAATATGTAGTATGTCAAGGATGCCATATAAACTCGCTAGCGTCACGTTAACGTTAATCTTTTTGTGCTAAGGCCTCTGGTTACAATAACGTGTACGTATCCATGTTGACATATCGTAGAAAACATTCCTTTCTTTAGAATTTTCTTTACCTGCTTTTTCTCTCTTTCATCTCCTGGATGAATACAATTCAGCGTAGGTAATTTGAAAAGTATCTGCAGTAGTACATAATGTATATCGTTGTAGAACTGGAAATCTAATTTTCATTTAGAGTGAAGGGGAAACGAATCTACCCGGTGGTTGCGGCCGGTAAGGCCGTGGCGAGTGAATTGTATTTTTACTAATTTACCATAACTAATGGAAAAGAAGACTACAAAATTATTGACTAACGCATGTTATATATTGAAGGTATGGATAAAAAGCATTAGGAAATAGGAATCAGAATTCTTTTATTCATGTTAATATTTATAAATCCTCAGAAAAGTAATAAAGCCTAACATTACTTCGGAATATCATGCTTGTGAAAAAGAAAGGCCGAATAAATTTATCTAAAATAATACCGTATTACGAGAAGGCACTTTCTTAAATTTATCAACTTATTAAAGAAATCCAAGTCACGACCATTGGAATGCACAGCTTACTTAAACTACTCTTTGTGGAGTATATTTCCTAAGAAGTCGTTTATAAATCTAGGTTCCTTTGTAGTCAGAAAAGGCAATCACAAAACTCGTTCATTCATAACAATTGGCATGACCTTCGGGATCCAGAAGTTACTTACGGCCCGTTTTGGTAGAGAGCTTAGCACAAAAAGGTTGACGTTAGCGATTTGATATACCATCCTTATCACACTACAAATTTACTAAATAAACATACATGAGACAGCACGATTAGTCGTTATCGTCAAAGTTTATGTGCTAAGCACTCAGTTGCGGAAAAAAGTGGGTAAATTTAATTTCAATCTTTGTGATAATTGACTTACTTTAAAAGTCCTTAACACCTAAGTTAGTCATCAGAATTTAATAACAAGTTTAATTTTTAGTTAAACAGAAAATTGAAGGAATTTCATTGTGTTGACATCAATACACTTAGAAAAATATTCGAGTATCACAGTAAGAGCTAGATTGACTTTTGCTATATGCCATGAAAATAATCCAAACAGAGACGATTAGGTTTCACTACCAGTAAATACGCTTTGGGAGTCTGCAGTTTACTAAAATGATTAATCAGTAATAAAATAAATTTCCCTGTTTTTATCTTGGTTTATTTCTAATTTAAGATTAAGAAATTGTATTATAGATGCTAAGTCATTATTCAGTTGGTTTTTCCGCGCATTCATAGGAAGAAAAGGCTATTATACAAAGCCTATCGTGTAATGCTAATCAGAGTATGCAATCTTATAGTAATGATAAATCTACACCTATCGCTATGACATGTGCTTTCTAAACTTGAAGATCGTAAATAACGCAATAAATATTTGATTCCAGTAAAAGGCAATTTATTTAGGAACGATTGGAGAAAAGAAATGTTATAACCTAATATTGCGAAGTCTCCAGGAAAATGGGACACGATGTGTTTGTGGGCGACGAAATCAAGTGATGCTCGTAAATTAAAGATTTGTGTGATGTTCAATGATGGGATTGATAAATATGTGAGTACCGTGTATTTTTATCTCGACGAACCGTTTTCGTTTATCGACTAAATCAATTTTGATAAGTCAAAATTAACTCCAGTCAAATAAATTGCCTCGTTATTGTAGTTACGTATAATGTGCAATCACAAGGTCCTGGGTTCGGATTAGGTCGGATACCTTATTCAGTCTAGGAAAAAATGCCGATATCTGTCTGGGGTCCGGAACTGTGCCCCGTAAAATGACAATAGGGACCTTTTATAACATAGGACTTAAAATTGAGTGTATACAATACAGGTCTGCCACCCCTACATGGGGCATATAGACGTGATGGTGTAAAGAAAATAACCGTCTGTTGCTTAGAAGTAGCCAGAGGTATGACATATGACAGGGGGCGAGTCGATGGTCATTATTAACTGGGCAGCATACCAGACTCCCTGACTAAGAATATTATGAGAGTCAAAAGAAAAACCACATTTATTCCGGACTAGGATTTTAATCCAAGAACACGTGATTGCCAGCCGCATAATGTACCACTAGACTGTTAGGGTAGTATAATAATATCTCACATACAGGTACAATAAAAAACCGTTACAAATTTGTTTTAGTGGATTATTATTATTTACCCAACTTAATTAAAGTTTTCATTATTACCTACAAGGTTCATTTCCAATTAATCTTCACTACGTATTCAATACTCCGCAAACCAATCACTACTCTAGTACGAACTACTTTCGCTTAGATTATTTCATAAGGTCTTTTTACGAGTGGATGCGATAAAGTGAAATGGGATCTAGTGAAGGGGCGTTGAAAGGGTTTTATCAAAGCGAGCCTGCCCCTGCAACCGGGGATGTAGCAAATAGCCCATTCAGGAATCCACGCTTTCGATCACAGCTTTTTTTTTTTGTTCGATTTGGAACAAAATGCGAGAACATTTATAGCACAGTCTCTTTCACGGTAAGGTAAGATTAAAATAGTTTTGCTAAAGAGGTTGTAGTAACTCCCCATGGTTTTATTTAAAGATGCTATGGCGGCCCGTTAGGCGAAACTGTTTCGTTAGTTTAGTGGTGCTGGTTGCGGTTGGCGGCGCCTATTAAATAAAGTTATCAAATCATTTGTTAAATTTGTGTTCCAACAACGTAGGCGTGACGGAGTTTTTAAACTCAAACTATGTATTTTGTATAAACGCTGCGGGGGTACATACAAATTGTCAATTTTATCTGTTTTTTTTTTATCTTAGCTACTTACTATCTACTACCTTTTATGGGACTAACATTTCTGTTGTACTTACGTAAAAGGTACGTACATAATCGTAATACGCAATGATTACAGAGTAAATCAAGTTGTGTTTTGTACGGGTGCCATCGATTGCAGTGTGCCTACACAGCACACGGTTAATTAACCTGCTTTATCGCTGCACTCTGTTTTATGCATGAGAAACGAAAGTCATACAAACGTTATGCTATAATAGTTACATGTTAGAGAATAAGTTTTACAATTCATGATCAAAATTTTTTTGCTAAATTTGTAAAAAAATATTAACGCACTCAAGAGACAGGAATGATTCCTAGTATGGGGAAATGTTTTTTTTTTTTATAAAAAAGACATGAAGATAAGGATTGAGAAATAACATATAGCTTTTGCTGAAAAAATACCTTAACCATATCGAGCATCGATATATTAAAATATATCGATGATGCCAAGAGTTCGATATTTACTAAAGTAATAATCATAGTGTTAAACCATTATCTAAATTGTCCAGCATCCCTAAACAGATCTAAATCGTTACGCTAGATCCACTTCGAAGTATATATTTTTCATTATAAAAAGAACAATAGAAAAAAATGCTAGTAAATAGGAAAGGTAGAAAGTCCGTTTAGAATATCCTCGTCGCTTTGATAGGTTTGATGTGCTTGAGCGTTGTGCACCGCCTGCTTGGATTGCCTGGCCCCCTTGAATTCGTTACACACACCTCCCAAAGGAACTCACTTGTGCAAATCTTGCCACAATTCATCGACGCGAGAAAATCTCGAATCTTTTTGACGGAGAGTCGTTTTTAATCGGTGAGAACGGATTCTGAGGGGAACGTAAGCATGTTGTACAAAGAGGTAAAAGTTGTGGTTCGCGCGGAGAGTAATCTAAATGTACGTCGTCTAGTATGGTTCCTTTTTATGAGAAAAAAATACTATTGTTATAGCTGAAACATTGCTTACATGTCTACATATAGTGTGAAATAAAACTATTTTTCATATTTTAACGCGGTTTATTTTTGATTGCAGCCATGGCCTCGCAAGGGACTGATACCGGTACCTCCCAAGAAAAAACTATTTTTTTTTAATTTATAATAATATTCCAAAGGAGGATTTTAATAATTCTTTCACCATTAGAAGTCTACAGGGTCCAGAAGTAACATAGATTATATATATCATAGACTTCGGTTTGAATTAAATAGCTATGGTAAGGATAATAAAATATAACACTGTCACGCCTACATTCACCAAGCGAGGTGTCTTTTTGTGTACGGTGTACAGTGTAAATTTTGAAGTATTGGTAGCGGGCCTATTTTCATTATATCGGACACGATTTCCGGACGGCTACTGACAATTTTTAATAGGAAAACTTTAATAATATTCTGTCCGTCCAAGGATCGGGGTCTCCTCATAGCCACTAGATCGAGAGACACGACACACGACAGAGAACGAGACAGTTTGGTGAAGATAAATAATCAAGAAGTAATTTTTGGAGAGCTTCTGATTAGGTTTGTGGATAATTGCTTGGTAATGATTGATGACGATGAATTTGATTCGATCAAATTGTTATTTTATATTTTTCATTAAGAACCTCGAAGATGGCCAATCATTTATGGTTCTCAGTAAAATAAAGATTGACTGTATAACACTGAAAGTGATTTCATCCTATCGATCGCATCTGTCTGAGATTTTATTATCATCAATCAACTTGTTAAATACAAAGTCCTGAGAGACTTCTCTTCTATTACTCCATTCCTATCCTATGCTAGTCTATTTCACAATTCGCCAGCCATCTCCAAAATGTCATCGCTCTTTCTGGCTGGATACGATTGACAACCAGTCTTATAAACAACTGTACATAATGTCTTCAATATTTAACAGACGAGTTCTAACCAGCACCATAATAAAGGCGATTTTATGTTATACAATATATTGGCACTGTAATGGATACTTTAGGTATATTTGCGGGAATATAGTGCTCATAACTAACATTATACTTCCTAAGACAGTATTTACGATTGGACCAAAATATACTCTGAGAGCTTTACACGAAAAGATTGACGTTTGCGTGACGCTAGGGAGTTGATATGCCGTCCTTGTCACACTCCAAATTTACTAAATAAACATGAACCTAACAGCACGATTACTCGCTAGCCTTACGCTAACGTCACAGTTTTCGTGCTAAGCGGTCTGTTGTCTGAACGCGCTACGGTCCAGCACAAATATGGTTTTCTGTAAGTAGGCAATCATTCAAATGCTTTATCCGCGGTTTGACTGTTTCTTTTATTATTTCCCTTCCTTTTTTTTTGCGATTCTCTCGGTATCTATTCTTCGAGTGGCTTCCGTAAGTAATACAATGTTATAATAACTTTATATTACAGCAATGCTTTTCTATTGATATTTAAGTCAGTATTTTTTGTCATTGATCTAGTGGCAAACAATGAACGTAGCTTAAGGCTTAAGGGTTCGAATCTAAAGTCGGCCAAGTGTAATTTTTCGAATGCAAAATTCCCAGCAAGTCCGGATTGATGCAGTGTGCCCGGAATCATGGTAATAGGTTCACCACTTTTCGCCCACGATGTCAGGTCACATTAATAGGGGCAAGCCTATTGCCAAAATTTTGCTATTTAACAATGTTTTTAAATCTTCATGCTCAATCTTCGCTGGATCAGAAACTGTTTTATATGATCCCTAAGATCATATAAAACAGTTTCTGATCCAGCGACATTTTATTCAAAGAGAACAGCAGTAAACAAAATCAATGGTCTCCATATTAGATGTAATAGATTCATATTTTGAGTTTATACAATAAAAGATGTGTGCAATATCATACGACGCGACGATATTGCGAGAATCTTTCTATTCTGTTGTTTGTACTAACTTACTGTTCCTTAAACTTGTGATAGTTGAATATGGAAAATACATTCTTGAAAACTACATACCAAATAATCTAAGCATTTCTTCTATTTCTTTTCTATTCGACTGCCTTGTTGGTCTATTAGCAAAGCGCATCGCTTTGTGATCCCGAGGTCTTGGTTTCAATCCTAGGTCGGACAAATGTGGTTTTTCTAACGAAAACTTCCCAGTATGAGTCCGGAGTTGGGAATTGTGCCCGGTATATGGCAATAGGCTCGCCCCCTATTACCCCCTAACATCGTCGGCGAAACGTGGGTGTACTCTATCACCTCCTGCTTGGGGAATATAGGCGTGACGGTTCACGCCTATAAAATAATAGAAGTGGGTATTCATACCCACTTTTATTATTTTAGTTTAAAATATTTTTTTCGGTCGTTTTCTGTATCGTCTTGTATATTGTGTGCCTCCTTTTAGATTGAAGACTGAAAACCTTTATTTGACATGACGGTCTTAATAAAAATATGATATTGCCTATCAGGCGGGCAATATCTTATTTATGTGCAAATGAGTTCATGTGTTTATTGAATGTTGAAAGAATGTTTTCAACATTTTTATAAGGTACCTGGTACAGAAGACTAGAGAATAATGCTGGGAACGATTAGGTTATATTCCACTCAGATCTGATGTGGATTGGTGGAGGCAGGTTTTTGGCTACCTGCTATTCCACCTAAGCCACCTAGGTTTTCAACTTGGCTTAACGACTACCATACAAAGTGATTACCGGGACCAATGGTTTAACGTGCGTTTCGAAGTACGGTGGCGGCCGGTAAAGGAAATACCAGTGGTGGTCATCAATCTCGGACTAATCGAGTCGAACAATTCTTAAACTTGCTTCTCGCTAAGAACATCGCGGTTTCACAGCGCTAAATGTGCAACGAGACCTTTACCAAGATTTAATAAGCAGACTGATCAAAAATTTAGGTGGGTTCCTAGATAACTAATACAGGGTCCTTATTTACTATGACCAAACGTGGCGCGTTACGATAACTTCGTGAAATCATATATTCTGTATGCTACTGGAGTACCATTAAACATTATTTCACAAAGTTATTGTAACGGACTGCGTTACAATAACTTTATATACCGAAAAAAAAGTCCTTTGGCTCGTAGATTTACGGGAAGTTGTTGGTGTGAAATTAGTGTCACCATTTAGTTAATTTTGTTTTATTCTGCTAAAGTGGCTTTTGAACAAGTGGTCCGTACGGTTAAATAATAATATAAGCCTATATTGCCCCATTGTACCGCGGCAGTCGTTAAGCAGAGTTGGAAGCCATATAGGCGGCTTGATAAGTTCCAACAGCAGGTGGCCACAAACCTGCCTCCACCAATCCGCACTGGGTCCGCGAGGTGGAGTATGACCTAATCTCTCTCACCTCGATTTTTGAGAGAAGGCCTTGCCCAGCAGTATAGGCTGATATAATTATATATTATTGTAACTGTCCCACTGCTGGGCAAAGGCATTCTCTCGCAAATCGAGTGAAAGAAGTGTCCGCAAAAAGAACTTGGGTAAATTTCACAGTAAACGGTATCTCTGCGACTGTCATGAAGTGACATTTCACTCATTAGTTAACATCATTAGTTCCGATTTTGGCCACGAGCCAAAAGGTCCTTGTCGCACTACTCGTATAAGTTAACCCCATTAATTAAATTGAGGAAGTCTATATTTAACAAGATAATGTCTCACTAAAGGGCATCGATAGTCAAATGCGATGCAATTAATGGGCAGATAGGTTTCAAGCAGATTACTACTAATGATCTTCGGGCATCTCCAAGTTAAATTCATGGCAATATCTCTGAGAAAGTGTTTAGAGACTATGACAATCACACTCTTGATTTGGTATCGATATGTAAACACATCTTTAGCCATGGGTAAAATCCTTATTCACCATGAAGAGCTTGCTTGTAATTATGAAACTATCAGCGTTCTTTATGCACTGCAAATTTCTTTTGAATTTAGATGAGTCTTTCCGCATTCAGAGCTCAATAAATATACAGTACAAAGTGAATTAAAATTAATGCTACATTTTACTAGACCTGATAGTGTCAGAATGGTTGTATACTAAAATTTGCTTGTTGCCAAGTTTGTTTTCACGAAATCTTAAGATGAAAAATGCTTTAGGAATGAAGCCCATCTGAGTACATAAGTGCATATTTTTATGCACTGCATCATTCAATTACATGCATAGTCATTATATAAAAGAATTTAAATTGTTATATTCGATTTAAGGCTCATATAGTACTTATAAATTTATAATATATAATTTAATATAAAGACCATCACGCTTACATTACCCATGCGCGGATGGTTACTATCAGTGTACTATGTTTACATTTTGTCAAAGATGTCAGATCCTAATGTCATACGGTGTGAGCCATGCTGTACATAAAACTGCCCGAATTTTTCGGCAGAAAAACCCCAATAACTTTTTGTCCGACATAGAATTCGTGACTATCCATTGTGTATCCTTATCCATCCAGACATTTGGCACCACTAGACCAAGTTTATTGCCGATTTCATGTGACCATATATATCATAATATAATGAAAGGATAATTATAAATTGATTCTAATTTACGTATTTGGCCCACTTATTTATTCAGATCCATCGCAATCCGTTATTTAGTGGTTACACTCAAATTGACCGCGAAACAACTATATTGGGAGCGTAATGAATCGTTCAATTAAGTTATCTAGTACCAGAGGTTGCTTTGAGTGATGATGAGACTAAACCAATTTGAGTATTGAAATACAATGATACGATATAATTGGTAAATTCGCTTAATAATATTTCTTCCTTGGCGTTCCTTGCTTGTCTTACGACCCAAAATGTTATGTGAGCTGTTTGATACTTGTTACGATACTGCGAGTATTCCTTATAGTTATAAAATCGAACGTCATTGAGTGTAGCATATCTCCTCTCAAATAATGATACAACTCAACTGTGTAACATAATTAACGCAACACCTGAAAGTAGTTTGTTCTAAATCGGTAACTGAATTGATTCTAATTATTTTAAATGTCTCTTACATGTTTTTTGTAAGAACACCGTCACGCCTATATTCCCCAAGCGGGGGTGGCAGAAGAGTACTAAGTATACTCACTATTCGCCGACAATGTTAGGTCCCATGTTAAGGGGGGCGAGCCTAAAGCCATACAACGGGCACAATTACAGACTCCGGACTTATACTACGAATATTTCGTTAGAAAAACTACATTTGGCCGACCTAGGATTTGAACCCTGAACCTCATGATCACTAAGCGATGCGCTTTGTCACTAGACCAACGAGGCAGTCATATTTTTTTCTAAACCAACGAGGCAGTCACAGTTTTTTTAAAGTTGCAAAAATGCTTTTCTCCTTCAGTGCGTTATAACAAACTAAATTTATTATTGATTCAAAGCAATACGGAGATTTAAAATGCATTTCTAAAATATATTTCTCAAAACGCACACATACACATACGAGTTTCATTGTTTATTGGGGTATAAAAGTGCTTAAAAAAAAATAATTGGAAATTTGGTTTTCGTATTCTATCTATCTATCTATAACCTCACGCCAGATCCCTTGCGGGGTAGGCAGAGAGTGCAGAGTTCCAACAGGTTCTTTCCTTACATACCTCTCTGGCTTCCTCGACTCTCATAGTTCGTCTCATACACGCTCGCCGGTTACGGAGACTCTTGACTTTTCCATCAGATAAGACTCGGTTTATTTGGTCGTGGTAAGATAGTCTAGGTCTTCCCCGGTACCTGCATCCTTCCACTTTCACATTGTATATCTGTTTTGTCATTCTTTCCTCTGACATTCTTTCTATATGCCCGAACCAACGGAGCATGCCCTTTCTCATCTTTACACCGATACTATCTTTCATACCTACTCGCTGTCTTACTATGCTCTTGCTAATGCGGTCGGTCAGCTTCACTCCGCACATCTTCCGCAGAGCTCGCATTTCTACCGCATTTATCCTACTTTCATTCTCCTTCTTACATACCCAGCTCTCGCTACCATATAACAGCGTTGGGACAAGAACTCCGTTATGTATGGCCAGCTGCGCCTTATGGCTTAAGTGCCGGCTCCCGAGTAGCTTTCCCATCGCACCATTCACTCTGTTCCCTGCACTCACTCTTCTATCTATGTCAGCGGTGTATTTCCCATCCTTAGTGAAGGCGCATCCAAGATATACAAACTCATTCACTTTCTCCAGCACATCGTTACCAACCACAATCCTTACATTCGTTCTGGTTTCTTCCCTTTCAAAAACCATAATCTTGGTTTTCTTCACATTCAAGTGTAAGCCATTGATCATGCAGTCGTCTTTCATAACTGTGACTAGTGTTTGCAGATCAGTGGCTGTTGGCGCTATTAAAACCGCGTCATCTGCATAAAGTAGATGGTTTACCACTAAGTCACCCATTTGTACACCTTCATTCATCGCTTTCAGTCTTTGAAGACTTTTGTCCAGATATATTATAAACAGTCTAGCGGACAACACGCAACCCTGCTTGACGCCGATTTTAACGTCAAACCAGGGTGCCCTGTTACCACCCACCCGTACGCATGCCTTGCAGTCCACATAAGTGGACTGAACGGCTCGCAACAGAGTGCCATCTATACCATACTCTGGCAAAATGTCCCAAAGTCTCTTTCGCACAACTCTGTCAAATGCCTTCTCCAGATCTACAAAACCGCAGAAAACCTTCCGGCCCACTGCCAGATGCTTCTCTACGATGTTGCGGAGTGAGAAGACTTGATCCGAACATCCTCTTCCAGACCTGAAACCCCCTTGTGCCTCGCACAACATTCCATCGGACTTCACGCGCATTCTCCGTTCAATAATTTTACCGTACACCTTGGCTGCCAAGCTGATCAAACTGATGGCTCTGTAATTGGCGCAGTCATATTGTAAACCCTTGCCTTTATACAAGGGTACTATGACTGCGCGGCGCCAATCTGTAGGGACTCTACCGGTCCTCCAGCAAAGGTTTGCAAGGGCCCGGAAAGCGTTCCGGACGCAAGTTTCACCATATTTGATCATCTCGGCAGATATCATGTCTACTCCCGCAGCTTTACCGTTTTTCATACTTCCTATCGCCCATTCAACTTCTTCCATAGTGATGTCCTCCGTTGATTCTGGTGCCGCAATCTCGCCTTTGGGCACGTCTGCGGCATCAGCATCCGGGTCATCTCCATACATTTCTTCATTTCATTTCGTATTGAATTTGTAAAGCAATTATCTAATCTGTGTCTGAGGTCTTGCGTTATTTACGATACACCTTGCATAATTTACGTATAAACTCGGTCATCATGGCGATCTTTAGGGGATGCCATTGTCCTGCCGTGGACGTCTTTCAGCTGAATATATCATTTTGTAAACCTTCTACTTATTAACCACTTACTAAATTAAATATTAAATTAATAATCTTACTTCCTATTGCGAGCAAGGAAATATTGGTAGGTAAGTACCACATAGAACGAATTTCACACTCTTTTCTCGAAACAGGCTTTTTTTGACTAATAAAATACGCAATCGATTTTAGGTCCCATGTAATAGAGGGCGAGCCTATTGTCATACACCGAGCACAATTCCAGACTCCGGACACATACTGGAAAATTTTCGTTAGAAAAACTGAATTTGTCTGACCTAGGATTTAAACACAGGGCCTACCACTCGACCAACGAGGCAGTCAACCTACCGAGGCAAGTAAAAATTCTAAAATATTATATACCTACAGACAATCTAACAGTCTCTATGTGCACTGCAATACCAAATTTCACGTCCAATGCAAATAAATAAAGATGTCAATACAATTTTATACGTGGCTTAGGAAGCAATTGTAGACTTCGCCATGCATGCTCCTTGCCCACATTTTGCCAGCGGCACATTGCAGCCGAAGCGTCGGCGCCGCGGTGGGTCGTTCCTCAAAACTAGAAGTAATTAAACTTGCTACACATCAATCATCTGTGTACTGCCCGAAGAAGGATTGGGCTCAATATATCGACAAATAGGTTCACAAAAGTATCGACATTTTATCAAAAAATAATCGATATTTGTTATGTTGATATATTAAAATCGATATTTTATGTGAGGATGAAACCCCGATATTTATTTAGAGTATTGATTTCAGTTTTCTACGTAGAACATAGGTTGGTGTAAAATTTTATACAACGATTGGGTTTAGTTTCTTTTTTAGATCAATAGAGCTTTTTCTTCTCCTTCGAATTAGAACCACTTTTTTTACTCATTACAATTTTGCTACTTCGTACCATGACCTTAAAAAAGAGATCGATACATCAGTAGATTTATCGATATTTTTATTTAATATTCCCGTCTCTAGCTCGAAGTCAGAAACTTTACCATGTTTCGGGATGTAAAACTTTCGCTGTAAAATTAACCCTTACTTTAATCCTACAATCTTTATAATAAACTTCCTTTCTCAAGCTCGTTAGTTCTTGAAAGCTATTTTGGTTGCATTTTCCGCTCTGAGGTAACGGTTCCTTTATGTTTATGTAAGCTGTTAAGCGTCTAACGTTTGAGTTAAGTCGCTGTTTATTTATAGTTATTGTACACGCCCGTTTATTGCAGTATTAGTGTGTTTACTATTGCTGGATAGTGTAAGGTATGCAAATAATCATGCAATAGTAGGTAGTTGTAAATCTTTGTACATTCGTTCTGTCTGAGATTAAATGTGTTACATGAACTTTGCGTCTTATTAATTTTCGGCTGTATATACTTCATTGGCGACGATTACGTACGAAATCGCGTGTGTATAACGCAAGAGAGAGGAATTATAAACAAACAACGATGTCAATCGGCAAAATCATCGAATTTGACATCGAAACAGACAACTGGCATTTCATCGTGAATAACATTTCTGAGGAGCTGAAAGTGCCAACTTTAATCACGGTGATGGGTGCCAACAGTTACGAGCTACTAGTGAACCTGTGTACGCCGGATAAACCGACTGCTAAAACATTCAAAGAATTAACAGTCACTATGGAAAAACACCTGCAGCCACGCCCTAGTATTTTAGCGGAACGTTTTAAATTCCATCATCGGAATCAAAATACTGGCGAGAAAATAAGTGATTACATCGCGGAATTAAAAAAGTTGTCGAGATCATGTGAATTTGGACAGTGGCTAAACGAAAGTTTGCGTGATCAGTTAGTTTGTGGTTTGATGAGCGAAACCATTCGACAACGATTATTTTCTGAAGAGAAGCTAGATTTCCAGAGAGCCTGTAGTTTAGCACTAAATATGGAAGCAGCTGAAAAAGACGCGGCGGCAGTGAACGTGCAAATTGGAGAGAAGACGGCTACAGTAGAATGTCAGGTGATTGCTAATGCTGGTACACCTATGAAAGGGCAACAGGGTTATGGACGAACTATAACGAGAAGAACGATGCACACTACAAGGGCCACGAGTGGAACATGTAATAAGACGACGCGAAACAACACAGACAGAGCGGCAGGGTATTTGGCCGGTGCTTCCGAGCGCGGCAACCAGGCGGGCGGACGCTGGCGATGCCAGGCATGTGCCGGAGACCATGACGTGCGTTCGTGCAGGTTTGCGCGTTACGTATGTCGTCTGTGCAACCAGGCCGGCCACCTACGACGAGTATGTCCGAGGCTGAGGGATACCGGTCACAACTATATGGACGACGCGGCCGAGTTGAGTAACAGCAATGACGAGGTAGGGACAATAAATCAATTAGCATTAGAAAATTATCCACCGATCTGTATAGAAGTCAGTATTGACAATATAAACGTTGCAATGGAATGTGATACAGGGAGTGCAGTATCCTGTATAAGTAACGAATTTTATAGGCAACATTTTAAAAATACCATGTTAGAAGAATGTAATTTAGTACTTAGATATTATACAGGTGAAACGATACGACCATTGGGGGTAATTAAACCCCTAGTGAAATATAAAGATAAGTCTAAGCACCTGGATTTGTATGTAATAAATAATGGAAAAACTATTTTACTTGGCAGACAGTGGATAGCGGACTTAGGAATAAGTATACCTAGCGTAGGAAACAATAAAATTGTAAACCATGTATTTTATGGAAATTTTAACTTTGAAACGTTTAGTTCCAGATATTATAACGTGTTTTCGGACGGGCTGGGGCGCTTCACCGGTGGCCAGGTCAGCATACATTTGCGCGAGGGGGCGAGGCCAGTGTTCATGCGCGCGCGACCACTCGCGTACGCGCTGCGCGAGCCGGTGGAGCGCGCGCTCGAGCAGCTGGTGCGCGACGGCGTGCTCACGGCTGTGGACCGCTCCGACTGGGCCACGCCTATTGTGCCAGTCGTCAAGAAAGATGGTAACATTAGGATATGCGCTGATTACAAACTAACACTTAACAAAGTGCTGGAAGTCGATCGTTACCCTCTGCCCAGGGTTGAGGACTTGTTAGCGAACCTACACGGTGGACAACGTTTCTCAAAAATTGATCTTTCGCAAGCGTATGCACAATTAGAGCTCGATGATAGTAGTAAATATACCGTAATTAATACACATAAAGGTCTGTTTCGATATAACCGTTTAGTGTATGGGCTCGCGTCCAGTCCGGGTATTTTTCAAAAGAAATTAGAACAACTTTTTGCTCATCTGTCCTATGTAGGAGTATTCTTAGACGATATTATTGTTACAGGCTTAGATACCGCATCCCACTTAGATAATTTAAATAAGGTTTTTAAGATATTGGAATCGAACGGTCTCAAGGTAAAAAAAGAAAAATGTAGTTTTTTTCAGGAACGTATCACATATTTAGGGTACGTGATATCAAGCAAGGGGGTACATACGTGTCCGGACAAAGTTAGGGCTATTACAGACACGCCCGTTCCTAGAAATGTGACAGAATTGAGATCATTCTTAGGAATGGTAATGTATTACGCCAAATTTGTGAAAAACATAAGTTTTATTTTAGCGCCATTATATAATTTGCTGCGGTCAGGGGTTAAGTTCGTATGGGGCAAGCAGTGCCAGAAGGCATTTAAGGAAGTGAAGTGTTTATTGGCTTCAAGCGAAGTACTCGCGCACTATTCGCCAGACCTACCGTTGATAGTGACGACGGACGCGAGCAGCGTGGGGGTGGGCGCGGTGATAGCGCACGTCACGCCGCGCGGGGAGCGCCCCGTGGCCTACGCGTCGCGCTCGCTTACTAGGGCCGAGCGGGCATACTCGCAAATAGAAAGGGAGGCTTTAGCCATTGTCTACGGAATAAGGAAATTTCATCAATACTTATATGGTCGAAAATTTACCTTGAGAATCGATCATAAGCCCTTAACATCAATATTTGGGAGTAAAGCTGGTATTCCCGTGATGGCCGCTAGCCGTATGCAGAGGTGGGGAGTATTGTTATCGGGGTACGACTACGATATTGAGTATGTATCATCAGCTAAAAACAGCGCAGATGCCCTATCACGGTTACCCTCACAACGTAGTAAAGAACTGAACGAGAAGGAAATCACTTATCTCAATTTCGTTGAGGACTTTTTACCGGTCACTCACGCTGATATTCGTAAGTCGATGGCTGCGGATACCTTGTTAAGTAGAATACTTATTTACACTCAGACGGGTTGGCCAGCACATTGTAGTAAAGCAAATCTGAAACCGTATTATACACGACGTAATGAAATTTATTCTGAAGGAAATTGTCTCATGTGGGGTTACAGAATTATTGTGCCAGTATCATTACGCTCGCAGATACTTCGACAACTACATAGTAGCCACATGGGAATCGTTAAAACCAAATCGTGGGCTCGCAGTTACGTGTGGTGGCCGAATATCGATAGGGACATAGAGGAGCTATGCCGCCAGTGCGGCACCTGCGCGGCCGAGCTGCCGGCGCCGGCGCGGGCGCCGCCACAACCCTGGCCCTACCCGGCGCAGCCGTGGTCGAGGCTACATATTGACGTTTTGGGCCCGTTGCGCGGTTTGACGTTTCTCGTCATTATTGATTCAACTTCGAAGTGGTTAGAAGTGTTTGAAATGTCTCGCACTACGGCACTAGTGGTAGTTATCAAAATATTAAGAAGTTTATTTGCAAGGTTCGGTCTGCCAATAGAACTGGTATCGGATCAGGGCCCGCCGTTTACGAGTGCCGAGTTCAAGTCATTCCTCAAAAATAATGGAATCCGTCAATCTTTTTCCCCCGCGTATCATCCGGCGTCAAACGGAGCAGCGGAGAACGCGGTTAAATTATGTAAAAATGCCATTAAGAAAGCCCTCACGGATAGAGTTGATATCGATTCAGCCCTGCAGACATTTTTACTAGCCTATAGAAACACCATACACGCGACAACGGGAGAAACACCTGCAAATATATTGCAAAAACGTTCATTACGTTCACGGTTAGATTTGTTGCGGGGCGAGCGGGCAGTCGCGGACCACGTGAGTGAGGCGCAGCGCCGACAGGTCAGGTATGCGCGGGGCAACTTACGAAAACTCGAGGCCGGAGACCCGGTATGGTTCAGGCAATATAGGGGTCAACAAAAGTGGGAAGAGGGTTCAGTAATACATAAGGAAGGATCACATCGGTTTTGTGTAGGGGACGGTAACGGTCGACCGACACCATACTAAGCACATAGACCAAATTCGAAGAAGATCACGCATGTCTGATGTTCCATGTCCAGAGGATAGCGTTATAACTTGTAGTGTAGTAGTGTAATACAGATAAGCAAGAGGAAGCTCAACTTCCTGACGCTTCTCCATCTGCGATGAGTAGGGCTAACATTGGGGAGGAAGGCGGTGAGCACGACTTGGCGCGAGAACCTGTTGAGGTTTTTGGGACACCTCCACAGTCCTCGCCACCACCTGCGGCAACCACGCCGCCCGGTTATGACCTGCCGTTGGTGAAGTACCCCAAGCGTATGCGCAAGCCGGTTGACCGGTTTCGCATATAAGGAAAAAAAACCTTATGTAAAATAAATTCAGTTTTTAATTTTTTTATTTTATTTTATTTGTTTATTTCTTTCATTGTTCTAGATGTTAAATTAAGGGTGGAGGTGTAAGGTATGCAAATAATCATGCAATAGTAGGTAGTTGTAAATCTTTGTACATTCGTTCTGTCTGAGATTAAATGTGTTACATGAGCTTTGCGTCTTATTAATTTTCGGCTGTATATACTTCAGATAGTATGACTTTTTAGAACAAATGCCTATTTTAATCAGTTGTGACAAAATATAGACAACATTGAATTCCTAGTTCCCAGTCATGGTTTTGTTCAAATATTCATATTATTGTTTAATTAAATTTGTAATCTATGCACATATAAACAAGCTTATATTAGTAAATAATAAGGTCCTAGCAATTTTGATGCTTTCACGTCAAACCAAACAATCATATTAAGACAAGAAATACAGTGAATATACCAGACAGAGGAAAACAATACGCACGTAGCGATGTAGTGCGTATTCGCAGTCATACATCAAGTAATGATCCTCGTGTTCAGTTACGGAAAGTAGTCGTATCATCCCTTCTCATTTAGTGTAATGCGAACAGTGCGCGCCCCGCGTGTGTGAGTTAGTAGCGCCGCGGCTCGTAGAATCCCTGCCTAAAACGACCTTGAGTAACGTAACTAGATCACAGATATTACAATATGCTGTTACCATTTGTTGTTACACAAACTAAGGACTTGCTTTAAATCAAACCTATTTTATTTATTATATTGAATAGGTACATAAACAGATTACAACCAATAATAATAAATAAAACTTAAGTATCTTAATTTAGTTCTGGGAAGTAACCCTTAATAATGTACACAAAAAGAAAAACATACCATCATTAACTTAAAGTAATCTAGACTAATATTACAAAGAGAAAAATTTAACTTTATACAATACTAATACTATTGTATTGTGGCTTCATGTTATTTCCGTGTTTATTTGGCAATACAATTGAGTAGTATTCGGGTACACTTTTTCATTTGGGGGAAGTAAAATGAGTTTTACTTTTGTGTATAATAGTATATTTTGAGCTTGTTGTTGTACTCACATTTCACATGAATATTTAAATACACAAAATATTGAACAAAGTTTCAGCCTCTTAAGTAATGTCGGCGTGAAAACTTAAAACTAACCCCCATTACAATACGGTTGACAACTCTTATAACGTTGAAAATATTGTTTGATATAACTAAAACATTATAATTTTTATTATAACTAAAACTATTGAAGATTCGACAATGATGTCAGCATATAATGAACGGTATAATTATACAATAATTTATAGTTATACATTTCTTGTAGCCAAGTACCAAGTACGAAATATTTAATTAAAAAGGTGATTGCCCCATTGGTGTCATGGCGTTGCATGCGATTACGAGATGTCATTGGAGATTTTTTCTAGAAGATTCTCAGTAGTAGTGAGGAGTTATGAATTGTGTCATATATAATGTCAATAGTCTCATCTTATATTTCATTGAGATCTAATATCGACAGCAAAATGTGGTTGTACACAGTACACCTCTATCATCCGTGACGGTATAAAAATGTCTAAGTCTATGTTAAAGAATGACCTCAGGTGCTGTGTATTTATTTATTAAAATATTTAAAGTCAACCTTGAAGTGAGACAAAAGGTTGTTCGTGTACCTGAGAGTGTATCCACAGAGGACGAACATGTCTATGAGTATAATACTGTTAAAGTGAAACGTGACGAATACTCGAATTGATTTGGACGTGAGGACATGTGTACTTTGCTTCAAGGTTGGCGCACAAAAGGAATGATTTGTAAATCTCTATCATGTATACAAGATTTTAATTTTGACTTGAAAAAACATAACAGTTATTTGCACGAAAAGATTGACATAAGCTTGACGCTAGCGAGTAAGCGTGCCATCACGTTTATGTTTATATAGTAAATTTGTAGTGTAACAAGAATGACACATCAACTCGCTAGCGTAATACTAACTTCAATATTTTCGTTCTTAGCTCTCTGAAGGATGGCGATGAAATATAATGATGTAAGCATTTAATATAGTTATTAGGGATTAATACTTTTTAATGACGGCTTGTTCGGCCGCTCGGTTACTTGGAGTCACTCGACGGCTCCATTAACGGATCCTAGTCTACTTTTTCCTCCATTTGAATCCATCATGCAAATCAGTTTCCAATAATGGATTCTAAGGTACTTGAAATGCACTTGGATGCACTAGTGAGTGAATTAAGCAGTCGCGAGCCTGATTACCGCATGGGACAAATCTTAGTGACACACATTTAAATGTTGCAATCTGTCTGTTAAAACACGCAGTATG
The DNA here is from genome assembly GCA_905147815.2 of Phalera bucephala. Taxonomy (NCBI): domain Eukaryota; kingdom Metazoa; phylum Arthropoda; class Insecta; order Lepidoptera; family Notodontidae; genus Phalera; species Phalera bucephala. Next base: position 23,751,783 of record LR990612.1, read on the forward strand.
AAGAGACAACTACGGCTTAAATCCTAGTAGATATAAATACAGATTTAGACATTTTTGGTCCTAATATGGGAACCCTTTCAAGTTCTATCTAATCTGGTGAGAATTATTTGCAACGCATAAGAATATGCGGAAGACATTTGTTTTCGGTCCTATTCACAAGCAAGTAATATTTTGTTTGGCTGTAAAATTTAACGGGTTATATCTATTTTGTGTTGCCCTAGGAGAAGTTATTTGTTAATATTGTGGCGGACGATTTGGCGCAGTGATTGAGAGCTTAAGCCGCTCCACCCACAGGGTATAGTAGAGGGTTGGATTCCCGCACGGGACAAATATTTGTGTTACCCACAATTATTTGTTTCGGTCTGGGTGTTGTTGTATGTGAATTTTTATGTTTGTAAACGCACCCATGACACAGGAATAAATCCTAGTGGAGGCTACGTTTTTTTTAAACAATATAATTACAACACAATAATATAATTCTAAATTCTTCATTCTATTATTTGTTATCTCAGAGTTTGATTAAGAGTTAATTGGATTTTGTGTAGAAATTTTATGAGGACAAATTTTGAAACTTTAGCCCTAAAGCAACATTAAGATCATTTTCCAACACTACGGTGTGAATTTGTAATAAAAAGCAATCGAATTAATAGAATTTCAGGACCAAATTGTTGTCTTAACTTTAAGGGTTTAATATTGATTTTTTCTACTTACGATAATATAATATGTGTGCAAGATTTTTGTTATAAAATTGCGCCAAAACCGTTAATTAGATTTAGATGAAATTTGTTAAAGATGTATCTACCACCCTGTTTCACATTCATTTGTTCATTGTCCATGAATTTTATAGATTTGGTCGGTAGAATAATTTTGTTCACTTAGACGATATTAATTGACTAGCAATGTGAAAAGTATCTCAGGTTGAGTACACCACCAGGCAGTATTAAAATTTTCCTATAGGAGTATTTTTCACCCGACAGTTTTATTATTAAATATTAAAAATAATGCTTATAGAACATACGGACAACATACAAAAAGCTAGATAAGTGGGTAAAAACTAGTTTTCTATAAGAAAAGAATACCCAATTGAAATCTATACTTTATTTAGGAACTAAGCCTAAAGACACTAATATTTAAAGGGCCAGTGTGATCTCATTTGACGTAACATTACTGATAAATCCGGTTTACGCAATGCTATTCCATAAAACACTTAGAAGAGAAAAGGTTTTTTTTTTGCAAAATAGCACTGTTGAGGCGAGAATCGAAATCGATGATGTGCTAACAGAAGTCCAATGTGGTTAGATCCATTACAATTACAAGCTGGTTCTGAGCACCTGATCTAATAATTACCATTTCACTGGCAGATGATTATTAGCAGGTGGAAATTAAAAAATTGGAGCTAGTAACAAAAACTCGTGTCCTACACTACAATTCAAAGGGGGATCTTTTTGGATTGAATTTGATCTCATTCTATATATTATAGCAACGACTGTAATATTTACGCAATTATTTTACTAAAGTTAGAAGTGAGAAAAAAGATAAATTGCTACTCCTTCTCCTTTGTTTGCAAAGACAACTGTTATTACTTCATGAATTTGCCTTTCTACCTATTATAATCGATGAAACAGAGATATGTATACAGGCTGTTAATTTGTATTGTTGCGGAGTTTATTGAATGCGTCAAAGCAGAGTTCTTAATTATTCCACACTACTTAAAGTTCGCTATGTGCTCTTATTCATTTGAATATTTGTGTTACAAAAGCAGATCTTTGAATTCGGCGAGGATTCTGAAACAGCCTGTATAGTACACCCCAATTGGCTTACCTTGTTCCTAATGTGAAATAATATAATAATGCCCATAATTCCCACACTTTTCATTTCAAAAATGGCTTCCAAAATGTACAATACTACTAATTTTACAATGACACGTGCGCTCGTCATTCTAAAGTTTAACCTTTATTACGATCACTTTACATTATTCCGGTTTCGATATAAAACAAACTTTGGATCCCAAATATTCTAATTTGACAACTTTTATCATGAATTGTATATTTCGTTTGGTGTACAATAACACCGATTACTATTTACCTTGCAGTTTGGTAACGTTTAACAAATTAATTCAGCTTGCTGAATCTACATGAAAATACGATCGTAAAATTGATTTTTTTTTTGTGAACACAAAATTTTATTTTTATATAATTTTTATATATAATTAATTAATTTTATATATAAAATAATGAGAAATATGAGAAAGGGTACGCTTCGTTGGTTGGGGTATATAGAAAGAATGTCGGAAGAAAGAATGACAAAACGGACATACAATGCGAAAGTGGAAGTACCAAAGAAGACCTAGACTATCTAACCATGACCAAATAGACTGTGTCTTATCTGAAGGGAAAGTCTAAAGTCTCACTAACCGGCTAGCGTGTATGAGACAAACTGAGAGAGTGGATTCCTCCACTCTTTTTCATCGCATACACACTGACCGATTAGTCTCATATCCCTCTGGTTTCCGCTAGAGTGGTATGTAAGAAAAGAGGGGATTCGCAAGGGATCTGGTGATGTAGAAAGATTGAGATAAAACAAAAAACACTGAAAATTTGAACGCGTAAAAGGTATTCTACTGAAAAGAACAAAAAATAGTTTTATTCATTACAGTTTGTGTCAAAATAGTAGCAATAGCAATGGATCGACAAGTGAAATATAAAGGGGACTACTGACACCATTTCACATGTCGGTATTTTTTTACTCTAAGAATGTGTTGTACATATGTGTGTGTCACGATTTCCGGTTAAAAATTGTTTATTTTAATTTTAGGAGTATGTTATCTGACTTGAAATGTTAAAGAAAATAAATACTCCATTTGATTTGCTTCATCGTAAACACTGATTTTAAACGGTATCTGATTTGACTCAAGTACAAATATAGTTTGATGAGACTGGCCATTTTTAAGTTAGTTCAATTCGAGCGATCAAGATCAAGATTAAGCGTGAGATTATGGAACAAACGTTTAACCTACTGGACCATTACTACGCAACATAACATTTAATAAGGATGCGAAACAACAATTAATCATAAACATTTAGGTAGTTTATTCAAAATGTACCCTAATACGTCAAAATAAATTACGTCCAATTTCCTACTTCGCTTTACTATTCGTACGCGGGAACAGGCTCTGACGAAATTTATCTCTTAATTAGGAATGTTCGTATTTTCATAATTACTAAGTGAGAATAACAAATGTGATTCACTGTCATAGATCGCTCATTAATTTTCTGAATGTTTTGTTCGCTTCATCATTTAGATATTCCATAATAGAAATTAGTTTATAGTACGGCATTTAAACATACACAAGCAAATGATAATGCACACAGCGTCAGTTCCTATTACACGAGTTTTTATAAACGACCAATATCACAAATTACCTTTAACGTAGAGAAAAGGGGCTGTACACAGTACACCTCTGCCATCCCCCCCCCCCTTCCCTTGGGGAATATAGGCGTGAAGGTTTTTATTTTTTTAGATACTACATAGTAAGCTGCATAAGACCAACTTTAGTCACTATATCACTACCGTGACTAAAATTGGTCTTTTTCAGCATATCCAACTGCGGAAAGTCTTTTGAAAGTTGTAACTATGCTCATAAGGTTATTCCAATTCATCGAAAAGTATTTCTTTCTGTAAGTGTAAGTTGTGACAGTGGTTTCAGACAACACCGTGAGCTATTTCATTTCTCGTGTCTTATTATTCCTGATTTCTTTGAACGGCACATATTTGATTACAAATCTTTCTGTAATGTCATTATAATAGTAACTAGTGCACAATACACGACACGCTTTGCCCGCGTCCATGAACTCACTGCGCTCCATTTTGTGTTCGCGTGAAAACTGCCTCCGCGTAGAACGCTCGTTGTGGAGCATGCAACGTTACACGTTCCAAGAGCACGAATGTATTTACTACTGAGGGCTAAGAAGACTTAGTACCACAATATTGACGTTAGCGTAACACTATCGAGTTGATATGCCATTCTTTTCATACTATAAATTTACTAGATAAAGACGAACGTGACAGAAGCTTATCGACAACGTCACTGTTACGTCCAATTGTTTGTGCTAGGGCTTAGCACAAACAATTGGACGTAACAGTAACATTGTAACCGGTTTACGTTATTGTAACGATACCAACGAAGACCGTAATGCGAGACAGCGCTGAGTTTGCCGGCGATATTACGTGCATTAATAATATTCGGGTGCATGCGACCGCTCCGTTATTTTATACTAAATAATATTAGTGTAGTGTCACAAGGCACTGAGAAAATTGGGTACATAGATCAATTTACGGTGCTTTTATAACAAAGACTTCTAGATAATAGGAAACTTTATTGGGAAGAGAACGCTTATGTTTCGGCGAAAATATGAACGTTAAATTGAATTCGTTTTTAAATACGAATTTTATTTCTGATACGTTGAATTATAGAAGCGCTTGTACATGATAGGTGTAACTGGTGCGGGTTGAGGCATTGCGCAAAGACCGAGCGTTATGCTCGTTACTCACACCAGTACTTGGTGCATGTATAATAATCAGCCCTATGTTGGGCAAATGCCTTCCCTCATGAATCAAGGTAAGAGAGATTATACTCCGCGACGCAGACCCGGTGCGGATTGGTGGAGGCAGGTTTGTGGCCACTTTCTGTTAAGACATACAAAGCCTATAAGACTCCTAATTTGGCTTAAGGACTACCACATTAAGTAGTTACCGGGACTAATAGTTTAATGTGCCTTCCGAAATACGGAGACGCTCGAATATGAAAATGCTATAAACGGTCACATAGATAAGGCCGATCGTCCCGAACGCTACTTATCTTCGGTGATCACATTAAATTAGATAAATAACGAAAATAAAAAAGACGGTAAGCTACTTTCAATATTAGTTTACCCAGGTATACTTAGTACTGTGGTTTATATTCTCCCACAAGCCTATTTCTGTTTTTCTTTGATCAAGGCCGTGATTGAGAATATAATGTAATCCAGGTGTTACTTAATACAATGCACATGATTACGTTGCCATTCACTCTGTAGCATCCGATGCATACGGTCAGCAAAAATAGCTTGTAATTTATCGACTTAACAACGTGATGCTGACTGTGTTTTTGTTAACGTACTTTGTGGGTGACTGGCTCATTTAGAAGGCTGACTTCCTTGATGCAAGTTTTTATTAAAATTTCAAAAAGTCTACCTATGATTAGGCTAAAAGCTAATGTGCTAACTAGAAGACTACTTGCCCTGTAAGATGCAAAAACTAATACTACTCCCAGTCTAAGACCTACTTTATTTTTAACCGACTTCAAAATGGAGGAGGTTCTATGTTCGGTTGTATGTATGCTTTTTTTTTTATGTATGTTCAGCGATATTTCCGTCAATTGAGGACCGATTTTGATATTTTTTTTTGCATTGGGTTCAGTAGATCTCCAAGGTGGTCTCATATTAATTTTATTGACATTGGACCTTGGACTTAGAAGATACACCAGGGAACTCCTTAACGACAAACAATAGGCATGTGTAAATTGAGATATTATGGGTATTACGTCAATCCTATAGGTACCCTACTATAGAATAATTCACTGGTCACTTAAAATTGTAAAATAAAAATCTTTTATAAAAAAAGGTAAACCGACTTCAAAAAGCAAAAAAATAAATATTTGAAGTCGGTGCCAAGTAACCGACTGCACCAACCAGCACCGACTTCAAATATTTATTTTTTTGCTTTTTGTATCGGTTTACCTTTTTTTATAAAAGATTTTCATTCACTTATTCGGTTATGACACATTTGGAAAAACATCCTCGTTATTATTTTACACATATTTTGTTCCCATAATACGAAGAACAGCATATGCCTAAAATTAAGGTTTGTTCAGCAAATTTCAACTTTCGCAGCAACTTAAATATTTTTATAGGGTGTTGGTGATTGGTAAAATTGGAGTTTATGAATGCACACACTTCACAAGAATAATTCATATGACAGCATCCTAGCATCTTGATAGGGCTGTGTATTACGAATTGGTTTAAAGTTTATTGGTAGGGATATGTATCGATCTATCGGCCGGCATATTGCACGTGTGGTCTACCCATATGGCGGAGTGACGCTATTACAAAAGAATGTTTTTTGTGACGTACCTGTTATTAAATGCGATAGTGATCGTATTGTTTGCTGATTACTATGGGAAAAAATAAAATATAAATGAATTGTTATGATTTTAGTTCCTGACCGTACAAAACTATGTCTAGAATGCGCTTCGGAATGAATCGACGCGATATCGCGCCGGCGCCGGTTTAACAGGAAGCTTGCGACACGCTGCAGGAGGGAGCTGCGAGCGACATGCCACGTGAGGAGTGCGCCGTGATAACAAATACCTTTGTGCACTCCTTTTGATGACAGGACCTTTATTCGCTATGACCAAACGCGGCGTGTTACGTGTAATGGTATTATACTGTATGCCAGTGGAATACAGTGACCGAGGTAAGTCGTCTTAACATTGTCAGTTTTTCAATTATTTTTTTTTTCAAACTTTAGTGAACATAATTAGAACCAAATCATTAGCAACATATTCAAATTTGCTTGGATCAACAAAAATAATATATTTAAAAATCAAAGTAAAAGCAAAATAAAAGTATTTAAGCAATTTAAAAAACTAAGAAAGTTAATCCACTTACGTTGGTGACCGTATTATTAAACAATCATTTCATGAAGTTGTCGTAACGCGCCGCGTGTGGTTATAGCGAATAAGGCTCCAGTTTGGATGACTGTCTTGGTCCATATAAATAAAACGCTTTTTTTGCTTTTTAAATCTGTCGTACATATTTTAATTTTTCAATTACCATTCAGGTCGCAAGAAATGTTTGTGGAACACACAAACACATGTCTCGGGCGTAATTGAATCTGAGAATACTTGATCCCATATGCGAAGCGGCCTACAATGTACTCATGAGACCGAGCCGTCGTTATATCGATCTTCGACTTGAGGTGAATTTTCAGGATTAAGTTTAAACAATAAAACTCAACATCAAACAGGTGAACTATAACAGCACGTGATAAAAACTGCCTACACAGTGAAATCACCTTAGATAATAAAATGGTTAAATGGCAGTGAAAGTCGTACGTGACTAAAAGAAAAATGTTTCGATATATGTTTTTCTTGTAAATTTGATATAATGTATTAAATAAATATAGTATAATTTTAATCACAACTAATATTCCAGAAGCGATAGCCAGAGATATTTGGACCATATTCATATTGGAAACATCCCCATTTAACAGCGAAACGAAATCAACGAACGCATCACCTTTCACGTGATGAAAAGTGGTGCGCTCCGTGATTTATTTATTTATTTATATACTAACACGGCAGGTACGCCATTAACGTTAGTATAAAAGAAAAAATAAGATAATAATTAAAAGTATGGAAGTACAATATACAAGCGCATCTTTTCCAGTCCCTCGCAATACCTCAGACACTCAGACAAAATATCTCTCCATGATGTAAAATAAATCAGCTTATATTGTCCCACTCCTAGACAAATACCTTCTCGCATAGATCGTGGTGAGAGATGTCTCATACTCCACCACACGGACTCAGTGCGTTTTGATAAAGGCAAGTTTGTGGCCACCTGCCACCATACAGCTTTCGACTTGGCTTAACGACTACCACATTAAATGGTAACCGGAATCAACATCTTAACCAGTTTTCCAGCACAGTTACTCTCGATTATGAAAATGCTACAAACGGTCACCCAACGCAGACCAACCAAGCCGAACGCTGCTTAACCTTGGTGATCGCTAAGAACATCGCGGTCGCACAGCGCTATGAAGTCTCTTTTTGCTGTAAAGGACGCCTTTTTACCCCTTTAAGGTACTACATAGCGTTAATAAACATACAAAATTCATGTGCGGGCTTCAGGTGCGGGAAAACTGCGTGGGCAACATTGTTACATCCGTGATATGCTCAAGTACCACTCTCAACTTGTACCAGTTAGTTGCATCATGTAGGAACGCCAATGGTCACATTATACAATCAGAAAAATTCATCATAATGTCGCGTTATTCCGCTTTTGCCTCGTGATTACGGATCACTGCCAACTTTTAAAAATATAATAAAGCTAATAAAATAAGTTATATTCCTCGGCTTAAGACTTTGTGCTATTAAAGTATATCAGATTTTAATACAAAGACTACACTTTGTCCGACGTAGAATCCAATACTCATAGCTAGGTGCATTATCCGCCACTAGACAAACGAGGTGCCTATTCCATAATAAAACATTTATTATATTTCTATATACATAGAAACAGGAAGTGGTGCTATTTGTCCCAATTCATATCCACCCAGATAAACGTACAACTTTCAAATAATGTATTAACCAAGTTTTTTCAAGTTATTGCTTGCATATAAACTATGCGTTGAATTTCGCCGATGCAAGACCAACTCGCGAACAATCGAGTGCGGCGCGGCGCCGGTTTCGCAGGTAACACGCCGGCACATCGAACTACAACACGACAAGCCTATTGATAACGACCGGTGCCTTTATAGCTATGATGCTATATGGGGTTATTACAAACGTAAAATTCACGTACAAAAACACCCGGACCGAAACAAATATTTGCGGGTCACACAAAGATTTCTGCGGGGTTCGAACTCGCGACTACTCAATCCATTGGGCGGAACCGCTTAAGCTATTATATTTATTTATTACCAACTGGGTCCCACAAAGCTATAAACACCATAGCGCCAGACCCAGGTGGAGATGGCTTGCTGAGCTGTACTTCTTATTGAAAGACTGGTTTTTAAAAGCTGAACATAGAACCGAATTGAAGCAGTGAAGGAAGACCTATGCTTAACGTTGGGACGATAATGGATGAATAGAAATTCATTTTGGGGCCGAATGTGCTTGCACGACTTACTGTCGATTCTGTACTTCTTGTTTTCCGTTCCGTTCTTTAGTTTCTGATCATCTAGCACTGCCCAAAGACGTGGTCCTTCACTGGGGTTAGGCTACGGCCATGGCTGGTTATCACCCTCCCAGCAACAGGTTTAACCCGATCATACCGGAAAACAGTCTAACTTCCTTCTCCCAGGCGTCTTAAATTTCAACAATGTTTATGACGGACGGGTAAGTTAAACGACGACGCCATTCGGCTCACTGGATCGGTCACGGGTTCATTTTAGCTAGGTCTATATGATCATACATATTTCACTCAATAATTATAAAATAGCTTAAATCACTGTAAAACTAATATTTTACACTAAAGGAGTAAAAGAAAAATCTAACAGCAAACAACAAAAACTAACAGCATTTTGTGATATCTAGTCTATCTAGTTGCGTTACTCAAGCCCGTTTTGTGGCAGAGATTTTACGAGCCGCGGCGCTACGTGGGCCGCCGGCTAACTCACACACGCGGGGCGCGCACTGTCCGCGTTACGCTAAATGAGAAGGGATGATACGACTACTTTTCGTAACTGAACACGAGGATCATCACTTAATTTATGACTGCGAATACGCACTGTATCGCTACGGGCGTATCGTTTTCAATTCTTTGGTATATTCTCTGTATTTCTTGTCTTGATATAACTGTCTGCTTTGACCTGGAAGTGTCATTATGATATGTCTGTCTTAGCGCGCTGATATGTGGTAAATATTGTTTGTTACCATATTATGTAAAATATTTTTGAAAATAATGATGCCGTTAATCTATATTTTATATTAATCATGGTTACTGTGACACATCAGAAATATAATTAGCCACATTACAAATGCATTAGCATCCATAAAAAATGAGCACAGTCACACCTTAGATTCCTCAAGCAATGGTGGCAAAGTTCCTAATGTTTATTACGTAGTATATTTAAATACATATCTGTAATTTTTACCTCTTTAACAATTTTCTTTTCGTTTCCTTTCTTTCGTGTTCTACAATCTACAGTTATTATCTCTATTCTTACTTTAACTATTTGTTTCTTTATCATTCTATTAGAGAACTCGATTTTGTGTTAAGCTTTTCTACATTAATTTACTTTTAATTTAATTATTTGTAACTATTTGTGTGTACAATATAGAATTAAGAATGTAATAGCTATATATTCTGTTGTTTTATTGTTTCACCTGTTTTTACCGCCAATTCCGTTTTTAGATATTCCGGTAAATTGGAACTTATTTAAGTAAATTGTGTAATATTAATACACTATAATAAAAAATAACATAACACTTTCAAATTTTTCCAACGAACTTAACACTAGTTCCTTAACATAAAGTGACCAATACAACAACGGTACATCTTGCTCAGCGCCGCAGATCCCTCGTAACGGTCACTAACTTGGCCAGCAAGACCAACATAACGACTTCGTTGTCTAGACGAGAATATACATCGGAAGTAAAGTTCAAGACGTGTGACTGAGTTTAATGCGTGTACAACTCTTTTACTCTTTACCTAAGTACCACTAAGTACGTAGTTGCGGTCCGTTCGCAAGTAAGTGACGTTGCAAAACTTAGCATATTCCGGTAATGTGCTGCAAATAGATAATGACTTGAGAACTTTGTTTAGTGTGAAGAGGGTGCAAGTTTACAACGTTTTCAAACGTTGTTTTCTTGCAGAAGAAAATATTCTTATTTATCTGACCAACGAGCAAAATTTTTTCATGCATCCAACGTATTTATTATATCTATTACGGGCCGGCTTGACATATTTTGTACCTTTAGAAAAAGGTGATACAAATAGAATGTTCATATTTTAGTACATTATGACATCAGAAAATATTCTTTCCCTATATTGTTAAGGCTTAAAATGAGAAACTTTTTGTTGTGTATATTGATATAAACATTATCAGAATAACCATTATATCAGATTGTAGGCATATATATAGAAAGTCGTCACAAAGTGTACAAAACTGACGGTTCAGTTTTATGTATCGTTAATCCAGTTTGAATTAATACCTTTTACACAATCAATAGGAATAGAGAGTGGAACAAGCCAGGATAGAACCGGTTGAAACGTTGTATTCTTTGCCTTCCCTGCAAAAAGATCGATGATATAGATAGATAGTTAGAATAGGAATAGACTAAATAAAAGTTGTACAAAATCAGTATTAAATCATTCCATCAGATTAACAAACATCTTCAAAATGGGCCTAAAACGCAAGGGATCTCACAGAGATTGTTGGATTCAGATAAGGATTAATTTGAGCGCAAAAAGTTTCACATCCCCAAACTTGGCGAACTTCCTGACTCGGGGAGTCCTCAGATAATAGTTGAGTAGCAACTTTAATTGCTTTCAGTTTTGAAGAGCGGCCGCTAACGTGGAATGAAAGTCTGGTTACGGCGTGGCGTTGCCGTTTGACGAGCAAGTTGTGTATTAGACGGCATTTTACAGAGACTGATCAATTAATTATTTATTATTCAATTGATGGAACTAGGAACTAACTAGTTTATCTTTAAATATGTAATTAGTCCACCTTGGAGTGGGACATGCCCCCGACAAAATAGACCGAGGACCTAGTAAAGGTTGCGAGGAAAAAGATGATGTGTGGTACAAAGCCGGTTGGTGTGGCAATCTCTAGGAGGCCTTTCTTCTACAGTGGACATCTTTTGGCTGATGATAGAACTAGGAAAGTAGGAGTCTTGTGTTTTTTTTGGTTTTATTTTAGGAACAATTTAAAAGGTTTTGATGCAACCGTTTGATATGCAGCCTTTTCTTGCAATTTCTTATAATGTAAAATTAAGTTACTGTAAAATCTAAATATTATAATATTAATATTATAACTTAAATAAGAATAATCCACGTAAAACTAGTAGCTGAAATGATTATAGCGATACCCTTTAGGTATCGCTATAATCATTTCAAAGCAAAATGGAAATATACATATATTTAGGAAACTCATTTTTATTATAAAAATATGCCTATAAAAGGCGGTGCTTGCGCTAACAACGTTCATTTGCTCGTTGGATTTCGTAGGGAACGTTAGTGTCGACGCGATTTGTGAGTGATTTGATTTATTGTTTAAATTGGTAAAAGTGTGGTTAAACTCTGTAAGTACATGGTATTTGTGTTACAAAATAGATTGGTGTCTTATTTTTATATTTGTTGTGAATAAATCAGACTTAGAGTTTATATTTTTGGTTTAAGTAAAAATTATCTTGTTACGTGTTACATTGTTGTTTTTTTAATAATTTTTTAATTTCCGCTTCTGAATCCTAAATTCAGAAGTGGGATCTGATTTCCTAAAATCGCCCACTGTTTTTATTTTTCTTTTTGTCGGGTATAAAAATACGACACCGGATAACGCTTTGTTCAGCAAATTTGTTATTTTTTGTGTGCGAATATGGCCGATAGACGGCATAACTCTCGCAACAAATCGCGTCGACACGATAGGGATCGTAGTTCTCGTTCCCGAAATCGGTCTTGCTCCAGGAGTGATAGTCATTCTTTAAATAGATCTCGATCGAGAAGTAGGACGCGTTCGCGATCAAACTATTATTCTCGCGATCGAAGCTCGACATTACAACGAACATTACAATCGATTTTGTCCCGTCTAAATACGTTGGAAGCTGAACATCCTACCTCACGCGATGTTACCAATAGCCAAATAGTCCAAAATAGTGCTCATGTGAGGTCTCATACTCCTCCAATAAGCGAAACACAGGACGATCAGGCCCTTCAGGCTAAAGAACCCACCTTCGGAACACTATTATCTAGTTCGATTACCGGCTTAAATATACCCACATCAGAGGTCACGGCGGTTGAGAGACCTAGTTTTAGCGCCCGTAGTTAGGGCAAACAGATTGTGACAGAATCTACGCGAATATTAGCTGAAGCAATTAGATCGGTAATCTCGGATAGAACCCAAAAGTACTTTGTGTCAAATTTCGACCCTAATATTCATGACATAGATGTGTGGTGTGAGGAAGTAGAACGGGCTAGGTCTTCTAATAATTGGGGAGATTTGGAGTGTCTATCGCGCGTATCGATATGTCTCAAGGGTGATGCACGGTCATGGTTAAATGAGTGGGTTAGTATCGATCGAACGTGGAGCAACTTCATTCAGGAGTTTAAGCCCTTGTGCCCACGATGGTTAGACTATGCAAATATCCTCTATGACGCGATGCATGCGACCTCCGATAAATACAGCACCTACTCTGAATACGCAAGAAGGACATTATTACGTCTTAAAATAGTTAAGGAACTAACTGACGAACTAAGAACTTTAATAATTATTCGCGGCATTGCAGATCCTCAGGTTAGGGCAGAAGCTGCCAATGCAAACCTATAGATTCGTGACTTGATCTCATTTCTATCAATTTACACCAAGCCTACCCGCACTAAATTAGAAAACCGAAATTCCACTTTTAAACCACCGCCTACAAATCGATCATTAAAATGTTTTAATTGCGGACAACTTGGACATAAATCTCGCTGTTGCCCCAAAAGGCCTAAGGTTGATCAAACCCCTGGTTTAATTACGAATAATGCCAATAAGGTAGTCTGTAATTTCTGCAAAAAACCGGGTCATAGTGAAGACTTTCGCTTTGCCAAGGATAGGTCAGGCTCACGCAATAAGCGAAATATTAATTTATGTATTACACCCGTGGCTAGCTCCTTACAAAACAGCGATCTTATAACTGCAATTGTGCAGGGATACCGTTGGCGTTCTCATTGACAGCGGTGCCCTGAATATTTCGCTAGTTTCCTCTGAAGCATTGAAGCATTTTACATGTCAACGAAAACCTAGGCATTGCGTTTTGAAGGGAATCAGCGACGCTGTTATCCAGGCCAACTCCTATGTCACATTGACGATTGAATTTGAGGAAATTTCTATTGAGGCTGCCAACACCCAACTTTTGTGACAAAAGTTGCCCTAACGGTAATAAGGGGTTACCATATACTGGGCACAATTCCAGTCTCCGGACTGATACTAGGAATTTATCGATAGAAACACTATATTTGTATAACCTAGGATTTGAACCCAGGACCTCGTGATCGCAAAGCACATTATTTGCCACTAGACCAACGAGGAAGTTGAATTGACCGAATTGAAAACTAGACATTATTCAGGAACTAATCTTGAAGACTCTAACATTTAAAGTACCAGTGCAATCTCATTCAATATAACCTTACTGATAAATCTGGTTTGCGCAATTCTACCTGTTCTGTAAGAACTAAAAAGAGAAAAACCTTTTTTTTTAAATTTCACTGCTGATGCGAAAATCGAAATCAACATTGTGCTAACAGGAGTGATTGTGGTCGGACCCATTACAGTTACGAGCTCATACCTGTAATGGGTTTTAATAATCACCATTTCACTTGCAGAAGATTAGCACGTGTAAATTAAAGAAATTGCAGCTAGAAATAAAAAAATAGTGTACTTTTCTTAAATTCAAAAGGGAACCTTATTGGATTGAATTGGATCTTATTCTATATATGCGACAATTTAACTAAAGTTATAAGTGAGAAAAAAGATAAATTGCTACTGCTTCTTCTTTGTTATTACTTCATGCATTTACGTTCCTTGTCTGTTATAATCGATAAAACAGATAGACGTGTATACTGGCTGTTAATTTGTATTCTTGCGGTGTTTACTGAATGCGTGAAAGACGGAGTTTTTAATTATTCAACACTACTTAAAGCTCGCTATGTGCTCTTATTTATATGAATTTTTGTGTTTCTAATGCAGATCTTGGAAGTCAGCGAAGATTCTGAGACAGCCTATATACTACACCCCAATTGGCTTAGCTTGTTCCTAATGTGAAACAATGCAATAATGCCGATAATTCCCGCACTTATCATTTCAAAAATGGCTCCCAAAATATATACTACAATACAACTAATTTGGCAATGACACGTGCGCTCATTCCAAAGTTTAACCTTTATCACGATCAGTTTGCATTATTCCGATTTCGATATAAAACAAACTTCGGAGCCCAAATATTCTAATTTGGCAACTTTTATCATAAATTGTAGATTTGGTTTGTTGTACGAAAACATCTATTTGAAAATACAATCCTAAAGTTGTGAAAAAAAAATTGTGAGCACCTAATAATATTATGTCATTAAAAAAGAATAATGAGAAATATGAGAAAGAGTACGCTCTGTTGGTTGGGGTATATAGAAAGAATGTCGGAAGAAAGAATGACAAAGCGGGCATACAATGCGAAAGTGGAAGTACCGAAAAATACCTAAACTATCTTACCATGACCAAATAGACTGTATCATATCTGAAGGGAAAGTCAAAAGTCTCACTAACCGGCTAGCGCGTATGAGACGAACTGTGAGAGTGGATTTCTCCACTCTCACAGTTCATCTCATACACACTGACCGAATAGTCTCATATCGATATCGTTTTATTCATTGCAGTTTGTGTCAAAATAGTAGCAACAGCAATGGATCGCCAGTTGTGAAATATAAAGCTGAGGCCTTTGCTTTGGAGTGAGACAGTAATACAAGCGACCAATAATATAGCATAATAGTTTTACAGCTCATATAGGATTGAGTTCTTAGATTTACGCGAATATTACACATGAAATAAAACTATTTTACGGATTTTATCGCGGTTTATTTATATTTTTAAATCTTGATTCGCATCAAGGTTTAAGATCAAGATTGAGCCTGAGATTATGGAACAAAAGTTTAACCTACTACCAACCATTACTACGCAACACAACATTAAATAAGGATGCGAAACAATAAGTTAATCATAAACATTTAGGTAGTTTATTCAAAATGTACCCTAATACGTCAAAATGAATTACGTCCAATTTCCTACTTCGCTTTACTACTCGTTCGCGGGAACAGGCTCCGACGAAATTTATCTCCTAATTAGGAATGTTCGTATTTTCATAATTACTAAGTGAGTTCACTATTATAGAGCGCTCATTAATTTTCTAAATGTATTGTTTGCTTCATTATTAAGATATTCCATAATCGAAATTAGTTTATAATACGGCATTTAAACATACACAAGCAAATGATAATGCACATAGCGTCAGTTCATACTACACTAGCTTTTATAAACAGACGACCAATATCACAAATTGCCTTTAACGTAGAATTTTCCTAGGTTTGGTTCAGGTGAGGAGTACACGGAAAGATTGATTAAGGAAATTGTGTCATAATAAGACATGTAGAAATGATCACAAATGCGCCTTATGTGATTCAGTAGTGCAGTATTCATACGAATTTTATTCACGATATCACTACCGTGACTAAAATTGGTGTTTTGCAGCATATCCAACGGCAAAAAGTCTTTTGAAACTTGTAACTATGCTTATAAGCGTTTTCCAATTCATCGGAAAGTTGTTTTTTACTGTATCTACTTATTTTCAACTTTGCATGTATGATAAAGCGGTGACAGTGGATTCAGACAAAATCGTGAGCTTTTACATTCCTAGTGTCTTATTATTACGATTTCAGTGAACGGCATCAACGTTCATATTCGATTATAAATATTTCTGTAATGTCATTAGAATAGTAACTAGTTTACAATACACGACACGCTTTGCCCGCGTCCATGAACTCACTGCGCTCCATTTTGTGTTCACGTGAAAACTGCCTGCGCGTAGAACTCTTGCCGCGGAGCATGCAAGGTAACCGCTCCAAGAGTAAGAATGTATTCAGTACCGGGAGGCTAAGAAGACTTAGTAACACAACATTGACGTTGGCATAACACTATCGAGTGGATATGCCATTTTTTCATACAAATACAAATTTACTAGGTAAAGACGAACGTGACAGAATGCTTATCGTCAACGTCACTGTTACGACTAATTGCTTGTACTAACCGTTGTTAAAGTTTCGTATCCGGCCCATTCATCATTAGAGTTCTCTCCAGAAGAAACAATCCTGAATGCATCAGCGGTTCATGCACGAAACCATGTTTGAGTGTTTAAATCAAAAGTGTATGAATAATTTCGCGTGAGTGCTTTTAACCACTAAAAAGTTTTCCGTGAGGAGACGAACCTGAGGCCAATATCAATTCACGGAGGAATTCATGTGTGGGCAAAATCACATATTTTACGCCATAACATTGCAGTTCGGTACAAACAGTAATACATTTCGATGGTTTATCCTGCAACAATCTAGTAGCTAAGTTGTTTTGGAACAATGAATTATTTATCAAAATCGACTTTTTTTTTCTTTCCTTAGAAACAATTAAATTTTTCAAAATTATAAGTATACGTAGGCTACAAATATACACAGGTAGCAAGCAGGTTTGGAGTAAAGTGTATTCAATGTTTCGCCAACATTTTAAGATATCCGCATGCAAAGTTTCATAAAATCCGCCTTGTATTTTTTGCGTGATGATGGTTCATATCACAGAAAAAGAGACACGCTAGCCAAAAATTGTAGAATTGGCTTCTACATCGATAGATTGATACCCCTGGGTTATTATTTCCTAAAAATATGGCACGTATAGGCACGACTTCCTTACAGTTTTATTATATGTATGTAATAAAACTGTATAGATTAGTAGTGTAATAAGGATGTTATATCGATTGGATAACATTATGCTGACTTCAATCTGTTTATGGTAAGCTCTCTGGAGAAGATGCAGCTACGCGGAGCACACTTGATGCCCGAACATAATGGCTATCTTCATAGGTCAGTGCTATCAGAACATTTTTAAAAACGCTTACAGCGCTTCACATTATCGCGTTGAACAAGAGTGCAAACGAGTTCTATGGAGGCGTCTGGTTAACATCACTATTGGAGCTTACATTAACTTTGTCATAGTTGGTTATGTGCCATCTTTGTATTTCACCGTGTACAAGCGCCTACACACGTGAATTAATTTATTAACTGTGACATTATACACGTAACTGTTTGTGAATAAAATGCTAAATTTTGGCAACGGCATCCGAAATGCGAGACAAAGCTGAGTGTGCCGGCGATATTATGTGCATTAATAATATTCGGGTGCATGCGACCACCCTGTTATTTTATACTAAATAAAGTGTAGTGTCACAAGGCACTTACATAAACTGAAAAATTTGGGTACATAGATCAATTTACTGTGCTTTTATAACAAAGAATTCTAGATAATAAGAAACTATTGGGAAGAGAACGCTTATATTTCGGCGAAAATATGAACGTTGTGTTAAATCCGTCTTTATGTACGAATTTTATTTCTGAAAGGTTGAATTACAGTAGCGTTTGTTTATAATACTACACGTATATAATACTACTTGGTGCGGGTTGAGGCACTTGCGCGAATTGATTGCATTGCGCAAAGACCGAGCGTTATGCTCGTTACTCGCACCAGTACTTAGCGCATGTGTAATAATCAGCCTATACTGTGCCTATGTTGGGCAAATGCCTTTCCTCATAAATCAAGGTGAGAGAGATTAGATTATACTTCGCGACGCAAACCCGGTGCGAATTGGGGGAGGCAAGTTTGTGGCTACATTCTGTTGAAACATACCAACTCCCGATTTGGCTTAACGACTACCGCATTAGTGGTCACCGTGACTAATGGCTTAATGGGCCTTCCGAAATAGGGAGACGCTCGAATATGAAAATGCTCGGTCACACATTCAAGACCCGCCGTGCCTAACGTTGCTTATCCTTGGTGAACACATTGCGAATTAAAAACATACCAGTAGGTGAGCTACTATAGTTAGTTAGCCAATATAATTAGTTTAACCATACTAAGTACTGCGGTTTATATTCTCCCATAAGCCTATTTCAATTCTTCTCTGATCATGGCCGTGAGTGAGAGTAGAATACATTTCTATTAAGTAGTACTTGGATTACAATACAGGTGTTACTTAATAGAAAGCACATGATTATATTGTCATTCACTGTGTAGCATCCGATGGATACGGTCCGCAAAAACAGCTTGTAATTTATTGACTTAACAACGTGATGCTGACTGGCTCATTTAGAAGGCGACTTCCTTGAAGTTATATCAAAATTTTAAAAAGTCTAGCTATGATCAGTCCAAAAGCTCTTTCTCTCACTTCAATCCTTCTCTCATGACTGAGGATCTTGACTCCGTTGCTGGACTTTTTTTATAATTTCTCTCCATCTGCTGCGATCACTTGCCAGGTGGAGCGCCGTGCTGACTGGCATCTCGAGTTGTTTCGATATCTGATCCGACCATCTCTTAGGGCTGCGTCTTCTTGGTCTCTATTTTGCCTGTCACCCGTAGAGTCGCCAGGTTAAAAGCTAACGTGTTAACTAGAAGACTACTTGCCATATGAGATGCAAAAACTAACGCTGCTTGCAGTCTAAGCCCTGGTTTATCTTCATTCGCTTATTCGATTATGACACATTTCGAAAAAGTCCTCAATTTTATTTTACATATTTTGTTCACATAATACGAAGAAAACCATTTTCCAAAAAATTAAGGTTTAATCAGCAAATTTCAACATTCGCAGCATAAATATTTTTATTTAATATTTTTATTCGCAGCATAAATATTATATATTGAATAATTCATATGAGCATCTTAGCATTTTGTAGGGCTGTGTGTTACAAATAGGTTAAAAGTTTATTGGTAGGGATATGCATAAAATAAATTGTACTTAGCACCACAAGGGGGAATAACTGATAAGGCTAAGGATAAGTATAACTACCGAATACTGGTACCTATGAGTAAAAGTAAAAGTTAAAACATTAAGAAAGTTTTAGTTCCTGACTGTACAAAACTATGTGTAGAATTCGGTTCGCAATAAATCGACGCGATAGGGCGTCGGCGCCGGTTTAACAGGAAGCATGCGACACGCCGCAGGAGGGAGCTGCGAGCGACGTGCGACTTGCGGAGTGCGCCGTGGTAACAAATACTTGTGTGCACTCCTTTGATCACGGGACCTTTATTCGCTATGACCAAACGGGGCGTGTTACGATAACTGCGCGAAATGATTCTGTTATGGTGTTCTGCATGCCAGTGGTGTGCCATTAAACCGTCATTTCACGTAGTTATCGTAACGCCAGGCGTTACGTATTTAATTGATCATAGTGGATAAGGGCCCAGTCCAGATTTATGACTGAATACAATAAGTCTGCATTTAACTGAGTAACAAATACTTGTGCATTCCTTTGTAATGACAGTCTTGTTACTTTGCAGCATCGATATATAATTTGTGCTAGATTACGGATCAGAAACAACATGACAGATAAAAAACCGGCCGCGTTTGAATATACTTACGCAACTTAACTTACTAGCTAGCGACTGTAGTCCTCACGTTGGCTGTAGTTATAATAAATAATGTCAGCCTATACTGCCCACTGCTGGGCTAAGGCCTTCCCTCACAACTCAAGGTGAAGGAGATTAGGTCATACTCCACCACGCAGAACCAGTGCGGATTGGTGGAGGTAGGTTTGTGGCGCCCGCTGTTGGAACTTATCAAGCCGCCTTTAAGGCTTCCAACTCGGCTTAACGACTACCACATTAAGTGGTAACTGGGACCAACGGCTAAAGGTGCCTTCCAAACGGAGGTCGGAAGGTACCTTAAGCCGTTGGTCGGTACGGAGACGCTCGAATATGAAAATGCCACAAAACGGTCACCCATCTCAGGCGGACCAAGCCAAACGCTGCTTAACCTTAGTAATTGGTTAGAACACCGCGGTCGCTACGAGCGCCTTAGTTGGAAGAAACTAATTCGAAATAAGACCACACCCACAGTTGTCCTCTTATTATTCAGGCCATTTTTCGAACTGTCACCTGTAATCTGCCTAGTGCAAATTATATATCGATGCGTAGCAGGTGTAGGATTTCTAATGTTTAAATTATAAGACTGGCGTTGTGATAAGTCATTAACATTTGACTGTCACGCAAATATTCCCCAAGTGAATGTAACACAGGTGCACTATGTTCACCCACTTTTCGCCGACGATGTTAGGTCTCAATATAATAAGGGGTAGCTTATTACCAATGTTAATTAACCATTATACCGGGCACAATTTCAGACTCCGGACTGATACTTGGATTTTTTATATAGAAAAGCTACTCTTGTACAATATAAATTTTAGGTAACAACAAATTGTGCCGAGTGGTCGAACCCACGACTACTGTCCGCCACTTTGAAATATTATGAGTCAGTAGAAATAATAAAATTGTACAACAATCAACATCAAACAGGTGAACTATAACAGTACGTGATAAAAACTGCCTACACTGTGTCTACATGGTGAAATCACCTTAGACAATAAACGTGACTAAAAGGAAAATGTTTCGATACTTGTCTTTTCTTGTAAAGGACATTGGTCTGCGCCCATACATGATTTGCCCCAGAACCAACAGCAATGAAGATATACTTGTATGATTTCAAATCACCCATAAATTCTTTTAAGGTATTTGTACAGAACGACGTCTTCATGATGTATATAAATAGATATTGTTATAGATTAAGTTACAATAGTATAGTATGTAATAGATTAAGTTAGAAATAAGATAATGTAATAGAGTAAGTTGTAGCACATAAGCAATAGTATACAGTTAGAAGAGTGTAACTCTGGAAAGGGATAGGAATAATGAGAAGAGTGTAACCCTGAAAAGGGATAGGTAGAATTAGAAGAGTTTACCCTAGAAAGGGATAGACAATTGTAATGTGATTGGACTATTCGACTAATAAAGCTCGATGCAAAGCCCGCTAGTTGTGACCCAATAAAATAGTACTTAAGCGCGCGGAACATCGCGCCACACACGTTCGAGCGACTGAGCAACAAGATTTTAAGAAGAAACTGCGCGAAGAGGGTCACAACTGGTGGGTGGCGCACTGTTTCAACATTTATTATTAAACAAGCGGGGGAATTGCAATAATGCGCAATAAGTATTAGATTTTGTGGTTATAATTCGGTAGCCATTAATACGTATGAGGTTATATTGTGTGTGTTCACATTCAGTAAAGATGTCGGCGACCTCGATATAAGTACTTACAATACTTTGAAATATTCGTTTCAGATTGCAAATTGTCCGTCAGATACGGATATTTGCCATTATTTTAATAAAATAGATAAATAATGATGGCATGGGTCAAATGTTTGTTGTTTCTGGGGCAATTTTCGACAATGTCCTTTGACATAATTGATCAAATAAATATAGTAAAATTTTAATCACAACTAATATCCCAGAGGATCGTACCCAGTGGCGTGCACTTGGAGAGGCCTATGTCCAGCAGTGGACTGCTATAGGCTGATGATGATGATGATGATGAATATCCCAGAAGGGATAGCCAGAGTATATTTGGAACATATTCATATTGGAAACATATCCATCTAACAGAGAAACGAAATCAAGGAGCGCACCAACTTTCACGTGTAAAAAGTGGTGCGCTCTTTGATTTATTTATTTATTTACATACTAACACGACAGGCACACCATTTACGTTAGTATAAAAGAAGATATAAAAATAAGAGAACAATAAAAAGTATGGAAGTGCAATATACAAGTTCATTCATTCTAGTCCCTCGCAATACCTCGGACACTCAGACAAAATATCTCTCCATGATGTAAAATAAATCAGCCAATATTGTCCCACTGCTAGGCAAAGGCCTCCTCGCATAAATCGAGGTGAGAGAGATAGCTCATACTCCACCAAGCGAACTCCGTGCGTTTGTAAAAAGGCAAGTTTGTGGCCACCCGCTGTAGGTACTTATCAAGTGGCCTATAAGGTTTTTGACTTGGCTTAACGACTACTACATTAAATGATCACCGGAATCAATATCTTAACCAGTTTTCCAGCACAGCTACTCTCGATTATGAAAATGCCACAAATGGTCACCCATCTTAGACTGACCGTGCCGAACGTTGCTTAACCATGGTGATCGTTAACAACACCGCGATCGCCCAGAGCTATGAACGTCTCTTTTTGCTTTAGCGGATTACTCTTCGCACCTTTTAG
Source organism: Phalera bucephala (assembly GCA_905147815.2). Lineage (NCBI taxonomy): Eukaryota > Metazoa > Arthropoda > Insecta > Lepidoptera > Notodontidae > Phalera > Phalera bucephala. The sequence continues at coordinate 23,774,662 of LR990612.1, forward strand.
GTGTTGGTACCTACATGGCGTCAATAAACATATAAAATTCATGTGCGGACTTTTGGTGCGGGACAAACTGAGAGACAGTCTCCACTTATACCAGTCGACTTGTATAATTGGACCATGTAGGAGCGCCAATAGTTACCTGATATGTTAAAAAAGCATAATAATGTAGCCCTATAATGCTTTTATCTTGTAATCACGGGTCACTACCAACACTTATTGCTCACTGCTCACTATAATGTCTTTGCTTGCGGTGGCTGTCTGGCGCGGGTCAATCCATACCCTCCAATATGGTCGAGGGGAGTGATGGCTGTTCCGGTAGTCATAGTCGTGAACGGGTGCTGCTTGTGGGGACTGGTTCATCTGAAATCCTGTAGACATTCTTTATAAATAACATCAATAGTCCCATATCTCGGTCGTAAGGCATCACACTGGAGCTAGATCGTCAACTATTTATTTGTAACCTAAACATTGTATACACACAATATGATTAATATAAAAGAAAATAAAAAAGAGAAAGAGAATTAAATAAAAAAAACAAGCCTGCTGAGTTTCTTCGCCGGATCTTGTCAGTGGAGGACGCGTTCCAGTCCGGTGGTAGTATAGTAGTAAAATTAAATAAAAAAAATGACTATTTGTAAGCCCCCGCAGGGCTTATACAAAATATATTTTTTGAGTTTGAGACTTAAAAAAATAATAAAGCTAAATAAACATCGTCCCGCCTATATTCTCCGAGCGAGGTTTGCAGAGGTGTACTGAGTACACCCACTTTTAGCCGAAGATGTTGGGTCCCATGTCATAGTGGGCAAGCTTATTGCCATATATCGGGCAACTGACATTCCAGACTCCGGACTCATACTGAGAATTTATCGTCATAAAAACTACATTTGTCGGACCTAGGATTTGAACCCAGGACCTTGTAATCACAAAGCGATGCGCTTTGCCACTAAACCAATGAGGCAGTACGTGTGCAGTACCAATAATAAAGCTAATATAATAACTTGACTTAAGACTTCGTACTGTTACTGATATAGTTTAATAGAAATACTACACTTTTTCCGACCTAGAATTTAAGACAAGACAAACGAGGTGCCTGCTCCATAATAAAACATTTATGGATACATCCATAGAAACAGGAAGTGTCGCTATTTGTCCCAATTCATATCCACCCAGATGAACGTACAGCTTCCAAATAATGTATTAACCAAGTTGTTTCAAGTTATTGCCCGCATATAAACTATGCGTTGAATTTCGCCGAGACCAACTCGCGAACGTGTGTGTGTGTGTTCTCGCGAACGCGAATGAGTGCGACGCGGCGCCGGCTTCGCAGGAAACACGCCGGCACATCGAACTGAAACAGGACATGCCTATCGATAATGACAGGTGTTTTTATTGCTATGATGCTATATGGGGTTCTTACAAACGTGAAGTTCACATACACAAACACCCAGACCGAAACAATTTTTTTATGGGTCACACAAAGATTTGTGCGGGGATCGAACTCGCGACTTAAGATCTTAACCAATGGACCGTCCGTCAATAACCTTATGCAATTAATTCATTACCAATTGGGACGCACAAAACTAGAGACGATATAGCGCCAGACCCAGATGGAGATAGCGGGCTGAGTTGGACTCATTCTTGAAAGACTGGTTTTTAAAAGCCGAAAATAGAACTGAATTGAAGCAGTGGAGGGAGGCCTTTGCCCAACGTTGGGGCTATAATGGATGCATAGAAATTCATTTTGGGGGCCGAAGGTGCCCCATAACATCACATAAGCATAGAATTTACTGTCGATTCAGTATTTATCGTTTTCCGTTCCGTTCTTTAGTTTCTGCTCATCTAGTACTGCTCAAAGACGTGGTCCTTCATTGGGGTTGGGCTACGCCCATGGCTGGTTATCACCCTCCCAGCAACAGGTATAACCCGATCATACCGGAAAACGGTCTAACTTCCTTCTCCCAGGCGTCTTAACTTTAAACAATGTTCATGACGGACGGCTAAGTTAGACGACGATGTTAAGATCTTAAGTCATTCGGCTCACTGGATCGAATTTTCACAGGTTCATTTTGCCCAGGTCTTATCAGACTTATTTTACTCAATAATTATGAAAATAGCCTAAATTACTTTACACAAATGAGTAAAAGAAAAATCTAACAGCAAACGACAAAAACTAGCAGCATTTTGTGATATCAGTGATCTAGTTGCTTTAATCAAGGCCGTTTTGGGGCAGGGATTTTACGAGCCGCGGCGCTACGTGGGCCGCCTGCTAACTCACACACGCGGTGCTTCGCACTGTCCGCATTACGCCAAATGTGAAGGGATGATACAACTACTTTCCGTAACTGCCAACACGAGGATCATCACTTGATTTATGACTGCGAATACGCACTGTATCGCTACGTTCGTATCGTTTTTATTTCTTTGGTATATTCTCTGTATTTCTTGTCTTGATATAACTGTCTGCTTTGACCTGGAAGTGTCATAATGATTTGTTTGCCTAAGCGCGCTGATATGTGGTGAATATTGTTAGATTATTATGTGAGGTATTTTTGAAAATAATGATGCCGTTATCTACATTTTATATTAATAAGTTTAGGCTGTATGTTGTTTCAGATTTATGTAAATGTAAAAAGAAATAATAAAACCTTACAGTATATTCAGTGTAACTTTCTAATCATGGTTACTGTGAAGTTAAAGACATAAGTAGCATATAAATGTCAATATTATTATTTTAATATGAACGCCATGTAAAATGACGCATCAGAAATATAATTACACGCATTAAAAACGTATTCGCAGCCATAAAAAATGAACACAGTCACAATTAGATTAGACACGTAGATTCCCCATGCAAGGGTGGCAAAGTTCTCAATGTTTATTACGTCGTATATTTATAGATATACATCTGTAATTTTTACCTCTATAACAATTTTCTTTTCGTTTCCTTTCTTTCGTGTTGCCCACTTATTATCTCTATTCTTATTTTGATGATAAGTTTCTTTTGTTCGCTTTCGCTGTTCTCTTTGCCTACCCTGCAAATAGCTCGATGATATAGATAGCTAGGTAGAATAGGAATAGATTAAATAAAAGTTGTACAAAATCAGCATTAAATCGTTCCATTAGATTAACAAACATCTTCAAAATGGGCCCAAAACGCCAAGGATGTCACAGAGATTGTTGGATGCAGGTAAGGATTAATTTGAGCGCAAAAAGTTTACCATCCCGAAACTTAGTGAACTTTCTGACTTGGGAAGTCCTCAGATAATAGTTGAGTAGCAACTTTAATTACTTTCAGTTGTGAAGAGCGGCTGCTAACGTGGCATTAGAGTCTGGTTACGACCTGTGGCATTGACGTCTGATGAGGGAGTTATATATTAGACGGCTTCTGAGAGACTGATCGATTACTTGGTATTAATTGATATAACTAGGAACTAACTAATCTATCTTGAAAGAAGTAAAGCCCCCATACAAAATAGACCTGTAGGTACAGCACAAAGCTGATCGTCGGTCTTTGGGGAAACTTTTCTCCTGCAGTGGTCGGTTTGCAGCTGAAGATAGATAGAACTAGGAAACTACTTTCAAGGTACGAATGTTTTAAGCGACTGCCCAAGCAGGGGCAGTTCCTCCTTGAGGCGCCCTTAAGGTAGTTGCCCCCTTGCCCTTCTGGCTCGAGCGTAGTGGTTGCACGCTCGCCCTCTTATCCGGTGAAGCTGTAAAGACCCCGCGGCCCACAGCGTAGATCACTCACACACACACATACACAAAAACTTTTATTTTAGGAACTATGCAAAATATTTTGATGAAGTCGTCTGATACGTAGTAAACACTTTGCAATTTCTTATGTGCAATATTATCGTGGTGTATGTAGAATATTTTGAAGGTCGATGTGAAAAATTATGGTACTGCAAACCCAATACCTTGATAATGAATAATTCATGAAAAGCTAGAAGCTGCTAGGTAACGCACTGAAAAGTATCGCTATATTTATTTTATAGCAAAATGGGAATATACATACACAAAAAGAAATCTTCCTTCCCGTTGTCTTGTACAAATGCAAGCTACAGGTTGAACAAATCTTGACAACGTAAACGCTGCGCTTAAATATCAAAATACATTCCAACACAGGGAAATTTGATTTGAGATGCCCCGTTATCCGCCTACGGAGCGATAAGATTTATGAATAATGAAGTAGACTATAGAGAGCTTAGCACGAAAAGATTAATATTAGCGTGACGTTTGCGAGTTGATATGCCATCCTTATCAAATCATCACACAACAAACTTACCAAATAAACATGAACGTGCCAGAAGAAGCAAAAAGCATTTGACGCTATCGTAACGTTATCGAGAAAGGGTGCTGCCACGGTCATCTTAATTTAGTATATTTGTAGTATGAAAAGTATCGATAGCGTCACGCTAACGTCAAATTGTTCGTGCTAAACTATTAGTCCTTCGATGGTCTTTATATCTCTGTTCAGACCGGCAGTGGGTCGAGTCAGCTCGACTATCAATCGAAATGATAGCCAGATTGCTGCTATAAATAAATTCACTCAGCTATATTAATTTTCTTAACAGTCGCAAACTGTCTTTAATAACGGTAAGGTGGTAATATCAAGTTGACACAACATATAGTCCACAAGTAGTTTTGGAAATTTGGTTATTGGACGAAGCAATTTGTTATAAAGACGATTGACTGCCTCGTTGTTCTCGAATAATGTGTGTAGCGATCACAAGGTCCTGAGTTCGAATCCTAGGTCGGACGAAATGTATTTTTTCGATGAAAAAATTCACCGGACACTGCCGGGCATAACACTGGATAGTGTTATGCCCGGTCCAATGGCTATAGGCTTGCCTCCTATAACATGGAACCTAACATCGCCGGCGTAAAGTCGGTGGACACACTATACCTCTGCGAACCCCGCTTGGGGAATATATGGGTGGCGGTGTGTGAAGACAAAAATTTGGGATGGCGTATACTTATAGTATAAATGTAATTGTGTGTGTTTAATTTTAAGGGCTCCAAACTCGAGAAAAATGTTTTTTTTTAAGGCGAAAATAATTTATTATTTAATTAAGTAAGAAAATAGACTAAGACCTGGACCCAGGAGGCTTGGCTTCGATTCCTAGTAGGGAGGGGACACGTCTATTTTATTTTGCGAAACCCTATTGTAGAAATACAGAATATTTTAAAAGGCGAATAAAGTTTGCAATAACAATATATTCGTGGTTTTTCTATAGTAAATGCATAATTATTTAATTTTATGGCTGGTCCTTCGTGTCTGTAATATAGTGCCTACAGGTATTTCCATTGACTCCTTTGTTTCGTAGTTCTGTCTCAAATCGATGTGTGACTAACAATTACCTAAATTGTAGTAGGTGATGACTGGGATTAGACCCTTATTAGCCTTTTTTAATAAAACCGTTACACATCGAGACCAAAAAAATATATTACATACCTCTCTGGCTTCCTCCAATCTCATAGTTCTTCTCATACACGCTAGCCGGTTACGGATACTCTTGACTTGTCCTTCAGGTAAGACGCAGTCTATTTGGTCATGGTAAGATAGTCTAGGTCTTTCCCGGTGTCTACATCCTTCCATTTTTGCATTCTAAGAAAAACTCAATCAAATTCAAGTTGTAAATACTCAACATATTAGACACAGCAAAGCCTTTTTAATTCGAATAAATGTTCGTTTCAAAGTTGGCGTCTGCCTGTCGTACCAAAGGGCCGAATGAAGGCAAAAGAACTCCCATAATTATTTTCATTTAATCAGTACCACAAAGACATACCGATGTTTGGACTGTAATGCGCTCGGCTGCCTTCCCCAATCAGTGTTGGCGTCTTTGATTCGAGAGGGAAACTTTGTGTGTTACTTTGCCATTACAAGGAACGTGGAAAATTAACAAGGAACTTTGGCGTCGCAACCTGCATGTCAATGGCGCTTTTAACATCCATTACGGTCCTCTCCTGCCGATACTAATTTGTCTTATCCCTTACTGTCACGCATGCTAATGAAAGAATATAGGGTTCTGCTTATACTTAAGTAGAGTTTTTTAATAAAGGGGACATTAATAAGGAGTGTTGATAAGTAGAAGTTACAAGAAAGGTGCTCCTTTTGGGCATACGAGAAATAAAATCCTAAATGGTCAGAGCGATTGCAAAAATAAATTTTATATTCAAAAATAACTAGACCCAAAGAAATAACTGGGAACTACACAAATAACTATTCATTAGGGGTGACACCTCGATTTAGTGAGCCAAAAGTTAAACTAAACATACACGCATAGCGTTTAGTGTCAATGCTAAATATTGTTAGTTTATGTCAATAGGTATCAATTAATAGTAACAATATCAGGTATTTTGGCAAACACAAATGATCCTCTTGATCATGAATCATAAGACGACCATTAAATCGGTCATATCATATTTGATTGGAAAGTTAATTGTTGAAAGTGTTTAATTTACTTCCAGATTTGCAATCAGGTTTTAGACGAGGGCGTGGCACCGCTACAGCTTTAGCGGACATAGTGGGAAATATCCTTGAAGCCAGAGATCGTGGAGAGGGTTCATTTTTAACACTACTTGATTTTTCGCGCGCCTTTGACTCAATAAATATTCCTTTGCTGCTGTCAAAACTCACATACTACGGGTTTCAATCGGAAACTATAAGATGGTTTGATAGCTACTTAGTTAACAGATCACAACAAGTTGAGATTTGTAAAGATGATGGGTCAAAGGCAACTTCCTCCCCGCGCCTGCTAAAGAGGGGAATACAGCAGGGATCATTGCTCGGTCCGCTCCTTTTTATACTCTACAGTGCTGATATGACTCATTGTTTTCGTCACTGTTTGTACCACATGTACGCAGATGACACGCAATTGTATTTGTCTTTTAATGCCAATAACACTGCATCTGCTGTACAAATGATTAATGCGGAACTAGATAATGTAGCCTCATGGTCAAAAAACAACTCACTGGTGTTAAATCCACAGAAATCTAAATTCATGGTTATAGGTAGTCAAAGGCAGATCAATTCGATAGTGTCCGCTAGCCCAGAAATTAAAATCTTGAGGGAAAGCATACAGAGAGTAGAAGTTGCATGTAGCCTTGGTCTTACCATCGATCCGGGGCTTCGTTTTGAAGGTCACATCAATAGTGTAGTCAAAAATTGCTTTTATAGATTAAAAATATTATACAGGGTTAGGGACTTCCTTAGCGTTACAACAAGGAAAAGATTAGTGGAAAGCCTAGTATTGTCGAAATTAAACTATTGTGACGTTGTTTATGGCCCTTGTCTTTTATCTCGCACAAAAAAATTGATACAGCGCGTGCAAAATGCGTGTGCTCGATTTTGCTATAATATCCCCCGGAAAAGTCACATTACACCGTATTTAAATAAACATGACACTTTAAAAATGGAAGCACGTCGTAAGCTACACTTAGCCAGTTTGCTATTTGGTGTTGTAAATAAAAATAAGCCGGGCTACCTCTTTAGCAAGCTAAGTTGGCGACTTGATTGCTATGGCTATTCAACTCGTTCTACGTCGAATCCGCTCTCTGTACCTCGTTACAAGACTACAGCTTTTCGAGGGTGTTTCAAATACGCCGCCACCCGCTGCTGGAACGATATACCGCCCCCCATGAGATCCCTGAAAACCAGTGACACTTTTAAATGTAACTTAAAAAAACATCTCTTGCAAGAACAAAAATATTCATTTTGATTTTTTTTTTTTTTTTTTTTATTATTTATCGATGGGCGGGTCTATAGAGATCTGCCAGCTCGGGACAGAATTTGCACTTTGCTCTGTCTGCCGCGCGGGGAGCTTGGGCATGATAATTCGTACTTACTTCACAGTTCTGATCCGCGTGTGGTAGGTGGGTGTGCCGAGTCCCGGGCGGGTGTCGGCGTGTGGCGTTTATCTCGAGGCATTATTGGCTAAAATTATTCTTGAACAATTGTTATACGCAAAGCCTGATACTGTAGCTATAAATAAAATAAAATAATTATTGATTATTGTTTAAGTGGCTACCTCATTAATATTAATAGACACAGCTCTGGCTGGGAAATTATGACGTTCGCTTTTTAATACGATGCTTACCGGTGTCATCATTCACCACGCACTCACTCCACTGGTCTGCTCAAGACTGCTAACTGCGCGCCTCGCTCGGGCGCTCGCTTGCGCCTGTGGAGAGTGATGCAATCGACGTATTATCGATTGCATCATTTTTTTGCGGCGCGGGCGCACGAACCGAGTGGGGGCGAGACGGAACGTGTGCACTCACGGTATGAGTGCATAACTATTTGTTAAAATTATTTTATATACATATATAAGTAGTAAGTTTTAAGTTGTGCTGGTATTGTGTTCGTGTCAAGTTTACCGTTCGTTTTAAGTTATTTGTTTTAAGCTTCATACGCGCACGTCACTTGGGGTACCACTGAAAATCAGCGCTGTGTTGTAGTTCACGCTGCAGCACAGCTTTATGCTGAGTGGTATCCCATTAGTGCGGCTACATAGTATTTACATGTTACTTGTTTTATTTTATTTTATTTTATAGTTATCATTTTGTGTAGTGTACTTTACTTTTAGCCTATCTAATAAATGTTTCTTTCTTTCTTTCTTTCTTTCTACTACTTAACATACATATATGTTTAATTTGCACTTTGCAGTAAGTTTACTTACATAATTTTCTGAGGGTGTCGAGCGGTAGGGATCTGGTGACCCGTTTTACAGGTTCTTTTTACCTACCTTAGACACCAGTGACCCAAAGAATCTTCTACATTTTAAGTAGGTACTATTTTACTGAAATTGTCATCTATATGTTATGTTTGTGGTGATTCTTCAAATATTCAACTATTTTGCAATATGCCGACGATATGAAAATATTAAGAACAATACGTAATGTGTCGGATACTTTGAAAGTCCAACAACATCTAAATAGGTTCTCTGATTATTGTATGGCAAACAAACTCCAATTGAACGATGCCAAGTGTCATAGCATAACGTTTTCTAGGCTAAAAAATACTATTAACGCTGACTACAGTTTCTACAATCACATCATAACAAAAGTTTCTAACATTAAAGATTTAGGTATCATACATGACAATAAACTAGTATTCGACATGCATATAGACTATATAGTTAAAAGGGCATCCAAAGCATTAGGTTTCATAATGAGAATGTGTGCCAGCTTTCAATCGCTCAAACCGATAAAATAAATTTATATTGCTCATTCGTACGTAGTCTTCTTGAATATGCATCGCAGGTCTGGAAACCCCAGTATAAAATATATGTATTAAGAATCGAACAAGTACAAAGGAGATTTTTGAAATATCTTGATTTTAAAACACAGCAACCCTCAATTGACTATTATCACCGATATCGAAAATACCATTTTCTGCCATTAGAAAACAGACTAAACATAAATGATATATGCTTTTGAATGAAACTGGCTAAAGGCTCAATAGACTGTCCTAATTTGTTAGCAAAAATACCCCTGCGCACAAATCACCTAGGCTTTACACAGAGACCTTTACTAGACTTGCCTTTTGCGAGTACTAATTACAGGCAAAACGCATTTTTATTACGAAGTTCTGGCAGCTTTAATAAATTATTGTTAAAATTGGATATAGATTTGTTTTGCACTAGCGACAACTTAATGAAAAAGGAATTAACCAAGGATTTCTTTTTTTCTAATTCATCACCAGTTAATCGCTGGTTAAATTTAAAAATAGCTATTATTCATTGTGGGTCTCGTTGTTCCTTTTTTAATTTTTTTAACTTTTTCTTTGTGTTTTTTTGGTTTAGGTTTTGTACGCTGGTGTATTACTTTTGTCTGATTTAAAAGATGTTTTTATTTATCTCGCGATCAAAGGTGCTTAGTTAATTAATGTGTTACAAATTGATGGAGGCTTGTCATTAGCAATTAAGTTATTATATTTTTTATGTCAATTAGACTGTAAGCCTTTCTAAAATAAATAAATCAATAAATAAACGATTTATATTATTATAAACTGAGGGTAGATGAGATAAAAATAGTCTAGAAGTTGACGAGGCTATAAACAGTAGCCCTAAAGCAATTCAACTTTGATTAGAATCCTAATTGATGCTTATATTATTGTACAAACGCGTACTTACTCTAAATGAGCATTGAAACTTTTTTATCTTCACCAAGGGACATCGCGAGGCGATTTACGTTGAAGCTATCATGACAAAAATTAAATTACAACAGTCGTTACCAGTCGGAGGGGACGAAGTTACTGGCACTAAAACTAATTAGTTAGCTCCGAAACGAAGCGTTAATTTAGATTGGTACGACGTTGCGTTTGATAAAGAAAGTGGAAATCATTGTTCGAGACGGAATAGTGTGGGCCGGGGTTGATCAAACACTTGTTATGGTTACAAGTAGAAATAAAAAAACAACATTCTAATAGAAACAAACAAAAATTATGTTTATTAATAATTTGAAAAGTTGAAAGTAAAGATCTTTTGTAAGATTTCATAAGTTAATATTTTTATTTGTGTCCCGATATTAGGTAGCTTAAAAGTTTAACAGATATCATAATAATATTAATAACCTAATTACTTATGTTTTTAATAAAAAAATTAAAAACTAAAAAAATTCTATCTAAAATTAAAAAATATAAATATTTGAGGACTTTAAAAAAATAATCAGTCTATTTTCTCCCACTGCTGTACAAAGGTCTCCTCCAAACAAAATAAAAGTAACGTATAAATAATTATTTCTATAATCAAAACTAAAAACACAACGTATTGAGAAATCAGTTCCCATATTCATCGCAGGAATTTCAAAATTTAATTTCTTCGCCATAACAACAATCTCTTTCCGTGAATAAACCTTGGCTTGTAGCTTTGAACCAATATTAATAGATTTTAGTTAACAAACAAAATTTTGTGGAAACATTATAGATAGCGTTTGATGTCACAACATAAAACTAAAGGAAGAGCCATTTTCTTCCACGCTGTGCAAAGCAAAGGTGCTACTTGCCAAGTTTAAATTGTGTTTATAATTTAATAAACTTCGTCGATATGGGAGCTTTACTGTCATATTTTGATTAAAATGTATTAACGATTGATTGAATAAATAAGTTTAATATCAAAAGTTCTTTTTAAAAACAAGCTTTTAAAAGAAAAAAAAACCTAATAAAACACAACGAAAATATCATGTTCGGCGAGGAGTTCCTACGGCTTCTTTACGACTCCATAATCAGACCCTATACACCATCTAGGTCTTAAGTACTCGACAAGATAATCCAATACCACCAACCAAACACATCGGCTCCTTGCGGCTTCATTATCAGACCCTGAAGAATATGATCTATCTAACAAGCCCAAAACGACGGAGTTACGTTGTATATTTAACATGTTTCATGACCACCTTCCGACTCCATCATCAGACCAGCTTTATGGTACCATATTATTACCTTGTCACCGACTTTATATACGTATGCCCAATGTTACGACCGCTGACGGCGGGTACAAATAAAACACACAATTATAAAAAAAATGCTATTGTTTATTGTTAACAGGAAAAAATATATTTAATTACGCAAACAATTAAAAATCGTAATAAGAACAATCCAGAAAATTAAAATAAGTAATAATATTAAAATGGGGCGTGAATTCCCGGCACAGGGGAGTTTTCGGGTCCACAAAAAAACCTATGGCGCTGGGGACTTATCTTTAGGCCGCTCGATCCCGTGACGCGTGGGGGGTCTTCGGTAAACAGCCTCCACCGGCTAGGTGGGGAATTTGGAGGTGCCCTGTAGAAGGCCCTCAGCCGCCGAGGTCAGCGGGAGTCGACGGGCAGAAGTGAGGCCTGCTGTCTCCCAAACCGTACTTTGTCAACCCGTACGGTGGACCCCCAGTTTCAAGGGGGTTGAAGAATGTTGCTAATTTAAACTTTTATTTTTTTTATTTTAATAAAGTACTGTTTGAACGGAACTGAATTGTTGTCGTGCGAGCTCTGGCGTCGAAAAGGGGTTGTTCCTGCGCGAACTCGTTTTTATATACTGCCCCCCCAGGACGGCCTACTTCCTGCCTGGCAACAGTGCGCACTCCCCAGATCTCTTGATCCTTCGTCTAAGACGAGGACAGAGATATAGAAAGAACGGCTCAACCGAAGCAAGGCACGCCCTAAACTATTGTCTGTTTTTTATAAAATTCTTGTGGGACTAAGTTAGCAATAACCGAACCGAGTGAGATAGGATCATTGTCCCATTGTTCGCTATTGTATTATTTCTGGATCCTTCTATGTTCTGGGCGTTTCTTATTAGGTGTTCTAGAAGGAATTTGATTTCCGGTGTCAACGAATACCTTATATGGTCATTATAATGCTATCACTAGTTAAGGCGCGCGGTTTCCATTCGATGTAACAACTAGTTATTTTGTTTGTTTGTGTGTAAAGATATTTTATTTTTATTTTATATTTTTAAAACTATGTTACGACGTAACACCAATTACAGCTCAATCGGATACTCACAAGTGTATGAAAAATGGATCACAAGATTTGAACCGTAAATAACATTCGATCATTAGATATAAGTCACTAGTTAATAAGATTAATAACTTAAGATTAGTAATTTTAATTTTTTAAGCATGTAGTGTTTACCTTTAAGTAACGGTGCGCTTAGTTTTACTATATTTTGAATATTTTATTAAAATGTAAGAGTGTAACTGTTGTTGGTGAACCAAAATAACAATAAAAAAAAAAAATAAAGACACACGGACGAACATACGAATATTGCAAATTAAATAAAAGCTTGTAATGAAAAGGTACTTATTATTGTCACATTATTAAATTACTCAAAATCTATTGAAGCATTAATATACAAGAAGAGTAAAGCTATTTCGTCACCCGATAAATATATTGTAGTTAATGTTCGAAGGCCATCAATTATCCGTCTTTAGTTCAAAGGCCCGATTGAATAATTTCTCCGTCATACGAACATTACAGGTCGAATTAAAGCTTGTATAAACGGTAAAGGAAACTTACATGCCTAAGAGTTTCTTGAAAGTCTGTGAAGTTCGCCAACCCGCACTGGGCCAGCGTGGTGGCCTAAACCCTCTCAGTTTGAGGCTCCTGCCCAAACGGACAGTTTCTTAACAGGACTAATATTATTATATAAAAATGGTGCCCATTTCTTTATTCAAATATTGCGTAAAGCTACAAGCTTTGGGGAGTCAAAAAAGATAAAGAAAACTTCTAACCGCATAACACCATAAACACAAATAAGGAATAGTTGCTGGCTAGGTACCTTTTAGCCATTTCTTTATATTTCATAGATTATGTAGATACTACCTATATCTTTTTAAATACAGTATCTTTATACTGATATTACGTAGAAACAGTTCGTTGTGGCAATCTTTAGGGAAAATTTAGGCAGTGGACCTCGTTCGTCTTATAATGATATTCAACAAAATTTGCTTCCTTAAAAACCCCAAATTATTCAACTTTGCAACAATGCGTAAATGTCAACACAGTCATTGAGTAACAATTTATAACGACACGGACGATTTGACGATTTAGCGCAGTGGTTAAGAGCTTAAGCTGCTCCACCCACTGTGTCTAACATTCCCGCACGAGACAAATCTTTGTGTGATCCACAATTATTTTTTCTGGTCTGGGTATTTGTGTATGCAAAATTTCATGTTTTTAAACGCACCCACGACAGGAATAAATGGTAGTGTGGGGTTACGTTTAAAAAAACGCTACACTACTCTCTCTCTAAATAGCTTTATTCTTTAAGATATAAAACCTCTAAGAATTTAGATAACTAAAAATATCAGAACACATTTTTTTCGGCAGAAAAAGTGTCAATATGAGCCTAACAAGGCAAAGAACCTAATAACATCTATAGGAACAGTTGGATATAAGTAAGCAAGACCACTTTAACCTTTTTCAGAGTTACATTTTAATTAGAACTTTAATGCTGTACAAATAAAAGTCTTTGTTCAGTAACATATTATAATGATTGGTACCTTATAGTTAATCTGTGTATTTTTATATAAGGAAAACAGCGGTTCTACCCGAAGGCAAGAACTGGATTAAGGCCAAACAGATCACGTCTTGTATTTCCGTAAAAAGGAAACTAACTTAGGAAATGCCAAGACATTTCTTTCCAGGATGCCGTTTTATACTGTGAAAAATAAGCGTCATATTGGACGTAAATGCTGAAGATCAGTAAATGAGTGTTGTTTTTTCAAAATCTATTAGAAATACGCGAGATTTTCTAAGAATGCACTAAAAAGCATTTTAAATTGAATAAATAATCAGAAATAACGTACTATAAATTAATTGGTTTCACTAAAATATTCAATATTAATCTTTACAAGCTAAAAAGCCGCCAAGCTTAAATGGGACTGGGCTGGCTATGTTTGCGGCATAGAAAGTTACCAATAGGTCAAAATAATAACTGACTGGTTCCCACGAAATACAAACAGGCAACACGGTAGACCCAGGCGGAGATGGTGGGAAGAACTGGACACCTTGAAACACTGGCCTGACAAGTGGGAAAATTGAAGGAAGGCCTTTGCCCAACAGTGGGAAAATGGCTCTTAATAATAATAATAACCTATACCTAAACTAATTAAAACAAATAAAAATTCTCTATATTACGACGGCAGATCGTTTGCCAGATTATATAAAAAATAATTATCAGAGTACCATAGACAATATATTCCAGTGAATTATCTAGCATGTTCCTTTATGGTTTGTTGAATAAAATTGCACTTGACATTTTGACAAAGAAGTGCAAGATGATTTTCACAAAAAACACATAAAAATAAGCGAGGTGGGCAGGGGTATACTGTGCAAGTAAAATGTTATATGAGCCGAATGGATTTTGGGAAAAATATTGCATAAAACATAAACAAAAACTTCATGCAACGTTCGGTACGTTGCATGAAGTTCTACGACCGCCGTTATAGTTTCAAATACGAAAAAAATATGAAGGGGCAAAGTAACCAGTCGACGCTATCACGAAACTGCTCCATACGGTTGGCGACAGTGGCATAATATAAATCCGGTATAACAGCTGGTAGCAGGTAAACCAGGCGTGTTCACACTGTCAGATCTAAATAAATGAGAGTTGACGCACTCGTTAACTCATCCTAAGTCTCAGTCAAACTTTATCGTGTTTGCATTATTTCACGTTTGATTGATCGCGCGTATCTGCGTGCAAATGTGACATGAATATTTCATCGTTACGAATTTACAAACAAAATAGCTCAAAATGTTACCACTATTCGACGGCGAATATGCAAATGGTATTGTTTTATAGGGTTCCGTTCTTTTTAAAGTAAAAAAAGCTATATGGTAAAACATACCTAGTTAAAAAAATAATGTTAAAATTATTTCTGTAAAAGTGTATACATTTCAAAAAGTCTTATTTCGGATTTTACCAGTGTTAAATTAGTTTAAGGTTTTCGACGGCAAATTTAGTTTCATTTAATTTGTAATATTCAAGTTAATCTAGAAATAAATGTAATGCGCATTTTTCATTTACATATTTATAATATATTTGCTTCTTCAAACACTTCTGTAGTCTGTGCCACAAGAGATCTGACGTCAGATACGACGATCTGACGTGATAGATAGATTTCTCAAATATGAGCTTGTCACCAAAGTACATACGTTTACTCGCACGGATTTACCTACAGCAATAGTAACGTATTATAATTAAAATTTTCATGGATTTACTCAATTGATACTTCATTCAAGTATAGGGTTCTACGATAAACTAATTTCCAGAAAATCACTCGTTTTAAACAGGCAAGAGATAACCCAAGGTACGGAACACTCCACTTAGCTCGACTTGCACTTGGTTGTTTTCTTATTGTTCTGTAACAACAACAACAAAAGTTCAGTTTGGCATTGGTGGAGTGAATCCATACGGGTGAATGAAGGTCAATATGGCGTGTGAAAACATTACAACGAATAAATCATGTTCATAGAAATTCTAATAATAAGGCACAAGAAGTCCTCTATTACATGGGACCTAACATCGTGGGCGAAAAGTGGGTATACAAAGTACACCTCTGTCACCCCCGCTGGGGGAATATAGGCGTGGCGGTGCAAAGTCGTGTAATTGCGTGAACTTGTCGCCACACATGTGAGAAAATTATCATAAAAGGCTTTACGACTGCGTGGATCAATCGCTAAAGTTGGTGTGAAAGTCTTCCAAAAGTTGTAACTGTACTTATAAGGTAAAGCAATTTACAGGACAATATTTTTGCAGGAGTAATGGCGTGTTTGTGAATCTGTATCTATTTTATTTTGAAATTAGTATCTGCCCGCGACTAAAAAAGTATTCTTTGTATTTCTCTGTATTCAGGTAACAAACTGTGTGCCAAATTTCATCCAAATCCGTTCAACCGTTTTGCGTGATTGAGTAACAAACATCCAAATATCTAAACATACAAACTTTCACATTTATAATATTAGAAGGATGTGGTTTTGAACGAAATTAAGAGCTATTTTACTTTTAGTATTTCATTGTCACGATTTTCGTGGTCGTGTTACTAGTAGAACTGGCGCCCGCTTGTGCAGAAATGTTTTCGAGTGATGACCTCATACTGAATGACGTGGAGTGGGCAAGCTCTCCATAAGGTGAACCGATGACCTGAACGTCGCAGGTAAAAGCTGGATGCATACAGCATCAAAGTCTGTCATCGTGGCGATCTTTGGGGGATGCCTGTGTTCTGCAGTGGACATTTTTCAGCTGATGTTGATGATTGCATTGTGATCTTAGATGGGACGAGATAATTGTAACGGAGGTACATTTATATATCTAACTGGGACCTTGATAGCTGTTTTCATTTATTTATTTCTTTAAGGACTATCAACTGAGTTTACAATATTAAATTACAGTTATTCATTCTCTATATATCTATCTATATCATCAAGCCATGTCCCTTACGGGGTAGGCAGAGAGTACAGAGTTTCAACGGGTTATTTCCTTACATGCCTCTCTAGCTTCGTCTACTCTCATAGTTCATCTCATACACGCTCGCCGGTTACGGAAACTCTTGACTTGTCCTTCAGATAAGACTCGGTCTATATGTTCGTGGTAAGATATTCTAGGTCTTCTCCGGTACCTACATCCTTCCACTTTCGCATTGTTTATCTGTTTTGTCATTCTTTTTTCCGACATTCTTTCTATATGCCCCAAACAACGGAGCATACCCTTTCTCATCTTTACACCGATACTATCTTTCATACCTACTCGCTTTCTTACTACGCTATTGCTAATACGGTCGGTAAGCTTTACTCCGCACATCTTCTGTGGAGCTCGCATTTCCACCGCATTTATCCTAGTTTCATTCTCCTTATTACATACCTAGCTCTCGCTACCATATAACAGCGTTGGGACAATAACTCCGTTATATATATATATAGCCAGTCTCTTTTGGCTTAAGTGTTGGCTCCCAAGAAGCTTTCCTATCGCACCATTTACTCTGTTCCCTGTACACACTATTCTCTGTACATCAGCGGTGTTCATCATTTCCCAGCCTCACTGAATGCGCATCCGTGATATGAAAACTTATTCACTTGCTCCAGGACATCGTTACCAACCACAACCCTTGCATTCGTTCTGGTTTCTTCCCGTTGAAAAACGATAATCTTGGTTTTATTTACATTCAAATGTAAGCTATTTCCATGCAGTCGTCTTTCATAACTGTGGCTAGTGTTTGCATATCAGGGGCTGTTGGCGCTATTAAAACCGCATCATCTGCATATAGTTTAGTAGTATACTTTACCACTAGAGCATCCATTTGTACACCTTCATTTATCGCTTTCGGTCTTTGAAGACTTTTATCCGGATATACCATAAACAGTCTAGCGGACAGCACGCAACCGAGCTTAACGCCGGTTTCAACTTCAAACCTGGTGACATGTTACCACCCACCCGTACGCATGCCTTGCCGACCACATAGGTGGACTGGACGGCTCGCAAAAGATTGCCACCTATACCATACTTTGGTAAAATATCCCAGTCTCTTTCGCACAAGTCTGACAAACGCCTTCTCCAGATCCACAAAACCACAGAAAGCCTTTCGGCCCACTACCGCATGCTTCTCTACGATATTGCAGAGAGAGAAAACGTGATCTGAACATCCTCTTCCGGACCTGAAACCCCCTTGTGCCTCGCACAACATTCCATCAGACTTCTCTCTCAGTTATTCATTATATATACAAAGGCTTATTCTAATTTCAACTCTGGTAATAGGTAATCACAACGACGGACGATTTAGCGCAGTGGTTAAGAGCCTAAGCCGCTCCGTTCACTGTGTCTAATAGTCGCGGGCTCGATTCCCACACGAGACAAATCTTTGTGTGATCCACAATTATTTCTTCCGGTCTGGGTATTTGTGGATGTGCATTTTCATGTTTGTAAGCGCACCCACGACACAGGAATAAATGCTAATGTGCCACGTTTGAAAAAAACAAAATAAAAAAACAACATGTGGCAAAATAAGAATATATTCTATACGTAGGAAGTTATATAAAATAAAAGAAAAGATGTAATGATTTAGGTTCAGTACCATATATTTCTTTTTTGAATTTCGATTATGGTGTAAGGTTACGGGAAATCTCGCCATATTTTTGGTAAGATTAAGATCGAGCATGCCAAGGCTGTCCTTAATGTGACCATAAGTCCTGTAAAGCACTCGAATTGTAGGAAAATTAAAATAAAAAATAGGCCGCCATAAACTCCATGAAAATAGTTTCAATACTTTACTTACTTTATGATACTTTGGAGAAAATGTAAACGATCGGATTGAATATGTGAACGTTGCTGAAAACATGGCTGTATGTTTTATTCACTAAAGCACTGGACTAAAATAATAGTGATTTTTAATGTATTTATATTACTCAATTGTATTATCCTGCCTACAGTATTATAATGTAAGCATCTAGGATAAAACAAACTTAATTTATTTTTGAATCAAATCAATCATATTAAAATCAAATGTCCCCATTCGTCACTATTAAATTTTAATTTCTAATATTGTCTTTGTTTTCTGGAAAGAAATGTTATTTAATTTGGTTTATTTTTTAGTGAAACTATAAACGACAATTAATAATATAACAACTTTATACACAAAAATGCTATCACTTCGTCATCGATGGAAAATTCCCAGAGACTGGTCACATTTCCACGCTGAAAGAGAGACCAGATTTCTAGTTACCTGGAGCGGCATATAAGAGCGCTGTAATATCCTTTAGAATACGTACTTTTACGATCAAGATTTGTGGTATTTTTCACTGGTCTATTTGATATTTTTTGCTTTGACTTCAGTATAAGTAATAAACTCTATTTATGATTATATTTAAATGCTATCAACATGGTTGCGTCATAACAATATTTTATTAAATAAATTTTATTCATTACTGTTTTCGATAACAACGTATTTATTTATCAAATCACGCGAACGTGATTCCATTTTTAAAACGATCTACTTAGAAAATATCGCAAATAAAGCTTCGCACCTATTGCCACTATGACATGTAACAAATGGTTCGTTCAGAATTCGAAATGGCGTAAAATATATTCTTATTTTTTTGCGGTTCGGACTGAATCTCGGTGTGACTGTACAACCTTAATCGATTAAGTACCCACTGATGGGACCAAAGGGTCGATGTGGGAGGCCGTTGCCTCCCACATCGACCCTTTGGTCTCGTGTCAGACCGTTGTCTGAGAGTGATTCGTGCCGACAGGGCGCATTAGTTGTTATTATTATGTTTGAGTTATGCGCGTGATTGTGCGCGGCATTCAGTGTGGAATAATATTTTTTATATTCAGACTTGACTTTGATTTGTATCCATTCATCTGTTTATATCACCACTCCAGATCCCTTGCGGGGTGGGCAGAGAGTACAGAATTCTAACAGGTTCTTGACTTACAGACCTCGCTGGCTTCCTTCACTCTCATAGTTCGTCTCATACACGCTTGCCGGTTAAGGATACTCTTGACTTGCCCTCCAGATAAGACGCAATTTATTTGGTCATAGTCTAGGTCTTCCCCGGTATCTACATCCTTTCATTTTTGCATTGTTTATCTGTTTTGTCATTCTTTTTTCCGACATTGATTTGAATCTTGGCCGAATATATAGTAGATGAATACTAATCATTGTACATTACTTAAAGATGGCTATGTTAGTATTTAGCTCATAGTTTTAGTCATTATAATATTTTTCACATAAGATGGGTAGTGACAGTTGTAAGTGCCAAACGAAATTACTATTTAATTTAATGGTATTAAGGCATAACACCATAAGGATAGAAGCAGGTCATGCCTCTTATTGCCATTGAATAAGTCTGTATATATGTAGTCAGTTTGATATTACTGAGAATTAAATTCTGAGATCTTGTGATAATATATCGAACGTTTTACCGTCTGAACTGTCGTCGTAATCTTAAGGGATTCCTGTATATATACATTTTCTTATTGAAAAATATTTATATATAAATACTTAACAATAAAAAAATCCCTTGTCCGATTAATCTTTAAATTATAATATAATAAGTATCTAATAAAATATAATGTTAAGCCCCCGTAGTTTACAGAATACTCATTTACGCAAACACGTATATAAAATATACAAAGAGAGCAATTTGAACTTTAAGCCTTTGTTAAGAGAAATAATAAATGTATATCTTTATAGAACTTACTTGTAAACCTTTGTGTAGTTATATAAATATTCTGAAAGAAAGAGTTTCGAGTATAACTTTATTGTCTGTCGCCATATCAAAATCACAACATAGCACTTTATTCATCCACATGGAGTTTTTTTTTATTTTATACGCCACCAAAGCTTTTCTACATATTTATTTTATTTAATTTCGTGACATTATCATGTCTGGGCTGAATCGTGCTCTATTTGCTTTTAGAATTTTTAAAAAGATAATACAGCATTTAAACAGACTGCGTATTTCTATGAATACTTTTAAAAAGGTATTTCTTTTTTTATAAAGTGCTGATATTCGTTAGTACTAACGGCAAACATTTATCAGTTCAATTCTTTATACATTACAAATCATTTATTTAGAGATATATTTTAAAATAATATTCTTGTGACATACTGACAATACTTTAAGCTGCTTCACAAGCCATTCTTTTAGTAGCAGTGTTGCATAAAAATAATATTAGACTTGGAATGTCTTATCAATAAATCAAGAAATTGTCACATTGGATATGGAACGGCATATAAAGCTCATCAAATTAAGTTTATGTAAAGCGAAATATAATAATATACTTTTAAAAATCTTTTTAAAGAGAAAGCATTTTTTAGCGAAAACACGACGGAGATATTTGGCTTAGTTTAGGAGTTTCTATGCCCACCTTTCGGCTCTAGCATAATACTCTGTACACCATTTGTGTTTATAGTATTTGTTAAGACAAATTTGACGCGCCCAGATACGAGAAGAGTGTTGTGTAGTGAACATATTTCTATGGTGACCTTCCAGCTCCATTATCAAACCAGTTCCATAGTATTGTATTGTCACCAAAGTAACATCCCTATACCAAATTTTAGCCTAATCAGATGCCCGAAAGTGCTTGAAAATTCGGTCACAAGATTTGAACCAGAAAGACAAACATAGGAACAAAGTTAAATAAAAGCTTCTAATAATGCATACCCATACTTGCACAAGCACGAACCGTGCAGTCTAAGTGCATCACTTATTCAAAACCCGAAGAAGAAGCTGCAATTGCTGGCACTTCTATTCTGTATATTAAACTTAACACCAGACGGATGTTTTGGGCATAGTTATTGATTAATTGTTAATAATAATTGGATCCAATATCTGTGGTACGCTAGTTTTACATGTCTTTTGTGATTCGGACGTGTTCGCGTTACATGCATTACACTATACATTAAATCAACGATAATGGTACGTGTATACTGTGGTATTATTTATATTTCGACTCTTACTCATTTGTCGGCATGTTAAAGCTCAAATATGCCTTGTTATATTCACTTTAAATAACTGTAAAGAACACGATAAGAACTTTCTATATATGTAACAACAATAAATATTTACATTGTTTAATTAGTTCTTGCAGAAGTTTCCTTATAAAAATATACTGTTGCTGTATTTCTGCGACAAAGAACTACCACTCGCTCTACAGTCGGCAACATAAGTATTGTATAAATTGCATTAATTAATACAATAATATAAATTGTGATGCTCTCAAGAGCGCTGCATGGAAAGCGCTTTAGTTGGGCGATGAAGATCTAAAGCGTTATTTAGCCACATTCAAGTAGTTTAGCCATGATGTAGAAATACAAGTTAAATGATATCTTATCTAATGATGGTGTGTAGAGGAGTTAACAACATTTTCTATAAATTATTTATAGGAAATGTTGTTAACTCCTTGATCTAGTAGCACACGCTATTAAACTAGGTTTATTAGTTTGACTAGGTTTATTATTTGATTTGACACTATCTTTTTATATTATCACGCCAGATCCCTTGCATGGTAGGCAGTGTACAGATTTCCAAGAGATTCTTTTCCTGCAGACCTTTCTGCAATTTGATACTGAAATGAAATTAGTCAAGCAGCAAGTCTATGATAGTTTGGGGATGTTCGTGTCAATTCGGAATGTTTAAAACAATTTTTTTTCGCAATCTATTACATTGGTACTGAAAATATCTCAGCGATATGTGGGTAGCACTTTATACACTGACAATATTGTTGACACAATTATGTGGATGGGTACTATGTGCGCCCATATGTCGCTGATATGTTGGGGGAAAACAGAGCGACAAAAATTTTTGGTATCAAGATTTTGCGGTTTGTGGTGATTGAATCACACAAATTGTATAAGATTTTTAGCTCTGACTGTACCCATAAACAAAGAAAATTTTCCTTCCGTCTGTTATGTTCGGGTGCAATCGCGCGAACCAAAAGATTATTCCTTTGTTATATCGAAGAAGTGATGAGAAAACTGAATGGGAATGCATGGACTGATTCAAATGAATTAACACGAACAATAAAATCTCCATTGGGAAGACTCGCTAGGAAGGTTTTTATTTATGGAAGAAGTATGAGTAAAGGAGAAGTGAGGAGTCAAATCAGAAGTCGCCGTAATCGGCGAGTGTGTATGAGACGAACTATGGGAGTGGAGGAAGCCAGAGAGGTATGTATGGAAAGAACCTGTTAGAACTGTGTACTCTCTGTCTACCCTGCAAGGGATCCGGCGTGATGATATAGATATAGATAGACCTCTCCAACTACCACCGCAAAGTATAAGGCGAACAGAGTAGGTGCTAAGACGCATCCTTGCTTCACCCTACAGGTAACGGGGAAGAAGTCTGTCTGTTCACCGTCTACGGAAACGCAGCATGCATGTCGTCATGCAGGAGTCTAAGAAGTCTCACAAACTTTTCCGTGCACCCGAGCTTACCTAGCACCAACCATAGAGCTTCCCGAGGCACACTGTCGAAAGCCTTCTCCAGGTCAACAAAGCAAAGGTACAGCTGACAGCCCTGTTCCCTGCTCTTTTCTTACAGTTGACGCACAGAGAATATAGCTTTGCATGTGCCTCGGTCCGGTCGAAAGCCAAACTGGGTTTCAGGCAGAATCTTTTCAGACAAGTTCTTTAGGCGGTTTAAGAGAACTCTAGCAAAGACCTTTTCGGGGGCTGAAAAGAGCGAAATACCGCGGTAAGAGTTGCAGTCAGATCGGTCACCCTTGTTCTTGTAAAGAGCACTTATGCGCGATACTTTAAAGGTGTCCGCAACGCGCTCCTCCTCCCACATGCAAACAAATAGTTCCTACGCTATCGTGTGCAACTCCTCTCCGCCGTATCTTCTCAGCTCTCCCGATATAAGGGCAATGCCAGCCGCCCGTTTGTTTTGTTCCTTCCTGATGGCAGTAATAAACTCGTCACGCAATAGAGGCTCGTTCAGCTCAAAGGCAAGAGGGAGCTGAGGCATTTATTTATTTATTTTATTTATTTAATAGGTTTGTCGACAGTTGTTACAATGATTTAAAGATACAGTTTGGTCAGCAAGAGAGGTACTAAACTAACTGTACAACCAGTTATAGACAAACACAACATGCGCAAAAAAAAAATGCTTTAACAAAAAGAAAATAAACAATTATCTAAATAAGAAGTGACACCTACGAAGCCAGTTATTATTGAAGTACAGCTTTGCGTATTTTAAAGAGAGAATCAGTAAAATCGACACTACTGCTGAATCTGTTGTAAAGGTTGCAAAGACGTGGCACTGGCGAATTACGGCCCATGATAGTCCTACGCGGAGGCGGCGAAAAAAGGTTTACGATCCTCTTTCGAGGGTAATGGTAAGGAATCCGAAAGCGTATGTGCGTGAGGAGTTGTGGACAGTCAATCTTGCTGGATAGTATTTTAACAAAGAACGTTAGGTCCAGAAGATCGCGACGCTTATCGAGATGAACCATTTTAAATCTTTTGAGCCTTTCCTCATATGACCTAATGCTCCTTGCCTCACCCATACTAAAAGCCAAGTGATACATAAATCTTTTCTGTAACCTCTCGATTCTCAACATGTGAGTTCCGTAATGGGGTCGCCAAACTACAGCGCCATATTCGAGTATGCTTCGCACTAAACTGTTATAAAGCGCTATTTTAGTTTTGGGTTGTTTGAAGGCTTTGATGTTGCGAAGTACGAACCCAAGTGTTTTTGAAGCTTTATTAACAACATTCTCTATTTGTGGAATAAAAGTGAGTTTATTGTCAAGCATGATACCTAGATCCCTGATTGTTTCCACTTCGGAGATTAATGCGTCGTCAACTTTGTAGGTATTAGTTATTGTTTTTCTAGTTTTGCGGGAGAAGTTAATAAAAAAGCATTTATCAGTGTTAATGCACATGCGGTTCGATTTGCACCATGACTCAAGACCATTTATGTCCCTTTGCAATACTTCCACATCATGTTTGGACTTTATGACTTTTAAGATTTTTAAGTCATCAGCATACATGAAAGGCATGGAGCCTTTAATGAAGCTGGGAATGTCGTTAACGTATATATTGAACAGGACTGGACCTAGGTGAGATCCTTGTGGAACTCCGGAGGTGATGGTGTATAATGATGATTTAAATCCATTGACCACTACAAAAAAGGACCTACCAGTGAGGTACGACTTAAGCCATTTTAGTAAAGGACCAGTAAAACCATAACGGGATAGTTTCAGCGTCAAAATTTCGTGAGAAACTCTATCGAAGGCTTTGCTAAAGTCAGTGTATATAACATGAGCTTGATTACCCTCGTCAACTGCCTCTACAACGTTTTCCAAAAAGCTAGCCAGGTTAGTGGAAATTGACCTAGACTGAACAAAACCGTGCTGGTGTTCTGTTAAGTATTGCTTGAAGTATTCTTTAATTGCTGAACAAACGAAAGACTCTAATAATTTACCAAAGGCGCTGAGAATAGAGATTGGCCGATAGTTCTTTACGGCTTGGTTGTCATCGGATTTATATATGGGCACAACTTTGGCCGATTTCCATTGGTCAGGAAATACGCCCAGACTTAATGAATTATTAAATATATATAATAAGGGCTGAACCAAACTCTTTGCACAACGCTTTATAAAGAGAGGCGGAATGCCATCAGGGCCAGAACCTTTATTCGCATTGAGAGATTGTAGCTTTTGAAGTAACTCATCATAGCCTATTTGTACCAAGGAGTAACATTCAGATGTTGTCGAGTCTTGTGAAGTAGCACTTGCCGAGATGGAGTGTAAATTTACTGTATCATGGACAGAGGAAAAATAGGAGGCAAACAGGTTACAAATTTCCATGCCATCTTTAGATTTTAAGTCATTATAGTGAATTTCCGAAGGATAGCCGCTACCGTTATTTCTTTTTGTTTTTATATAGCCCCAGAAACATTTAGGATTGTTTGCTATGTTTACCTCCATGTTCCTAATATATATATTGTAGCAATCAATTATTTGTTTATCACAGCGTTTCTTTAAGAGCTTAAATTCTACCTCATCACGGGGATTATTATATTTTTTTAATAATATTCTCTTTTTTTCTTTTTCTTTAATTCGCCTTATTAACTTGGGTGAGTACCATGGTGGAAATTTTTTAGATCGCGTTTTGCAATACGGTATATTGTCGTGGATTATTTTCTTTATTGTGTCTTGAAACCATTGAACCATTTCATTGATTGTATTACAGTTAGCAAGGTTAGACGACCAATCTACACTATCTATTAACATATTTAACATGTTATAGTCCGCTTTATAGTAATTAATTTTAGTTGTAACTGGATTGAAACTTAAGCATTCTTTTTCCTTAGTCATTATCTTAACAATAAATGGAGGATGCATTTGGTCAATCCTACTTAAGGCTTTATTCGCAGCAAATAGTTCCACGTTACTAACATCTGTGAGTACTAGGTCCAAAATCCTACCATTCGAGTTCTTTATGAAGTTACGTTGTAAAAGATTATTCATGAAAACGAAATCCACCAAGTTCTGGGCTGTGCTCGGTAAGGCATACATCGGATTATCAAGCGAGTTCCAGTCGATGCAACCTATGTTGAAATCCCCAATAACAAATTTGGGTAATTCGATAAGCTCGTAAAGATTGTTACTATTATCAATGAATTCCTCTAATGATACCCTGGTAACAGGAGGAGGCATATACAATCCGCATAAAGCATATCTTTCAAGTAGTTTACCATTTTTAAAGGCACACTTGCGTGGTAGGACGTACCAGCCAGCTTACGTACCTCATTGTAGAACTCTACCAGCTGGTTTGTGTCAGTGAGCCATTGCATGTGTCAGGGCTTTGTCCTGCCACCACTTGTCTTTCATATATCGAGACAGCTTGCGCAATTCGAGGTCACTAACTTTAACAACCGCAACGCTTCCTCTTTGCCTTTTGTGCTGTCGTAGAAGATCTCGGTGTTTGTCGAATGCTGCCCGCAGGATTTCATCATTTCCATCAAACCAGTCTTCGTTGCGTCGGAATTTTTTACCATGTACAATTGAAGCGGTATCCATGATATGAGATGACAATGTTCCCCAGGCAGCATCAACATCACCTACCTCATTGGCTGGCATCAGCTTTTCAGACAGGGCTTCAACGCATTTCTCCCTGACCGCGATATCTTCAAGCTTATCCACGTTCAAAGACGCAAGCTTTTTTATAGGAGATCTACGCGGGCAACGGGGGCGAATTCGTAGCTTAATGACAATAAGTCGGTGGTTCAGACCCACAGTGCGCACCACGCATGGCGCGGGTAACCTGTACTTGGCTGAAATCATTTTGCCTCACGATTGCATAGTCAATCAAATGCCAATGCTTGGATCTTGGGTGCATCCATGTTGTCTTGTACTTGGTTTAAGAGAACTCTAGCAAAGACCTTTTCGGGGGCTGAAAAGAGCGAAATACCGCGGTAAGAGTTGCAGTCAGATCGGTCACCCTTGTTCTTGTAAAGAGCACTTATGCGCGATACTTTAAAGGTGTCCGCAACGCGCTCCTCCTCCCACATGCAAACAAATAGTTCCTACGCTATCGTGTGCAACTCCTCTCCGCCGTATCTTCTCAGCTCTCCCGATATAAGGGCAATGCCAGCCGCCCGTTTGTTTTGTTCCTTCCTGATGGCAGTAATAAACTCGTCACGCAATAGAGGCTCGTTCAGCTCAAAGGCAAGAGGGAGCTGAGGCATTTATTTATTTATTTTATTTATTTAATAGGTTTGTCGACAGTTGTTACAATGATTTAAAGATACAGTTTGGTCAGCAAGAGAGGTACTAAACTAACTGTACAACCAGTTATAGACAAACACAACATGCGCAAAAAAAAAATGCTTTAACAAAAAGAAAATAAACAATTATCTAAATAAGAAGTGACACCTACGAAGCCAGTTATTATTGAAGTACAGCTTTGCGTATTTTAAAGAGAGAATCAGTAAAATCGACACTACTGCTGAATCTGTTGTAAAGGTTGCAAAGACGTGGCACTGGCGAATTACGGCCCATGATAGTCCTACGCGGAGGCGGCGAAAAAAGGTTTACGATCCTCTTTCGAGGGTAATGGTAAGGAATCCGAAAGCGTATGTGCGTGAGGAGTTGTGGACAGTCAATCTTGCTGGATAGTATTTTAACAAAGAACGTTAGGTCCAGAAGATCGCGACGCTTATCGAGATGAACCATTTTAAATCTTTTGAGCCTTTCCTCATATGACCTAATGCTCCTTGCCTCACCCATACTAAAAGCCAAGTGATACATAAATCTTTTCTGTAACCTCTCGATTCTCAACATGTGAGTTCCGTAATGGGGTCGCCAAACTACAGCGCCATATTCGAGTATGCTTCGCACTAAACTGTTATAAAGCGCTATTTTAGTTTTGGGTTGTTTGAAGGCTTTGATGTTGCGAAGTACGAACCCAAGTGTTTTTGAAGCTTTATTAACAACATTCTCTATTTGTGGAATAAAAGTGAGTTTATTGTCAAGCATGATACCTAGATCCCTGATTGTTTCCACTTCGGAGATTAATGCGTCGTCAACTTTGTAGGTATTAGTTATTGTTTTTCTAGTTTTGCGGGAGAAGTTAATAAAAAAGCATTTATCAGTGTTAATGCACATGCGGTTCGATTTGCACCATGACTCAAGACCATTTATGTCCCTTTGCAATACTTCCACATCATGTTTGGACTTTATGACTTTTAAGATTTTTAAGTCATCAGCATACATGAAAGGCATGGAGCCTTTAATGAAGCTGGGAATGTCGTTAACGTATATATTGAACAGGACTGGACCTAGGTGAGATCCTTGTGGAACTCCGGAGGTGATGGTGTATAATGATGATTTAAATCCATTGACCACTACAAAAAAGGACCTACCAGTGAGGTACGACTTAAGCCATTTTAGTAAAGGACCAGTAAAACCATAACGGGATAGTTTCAGCGTCAAAATTTCGTGAGAAACTCTATCGAAGGCTTTGCTAAAGTCAGTGTATATAACATGAGCTTGATTACCCTCGTCAACTGCCTCTACAACGTTTTCCAAAAAGCTAGCCAGGTTAGTGGAAATTGACCTAGACTGAACAAAACCGTGCTGGTGTTCTGTTAAGTATTGCTTGAAGTATTCTTTAATTGCTGAACAAACGAAAGACTCTAATAATTTACCAAAGGCGCTGAGAATAGAGATTGGCCGATAGTTCTTTACGGCTTGGTTGTCATCGGATTTATATATGGGCACAACTTTGGCCGATTTCCATTGGTCAGGAAATACGCCCAGACTTAATGAATTATTAAATATATATAATAAGGGCTGAACCAAACTCTTTGCACAACGCTTTATAAAGAGAGGCGGAATGCCATCAGGGCCAGAACCTTTATTCGCATTGAGAGATTGTAGCTTTTGAAGTAACTCATCATAGCCTATTTGTACCAAGGAGTAACATTCAGATGTTGTCGAGTCTTGTGAAGTAGCACTTGCCGAGATGGAGTGTAAATTTACTGTATCATGGACAGAGGAAAAATAGGAGGCAAACAGGTTACAAATTTCCATGCCATCTTTAGATTTTAAGTCATTATAGTGAATTTCCGAAGGATAGCCGCTACCGTTATTTCTTTTTGTTTTTATATAGCCCCAGAAACATTTAGGATTGTTTGCTATGTTTACCTCCATGTTCCTAATATATATATTGTAGCAATCAATTATTTGTTTATCACAGCGTTTCTTTAAGAGCTTAAATTCTACCTCATCACGGGGATTATTATATTTTTTTAATAATATTCTCTTTTTTTTTTTTTCTTTAATTCGCCTTATTAACTTGGGTGAGTACCATGGTGGAAATTTTTTAGATCGCGTTTTGCAATACGGTATATTGTCGTGGATTATTTTCTTTATTGTGTCTTGAAACCATTGAACCATTTCATTGATTGTATTACAGTTAGCAAGGTTAGACGACCAATCTACACTATCTATTAACATATTTAACATGTTATAGTCCGCTTTATAGTAATTAATTTTAGTTGTAACTGGATTGAAACTTAAGCATTCTTTTTCCTTAGTCATTATCTTAACAATAAATGGAGGATGCATTTGGTCAATCCTACTTAAGGCTTTATTCGCAGCAAATAGTTCCACGTTACTAACATCTGTGAGTACTAGGTCCAAAATCCTACCATTCGAGTTCTTTATGAAGTTACGTTGTAAAAGATTATTCATGAAAACGAAATCCACCAAGTTCTGGGCTGTGCTCGGTAAGGCATACATCGGATTATCAAGCGAGTTCCAGTCGATGCAACCTATGTTGAAATCCCCAATAACAAATTTGGGTAATTCGATAAGCTCGTAAAGATTGTTACTATTATCAATGAATTCCTCTAATGATACCCTGGTAACAGGAGGAGGCATATACAATCCGCATAAAGCATATCTTTCAAGTAGTTTACCATTTTTAACGTCAAAAGTTATCCATAAATCTTCGATATCGCTTTCCCATGATTTCATCCGGATTGAATTGAGAGACTTACGAACTGCGATTAGAACACCTCCTCCGTCTTTTTTTATTTTTTTTATTACTTGTATGCATTAAACTGATACTTTGCAGATCAGCTGATAGATCTACATTTAGCAGAGTGTTGAAGTGTTCCGCCCACCCCTTTAGTACATCCTCCTTGCTCGTCAACATGTGACTACCGTCTAGAGACCTTAAAGGCACACTTGCGTGGTAGGACGTACCAGCCAGCTTACGTACCTCATTGTAGAACTCTACCAGCTGGTTTGTGTCAGTGAGCCATTGCATGTGTCAGGGCTTTGTCCTGCCACCACTTGTCTTTCATATATCGAGACAGCTTGCGCAATTCGAGGTCACTAACTTTAACAACCGCAACGCTTCCTCTTTGCCTTTTGTGCTGTCGTAGAAGATCTCGGTGTTTGTCGAATGCTGCCCGCAGGATTTCATCATTTCCATCAAACCAGTCTTCGTTGCGTCGGAATTTTTTACCATGTACAATTGAAGCGGTATCCATGATATGAGATGACAATGTTCCCCAGGCAGCATCAACATCACCTACCTCATTGGCTGGCATCAGCTTTTCAGACAGGGCTTCAACGCATTTCTCCCTGACCGCGATATCTTCAAGCTTATCCACGTTCAAAGACGCAAGCTTTTTTATAGGAGATCTACGCGGGCAACGGGGGCGAATTCGTAGCTTAATGACAATAAGTCGGTGGTTCAGACCCACAGTGCGCACCACGCATGGCGCGGGTAACCTGTACTTGGCTGAAATCATTTTGCCTCACGATTGCATAGTCAATCAAATGCCAATGCTTGGATCTTGGGTGCATCCATGTTGTCTTGTACTTGTCGGCAAGCCTAAACATAGTGTTCGCCAGACCGTAATGAGCACAAAGACTGAGCAGCAACTGACCATTGCTGTTCATGTTGCCAACTCCATGTCTACCCAGAACTCCAGGCCAAGCCTCATAGTCCCGACCAACCTTATCATTGAAATCGCCCAGCAATAACACCTGCTCCCTGGCGTTGATGCTATCGAGGCAATGTGTCACTTCCTTATATAACTTTTCCTTGATGTCATCAGACTTGTCTAACCTTGGAGCATAGACACTGATGACATTAAGGTAGTTGCCTTTGTCCAGGTGAAGGCGCAGTGTGGTTACGCGGTCTGAGATATGTACAGGGTGCTCCTCTAAACGCTTTGCTAAGTGATTCTTGATGGCAAAACCCACCCCTGATCGTCAAGTTTCGGAGGCAGCGGTACCTTTCCAGAAGAAAGTGTAGCCGCCACCTACTTCCACCAGCTCTCCTTCATCGGGGAGATGTGTTTCGCAGAGAGCAGCCACATCCACGTTATAGCGAAGTTCCCGAGCTACTATGGCGGTCCTACGTTCAGGGCAGGCGTTGCCATCTCGATCAAGAAGCGTTCTAACGTTCCACGCTCCGAATGTCATAACAGGTGTTCTTTTTAAATTTCCTTTGCGGCGTCGACCACGATTTGAATGATGTGATGATAGCCGTAGTTACTACCATCTGCCATGTCGGGACGAGCATTTTTTAGAGCACCTTTTCTAGCCCGCTCCCCAGCTGAGTGGGGAAAGCAGTGCCTCCCTAAACAGGGCTGCTTTGACATCCCAAGTGCTGCTGAGCCCGTGATGTCGCCCCAAATGTGCAGCGCGGAAACGGCATGTACTCACGCCCCCGGGACCGCCTGCGTACAGGTATCAGACAAAGCCTAGTTTGCATCAGGCTACACCTCTCTACTTTTACCCATCGCCACAGGACTTATGCGTACACGGAGTCCATTAGCGGAAGCGGTCAGATGCGCAGGAAATATTAAGGTGCACAAATATACGCGCGAGATACAGGTGCACATACTCATCCTTATCCATCTGGGCCCAGTGGAACGGAGACAGTTACGACCGGAGAAGGACTCAGACAGATAGAGCGGTATCACGGTGAGAAAGATACAAGGAGTCGGTATTTTCTCACATTCCCTTAATCGCCTTTTACGATACGCACGGGAAGATGAGGTGGTGCTATTCTACTCTGCCGGCACCACACGGCAAAATTTTATCTATGCATATAATTAAACTGTAAGGAAGTCGTGTCTGTACATGAAATATTTTTCGGAAATAACAACCTAGGGATAACTTACTATCCATATAGAAGCCTATTCTACAATTAGGCCTCTCGAGTCCGTTTGTCTGTCAGGTTGTCCGTCCGTTCGTCCGTCCATCCCGCTGAACGGCCTTCATCCTGCTTTCATTGTCTTTTTTTACGAAAAGTGACATCGACTATAATATACCTCAAAATTACGCGAACGAAGTACAGCTAGTAATAGAATAAGATAGATTTAAATACATATTATCACGGTACCCAATTTTAAGTTGTCATCGATAAACTTCCAAAGAGTCGTTAAGCACAACTCTTGCACACACCGTCGTTTGGTATACGTATCGCAAGTATTTATTAGAAACATAAATTACTTTGAGTGACAGCGCTGCGCCCAAAGCTTAGCCCAGGCAGGTGACACTGACTTGCTTTCGCGGAACACGGGTTTATGTCGTCGTAAAATGGCTGTACCGTACAACAATCTATATTAGAGATGATTTATTTACGTTCCGACGCCGACGGAAGACGGATAAGATTTCTGTATGTACATTACTATGTATTGGTATTGAAGTCTTCTAATACCGAGATTATTTGCTGAAAAGGAAGCATTAGTTACGAAGTATTTTAACACTATCCTATTTATAAACAAACAAAGAATTATTATTACATGTATCTTACTGAGATTGACGGGTTTAATCCGGACTTTTGAAAAACGTGCCCCATGCACGGATATGGGTCCAAAACGTAAAAGCCCTTTGCAAGAAGTCAGTACTATGTAAGTCATTTACTGAGAGCTGAAAATGAAGACACAAATCAGCTAACCGACTCCAGCATCTGCTGGAGTTCAGACATCAAGAACTATTGTAAATTATGGAAAGAGAATAAGCCCTATGTGAATGAGGCTTAATAAACAAAAACTGATGTATATCATAGGGGACGGAGATGGAAATAATTACTATTTTTAATCACCTATAATATGACCTATAAAGCAGTGATAGCTTAGTTGTTAGACCGTGGGACTGCAAAGTCAGAAGTCTCGGGTTCAAACACAGGCACGCTCCTCTGTCTTTTCGAAAACGTGTGCGTATTAAAAATTAACTATCACTTGCTTTAACGATAAAGGAAAACATCGTGAGGAAACCGGCATGCCTAAGAGTTTCTCAAAGGTGTGTAAAGTTTGCCAACCCGCACTGGGCAAGCGTGGTGGACTATGGCCTAAACTCTCTCAGTCTGAGAGGAGGCCCGTGCCCAACGGCGGGACAGTTTCTTAACAGAGCTAATATTATTTATTAAAGCTCCTCCACAGAGGTTTACAGCGCGAGGTTTTTAGTCGATAGGAGATCGATACTAGGACTCGCGGAAGAAATCGCCATATTATAAGTACTTAGTAGTTTGTAACTAGTTGATAAAAAAAAAAAAAAATTCCCCAAAATAATCTATTTTGGACTTAATTTAATTTAGCTTTGCTTGTATCTCATATTCTCGTTCTCTGTTCGTGACAGTTTTGCGTCTCTATATTAATGATATTATCTCTCTTGCAGCTGGTATAACTAGAAAAATATGTGTTTTTGTGTTAGTAAATTGTATGGTTATTCTGAGCTTATCTCCAACGAGCTTCGTCGGGATTCTAAGTACTAGTCATTTGTTATAAAGTGTGTGCCTGTTAAAAGCGCCTTTTTATAACGATGTAAATTAGTTT
Organism: Phalera bucephala; assembly: GCA_905147815.2. Lineage (NCBI taxonomy): Eukaryota > Metazoa > Arthropoda > Insecta > Lepidoptera > Notodontidae > Phalera > Phalera bucephala. The sequence continues at coordinate 23,808,973 of LR990612.1, forward strand.
TTGCTGGAATCACGTTAATATTCATTTTATGTTTATTTTTGGCAAATCATCGCAGCTTTAGTCAATATTTTAAGAAAATATAGACATTTTCGAAATATAAGCTTATTAGATTTGGGTGTTAGAACAAAATAATGAAAGGTGAAAATACTAGAAGGACTGAATTTGAAGAGTGTAAAAGCTGGAATTGCACTCGACTGTGAATATGGGGTATAAACTTTGCGGACAATTTACAATGTGATTTTTTCTTGATCGTACACACTATATATATCAATATTTTTTACATAAAAATCTAGTTTCTGTCTTAGATGTTTGGATATTTGTTACTCAATTACGCAAATACAGCCAAATCCGTTAGATTTGTATGAAATTTGTCACACAGATAGTTTATTATCTGGATTACTTACATAGGATACGTTTTATCCCGGAAAAATGTATAGTTCCTGTCTAAAGTCAGAACGGACGAAGTCGGAGGCCGAAACTAGTTTATAATATTAGTAGTGAGTTTAATCTAAAGTTGTCACGTTTTCCAACCGTAGACCGTAGATCAATAGAGGAATTAACATAAAGTAACTTAGTTAAATTATATGTGCTTTGATCAAAGACAATTGTTGTCTTCAAGTAGGATTTCTTTGTAGTTCACTGCATTAATAAACTTGATTTAAATAATGTTGGAGAAGTTATCAAACCGAGAGGAAGTGCTAAGTCTCCCATTCCTCCTTTCCGCCAAGCAACGTTTTATAATATGCGTTTACATTGCCCAAGCGTTAAACCACTTCCGTGCTTTTGAGAGTGCTTAGCACACCAGTCTCAGTTATTTTGATTGCACTATAACTAACTTATAAACCGAGTCTTATCTGATGGAAAAGTCAAGAGTCTCCGTAACCGGCGAGCGTGTATGAGACGAACTATGAGAGTCGAGGAAGCCAGAGAGGTATGTAAGAAAAGAACCTGTTGGAACTCTGTACTCTCTGCCTACCCCGCAAGAGATCTGGCGTGAGGTTATAGATAGATAGATTGATAGAACTAACTTATAGCTTGTCAAAATTAAATAAATCTGGCTGCCTGTACGCTGGCAGCTAACAATACAAAGAAATGCAATTCTTTTAAATCTACTTAAAATGACAATTCTATTGTTAGACGAAGGTGTAAGTTCACCTTAATGTCAATACGTATATCAATGTGCCTCATTCGCGGAAGCCTCAGACCTGGTTCTAAGCTGTAATAAATTGAAAGGTGCTGAGAGTGCTTCGAGTAAAGTAAGTACGCGTATATTAGGTATAATAGTGCTTAAGTAAGCTATTACTTTACTTGGATAGTGTTTGTTGCAAAATTTATCATTTATATGGCCTTTATTTATAGTCAGTTCGTAGGTTATAATGAAGGCAATCTGTACAGTAAATATGATTTGATTATGATGATTAATAGAATTATTCAGTTTAAAACTTTCTTGCAAAAGTTAAATTCCACGTGTTTTGATCACGTGATTCTTAATAACTGTGCCGAGAGGGAGTTTTAAATTTCCCTTACCTACATTGTTTTACAATGAGTTGCCGACAAGTAACGCTTAATGGATTAAACCATTTTTTGCAAAACGGTAATTTAAACTCACGATTGGTATTAAGCGATATACTTACAACTTCATCAAAACAATTTTGTAAAAAAATGATAACAGAAAGGCTAGTCCAATAAAACAATTAAGTTTAAAGGCTATCCCGCTGAGTTTCTCGCCGGATCTTCCCAGTGTGAAGCTGCGCTTCGATCCGGTGGTATCGTAGTTGTAAAAAATGTAATAATTTTTGACGTTTGTAAGAGCTCTTGTTGGCCTATGTAATACAAAAAATTTGACTTAGACTTCATACTTATTGTCGCAGCATTCTATATTCCTATAGTAAAAATAGCGACAGAATTAGAAAACTACGTGGTTCTAGATTCAGATAGATCTAAGCCTACAGTCATTCATTGATCCACCATTTCGTTGATTTCATTGATCCTTTTGTACTAGCAAGAATTATGGATACTGAGTAGTGATGATAACAAGAGAAGCTGTAGGTGTAGTCCTTCAAGCCTCCGTATTTCGGTTAGTATTATCTTGACAACAACTGGAGCTGATAGTTGTGTCTTCCGAAGCACAGACACATAGTATGGAGTCACCAAACTTAAAGTTTACTGCACCTAAAGCATTTTAACATTGCACTGTGGGACAGGGATCTTTTGGCCCGTAGCTGACGTTGAACCCTATCAACGCCCCCCTGGGCGCTGGTGTGAAATGAGAGTACACATTTAATAAAAAAAATCTACTTCCAAGAAAATATTCCAACATGTGGGTGCACCATTACTAATTAATAAAATAAATTGGGTAAATTTCATAGCAAACGGCAACTCTGCGATTACGGACGGACGAACGGAAACTAGCGTTAGTTCCGATTTAGGCAGCAGGCCAAAAGATCCTTGTGGAACTGTAGATCAAAAGCATGATGTCATTCTTAAAGCAATGTTTGACGTCACACAGACTGATTATTTTCGATATTGTTGCGGAATAGATGAGAAAAACTCTCAAGCGTTGTAATATGGGGTTCAAGACTGAAGCGCATCTGAAATTTTAAAATGGGGGATGGTTTTCACGGATCGGTGGTCGGCGTACTGCGCAATGAGTCACGACAGATTCCAAGCGGGTCAAAGGAGATCACTTTAATTGCGATCGTTTTTCTATCGGGTTTATCATCAAATTATTGGCAATCAAAATTATTTGGGTTAAAGGTACGTACAATAACAAATTTATTTTTAAACGATATTATCGTCAGTTAATTAACGTAAGATAGTAATACCAAAAATTTAACTTTCATGAAGTTTCAACATTTAAAACTAAAATAAGTATATTCTAAGAAATAAATGGTTTGAATATTTCATAGAATTTATACCTGCGCGTTGAGATAACAGAACAGAACATTCTATGAATAAAAGAGAAAAGTGTTGCAAAGTTTTTAATGATAATTTTGGCGAATAATAATGAATAATTTAAAGCTTCTAAAGCTTTTACAAGGTGTCATTTGTTAAGTTTTGAGACGCATTGCTAAAATCCCCACAAACAGCGTCTCGGCTTATGTGCTATCAACTTTTTCGATACGTCATCGGATATTATAGCGTTCTAAATCGTTTACTCGTATACTATCTTGTTTGTCTTTGACATTTGCGTTTTATATAATAACGATTATTTTGCCTTTTCATTCAAATTGGAAACCTTTAAGCTTCATCTATGGACACATAATGTCGCGCAGGGGTGATGAAGGAGTTCTGTGTACACCCACATTTTGCTATCGATTTTAGGTAATAAAGTATATAATGTTTAATAGGAGGCGGGTCGATTGTTATTATACTCAACACAATTTCAGACTTTGGGCTGTTACAGCGCATTTTGCGATAGAAAGACCTAGGTTCCGAATTCAGGAACTCGTGATCGACAGACATACAATGCATCACTAGGGTAACTGGGCAGTTAGTTCGTGGTTTTTAGATTATTAAAAAGCTGCGTTGCTTTTATATTAATCATCATTAAATAGAAATCGTTTTACCAATTTTATAAATATTAAAGATTCGATTCAACTAGCCAGAATGAAAATTTTCATGCTGACTAGTTTGAATTGAATTTTTACGCTATCGATAATAGTTGATCGATATTTTACTATATTAAAAAGGAGCCAGTGTACGGTGGTAAGCGAAAGGTCTGCAAGGTAAAAACCTGTGGGAATCCTGTACTCTTTGGCCACCCCGCAAGAGATCTGGCGTGATAATAATTTATATACATAAATAGAAAAAACTGCATCGAAAAGCACTTTAACAGTTTATAACTGCTTTGAAACAGAGGGCTAAGCACGAAAAGATTGTCGTTAGCGTGACACTAGCGACTAAACGTGCTGTCACGTTCATGTTTATTTAGTAAATTTGTGGTGTGACAAGGATGGCATCATGTCAGCTCGCTAGCATAACCCTTATGTCAAACTTCACGTGCTAAACGCACAGATCATGAACGAGACGCATACACGAACAATACTAGTTAAACTCGTTAAATTACGGTTGAAGTTACCATTCTGTCTCCAAAAGATAAACAAAATACGTTGAAGTGAGTTAGTGAAAGTCTCAAGGAGCAGAAAATGCTGTCAGAGTTGGTCCGTGTTCGACTGACGAATAAATTCCGTAGACAATACACGCTAATGAATAAAGTTGGGTTGTTAACGAAGCTAACTCCGGAATTTCCATTTAGAAGTGTTCATGTTTTATCAAAAGTACATCGCATATTTTGGTTTTGCGGGAGAATGAAGCTTTGAAAATTTGATAATGTTACTATCATTGTTCATTAGAATGTTATTGGATTAATTATACTAGTATTCAAAGATTTCAAAGAAGAAAGGAAGAAAAAAAATGTATTTAGCACAGCACACATATGAACATCAGAAAATTTATGAACGGTTACATAAAAGAAAAATGGACAAAGAAATATAAGCTGCTACTGCTACTTGTGAGGTTTGCCTTGGTGTGAACTGCGCCGAAAGGCATTGGGCTCAGCATGTGTTGGAGGGGAACAAAGTCTCCCCCAACGCTGGTTTTCAGCCAAAACCTCCTCAGTTACTATTTATTGTATATAAAATTGTTACCCCTAACGGTGACGCACTCGCGTATACCTAATTATGTATTATATAATGTCTTCGAAAAATGAATAAAATCTTGGAGAATGATTGAACTAAAAATGTTGCCACCAATAAAGCTGGAAAGTTATGCAGTCTGTACCCTAGATAATAAATTATAAGAATCCATCAAAAATGATTTCCATAAATATATGTATGATATTAACTGCTCTATTAACTGCCCGGATGTGAAAGATAAGTACGAACAGATTGACGTTAGTGTAATGTTATCGAGTTGATATGCCATCCTATTCACACTAATTAAATAAACTTACTTTTGTCCTGCAGTAGATGTCTTTCAGTTAAAGAAGAAGAACTGTCGGTTAGAACAGAAGTTCCATTACAGAAGCTTTTTTATTTAAAGTTTGATTAGATATATTATTTCCCACCATTTATCGCAATCATGCAATAGAAAAAACGACCATCTCCATAAAAGAATAACCACCCTGACTACCTGAATAGTTGTTAGAAGTTCAAGAAATGGCTTGAATGGGTTTATCCTAATCAGAGGGCTTAGCACGAAAAGATTGACGTTAGCGTGACGCTAGCGAGTAAACGTGCTGTTACCTTCATGTTTATTTAAGAAATTGTAGTATGACAAGTATGGCGAATCAACTCGCTAAGCTCTCAGAAAGTAAACGCTAAAAATAATTTCTAGGATACAAAAACTGCAGACGTTGAATGAATGAAACGCCAATAATCAAAATCCAGTTGCGAAAGTAGAAGGTACGTCTCGGTCGCTGCTTGATCTCGTTCAATTGGCAAAAAGATCTTCATTGGCTCAAGCCGGATACCAATTCGGTGGGGATCAATCAAGTGGACTGCTAGAGTGATTGTTACTTGGAATCGGAAATAGATGTGATTGTATTGTTTGATACATTGCCGCGTGAGATGTGTTATGACGGGGTAATGTATGTCGTCGGATAGGATTACGATAGGATCGTTGTGCCAGGAATCGTAATTACGTTTAGATCATTTCAATAGTTTCTTTAGAGGGCAATAATATCACTATTTTATGATTGCTAATGATATTATTGTTAACAAAATTGAGTATCTGTTAGTTATTGTTAAATACCTACATATTTCATATTTTTAGATCTAAATTCATATTTTTTTGTGATTGCATAAAATACTTTTACTAACAGTTGGTCCCAATCATTACACATTTACAATCGTTTTTTTTTTGTAGTTTGTGCAATAATAGTATTAATAGCTAAGTGGGTACATCATAAATAATATCCTTGAAAGCATGTGGTCAAAGTTTTATTATTTGACATGTTCTCTTGGTCCCTCAAGAAGAATGGATGATGTTAAGTCTGTATGTAACAGAAAGGAATGTTCACTGTTCATGCGCAACGGCAAATCTCCGGGACATGATGGGCTCAGCATTGAACATTTCAAACATGAGCGGGTACACCTGCCGAGAGTCTTGTCCCTACTGTACACAATGTGCATTAGTCACTCGTATCTGCCAAAGAGGTTGAGGTGAACAGTTGTCATCCCTGTAGTAACAAATGGACAGGGCTATTTGGTACAGGAATAAATACCGGCCTATCTCCCTAGCGACGACGGCAGTGAAATATTGGACAGAATGCTTCTTATCTGCAAAAGCACATCAAGTTAAGTGACGCGCAGTTTGGTTTTCAATCTAAGCTATCCACCGAAAGCGCAATACTGAGTCTCAAGCATGCAGTCGGATATTACACAGACCGTTAAACGCCGGTATCCGCCTGTTCTCTGGATCTCTAGACGTGTGAAAACTTTCAAATATCTAGGGCACATTCTTACCGATGACCTTCAACACAATATGGATATTGAGACGGAGCGCAGAGCACTGCGGGTAAGAGGTAATATACTAACCCGGAGATTTTACCGTTGCTCTGACGATGTTAAGATCACACTCTATAAGCGTACTGTCAAGGTTTTTACTTGTGGAATCTATAGGATAGGTGTGGCTACCAAAAGATCGATGGATGCCCTGCGTGTCCAATATAACAATATCTTCAGAATGTTGCTGGGACTACTTCGGTTTTGAAGTACCTCTAAGATGTTTACACAGTACCAAACTGATGGTTTTTCAGCTATCATTACAAATAGACTGCAACATTAGTGAGAGCGGTGAGGCACAGTCCCAACAGCATACTGAACGTTGTGGCGGAAGAGATTGCCTCCCCTATGTTGCAATGTCTTATAAAATGATGCATCAATGCAATCAATTTAATTTATTCTAATTTAATTTCGTTTAATATGATTTATTTAAGTATATTTAATTTGATTTATTTTAATATCTACTAACACCTAGAATTTTAGTTTACTAACAAATTATGGATCACAGTTGTCTAAATAAATAAATGAATTATTATATTATTTATTTGTTTGATTTGATTGCCCTTCAAGTACCATAAGAAAGAGCAGGAACTTATTGTTATTCTATTGTATATGTTTTTGTTGCTTAAAATTGTGAAACAGGCAAACTCGGTCCTTTCATATGTTTATATGCTGGAGGTACGGTACTCTAAACAATACTAAATATAAGCTACGAAAGCTACTTACTAAACTAATTTATATAGCTATCAAGGTACTAGAATTAAACTAAGACTTCATACAGTAAGCTAGTCTATGAGTAAATACATTGACAGTGCTCTGAAACAAACAGTTACGAACTTCTAACAGTCGCAAACATTGTAGTAGTTATAATCGTACGCAAACTCACTGCCGGTTATGAATCGACGGTTGGATTGAACAAAAATATTAATTAGAGAATGAATGAGCAAGTTTCAGGGAGCAAGAGAGCAAGTCAATATTGGTGAGGTAGTTTGTGCCCAGTTACCGGGGCGTGTCGGTCATATTATGACACACGGACCGGTATCATGGCGAACTTACTAAGTTCATGCATGTTTTCGTATGTTGATTCATATCTACAACACAAGTCTTTACGATGTACGTGCAAAAAGCTCGCTGCTGCTCATGAATTGACGGTTGGATTAAACTAAAATATTAATTAGAGGAAAAATGGGGAAGTTTCAAGGAGCAAAAGTCAATATTGGTGCGGTAGTTCGTGCCCAGTTACCAGGGCGTGTCGGCCGCCGCTTAATTATGACATAAGAATCGGTATCATGGCGAGCATACTACGTTCATTCATGTTTTCGTATGTACATTCGTATCTACAACACAAGTTTTTACGATGTACGTGCAAAAAGCTCACTGCTGCTCATGAATTGACGGTTGAATTAAACTAAAATATTAATTAGAGGCAAAATGGGAAAGTTTCAACGAGTAAAAGTCAATATTGGTGCGGTAGTTTGTGCCCAGTTACCGGGGCGTGTCAGCCGCCGCTTACATATGATATACGGACCGGTATCATGGCGAGCTTATTACGTTCATGCGTATTTCCATACAGTCTAAAGATTTCTATCGTGAAATGTGTTTCTATGCATAGCTAACAATGATTCATTAATTTCTAACCATTTAATGGCTAAAGAATACGGATAAGTTTTACTGAAAGTTCTACTTTGGTAACACCCCTCAATATTATGGCCTGTACTTTTTTATTTCGTTTAATAAACTTATGAAACTGTGTGGTTCCTTCACGTAAGTGTCAACTAAGAGCTATTTGTCATTTTCTGAATCAGACGCCACTAATTTTAACGTCTCTGTTAAGTGCCCTAGTGCCCACACTTAGTGGAATGAAAAATGGTAAAAAAGGTATGAAACGTCTGATTTTTTTTCACTTCGGATGAGTGTCTCCATACCAAAAGTTCGTTTTATTAATTACTATTACACATTATGAAGGTACTACCAAACCATCGCGTTGAGCCTCGGCGACGGTGGCGATCAGTATCTCCCTATGATTGCGCGTGCAGACGCCGCCCCAATACCGCGTGTAGGACGCAGGACGCGTTTGTGTAAGCATTTCTATACAAATATTACTGCAGGAGCTGATGGCCACCGCAACCGCGGCTAAACGGGTTGGTTTGGCCGTACCGTAAGGTTCGCGCAGCTATCCCTCACCACCTGTACAGGTTCGTCAAAATGTTCGAATATAAGCTGGAAAACGGCACCGCCTGTACCTACAACGTTGTCAGTGGGCAGCATTCCAGCGAACTTGCAGACCACGACGTGCAATTCATTCTAGTTTAAAATGGGTAACTCCATTTTTCGCTGACTATGCGGGTCCGTGACAACTCCCGCCCCCTGCCGCCGGCTTGTTTTTGTTCGAAGATATCGATGTGATTTCAGTTTTGTTCGTGGACGCGTCCTAAGGGACGTAGTTTACGAGATTGAGGCGTTGTTGAGAGTGTTTCGGTCTGGATTTAGCTCTGTGATGTTCACAACGATTATTATGCATGTTAATGGGCATACATTTTTTGACAAAAATGCAGATGTGATTTTCCATTGGTAATTTTAACTCCCTCAGGGGATACATTTTCATATATAATTTTGTTATATAAGGAACTTCTGGGCATAAATGTCTCGAGACCAATCAACCAACCAATAAGTTCTAACTATGCGTAGTTTATCAGTGTGCAATGTAGTAAATTGTTGTACAATGTAAATTTATATTATTTTTTTTTCCAAAATATTCTATCTATCTATCTATAACCTTACGCCAGATCCCTTGCGGGGTAGGCAGAGAATATATATTAATATTGTTTTTTATTTTAAATTAAGTAATACATCTACATTTTTAAAAAGACAGACAAAATGACAATAGATTCTGTTATTATTAATTAATAGAATTTCTATTATAATAATAAAAAATGATCAGTTAAGTAGGTAAGTAAGTACTGTGTACAATGGTATACTCACTATAATAAAAGCTACGTATAATGTATAAAATACTATAAGGGTCAGTTATAAGTGACTGATAGGTCAGTACGGCTTATAAAGGAAAAACGCAATAAAATACAACTCAAGATTGTAAACTAATAGTAAATAGTCAAGAAACTTAAAGAAAAGCATTAATAATGTCCGACCGTCGGGCCATCGGAATTGTTCGCAGTCCAAGAAAAAAAGAACTTTTTTAGATTTAAATGTCTCCAGAGTATTTTGTCTAGGATAGTAAAGATCTTGTCCAATGGAAGTTTATACGATGTCTTGAAAGAAGAAAACACCATAGTCAAGTTTATGCCCGCCGCCGATCCACGCGGAATTCTTAAAAAGAAATAAGTTATGCTTTTGTTATGTTCTCTCAACATGCCTTGTCTATGTGAATGATACAAAAGTATAGAGTTGACTATACGCGGGATGGAAAGCAGTTCCTCTCTCTCATAATAAAATATAAGCAGAATTTGTAAATATTACACCTTACTTGTAGATCTAAACCAGAAGCCAGAGATGTCTGTAAGGAAAGAACCTGTTGGAAACCTGTACTCTCTACCTACTCTGCAAGTGATATGGCGTAATATATATACTTAGATACTTGTAGAGTCATAGTACCGAAATAAATTGAATAGGAATTAGTTTATCTGCCTTATTTGATCTACCAAAATTTAATCTCATGCTGTCCGGAAAAGCTGAAAAAAGTAAAATTAACAATGCAGTAAGTAATGCTGCTGATTGGCTACTGAACAAATTTTTTAGGGTGTAATATACTACCCGGTCTGAGCGAAGAAATCTAGACTGACCGAAGAAATAGTAGTTCTATTTCCGTTTATCTAGTCTAGACTTTAAAAGGACATACCCGCACTTATTATTTTTTGGAATATATGAACCTTTTTCTATCATATTTCCTCATCTGAATATACAGTCAAAGAATACGTAGGTACGTACGAGTTAAGCGAGTATCGCAACTTGATTTATAATTTCTGCAACTCCTTATTGTTGGAAATGGAACTCAAGTTAAGACTGTTTTAATGTAAAATAAATTGTTGCTTCTCTGGGAAAAGTAATTAAACGTAATTTATACTGAGCGTTAATCGCCTTGAATGCGAAATAGGATATTTTGGATCTACGTCTTGAAAGGGGTTTATGGAACTGATACACCCATCATCCACACAAAATGGACCAATAACCTGGTAAAAGTCGCGTCCATCTTTGTGGGAGGCATGCAGTAGACGTTCGGCTGATCATGATACCCTTCGCGTTTCTTTCTCCCGAAATGAAGGTACAAAGAACCTGAAAGAATATCTATAACGTAGCTCCACACTAGGAGTTATTCTTGTGTCGTGATTGCGCTTACTATCTATTTATCTATCTATAACATCACGCCAGATCCCTTGCAGGGTAGGCAGAGAGTACAGAGTTCCAACAGGTTCTTTCCTTACATACCTCTCTGGCTTCCTCGACTCTCATAGTTCGTCTCATACACGCTCGCCGGTTACGGAGACTCTTGAATTGCGTTTACAATTATGAATTTCACACCATCACGCCTATATTCCCCAAGCTGGGGTGGCACAGGTGTACTAAGTAATAAGAGGCGAGCAAATTGCCATATACCGTGCACAATTCCGGGCTCCGGACCCATACTGGAAATTTTTCGTTAGATACATTACATTTGTCCGACCTAACATTTGAAACCAGGACCTCGTGATCACAAAGCGATGGGCTTGAAAGAATTTCACATACATAAACGCCCAGACCGAAATAAATATTTGTCGGTCACATTTGTCAGATTTGTCCCGTGCGGGGATCGAATTCAGTGGGCAGAGCGGCTAAAGCTCTTAACCACTGGACTAAGTCGTGCGTCAAAATAAGCAAAATATATATTTATATCATCACGCCAGATTCCTTGCGGCATAGGCAGAGTGTGTGTGTAAATAGTTTTGAATAATTAAAATATTTTAATTATATTATTCATCATCATCATCATTTCAGCCTATACTTGTCCACTGCTGAACATAGGCCTCCCCAATCGCTTTCCTGCGTAATCGGTCCGATGCCACCTGCATCCAACGATTTCCTGCGATTTTCACAAGATCGTCGGTCCATCTGGCAGGCGGTCGTCCTACGCTGCGCTTGCCAATACGTGGTCTCCACTCTAGAATCTTTCTGCCCCAACGCCCGTCCGATCGCCGCGCTATGTGGCCAGCCCATTGCCACTTCAGCATGCTAATCCTGAGGGCTATGTCGGTGACCTTGGTTCTTCTACGAATCTCCTCGTTCCTGATTCGATCACGTAGAGAAACGCCGTGCATAGCTCTTTCCATAGCTCGCTGAGCAACATTGAGCTTTTTTATGAGACCTATTGTAAGAGACCACGTCTCTGATCCATATGTCATCACTGGTAACACACATTGACTAAAAACTTTAGTCTTTAGGCACTGAGGTATTTTGGATGAGAAGATGTTGCGCAGTTTCCCGAACGCTGCCCAGCCGAGTTGGATTCGTCGATTGACCTCTCTCTCAAAGTTGGACCTACCTAACCGGACCTATTATATTATTAATTAATAAAAATTGCTATTTTCTGCCGATCCTAAGGAATATGGTGTGATGATATAGATTTAAAAAATACTTATCTAATATATTAAAAAATAAGCCATGATTAGGAAATAATAATATTATACTAGGTGATTTGGTATTTAGGCTCATTTTCAGCCCAACTTTTCTTAAGAATGCTTTCAGCGGAACAATGTGTGTCGAATTGTTTCCGATTCGATTTTTTCCGCGGCAGATTGGATACGATTAAAAACCTATATTTTGGCAGATTCTCGACCAAGACTAATACGGTTTTGGCGTCCTCCATTTTCAAACATTATGTGTTGTTCATAATCTTCAAAGTTGCCAAGCTGAAGCGATTTTCAGTATCTATTGTATTGGACGTGACTTTTGGTCTCATTCAATCAAGTTTTGACGTTCACAGCAAGGAAACATGCAAATTAGGTAGGTATTTCGTACTCATCCGCTTAGTCTAGTCTACTGAGCTTAGCACGAAAACTTTGACGTTAGCATGACACTGGCGAGTCATCGTGCTGTCACGTTCCTGTTTAATTAGTAGAAATTTGACGTGTGGCTAGGATGGCATATCAACTCGCTATCGTCACGCTAACGTAAATTTTTATGATAAGCTCTTTGCATTAAAAACTAATTTCAAATTTCTTTCGAATCTAAGTTTTAAGTTTTAAAGTATCAAAATTTTAATATAAAGGCGTCTCCACTCCATGTTATGTTCCATTTTAAATTAGTGACTTTCGCCTAGGATTGGATTTCTAACGTGCATGGGCTTAACAAACTGACTTCATAGGGACAGATCCCATATTTCCTAAGCCAGAATTTCCAGCCATGTTCGTGTAATTTAAATTTTGTCCCGTAAGAGAAAATTCATGGAATCAGTGGGTTCAAGTTTTAAGGATAATTTGAGGCCCGAATTCCTTTTGCCGACACCCGACCGCCGCAGCTGTTTTCACCTCAACCTTTTTATGTTTGTACAATTTTCAGATTCCATAACACCGCAGTCATGTTTATTGTAGTTGAAAAGGTGAAAATACCCTATACAATTTAGAGAGAAAGAAAATAAATTTATTCTCAACAAAAAATAAAAAATGTAGTAGCAATACAACAACAATTTAAACTATTTTGCTTATTCGAGAGGTTTATTTTGGCCAGTTTAATATATTGAATAATTTAAAAAAAAACTATTGAAGCTGTCTCTCTCATTAAATTCTGCTAAATTTATAATGAACTCGAGACCTTTCTTTTTTCTAGGATTCGCCATGAGATTTTCTATCCATAGCAGCTAAAATAAGCTGCCAGAGGTGTCAGCACTCGTGCCACCCGCCATATAATATGTTGCCAGCTTAATACTCCAACTAAACACGGTGTAACGGTGTTTTAGACGTCCTGGAGCAAAAGCCCAGGTGATATATCCAATACCGTCCACTGATGATTAAAAAATGAATAAAAAGAACACTTCAATAAGTAACTTCTTTCTACTGACCTATTAGAATATCATAGCTAGGGTGAAAATACAGGACACCGAAGATATCTGCCGGCCAGTTGACGAGCCGCGCCGCCCTTCAATGTCATTTTGCGCTTGGTATAGGTATTTTTCTATCTATCTATCTATCTATAACCTCACGCCAGATCCCTTGCGGGGTAGGCAGAGAGTACAGAGTTCCAACAGGTTCTATTCGGCACTCTGCACCCCACGACTCGCCAGTTCGGGCCCGGCGTGATGGGTGGCGGCCCCCATCGCCGCTTCCACCTATATTCGTACCGACGGGGGCGGGCCGGTACGCGTCGCCTCGGGGGGACGCCCTAGCCCGCACTGCGGTACGTCTTCGGTCCAAGATTGCAGCCATAATGACTGGCAGGGGTCGCGACGAGCACGCTCTTGGACAGACCCCCCAATATAGGTAATAGGTATTTTTAATGCACTTAATTAGTATTGTTATGGATATTTTACTTGGTGAAGTGTTCTTTTTTCCATTTATATAGTACCAGTGAACAGTAGGCATTGGATACATCACCTGAGTTTTCGCTCCAGGACGACTAAAATTACACAGTATGTATAGGGTAGATATTGTTCATATGCAATCGAACAAAATGAGAACAAAAAATCATTGCCAACAATATACAACCAATAAACAACACATATTTTACGATACACTTGTATCAAAGAAAGTGTGCTGAATAGACTTAGTTAAAAAACAATAAATAAAGGTCAAAAGACAACGGGCGAACAAAAAGTTAACACCCAATAAAATATGTGCTTTGAATCGTGAATTGCGATATCTCGGACCATATTTTGGATATAAGTGAAATAAACGTGTGCACGAATGTTCTTTATTGTAGGGCTGTTTAGTAAGTTACGTTTAATGTGTTTATCAGAGAGTTTAGCAAGAAAATATTGACGTTAGCGTGACGCTAGCGAGTTATTATGCCATCCTTGTCACACTACAAATCAACTCAATAAACGTGAACAAGACAGCATACGCACTCACTAGCGTTACGCTAACGTTATTCTTTTTGTGCTTTATCCTGTGGATACAGTAAAATTAATGAATTTTCGTACTTCTCCTCCTTGCGTCGATATCCTCAATGTTGAGGGTCCTGACCTCAAGAAACAACGATATCGCGGATTATGTTCCGCCAACCAGCTCGGTTCTCAGCCGTTTATCTCACATCAATATCGAATCATTCCTTGTACTTTGCCAGTCACCATTAGCTTTTCGAGGTTGTCGCCCTTTTTTCTAGCTATGTGTCCGAAAAACTCAAAAATCCTTCGAGTGCATATAGAGACTCTCCTCATGGTGATCTTGAGCTCGGCCAATATGGATGCATTGGTCCTATGCGCGGTCCATGGTACTCGAAGCAGTCTTCTCCAGCACCACATTTCAAAATCATCTATGCGCAAGCGGTCTGCTTTTTTAAGAGTCCAGGTCTCAGACCCATACATAAATATAGAAAATACCAATGTGGAGACCACATTGGTGTTTTCTATATCGTACTCCACTCGGACTCCACCTCGACTCAGAGTGAAATAGTAATCCAACTAACTAGCTTAAATAAGCTAACACGCAGCCTAAAATAGCCGTGTTTTAATGTGGTACCAGAGTTGGTACTACTTAGCTTGAATTTCCGTTATTTGCGTTTTTATGGAATAGGAGGTAAAAGAGCCTTGTGGTTAATAATCAATGCTATCCGTAAAGACCGGAAACACCACAAGAGTCACGGATTTGTTGCCGGTATTTTAAGAAAACATATATTTAAGGCCGCTGGTGGAAGCTGATCTTATTTTTCTTATTTTTACCCAAAAAAAAAGAAAATGACGGATGTAGCACAATAGTGGCTCAACAATTATTCAGACTATATGAATGGAATCGCATTTGCTAAATTAAGTTGCATCTTGCAACCAGCCGTAAGCTAATGGTACTTATGACCACCTACCACAATCTCTCTAAAACATCTATTACATTCTTATTTTGCTGTGAGAAAAAATGTGGATCTACGCAGTTTATAGCTCTGTTTTTTTTACCACGGCAAGGTAAGATTATAACTGTTTTGCTTAAGGAGTTGGTGATAACCCTACCGAAAATACATACGTATATAATCTAAATAAGGCAACTTGTTTTTGTTTTTTAAATAACTTTGTGCCTTATATATGCATTATCGCAAACTTAAGTCATTTAAAAACTTGAACAGTACAATAATTCACTGAATTCATGTAGCTAACTAACAAACGAAAAGTGCAAAAACAAACTATTATTGTTTGCCAAAGAAAACTCTTTTATTATCTACATAAACAAAGTAGACATCTTGTATGCTACTAAAACTTTTAAATGAATTGTTGTGACTTACTTTAACAAAGCTTCCACGTTTCAAGTGTACATTTTCCGTAAAAATGTATGCAAAGAAGTAACGCGTGAATAATTTAGTATGTGGCGAAAAGAAGGAGGAACTCCCTTATTTAATCCTGTTAAGCCAGCATAACCAATACAACAGGAATGACAAAAACAGCCAAGCTCGTTCATACTTAGATACGCTGAGACGACGATATTGAAGGGATTAAATGAATAATTCAGCACCAAAAGTCCCAAGCGTCTCTGTCTTGTCTCATTCATGCCGGTTTTCTGTCAAAGTATCGGTAAAATGCACATATTTTATTTCATTTTTTCATCTTCCGAAAAGTAACGTAAATAAAAATTTTAATGGGAAATTCTGGACTGTGACGGCAGGATTGCCTGTCAAACGAATACAAAGGACTTAACACCAAAAGATTGATATTAGCGGGACGCTAGCGAGTTGATATATCGTCCTTGGCACACTACAAAGTTACTATATAAACAGGAAGGCGATAGCACGGTTACTCTTTAGTGTTACGCTAACGTCAATCTTTTCGTGCTAAGCCCTCAGCTTTAAGAAATTACCCGTTAGCAAGGAAGCCAAAGATCTTATAGTGATCGTAATTCATCTTGAAAGATGCTGGGACTTGATAGGATTATCCGTTATGTAACTAATAAAAGAGAACTGGAACTGACATCAAAGAGTATTATAAGGAGTACTCCTTTCTTGTATAACACTCTTTGATGTCAGTTTCAGTTTTATTCTACAATAAATAGTGATATAAATAATATTCACATAATGCCAGGTCCTTTAGAAGATAGACTGAGATTATGCGCTTATGCCCCGCACCTCCTGTCAGCCACGGCCTATCGAAGTGATTTTATGTAATGAAAATTT
This sequence comes from Phalera bucephala, assembly GCA_905147815.2. Lineage (NCBI taxonomy): Eukaryota > Metazoa > Arthropoda > Insecta > Lepidoptera > Notodontidae > Phalera > Phalera bucephala. The sequence goes on from LR990612.1 coordinate 23,825,772, forward strand.
TGAATTGGCATCGTCGTTCCTTCGTTTACCGAACGTAAAATTATACCGAGAACAGAAAGTCGTTTATACAAGTTGTATCGTAAATAACGCAAGACTACCCTGATTAGATAATTGCTTCACCAATTCAATAAAAAAAAACAAAATTTATCTTTTTTTTAGGTACTCTTATACCTCAATTAACAATGACACTTGTACGTGTATGAGTGCGTATTGAGAAATACTTTTTAGAAATGCATTTGAGATGTCCGTATTGCTTTGTGTCAATAATACCTTCAGTTTGTTATCGCGTACATAAGTGCGTGTGGAGTAACAGATTTTTTTGCAAATAAACAAAATAATGTAAAATACTTCAAAAATTTTCGGAATCAATTCAGTTACCGATTAAGAACAAACTATTTTCAGGTATTGCGTTAAATTTGTTACATCTTGTATAATGCATTTATTTAATTTTTGCTAGGGTTGATCAGAAACCTGGGCGGCCTTTTGCGAGGCCGTCATGTCCGCGAAGGAGGAGGCAGAGCGGGTGAGGGAGGAGACGTCCTCCAATCCTGCTCTCAGACGGCCCGTAGGGCGAAGGTGCAGGGAATATGCTCGGAACGACCTTCGCCCACCGTAATCTCAGACTGCAGGCGTCGGGGAGTGCACCCTGGCGCCCTAGCACTTAGCAGGCTCGCGCCGAATAAGCACTGCGTCCGCGCAGCCTCCAAAAGGCGGTAGGGGGAGACCGAACTCGTGTCGAGGTCCGCGCCAAACTGCGGACCGAGCCCGCCGGTGCTACAAAGGTCATGCTGGTGACTATTCCTGTGGCTCGGCAAAAGGGCAGTGGGACGCCGAGGGGTTTTAGTGGGTGCAAGCCCCACATGACCACTCGGGCCGTGCCCTCGGCCCGGGGGTATGCGTTAGGCATTTCCGCTCGTAAAAAAAAGTGATGATCAGAAAAAAATGCTGAAAAATGCAATCGTCATTCGCCTCTTCCGCACTTTGTGACTGTCGTATACACATTATTTTGTACATTATTATTTGGTACCAGATGGTTATATCAAGGAGGATTACCTCCTTCAGTCAAGTATTAACTTGAATAACAATATCATTTGTAGTATACCAATACGACTATTAATCGATTTATTGCTGTAAATTGTTATATTGAGTCATTCAGAGATTAGATTGAAGAGAATGTTATGTATGTATTACGTACATTAGTAACCTACGTAATATTCTATTATCTTATGTCTGGTTAGCCACACAGACCGCACTCTCTAAGAAATTTTGAATAATTTAACGCGCCCTGAAACGCGATGTGCACATTGCGGAATAGACCCTCCAAAACCTATAGTAATATTTTTTTTTTCTTTTTTTTTTTCTTTTTTTTTTAAAAAAAACGTAGCCCCACACTAGGATTCATTCCTGTGTCGTGGGTGCGTTTACAAACATGAAAATTCACACACAAATACCCAGACCGGAACAAATAATTGTGGATCACACAAAGATTTGTCCCGTGCGGGAATCGAACCCGCGACTATTAAACACAGTAGGTAGAGCGACCGAAGCTCTTAACCACTGCGCTAAATCGTCCGTCAAAATAAAAATGCCGTAAATATGCCGGATCATTATCTGTGTGCTGGACCTATTATTTGCTTATGATAGATGTAGCAAAGTTTGAATTGCCTACAGAGATTTTTGTAATGTATAAAGAAACTAAGATGCTAATAATATGTATTATCTAAATTAATTGCATTCAATAAATCCAATCACATCGCAATCCGTCCACATAACTGAAGTTCGCGAAGCTCAGCTTAGTTTACCAAGAGTTTTCTCATGAGAGTATTAATTAGCGTTAGTCGTGTATGCACGGATAGGTAATAGTGATCCTGTGGTATTACTTGTTAAAAGCAATAGCGTTTATCTATGTTACGGTAGAAAATATTGCTGTTTAAAAAAATCTGCCTCGTTGGTCTAGTTGCATTGAGTGCATAGTTTTGCTTCGGTCTGGGCCTTAGAATATGCGTAATTCAAGTTTGTCAACACACGACACAGGAATCATTCCTGGTGTTTGGCAATATTATTTTAAGAGCAATATAAAGATAGTCTCTTACAATAGGTCTCATAAAAAAGCTCAGAGTTGCTCAGCGACCTATGGAAAGAGCTATGTTCGGCGTTTCTCTACATGATCGAATCAGGAATGAGGAGATACGTAGAAGAACCAAAGTCACCGATATAACCCTCAGGATTAGCAAGCTGAAGTGGCAATGGGCGGGCCAAATAGCGCGATGATCGGACGGGCGTTGGGGCAGAAAGATTCAAGAGTGGAGTCCACGTATTGGCAAGTGCAGGACGACCGCCTGCCAGATGGACCGACGATCTTGTGAAAATCGCAGGAAGTCGTCGGCTGCAGGTGGCATCGGACCGATTACGCTGGAAAGCGTAGTCGATCCGAGCATGTACGCGCAGCATGTATGCATATTTTGCCGATGATATCAGATCTCATGCAATGAACCAATTGCTAGATTAAAACTAGACCCCAGAAAGGGATTCAGATTTTTACTGAAGAAAAATCTTAATGATTCATTGTCCAACCTAGAATTGAACCTAAAACCACGTAGACGTAGCCAGTTATGCCATGTGGAACTAAATCAACGAGGTAGTGAAAGTAAAATAAATAATTAGTTGTGGCGCACTGCACTACTACAGCATTAGTAACTGAAAGAAACCAACTCAAAATATTCCAGTAACTCATGAAAATACACTCTTATATAATTATATCATTAAATAACATTACAAAAAGTCATTCACACTACATCAGAACTTATCACTATCAATTTGCATTTCCTCAACTACTGATCCGCGTCGAACCAACTGGCACAACTCCAATAAATCCACCTACGTCACAATCTATACGTCGATCGAAACTTCCTGGTGTAAGTATTAATTGGCGGTAGTCATATATGCAGTGGCTAATAGTAATCCTTTTGTAATCCGCGGAATATTGCGACGGATAGTGTCAAGAGTGTCCGCTCTTATCCGAGTTACGACACTGTAATCCCCTGGAGTTTATCTCCCTCCACCCTTTTACGGGATTAACATAAACTTGTTCGAATATTTGTCTTTATTTATCTTGGGTTTCTAATGCCAATAGGATTATCAGTGTTATTGATATTGTTGGGATGGTCTATCCGATAAATGTGCGAGAAGTTGATGGTTCATCTTGAAGTTGTGTTATTTATGTTTTGTGTTATTTAAATAACTTATTATTACGTTATTTACGATGACCAAAAATCATCCTACAGTATATGTAAAATTATGGAGGTCATAGTGCCATAAGGGCATATAAGCAAAATTTCGATGTTGACCGATTTCGTATGCTTCACTTCTTTATTACGAGTATGTAACAGTATTTATATAATTCAACAAAATATCGTAAGATATTCCACATATGACCTTATGTTATGATACCATATATTATGTAAGTCGATTACCATATTGGGTCACTGTAAAGTTATTATTATCTCGCTGAGATTAATTATTTTTTCTTGGACCCATGGAAGGTTTTCGTGGTTCAACATGTAGAGACTATTTACGGGAAATTAACGGTATGTAAGTCATCTGGTGAGATTGTTTACTGAAATTAAAGATATTTAAACGAGTAAAACTAGGGCTAATATAAATTAAAAATGAAAATAGAGCAAGGCCTTTGGGAGTTAGGATTGAATGGACAGGAAATTGGATATTTATTATTATTACTAGCCTATATACACCACTGCAGGGCAAATATCTCTGATCTCTTCTTATATTCATCGTTTTAAAGGTTATGATTCTCTGATTAAATAAATGGATATAGGTATGCGCTTGAGGTATGTAAACGTGATGGGTTTTTATGTGTATCACATTGTTAAGGAAATTTCCTATTTGCAGTTCTGACGTCATTGTCTTTTCATTCTTTGATAGTTCCAGTTCTTCTTTAAGTCGTTATTAAATTTCGGAACTATCAGAAAGATATTACCTATTTAACATCAATACGGCGCCGCTTATTAAGAGACGATAGAGTTAAGTGTAATTTTGACTACGATAGAAATGTAGTGCTATTATGGCAAACTTAATGTGAGCATCTTATATTCATTACATTATATTACTCGTATGGTTCGAATATTACAGTCGTATCCTAAAATCCCGAATGCCTCGTATAATTGCCGTCTATCGGAATAAGCGTCGTCATTTCCCTGACATTTGGCTGAATGACGTACCAGATGCGGGGAGAGAACGTATTACGTCATCGTGTGTAGTAAGACACCGTATTGAGGACGTGACAAGGAAATCCTTTTAGTATCAGTCGATTATCTTACCCTTTACATATGCTTGCGGCGTGCTTAGAGAACAGCTAGTATAATCGCTTGGTTTCGCGAGGCCAGTTTTTTGTAACTAGTAAGTTATATTACGGAAGTGCCGTGTATGTTATGTCTTCTGGATTTTAGTCGTACTATTGTCGTACTTTGTTACTGTGTACTATTATTGAATTATTAAACTGATTACTATAAAGTTCAGTCATGTTAAACTAATACCGCAGTATCTTAAGACTTTCTCTAAACAACCAGTTGTCTTTGAACAACGTAATACACGTTGGTCAAAGACAACTGGTTGTTTGGCATGATGGGATGTGTTTGTCAGAGATGACATGCTCATTCACGATGGGCCTCATAAGAATGGCGAGAGCTAAACTCGGAGTTTCCCTGCGATACCGAATTAGGAACGAGGAGATTCACCTACAAGGTGGATCGCTGACCTGGTGCAGGTCTCAGATAAAAGCTGTATAACACAAAGTCAGTCATCGTGGCGATATCTGGGGGAGGCCCTGGTCCTGCAGTTGACGTTTTCTGGCTAATGGTGATAATGATTTAGTATTGGTATATACGTAAGGAGCCGTCATAAGAATGATCTTAAGACGACTGTATACAGATGATGACTTTATACAGATAGGTACAAATTTACAAGCAAGATTCTGCTAATATGGATGTTATTGTAACATTCCATAAAGCATGTGCACCGCTATGAAAATACGCCTTAACTACCGAAACATCGCGGCAGATGTATAATATTACTCGCATACAGCATGATTACATGCCGAAATCACTTGTCATTGAACAAGATAAAATTTACGTCAAGACGAAACGACTCGTAAATTAGGGACTCTATTACGATTGTTTTAACGACTCGACGCGACGGCGGCATTGTGGAGATCCAGCGGCGTCGTGATGTCATTGTCACAGATGATGTATTACCTAAGCTAATGGCTCGTTGCAAGAACTTAGCACAAAAAGATTGATGTCAGCGTGTCGCTAGAGAGTTGATATGTCATCTTTGTCACACTAGAAATTTACTTAATAAACATGAAGGTGACAGCGCGAGCTATTCGCTAGCGTATCACTAACGCCAATCCTTTTATGCTAAACCAGAGGGTTTAACACACAGTCACCAGAGGGTGACTGTCAACGTTCACCACAATCCGAGTCATTCTTATGTAATAATAATGCGATAAATGCGATAATAGCACTAACGATCTCGGCTATTTTTCGAGATTTCGTCTGTGTCACTCGCCGCGTTCGGTCGCGTCACCGCTTACCGCGCCACTCTCCCCGCGACGCAGTCTGCCCTCGCGCGTACGTATTTACGTACGTTCGGTAGGTACGACGCGCCGTTTTGACGGCGCCGTAGACCTTTTCCTAGTGTTTGAATACTAGTCGCAGTTTGTTTTTTAAACCTCGACTTTTTTACGTTCGTAGTAAGACTGGTGGATACCTAACGGTGACAAGTAAGCCAATCTTGAGCGGGACCCGAGCGCTTGCCTCCCTACTTCAGAGGGCGGCTAACTCGGAAGGGTTTGAGTTCTGGCCTTGGGCACTATCCTAGTCAGAGCTCATCCTTTCACCAGGACCTACCTTTTCCCTTCCCGAAATAGCTATTCTCCGTGTGGCGGTTCTCTTCACCCCGGAGCAGTTAGTGATAGGCACACACCCTTTCGCACACAAGTTTGGCGACAGAACGCACGCCAGGCTCACGGTACCACACAAAACCTCCTGGCTCAAAACGTTCCGGTGCACAGGATAGTTAAGGACCACAAAAAAGAGGCATACGACATGGTGCTAGTCGTCCTCGACCGCACCATGGCCGGTCGCAAGGTCTTTGACATAAAGACCGTATGCCACATCTCTGGCCTCTCTGTGGAGGTCCCACACAAACGTGGTACACCCAGGCAGTGCCACAACTGTCAGCAGTAGGCCGACACTGGGCGCTAACGAGGGCGAAGCCGCTCCCTCACACCGCGGCCCCTCGCCTACCTGTGGGCCCCGCACATCTCCCCAAACCCACGCCGGTGGTTGCGCCTCCTTCGCCAGCCGACCCCGTCGCGGACTTTACTATGCTGGACAAGATGCATGGTGCGGTATGCGTCAACAGGATTCGCGAGCTGGCCCAAAGGCTCCACACCGCTACTAGCTGGGAGCAGCAGTTCATATACGTCATAGGCAGACCCTGCCTATGACGTATATGAACGTTAACGACACCATGGCCTCCCTTAAAACCCATCGCCCCTACAATTCATAATGGATTTAAGACCTTCCTGCCTTAAGCCTATCCCTGGCGTTATTTGATGATTTCTTCCGGGTTGATTAACTGGACATCCTTCTGGTGCAGGAAACCTTTCTCAAGCCCGCCCATCGCGATCCTAGGATCGCAAACTACAACTTCGTGCGTAATGACAGAATCGGCTTCCGTGGAGGCGGTACTCTCACTTACTACAGGAGGTCCCTGCACTGTATTCTTCTAGACCCCCCTGCGCTCACCAACATTGAAGCCTCGGTCTGTCGTATATCTCTCACTGGGCATCAACCTATTGTGATCGCCTCCGTCTAAACTTCTTCTTCTTCCTCCCACTAAACTTGTCCTCAGGAGTGATTTCAAAGCACTCTTTAACCCGGGAAGCGCCGTCATTCTGGCGGGCAACTTTAATTGCAAGCACGTGGCTTGGAATTGCCTTACCACTTCCCCTAACGGTAGGTGCCTTATCGCCCTGGTCGACCAGCTCGATTGTGACGTCATCGCGCCTATGCACCCCACTCACTATCCGGACAATATCGACCACCACCCTGATGTCCTGGACATGGCGCTTCTGAAGGGCACCTTACAGTTGCGCTCCTTGGAGATAGTCCATGAGCTGGACTCTGACCACTGACCTGTCCTCATGAGACTTGGTCCTCCCCTCAGCCGCTCATGAAGACGGTGGTGGACTGGCATACCTGAGTACAGCCTTAGTGGATGCCGACCCACCCCCCTTTTTTTTCAGCCCAGACTCCACCCCGTCCCCTCAGGACATCGATCAGGCTATAAATGCCTTCACCGCCTATATCCAATCAGCTGTCAGTCGGTCGTCAAAGCAAGTCGAGGCGAAGGATCTCAACCACTTTAAACTGCCAGACGATATTAGGGAACTAGGGAGTCCGAGCGTACGACTCCTACCCCACAGAAGCCAACCGGGCCCGGATGCGCGCCTTACAACGTGATGTAAAGCGTCGTGTCGCGGAGGTCCGGGATGATCGCTGGAGTGCAACTTCTTAGAGGGCCTCACGTCATCGCATCTGGCTGTCTGGAAGCTGGCGCGTACCCTTAAATCCAACTCCATGTCTGACATACCCCCGCTGACCCACCCCTCAGGCGCAACCCCAGCCTTCGATGACGACGAAAAGGCCGAGCTTCTCGCCGACACCTTCGAGAGCCAGTGCACTCCCAACTCTCTTCCCGTTGACCCGGCTCATGTCGATTCGATCAACAGGGAAGTCGAGCGCAGGACGTCCCTCCCCCCACCAATTCCTTACCCCGTATTACCCAAACCGAGGTCGAGGACAACTCCCTGGTAAAGATCTGCGAGCGCCTACTCCTGGCACGGCTCAAAGGCTTCGTATCGTCCAAGTGTACTCTCATAAATGAGCAGTTTGGTTTTTGAGCCAAACACTCTTGCGTCTATCAAGTGCATCGCATCACGGAGCACATCCTCACTGGCCTCAACAAACCCAAACCCGTCTACACGGGTGCCCTTTTCTTCTATGTCGCGAAGGCGTTCGACAAAGTCTGGCACAACGGCTTGATCTACAAGCTTTACCAAATGGGTGTGCCGGATAGACTCGTGCTCATCTTACGACACTTCCTGTCGAATCGCGCCTTTCAGTATCGCGTCGAAATGACGCGCTCTACCCCCCACACCATACATGCTGGTGTCTCACTAGGTTCAGCTCTCTCCCCCCTCCTATTCAGCCTTTACACGAACGATATTCCTCGTTCGAGTAAGGTGCATCTAGCCCTATTTGCGGATGATACCGCTCTCTATGTCTCGCACAGAAATAAGGGTTTCATTACCAAAAACCTTCAGGCAGCCGCTAATACCCTAGGGGATTGGTTCAGGAAGTGGCGTATTGAGGTGAACCCGGACAAGAGCGCTGTGGTGTTCTTCTCCAGAGGTGCCACCCCGCACCCCTCCCTCCGCCACCCTAGAAGTTATCTCGGTCAAGTGACCATGTTCGACTTACCTATTCCCTGGGTCAAACAGGTCAAATATCTAGGGGTCACCCTAAACAATACCATGACTTTCGGACCGCACATTAAGCGAGTCCGTAACCGAGCAGCCTATAAGGACACTTTACAAACGGCCCATCACGACGTACGCTTGTGAGGTGTTCGGGCACGCTGCCCGCTCTCACATCGATAGACTTCAAACGGTTCAATCCCGTTTCCTCCGTCGAAGTCTGTCCGTTCCTCCAAAGCCGTCGGGGCCTCGTGGTTCATATGGAATGTCGATCTCCATTCTGGTCTTGATCTCGAACCTGTTTGCACCTTTATTAAAAAGGCGTCAATCCGATATTTTACGAACGCGTCCAATCATAGTAATCCGCTAATCGTAGCCGCCGCCAACTACGAACCCAACTCCCCTCCTACCAGCCGCTACCGCCACTCGCGGCATGTTCTCACCGACCCTCCCGATGCCCTTACATCCTTTCTTTCGGATACAGATGCCGCACACAGGATCAGACACCGACTTCGCCTGCGAGGTCGAAGAATCCCGCCGGCCGGTGCAGAGCACCGCGACTGCCCAAGCCGAGGCAGTTCCACCTTGACGCCTCAAGGTGGAACTGCGGCGTCCTTGAGCTAGTTGCCCCCTTGCACTTCTAGCTCGAGCGTTGCACGCTCGCCCTCTTGTCCGATGAAGCTGTAAATGCTCCACGGCCAACAGCGTAGATCATTCACACACACACAAAAAATCGGCTATTTTTCAAGGATACATGACGTTTTCTTACGTTTCAGAGCGAAAACTTTGGGATGGTTTCAAAGATCCCTTCCGTCCCTCGGAGCGTTTCGAACTACAAATCTATCGAGGCGACGTAGATTATCTTGGGAGGTCAGGTTATATAAATACTTTTATAAATAATTCTTGGTTTGAAATCACAGATTATTTGACGTGCTTCAACTTAAATCGAATTTAGTGACGTTTAGTTTAGAAATAAAAATAGCTAAAGATGATTGTGGGAACTTGACATACATTTTGATACTTAATCTATATATTTTGAGGGACGGCTTGGTCCAGTCGTTAAGAGCTTTAGCGGCTCCACCCACTGGATCGAGTAGTTGCGGGTTCGATTCCCGCACGGGACTTTGTGTGACCCGCAAAGGTTTGTGACTGTCTTTATGCCGGGAATCAATCGATCCAGTCAATATTGGCAAAGGCGAGGCCATACGTAAAGATTTCTGTATATGTGAAGTCTAGTGTAAATTACTATTCTAGTATTTCTTTTGGTGTGCTCTCCAAAGACTGACGTATCCAATTTTAGCCGTAAAAGTGCGAACGCAGCAAGGACATGTCAACAAATCTTTCAAGTAGCTATACTGTATTACCGCATGTGGTCGGGTTTTTATTTTGTCATGTTTTTGGTCAAGGTTACATTTCCTTTGATCCTCAAACTCTTAAACTTTACGCTTACTCTCCATTTGGGTTGCAATGTCGCCTTAGATAGGAGTAGAGAAGGGAAAACCATTGCTTAGGGAGTTTAGCTGAGATAGTTTGGCTTTTCTTTCTCTTTTCTTGAACATTTAGTTATTTTGCCCATGTCGAGTAGCATTATATTATATCAAGTTGTTTTCTAAATGAATTTCACCACACCTACCCGAAGCAATAAGTTATATTATATCCGTGTGGGGACGGATCAAGAATACAGTCTCCCCACCGCATGCTGGCCTAACAGCGGGTCGTAAGAGGCGACCAAATCCAGCAACAAATACCGCAAGCGGTAGTTCAAGCGAGGCAGTACTCTGGTGCCACACCGGAAGAGGGCTCGCTTGGGCTGAGTGTTGCCGGAAGCAGGGCACCACTCTCTGGAATGGCGATACACCCAAAGCCCTAGTTAGTTGGGTTACTGCTAGGAGATCATAGCCCACAGGTGCCGTAAGTGGTGCCTATGGGGCTTGTAAGACGAGAGGATGGGCAGCAGCGTCCTCTTAATACCTACTAACGCTATACTGCGATCGCCAACCCGCCTGCCAAGCGTGGCGATTATGGCATCATCCCCCTAATGACATGCACAAATATTAAACGGCCCCCAGTCCCCGGCGGCCCCGCTAGTCCTGGCCACGGTAGCAACCACGGTAACGGCGGGGCAGGGGGTGCTAAGAATCCCCGGAAGAGGCATGGCTACCGACAACGAAGACCATTGGCCCTGGCAACTTTTAACACGCGAACACTGCGAACTGACGAAAAGATCGACGAGTTAGAGGAAGAATTGAGCAAGTTACACTGGGATATCATAGGATTATCTGAAGTCCGAAGAGAGGGTGAGGACTCGATAACACTTAAATCCGGTAACTTGCTCTATTTCCGGGAGGGCGACCAGCAGTCCCAGGGTAGTGTCGGGTTTATAGTCCACAGGTCTCTCGTGAACAACGTTGTCAAGATCAAGAGTGTATCGACCAGGGTAGCGTACCTGATATTCAAAATGACTGAAAGGTATTCACTGAAAATTATACAGGTATACGCACCGACTTCGACTCACCCCGACGATGAGGTAGAGGCTATGTATGAGGATATATCTAGAGCCATACATACCTCTAAAACTCACTACACCGTGGTCATGGGGGACTTTAACGTGAAACTGGGCAGACGAGGCGACGATGAGCTGAGAGTGGGAACCTTTGGTACTGGACAACGGAATCCCCGGGGCCAAATGCTGGCTGACTTCATGGAGAAGGAGGAACTCTTTATGATGAACTCCTTCTTCCAGAAGCGGGAACACCGTAAATGGACCTAGGTCAGCCCCAATGGTGTTACAAGAAACGAGATAGACTTCATAATGTCGACGAGGCGGCACATATTCAATGATGTCCCTGTGATCAACGCAGTTAAAACTGGAAGTGATCGCCGACTAGTAAGAGGCACACTGAATATCAACTTCAAGCTTGAAAGGTCTAGACTGATGAAGTCTACACTCCGTCCAGCACCTGTCCAGATTCAGGAGCCCGATAGCTTTCAGCTCGAACTGCAGAATCGCTTCGAAGGTCTAGGTGAGTGCATAAACGTGGACGACTATAACAGCAGGGTAGTGGAAACTGTCCATACGGTCGGGCTCAAGTTCTTTAAAACCCACCGTACAAAAAGAACCAAAAAGCTCTCAGGCGTTACCCTCAAGCTTATGGAGGAAAGACGCAGGATAATCTTGCAGTCTCCAGAAGAAGTTTCCGAATGCCAGCGGCCCAATAGGCAGGTCTATAAGTCTCTGACTCGCGATGTACGCGAGTATAATACTGAAAAAATAAGAGAGACTATCGAGCGCAACAAAGGCCCTAAAGTGTTTGCAAGGGATCTGTCTATCGGACAGAGCCGGTTGAGTAAGCTGAAGACCGGAGACGGCAGGATTGTATTCTCTACACCAGAACTCTTGAGGGAAGTCGAGAAGTTCTACGGCCAGCTATACACATCAGTACAACCACCTGTCTGCAATCCGGCCATAGACCCAAGAGCCAAATTGACCCGACACTATACCGAAGACGTCCCGGACATCAGTCTGTGCGAGATTAGTATGGCTCTCAAACAGCTCAAGAACAACAAGGCGCCAGGCGATGACGGTATAACAGCCGAGCTTCTCAAGGCTAGTGGAAAGCCGATATTGAGGCTCTCCAGAAACTATTTAACACCGTCATCCTCGAGGGCAAAACGCCACAGTCATGGCGCGGAAGTGTGGTGGTTCTCTTCTTCAAAAAAGGTGATAAAACCCTCTTGAAGAATTATAGACCCATCTCACTTCTGAGCCACGTCTATAAACTGTTTTCGAGAGTCATCACGAATCGTCTCGCGCGCAGACTAGATGACTTCCAGCCTCCCGAACAAGCCGGTTTTTCGAAAAGGCTTCAGCGCCATAGACCACATTCATACGCTGCGACAGGTCATACAGAAGACTGAAGAGTATAGCCTGCCACTATGCTTAGCGTTTGTGGATTATGAGAAGGCCTTTGATTCGATCGAGACTTGGGCTGTACTACAGTCTCTCCAGCGGTGCCAAGTTGACTACCGGTATATCGAAGTGCTGAAGAGTTTGTACGAAAACGCTACTATGTCAGTCCGCCTTCAGGACCGGAGCTCGAAACCTATTCAACTGCAGCGTGGTGTGAGACAGGGAGACGTTATATCCCCGAAACTGTTCTCCGCCGCGCTGGAAGATGTCTTCAAGCTTCTGGACTGGAGAGGACTAGGTATCAACATCAACTGCGAGTACATCTCTCACCTCCGATTTGCCGATGATATCGTGCTCATGGCGGATACCCTGGAAGACCTCAGTACCATGCTCGACGATCTCAGTAGAGTCTCTCAACCAATAGGTCTTAAAATGAACATGGACAAGACGAAGATCATGTCAAACGTCCATGTAGTACCAACTTCTATAAAGGTTGGAGACTCTACGCTCGAAGTTGTTGACGATTATATATACCTGGGACAAAGAATCCAATTAGGTAGGTCCAACTTCGAGAAAGAGGTCAATCGTCGAATCCAGCTCGGTTGGGCGGCATTCGGGAAGCTACGTAACATCTTCTCGTCCAAAATTCCGCAGTGTCTCAAGACAAAAGTCTTTGACCAGTGTATGTTGCCAGTGATGACTTACAGCACTGAGACATGGTCGCTTACGATGGGCCTCATAAGAAGGCTCAAGGTCACCCAAAGGGCGATGGAGAGAGCTATGCTCGGGGTTACCCTGCGGGATCGAATCAGAAACTAGGAGATCCGCAGGAGGACGAAAGTCACTGACATAGCACTCAGAATTGCTAAACTTAAGTGGCAGTGGGCGGGGCACATCGCTCGTAGAACTGACGGCCGTTGGGGCAGAAAGGTTCTCGAATGGCGACCACGTACCGGAAGACGTGGAGTGGGTAGGCCCCCTACAAGATGGACCGATGACCTGGTGAAGGTCGCGGGTAGAAGTTGGATGCGTACAGCACAAGAAGAGTCTTTCGGCTGAAGAAGATATCTTACAGACCAATTTCGACGAGCATTTTGCGAGAAATCTAAAAGTTACGTATTACTTTCTCACCATCGCATGAACGAATACAGTCATAATTTACTAACATATACATTTATAACAGTTTTGGGAATTTAATAAGAATTAATAAACGCCTTTCGTTCGGAATACCTAGGACAAATTCAGATTACCCCTTTCGTATATAAAATTGTGATATGTGTACTAACAATTTTAATCATATCACTTTTCTCGGATTGCTTGGACTACGGCCCTACGAGTTATGATAACTGGTTGTGGCCAGCAGTAACAATAAAAATTTATTTCAGTAATTAAATAAACCATAGTGCTAGCTATAGTTGCCAAGAACATCATCTCGTTGTCAGATGCCGTAAAAATAATTGGGACTACTATACACTCAACTATTTTGTTTTTATATATTATACGGTTTTCGGATTTTTTTAGTATGTTACTTTTAAGATTTTTCTTCTAAAATTTAGTCAAACTTATCTGTATGACATGATCGTGTAAAGACTAAAATTGATTATGTAAATGTCAGTCCAAGACGTCCTTTTTTATTATCTTAACTTGCAGTAGTGTTCGTAGTAGTTTTCGGCTCGCTAAATAACCATGTACATATGTAAAATTTTGAAATTTTTCAATTTTCTGTCAATTCGGAGCTACATCTACCATCAACCAAAAAATGCCCACTGCAAGAAAAAGGCCTCTTTCAAGAAGAAAGGCTTTCTGCAAAACGCGTCGAGGTTGTACCTGCAACCTTTACCAGGTCATCGTTCCACCTTGTCCTTGTTCTCGTCTACGTCGCAGCCACTTCGTTACATGCAAAGCTCACACTAAAACGAGACGCTCGTAGCGTTGTATGACCGCGGTATTCTTAGCGATCATCAGTCTTACGCAGCGTTCAGCTCGGTTGGTCTGAGATGGGCGACCGCTTGCGGTATTTTGTATTCGACTTTCTACGTATTTTGGATGGCACCTTAGGTTGTTGATTTCAGTTACCACTTAATGTGGTAATCGTTAAGCCTTGCAGGCGGCTTGATAAGTTCCAACAGCAGGTGGCCACAGACCTGCCTCCACTTATCCGCACCTGGTCCGCGTTGTTAAGTATGACCTGTTCTCTCTCCCTCTCGATTTGTGAGATAAGGCCTTTGCCCGCAGTGGAACGTATAGGTCGATTACGAAAAGTATAGGTCGATTTATTGTGACCCTAAAATGTTGACCCTAAATTGTCAAAACGAAAATATCGTCAGCCGTCGGATTTTCTCATAAGTGCCCGTCCCGAACCCACTTCCCGGGAAGGACGACAGTTCACTTGTAAATTTGAGTTTAACGTTTTTCCCGTTTTGTTTGATTTATGCTGTCACAATCGATTGAACGTTTGTCTGGTTAAAGAAGGGAATAAAATAAACATTTTTCAGCGGCAAGTCTTTGCTGCTGTTTTGTGAGGGTTAAATAAAGGATTGCTTTATATTGGTGTTATTTTGAGTTTCTTGTAATTTAAGCGTTTTAGAGACTATTAGTTTTTATTTTTACAAGATTTTATTTAACTTGTTATGTTCGTATGTCTGTCTGTCTTTCCGATTCAAATCTTGTGATTCATTATTCAAGCACTTGCGGGTATCAGATTGAGCTGAAATTTGGCTTGCGTATACAAAATCCGCGTATACAAATTTGCCGCGTGGTTCCCGGCTTAGAGTAGGACCAACCCATCTCATCCCATCGGGTGTCGTACAAGGCGACTAAGGGAAAACTAGGGAATGGGCAGCAGTGTTCCCTTAACACTTCGACGACCAATAACTGCGCTCGCCAACCCGCCTGCCAAGCGTGGCGAGTATGGCAAACACCCCCAATTATGGAAGAAAGTAGGAAAACCAGGCCCCTAGTCTCCGGCGGTCCTGTTCGTCCTGGCCACGGTAGCAGCCATGGTAACGACAGGACAAGGGGTGCTAAGAATCTCCGGCAGAGATTCGGCTACCACCAAAACCGAAAATTGGCCCTGGTGACATACAACGCACGCACATTGAGGACAGATGAGAAGCTAGTTGAGCTGGAAGAAGAGTTAAACAAGCTGCGGTGGAGTATTGTTGGTTTATCGGAGGTCCGAAGAGAGGGCGAGGACACGATAACCTTAAAATCCGGCAACTTGTTTTACTACCGGGAGGGCGAACAGCAGTCCCAAGGTGGTGTCGGATTTATCGTCCACAAGTCACTCATTGACAACGTTGTGTCCATCACTAGTGTGTCGAGCAGGGTAGCGTACCTGATACTCAGAATATCCAAAAGATATTTGCTGAAGGTCATACAGGTCTACGCACCGACCTCGGCATACTCAGATGATGAGGTCGAAGTTATATATGAGGACATTAGTAGAGCCATACATACTTCCAAAGCACACTTTACAGTAGTTATGGGTGACTTCAATGCGCGACTGGGCAAACGGGGCGATGATGAGTTGAGAGTGGGGCAATTTGGATATGGGCAGCGCAACCCCAGGGGTCAGAGGCTGGCCGAATTTCTGGAGAAGGAGGGACTCTTTATGATGAACTCTTTCTTCCAGAAGCCGTCTCATAGGAAATGGACCTGGATGAGCCCTGATGGTTTCACAAAAAATGAGATAGACTTCATCATGAGCACCAAGCGACAAATATTTAATGATGTCTCCGTGATTCACAGGGTAAAAACCGGCAGTGATCACCGAATGGTCAGAGGCACATTAAATATTAATGTCAAAATGGAAAGATGGCGTTTGATGAAGTCTACGCTCCGACCTTCTAATGCACATATCCAAAACCCCGAGAACTTTTAACTCGAATTGTCAAACCGCTTCGAATTGCTAGACAGCAGCGCATCAGTGGACGAAATCAACAATAGGTTGGTAGAGACTGTCCATACGGTCGGGTCCAAGCATTTTAAGCCCCACCGTAAAAATAGGCCTCAAAAGCTATCTGAATACACCCGAAACCTTATGGCCGAGCGACGTACCATGACACTCCAAACCTCCGATGATGCTAAGTCCTATAGGCAGCTCAATGGACAGATATTGAAGTCCTTGCGACACGACTAACGGTCCTTCAATACAAGACGTATTGAGGAGACCATAGAGCAGAACAAGGGCTCCAAAGTGTTCGCAAGAGACGCGTCTATTGGGCAAAGCCAGTTGACGAAGCTGAAGACGGAGGACGGAAACGTAACGTCGAATATGCTCAGGGAGATAGAGAGGTTCTATGGGCAGTTGTATACCTCAGTAGCTGAACCTGTTGTTGACTTGGTAAAAGACCCAAGAGCCAAGCTAACCCGACACTACACTGAAGATATCCCGGACATCAGCCTGTACGAGATTAGGATGGCTCTCAAACAACTTAAAAACAACAAAGCGCCGGGTGAAGACGGAATTACCGCAGAGCTTCTGAAAGCGGGTGGATCGCCGGTACTTAAAGTCCTTCAGAGGCTGTTTAATTCCGTCTTGCTCGAAGTAAAAACGCCGGAAGCATGGAACAGGGGTGTGGTGGTACTCTTTTTCAAGAAAGGTGATAACACTTTATTAAAGAACTATAGGCCCATCACACTGCTGAGCCATGTTTACAAGTTGTTTTCGAGAGTCATCACGAATCGTCTCGAACGCAGGCTTGATGATTTCCAGCCTCCCGAACAAGCCGGTTTCCGGAAAGGCTTTAGTACTATAGACCACATACATACGCTGCGGCAGATTATACAGAAGACCGAGGAGTATAATCGGCCACTATGCTTGGCGTTTGTGGACTATGAGAAAGCCTTCGATTCGATCGAGACTTGGGCGGTTCTTAGATCTCTCCAGCGATGCCGCATTGACTATCGGTACATCGAAGTGTTGAAGTGCTTGTATAATAACGCCACCATGTCAGTCCGAGTACAAGGGCAGTGCACGAAGGCGATCTCCATAAAAAGAGGAGTAAGACAGGGAGACGTCATTTCTCCGAAACTGTTTACGACCACCATAGAGGACGCCTTCAAGCTCTTGGAATGGCGAGAACTTGGCATTAACATCAATGGCGAATACATCACTCACCTTTGATTTGCCGACGACATTGTGGTCATGGCGGAGTCGCTGGAAGATCTAGGACGAATGCTCGGCGACCTCAACAGAGTATCTCAACAAGGGGGTCTTAAAATGAACATGGACAAAACGAAAATATTGTTTAACGTCCATGTCGTACCCACCGCACTCACCGTTGGGAACTCTACTCTTGAAGTTGTCGACGAATACATTTACCTGGGACAGGTAGTCCGGTTAGGTAGGTCCAACTTTGAGAGAGAGGTCAATCGACGAATCCAACTCGGCTGGGCAGCGTTCGGGAAACTGCGCAACATCTGCTCATCCAAAATACCTCAGTGCCTAAAGACTAAAGTTTTTAGTCAATGTGTGTTACCAGTGATGATATATGGATCAGAGACGTGGTCTCTTACAATAGGTCTCATAAAAAAGCTCAGAGTTGCTCAGCGAGCTATGGAGAGAGCTATGCTCGGCGTTTCTCTACGTGATCGAATCAGGAATGAGGAGATTCGTAGAAGAACCAAGGTCACCGACATAGCCCTTAAGATTAGCAAGCTGAAGTGGCAATGGGCGGGCCACATAGCGCGAAGATCGGACGGGCGTTGGGGCAGAAAGATTCTAGAGTGGAGACCACGTATTAGCAAGCGCAGCGTGGGACGACCGCCTGCCAGATGGACCGACGATCTTGTGAGAATGGCAGGAGGTCGTTGGATGCGGGTGGCATCGGACCGGTTACGCTGGAAAGCGATTGGGGAGGCCTATGTTCAGCAGTGGACAAGTATAGGCTGAGATGATGATGATGATGATGATACAAAATCGATGACACTATTATAATATGGTACCATGGTCAGATGATGGAGTCGGAAGGTGGCAATAGGAACATATGAACTATACAACGTAACTTCCTCGTGTTTAGGCTTGTTAGATTGGTATTGACGAGTAATTTACAACTAGATGGTGTTCTGGGTCTGATGATGAAGCCAAAAGGTAGCCCACGTAGTACAATGTAAGTACGACACAGAAATGATTTCCGTGTCGTGGGTGCGTTTACAAAAATAAAATTCATGTACACAACAACCAGACCGAAAGAAATATGTGTGGATCACACTAAGGTTGGTTCCGTGCGGGAATTGAACCCGTGACTGCCTGATTCAGTGGGCGGAGCGCTTAAGCTCTCAACTACTAGACTAAGCCGTCGTTATTATCGATTCATCAACATTATTGTCACCATCTCAGCCTATACTTGTCCACTGCTGAATATAGGCCTCCCCAATCGCTCTCCAGCGCAATCGTTCTGATGCCACCTGCATCCGACGACTTCTTGGTGTGAAGCTCGCCCGCACTTATTATGAGTTAATGAGCAGATACTATTATACATAACACAGATACACAGCTAAACAGAAAATTTGTACCGTTACGCAATAAAAACATGAATGAACAAAATTCAGAATCTAATTTAATAATGCTTACTCAGTTGAAATATTTCGTGTGTACTGCGTCGGCTGAACAAGCACAGACGTAAATTGGGACCCACACGTCAACGTTATAAAACGTAAGGCGTCCCGTCACGACCGGCTGTCACGCTCATTCGTTTACCTACCCTTTAGTAATAAAGTCCTATTTGGATGGCTGAGCACAAACCATATAACTTTATCGTATCGTTGACGAGAAAGCCTGCTGTTACGTTCATCTTTGTCTAACGAATTTGTAGAGTAAAAGGGGTGGCACATCGTTTCGACAGCGTTACGCGCATATCAGTCTGTTCGTGCGGAGTCCTATCCTTCACATTTAATTTTTCAAGACATTGGTTCTTAACCTTTTCAGTATAAGAGGCTATTTACTTCATTCTGTTATTGGGTATTTCACTGAGTACAAGGCTGTAGGTGTAACTTAACTGTACATTTCAATAGACTTGAAGTTATTTTTTTCGGACTACAAGTCCATTATGACGCAATAGTATATAATTTATTATAGTATTTTAGTATTTAACATTAACAATACGCTAGATCGTAATATAATTTATGTAGATGTAGAAAATTCTAGCTTTTTAAGTTGGAATACGAGTAGGTACTTCGGTTGTGAACTACTTCGGTTCTGCAACCACTACAATATTTTTTACTTAAATCACACAAGCTTACTAACCTATAAAATGATTGTAGTTATAAATCATACGAAAACAATCTTTACGGCTGAGATGCAAAATATTATAAGTATCATGAAAATTAATTTTATAGCAGTCTTTTAGAGCATAAGTTTTGGTCACGAATAAAATAAGCTTAGAGAATTTTGTGTTTTTAGTGTAATTTAGTTAGCTAATTGAAACTTTTGCGAACGTTTGCGATGTTAGTAGTGTTTGTAGTTTGCTTTCATTATATTCCACGCGTCATTTTTATAGTTTCTCACTTTTTGTTTTTATAATTCATCATCAGCTGCAATCCACTGAAGGGCAAAGGCTTCTCAAACATCGCCTCGACCTTCACTTATACACATGCTGTAGGTATCTAGCTTTTACCTGCGACCTTTACCAGGTCATCAGTCCACTACAAGTTTTCCGGTACGAGGTCGCCACTCGAGAACCTTTCTGTCCCAACGGCCGTCAGTTCTACGAGCAATGTGCTCCGCCTGTCACTTAAGTTTGGCAATTTTTAGTTTTTATTACTTGGCAGAGTTTAATTTCTATAGTGGTAGATCTATCTATCTATCTATCTATATCATCACGTCAGATCCCTTGCGGAGTAGGCAGAGAGTACAGAGTTCCAACAGGTTCTTTCCTTACATATCTCTCTGGCTGGCTTTAGTGGTAGATCTTAACGGTAACCCGTTTTGGATTGTTTGAGTTGAAGTACCTTCTCGCCGTATACCGGTGTGGAGCAGGAGCGGTATTATTGCTGCGTAATACTGGTGAGAGAGCCAGAAGTCCCGCTGCACCCTTCTCCCCATCATGCATATATTCTTCTAGCGTGAGTGGTAGAGGTGTATTATGTCCACCCACCATATTGCCGACGACGTAGGTCCCTGTGTTATAGGGGGCGAGCCGGGCACAACTGCAAACCATTGCTTTGTCTAACCTTTGATTCGAGTACAGAACCTTTGTCTGACCTGTCACTGCCCGTATTATCCGCCAATACTCCAAAGAAGCAGGTGTGTTATGTTATTTCATCGATCTGCAAAATGTTTATTTTTATTCAGTATCTTTGACATATAAATATACATATTATGTGTATAAATAAAATAAGGAGTACGCACAATCCGTTGAATTTACGCTCCTGTTATCGTAGTTACAGCGTTCGGCAAATGCTTGTTAAATTATTTTGGTGGATGTTGTTTGGAAATCGAATGAGTTGATTTATATTATGATTGTTTTATATTTATTTCTAACAATAAACTTCGTCAAGTCTTTATTTGTCTCAAGTAAAATGGCAGTTCGTTGACGCTGTTCGGCGTCAACGTAAAAAGGACTAAACCTACTGCGATCATTACACAATTCTAGGTTCTACTCTAAAGATTTTTTCTATTAAAATACTTTAATACTTTAATCTTTCGAAGATTATCATATACGTACAAAAGCACAGGAAGGTTAGATACTAAAAACCTCTGGATACTAAAAACCTCTATGGTGGATTTTTTGACATGATAGAAGGTTCTTTTATTCGGTAATTAAGCGCACCGGTGCGATACTTCTTTTGTGCTCGATTGAACATTATATTGGGGTAACGTCATTAGAAGATTATCATCTTTATCATCATCAGCTCTCTTTTAGCCACAATAGGGAATAAGCCTCTTCTCATTTTTTCCATTTGTCTCGGTCTGGTCCTAATCTCCCCCAAATTCAATAGGGCAGTATTACCACATTTATTGATTTTCGTATACACACAAATATAACACTACAGATTCGTAGTTAGAGCATGTTGTTACATCGGTGTAACACAATGATGTTCCAAATTGTAACTAAATTCATATAAATATTCCACTTAACGATAAATATTGTTAGTATAATCTGTGTAAAATTTGTGTGAGGCGAGCCTGCGTGAAACCGACTCGTTAAAGTCGCTGAACACCACGACTAAGCGGAATTCACCCGCGAATGGATGTTGCAACCGAAGTGAAATGATTTATTCCTGTTTCGGTAATCGCTTTTTAATTTCTACGCTCTGCTCTTTATGTATAAACAACTGATTTGAATATTGTGGATACTAAGTTTATTTTGGAGAAATTTTCATAGAGCCCTCGCACTGCCAGACTCAGGGTCTTAGTAATTTTTGACAATAATTGGTCGAAGATTGTTAAAATTAACACATTATATTCTACATTAAATATCTACAACTTTTTAGTAGACTTCTCTTTCAGTCGATGTGGAACTAGGTTTTTTGTAATTGGGTATCAGAATCATAATCAAATTATTTTTTATTCATGTAAACCATTACAGTATTTATAAATCGTCAGAAAAGGAACAAAGACTCTACCATCACTTTGAAATGTCTTTCCTATCAATATTTATGCTCAGTCCTTTAGGGATATAATCGAACGATACGGAAAAAATAACTGAAACTAAATTGACTGAACCTCAATGTCATTATCCGCCCCCTTCCTGTTCCTGATGATTATATTCCAATAATGTAAACGTTTGTTCGGTTTTCTCGTTTGATTTTTTCTCCCTAATTATGAAGCTATTTGTAAGAATACCAAAATTAAAACTATTTAAAATATTCCCTATATTTAGTCTTCTGAACAAAAATAATCAAGCAGCTGAGCATTGTTTGGAAATAGCTGTAAGCAAATTAAAAAACATGTAAAATATTTTCAAAAAGGAAATGTCCTGGGGCCTTTTAAGAATTCGTCATTCCTTACTTGCATCTAACATGAAAAAAAATTACAGCTACGAGTTTTCTGCGGCCCAGTCTTTTTTGCCTACATGCTTTTAGAGCCAGAGAAATGTCTCGTTACATTTCGAAATAAAATTGTTTTTAGAGCATCGACGTTTTCCGTGTCTTTCGTAATCACCCTAATTTCTAAGCAATTTCGCCAAACTCTTGGCATATTTTTTAAAAGGAAAATTATTTTGAGTTTGATAAAAAATAAAGCCTGAGGCTTTTGTGGCACAAGAGACTGAAGGTTCATTCTAAATTTGACGTTGAAGTAGTTACTTATTTTGCTATATTTCCGGCAAATGTAATTACGCCTGTTCTTTGTTTCCAAATCTAACCCAATTATGATTGGTATCGTGGAGTTTTGTTATTCAAATGTTATTTATTTTTGTGGGAGTATAAAAGCAAAGATATTTTCTTTTTTCCCTTTTCCAAATGACATAAAACATGAGTTATAATATTTGCGTTGGCGGTAGGAAGATGGTGGAACATTTGACAACATTCGAGAAAAATAATTTAGGCAGGGTATCGGGATGTATATGAAAGATGATGGGGGCAGTGTGTACAGAAAGACAAGACAGAAAAGCAATTCAGACTCTTGACTACTGAAGCGGTACTACTACTGCATCATTATCTTATCAGATACCTCATGCAGTTCCAGCAGATATGTACTCTTCTGATATATATCTCTTGCCTTTGCTATAATATACACTCGGTGGTTTCGGAAACTCATTTATAGGGTGCTGATAGTCAAATAAACATTATTTATTTGCCAGAAATAGCCGTAAAAAATTGATAGATTTTACTCTTAAGGTAAAAAAGTCTTTCAAAAGCAATCGTTGTAAAATCATGTTCCATTATTCGTTATCGTAGTTAAAACATGACTCCATTGTTTGAATATTTCATTTCCTACCGTTCAGAAAAGAGCTATTGCACTTAATAAATCTTATTCTACCGTAGCCTAAGAGTTATTGAACCGAATATTTTGTTCAAAGTGGCTCTGAACTGCGGAGAAATATGAATCCAAGTGTACTGGGCACGTTTTCTTAATCATTTTAGTAGAACGCTAGTATTGCTGGAAATTTCAAGTCAATTGAAGTTTTGTTATACAACGTAGTCCAAGGTATTTTCGATTCTCTAGAATAAATAGAGAGTAATAGAAAATTGAAAATAGCAAATACGGCGATGTAAAAACTGAAAGTATTTTCTATTGATATTGATAGGAGATTCTTTCAATATTGATAGAAAAAAGATATTATTAGAAAACTGATATATAATTTAGAACAGCATCTCAATAGAGACCTTACCCAAAAAAGCAAATTACCTTTCTGGACTTGGTCAAAAATTTAAAAAAATCAACTAACATCCGTCATATCCAACTGAGTAGGTGTACATTTCTATGTAAACGTACCGTTACGTACCGTACTACGTACAGAACATTTATGTACTAAAGTGTTTTAGCCCTTTGTGAAGTAATGAGTTATTATTATACAAATAATTATATTTCTAATCATTTATTCCTGTGTCGTGGGTGTGTTTACAAACATGAAAATTTACATACATAAATACTCAGACCGAAACACATAATTGTGGGTACACAAAGATTTTTCCCGTGTGGGAATCAAACCCGCAACTATTCGACCCAGTGGGCGGAGCGACTTAAGCTCTTAACTACTGCGCCAAATCGTCAGTCATTGTCATGTTCTTGAAGGTTTCCAATCTCAAAGTGGTCATTTTATATAGCAAATTTTTAGGCTAGAAGGACAATTGATAGTGAGATTACACTAAAACACAAAATCTTAAAACTAATCACAAATATGAGTCGAGTCCGCAAGGAATGGGGCTAGAGTGCTAGCTGCATTACCTTGCTAAATAGCTATGCTAATTTTCTAAGCGAGGTATAAGAGAGCTTAGCATGAACAGATTGATGTTAGAGTGACGCTATCGAGTTGATATACTATGGTTTTCACATTAAAAATATACTATAGAAAGATAAACGTGACAGCAGACTTTCTCGATCACGTTACGATACCGTAAAATGGTTTATGCTTAGCAAATTTTTTTGGCTAAGTCCTCAGATTACTTGTCACCTGTAGCGGCAATCTGAGTGTTATTACCTAGTTAATACTTAATAAAATAAGTTATTTTTAGTAGCAATAAATACAAGCAATTGACTTTTGCTACAAATTGTTTGGTGTGTTATCAGTCGAATTGCCAATTAATTTCAACAGTCTGTCCTCGCGCCGCGAAGATAAGGGTATTGGTTGGACACTGACGGGACGTTTAGTGCCCTTATTGTTTATTTCACTAAGAATTTACTACATGTATCTTCTTACGGAAGTATTCTTAAAAGTTTGGTTATAAATTCTTATACACTTAAATCCTCGTGACTAACAAAATTGGAGTATAGATACGGTTTAAATAGAATTGGGTTTTTTTGTGCGACATTTTATTCATTGCAGCTCGACACGTATCAAGCCATGGACAAAAAAAAATGCTTTACAAAAATAAATAAATAAACCCACGGTCACACCTATAGACCCGTATTACAGAATGAATATCAGTTGTGAATCTAGTTTTAAAACTAACGTTTTAGTACAAAAATCAGTTGTCAAAATTAGATTGCCCATTGATTTACATTCTGTAATACGGGCCTAAGTTCCTAAGTGAAGGAGGCAGAGACGTACTTCGATACAGCCATATATCACCGATGAAGCTAAGTCTCAAAGTAATTGGGGGCTACCGCTATTGTATTGAACATAAACCTAGACACAGGACTGTTGTTGAGGATTTTTCAATATAAAAACCACAATTTGATCGACCTGCGATTCAAAACTAAGATCTCTTAAACCCTAGCTGCACAGTTCGTTACTAGATAAAGGAGGCAGTTACATAACCTCATGCCCCAGGTATTTAGGCCCGTATTACAGAACCTAAATTATTCGTGTATGTAGTTTTAAAAACTGATTTTGTACTAAAACGTTAGTTTTAAAATTAGATTCATGCCTGATTTTCATTCTGTAATACAGGCCTTAGTGTCTAATGTGACAGGCGGTGCCCGAGAAGTTAATCGTAATAATTAGAATATATAGGATGAATAAAGAGTTATTGTTTCGTTTTTTTTTTTTAAAAATGAAGCCGAACGAAACGATTTATTCCTGTGCCGTGGGTGCGTTTACAAACATGAAAATCCACGTACACAAACACCCACACAAAAAAAATATTTGTGGGTCATACAAAGATTGGTCTCGTGCGGGGATTGATCCCGCGACTCCTCGACCCAGTGGACGGAGCGACTTAAGCTCTTAAACACTACACCAAATTGTACGTCAGAGTTAAAAGAGTACTAAAAAGCCTTTTGCCAACGAAATAATAATTTGTTTATTTATTGCCCTGTTGGTGGAACAATGGTGAAACGCGCCGTCAAATACATACGTAATAACACCCTTTTTGTATGAGGCTGAATATACATCTGGCGTTAATGGAAACCATCATGTAACGGAAGAATAACAATGAAGTCCTACTATGAGATAAATAAATACCTGTCATTTATAGATCTGTGTTAGACAGAAGAACATTAGACCAAAACTTAATACCTTTGTGAATAGTTCAGAGCCGTTCAATTAGCTGGCTAGACGTTTAACTAAATGGCTAATTTAACCAAATGGCTGCGACTACGTTCGTGCTAAGCAGTTAGTGCATCCTCATTTTATTAGAAACCATGATTGTAATGTGTGTTAACTATGTGAATAATTATTTCATAAGATCTTGATAAATCTGTTTTTTATTTTTTTACATTAATTTGTCGTATAAATTTACATAAAAGACAGTTTAGGATAGCATTTTACAATCCAGCAAGGGAGTTATATAACATCAGCTTTACTTTGTAGGGGATTCAGTTTTTAGCATTATAATATGGGCTAGGAACTGTCTAAGCTTACATACCGATTCTACATGGTTACTCTATTTAAATTTGCTGTCTATTTGCAGACCAAGGTATATCTGTGTGACTACCACGTTAACCTGGGGGCAACGACAGGTGTTCGTATTTGAATCATGTAGGCATTTGTGATCGTGGGCTAAAATTGCTAGGTGCACATTTTTGCATATTTCTTCTTTTGATAGTAATGTGCATATGTACATATGCAACGTAGCTATTAAAATAGCAGCATTACATACCTATTGTATGCGCTTTTTCAAATTAATTTACGGAAGCATGAACATTCTAAAGATTTGATTCTTAATCCTAGGTTAGACAAATGTAGTTTTCTATCGGAAAATTCCGAGTATCATCAGTCCGGAATTTGGAATAGTGCCCGCTATATGGCAATACGCTCGCCACTATTACACGGGACTTGACATTCTCTGGCACATTAGCGTTCATAGTCAAGTTCTTGTCTTGATTGCCCTATCTAGTGTCTGCAAATGTCTGTGAAGCCTTTCCGATGGCGATATCGATTAGTACGAATAATGAGACCGTTCAGCTGTTGCTAATGATTACTGCACGCAAATCAGCCGATAATTTGGATTCCCTGATGGTCGGTTATACATTTGTAACGCCACTTGATGATTACATTCTAACTGGACCTGTCATGGTTTTTCAATTCCAATTGTAGATTGTTCCAGCCATGTCAAAGCCAGCCATTTAATTTTTTATTTCAGCCATTCAAGTTATTCTAGTCAATTTCATGCCAATTACTGATATGTACAGTAATTTGATCAAAAGCGATCAAAATATGAAAAATTGCAATGGTAAGGCATTTTTTTAGTTCTAGTTTCATAAAGCTGATTATATTAGGACACGAAACTTCAATTTTACTCTACCTCGACAGACCTTAATTGCAAAGAGAAAGCTAGCTAGCTATATCTAACATTAGAGTGCATTAGATATCTCTCAAATTAGTTTATTAGTTACATGTTGATACCCTTCTTAGCAAGGCTAGGGTAAGTTGAAAACATCGATCTAAGTGCTGCATTGTTGCAGTTTATTTCCACGCGATGCCATTAAGCGTATTTCTGAAGATAACCATTCGAATAATTAGACCTTATTTGCCATTCACTACCATCAGATCTATATGCAACCGTGGATGTTAACGCATTCAAATACCTCGAGTTTGGCAAGAAGCTTTTTAATTATTTACGGTAGCCAACAGTTGAGAGAGTCAAATGATCATTTATCGTATTAAGATTTTGTTTTGCATTGAACTAAGTAAATGCTATTTGAGCGTGCCTCTCGATGCTATTTTATGTGTGTTATTCCACTACAAACTCAGTTTTCTTCTCCTTATTCTTAAAGTTATGGCTCCACACTAATTTTAAGTGTATTTTACCAGTGTTGAGTGTTGGTGAACGATGATAATGAAATTGATGAAGTACCCCACCCTGGATAATAAAGCGATGGATACTTTACATACCAATTGCGACGGCCGTTTCGAGGGAAATCGAAAAGGCACATTTAATCACTTTGTTTCAATTACCTTCACTCTTGCACATATAAGTATAAATAATGGTTAATATTCGAAATAATATCCGTGAATATCCGTGGTTAATATCCGTAACCGGCGAGCGTGTATGAGACGAACTATGAGAGTCAAGGAAGCCAGAGAGGTATGTAAGGAAAGAACCTGTTGGAAATCTGTACTCTCTGCCTACCCCGCAAGGGATCTGGCGTGAGGTTATATATAGATAGATAGATTAACACAAGTTTTGGAAATTAAGATAAATTAACAACATCATACTTTGACTTATCGCCCAAACCATTTCATATTCTTCTTCTTTAGTATCCATAACGTAGCATCCGAATACAATACAGAAGGAACTGCCGGAAATACTGGCATATGTGTTCGGCTTGACAGATGTACTTCTATCTATCTATATCATCACGCCAGCTCCCTCGCGGGGTAGGCAGAGAGTATAGAGTTCCAACAGGTTCTTTCCTTACATACCTCTCTGGCTTCCTCCACTCTCATAGTTCGTCTCATACCCACTCGCCGGTTACGGAGACTCTTGACTTACCCTTCAGCTAAGACACGGTCTATTTGGTCATGGTAAGATAGTCTAGGTCTTCCCCGGCACCTACATCCTTCCACTTTCGCATTGTATATCTGTTTTGTCATTCTTTCTTCTGGCATCCTTTCAATATGCCCGAACCAACGGAGCATACCCTTTCTCATCTTTACACCGATACTATCTTTCATACCTACTCGCTTTCTTACTACGCTGTTGCGAATACGGTCGGTCAGCGTGACTCCGCACATCTTCCGCAGAGATCACATTTCGACCGCATTTATCCTGCTTTCGTTCTCCTTCTTACATACCCAACTCTCACTGCCATATAACAGCGTTGTGACAAGCACTCCGTTATGCATGGCCAGCTGCGCCTTTTGGCTTAAGTGCCGGCTCCCAAGTAGCCTTCCCATCGCACCATTCACTCTATTACCTGCATTCACTCTTCTCTCTATATCAGCGGTGTATTTCCCATCCTTACTGAAGGCGCATCCAAGATTACAAACTCATTCACATGCTCCAGCACATCGTTACCAACCACAATCCTTGCATTCGTTCTGGTTTCTTCCCGTTAAAAAACCATAATTTTGGTTTTCTTCACATTCAAATGTAAGCCATTGTTCATGCAGTCGTCTCTCATAACAGTGACTAGTGTTTGCAGATCAGTGGCTGTTGGCGCTATCAAAACCGTGTCATCTGCATACAATAGGTGGTTTATCACTAGATCACCCATTTTTACCCCTTCAGTCATCGCATACAGTCTTTGAAGACTTTTATCCAGATACACTATAAACAGTCTAGCGGACAACACGCAACCCTGCTTGACGCCGATTTTAACGTCAAACCAAGGTGACATGTTACCACCCACCCGTACGCATGCCTTGCTGTCCACGTAGGTGGACTGGACGGCTCGCAACAGGGTGCCGTTTATACCATACTCTGGCAAAATGTCCCAAAGTCTCTTTCGCACGACTCTATCAAACGCCTTTTCCAGGTCCACAAAACCGCAGAAAACCTTCCGGCCTACTGCCAGATGCTTTTCTACGATGTTGCGGAGGGAGAAAACTTGATCCGAACATCCTCTTCCAGACCTGAACTTCTGAACGAAAATACATTTTTCATTGGACTGGTTTTGGGTCTTGGCTTAAGAGTTTGTGCCTGTTAGTACCATCCATTTCGTTCAGCCTTAAATTTGAATTCCGTTTCATTTGAATCATCTTCATAATGAATACTACACTGCCACACATTTACACTGTAACAATATAAAGACGGTTCTAGTATTAAAGAACATTACATTTTGTAAAAAAAAAGACCATGAAAACTTCGAACTAAAATTTTAGTTTGCTGTTTGTTGTATGAAATAGCAGAGATTTATAAAAATTATTCATGACTTATCATAAATTCCTCCATCTATCTATCTATCTATAACCTCACGCCAGATCCCTTGCGGGGTAGGCAGAGAGTACAGAGTTCCAACAGGTTCTTTCCTTACATACTTCTCTGGCTTCCTCGACTCTCATAGTTCGTCTCATACACGCTCGCCGGTTACGGAGACTCTTGACTTTTCCATCAGATAAGACTCGGTTTATTTGGTCGTGGTAAGATAGTCTAGGTCTTCCCCGGTACCTGCATCCTTCCACTTTCACATTGTATATCTGTTTTGTCATTCTTTCCTCTGGCATTCTTTCCATATGCCCTAACTTATATTATTACGAGTTAGAGTTTGACCGCTTCTTTTACTTCTAGTGAACTCAATAATTAAGTCTGCAGCTAGTATTAGGTACGATTATACAGTTAAAATTAAATTGAGAGTCGAGGAAGCCAAAGAGGTATGTAAGGAAAGAACCTGTTAGAACTCTGTACTCTCTGCCTACCCCGCAAGGGATCTGGCGTGAGGTTATAGATAGATAGATAGAAAATTAAATAAGACAGGCGAATCAAACATATGCTTGTTAACTATGTACGCTATATAAAATTCCGGTGTGTGTGTTCATATTTCTTCTTTATTTAAACAGTTTGACTGGTTTTAATGTTTTTTTATACTTATGGATTAGCTATATTTGGGCCCGGTAAGTGGCGCTGTTATAGATTGCGAAGCTACTAGTTTATTATAAATTAGCTAGAGAAAAAAAGGATCATCTGCTTCAAACGGAATATTTGCATGGATGGATGGAATGGGAAGCATGGACGGAAGTGGGACCCTTTTTGAGCCCAAAAAGGGTCTTCCCTCACCCACATTGACAGGCCTGCAATCTACTTTATTTCAATAAGACTTTGTTTCTAAATATGTGAGGAGCCATCAAGAAATAAAAATATTACAAAAAAACCCTAATATGGACAAGTTACTCCAAGTCATAATATATAACGTGCGATGAACGGATGCGAGGTCGGTAGAGATACGGGGCGCTTACAAACTTTTTCTCTCTCTCTCTTTGTACTTAACTGGCTTTGCTTAAGCGAAGAAATTTTAATTCTGAAACTTTGTTTTCAGTATTAACATGATATTTTCGCGACGATCTAAATAAACCTTTTTCAGAGGATATCATATTATGTATGTCATGTGATATGAATATTTGCATAATGTTAATGTAGGTAGATGCATTCGTAATCGTGTGGTACTGCGGTCTTCGTAGCTATCGCAGAGTTTAAGTAGCGTTTGGTGCAGTCAATCCGAGATGGATGACCATTAGGACCCTATTACTTTATGTTGTCAAGGAAATGTGAGTGTATACAGTAACTTGACTGCTTTGCTTTGGGAATATAAGCTTAATAGGTACATACATACATACACTCACGCCTTTATCCCACTGGGGTGGGCAAAGACTACTACTAGGCGTGACGGCAATTCCAATAATAACGAAGCTGAAGTATTTCTTGAATGAAAGGGAAAAACGTAATTAAGTCTTTCCACCTATATTATGACACTAGATTCTTTGCGTGGTAATATGTATAATCCTATTAATTTTATAAATCCGAAAGTTTATGACGATGGATATATAAATTTTTGCTACTTTTTCACGGAAAATCTACTGAAAGGATTTTGATGAAACTTTACATTGTAAACTATCGGTACATCAGCATGATACACAGCCGCGGGTAACAGCTAGTAATAATAACAAAAGTACAAGTTTAAAACTGAAAACGGCTAATACAAAAGTAAGCACTTTGAATACAAATACCACGTATGTATTTGACCTCCAAAAGTATATACGGGTATAATGTTCACATCAATACGCGTTTTTTACTAAAGACAATTTTGTGTTTATCAACAATTTTTTTTATATGTTCGAATAAAGCTATATATATTTTGTGTACGCTAATAACAAGTTTAATGATACGTCCCGGCCTGGTAGGTTAAGTTCACATGTTCCTATGCCCACATTCCGAATCCATCATCAGACCAGGTCCATGGTGCCATATTGTTACTTTGTCATCAAACTTACATACGTATGCCAAATTTCAGCTCTGTCGCATATGCAAGTGCTTGAAAAATGGATCACAAATTTGAATCGGACATGCAGACATACAAACATTGCAAGTAAAATTGTAAAAATCAACACAGGCCTACATTTGCTTCGCGATAGTCCGCCAAGTGGTAGACCACGGCAGTACAGTTGCCAGCGGTAGATGGGCAATGGATTCTCACAAATCGAGGATAAAGAGAATAGGTCCTAGACCATTACGCGGACCCAGAGTGGTGAAGGCAAGTTTGTGGTCATCTGCTGTTGGAACTTATTAATCCGCCTATGAGACTTTCAACTTGGCTTAACGATTACCACATAAAACGGGAACCGGCTTAACGTGTAATTTCGTGCTTGGAGATATTTGAATATAGAAATGTCCATACGATCACCCATCTTAGACTGACCGAGCCTAACGCTGTTTTTTTAATATTGGTTATTGCTCAGAATGTCACCGTCCTGTAATTCTACGAATGCATAAAGTTATTTATCAACACTCCAGATCCCTTGCGGGGTAGATAGGGAGTACAGAGTTCCAACAGGTTTTATCCTTACACATCCCTCTCTGGCTTTCCCCTCTCTCAAAGTACTTACTAACAATAATATCAAATAAATGTCCACTTACAGAAAGTTTCACGTGAAAAAGCTACGGAATTAAGTTTTGCACTAATTCATCTGTCAGATTTCTATCGCCGTGCCAAAGGAAACATCTGAATTGGACTCACATATAAAGAACGTGGGAAATAAATGGAAACTCGTGCAAATAATGACTTTTATTTCCTGGAAACTTGTAGCGGTGTTTAAAAATTGCGCGTTATTTTTTGAGCTACGTGTCTCGTTGGTCTATTATGGTGAGGCTGGCTACCAAAAGATCCTGGGTTCGAATCCTAGGTCAAATAAATTGTTGTTGGTATTCGGTTATCTATAAATTCCCTATAGTCCAGAGGCCGGAATCGCACCCGCTATGGCAATAGACTCGTCCTCCAATACCTAAAGGACCCAAAGGATCGAAATATGGCTTTATTAGCTTCGTTGTAAATAAATAAAAGCTAACAATAATAATGTGATACTATAAATAGTATGACATATTTTAAAAGAAGATACGATTTTTAATCAACTAAAAAGAAAAGAAAACTTCAAAATGATTATTTACAACATAAAAGCCAGGTATAAAACAAAACAAAAATAAATAAAATAATCCAAAAATATGTTCAGAGTCTTTACAAAAAAATATTTGTGTCAAATCGCTGTCGCTTGGAAGGGTGCCCAGAAGGCTGGCAGGATTGCTACCTTGAATGGCAATGCTTAACCTTTGTGCAAGGTATGAGCTAGCCCTCTGGTCACCTGTTACTTCGACCAGCAATTTGACCACATCGCAAAATATGCGATGTGCACCAAGACCCCACGGATCCAGAGTCTATACGCCAAACGGTTCGAATATATAACCTCTATCCAGGTTGGTATATGACATATTTCGATCATAATAATATGCCACTGTAGCCGTTCAAAATATGTAACTATACCGTTATGCTTACTTACTTAGTCCAGCCTGTAGATAATGAGAGAAATAAAGAACTACTTGCTTCTAATGGTTTATTAACGGAGTAAAGGAAAATAAGATAATGAGAACTTAGGGCTTTTAATAGTTTATTCTCAGGACATTACAATGAAAGGAAGTCGTTATTTAGAAATAATTGCATGTTGAAAAGTTGTAGTGGTGAGTGGAAAATGCGAAGTTTTTTTTAACCAACGGGCTTTTACAGCTTGATGGTTTTCCAATTAATTAAATGACTTTTTTCACCTTTTCTGCTGAAATATATAATTATTAGGAGCTTTGTACTCTCTATCTACCTATATATGTACGTAGATATCTTTTTATGTTTATTATTATTACTTTGTTTGTGATTGCCAGTGTAAGCAGAGCATCTTCAGTTCAATCATCCTTGT
Organism: Phalera bucephala; assembly: GCA_905147815.2. NCBI lineage: Eukaryota > Metazoa > Arthropoda > Insecta > Lepidoptera > Notodontidae > Phalera > Phalera bucephala. The sequence goes on from LR990612.1 coordinate 23,859,631, forward strand.
GTGTTGTAATTAATTTCGCTTTTTTATTATATGTATTTTTTTTTGGCTTTCTGTCAAATTCAGTATTGTGTCATATTTTTGTCTGTTTTACTTGTTTTTGTTTCTTAATTTATTTTGATTTTTGTATATTATAATGATTCTAGGAGTTTATTTAGCGTGACAGTCCGTAGGCACTGCAAGGGCCTAACCAGAATCCCAGCGCTGGTTGCTTCAACCTGCTGAGGCGGGGCCATATGTGGTACCCATACCTAAATATACGTGCTTATGGCAGTATGATTTATTTATAATTATGTAACTCATTATATTAAGTTATTTTCTATTGTCATTTTTTGTTTTGCTTGTATGTACCACATTAAACGTTTTTCTTTCTTTTCTTTCTTTCTTTATTATTTAAAAATATTTTATTCCGATTTATATAAAATACGAATATAAATTGTTCTTTTGTCCGCATATTATTTTTACGCATGTTGTGAAAAATAAAGAAGGCTATTAAAAGCTGGTGATTTTTTCAAGCTTCAATAGGCCAGATTTTTAGTAAATAAGCTTATTTTACTTCCCTTCAATTTGCTCGTGCATCACGAGAACAAGGGAAGAGTAGAGTAGGGGCGTTTGGGAAAAAGCATAAGGTTTAACAAAACGGGGTTCTCACTAAAAATTCAGCAGTAGTCCGGTAAGGAGTGCTTCTAGTGTATAGAACGTGGAATGAAAATCAAACATAGAATTTAAAACGATAAAGCAGCAGAATCGAGTGAACGGATTTGTGTTTGCCGTTGGATACCGCATCTGCTTTCCGACGATCGCAAGGCGGCCCGCGTCAGATGGTGTAAGAAAACTCTGCAAAGGTTCAACCGAGGAGAGTCAAATCACGTCTACGACATCATCAGTGGTGACGAATCTTGGATCTATGCCTACGATCCTGATTCCAAACAACCCTTTTCCAACATTCCCTTGTTCTCGTGATGCACGAGCAAATTGAAGGGAAGTAAAATAAGCTTATTCACTAAAAATCTGGCCTATTGAAGCTTGAAAAAATCACCAGCTTTTAATAGCCTTCTTTATTTTTCACAACATGCGTAAAAATAATATGCGGACAAAAGAACAATTTATATTCGTATTTTATATAAATCGGAATAAAATATTTTTAATAATAAAGAAAGAAAGAAAAACGTTTAATGTGGTACATACAAGCAAAACAAAAAATGACAATAGAAAATAACTTAATATAATGAGTTACATAATTATAAATAAATCATACTGCCATAAGCACATATATTTAGGTATGGGTACCACATATGGCCCCGCCTCAGCAGGTTGAAGCAACCAGCGCTGGTATTCTGTTTTTATTTATTTATTTATAATTAGACACTGCGGGCCCGGTTTGTCCCGCACCTTTTTTTGTTTAATTTATGTGTTGTTAGTAGTTGCTTTTATATGCACTCGTATGGTACATGCCGCTTATTATTTTTAATTTTTTTTTTTGGTTTTGTTGTTGCAGTGATTGGTATTTGTTTGTTGCGGTACTTCAGTAGAGGTTTTTTTTTTTTTTTTTAATTTATATTAAGGATTATTGGTATTCTGGTTAGGCCTTTGGAGTGACCACGGACTGTCACGCTAAATAAACTCCTAGAATCATTATAATATACAAAAATCAAAATAAATTAAGAAACAAAAACAAGTAAAACAGACAAAAATATGACACAATACTGAATTTGAAAGAAAGCCAAAAAAAAATACATATAATAAAAAAGCGAAATTAATTACAACACACAAGGATGATTGAACTGAAGATGCTCTGCTTACACTGGCAATCACAAACAAAGTAATAATAATAAACATAAAAAGATATCTACGTACATATATAGGTAGATAGAGAGTACAAAGCTCCTAATAATTATATATTTCAGCAGAAAAGGTGAAAAAAGTCATTTAATTAATTGGAAAACCATCAAGCTGTAAAAGCCCGTTGGTTAAAAAAAACTTCGCATTTTCCACTCACCACTACAACTTTTCAACATGCAATTATTTCTAAATAACGACTTCCTTTCATTGTAATGTCCTGAGAATAAACTATTAAAAGCCCTAAGTTCTCATTATCTTATTTTCCTTTACTCCGTTAATAAACCATTAGAAGCAAGTAGTTCTTTATTTCTCTCATTATCTACAGGCTGGACTAAGTAAGTAAGCATAACGGTATAGTTACATATTTTGAACGGCTACAGTGGCATATTATTATGATCGAAATATGTCATATACCAACCTGGATAGAGGTTATATATTCGAACCGTTTGGCGTATAGACTCTGGATCCGTGGGGTCTTGGTGCACATCGCATATTTTGCGATGTGGTCAAATTGCTGGTCGAAGTAACAGGTGACCAGAGGGCTAGCTCATACCTTGCACAAAGGTTAAGCATTGCCATTCAAGGTAGCAATCCTGCCAGCCTTCTGGGCACCCTTCCAAGCGACAGCGATTTGACACAAATATTTGTTTTGTAAAGACTCTGAACATATTTTTGGATTATTTTATTTATTTTTGTTTTGTTTTATACCTGGCTTTTATGTTGTAAATAATCGTTTTTAAGTTCTCTTTTCTTTTTAGTTGATTAAAAAACGTATCTTCTTTTAAAATATGTCATACTATTTATAGTATCACATTATTATTGTTAGCTTTTATTTATTTACAACGAAGCTAATAAAGCCATATTTCGATCCTTTGGGTCCTTTAGGTATTGGAGGACGTGTCTATTGCCATAGCGGGTGCGATTCCGGCCTCTGGACTATAGGGAATTTATAGATAACCGAATACCAACAACAATTTATTTGACCTAGGATTCGAACCCAGGATCTTTTGGTAGCCAGCCTCACCATAATAGACCAACGAGACACGTAGCTTAAAAAAATAACGCGCAATTTTTAAACACCGCTACAAGTTTCCAGGAAATAATTGTCATTATTTGCACGAGTTTCCATTTATTTCCCACGTTCTTTATATGTGAGTCCAATTCAGATGTTTCCTTTGGCACGGCGATAGAAATCTGATAGATGAATTAGTGCAAAACTTAATTCCGTAGCTTTTTCACGTGAAACTTTCTGTAAGTGGACATTTATTTGATATTATTGTTAGTAAGTACTTTGAGAGAGGGGAAAGCCAGAGAGGGATGTGTAAGGATAAAACCTGTTGGAACTCTGTACTCCCTGTCTACCCCGCAAGGGATCATCATCAGTGGTGACGAATCTTGGATCTATGCCTACGATCTTGATTCCAAACAACAATCAACAATCTGGGTCTTTCAAGACGAGCCAAAGCCGACTAAAGTTGTTCGTTCTCGAAGCACTTCAAAGAAGATGGTGGCCACGTTCGTTGGAAAAACCGGCCATGTTGCGACTATTGCACTTGAAGATCGTAGAACGGTTAACGCAGAGTGGTATACCACAGTTTGTTTACCACAAGTCATCGCCGAACTTCGAAAATCTAACTCAAAGCGACGCATCATCCAGCACCAAGACAACGCAAGCTCACACAGCGCTCGTCAAACGATTGAGTATTTAATGCAGGAAAAAGTAAAAATTCTTGACCATCCTCCATACAGTCCTCACCTAAGCCCTAACGATTTCTTTACATTTCCTAAAATTAAGAAAAGTCTTCGAGGTCAAAGGTTCCAGTCCGGTGAAGAAGCAGTCGACGCTTTCAAGTCAGCCATTTTGAACACCCCCACTTTAGGATTAAATGTTATAATAACTGGATTGAGCGAATGGAAAAGTGTGTTAAGCTACGTGGTGAGTACTTTGAAAAATAATAAAAAGTACTATAAGGTTCTAGTTGTGTTTTTTTCTTCAAACGACAAAACTTAAAAGGCATGCCTCGTATTTTTGAAATATTTAGAACCTATTTGTGTGTGTATATATACAAACATAGGTAGGTACAGTCAGTGATCTAAGTCACAGAACTTTCTCAATTTACCAATCAGTAATTGTTATTTTTATAATGTTCTAAATATTAGCAACATACCATAAAATGTTTTGTATTAAAGTATGCAAGCCAATTGAAAAACAATTGTGCAGTGTGTGTCGCTCATGCTGTATGTCTGCTATAGTTTAAAAGACCACTGATTTATATTAAAAACGGACCACGAGAGTAAAATAAATAATATCATAAATTCCTAAAACAAGCATTAGCTCCACAGCGTGAGCTCATTCTGCGCAGATGCGACTAATATAAGGTATGTTTGGGAAAACGCATTAGTATAGTCCATCTATCTATATATTATGTTTACACTGTGGCATTAGGTTTATAAAAACGGGGTTTCCACTAAAATGCAATAGTACTCGTGAAAACGAATCCCCTTAGTGTATGAAACGTGGAATGAAAATCGAACATAGAATTTAAAATGATCAAACAGTGGAATTGAAGGAACGGATTTGTTTCTCGTAAAAGGGAACGTTGCAGGTAGTGGTTGTATTCGACAATGATGTTAAGGAAAAAAAATTGGTTTCATAAAAAAACTCCTACACGCATATATTCCCCAAGCGGGGGTGGCAGAGGTGTACTGAGTACACCCACGTTTTACCGACGATGTTAGGTCCCATGTATTAGGCGAGCCTATTGCCATATACCGGGCACAATTCCAGACTCCGGACTTGTACTGGGAAGTTTTCGTTAGAAAAACTACACTTGTCCGACTTAGGATTTGAACCCAGGACCTCGTGATCACAAAGCGATGCGCTTTGCCACTAGACCAACGAAGCAGTCAAACTAGTCAAAACTTTTGAAATATTTAGTACCTATTTGTCTATGTGTGTCAACCACAAAGCACTTCGTATTTGCTTCGTGGTATGAACATTAGGTACAGTAAGCGGTTGAATTCAAACAATTTTCTCATTTTATCGATTCAGTAATTGTTATTTTTACTAATGTTCTAAATAATAACAAAATGATTTAATCTTATTTAATTCAACAAAAGAAACGATTTGGTGGAAAACAATATAGGTATAAATGCGACTTGAAAAACAGATTATTCTTCAGCTACTTGGCGCATATGCCCTTCGTGTGCAATATATTAGTATCAAGATTCAGCGTACGCTCATTCTATGCGAATTGGACTAACAAACAATATATTGTAATAAAATAATACAACAATGACATATAGAAGTCAAATCCTCCAATCATTTCTATGGCCAAATGGACCAAATGGGCACTTTAAACATCAGGCACACCAAAAGTAAAAAAAGGATTTAAATATAGCATTACAGTAATATGCCTTATAGATAATCAGAATAATACATAGGCTACTATTTATAAAGGTATACGTATATATACGTAGATATAGTCACAGACGGCCGCTGGTAAGTAATAAAAAAAAACGAGTAATTTGAGGTGGTACACACTGGCAATATTTTCTTCCCACACAAATCTCCGCGTCGCATTTCCATTGTGTTGTGCAGGGCACATTTTTCTGTAGCAGCTCTTGTTCGGCGGTGGGTTATATCGACTAAAATCGATGCCATTGTAGGCGGCAAGCAACAATGGATTACTGCGATTCGCGTCCTTGTCGGCACCATGCTATGCAACTTTTAGATATTAAGAAAGCGTACTGTCACGATCATCTTTATTGTCACGAGTTAATTAGCTTGTGCATAAATAAATAGTTCATATTATAAACAATTGATAATTATCCACTCGAATATTCTAAATTCCTCAATTCCTAGGAATTATTCTGGTTGCACGGGAGCTTGTTCAACGCATGTTAGTAAAGCGCTGAAATGAAACAAACGGCTAACAGTACAATTTTTGAAAAGCGCTTCCGCAACTCGGGTAATGAAATAAAATAAAACTTTTAAAATGACAGCAACAATTTCTATTTCCTGGTATCTACATAAAACATAACTGTCACTAATTTTATTATGTTCCATTTCAGTTATCATTCGCGATTACTGAAATGGAACATAATAAAGTTAGATATTTGGGTTATTAATTCTTATTTTTATCAGTATCAGCTCAAACCTAGATTTTCCTGGATTATTAATCCGTTTCGACATAAATTATAGGCTTAATTAGTAACTTTATTATCGAACCATAAAACCTGTCAAGGATTAACTCATCCATAAAATAGCTCCATCCTAATAGATATGTAATATGTTCGTTTGAAAGAGATGTGAACACATTGTTACGACCATATTAAAGAACAGATGGTTAAGCAAAAACCATTTGACGTTGTCGAAAAATGTTATGTTACATTCATGTTTATTTTGGAAATTTTTAGTGTGAAAAGGATAGCACATCAAATTCATTGCGTCAAGCTAATGTCGATGTATTCATGCTAGCTCTCTGGTAGTCATTGAAACAATACATATTGCGAACTTTCATTTTTCAATACAAGGACCTCACACAGCCTATGCCTTTAAGATGTAAAAAAAGACACCGTCACACCTATATTCCCCAAGCAAAGACGGTGGCAAACAGCGGGTAGCGGCTTTGCCACCGCCTTTGCTTGGGGACGACAACGATAGGTCCTATGTAATAGGGGATGTAATAGGGGATGTAATAGGGGATGTAATAGGGGGTGAGTCTATTGCCATTACACCAGACACAATTCCAGACTCCGAAATAATAATGGAACTTTTTCTATCGAAAAATTACATTTTGTTCCACCTAGGACATCGTGATAGCATTGCGCATTATTCGCCCTGACCAGCAAGGCACTATCTCACCATAGAATATCGCTTAAATCGCCTTAAACAGACTGGATGGATGGGAATTGCAAGCCGAACTAAAGCGGAGACTATAATTTTAAGTAAAAAGAGTTGGTAAATTAATTTTATCGTGAAAAAGCGTGGGGTATTGTGTACCAATTTTCAAGTTTATCAGACGCCTGGAAGTTGGTGAAAATTATGTTGCAATATTCCGTTACATAGATATATATATATATATATATATATATATATATATATATATATATATATATATATATTCATAGACACATAGTTACAGGTCAAGCTAATTAAAGCGTGTTAAAAATAGAGCATATTATATAGAAAGAAAGAAAAGAAAGTATTTTATTTGTCACAGCACTAGAGACACAATAGTACATAAAAATATAGAGATCAAAGATTGAACCATTCAACCACAGAACGTTCTCTATAGCTCTCATGTATGAGTTAATCGCAGTGTTGCTTCAACAAAAATATTATTTTATCAAAGAGTTTGTACAGAAATATAACAAAATATTAAAATAAACCATACAGCTCGGTGTAACAATACATTTCCATCTCTGAAATCCCTGCATAGCGTATCCCCTGTAGGCTGTATTTTTCCGTAGGTGGTGAGTGTTCGGTGGCGAGTTTAATCGTCTAAACTTAAATCCGTGGGCGGTATGCAACAATGGATTACTGAGAGCTCAGCACGAAAAGATTGACGCAAGCTAGCAAGTTAATACACCATCCCTGTTGCACTAAAAATTTTCAAAATAAACATGAGCGTGACAGCACGATTAATCGCTAGCGTCACGGTACCGTCAGATTTCATGCTAAGCCCTCTGCCCTTCGCAGTTGTCCGTACCGCGCACGTTGCAACGTTTGTTTGCGGATTCACATGGTACAGATCAAACATTTACAACGTAGGAATTGGCTCAAATACACTTTACTATAAGTGGTATCGATAGCAAGATATTAATAATAATTTTATAGCCGATAAGAATAAGTGCAGTAGCTGGCGGCGGTACTAATCTAGAAAGATGATTATGTGAATCTATGATAGATGTGATCCGATGATATGGCTTATTCTATTATTGCATTGGGAGGTCAATGGCTATAGTACATCCATACTAATATTATAAATTCGAAAGTAACTCTGTCTGTTTGTCTGTTACCTTCCTTTTCACGCCCAAACCGCTGAACAGATCTAGATCACATTCGACAAGGACAGATTTTATCTAGAGGAAGGACATATGGCACCTTTCCTAACAAACTTCAAACATAACTTAAAGGTGTGAAGTACTTGTCGTATCATTTACTCGCCTAATAGGGGAACCTCACAACGCAAAACCGATTCGATGATTGCTTTACAAATTTAATTCGAAAACCAAATTTTAATTTTTTTACCCCTTTTTTAAGTACTTTTATACCCCAATTAACAATGAAACTTGTACGAGTATGTGTGTGTATTGAGAACATGTTTAAGGAATTCATTTAAAATCTCCGTATTGCTTTGAATCAAGAATAAATTTTGTTTATTATAGCGCACTAAAGGAGTTTTATGCAAATTAAATAAAAAAAGTAAGTAGCATTAAAAATTGTTGGAATCAATTTAGTTATTGGTTTAGAATAAACTACTTTCAATTCTTGCGTTTATTATGTTACACGTTGTATATGTTAAGTGACACCAAGGAAGTAAAACCAGATCCGACACCTATCATCGCCGCAATAACCCCATCGTTATGTCCGCCCAACGGCCAGACAAAATAAATATTTGTGGGTTTAAAGCAGTTAAAGCCTAGTGGTTAGACCGTTGGGCTGTAAAGTCACAGGTCTCGAGTTCAAACCCAGGTACGCACCTCTGCCTTTTCGAGCATGTGCGTATTTAAATTAACTATCACGTGCTTTAACGGTGAAGGAAAACAGCGTGAGGAAACCTGCATGCCAAGAATTTTCCCAAAGGTGTGAGAAGTTCGCCAACCCGCACTGGGCCAGCGTGGTGGACTATGGCCTAAACCCTCTTAGTTTGAGAGGAGGCCCGTGCCCAACGGTGGGACAGTTTCTTAACAGGGCTGATATTATTATTATATTATTCTATAAAAAGAGTAAACAAAGCAGCCTACGCTAAATCCATTAGATTAAACCGTCGACAAAGTATGTGTGCCAGTGTTTTGAATATCTCTGGCTATTCTTGACGATGTAGTTGTAGAACTATTTATATATTGAATTAAAGCGTAAGGTAGTTGGAGATAATTCACGAATGAACAATTCTCAGTGTCGGTCCACTGAAGGCCACTTCTCGTAATTAAGTGTTCAAAATGCAGTCTCGATGTAATCTAAATATCATAAATCTCACAAACGGTATTCTCGTAAAATATCGACATTGACCGAATCGAGACGGACCGAAGGTTGAACAAAATGTAAACAGTATTCCGACAAAATTTGGAACTGACATGAATAAGAAATATACCAAACAACGTCAAATTGAAGATTTCAGTTACATATTTTTTATTTAGACTGTGGCAGCTGAGATTAATTTGTGATCAACAAATGATTAACAGTACATTTTAATTTTAACAATTTGATATTATATCGAAGTTAGACTGAGATGATACTGAAAACGGATCGATAATTTAGTAGCGCAGAATACCAAATGTAAGTCAATTCATAATTAAATCTCAATTCAGTCAAGATTCAGTCTCAGTGTCAATTAAATACGAGAATTGGCCTTCTCGGTAAAGGCAATACAGTCCCCACGAATGGGTTCATCCTCTAATATATATGTTCGGAGATTACATCGTGGGCAAAATCTGGGTGTAACTTTTCCAACCTGTTTGGCGTATACAGCCGAGACAAGACGAGAAAATCAAAGTTACATTCCTAAGTTGACTAAAAAGCAAAAAAAAAGTTTGCAGTCAGTTCCGGTCAATGTGGTCGGTTATTTGAACCTCCCCTTCCTTATTTAAAGTGGGCTAAATTTACTATTCGGAACTAAATATAACTAACTGTTGACGGACGATTTAGCGCAGTGGTTAAGGGCTTAGCCTGCCCCGCCCACTGTGTCTAATAGTCGCGGGTTCGATTCCCGCACGGGACAAATCTTTGTGTGATCCACAATTATTTGTTTCGGTCTGGGTATTTGTGTACGTGAATTTTCATGTTTGTAAACGCACCCACGACACAGGAATTAATCCTAGTGCGGGGCAACGTTTTTTAAAAAAAGATAAAGAAAGAAAGATAAAAAGATAAAGTAAGATACACTCACTTAAGTTGCCCGAATGTATCTAAATAAGTAACTATTTCCGAAGTAAAACCAATTCGCGTCATAAATGTCGCATTTCACGTTCATTTATCGGGAACCTTATGTTCTGATACTTTTATCACAAAAAGAGAATTGAGCAGTATTTTTATTCTTTGTAAATGAAACATTTTCCTTATAGGCCGATTCCTTATTAGATTGTTCTGGAGTTAGTTCCTCTCTTACCGGGAACAAGCACAAACCATTTGACGTTATAGTTACGTTGTCGAGAAAAAATGCTATCACGTTCATCTTTATTTAGTAAATTTGTAGTGTGTAAAGGATAGTGGATCACATACACTAAGGTCAATCTGTTCGTGCTAAACCGTCAGGTCGTTTTATTGTTGTTATTTGGTTAGCGAAGGGTAGCTGACATTGAGAGACAAAAACTTTGCCAGTAGACCAACGAGGCATGCCTGCCTGTATTTTATGAGACACATCACTTGTTAGTGATCCTCCACAAATAAACTACGATTTGAACCTTTTACTTTGAAAAACTAAGCTATACCTTCCAACAACATCATAAAAAAGAACTTTACTATTTCTTTAGGACCTATGTGGGACCACGGCGAAGCACCTCGTATATGCCTATTTTGATACTCCAGGTACGTATTATTGATTAAGCGTTACTTGCGTAATTTTGTTAGAGGAAATTGCTTACATGTAGTCTACGGTACTGGCATTGATATTTCCTTCAGATATTAGAGATTGATTGCCAAGATTTATTGTTAAGAACATTACTCATTTTTAATTAATTTCAAATTATACGGTTTATTCGAATGCTCGCAGATACGAAGTAGTGTAAACTATAGTTATATAATTAATGTTGACTCATTGCTTGTAATACAACATTGTAAAATGAAGAAGTATGACTTAACTAATTAGTAAATAACTTAAATAAAATAAATTCGTATTTTAACCTGTGAACGTGTGGTCCTACCACTTAGTCCGATCGATTGGCCTACAAGGAAAAACGAGTACGTATTCATGATTCGTCACATCAAATCTATAGTAAATGTAATTACATAAATCAGACCGAGAAAGTAGTAGTATGATATATTAATAGAATTAGAAATTTCAACTACATCTTCTTATCGCCCATATCCCAATGCCTAAAAACTAATGTTTTTAATCAGTGCGTCCTACCTGTAATGACAAACCACCAGTTCAAGGTCGCTCAGCGAGCTTTGGAAAGAGCTATGCTCGGAGTTTCTTTTAGGGATCGAATCCGGAAAGAAGTTGTTCGTCAGAGAAGCAAGGTTACCGACATGCTCAGCGAATTAGCAAGCTGAAGTGGCAGTGGGCAGGTCACATATGCCGCAGAATCGATGGCCGTTGAGGCAGACTGGTTCTTGAGCGGAGAGCGCGTGTGGGCAAACGCCCTGTAGCTAGGTGGGGCGACGATATTCGTAAGGCAGCGGGCAGGGATTAAAAGAGGAGAGCTGAAGATCGAGCTCAGTGGCGTGCCATGTGAGAGGCCTACGTCCAGCAGTGGACTGACACGGGCTGATGACGAACTACATCTTCCTTGCGCTATTTTAATCCCAGTAGGTCCTTGCCCGGTAATAGGAAACTCAAACTAAAATAATTTATTTTGTATGAACCCTGCACATACAAAATGTTTGATCCACCAGTAGATCGAAACGCGGCCTCCATTGAGAACATCTAGCGAAAAGAAGAGAAAGCCAGAGAGGTAAAGGAAAGAACTTTTGGAACTATCTGCCTACCTCTCAAGGGATCCCGTTATACCTACCTCTACTAGCTATTCCCACCAGTAGATTTATCTGGCGTGATGACATACATAAATAAATAAAGCAATAATTATGGTGACACTTAATAATAATATATAATATCAGCCTTTATTATCCCACTACTAGGCCAGGGCCTTCTCTTACAAATCGAGGTGAGAGAGATTAGGTCATTCTCCACCTCGCGGACCCAGTGCGGATTGGTGGAGGCAGGTTTGTGGCAATCTGCAGTTGGAACTAATCAAGGCGCCTATAAGACTTCCAACTTAGTTTAACGACTATTACAATACATGGTAACCGGTACCAGTGGCATAACGTGCTTACCGAAGTACGCAGACGCTCTAATATGAAAATGCCGCAAATGGTCATCCGTCTCAGGCCGACCGAGTCAAAAGCTGCTAAACCTTGTCGATCGTTAAGAACACCGCGGTGGCACAACGCTATTAGCACCTGTGGTGGTGGCAGTCATATAAAGTAATTTATTTTCTGTCTTATTATGACTGCCCCGTTGGTCTAGTGGCAAAGCGCATCGCTTTGTGATCACGAGGTCCTGGCTTCAAATCCTATGTCGGACAAATGTAGTTCTTCTAACGACAAATTCCCAGTAATGAATCCGCCTGGAATAGTGCCCGGTATATGGTAATAGGCTCGCCCCCTATGACATGGGACCTAACATCATCGGCGAAAGTGGTTGTACCCAGTACACTTCTGCCACCCATTAATATAGGCGTGACGGTGTTTTAATTTATTATCTCCCAGCAGTAGCGATTCACCACATATACAGAACACTAGTACCACTACACCTTTTATTTATAAAAGGAAGTAGGTCCTCGAGTGGTGTATCCACTTTTGCACCGCTTTTACCGTTCTCTATTTGTTTCATGTGGTACTTTTGTTTTTACCCGGGGATTGCTACTTAACTGAGATCAAAATAACAAAGCAAAAGTTTATTAAGCACTGTCAGATAGCAATGTAAGCGGGTACATTTTTATCATAGTCGCGTGTTGAGATTAATTTTATTTGTTTTTACCATGTCATGTATCTTTTTATTGCTTTGTATGTATTTTTCGTTATATAAGCTATAATAGATAGGTGCACATAAGTTGAAACAGGTATTAGTACCTACTCATAAATATGTTTAATTATTGAACAGGACGATTAGTACGTCGTGCGTCCTGTTGCTGCTGTGGCTGGTATGCGTCGTGAAGGAGAATTCAATGAAAGCCGAATAGTCTTGAAACAGTGCTCCATCCACCAGTTGTGACCCTCTTTGTGTAGAGTTTCTTCCTACATCTTCCTATGTCCAGTCGCTCGAACGTGTCTGGCACACGAGGTCTTCGCACACACCCGCAAGGGTGTGGGGAATCGGCTTCGGGGCAACGGCCCCCTGGCCGAGGTGGCTGTCGCCGGCCATAAACATGGCCGGGTCATTGTGGGGGGACTTTATGTCCCTTGAAGGGGCGGCGACACGTAGATCCCGCGTGGGGGGCCATCATGAGAGTGTTCACGCCGCACTCCGCGACCAACCCTGTCAGGTGGAACCTATGGCGAACCATAGGAAGCCCGACAAAGCGATCAGCAGGAGGCGGCGACTTCCCGAGGCCCCTCTTCTTTCTTCGCCCGGCAGCGCGATACAGCACCACTAGGGCGACCTAGCGGGCGATCAAACGCCACCGGGCTGTTTCAGGTGTATTAGGGGGGGTAGGGATGTTTCAAAAGGGGAGGTGGGTGGCATTAGGGGGTTGGGAAATGTAAATCCGGTGGTGTGGAAGATAGTGGGGGTGTTGCGATGTGGCGCTCTTCACACCGCCGTGCGGTCAAGCTCTACCGGGTGAGACTCGTTGGAGAAGCCCAGCAGGCGACCAGCTACGACGGTGACTTCGTCCAGTCCCTCTTCTGTCTTCCACGGTGTCATGTCCAGTGTCGTCGCCGCGCACGCGCTCGGGCCCCAACGGCTAGCCGTTAGGTCGAACTGCAGTGGGCGGCGGAGGTCTAGTCCGGTGCAGGCCCCACAGTATCGTCGCTGGGCACGGCCCAGTCGCGTGGGTAGGGCCTCCTGTCCGGCGGGCGCGCATGCCATGGCGCTAGGTCCCGGATGTGAGGCCAGGACGATGCCTCGGCACGCGCGAATATGTTGGTGGACAGGCGGCGGGAGAACTCCTCTAGGCTCTCGACTCGTAGATCCCTCTGGATCGTGGAATTTCTCACGTACCTTGGCGCCCGGACGATTGTGCGCAGAGTGGAGGATTGTTGCGTCTCCAGCAATTTGCGCAGCGACGGGCGCAGCAGGGGCGCCCAGGCCGGCGCCGCGTACGTGAGGCGGCTACGGATGTAGGTCTTGTAGACCGCTATCTTCACTCGTAGAGGGAGTCTGGAGGAGAGTACCGGATGAAGGAGTGCGCGGGCGTGTCTCGCCTGTGCGATGATACTCTTGACGTGGGGCCTGAGAGTCAGATTCCGGTCTATGGTCACCCCAAGGTATTTGACCGTGGGTGACCATTTGATATCTTGTCCTAGAAGTTGGAGTGGTGGGGGGTAGTTGTAACGTCCCATGGTGATGGCCTGTGTCTTACGTACATTCACCGATAACCTCCATTTGGACAGCCAGTCCGGCAGGAGGTCAAGGGTGCGCTGGACTTTGATGGCCGCGTGAGTAGTGTTCAGGGACGACGCATAGTAGGCCGCGTCGTCCGCGTAGAGGGCCAAGTGGACTCCTGGGGCTGTGGGGATGTCGTCGGTGTAATGTACGTAAAGCACAGGCGAGAGGCAGCTGCCTTGGGGGACTCCGGCGGCGATGGGGCGCAAGGTAGAGCGCGCCTCGTCCACCACCACTCTGAAGTGTCTGTCCTGTAGAAATGAGGAGACCACCTGCACGATGCGACGGGGGAGGCTGGAGTTTGACAATTTGTACAGCAGACCGTGGTGCCATACTCTGTCGAACGCCTTCTCCATGTCGAGGGACACCAGGACGGCCTTCTCACGCTTGTTTGCGGAGGCCGTCAGATCGTGTATCACCCTCGACAGCTGTTGTGTGGTGCTGTGCTTCGACCGGAAACCGAACTGCTCCGGGCGGGGAACGATGTTGGTGTTGAAATGGGCCAACAGGAGCTTCTCGAACAACTTAGAGAGTGACGGCAAAAGAGTGATGGGCCGATAGCTCTCGGGCTTACACGGGTTCTTCCCCGGTTTGGGCAGCATGATGACGTGCCCGATTTTCCAAGTGTCCGGAATCTTCCCGGTACGGACGATTCCTGTGAAGAGGCGAGCTACCGCTGCCATTGTGCGGTGTGGCAGGTGCTTCAGCGCTCTGTTCGTAATGCCGTCCGCTCCGGGGGCCTTCTTTGGTTTGGTCTTCCTGGTCATCTTGCTGACCATCCCCGGGGAGAAAAAGATGGCGTCTTCTTCAGGAGCCATCGGCGTGTCCAGGAACTCTCTAAGGTGTTGCTCAACTGTTGACACGTGGGCCTGGTCTGCGGTTCGGTTCGGTCGGAATTGGCGTTCCAGGTAGTCGGCGAAGATCTCAGCACGGTCTGCTGCTACATAGCGAAGGGTCCCGTCGTCGTGGATTAATGGCCGCACGGGGGCTGGGGTGTTGGAGCATTGGCGGCAAAGGCGGTGGATTGAGGGCCAGTCATCGGCGATGTTGTCTATGTGGTTCTCCCAACTCGCGGCGGCGTGATCTAAGATCTCGGCCTTTACCCTCTCCGTCAGACGGTTGAGCTGGGTCTTGAGATTGGGACAGCGACTAGTCTGCCATCTGCGGCGCAGCTGCCTTTTCCTGACTAGGAGACCACGTATGTGCGCCGGAAGGTCCGGTTTCCGGGCGCTTTGCTCGCGGTCTCGCCTGGCAGTTGCGAGGGCGTCTTGGATAGCCGCTGTCAGCTCGTTCGCGGCTGCGTCGACGTCTGCGGGGGTCTTTATCGGCCGGGATGGGGTGGTGGTCTCCAGAGCTTCCTTAAAGCTAGTCCAGTCCGTGAGGTGACGTGGCGCTACCCTGGCTCTGGTGACAGGACGAGAGGAGATGGAGATGAGGACGGGAACGTGGTCGGACAGCAAGTGTTCGTCCAACGTCTCTTGTGTAATTTGGCAGTCCAGCCCGCGGTGAATAATTATGTCCAGCACGTTGGGCAGTGTGTGCTGGTCATCCGGGTATCGAGTTGGTGTTTCCGGGCCGCTAACCGTGTAACCGCGGACTTCCGAGTCTTCAAAGAGTCGTCTTCCCTCGCGGCTGGTGTTCACTGAGTTCCATGAAGGGTGTTTACAATTCATGTCGCCGGCAATGAGTGTAGGGATCGGTGATTCCAGTAGCTGGTGGACGTCAGCCAGCTCCAGGTGAGGTCCAGGAGGGCGGTAGGCGGCGAAGACCCTAAGCTCGCTGTCGGCGATGCACAGCTGGACTCCTAGTCCGTAGATGGAGCTCAGGGGTGTGGGAGGGATGGGTTGATGGACGACTCTTTTCTTCACGAGGACTGCCAAGCCTCTGTAAGCTTGCTGTCCGGTGTGCTCGTCCTGTCTGTAGAGATGGAAACCAGGGAACTTGGGCTTGTCTGTCGATGAGAGCATGGTCTCGTTAATGAGCGCCACGTCAATGTCTTGCTCTCGCAGCAGAGGTCTGAGGAGGGCGACCTTGGTACTTAGGCCGCGGGCATTCCAGTTAAGTATGCGGAGAGAACTATCCATTGCGGGTGAACAGGCGTGTCAAAGCTCCCACGACCAATGGGAGGATGTCCTCTCCTGCCCGGTAGGCGTGTAGGACCTCGTGAAGGACGCCGATGATCTCACTGAATAGGGTGAGCATGGCGCTACCCGTTTGTGGGTGCGGGGTTTGGTCCCTCATTTGTGGCGCCGCTTTTGTGCGCGGCTTCTTGGTGGCGGTATTGGCCCCTTTTTTTTGTAGGGGCACTTTCGGGAGCGCCGGTGCTTGAAAGTGTACCGCCGGCTGTTTCGAGGGCGGTACGGAGGGCGTCTCGGTCCTGGAGGGTGGTTGGGAGCGGCTTGTCCTTCGTCTCCTCCTCCTCCTCCTCTTTGGCAGCGAACCCCTTTCCCTAGGGTCGTTCGCTGGCGCCATTAAGGTGGCTCCTCGGGCTTCGTGTGCGAGTTCAGTGGGGGCAGGGCCTCTTCCGGCCTCACTCCGAGCTCTCCCACTGATGGCCGCCGTGCCTGCCGACTTGTTCCGGGCCTCCCTCCGGAATACGGGACACTTCGCGTGGTTTGCGGGGTGAGGGCCGCCGCAGTTTGCGCAGGTGGCCGGTTCCTCCTTGGGGCGCTCGCACTCCTTAGCGGGGTGTTCGCCTCCGCAGCGCACACATGCCAGCCTTCTGTGGCATTGATGGCTTGAGTGCCTAAATTGTTGGCACCTGTGACATTGGGCGGGGCCTTTTTTGCCTCGCCAGGCCTCAATCTTGACGCCGGGCATGCAGAGTAATTCCTCCACTTCATAGATGCCCGGCGTGAGGTTCGGTGTGCGCTTGAGTATGGCAAGGAAAATGCACCCTGGTCTTCCTTGTCTAGCCCGGATCTGGCGCACGTATTCGGGCTCGAACCCTAGGTCGGTGAGCTCCGCCAGAATATCTTCGGGGTCAGTGTTGGCCGGTAGACCCCGGATTGCCACCTTAAGACTCTTCTCCGCCGGAAGAGAATAGGAGAACCAGGCGATTTTCTCCTTCTTTTCCAGGGCGTACAGGTATCTTTGGATTGCCCTGTACTCGTGCTCGGTTTTTGGTGTGAAACGCACGCCTTGTGCAAAGGGGCGTGCGTTGGGTGCATGGCCTAGAGCGTTGCGCAGTGCCTTGAAGTGCACTGGCCAGTTTGGTAAACGTTCTACAATAAGTGGTGGGTATCTGACCTGGCTCTCCTTGGGCGCCGTTCCTGCCTCTGCTGCGACTTCTGTCTCCTCCTCTCGGGGGTCGGGGCGAGGTGGGTGGTGGCTTCGGGCGACGTCTGCGTATCGGCGTGACGTGGGGCTGTGCGGGGCTGTGCAGAGGCGTTTGCTCTCCTCTGTTACCCCGTCGTCCAGCTCGTCGTCGGAGAAGTCTCGAGGTCTCCGGAAGGGGCCCGCCGAAGGACGCACGAACTCACTCGCGGCGGTGTCGCTCAACGCGAGAGATGCGGAGGACAGGTCTGAGCGGTCACGCGCGACGGGCGTGAAGAGAACGAACGGCGCGGGCGACGCGGGTGCGGAGGTGCGCGGTTCGGGAGACGGCGTTCGCAGCGGCGGCATCGATTTGCCAGCTGTCGTTTGCTGCGAGCCGGTGTGTCTGCCGGACACGCTCGACCCTACCGGCGGCACTAGGGGAGCCCGGCGAACGGCGGCGCGCGGCGCGGCCTCGGCTGCGGGCGTGGCGGCGGCGCGTGAAGTAGAGGGGCGCGCGGAAGCGCCAGCGGAGCGCTGCGGGAGCGGCGCGGGAGGCGCGGCTGCGCGAGCCGACTTCGGCGACGTTGTCGTGACACTCGCGGCACTTTTCCCGGCACTCGCGACGGTCGGTCTCATCGCACCAGCCTTCGACGTTGAAGGCTGTGCGGGGCGGGACGCGGTCACAATCGCGGACGCGGTCTGCGCACGGGCGGCAGTCGCGAACGGGGGACGCGCGGTTGGTGTGGTGCGGCTGTAGGTCGCGCTGGGGCGCGACGGTGACGCAGTTGGAGAGGCGGGTGAGTCGGTCACCGGCCTGCTTCGCCTGTCAGACAGGTCCGATAATGAGCGGGAGCCCTGGGTTGACCTCATGGCCAAACCGGGGCGGGCCCTGAAAAGGGCCTTTTATGTGGCTGTGTTCTGGAACGCGGCCTGCCGTGATCCTATGCAGCGAGCGGCAGTCTTCTCCGTGTTGATGGTTGGCACGGGTCTTGGAAGTACGTGTGGTGGATCCGAACGGCAACAGTGTAGACTCGCGTGGCGAATCCACACCACGTGTCTGGCGTGATTTTTCGCGCTCTTAAATTCTATTTGGTGTGTCACAACTAGTGGGCTTTGTACCGAGTGTATTTATCAAACAACCAATCAGAATACAACTATCGCTATCCCTTTCGGGGTTGCACTCTTCTTACTATTGCTATCCCTTTCGGGGTTACACTCTTCTATTATCCTAGTGTTTATGCGCTAGGATTCTATGACATTATTATTTCTAACTTAAATTACTTAATGTACTACAGTAACTTAATCTATTATAATCTATTCATACACATTATGCAGACGTCGTCCTGTACATTTCTCCCGCCGTGAACTGTCGGCTTCACTGACGGTTCATAAGTAAGTCTTCGTGGAGGGACGACGTCGGCAACACTATCAATTTCTTCGCTGGCCTCCGAAGAACTCCTCCCTTGGTGCGGACGTCCACCGCACGTACAATCCCATCCTCTCCAGGGAAGGTCCTTATTATCCTCCCAAGAGGCCACATGTTCCTGGGGAGTACGTTGTCAACAATGAGGACGATGTCCTCCTCTTTCAGGGCGGCGCCGCGTCCATGGGGCTCCCGCCGGTACTGAAGTCCAGGTAAGTTCTCCCTTATCCATCGTTCCCAGAACATGTCCGCGAGTCTCTGTGCCGCTCTCCAATGGGTGCGGCCGATGAGGTCAGTGTCAGTGAAGGTTCCTGGTGTCGGGTTGCGCGCTGGGCCGTAGAGCAGAAAGTGGTTCGGTGTCAGCGCCTCCGGGTCCTCAGGGTCGACGGGTACGTGAGTGAGCGGTCGGTTGTTTACTGTAAACTCGACCTCCGCCAGCAGTGTGGTGAGAACCTCTTCTGTCGGGTGCCTCTCCGTCAGGATCGCGTATAGGGCCGTCTTCACACTGCGCACCAGTCTTTCCTATGCGCCACCCATGAACGGGGTGCCGGGGGGAATAAAGCGCCAGCTGATGGTTCTTCTCGTGGCCTCTTCCCGGGTGGCGTTGTCCAGCGCCTCCCGTAGCTCTCTGTCGGCGCCGCGGAGATTGGTCCCGTTGTCCGACCATATTTCAGTCGGACAGCCGCGGCGGGCGATGAATCGTCGTAGGGCCATCACAGCTGACTCGGTGCTGAGTGATGCGGCGACTTCCAGGTGTACGGCGCGTGAAGTCAGGCAGGTGAAGAGGGCTACGTAGCGCTTCTGTGTGCCCCGACCCACTGTCACAGTCAGAGGTCCGAAATAGTCGATGCCGGTGTACGTGAAGGCCCTCTGATGGTGAGCCAGTCTGCAGGGCGGCAAGTTCCCGGTGCTCGGCTCTGGAGGCGCGTCTCTTCTTCGGCGACAGCTGTAGCACTTGTGTATGACCATCCGGGCTACAGTACGTAATCGAGTTATCCAATACCTTGCTCGACACTCGTTGATGGACGCCTCTACTCCGGCGTGGTGCAGCTGTCGGTGTACGTGCTCGATGTACAGGCGGGTGACGCGATGATCTCCGTCTAGCACTGCGGGGCACCGTAGCTCGTCGCTGATGTCCGGCGTCGCACTTATTCGCAACCTGATTTTTATCACTCCACTGATAATCTGCGCTGATAAGGGGCGGAGGCGGCCCTTCGATAGTCTATCACTGTTACTCAGTTCGCTATGATACGAGTCGTGTTGTACTACACGCACTAACAACGCCTCCGCTCTTATCAATAGTTCTGCACTGAGCGGTAAACACTTGACACTGTCCTTATCACTAAACTTAATTCTACACTTATCGCTACGCTTATTCCCATTCTTAACACTATTCCATTGTGGGTCCTTTTCACGATTCCTAGCCTGTCTCTTATAGTTCACTGATTGTCTATTCACACTGCACAGGTCGATGAACTGCAGCACGCGCGCCGTCGCTCGTAGCAGGCGCTCCCACGTAGAGAAGCGCGCTGGATCCGGAACAGCTGATCGCGGTGAGACGGGCCGTTGCTCGGTGATAGTGTGTGTCCGTTCCTCGCCCGTCGCTGCGTCGAGTGTCGGTCGCTCCGCCGGCCATGTTGATGGGTGCTCGCGCAGGAACTCGGGCCCAAGGAACCATCGGTGATGAGAGCCGATGTCCCTGGGTACTTCGCGCGTCGCGTCGTCAGCCACGTTTAGTTTCGTGGGCACCCACCTCCAATCACTTATGGCGCTGTTTTCTTCTATCGCGGCGATGCGATGTGCGACGAACGGGCGGTAGGATCGCGCGCCCGTCTTCAGCCACGTCATGACGGTACGGCTGTCCGTCCAGTAGGTCACTGAGCTTGGCTTCTTGTCATGTTCGGCGATGATAGTCGCACCCAGGCGACTACCCATTACGGCGGCTTGCAGTTCGAGTCTCGGGATCGATGTGAGCTTGAGCGGTGCCACCTTCGCCTTCGCCGCCACGAGGGTTATATGTACCTCGCCGTCGCTCGTGGTGGCTCTCCAGTACGCCGCTGTCGCGTAGGCTGACTCGCTCGCGTCCACGAACACGTGCAACTCGAGCGTCTCGGCGTGCGTGTACCCGTGGTAGCATCGTGGTATCTTCAGGTCCCGCAGACTCCGCAGGTGTTGGGTCCACTCGACCCACTGTTGTGCTAGGTCATCGTCGATGTTGTCGTCCCATCCTGTGCCGCGCCGCCATATCTCCTGCAGTATCTGCTTGGCCCGTATGGTGATGGGCGAAGCGATTCCGAGCGGGTCAAACAGAGACATCAGTATGCGGAGTGTCTCCCGCTTCGTCGGCGTCGGTTTGTCGAGTATGCCCGGGGGGAGGCGCGCCAGGTCAAGGTTGAACCCGATGTCGTCGGTGTCCGGCCTCCACTCTAACCCAAGCACTCGTTCTGTCTTCCTTTCTTCATTAATTCCGATCGCCCGCTGTGTCGCGCCCGGTTCGAGAGTCTGTAGTACCGCCGTGGAGTTAGACGACCACTGTCACAGCTCATAGTGCGCCGCCCGATGTATCTCGTCGATCTGTTTTGAGATGTTGATGGCGCTGTCTTCGTCGTCGAAGCTGTGTAACAAGTCGTCGACATAGTGATTGCGAACGATGGCGCGGCTCGCTTCTGGATGGGTGTCCCTATACTTCTCTGCGTTGTGATTCTTCACGTAGATTGCGATGGACGGTGAACATGTGGCCCCGAAGATGAGTGACGTCATCCTGTACTCTTCGGGCGGGTGTTCATCGCGCCGATCGCCGCGCCACAAGTACCGCAGCGCGTCTCTATCTTCTGTCTTGATTTTTATCTGCATGAACATCTCCTTGATGTCGGCAGACACGGCTATTCTGTGCTGTCGGAACCTCATGAGGACGCCGGGGAGTGACTGCAGCAAGTCGGGACCCGTCAATAAATGGTCATTGAGTGACACTCCTTTCGTCTTAGCGGCGGCGTCGTGGACTATTCGCACTTTGTTCGGTTTCAATGCGTTCAGTACTGCAAAGTGCGGGAGGTACCACGTTCGATTCTCAGTTCTATCTTTCGGTGCGGGCTCGGCGTATCCCTTCTAGATAAGTGCGTCCATCTGTTCTGTGTACTTCGTTTTCAGAGTCGAATCGCGGTCAATCTTCTTTTCTATGTTGTGTAAACGCTTCAGTGTATTTTCATAATTCTCGGGCATCTTAATAGTGTCGGTTTTCCACAGTAGAGGGGCTTCATATCTCCCGCCGCTGTCGATACGGACTTCTTTGTCGAGCTTGTCAAGCGCGCGTTGATCTGGGCTGTTCTTCGGGTTTCTGGGCTCGACGAAGAGTGACTCGAGTGCGAAGTAGTGTCTCAGCTGATCGTCCATGTCTTCGCTTTCGCTCTTGTCCGCGATGAAATTGACTTTGTGCGCATCTTGTACAGTGAGTCGTGAGCGCGCGCCGTGTAATACCCAGCCGAGAGGAGTCCGGGAGGCAACGGGTTGGTGTCGTTGTCCCCGGCGTACCTCCGACGTCACTAGCAGGTGCCAATTGTCTTGGCCGATGAGTATCTGGGGTTTCGCTCTTCTGTAGGTGATATCGCTTTCTATTTCCCGCAGATGCTTGCAATCAGCGATGTCTTGCACGGTGACGGCTTGTGGTGACAACTTCATATTTTCAATGGTGCGCGCTTGAATCCGATGTGCGCGCTGGGACGTACCTCTCAACGTCAGCTGGACCCGACGGGAGTTCGATGACCGGACGTTACAATCGCCGATCGCCTCGATGTGCAGTGACTCGCGGGGGCCGCGCGCGCCTGTCTGGTTGGCGAGCTCGGCGTCGATGAGCGTCACTGTTGACCCGTCGTCGAGGAGGGCGTAAGTGTCTACTCCTCCCGCCCGTCCGGAAATGTGTACCGGCACTATCTTGAGATACGATGCGAAGCCTCTTGTCCACGTTGACGCGACTGTCTGCTTCTCCGCGTTGTCGTCTTCCGCGACCCTTTCGCTTCTGACGTGGTGAAGCAGTCTGTGGTGCGAGTATTTGCACCCGTCGGTGTCGCAAGTGATCCTCTTGCAGTGATGGCTCTTCGTTCTGAAGCGTAGACACGCGAAGCATAGTCTTCGTGCCTTCGCGATATCCCATCTGTCGTTGACCGTCGACTCAATGAATTTCTCGCACTTGGTTACCTCGTGCTCTGTGTCGTGACACGCCGCGCATTTTTCTTTCCTCGGGTTCGATACAGCGGTGCTATAAGTCTTGTTAGTCTGTCTTCTGTTCGCTGTATGTTCCCGTTCGGGTGTCACGTGTTCGGGAGGTGCGTAGCGCCCGCACCTGTCGGCCTCCCTACTGAGGAAATCAGAGAGCCTCAGTAGGTCGGGTTCTTCTGTCTGTTCTTCCGCTGCGTAGTCGAACCATCTATACTTGAGCGCCGGTGTGAACTTTTCAATGGTCGTCTTGACAGCCTCCGGGTTGTACAGGTACGCCACGCGGTTGAGTGCGCGTAGCGTCGCGACGATGTTCATCACCCGCGTGGCGAACACGCAGATGTCTCTCGGGTTGTCGCTGAGTCGGGGCAGCGCGCGCAGGCGTTCTAGTTCGCCCAGCGCGATGCAATCTGGTCGGCCGAAGCGTGCTTCGAGCGCCCGGAGTATGTCAGCTGTCTTGGCGTTGTATATGAGTAAGTTCTCGACGGCTTCCTTAGCTTTACCTTTTAGCGCTCTTCGTAGTCTCGCGACGTTCTCTGTGTCCGTGAAGCTCGGCGCAGATTCTTCATAGGCAGCTTTGAAGGTGAGCCACTCTTGGTGTGACCCACTGAAGTACGGCAATTCAGTAGCGAAGCGGTGGTGCGGGGTGCTCCCGGACCGGGCGGCGAGGGTGATTGCGGACGCCAGCTCACGCAAGTCGATTTGCTGTGGCGGCGTCGCGACTGTCGTTTCTTCATTCTTCGACACGGCGATGGGTGGTGGCTGGATCGGTGCAGGGGGCAACGGCGTTGTCGCCCGCGGCGCTGCATCGATGGTGCGCCCCACGTCTATGTCGTGTGGCCTGTCGGCGATGGCCAGGACGTGAGGTCGCGAGTCGTTCAGCCAGCTCCCGACTCTTTTCTCTGTTTCTTGGTCATCTGATATGCACGTGTCTGCGTCACTCTCGCTTTCTTCATCTTCGGCTTCGATTCGTGATATTTTCGCGGCTGCTAATTGGACTTGCAATTCTAGTAGCTCCTCCTTGGCGCGGGCGAGCTTCAATCTTCGTGTCCTCGTTGAGAGCGTCTTCTTTGTGCCAGTCCTCTTGGACACTGGCTTTTTAGTTTTCTCCGTCGCGGAAGTGTCTGCCGTGGCGGTTGTTTCCGTCATGACAGTAGATTCTGTCGTGGCGGTCGACTCTGACGTGGCGGTCGACTCTGTCGCTGTAGTCGACCCCAACGATTCGGCGACTGGGGCTGATGCTGCTGGTCTACTGGTGGTGGAGCGTGTGACTGGCATGTTTCTTTCTTCTATTTTCTTCCTTTTTCAGCTTGATTCTTCTATATTCTCTTGCGTCTTCTATATTCTCTTGACGACGATAATCCGGCTCGAAGGACCAAATGAACAGGACGATTAGTACGTCGTGCGTCCTGTTGCTGCTGTGGCTGGTATGCGTCGTGAAGGAGAATTCAATGAAAGCCGAATAGTCTTGAAACAGTGCTCCACCCACCAGTTGTGACCCTCTTTGTGTAGAGTTTCTTCCTACATCTTCCTATGTCCAGTCGCTCGAACGTGTCTGGCGTGATTTTTCGCGCTCTTAAATTCTATTTGGTGTGTCACAACTAGTGGGCTTTGTACCGAGTGTATTTATCAAACAACCAATCAGAATACAACTATCGCTATCCCTTTCGGGGTTGCACTCTTCTTACTATTGCTATCCCTTTCGGGGTTACACTCTTCTATTATCCTAGTGTTTATGCGCTAGGATTCTATGACATTATTATTTCTAACTTAAATTACTTAATGTACTACAGTAACTTAATCTATTATAATCTATTCATACACATTATGCAGACGTCGTCCTGTACAATTATTATACCTAATTATTAAACCGTTTGTTCCCTCAAGCGTATTACAACAAAATGTATGAAGTTGCTGTTTTATTTTTAGTTCCCGTAATTGTCGTCGTAGTCAAACTTTTATTAATAAATAGCAACACGTGTCAGGTTTGCGGGTCTGTGTTTTACACCTTACATATTATCAATACCATCAATCCTTACCTCAAGTTTTTAAGTCGTTAAGTCGAGAGACTTTAAACGATATATTCGTTTTTTCCTTAGTGTAGATTCATTCCTAGTGAATCGTTAAAGGTCTTGTCAACAGTACCAGGTGCCACTCAACCGAGGAGACAATCAGTGATCTAATGATTTAAAGTATAAAGCTTATCGAAAGGTTATTCAAATAGGTCATCGTTGTTATATTGATATGCTTATACTTCCCATGGCAGATAAAGGAAAAATAATAAATAAGAAATCTTTTGTAACCCATGTGAAGAGATTGCCGCGTTGGTCTAGTAACACAGTGCGAGTAGAGACCACAAAGTCTTGGGGGGTTCAAATCAGACGAAGTATCTAGTGAGACATAGTGCGAGTGGGGACTACAAGGTCCTAGGTTTAAATCAGGCATTTTTTGTAAAAGAATAGCCTAGATTCGTGCCCGGTTAGTTGGCAATAGGCTCGCTCTATTTAACATCAGAGATGGGCAAAATGAAATCAGATTAATTATTAAAGATTACAATTACGTATTGTAATCTTCAACGATTATGATTATATTTTTAATTTCAGTTATGATTGAATATTACAAAATGTAATCGTAATCATTAATCTGATTACATTTTGCCCATCTCTGCTTAACATTGGGATTTGATATCTTTGGTCAAAATATGTGGGTGTTCACAGAAGGAACATCCCTGGCTGGGGAATATAAACGTGACGTTGTTTATCCTCCTAATATTATAAATGTGAAAGTTAGTATGTTTGTTCCTCAATCATGCAAAAACGGTTTAATGAAGTTGGATAAAATTTGCCACACAGATAGTTGACAGATTACCTGGATTATCACATAGATACTATTTATAGACCGTGTCTTATCTGAAGGACAAGTCAAGAGTCTCCGTAACCGGCGAGCGTGTATGAGACGAACTATGAGAGTGGAGGACGCCCGAGAGGTATGTAAGGAAAGAACCTGTTGATACTCTGTACTCGCTGCCTACCCCGCAAGGGATCTGGTTTGATGATATAGATAGATAGAGATAGATATTAATTATCCCGCAAAAAATTAAGTTCCTGTCTTGCCTAAAGTCAACGCGGGCAAAGTCGTGGGCAGAAACTAGATTTTTATAAATTTTACCTACTACTTTGCTCATTTTACACTCCATGTACTTATCACGCTACGAAAGATTGTATTAGACTAACGATAGCACATAACATATGTTACATTGTCAACACAAAACCGCCGCGTTCCGCGTCGTTTTATTAACTCCAATCACCAAGAGAAATGCGTCTCTAGGAAGAAATAGAATGATTAAACTTATTAGGCACAAGTGCAAGTGTTCTAGGAAAACTGGAATGGAGTTCGCCGCTTCGAGCTCCGTACCAAACAAATTGTGTTGGTTAGATGATAGTACATCCGTGTGTGTTGTTGCTTCGAGTTAACACGAGTAAAGCGGAATGGGTAATGTAAAGGAAATTAGTTGAGATGGTTTATTTGGATCTAACATAAAGAATATGCGGAATTACGGCGGTGGATTCCGTTAGTAAAGGCGTAAAAAGAGAGCATCTACGTACATAGGTATAAAAGAAAGTACATATCGGTGTAAAGATTCGAAGAGACATGTTTCGTTGGTTCGGATCTATACAATGACTGAAAAGATGTGTGATGCGAAATAGTACGGGGAATAGCTGAAAATTTGACCAAATTGTCCATGTTTTCTGATAACCAGCGACCGTGTATTTTTTTAAACATAACCCCACACTATGTTTTATATCTGTGTCGTAGGTGCGTTTACAAATATGAAAATTCAAATACACAAATATCCAGACCGGAACAAATAATTGTGGATCACACAAAGATTTGTCCCGTGCGGAAATTGATACCGCGAATATTACGACACAGTGGGCGGAGCGGCTTAAACTTTTTACCACTGCGCTAGATCGTCCTTTTAAGTTAGGCGAACTATTAGGATGTGTATGAGACGAACTATTAGAGTAAAGGAGGCAAGAGAGGTTTGTAGGGAAAAAAACTCTAAGTTCTCTAGCTGCAATTGACTTGGAGGGATGATATAGTTAGATAGAACATACAGAATATACATGTTTTAATTTTATATAGGAATATTGTTAGCATCGATTATAAAAAACCCAATATTGTTTTAAAAAGCGTAGTTCCCTCTAGTAATTATTCTTGTCTTATTTCAGGCTGTAAAAAATTTTGTGGGTTGCATAAAGATTTGCCCTATGCGAGGTTCCAACCCATGACTACTGGATCCAGAAAGTGGAGCTCTTAATAACTAGACCAAGCCGTCCAATATAATACAAATGCATATATAAATTTAAAAACATTTCGGTAAGAAGCGAGCACAGCTTTATTTGTTCATCTGAACGGCTTGCTGCCTCTTGGGTTCTCGTTGCGTCGTCACAATGCACAGTCGCGGCAAATACCCATCGCTAATATCCCGTCATTCGGCCGGTTTCATCTAATGCAAGGATCTTATTGCTCCGGCATCTGCGCTTTCCGCGTTTATTCCATAATTTGCGTCGAGTTGGGAAACACATCTCCCTAATAGCCCATATTTTATAAGGCTATTAAGTAACTTTTATTTAGAATTGCGTCGAATTAATTTACGGCTCGTTATTTAAACGGCGCGTTGGCTTCGCTTAAATGTTATAACAACCGACGCGGAAGTGAAATTCTGTTTATAAATATTATCATCATCAGCCCGTGCCAGACCACTGCTGGACGTAGGCCTCTCCCATGGCATGCTACTGAGCTCGATATTCAGCTCTCCTCCTCCGATCCCTGCCCGTTGCCTTACGAATAGCGTCGCCCCACCTAGCTACAGGGCGTTTGCCCACACGCGCTCTCCGCTCAAGAACCAGTCTGCCTCAACGGCAAGTGGTTTATCACTAGATCACCCATTTTTACCCCTTCAGTCATCGCACACAGTCTTTGAAGACTTTTATCCAGATACACTATAAACAGTCTAGCGGACAACACGCAACCCTGCCTGACGCCGATTTTAACGTCAAACCAAGGTGACATGTTACTACCCACCCGTACGCATGCCTTGCTGTCCACGTAGGTGGACTGGACGGCTCGCAGCAGGGTGCCGTTTATACCATACTCTGGCAAAATGTCCCAAAGTCTCTTTCGCACGACTCTATCAAACGCCTTCTCCAGGTCCACAAACCCGCAGAAAACCTTCCGGCCTACTGCCAGATGATTTTCTACGATGTTGCGGAGGGAGAAAACTTGATCCGAACATCCTCTTCCAGACCTAAAACCTCACTGTGCCTCACACAACACTCCATCGGACTTCTCGCGCATTCTCCGTTCAATAATTTTACCATACACCTTAGCTGCCAAGCTGATCAAACTGATGGCCCTGTAATTGGCGCAGTCATATTGTGAGCCCTTGCCTTTATACAAGGGTACTATGACTGCGCGGCGCCAATCTATAGGGACTCTACTGGTCTTCCAGCAAAGATTTGCGAGGATCCAAAAAGCGTCCCGGACGCAAGTTCCACCATATTTAATCATCTCGGCAGATATCATGTCTATTCCCGCAGCTTTACCATTTTTCATACTTCGTATCGCCCATTCAACTTCTTCCATAGTGATGTCCTCTGTGGATTCTGGTGCCGCAAACTCGCTCGTCTGTGGCACCAGGATCCGGGGCATTCTCATACATTTCTCCAAAGTATTCACTCCACCGGTTTAGCACAGCTTGTGTGTCTGCAAGAATGTCACCATCCTTAGATTTTATCTTTTCCATTCTGGAGCCTGACGAATCACCTCGAGCCTTTCTCACCTTGCTCCAAAACAGTTTGGTGTTATTCTCGTAGTTCTTCGTCAGCCTCTCCTCCTCAATCACACTAGCTCTTTCACGCTTTTCTTTCACTAAGGTTTTGGTGGCATTCTTGCATTGCCGGTATATTTCTTTCTTCATCTCCGTCATACTGTCATTTAATCAAATTTCATTCAAAGAAGAGACATAGTCCTGCCACGCTTTCTTCTTACTTTCTACAGAGCTTTTTACCTCTGTGTCCCACCATGCATCCCCTTTTGCTGTGCTATGCTTCTTTGAGCAGCCACATACTTCTTTCGCTGATTCTACCAAACTCTCTTTCAGACAATTCCAGCATTCATCTATGTTTGAGTCCGAAGAACCAGCTGTCAAAAGCTTGTCCCGGACTCTGTCTTGATACGTTCTCCTCACACTCTCATCTTGCAACCTTTCAACCTTGATTCTTTCAAGGCCTCCGAAGGGGATACGCTCTCGCCAGTGCCTCCACTTCCTGAACAAACCACTGAACCGCGCAATTACGAGATAGTGGTCCGATTCAAGAGTGGGGCCTCTATATGCACGGGTATCTTGAAGTTTACTTCGGAGACGGTTATCTACCAGGATCAAATCTATCATGCTTTTCTGTTCATTTCTTCTCCACGTATACATATGAATATCTTTGTGTTGGAATATTGTATTGGACACAAGGAGACCTCTTTCCAAACACACATCTACAATAAGCTTACCTGCATCATTCACTCTCTTATCACCATAAGGACCCAGAGCAGCGTCGCAAGTTTGCCGCCTGGTTCCCACCCATCCGTTCAGGTCGCCACACAAAATCACCTTTTCATTCGCATCAGCCAGATCCAGAACTTCCCTGACATTATCCCAAAACTTCTCCAGGTCCGGGGGTGTCGACGAGCTTACAGGTGTATCGTTTACTTTATATTTGAAGAGATAGGAAATATTCTAAGAGTACGTGTCGCAATATTTTCCGATTCTTCTTCAACATATTACAGACAGAGCGATCTTGTGCTCTAGGATAAAGATATGATTTTTGGAATTTCTCACTTAATGTGCGTAAAAATAAATGTCCACATTTCACTTCTTTGTAGTCACTTTAAAATTATCCAGCGGAATAAGTAGTGTCTCGGTAACCATTGGATTAGTTATATCGTACAGGGAAATCAAAGCCCCGTTAGAGAGAGACCCGAGAAGACCCGTTCGGATAATTGGATCAAGCAGTTGCGTGTTCAATTTGCCCACGGAACGAATGTTTGATTGTCACTATGTTACACATTTTAAAGACCGGTACTAAGTTTAAGAAAAAAAATATTAAATCTTTAAAAGGCTTGCACACTCGCTGCGATTTCGTGACCAAATTAATTGAAAGGGCGAATTTTTTGATAAAACCATAACCACCAAATCCAATATTGAATGTCAAAAACAAAAGTATTGAATATTAAATATTTAATAAATATGTTTTTGTTTTTGAGATTTATTATGGTTACATTTGGTTTTAGGTTCCAAACCGAAAAAAGGGTTATGTTACATGAAACTACGAAAAAGCTAAGTTGTATTTCATATAAAGTACGTATAACGTATGTAACTATTATAATTTACGATTGTAACATATATCTAATTATAGTAAGGCTTGCTGTAAATTTACATGAATTAAATTAAAATTACACGAAACCCATATAGTGAAATCTAGACATGCATATCTATTTTCTATCATTTTTTAAGTTTCGAGACATTGTTTCATTGTTTATTATTACAACATCTCCCGTGTAGTTTTCTATAATGTAAACGGAATCGTAGTAAAATTATATTTATATTTAATGCGATATTGTCAGTAGGAGTTTTTATGTGAGTTCTTAGCCAAATCTCATAAAATTCCATGAAACTCTACCTTTTAGTAACAGAATAACGCAGCTAAGAAGACGTGGATGTATTTAAAAACTGTATGCCTGTGATTTTCTTATAAAAAAAAATATCATCATGACATGGGGTCAAGAAAGTCGGTCTGGTCCAAAGAGCAAAGACTGAGTCTGGTCTTAATGACCGCATGATCAAGTTTACAGTGATCCAAATTCAAATCGTTTATTTGCTAGAAACATGGTTCAGGATGTTAACTTTACAAAATTTTATTCATAGTTCTTCTTTTTCTGTCGGTTCTATAGCATACAATATAATAGTAGTATTAGTAGGGAAAGTATAAAATGAGTATATTTCCACAAATAATGAATAAAAATTGTCCAAGAATAGGTACGTAAGTATTTATTTCAACTTTTAACCTGTTGGTTAACGCAGCAATTTTGGTAAATTATTGTAAATAATAATGGGCTGACCGAAGTTCAGCTCCAGTCTGGAATCCTTCCTAGGAGAATCAAACTACAATTTTGAGCTCTAATTCTTACACAATAACTTAGATAACTTATAAATTGATAAATTGAAAATAATGTTATAGCATATTGTGCCCATAACACACTTCACTATCTAGTCAGTTCATGTAAACAACATACTTTCGCGAAAATTACCTGAATCCGTCACTCCCAACACCCCTTGGCCTATTTTCACCAGACTTCCTTTCTTAATATTAAATTATAGCTTTCCTTTTTCCCAATCGACCTGAAATAAATTGCCTAGTGAAGAAATCAAATATATACTTATTTTGAATGTCAAGATGTGCCAATTTCAGAACAGACAGTTTATGGTCTCGGCGATTGATGATTTAAATTTTATTATGAAGAAGGTTCAGTAGGAATTTAAAGGTAGGTAATTTTTTTCATAAGATTTCTGAATTATATTATTATTTATATTCTTCTTATAAGTTTTGTGCCGTGTGGTGCCGGCAGAGCAGAATAGCGCCACCCCATATCTTCCCGTGGGTATCGTAGAAGGCGATTAAGGGAGTGTGAGAAAATACTGACTCCTTGTATCTTTCTCACCGTGATACTGCTCCGTCTGTCTGAGTCCTTCTCCGGTCGTAACGGTCTCCGTTCCACTGGGCCCAGAAGGATAAGGATGAGTATGTGCACCTGTGTCTCGCGCGTATACTTGTGCACTTTAATATTTCCTGCGCATCTGACCGCTTCCGTTACTGGACTCCGAGTACGCAAAAGTCCTGTGGCGATGGGTAGAAGTAGAGAGGTCTAGCCTGATGCAAACTAGGCTTTGTCTGATATCTGCACGCAGGCGGTCCCGGGGGCGTGAGAACACGCCGTGGTCGTTTCCGAGCTGCACATTTGGGACGACAGCACGGGCTCGGCAGCACTTGGGATGTCAAAGCAGCCCTGTTTAGGGAGGCACTGCTTTCCCCGCTCAGCTGGGGAGGGGGCTAGAAAAGGTGCCCTAAAAAAATGCTCGTCCCGACATGGCAGATGGTAGTAACCGCGGCTATCATCGCATCATTTAAATCGTGGTCGACGCCGCAAAGGAAATTTAAAAAAGAACACCTGTTATGACATTCGGCGCGTGGAACGTGAGAACGCTTCTTGATCGAGATGTCAACGCCTGCCCCGAACGTAAGACCGCCATAGTAGCTCGGGAACTTCATCGCTATAGCGTGGATGTGGCTGCTCTCAGCGAAACACATCTCCCCGATGAAGGAGAGCTGGTGGAAGCAGGTGGCGGCTACACTTTCTTCTGGAAAGGTACCGCTGCCTCCGAAACTCGACGATCAGGGGTAGGTTTTGCCATCAAGAATCACTTAGCAAAGCATTTAGAGGAGTACCCTCTACATATCTCAGACCGCGTAACCACACTGCGCCTTCACCTGGACAAAGACAACTACCTTAATGTCATCAGTGTCTATGCTCCAACGTTAGACAAGTCTGATGACATCAAGGAAAAGTTCTATGAGGAAGTGACACATTGCCTCGATAGCTTCAACGCCAGGGAGCAGGTTTTATTGCTGGGCGATTTCAATGCCAGGGTTGGACGGGACTATGAGGCTTGGCCTGGAGTTCTGGGTAGACATGGAGTTGGCAACATGAACAGCAATGGTCAGTTGCTGCTCAGTCTTTGTGCTCAATACGGTCTGGCAATTACGAACACTATGTTTAGACTTGCCGCCAAGTACAAGACAACATGGATGCACCCAAGATCTAAGCATTGGCATTTGATTGACTATGCTATCGTGAGACAAAAAGATTTCAGCCAAGTACAGGTCACCCGCGTGATGCGTGGTGCGCACTGCTGGTCTGACCACCGACTTATTGTCACTAAGCTACGAATCCGCCTCCGTCGCCCGCGTAGATCTCTTATAAAAAAGCTTGCTTCTTTGAACTTGGATAAGCTAGAAGATATCGCGGTCAGGGAGAAATACGCTGAAGCCCTGTCTGAAAAGCTGATGCCAGCTAATGAGGTAGGTGATGTTGATGCTGCCTGGGGAACTATGTCATCTCATATCATGGATACCGCTTCAACTGTACTGGGTAAAAAAATCCGTCGCAACGAAGACTGGTTTGATGGAAATGATGAAACCCTGCGGGCAGCATTCGACAAACACCGAGATCTCCTGCGACAGCACAAAAGGCAGAGAGGAAGCGTTGCGGTTGTTAAAGCTAGTGACCTCGAATTGCGCAAGCTGTCTCGACATATGAAAGACAAGTGGTGGCAGGACAAAGCTAGTCACATGCAATGGCTCATTGACACAAACCAGCTGGGTGAGTTCTACAGTGAGGTACGTAAGCTGATTGGTTCATCCTACCAAGCTCGGGTGCCTTTAAGGTCTCTAGACGGTAGTCACATGTTGACAAGCAAGGAGGATATACTAAACCGCTGGGCGGAGCACTTCAACATTCTGCTAAATGTGGATCGATCAGCTGATCTGCAAAGTATTGGTTTAATGCCTCAGCTCCCTATCGCCTTTGAGCTGGACGAGACTCTATTGCGTGACGAGGTTGTTACTGCCATCAGACAGCAACAAAACAAACGGGCGGCTGGCATTGACCTTATTCCGGGAGAGCTGATAAGATACGGCGGAGAGGAGTTGCACACGTTAGTGTGGGAACTATTTGTTCGCATGTGGGAGGAGGAGCGCGTTCCGGATACCTTTAAAGTATCGCGCATAAGTGCTCTTTACAAGCACAAGGTTGACCGATCTGACTGCAACTCCTACCGCGGTATTTCGCTCCTTTCAGCCCCCGGAAAGGTCTTTGCTAGAGTTCTCTTAAACCGCCTAAAGAACTTGTCTGAAAAGATTCTGCCTGAAACCCAGTTTGGCTTCCGACCGGACCGAGGCACATGCGAAGCTATATTCTCTGTGCGTCAACTGCAAGAAAAGAGCAGGGAACAGGGCTGTCAGCTGTACCTTTGCTTTGTTGACCTGGAGAAGGCTTTCGATAGCGTGCCTCGGGAAGCTCTATGGTTGGTGCTAGGTAAGCTCGGGTGCACGGAAAAGTTTGTGAGACTTCTTAGACTCCTGCATGACGACATGCAATGCTGCGTTGCCGTAGACGGTGAACAGACAGACTTCTTCCCCGTTACCTGTGGGGTGAAGCAAGGATGTGTCTTAGCGCCTACTCTGTTCGCCTTATACTTTGCGGTGGTAGTTAGAGAGGTCTTACACACTGTTTCTCAGGGAGTCCGCATCCGTTTCCGCACAGACGGCAGCCTTTTCAACTTGGCTAGACTTAAGGCTCGCACTAAAGTCTCTTACGCACTGATCACTGAGATCATGTATGCTGATGACTTGTGCTTCCTATCAGAATCCCTAGACTGCCTGCAACAGCTGATGTCCGCATTCCACCAAGCCTGCCGTAAGTTTGGCTTAAAGATCAGTGTCAATAAGACGGAGGTGATGTCCCTGGACATGCACGGTCACGAGACACTGACCATAAAACTTGGTGGGGATGTGCTAAAGCAGGTGGATAGATTTCGCTATCTGGGGAACACTGTAACATCCAAGTGTGACCTTGATGCTGAGATCAATAGCAGGGTGGGTACCGCAGCTGCGGCATTCGGCAAGCTATGTACCAAGGTCTTCTGCTCGCATAACCTTAAGTTGCCCACTAAGATATCGGTGTATATGGCAATCGTGCTGCCAAACCTCCTATACTCCTCTGAGACGTGGTGTGTATACCGCCGCCACATTCGCACTCTGGATCGCTTCCACCTTAAATGCCTCCGTACCATCATGAGGATCAGATGGTCCGATAGAGTGCGAAATACCGAAGTTCTGCGACGAGCCAATGTTGGTGGCATTGAGGCCTATTTAATGCGTCGACAGCTTCGGTGGTGCGGTCACGTATCTCGTATGGCGGAGGAAAGAGTGGCGAAGCGCATCTTCTACTCTGAACTGGAGAAGGGCAAGCGGAATCATGGCGGTCCCCTCCTCCGGTACAAGGATGTCCAAAAGCGACATATGAAGAGATGCAACATAGAGCCCTCTCGTTGGGAACGTTTGGCAGCACAGCGGCCAGAATGGCGCAGGATGGTGAACAGCCAAGTACACGAGTTCGAGGCTCAGCGTAAAGCTGACCTTGACGCCAAACGCAATCAGTTAAAGGCCCGCCCACCTGCTGCCATATCATACAACTATGAGAACGGCGTACTTACGTGCCCTCAATGTGCACGGAGTTTCGCCGCGAAGATAGGCTACATAAGCCATCTTCGAGCGCATCAGCGGCATTATTCTGACTAGGGGTCTTTAAAGTGGTCGCCATGGCCGAAATCGGTCGGATCAATCATCATCATCATCATCATCGTGTAGTATTATTTAATACTGATATATTTTAAACTCAACGTTGCGCTGTCCTCGTCTGTTTGGGTATTT
Organism: Phalera bucephala; assembly: GCA_905147815.2. NCBI lineage: Eukaryota > Metazoa > Arthropoda > Insecta > Lepidoptera > Notodontidae > Phalera > Phalera bucephala. The sequence continues at coordinate 23,895,456 of LR990612.1, forward strand.
ATTTTTGTACTTACTTGAACATAAAATAAGAATGAAATAATCAACTAAATATGATAAACAAACTATCCAAAGGGAATGATAGATAAGTGTTTAGAAGCAGCATCCTTTCAAGAGTTGATTGATCCATTTCCTGAACCTTGTAAAGGATATAACTCAAAAGTTTTCTATGCGGATTCCGGAGTACTACAAGGCTCCTATCTCGGACCAGTCCTATTTTCTGTGTTCATAAGTGATATTTTAATAATAATAATAATGCTTATTACCTCATTAAAGAAATTACAGACATACAATTATGAAACTAAATATAAAATTCAGTACTTAACTAGGAATTTAACAAAAATTAGTCTTCAATACTAAATACAAAAAATAAATTAACTGTACGTGAGGCTTCTTAACTAAAAAAATAACGAAAGGTAAGTTTGTAAAATTTAGGAGTTACTTGTGTCTAGGTAAAGCCTGTCTCGTGGAAGCCAAATTTATTACAGTGTTTTTATCAGAAAATAAGTTGCTGTTATCAATATTGATTTAATATTATTGTAATATTAATCGATTTAACAAAATTAAGTGACAGTTAAATAAAAGAAATAATAAATGAAATCTTTGTCGATAGAATCCTGCATTTGAAATTCTTTTTATATGCTGATGATCTTAAGATATATAAAACAGCAAATTCAATATTACAGACGCATCTCATCCAGTGGGACATCCTGCTAATGTTATAGATGTGAAAGTTAGATGTTTGTTACTCAATCACGCAAAAACAGTTTTTTTTTTTTAAACGTAGCCCCACACTAGGATTTATTCCTGTGTCGTGGGTGCGTTTACAAACATGAAAATTCACAAACAAATACCCAGACCGGGACAAATAATTGTGGATCACACAAAGATTTGTCCCGTGCGGGAATCGAACCCGCGACTATTTGGATGAAATATGGCACACAGATAGTTTATTACTTGAATTAACACATAGAATACTTCTTATCCCGGAAAAATGTTTCTCTCTTAAGTCATCGCGGATGAAGTCGGGGGCAGAAATTAGTTGATAATATTAGGGACTGGTGTCAGACGAATGGTATGACTCAATGTAATTAAATGTTATCATATAATGTCACCAGAAAAAATAAATATTCTATGTGAAATTATGGACCTGGGAGATACTTTAGATTGTAAATTAAACTTTACTTATCATATAAATGAGGTTTGAGGGTCAATAAAGCGGTCAAAATTACTAAGTAATTTCGCCTTCCAAGATCTAAAATAATTCTATGCAGCTCTTGTATGTAGTCATCTGGAATACGCAAGTGTCGTTTGGAGCCCGGCATACGCAGTTCAGTCACAGCGCATACACAACATCCAACGCACGTTTTCATATCACCAGTAAGAGCACATAAAGTCCCATTTAACGGTCGGCTAAAATATCTTAAAATGGAAACTCTTAAACACCGTTGTATAATCCATGACATAGTCTTCGTGCATAATAAATATTGCAATTACCTACCGAGTAAACATTGCGTTCGTTACACCTAGTAGAATCCCCCGATAACTTTTCACTAGCTGAATTGATAGCTAAATAAACTTTCAAACTTATTTGCGTTGAATTTGGTACCCTAGTTTCGTTAAATTAAACAAATCATTCCCAGAAATAAATTTTGTGTTAAGCTTTGTTTAGTAGTTTCCTGTTATTTGCTGTTCATCAAACAGCTGCGGTTGTCAATTTGTTCATGCTTATTTGAATCATAAAGCCATGAATGTCAGGGTAAATTATCACCAAACCGTTTTAGTTATAAGTAATAATTTGCTAATGCAAATATAAGTCTGATAAAATTATTATAATAATACAAGCGCCTTTTAAAATCATGTTAATTTGACTCTCACTCGTAAGCATGGGAGCTGTTAAGAAGCTTTGTAAATTAAGTAACTCAATACTATACGATATGTTTTATGTGTGTCGTCTGAATTTGATATGCTTTCTTCTTCAATAACTTATTAAAAAAAGATGAACGTGAGGCGTTCTTGATGACGTTGCGCTAACATCATCATGTTTATGCTTAAAGCTCAGTGCAACAGTAGGATGAAGGTAGTTACTAAATAAATAAAGTAGTAGGAGGTCTATACCTAATACCCTTATGTTTTTCGGGATGGCTTCCACCTGACCGCAATTCCTTAGCTGTCCATAAGGCACAACTGCATTATAACAAGAAATTCAGTTTTTATAAGAAGTAGAAGTTTTTTTAATGTGAAAGTTGCACATGAAATAAAATTATTTTTTCGTAAAATACAGTATACTGTTAAGAAATTAAGAACGCACCTGTCTTGGACACGTAGGTATCTAACGAAAATGTTATCAGCGGGTTACAAAAGAATCGAATTGGGAGATGAAAAAAATAAATAAATAAGATCAAATTGATATCCGAGGTAGACCATTAAAATCTTGAAAAAGTTATCAGTGGATCATAATCCCCTTATCGGATAATTAACCCATTACAATTCAAATGTTGTTACAGGTTGCGGTCAATTTACGCGAATCCACTCATTAGGCCGAGCGCGTAGATTAATGCGATACAAATAGCGACCAATTTCCTAGAATTAAACAAATATTTATTGCTCTAAATGTACAGTAATTTAACATTAATTATGCCTAGTTTGTACAAAGTCATCTTTAGGTACATTATTTAGAACTTATATGTAGGCAAAATCATTTAATGTGGAGGTAATTAGCACAGCAATCGTCATCATCAGCTGAGAAACCTTTACTATGACCGGCTTTGTGATGTTACTCAATTGTCAAGTTATAATCATTTTATGATATATAGAACGAGTTTTTTTAATGTAAAAATCGGCACAAAATGGTGTTCCAGCATGCATTATAAAAACATCCAAAGAAAGGAATGCTAATAGCTGCTTGAGATTCAATTTTATTTTGTGCAAATTACTCCGTCGTCTTAAGATTCGGGCGCAGACAGAAAAGGGAACAAGACGAAATGAAGTCGGTGCGTCCAATTAGTTAGCATATTTCAATAGCGTCTGGCTCGGGGCCACTGCCGACAATAGGCCTTAATGTTTTCCTGTTGCCCCTAATGTGCCTACTTAACGAACTAAACTTTCTTACGAGCCGACCGACGACTCCGCTCAGTTTCAAACTTCATAAAGTATTCGCGACCCTTTATGACGTTCGTAGAACTTAAGTATAAACCAGAGTATTTTTCCAATCGTTTCAAAAATGAGTGATCTCGAAAACTGATGTATTTAAGTATTGAAAATTGATATTTTTTATTTAAAAAAATTTAATTATTTTTTCATCCACCCTAACAAAAAAAATGCAATGTACTAAAAATGCTCATTTTTGTAGTCTGCACATTTTTATTACAAAAACCAGGTAGGTATGTGGTCTATTCATAGAATTTTACTTACCGCGATTCTTACCGTCAATAAAAAGAGAAATTTCGCAATTCATTGGGGGTCGAAAGATTTAAAGGCATTTCGCATAATAAAGAGGCATTTCTGCTTATACTTACCGTTGAACGAGGCCCGTTTATACAATAAGACAGCTTGATGGATGCGATCGCGATGTTTTGTTGGATTTCGACGAGCCTAACGACCAACAACGCAATTTTATTTGCTTATTGTAGGGGAATAAAAATTTTCAATAGCAGACGTTCAATTTGCTTCTTTTTCTTTCGTATTTCAAGACTAGCATATTTCATCTAATATAAATAAGAGCTATTATCCTTCACTTCGCCGACGAAATCTTTATATGATATATTTAGATCATTGAGTAAATTTCTAATCTTACCATTAATAACTTAATTGTAATAACTGTTTACAGTGCACCATTCGGAATATATTTATTATAGTGACTCAGTGAGTCAACCACATTGACTGTTTACAACGAAAAATATTCATACAAAGCAAATTAACCAAACTTACACGAAATTGCATAAAACAAACAAGCCGGTACTGCGATGCTTATCACCACGACATTGTGCCAGGCACAATTCTGAGCGGCTTATATCACGAGTTACGAGTGTGTTATTCAGTAATATATGGTTTTCATTTGGTTAAAAGCTTTATACATTTGTCGTTCCAAACGCGTACTCATTGGTGATGGCGCCGTCATTAAAATTATTCTGTCACGACCAATAAAATTATCCATAAAATCCAGCTTGAATAAATGCCATTAAATCGACGAACTCTTAAAATATTCAAGCGAAATTAAATTTGTCTCCCGGATGTCGGTCTGTGGTCTCGCCACACGAATTGATATCTTCTAAATGTCGCCGATGGTTTTTGAATTGGCATTACCTTTATTTAATGTTCACCTTTGGATGTCAAAGAACTATTGTTTTCTGTTTTCTATCTTTTAACTCGTAAATAAATTTGACTTCACACATAAGAGCGCAAAAAAGGGTATTTTGTTCAATCTTGACACGAAAGACTTAAAAATTCACGGGTTTTCTGCCAAAATGTAGGTGATTCGCGTATAAAAACCTAAATATTAATAAATAGTATCCCACACTAACAGGAGAAGATTCGTAGGTATTAATATTTATTCTGTGACGTACCCGAGGCTTGAATACTTTTGCTCTAGTTAAATATACCGTACAGCCTGTGGGTGTTAACCTGTTCATAAATAAAAAATGTGTTGATGTAAATCCATCAGCGGACTAATGGACCTGGTCTTTTTATCAATATTGAAAAACCGTGAATTTTAAATTCTATTCTACCAAGAGCTTAAAATAAATAAATTTAAATTTGGGACATATTGGACGTGTCGAGGCCATTTTATTCACAAAATGGCCGCTACTGATTTCGGGTTTAATGTAATTACAATAATGATTTTACGCTCAATTACGGTGTAGTTTTGACATTTAGCGGGTTTCAGAGATATGGTCACATAAAGAGTTTAGTAGGCGTTAAGATTTCGTATACGTTAAGAGTACATTGCGTCAAAAGTTAATTAGTGTCTTCCATTAATTCAGCGAGTACAGATTCTTATAGAGCTTAAAAGATGAAGTTTGTTAGATTACTAGAGATTAAGGATGCTTCTCATAATAACGTGTGTAATTTTGGATTACCACACAATATTAAAAATAAACAAAAACCGTTACACCTTTTAAGCGGGGGGGGGGGGGGGGGGGGAATTGGGCTGAGATGTACTGTTTACACGCTGTTTAAAAGCCAATGTCATAGTGGGCGAGCCTACTATTATATCGGGTAAAATATTACACTCCGGAATGCTACTACTCACTAACACTTTTTTAATCATGCATACCTAAGTTACATAATTAATTTAAAATGTTTTTATATCGTGACCGGGTGCAGAAAAACATTCGAAATGTCGAAACTATGTCGAAGTCATATACTTCGAGATAAACCGCAACAGAAAATATTTTATATCAAATTAGTTTCAAAACGTCATTTCAAACATAAACATACAAACACAAATAGTAAAAACTAGTATACTTTATGCATAGGTCTACAGAACTGCAAATCTAATTTCTGTTCAGGGAACTGGAATCGAATTCCGTCGCCGATTGCGGCTAGGTAAGGCCGATTTAAATCGGATTTTCATTTTGCCTACATTCTTTCTCCGCCGATGAATTATAAATCCCAACCAATATAAACTCGATCCATTGCCTCTCCGGGAGTGATTGCTCCAAGTTTAATTTTACCTTTCGAAACAGAGTCGTACTGTGTCTTCTTTTGTGTGAATAATAACGTTCGCTTCAATGTTATTTTATGCCCATATATTATGAGATGTTAGATACGCCCCAGGGGTTCTAATTCACCAAAACAGTTCTATAATAAGCATCCAAAAAGTTGACTTAAGACTTTCCTTCTAGAGCAATAAGCAGTACCGCAGCAGTGCGACTGTTCTATGTTTGTCTCATGTTTGCAAAAATTTCTGGTATCAGATTTTATTTTTCTGTTAATGATATTAGTGTCTTAAAAATATTCCCAAGGCAATTTTACCATTCACACTTTTTTATATATTACTTTAGATTTTAATCCTTAAGTTTTTCTAAATTATTTTTTCCATAATTACAGAAAAGGTTTCTAAACCGGCCGCACTGAGTGGGCGTCGCCTGTCAGTCTTTTGATTATTTTCTTAAATATAGTTACAGTTTAAAATATATAATATTATTAGTCTATTAATTATCCTCGCAATGCAATCACGTCGCTGGTGCCACCCCTACGCAGGACGGTTTTATGATTTAAAATTACTTTATATTATATTATAAATTACTTTATATTATACTCTAAATTTAACATTTATATGAGCATCAAACATCAATACCACTGTTAGTTTCTAATTCACAAATCTTTTTAGAATGTGTTAACTACCTGTAATAGACTTACTCATTTAGTAATATTTAAGAATCATGTGGTTTTATTATAAGAGTTAGTGTGTAAGTTGCTGGTGGTTAAATAACTAAATAAATAAACATCACAACTGATAAGTGTCGCGGGATATTTGTTTCCAAATTAATTTGTAGATTGAGTTAACACAGGAATATTCGTGGCTCTATTTGGTCATGTAAGTGTGTCATCTTCATCGGCGTAAAGTGTACGTACTATGTAGCTTACCATCGGGTTGTACGTAAACAAGATCATATTAAAGTTTGTTTGTGTTGTACTTTATTAACGAAGACGCTTTAACGGGGATAATACCATGTAATACTTCAGCTTATACCAGATTATGGAGAATAATTAGAGTTTATTGTAATTTTGCATAGAGTATACGTCGTAATATCATCATTATTATGAGGCCTTTATTTGAGGCAGGCCTACCTTTATAATAATTATATCTTTATTTTCTCACCACAACATTGTATTAATTATATTGCGTAGAAATATAATAGAGAGTATTGCAGGAGACTGGTGCCCAAGCTAGGTACAACCTGTATTTTAGATCACCAGATCCTTCATATGTTGGTTATTCTAGAACAGCGCAGTTCGACATTTTTAGTGACATGTCACTTGTGTGTGTGTGTGTGTTGTGTACTGATCTGACAATTATTGCGGCACGTGAAGAAGAGACTCTGTGCGGTCATAGTCCAGGGACATAATCCATTTTGTGATTTCCATTTTGCACTTTTGTTTTGTTAATGATTGATATTAGAAGTATTTTATTCATTTTATTGTAGAGAAAACAACCGAGAAAACAAAAACGCCGTGTTGCGAAGCGAGTATTTAATCCATCAAACGTACCGTACGTCATCAACTGGATCAAAGCGTCTTTTATCAAGGAGAGCAGTTCGGCGGTAAGTCAGCAGGGTGTTCTGCCTTGAAACAATGTGGAGTATGAACAGTTGACGTGTCGCAATGTTATCGGGTATCGGTAGTGCTCGAAGAATGTCACCTTTATAGCTCTCTGTGCCCACCCCACTTTGATGATACTAGACTTGCCTGAACTACGTAACTAAAAACTGGTAGAATGCGTAGTAGACCGTCCTCCGCAGACTCTCATCTATAACATGTCACGCGCGCTTGAAGATGATTAATTTGCGAATCCTTGAGGTAAATGTACGGTTGAAAGTTCAGGCAAGAGTCCAGTATGATTCCAAGGTATTTGATGGTTATAGCACTCTGGAGATTCATGCATATGCAAGCCGTGTTATGAGGAGCTGGACATGAGTGAGCTATAATGTTGTGAGCTGCGCCTCGATTCCTGGTAGAATTTTTAATGGCGAAGGGCACATATCTCGTTTTATCAGGTTTAAGTGTAAGGACGTTCAATTTGTTAAGTGGGGTGTCATTAATCAAACGAAATGAGTAGAGGTAGAAGTATACTCTCTCAAACTATATAATTCATTATTGTCTATCGTCTATCTATAAAGAGTGAAATAGAAAAAAGTGGGTCATAAAATTGGTTGACACCTACTAATTGATCGTTATCCCGTGAAAACTTTTCACGTTTTCAAATACACTACTACAACTGTTGTTTGCAGGTAAAGTGATAAATTATCACATAAAATTGCAGATAATGGCGCTTTTATATCAAATGTTTGACAAATAATAAAATAGAGACAGTAAAACAAAGGAGTTGCTGTAGGGTCGGGCCGTCGTTAAAATATTACGATGTCCAATATCGGAGGATGAAATCTTTAATCGTATAGATTCCGAGTTTTACGTGGAACTCAAGTGGACTCTGGCGGCCGGAACAAAATGGTAAGATTATGGACAAGTAAATCATACTTTGTTGATGCTATAAAACCAATTGTGCTTACATCGAGCGATCGTATAGTTTTATATAAGTTCATACTTGACATCGCGATTACTGCTTTTATTACAAATGGGGTGGTTTGGATTTGCATAATTTAAACCAATGTTTTTCTAGCTGTGGAATATCATCGAAGTATCTCCATATGTTAACTTAGTTTCCTAGAAATGTAACCAAACATAAAAAGCGATACGTAACTTTGTCTAGTTCCACCCCAATTTCGCGCATCTACTCGAAAGCCTTCCACGAAAATTGTAACAGGTTAAAAAAATATTCCTACCCATTTCCAAACCTCTGGAGATTCAGGTAGTAAAGTTATAGACATTTTTCTTATTAATTTAGTGGTTTGTTTTACTAGTCAGCTTTTTTTGGGTGAAATAACTCTAGGTTTATTTGTACGCAAATTGGAAAGGCCAATCGCCTATAGTCAGTTACTTCTTCAATTTACGACCGTCCATAGTCCCGAGTTAGTATCGCTGTCGTCACGCTTCGTATATTGTGGATTTATATTTAAAGGAGAGGCCTATGTCCAGCAGTGGACTACGATAGGCTGATTGATTGATTGATTGCTTACTATTTGCTAGTAGTCTAGAAACTATCCCGTCTCATCTGTCTGTATCGTTTGTCTTGGAGATGGGAGAAACTTACGCTTTATAACGTCGCTTTGTATCTATTAGTTGTTCAACAGACAGATTTAGTGGATATACCAAATGTTTTATTTATTATATTAAATATATTATTTGTTATATTATATATATTCAAAAGCAGTGATAGACCGTTGGACTGCAAAGTCAGAGGTCTCGGGTTCAAACCCTGGCACGCACCTCTGTCTTTTCGATAGCATGTGCGTATTAAAAATCAACTATCACTTGCTTTAACGGTTGGGAAAACGTCGTGAGGAAAGCTGCATGCCTAAGAGTTTCTCGAAGGTGTGTGAAGTTCGCCAACCCGCACTGGGCCAGTGTGATGGACTATGGCTTAAACCCTCTCAGTTTGAGAGGAGCCCCGTGCCCAACAGTGGGACAGTTTCTTAACAGGGCTAATACTATTATTATTATATTATTATGTATTATAAAGTGTTTAAATATACTTAGTTATATTTATTCATCCACGATTTGTGTGTTACCAAAAACTTCAAGTTAGACATAGGTATCAGTACACCTATAATACCTATAATGTTTAATTAATTGTTTAAATGAACTAATGTTTAATACCTATGATGTTTATTCTTTTGGCTGGAAATCTTAAAGTTTTGAATTCGAACCCTAACACGAGCAATGGTTTTCTATCAAAAAATTCTCAATAGCTGTCCAGTATGGAGTCGGCGAAATGTGCGTGTACATAGTACACCTCTGACACTCCCTATTGGAGAATATTTGCGTGACGATGTGTGTGTGTGTGTGTTAAATTATCTATAGTATTTTTCATGAAGGAAGGGTACTGTGACCTCCCGGAGTCTTACCACTGTAGCGATAAACGGATTTTGGAGGGTCGGTATTATTCCGTCGTAATAGAGTGATACTTCTTTAGGACCATTCAGGAAACTGATGTCACTATTTGGTTTTGCCATAAAAAGTTACGATATCATATTTGCGGTATCAAAATATTACGAACAAATAACGCCTCGGATGTTGGTCTCTCGCATTTGATATAATTTGTTATTTTATATAGTTTCACTGGAATAAACATTGTAGCGGATACTTGCTTGGAGATTTGCTTCGTATAATACGAAATATATATACATATGTATATCAACATCATTATATGCAAAATCAGGATTGTAATTTACAGTTGTTATTTTTTGCGTAAGTAATTCGCCTGTCTGTGATTTTATCCTTTTGTTGTTTATAAACAATTAATTAAGACATTCTTAAATATCGTTTGAATACAAGATTTGTTATTTTATTTCTTTTTAAACGACTTTACATAATGGTAATCATAGCGCGCCCTCTTAGTCAGTTTCAAACAAAGCGATAGACCCGGCACTAGGGCGCTGGCATATTGCCTCAGTTCCAAGTTTTACTGCAGTTATCTCAGGTTTTATGCCTTATAAAATATGGCGTCGCGACCACACAGAATCGCCCTCGGCTAAAAAGTATGACTGGAGATTAGATATTATCGCAATTGGTAGCTATTGTTCAATGGGGAACGGCTTATGCTCCAGAACTTTATTTTGTTTGCGGCTCGGCGAGCTATTGAAGAGTTATGAGTCGGTTTGTTTGAAGATAGGGGTTTATTGTTTTGTAAACTTTTAGTATTTAATGTAGGGTTTTAATTCTTTTTGGTGATACTTATGCGGTTCGAATTATGGTTAATAGATTGCTATTTAGTTAAAAAAAAAACACTAAGAGGCAATAAAACGTCGTACGCCATGCTTCTTAAATCGATATTGTGGATTGTATGTTTACTAGACAAATAAGTTGATCTTCAATATTTGATGCTAATGTCACCCGGGGTCGGTACCTAGTTATAAGCTTAGTGCCAACTCATTCTTTATTCAATTTTGCTATTATCATTTTTTTACATAACCCTAAATTCCGTTTTAACTTATTTTAATTTCTTCAGATAAACTACGATCGATTTGGGTTCAAATATACTATACACCACACAAATATATAACCCATGAGGGTTATATTTAAAAGCTATTCTCTAAAGATTATACAAATGTACCTATGCATACGTCATACCTACAGACGCAATATTGGGCCCAAATGTCTCATTGTGGCACATAGTAGCGCTGTATTTTTAAAGTAATTGAGTATAAACATCGAAAGTACCTGAACAGCCTAAATTTCGCGTTTAATAATGTGTTTATACAAACACAAAATGACATTTGTGTCAATGACTATCCGACTGCCTCGCCACTGACTTGAAAACCCTATGCATAATAGGATAATCAATCGATAGGGTTAACACTTATCCTTCGAAAAGGTTAACTATTCATTGCTGGAGTTATCTAAACAAGATGTTAACTCATTCATATAAAGATTTTTTTTTGTTTTGAACTTTAGGTAAGGTTACTTAAATCACACGAACACCTCACCAAAGACTCAGGTTTTACGGTCGCTGCCAGTGAAGTAATATTAATTAAAATGAGCTTAGCTGCTTATACCATAATCACTACGTGGACCGCTTTGATACAGGTGTAGTATGAATACTTACTATGGGTCGGTAAAACACATAATTTTCATAAGTATATATAGGTATGCCCTTGGAGTACAGTAGGTATCCCGAAAAATCATAATTGGCAGACAAAATTGAAGTAGCGAAAGGATTTAATAATATAACCAACTTATAAGCTATGCAAAGGGACAAGACATTTTAACATTTTTCGTACACAAAACTATTTACGAAAATCATGGCCTCTGTATAAGGTTGTTTATTCGTCCGCGACCCAACTTGCAAACATCCGCAGGAGATGGCTTGGGCGAGTCCACATTTTATATCCCACCCCATTTTACATTCGCCCCTGGGGGAGTCCAGGCTTACCGTACCAATGCGGCTAGCAATTTTATTTGCACGCAAATTCGAAGTCTCGTAATATGGCCGGAACTGATCGGTCTCAGTAACGAACTCCACTCGCGTATATTTCGTCTTATAGCTTTCATTTCCTTCTAGCCCACTGTGAACGTGAGACGATCTCTTAGTTTATCTACCGGTTGCAGTAAAGCTTTTTTATGGATTTTGTTTTCCAATGTTTAGGCACAGAGCCAAACTATTTGCATCTAGCGAGAACATTGTCCTTATACATTTTTTTTTATTAACCTCTTTCATCCCGCTGCTGGGCATAGGTCTCTCCCATGATTTTCCACTTAACCCGATCCTTGGCCATATCAGACCATCTCCTCTCATAGGCGTCAAGGTCCCGGTCGCGCCATCTTTTTCTAGGTCTTCCCCGGCGTCGGTTACCATCTGGTCGCCATTCGGTAGTGACTTTTGCCCACCTATCTGGGCTCATTCTGCTCAAATGACACGCCCATCCCCACTTGAGCTTGGCAGTCTTGTAGCCCACGTCTAAACTGCCAGTTTTGGAACGCAGTATAGTGTTACGGACTCGATCAGTTACTTTGATTCCTAGAATACTGCGTTCCATTTCCCTTTGACATACTTTGAGTTTGGATTTTTGCAATTCGGTCAGTGACCAAGTCTGTGAACCGTAGGATAAAACAGGCAAGATACTCCGTCGATGAGTTGGCGCTTGAGTGAGAGAGGGAGAGTCCTTATACATAAAAGTGGTTTAAATACTTTAGGGTTTGCTATGAGTGTTCATGTTAATTAACTTGAATCAGACCCGAGGTTAAAAACTATCATCGCCAAGGACAAACAGAATAAGCTGATTTATTTGAATTTAATGTACTATTAATTACAAGTGAAACTTGTTTACCTTTTTAAAGTATCCGAACCTAATCTAATAGTGATTCCAGTATTTACTGAAGTCCTAAAAACCATCGCCGCACAAACGTGTATTTTATATTGAGTACCCATACCCGCCGAAATGTACCCATTGAATCCGCCGAATGTACACCCAAATGTAATAAGGGGAGGCGATAGGATTCATAGATAGGTGAACAAAGACGTGAATCACAATAGACGCTGCTCCCGGCTTATTGTCTATGTTTTTGGTTCAAGGTGCACGCCAACATGCTTTGTACGTTGGTTCGTATATCAAATATACAATTTGTGCTAATATAATTACTTGCTCTGTTGGATTCTAATTTCGTACAGTTTATGTGGATGAGTGAACATTATTAACATTATAATTGTGACTATGAATTTGTTGGCTATTACAACGGCGTGTATTCGACTATTGAAAATATGATTAAAAATATGTAAACAATATTTGATTAGAACGTAAGGAAAATCAAGAGCTTCAAATGTTTTATCACTACATAAAAAAATAATAAAAAAAAATAAACCATCTCGTCTATATTCCCCAAGCGGGGGCAGCAGAGGTATACTGAGTGCACCTACTTTTCGCCGACGATGTTAGGCCCATGTAATAGGGGCCCCATGTAATAATAATATATGGCTATTGCCATATATCGGGCACAATTCTAGACACCGGACTCATTATGGAAAGTTTTCGTTAGAAAAACTACATTTGTCCGACCTAGGATTTGAACCCGGAAACCTTGTAATCACCCAACGACGCGCTTTGCCACTAGACCAATGAGGCAGTCCCTACATATAATAAAATAAAGTCCTCCGCCGTGTCTCTCTGTCTGAACGCGATAAACTCAATAACTGCCGAATGGATTTTCATTCATTCATCATTTAATGGATATAGTGATTCAGGAGGAAGGTGTATGAGTAATTCACCCGTGCGAAGCCGGGGCTAGTTTAAATATAATTTTTCGGATTTTGTGAGCGATAGTAAGTAATAGGCAGTTTTAATGTCTATATCACAAGTTCGACACGTATTACCTATTTTGTATTATGACGATATTTATAACACTAAAATATGTTTGGCATCGGTTTAAAAATCTCTAGACACAAAACAATGATTAAACATATTCTTTTTCTTTTTTAGAACATCCTATGGTACCTAATTTGGCGGGACTGGTTGGGTCGCTAGAGGTACAGTTTGGTCTCCGTAGTACTTCGGAATAGGCGGAGGTTATTATTTGGTTCTGATACAACATATTGCATTTTTATTTAAGTCAGATTATTAGGTCTACTGGTAGGAATACAGATAGGGGAAGAGAGTAGGGCTAAGTATAATTGACAAAGCTGCGGACAAAATCAAGTTATATTATGACACTAGGGTGTTATTATGATAAGGTTAATCTTAAAAAAAATTGCGGTAAAAATTATATAAAGGATAAAGGTACGAAAAACTGTGAAAGTTCCTGTAGAGCAAAAACGGTCAGTTCACTACCGGGTTTATCACTACGAAATTGATTTTTACACATTAACGTGTCAGTGGGTACTAGTATACCATCCGCGCCGAGAGCCTTATCTTCCAGTTTATGGGCTCAAGCGTCCGCTCGCGAGGCAGAAATCGACCGTTACAACGTTAGTTAGGGCAAATATTCAGCTCATATTTAAATATTCGCCGGGTGTACAATCTGGCCGTTATCTTCGTTATGCACCTACTGTGTTACCTGTATTACCTGTGTTTTATCTTAACTGCGTCTCCTTATTGTTATTGTTCTCTGTTTTGTAATATTTGACGATTACGTTTTATAGAACTAAAAAAATTCCCTTCGCCTAATGAATTGACTCGCTGCCTACATTCAATTACGACGTCAAAATTTTTGAATTTGTTTCAATAGCGGCATCAAGGCTTCTCGAAACATTGTTTGGACTCTTCAATAGGCGTAAGTTGATGTAGGTATTTAACTACAGTAATTCTGTCTTGAAACTTTCAATAAACTCTATCTTTATGAGGAGACATGTTGAATTATACATAAGTTGGTTGGTATGGGTGTGTATCTTAAATACATGGTAGTGTGTTAAATGTTTTTTTTATTGATTTAATGTATTTTTTATACATAATTTTAAAAAATATTAGCATTCTGCACTCTTTCTCTATATAAACTATAAGTGTGGGAAATTTCATACTCCTCCGTCCGCGCAATTTTCGTAAAAAGGCGTACAAAGTTTTTGCTTCACGTATTAGTGACAACATGCATTTTAGGGCTATTGAAATGTCTTAATCAGGTCAGGTCAACATCTGTCATATATGCATTTTTTGTTGAGATTGTAATGCTGTATTATTTAACTGTTCTATATCATCACGCTAGATCCCTTGCGGGGTAGGCAGTGAGTACAGAGTTTCAAGCGGTTCTTTTCTTACATACCTCTCTGGCTTTATCCACCCTCATAGTTCGTCTCATACATGCTCGCCGGTTACGGAGACTCTTGATTTGTCCTGCAAATAAGTCACGGTCTATTTGGTCATGGTAAGATAGTCTAGTTCTTCCCCGGTACCAACATCCTTCCACCTTCGCATTGTATATCTGTTTTGTGATTCTTTCTCCTGACATTTTTTCTTTATAACTGTTGTGATTATATAATAATATAACGTGCGTATATAATCATCTCACCCCAAAATAAATATCGTCTTAAATGTATTTTTGACAGTAACTAAATGTACCGATATCGAAATAATATCGGAAATCTTAATTGAAATGTAACGGACATGCGTTGAGGTTTTCACCATAGATATAATTTAAACGCATTTACAGAAAGTGGATGTCATTATTATTTGTAATCTATCTGAAACCTAGTTTGTTCTGTGTTACTTTAGGCTATAATTGCACTTCGTCTTATAATCGTTATATTAAGAGTAAAGTTAACTGCTAAATTTCGTCTAAATCGGTCTAGGCGTTTAGACGTGATTAAGTAACAAACATACGTTTAAACATCCAAATATGCAAACTTTTGCATTGAATATATTAGTAGTATACGACAATACACACACTTGCACTTGCGACACATATTTCGAGGAATTGATTACGTGTGTTTCGCTTTATTAGCACATATCTAATATGGATAGGCAATAACGATAGCCGAACGTCGATATCCAATCGACCTTAATCAGACAGCATAACAGGGCCAAACATAATTTACCTCGTATTTATATGTGTGCGGCGGGCGTGCTGCGTAGGCCTCCGATATCGGTACATAGGTGCTTAATATTTCATGTGCGAGTCGGGCCGGAATGCGAACGGAACAATTTGCCAATAATCCTATCCCCGGGCAATAACTGAGGTGGCGCCCACCAGAAATAGGTGTTATTGCCCATGAATGATTTCTGCGCAACTCATAAGACAGACTTGAATTCCCTTTGTATTGAAATTGTGTGTTCTTCCTTTTGTTTTATTTACTCGCATGGTTTACGATTGTTATTTTTTTATTTTAAGATATTAGAAGTAGGAATTGAATGGGTACTGGAATAGGAATTACTTAGAGTGTGTGCCATATTCCCTATGTTCCTACGACTTAGAATACTATTCACTGAGTAACTGCCCTATAAAGGCATACCAATCTGCCGTAGTAGGTTCCAACAATTGTTACGATTACGTCTGATATGATATTTAGTTGTAGATAAAAATCTAAAATTAGTAAATTAAATCATCGCGTGCGAGGAGCTGTGGGCAGAAAATAGTTTTTAATCATATATCTTGTAAATAATTTATCCTTATTAGCCAATTAATAACCTTGTTTCTACCGCAAGTATATAAAATCTTTATCTTGGCGCTTGATTTATTGCCTATATAGTTAAGAATAGCACAATATCAGCCTATACTGCCCACTGCTGGGCAAAGGCCTTCTCTCACAAATCGAGGTAGAGAGATAAGGTCATATTCCACCACGCGGACCAAGTGCGGATTGGTGGAGCCAGGTTTGTGGCCACCTGCTGTTGGAACTTATCAAGCCGCCTTTAAGGCTTCCAACTCGGCTTAATGACTACCACATTAAGTGGTAACCGGGACCAATGGCTTAACGTGCCTTCCAAAGCACGGAGACGCTCGAATATGAAAATGCCACAATGCCACAACGTGCCCATCTCAGGCCGACCGAGTCGAACGCTGCTTAACCTTGGTGATCTGTAAGAACATCACAGTCGCACAGCGCTACGAGCGCCTAATAAAGTTACTGTAATGTAACCAAGTGTATATACAACAGCGCTTACGAAGATAAGATGACTAAAGTCCCACCGCCAGTAATGGACCTGCCCTCTAGATTATTTTAGCGTTTCGTATTATCGACGAGTATCATGATATCTTTTGGACATAGAATAGTACCTATCAACGATTTCGCGGCCCAAATTATGCAAATCTAAGGTTTGACGTTATGGTTACATTGTTGAGAAAGCGTACTGTTACGTTCACCTTAATCTAGTAAATAGTGTATAAAGCATGTCATATCAACTCGATAGCATTACGCTAACGGCACTCTGTTCATGCTAAGCCATTTGGACCCAGCTTAAAATATTAGAAATTAAAGTCACGTTCTTTTTCGCAATCTTTATGAAATAATTTGTGTATTATAAACTTTTTAGTCAGTTTCGATTCAGTTAATAAATCAATTTGTCTACCACAAACGTTTTCGTCGGGACAAGTCCTGGAGGACAATATGCTTGCGTTGTGGCTGCAAATTCAATTTATATTCTGATCGGTGCGGAAATGGAACTGAAACTTAGATTGCGGATAGGGACAGGTTTATAAAAGTGGGTTGCTTCAGTTTTTGAAATCTATTTACTCCCTTTATCATGTGAAACAAAACTATCTTTGGATTTTGTCGCGGTTTCTTTTTGATTTTTAAGTTCGCGACGTTTTGAGTGCTTTGCAGCACCCAAGGTCACCGGCGAAGGGACTGAGGTGTTAGACGTCCAAAAGGCATTATTATTCTGGGGTACTCTCAAACTCTTTAAATGTGTTTGTTGGTCCGATCTACGCAGAATCAGCTCACGGTATTTTGAGGACTTGCACTGTTATGCTTGGTTTTAGATTTAATTATATTAATTACTCGATCCCAAGTCGATAGACCGTAAAAAATAGGCCTCAAAAGCTATCTGACTACACCCGAAACCTTATGGCTGAGCGACGTACCATGACACTCCAAACCTCCGATGATGCTAAGTCCTGTAGGCAGCTCAATGGACAGATATTGAAGTCCTTGCGACACGATTTACGGTCCTTCAATACAAGACGTATTGAGGAGACCATAGAGCAGAAAAAGGTCTCCAAAGTGTTCGCAAGAGACGCGTCTATTGGGCAAAGCCAGTTGAAGAAGCTGAAGACGGAGGACGGAAACGTAACGTCGAATAGGTCAGAGGTGCTCAGGGAGATAGAGAGGTTCTATGGGCAGTTGTATACCTCAGTAGTCGAACCTGTTGTTGACTTGGTAAAAGACCCAAGAGCTAAGCTAACCCGACACTACACTGAAGATATCCCGGACATCAGCCTGTACGAGATTAGGATGGCTCTCAAACAACTTAAAAACAACAAAGCGCCGGGTGAAGACGGAATTACCGCAGAGCTTCTGAAAGCGGGCGGATCACCGGTGCTTAAAGTCCTTCAGAGGCTGTTTAATTCCGTCTTGCTCGAAGGAAAAACGCCGGAAGCATGGAACAGGGGTGTGGTGGTATTCTTTTTCAAGAAAGGTGATATTAAAGAACTATAGGCCCATCACACTGCTGAGCCATGTTTACAAGTTGTTTTCGAGAGTCATCACGAATCGTCTCGAACGCAGGCTTGATGACTTCCAGCCTCCCGAACTAGCCGGTTTCCGGAAAGGCTTTAATACCATAGACCACATACATACGCTGCGGCAGATTATACAGAAGACCGAGGAGTATAATCGGCCACTATGCTTGGCGTTTGAGGACTATGAGAAAGCCTTCGATTCGATCGAGACTTCTTAGTTCTCTCCAGCGATGCCACATCGATACATCGAAGTGTTGAAGTGCTTGTATAATAACGCCACCATGTCAGTCCGAGTACAAGGGCAGTGCACGAAGGCGATCTCCATTAAAAGAGGAGTAAGACAGGGAGACGTCATTTCTCCGAAACTGTTTACGACCACCATAGAGGACGCCCTCAAGCTTTTGGAATGGCGAGGACTTGGCATCAACTTCAATGGCGAATACATCACTCACCTTCGATTTGCCGACGACATTGTGGTCATGGCGGAGTCGCTGGAAGATCTAGGACGAATGCTCGGCGACCTCAACAGAGTATCTCAACAAGTGGGTCTTAAAATGAACATGGACAAAACGAAAATAATGTTTAACGTCCATGTCGTACCCACCGCACTCACCGTTGGGAACTCTACTCTTGAAGTTGTCGACGAATACATTTACCTGGGACAGGTAGTCCGGTTAGGTAGGTCCAACTTTGAGAGAGAGGTCAATCGACGAATCCAACTCGGCTGGGCAGCGTTCGGGAAACTGCGCAACATCTTCGCATGAGGAGATTCGTAGAAGAACCAAGGTCACCGACATAGCCCTTAAGATTAGCAATCTGAAGTGGCAATGGGCGGGCCACATAGCGCGAAGATCGGACGGGCGTTGGGGCAGAAAGATTCTAGAGTGGAGACCACGTATTGGCAAGCGCAGCGTGGGACGACCACCTGCCAGATGGACCGACGATCTTGTGAAAATCGCAGGAAGTCGTTGGATGCAGGTGGCATCGGACCGGTTACGCTGGAAAGCGATTGGGGAGGCCTATGTACAGCAGTGGACAAGTATAGGCTGAGATGATGATGATGATGATGATGAAGTCGATAGAAGCACCCAGCCTACCTTTATCATGGCCAAATTATAAGAATGTTTTGAAGATTCTTTTTAAACTAATTCTATTTTTTACAAATGTTGTCCATCGATATTTATTAAGTTTACAGTCATGCGGCAAATATGAATGGCAATTTTATCTACATAAGGTGTACGTAAGAAATTATTCTAATTATTCATATAAATTGGAAGCCATCCAATAACATTTGATAGTAGAGCGGAAGAATTCACCAGCCATGCGATGTCTGTATGATAACCGTGTACACGGAATAGAATTATGGATTCACGATAACTAGGACTTATGTGGAAAAAAACAATATTGTAAGTGTCTATTGAAAGCTTTCAGTAGTGCTAGAAGATTATTTTTTTATACATAAAACAGTATTTGCTTGTCGTAGTTGTTGAGGAAGTGGAATGGACAGTTAGGAAAAGTTCTACCTAGAGTTATTTTATTCACAATATCATTAACGTGCGCGTCAAACGCAGTTCATTTAATGGCCGGGTGCCGGCCGCTGGAAGCTGCACGCAAACAGAATCACAGAGTGAGCGCTAAATATGCCCCAGTTCCAATTAACTTTGTCGTTTAAGTTAGAAAGTTTAGAAACGTTTTACTCCATCTATTCAACAAAATGTAAAGGCGGCCATACCAGTAGGGGGAAATTTCCGAACCAAGTTATTTTAAAATTTGTTCTAAATTTAAACGAAGTGGCTCTTTGTAGTTCCCTGTGGATGTGAGATAAGGCTATTTCGGAGGTTAATTTTGTACTCCTATAAGTATCGCTCCATTGGATTTGTATTAAAGTAGGTAAGTAAGTTTCCTTTTCCAATAAAGTTTGTTTCTGCCGGAACCACATCGGTATCTAATGCGTTGATTCTGGGAATTCGGCGAAAATGATACGAGGAAGTTTAAATTTTAATTCAAAATACAAGGTATTTACCTTAGAATAACTATAACCCATAAACCGCAGGGGCGCATCAAATTGAAGGAACAATTACTACTTCCAATGGGATGACTTTCACGTTTACGCAAGTAGTCGCTTTGTGACCTTCGTGTGAAATAACGTGCTTGGCGCGTTTCAAATTAAATTGAGTTATGCCGCCTTGTGACTTTCCTGTAAAAATGATGTTGAGCTCAAAAAGAAACATGAAGGAATCACATTTGATACCTAACTAGCGCATTAACGTGCCGTATTATTTAAATATCGAATTAAATCTTCCCTCTGCAATTGGCATATTAAAAGACGCGTCCATTTTGTTAGTGTTGCTAGTATAACAGTTTTATTTTCCCTACTTTTATTTGCTGAAGGCTTTGTTAGATCTAGTATTAAATGGTATTGATTTAGTTAACTAGACATCATGGTTTTTATATTTAGTTATGATGATGAATATATATTTTCCTTATATTAAATTACTTAAACCCTTAATGGTTCAAGTATATCTATTTCTTGAGGTAATTACGCATTAAAGTACATGTTACAGCAACAACGGTTTTGTTATAATTGACTCTAATGTTATTAACATTTACCCCATAAAGTGGTAATCTTTCCGTGCGGCTAACATTGCGCGGTTGAGAAGTGCGGCGAGTGCGGGGCGTTGGTTGAATTTTTTACTTCACCGCGCGGCGTGCAATTACGACTGGACGCGGCTTCTAGATTATATTTATTCTAAGGTATTTACATTATTTGCTGGTGCGAACGACATTTGTGTTTATTTTTATCAATAATTTCGAATGTTGAGAGACAATGGTTTTATTTTTGGAAACTATAAAATTAAACCTTATTATTCCAGTGTGATCCTTATCTTTTTCAGTTTAGGCGTTAACTGGCTGGAGTAAATGTTTGGTAAATATTTAACTAAGCCCTGTAATCCTTGAGATTTTTGCGTGCCAGCATTACTTTGCCTTACACTTAGAAGGGGCAGGCTCTTCATTACCTGTCACCACGCTTTGCGTGATTGATTGTGTCACCTTAATTTTTAATTTTTGTAATCCCTAAAGTGCTTATAATTTTTTTAAGTAATATATGTTATAATCCGTACAGACTTCTAGTGGTAGAGTATGACCTGTAATACCTATTCTCCTTTAGTTTCTGAGAGAAGGTCTTTGCCTAGTAGTGGCACAGTATAGTTTTTTTTTATATCTTATGTTATTATAGTACGGCACGTCTGGAGGACGACGTGACATGGATTACGTGAGCGAGATAGATATGTTGAAGTGCCTTATTTATTCATCTTAACTGGTTACGTATAATTAATGTTATCTAAAAAGGAAACGAGTTAAGAACGTTTTATTAACGACCTGTGAAGTCTAAAAGTATCAACATTCATTTGAAGAAAATTTTCTAAAAGTTATTCAACCTTTGTAATTACTTGTAATTATGTTTTTTAAACTTTTAATCTCCTTACAAAGGCGATGTTTGAAGCTTTGTATTGTCCAAATGAAGTCCTCTAGTTAATTTTCGGAGGGCAATATTTTAGAGAATAATAATATGAATTGAGTTTTAACTATTTATATTTAGCTGTTGTCTTTTGGGCATATGCAGTTCCTTGTATCTATTTATTTCGTAGTCGCAACTTGCTTCGTGTACTTTTTATAATATAGAATAGGGTCACCCTTTGTCGTAAAGGGTGAAAAAAATACGTATATCTATCTTTTGGGCACTTGCTTAACGTCGATCAACACAGCTATATGCTTACTCATAAATAATAAAAGTAAGTTAAGAGACGAGGAGATCCGAAGGACAACCTAAGTCACCGGCATAACCCTGTAAGGGCCAATAAGAGTTGCAGTGGGCGGGGCACATTGCACGTGGAACTGACGGTCGTTAGGGCAGAAAGGTTCTCAAGTGGAGTTCTTGTACAAGAAAACGTGGAGTAGGCAAGCCCTTTAGTAGGTGGACTGATGACTTAGTAAAGATGGCAGGTAAAAGCTCGAGGCAGAAAGCACAAAGCCGGTCGTCACGTCTCGGCGATATTTTGAGTGAAATGCTTTGGCCTGCTTTAGGAACTCTCCTGGCTAATGATGTTGAAGTCGATATTTTGAAACTTTAAAATAGAAGTAAGTGTACTTTCTTACCTTCTCAGACTTACATACAGCGTCACGCTTATATTCCTCATGCGCGGGTGGTAGAGCTATGCTCCTGTACAACCATATTGCGCCAACAATGCTAGGTCCCGAGATAGTAGGGGGCGGACCTATTGCCAATATACCAGGCGCATTCCAGTTTTTGAACTGATATTAACAAATTGTCAATAGGTACACCTCAATTTCACTCGTTTCTTAATATGACCTTAGATTCAAATCCAGAACCTTGTAGAAGTCGGGATCGCCAGTCAAACTGTGCACCACTAAATCAACGAGACTACTCAGACTCATGTATTTTCGTAAATGCAACAAAGGAAAAAACACCAAGGATTAATGCATCCCATTTGGTTGGAGAATTGGGTAAGGTTGGCGCCAGACCGTCGATAACTTGTTCATTGGTAGATCGTAAACGATAAAGCATGAATCTCTGAACGTGAAAATAGATTAGTAATATTAAATTTGCATACTGTAAAGAACGCGTTTTTCGAACGAATATAGTTTATATACAATGCTGCTGCATTTCATCCAAATCTGTTAAGATTCTTAGTGACTGTGTACTGTGTGTATGAACAAATATCCAAAGATTTTAACATTCGGATTTGTTATTCATAATAAGTAAGTAGGAAGGCAGTAGGCCTATGTTCAACAGTGGACAAGTATGGGCTGAGATGATGAAGTTATAGGAAGTCATAGGTCATATTGTGTATGCCTAAATTTGTAAATGTGATCTCCATTGTTACGTCACATTTGGCTAATATTCGAATATCTGTTAAATAAACTTGTAATGAATTTTAGCTCCATCTTGTAATGACATTTTTCACAATTTTCCGCATCTTATCTATGAATGTTAATTTTTTTTTTATACTACACACACCAAGCACAACGTGCATTCCGAACACTGCGAATTTCTAATATGGAACTCTCTCAAATAGATTCTCGTAACCTCCTCCTTCCTCTTAAAGTCACTAATAAACTTAGTGACAATAAATACAAAGCTTGTATTAAACGTATGCTTAGTAAGCGAGCTTATTATACGCTAGATGATTATTGAAAAGACAATAATACTTGGATAGGGGCTGTTCCAGCTCCACTTGATTGGATATGGATAACTTGTTCAGCTAATATTATTTAATAATTTAGTAAAATTTATCTTATTTTTTTCATTTCTTTCTCTGTAAATGAGGGAACCATGTAGGCATTTACATAAATAGTTTAATTTGTTTAATTTAACTTAGATTTACCTGATAGACCTGCCTACATTGTTCTCCCATATCACACAACAAAATGTAGATGAAAAAAGAAAATGTAAAAATACTAGTGTAAAAGAGTAACCGTGGAGTTTCTTGCCCTTCTTCTCCATAGGAATGACATTCCGAAGTGGTGGTAGAGTCTTTGTTACTTTTCTGACGATTCATAAATACTCTGATCGTTTACATGAATAAAAAATATTCTGATTCTAACGCTGATAAACTTTTAGTAAAACGTTATTACAATAAATGATTAAAATAAAACGGTAATTTATTGTCACTTAATAGGTAATGTATTCTTAGAATTATTCCTGTAATAGGTAATATGCAAACAAACAAGCTTGAGGAATGATATCAAAACAATATGAAAAAGACAATCGACCCTCTTACTATGAAATATTTATGGTCTCGTGACATGTTCACGCGTTAGTTTTTCTTTCTCCTTTATTAACAGACGTTTCTTCTGTTCACTGATATGTAAAAGTTTGCTTGTGTATAAGGAGTGTTTTGTTATGGTTGAAGCAAGTAGAGCTTGAAGGACATTATCCCAGCAGCTCAAACATGTATGCTTTCAAGATAAATTTGTGGATAATGATACAGTAAACCGATTCGTTAGTGTTAATTGTTCTTAATATATAATGCCTGCCTAGCTGAAATTCGAAACGATATTTCTAATATCTATGTTTTTTGATGTGTACGTCGAGAGTGGGGAAAAAATATAATACATAAAATTCGGTATGAGAAGTTTAGAATTTTTAACATCTGTTGTATATTTATAGCAGGCCTACGAGCCGTCTGGGATAAGGAATCTAAACGATCGCTGGCTGTTGAGTTAGTGCTGTCTGTGTACTTTCAAAGTAATTTATAGCCTTTTAACTAAAGATTGAAACGTTTTGATTAAAAGGCACAATAAATGTACGATCGGTCATGTGTAAACTCCCGAAAAATAAATAAAAAGTTGAAAAAGCAAAAACATTTATTTGTGATGCAAATATAACAGCCTTGTTAGTCTATTGGCGAATAATGCGCATTGCGATCACGAGGTCCTGGGTTTAAACTCTAGGTCGGACATATGTAGTTTATCTATAGAATAAATCTCAGCATCATTCCGGAGTTATTTGTTTTACCCACTCTCACATGGCACCTGACATCGTCGGCGAAAAGTGGGTGTACACAGTATACCTCTGCCAGCCCGCTTGGAGAATAAAGGCGTGACGGTGTGCCAAAATATAGGCCTAGAATATAATATTCAATAACAGCCACTACTTAGAATGAAAAAAACAGGTAGCCTTTAGCCCATCATTTACGGACCTTCCCAGGTAGGGCCGTATTTTCACATCGAACGGTTTTATTTTCGTCCGCGTCATCGGTATAAGGAATTAGAAAATCCGAGAAAATCCTCCAGGGACATTGAAATTAGCATATTTTTTATTTTATATTTTATTTTGCGTTCCACAATGTTGATTGGATGGTAACATTGATCAGCTTAAAAGCTAGGTAACAATCATGGACCCTGTCGGGCACAGCAAAGTGTTTAGGAGAGAGGAAGACTAGTAGGAATTTTAGTTTGAAAGTATTAAATATTATTAAATTTTTATATTGAAATACTTAGCTACGAACTGTTATTGTTGGTAGGAAGTCAGTAGTGATAGATTTTTTAATAGATATATTATGTCATTTATATTAGTTTTTTTTTAATAAATATATTATTATCTCGCTGAGATTCACGGGCTTTACCCGGACCTTTGAAAGGCTTGCATGGGGACATGGGTCCAACACGTAGAGGCCCTTTGCGAGAAGTTAATGTTATGTAAGCCACCTGCTGAGATCACTTGCTGAAAATGAAGAAACATAACCAGCGAACTGACCCCGGTAGGTGTAAGGACTATTGTAAACTATGGAAAGAAAACAAGGGCTATGTAAATGAGGTTTGATGCACAAAAGCTGGACTATTTCAAAGGGGACGGACACCGGCCATAATTAGTGATACCTAATTACCCGTGGCCGGCGGTGACTCGCCGCTTACTAGATGGGTCCTCAAACGGTCGTCCTAGGACAACTGAGGGCAACACCGGTGTGAGCGGCTCAGGGGTGTAGAGAGGTGTGCTGCGCTTTCTCCGAAGTTACTCGCGGCGTTATGCCCTTTAACACTTCCACCCCTGGAGTACATCGACGTAGGAACACATTATCTTCCTACGTCGATATAGCTCTCACGGCTCCTCTCTGGACGGCCAATTAAGGCTAGCCAGAGCCGAGAGTCCTGCGGGCACCCTTCGGTTTCCACTCGACCGACGAAGACACGCCGAGTTGGGGGCCCTGACCGACTCTCTGAAGCACTCGGGTCCGTGGTGTCGTTACTCACCAACAGCTCGCCACAAGCTGCCCTGCGGGCTTATTATTATTATTATTGTCTATTATTATTATTATAAATATATATATTACTTTTGTTATTAATGTCTATTATTATTATTATTATAAATATCTATTATTATTATTATAAATGTCTATTATTATTATTATAAAATGTCTATTATATTAAGTTATGTTTTATGCCAGCGTAAATTATATTTATTATTATAATAATATAGTTTAGTCTACGTCACACGCAATTTAAAATATTCTGGTGTTATAGGTAGTGAATTTATTTGCGATGAGCATTTCTTTGTCATTCATATATTCGTCAACTGTGTAAAATGCTTTTGTGATTAGTAATTCTTTTGTTTTATTCATAAATTTACTAAAGTTAGGTTCAATTTTTATTGGGTCAGGTAGTTTATTGTATATCTTTATAGACATCACGTATGGGCTATTTGAGTGCAGTGTTATCCGAGAAGCGGGTTGAACCAGTCTGTTTCCATGTCTCAAGGATCGGTTTTTGTATGTGTCTGCTCGTGTTGTGAAAAAAGTGCTATGCTTCCTGACAAATTTGCATATTTCAAATATGTAAATACACGGTAATGTTAATATTTTATGTTTTTGGAACAGAGGTTTGCAACTATCAGTTTGTTTGATATTACCAAGGATGCGTATTAGCTTCTTTTGTAGAATAAAAAGTGTAGTTGCATATTTATTAGTATCATCCGGAACGGCTCGACGCGCGCCGCAGATCTGTTATCAATAATGAATTACGCGGAATTACAATAACATTGACTTATTATTGAACATATTTCATGATACAGCTTAATTAAAAACAGGTAGGGTAAATTAATTTTTGTTCATACGTCCTGTTTTACTGAAAAGTGCATGGTTAGTGTTATATCTTAATAACGTCTTCTATTTGTTTATATCGTCACGCTAGATCCCTTGTGGGGTAGGTAAAGGGGTGGCAGGTTCTTTATTTACAGATCTCTCTAGCTTCGTCCACCTTTATAATAGGTACGTACTAACGTCTTATTTTATTAAATTGACAGCTCAAAACAAGGCCGGCGGGCAGTGGTGTCAGTGCGGTATGCAAATATAATTTTGGCTGGTGCAGCGGTGGCCGCGCATTAGCCGCGTTTTGTGCGGGAGTCATTCGCTCCATTCACTATGCTCTGCGAATTAGCCGCTAACATGGATCAAAGTAGATATGAATATTTACGTGTTCATAATAACTTTTTATACTTCAGTTGATGAAATTAAAAACTGGTATAAAATAAGCACTGTAAGGAACACCGGGTATTTTTCTATAGAAAAACTCGAATAGTTGTTTTGAATCTAGGATCTCTTGATCGCTACGCGCAATATACACACCTAGCGCTTGGCCTACGAGATGGTTAAAATAATTTCTCTCTCCCAAAACATTTCTGAAAATGGAATATTGTCCTTATATCTTACTTCATGACGAAACTTAAAGAACAGTACCCCACACTTGTCCCACGGCTGAAATAATCTCCCAAATTAGTAAATTACATCGACGACATGTGGGTGTACAGTGTATACCTCCGCTTTACCAGAATATGCGCGTGAGAAATATATTGACATATCTTCATAGTCAACCTTTACTGTATTGTATTGAATTATAATACTCATACAAAAGATAGATTATAGGTTATTAATTAATTCATTTGACAAACACCGGATATCCCGCAGATAAGAAATGAAAATTAAGACACAGATAAGCCATTATTCCCCAGAAATATAATTTTGTTGACATTCTCAGGAATGGGTTGGGTACGAGCGAATTCTACCATATGGTAACGTCATTCCCACGGACAAAAGTACTTTTGATATCCATGCAATATGACTTTTGCCGGTATAGCATTAGATTCTTGGAATTCGTTGGGTGAGATTTTTGACAGTGAAATTATATTATCTTCATGAATAATTTCTTTAGAAAACTATGTGGTCCACTCTAAATAATTGCTCAGTACAGATAGTATCACATTTTTAGATTTGTTGCCTGTATAATTCCAATGCTGGAGCTTTTTCACAAAGTGTAACTATGACCATATTTTTCTTCTCCAAAAAGGATTTACCATAACCTATAGCACTCAAGTTTCAACCAACAACGTTCTTTATCGAAATGATTTCAAAAGAAAATCAAAATTAACAAAAAATAAAATTACTTTCAGGTAACAACAAAGAATCCATTTGGTAAATAGGTCTACTTCTGAGAATGAAACTCGAAAGAGGTAAAAGAGACAAGTAGTAGGTCTACGAGCCTATCAGTTGGGTCGGATCGTGACGCATCGATCGACCTAGTTGGGCTCGAACTAATTGATGAAACTTCGGCACCTTGTTACATTGTTTCGGTTGCGGTTATTATACTTTATGACCTAGCTTCGCCTTACCCTATATGATTATTTGTGTTCGCTTTTATTTTACAACTTTATAGTTTTGAACATGATATAAATAGCGGTGTAGTTTTATCATGACGGATGATGAATGGATTATTGTGTTATTTATGAAAGAGTGTAAACCATTTCGGAGTATTTCCCTGAAATTTACTTGAGCTGAGTATAATAATGATACTACTATAGTGTAGTTATAAATATAATTCATTAATAACCTGCTCATCTAATAGATATACATGGTTTAATTTTTTTTCATCCTGGAGCGAAAGCCAAGGTAATGTATCTAATGCCTATTGTTCACAAAAACAAAAAAATTTAACACCAATAAGCAATCTCCAAAGCCAAATTAATTTAGTGCATTAAAAACACCTATACCGAGCGCAAAATGACACCGAGAGGTGGCGCGGTTTGTCAGCTGGTCTGTTGATACCTTAGGTATTGCAGATTTGCACCCTAGCTATGATATTCGGTCAGATCCGTGGGTAGATGTTACTTATTGAAATGTTCTTTACATTATTTTTTTTTACCAGTAAACAGCGGTGACTAAAATTACAGTGTGTTTATTTTTTTTCAACTAATTAATTAGGTTTAACAATTGTGCGCTATCAAGTAACATTATTACGGTAGAGGGAGGTTATCATAGCAGAGAAAGAAGGCAATACTTATCCTTTTATCGTGATTACTTCTTTACTACGCCGTTGGTTTAGTGGCGAATAATGCGCGTTGCCTTAGGCTCGCCCCCTATTACATGGACCTAACATGGTCGGTGAAAAGTGGGTGTACAAAGTACACCTCTGCCACCTCCGCTTGGAGAATATAGGCGTAACAGTGATTGTTTTTCTTTAGATCTATCATTACATGACAGCGTTAAATCTCAAATTAAATCAAGCACAATCAATTGAAACTCACCCTCCTTGTCTTGGTTCTCATGTTTATATTTATATTTTTACTTTTAGGTGTTTAGTTGCATTAAGGTTTCTTTCTAAAATATATTCTATCATATATCAATTATATTGTATAAAGTTAAAACTTTTCTCTTTGTTATATTAATCTAGATTACTCAAAGTTAATGATGGCATGTTTTTCTTTTTGTGTACATTATTAAGGGTTACTTCCCAGAACTAAATTAAGATACTTATGTTTTATTTATTATTATTGGTTGTAATCAGTTTATGTACCTATTTAATAAAAAAAAAACAGCCATCACGCCTATATTCCCCAAGTAGGAATGGCGAAGGCTGTTTATGCTGACTTATTACCGACGATTTGAAATCCTAATTATAAAGCGATACTATTGTTATTTTACCGGGAACTTTTCCGGGCTGATATTGTTTTGCCTTTGAAAAACTACACTTTGCTCGGACTTTAACCCAGGACCTTGTGATAGCTACGCGCATTATACGTCACTGGCCCAAGCGCGCAGTCAAAACCAAATTCTTTGATATAAATCATTTTGTATGCAGCTCTTCTTTCAATTCGATTACATAACTATTTCAAGGCTATGTTGTTGCAGGAATCTGTATCCTTCTTTTTCCTGTTGATATTGTAAAATGCGACTGAAGGAGTAAACCTATTTATCATCCATCCAGAGCCTGTCATAACGGCAATAAGCTTTCATTACGTGCGTAATTCGAAATCGTTTAGGTGAAATGTTATTGATTCAGAATGTGCCTATTGTAAATATCCTTTTTTGCCTGAAGTCTGCATTATCTAAGAATATAAAACAGAAGACAGAGCAATTGTTTTAATATTCGATTACATAAAGTATTATAAAGGGCAATAAAATTATTAGTGCAAGTAGGATGGGAAAATCTGAAACTGCTAGTTAGATGAAATCTACAATAGTTTCCCTAACTAATTAAAAAGAAACCACTGTCTAACAAATAAATCGCCCGAGGCATTGTCTATAGTGCAACAAGGATATTTTGGTATAGTATAAATATTTCAACAGGTGGGTCCGTACGGTTACTAATTAAACAAGAATTTGTGTAAATTTTATAGCAAACGGGAACTCGGCGACTGTCATATCCCGCCGCCGCCATATTACGCAAAGCCACTGTTTTGTATATTATCTAACGCTACAAATCACGCCGGATGTCCCGCTACGAGAAATGAAAATTGAGATACCGGAGAGCCATTGTTCCCTGGAAATGTATCTTGTTGATACTCTCAGGTGAGGGACGGTGCCGCGCGGATATTGCGTTAACGTGACGCCATCTCCAGAGATAAAAGCGCTTTTGATATCCGTAAGATACATTTTCACTTTCGCTCTATATCTTCGCAGCGCCGAGCTCTTTGGGATTTGGTAGACGAGATTTTTGCAAGCCATTTTCAAGTGTCTGCTTAGACGTACAAATAAAGTGCTTGTAAATAATTTTAAGATGAACCTTTAGGTGGCAGGCTTTGTCGTATATTATGATATAAGAAAGATATTACAAGTTTTATCTGCCTCGTTGGTCCAGAGGTGCATGATAATAAACGTAATTTGTTTCCTAGTTTCAGATCCTAGAAAGCATTGTATCCGGCATAATGATAAAGCTCTGTCTCCCTATTTGGAAAATAAAACTGTGACAGTGCACAAGTTTCTGTATTATATTTTTTATTATCTTACTCGTATTATATGTACAAAAACTTAAAAGTTTAGTTTTGAAATTTTTTATTAAATATTGTGTTATAATATTAAGGAACGACTTCATTTTTTTACCATTCAGCGGCGAAGCACTTCTTAAAATATTAATGCCAATCGGCGATTTATGAATGCATAAAAACAAAAGTAGAGTACTTTGACTTGACGCAATTGACGCAATGAGTTATTTATTTTTATTTTCAGTATATTTTTTAGTATCATCCACTGTGGTTCGGATTGTCATAAACTGGAAGCTTATTTCATTCCTAAACACACAGCTACACACTTTGAAGCTTTCTTGCCTAAATAAATTTATTTCTGGTCAGCGCTCAACGGGAAGTGCCTACAGGTTTCATTTGAATTTGTAGCGACTAAACGTACAAAACGTTATTTGGTATGGAAAACACGCGTAGTCGGTACTAACCGCATGGTTGCGTTTCTGCTTAATAAAACCAAGGAGTGAACTGCGTCCTAATTTGTTTTTTTTTCACGACAAAGTTTATTGGGACACAGCTGTATTTAGCTCACTCTGTGATTCTGTTTGTATGCAACGCCCAGCACTCGCGTGTAAAATGATCAGCGTTTGACTCGCACAAGCAGTAATATGTATAATGCACGAATAATTTTTGGGAGAGATGTTTTTGTTTGATTATTATAATATTTCGCTTTGATATCAATTTGTGTGCGTTATACGAAAGAAAAGATCTTATGTTATCGAAAAACATGGCTTGGTTTAGTGTTGATAACGTTGGCTTCTCCGTTCATATGATGATTGAATAGTCGCGGGTTCGAACTACAAATGTTTATGATGTTCAACCAGTAAATTTTTTCACTAGTAGAGAGCATGATAATAGTATATACCTACTGTTATATTGAGGGCCAAAAGCTTCTTCTTCTTTACCTACTTCACTATGTATCTTCAACTTGCGTGGATTCTAGGTAAAGGTGTTAAGTAATAAAGTTTACTAATAATATTTTTCTCAGGTCGTTAGTCAAGTCAACAAGTAGCCCAAATCTCAGATACCCAACATGAACACTGATAATCCTTCAGCATTCGATCGTATAAACAATTCTCTCTACCATCACAACGATTGGTTGGTACATCGGGATTTCGTAAAGGGAACATAGAAATCCGGCCCAACGGGAGCCGTCGCACATTGGAAATCGGCTAATTCACAGAGGAGTGAAATGGAGCGAATGGTTCCCCACAAAGCGCAGCTAATGCGCGGCCGCCCGCTGCACCGGCCGCAATTATATTTTCATACGACTACCTCGCGCCGCACTGACACCGGACCAACACAAAAGGACAAGTCAATGGAGATTAGTGTGCCGCACAAACCGTTTGACGTGTTAGTGCAGCCCAAGCACTACGGAATCATTTGCATTTAAAATTGATGAGACTATAACACCTCTATGTTTCTAAGCGCGATCCGGGAATGTTGTCTATCGACTGGGCAGGCTATTGACATTATTATTATTTATTTTCAGATGTCAAGATCCATTACACATTAAAGAGCAATAGGTAATTGAAGGATGGTTTGGTCTAGTGGTCAAGAGCTTGAATCGCTTCGCCCACTGGATTTAGTAGTGGCAGGTTCGATCCCAAACGGAATAAATCTATGTGACCCACAAATATTTATTACGGTCTGAATGTTTGTGCATGTGCACGGTGTTTTGCCAAAGAAAAGTTATTTCGTAAAAATATGTAACTCGAGTCTGGAGATCTCAGAAGAGAAAAAACGGACACAAATAATTGTTGTAAAATATAAACGCAAAATATTTAATTAACTAATTTAATCTTAGTCTCCTTCTCTTTATTTAAAACGCGTCACAGTTTGTTGAAAATTGGTTGCTATTACATCACATAACAAATGCAAACATTTAATCTTCTTGAGTTTTCATTCATTGTCCATAAGTTATAACTGTTTGTCGGTTCAGCGAATGCATTCGACAGGCAGCTTGTCAAAATATTGCAAAACAATATCTTGTTTCTGCTTGGGATACGTTTAGTAAATTCGAACTATACCTGTGATTGAATCAGTTGCATGAAATACATATTGCCTGATGATACTGCATGTAGGTATACGTTATAACTTATTATACTTAAGTAATTTTATTTTATTTTTGTTGTTATATTAAAGGGGTAAATTTCCTATATGCAAAACACGCCATTGGATCAAATCATTATATTAATAGGTGATGCAAAAACTTTGTACCCCTTTTTACGAAAATTGCACGGATGGAGAAGTATGAAATTTTCCACACTTATAGTTTATATAGAGAAGGAGTGCAGAATGCTAATATTTTTTTAAATTATGCATATAACAAATATTAAATCAATGAAAAAAACATTACACACACTACCATGTATTTTACACAATTCACTTCAAATTATTTGTCTATAGTCTTACTGAATGTCAAACAATACCAGCAAACGATGAAAGAGTTTTTACAGAAAACATTGCTTACAAAGAAGTTTTGTATCATTAATTAAATTATCGAAATATGTATGTCAAGTTCAATGGACAGCATTTTCTTCGTCGCATGCTTTTTGTTACAATAAAAAAAAGCTATTCTTTATTTCAATAATTGGCGAAATCTGTGATTATAGAAGTATAGTCTTTGATAATAGAAGCTTAATAATGTTCAAACTTATAATTTAAATTAGTTATGGTCGAATTTTTTTTATTAAATAGGTACATAAACAGATTACAACCAATAATAATAAATAAAACATAAGTAGCTTAATTTAGTTGTGGGAAGTAACCCTTAATATGTACACAAAAAGAAAAACATGCCATCATTAACTTTGAGTAATCTAGACTAATATTACAAAGAGGAAAGTTTTAACTTATTTCGACCAATGGGCGACCACTAGTATAATATAAAACTATTAGTGTGATACATACAAGTGAATTTTAAAGTGACAGTAGTATACATATTTATATTTATATATAACTACCTATTTCTAAGACCGTATCTTTGGAGGGGCGCCTAGTGAACGTGAGCTTTGTAAATTATGGTAGAGCTACTCTACCATATCATATTCTCGAGCTCTACCATAAATTATAAGACTCGCTTATTATTTTATATTAAATAATCATACAACAGTTATAAGAGTACACGAACAATAAAACAAAACTGCTATTTTAATAGAAAGGTAAAACATGTAAATGAATAGCAAGTGCCTGAAAAATTACTTACTCGGGCTATTCATTTACTCCCACTTCCTCGCATATTGCCACGAAAGTTGTCCGAGTGTGAACCATTAGGGATTCTAAAGGGAGATCTGTAGTAACTACTTTATGCATTTTATACTATGTTAAAAATAATATGCAACCATTTAAAACGGCACCTTACGGACACAGGCAACTGAAAACGTATAGACGGCCTTCCACGCCTTAGCATATTCCTTCTATCTTTAGTAGGTGTCATACCTACGCAATGTTTTTAAAATATATGAAGTTTTTGAAACAAAAGACAATTCGGTAGTATCTAAGGGTAGTATGATAATTATTGTTGGGGTAGGATCGACGTAATTGCACATTTCCATTGCATCGATTATCCTACGGAGTTTGGTATATCAATTAAGAGAGTGACCACGCTTTTATTTACAATAACAATGAACAAACACATAACAAACTTAGAAAATATAGAGTATCACATACAACCACACTTCGAGAATTTTATGCGTTTAAATATACCCTTCACTAGCCAGTCCCATTACCGACGGCAAGATACAAAAACCAATTTGTCGTAGACTGTCTACAATAACAATAAAATTGCAGCATCATAAAATTGTTATGGCAAAAGCATCTCCAGGATTTTTGATTAGACATTAAGGATATCTTCTTAAGCATTTTCCATACTCAATGTTGAAATTTGCCGTTTACGATGTATGAAAAAAGGGATTTGGGGGCTTCGCATGTGAAGTGGCTATTAAAATATACAGTCTACATATGTTAGCTGAGTGTTACTGTGATCGCAATTTAATGATATTTTTATTATGTCGGCTTTATAGGTTACGTTGACGGGTGTGTTTGATGATTAAATAAGTGAACCGTCTCGTAGCTTTCTAGGTCTAGAATTTAAATATACTAGTAAATATCGAATCTCTGCTTAGATAGTGCTGGAATTCATGTTTTTCTCCCTATCTATATCATCACGCCAGATCCCTTGGGGGTAAGCAGAGAGTACAGAGTTCTAACAGTTTCTCAATTTTGTAATATATAATTTTGGGTGACTTTATATGCCATTTTAAATTACATAATATGTTGCTAAAGTTAAGTTTTCAAATAAAAAACAGGTTGAAATTGAATTACATGCGCTTTTTGCTCAAGTTGCTTTGATTGATTTATGATGCTATTTGAGCGGAAGTGCGATATATGTACCATTTTATAGGATCAAGAGACACGAGAGTAAAAAGTTCTCAAATGCGTCTCTTATATGCCTCGTTTGTATTGACATTTTTATTATTTCGAAGCGTAACGTGAATAAATGAGGAGATTCCTTCTTTCAAACACAACCAAAGCAACTAATGAGTGAGGAACTCACCGCTGCTACTTACATACGTACGCAATACTACTCGTAACGTACCCATTACAAATTGTGTGTACATACAGATTCAATGTATGTTCTTCGCAATGGAATTAATATTTTTCTCGCTGAGAGCACTTCAAACATGAAAATGGCATATTTAACGTATAGCGGAATTTAATATGTCATAAAATGCTATTTATATGCCGTTTGCGCGCGTCGGCGGCAGAGATTTCATCGGTTCGGGGCCCCGTCTTGGAGCCTCGGCTTGGTAACGGGTTAATCTTATTTATACGTACTATATTTTCGGATATGGATAAAGAAGTGAAGAGCCTTCTTACGTAGCACTTACTGTTGAACCGGTAGTGTATATCTTTTGTATAGTGTTTTTATTTGGCGACATGACAACTTGTATGTTAGTCACCGTAAATGTTATAAGTTATATAAATAATAATATTAGCCCTGTTAAGAAACTGTTCCACTGTTGGGCACGGGCCTCCTCTCAAACTGAGAGGGCTTAGGCCATAGTCCACCACGCTGGCCCAGTGCGGATTGGCGAACTTCACACACCTTCGAGAAACTCTTAGGCATGCAGGTTTCCTCACGATGTTTTCCTTCACCGTTAAAGCAAGTGATAATTAATTTTTAATATGCACATGCTTCCGAAAAGACAGAGGTGCGTGCCTGGGTTTAAACCCGTGACCTTTGACTTTGCAGTCCAACGGTCTAACCACTAGGCTATCACTGCTTTTTTTAAATAAGTTATATAGTGAGAGTAAAACATATAACACACGGTGTAGTTTTAGTCGTTTTCTGGTACAAAGGCCCAGGTAATGTATCCAATACTCATTGTTCACTGGTAATAATAATATTAAAAATAACACTTTAATAAGTAATATCTACTTAATAACCTGGTTAGCGCAGTTGGTTACTTGGCACCGACTTCAAATATTTATTTCATGCTCTTTGAAGCCAGTTATTTTTAATAGCTTTTTATTTTACAATTTTATGTGACAAATGAATTATTTACTAATATTTATATACCTATTTTATATTATTTTGCTGAGTCGTACTGCAAGGTACCTACCTATAGGATTGACGTAATACCCATATCTTAATCTGCACATTCGTATCGTTTGTCGTTAAGGAGTTCCCCGGTGTATCTTCGAAGTCCAAGGTCCAATACCGATTAAATTAAAATTGGACCACCTTGGAACTATACTGAACCCAATGCAAAAAGAATCATCAAAATCGATTAATAATTGACGGAATGATCGCGTAACATACATACAAAAAAAAACATAGTCGAATTGAGAACCTCCTCCTTTTCAGAAGTCAGTTAAAAATAAATATTTACGGAAAAGGGGTGGTTTGGTCTTTTGTAGGCGATTTTTCGTCGAATTGCGTTCAAGCAAGACGGGGATTCTATAATAAAACACTGAGTTACCGGTTACTGCCGGTCTGCGGCTCGTTCACATTGTATTAATTCCACCGATTCAACGACTGAATTATTCAACGAATCACCCAAAAGTTTCGTGTTTGTATAGAAACCATTTAAAGTCTGTTTGCAGTTAATCTACTTATTGAGAATATTTATGTTGAAATTTATTCTATTGGTTGTAATTTGATTAAATTGCTGAATCGAAATTGATCCACAAAGAAACATGTTGTTTTGATACAATTTTATTTTATTAATTTTTATTTCATGTTCATTTATTCTTGTTTAAAAAAAATACACAGTTTATGAATGCATGGACTCGAGCAAAGGCGTTGCACGCTCGTTTTTAAATCTGCTGTAACAGGCAAACACAAAGTTAGAACTAACTTATTTACATTTTGGAGTTCATACAATTGTTAATTGTTTATGTACGAGATATATTGTGCACGTGTGTATTCTCAGTACAGTTAACAAAGTTTGGACTCCAGCTATAGATCGTACCAATGACATTCGATCTAAAGGGTAACGCAAATTTACTTATCTGGGTATCTATTATTATATTATGCACAGTGTTCAAGGTTGTACTCTCATATCAATACACAATTTATTTGTATTAATCAGTCCATATTGTTCTGGGTATCTGATGTTCTGGGTAAAGGCCTTTTCTCACAAATCATGGTGAAAGAAAATGCAGTGTGAATTGGTGGAGTGTTTGTAATCACGCCGATATTGTGTTTTCGTTATAGCAAGTACCTATTCGGACATTTAAACCTGTTTATTATAAACTGTTCGTAATTGTCAGGATCAATAACCTTCCTATTCATAAAAGTTAAGTAATCAGATTACACACAACACCGCCTCAAGTGCTATGTGATTCGATAATATTAATTATCAGATTGTTTAGCGAATATAATGACAAGTATTGATTGACGCAATAATTAATATGGTTAACAATTTCTCTTATTGCTATTTGTGTGTCGAGTATTCAATTTGTTAGATAGTAGTCTGGTAATACGTAGCGGAAGAATTGAAGTGGGCAGGCCCCCTACAAGGTGGATGACCTTGTGAAGGTCGCGGGTAGAAGTTGGATGTGTACAGAACAAAGTCAATCGTTGTGGCGGTCTTTAGAGGAGACCTTTGTCTTGCAGTGGACGTCTTTCGGCTAAAGATAAATAGATA
Organism: Phalera bucephala; assembly: GCA_905147815.2. Taxonomy (NCBI): domain Eukaryota; kingdom Metazoa; phylum Arthropoda; class Insecta; order Lepidoptera; family Notodontidae; genus Phalera; species Phalera bucephala. The sequence goes on from LR990612.1 coordinate 23,933,805, forward strand.
GTCTGGTAATTTGCTCGTAGAGCTGACGGCTGTTGGGGCAGAAAGGTTCCCTATTAGTGACCTCGTACTGGAAGATGTGGAGTGGGTAGGCCTCCAAAGAGGTGGACGGATGACTTGGTCGCATGTAATAGCTGGATTTGTACAGCACGAAGCCAGTCATCAAAACAATCTTGGTTGAAGTCCATTATCCTCCAGTGGAGGTCTTTCACCTGATGATACATATTTTACTTATCCATAATTATATTCGTAAGAAAGCGATGGGGGCTGGTCCATCTGGAATTCTTTAGACACTCTTTATAAATAACATCATTAGTCTCATATCTCGTTCGTTAGGCATTATATTAAAGCTAGATCGTAAACAATTTAATGGTAACCTAAATATTGTATACTCAGAATATAACTAAAAAAAAAGAAAGAAAAAAGAGAAGTAGCTATCCCCCACTAGTCAATAGTACAAATAGTCAATTAACATTTTTTAAATATAATTTAACTACGAATCTACCACCGGGTCGGAAAGCGGCCTCTACTGAAAAGATCCGGCGAAGAAACTCAGCGGGCTTTTACATTTAATTCTCTTTCTCTTTTTTCCTATCTTTCTATTTAATTATATTGTGTGGATTCTATGTTTAGGTTACTATTAAATAGTTTACCATCTAGCTCCAGTGTGATGCCTAACGATCGAGATATGAATCTAATGATGTTATTTGTAAAGAGTGTCTAAAGAACATCTCTGTCACCACTGGTTGGAAAATAGGCATAGCTGTATTTTTTTTCTGTTTTTAATGTAATAGAACTTGTTCATATTCTGATAGATAGTTTAGTTAAAAGTTTAATTGTGTCAATATCTCTTTTTAGATTAATTTTGGTTATATTTTTCAAAATATCTTTCGGAAAAAACATGTTGAACGGAATAAATTACTTCAATTGAATAAATTGACCAACAATTTTGTCAATTTATTGTATTGAAGTAATTTATTGACTAAAAATTTGGTTAGTCGCGAGGACAAACTGGAAGCGTACAGCGCAAAGCAAGTCGTCGTGTCCATCTTTGGGGAAGCCTTTGTCCAGCTGTAGACATTTACTGGCTGATAATGATAAAATAAACTAGTGAAAAAATAATTGCTCATTATACGGTATAAACGAAAATTTTGTTTATCTTTAAGTACAGAGTGCATAATCTCGTAAATACACACATGTTTTCGATGCAGATTGGTTTACACCTCTCCGAAATGCTTTTGCAATATCGAAAAAGCTTCGGATATGTTTATGATCGTGGACACTTGGGGCGGGCACAACAATTAATCTCGCCTCGACCAGGCGAACATGAAATTTTGTAAACTTAATCCGAAGTAAGTCCAAGATACCGATGAAATGTGCGCAATAGACTTGTGTAGATCTATGCTGAAACGATTCAGTGATATGAACGAGAAGTACAGTTGTACAATGGCTCTGAATCTCGATTTTACAATCACTAAACTTGCCATCTCTTAGAATCAACGAATACGCGACGTGTTTTCGGTCGGTAGGCCGACTGAGCCCGAATTTAGCAGATTCAAATGTTTCAAATGAGTCATATTAGAATTTGAATCTCTGCATTGTTTTAGATACAAATGATCAGATCTGAACTGTGAGGTACTATTGCCATGTCTAGTGTTAAACCCTCAAAGTTTTGAGACGACTCCGTCGAAGAATGCTCGCACCTACTACTAAAATTTTAATAATAAGTCACTAGAAGTCCTACAGCCGCGTAAATTTGTCGCTACACATGTGAGAAAATTATAACAAAACATCACAAAATGCTCCAGTACTGCGTGGACTAAAATAGTGGCTAAAGTTCGTATTTTGCACCATATCCAACTGCGGTCGGTCTAGTGGTCGTTGATCTAGTGGCAAATATTACGCTTTCCATCACGAGGTCCGGGCATCAAATCCAAAGTCGTACTGTAGTTCTTCTCTCAAAAAAATCCCAGTATATCTAGAGTCCAGAAATTGTGCCCGGTATATGACAATAAGCTCACCCCTTATTATATGAGACCTGCTATCATCTGCGATAAATGGGTGTTCATAGTACACCTCTGCCTAAAACCACTGCCAGGGAAGTTTTCCAGTACTGATAATTGTATTTTTAAGATATTTCCCTGAAAGTATTTTTATAGCATTTATGTGAATTTGTGTCTAATTTGTATCTATTTTGCTATTCTGTACTTGCAGGTATCCGATTGAGCTGGAATTTAACATACGTATGCAATAATATGGTACCATGAAGCTGGTCTGATGAGGAAATCCTAAGGTGGCCATAGGAACATAAATATAACGTAACCCCCTCGTAGTTAGGCTTGTTAGATAGTGTTCAGGGTCTGATGATGAAGCTGAAAGAAGGCCAATGGAACTACTCAACAACTCAATATAACTCCGCCGTGTTTGGGTTCATTGGATTTATCTTGGCAAGTACTTTAGACCCGGATAGTGTCCAGGGTATGATGATGGAGCCGGAAGGAAGTCATAGGAACTCCCCAAGTATGCAAAATATCGTCATTGTGTATTTGCTACAAATGATTGTTTTTAAAAAGTTATTTTTAAAATCAAATTATGCAAATTCTCTGTATGTACGATAAAATGGCGACATTGGCTTCGAACCAAATATTGCGCTGTGTCACTTCCAGTGTTTTATTATTACGATTTCTGTGAACTCAACTCAAACACAACAAATACATTTTATTTATTCGAACCATCGGAGATCTGGGACATCACGGTAACTTTTTCTTATTTGAAAACTTTGCTTAACTAGCTCCTCTGCAAGTAAATAAAGTAGGTGCAGTGTGAATTTCTACGACAATGCCACCTTCTAGAGTTGGCACCTCGCTTGTTGTTATTACCTGAGTAAACATATCACAATTCCTATATTTTACATACATATTGCCTCGTTGGTCTGGTGGCAAAGCGCATCGCTTTGTGATCACGAGGTCCTAGGTTCAAATCCTAGGTCGGACCAATGTAGTTTTTCTAACGAAAAATTCCCAGTATGGGTCCGGAGTCTGGAATTGTGCCCGATATATGGCAATAGGCTCGCCCCCTATTACATGGCACCTAACATCGTCGGCGAAACGTGGGTGTACTCAGTACGCCTCTGCCACCCCCTCTGGGGAATATAGGCGTGACGTTGTGTATTCTATAGTATGGATATAATTATTAAGGGTATACTACGTTGGTTCGGGGATATAGAACAAATGTCAAAGTAGATATACAATGCGAAAGTGGAAGTATGTAGGTACCGGGGGAGACCTAGAATACCTTACAAGACTAAATATACCGTGTCTTATCTGAGAGGCAAGTCCAGAGTCTCCGTAACCGGCGAGCGTGTATGAGACGAACTATAAGAGTGGAGGAAGCCAGAGAGGTATGTAAGGAATGAACCTGTTGGAACTTTGTACTCTCTGTCTATCTATACTATATACTATAGATAGATGGACTTTTTAATTTAATAATATTAAAAAAAACATTCGAAAAGCCATGACTAGCTTTTCATTTTAGTGTTATGATACTAATAAAGTATATATAATATAATATAGTATAGTAATATAATATAGTTTATATAAAAAGCATAAAATATTAATCGTCTACATATCCAATCATAGTCACGTTTATTATATGACCCGCGTAATTTATCGTACGACAAGGCTTTAAGGCTTAATATTATTATAAAATTAATGATTCCATAAATTCAGGATATAAAGCACATTTTTGCTTAACCAAATACGTAATTTTTGTTACATAAAGTATGGGAATAAAAGTATCGATTTCAGGGTGCTCAGTCACGTAGCTACTACCTACATCGTTGCATTTCACTGTTGAGTTTGATGGCGCATAGTTTTCATATTGCGAATCGGATTACGACACAGCCATTGGGGCTCATTCGATGCCCATTTATTACGCTATAAGGATTTGTATTTTTTTAACGAATACACAATTTATTCGTGTATCAATAGGTGCTGTCTTACAATTTGTAGGTCTTACTTGTTCGTGTAATACAATCTTTAACTGTGAAGTTACCAAATATTGGCAATACCCAGAGGGTTGAGTACGAAAAGATTAACATGAGCGCGACGCTGCCGAGTTGATACGAGTATAACCTTGTTACACGACAAAGGACATCGTCGAAAATGGCCCCAGAACCAACAAACATTTGACGTATACGATAATTATTTATCTGTTTTATTCTATTAATTGCAAATATCCGCATCTACCGGACAATTTGCAATGCAAAACGAATATTTCAAAGTACTGTTAGTACTTAAATCTAAGTCCCCAACGTCTTTTCAGAATGTCAACGTTGTTATAGAATTACGGTTGGAAATGTCAATCCTATCAATCGGTTATATATTCAATTAATTACAATGAACCAAAATCGATTTGATTATGCTTATTATATATATTTCTACATACCGATTTTACAGATGTATTGTTGGCTACTAAATAATAACCTCAAAATCTAATACTTTTTTGCAATAATGCGATTCCCTCGCTGTCCGTTTAATGATAAATCCATGAAAATAATTTACAGGTGACTTGAAATCTAACAAGATTTTTTTCATTGCTGTTGGTTCTGAGGCGAATTATGTATGGACGCAAAATAATGTCCTTTACTAAATAAACATGAACGTGACATCACGCCTACTTGTTAGCGTCATGCTAACGTCAAACTATTCTTGCTAAGCCCTCTAGTTATTGTCAATATTTGGTGACTTCGCAGTTAAAGATTGTATTACACGACCAAGTAAGAATAACGAAGAGTTACATTACGTCAGGAACAAGCCGAATGTCACCGGGAAACGCACCTGAATAATATGTTCGCGAATTACGTAGCAAGTTTACAAAGTAACATTTTTCTAAGGGATTTACGAGTTTAAGGAGGAGAAAGATTTTCGTGTGCACGTCATAATCATTTCCTTCGAGGGGTTAGTGTTCATTGGGTGGGAATAACAAAGACGATAAAACTGTTCGCTTGGAAAAAGGATATTGAATGAGGTCGGACGCAGATATGTTCGTATTCAAGGCAAATGTCGAGGCGTGTTGGGGACAGCCGTTTGCGCAGTGTTTTTACTGTCTCCACGAGATGTCTTGTCGTTACTGAACTGATATTGTTCCGAGATCTGTTCGGTGATCTTCGTGTTTTTCCTTTTATGTCGTTGCGGGTATTGGTTCTTGGTTACGAATATTACACATATTTTTATAAATACATATAAACGGATAGAACTTTATATGTAATTATACAAGAGTGTACTTTTATTGCAGAAATTTTCGCTTGAAAGGTGTTTACATCTCAAGATGATTTAAAATTATCTGAAGAATGAATTTGTATCTATATTTTATCTAGGCAATTCTGTCCTTCCGATGGCCGATAAGTAAGGCTTTAAAATAATAAAAAAAAATGCCGCCGTATATTCTCGAAATGAATTGCAGTGCAGACAAACAAGTATTTTTTTCGGACGTGTTATTTCGGATTTTGGTTTAAGAATGTCTTCCAAAAACTAGTTTAAAGGTACAGTGCGACAAGGATCTTTTGGCCGGTAAATGACATTGACAGGGTTGGTGGGAAATGAGGGTTACCATTTAATATTTTTATATATTTTTCTATTTCTAAGAAGATATTTCAACTTGTGGGTCCGTACGGTTACAAATATAAAATAACTTGAGTCAATTTCATTCAGAAAAAGGCAACTCTGCGACTATCATGAAGTGATATTTCACTAGATGACAGCGTTAGTTCCGATTTTGGTCGCGGGCCTAAAGATCCTTGTGGGACTGTACACAAGTCTGAGGTTTTCTTTCACTCTCATCGAGCATTATTTATAAAATTTAGCATTATCTGTATAAGGATTAAAAAAAGTGGGAATCATTCAATCCACGAATTGTTTCATAAATCTGGCTTTTACTGCTATTTAAGTACTAAATTCAATCATGCATATAACATGTACGTCGATAACATTAATTCAAAACTCGACAAGTTAGGGATGAAGGCTGTATTTTAATATAAGGAAACTCAGTCAACTGAATTGAATAGATTCTTTTATTAAAGTGGGTGCTCCTTAGTACTCATCCTTTATGTTCGATTCTTTGTGTCGCTTCTATTTAAAACGATAACTAGAACAATTTTATTCAGAGCAGACATTTTCAATACGGAGTCTTCGTTTGAAGAAAATGATTGCTAATGGTGTGGAGCCTGGTGTGTGTTGCCTGGAGGACATAGCTTATTAAGCCGTAGCATTGACAGGCACGAATGTAAATCGAAAATAAATGATACATTCAATAACAGTTTGCGAATAGCAACGATGAAACGAATATGGATTATTTAGGTACAGCTAAGTTTCAGTTTTAATGTGTAGAAACTCTCTTCGTGTTATTTATGATGTGTAATTTACTAATTATAATTGTGTAGTAACTAATTATTCCAGTGTATTAATTTGATTAATAACTATAATGTATCATATTAATTCTGAAAACACTAAACAAATTAGGGGTCTACTTAGTGGTTATTAACGCAGCGATCCCTGTAATGCAAACTAATTAAAGTAAAACCAATTAACTTCCATACTTCATTGATGACGCTGCTCGTTTAGGCTCTTTAATGTTAATGGCACCTTAATTACATTCTCACTAAAATCTTTTCTAATTTTGACACGTATAAAATTAAAGGATTCACAAAGTTTACAACTATTCTGAGGAAAGTGTTACTAGTGTTGACTAGTTTTGGTAACGTCTTGCTTTTAGTAGAAGCCATAAGTTTGGCTAGGTTCCTCGTGTTTAGGATTATTAAACTTTGTCTATAAAGTCAGAGTTACAAAATGAAAACTTCCAAAAGTTCCCCCGTGAAACCCACGTTCACGTGCGGCCGGTGTTCCATGCAATACTTCGACTACAAACGTCTGTTGGAGCATCTGTATTGGCGACACGGCACCGAGAGTGTCTGGTGTAAACAGTGCGGATTGAAGCGATGGCATCACGCGCCTCACGTGTGCCATGTTCTACCAATATATTACAATGAAATCTCGGAAGACAACGATTTGAATTCAGACTACCCTCAGTATTACACAGAGAGGGAGGCCGATTACTGTTTTTGCGGGAAGTATATCGCTGACGCACAAATGATAGGATGCGATGGCTCCGACTGCGCTCTGCAATGGTATCACTTCTCTTGTGTTGGAATCATATCACCACCCGACGGTGACTCGCTGTGCCCACGTTGTATAAAATCATCGAATCATCAATCATCTCAGGTGAGTAGAAAATAGAGAATAAAATTGATTATAATCCCAGGCGCTCAGTCTGGGATTGGGCGGGCGCATTAAGGCCCCATACGAGAAGACAAAGCAGCTCCATCCGTGAAACTACATGCTATATTGCTGCCTTATTAAGCGGAATTAGGGATGTTTGCGTAGACCTTGGTGCTGTTGGATTTTATAGAAATTAAGGACCAAATTAACCTACAAGCTTTGATTATCCCGCATTGTAATGTTGTTAGGTTCAATATTATAACAATTGGTTAGGAAAATAATATGTATTATATAATGTACTTATTTAACAAAATCGTAATAAAATTTAAACAGAACTATACATTTTTATTATTTGACCTCTAACTGTGTATGATACAGAATATGTTTTCATTATTAAAACAACAAACGGTCACAACACAAGTATAAAAATTTAACTTAAGACCAGGCCTATAATATCATGTTTCAAACGAATATATATATATATATATATATATATATATATATATATATATATATATATATATATATATATATATATATATAAAAGAATTGACGTTTGTAAGTCTCACAAAAACTCGAGAACTCGGCTGGACTGATTTAAATAATTTTGGTTTTGAAATATTTGTAGAAGTCCAAGGAAGGTTTAAAAGGTGATATATATAAAAAGAAATTGCAAGGAAAGTAGCAAAAGCAACTATTTTTCTTTTTAGCGGTTCGAAGTTCGCCAGGTTAACTAGTTTGAAATAATTTAGACGATGTACGCATAATCTTAATAACGTTACACAAGGGTTTTCTTTGGCCTTTTTCGAAACTATGATATATATTTTAAAAAAAAGAGTGTTAAAAGGAATAAAATTATCTCTTTTAAATTTTAAAGTCCAAAATAGTACACGTAGCTGATAGATAAGATGGCGACTACACATAGTTTATCACGACAATAACCTTATTACACTCACCTATAAACATTTTATAATTACTTATAATATTAAGATAATAATTACCACGCTGCTTTGTTTGACGCTCTTGAATCTCAAAAAATAAACGACACCTACATCCAGTTACTAAAAAGTACATATAATAATAGCACGGCGGCCATTAAAACACAAAATATAGGACCATCGTTTTCAATAGAAAGAGGTGTAAAACAGGGAGACCCGCTATCACCTAAACTCTTTATATGCGCCCTTGAAGAAGTTTTTAAAAAACTGGCGGCAGGCTGGGAGGAGCGCGGGATTATCGTCAAAGGTTAGGAGGCTTACAAATCTTCGATTCGCCGACGATTTTGTTCTGTTCTCTTCCTCAGCTATCGGCCTACAACAGATGCTAGAAGAGCTGAACGTTGCGAGCTGCAAGGTCGGACTTCATATGAACATGTCAAAGACCAAGATCATGACAAATACAAGCAAACACAAAATTCAAGTGGAGGGTGTCGTGATTGCATATGTCCAGGAGTATATCTACTTGGGCTAAATAGTCTCCTTCCACGCGAGACAAGCCAAGGAAATCACACGTCGCGTAGAAAACGCCTGGAGGAGTTATTGGTCCATGAAAAAAGTAATGAAGGGCGACCTTCCATTGAAACTAAAACGGAAACTAATGGACATGTGCATTCTCCCGATACTCACGGCGCACAGACCTGGTCTTTGAAAGACTCGCAGAAGTCCACACTCGCAGTTTGCCAGCGTAACACGGAGCGCAGTATTCTAGGTATTAAACTTACCGACCATGTCAAAAATAATGTACTGCGCTCCATGACACAAATAGCCGATGTGGGTGAAAAAGCTGGAAGCTGAAATGGGATTGGGTTGGTTATGTCTGTCACATGCCTGACACGTCTTGGGCAAAAATAATCACCAACTGGGTTCCTCCCAATTTTAAACGACGTCGCGGCAGGCCCAGGAGGAGATAGCGGGACGAACTGGACTCCTTTAATAAAACGATTGGCGCTCAATAGACCTAAATAGAGTATAGTGGCGGAGATGGAGGGAGGCCTTTGCCCAGCAGTGGGACACTGTAGGCTAACTAATAATAATAATAAGATCATGTTGTTAGATTTTTTTAAGGACGATAGAGACAGAATACGATTTTTCTTTTTTATAAATCGTAGCCCTACACTATGATTTATTCCTGGGTCGTGGGTGCAAACATGAAAATTCACATACACAAATACCGAGACCGGAACAAATAATTGTGGATCACACAAAGATTTGTCCTGTGCGGGAATGGAACCCGCGTCTATTAGACACAGTGAGCGGAGCGGCTCAAGCTCTTAAACACTGCGCTAAATCGTGTGTCAAATTTATGTCTAATTATAATAATTTATCTCTAATAGTGAGCGAGAGGGTGTGTAGGTGCCCTCTTATTTTTCCATTCAATTCAATCAATTCTTTTTGACAAAGAACCATCAAGGACCTGTCTTCCTAACCATGAAAATTGTATTTTAAAATGTTCCTTTAACCAGACCACTGGCTGAATCGTAATCTGGGGACGGTCGCACATAAATATCTGTTTTCACATCATTTGCTTTGGGGTCTAAAGTAGCATTTCTGTCGCGTTGTGCTAAATGGCTTGGATATCCTCCAAATATGCCATCTAGATAAGCTATGAGAACTTTTACTGTTATTATTGAGCATCTCGGGCTGAACTTTTTGTTTCTGCTTTAATTTAATATAAGTTACGATGTTATAATACAGAATACAGAGGAAAAGTTGTTTTTCCGCCAAATTAAACATAAATATTATTTTTGCGGGTGAAAATATTAAAACTCTTGTAGAAACTCTCAGAAGTTATGGTTACATGCGTAGTTTTGCAAATATAGGCTTTATTTCTGACATATTGTCGCCTTGTTGCCTTAATTTTTTTTGGCTTAGTATAGTGCCGCGTTAGTTTAGCGGCTTATAGTGTGATCAGAAGAACCTGGATTCCAATCCTAAGTCAGATAAAGTGTTTTTGATGTTTATGGCATCACGAAGACGCGTATTACGAATATTAATTTCTAAATTAATTCAACTCCCCCATGAACTTGATGTCAAAGATGATTATGAAATTGATGAAGTGCTCCACCCTGGATAGTAAAGCGATGGATACTTTACATACAAATTGTGACCGCCGTTTTGAGGGAAATCGAAAAGGCACGTTTATCTCTTTGTTACAATAACCTTCACTCGTGCACATATAAGAATACACAGTGTTTAATATTCCACTAACATTATACATTATAATTAGAAATAACACAAGTTTTGGAAATAAATACAGATTGACGACATCACTCTTCGATTTCCCGCCAAAATCTACAGGCAAAGTGTTATTGGCGTTATTCTATCCTAAAACGACAGACAGCTTAGTCCAGTTATAAAAAGTAAAGCCAGTCTGCCCACTAGTTCGAGTAGTCGCAGGTTCGATTCGCGCATTGGAGAAATCTTTGTGTGACCCATAAATATTCGTTTCACTCTGGGTGTTCGTGTATGTGAATTTTGTGTTTATAAATACATCCATGACGCAGGCTACGTTTTCATAAAATAATTCTCAATAGCAGACCGGTGTTTGGAATTGTGCCCGATAAGATAGGCTCACCCCATCGTTATATCATAACAAGATACACAGTCCCGGTTAAAAGTTACACTAAAAATGACTACAAAACCACGTGACTAGTTATAATATAAACATAAATTAGGGAATATTGTATCTTACTCGTATCATTTAAACTTGTATTTGCAAAAAAGCGGAAGCCTGTTAAATTTTTTAGTACCGTCCACTTTTGCCTGCCTTTTGGTGGTGTAATTTTTCGTGCGGTGAGCGTGTATCTACCTATATTTGAGCGATGGCTCATTCCCTATTATATTAGGGTCTAATGTCATTGGCGATAAGTGCTTGTACACAGTATGCCTTTTAGGGAATAAATCTTTTTATTGTACACTTACGAAATTATAAAGAAACGTGAAATAATACTGATACAATATATGGATCTTTATTTACACACGTTAACCTCTTTAAAATTTAATCCTACTTCCATACTAATATTATAAATTCTAAAGTAACTCTGTCTGTCTGTTACCTTTTCACGCCCAAACCACAGGACAGATTTTAATCAATTTTGGTAAAGATGTAAATTTTATACAGGTGAAGGACATAGGCTACTTTTTGTCTCAAAAATAGCTTAAAGGTGTGCACCAATACACACCTGAAAATAGCGCGAATAAGTTGCGGGTACCGCTAGTATACTATACATGCGAAAGTTAGTGAAGACGGATGGAAGTTCGTTACTCTTTTACGCAAGGATCGGATTTTGATGAAACTTTAAAGGAATATAGCTTATATGTACATCAAAATAACACACAGGCTATAATTAATAAAGCTATTACAAAATAAACGCGTGTGGGTAACAACTAGTAACGTAGTATATAGTAATTTTTAGAGTGCCGTTGGGAAGGAAGTTCGTTGCAAGTTGTTTTCATGGAATTCTCTGAATTTAGGTCTAGATCTTGGTTACGGAACGTGCACTTTGATAAATGTTTCAACTTGGTTATAAATTTGAACAATTTAAACTTGGCCTTGACTTTTCATTTAACTTGATTGGAATTAGTGCCATTTATAAAGGTGGCGAAATACCTTGGAAGTACCTATTACTGTACTTTTGACATGCTTAGTAAAAGTCCTATATTGTATACTATTTGATTTTTCATATTAGTAGATTTTTCATATTAGTAGAAAACGTAGGCTCACATCGTGGAAGCATTTACAAAAAAGAAATTCGCATACATAAACAAAGATTTGTCCTGTGGGCTCGGCTCCCTCATTGGGACCAAAAAGATCTCTGCCAGATATAATAATCATAATGAATAATTTATTTCAGGCAACTGAAGTTTACAAAAACAGTTATGTGTAACTTACAGGCCCATAGAATATATACCTTACAGACTTACATACAAATAATATATAAAAACTTATAAACTGAGACACATGTGTTGACGGCGACATGTTGCGCGGTGCAGGGGCGTCGTAGTCTACCAAGAAACCTCCTGCAGATGACACCCTTCGGCCAAAACCTCTCGCTCATGAAGGTCTATAGCTTGGCGGTAGGAACTCGCACAACAAAGGAATTGATTGCCGTATTGTTTTGAGAGTTCAGCTTCCCGATCCTCAGAGTGTAGACAGCGGATAGGCATTAAATTCTTAACAATATAGTAATTACCTTGCTACCTGTTTTAAATCTTATGCATATGTGTATATTTTGTAACTATATACCTATTATACAGGGCGTATCATATCATTCTGACATAAAATTTTAATCATATGTCGCATTATTAAAGTACATCGCCATACGATGATGATGATGACAGGCCCTATCGTAAATGACGCAAGACCTCAAACACCCCGAATAAATATTTGTTTCACAATTTCAATACGACAATAGTTTGTTATACTGCACTGAAAGAGTAACAGCATATTTAGTCAATTAAAAAAAAGTTACATTAAAAATTGCTGGAATCAATTCAGTTACCGAATTAGCACAAACTACTTTCAGGTCTTAAGTTAATTATGTTACACCTTGTATAATCTGTAAATGCTTACCCTAAGTTATGGACTTTGTTTGTTCAGAACAGGAATGTAAGATATCTCTAAACGTGAGGTCCTATAATTGGCTCACAGGTGTTATTCTAAATTATTTATAAGATTGAATTAAACTGTTGGAAATAAATATCGAACAAAATAGTATCGATTCATTTTGTAGCTTTACACACAAAAATGAACTGAAATTTGTTTTGCATTTTAAATTCAAATATCTTGCATAGTATTGACTATCTACTGCATAATTATTATGTAAATATGGTCTGCGGAATGGACAAAAAGTTTGGTTACTGGTGTATGCCGGAGTAAAAGTGCAAAGACCTTTTGTGGCCTTTGTTTTTACTAATTCAGGAGGTGTTTTGTATGTTTCTTTTGCCTGCCTTATTGGCAGGCATTGAATATTTTAGAAGAGGTCTGATAAAAACAAAGTTTACTGACGTGTTACTAGTCCTATTTTGATATTTTAACACACACACAACATAGTTTCGTCTAGATTTTACGATAACACTTATATTTGATATTTATCAAAGTAAATAATAGATCAGCCTAAACTGTCCTACTGCTAGGAAGAAGAGTGAGATAGATTCATACTCCTCCCCGCGGATTCAATGCGGATTGGCGGAGGCAGGTTTGTGGCTACCTACTGTTAGAACTTATCGAGCCGCCTATAAGGCTTCCAACTTGGCTTAACAACTACTACTATATGTAGTGGTAACCAGAACTAACAGCTTCACATGCCTTGCAAAGTACGAAGACGCTCGAAAATGACAATGCCACAAAGACTGGCCGAGTCGAACGTACTAACTCCGCGGTATCACGCCGCTACGAGCGCCTTATAAATAAGACGCAAATGCATTTACACTTCTGAAATTTTGCAAGATATTAAGCTGTTTTTTAGTTTAAACTTAAATGATTATTATGTATGTGCGTGAATAGAAACATCACCCCTTTTTCTACAGAAAGCGCAACAATCTATTGATGGAGCTAACACTTCCATATGTCCGTGACAATCAACCGATATCAATAAGTACGTCTTTTGAACAACAAATAGGTATTTAATTACGGTAAAAGGGGTTGCAATATGCCCCTGTTTGGGATTACTTAGGTAAGTTATAAGGTATAATTGACTTTTTTTACTATTCAACTCACAAAAGGTCCCTTGTCATGACAGTTAGCCAGTTATAACAAAACGTGTGTTTATCCATTTACAATAGCAGGACTCTTTGAATAAGAAAAGTAACAAAAGGTTTGATAACAGGAAAGTTAGCAAACAAAGGCTTCTTTATTCACTATAAGATTTATTTTATTTAGAAAGATCACATATTCTAGAACCCTCTCAGTTTGTGAGGAGGCCCGTGCCCAGCAGTGGGACAGTTTCTTAACAGGGCTAATATTTTATTTTTACATATTCTAGGAGATTTTAGCTAAGGATTTATTATGAGCTATACTTCGTTTAACTAAAACTAATTTTAACGTTAACTTAGATACGTTAGAATATATCGTTATATCAAGAGGAGAAGCTCTTGAATATGAATAAAATCATTTTTGCGGTAACGTATATTTTGATGCATATTAAACTCAAGAAATAGATTTACTTGAACTATTAAGGTTTGCAGTAATATACTGTAGGGAAAATATATTTTCATTCTATCTATCTATCTATCTTTATCATCACGCCGGATCGCTTGCAGGGTAGGCAGATTATATTTTCATCATCTATACTAGTATTATAAAGAGGTAAAGTTTGTGAGTTTGGATGGTCAGGGTAATATCCGGTACTACTGCTCCGATTTGAATTATTCTTTCACCATTAGAAAGCTACCTTATCCAGAAGTAACGTAAGCTATATAACATAGACCCTGTAGGTAGCGCTGTTGTCGACCGGGTACGAAGTCGGGAAACTTCTTGTCTATCTATATCTATCTATATCATCACGCCAGATCCCTTACGGGGTAGGCAAAGAATACAGAGTTCCAACAGGCTCTTTCCTTACATACCTCTCTGGCTTCCTCTACTCTCATGGTTCGTCTTATACACGCTCGCCGGTTACGGAGACTCCTGACTTGCCCTTAGATAAGACCCGGTCTATTTGGTCATGGTAAGATAGTCTAGGTCTTCCCCGGTACCTACATCCTTCCACTTTCGCATTGTATATCTGTTTTGTCATTCTTCCTTAGTACATTCTTTCTATATGCCCGAACTAACGGAGCATACCCTTTCTCATCTTTACACTGATACTCTCTTTCATACCTATTTGCTTTCTTACTACGCTGTTGCGAATACGGTCGGTCAGCTTCACTCCGCACATCATTCTCCTTCTTACATACCCAGCTCTCGCTGCCATATAACAGCGTTGAGACAAGCACTCCATTATGTATGGCCAGCTGCGCCTTTCGGCTTAAGTGCCGGCTCCCAATTAGCTTTCCCATCGCGCCATTCACTCTGTTCCCTGCACTGAATACGCATCCAAGATATACAAACTCATTCACTTGCTCCAGCACATCGTTCTCAACCACAATCCTTGCATTCGTTCTGGTTTCCTCCCGTTCAAAAAACTTCTAGTCGTAAATAAGTATTAAAACAATGATGTCGTAGATAACTTAATTAATACTTTTAATACTAGAACTAATAAAGCCCTCAGAAAATAAAATAAGGGAAAAATAAAATTGTTATACTAGCAACACTAACAAAATGGACGCGTTTTTTACTATGACACTACTGACGGAAGAATTAATTAGATATTTAAATAATACGGCACCCGAGTACGCTAGCTAGGTATGAAATGTGATTCCCTCATATTTCTTTTTCAGCTCAACAGCATTTTTACAGACAGGAACTAGACAAGACGGCATAATTCAATTTAATTTGACACACCCCGCGTGAACGTGTGATTACTTGCAAAGCAAGTAGTAATTGCTGCTTCAATTTTATGCGCGCCCGCGGCTTCTGGATTATATTTATTATAAGCTTTGTTTCGTGTGCCGTGTTTTCACACATATACAAAAGAAGGTCTATAATTCCTATATGAATATGATTACATATACACCTTACCTTTTTAGGGACTAACGAAGGACTTTCTTTGAAACAAATACAATAAATTTTGTAACTCTAAATTCCTTTGCGTTGTAAGTGTTACAATCTTACTTTTACTAAGCTGATTTATTTATACCTAACTAACCCATATCACATCTAGTTGTCTGCACTGCATATCAAAATAGCATTACCACCATCCACATCGTATAGAAATATGCAATAATGTATCGATATTGAAAAACTCCGATCCAATTTAGATGGCGAATCCACGACAGTCCCGCAGGACACGCAGTTTTATTCACGGAGCGAATTTTAAGTGTGACAAAGGAAATTCTATCCTACATTATAAAATTCTATCGTATACAAATAAATACATCTGAAGTGTCTGTCTGTAATGTCAAAATAACAGCTTTCTACTAAATACATATGCCAGTATAGCAAAAAAACAATTTTTAAATGTTTTTCTGTCTGTCTGTTGTGTCTATTTCGGCTAATCTCTGAAACGGTTGGACCAATTTTGAAGAAGAAGAAGAATAAGGGTACCGCGCAATAAAAAAATAAAGCCCATGAAGTTCACGCGGACAAAGTCGCGGGCAACAGTTAGTTCAACATACGAACGTAATTTTATACGTATCATGTGCAGCATCACATTGAGGCGGATGCGTGCTGCCACAAATAATATTTATTTAATTCGGTAGAATCGTTTGAACGCGGTTTGATTTGGACCGCTTCGGCAATTTCATACGCGAATGAACCGGGAGGAAATATGTTTTATGTGCATAATTATGGTACATGCCTTTAGTACAAATATTAAACAATGAGAAATATTACTATTACGTACAGGCTAAAAGTAATGTTGTCTTTTTTATGGAGGTAGGTCAGTCATTGGCCCCTATCTAACCATATGGATTAATTGAATACGTATAGTATATAGGACCGTATAAGTATATAAATAATAGGTACGTGACGAAATTTAATTAAGTATCCGGCTACTAGTGAGGAAAATTAAACTGAAATGTGTACTGGAAATAAGGAAAATTAGAATAAATTAGATTGCGTGTATGAATATAAAGTATAGTGAAATAAAACTATTTTTCGGATTTTATCTATATCATCAAGCCAGATTTCTTGCGGGGTAAGGAGAAAGTACATTTATTTAGTTGGTTTTATCGTTGTATATTTTTGGTTAATAAATTCCCGACGTTTCGAGTGCTTTAAATCACTCATGATCAAGGGAAGGACCAAAACGCATAAACTGATTCAAATTCTTGAATGATCTTGTTTCAGTCACTATGCACAAGGCGGGCAATGTTAAATGACGTCATCGCATGCCATAGAACGCAGATGAACTCATCTAAACGTTGTGTAAGTTAAATTAGAATCCCTGCATGTTAGCGCGGAGACTTCAAGAATTGCAGGCTGAAATATAAATATAATACCTGTTGTATTTGCTAAAAGGGCTAATTTTCGTTGACGTTGATTTGAAATGATGTGCAAAGTGGTTGCAATTTTCACTCGGTATAATGAACTATAAATTGTAGGCGATGCGTAAAAACCTCGTAGGTAAATCGATTTTTTTACCAAGATATAATTATTTTTTTATAGTTCGAAAAGCTCACATCGCCTAACATGAACAATCCAAATTCTGTATTTAGGTTAACGCCATCTTTGACTGTAAATGCAAATCTCGTAAAAATAAAAGACTGCCATTTTGAAATGAGAAATTCTGCAAGACTGTCGGCGTGTGCGTTTCGTTTTATACTCTTCCAAGGTTTTCACTCGTTGCTGATGATATGCACTTTTATATAAACGAAAATATAAATGTGTGCAAGCCTCTAGCACTGGTTTCGCCTGAAGCCAATCACGCTCATTCAAAACGACCAAATTTAGATTTTCCGTTGAGCGCGTCACCAATGTAGCTATAATATATAGTAATATTAATTATAGCAAGGTACATTTTGTTTTTTTCTACAGAAGTACTTTTTATTTGCTTACATAAACATTCCCGTGTGGTGACGGGAAAGAATACATGTGTCATCACCCCCTATCATCCCGTGGGTGTCGTAAAAGCCGACAAAGGGAACACACTCGCGCAAACGACCCAGTGCGTAGAGAAGGAAAACTTGAAATCAAACCCTATACCAACCCGTCTGGCCAGCGTGGTATAGTAGGCTACTCTCCGACCTACCGGGCTCCAAACAGCCTTGGGTTCCGAAAAGTTCCAATTGGAACTTCAAAACTGTTTTGACTTGCTGGAAACCATTGGCGATATTGACGAGAAAACCGACACAGTGGTCAGAATGCTACAGGACGTGTCTCGAAAGTTTCTGTACGGAAAAAGCAAAAACAGGGACTCTAAACTCTCGGCCGAGACTCTCGAACTTATGAGAGGTAGACGAGAAATGCCACCTATGCAGATATCTTCGTTAGATCGGAGGAACTTAAACCTTAGAATCCGAAAGCTGATTCGGTGCGACCTCAGATGCTTCAACACCCGTATCGTCGAGGCTGCGATCGAGCAGAATAAGGGCACTAAGGTCTTCGCCCAACAGCTCGGACGTCCCCGTCTGACGAAACTCAAAACTGCGGATGGCAAAACTGTGACCTCTAAGTTCGAGATTCTCGAGGAAATCGAGGGCTTCTATGGAGAACTGTTTGCATCACGGACAGGTAAGCCTACGAGACCCAGCGATGATAACCACAGAGCCCCACTTACGCGCCATTACACGAAAGACATCCCAGATGTTGATCAGGGCGAGGTCAAGGCGGCTCTCGAGCAACTTAAGAACAATAAATCTCCTGGTGATGATGGAATTACTACCGAACTCCTCAAAGCTGGTGGGACTCCGGTTCTCAAAGAGCTGGCAAGCCTTTTCAATTCCATCATTCACCAGGGCCTAACACCTAAAGCGTGGAGCGGGGGTGCGGTGGCTCTGTTCTTCAAAAAAGGCGATAAAGCCTTGCTGAAGAACTACGGACCCATCTCACTTCTGAGCCATGTATACAAGTTGTTCTCGAGAGTAGTCACAAACCGCCTCGCCAGAAAACTCGACCAGTTTCAGCCACCAGAGCAAGCCGGGTTTAGAAAAGGCTTCAGCACCGTAGACCACATCCATACTGTTCGGCAGATTGTACAGAAAACTGAAGAGTACAATCAGCCGCTGTGTATGGCTTTCGTGGACTACGAAAAAGCCTTCGACTCCATCGAAAACTGGGCAGTTCTGGATGCTCTGAAACGATGTCGTATTGACTGGCGTTATATCGAAGTGCTGAGATGTTTATATGATACCGCCACTATGACCGTTCAGCTCCAGGAACAAAAAACCAACCCCATTGAGCTGCGCAGAGGGGTGAGACAGGGGGATGTAATATCCCCTAAGCTTTTCACCAACGCGCTTGAAGACGTCTTTAAGACGCTAAACTGGGCGGGACGGGGCGTGAATATAGACGGCGAGTGCATCTCGCATCTTCGGTTTGCCGACGACATCGTCATAATAGCAGAGACGCTGGAACAGTTAAGCGAGATGCTGCACAGCCTAAATGTAGCCTCTCGACGTGTTGGTCTCGGCATGAATTTGGATAAAACCAAGATCATGTTCAATGAACATGTCACGCCGAGACCAGTCTACGTCGAAGAATCGATGCTCGAAGTTGTTCGAGAATACACCTACTTTGGGCAGATTATCCAGCTTGGTAGGAACAACTTCGAGAAAGAAGTCGACAGAAGGATCCAGTTGGGCTGGGTGGCATTCAGCAAACTACGTCGGGTTTTCTCTTCGCCTTTACCGCAATGCCTGAAGACGAAAGTCTACAACGAGTGCGTTCTACCAGTCATGACATACGGTGCCGAGACGTGGACACTTACAGTAGGGCTAGTCCATAGGCTCAAAGTCGCGCAGCGAGCTATGGAGCGGGCTATGCTCGGAGTCTCTTTGAGGGATAAACTCCGTAATGAAGTTATCCGTCAAAGAACCAAAGTAGTTGACATAGCCCGCAGAGTGAGCTCGCTAAAGTGGCAGTGGGCTGGCCATGTCTGTCGAAGAACCGATGGCCGATGGAGCAGACGAGTTTTAGAGTGGAGACCACGACTCGGCAAACGTAAGGTAGGGCGCCCCCCAGCTAGGTGGACCGACGACCTGAAGAAGGTCGCAGGGTGGAACTGGATGCGGAAGGCGGAGGACCGTGTATTGTGGCGCAAATTGGGAGAGGCCAGCAGTGGACTGCAATAGGCTGATTTGATTGATTGATTGATTGACATAAACATATGGATGCACATTTTAAAATTTAAATTTACACTAAAATATCTACAATCAATATTTTTAAAGTAATCTTCAGTGCTATAATAAGTATATATTTCTATTGAGACACCAACCGACAATTTTAAATAAATATATTATAGTACATTATTGTGGGTGGGTCACATTGCTCGTGGAACTGACGGCCGTTGGGGCAGAAAAGTTTCGCGAGGGCGAACTTGTACGCACTTGAAGGCTTCCCACAAAGTGAACTGGCGACAACTCGATATTTTGTGAACGCGTCCAATCATAGAAATCAGCTAATCGTAGCCGCCGCCGACTACGAACCTAACTCCCCTCCTATAATCCGCTACCGCCGTTCGCGGCATGTTCTCACCGACCCTCCCGATGCCCTTACATTCCTTCTTTCGGATACAGATACCGCACACAGGATCAGGCACCGACCTCGCCGGCGAGGTCGAAGAAGGCCGGTACAGAGCGCCACGGCGAAACACCTAGTATACGCCTTCCCCTATAACAGCTCCCTAAGCCGAGGCCGTTCCTCCTTGAGGTGCCCTTGAGCTAGTTGCCCTCATGCCCTTCTGGCTCGAGCGTAGTGGTTGCAGGCTCGCCCTCATGTCCGGTGAAGCTGTAAAGACCCCGCGAGCAACAGCGTAGATCATTCACACACACACACACACACACATACACACACACACACACACACACATACACACACACACACACACACACACACACATACACATACACACACACACACACATACACATACACACACAAGCCGATTCCGATTCCGAGTCCGATTAGGTCATCGGTCCACTTTGTGTGTGTGTGTGTGTAAATGATGCAGGTAAAAGTTGAATTCGTACAGCACACAGCCGGTCGTGGATGTGGATGTTTTTCGGCTGAGGATGATGATGATGAAGATACGATTCGGCACGACCGTCGATAATGGGAAAATAAAATGTATATTTCAGTGCTAGCTTACATTATTGTTACGACCCGGACATGGAATACAGTTCCTGTATGATACATTGATTAAACTAAGAAATACCTACATACCATCTAAAATTATGTCTCCTAAACACTCATACCCGCCTTGGTACATAAGTCCACTAATAAAAATAATAAGAGAAAAAAATAAATATCACTTAAAGTATAAAAAATACGGAAATATTTCTGACTATCAGTCCTTCGCATTGCTTCGCGAACGAGCTAAGACAATCGAAAAAGAAATGTTCAATAAATATATATCACGAATCGAACAGAATATCGAAATCAACCCCAAAGC
Source organism: Phalera bucephala (assembly GCA_905147815.2). NCBI lineage: Eukaryota > Metazoa > Arthropoda > Insecta > Lepidoptera > Notodontidae > Phalera > Phalera bucephala. Next base: position 23,955,224 of record LR990612.1, read on the forward strand.
ATTTTGGACTTATGTAAAAACAAAGAAACAATCGCACTCTTACCCTTCTGTGATTAAGTACGAGAACCGCGCTTCTGATGACGGGACAGATATCTGCAACTTATTTGGAGACTTTTTTCACTCAAATTTTTTACCATCCAGTTCGTCGTCATGTCCGTTGCCCTCTGAACGCTGTCATTCTTCTAATAATGCAATTGCGGACGTATCGTCCGTTATTATAGATCAGCTTGAAGTGTACAAGCTCTTAAGATCCGCAGACATTAACAAGTCTCCGGGTCCCGACGGCATCCCAGCCCTCTTTATAACAAAGTGTGCTAAAAGTCTCAGTGTCGCCTTAACAATAATTTATCAACGGTCATTGAATAGTGGCGTTGTACCAAGGGTATGGAAGATGGCCCTTATAACGCCAATCCACAAGAAAGGGCCTAAAGATCGTGTCGAAAACTATAGACCCATCTCAAAGCTGTGTTTATTTGCAAAAGTTTTAGAAAAAATTGTTTACCACAACTTGTACGATGCACTTAAACACAGTTTTAGCGAGTATCAACATGGTTTCTTAAAGGGAAGGTCAACAACCTCTAATCTTATTCTTTGCAGTGATTTCTTAACATACCATATGTCTCAACGTAGTCAGGTAGATGTCATCTATACAGATTACAGTAAAGCATTTGATCGAATCGACCATATAATACTACTACGCAAACTGCTGTCCATGGGTATAAGAGGTAATCTGTATAGATGGTTTTCATCTTATGTCGAAAACAGGTGCCAAACCGTCGTCCTCAATGGTTTTTCATCCAGACCAATGACTGTCTCCTCAGGCGTACCACAGGGATCTCTATTAGCCCCGTTGCTGTTTACGATATTTGTAAATGACATATCTACCTGCTTTAAAAAATCTAAAATACTTCTGTACGCTGATGACATGAAAATACTCTGCCCCATAAAAAACAGTGAGGACACCACCTATCTTCAAGAAGATCTTGACAGGTTTCAACATTATTGTCTTGTTAACAAATTGGACCTCAATGTTGAAAAATGTTATGTCTGTTCATACACACGTAAACATATTCCAATAATCCACAGCTATAACTTAGCTGATACCACGATAGCTCGAGTAAATGGTATCAGAGATCTGGGTGTTACGTTTGATTCTAAACTCCTTTTCGACACTCATATTAATGATATAGTGCACAAAGCATCTAAGGCACTGGGCTTTATTTTGAGACTCTCGTCAGAATTTCAGAACATTAAAACTTTCAAAATTCTATACTGTGCTTTTGTTCGCAGTCATCTGGAATACGCCTCACAAGTTTGGAACCCTAAATATAGTATATATATAAATAGAATTGAAAACATTCAGAAAAAGTTTTTAAGATACAATATCGATCAAAGCTTCACTTAGATAATTATTTTACTCGTTGTAAAAAGTTTCACATTCTTCCATTACAAGAGCGAAGACGAGTGGCTGATCTAGCATACTTATTTAATATAATTAATAATTCAGTTGACTGTCCTGAATTATTGACTAAAATTGGATTTCGCACATCATCAATTCTACTTAGAAAGCCGAACTTACTCCACGTTCCTACGGTTCACTGTGCTTACAGGCAAAACGCATTCATAGTCCGGTCAAGCAGATGTTTTAACGCTATGTCTCATATAGTAGATATTGATCCATTTACTACGAGTACCACTAAATTGAAAAAGACTCTGTGTAACCATTTCTTCGGCTCAGGTGTTTAGATATTGCTGGTATAACTATAATCCTTGCATTAGTGCTTTCCTGCGTTATTAGAATTCTATTAATGGAAACTTTTAATTGGCCTTATTCTATTTATTGTTATGTACTTACTCACTGTATTAGCTGTAAGTTTTCTAAAGTATTAAAATAAAATAAAATAAATAAAATAACTCGATATCTCGAAAATCCTTTATCGGGGGATGTCATTCTGCTTAAGTGCTAAAACGTGGGATGGGATTGTTAAGTGTAGTGATCTGGTTGAGAAAATCTTCTATACCGTACCGCCTAAACCACCTAGATACCCTGTTTCCAAAGCATTCCATATCCCCTTCTGTAGGACAAACATAGGTCTAAACTCACCTGTAGCGAGAATGTGTAAGGAATTGAATGAACTCTACAAGTCTATGCCTAATATCGACATCCACAATGAATCATACAGTTCCTTCAGAAAAGCAATTGCCTCTGTGAAGGCAGAATAATAGTATTTTATGGGCTCCTAGGTTTATGATATATCTGTATTACTGTATCCCTTTTCTATTTTTTGTTTTGTTTAATTTAATTTAATTTTTATTCTGTAGTTGTGTTACTTAAAACATAGCGTTGTAAGCAGTGTTGTGTATACCTGTAAGTGGCATATACACCAGAACTATTTATATTATTCGTGTTATGGACTAATTCTCATGTATATGTTGTTGGTATGCCTTAAAAATAAATAAATAAATAAAACGTCTAGAAGGTTCCTCCCCTTCAATTATCGCAGGCGCGCAGTCACGGTAAACAAGTTCTTACTTGGTCACTTACAAATATAATAATAATAATATTATCCCTGTAAAGAAACTGTCCCACTGTTGGGCACGGGCCTCCTCTCAAACTGAGAGAGTTTAAGCCATAGTCCACCACGCTGGCCCAGTGCGGGTTGGCGAACTTCACACACCTTCGAGTAACTCTTAGGCATGCAGGCTTCCTCACGATGTTTTTCTTCACCGTTAAAGCAAGTGATAATTAGTTATTAATACGCACATGCTTTCGCAAAAACAGAAGTGCGTGCCGGGGTTTGAACCCGAGACCTTTGACTGTGCAGTCCAACGGTCTGACCATTAGGCTATCACTGCTTCTTACGTACTAATAGGTAAGTAATAATAATAGCGCTTTGTGGGGCGCGCCGGCTATTGTCCGATGTACTTAGAGGGTGCGAATCCGTTCTGGAACTTCCATACGAGTATAAAAGGAACACTCAACGCGGCGACGGACAGTTTCTTTTGGGAAGCGACAGCGATCAAATCGAGAACAAGCGATCTAAGTGGTCCGAAAAGTTCCAACTGGAGCTTCAAAATCGTTTCGACCTGCTGGAAACCGAAGGCAATGTTGACGAGAAAACCGACACAGTGGTCTAAACGCTACAGGATGTGTCTCAAAGGGTGTTTCCCGGCAAAAGCGGTAACAGAGAGTCTAAACTCTCGCTCGAGACTCTCGAACTTATGAGGCAGAGACGGGAAATGTCATCCACGCAGGCGTCTTCGCCGGATGGGAGGAACCACAACCGGAAGATCCGGAAGCTGGTGCGACGTGACCTGCGATGTTCCAACACCACAGACAGAACAGGGGCACCAAAGTCTTCGCTCGCCAGCTAGGTAGATCCCATCTGACGAAACTTAATACATGTTAAATATTTTTTATACATATACTCGCGAATAAATTAGTGACGATCAGTGGTTTTCCATGTAACTACGCAAGAATAAAAAGATGATCTTTGCAACCCACTTCTCGGTATCTACATTGTATGTGTGGTTTACGACTAGCCTCATTGGTGGGGCTTATCGTCTTTTCACAACATTACTCATAATTTTGAGTTTTATTAGGGATCGTGTCGATTTGGTGGTGATATAAAATGCTGGAGGAAGGAGTAACTAAACAAATATGTTAGTGTTAAAAATATGGAACGCAGAAGTCAATATCGAGCTAGGCTATCGTACCATGATCAAAAAGACCGTCTAATCTGATTAGACAAGAGTGCCCGTAACCGGCGCGAGTGTGTATGCGACAAATTATGTTAATGAAGGAAGCGAGAGAGGTTTGTAGGAAAATTGTAGGAGACGAAAATGTTGAAAATTTGTACTCGTTGACTACATCGTTTACGAGGGTAAGTAGATGCATTAAATATGATAGAAAGATAGATTATTTGTTCCTAAATGATTTTTAGTAGAAATATTTCCTGTGTGGTCTTAGGATCCCTATTTATTACACGGTGTAATTTTAGTCGTCCTGGAGCCCAGCTAATTTATCCAACACCTAGTATTCGCTACCAAAAAAAAATTTAAAAATGAACTTTTGGATAAGTAACATCTCCATAACAATACTAATTAAATGCAGTAAAAAAACAACTTTCAACCTATACCAAGCGCTAAATAATATTATAGGGCGGCGCGGCTCATCAGCTGGCCGGTAGATATAGTCGGTGTTCCTGATTTTCACCCTAGCTATGATATTCAGATAGATCACTAGGTAGATGTTACTTATTGCAGTGTTCGTTTTATTCATTTTTAGTACCAGTAAACAGTAGGCATGGTATATATCACCTGGACTTTCTCTTCAGGGCGATTAAAATTACACCTTTTATATGTGACGATCGCCACCATCACAACTTGTAAACTTATATTATTACACAAATGTAAGGTTATCTTTAATTGTATTTAAAAATACATTATCTATAATATAGAAATATTATTCTTCTTAAATATACCGAGTATTACCCCGCAAGGAATCTGGCGTGATGATAATCAATTCCTCTATATTAACATTAAAGTAAAAAAAATTTAAGTTAGAAAACCGCCACTCTACTATGCCCACTACTTCCTATAAGACTCGTAAACGATAAAAATCATTTAACACTAGCAACCTGTCGAATAATATACTTAGGTTGCCGGGTCGCGAGTTAGATCATTTTAGTGAAATATAGAGAATTTGTAAGCCCTCGTAGTGGTGTACGACCACTGTGTTCTTAGCGATCACTGAAGTTAAGTAGCGTTCGGCTCGGTCGGTCTGAGATGGATGACCGTTGTAGACATTTTCATATTCAAACATCTTTGTACTTCGGAATGCACGCTAAGCCATTGGGCCCGGCTGCCATTTAATGTGTTAGTCGTCAAGCCAAGATTAAAGCATTACAGGCGGCTTGATAAGTTTAAACAGCAGGTGGCCACAAACCTGCCTCCACCAATGTGCACTGGGCACGCGTGAAGACCGCGATAAGGCCATAGACAAGCAGTGGGATAATAAAGGCTCATATGTTATAGAGAGTTCGAATATGTAAATGTTGTTCCAATCTATTCTGCGATAGCAGTAATGATTTTATATATAGAAATATTTGAAAATTAGCTGCAACAGGTTGGTTGTCTGCCTAAATGTAAGGCGGAATCTGTGAAGTGTTTGTACAAGCAAGTGGGGTCTTTATAGGCGTGCGTTCGTCCGAGGGTAGCTAAGTGCTGGCAATAAATTGCTCGGTGTGAGCACTACTTGAGGCAATTTTTCATTACTTAAGTTCCTCTGTCAGATAACAGCGAACACTCATTAGGGCTGTCTAAACAACTGTCATAGAAACTTAATGTAATATATTAGAGCGTTACTTTTTCGTAACTATTTTTCATTTTAGTAGGGTAGGGGTATTTTTCTTTTATTAAACGTAGCCCCACACTAGGAATTATTCCTGTGTCGTGGATGCGTTTAAAAACATGAAATTCCCATGGACAAATATCCAAATCGAAATAAATATAGGTCGCACAAAGATTTGTCACGTGCGGGAATCGAACCCGTGACTTCTGGATCCGGTGGATGGGGCGACTCAAGCTCATTAACCACTGGATCAAGCCGTCCGTCAAATTAAATAAATATTATGATTGTCAGACTTCACAACCGTATTGCGTGTGAGAAGAGTCTTTGGAAGGACATAGATACTCGTAAAGTGCTTCTAGAGCAGGTTAATTACAACCTGTAAACAAATGTGCATGTTGCTGTACTTGCACACTTATTTACACGTTGAAATGTGTGCTCCAATATAAGTAGTCTCATATTCACTTCCCGGACAGAATACGTGCATTTACCAGTCACTGATCATTGTTGATTGTTTTCTATAAGTCCATCATGTACAAACTCTTTAACCTTGTAATTATTATTCAAAGAAATCGTATACTTTTCGATGGCAGAAAATCAAGTTTGAATTATAAAATAGGGAATAATTATTTTCATTAATTAACATGACGTACTACCGAATGAGGGCAGGCAAATACTCAGCAGTTTTAAAAGCCTTTCGTTTCCACCACTCTATTTTTTTAATCCACTTCGAGATTAAAGTAACTTAAAATTTACATTCATCATCTCAGCCTATACTTGTCCACTGCTGAACATAGGCCTCCCCAATCGCTTTCCAGCGTAACCGGTCCGATGCCACCTGCATCCAACGACTTCCTGCGATTTTCACAAGATCGTCGGCCCATCTGGCAGGCGGTCGTCCCACGCTGCGCTTGCCAATACGTGGTCTCCACTCTAGAATCTTTCTGCCCCAACGCCCGTCCGATCTACGCGCTATGTGGCCCGCCCATTGCCACTTCAGCTTGCTAATCTTAACGGCTATGTCGGTGACCTTGGTTCTTCTACGAATCTCCTCATTCCTGATTCGATCGCGTAGAGAAACGCCGAGCATAGCTCTCTCCATAGCTCGCTGAGCAACTCTGAGCTTTTTTATGAGACCTATTGTAAGAGACCACGTCTCTGATCCATATATCATCACTGGTAACACACAAATTTACATTCGACTGTATTAATTATTGGAATTTCGTATTTATTTCTGCGAAATTTGGATTTTCTTTTTAATTCTGACAATAGTACGGATTGATCTATGTGAGGATGAGGATAGTTTAAGAGACAATCAGCCAACCGAACCGCGCCCGACTTAGTTTAATATTGACGGTCGTTATGAACTAATTGGTAAATTTGTGAAATGTATAATATATACAGTACGTTGCCTTTTTGCCAATTTGTTGTTACAGATACTCGTACAGACAAAACTCATTTTGTTTTTTTTTTTGATCATGAAAAAGCACCTAGCTACATTTATCCGGTTAATTTAAGTTGAAGTAAGTTAATTAAGTTTAACCGACCGAAAAAGGTTTGGAACTTTAAAATTCATATTTTAACACCAATAACCTTTTTTCATCATCATCATCATTTCAGCCTATACTTGTCCACTGCTGAACATAGGCCTCCCCAATCGCTTTCCAGCGTAACCGGTCCGATGCCACCTGCATCCAACGATTTCCTGCGATTTTCACAAGATCGTCGGTCCATCTGGCAGGCGGTCGTCCTACGCTGCGCTTGCCAATACGTGGTCTCCACTCTAGAATCTTTCTGCCCCAACGCCCGTCCGATCTTCGCGCTATGTGGCCAGCCCATTGCCACTTCAGCATGCTAATCCTAAGGGCTATGTCGGTGACCTTGGTTCTTCTACGAATCTCCTCATTCCTGATTCGATCACGTAGAGAAACGCCGAGCATAGCTCTTTCCATAGCTCGCTGAGCAACTTTGAGCTTTTTTATGAGACCTATTGTAAGAGACCACGTCTCTGATCCATATGTCATCACTGGTAACACACATTGACTAAAAACTTTAGTCTTTAGGCACTGAGGTATTTTGGATGAGAAGATGTTGCGCAGTTTCCCGAACGCTGCCCAGCCGAGTTGGATTCGTCGATTGACCTCTCTCTCAAAGTTGGACCTACCTAACCGGACTGCCTGTCCCAGGTAAATGTATTCGTCGACAACTTCAAGAGTAGAGTTCCCAACGGTGAGTGCGGTGGGTACGACATGGACATTAAACATTATTTTTGTTTTATCCATATTCATTTTAAGACCCACTTGTTGGGATACTCTATTGAGGTCACCGAGCATTCGTCCTAGATCTTCCAGCGACTCCGCCATGACCACAATGTCGTCGGCAAATCGAAGGTGAGTGATGTATTCGCCATTGATGTTGATGCCAAGTCCTTGCCATTCCAAGAGCTTGAAGGCGTCCTCTAAGGTGGCCGTAAACAGTTTCGGAGAAATGACGTCTCCCTGTCTTACTCCTCTTTTTATGGGGATCACCTTCGTGCACTGCCCCTGTACTCGGACTGACATGGTGGCGTTATTATACAAGCACTTCAACACTTCGATGTACCGATAGTCAATGCGGCATCGCTGGAGAGATCTAAGAACCGCCCAAGTCTCGATCGAATCAAAGGCTTTCTCATAGTCCACAAACGCCAAGCATAGTGGCCGATTATACTCCTCAGTCTTCTGTATAACCTGCCGCAGCGTATGTATGTGGTCTATGGTACTAAAACCTTTCCGGAAACCGGCTTGTTCGGGAGGCTGGAAGTCATCAAGCCTTCGTTCGAGACGATTCGTAATGACTCTCGAAAACAACTTATAAACATGGCTCAGCAGTGTGATGGGCCTATAGTTCTTCAATAAGGTGTTATCACCTTTCTTGAAAAACAGCACCACCACACCCCTGTTCCATGCTTCCGGCGTTTTCCCTTCAAGCAAGACGGAATTAAATAGCCTCTGAAGGACTTTAAGTACCGGCGATCCGCCCGCCTTCAGAAGTTCTGCAGTAATTCCGTCTTCACCCGGCGCTTTGTTGTTTTTTAGTTGTTTGAGAGATAACCTTTTTTACAAAACCAAAATAGTTTCTGAAAATTTATCCAGCTAATAGATTGTCAGTTTGCTGTGTATATTTATGAAATAAGTTTGGCGGGTGCTCGTAATATATTTGATTATTTATAGTTGCGATCGGTTAGTACGGAAATTTAATCAGTAAGATTGTCGAGTTATTATCGCGGTCTGCTGGTCGCTCACTGACGCCGAGGGCTGTGTGCACATTGTATCTGTTTTATTGGACGAATTATAACGGACTTACCATTACTCATGGTTGCGCACGCGTTTATGTTGTAATCTACACTAATATTTTAAATTCGAAATTTTCTGTCTGTTTTCTTTTCAAGCCTAAGCCGTTGAACAGCTTTTAATCAGATTTAGCAGAGATAGATTTTATCCGAGAAAAGGACATAGATTACCTTTCATTGCAAAAAAATTAACGGTGTGAAATACTCGCCTGAAACTCACGCGAACGAAATCGCGGGTACAGGTAGTATCTTTTTTATTTTGATATACATATAGTAATGTATATGAATAATTGAATATATGAATAATTTTTGCGTGAAAGAGTTACAAACATCCATATATTCGCATTTATAATATTAGTTCAAACGTACGGATAATACTTCGGCGATCCCATGTTCATATTGAATCCTTCTTCAAAGATGTAGGTTGTCATTACAGATATAAGAGTTACCTCTTATATTGCTTAATGGACCGAGTGATGGCTCCATCACTGCAAGGGATCTTTAATTGATCTACAAATGTCTGTTTGCATCTAAGTGTTTGTGTATGTAGAGGTCTGAGACTTAATTTTGAGATTATTAATTATTATGTTGTTTATAGAATAGATGAGTAATATCCTGTATTCTATCGATCTATATTATCACGCCAGATACCTTGTGGGGTAGGTAGAGAATACAGAGTTCCAGCAAGTTCCTACTTTGCAGACCTCTCTGGCTTCCGCCACTCTTCGTCTCGAACACGTTCGCCGCTCAAGCTCTGTGCTTTAAATTTCTTATACTAACATTATAAATAGGAAAGATTTGTATGTTTGCAATGATAGACTCTGAAACTACTAAACTGATTTTAATAATTCTCTTACCTATAGAAATCTACATATCCAGAAGTAACATTGTGTATGTGAATGTACATATTTGTAAACGCACCTATGTCTCAGGTATAAATCCTACTGGGACTACTTTTTTTTTAAAATATAAAAATGTAAAATGACAACCGGTAGGTGGCGCCGTTGTCGAGTAGGAGTGAAGCTGTATAAAACTCCTGGTTATGTTACAAATCACTTTATATAACTTTTCTGTACCCTTCGCCTACCCCGCAACGGATCTGGCGTGATAATATAGATATATTAAATAAACCATAACGGGCTTTGCTGTTAAAACGAAAAGTGTTTCATGCAACACATTTTGTAGTCTGTTCGATTCCTTATCGACGCGGCGGGGGCGGCCAGAGTAATTAATTACAGGCAATTTTCGTTGACTCACACGCAATGACCTGATTGTCTGATTCTCCCGACATTTCGCCATTCCCTAATATTCACCATTAACAAATCAATGTCTTGTATTATACCGCAATAGGTAGAGCTGTTTACTCATATTTTTCAAAAGCTTTTAGGGCTCTCTTGCGACAAAGCAAAGTCTAGTTACGTAATAAAATTAAGCCCTTAGTTAGTAATCTCCTTTTAATAACATGGATTAAAGGCTGTTGGTAAAACAATAACAGATCATTTTAATTTGTTTAACAGAGCGGCCTGCGCGCGTCTCAGCCATCATTAAGACGAGATGAATTACCCACGTGCCTCCACTTGCCGATCCAGTTAGTATCATTGGGGAAAATTTTTAATAAAATTTGCTTACAAGCTAAAAAGCATTAAATCATCGTCAACCATTTCGTGAGCAATGATCTCAAAAATTTTTTGGAGCAACTTTCCTATAATGGTTTGAAAAATGATGTAGGCGTTAGGCGGCGGTTTGTGTAGAAACATCTTTATTACGCCGATATTTTTTTATTAAATTGGACTGAGAACTATAGGGAGTTAATTAAGAAAAAAATAAATATCATCACGCCTATATTCTCCAAGTGGGTGTGTCAGAGGTGTATTGTATACAGACACTTGTCGCTGACGTTAGGCCCCATGTAATAGAGGTCGGGCATAATATCAGGCTCCGGAATGATATTACAATTGTTTTTTATTAAAAAAAAATTGTTCGAGGTTTTGAACCCAGGATTCGCCACTAGACCAACGAGGCCGTCATCGTACAAACGAAGGTAATAATTTGTAAGATGTAAATTTTGTTTGTACATAAACCGGGTTTTCTGTACGGTAGGAAAAGGAGTTACAATAAGAGACCTTAACATGGCGAGAATAGGTACTAATTTCGGTACGTACATATATCGAGCATAAACGTTCTCGTTAGAACCTTGTTAGGCTCATACAAAAACTGCAGAATTTATTGATTACTGCATTCCATTTGCCGCGATATCTCAAAGCTAGTATATTGAGAATTACAATTTAATTCGTCATTCGTCCGCTATTTCATTCGCTGAATTTGTAAATGACATGTGATGGATTTGTTATGAAGATAATATAAGAAGATTGGATTGAATGTACATATATATAATAATACATAGTACATAGGAAATGGACCTGGATGAGCCCTGATGGTTCCACCAAAAACGAAATAGACTTCATAATGAGCACCAAGCGACAAATATTTAATGATGTCTCCGTGATCCACAGGGTAAAAACCGGCAGTGATCACCGAATGGTCAGAGGCACATTAAATATTAATGTCAAAATGGAAAGATCGCGTCTGATGAAGTCTACGCTCCGACCTTGTAATGCACATATCCAAAACCCCGAGAATTTTCAACTCGAATTGGCAAACCGCTTCGAATTGCTAGACAGCAGCGCATCAGTGGACGAAATCAACAACAGGCTGGTAGAGACTGTCCATACGGTCGGGTCCAAGTATTTTAAGCCCCACCGTAAAAATAGACCTCAAAAACTATCCAACTACACCCGAAACCTCATGGCTGAGCGACGTTCCATGACGCTCCAAACCTCCGATGATGCTAAGTCCTATAGGCAGCTCAATGGACAGATATTGAAGTCCTTGCGACAAGACTTACGGTCCTTCAATACAAGGCGTATTGAGGAGACCATAGCACAGAACAAGGGCTCTAAAGTGTTCGCAAGAGACGCGTCTATTGGGCAAAGCCAGTTGACGAAGCTGAAGATGGAGGACGGAAACGTAACGTCGAATAGGTCGGAGGTGCTCAGGGAGATAGAGAGGTTCTATGGGCAGTTGTATACCTCAGTAGCTGAACCTGTTGTTGACTTGGTAAAAGACCCAAGAGCCAAGCTAACCCGACACTACACTGAAGATATCCCGGACATCAGCCTGTACGAGATTAGGATGGCTCTCAAACAACTCAAAAATAACAAAGCGCCGGGCGAAGACGGAATTACCGTAGAGCTTCTGAAAGCGGGCGGAACGCCAGTACTTAAAGTCCTTCAGAGGCTGTTTAATTCCGTCTTGCTCGAAGAGAATACGCCGGAAGCATGGAACAGGGGTGTGGTGGTACTGTTTTTCAAGAAAGGTGATAACACTTTACTGTAGAATTATAGGCCCATCACACTGCTGAGCCATGTTTATAAGTTGTTTTCGAGAGTCATTACGAATCGTCTCGAACGCAGGTTTGATGACTTCCAGCCTCCCGAACAAGCCGGTTTCCGGAAAGGCTTTAGTACCATAGACCACATACATACGCTGCGGCAGATTATACAGAAGACCGAGGAGTATAATCGGCCACTATGCTTGGCGTTTGTGGACTATGAGAAAGCCTTCGATTCGATCGAGACTTGGGCGGTTCTTAGATCTCTCCAGCGATGCCGCATTGACTATCGGTACATCGAAGTGTTGAAGTGCTTGTATAATAACGCCACCATGTCAGTCCGAGTACAGGGGTAGTGCACGAAGGCAATCCCCATAAAAAGAGGAGTAAGACAGGGAGACGTCATTTCTCCGAAACTGTTTACGGCCACCTTAGAGGACGCCTTCAAGCTCTTGGAATGGCAAGGACTTGGCATCAACATCAATGGCGAATACATCACTCACCTTCGATTTGCCGACGACATTGTGGTCGTGGCGGAGTCGCTGGAAGATCTAGGACGAATGCTCGGTGACCTCAACAGAGTATCTCAACAAGTGGGTCTTAAAATGAACATGGACAAAACCAAAATAATGTCTAACGTCCATGTCGTACCCACCGCACTCACCGTTGGGAACTCTACTCTTGAAGTTGTCGACGAATACATTTACCTGGGACAGGTAGTCCGGTTAGGTAGGTCCAACTTTGAGAGAGAGGTCAATCGACGAATCCAACTCGGCTGGGCAGCGTTCGGGAAACTGCGCAATATCTTTTCATCCAAAATACCTCAGTGCCTTAAGACTAAAGTTTTCAGTCAATGTGTGTTACCAGTGATGATATATGGATCAGAGACGTGGTCTCTTACAATAGGTCTCATAAAAAAGCTCAGAGTTGCTCAGCGAGCTATGGAGAGAGCTATGCTCGGCGTTTCTCTACGCGATCGAATCAGGAATGAGGAGATTCGTAGAAGAACCAAGGTTACCGACATAGCCCTTAAGATTAGCAAGCTGAAGTGGCAATGGGCGGGCCACATAGCGCGTAGATCGGACGGGCGTTGGGGCAGAAAGATTCTAGAGTGGCGACCACGTATTGGCAAGCGCAGCGTGGGACGACCGCCTGCCAGATGGACCGACGATCTTGTGAAAATCGCAGGAAGTCGTTGGATGCAGGTGGCATCGGACCGGTTACGCTGGAAAGCGATTGGGGAGGCCTATGTTCAACAGTGGACAAGTATGGGCTGAGATGATGATGATGATGATATATAATAATCGGCCTATACTGTCCTATTGCTGGGCAAAGTACTGTCTTACAAATCAAGGTGAGAGAGATGAGGTCAACCTCCACCACGCGGACCCAGTGCGGATTGGTGGAGGTAGGTTTGTGGCCACCTACTATTGTAACTTATCAAGCCGCCTATAAGGCTTCCAACTCGGCTTAACCACTACCACATAAAGTGGCAACCGGGACCAACAACTTAGCGTGCCTTTCGAAGCACAGAGACGCTCGAATATGAAATTGCCACAAAGGGTCACCCATCTATGACCGACCGAGTCAAACGCTGTTTAACCTTGGTGGTCGATATGAACACCGCGATCGCATAGCGCTACGAGCGCCTGATTTACATATGTTTATAGCTTATTATTGTGTCATCAATAGCTACCTATGCATAATTATTTATTACTTATATCATAATAGATGACCCGATCGTTTGCGAGGAGTCCGCAACCTGGGTCATTTATATCATGAACGGGGGTGGTCCATATTTGAAGTGCCCTAATGTCTCACGCGATACTTTTAAACACATAACCCCCACACACGGGCCGCCCTTCGTATTTTCATTGTAAAACACTGTGAGGGATAAACGAAAGTAGGTAGTCGAGGATTAGTATGGTTTTATAGCATATTGACAGTAGAAGTTTTTATTACACAATTTAGTGTAACGGTATAAAATTCTATGTAATCCTAATATGCCTTAAATGAAGTTCAAAGTACGTACCTAAATCCTACTCTAATATTATAAATGTGAAAGTTTGCACGTTCAGATATTTGTATGTTTAGGCGTTGGATTGGAAATTAGTTATTTGATATAAATTTTTATTTCATACCTTTACCTGTTCAAAAGAAAAAGGGTGTTAACCGTTGGGCAGACAGACACCCGGTGGGCTACAAAGTGTTCCTAAAAGCTTTACGTTTTTACCTATTGATGTATAGAACACTAAAATAGGTGACATAACTGCGTGTCTGTGGCCAAAGGTCCGTGACCAAATTTCTTTTGAAGTTTGCCTCTGGCAATTCTTTCTACTTGTTTTTGTGGAAAATTTCACCGCGAAATCATATTCTGAATTATTTCGTACGCATGAGTTGAGCTCAACAGGAAAACCGGAAGGGAAGTTGCTTGGTCAACAAAACCCTTGACAGAAGCAGGCACGCGATGGAATTTCCCCCAATAATAGCATTAGATTATTGCGGCCATCTTCATAGCGATTTTTATATATAGCACGACTGGTTTAACAAATTAAATATTGAACGATACTGTGGAGTGTTCGACATATACAGATTGTTAAGACATATATGTTTACTATGTAACACATTGAATTGTAAAGTCTATCTAACTTAAATGTTATGAGGCCATTTGATGTTTCAATTATTAGCCTCGTTGGCCTAGTGGTAAAGGGCATCGCTTTGTCATCACGAGGTCCTGGGTTCAAATCCTAGGTCGGACAAATGTAGTTGTACCCAGTATGAGTTCAGAGTCTGGAATTTGCCCGATATGTAGACATAGGCTCGCTCCCCCATTTAGTTTACCTGGGGAAAATCCTGCATAGGACTTCCGCGAGCCTCGGGGGATGCTCGCGGGGCGTGTCGGATTCCTACCGACTAAAAACCCCAGGGTGGCCGACATCAGCACTTTGGAGGGGCTCCGGGATCTCCGTATGGTACGCACCGGTGCCCCTCTTGTGCCACGCTCCGAAGAACCCGCCTTCGGGGGGAGATTTAATGACACGCTCTCCCCGCACCAACACGGTACTCACGGTGACGTTGGCCACACCACGCCGCCGTCCTCCTCGGGGTCGCTCGTGAAGAACGCTAAAGGCCCCCGCCCCTTGCGTCCGCGACCCCGAAGGCCCCCCTGCTGATGTTGGTGCAGGGGGGGGGGTCCCCCGCTAAATATTACGGCGGGGATGCGAGTTAGCCCGTATTTTTAAGCCCCGGGCTATTGGGCTGGGGGGCCTGGGCGGGCTGTGCCTCCCCCCGGCGCCGTCGCCTTCGTCGAGCAGGATCGGCCCTCTCCCGATCCCGCTCAGCCTCCTCCTTCTGGGACATTACAGTCTCGCAGAAGGAGGATACGGCCCCCCACGCTGATTCCCCTGCCAGCATAGCCGCTACTATTGCCGGCAGGGAGAGGTGCGGTACGATCCGGTCGACCAGGATCCGCCGCTCGGAGGCCCACGCTGGGCACTCTTCGAGCGTGTGCTGGGCGGAATCCTGGTCCCCACCGCATTGGTGACAGGTCGTCGTCGCCTCGCGTCCGATCTTCCTCAGATAATCACCGAAGCAACCGTGGCCGGTGATTATCTGAGTAAATCTTAAGTGACTAGCCTATTATAAGGGGGCCTAACATCGTCCGCGAAAAGTAGGCGTACTCACTGCTCCTCTGCCACCCCCGCTTAGGGAATATAGGCGTGACGGTGTGTGATTTTCAAACTATTTTATTTCATGTTTTTACGTTCATACGAATACTAATCCGGCGTTCAATACGGCAACGCGAGAAGAGAAACGACTGGAATGAGTTATAGCAGTTAAATATAGTAGAAATCGTTACAGTTCTGGATATCGAACGTGTGTAGAATAAACTACGTTCCGAAAGCTTTACACGAAAAGAGTGACGTTAGCGTGACGCTAGCGAGTTGACATACCATCCCTGTCTAAATCAACATAAATGTGACAGCACGATCGCTCGCTAGCGTCACGCATACGTAAATTTCTTTGTGCTAAGCCCTCTCGGTTGCTAAGGTTGCTAAGGTCTTGCGTTAATTATGTTATTTGTAACAGGTTGGAGTGCTTATCAATACGATTAATGACTAGCTGAGCTAGCGGGAGTGCTTATCAATACGATTAATGATAACTATGACAACACTCGCCAGAAATAAAAAAAAAAACAATAATCGGTCGCAAACCTATTCGCTGTTGTGATATGAAGCTTTTATTTAACTTGCAATTTTTGTATGTCTGTCTTTCCGGTTCAAATCGTTCAAGTTCGTGATCCATTTTTCAAGCACTTGATCCGATTGATCTGAAATTTGGATACATGTGTAAGTTCGGTGCCAATGCAATAAAATGCTACCCCATGGAGCTTGTCCTGATTGCATCAGTCATCAGACAAGCTCAAGACTCATTAGTCTGAAGGCGGCCACAGGAACATGTGAAATACACAATGTAACCCCTCGTATTAAGGCCTGTTAGTTGGTATTGACAAGTACTATACAACTATCTGGTTGTATAGTATTTTTCAATACTTGGGTGGTCAATAATTGGGGGGTTCCATTGGCTACCTTACGGATTCGTCATCAGACCCTGAATACTAGATAGTGTTCAGGATCTGATGATGAATCCGATTTGAACCACCCAACTACTCAATATAACTCCGCCGTGTTTGGCTCGTTGGATTTGTCCTGACGAGTACTTTAGACCCGGTTAGTGTCCAGGGTCTGATGATGGAGCCGGAAGGGAGGAACTTCTCAATTAAGCAAGATAGCTTCGTTGAGTGTTTGCTATAAAAGCTTGTTTTTAAAAAAGTACTCTTTAATTAAAATTATTTTAATTTAATAACTTAGTAGTTCGTTTTAAAAATAGGTCAACTGCCTCTTTTAATTTTCTACGCCTGTCTTTTATAATCTGGAGGTACTTGAGTTATTTCAAGGAAAGAATAAATTATTTACCCTTATTACTGCTGTACAAGGTATTATTTTTTATTAAAGCTAATATATTCTAAGCCCAATATAATGAACTTCTTTATTTTGCGGGTTAATTTGACTTGAAATAGGGCAAAATAAATTTGTTCACCGACAATACGATAGGTCGTCTAGTTTATTTTATTTATTTAGGGTCACCAACATGACATACAATAATAACATTCGAAAACTTAATTAAATGAAAACTTAAACTAATTGTTGTCATATTTATAGGCAACCACGGCATGCAAATAGTGAGAACTTAAAAGATTATTTAAAATATTATCGTATACAAAAAGAAAATGTCGCTAAGGTAAACAGGACGTGTGATACTTTTTAATCTTTTCTTTAAATTGTGCAAGACTGTTGGAAAAAATATCAACATCAATTGTTTTATGTAAACTATTATATTGCTTCGATAATCTATTGATTGGGGAGTATAACCCTAAATTGGTTTTTGAACTGTTTGTATGGAACGGAACAAATCGATTAGGTCTTGGTAAATTGCGAGGTATATTAAGCATAAATTTAGACAGTATATCAGCACAGTCAATTTTAGCATTAATAACTTTGTACAGGAATAACACGTCCAATTGAATCCTACGGTCAGATAAAGAATGTAACTTAAAATATTTAAGGCGAGAAGAATAACTGGGAAGTTGTTTGGTTAGTTTACAACTGTACACAAGGTGCCACAGAAACCTTTTTTGAATACGTTCAATATTTTTTTTGTAAATATCGTAATGTGGACTCCAAACGACACAAGCATATTCTTAAATACTTCTGACGAGTGCGTTAAACAAAGTTATTTTAGTCCGAGGAATGTTAAACAGTCGAATGTTGCGTAAAACAAAGCCTAAAATTTTGAATGATTTAGTTAGAATTGAGTTAATATGATCGTCAAACTTTAGTTTTTTATCAAATACTATGCCCAGGTCTTTGATTTTCTGGAGTTCTTGGAGAGAGTGATTATTTATTTTATAATGGCTTGTTATATTAGTTTTATTGCGAGAGCTACACCGTCACGCCTATATTCCCCAGAGGGGGTGGCAGAGGTGTACTGAGTACACCCACATTTCGCCGACGATATTAGGTCCCATGTAATAGGGGGCGAGCCTATTGCCATATATCGGGCACAATTTCAGACTCCGGACTCATACTGGGAATTTTTCGTTAGAAAAACTACATTTGTCCGACCTAGGATTTGAACCCAGGACCTTTGCCACCAGACCAACGAGGCAGTCTTAAGGAGGTTTATTGCGAGAGAATTTAATAAAATAACATTTACTGACGTTAAGATTCATAAGATTATTATTGCACCAATGAGTAAGTCGGTTTAAATCTTCTTGTAAAAGAGCAATATCCTGATGGGAGTGAATAGGTCGAAGTATTTTCAAATCGTCAGCAAAAAGATAGTAATCTGAATTTCGGAAACAGTCTGAATGTCGTTAACATATATGTTAAATAATATTGGACCTAAACGGGAACCTTGGGGTACTCCCGAACAAATAGGAAATGGTTGGGATGTGAATCCATTTGTTACAACGGCTGAGAAACGACCTTTTAAATAGGATGAAAACCAATCAAGAAGGTTATGAGTAATACCAATAGCAGATAGTTTTTGTATTAAAAGATCATGATTAACAGTGTCAAACGCTTTGGAGAAATCTGTATAAATAACGTCTACTGGGAGTTTAGAGTCAACTTCTGTAACTAACTTATCGTGAAAAAGTATGAGGTTAGTTACTGTAGATCTGGCAGCCATAAAACCATGTTGTTTATTAGTTATTAACTGTTTGATATGCCATGAAATTAACGGAAATATTAAAGATTCGAACAGCTTAGCAAATATAGGTAAAATAGAAATCGGTCGATAGTTACAAACGAAATTGGCTTTACCAGTTTTCGGTATGGGAACAACAAGAGTTTGCTTCCATGCCGTGGGAAAGAAACCATTTTGCAAGGATTTATTGAATATTATACATAAAGGGAGGGATAGAGATTCAGCACATATTTTTGCAAATATAGATGGAATGCCATCTGATCCTGCCCCTTTAGTGTGGTCAAGATTTTTCAATGCAGTACTTACGCTACTTTGTGCAAGAGTAAATGAAGCTAGACTAATATTTGTATTTGCATACTGTTTATGGAGTATAGGTGCTACGGTTTTAGAGTTGGGAATATGATTATGTGTTGAATATATCGCAGTAAAGTGCTGAGCAAACAAATTGCACAACTCAGGGCCGTTATTAGCAGAATGTTCATTAAAATACATGGGTACAATTAATTTTTTGGTCTTTGGACATACTTTCAAGGCTTTTTGGTGATATTTTCGCACATAGATAATCATAATATAGTAAACATTTAGAGCATTTCATAAAATTACGGTTAGGAATCTTATTGTTGCAAGCAGCACAATCATGAGCCATAATGAAAATTAGTAAAGCGTCTTCGATATAAAAATAATTAAATTAATATTCAGAATCCGGGAAAGCAATGTAAGCACACAGCTGTGTATAGAGTTTGCTTACGGGTTCGCTACTTGTGTGCGTAGAAGCGGGCGGAATGCGGGTTGGCGTAGGACAGGGATAAATGTACGTTTTTTAAAAATTTTAAAAGTTTTTTGTTTATAACTCATGAATGCTGGATTTTCCAGAAATAACATAAACACTATTGCAAAGATAGTAATTCGCAAAACACGTCTATATATAACACTTTGTACTTTAATAACTGTTAACTGGATTAATTGAATATTATTTACGGAGCAAAAATGTAACATGTTGTTCTCACTTATGCAATACTGTATATTATTTATTTAAATTCAACAGTAGACACTATGTTAAGTACCGAGAGGTTTGACTCCGATCCACTAGGGAGCATTCTATCCTAAAAATATATTTAAGGTTTATAAAACAGGGCTTAGCACGATTTGATTGAGGTTATCGTAAACTTGTTTAGAAAGCGTGCTGTCACGGTCATCTTTATTTAGTTAATTAATAGTGTGGACAAGGATAGCATATCATATTACGATAACCAACAGCTAATTAACAGCATTACGCTAAGGTTAATGTAGCCGCGCTAAGCGGTCTCTCTCTCTCCTAACACTGAGAGTTTGACGTTACCGGGAAACTAGCGAGTGGATATGCTATCATTTTCACATTAATAAATTACTTTGTAAACATGAAGGTGACAGCATGTTTACTGGCTAGCGCCATGGTAACGTCAGTCTATAAGTGCTAAGCCCTCTGACTTTTAAAATTGAGGGCTTTGCACGAAAAGATTGACGTTAGCGTGACACTTATAAGTTTATAGGCCATACTTTTTAGACTATAAATCACGAAACAGATACGAAGAGGAGATGGCGTAATAAGAGTTTCCTTTACAAAATAAGCATGGCACTGCGCGGGGTGGCGCAGGGTAAGCGGGGCGTTACGCTCAACCCACATTTGTATTTGCCATCTGGCGGAGATTGGTTAAAACTAATGGATTCATTCATGTCAATGTTACTTGTAAGTTCAATTATATTACGATAGATGACATTTTTAATATAGAAGTATTCTAATAAATTACAAAATAAATAATGTCCATCCAAATCATTTTTAACCGACTTCAAAAAGGAGGAGGTTCTATGTTCGGTTGTATATATGCTTTTCTTTTTTTATGTATGTTCAGCGATATTTCCGTCAATTATGGACCGATTTTGATGATTTTTTTGCATTGGGTTCAGTATAGCTCCAAGGTAGTCCCATTTTAATTTTATTGGCATTGGACCTTGGACTCAGAAGATACACTAGGGAACTCCTTAACGTATTACGTCAATCCTATAGGTACCCTACTATAGAACTAAGCAGTATATTAGCCAACTTCAAAAAAGGAGGTTCATAATTCGTCCTTTTTTATAACTCCTTTGCTTATGAACCGATTTTGATGATTTTTTTTGCCGTTCAGTATAGTTTTGAGGTGGTCCTATTTTAGTGTTATTGGTAATGGACCTTGGACTTTGAAGATACAAGAGGGAACTCCTTAACGGCGAACAGCACGAATGTATAGATTCCGTTATTATAGTCATCATATTAATCCTGTAGGAACCTTACTGTACAACTCAGCAAAATAATATAATATCGGTATATAAATATTACTTAATAATTCACTCGTCACTTAAAATTGTAAAATAAAAATCTTTTAAAAAAAAGGTAAACCAACTTCAAAAAGCAAAAAATAAATATTTGAAGTCGGTGCCAAGTAACCGACTGCACCAACCAGCACCGACTTCAAATATTTATTTTTTGCTTTTTGAAGTCGGTTTAACTATTTTTTAAAGATTTTTGCATGTTAAAATACATCACTTCATTTTAAGGGTTTTATTTTAAGTAAAAATAGATTATATTTAATAGCTATGCGAACACGAGCGGATGTGTGAATAGAGCGAGGAGCGATGACAAACTGAAGTAAAGCACGCCCACCATGATGCCGTCAAGGCTCGCTAGCTTAGGTCATCTCCTCTTCGTATTAACTTCGTGCCACAAATTTATTAAATAAACATGAACGTGACTGCTGTCACGATTACTAGCTAGCGTCAAGATTATGCATTTTTATCGGTCTAAGCCTCAGAGAGGTTGTAGATTTTATTGGATATGCGCGTAGCGCGGATCGAAAGTTCCACAAAGTCAACAAGCATTCGGCTCGCTAAATCCGAGATGGCTGACAACGTTCAGCTGTTTTAGTCTTATAATATTAGCCCTGTTAATAAACTGTCCCACCGTCCCACGGGCCTCCTCTCAAACTAAGAGGGTTTAGGCCATAGTCCACCACGCTGGCCCAAGGCGCGTTGGCGAACTTCACATGACTTCGAGGAACTCTTAGGCATGCAGATTTCCTTATGATGTTTTCCTTTACCGTCAAAGCAAGTGACAGTTAATTTTCAATACGCACATGCTTTCGAAAACCCGAGATCTCTGACTTTGCACTCCAACGGTCTAACCACTAGGCCACTCACTCACTGCTTTTTTCGTCTTAGAGTATAAGATTTCCTTACTCTATGGTTTACGTATACAACTACAATATGAAAACAGATCAGCGGCTGTTAAGACCCAATTTTAGCGATTTTGTTAGAAGGATTGGGGTTAAGATATACATACATTTAAATGACATATTACATTGAATATAAGGCCACTGTATCTTGTAATAGTAATCCTTTTTTTGCCGTATTTCAGATGATATCTTATTTTTACAATAAGTAAACTTTAACTGGAAATAACATGTGAGAATAATCGTATACGCGGAGTTAAATGTAACGTAATCCACTACATAGCCTTTAAGCACGCCTTTTAGCCTTTAAATTTATTTGCGCAACCTTTACGAGCGGTTAAAAAATGAAGCCAATTTTGTGAAGTAATACACACGCGGCCAGTTGACGAGGTTGCTGTTTGTTCAAGTACCTAAGTTAATTAATACACGGGCGGATTTTATTTAGCAAAAATATCAATTTCACTTGTTAACAACGAGGGTCATCTCCATCTGTTCGGATCGAATTATTTTGGTCATGATTTATTACTGCAAATAAATAACCTTTGAAATATTTTTATTATGGGTTGCGTCTATTTATAGGAATGGGAAAATTACTGTTGGGGTTGTGGTGAATAATGTACTTTGCGATCACGAAATCCTGGGTTCAAACTCTAGGTTGGACAAATGTAGTTTTTCTATTTTTCTAATTGCAGTATCAGTCCATTGTGCCCGGTATAGGGGAGGCTCACCACCAATTACATAGGACCTGACATTGTTGACGAAAAGTGGGTGTACACAGTACACCTCTGCCGAGCTCGCTTGGGGAATGTAGGCGTGACCGTGCAAAATTACTTTGGATGAGTGTTAAATGAAAAGGTTCTAACCTCAGTCGTCTTAAATGCCGTCTCAATCTGAAGTTCTCTTAACTCCTACCTAGTCCTCTTACTTCTATTTTAGCTTTCATTGTGGATGGGTCCTAAAGATATACTTTGGATTTGAAATCTGAATTAAGTTTGTCAAAAGTTTTGTTCATTGACTTAACGAAAGCCCTATTCAAACGCAGTCTTTCTAAACAATACGCGTCTTTACCTACTTATATAAAAATGAATGTTATGACCGTTTCATTAAATGATTCCTTCGATTTTAATTATAATGTGAGGTATGATAACTTTGTCTCAATTTTGAAATTGTTAATTTTTTGAACATGTAAAAACTCGCGTATCCAAATGGATAATTTCTGCATTAGTTTTAACAAGTATTAGTTTTATAGCCATCAATTAGGTTTTTCTAGATTAAACGGAACATCTCACAGTAAGATTATGGAATAAAATAGATTCTTGCGTGAACCTCACGTAGATTTCGGAATACGTTTTAAGTGTGATGTTTTTGTTTGTAAGAGTCTGAAATGCTTCGACTGATTCCCCAAGGCTCGAGATTTCTGGAATACAGGTATTTCTCAAATAAAAAAGAATACTTTGAAATAAGCATCTTAATACAACAAACTATGTACTAAAATATCTAATAAGCTTGTCTTCCTTAAAGGTAAACAGGATCTCCGCTTGCGTTCATACTCTCTTAAAGATCCGCGACCCCGTTGGACTAAGCAGAACCTGCCTATTTACAGACTGTTGTTTTGTGTCCTCAGGGAATTTGCAGAAGTAGCTGTACTGGTGGTACTAAACATAACGCATCATGAGGACAGTAGTGACTTATCTCAAAAATCGAGTTTTTGGGAAACTAATCGCGCCCCTTCAGAAATGAGCGACGCGGGTAAAGGAAGGGAAAGTGAAAGAGACAGAAGTATCGTATTTCTTAATTCTACCATTAAAATGCAACTGTTTTAATATTCACCAGAGAGAGCGTACCTTTTAATGGTCATCTATGACCAAGACTCGATTTCTTAGATATTTGTTTTAAGTCTATACCATTCTGAAGGTGCGATAAATTTATAAGAAGCAACTAACAAAATATTTTTAATTCATTATTTAAAAAAAAAATCTGTTTCCTCGTGTGTAAGACGACTAACCCATGCGGTCGGGTTGAGGAAAGCATACTTATAATACTATATACATGGGTGATTTCACAAAAACCGGTTAATTATTTCCACAGCACTTTACACTGATATATTAAAAATTAATTTATTATTAAGATTGCTAAGTAGCAGTTAAAAATCTGTTTTATTTATTACCCAAACTTTGTTTAACGTAATAATTTTTTGCACTTCTGAAATCTTTTCTATTGAACCCAAAACGTTAGTCCTTAGCTATGTCCGCGTGTCGATTTTATGTATGGGCATCCATATTTTGAAAAAGATTTAGTTTATACTTTCATTTTCTTTACGGTTTTTCAATGTAAGAGTACTTACACCTAATTTCATGAATTTATTGTAATTGAACAACAAATCAGTACATTTTCTCAAGTCAAATTAATGTTCACGACTTTAATCCCCAGGCCCTACCCATTTACGGATTTCAATATTTCACAGCATAATGATTGAATGAGTATAATTTAAACAGGTTGACTTTAAAGTAAGACTTGAATTTATTCTTAGGCTACACTTCCTTTGCCTCAGTCATTTTGTAAATTTGTGCAACCGCGGTAGATGCTGTTGAAACACGTATTTTTCCGGTCACTGCGTCATTTCCTAGGTAAGTAATTTTATCGTTTTATAATAGGAAATTGTTATTAATATATTAATATTTATGAGTGCTCGGTCGGTCCTGTTTGGTAGGCGGTAGATATCGTGGTATATTGCTCACAAATAAAATATTTTTAGTTGTCGTTGTTTCTGTGTAATATGAAATCGTACGCGGCATATAGCAATAGGCTTGCCCTCTCTCCCGATGAGATGTAAGGCCCTAATGCCTATGCTTTATTAGGACCAACACTGTCAGCGTAATGTGGGTCAGTTAATCACTCTATCTGAGACGATCTGTAAGAGTGGAGGTCTAGAGAGGTCTGTAGGGAATGAAACTGTTAGAACTCTGTACTCTCTATTTACCTCTTAAGGGATTTGGCATCATAAAACAGATAGGTACACTTCTACATAAATAGTTTCTCTTCACTGTAAATGTTCTAACTAATCAATTTTATTTTGTACAATAAAGAATAAATAATATCTAGATTATCTATCTGTTATCGGGTTGATATTCGTTTAACGTTTCTAGATATAGATTTATATCAAAGATAAGTTTGTAATTTCCCTCTCTTATTTTGACATAGTATACTTACATAGCTGATCGAAGTATGACAGTATCCTATAGTGTCCCTATAGCCATTAACGTAAAAGGTAGTAATAAAAAAGTAGTGAAATTGAATCGGCTACTTTCGCGAAGATAGAAATCAAAACTAGGTTTTACCCATACCCACCCCGAGGATCAAGCGCGGGACCCGGTCCCAAGAGTAAACTAACCGTTGTGAACAGCCGAGACTTTTTGGGACTCGTTTTTTTGCCACAAAGAAAGCCAGATTCATTTAACGAAGGGCCTTTTATGAGAAAAAGTTATTAAAGAATCGTTTTGAAGAATCGGGGAAAGCTCTTAAGGCGTGCCTGACGATTTTATATAATCTTTGTTTGTCTACATCACAATGCTTATTGGTTTTTGAAGGACTCGTTGGTTTAGTTGCGCATGGTGTGGTTGGCAATCACGAGTGCATGACTTTGAACTCTAGGTCGGACAAAGTGTTATTCAGCATTAGTCAGGAGTTTGAAGTTGTTTGAATTGGTTTAACAGCAATAGGCACGCCTCCTATTACATTCATTGGGACCTACAGTCGTCGGTGTAATGTGGGTATAAATCGTACATTTCTACCACCGCCGTTTAGTTTAAGGCGTGACGGGGTTTATTTTTACTTTAAAGGTTTATTAGGCGGATTAATATTGCTATATAAGCACTGAATAGGTGGGGGGGGGGGGCGATACTGCTGTGTCTGGCGGCATGATAGATGTGATAATAATAAATTAATTTTCATTTTTACTTGTCGAATTTATGCAATTATATTTAGTATTATTTACTTTAGCAGAAACTGGATGCGAGTAACCGAGGATCGTACTCAGTGGCCGTGCACTTGGAGAGGCCTATGTCCAGCAGTGGACTGCTATAGGCTGATGATGATGATGATGATTATTTATTTATGTTGCTACTCTCATTGTTAAGTAGGGTATGTTTTGGAAAAATGGCCGTATAATGCAATAAAAAAACGATGTATTCGATTTCGGAAACGAATATCCAACAATGGACGCCAAAATATTAGATCACGGAAGCATTTTCCAGATGTTGTTAAACCTTGCTTAAGTAATAATTAAACGTTTAAATACCTATGGTTTAAATGCAGTTTGCATCTTGCCAAACCTTAAATGATATCGTGTAATAGAAAAACCTACACGATAAAATTTTTAATTCATTTCCTGTTGATAAGTCTATTCAAATAGAATATTTCGGTTAATAAGAGCATCATAAGACTGGGTGATGTATTATGTAGATAAGGTTTATAAAGCAAAGGAAGATGTAGGTAAAGTAAATACCGATTCAACTAGGATTCATCTGGTCGCAATCGGCAACCCTCTCAGTTTGAGATGCGGCCCGTGCCCAAGAGTGGGACAGTTTCATAACAGGGATAATATTAATCGGCAACTAGATTCGATCTGCCAACAGGCGCCCTAGATGAAAATACGATTTGCATTTCTGCAACTACTGCCGATACATCTCAAATTAACATTTATTTATGGTTAGTTCGATATCTATCTATATCTATCTATATCATCACGCCAGCTCCCTCGCGGGGTAGGCAGAGAGTACAGAGTTCCAACAGGTTCTTTCCTTACATACCTCTCTGGCTTCCTCCACTCTCATAGTTCGTCTCATACACACTCGCCGGTTACGGAGACTCTTGACTTGCCCTACAGCTAAGACACAGTCTATTTGGTCATGGTAAGATAGTCTAGGTCTTCCCCGGCACCTACATCCTTCCACTTTCGCATTGTATATCTGTTTTGTCATTCTTTCTTCTGGCATCCTTTCTATATGCCCGAACCAACGGAGCATACCCTTTCTCATCTTTACACCGATACTATCTTTCATACCTACTCGCTTTCTTACTACGCTGTTGCAAATACGGTCGGTCAGCGTGACTCCGCACATCTTCCGCAGAGATCGCATTTCGACCGCATTTATCCTGCTTTCGTTCTCCTTCTTACATACCCAACTCTCACTGCCATATAACAGCGTTGGGACAAGCACTCCGTTATGCATGGCCAGCTGCGCCTTTTGACTTAAGTGCCGGCTCCCAAGTAGCCTTCCCATCGCACCATTCACTCTATTACCTGCATTCACTCTTCTCTCTATATCAGCGGTGTATTTCCCATCCTTACTGAAGGCGCATCCAAGATATACAAACTCATTCACTTGCTCCAGCACATCGTTACCAACCACAATCCTTGCATTCGTTCTGGTTTCTTCCCGTTCAAAAACCATAATTTTGGTTTTCTTCACATTCAAATGAAAGCCATTGTTCATGCAGTCGTCTCTCATAACTGTGACTAGTGTTTGCAGATCAGTGGCTGTTGGCGCTATCAAAACCGCGTCATCTGCATACAATAGGTGGTTTATCACTAGATCACCCATTTTTACCCCTTCAGTCATCACACACAGTCTTTGAAGACTTTTATCCAGATACACTATAAACAGTCTAGCGGACAACACGCAACCCTGCTTGACGCCGATTTTAACGTCAAACCAAGGTGACATGTTACCACCCACCCGTACGCATGCCTTGCTGTCCACGTAGGTGGACTGGACGGCTCGCAACAGGGTGCCGTTTATACCATACTCTGGCAAAATGTCCCAAAGTCTCTTTCGCACGACTCTATCAAACGCCTTCTCCAGGTCCACAAAACCGCAGAAAACCTTCCGGCCTACTGCCAGATGCTTTTCTACGATGTTGCGGAGGGAGAAAACTTGATCCGAACATCCTCTTCCAGACCAGTTAGTTCGATATGTTTCGTTTATTAGTTGACTGCCTCGTTGGTCTATTCGCGAATAATGAGCATTGCGATCACGAGGTCTTGGTTCCAAATGTAATAATAATGTGTTCTATCAGAAAAATCTCGGTATCAGGCTGGATTCTGGAATTGTGCTCGGTATATGGCAATAGGCTCGCCCCCTATTACATATATGTATAAATGTGTATGTGTGTGTGATTTTTTTATGGCATTATTCACTTCTTTAGTTATTTTTAATTATGTGTAAGTAAGGAGTGTGATGGATTGACACAAAATAATCAATATTATTATCGTTTTACGCGGTTCATTTTTTAATCATCAAATAAAAATTATCCATCAACTAAACTGTTATTCATACACCAGAGAACTGAACACGAAAAGATTGACGTTAGCGTGACGCTAGCGAATTGCTATCCCTGTCACACTACAAATTTACTAAATAATTATGAACGTGACGCTTACTCGCTAGCGGCACGCTACCGTCAAATTTTCGTGCTAAGCCTTCAGTAATATTTAATTCGTTTAAATTGTATTTTATTCTATAATTATTGTAACCTTTTGTCAAAATCATAAAGCTTATGTGGTTTAACTTTAACATAGATTGCTGAAGCTTTAAAAAATTTTGATGTTAATTTAATATTACGATCTGTATAGGTTTTGATTTGTTTTGAAAACTCGGATTATTTGATTTTATCGTAACGCTGTCGAGAAAGCGTACCGTCACATTCATCTTTATTTAGTAAAGTTGTAGTGCGAAAAGGATAGCATATCAACTCGATACGATATGCTAACGTCAAACTGTTCGTGCTAAGTCCTCAGTTGAAATATAAAATCAATTTCAAGTGTTGTGCGTTCTGCGTACAAATTATACGTAGATTTTCGACATTTTTACGTTGGCAACACGGCGCGCGTCAGTATGCGGGCGACACAATCAAAATGTTCGGATATCAGGGGGAATATTAAATGGCATATTTAATTTCTCTCGTGGGATACACCCATATTGTACAGTCACTATTGTTTATATAGTTCGATTGAAATCGTAAATTCTGTGCAGGGTTATTTTTAACCTCTGATGCAAAAAGAGGGGCGTGTATCTGTATATGGCATTGTAGCTTATTAGCAGATGAATCGATTTAGATCAAGTTTTCTTTTTGTTTGAAAGGTGACTTGAACGTGAAAGGTGAAGCTACAAGGTATTTTATTTAATTTTAAATTTAAGTTTTACTATATCTTCAAAAGTTAAAAAATGCTATTGACCTGCGATGGCCTTTTGATTTTTTTTGCTATTGCTTTATTAAAAATGTAGATGGAATAACCTTCAGCTATACATACACACATAACACATGGAGGCATAGTATCGAAGCCGTGCTTAAGTACGATCCAGTTCTTCCTGTCCTAACTCCTAAATCAGACAACGGGTAGACAATCATCCTCACTTTATTGTTATTATTAGTAATCGGACATCCATGTCCAAAGTCCAAAGTTGAAAAGTGTTAGAGAGAGAACGCTTCCTACAAAAAAGTAAGGAAAGGAAAGTGTGGATCGTGTATCATGTATTTACCTTATGGAAGAGAGACTTTAATCATACGACGTACCTCCCACAATTCCTGTCCCGGTAGGGGTAGCTACGTATCTACCCCTACCGGGACTTAGTTGAAATACTATTTATTATCATCATCAGCCCAAATTAGTCCACTGCTGAACATAGGCCTCTTCCAATGTGCGCTACAGAGCCTGATCCTCGGCTTTATGCATCCAGTTCCTACCGGCTATCCGACGTAAGTCGTAACTGTATCTCGCGGAAGGCTGTTCTACACTACGATTGCCAGTTCGTGGTCTCTACTCTAAAAGCCGTCTGCTCCAACGATTGTCGGTTCTGCGGAAAATGTCACTAACCCATTGCCACTTTAGCTTGCTGATTTTCAGAGCTATGTCGGTGACTTTAATCCTATGCCTGATAGTCTCATTTCTGATTTTATCTAGTACAGGAATGCCAACCATACCAACAAGATAGATCAATGAGCGACTCTTTACTTACAGATCAGTACCATCGTGAGTGTCCACACTAGTTACTTTTATTAGTTTTCTTATAAATCTAAACTTTACCAAATTAATACAAAGAGTACGCGGTCTGCTGCCGCGGTAACTAACGAGTGATATCGTACAACAATTTAACATCAATCAAGCAATTTAGTTAATTACAATCCCAATATTTGTTGTACCGTAAATCGAATTGGCAGATTCGATCTCT
This sequence comes from Phalera bucephala, assembly GCA_905147815.2. Lineage (NCBI taxonomy): Eukaryota > Metazoa > Arthropoda > Insecta > Lepidoptera > Notodontidae > Phalera > Phalera bucephala. The sequence continues at coordinate 23,985,543 of LR990612.1, forward strand.
GCAATCATAATAGCATATCTTATTCAATATATATTTGGCTCAAAGTTTGTATTTGCTAGCTAAGGAACCAATCCGGTTTATGTTGACAGAATATTGTCGATCTGTCTGATAGTTTGAAATGTAATTTAGTTGAAATTATTTGAAGGTACGTCCACGCTTGTGACTTTTCATCTACAAAAGTACCGTTTAGTGCTAAAAATATTGTCAGTTAGGGAAAATATAACGAAAAGTAAATTCAAATATTATTCTAGACGATTTTAAGCCATGTATTATTATACATTGAAGTGGGAATGTAGTCCAGTTATATTATGATATTTTTTTAAATTTAATGAGTGGTAATATTCAGTTATTTTAAATATTAATTTAGACTTATTATATGTTCTCCTTTGAAATGGAGCTCTATTACAATGTACTTGATTGTTACAAAGGTACAAATGAAACTTCATATTACTTTAAAACAGTAAACGATATTCGTGTAAAGCTTGAACGTGACAATACTATTGGACGAAACTTAACTGGTAAAGCGTTCTGTGATCATTTGCATGAGCTATTCGGTTCAAATCAGCAATGTTGATAGCCCGTCGGGTTGGACCGGCCTATGAGGCTACGGTCACGGTAAATTGGGTTGAATCGATCCAATATTTAGACCACGATTTAGCGACTAGTTAGATGTGAATAGGCAATAACTTGACGGTTGATCTGATCCTCTTGATTTTCGATGGTAACTTTAATGAAGCGACTTCAATAGAAAATTACTTAGTTTTGCTAACACTTTCGTAACATAATACCTTGTGTTACACCACTTACATAATATTGCTTGTTACTTATCGACAGATAAGCTTGTTATCGTGTGGATCACCTATTTCGATCTGATCACCCCATATCTAACATCTCCCAGTTGAGTAGAGCAAGGTCTCTGAAGAATTGAATGATAGTAGGGAAAGCTTTACGATTTCTTTTTGATTCTATTTTAGACTTGGGGATCCGTCTTTCAGGAAAGAGTTCGTCCCGCCATTCAGAGCATATAAGCTTTTGTATAATTTTTGTATTTAGAAAAACAGCCCTACACTAGAAACTATTTCTATGTCGTGGGTGCGTTTACAAACATGCGATTCACAACATAAACAAATATTTATAGGTCTCAGAAAGATTTGTCCCATGCGGGGATGTGACCCGCGACTACTGGATCCAGTGGGAGGAGCGACTTAAGCTATTGACCACTGGACTGAAATCTTCCGTCAGTCACTCAGTTAGTTTTATCTATCTATCTATATCAGCACGCTAGAATCTTAGCGGGGGAGAGTACAGTCGGTTCCTAAATTTAACAAACAAAGTAAAAGTCTAAAAATTCAAGTCAGACTCGTGTATCAGGCACACGCTTTTCTCAGATAGTATAAAGGGAGTCAGTCATCTCTGCAGCTTCGCTAGATTGTGCAATACCTACATTCTTCCCGCAGTTGCATTTGTTGTGTCGCACGCTGATGTAAAACTTTTCTTTTTATGTGAACAATGTTATCTCTTGTGATATCTCTGTTCAAGACGATATATTTTTTGTTTCTCGTTTCGTTCCAAATTATTTCTATACAGAGTTCTAAATAAAGCTTATCAAAAAAGGTACCTAAATCGTACTTAAATAGATCTGTTTAGTGGTATATACGTAACTTCTATTTGGCCGTTTTAGTTATAAATTAAGTTAGTGTTTTAAACATAAAAGACAACTAAAATTACAAAAAATAAACTCTGTATCGTATGAACACAGTCGCAGAGGTGCACTGTGTTCACCCACGTTTGACCAACCATGTTAGATCCCAATGTAATGGGAGCGCACCTATTTCTATCCCATCAAGCTCAACTCCAGACTTCGGATTGCTTCTGAGAATCTCCGATAGCTAAAATGTTGCTTAAAACTATTTGGTAGATTGTTAATTATACTGTGTCCTTCGTTCTCGATATAAACATGCAGCTCTCTCTACTCGCTTGGCAAGCCGCTAAGTTTTTTAGAAACGTCAACGCCTCCTCTATGGTATCTGTGGACATAACCTCTGCGACCATTCTTTCTTTTAGCGTGGCAGCCGATGCCTTGTAATAAAGTTTTGGTCGACATTTAATTTAATCAAATAGTCGTAGCAGTGAAATTATATAACAAAAGGTTTTTATATACTCAAGTGATGTTGTGAAATAAATTTAAAACATCGTATAGGCAAATTCAGAAATATTTTACGTCTTGACAAAAGAGTACATTCAAAAAAGATCAACTGATAGTTGTTTATTTGTGGCGTTTTCAGCTTAACTTGTTTATGTATATAATATCGAATATTTGGAGACGTGAGTTTTATTATATTAAGACTTGTAAAGTCTTCACTCGGAAAGTAAACTTACGAAGTCTCATGTCCCTCTTCGTGTAAAAACAGTTTAACACGCAATATACCTGCAAATAATTATTAACCATCTATAAATTGGCAAGGTAATACCTCTAATGAGAGAAATTAGCGGGGACATTAATCAATAATGATTGTTAAGGATCGATGCCAATTTAAGGACACGGGCGATGTACGAGATGCATCGACGTGGTCCGCAAGACTTAACGGTAATTCAAGGACACGAGCGGTGTACGAGATGCATCGGCGTGATCCGCAAGACTTGGGGCCCATACGAGATATGTGCTGAAGGTCATACTACTCATAGGTTTCACCCATGAGGTGCTCCTGTGCAGTTCACATTTCTACAATGGTAAGAAACTAAAATGTTACCCAACATACATACCTTAAACAGTAAATACAAAGACTATTGCTATAAACTATAAGCAATTTGTGATATTATATCTCCTAAAGGAGACTTTCTGAAAGGGTAACTAAAGGGACATTGTTTATGAATTTATGAATAACAATACATTATTAATAACATAAGCCACCCCTTTGCAGAAACATAATGTTTTGCATTGATTTCATTATTAGACATACTTGTATAATAATCCTAAAATAGCCCAAAGTGGAGCTTATTACACAAAGAATTGTGCAATATTATGAGCACTTTATTTGTAAGTTTAATTGTGCAATATTTGTATTAAAAAGGTAAACCTTGCAATATTTATCCCTGAACAGGGTTTATAACCAGATGAGCCAAAGTAGTCTCTACTTATAACAATGCCTGTTATAACTGACAAGCAACAGAATTGTGGAAATATTCCAAATATAATATCACAGCCTACCGATGCTGAGACAGGCAAGTTGTACAATAATTTGTGCTACACACATACATCCTTAAAATATAATATAAAATACCTGGTCTATCCAGTTAACATAAAACTAATAATTATGAATATTATCAGCCCAGACCCCTTGCAGGGTAGCCAGGGAAGATGAGTCCTAACAATACAGTCATGAAACATTGATTGGGATAAGAACCTTTGGGGTCAGCAGTATATATTTTGTATTAAATAAGGTTAATATAGTGGAGTACCAAGATGGAATTATAACTAGCTATTCATAAGCAGTAGTTTAAATTTTAAGAAACCACCAGTGTTGTAACCAATATAGAACAACAATCCTCATCCGGTGTGTAAAAATGTACACCTATCCACAAATGTATGTATAAATGTACCTACAGTGTACCTATCAGCCCACCAAAAACAAATCACAATGGACATTGGAAGTCTCCTACCAGAGAATGTGAGGTAAGAAAAGCTTGCTAGGCTTTTTACATAAATGCTTGTTTTGTTTTTTTTTTATGTTACTGAAAAAATCAGTTAAACATTCAGGAATACAACATGGCTGTTACAAATAAACCATAATATTGGAGGCTAAAGGTATTCACTGACTTTGGTATGTAACAATGTATCTATGATACTAATAAAAATGTGTGTATGTCTGCCTTCAACGGCAAACATAACTTTATGGGTTTTGTGCAAATACTGCAAGTAATCCAGACAAGTGAAGGTTAAATAAATCTGGTCCTACATATATTTAACATTGTGTATAGAAACATTATTATTAGAAACATAATTTTTAATAATTGATATACAATTTATAGCCATTCTCATTAGAATTTAATTAAAGATAGATGATCACAACGGTGCTATAATCCTTATCCCACAAAGAAACTCAATGCTAATAATAGACATTAGAGTCATATTAAATATACTAATAAAAATTTATTAGGAGCTATTCAGCTTTCTATTGGGTAATGATTCCAATGGTTTTGGTTTTTGGTTACGTCCTGCATCATTTATAGTGTAATTAATACATTAGAAATTTGAGACACACAGAGGAAAGATTATACATCAATTCATGAATTGAAGAATTAGATGTTTTTATTGTACTTTTGTTTGATAATATGATAATCAATAAATAATATATCATCAAATAAAATTATTCAAGTAATTAATAACTATAAAAAATAGGTTTGTGTTTAGTTTTGAATGTGCACATTTATATTGAGCACCAGTGATGGTTCTGGTACAATTAGGATATCGGAGATATGACACAAACACAACCTGCTACTATTATGGAAACAGGTGGTTTTAGAGCACTATACATGCTGTAATTTATTTGAAGGTGGTTCAGTGTAAAAATATTGAATTAGAAATGTCATACAAAAAATTTGCATTTTTCATATTGTTACATTTAAATTATTACATCCACATGTTACATGTATCTTATTAATGTATCTATATATAAAAAGAAAATAAAGTCATGCAAATGACTTAATAATAATACCTATTTAAAAATTTAACGATATTAGGTTGACATGATATAGTTGATGAAATATTGAGTTACAATATTTAAAAGTATAGATTATCTTAAACAAGAATAATCAAAAGTATATTTTTATCACAGGTATGATAAATATTAGGTAGTATCTGCAATAACCTTAGTCTTAGGGAACTTGATATTATTTATTTATTATTAATTATAAGACCACGCCAGATCCCAAGTGGGTAGGCGAGGGCGCAAAAAAAAAAAAAAAAATTATGATATTAAATGAAATATGAATGATACGTAGGTACTACATGTATAACTTAAGTGACACTCAATTCTCACAGTTGGAAATCTAGAACTTACTAGAAAGTTACTCATTACAGTTGCTACTTATAAAAAACAGCCACATACAAAGAAGCAGAGGAAGTGTGGCATTTAAGGGTATGAAAAAGTTAAGTTATGAATAGGATTCCCAATATCATAAAGTTATAGTCCGTGGTTTGGTCTAGTTGCCTGTGACTTATTCGCTACTTAAGTCATTACTAAATTAGTAAATTTGAGTGTAATTTTCATCAGTAATATAACGGGTCGGGGGTGGCCCGATCGTATTGCCAAAAATGAATGTTCGCGGGCGTTATTGCGCAAGAACGAATTGTTAAGTGATACATAAATATTTAGGTGGCCACTCAGGACATGGAAATGATTCCGGGATAGTTTCGAAATATATAATAATAGTAGTAGTATAGTTTAACACCCACTGTTAAATTAGGTTACCACACATCAGCACTGCCCTTCGTTCCAAACCCAAAAATGGGGGCGGGGGGGGGGGGGGCGAGATCATATAGTTAATGTACATAGCCTTATGTGAGGAATAGCTCTAGATAAGGACATTAGTACAAAGGCCTCTAGTACAAAAATGTTAAATTTTGGTATATGTACATCTTTAAAGATTATAAATATAACTAACATTAAATATAACCGAACTTTGACATAAAGGAAAATACTTTATCATAAATTAAATAAGTAATTATAGCAAAGCATCCTTATAATCACCAATATAATTTGTAGCCTTTGTCTGGTGCTGTACTCAAAAACGAGATCATTTGAAAAAAAAAAAAAAAAAAAAAAAAAGCCCCACTTGGAAGACACTTTAGTGGGGAAACAGGTTTCCCTGTCTTATTTGTCTTATATTGTTATAGATTGGGTACTAACATACTTTGTTTCCAGATCTAGTACACAGTAAGAGTTTTCTATCTATCTCTATCTATATCGTCACGCCAGACCCCTTGCGGGGTAGGCAGGGGGGGTGCGGGGTTCCAACAGATTCTTTACTTACTGGCTTCCTCCACTCTCATAGTTCGTTTCGGAAGGGTTTTCTTTGATACAAGAATTATTATAAAGGGATTAATTTCATATAAACAAAGTTCTGGATCGGTAATTCCTCAACTCTCGTTATATAAAGAGACTACTATAAAAAAAAAAAAAAAAATCTATATATAGAAGACATAACAGATGGAGAATGCACTGATATCTGATAAGTAATGATTGATTATTATTACCCGGTAGTAATGAGTTATGGACAACAGGTTTGCTATAACAGGTGCTTTAAAGAATTTTGTTGGGATGGATCTACGCTATATAACATAACATGTTATAGAATTTGATTAAATAAATTTATTTTGAATAAGTTAGACAGACTGGTTGTAAGAAACAATATATGTTGTATTTGTGTTGTGTAGCAATGCAAACAACAGGAATGTGTTATACAAATGTACTCATGACATATTATGTTTTAGAGCTCACGCTTAAAAATGACATTCATGTGGTATACTTCAACTTTACCCTTATAGCTCTAAACAGCTGCATGTTTATATCGAGAACGAAGGACACAGTATAATAAGTGATCAAACGAACTTACCTGAAGTGAAGTTCGATCATTATTATACGAAGTCCTTCGTTCGAAGATATAAACATGCAGCTCTCTCTACTCGCTTGGCAAGCCGCTAAATTTTTTAGAAACGTCAACGCCTCCTCTATGGTATCTGTGGACATAACCTCTGCGACCATTCCTTTTAGAAGTAGTACATTTCAACTTTACCAACGGGCAGGGCGGGTTGGGTACTTATATCTTCGAACGAAGGACTTCGTATAATAATGATCGAACTTCACTTCAGGTAAGTTCGTTTGATCACTTATTATACTGTGTCCTTCGTTCTCGATATAAACATGCAGCTGTTTAGAGCTATAAGGGTAAAGTTGAAGTATACCACATGAATGTCATTTTTAAGCGTGAGCTCTAAAACATAATATGTCATGAGTACATTTGTATAACACATTCCCGTTGTTTGCATTGCTATACAACACAAATACAACATATATATATATATATATTTATATATATACAGACGAGTATATATACACCTATATTGTTTCTTACAACCAGTCTGTCTAACTTATTCAAAATAAATTTATTTAATCAAATTCTATAACATGTTATGTTATATAGCGTAGATCCATCCCAACAAAATTCTTTAAAGCACCTGTTATAGCACACCTGTTGTCCTTAACTCATTACTACCGGGTAATAATAATCAATCATTACTTATCAAGATATCAGTGCATTCTCCATCTGTTATGTCTCCTATATAAAGAATTTTTTTTTTTTTTTTTTTTTATAGATGTCCCTTTATATAACGAGAGTTGAGGAATTACCGATCCAGAACTTTGTTTATATGAAATTAATCCCTTTATAATAATTCTTGTATCATAGAAAACCCTTCCGAAACGAACTATGAGAGTGGAGGAAGCCAGTAAGTAAAGAACCTGTTGGAACCCCGCACCCCCCCGCCTACCCCGCAAGGGGTCTGGCGTGACGATATAGATAGAGATCGATAGAAAACTCTTACTGTGTACTAGATCTAGAAACAAACTATATTAGTACCCAATCTATAACAATATAAGACAAATAAGACAGGGAAACCTGTTTCCCCACTAACGTGTCTTCCAAGTGGCATGTGGGGCTTTATGTGTTTTTTTTTTTTTTTTTTTTTTTTTTTTTTTGTCAAATGTTCTCTTTTGTGAGTACAGTACCAGACAAAGGCTACCAATTCTATTGGTGATTATAAGGATGCTTTGCTATAATTACTTATTTAATTTATGATAAAGTATTTTCCTTTATGTCAAAGTTCGGTTATATTTAATGTTAGTTATATTTATAATCTTTAAAGATGCACATATACCAAAATTTAACATTTTTGTACTAGAGGCCTTTGTACTAATGTCCTTATCTAGAGCTATTCCTCACATAAGGCTATGTACCTTAACTATATGATCTCGCCCCCCCCCCCCGCCCCCATTTTTGGGTTTGGAACGAAGGGCAGTGCTGATGTGTGGTAACCTAATTTAACCTGCCCCACTGTTAAACTATACTACTATTATTATTATATATTCCGAAACTATCCCGGATATCATTTTTATGTCCACCTAAATATTTATGTATCACTTAACAATTCGTTCTTGCGCAATAACGCCCGCGAACATTCATTTTTGGCAATACGATCGGGCCGCCCCTGACCCGTTATATTGCTGATGAAAATTACACTCAAATTTACTAATTTAGTAATGACTTAAGTAGCGAATAAGTCACAGGCAACTAGACCAAACCACGGACTATAACTTTATGATATTGGGAATCCTATTCATAACTTAACTTTTTCATACCCTTAAATGCCACACTTCCTCTGCTTCTTTGTATGTGGTTGTTTTTTATAAGTAGCAACTGTAGTGAGTAACTTTTTAGTTAGTTCTAGATTTCCAACCGTGAGGATTGAGTGTCACTTAACTTATACATGTAGTACCTACGTATCATTCATATTTCATTTAATATCATAATAATATGTTTTGCGCCCTCGCCTACCCACTTGGGATCTGGCGTGGTCTTATAATTATTAATAAATAAATAATATCAAGTTCCCTAAGACTAAGGTTATTGCTGATACTACCTAATATTTATCATACCTGTGATAAAAATATACTTTTGATTATTCTTGTTTAAGATAATCTATACTTTTAAATATTGTACTCAATATTTCATCAACTTCATCAACAATTTTTAAATAGGTATTATTATTAAGTCATTTGCATGACTTTATTTTCTTTTTATATATAGATACATTAATAAGATACATGTAACATGTGGATGTAATAATTTAAATGTAACAATATGAAAAATGCAAATTTTTTGTATGACATTTCCAATTCAATACTTTTACACTGAACCACCTTTAAATAAATTACAGCATGTATAGTGCTCTAAAACCACCTGTTTCCATAATAGTAGCAGGTTGTGTTTGTGTCATATCTCCGATATCCTAACTGTACCAGAAACATCACTGGTGCTCAATATAAATGTGCACATTCAAAACTAAACACAAACCTATTTTTTATAGTTATTAATTACTTGAATAATTTTATTTGATTATATATTATTAATTGATTAAAATATTATCAAACAAAAGTACAATAAAACCATCTAATTCTTCAATTCATGAATTGATGTATAATCTTTCCTCTGTGTGTCTCAAATTTCTAATGTATTAATTACACTATAAATGATGCAGGACGCAACCAAAAACCAAAACTATTGGACTCATTACCCAATAGAAAGCTGAATAGCTCCTAATAAATTTTTTATTAGTATATTTAATATGACTCTAATGTCTATTATTAGCATTGAGTTTCTTTGTGGGATAAGGATTATAGCACAGTTGTGATCATCCATCTTTAATTAAATTCTAATGAGAATGGCTATAAATTGTATATCAATTATTAAAAATTATGTTTCTAATAATAATGTTTCTATACATAATGTTAAATATATGTAGGACCAGATTTATTTAACCTTCACTTGTCTGGATTACTTGCAGTATTTGCACAAAACCCATAAAGTTATGTTTGCCGTTGAAGGCAGACAGACACACATTTTTATTAGTGTCATAGATACATTGTTACATACCAAAGTCAGTGAATACCTTTAGCCTCCAATATTATGGTTTATTTGTAATAGCCATGTTGTATTCCTGAATGTTTAACTGATTTTTTCAGTAACATAAAAAAAAAACAAAACAAGCCTTTATGTAAAAAGCCTAGCAAGCTTTTCTTACCTCACATTCTCTGGTAGGAGACTTCCAATGTCCATTGTGATTTGTTTTTGGTGGGCTGATAGGTACACTGTAGGTACATTTATACATACATTTGTGGATAGATGTACATTTTTACACACCGGATGAGGATTGTTGTTCCATATTGGTTACAACACTGGTGGTTTCTTGAAATTTAAACTACTGCTTATGAATAGCTAGTTATAATTCCATCTTGGTACTCCACTATATTAACCTTATTTAATACAAAATATATACTGCTGACCACAAAGGTTCTTATCCCAATCAATGTTTCATGACTGTATTGTTAGGACTCATCTTCCCTGGCTACCCTGCAAGGGGTCTGGGCTGATAATATTGATAATTATTAGTTTTATGTTAACTGGATAGACCAGGTATTTTATATTATATTTTAAGGATGTATGTGTGTAACACAAATTATTGTACAACTTGCCTGTCTCAGCATCGGTAGACTGTGATATTATATTTGGAATATTTCCACAATTCTGTTGCTTGTTAGTTATAACAGGCATTGTTATAAGTAGAGACTACTTTGGCTCATCTGTTTATAAACCCTGTTCAGGGATAAATATTGCAAGGTTTACCTTTTTAATACAAGTGCTCATAATATTGCACAATTCTTTGTGTAATAAGCTCCACTTTGGGCTATTTTAGGATTATTATACAAGTATGTCTAATAATGAAATCAATGCAAAACATTATGTTTCTGCAAAGGGGTGGCTTATGTTATTAATAATGTATTGTTATTCATAAATTCATAAACAATGTCCCTTTAGTTACCCTTTCAGAAAGTCTCCTTTAGGAGATATAATATCACAAATTGCTTATAGTTTATAGCAATAGTCTTTGTATTTACTGTTTAAGGTATGTATGTTGGGTAACATTTTAGTTTCTTACCATTGTAGAAATGTGAACTGCACAGGAGCACCTCATGGGTGAAACCTATGAGTAGGATGACCTTCAGCACATATCTCGTATGGGCCCCAAGTCTTGCGGATCACGCCGATGCATCTCGTACACCGCTCGTGTCCTTGAATTACCGTTAAGTCTTGCGGACCACGTCGATGCATCTCGTACATCGCCCGTGTCCTTAAATTGGCATCGATCCTTAACAATCATTATTGATTAATGTCCCCGCTAATTTCTCTCATTAGAGGTTTTACCTTGCCAATTTATCGACGGTTAATAATTGTTTGCAGGTATATTGCGTGTTAAACTGTTTTTACACGAAGAGGGACATGAGACTTCGTAAGTTTACTTTTCGAGTTGAAGACTTTACTTTATAATAAAACTCACGTCTCCAAATATTCGATATTATTATACATAAACATGTTAAGCTGAAAACGCCACAATTAAACAACTATCAGTTGATCTTTTTGGAATGTACTTTTTTGTCAAGACGTAAATTATTTCTGAATTTGCCTATACGATGTTTTAAATTTATTTCACAACATCACTTGAGTATATAAAAACCTTTTGTTATATAATTTCACTGCTACGATTATTTGATTAAATTAAATGTCGACCAAAACTTTATTACAAGGCATCGGCTGCCACGCTAAAAGAAAGAATGGTCGCAGAGGTTATGTCCACAGATACCATAGAGGAGGCGTTGACGTTTCTAAAAAATTTAGCGGCTTGCCAAGCGAGTAGAGAGAGCTGCATGTTTATATCGAGAACGAAGGACACAGTATAATAAGTGATCAAACGAACTTACCTGAAGTGAAGTTCGATCATTATTATACGAAGTCCTTCGTTCGAAGATATAAGTACCCAACCCGCCCTGCCCGTTGGTAAGGTTGAAATGTACTACTTCTAAAAGGAATGGTCGCAGAGGTTATGTCCACAGATACCATAGAGGAGGCGTTGACGTTTCTAAAAAACTTAGCGGCTTGCCAAGCGAGTAGAGAGAGCTGCATGTTTATGTTCTTCGAACGAAGGACTTCGTATAATAATGATCGAACTTCACTTCAGGTAAGTTCGTTTGATCACTTATTATACGATGCTTAATCTTGAATAGGTGACAGTTGCTGACCGTTCTAACCTGTAAGTTACAGTCATACAAAGGTCTTTTGGCTCACGGCCCAAATCGGAACTAACGTTGTCATCAACTGAAATGTCACTTTATGATAGTCGCAGAGTCGCCTATAAAATTTGAACAAGTTCTTTACCACCTGTTGAAATAAATATCTCTTTGGAAGTAGGGAAATTTTACTAAATGTTAACCCTCATTTCACGTCAATGACCTCATGTCAATGTCATCCATGATCCAAAAGACATAAATACTTTGTAACTCTAAATAGACAGTAAGTCAAACCCTCGCCTAATATTTATGAGCCTACGTGTTTTTACTTTGATCGTTTCCTTAAACTTTTCGTGGATCTCGACTGGACATAACAGGAATTTTTATAAGCCAGTATACCGATCTGTTTCAACATCTTGTTTTTATCGTTTTTATTTTTACAAAATTGTAAGATTTACGTCGAAGGGTTTTTTATTTTCCTACTAAATAATTTTGACAATCGTTCGTTCAGGCTGTATGACGATCAAGGTTGTGGTAAGAATTAGTTGGTCGAATATTACAGCTAGCCGAAACTGCGATTAACGGCTTTCCCGGTAATTGTAGCTTCGGTAACTTCTCTAACTCTACCGTAAATATCTTTTTTATTTGCACATAAATATTCTTCTTCTTCTATTCTTTTTACTTACTAGTTAATTATATCTTTTTACGGCGGCACGGTACCTTGCCGTGGAGGCATATTCGCTGTTATAATAATATATATAATAAAAATATCAGCCTTTACTGCCCACTGTTGGGCAAAGGCCGTCTCTCACAAATCGAGGTGAGAGAGATTAGGTCATACTCCACCACGCGGACCCAGTGCGGATTGGTGGATGCAGGTTTGTGGCCACCTGCTGTTGGAACTTATCAAGTCGTCTATAAGGCTTACTACTGGACTTAACGACTACCACATTAAGTGGTAAACGGGACCAATGGCCTAACGTGGCTTCTGGAACACGGAGATGCTTGAATATGAAAATTCCACAAACGGTTCTAGGACCGACCAATTTTTTTTTTACCTGGGTAAAATCCTGCATAGGACTTCCACCAGCCTCGGGGGAAGCTCGCGGAGCGTGTCGGATTCCTACTGACTAAAAACTCCAGGTGGCCGACATTAGCAATTTGGACCCCTCCAAAGTAACAAGACCAAGACAAGACCCCTCCGGGATCTCCGTATGGAACGCACCGGTGCCCCTCTTGTGCCTCGCTCTGACGAGCCCGCCATCGGAGGGAGACTTGATGACACGCTTCCCCCCCCATCCGCACCGAAGCGGTGTTCACGGCGACGTAGGCCACACCAATCCGCCGTCCTCCTCGGGTCTTAGGCCGACCAAGGCGAACGCTGCGTAACCTTGGTGATCGGTAAGAACACCGCGGTCACACAGCGCCTTCTATACTGGTATTTAAACTGACCTATTATTATAGCTTTCACGTGCCATTGTCAACATCTGGCGATTTTTTTATTATGGTTTACTTTGGTATAAGAGATTATAAATGCTGTGGAGTTAAATATCCTATATCATCGTTTCTCTCACAAAAAAAATATGTACATTAGAAAATTACAAGAGATTACAATAGATCTAATTGTTGAAGTCCCGTTGGTTGATTGCCTTGTTTATCCCAATGACGCATAGTGCGGGTAGTGATTGCGAAGTCCTGGGTTTAAATTTTAGGTCAGAAAAAGTAGGCTTTTTCTATGGAAAATATTCTCATCCACAGTTCTGTGTCTAGAATTGCGCCAGGTGTAATGGCCAATGACTCGCCCCCTATACATTTGGCACCTCGTAGACGTACGTACATCATGGGCAATATGTGGTACACCTCAGTCACCCTATTGGGGAATATACGCACGACGAGGTATTTTTTTCAGGCGAAGGAATGTAACTTCATTTCAACACCAACCAATTGTAATCCCTTATTCGTAAACTCTTCAGCTGTACTCGCTGTAGCTAAACATCAACACGCAGTTGGTTTCACATACGTAATCGATACGGAGAAGCGTGTCCAGCCACCGATAAGAAAGCATCCCAACACGACGTGTAGCAGGGCTACCACGGGTATCAGGACTTTTCTCTTGCTGGACAAAATTACGTGTCTGTGATTTGAGCCCGTGATTTTTGTACGAAAGTCGAGATATAAATATGTAGATAGGCGCAAGTTTTGTTGTGAAAATAGTCTTGTAATGTAATTCCTTCCCTCCTAACCGCGTTGACCGATTTTGATGATATTTTGGTTTTACTTTTGGGATGGAGCTTAGCTATAAGTAAACTCGGTAGGTGGTACTGTTGCCGACCGGGTGCGGAACTGTCGAAAACTGCCAGTCCTACTAATATAATAAATTTGAATGTTCATGTGTTTAGGATGTAAGGATTATGGTTGGTAACGATGTGCTGGAGCAAGTGAATGAGTTTGTATATCTTGGATGCGCCTTCAGTAAGGATGGGAAATACACCGCTGACATAGAGAGAAGAGTGAGTGCAGGGAACAGAGTGAATGGTGCGATGGGAAAGCTACTCGGGAGCCAGCACTTAAGCCATAAGGCGCAGCTGGCCATACATAACGGAGTTCTTGTCCCAACGCTGTTATATGGTAGCGAGAGCTGGGTATGTAAGAAGGAGAATGAAAGTAGAATAAATGCGGTAGAAATGCGAGCTCTGCGGAAGATGTGCGGAGTGAAGCTGACCGACCGCATTAGCAACAGCATAGTAAGACAGCGAGTAGGTATGAAAGATAGTATCGGTGTAAAGATGAGAAAGGGCATGCTCCGTTGGTTCGGGCATATAGAAAGAATTCCAGAGGAAAGAATGACAAAACAGATATACAATGCGAAAGTGAAAGGATGCAGGTACCGGGGAAGACCTAGACTATCTTACCACGACCAAATAAACCGAGTCTTATCTGATGGAAAAGTCAAGAGTCTCCGTAACCGGCGAGCGTGTATGAGACGAACTATGAGAGTCGAGGAAGCCAGAGAGGTATGTAAGGAAAGATCCTGTTGGAACTCTGTACTCTCTGCCTACCCCGCAAGGGATCTGGCGTGAGGTTATAGATAGATAGATAGATAGATGTGTTTAGATATTTGGATATTTGTTACTCTATCTATCTATAACCTCACGCCAGATCCCTTGCGGGGTAGGCAGAGAGTACAGTGTTCCAACAGGTTCTTTCCTTACATACCTCTCTGGCTTCCTCGACTCTCATTATTACTCAATCACACAAAAATGGATTTGGATGAAATTTGGCACACAGATAGTTTATTACCTGGTTTAACACTCGATACTTTTTATCTCGGAAACATGTCAGGGCAGAAACTGGTATAATATATGAATCAGCTTATAACTATGGCACTGCTGGGCAAAGGCTCTTATAAATCGAGATGAGAGAGACTGGGTCATACTCCAGCAAGCGGACACAGGGTGGATTAGTGGTGACGACTCAGTAGAGTCTTGTCTGTCTATATTAAGCCGAACAACGTCCACTGTAGTACAAAGACCTTCCCCAAAAACTGCCGTTGACAGGCTTGTACTATAAGTATCCACTTTCTACCCGCGACCTTCACCAGGTCCTTATATAGGTATGTCAAAACAAATGAAACGGCTTTTCTCGTTTCAAACTTGTCACTGCATTGCTGGCACATAAAACGAAACGGTTATCGTGAAATAGAGGCGTGAGCTAAGGGCTACAAAATCCTTGACATATGTCTTGTTGGGCCGTCTGTTCTAACCCTGCAAGAGCGAGGATTATCCGCAATATTGGTAACGCCGGGAAGAAAGCGTTCCGGGATCGTTGGCGCTCAGACACCGCGCAGTTTTGCCAGCTGGGCTCTCCGATATATTGCAATAAAACCACTACATCATCTGGTATGGTCTTCAGGATACGGATAGTAAACGATGTTTTTACTTCAAATTTGAAGAAAAGGGAAAAATACTGAAGCAAGTGGCGCAATATTGTACATTTTAAAAAATAGCACTTCTTACCTAGCTATTAGACTCCCAAATATTGTGAAAATAAAATAAGGAGATAGTGATTTATTCACCGAGAGACTTTGTTTTTATTTGATTACAACTTTAGTGGAAGCTGGAATCTCCGATTTATCGCAATAAAACCATATATGGTATCATATGGTATGGGCTTAAGGATATATATTATATAGTTTACTTCAGATTTGAAGAGATAGGAAATATTCTTGAAGTAAGTGAACCTATATAGTACAAAGTTAAATACAGAGCGATAGTACTTTAATCAGAAAGAGGTCACCGGGCTCTCCGATATATTGCAATAAAACCAGTACATCATCGGGCTTAAGAATACATGGATCGTTTACTACAGATTTGAAGAGATAGGAAATATATTCTTATGATGTCGCATTATGGTGCAATTCTATATGACCATGTTAGACTTAGAGCGACCGGCTCGCTCATGATATAGGATTTTTGTCTTTATATTATTACAACTTCTCTGTAAGCTGGACTCTCCAATGTTTTATTGTAAAAATCTACAATATTTGGAACGGGTTAAGCCCGGATATAAGGTGTATCGTTTACTTTAACGTGCATCACAAATACGCTGTATATGCTGTGTCTGGTCCTGCACGTGCATTTTAGGTTAGATTCAGGCTCCGGCTGGCCGTCACTTTGCATATGAGGGCGGCGAGTGCGGATAAAGCCTCGGATAACTTTATCTCGCAATCACCTCTGGCGCAGCTGCTTTTCAAATTCAACTTTTACATAAATCTTGGTGATACTTTTATCAGATCAATAACATGTATAAAAGGAAGGCAAATCTACTGTGATACACTTCGCTTAGAGGTTATTTAGTTCACAAGCAGACGATCAAGGTTTGATTGATTGATCATCATTGATTTCATGTTTCAAATATATCAAAATCATTGTAATTGCCGCGTGGTTCCCGGCTTAGAATAGGACCAACCCATCTCATCCCATCGGGTGTCGTACAAGGCGACTAAGGGAAAACTAGGGAATGGGCAGCAGCGTTCCCTTAACATTTCTACCATCAAAAACTGCGCTCGCCAACCCGCCTGCCAAGCGTGGCGAGTATGGCAAACCCCCCCAATTTATTAAAATGGAAGAAAAAGATAAAACCAGGCCCCTAGTCCCCGGCGGTCCTGTTCGTCCTGGCCACGGTAGCAGCTATGGTAACGACAGGACAAGGGGTGCTAAGAATCTCCGGCAGAGATTCGGCTACCACCAAAACCGAAAATTGGCCCTGGTGACATACAACGCACGCACATTGAGGACAGGTGAGAAGCTAGTTGAGCTGGAAGAAGAGTTAAACAAGTTGCGGTGGAGTATTGTTGGTTTATCGGAGGTCCGAAGAGAGGGCGAGGACACGATAACCTTAAAATCCGCCAACTTGTTTTACTACCGGGAGGGCGAACAGCAGTCCCAAGGTGGTGTCGGATTAATCGTCCACAAGTCACTCATAGACAACGTTGTGTCCATCACTAGTGTGTCGAGCAGGGTAGCGTACCTGATACTCAGAATATCAAAAAGATATTCGCTGAAGGTCATACAGGTCTACGCACCGACCTCGGCATACTCAGATGATGACGTCGAAGTAATGTATGAGGACATTAGTAGAGCCATACATACTTCCAAAGCACACTTTACAGTGGTTATGGGTGACTTCAATGCGCGGCTGGGCAAACGGGGCGATGATGAATTGAGAGTGGGGCAATTTGGATACGGGCAGCGCAACCCCAGGGGTCAGAGGCTGGCCGAATATCTGGAGAAGGAGGGACTGATGAACTCTTTCTTCCGGAAGCCGCCTCATAGGAAATGGACCTGGATGAGCCCTGATGGTTCCACAAAAAATGAGATAGACTTCATCATGAGCACCAAGCGACAAATATTTAATGATGTTTCCGTGATTCACAGGGTAAAAACCGGCAGTGATCACCGAATGGTCAGAGGCACATTAAATATTAATGTCAAAATGGAAAGATCGCGTCTGATGAAGTCTACGCTCCGACCTTCTTATGCACATATCCAAAACCCCGAGAACTTTCAACTCGAATTGGCAAACCGCTTCGAATTGCTAGACAGCAGCGCATCAGTGGACGAAATCAACAACAGGCTGGTAGAGACTGTCCATACGGTCGGGTCCAAGTATTTTAAGCCCCACCGTAAAAATAGACCTCAAAAACTATCCAACTACACCCGAAACCTCATGGCTGAGCGACGTTCCATGACGCTCCAAACCTCCGATGATGCTAAGTCCTATAGGCAGCTCAATGGACAGATACTGAAGTCCTTGCGACACGATTTACGGTCCTTCAATACAAGGCGTATTGAGGAGACCATAGCACAGAACAAGGGCTCCAAAGTGTTCGCAAGAGACGCGTCTATTGGGCAAAGTCAGTTGACGAAGCTGAAGACGGAGGATGGACACGTAACGTCGAATAGGTCGGAGGTGCTCAGGGAGATAGAGAGGTTCTATGGGCAGTTGTACACCTCAGTAGCTGAACCTGTTGTTGACTTGGTAAAAGACCCAAGAGCCAAGCTAACCCGACACTACACTGAAGATATCCCGGACATCAGCCTGTACGAGATTAGGATGGCTCTCAAACAACTCAGAAATAACAAAGCGCCAGGCGAAGACGGAATTACCGCAGAGCTTCTGAAAGCGGGCGGAACGCCGGTACTTAAAGTCCTTCAGAGGCTGTTTAATTCCGTCTTGCTCGAAGAGAAAACGCCGGAAGCATGGAACAGGGGTGTGGTGGTACTGTTTTTCAAGAAAGGTGATAACACTTTACTGAAGAATTATAGGCCCATCACACTGCTGAGCCATGTTTATAAGTTGTTTTCGAGAGTCATCACGAATCGTCTCGAACGCAGGCTTGATGACTTCCAGCCTCCCGAACAAGCCGGTTTCCGGAAAGGCTTTAGTACCATAGACCACATACATACGCTGCGGCAGATTATACAGAAGACCGAGGAGTATAATCGGCCACTATGCTTGGCGTTTGTGGACTATGAGAAAGCCTTCGATTCGATCGAGACTTGGGCGGTTCTTAGATCTCTCCAGCGATGCCGCATTGACTATCGGTACATCGAAGTGTTGAAGTGCTTGTATAATAACGCCACCATGTCAGTCCGAGTACAGGGGTAGTGCACGAAGGCAATCCCCATAAAAAGAGGAGTAAGACAGGGAGACGTCATTTCTCCGAAACTGTTTACGGCCACCTTAGAGGACGCCTTCAAGCTCTTGGAATGGCAAGGACTTGGCATCAACATCAATGGCGAATACATCACTCACCTTCGATTTGCCGACGACATTGTGGTCGTGGCGGAGTCGCTGGAAGATCTAGGACGAATGCTCGGTGACCTCAACAGAGTATCTCAACAAGTGGGTCTTAAAATGAACATGGACAAAACCAAAATAATGTCTAACGTCCATGTCGTACCCACCGCACTCACCGTTGGGAACTCTACTCTTGAAGTTGTCGACGAATACATTTACCTGGGACAGGTAGTCCGGTTAGGTAGGTCCAACTTTGAGAGAGAGGTCAATCGACGAATCCAACTCGGCTGGGCAGCGTTCGGGAAACTGCGCAATATCTTTTCATCCAAAATACCTCAGTGCCTTAAGACTAAAGTTTTCAGTCAATGTGTGTTACCAGTGATGATATATGGATCAGAGACGTGGTCTCTTACAATAGGTCTCATAAAAAAGCTCAGAGTTGCTCAGCGAGCTATGGAGAGAGCTATGCTCGGCGTTTCTCTACGCGATCGAATCAGGAATGAGGAGATTCGTAGAAGAACCAAGGTTACCGACATAGCCCTTAAGATTAGCAAGCTGAAGTGGCAATGGGCGGGCCACATAGCGCGTAGATCGGACGGGCGTTGGGGCAGAAAGATTCTAGAGTGGCGACCACGTATTGGCAAGCGCAGCGTGGGACGACCGCCTGCCAGATGGACCGACGATCTTGTGAAAATCGCAGGAAGTCGTTGGATGCAGGTGGCATCGGACCGGTTACGCTGGAAAGCGATTGGGGAGGCCTATGTTCAACAGTGGACAAGTATAGGCTGAGATGATGATTGTAATCCTTAACTTCAAGTGTTTGTCACTATCCATGTTCTCAGATATTATATATCAAAATAAAACTGTAGTTAATAATAAATTGTACAAAATATTAACTTCTACTGTATTCCATTGTTAGTGGGTTACTTAATTGGTGTAATATTCTACAATTGTTTAAGGGTCTTCTTTCTGGGAGCACTACAGCTAACAATTAATCTAAAGTATTTAAAAGAATTATTTACTGGCTGATATTTATTCTATATTTTTTACTGCTAGATTTTTCGAAGACTTTATCAAGTAATCATTTGTTTTTCAATATTTCATATTATTCTAGTTTATGTGGGATGAATTATGTTCTTTATCAATGCACATGCTTTAGGTTCAGAAATATTAGTTTACTCTATATAACAAAAAAAATCTGATATAATTCCTATACTTAACCTTTGTTTAAGATGAGTACTTCAGTTACTTCAAGATGAAAGTAAATGTTTTGTTTCTTAGCCTATTTGAATAGATTTAGGACCCGAGATACTGATGAATTAGTAATCTTAAGTAAATTACGCCTACGTAATGTTCGTTTCTCTGTTGAAGAAATTAAGGATAGTTTCAACCTAGTTTGATTTTGAAAGCGTTAGTTCTAGGTTGGATTATTTCATTCATTACTGACAGATTGAATAATCAATTATAACAAGTTTAAATTAAAGTGAGAGCGAAACGTTAAATGTATATATTTTAGATTTTTCTAATATCTGTATGTGGAAACTCATGAACTGCCTGCATCTGTTTATTGCATTATGCTAGCTGTAAGATTTTCAAATTAAATAATAGCATCAATATGAACTGACCCGATTCACGAACTTGGTTGAGCGTTGTAGTAGAACATTTCAAGAAAGCGTGCTGTCACTTTCATCTTTATTTAGTAAATGTGTAGTGTGAAAAGGATGACATATTATATGAATAGTGTTACGCTAACGTCAGTCTGTTCGTGCTAAGCCCTCGAGTTGCCTTTTGCTAACATTATGACGTGATCAATTACCCACGTATTCAACTTAGCCATTTAGTTATTACGATTTGAGAGGAGTTTTATTGAAATCTGCTTACAAGCGAAAATCTTTTTTTCGCGAAAATGCTTGGTTATTATTAGTCCAATTCTAAGCTGATTTAATGAACAACTTTATGAGGATTAAAATTTCATGAGAGAAGAGACTAAAGTGTTTTTTATAAATTAATTAGGAAGATATACTTTTCCGAGACGTTATAATGTATTATGCGACATGCGAAAAATGGTGCCTATGAAATGAAAATGATTTTTTTTTGGATTTATTGTAGTTACTTTTGGTTTTAGGTTCCAAACCGAAACAAAGGCTATGTTATGTGATAATACAAAAAGAATAAATTTTATGTCATTCGCTTAAATCTAAGAAATAAAAAAGTAGGTATATATATTTTATGCGATAGTGTCAGTAGAAATTCCATGAAACTCTAACTTTTAGTAACAGAATAACGCAGCTAAGAAGACGTGGATGTATTTAAAAACTTATAATATTTAGGCCGTTTTTTACACGATAGAACTTGCAAACGCGTCATCTATGGCTTCATGTGCGAACCGTGATGTTGCATTGGCTCGACGGGGGGCACTAGCTCGCCTATTAACGCGATCGCTAAATGAAATTCGAGATCAAAACGAAATCAGTAGCATAACGGAATCGCAAAGGGGCTGTCGCAAGATCTACTACCGACCGAGCGCATCGGTTCGGTTACGCGGCCACCGCATTTTCAATTTATTCACGTCTCCTCCTGAGACCTTCTTATTCCGCTTATGCTGTAAGTGAGTGCTTCGTTCTTCGTACTGCCTGCATAGAAATCGCCCACTTGCATTGCGTGGAGCCGGGGACTTGACTGACCGGTAAGTGCTTATGCTTTGATTGCCGTTTGTTGGTTTATGTGCGTGTACGACGCTCCTCTCTGGCATCATCCATTATAAGAACCTTTTTATTTGCTTTCGCATCGCATACTCTTCAGCCACTTCTAGACTACTCGCATCCCCGCACGCCGCATGCCAATATAGTCCACCCGCATTTCCATCGTATTCTCCAACCGCAGTCGCCATAAGTTCTGGTCTCATTCGAGCCGGACTTACCAGTGACTTTCATCCTTCTACACCAAAGTTTAGGTTCCGCATAGTATCACCATAGTAGGTCCTTCGACCCGCACCAATATGTTTACGAACAAATTGTTGGTAGATGTATGCCTGTGATTTTCGTATAAAAAAATAAATATCATCATGATATGAGGTCTAGAAAGACGGTCTGGTCCAAAGAGCAAACACTAAGTCTGGTCTTCATGACTGCATGATCAAGGTGGTTTAAATTCAAATTGTTTGTTTGCTAGAAACATGGTCACAGGATGTTAACTTTAAAAAATTTTAGTTATAGTTCTACTTATTCCGTCGGTTCGATAACATACAATATAATAGTAGTATTAGTAAGGAAATTTTAAAAGAAGTACATTTCTTTAAAGAATAAATAAAATTTATCAAAACAATATGAATTTGTCCAAGAATAGGTAAGTAGGTATTTATTTCAACTTTTAACCTGTTAGTTAACGCAGCAATTTTAGAAATTTATTGGAAGTATTAAAGGTCGACCAAAGTTCAGCTGCAGTCTCTAATCCTTCCTAGGAGTATAAAACTAGAATTTTTAGCCTTAAATTTTACACGATAACTTAGATGACTTATAAATTGATAAATGTAAATAATGTTACAGTATAATGTACCGATAACACACTTCGATATATAGTCAGATTATGTAAACAATATACTTTAGCGAAAATTACCTGAATCCGACACTCGCAACACCCCTATTTTGCCAGAATTCCTTTCTTTATATTAAATTATAGCTTTCCTTTTTTCCCAATCGACTTGAAATAAATTGCCTAGTGAAGAAATTAAATATATACTTATTTTGAATGTCGTGACGTGCCAATTCCAGAACAAGACTGATTATGGTCTCGGAATTTGGTGAATTATATTATATTATGAAGAAAGTTCAGTGGAAATTTGAAAGTAGGTAATTTATTTCATGAGGTAGAATTCTATTATTATTGATTTACTTCCTTTGAGTTTTGTTTCGTATTATTTAATTTTGATGTTTTTTAAGCTCAACGTTGCGCTGTCCCCGTCCGATTGGGTATTTATTTTTATACTTGCTTGAACATAAATAAGTATGATATAGTTAACTGAATATGATAAACAATCTATCCATAAACACGTATTTAGAAGAAGCATTCATTCAAGAGT
Source organism: Phalera bucephala (assembly GCA_905147815.2). Lineage (NCBI taxonomy): Eukaryota > Metazoa > Arthropoda > Insecta > Lepidoptera > Notodontidae > Phalera > Phalera bucephala. The sequence continues at coordinate 24,008,823 of LR990612.1, forward strand.
TGATCGAATTAATGAACCTTGTAAAAGGAATAACTCAAAAGTTTTCTATGCGGATTCCAGAGTACCACAGAGCTCCTATCTCGGACCAGCCCTATTTTCTGTGTTTATAAGTAAAATTGCCTATAAAATCTAGCATTTGATTGCTAATTTTTATATGCTGATGATCTCAAATCATCTCATCCAGTGCGACATCCTATTAATGTCATAAATTTGAAAAATGGTATGTTTAGATGGCAGCTAGGATTTGGATGAAATATGACACACAGATAGTATATTACTTTTTTTTTTTGGTCGGGAAATCCTCATGGATACCCGTCCGCAGCGGGGACGCGAACGGGTTATTATGAACTCCTTGCTTCAGTGACGGTCGGTGTAAACGGCCGGCCGTCGCTGGAGCAAGTCCTACCAACTAAAACCCCACCGTATTCCTTCGTCCGCTTATCGACGAGTTACGGGTACGGAGACTCCTTCCACGACCCGCCAGCGGCTGTCCGTTTTCTGGACTCTCCTTATGCAGGGTAACCCCGCCTTGCTCCTTTCCTTGGCGAAGACGCGCCGGAACACTTGGCGCGTCCTCCAACCTCGGGGGCCAGATGGTCTGCGCAGGCAACAACAACCCCCGCTGCTGGTGCCCGCAGGCCCCTCTCACGGTGGCATAAGATCAGCGGCCGCCCGTCTTCTCCGCCCAGTCCTTCGGCGTCGATTCGGAGCAGCGAGGGGATCGCTCTCCCTGCTCCGTTCTGCCGCCTCCTTCTGTGCAATGGTTGCCTCACAGAAGGCTTCCACTGCCTGCCACGATCTCTCGCTGCCGACCATGGCGCGAACTACTGTCGGCAGCGCAAGGTATCGCCCTATGACGCCCACGAGGACACTGCGCTGGGACGCCCAGGCTGGGCATTCTTCCAGCGTGTGCTGGGCAGTGTCCTCGGCGGCACCGCACTCGTGGCATGAGGCATCAGCCTCTCTCCCAGCAACCTTCCAAAGGTACCTGCCGAAGCATCCATGCCCCGACAGGATCTGCACTAATCGGAAGGTCAGCGCCCCATATTTTCGGTTCACCCATTCCGCGAGGATTAGGCGAACCGCCCGTATGATCAAGTGGCCTGCCGTTGGCTCGACCAGCTGTTCCCGTCACTTCCTTAAGGCGCCTTCCTGCGCCTGTCGCCGCCATGTTGCCTGCTCGTCTGGCATGGGACTGCCGCCATTCTGTCGGAGCTCCGCTCTACGACGATAGACGGTGGCTAACACCTCTGCTTCCAAGTCCCAGGGTGGGATTCCCGCAAGTACGCACGCCGCCTCGCACGAAATTGTGCGATATCCGCTTATCACCCTGACCGCCATGACCCGCTGCGGACGTCGCAGCAGGAACAAGGTCCTGCTGGGGATCAGGGAGTCCACCCACACCAGCGCGCCGTACAGGGCCATCGACCGCACCACCCCAGTATAGAGGCGGCGACAGTTTGCGCTCGGGCCGCGCTGATTTGGTAGGAGCCCACTGAGAGCTCCTGTCGCCTTGAGCAGTTTTGGGGCCAGCGCCTTAAAATGGCGCCCAAAGTTCAACGCTAGTCGAGGACGAGGCCAAGATATTCCATCTGGGCCCCAACCGCGACTGCAACTCCGTCTATGACCAGGGCAGGTGGCGGCCGCCTTCATGGCCCGTGAAAGCATCTGCTTTCACGGACCATGAAGGCTATCTAGCCTAGGTCTTTTTGAGGGCCACCTTCAGGCCCAAACGCTGGACACGACCGACCACTTCCGCTACTCCTCCCGTCACAAGCCGAACAACTTCCTCCACACTAGCCCCCTGAGCAGTGACAAGTGTGTCGTCTGCGTAGCATATCAGGCGCAGACCCCTCTCCCAAGATAGTTTATTACCTAGATTAACACACAGTATACTTTTTATTTCCGAAAAATGATCCTCTCTAAAGTCAACGCGGGCAAAGTCGCGGGTAGAAACTATGTGATAATATTAGACGAATGGTATGACTCAATGTAAACAAATATTAAGAAAAAATAACTACGCCATCCTCATATCAAATTGACAGATCAATATGAAAGAAGTATGTAAAATTATGGACCTGGGACCTTACTTTAGACATCAAATTAAACTTAACACATGAATGAGGTTTGACGGTCAATAAAGCTGCCAAAATTATAGGGTTCAAGATCTTAAGTGATTCTATACAGCTCTCTTGTATGTAGTCATCTGGAATGCGCAAGTGTCGTTTGGAGACCAGCATACGCAGTTCAGTCACAGCGCATAGAAAGCATACAACGCACGTTTACCCTGCATTTGATGTTCGAATAATCAGGAATAGCACATAGAGTCCCATGTAACGATCGGCTAAAAGGTCTTAAAATGGAAACTCTTAAAGACTGTTAGCCAAAATATTGATAGCCAAATAAACCTTCAAACTTATTTGACTTTGAATTTGATACCCTAGTTTTATTAAATTAAAGAAATTATTCCCAGAAATAAACCTTGTGTTGAGCTTGGTTTAGTAGTTTCCTGTTATTTGCTGTTCATCAAACAGCTGCAGTTGTCCATTTGTTAATGACTGATTAAATCATAAAGCTATGAATGTCAGAGGAAATTATTACCGAACCGTTTTAGTTATAATTAATAAGTAATTTGCTAATGCAAATGTAAGTCTGATAAAATTATTATAATAATACAAGCGATTTTTAAAATCATGCTATTTTAATTCTCACTAGTAAGCACGGGAGCTGTTAACAAGCTTTGTAAACGAAGAAACTATGCTTAATGATATGTTTTATGTGCGTCGTCTGACTATTGTGAATCCTAAGGATTCACAAAGTTGATATGCCTTTCTCTTCATAAACTTATTAAATAAAGATGAACGTGACACGTTCTTGATGACTTTGCGCTAACATCACTCTGTTTATGCTTAAAGCTTAGTGCAGCAGTAGGATGAAAGCAGTTGCTAAATAAATAAAGCTATAGAAGGTATATACCAATACCCTTATGTGTTTCAGGGTGGCTTCCACCTGATCGCTATTCCTTAACTGTATTTAAGGCATAACTGCACTACAACAAGGGATTCAGTTTTTATAAGATGTAGAAGGTTTTTAATATGAATGTTGAATATGAAATAAAATTAAATTTAGTTAAAACAGTACACTGTTAAGAAATTAAGAACGCGCCTGTCTTGAAAAAGTAGTTATTTAAAATAAATGTAATTAGCAAGTTACAAACGAATCTAATTGGGAGATGAAAAAAAAAGGTCAAATTGATATACGAGGTAGAAAATTAAAACCTTGAAAAAGTTATAAGTGGATCCTAATCCCCTTATCGGATAATTAACCGATTACCATTCAGATTTTGTTACAGGTTACGGTCAATTTACGCGAATCCACTAGTTAGGCCGAGCGCGTAGCTTAATGCAATACAAATAGCGACCAAATTCCTGCTTTTACAATGCCGATTTCTAAATTAAACAAATATTTATTACTCTAAATATACAGGAATTGAACCTTAATTATGCCTTGTTTATAAAAGTCGTCTTTAGGTACATTATTTAGAACTTATAAGTAGGTAACATCATTTAATGTCGAGGTAATAATCACAGCAATGCGGACACAGTCATCGTCATCATCAGCTGTGAAACCGTTACGATGACCGGCTTTGAGATGTTACCCAATTGTCGACTTATCATCATTTAATGATGTATAGAACGAGTTTTAATAACGTAAAATTTGGCACAAAATGGAGTTCCAGCATGCAATATAAAAACTTCAAAAGAAAAGAGTGCAAATAGCTGCTTGAGATTCAATATCATTTTGTGTAAATTACTCCGTCGTCTGAAGATTCGGGCGCAGACAGAAAAGGGCACAAGTAGAAATGAAGTCGGTGCGTCCAATTGGTTAGCATATTTTAATAGCGTCTGGCTCGAGGCCACTGCCGACGACACGCCTCAACGTTTTCCTGTTGCCCCTAATATGCCTACTTAACGAACTCAACTTTCTTATCGAACCGACCGACGACTCCGCTCAGTTTCAAACTTCATAAAGTATCCGTGACCCTTTGTGACGTTCGTAGAATACAGTTAAGTATAAAACCAGAGTATTTTTCCTATCGTTTCAACATTGAGTGATCTTGAAAGCGTGTAAGTCTCGAAAATTGGCATATTCTATTTTTAAAAATTAAATTATTTTTGTATCCACCCTAACAAAAAAAATGCAATATACTAAAAATGCTCATTTATTTTAGTCCACATTTTTATAACGAAAACCAGGTACGTGGTCTATTTATAAAATTTCTGTAATTCTTTGCCGCGAATCTTACCGTCAATAAAAAACGTAACTTCCTGCAATTCATTGTTGAAAGATTTAAAGGCCTTTCGTATATTAAAGAGGCATCTCTACTTAAACTTACCGTTGAAAGAGGCCCATCTATACAATAAGACAGCTTGATGGATGCAATCACGATGTTTTGTTGGATTCCGACGAGCCTAACGACCAACGACGCAATTTTATTTATTATATGTCGGGGAATAAAAATTTTGAACAGCAGATGATCAATTTGCTTCCTTTTCTTTCGTATTTCAACACTTGCATATTTCATATACTATAAATAAGCGCTGTTATCCTTCTTCTTCACCCGTTTATTCTAACGACGAAATCTTTATATGATATGTTTTGATTATGGTGTAAATTTCTAATCCTACCATTAATTACTTAATTGTAATAACTGTTGCGAGTGCAACATCCGGAATATATTTAGTATCGAGACTCCGTGAGTCAACCAAATTGAATGTTAACAACGCAATATATATTCATATAAAGCAAACTAGCCAAACTTACACGCAATTGCATAAAACAAACAAGCCGGTACTGCGATGCTTATCATTGTTACATTGTGCCAGGCAATTTTCTGAGCGGCTTATATCACGAGTTACGAGTGTGTTATTCAGTAATATATGGCTTTCATTTGGTTAAAAGCTTTATACATTTGTCGTTCTAAACGCGTTTTCAGTGCTGATGGCGCCATCATTAAAATTATTCTGTCACAACCAATAAAATTATCAATAAATTTCAGCTTGAATAAATGCGATGAAATCGACGAACGCTTTTAAAATATTAAAGCGAAATGAAATTTGTCTCCCCCATGTCGGTCTGTGGTCGCGCCACACGAATTGATATCTTCTTAATTTCGCCGATGGTTTTTGAATTGGCATTACCTTTATTTAATGTTCAATTTTGAATGTCGAAGATCCACGGACTAAAATAAGTCTCTATTGTCCTTTGCGTGTATAATTTTATTGTCTTCTTTTAACTCGTAAATTAATTTGACTTCACACGCAAGAGCGTAAAAAAATGGTATTTTGTTCAGTCTTGACACTAAAGACTTTTAAAAATTTACGGGTTTTCTGCCAAAATGTAGATGGTAATTCGCGTATAAAAACTTAAGTATTAATAAATATCATCCCACACTAACAGGAGAACTTTGGTAGTTACTAATATTCATTCCGTGACGAAGTACCCGAGGCTTGAATAGTTTTGCTCTAGTTAAATATACTGTACAGCCTGTGGGTATTAACCTAATAAAAAAATGTGTAGGTGTAAATCCATTATCGAACTAATGGACCTCGTCTTTTTATCAATATATAATGGTAATTTTTAAATTCTATTCTACTACGAGCTTTAAACAAATAAATAAAAATTCAGGACATAATGGACGTGTCGAGGCGATTTAATTCACAAAATGGTCGCTACTGATTTCGGGTTTAATGTAATTAAAATAATGATTTCACGCTCAATTACGGTGTAGTTATCACATTTAGAGGGTTCTAGAGATACGGTTACATAAAAGGGTTAGTACCTACACAGAACGATTTAGTGTACGTTGCGTCAATAGTTTGGTGTCTTGAGTACAGATTCTTATAGGGTTTATAAGAGGAAGAGTGTTTGATTACTAGAGATCAAGGATGCTTCTGATATTAAAAATAAACAAAAGCCGTTACACCTTTACGTGGATGGGGAATTGGGCTGAGATGTACTGTTGGCACCCACGTTTCACCGACAATGTAAGGTCCAATTTAATAGTCGGCGAGCCTACTATTATCCCTGGTAAAATTTATACTCCGGAATACTGCTACTCACTATCACTTCGTCTGATCATGTACGAGTATACCTAAGTTACATAATTAATTTAAAATATTTTATATCGTGGCCATGAGTGCAGAAAAACATTCGAAATGTCAAAACCATGTCGAAGCCATAGACTCCGGGATAAACCGTCATACAATCCTTGAAAATATTTCATTTCAAATTCGTCTCAATACGTCATTTTATGGAAGTGATTATTTACATAGTAAAAATTAGTATACTTTATGCATAGATCTACAGAACTGCAAATCTAATTTCTATTCAGATTTCGATGGAAGCGCCAGGAATTGATAGTGTGGGAAGGGAAGTAGAGCTTAAGCGGCGCATTTATACGATTAACCTTCGTTCATTTCACGCGGGAGTCGGCAGTGTGCAAATTGTGTATGACACTCAATGTCTTCTGTTCCTCAACAAAAGCGATGCGGTGAAAAGGAACAGAGAAGATGGCACGAAAAGATTGACGTTAGCGTGACGAATGTGCCGAAACGTACTGACACGTTCACGTTTATTTAATAAATTTTAGTATGACCAGGGTTTTATATAAACTCCTTAGCGTCGCGCTAACGTCGAGTTTTTTTGTTAAGCTATCAGATCCCGTTGTCGCCGGATTTGTCGGGCGACATCTCTTGATATCACCCGACATCAGCGATACAGCCTCCAGCTTAGCTGTACCTGTTCTGGAGTCTTTCCTTCTCAGTGTAAAATTGCAATGGTTATGCCAATCTCAAAAGTAGGAAATAGCAATAACGTCGCTGACTATAGACCTATTTCATTATTGTCGGATTTTCCAAAATTGTTTGAGGCTTTGGTATGTCCCTTATTACTAAACTACTACAGTATTTCCTCAATCATTAGCACGGTTTTGAAAAAAAAACTGACTGACGACCTCAATCTTTGCAGGATAGTTGATGATGTTATGGATTCCTCAGTGTTATAATTGGACTTGGATCATTTAGTGGAATCGAAATAAAATGTTCTTGAACATTAAAATATACTTGAAAATTATTTAATAAGTCTAGTAATATTATCAAAGATATAGCTCTCCAAGAATATCAAAATGTTCCAGACCTGGGGGCCACGCTCGATTCTCAGCTTACTTTCGTCCCACATATTGATATTGTGGTAAAAAGCATCAAGAATGATCGGGTTCTTGTTGAGTTACTCAAAGTCTTTTCAAAAACCATCTACAATTATTTTATTATGTAACTCATTAGTCAGAAGTATGTTAGAATATTAATTCTTTATTGTTCTTAATTCTTTATTGTACAAATAGTTACAAATTATAAAATTAAAATTAAAGAAAAGGTAAATGTACAAAGGCGAGCTTAACTCAAAGTCGAGTTCTCTACCAGCAAACCTTTGAGTGAAAGAGAAACAAATCATCAAAAGGAGGATAGTAATAAGTGTACAACACAGAAGATATTAGAGGTATAAACTACAGATATATATCCATAAATATACTACATACTATACAATACCATAAAATAATACACTACATAGACATATACAGACATACATACGAAAGGATTCAAAAAAGATTTTTGTGGCACTTAGCTGCTGTAACAGGTGGATCAAAATTCTACAATGATAAGTTTACCTTTTCAAAATGTATTTCTTAGCGAAGAGAAGAGAAATACTAGCTGCTATGTTTTTACTTAAATTAGTTAGAAACATGTCACAATTTCTGTCAAAAATCAATTTTAAGACCCCTATTAATTATCCTCGCAATGCAATCACATCGCTGATGGCACCCCTACGCAGGACGGTTGTGGATGCAAACTGTCCGCTTCCACGCTTATGCCGGCTTATAAATAAATACAATAATGTTATGGATTTGCATGCTTTCATCATCATCATCATCTCAGCCCATACTTGTCCACTGTTGAACATAGGCCACCCCAATCGCTTTCCAGCGTAACCGGTCCGATGCCACCTGCATCCAACGACTTCCTGCGATTTTCACAAGATCGTCGGTCCATCTGGCAGGCGGTCGTCCCACGCTGCGCTTGCCAATACGTGGTCGCCACTCTAGAATCTTTCTGCCCCAACGCCCGTCCGATCTACGCGCTATGTGGCCCGCCCATTGCCACTTCAGCTTGCTAATCTTAAGGGCTATGTCGGTAACCTTGGTTCTTCTACGAATCTCCTCATTCCTGATTCGATCGCGTAGAGAAACGCCGAGCATAGCTCTCTCCATAGCTCGCTGAGCAACTCTGAGCTTTTTTATGAGACCTATTGTAAGAGACCACGTCTCTGATCCATATATCATCACTGGTAACACACATTGACTGAAAACTTTAGTCTTAAGGCACTGAGGTATTTTGGATGAGAAGATGTTGCGCAGTTTCCCGAACGCTGCCCAGCCGAGTTGGATTCGTCGATTGACCTCTCTCTCAAAGTTGGACCTACCTAACCGGACTACCTGTCCCAGGTAAATGTATTCGTCGACAACTTCAAGAGTAGAGCTCCCAACGGTGAGTGCGGTGGGTACGACATGGACGTTAGACATTATTTTGGTTTTGTCCATGTTCATTTTAAGACCCACTTGTTGAGATTCTCTGTTGAGGTCAACGAGCATTCGTCCTAGATCTTCCAGCGACTCCGCCACGACCACAATGTCGTCGGCAAATCGAAGGTGAGTGATGTATTCGCCATTGATGTTGATGCCAAGTCCTTGCCATTCCAAGAGCTTGAAGGCGTCCTCTAAGGTGGCCGTAAACAGTTTCGGAGAAATGACGTCTCCCTGTCTTACTCCTCTTTTTATGGGGATTGCCTTCGTGCACTGCCCCTGTACTCGGACTGACATGGTGGCGTTATTACACAAGCACTTCAACACTTCGATGTACCGATAGTCAATGCGGCATCGCTGGAGAGATCTAAGAACCGCCCAAGTCTCGATCGAATCGAAGGCTTTCTCATAGTCCACAAACGCCAAGCATAGTGGCCGATTATACTCCTCGGTCTTCTGTATAATCTGCCGCAGCGTATGTATGTGGTCTATGGTACTAAAGCCTTTCCGGAAACCGGCTTGTTCGGGAGGCTGGAAGTCATCAAACCTGCGTTCGAGACGATTCGTAATGACTCTCGAAAACAACTTATAAACATGGTTCAGCAGTGTGATGGGCCTATAATTCTTCAGTAAAGTGTTATCACCTTTCTTGAAAAACAGTACCACCACACCCCTGTTCCATGCTTCCGGCGTTTTCTCTTCGAGCAAGACGGAATTAAACAGCCTCTGAAGGACTTTAAGTACTGGCGTTCCGCCCGCTTTCAGAAGCTCTACGGTAATTCCGTCTTCGCCCGGCGCTTTGTTATTTCTGAGTTGTATGAGAGCCATCCCAATCTCGTACAGGCTGATGTCCGGGATATCTTCAGTGTAGTATCGGGTTAGCTTGGCTCTTGGGTCTTTTACCAAGTCAACAACAGGTTCAGCTACTGTGGTATACAACTGCCCATAGAACCTCTCTATCTCCCTAAGCACCTCCGACCTATTCGACGTTACGTTTCCGTCCTCCATCTTCAGCTTCGTCAACTGGCTTTGCCCAATAGACGCGTCTCTTGCGAACACTTTAGAGCCCTTGTTCTGTGCTATGGTCTCCTCAATACGCCTTGTATTGAAGGACCGTAAGTCTTGTCGCAAGGACTTCAATATCTGTCCATTGAGCTGCCTATAGGACTTAGCATCATCGGAGGTTTGGAGCGTCATGGAACGTCGCTCAGCCATGAGGTTTCGGGTGTAGTTGGATAGTTTTTGAGGTCTATTTTTACGGTGGGGCTTAAAATACTTGGACCCGACCGTATGGACAGTCTCTACCAACCTGTTGTTGATTTCGTCCACTGATGCGCTGCTGTCTAGCAATTCGAAGCGGTTTGCCAATTCGAGTTGAAAGTTCTCGGGGTTTTGGATATGTGCATTACAAGGTCGGAGCGTAGACTTCATCAGACGCGATCTTTCCATTTTGACATTAATATTTAATGTGCCTCTGACCATTCGGTGATCACTGCCGGTTTTTACCCTGTGGATCACGGAGACATCATTAAATATTTGTCGCTTGGTGCTCATTATGAAGTCTATTTCGTTTTTGGTGGAACCATCAGGGCTCATCCAGGTCCATTTCCTATGAGGCGGCTTCTGGAAGAAAGAGTTCATCATAAAGAGTCCCTCCTTCTCCAGGAATTCGGCCAGCCTCTGACCCCTGGGGTTGCGCTGCCCATATCCAAATTGCCCCACTCTCAACTCATCATCGCCCCGTTTGCCCAGCCGCGCATTGAAGTCACCCATAACCACTGTAAAGTGTGTTTTGGAAGTATGTATGGCTCTACTAATGTCCTCATACATAACTTCGACATCATCATCTGAGTATGTCGAGGTCGGTGCGTAGACCTGTATGACCTTCAACGAATATCTTTTGGATATTCTGAGTATCAGGTACGCTACCCTGCTCGACACACTAGTGATGGACACAACGTTGTCTATGAGTGACTTGTGGACGATAAATCCGACACCACCTTGGGACTGCTGTTCGCCCTCCCGGTAGTAAAACAAGTTGCCGGATTTTAAGGTTATCGTGTCCTCGCCCTCTCTTCGGACCTCCGATAAACCAACAATATTCCACCGCAACTTGTTTATCTCTTCTTCCAGCTCAACAAGCTTCTCATCTGTCCTCAAAGTGCGTGCGTTGTATGTCACCAGGGCCAATTTTCGTTTTTGGTGGTAGCCGAATCTCTGCCGGAGATTCTTAGCACCCCTTGTCCTGTCGTTACCATGGCTGCTACCGTGGCCAGGACGATCAGGACCGCCGGGGACTAGGGGCCTGGTTTTCTTCTTTTCTTCCATAATAGTGATTGGGGGGATTTGCCATACTCGCCACGCTTGGCAGGCGGGTTGGCGAGCGCAGTTTTTGATCGCAGAAGTGTTAAGAGAACGCTGCTGCCCATTCCCTAGTTTTCCCTTAGTCGCCTTGTACGACACCCGATGGGATGAGATGGGTTGGTCCTATTCTAAGCCGGGAACCACGCGGCGAATGCATGCTTTACTCTAGCATATTCCAAACACAATGTCAGTTTGATTTAAACTTTTAATATCAATCAATCAATTGTCAAACACAATGTCAGTTTGATTTATACTTTTAATATCAACCAATTATAACTTATTTTATATTATACTCTAAATTTAACATTTATATGAGTATCAATCATTAGTACCACTATCAGGCTCTTAATTTACAAAGCTTTTAGTATGTGGTAACTACCTGAAATAGACTTTCTCATTTAGTAGTATTAAAGAATCATGTGGTTTTACTATAAGAGTTAGTGTGTAATTTTTTGGTGGTTAAATTAATAATATTACAACCGATAAGTGTCGCGGCGTATTTGTTTCCAAATGAATTTGTAGATTGAGTTAACACAGGAATAATCTTGGTCATTAAAGTGTGTCATTTTCATCGGCGTAAAGTGTATTTGCTATGTAGTTTACCTTCGGGTTGTACGTAAACAAGATCATATTAAAGTTTGTTTGTGTTGTACTTTATTAACGAAGACGCTTTAAAGGGAATAATGCCATATTATATTTCAGCTTATACCAGAATATCAGATTTTATCGTAATTTTGCATAGAGTATGCGTCGTAATATCATCATTATTATGAGCTTACTAATATTATTATAATAATGTCTTTATTTTCTCACCACAACATTGTATTAATTATATTATATTGCAGGAGACTGGTGCCCAAGCTAGGTACAACCTGTATTTCAGGTCACCAGATACCTACATATGTTTATTATTCAGTTATTATTCCAGAACAACGCAGTTCGACATTTTGAGTGATATGTCACTTACCAAGGAGAGCAGGTCGGCTGTAAGTCAGCAGGGTGTGCTGCCCTAAAACAGTGTAGAGTATGAACATCTGACGTACCGCAATATTGTAGGGTATCGGTAGTGCACGAAGAATGTCAGGTTTAATATAGCTCTTTATGCCCGCTCCACTTTGATGATACTGGACTCACCTGAACTACCTAACTAACTAAAAACTGGTAGAGTGAATAGTAGACCGTCTTACGCAGACTCTCATCCGCAACATGTCGCACACGTTTGAAGATGTAGATTATTGAGTTCTTAGATTTACGCGAATATTACACATGAAATAAAACTATTTTACGGATTTTATCGCGGTTTATTTTTTATTTTTATTTTTAGTTCCCGACGTTTCGAGTGCTTTGCAGCACCCATGGTCACGGGAGGGACTGAGGTGTTAGACGTCCAATAGGCATAGTTGTTCGGGGGTACCCTCAAACTTCTTAATTATTTTTGTTGTTGTTGGTCCGATCTACGCAGAATGAGCTCACGGTGTCTTGAGGTCTTGCAGTGTTATGCTTGGTTTTGGATTTGATTATATTAATTACCGGATCTCAAGACGATGGAAGCACCCAGCCATCTTCTCTATTGAAATTAGGATGTTTTTTAATTTCAATAGCCTCGCGAACCATCCTTGGTAGGAATCGGTGTTCTTTCACGAGGATTTGTGGTCTATCAAATCTGATGTTATGGCGGGTGCGGTCAAGGACATGTTCACAGACTGCAGACTTCTTTGAGCGACGGTGTTTTAGGTCAGCTATGTGTTCTTTAACCCGAGTTTTTACCGGTATTTTTGTTTGTCCTATATAAGAGAGACCACATTCACAATCAAGCTTGTAAACTCCTGCATCTTGTAGAGGGATCTGACACTTGACAGATGGTAAAAATTGACTGATCTTCTTCGGCGGCTTATAAAATGTTTTAATCGAAGCACGCTTCAAGATGTAGCCAATCTTGTCCGTGACTCCTCTCATGTAAGGTAGTACAGCAGGGAGACGCTCAACTGTGGCTGGTTTCACTCGGTCACTGTGACGTTGGCGTGGGACTCGAAGCTTATTGTCGTGCAGGACTTGCTTGACATGTTGCAGCTCGGCAGCCAGATGTTTCTTGTCACAGATCCCTTGTGCTCTCTAAAACAAAGATTTACCCACGGTAGCTAACTGTGTTGGATGGTGGTGAGATTCACCGTTTAAGTACCTATCAGTATGGGTCTTTTTACGATAAACCGTATGGCTTAAGGTGTTGTTGGGGTTACGGATTACTAACACATCTAGGAAAACTAGGGAACTGTTTGCCTCCAACTCCATTGTAAACTGAATTTTAGGGTTAATGGAGTTAAGATGATTTAGGAATACATGAATTTTGTCAGATGGTAATATTGTGAAAGTATCATCTACGTACCGCTTGTAGAAACTTGGCTTTACAGGTGAGGTACGAAGGGCTGTCTCCTCAAAGTCTTCCATGAATATATCGGCAACAATGGGAGATACAGGGGAGCCCATCGCCACGCCATCTACTTGCTTGTAGAACTGCTCCTTCCACAATAAGTAGCCAGATGTAAGGCAGTGTCTCAATAGTTCTAAGTATTCCGCTGGCATGTTGTTCTCCGCTAGTTTCCTTTCTACAATTTCGACACAGTCTTGTACAGGTAGGCATGTGAATAGTGACTGGACATCGAAACTGACCATAGTTTCATTGTCAGTAAGATGTAGATTTTTGATCTCACTAACAAAATGGTATGAATCCTTAACATGTGCTCTGGTGTGTCCTTTGAGTGCCGAGAGCACTTTCGCTACGTGCTGAGCCAATCTGTAGGTTGGTGTGTCATGTCATGCGGACAAAGACCGTGTCGACGGCTTTGGTTAAGTTGAGGAATATACTTATTACCTTTCTGGCCCTTGTACATCTTTCTTACAACTTGGTTGATGAGATCATTAACGGCGTCACGTGGATTGACCTGCATGAAAGCCATATTGTGAATCGCTTAAGATTTTGTTTTTTTCAAGCTAGCCAGTTAGACGCGAGTTCATGATTCACTTGATGATTTTCGTAAGTGTAGATAGTATTGTAATAGGTCTATAATTCTTTACGAGATCTCTGCCGCCTGCCTTGCAGATTTACTACTTATGTCTACAAATAAATTAATGAATTTGAATCGTGCCTGCATCTGATGTAATCGTTTATAGCGGAATAGCTATCTTTTTCCTCGAAGACAAAGTAATAAGCGACTTAATTTCGCGTTCACTGTCTTGCTTCCGGGACATAAATTGAGCTGAAAGCGACTAGGCCGTAATCCACCATGCGGGCCCAGTGCGTATTATTGGAGGTATTTTTGTGACTGGCAGTTGGAACTTTTCAAGACTCTCTTAAGTTTTTCCAATTTGAGTTCAGGACTACCTCATGAAGTGACAATCAGAGGGCTAAGCACGAAAAGATTTAAGTTAGCGTGACGCTCGCGAGTAAGCGTGATGTCACGTTCATGTTTATTTAGTAAAGTAGTGTGACGAAAAAGACATATCAACAAGCTTTTGGTGCTAAGTCCTTTGAAAAAAGGTTAATGTACAAATAATAACCACCTAAATTTGATTGTAGTAATGTTGATATTTACAGGGAAAACACTGAACATAAACATTAAAGAATTACCCCCTCATTGATTAGGCATTCATAATCCTTAGTTAGAATTGAGATACATATATGTAGAGCATCGTGTAACCACTGTAAAGTGTGTTTTGGAAGTATGTATGGCTCTACTAATGTCCTCATACATAACTTCGACATCATCATCTGAGTATGTCGAGGTCGGTGCGTAGACCTGTATGACCTTCAGCGAATATCTTTTGGATATTCTGAGTACGGATGTCAGTCCGAGTACAGGGGCAGTGCACGAAGGCGATCCCCATAAAAAGAGGAGTAAGGCAGGGAGACGTCATTTCTCCGAAACTGTTTACGGCCACCTTAGAGGACGCCTTCAAGCTCTTGGAATGGCAAGGACTTGGCATCAACATCAATGGCGAATACATCACTCACCTTCGATTTGCCGACGACATTGTGGTCGTGGCGGAGTCGCTGAAAGATCTAGGACGAATGCTCGGTGACCTCAACAGAGTATCTCAACAAGTGGGTCTTAAAATGAACATGGACAAAACGAAAATAATGTCTAACGTCCATGTCGTACCCACCGCACTCACCGTTGGGAACTCTACTCTTGAAGTTGTCGACGAATACATTTACCTGGGACAGGTAGTCCGGTTAGGTAGGTCCAACTTTGAGAGAGAGGTCAATCGACGAATCCAACTCGGCTGGGCAGCGTTCGGGAAACTGCGCAACATCTTCTCATCCAAAATACCTCAGTGCCTTAAGACTAAAGTTTTTAGTCAATGTGTGTTACCAGTGATGATATATGGATCAGAGACGTGGTCTCTTACAATAGGTCTCATAAAAAAGCTCAGAGTTGCTCAGCGAGCTATGGAGAGAGCTATGCTCGGCGTTTCTCTACGCGATCGAATCAGGAATGAGGAGATTCGTAGAAGAACCAAGGTCACCGACATAGCCGTTAAGATTAGCAAGCTGAAGTGGCAATGGGCGGGCCACATAGCGCGTAGATCGGACGGGCGTTGGGGCAGAAAGATTCTAGAGTGGAGACCACGTATTGGCAAGCGCAGCGTGGGACGACCGCCTGCCAGATGGACCGACGATCTTGTGAAAATCGCAGGAAGTCGTTGGATGCAGGTGGCATCGGACCGGTTACGCTGGAAAGCGATTGGGGAGGCCTATGTTCAGCAGTGGACAAGTATAGGCTGAGATGATGATGATGATGATTCTGAGTATCAGGTACGCTACCCTGCTCGACACACTAGTGATGGACACAACGTTGTCTATGAGTGACTTGTGGACGATAAATCCGACACCACCTTGGGACTGCTGTTCGCCCTCCCGGTAGTAAAACAAGTTGCCGGATTTTAAGGTTATCGTGTCCTCGCCCTCTCTTCGGACCTCCGATAAACCAACAATATTCCACCGCAACTTGTTTATCTCTTCTTCCAGCTCAACAAGCTTCTCATCTGTCCTCAAAGTGCGTGCGTTGTATGTCACCAGGGCCAATTTTCGTTTTTGGTGGTAGCCGAATCTCTGCCGGAGATTCTTAGCACCCCTTGTCCTGTCGTTACCATGGCTGCTACCGTGGCCAGGACGATCAGGACCGCCGGGGACTAGGGGCCTGGTTTTCTTCTTTTCTTCCATAATAGTGATTGGGGGGATTTGCCATACTCGCCACGCTTGGCAGGCGGGTTGGCGAGCGCAGTTTTTGATCGCAGAAGTGTTAAGAGAACGCTGCTGCCCATTCCCTAGTTTTCCCTTAGTCGCCTTGTACGACACCCGATGGGATGAGATGGGTTGGTCCTATTCTAAGCCGGGAACCACGCGGCGAATGCATGCTTTACTCTAGCATATTCCAAACACAATGTCAGTTTGATTTAAACTTTTAATATCAATTGTCAAACACAATGTCAGTTTGATTTATACTTTTAATATCAACCAATTATAACTTATTTTATATTATACTCTAAATTTAACATTTATATGAGTATCAATCATTAGTACCACTATCAGGCTCTTAATTTACAAAGCTTTTAGTATGTGGTAACTACCTGAAATAGACTTTCTCATTTAGTAGTATTAAAGAATCATGTGGTTTTACTATAAGAGTTAGTGTGTAATTTTTTGGTGGTTAAATTAATAATATTACAACCGATAAGTGTCGCGGCGTATTTGTTTCCAAATGAATTTGTAGATTGAGTTAACACAGGAATAATCTTGGTCATTAAAGTGTGTCATTTTCATCGGCGTAAAGTGTATTTGCTATGTAGTTTACCTTCGGGTTGTACGTAAACAAGATCATATTAAAGTTTGTTTGTGTTGTACTTTATTAACGAAGACGCTTTAAAGGGAATAATGCCATATTATATTTCAGCTTATACCAGAATATCAGATTTTATCGTAATTTTGCATAGAGTATGCGTCGTAATATCATCATTATTATGAGCTTACTAATATTATTATAATAATGTCTTTATTTTCTCACCACAACATTGTATTAATTATATTATATTGCAGGAGACTGGTGCCCAAGCTAGGTACAACCTGTATTTCAGGTCACCAGATACCTACATATGTTTATTATTCAGTTATTATTCCAGAACAACGCAGTTCGACATTTTGAGTGATATGTCACTTACCAAGGAGAGCAGGTCGGCTGTAAGTCAGCAGGGTGTGCTGCCCTAAAACAGTGTAGAGTATGAACATCTGACGTACCGCAATATTGTAGGGTATCGGTAGTGCACGAAGAATGTCAGGTTTAATATAGCTCTTTATGCCCGCTCCACTTTGATGATACTGGACTCACCTGAACTACCTAACTAACTAAAAACTGGTAGAGTGAATAGTAGACCGTCTTACGCAGACTCTCATCCGCAACATGTCGCACACGTTTGAAGATGTAGATTATTGAGTTCTTAGATTTACGCGAATATTACACATGAAATAAAACTATTTTACGGATTTTATCGCGGTTTATTTTTTATTTTTATTTTTAGTTCCCGACGTTTCGAGTGCTTTGCAGCACCCATGGTCACGGGAGGGACTGAGGTGTTAGACGTCCAATAGGCATAGTTGTTCGGGGGTACCCTCAAACTTCTTAATTATTTTTGTTGTTGTTGGTCCGATCTACGCAGAATGAGCTCACGGTGTCTTGAGGTCTTGCAGTGTTATGCTTGGTTTTGGATTTGATTATATTAATTACCGGATCTCAAGACGATGGAAGCACCCAGCCATCTTCTCTATTGAAATTAGGATGTTTTTTAATTTCAATAGCCTCGCGAACCATCCTTGGTAGGAATCGGTGTTCTTTCACGAGGATTTGTGGTCTATCAAATCTGATGTTATGGCGGGTGCGGTCAAGGACATGTTCACAGACTGCAGACTTCTTTGAGCGACGGTGTTTTAGGTCAGCTATGTGTTCTTTAACCCGAGTTTTTACCGGTATTTTTGTTTGTCCTATATAAGAGAGACCACATTCACAATCAAGCTTGTAAACTCCTGCATCTTGTAGAGGGATCTGACACTTGACAGATGGTAAAAATTGACTGATCTTCTTCGGCGGCTTATAAAATGTTTTAATCGAAGCACGCTTCAAGATGTAGCCAATCTTGTCCGTGACTCCTCTCATGTAAGGTAGTACAGCAGGGAGACGCTCAACTGTGGCTGGTTTCACTCGGTCACTGTGACGTTGGCGTGGGACTCGAAGCTTATTGTCGTGCAGGACTTGCTTGACATGTTGCAGCTCGGCAGCCAGATGTTTCTTGTCACAGATCCCTTGTGCTCTCTAAAACAAAGATTTACCCACGGTAGCTAACTGTGTTGGATGGTGGTGAGATTCACCGTTTAAGTACCTATCAGTATGGGTCTTTTTACGATAAACCGTATGGCTTAAGGTGTTGTTGGGGTTACGGATTACTAACACATCTAGGAAAACTAGGGAACTGTTTGCCTCCAACTCCATTGTAAACTGAATTTTAGGGTTAATGGAGTTAAGATGATTTAGGAATACATGAATTTTGTCAGATGGTAATATTGTGAAAGTATCATCTACGTACCGCTTGTAGAAACTTGGCTTTACAGGTGAGGTACGAAGGGCTGTCTCCTCAAAGTCTTCCATGAATATATCGGCAACAATGGGAGATACAGGGGAGCCCATCGCCACGCCATCTACTTGCTTGTAGAACTGCTCCTTCCACAATAAGTAGCCAGATGTAAGGCAGTGTCTCAATAGTTCTAAGTATTCCGCTGGCATGTTGTTCTCCGCTAGTTTCCTTTCTACAATTTCGACACAGTCTTGTACAGGTAGGCATGTGAATAGTGACTGGACATCGAAACTGACCATAGTTTCATTGTCAGTAAGATGTAGATTTTTGATCTCACTAACAAAATGGTATGAATCCTTAACATGTGCTCTGGTGTGTCCTTTGAGTGCCGAGAGCACTTTCGCTACGTGCTGAGCCAATCTGTAGGTTGGTGTGTCATGTCATGCGGACAAAGACCGTGTCGACGGCTTTGGTTAAGTTGAGGAATATACTTATTACCTTTCTGGCCCTTGTACATCTTTCTTACAACTTGGTTGATGAGATCATTAACGGCGTCACGTGGATTGACCTGCATGAAAGCCATATTGTGAATCGCTTAAGATTTTGTTTTTTTCAAGCTAGCCAGTTAGACGCGAGTTCATGATTCACTTGATGATTTTCGTAAGTGTAGATAGTATTGTAATAGGTCTATAATTCTTTACGAGATCTCTGCCGCCTGCCTTGCAGATTTACTACTTATGTCTACAAATAAATTAATGAATTTGAATCGTGCCTGCATCTGATGTAATCGTTTATAGCGGAATAGCTATCTTTTTCCTCGAAGACAAAGTAATAAGCGACTTAATTTCGCGTTCACTGTCTTGCTTCCGGGACATAAATTGAGCTGAAAGCGACTAGGCCGTAATCCACCATGCGGGCCCAGTGCGTATTATTGGAGGTATTTTTGTGACTGGCAGTTGGAACTTTTCAAGACTCTCTTAAGTTTTTCCAATTTGAGTTCAGGACTACCTCATGAAGTGACAATCAGAGGGCTAAGCACGAAAAGATTTAAGTTAGCGTGACGCTCGCGAGTAAGCGTGATGTCACGTTCATGTTTATTTAGTAAAGTAGTGTGACGAAAAAGACATATCAACAAGCTTTTGGTGCTAAGTCCTTTGAAAAAAGGTTAATGTACAAATAATAACCACCTAAATTTGATTGTAGTAATGTTGATATTTACAGGGAAAACACTGAACATAAACATTAAAGAATTACCCCCTCATTGATTAGGCATTCATAATCCTTAGTTAGAATTGAGATACATATATGTAGAGCATCGTGTAACCACTGTAAAGTGTGTTTTGGAAGTATGTATGGCTCTACTAATGTCCTCATACATAACTTCGACATCATCATCTGAGTATGTCGAGGTCGGTGCGTAGACCTGTATGACCTTCAGCGAATATCTTTTGGATATTCTGAGTATCAGGTACGCTACCCTGCTCGACACACTAGTGA
This sequence comes from Phalera bucephala, assembly GCA_905147815.2. Taxonomy (NCBI): domain Eukaryota; kingdom Metazoa; phylum Arthropoda; class Insecta; order Lepidoptera; family Notodontidae; genus Phalera; species Phalera bucephala. The sequence continues at coordinate 24,028,942 of LR990612.1, forward strand.
TGGACACAACGTTGTCTATGAGTGACTTGTGGACGATAAATCCGACACCACCTTGGGACTGCTGTTCGCCCTCCCGGTAGTAAAACAAGTTGCCGGATTTTAAGGTTATCGTGTCCTCGCCCTCTCTTCGGACCTCCGATAAACCAACAATATTCCACCGCAACTTGTTTATCTCTTCTTCCAGCTCAACAAGCTTCTCATCTGTCCTCAAAGTGCGTGCGTTGTATGTCACCAGGGCCAATTTTCGTTTTTGGTGGTAGCCGAATCTCTGCCGGAGATTCTTAGCACCCCTTGTCCTGTCGTTACCATGGCTGCTACCGTGGCCAGGACGATCAGGACCGCCGGGGACTAGGGGCCTGGTTTTCTTCTTTTCTTCCATAATAGTGATTGGGGGGATTTGCCATACTCGCCACGCTTGGCAGGCGGGTTGGCGAGCGCAGTTTTTGATCGCAGAAGTGTTAAGAGAACGCTGCTGCCCATTCCCTAGTTTTCCCTTAGTCGCCTTGTACGACACCCGATGGGATGAGATGGGTTGGTCCTATTCTAAGCCGGGAACCACGCGGCGAATGCATGCTTTACTCTAGCATATTCCAAACACAATGTCAGTTTGATTTAAACTTTTAATATCAATCAATCAATTGTCAAACACAATGTCAGTTTGATTTATACTTTTAATATCAACCAATTATAACTTATTTTATATTATACTCTAAATTTAACATTTATATGAGTATCAATCATTAGTACCACTATCAGGCTCTTAATTTACAAAGCTTTTAGTATGTGGTAACTACCTGAAATAGACTTTCTCATTTAGTAGTATTAAAGAATCATGTGGTTTTACTATAAGAGTTAGTGTGTAATTTTTTGGTGGTTAAATTAATAATATTACAACCGATAAGTGTCGCGGCGTATTTGTTTCCAAATGAATTTGTAGATTGAGTTAACACAGGAATAATCTTGGTCATTAAAGTGTGTCATTTTCATCGGCGTAAAGTGTATTTGCTATGTAGTTTACCTTCGGGTTGTACGTAAACAAGATCATATTAAAGTTTGTTTGTGTTGTACTTTATTAACGAAGACGCTTTAAAGGGAATAATGCCATATTATATTTCAGCTTATACCAGAATATCAGATTTTATCGTAATTTTGCATAGAGTATGCGTCGTAATATCATCATTATTATGAGCTTACTAATATTATTATAATAATGTCTTTATTTTCTCACCACAACATTGTATTAATTATATTATATTGCAGGAGACTGGTGCCCAAGCTAGGTACAACCTGTATTTCAGGTCACCAGATACCTACATATGTTTATTATTCAGTTATTATTCCAGAACAACGCAGTTCGACATTTTGAGTGATATGTCACTTACCAAGGAGAGCAGGTCGGCTGTAAGTCAGCAGGGTGTGCTGCCCTAAAACAGTGTAGAGTATGAACATCTGACGTACCGCAATATTGTAGGGTATCGGTAGTGCACGAAGAATGTCAGGTTTAATATAGCTCTTTATGCCCGCTCCACTTTGATGATACTGGACTCACCTGAACTACCTAACTAACTAAAAACTGGTAGAGTGAATAGTAGACCGTCTTACGCAGACTCTCATCCGCAACATGTCGCACACATTTGAAGATGTAGATTAATTTTCGAATATTTGAGGTAAGTGTGCGGATGAACTCCCAGGCAAAAGTCTAGTTTGATTCCAAGGTATTTGATGGTTACAGCACTCTGGAGATTTACGCATTTGCAAGCCGTGTTATGTGGAGCTGGGCATGAGTGGGCTATAATGTTGTGAGCTGTGGCTTCATTATTGGTAGACTTTTTAATACACACATAGCTCGTTTCGTCAGGGTTAAGTGTACGTTGTCGCGCAACCAGCCTAACACAACGTCGAGTTCCTTTTGAGCACACAGGAACGCATCGGCCCATATATTTGAGTAAAATAGTATGACGGAGTCATCTGCTCAGGTATAAATGTTACCTTTATTTATGTTAAGCGTACACGGGTCGTTAATATAAATTAGTAACAGGGTAGGAGCGAGTACACTGCCTCGTGGGACTCCGTGAGAGACACTCTCTCGTAGCATATGTAGTTATTTATCTTAACGCTCTGTGTTTGGTCGCTGAGGTAAACGGTAAAAAGTTGTAGTTGTGTACCACTGGTTTCTATTTTCTCCATTTTATCTAGAAGGATGCGGACAAAGACCGTGTCGACGGCTTTAGTTAAGTTGAGGAATATACTTATTACCTTTCTGGCCCTTGTACAGCTTTCTTACAATTTGGTTGATAAGATCATTTACGGCGTCACCTGTGGATCGACCTGCATGAAACCCATATTGTGAATCGCTTAAGATTTTGTTTTTTTCAAGGTTAGACGTTCATGATTCGCTCGATGATTTTCGTAAGTGTAGATAGTATTGCAATAGGTCTATAATTCTTTACGAGATCTCTGCCGCCTGCCTTGCATATCTACTACTTATGTCTACAAAGACTTGACTTAATTTCGCGTTCACTGTCTTGCTTCCGGGAAATAAATTGAACTGAAAGCGACTAGGCCGTAATCCACCATGCGGGCCCAGTGCGTATTATTGGAGGTAAGTTTGTGACTGGCAGTTGGAACTGTTGAAGACTCTCTTAAGTTTTTCCAATTTGAGTTCAGGACTCAAAGTAAGCGTGATGTCAAGCTCATGTTTATTTAGTAGTGTGACGAAAAAGACATATCAATAACCTTTTGGTGCTAAGTCCTTTGAAAAAAGGTTAATGTACAAATAATAACCACCTAAATTTGATTGTAACAATGTTGATATTTACAGGGAAAACACTGAACATAAACATTAAAGAATTACCCCATAATTATTACTCCCTCATTGCTTAGGCATTCATAATCCTTAGTTAGAATTGAGATACATATATGTAGAGCATCGTGAATACAAATTTTGTTTCAACATGGACGATGCGAAATGAATATAACCACATCATCTGTTCGTTGCAATCACTACTTTGGATCAGTTAAACAACTTTCACCATTTTGAAATTGTTAATAAACCAAATTTACGAATTTGGACGATCGTATTTTTTCTTATGTTCTTGACGTATACCTTATTTGGGGAAGTGAACTAAATAAATCTCATGTTGGGTAAAAATTTAATATCAACAGAGAATAGGTAATGTAAATCTACACCACGTGGTGGACCTAGTGGATTGGTAAAATCTTAAAACTTTGAATGCAGTAAATAAATTACTTATAAGCCACATTACAGCGACCTGTTCGACTGGTTTCTTTATGCATTAATTTGATTTAAAATCGCTTTCCAGCGTAACCAGTCCGATGCCACCTGCAACTAAAGACGTCCTGCGATCTTCACAATATCGTCGGTCCATCTGAAAGGCAACCGTCCCTCGCTGCGTTTGCCAAGACGTGGTCTCCACTCTAGAATCTTTCTACTTTAACCGATCCTCGCGGTATGTAGCCTGTACATTGCCATTTCAGCTTGCTAATCCTATGGGCTATGTCGATAGCCTTGGTTCTTCTACGACTCTTTTTATTCCTGAATCGATCACGTGGAGAAACGAACATAGCTCTTTCCATAGCTCGCTGAGCAACTCTGAGTTTTTTTCTGAGACCTATTTAAGAGACCATGTCTCTGATCCGTTTGTCATCACTAGCAACACACATTAACTAAAACTTTAGTCTTAAGGCATTGAGATGGTTTTGGATGAGATGTTGAATTCGTTGATCAACCTCTCTCTTAAAGTTGGACCTACCTAACCAGACTGCCTGTCCCAGGTAAGTGTACGTCGTGTCGTCGACAACTTCAAGAGTGGAGTTTCCAACAGTGAGTCCGGTGGGTACGACATGGACATTATTTATATTTTGTCCATGTTCATTTTTCATTTCTTGGGATACTCTGTTAAGGTCACCGAGCATTCGTCCTAGTTCTTCTAGCGATTCTGCTATGACTACGATGTCGTCGGATAACGAAAGTGAGTAATGTATTTGCCATTGGTATTGATGCTAAGTCCTAGCCTTTAATGCCTATATTAATGGAGTAGAAAAAGTCCTAAAAAAGTTACTAAAAGATCATGGCCTACCGTTTCAAACCATCGAGAAACATAAAATCGTACGAAGACGGTACAAGTATTTTAAAATGTAAACATTAAGTGATAAATATGATTTGTTATACATGTCTTTTCTTTATGAAATTATTAATGGCGTCATTAATTCCATTAATAATTTTCCTTCTCCCTCCTTTTTTCAGAAAGGTTTTTATTAACGTGCCTGCACCGCTGCCCCGAAAAGCCCGTCCCTTGTTCGACATCCGATCATGTAGAACTCATGTTAGGAAACATTCACCTGTTCCTCGACTGTCTTGTCTTTACAATAGTTTTATATTAATGAGAATATTGATATATTTAATAATTCACGATCAAAATTCAAAAAAGAAATATTATAGAGTTGTTGTTGACCCTAAATCATTATTATTTTTCTTTTAACTTCCTTATTATAAAATATATTTTGGCACATGCTGTGATTACCTATTATCAGAGTTGCAATTAGAATAAGGTTTTATAAACATAATGAATAATTGTAATTAAGTATTTATACTCAGTTGATAGCCCTATAATAGATAAATAAATAAATAGATAGAGAGATAGATAGATAAATAAATAAATAATGTTGGGTTAGCTTGGGTCTTTTATCAAACGGTAGGAACGACGACGCGCTCTAGAGCATGTGAGGCTTAGCCAGGAGCACATCGCGCGCAAGCGCGTCATCCGTGCCATCCTGCCGTCCCTTGAAGCCTGGCAACAGCGGAGGAGTGGGCGAATCTTCTACAGGCTTGCTCAGATAATCATAGTTCACGGCTGTTTCGGTGATTATCTGAGCAAGATCGGATGCGAAGCGACAGCGACCTGTCACCATTGTGGTGGGGACCGGAGAACACATACTCGTTGAGTGCCCAGCGTGGGCCTCTGAGCGGCGAATCCTGGTCGACCGGATCGGACCGGACCTCTCCCTGCCAGCAGTAGTAGTGGCTATGCTGGGAGGGGAATGGGCGTGGGGGGCCGTATCCTCCTTCTGTGAGACAGTGATGTCCCAGAAGGAGTGGCTGAGCGGGATCGGGAGAGGGCCGATCCCGCTCGGCAAAGGCGCCGGCGCCGAAGCGGAGGCACAGTTCTCCTAAGCCCCCCAGTCCAATAGCCCGGGGCTTTGTAATCCATATGGGGGCCCGTTGGGGTCGTGGGACGCTGGGGCGGGAGCCCTTAGCGTCCTTCACGTGCGACCCCGAGGAGGACAGTGGCGTGGTGTGGCCCATACCACTGTGAGCAACGCGACGGTGCAGGGGGGGAAGGGACCATAGCCTTTCTCCCGAAGGCGGGCTTCCTTCCATCCCGGAGCCCCTGCCCGAAATGTCGATGCCGGCCACTATGGGGTTTTAGTAGGTAAGAGTCCGACATGCCCCGCCAGCTTATATAAGTAGACTTGGTAAAATAATCTGTGTAAACTAAGTTTTAGATAAAAATTTATTATAAAAAAATTCGTAGGCAGCTACACAAAAAAGAAACTTCGGTCCAACCGTCTAAAAGATTAAACTGATTTGTTATTATTTTCCTGACAGTTTTCCCTTAGTTTAGTAAACTAGAGATAGCTACTTTATTACGCTTTAACAAATGGGGTGATCAATCATAGAGATATTTTGTATTAAACTGTAGGTCTAGTTTTAGATCACGTTGTTGTTCTACCCACAGGTTCTACCCATGGTACATATCATTATTCTCCATACCGGTAAATGCGGTCGAAATACGACCTTTGCGGAAGATGTGGGGAGTCAAGCTGACTTACCGTATTCGCAACAGCGTAGTAAAAAAGCGTGTAGGTATAATAATCATAATAATGTACATTTATAAATTACACAATAATTTAATAAAAAAAATTAACAAAGCTTTTATATTGGGTCTGTCGACACAATGGCCGCCTGTCAAATGAAGTTTTATTTTTCTGCTAATTGTACATATTCTAAGAAAAGAAATTACAAAAATTTAATATAGAATACAGTACTTAACTAAGTAATTAACAAAAGGTAAGTCTCCAATTCTTAAATAAAAAATTAAAATGAGATAAGTCTGTAAAATTAAGGAGTTACTTGTGCTTACCACACTAATCTTTAATTCATATTCCATGAGATATCGTATGAAAGATAGTATCGGCGTAAAGATGAGAAAGGGTATGCTCCGGAACTTTGGACATATAAAAAGATTGTCGAAGGAAAGTATGAAAAAAAAGATAAACAATCCCAAAGTAGAAGGATGCAGGTACCAGAGAAGACCTAGACTATCTTACCATGGCCAAATAGACCGTGTCTTATCAAAAGGGTAAGTCAAGAGACTCCGTAACCGCGTGCGTGAGAGACGAACTATGATAGTGGTAGGAAGCCAGAGAGGTCAACAAGGACATTATTGAAACTTTTTAGTCCCTGCGTGCCCTGCAAGGGATTTGGCGCGATGATCTTAAGATTCTGACATACCTTTTCGGTTCATCTATATCACTAATATCTTATTGTGAGACGTATCATTTATTTGGCATTGTTTTTACGATGAGCTGCATATCAAACGTTAACCCTTGGCGTGGTAACAGCAGCTACTAATTAGGGTGTGAACGCCATAGATACCACCACTACAAAGAATGTTGTTATGTTACGCACATCCCTCAAAGTAAAAGAATGTTGTCAGGTTACGCACATCCCTCACTAGAACAGTAACTCCAAAGAATGTTGTCATGTTACCCATATCCCTCAAAGTAAATGAACTAACACCTTACTACTAAACTAACATTATATGCAGTATCTGGATTTAGTCGCAGGTTGTAAAGGACCCCAAGTCGGATTAAGTATTATTGAGATATTTATGTACATATGTCGAAAAACTCTTATGAGCAGTTGGGAGCTTGGAATTGTGCCTCCCGGTATAAGTTCGCCCAGTATCACAATAGGACCTCATTTCGTTGACGAAATGTTGATGTAAAAAGTACACATACGCCACCCTTTTTTGGAAATATTGCCGTAACGATTTTAATGTTCGTTTTATTGTGTTGAGGTCTTAGATATACTCGAATATCATACATGAAATAAAACTATTTGTAGGATTATATCGGGGTTTACTGAAGATTATTCGAAATATCGTGAACTTAAAAATCTAAAATAAACTGCGATAAAATTCTACAAAAGGTTTTATTTCACATTTAACTATAATAAAATTAAATACCACATCATCGTTAAAGTTAAACGGCGAAGTTACTCAAACTTAACTGACTTTACGTTCATTCAAAGTGCGTTCAGGAACTGACACCGTCACGCCTATATTTAACAAGCGGGGCTGGCAGAGGTGTACTGAGTACACCCATATTTTGCCGACGATGTTAGGTCCCATGTAATGGGGGGCGAGCCTATTGCCATATACCGGACTCCGGACTCGTACTGGGAAGTTTTCGTTAGAAAAACTACACTTGTCCGACCTAGGATCAGATAGGATGTTCAGGAACTGACAGTTCTGATAAATTAATAATGTTAGGTAAATTACCCGAACAATGTGTTGTGGTGAAAAAAATGGGGTTAGTTCCACGTTTTAGTTTTAGAGGTCAGTTTATACATCAGCTGTTGTTTAGGGCTCTTACTGACAGTCAGTGTAATTAATTATAGGCGGATTTCGCCGAATCATGTACGGTAGGTTAAAAACGATATGCTTGTGAACCCCTTTTTTTTATTTGAATTGTTCACTGCCGGTAAATTTTGATTCCGGTTGTCGATAATATACAAGCTGTAACATAATAAACGCAAGACCTGAAAGTAGTTTGTTCTAAATCGATAACTGAATTGATTCCAACTATTTTTAATGTATCTTACATATTTTTAAATTTGCAAAAAATGCTTTTACTCCTTCAGAGCGCTATAAAAAACTAAATTTATTCTTGATTCATACAATAACAATAAGGAGATTACAAATGCATTCCTAACCCGTATTTCTCAAAATGCACACATACACGTACAAGTTTCATTGTTAATTGGGGTATAAAAGTGCTTAAAAAAGGGGTAAAAACCTTTAAATTTGAAAGTTTTCGTTTTGAATTTGTGAAGCAATTCTGTAATTGGGGTGTCTGAGGTCTTGCGTTTATTATGTTACACCTTGTAGAAATAAACTCCCTCTATCTATCTATATTATCACGCCAGATCCTTTACAGGGTAGGCAAAGAGTAATGAGTTCCAGTAGGTTCTTTTCTTACAGACCTCTCTGGCTTCCTTCTCTCTTATAGTTCCATGGTAATAACCCTCTTTACGTCTAAAAAATCTCACCAGCAGTTCAAAGTCAAGAATCGTGACTCGTATGGTGGAAATAGCCTCGTAACCCTTTATATTATTTCCCATAGTAAAGAAGAAAACGCTAAACGCTAGAAAGTAAGCGTGCTGACCCGTTCGTCTTTTTTTAATTATATTTGTAGTATGATAAGGATGGCATACAAAATGGCGTCACGCTCACGTTAATCTTTTTGTGCTAAGGCCTCTAGTAACAATAACGTAACAGTTACAATCCTTCCTTCAGAATTTCCTTTTCCCGCTTTTCCTCTTTTTCATCTCCTGGGTGAATACAATCCAGCATGGATAATTTGAAAAGTATCTGCAGCAGTACATAATGTGTACGATATACTAATGTAGAACTGGAAATCTAATTTTCATTCGGAGTGTCGGGGAAACGAATCAAGGCGGCGGTTGCGGCAGGTAAGGCCATGGCGGGTGAATTGTATTTTTACTCATTTACTATAACCTAATGGAAAGGAAGATTACAAAAATATTCACTAACGCATGCTATATATTGAATGTATGCATAAAAACATTTAGGGAATCAGAATCAGAATATTTTTAATTCATATTTACTGTTACAGTATTTATTAACCCTCAGAAAAGTAACAAAGACTAACATTACTTCGGAATATCATGCTTGTGGAAATGAGGGGTCGAATAAATTTATCTAAAATAATAACTTATTACAAGAAGGCACTTTCTAAAATTTATCAACTGCTTAAAGAAATCCAAGTCACGATCATTGGAACGCGCAGTTTACTAAAGCTACTCTATGTGGATATATTTCCTAAGAAGTCGTGAAAGTTGTTAATAAATCTAGGTTCCTTTGTAGTCAGAAAAGGCAATCACAAAAACTCGTTCATTCACAACAATTGGCATGACCTTCGGGATCCAGAAGTTACTTACGGCCCGTTTTAGTAGAAAGCTTAGCACAAAAAGATTGACGTTAGCGATTTGATATGCCATCCTTGTTACACTACAAATTTACTAAATAAACATGAATGAGACAGCACGATTAGTCACCATCGTCAAAGTTTTTGTGCTAAGCACTCAGTTATAGAAAAAAGTGGGTAAATTTGATTTTAATCTTTATGACAATTGACTTACTTTAAAAGTCCTTAACACCAAACTTAGTAATCGGAGTTTAACAACAAATTCAATTTTTAGTTTAAATAGAAAATTGGTTGACTTCAAAACCTTTAGAAAAATGTTTGATTATCACAGTAAGAGCTACGTTGTCTTTTGTAATATGCCATAAACATAATCCACGTAGAGGCGATTAGGTTTTAGTACGAGTAAATATGCTTTGGTAGTCTGTAGTTTACTAAAATGATCAATTAATAAAATAAAATTAAATTTTGACGTTTTTATCTTGGTTTATTTCTAATTTTAACTTAATCTATATAATCGTGAAGCAGTAAAGATCTTACTTATCGCCAGAATAAGAAATTATATTATAGATACAGTATTTATTAACTAAGTCATTATTCAGTTGGTTTTTCCGTGCATTATACAAAACCTTTGTATAAAGCTAATCAGAGTATGCTAATCTTTTAGTAACGATATATCTACGCCTATCGCAAGGACATGTGCCTTCTAAACTCAAAGATCGTAAATGTCGAAATAAATATTTTATTTGAGAAAAGGGCAACTTTTTTAGGAACGATTGGAGAAAAGAAATGCTATAATCTAATATTGCGAGAAGTCTCTACGAAAATGGGACACGATGTGTTTGTGGGCGTCGGAATCAAGTGATGCTCATAAATCAAAGATTTGTGTGATGTTCAATGATGGGATTGATAAATATGTGAGTACTGTGTCGTATATTTTTATCTCATATGAACCGTTTTCGTTTATCGACAAAATCAATTTTGATAAGTCAAAATAATCTTCAGTAAAATAAATTGCCTTGTTAGTCTAGTTGCGTATAATGCGCAATCATAAGATCCTGGGTTCGGATAAGATCGGATTCCTAATTCAGTCTAGGAAAAATGATTTCTGTCTGGGGTCCGGAACTGTGCCCCGTAAAATGGCAATAGGCGCACCTCTTATAACATAGGACTTAAAATTGAGTATACAATACAGGTCTGCCACCCCTACGTGGGGAATATAGACGTAATGGTGTAAAGAAAACAACAGTCTGTTGCTTAGAAGTAGCCAGAGGTATGATATATGACAGGGGGCAAGTCTATGGTCATTATTAACTGGGCAGCATACCAGAATATTATAAGAATATTATAAGAATCAAAAGAAAAACCACATTTATTCCGGACTAGGATTTTAATCCAAGACCACGTGATTTCCAGCCGCATAATGCACCACTAGACTGTTAAGGTAGTGTAATAATATCCCACATACAGCTACAATAAAAAAACCGTTAGAAATTTGTTTTAGTGGACACCATTACTATTTGCCTGACTTAATAAAACTTTTCATTATTACCTACAAGGTTCATTTCCAATTAATCTTTACAACGTATTGAATACTCCGCAAACCAATCACTACTCTAGCAAAAACAACTTTCGCTTAGATTATTTCATAAGGTCTTTTTACGAGTGCAGTAGATAAAGTGAAACGGGATCTAGTGAAGGGGCATTGCAAGGGTTTCATCAAAGCGAGCCAGCCCTTGCAATCGGGGATGTAGTAAATAGGCCATTCGGGAATCCACGCTTTCGATCACAGCTTTTTTTTGTTTGATTTGGAACAAAATGCGAGGCGAAGTGGTAGAATTGCATTAACTACATTATTTCTGTGCAGTGTTTATTTACTGTGGGACTATTTTAATGGTGAATGCAGTTGTCTACAGGAATATATGATCAGGGCTCGTAACATAATCGCTTCAACAAAGCTTTTATATTTTTACTTAGCTGTAAGAAAGAGATTGGATATACATTTATAGCTCAGTCTCTTTCACGGTAGGGGAAGATTAAAATAGTTTAGCTAAAGTGGTTGTAGTAACTCCCCATAGTTTTATTTAAAGATGCTAAAGCGGCTTGTTTTTTTAGTCAATGTGTGTTGCCAGTGATGACATATGGATCAGAGACGTGGTCTCTTACAATAGGTCTCATAAAAAAGCTCAAAGTTGCTCAGCGAGCTATGGAAAGAGCTATGCTCGGCGTTTCTCTACGTGATCGAATCAGGAATGAGGAGATTCGTAGAAGAACCAAGGTCACCGACATAGCCCTCAGGATTAGCATGCTGAAGTGGCAATGGGCTGGCCACATAGCGCGAAGATCGGACGGGCGTTGGGGCAGAAAGATTCTAGAGTTGAGACCACGTATTGGCAAGCGCAGCGTAGGACGACCGCCTGCCAGATGGACCGACGATCTTGTGAAAATCGCAGGAAATCGTTGGATGCAGGTGGCATCGGACCGGTTACGCTGGAAAGCGATTGGGGAGGCCTATGTTCAGCAGTGGACAAGTATAGGCTGAAATGATGATGATGATGATGAAAGCGGCCTGTTAGTCGGAACTGTTTCGTTAGTTTAGTGGTGCTGGTTGCGGTTGGCGATCTGGCAAAATATTAGGTATTAGAATTTTTTGTATGAAAAAAATCTCTATACCCATCCGGAGTCTAATATTGTGTCCGGTATTGGAAATAAACTAATACGGACGCCTATTAAATTAAGACGTAAATTCGTTTGTTAAATTTGTGTTCCAACAACGTAGGCGAGACGGAGTTCTGAAACTCAAACTTTGTATTTTGTATAAATGCTGTGGGGGTATACACAAAATGTCATTTTTTTTTATCTTAGTTACTTACTGTCTACTACCTGTCTCTAACATCTCTGTTATACTTACGTAAAAGGTACGCACATAACCATAGCACACAATGATTACAGAGTAAATCGAGTTGTATTTTGTACGGGAGCCATCGGTTGCAATGTGCCTACCCAGCACACTCGGCGTTAATTAACCTGCTTTATTGCTGCACTCTGTTTATGCATTCGAAACGAAATTCATACAAACGTTATGCTGTAATAGTTACATATAAGTTTCACAGTTCATGTTCAAAAAAGTTTAGCTAAATTTGTAAAAAAATATCCTTATAAGTTGTGTTTATGTAGTAGCATATGCATCTAGGATATTTTTACGATGGTTGGGTCTAGTGATTGAAGGCCATGGGTTCAATCCTGGCACGGAACAATCTTCGTGTTACCCATTAATATTTGTTCTAGTCTGGGTGTTGTGTATTTAAAGCACTCAAAAGACAGGAATGGTTCCTAGTTTGGGGTAATGTTTATTTTTATAAAAAAGCAATGAAGTATTGAGAAATAACAACAAAACTATTCCACCGCTTTGCTTTTGTTGAAAAAATACTTAAACCATATCGAGCATCGATATATTACATCCGTCAGATATTTACCAACGTAATAATTGTAGTGTTACACTATTTTCTAAATCGTCCAGCATATCTGAATATCTATTTATATCGTCACGCCAGATCCCCTTCGAAGTATAAATAAGTTGAGTTTAATACATTAACATTTCTCAATATTTATGAGTACAAAATTACTCTAATATCTTTTGTATTATCAAAAGAACAATAGTAAAATGCTAGTAAATAAGAAAGGTAGACACTCCGTTTAGAATATCCTCGTCGCATTGATAGGTTTGATGTGCTTGAGCGTTGTGCATCGCCTTATTGGATTACCTGGCTTCCTTGAATTTGTTACACACAACACCCAAAGGAACTCACTTGTGCAAATCTTGCCACATTTCGTCGACGCGAGAAAATCTCGAATCTTTTTGACGGAGTGTCGTTTTAATGTTCAATCAGTGAGAACGGATTCGGAGAGAAACGTAAGTATGTTGTACAAAGAGGTAAAAGTTGTGGTTCGCGCGGAGAGTAATCTAAATCTACTTCACCTGGTATTGTTCCTTTTTATGAGAAAAAAACTACAGTTTTTATGGCTTAAACATTGCTCACAAGTCTACATATAGTGTGAAATAAAACTATTCTTCGGATTTTAACACGGTTTATTTTTTATTATAAAGTTCCCAGCGTTTCGAGTACTATACAGCCCTAATGGTCACGCAAGGGACTGAATCCGGTACCTCCCGTAAAAAATTGAAATATTGTTTTTTTTTTAATCTATACTAATATTCTGGAGAGGAAAGATTTGTGTGTTTGTAATAGATAAACTCTGAAACTACTGGACTGATTTTAATAATTATTCACCATTAGAAAGCCATCCAGAAGTAAAATAGGCATATATCATAGACTTAGCTTTAAATTAAGTAGCTATGGTAAGAATAATAAAATATAACACTGTCACGCCTACATTCCGAAGCGAGGTGTTTTTATGTGTACTGTGTACAGGGTGCATTTTGAAGTATTAGTAGCGGGCCTATTGTCATTATATCGGGCGCGATTCCATGTTCCGGACGGCTACTGACGATTTGTAGTAGGAAAATTTAATAATATTTTGTTCGTCCAAAGATCAGGGTCTCCTCATAGTCACTAGACCAACGAGAGTTTGGTGAAGATAAATAATAAAGAAGTAATTTTTGGAGAGCTCCTGATTAGGTTTGTGGGTAATTGTTTGGTAATGATTGGTTGGTTTCCTTATCTCACGTAATAGCAACACACACATGATTCAGGCAATTTGGTTCGATCAAATTGTTATTTTATATTTTTCATTAAGAACCTCGAAGATGGCCAATCAATTATGGTTGACAGTAAAATAAAGATTGAAAAAATAACATTGAAAGTGATTTCCTACTATCGATCGCATCTGTCTGAGATTTCATTATCATCAATCAACTTGTTAGATACAAAGTCCTGAGAGATTTCTCTTCTTTCACTCCGTTCCTATCCTGTGCTAGTCTATTTCACGATTCGTCAGCCACCTCCAAAATGTCACAGACAACCAGTCTTATAAACAACTGTACATAATGTCTTCAATATTTAACAGTCGAGTTCTATCCTCCACCATATTAAAGGCGATTTTATGTTAATACAATATATTACTCACTGTAATAGATACTTTAGGTACATTTGCGGGAATATAGTGCTCATAACTAACATTTTACTTCCCAAGACAGTATTTACGATTTGACCGAAATATACCCTGAGAGCTTAACATGAAAAAATTGACGTTAGCGTGACGCTAGGGAGTTGATAAGCCGTCCTTGTCAAACTACAAATTTACTAAATAAACATGCACCTGACAGCACGATTACTCGCTAGCCTCACGCTAATGTCCCAGTTTTCGTGCTAAGCCGTCTGTTGTCTGAAAGCACTACGGTCCAGCACAAATATGGTAAGTAGGCAATCATTCAAATGATTTATCCGCGGTTTGACTATTTCTTTTATTATTTCCCTTCCTTTTTTTTTGCGATTCTCTCTGTATCTATTCTTCGAGTGGCTTCTGTAAGTAATACAAAGTTATAATAATTTTATATTATAACAATGCTTTTCTATTGATATTTAAGTCAGTATTTTTTGTCGTTGGTCTAGTGGCAAACAATGAACGTAGCTTTCACGAGGTTCTGGGTTCGAATCTTAAGTCGACCAAGTGTAACTTTTCGAATGCAAAATTCTCAGCAAGTCCGGATTCTGGCAGTGTGCCCGGAATCATGGTAATAGGCTCACTTATTATATTAGGACCTAACATCGCCGGAGAATAGTGGGCGTACACAGTTCATTTCTGCCACCCTCGGTTGAGAAATATAGGCGAGACGGTGTTTATTTTTTATCTCTGGGGTTTTGAATAAGTAAAGCTCTCTGAAAGTCGCTGCTGGTGATGGGTCAATATCCTTCCTTCCAATATGGTTAAGGAGAGTGATGGTTGTACTAGTTATACTCGTGGACAGGAGCTGTTTGTGGAGATCATCCCAGCCGTAATTCTCTAAAATTTTGCTAAACAACGACATGCATATATTCCTCAAATGAAGATTGCTGAATTTTACTGTGTGCACCCACTTTTCGCCGACGATATCAGATCACATGTAATAGGGGCAAGCTTATTGCCAAAATTTTGCTATTTAACAATGTTTTTAAATCTTCATGCGCATATTAGGGATCAAATAAAAAAGTTTCTGATCCAGCGACATTTTATTCAAAGAGAACAGCAGTAAACAAAATCAATGGTCTCCATATTAGATGTTATAGATTTATATTTTGTGTTCATACAATAAAAAAAAGATATGTGCAATATCATACGACGCGACGATATTGCGAGAATATTCATCGTGTTGGCTTACTCCCGTATTCAAGAGCTGTTGTTTGTACTAACTTACTGTCCCTTAACCTTGTGATAGTTGAATATGGAAAATACATTCTAGAAAACTGCATACCAAATAATCTAACCATTTCTTCTATTTCGTTTCTATTTGACTGCCTTGTTGGTCTAGTAGCAAAGCGCATCGCTTTGTGATCACGAGGTCCTGGTTTCAATCCTAGGTCGGACAAATGTGGTTTTTCTAACGAAAACTTCCTGGTATGAGTCCGGAGTCGGGAATTGTGCCCGGAATATGGCAATAGGCTTGCCCCCTATTACATGGGACCTAACATCGTCGGCGAAACGTGGGTGTACTCAGTACACCTCTACCATCCCCCGCTTGGGGTATATAGGCGTGACGGTGTATGTTCTTTTCTATCAGTTGGCTGTACAAAATAGCATCAATCCGACTATACTCTCTCAATACTAAGTAAAAGATTTCTCTTACGAATGAAGGTTACAGAAGAAAGATCGCATTCCACCTCACGGATCTAGTGTGAATTGGCGGAGACCGATTCGTGGCCACCTGCTGTTGAGATTTATCAAGCTAACTTAGCTTAACGACTTCTATATTAGGTTCTAACCGGCGGTACTATGATTTAAGATCGCTATCTCACGATTTTTTTTTTATCTAGAATCGATGTAAAGTGTCTTATTCTCTAAGAAACATATATTACTAAGGAGGTATTGTTTTCAGCCGACCAGGCTAACCATTCTCAGGGTATTGTAGTAATCCAACTAGCCAGGGCTGTAGCTATTCTTTAATATCATACTATTCCTGACAACTTCTAACCTAAACGAGCACCCTCTGATGTGGCACTTAATTACGGTGATAATCGTGGCTAGATTTAAGCATTGTTTACAACGCATTAGTCCACCTTCCAGTGAGGGTATAATGTTCTTTCTCCGTCCTTACTCTCCATAAAGTACAGATGTAAAGATAAAATAAACACGTCAAAGCTTACATGATAGTGAAACAGCAGCCCCAGCAATATTTATACTACAATTTTCTGTTAGCGTATACTAGAGCGATGTAGGACTTTACGACGTCACATTCAAAAGAAACATACAAACTTCCATTGTCAATGTGCTGTAAAACAACAGTAAACTTCGACTGTTTCCCTCTTTTATCCCCATAATGTGCTATGACAATGAAAACACAAGAGCCTAGATAGGGTGGACATCCTTCTCTACAGCATTATCCTGGAGATATGAGCACTTTGAATTAAATAGAAAAAACAATGTTGCACCTAAATTCCCCAAGCAGAGCTAGCATAGGTTTATTCAAATTTCACCGACGATATTAAGTTCCTAGTAAGAGGTGCCTGGAATTCTAGTATTACGAATAAGCTCGTACTCTAGTATATTGAGACCTAGACTACATAATCGATACGACGATCTCAGATCATGTTGGTAGAGTGGTTTGACCGATTTGAACATCCGGTAAACCAGTGTTATATTTGAAACCGTTATATAGAAGCCGGTAGGTTTAGACCCTATTAATTTCAAAACTGAGGTTAATCATCAATCTTAGAATAAATATAATCGAGAAGCCGCGCCCAGTCGTAATTGCACGCCGCGCGGTGAAGCCGAAAATACAGCAAACGTCCCACACTCACCGCACTTCCTACCCGCGTAATGTTGGCAGCCCGGAAAGATTATCACTTTTTGGGGTAAATGTTGATGACATTAGAGTGGATGATAATAAAATTATTGTTGCGGTAACGAGTATTTTAATGCATATTAAACTCAAAAAATAGATATACTTGAACTATTAAGGTTTGTACTAATATAATGTAGGGAAAATATAATATTATCATCTTAATTAAATTTTTGAACCATGGTGTTAAGTTAATTAATACTATTTGATACTAGAACTAAAAAAGTCCTTAGCAAATAAAAGTAGGGAAAAATAAAATTGCTATACTAGTAACACTAACAAAATGGACGCGGTGTTTACTACGAATTTGACAATTATAGACGGAACAATTCATTCGATGTTTAAATAATACGGCACCTGAATGCGCTAGTTAGGTATGAAATGTGAGCCCATAATGTTTCTGTTTGAGTGCAACAACATTTTTACTGGCAGAAACGACACAAGTTAATTTAATTTGACACGCGCAGAGCACGTTATTTCGCACGACGGTCACAGAGTGACTACTCACGTCAACGTGTGACCACTAGCATTGTAAGTAATTGTTGCTTCAATTTGATGCGCGCCCGCGGCTTCTGGATTATTTTATTCTAAGTCATCAATATATTTCGTAGCATAAAACAAAAGGCCAGATATACTTTATGAAGTTGGAGCGAAGTCGTCGGTCGTTCGATAAGAAAGTTGAGTTCGTTAAGTAGGCACATTAAGGGCAACAGGAAAACATTAAGGCGTGTCGTCGGCAGTGGCTCCGAGCCAGACGCTATTAAAATATGTTAACTAATTGGACGTACTGACTCATTTCGACTTCTTCTTCTTCCCTTTTCCGTTAATACTCAAACCGCAATTCGTAATTTGCGCATTGGATCTTGAGAAACTATTTTTATTTACTTTTTTATACTATTTACCTAACTGCTTGAAGGAGGGTAATGTTTGACGTGTGAATGTGTATCTATTTTTTGGCATAGACTATAGCTTAAATAAACGGCTTAATGTTCTTTAGCATGATGATAATTTTTGAGAGTGAAAATATATTTTTAATATGGCGTCTGCGAATTAAAACTAAGTCGGGATATAATGTGTTTTCGATATATGGCAAGCTACATATAAGCTGGTAAATACGTAATACATTCACTTTGATTCTACTACTTGGACTTGAACTAAGATTAATAGAAGTTGGTATGAAGTATAAAATATTTTTTTCGGTCGTTTTCTTTGTCGTTATCTTGTATATGGTGTCCCTTCTTTTAGATTGAAGACTGAAAACCTTTATTTGACATGAAGGTCTTAATGAAAATAAGATATTGCCTATCAGGCGGGCAATATCTTATTTATGTGCAAATGAGTTCATGTGAGTACAGACGGAGGGTGAAATTATAAAGAAGTATTCTGTTTTCAACATTTTTATAAGGTACCTGGTACGGAAGACAATAATGCTGGGAACGGTGCCGCTCTTGGCCTCTCGGAAAAATTTTAAAGACTCTTTTTTTGTAGGTAATTAATAATGAGTCTATGTCTTTGGTGTCCCACTTCTGAACAACAGTCTTCTGAACAACAGTTTCACAAATCGAGGGGAGAGAGATATGGTTATATTCCACTCGGACCTGATGTGGATTCGTGAAGGCAGGTTTTTGGCTACCAGCTATTCCACCTAAGCCACCTAGGTTTTCAACTTGGCTTAACGACTACCATACAAAGTGATTACCGGAACCAATGGTTTAACGTGCGTTTCGAAGTACGGTGGCGGCCGGTAAAGGAAATACCTTGTGGTATTTCCTTGGTCATCAATCTCAGACTGACCGAGTCGAATAATACTTAAATTTGCTTCTCGCTAAGAACATCGCGGTTTTACAGCGCTACGTGTGCAACGAGACCTTTACCAAGATTTAATAAGCAGACCGACCGAAAATTTACGTGGGTGACTAGATAACTATTACAGGGTCCTTATTTATTATGATCAAACGTGGCGCGTTACGATAACTTCGTAAAATCATATATTCTGTCTGCTACTGGAGTACCATTAAACATTATTTCACGAAATTATATTAATGCACTGCGTTACGTTTTTAATTGCTCAGAGGACGAACATGTCTATGAGTATAATACTGTTGAAGTAAAACGTGACGAATACTCGATTAATTTGGACGTGACAGGACATGTGAACTTTGCTTCAAGGTTGGCGCACAAAAGGAATGATTTGGAAATCTCTATCATGTATACACGATTTTAGTTTTGACCTGAAAAAAACATAACAGATCTTTGCACGAAAAGATTGACGTTAGCGTGACATCATCGTTAGCATCTAACATAGTTATTAGGCAATAATACTTTTTAATGATGCCTTGTTCGGTCGCTCGGTTACTTGGAGTCGCTGCACGGCCCCATTGACGGATCCTCTACTTTTTCCTCCATTTGAATCCATCATGCAAATCAGTAACCTGTTGGAACTCTGTACTCTCTGCCTACCCCGCAAGGGATCTGGCGTGAGGTTATAGATAGATAGATAGATGCAAATCAGTTTCCAATAATGGATTCTAAGGTACTTGAAATGCACTTGCACTTGCACTAGTGAGTGAATTGAGCAGTCGCGAGCCTGATTACCGTATGGGACAAATCTTTGTGACACACATTTAAATGTTGCGATCTATCTGTTAAAAGACGCAGTATAAAGAGACTATATGGCTTAACTCCTAGTAGATATAAATAAAGATTTAGACATTTTTGGTCCTAATATGGGAACCCTGTCAAGTTGTAACTAATCTGGTAAGAATTATTTGCAACGCATAAGAATATGCGGAAGACATTTGTTTTCGGTACCTATTCATAAACATGTATTATTTTGTTTGGCTGTAAAATGTATGGGGTTATGTATATTCTGTGTTGCTCTAGGAGAAGTTATTTGTTAATATTGTGACGGACAATTTGGCGCAGTGGTTGAGAGCTTAAGCCGCTCCACCCACAGGGTCGAATAGTCGAGGGTTGGATTCCCGCACGGGACAAATCTTTGTGTTACCCACAATTATTTGTTTCGGTCTGGGTGTTTTTGTATGTGAATTTTCATGTTTGTAAAGGAACCTATGACACAGGAATTAATCCTAGTGGAGGCTACGTTTTTTTAAAACAATACAATTACAACACAACTATATAATTCTAAATTCTTCATTCTATCATTTGTTGTCCCCGAGTTTGATTAAGAGTTAATTGGATTTTGTGTAGAAATTTTGAAACTTTAGCGCTAAAACTGTGATGTTCCCTCAGGATAGAAATCAAACCCCAGTTTTCCGTGGCATCATTTATTAGCGGAATGACATCCGTCACCCACAACTCATCGTTCCATAAATCGTGTCGTGACCATAAAGGTCGCTATACTACACTCCTCCCCACTAAAACGCTAACTACACTCCTCCCCACTAAAATGGGAACAACCCAACTCTGTGGAGAGACCAGCAGGAACCAACTCTATTTCGGTAACTTATTTAGTCTACACTTCCGAATGGGTCGCGGCTGGGGCGGTACAGGCGTGGCTGGTAGCGTTGTGTATTCCTCTTCCGGTTGCTCAAGTCGCCGCCCCTCGGGCGATGAAATCGTTACGAGCCCCGTTTCCGGACGCGGCCCCGTCGTGCGGGCGTCTGTTAACTCTGCCTGCCCTGGTTGGGCCTCTAGAGGATCCACGCTCGGTGCAACCCCGTGCGATCGATTACGAATTGTGGGGATCACAAGTAAATTCGCATCCCTACGCCTTAACTGATCAATATGCCTATGTATGTGGTTATCTTTTCCATCCGAAACCTGAAAATCCTTAGCCCCTGAGGTGCTAGCCACTGTACCTGGTAGCCATTTCTCTTTCTTTAAAAACTGGCGATACCAAACATCTTCACCAACTCTCACTACCCTATCCACACCTCCCGCGGCATCTACTTGAGTCCTTTGCATCCCCCGCACCTTAGCTTCCCTATCCGGCTTGATTGCGTCTAAACGCGTTCGTAAGCGCCTACCCATAAGCAATAACGATGGAGTTTCACCTGTCGTACAATGTTCGGTGTTACGGTAGTGGAGCAAAAACCTATTTAACGCCAATTCCACACACTCTCTTCCTAATAACGCTTTTCTAATCACTCTTTTTAGAGTCTTAACAGCATTTTCAGCCGCACCATTCGAAGCCGGGTGATAGGGAGCCGAAAAAACATGCTCAATTCCTTCCCTCTCCAAAAATGTCGCAAATTCCTTACTAGTGAAAGGCGGTCCATTATCTGTTACCACTTGTCTAGGGATGCCAAACCTACTCCATAGCTCGTTCAGCTTAGAAACAGTTCCACGCGCCGCAGTATTTGGCAATGGAAAAACCTCCAGCCACTTGGACATAGCGTCCACTACGACCAAGAAAATTTTCCCTTCCACCGGACCCATAAAATCCAAGTGGAGTCTGGTCCACGGCCGGCCCGGCCAGGCCCAAGGGCGTGGCGTCGACCGCGGCGGCGCGTCCGCATACGCCGCACATGTCACACATGCGCGGCACTCCCGTTCTACCGCCTCATCGATACCAGGCCACCACACATAGCTGCGAGCTATGGCCTTTGATTTGACTATGCCCATGTGTGGCTCGTGAATCATATTCAACACTCTCCCTCGACAACTCTCCGGAACTACCACTCTGTGCCCCCACATAATACACCCCAATTCCTCGTATAGCTGGAATTTCCTATTAAAGTATGGCCCCATTCCTGCTAAGTCACAGGAATCCGGCCAACCATCCCGAACATAAGCTAATACTCGACTTAAAATGGGATCTTTTAACGTTAAATACTTAATTTCCCTGTAGTCCAGCAACAGAGCGTCCTGTGCAAAATGTAAATATGTTTGCTCCGGCATCGAGTCTTTAGACTGGGTATATTCGTCGGTCCGCGGTAATCTAGATAAACCATCGGCACAGTTGTCACTAGTTTTAATATACTCAATATCATAGTCATATGCCGATAAGATCACTGCCCAACGCTGCATTCTACTCGCAGTCATAGTCGGTATGCCAGCGTTGGGCCCTAATATGGACACTAACGGCTTATGATCAGTACGCAAAATGAACTTGCGACCGTACAGGTACTGATGGAACTTTTTAATACTAAATATGATCGCTAAAGCTTCTCGGTGAATCTGAGAATAATTTTTCTCAGCTGCTGTGAGCGTCCGCGACGCGTAAGCAACCGGACGCTCCCCGCGCGCTCCGGGCTGCGATAACACGGCGCCCACCCCCCTAGCGCTCGCGTCGCACGTCACCGTTAGGGCTTTCTTCGGATCATAATGAGCTAAAACCTCACTACCCACCAACGCACGTTTGATCTTCTCAAAGGAACGCTCGCAATCCCTGTCCCATGCCCAAGAAACCCCTTTATGCAATAACCTAAGCAAAGGTCCCAATAGTGAACTAAAATTCTTGACGAACCTACCAAAGAAATTCACCATACCGAGAAACGAGCGCAATTCCGTGATATTCAAAGGCGGACTAATTTTTAAAATGGCCTCAATCTTAGACGTATCAGCCTTTATTCCGTCTTTCGTGACAATAAACCCTAAATATTTAACTTCGTCTACCAGGAAAACACATTTGCTTTTTTTCAGTTTTAACCCATTATCGGCCATTCTCTTGAAAACTGCTTCAAGAGCCTGTAAGTGTTCTGTTTTTGTCCTACCGCCAATTATGATGTCATCGAGAAACCCCTGTACATGAGGTATACCCTGCAACAATTTCATCATAATTCTCTGAAAAATACCTACGCTTGACGATAGCCCGAAAACTAGCCTATTATAACGGAATAAACCCTTATGAGTATTTATAACAGTGAATTTTTTAGAGTCATCTAGTTCTATTTGGTTGTATGCGTTAGATAAATCAATTTTACTAAAATATTGTGCACCATTAAGACCTACAAGCACCTCATCAATCTTTGGCAGAGGGTAACGATCGATCAGTAAGGCGGGGTTCAACGTTGACTTGTAATCCACACAAATCCGTAGCGTACCGTCCGCTTTATTAACAGGGACCAAGGGTGAGGCCCAATCTGAGCAATCTACTGGCTCGATGACGCCGGAGCGCAGCATCGCGTCCAGCTCCGCATCGACGCGCTCGCGCAGCGCGTACGGCAGTGGCCGCGCCCGGTGGAATACTGGCTCCGCGCCCTCGCGCACGCGCAAAGTCGCCTTGCCACCTGTGTACCGTCCCAGGCCGTCACCGAACACTTCTTTATACCTGTCGAGTAATTTACATATTTCTTCGTCAATGTGCAAACCCTTTTTTATAAAATTACATCTAAATTTAGGTACATCGATTTGTAATTCAGCTAACCACTGCCTGCCGATCAAAGAAGTAGTACCCTTATCAATAATAAATAACTCTAAACACTTCTCCACGTTATTAAAACGTACCGTGGGCTTAATAACACCTACCGGCTTAATTTTTGTGCCGTCATAAAATTTCAAAACGGTGCTATCTTTTTCAATTGGTAAATTACTAAAAAGATTCTCATACACAATATTACTAATGCATGATATCGCCGTACCGGTATCAATTTCCATCTCGAGTAAAACGTTATCAACCGTGATGAGTAAACTTACGGCTTTATAGTTATTTAATGCCAATAGATTCATGTGTTCGATATCATCCTCTTCCTCCTCCTCGCTCGACTCCTGACCGGCGTGACCGTAATGGAAACCTCGCCTCACAGCTTTATCGCCACGACGTTCATGCCACTCCCGCAGGCTCCGGTCATGTATAGACGGACACACCCTTCGCAAATGACCAACCCGCTGGCACTTGCTACATACAAACTTGCGAAACCGACAGGTCTTGAAGCAATGGTTGTTAGCACCACAAGCTGAACAGCTGTCTCCCGACAATTCCGTCGAACATTGTACTCTTGTTAAAGTCCGTGAGGATGACGACAACTTGCCGCCGGCAGGCGGCTGGGCGCCTGCCCGAGCATTGTTCGCTGCCGGCACGCCCGCGCCGCTGCGCCCAGCGCACCCGGGAGCCTGCCCGGCGCGCCACGCACACGATGACAAAGCATGCACTGGCCAAGTGCCACTGCAAGTTGCTTCAGAATCCCCTTTCGCACCTTCGACCACCGCTGCGTCCCGCTTCGCCGCTTCTAAAGAACAAGCTAACTTGACAGCATCCGCAAACGTCATCGAATCGTTCTCCGCGAATAGCCGCTGTCTAATTACTTCGCTTCTGATCCCGCAGATAAATTGGTCCCGCAAATTTTCATTCAAACTTGAATCAAATTTACAATTACGTGATAATTTCTTCAATTCCGCCACAAAACTTGCGATATTCTCTCCTGAGTTTTGACGCTTTTGACGAAAACGGTATCTCTCGGCGAGACAACAAGGCGCCGGTTGCAAATGTTGACGCATAAGATTATCGACTTGCACATATGTCAACTCAGAAGGCTTGCTTGGGCTAGCGAGATTTACTAGTAATTCGTAAGCCTCGTCCCCCATGCTAGCAATCAAAGTCGGTAGCTTTAAATCTTCTACCACTTTATTCACTTTAAAGTACATATCTAGTCTATCAACATATGATGACCACATACCAGACTGTACATCAAACTCATTCAATTTTCCGATCGACATTTTTATGTATGATAATTACTTCGTTAAACACACCAAACACACGTAATTTAACTCGTCGCCACTGTGATGTTCCCTCAGGATAGAAATCAAACCCCAGTTTTCCGTGGCATCATTTATTAGCGGAATGACATCCGTCACCCACAACTCATCGTTCCATAAATCGTGTCGTGACCATAAAGGTCGCTATACTACACACTGTTGTCCCCGAGTTTGATTAAGAGTTAATTGGATATTGTGTAGAAATTTTGAAACTTTAGCGCTAAAACAACATTAAGATCACTTTCCAACACTATGGTGTGAAGTTGTAATGAAAAGCTATCGAATTAATAGAATTTCAGAACTCAATTGGTGTCTTAATTTTAAGGGTTTAAGTACCGTAAAAATACACTTACAAATACACTTACACTTAAAATATAACATTAAATTTTTTGTTGTAAAATATTTTTTTTCTACTTACGATAATATAATACGAGTATGTGTGCAAGATTTTTGTTATAAAATCGCGCCAAAACCGTTAATTAGATTTAGATGAAATTTGTTAAAGAGGTCTACATCTTTAACATTAATTTGTTCATTGTCCATGAATTTTATAGATTTGGTCTGTAGCATAGTTTTGTTCACTTAGACGATATTGATTGACTAGTAACGTGAAAGGTATCTCAGGTTGAGTACTCCACCAGGCAGTATTAAAATTTTCCTATAGGGGTATTTTTTCACCCGACATAAATTTTGACATAATATTAAATATAATGCTTAGAAAACATACTGAAAATATACGAAAAGCTAGCTTAAAGTTAGACAAGCAGGTAAAAACTAGTATTATAGAATAAAATAATACCCAATTGAAATCTATACTTTAAGGAACTAAGCCTAAAGACACTAATATTTAAAGGGCCAGTGCAATCTCATTCGACGTAACATTACTGATGAATCTGGTTTACGCAATGCTATTCCATAAAATACGTAGAAGAGATTTCTTTTACAAAATAGCACTGTTGAGGCGAGAATCGAAATCTACGATGTGCTAAGAAGTCCAATGTGGTTAGATCCATTACAATTACGAGCTCGTACTGAGCACCTGATCTAATAATTACCATTCCACTGGCAGATGATTATTGGCAGGTGGAAATTAAAGAAATTGGAGCTAGTAACAAAAACTCGTGTCCTACACTAAAATTCAAAGGGGGATCCTTTTGGATTGAATTTGGTCTCATTCTATATATTATAGCAACGACTGTAATATCCACGCAATTATTTTACTAAATTTAGAAGTGAGGAAAAAAGATAAATTGCTACTCCTTGTCCTTTGTTTGCAAAGACAACTGTTATTACGCCATGTATTTGCCTTCCTGCCTGTTATAATCGATGAAACAAAGATGTGTATACAGGCTGTTAATTTGTATTCTTGCGGAGTTTATTGAATGCGTGAAAGCAGAGTTCGTAATTATTCTACACTACTTAAAGTTCGCTATGTGCTCTTATTCATTTAAATATTTGTGTTACCAATGCAGATCTTTGAATTCGGCGAGGATACTGAGACAGCCTGTGTAGTGCACCATAATTGGTTTGCCTTGTTCCTAATGTGAAATAATATAATAATGCCCATAATTCCCACATTTTCATTTCAAAAATGGCTTCCAAAATGTACCATACTACTAATTTTACAATGACACGTGCGCTCGTCATTCCAAAGTTTAACCTTTATTACGATCAATTTACATTATTCCGGTTTCGATATAAAACAAACTTCGGATCCCAAATATTCTAATTTGACAACTTTTATCATGAATTGTAGATTTCATTTGTTGTACGATAACACCGATTACTGTTTACTTTGCAGTTTGGTAACTATCTATCTATCTATAACCTCACGCCAGATCCCTTGCGGGGTAGGCAGAGAGTACAGAGTTCCAACAGGTTCTTTCTTTACATACCTCTCTGGCTTCCTCGACTCTCATAGTTCGTCTCATACACGCTCGCCGGTTACGCAGACTCTTTTGACTTTTCCATCAGATAAGACTCGGTTTATTTGGTCGTGGTAAGATAGTCTAAGTCTTCCCCGGTACCTGCATCCTTCCACTTTAACATTGTATATCTGTTTTGTCATTCTTTCCTCTGGCATTCTTTCTATATGCCCGAACCAACGGAGCATGCTCTTTCTCATCTTTACACCGATACTAGCTTTCATACCTACTCGCTGTCTTACTATGCTGTTGCTAATGCGGTCGGTCAGCTTCACTCCGCACATCTTCCGCAGAGCTCGCATTTCTA
Organism: Phalera bucephala; assembly: GCA_905147815.2. Taxonomy (NCBI): domain Eukaryota; kingdom Metazoa; phylum Arthropoda; class Insecta; order Lepidoptera; family Notodontidae; genus Phalera; species Phalera bucephala. The sequence continues at coordinate 24,056,081 of LR990612.1, forward strand.
CCGTATTTATCCTACTTTCATTCTCCTTCTTACATACCTGGGTGTTTTCGATATATGGCAAGCTACATATAAGCTGGTAAATACTTTATACATTCACTTTGATTCTTCTACTTGGACTTGAACTAAGATTAATAGAAGTAGGTATAAAGTATAAAATATTTTTTTCGGTCGTTTTCTTTGTCGTTGTCTTGTATATGGAGTCCCTTCTTATAGATTGAAGACTGAAAACCTTTATTTGACATGAAGGTCTTAATGAAAATAAGATATTGCCTATCAGGCGGGCAATATCTTATTTATGTGCAAATGAGTTCATGTGAGTACAGACGGAGGGTGAAATTATAAAGAAGTATTCGTTTTCAACATTTTTATAAGGTACCTGGTACGGAAGACCATATTGCTGGAAACGGTGCGGCTCTTGGCCTCTCGGAAAAATTTTAAAGACTCTTTTTTGTAGGTAATTAATAATGAGTCTATGTCTTTGGTGTTCCACTTCTGAACAACAGTCTTATGAACAACAGTTTCACAAATCGAGGGGAGAGAGATAAGGTTATATTCCACTCGGACCTGATGTGGATTGGTGAAGGCAGGTTTTTGGCTACCTGCTATTCCACCTAAGCCACCTAGGTTTTCAACTTGGCTTAACGACTACCATACAAAGTGATTACCGGGACCAATGGTTTAACGTGCGTTTCGAAGTACGGTGGCGGCCGGTAAAGGAAATACCTTGTGGTATTTCCTTGGTCATCAATCTCGGACTGACCGAGTCGAATAATCCTTAAATTTGCTTCTCGCTAAGAACATCGCGGTTTAACAGCGCTACGTGTGCAACGAGACCTTTACCAAGATTTAATAAGCAGACCGATCGAAAATTTAGGTGGGTGACTAGATAACTGGCTCTCGCTACCATATAACAGCGTTGGGACAAGAACTCCGTTATGTATGGCCAGTCTGGTTTCTTCCCTTTCAAAAACCATAATCTTGGTTTTCTTCACATTCAAGTGTAAGCCATTGATCATGCAGTCGTCTTTCATAACTGTGACCAGTGTTTGCAGATCAGTGGCTGTTGGCGCTATTAAAACCGCGTCATCTGCATAAAGTAGATGGTTTACCACTAAGTCACCCATTTGTACACCTTCATTCATCGCTTTGAGTCTTTGAAGACTTTTACAGTTTTTTACAGTTTGGTAACGTTTAACAAATTAATTCAGCTTGCTAAAATTGAGATTCTTTTTGTGAACACCTAATAATTTTATGTTAATAAAAGAGAATAATGAGAAATATGAGAAAGGGTACGCTTCGTTGGTTGGGGTATATAGAAAGAATGTCGGAAGAAAGAATGACATAACGGACATACAATGCGAAAGTGGAGTTACTGAAAATGACCTAGACTATCTTACCATGACCAAATAAACTGTGTCTTATCTGAAGGGAAAGTCAACAGTCTCATTAACCGGCTAGCGTGTATGAGACGAACTGAGAGAATGGATTCCTCCACTCACACAGTTCATCTCATACACACTGACCGATTAGTCTTATATCCCTCTGGGTTCCACGAGAGTGGTATGTAAGAAAAGAAGGAATTCGCAAGGGATCTGGTGATGTAGAAAGATTGAGATAAAACAAAAAACACTGAAAATTTAATCGCGTAAAAGGTAATCCACTGAAAAGAACAAAAAACTGACTGAATGACATAACAGATATCACAAACTGATGTTAGTTTTTGTTGTTTGCTGTTATATTTTTCTTTTCCTTCTTTTATAATTATTGAGTAAAATATGTGTGATCATATAGACCTAGGCAAAATGAATCCGTGACCGATCCAGTGAGCCGAATGGTGAGCCGAATTAAGATCTTAACGTCGTCGTTTAACTTAGCCGTCCGTCATAAACATTGTTGAAAGTTAAGCCGCCTGGGAGAAGGAAGTTAGACCGTTTACCGGTATGATCGGGTTAGACCTGTTACTGGGAGGGTGATAACCAGCCATGGCCGTATCCTACCCCCCGTGAAGGACCACGTCTTTGGGAAATGCTAGATCAACAGAAATTAAAGAACGTAACGAAAAACTAGAAGTACGGAATCAACAGTAAATCCTATCCCAATGCGAGCACCTTCGGCCCCAAAATTAAATTCTATTCATCCATTATCGTCCTAACGTTGGGCAAAGGTCTCCCTACACTGCTTCAATTCGGTTCTATTTTCGGCTTTTAAAAACCAGTCTTTCAAGAAGGAGTCCAGCTCAGCCCGCTACTCGTATCTCCATCTGGGTCTGGTCGTTTATAGTTTTGTGGGACCCATTTGGTAATGAATTAATCGCATTAGGTTATTGACGGACGATTCATTAATTAAGAGCTCAAGCGGCTCCGCCCAATGGATTGAGTAGTTCCAAGTTCTATCCCCGCAAAAATCTTTGTGTGACCCACAAATATTTGTTTCGATCTGGGTGTATGTGTATGTGAATTTCACGTTTGTAATAATCCCATATAGCATCATAGCTATAAAGACACCGGTCGTTATCGATAGGCATGTCGTGTTGCAGTTCGATATGCCGGCGTGTTTTCTGCGAAACCGGCGCCGCGTCGCACTCATTGTTCCCGAGTTGGTCTCGCATCGGCGAAATTCAACACATACTTTATATGCAGGCAATAACTTAAAACAATTTGGTTAATTCATTATTTGGATGGTGTACGTTTATCTGGGTGGATATAAATTGGGGCAAATAGCGGCACTTACTGCTTCTATGGATATATGCATAAATGTTTTGTTATAGACTAGGCATATCATTTGCCTAGTGGCAAATAATGCTGCTGGCTATGAGTCTTAAGGTCTTGAAATGTGTAGTCTTTCTAATAAAATATATCAGTAGCAGTAAGCATTATGAGGCTACATTATTATGCTTATTTATCGTATAAGATGACTATTGGCGCTCCTACATGATCCAATTATACAAGTCCACTGGTATAAGTTGAGACTGTCACCAGTTTTTCCCACACCAAAAGTCCGCACATGAATTTTATGTTCATTGACGCCATGTAGGTGCGAACATCTAAAAGGGGCAAAGAGGCATCCGTTAAAGCAAAAAGAGACGTTCATAGCCCTGGGCGATTGCGGTGTTGTTAACGATCACCAAGGTTAAACAGCTTTCGGCACGGTCGGTCTGAGATGGGTGACCGTTTGTAGCATTTTCATAATCGAGAGTAGATGTGCTAGAAAACTGCTTAAGATGTTGATTCCGGTTATCATTTAATGTGGTAGTCATTAAGCCAAGTCAAAAGCCTTATAGGCCACTTGATAAGTTTCTACAGCAGGTGGCCACAAACTTGCCTTTATCAAAACGCACTGGGTCCGCGTGGTGGAGTATGAGCTATCTCTGTCTCACCTCTATTTATTCGAGAAGGCTTTTGTCCAGCTGTGGGACAATAAAGGCTAATTTATTTTACATTATGGAGAGATAGTTTGTCTGATTGTCTGAGGTATTGCACGGGGCTGGAATGGATGCGCTTGTATTGCACTTCCATACTTTTAATTATTCTAAAATGGTGTAAATGGTGTACCTGCCATGTTAGTATGTAAATAAATAAATCAAAGAGCTCACCACTTTTTACACGTGAAAAGTGGTGAGGCGACCGTAAATCGGCGGCGGTAAAGATGTCGGCGACTTCGAAGTCTCCGACATCTTCACTGAATGTCAACACACAATATAACCTCATATGTATTAATGGCTACTGAATTATAACCATAAAATCTAATAGATATTGCGCATTATTGCAATTCATTCATTTCATTATTGCTTGTCCGTTTAATAATAAATACCTTAAAAGAATATATGGGTGATTTGAAATATTACAAATATTTCTTCATTGCTGTTGGTTCTGTGGCAAATCATGTATGGCCGCAGAACAATGACCTTTACAAAAAAAGACATGTATCGTAACATTTTCCTTTTAGTCACGTACGACTTTCACTGCCATTTAACCGTTTTATTGTCTAATGTGATTTCACCATGTAGACACTGTGTAGGCAGTTTGTATCACGTTATAGTTCACCTGTTTGATGTTGATAGTTGTACAATTTTATTATTTCTACTGATACATAATATTTTAACGTGGCGGACAGTAGTCGTGGGTTCTTCCACTCGGCACAATTTGTTGTTACCTAAAATTTATATTGTACAAGAGTAGATTTTCTATATAAAACATCCCAGTATCAGTCCGGAGTCTGAAATTGTGCCCATATAATAGTTAATTTACATTGGTAATAAGCTACCCCTTATTGAGACCTAACATCGTCGGCGAAAAGTGGGTGAACATAGTGCACCTGTGTCACATTCACTTGGGGAATATATGCGCGACAGTCAAATGTTAATGACTTATCACAACGCCAGTCTTATAATTTAAACATTAAAAATCCTACACCTGCTACGCATCGATATATATTTTCCACTAGGTAGATTACAGGTGACAGTTCGAAAAATGGCCTGAATATTAAAAGTACAATTGTGGGTGTGGTCTTATTTCGAATTAGTTTGTTCCAACCAATAACCAATCACTAAGGTTAAGCAGCGTTCGACTTGGTCGGCCTGAGATGGGTGACCGTTTTGTGGCATTTTCATATTCGAGCGTCTCCGTACCGACCAACAGCTTAAGGTGCATTCCAACCTCCGTTTGGAAGGCACCTTAAGCCGTTGGTCCCAGTTAACACTTAATGTGGTAGTCGTTAAGCCGAGTTGGAAGCCTAAAAGGCGGTTTGATAAGTTCCAACAGCAGGTGGCCACAAACCTGCCTCCACCAATCTGCACTGGGTCTGCGTGGTGGAGTATGACCTAATCTCTTTCACCTTGATTTGTGAGGGAAGGCCTTAGCCCAGCAGTGAAAGAAAGAAAGAAAGAAAGAAATTTTATTTGTCACAGCATGGGAGACACAGACAGAGATATTATAAAATTACAAAAACTATAAAATTATAAGAAAAAAAAAATACAAAAATGGAACACAACAAAGTAATACACATGAGTATGTGTCTCACGGCTGAGCCAAATAGGTATCCAGATCAGCTTAGTGTCAGGCACAAGTGCGAGACGCTGATTTTCATCTGGACCCTCCTGAGTCTTCACACATGTCAATCCAGTATATATATACATACATACATAAAAAAAATATATATATAGCTCGGAAATTTAAATGTTATATAGGTAACTTTTAGTGCGCAAATTGTTAAGTGTAGTGAAGTGAAATGTGTGTTATCAATATTTTATACAATATATAATATAACATCTATAATGTAGAGATTGAAAAGATATGATAGCAATATTAATATTTTTTCCAAGAATGGTAAACACAGTCAACAGAAATCGTAGTCATGTAAGTGTAAGCGTGTTGTTTAATATAATAAATAGGTAAAGAGGTATATTTTATACACTATTAGGGTTAGATGCATACTTACATCATCATCATCATCATCATCAGCCCGTGTCAGTCCACTGCTGGACGTAGGCCTCTCCCATGGCACGCCACTGAGCTCGATCTTCAGCTCTCCTTCTCCAATCCCTGCCCGCTGCCTTACGAATATCGTCGCCCCACCTAGCTACAGGGCGCCCTACACTACGTTTGCCGACACGCGGTCTCCACTCAAGAACCAGTCTGCCCCAACGGCTATCGGTTCTGCGGCATATGTGACCTGCCCACTGCCACTTCAGCTTGCTAATTCGCTGAGCTATGTCGGTAACCTTGGTTCTCTGACGAATAACTTCGTTCCGGATTCGATCCCTAAGAGAAACTCCGAGCATAGCTCTTTCCATAGCTCGTTGAGCGACCTTGAACTGGTGGACATAATATACGCTAATTATATAATAATAGATAGGTTTATATTTACATTACCCAGATTACGCTGCGAGTCTAAGAGGTAGGCACGCAGTCGTTTTTGGAATGTGTTAAGATTGTGGGCAGTATAGTTGGACATTTTTTATTATAACCATGGCCAACGTGAGGACTGCAGTTGCTAGCTAGTAAGAAAAGTTGCGTAAGTATATTCAAACGCGGCCGGCTTTTTATTTGTCATTTTGTTCGTGATCCGTAATCTAACACATATAATAGATCGACACTGCAAAGTAATGGATTCGTAAAAAACCGATCCACTGTTACCAATTTGGCAGATTTCACTGATTTTGTTTCTGATCAAATGAATTGTGGCAATCAAATAGATGGTATCTATACCGATTATATGAAAGCATTTGATCGTATTGACCATGGGATGTTGCTCCTTAAGCTACTTAAAGTGGGTATAAGGGGTGATTTATTTAGATGCTTCTCATCATATATCCATAATAGATCTCAAGCAGTAGTACTTAATGGATTTACTTCCACTTGGACTCTTATACCTTCAGGCGTTTCTCAGGGATCGCTCTTAGGACCGTTATTGTTCGCAATTTACATTAATGACATAGGCCAATGCTTTCTACATACTAAATATCTACTCTTCGCGGATGATATGAAGATTTTTCAGGTTGCGAACAACATTGGTGAAAGTACCAAAATTCAAGAAGACCTAGAGAGGTTAGATGCATACTGCGCTTCTAATAAACTTGACCTAAATGTGACTAAGTGCTTCCTTGTTAGTTTCAGCCGTAAATCCAACCCGTACCGTCACATTTATAGAATTAAAAATCAAGCTTTGACTTCCCAATCTGTAGCTAATGACTTAGGTGTTACATTAGATAGTAAAATACTATATGACAAACATGTTGCTACTGTTTATAGCAAAGCTTATAGAGCCCTAGGTTTTATTATACGTATGTCAAATTCATTTAAACAAATGAAAACAATAAAAATCCTGTATTGTTCTTACGTCCGTAGCCTTCTCGAATATGCAAGTTCAATCTGGAACCCACATTATGAATGTTATATTGACAGGATCGAGCAAATTCAAAAAAAATTTACACGTTTCCTCAACTACAAATTGAATATTCCCAAATTGAACTACGAAGAACGATGTGCAAAATTTCACTTGTTGCCAATATCTGTTAGACGTAACATTGCAGATGTTATACTTCTTACAAAGTTGCTAAGAGGAATGATCGACTGTCCTGATCTGCTTCATAAAATAGAATTGAGAGTTCCAAAATATGCACCTCGCAATGATGCATACAAACCACTAAACATTCCGTTTGCCCACACTAACTATAAACAAAACAGTTTTCTTTGTAGAGCTAGTGCAGCAATTAGGTCAACGTAGATATAGATCTGTTTTATGGTAGCATTAATAGTATACGGAGAGCACTTGTAGTGCCCATCGAAAGGCCCAACTAATTTAATAATATATATTCTACTTTGCTACTTTATCTGTAATTATGTCGATTATGTTTTAATTGTATGTTTTATATTTTTCTCAATGTTTCATCATTTATTTACTAACATTTTTTGTTTATTATTCGCTATAGTAACTCATATGTGGTAGCTTATAAATGGCTTATAGTTACTATGATAGTATTAAATATTGTTGTTAATAGCTGTAAGCTATCCAAATAAAATAAAATAAAAATAAAATGCTAAGATGCTCATATGAATTATTCTTGTAAAGTGTGCGCATTAATAAACTTCAATTTCACCAATCACCAAGACCCAATAAAAATATTTATGCTGTGAATGTTGAAATTTGCTGATCAAACCTTAATTTTTTGGCAAATGTTTTTCTTCGTATTATGTGAACAAAATATTTTTAAATAAAGTAAGGACTTTTTCAAGATGTGTCATAATCGAATAAGTGAATGAAAACAAACCAGGGCTTAGACTGCAAGCTACCTTTTAACCTGGCGACAGGCAGACAGGCTACTGGTGACAGACAAAATAGAGGGTAAGAGACCAAGGAGACGCAGCCCTAAGAGATGGTCGGATCAGATACAGAAACAACTCGAGATGCCCGTCAGTACCGCGTTCCACCTAGCAAGTGATCGCAGCAGATGGAGATAAATTATAAAAAAAAATCCAGCAACGAAGTCACGATCCTCAGTCATAAGGGACGATTGAAAAGACAGAGAGAGAGAGAGAGAGAGAGAGAGAAAGAGCTTTTAGTCTAATCATAGCTAAACTTTATTTTTTTTTGATAAAAACTTCAAGAAAGTCAGCCATCTAAATGAGCCAGTCAGCATCAAGTTGTTAAGTCAATAAATTACAAGCTGTTTTTGCTGACCGTGTGCATCGGATCCTTAAATGTGAATGGCAATATAATCATGTGCTTTCTGTTAAGTAACACCTGGATTTTGATCCAGGTACTACTTAATAGAAATGTATTCTATTCTCACTCACGGCCATGATCAGAAAAGAATTGAAATAGGCTTATGGGAGAATATAAACCGCAGTACTAAGTATGGTTAAACTAATTATATTGGCTAACTAACTGTAGTAGCTCACCTACTGGTATGTTTTTAATTCATAATGTGTTCACCAAGGATAAGCAACGTTAGGCATGGCGGGTCTTGAAGATGTGTGATCGAGCATTTTCATATTCGAGCGTCTCCCTATTTCGGAAGGCACATTGAGCCATTAGTCACGGTGACCACTAATGCGGTAGTCGTTAAGCCAAATTGGGAGCCTTATAGGCTTGGTATGTTTCAACAGAATATGGCCACAAACCTGCCTCCACCAATTCGCACCGGGTTTGCGTCGCGATGTATAATCTAATCTCGCTCACCTTGATTTATGAGAAAAGGCATTTGCCCAACATAGGCACAGTATAGGCTGCTTATTATACATGCGCCAAGTACTGGTGCGAGTAACGAGCATAACGCTCGATCTTTGCGCAATGCAATCAATTCGCGAAAGTGCCTCAACCCGCACCAAGTTACACGTATTATGAACAAGCGCTACTATAATTCAACTTATCAGAAACAAAATTCGTACATAAAAACGAATTCAACACAATGCTCATATTTTCGCCGAAATATAAGCGTTTTCTTCCCAATAGTTTCCTATTATCTAGAAGTCTTTGTTATAAAAGCACCGTAAATTGATCTATGTACCCAATTTTCTCAGTTTATGTAAGTGCCTTGTGACACTACACTAATATTATTTATTATAAATATATTATTAATGCACATAATATCACCGGCACACTCAGCGCTGTTGCCAAAATTTAGCATTTTATTCACAAACAGTTACGAGTACAATATCACAGTTAATAAATTAATGCACGTGTGTAGGCGCTCGTACATGGTGAAATACAAAGATGGCACATAACCATCTACGACAAAGTTAATGTAAGCTCCAATAGTGATGTTAACTAGACGCCTCCATACAGCTCGTTTGCACTCTTGTTCGACGCGTTCATCTGAAACGCAGAAAGCATTTTTACAAATGTACTGTTAGCACTGACCTATGAAGATAGCCATTATGTTCGCGCATCAACTGTGCTCCGCGTAGCTGCAACTTCTCCAGAGACCTGACCCTCTGCTCACCATAAACAGATTGAAGTCAGCATAATGTTATCGAATCGATATAACATCCTTATTATACTACTAATCTATACAGTTTTATTATATACTTATAATAAAACTGTAAGGAAGTCGTGTCTGTACGTGGCATATTTTTAGGAAATAATAACCCAGGGGTATCGTACTATCGATGTAAAAGCCAATTCTACAATTTTTGTTTTTTGTGTCTGTTTGTCTGTCTGTCCAAGGATATAAATCATCATCACGCAAAAAATACCAGGCAGATTTTGATGAAACTTTGCATACTTGAAAATGTTGGCGAAACATTAAATTTTTAAAAAAACACTTCTCCAAACCAGCTTGTTGGATTTCAATTAAATTGTGTATAATTGTAGCCTGTACTAAGGATCACAACTGCGCATACTTATATTTTCGAAAAATGTAACAGTTTCTAAGGAAAGAAAAAAAAAGTTGAATTTGATTCATTATTCCAAAACAACTTAGCTACTAGATTGTCGCGGGATAAACCATAAAACTTCATTACTGTTTGTCCTGAACTGCAATATTATGGCGTAAAATATGTGATTTTGCCCGCACATGAATTCCTCTATGAATTGATATTGGACACAGGTTCGTCTCCTCACGGAAAACTTTTTAGTGGTTAAAAGCACTCACGCGAAATTATTCATACACGTTTGATTTAAACACTCAAACATGGCTTCGTGCATGAACCGCTGATGCATTCAGGATTGTTTCTTCTGGAGAGAACTATAATGATGAATGGGCCGGATACGAAACTTTGACAACGGTTAGTACAATCAATTGGACGTAACAGTGACGTTGTCGATAAGCGTTCTGTCACGTTCGTCTTTATCTAGTAAATTTGTAGTATGAAAAGAATGGAATATCCACTTAATAGTGTCATGCTAACGTCAATATTGTGTTACTAAGTCTTCTTAGCCCTCAGTAGTAAATACATTCGTGCTGTTGGAGCGGTGACGTTGCATGCTCCGCGACGAGCGTTCTACGCGGAGGCAGTTTTCACGGGAACATAAAATGGAGCGCAGTGAGTTCATGGACGCGGGCAAAGCGTGTCGTGTATTGGACACTAGTTACTATTATAATGACATTACAGAAAGATTTGTAATCAAATATGTGTCGTTCATAGAAATCGTAATAATAAGACACTAGAAATGTAATAGCTCACTGTTTTGTCTGAAACCACTGTCACAACTTACAGTAAGAAATACTTTTAGATGAATTGGAATAACTAGTATAGTTACAACTTTCAAAAGTGGTTAAGAAAGAAGAAGTGACTAAAATTGGTCTTATGCAGCTTATTAGCCTATATTCCCCAAGGTGTACCGAATACAGCCCCTTTTCGCCGACGATGTTAGGTCCCATGTAATAGGGGGCGAGCCTATTGCCATTTACTGGGCACAATTCCGGACTCCGGACTCATACTGGGAAATTTAGAAAAACTACATTTGTCCGACCTAGGGTTTGAACCCAGAGCCTCGTGATCACAAAGCGATGCGCTTTGCCAGTAAACCAACGCGGCAGTATGTAAATATCACATAATGCGCATTTGTGATATTTGTTACATGTGTGGCGACTACTGTGTTATTATTACGATTTCTCAGGTACCGTTTAATCAATCTTCCCATGTACACCCCACCTGAACCAAACCTAGTAAAATCTACGTTAAAGGTGATTTGTGATATTGGTCGTTTATAAAAGCCCGTGTAATAGGAACTGACGCTGTGTGCATTATCATTGGCTTGTGTATGTTTAAATACCGTTCTATAAACTAATTTCTATTATGGAATATCTTAATGATGAAGCGAACAAAACATTAAGAAAATTAATGAGCACCCTATGACAGTGAATCACGTTTGTTATTCTCACTTAGTAATTATGAAAATACGAACATTCCTAATTAGGAGATAAATTTCGTCGGAGCCTGTTCCCGCGTATGAGTAGTAAAGTGAAGTAGGAAATTGGGCGTTATTTATTTTGACGTATTAGGGTACATTTTGAATAAACTACCTAAATGTTTATGATTAATTTATTGTTTCGCATCCTTATTTAATGTTATGTTGCGTAGTAATGGTCCAGTAGGTTAAACGTTTGTTCCATAATCTCAGGCTTAATCTTAAATCTTGATTCGCATTTCTAATATTTCGAAACCTTTGTGCGGTTTTGACAACTGCTTGGCCCATTGGTAAAGCGCAGGTCTGTTAGCTTACTGTATCGAATAGTCGCAGGTTCGGTCCCCAGAGAGGACAAATCGTTGAATGACTTTCAAATGTTTCTGTCTATATATTTGTATACTTGAAATTCTCATGTGAAAAAAAACTCCTTAATATATGGTTCTTAAACCTTTAATCTCGATCATTAATTCCGTGGGTAAACGATACACTTTTTAACAAATCCTGGTCACCCGATTTCAACATCTGCTCCATTCGAGCGCTCGAATTGAACTAACTTAAAAATAACCGGTCTCAGCGAATTATATTTGTACTTGAGTCAAATCAGATACCGTTTAAAATCAACGTTTACGCTGAAGCAACAAATCAAATGGATTATTTATTTTCTTTAACAATTCAAGTCAGATAACATACTCCATATACATGGCGCGTGTTAGGAGAGGCCTATGTCCAGCAGTTGACTGCGATAGGCTGATTGATTGATTGATTGAACATGCTCCTGAAATTAAAATAAACAATTCGTAACCGGAAATCGTGACACACGCATATATACAACACAGGTACAATTCCTAGAGTGAAAAAAACTGACATGTGAAATGGTTTCAATAGTCACCTTTATATTTCACAACTGTCGATCCATTGCTATTGCTACTATTTTGACACAAACCGTAATGAATAAAACTGTTTTTTGTTCTTTTCAGTGGATTACCTTTTACGCGATTAAATTTTCAGTGCTTTTTGTTTACATGTCTACATACACTGCAATCTGTCCTGGAATGTACACATTGCGGAAGTAAGTAGGAGAATCTATTGCTCATTCCAATCTCTCAAACGGCTCCAGAAGTTCCTACCGTTTAAAACTAAAGTAACTCTTGCCCAATCACTTTTTTTACCACTACTCGACTATGCTGATGTTAGTTTTCTTGATGCAACTGAAGAACTTCTCAATAAATGTGAGCATTCGCTTCATTTTTGGCCTTCGAAAGTATGATCATGTGTCAGATTTTCGTACTAAATTGAAGTGGCTCCCTATTCGGCAGCGTCGGGATACTCACATTCTTTCTTTACTTTTCTCTGTGCTTCACAATACTAACTCCCATGCATATCTTCGGGAACGCTTAGAGTATTTGGTTCCCAGGGAAAAACCCTGTCGCTCTTTATCTTCTCCTCTTCTTAGTACTCCTCGGCATACATCGAGCCGGTATCATAGCTCATTCACTGTACGTGCTGTGCGCTTGTGGAATTCTCTTCCACACTCCTTACGCGATAGTTCCACTCCGCAGATTTTCAAGAAAAGAATTAAAGTACATTTCCTATCTATGTAAGTTATATGTATGTATGTATTATATCAAGTAGTATATTTTATGTTATCGCATAGCGTGTAGTATATTTATAGGTATATATTCTATCTATATGTATTCTATCATTTTATTATCTAAAACTATTACCGTCGTGTTGTACACTCATTTCTATCCTTATTTTAATGTTTTGTCTCTCTGTCACTCAAAGGTTTGCTGTTAGAGAACTCAATTTTGAGTTAAGCTCGCCTTTGTACATTTTATTATTTTTATTTTTATTTTGCAACATTGTCTGTGTGTGTACAATAAAGGATTAATAAACAATTTATTCTTATTTTAATGATTTGTTTCTTTATTATTTAAAGGTTTGCTATTCGAAAACTCAATTTTGTGTTAAGCTTTTCCATATTAATTTACTTTGTTATTCATTTATTCGTAACTATTTGTCTGTACAATATAGAATTAAGAATGTAATAGCTAGGTGCCATTTTAATGTGATAACTCTATATTTTGTTATTTTATTGTTTCGCCTGTTTTTACCGCCAATCCCGTTTTTAGATATTCCCGTAATGTTCCCCTAATTGTGTAATACAAGTAAAGTATTATAAAAAATAAACCTAATACATTCAATTTTTTCCAACAAAATCAACACTAGTTCCTTTACATAAAGTGACCAACACAACAACGGTACATCTCGCTCAGCGCCGCAGATCCTTCGTAAAGGTCACTAACTTGGCCACCAAGACCAACATAACGACTCCGTTGTCTAGACGAGAATATACGTCCGGAGTAAAGTTCAAGACGTGTGACTGAGCTTAATGCGTGTACAATTCTTTTACTCTTTACCTAAGTACCACTAAGTACGTAGTTGCGTACCGTTCGCAAGTGAGTGACGTTGCAAAACTTAGCGGATTCCGGTAATTTGCTGTAAATAGATAATGACTTGAGAACTTTGTTTAGTGTGTAGAAGGTGCAAGACTACCATGTTTTTAAATATTAACTTTTTCTTAAAGAATAAAATAATCTTATTTATCTCACCAATGAGCAAAATCTTGTCAAGCATTTAACTATTGTTCTTATTTTATGTGGCACAAAACAGACGTAGGTATTTCTTCTTGTATCTGATATATTAGTATTTATTATATCTATTACGGACCGGCTTGTATTCTCTACCTTTCGGGAAAGGTGATACAAAGCATAATCGAATGTTCATATTTTAGCATATTATGACATCAGAAAACATCCTTTTTTCTACCTTATCCCCTTATATATATATATATATATATATATATATATATATATATATATTCCTTAGTCATATATATATATATATATATATATATATATATATATAAATATATATATAGGTATATGTTTATATATATTCCTTAGTCTTAAAATGAGATTTTTTTGTTGTGTATATTGATATAAACATTACCAGAAAATTGCCATCGTGTAAGATTGTAGGCATATTACAATTCCTCACAAAGTGAAGGGAACTGACGGTTCAGTTTTCTGTATCGTTAATCCAGTTTGAATATTTCCTTCGACACAATCAATAGGAATAGAGAGTGGAAAAAGCTAGAGAGGATATAACTTGTTAGAACGCTGTACTCTTTGCCTACCCTGCAACTGGCTCGATGATATAAATAGTTAGAATAGGAATAGATGAAATAAAAGCTGTACAAAATTAGTATTAAATCTTTCCATCAGATTAACAAACATGTTCAAAATGGGCCCAAAACGCAAAGGATCTCACAGAGATTGTTGGATTAAGGTAAGGATTAATTTGAGCGCAAAAAGTTTAACACCCTGAAACTTGGCGAACTTCCTGACTTGGGGAGTCCTCAGATAATAGTTGAGTAGCATCTTTAATTGCTCTCAGTTTTGAAGAGCGGCCTCTTACGTGGGATGACAGTCTGGTTATGGCATTGCCGTATGATGAGTAAGTTATGTATTAGACGGTTTCTAAGAGACTGATCGATCAATTGGAATTAATTGATATAATTAGAAACCAACTGATCTATCTTGAAAGAAGTGAATAGTCCATCTTGGATTGGGCAGGCTCCATACAAAATGGACCGACGACCTAGTGAACGTCGTGGGTAAAAAGTGGATCTGTCGGTACAGCACAAATCCGGTTGTAGTGGCGGTCTTTGGGGAGGCCTTTATCCGGCAGTGGTCGTGGCGGTCTTTGGGGAGGCCGTTATCCGGCAGTGGTCGTTTTTCGGCTGACGATATATAGAAGTAGGAAACTACTTTCAAAGTAGGAATGTTTTTTGCTTTTATTTTGCCGACCCTCCCGATGCCCTTACATCCCTTCTTTCGGATACAAATACTGCACACAGGATCAGACACCGACCTCGTTCGGTGAAGGTGTAAAGGCCCCGCGGCTGACAGCGTAGATCATTCACACATACATACACACACACACACACACACACACACACGCGCGCATGCACGCACACAAGCACGCACGCACGCCCGCACACACGCACGCACGCACGTACGCACGCACGCACACACACACACACACACACACACACACACACACACACACACACACGCTCACACACAAATGCATATGTAGTATTATCCTGCAATTCCTTGTGCTATATTAACGTGATGTATGTTTAGAACATTTTGAAGGTCGCAAGCTACAGGTTAAAGAAATCTTGTCAACGTAAAAGCTGCGCTTGAATATCAAAATACGTTCCATAAATTTGTGCAACACAGGGAAATTTCATTTGAGATGGCCCATTATCTGCCTACGGAGCGTTAAGATTTATGAATAATAAAGTAGACTACAGAGACCTTAGCACGAAAAGATTAATGTTAGCGTGACGGTTGCGAGTTGATATGCCATCCTTATCAAATCATCACACAACAAATTTACCGAAAACACATGAACGTGACAGAAGAAGCGAAACCATTTTACGTTATCGTAACGTTAACCAGAAAGTATGCTGTCACATTCATCTTAATTTAGAATATTTGTAGTATGAAAAGGATGGCATATAAACTTGATAGCGTCACGCTAACGTCAATCTCTTTGTGTTTAGCTCTTAGTCCTTCTATGTTCTTTATATCTCTGTTCAGACCGGCAGTGGGTCGAGTCAGCTTAACTTTCAAACGAAATGACAGCCAGATTGCCGCTATAAATAAATTCACTCAGTTATATTAATTTTCTCAACAGTCGCAAACTGTATTTAATAACGGTAAGGTGGCAATATCAAGTTGACACAACAGATAGCACACAAATAGTTTTGGAAATTTGTATATTGGACGAAGAGATTTGTTATGAAGACGACTGACGTTGTTCTCGAATAATGTGCGTAGCGATCACAAGGTCCTGAGTTCGAATCCTAGGTCGGACGAAATGTATTTTTTCGATGGAAAAATTCACCGGAGTCCGGCGTTGTGCCCGGTCCAATGGCTATAGGCTTGCCTTCTATAACATGGGACCTAACATCGTCGGCGTAAAGTGGGTGGACACACAATATCTCTGCGAACCCCGCTTGGGGAATATATGCGTGGTGGTGTGTGAAGACAAAAATTTGGGATGGCGTATACTTATAGTATAAATATAATTGTGTGTGTTAAATTTTAAGGGCTCCAAACTCGAGAAAAATATTTTTTTCAAGGCGGAGATAATTTATTATTTAATTAAGTAAGAAAATTAAGAGCGGCAGTGATTTACTCTAGTGACTAGAATAGGCCTTAGCCTATTCTTTCAGGTCTTAACCTGGACCCAGGAGGCTCGGCTACGATTCCCAGTACACGTCTATTTTATTTTGCGAAACTCTATTGCAGAAATACAGAATATTGTTAAAGGCGAATAAAGTTTGCAATAACAATATATTCATAGTTTATCTATAGTAAATGCATAATTATATACTTTTACGGCTGGTCCTTCGTGTAGTGAAAAATATAGTGCCTACAGGTATTTTTTCCCTTGGCTCCTTTGTTTCGTAGTTCTGTCTCAAATCGATGTGTGACTAACAATTACCGGCCCTAATTAGCCTTTTTAAATAAAACCGTTACTCCACACATCGAGACCAAAAAAATACATTATTTACCTCTCTGTCTTCCTCCACTCTCATAGTTCTTCTCATACACGCTAGCCGGTTACGGAGACTCTTGACTTGTCCTTTAGATAAGACGTAGTCTATTTGGTCATGGTAAGATAGTCTAGGTCTTCCCCGGTATCTACATCCTTCCATTTTTTGCATTCTAAAAATAGTACCCTGTTTTAATCTTCCGGAAAACTTAATCAAATTCAATTTGTAAATACTTAGCACATTAGGCACAGCAAAGCCTGTTTAATTCGAATGAATGTACCTTTCAAAGATGGCGTCTGCCTTTCGTACCAAAGGGCCGAATGAAATCAAAATAACTCCCTTAATTATTTTCATTTAATCAGTACCGAGGCGCTCGTAGCGCTGTGCGACCGCGGTGTTCTTACCGATCACCAAGGTTAAGCAGCGTTCGACTTGGTCGGCCTGAGATGGGTGACCGTTTGTGGCATTTCATATTCGAGCGTCTCCGTGCTTTGGAAGGCACGTTAAGCCGTTGGTCCCGGTTACCACTTAATGTGGTAGTCGTTAAGCCGAGTTGGAAGCCTTAAAGGTGGCTTGATAAGTTCCAACAGCAGGTGGCCACAAACCTGCCTCCACCAATCCGCACTGGGTCCGCGTGGTGGAGTATGACCCAATCTCTCTCACCTCGATTTGTGAGAGAAGGCCTTTGCCCAGCAGTGGGCAGTATAGGCTGATATTATTATTATAATCAGTGCCAAAAAGACATACCGATGTTTAGAATGTAATGCGCTCGGCTGCCTTCCCCAATCAGTGTTGGCGTCTTTGATTTGAGAGGGAAACTTTGTGTGTTACTTTGCCATTACAAGGAACGTTGAAAATTAACAAGGAACTTTGGCGTCGCAACCTGCATGTGAATGGCGCTTTTAACATCCATTACGGTCCTCTCCTGCCAATGCTAATTTGTCTTATCCCTTACTGTCAAGCATGCCAATGAAAGAATATAGGGTTGTGCTTATATTTAAGGAGTTTGTTTAAAAAAAAGGGGACATTAATAAGGCGTGTTGATAAGTAGAAGTTACAAGAAAGGTGCTCCTTTTGGGCATACGAGAAATAAAATGATGACACCTCGATCTAGTGAGCCAAAAGTTAAACCATACATACACGCATAGCGTTTAGTGTCAATGCTAAATATTGTTAGTTTATGTCAATAGGTAACTATCAATTAATAGTAACAATATCAGGTATTTTGAACTTTTGGCAAACACAAAGGATCCTCTTGATCATGAATCATAATACCACGATTAAATCGGTCATGTCATATTTGATTGGCAAGTTAAATGTCGAAAGTGTATAGGATAATGTTGTTTCTTTTGTTTACTTACTACTTAACAAGTAATTTTTAATTTGCACTTAGCAGTAAGTTTACTTACATAATTTTCTGAAGTTGTCGAGCGGTGGGGACCTGGTGATCTGTTTTACAGGTTCTTTTTACCTGCCTTAGGCACAACCAGAATCTTTTACATTTAACGTAGGCACTATTTAGGCTACTGAAATTGTCATCTATATGTTCTGTCTGTGTGATCAATAAATTAACTATTTATATTATTATAAGCTGAGGATAGATGAGATAAGAATGGTCTAGAAGTTGAAGGGGCTATAAACCGTAGCCCTAAAGCAATTTAAATTTGATTGGATTCCTAATTGATGCCTATTGTACAAACGCTTACTTACTCTAAATGAGCATTGAAACTTTTTTATCTTCACCAAGGGACATCGCTAGGCATTTTCGTTGTAGCTATTATGACAAAAATTAAATTACAACAGTCGTTACCAGTCGGAGGGGACGAAGTTACTGGCACTAAAACTAATTAGCTCCGAAACGAAGCGTTAATTTAGATTGGTACGACGTTGCTTTTGATAAAGGAAGCGGAAATCATTGTCACGAGACGGAATAGTGTGGGCCAGGGTTGATCAAACACTTGTTATGGTTACAAGTAGAATTAAAAAAAAACCATTTTAATAAAAACAAACAAAAATTATGCCATCAAAAAGTTGAAAGTTAAGATCTTTTATAAGTTAATATTTTTATTTGTGTCACGATATTAGGTAGCTTAAAAGTTTTACAGATATCAGAATAATAATAATAACCTAATTACTTTTTTTGTTAAATAAATTAAATCCTAAAAAAATTAATATTTAAAGACTTAAAAAAATTAATCAGCCTATTGTCTCCCACTGCTGTACAAAGGTCTCCTCCAAACAAAATAAAATTAACGTATAAATATTATTTCCATAATCAAAACTGAGAACACAACGTCTTGAGAAATCAGTTCCCATATTCCTCGCAGGAATTTCAAAATTTAATTTCGTCGCCAATACAATCTCTTTCCGTGAATAAACCTTGCCTTTTAGCTTTGTACCAATGTTAATAGATTTTAGTTAACAAACAAAATTTTGTGGGAACATTATAGATAGCGTTTGATGTCAACATAACATTAAAAGAAGGGCCATTTTCTTCCACGCTGTGCGAAGCAAAGGTGCTACTTGCCATGTTTAAATTCTGTTGTTTTTATAATTTAATAAATTTAGGGGGTCTGTCCAAGAGCGTGCTCGTCGCGACCCCTGCCAGTCATTATGGCTGCAATCTTGGACCGAAGACGTACCGCAGTGCGGGCTAGGGCGTCCCCCCGAGGCGACGCGTACCGGCCCGCCCCCGTCGGTACGAATATAGGTGGAAGCGGCGATGGGGGCCGCCACCCATCACGCCGGGCCCGAACTGGCGAGTCGTGGGGTGCAGAGTGCCGAATAGGCACTTGGAATGTAAGAGGTGGTATGGAAGATAAGATGCATGAGGTGATTGATGTAATGAAAGAGAGACGCCTGGATGCTCTGTGTGTAACAGAGACTAAGCGGAGGGGCAGTGAAACCTGTGATCTGCCTGATGGAACGATGGCTCTGTGGTCTGGTGTACCGCAGAGCAGTCGTGCCAGCATGGGGGTGGGTATCTTGCTGTCCCGTCGCCTGGCCTCTGGAGTGAGAGATTATGGCCTGTGCGATGCGAGACTTCTCTGGGTCCGTTTAAAACTGGGTGTCACTAGAGTATTTTTGGTCGCAGCGTATGCTCCCGTAAGCTCGTCGACACCCCAGGACCTTGAGAAGTTTTGGGATAATGTCAGGGAAGTTCTGGATTTGGCTGAGGCTAACGAAAAGGTGATTCTGTGTGGCGATCTGAACGGATGGGTAGGAACCAGGCGGCAAACTTGCGACGCTGCTCTGGGTCCTTATGGTGATAAGAGAGTGAACGATGCAGGTAAGCTCATTGTAGATGTTTGTTTGGAAAGGGGTCTCCTTGTGTCTAATACGATATTCCAGCATAAGGACATACATATGTATACGTGGAGAAGGAATGAACAAAAAAGCATGATAGATCTGATCCTGGTTGATAACCGTCTCCGAAGCAAACTACAAGATACGCGTGCGTATAGAGGCCCCACTCTGGAATCAGACCACTATCTCGTAGTTGCGCGGTTTAGTGGTCTGTTCAGGAAGTGGAGGCACTGGCGAGAGCGTATCCCCTTCGGAGACCTTGAAAGATTAAAGGTTGAAAAGTTGCAAGATGAGAGCGTGAGGAGAATGTATGAAGACAGAGTCCGGGACAAGCTTTTGACAGCAGGCTCTTCGGACTCAAATGCAGATGAATGCTGGAATAGCCTGAAAGAGAGTTTGGTGGAATCCGCGAAAGAAGTATGTGGTTGCTCAAAGAAGCATATTACAGCAAAAGGTGATGCATGGTGGGATGCGGAGTTGCAAAGCTCCGTAGAAAGTAAGAAGAAAGCGTGGCAGGACTATGGATCTTCTTTGAACCTGAATGCCAGTATGACAGAGATGAGGAAAGAAATATACCGGCAATGCAAGAATGCCACTAAAACTTTAGTGAAAGAAAAGCGTGAAAGAGCCAGTATGATTGAGGAGGAGAGGCTGGCGAAGAACTTCGAGAACAACACCAAACTCTTTTGGAGCAAGGTGAGAAAAGCTCGAGGTGATTCGTCAGGCTCCAGAATGGAAAGGATAAAATCTAAAGATGGTGACATTCTTGCAGACACACAAGCTGTGCTAAACCGGTGGAGTGAATATTTTGGAGAAATGTATGGAGATGACCCGGATGCTGATGCCGCAGACGTGCCTAAAGGCGAGATTGCGGCACCAGAATCAACGGAGGACATCACTATGGAAGAAGTTGAATGGGCGATAGGAAGTATGAAAAACAGTAAAGCTGCGGGAGTAGACATGATATCTGCCGAGATGATCAAATATGGTGGAACTTGCGTCCGGGACGCTTTCCGGGCCGTTGCAAACCTTTGCTGGAGGACCGGTAGAGTCCCTACAGATTGGTGCCGCGCAGTCATAGTACCCTTGTATAAAGGCAAGGGTTCACAATATGACTGCGCCAATTACAGAGCCATCAGTTTGATCAGCTTGGCAGCCAAGGTGTACGGTAAAATTATTGAACGGAGAATGCGCGTGAAGTCCGATGGAATGTTGTGCGAGGCACAAGGGGGTTTCAGGTCTGGAAGAGGATGTTCGGATCAAGTCTTCTCACTCCGCAACATCGTAGAGAAGCATCTGGCAGTGGGCCGGAAGGTTTTCTGAGGTTTTGTAGATCTGGAGAAGGCATTTGACAGAGTTGTGCGAAAGAGACTTTGGGACATTTTGCCAGAGTATGGTATAGATGGCACTCTGTTGCGAGCCGTCCAGTCCACTTATGTGGACTGCAAGGCATGCGTACGGGTGGGTGGTAACAGGTCACCCTGGTTTGACGTTAAAATCGGCGTCAAGCAGGGTTGCGTGCTGTCCGCTAGACTGTTTATAATATATCTGGACAAAAGTCTTCAAAGACTGAAAGCGATGAATGAAGGTGTACAAATGGGTGACTTAGTGGTAAACCATCTACTTTATGCAGATGACGCGGTTTTAATAGCGCCAACAGCCACTGATCTGCAAACACTAGTCACAGTTATGAAAGACGTCTGCATGATCAATGGCTTACACTTGAATGTGAAGAAAACCAAGATTATGGTTTTTGAAAGGGAAGAAACCAGAACGAATGTAAGGATTGTGGTTGGTAACGATGTGCTGGAGCAAGTGAATGAGTTTGTATATCTTGGATGCGCCTTCAGTAAGGATGGGAAATACACCGCTGACATAGAGAGAAGAGTGAGTGCAGGGAACAGAGTGAATGGTGCGATGGGAAAGCTACTCGGGAGCCGGCACTTAAGCCATAAGGCGCAGCTGGCCATACATAACGGAGTTCTTGTCCCAACGCTGTTATATGGTAGCGAGAGCTGGGTATGTAAGAAGGAGAATGAAAGTACGATAAATGCGGTAGAAATGCGAGCTCTGCGGAAGATGTGCGGAGTGAAGCTGACCGACCGCATTAGCAACAGCATAGTAAGACAGCGAGTAGGTATGAAAGATAGTATCGGTGTAAAGATGAGAAAGGGCATGCTCCGTTGGTTCGGGCATATAGAAAGAATGCCAGAGGAAAGAATGACAAAACAGATATACAATGTGAAAGTGGAAGGATGCAGGTACCGGGGAAGACCTAGACTATCTTACCACGACCAAATAAACCGAGTCTTATCTGAAGGAAAAGTCAAGAGTCTCCGTAACCGGCGAGCGTGTATGAGACGAACTATGAGAGTCGAGGAAGCCAGAGAGGTATGTAAGGAAAGAACCTGTTGGAACTCTGTACTCTCTGCCTACCCCGCAAGGGATCTGGCGTGAGGTTATAGATAGATAGATAGATACTGTCATATTTTGATTAAAATGTATTATCGAATGATTAAATAAATAATTTTAATATCAAAAGTTCTTTTTAAAAACAAGCTTTTATAAGAAAAAGAAAACCTATAAGACACAACGAAAGAACGAAGAAACGTAGAAACAGGTCGTCGTGGCAATCTTTAGGGGAAATTTAGGTCCTGCTGTGGACCTCGTTCGTCTTATGATATTCAACAAAATTTGCTTCCTTAGAAAACCCCAAATTATTCAAATTCGCAACAATGCGTAAAGGTCAACACAGTCATGGAGTTACATTTTTTTTTTTTTTAAATAACATAGCCCCGCACTAGGATTTATTCCTGTGTCGTGGGTGCGTTTACAAACATGAAAATTCACAAACACAAATACCCAGACCGGAACAAATAATTGTAGATCACACAAAGATCATCAAAGATCATCATCATCGAGATTGTGGATAACAACTCGGGCGATTTGACGATTTAGCGCAGTGGCTAAGGTGGGTAAGCTGCTTCACCCACTGTGTCTAACAGTCGCGGGTTCGATTCCCGCACGAGAAAAATCTTTGTGTGATTCACAATTATTTGTTCCCGTCTGGGTATTTGTAAATGTGAATTTTCATGTTTTTAAACGCACCCACGACACAGGAATAAACCGTAGTGTGGGGTTAAGTTTAAAAAAAATAGTACACTACTCTCTCTCCAAATAGCTTTATTCTTTAAGATATAAAACCTCTAAGACTTTAGATAACTGAAAATATCAGATCACATTTCGACAGAAAATACGTCAATATGAGCTTAACAAGGCAAAGAACCTAATAACATATACAGGTACAGATGGACATAAGTAAGCAAGAACACTTTAACCTATTTCAGAGTTACATTTGAATTAGAACTTAAATACTGTAAAAAATCTTTTATAAAAAAAGGTAAACCGACTTCAAAAAGCAAAAAATAAATATTTGAAGCCGATGCTGGTTGGTGCAGTCGGTTACTTGGCACCGACTTCAAATATTTATTTTGGCGAGTATGGCAAATCCGCCAATCAATACTATGGAAGAAAAGAAGAAAACCAGACCCCTAGTCCCCGGCGGTCCTGTTCGTCCTGGCCACGGTAGCAGCCATGGTAACGACAGGACAAGGGGTGCTAAGAATCTCCGGCAGAGATTCAGCTACCACCAAAAACGAAAATTGGCCCTGATGACATACAAAGCACGCACGTTGAGGACGAATGAGAAGTTTGTTGAGCTGGAAGAAGAGATAAACAAGTTGCTGTGGAATATTGTTGGTTTATCGGAGGTCCGAAGAGAGGGCGAGGACACGATAACCTTAAAATCCGGCAACTTGTTTAACTACCTGAAGGGCGAACAGCAGTCCCAAGGTGGTTTCGGATTTATCTTCCACAAGTCACTCATAAACAACGTTGTGTCCATCACTAGTGTGTCGAGCAGGGTAGCGTACCTGATACTCATAATATCCAACAGATATTCGCTGAAGGTCATACAGGTCTACGCACCGACCTCGGCATACTCAGATGATGACGTCGAAGTTATGTATGAGGACATTAGTAGAGCCATGCATACTTCCAAAACACACTTTACAGTGGTAATGGGTGACTTCAATGCGCGGCTGGGCAAACGGGGCGATGATGAATTGAGAGTGGGGCAATTTGGATATCCAAATTGCAATTGGATGCCCATATGGGCAGCGTAACCCCAGGGGTCAAAGGCTGGCCGAATTCCTGGAGAAGGAGGACTCTTTATGATGAACTCTTTCTTCCAGAAGCCGCCTCATAGGAAATGGACCTGGATGAGCCCTGATGGTTCCACCAAAAATGAGATAGACTTCATAATGAGCACCAAGCGACAAATATTTAATGATGTCTCCGTGATCCACAGGGTAAAAACCGGCAGTGATCACCGAATGGTCAGAGGCACATTAAATATTAATGTCAAAATGGGAAGATCGCGTCTGATGAAGTCTACGCTCCGACCTTCTTATGCACATATCCGAAACCCCGAGAACCGCTTCGAATTGCTAGACAGCAGCGCATCAGTGGACGCAATCAACAACAGGCTGGTAGAGACTGTCCATACGGTCGGGTCCAAGTATTTTAAGCCCCACCGTAAAAATAGACCTCAAAAACTATCCAACTACACCCGAAACCTCATGGCTGAGCGACGTTTCATGACGCTCCAAACCTCCGATGATGCTAAGTCCTATAGGCAGCTCAGTGGACAGATATTGAAGTCCTTGCGACACGATTTACGGTCCTTCAATACAAGGCGTATTGAGGAGACCATAGCACAGAACAAGGGCTCCAAAGTGTTTGCAAGAGACGTGTCTATTGGGCAAAGCCTGTTGACGAAGCTGAAGACGGAGGACGGAAACGTAACGTCGAATAGGTCAGAGGTGCTTATGGAGATAGAGAGGTTCTATGGGCAGTTGTATACCTCAGTAGCTGAACCTGTTGACTTGGTAAAAGACCCAAGAGCCAAGCTAACCCGACACTACACTGAAGATATCCCGGACATCAGCCTGTATGAGATTAGAATGGCTCTCAAACAACTCAAAAATAACAAAGCGCTGGGCGAAGACGGAATTACTGCAGAGCTTCTGAAAGCGGGCGGCACGCCGGTACTTAAAGTCCTTCAGAGGCTGTTTAATTCCGTCTTGCTCGAAGAGAAAACGCTGGAAGCATGGAACAGGGGTGTGGTGGTACTGTTTTTCAAGAAAGGTGATAACACTTTACTAAATAATTATAGGCCCATCACACTACTGAGCCATGTTTATAAGTTGTTTTCGAGAGTCATCACGAATCGTCTCGAACGCAGGTTTGATGACTTCCAGCCTCCCGAACAAGCCGGTTTCCGGAAAGGCTTTAGTACCATAGACCACATACATACGCTGCGGCAGATTATACAGAAGACCGAGGAGTACAATCGGCCACTATGCTTGGCGTTTGTGGACTATGAAAAAGCCTTCGATTCGATCGAGACTTGGGCGGTTCTGAGATCTCTCCAGCGATGCCGCATTGACTATTGGTACATCGAAGTGTTGAAGTGCTTGTATAATAACGCCACCATGTCAGTCCTAGTACAGGGGCAGTGCACGAAGGCAATCCCATAAAAAGAGGAGTAAGACAGGGAGACGTCATTTCTCCGAAACTGTTTACGACGACCTTAGAGGACGCCTTCAAGCTCTTGGAATGGCAAGGACTTGGCATCAACATCAATGGCGAATACTTCACTCACCTTCGACTTGCCGACGACATTGTGGTCGTGGCGGAGTCGCTGGAAGATCTAGGACGAATGCCCGGTGACCTCAACGGAGTATCTCAACAAGTGGGTCTTAAAATGAACATGGACAAAACGAAAAAAATGTTTAACGTCCATGTCGTACCCACTGCACTCACCGTTGGGAACTCTACTCTTGAAATTGTCGACGAATACATTTACCTGGGACAAGTAGTCCGGTTAGGTAGGTCCAACTTTGAGAGAGAGGTCAATCGACGAATCCAACTCGGCTGGGCAGCGTTCGGGAAACTGCGCAATATCTTCTCATCCAAAATACCTCAGTGCCTTAAGACTAAAGTTTTTAGTCAATGTGTGATACCAGTAATGATATATGGATCAGAGACATGGTCTCTTACAATAGGTCTCATAAAAAAGCTCAGAGTTGCTCAGCAAGCTATCAAAAGAGCTATGCTCGGCGTTTCTCTACGCGATCGAATCAGGAATGAGGAGATTCGTAGAAGAACCAAGGTCACCGCCATAGCCCTTAAGATTAGCAAGCTGAAGTGGCAATGGGCGGGCCACATAGCGCGTAGGTCGGACGGGCGTTGGGGCAGAAAGATTCTAGAGTGGAGACCACGTATTGGCAAGCGCAGCGTGGGACGACCGCCTGCCAGATGGACCGACGATCTTGTGAAAATCGCAGGAAGTCGTTGGATGCAGGTGGCATCGGACCGGCGATTGGGGAGGCCTATGTTCAACAGTGGACAAGTATAGGCTGAGATGATGGTGATGATCTAGCTTGTTCCTTTATGGTTTGTTTCTTCTACGAATCTCCTCATTCCTGATTCGATCGCGTAGAGAAACGCCGAGCATAGCTCTCTCCATAGCTCGCTGAGCAACTCTGAGCTTTTTTATGAGACCTATTGTAAGAGACCACGTCTTTGATCCATATATCATCACTGGTAACACACATTGACTAAAAACTTTAGTCTTAAGGCACTGAGGTATTTTGGATGAGAAGATGTTGCGCAGTTTTCCGAACGCTGCCCAGCCGAGTTGGATTCGTCGATTGACCTCTCTCTCAAAGTTGGACCTACCTAACCGGACTACCTGTCCCAGGTAAATGTATTCGTCGACAACTTCAAGAGTAGAGTTCCCAACGGTGAGTGCGGTGGGTACGACATGGACGTTAGACATTATTTTCGTTTTGTCCATGTTCATTTTAAGACCCACTTGTTGAGATACTCTGTTGAGGTCATCGAGCATTCGTCCTAGATCTTCCAGCGACTCCGCCACGACCACAATGTCGTCGGCAAATCGAAGGTGAGTGATGTATTCGCCATTGATGTTGATGCCAAGTCCTTGCCATTCCAAGAGCTTGAAGGCGTCCTCTAAGGTGGCCGTAAACAGTTTCGGAGAAATGACGTCTCCCTGCCTTACTCCTCTTTTTATGGGGATCGCCTTCGTGCACTGACCCTGTACTCGGACTGACATGGTGGCGTTATTATACAAGCACTTCAACACTTCAATGTACCGATAGTCAATGCGGCATCGCTGGAGAGATCTAAGAACCGCCCAAGTCTCGATGGAATCGAAGGCTTTCTCATAGTCCACAAACGCCAAGCATAGTGGCCGATTATACTCCTCGGTCTTCTGTATAATCTGCCGCAGCGTATGTGTGTGGTCTATGGTACTAAAGCCTTTCCGGAAACCGGCTTGTTCGGGAGGCTGGAAGTCATCAAGCCTGCGTTCGAGACGATTCGTGATGACTCTCGAAAACAACTTATAAACAAGGCTCAGCAGTGTGATGGGCCTATAATTCTTCAGTAAAGTGTTATCACCTTTCTTGAAAAACAGTACCACCACACCCCTGTTCCATGCTTCCGGCGTTTTCTCTTCGAGCAAGACGGAATTAAACAGCCTCTGAAGGACTTTAAGTACCGGCGTTCCGCCCGCTTTCAGAAGCTCTGCGGTAATTCCGTCTTCGCCTGGCGCTTTGTTATTTTTGAGTTGTTTGAGAGCCATCCGAACCTCGTACAGGCTGATGTCCGGGATATCTTCAGTGTAGTGTCGGGTTAGCTTGGCTCTTGGGTCTTTTACCAAGTCAACAACAGGTTCAGCTACTGAGGTGTACAACTGCCCATAGAACCTCTCTATCTCCCTGAGCACCTCTGACCTATTCGACGTTACGTTTCCGTCCTCCGTCTTCAGCTTCGTCAACTGGCTTTGCCCAATAGACGCGTCTCTTGCGAACACTTTGGAGCCCTTGTTCTGCTCTATGGTCTCCTCAATACGCCTTGTATTGAAGGACCGTAAATCGTGTCGCAAGGACTTCAGTATCTGTCCATTGAGCTGCCTATAGGACTTAGCATCATCGGAGGTTTGGAGCGTCATGGAACGTCGCTCAGCCATGAGGTTTCGGGTGTAGTTGGATAGTTTTTGAGGTCTATTTTTACGGTGGGGCTTAAAATACTTGGACCCGACCGTATGGACAGTCTTTACCAGCCTGTTGTTGATTTCGTCCACTGATGTCCACACTGCCAGAACAAAATTAATGATAACCGCCAGTGCGTTAACTTATTCTAAGCCTCAGTCAAACTTTATCGTGTTTGCATTATTTCACGTTTGACTGATCGCTCGTATCTGCGTGCAAATGTGACATGAATATTTCATCGTTACGAATTTACAAACAAAATAGCTCAAAATGTTACCATTATTCGACGGCAAATATGAAAATGATATTCTGTTATATAGGGTTCCGTTCTTTTTAAAGTAAATAGGAGATAGAGTAAAACCTACCTGTTAAAAAAATAATGTTCAGAATAATATCTGTAAAATTGTATACATTTCAACTAGTCTTTTGTTTCGAATTTTTACCACTGTTAATTTAATTTTAGGTTTCCGTCGGCAAAAATAGTTTCATTTCATTTGTAATATTTGAGTTAATCCAAAAATATGGACGAATTTACCCATATCGTACGGATTTACCCACAGAAATAGTAACTTATTATTATTAAAATTTTTGTGAATTCATTCCATTGATACTTCATTCAAGTTTAGGGTTCTACGACAAACTAATTTCCAGAAAATTACATGATTTAAATAGGCAAGAGAGAAACTTAAGGTACGGAACACTCCACTTAGCTCGACTTGCACTTGGTTGCTATTGTTCTGCATCAACAACAACAAAATTTAACTTTGGCATTGGTTGAGTGAATCCATACGGGCGAATGAATGTCAATATGGCGTGTGAAAATATTTAGAACAGGGACACGAATTAGAGGACGAAGTCATGTTCATATAAATTGTAATAATAAGATTCAAGAAGTCCTTGGAGACATGGGACCTAACATTGTGGGCGAAAAGTGGATGTACAAAGTACACCTCTGCCACCCCCGCTGGGGGAATATAGGCATGATGGCGCAAGGTCGTGTAATTTCGTGAACTTCTCGCCACATATGTGAGAAAATTATCATAAAATCCTTCAAGACTGCAGGGTTCAATGTATGTGGTACAGTGGCTAAAGTTGGTGTGAAAGTCTTCCAAAAAATTGTAACTGTGCTTATAAAGTAATGCAATTCATTGGACAATATTTTTTGCAGGAGTAATGGAGTGTCTGTGAGTCCGTGTCTATTTTATTTTGAAACTAGTTTTTGCCCGCGACTTCGTCCGCGTTGACTTTAGATGGGAACAATTTTCCAAAAAAAGTATCCTATCTCTTAATTCAGGTAACAAACTGTGTGCCAAATTTCATCCAAATCCGTTCAACCGTTTTTGCTTGACTGAATAAAAAAACATCCAAACATACATACTTTTACATTTATAATATTAGAAGGATGTGGTCGTTGTATACCAAGGCAGCGACAGTAGTATCGAACAAAATCGCATGTTCTCACCGAACGTCCCGATGCCCTTAAATCCCTTCTTTCGGATACAGATACCGCACATAGGATCAGACACCGACGTCGCCGGTGAGGTCGAAGAATCTCTTACTCGCTGGCTGGTGCAGAGCACCACGGCGAGACACCCTAGTATACGCCCTCCCCCATAGTGAATGCCCAAGCCCAGGCCGTTCCTCCTTGAGGTGCCCTTAAGGTAGTTGCCCCTTTGCCCTTCTGGCTCGTGTGTAGTGGTTGCACGCTCGCCCTTTTGTCCGGTGAAGCTGTAAAGGCCCCGCGGCCAACAGCGTCGATGACTCACACACACACAAAAAAAAAAAAAAAAATAAAAAAAAAAAAAAAAAAATCTTTATTTCTCTAAAAATGCATACAATATACAAAATTAAATAAATACAGCTTAAACTAGAGTACAGTCATAAAAACTCTGACTTCTAAACTAGGTTTATGTACCTGTATCTTAGAAGCCAGTGTCCCTTCAAAATACTTGGTGCATATAAGCTTATTTATTTGTTCCGAGATGGGACCTGAATGATACGAATGAAACTATAATCAAACAAGGCAAGTACGAGAGAAATAAAAAATAAAAAGAATAAACAATAGAATTAAAGTGACAACATGGATTATATGCGAAAAAAAGTCTCTCATGTGTAGATTAGTGCCTGACGATTGTGAATATATGTATGTGTGAATAAGAGTTGGTGTACGTAAAGTTAGTAAAACGTGTTCTTTCATAGAAGTGCTAAATGTTTATATGTTTAAAATTTCCCAGCAACAGATCTTCAGTATTACGATAAGTGAGTTTAGAGAGATATTCCTGCAGCTTAGATTTGATCTGATATTTGGTATTAGAAAAGAGTTTTAATATTTTATTAAGCTGGTTGTAAATTATAGAGCTGGTGATAAAATATTGTCTCTTAGCAAATGAAGTTTTGTGCGACTCTAGAGGAAAAACCGTATATTTAACTCTGCCTGTTGGCTCCAAAAGAGGGCGAGTTAAATGCTTTCGGAGCATCGACTGAAGGACATATAGCTGTCTGACTGTTAACACTTTAGATTCGACATATAGCTGTATTGTGGGGTATTTTAATGGCCGAGAATGTAGAACTTTCAAGACAGCCCTCTGTGCTCGTTCTAACCGGATAAAATGATTTTCAGTAGCTCCACCCCAGACTGAGATGCAATAAGTTAAAATTGATTGGCATAATGCAAAGTAGACCATTCTCAAAGTTTCCTTATCAGCAGATTTACGTAGTTTTTTAAAAACGCAGATCAGCTTACGAGTTCTACCAGAAAGTATATCTAGGTGTACATGCCAATTTAGATGTTGATCAATATGTACGCCCAGATATTTGACGCTAGCGGATTTAGAAATTGCAAGGCAGTCGCAGTTAGTGGAAGGTGAACATGTATGAGCTCTAAGAGTAAGGGAAGGCGATGGGCTTAAATTAGATCTGATAGAAAAAGGCAAATAGACAGTTTTACTGACGTTAATAGTAAGTAAATTATGAGACAACCATTTCATTACACATGCCAGTGCATTCTCAGCATTCTGATAGCACTCCGCCCAATCTCCCCATCCACAAGCAGCGAAGTGTCATCGGCGTATGTAAACACTTCACAGTTTTGGATGCGGAGTTGACAGAGCTCATTGATATAGATCAGAAATAAGGTAGGGCCCAGTATGCTACCTTGAGGCACACCGTAAGAAATGGGAAGTTCTTCACTCTCATATTGTCCAATTTTAGTGATTTGACAGCGGTTTCTCAAGTAGTCCGTAAAAATTTCCAGCACTATGCCACGAATTCCCATGCACTCCATCTTTTTCAGTAAACCCAGCGTCGAAACGGTATCAAACGCCTTAGATAAATCCAGAAAGATACCTAGGCACTTTTGCTTCTTGTCAATAGTTCTAACAGCGTGGTCAGACAGAGCCATAATAGCATCTTCGGTGCTCTTTCCTTTCCGAAAACCAAATTGGTTAGGAGCTAAAATATCATTAGTTTCGAGGAAGCTGACGAGACTCTTGTTTAAAATGCGTTCCAATATCTTAGACATAGAAGAAAGAATTGAGATAGGTCTGTAATTGTTAACGTCGTCCCTCCGACCGGCTTTATGAACTGGGTGAACTACGGCTTTTTTAAAGACTACTGGAAAGACACCAGATGAAATGGCAAGATTACAAACATGTGTAATGATTGGAACCAGAACTTTTCTCGTGGACTTAATGATGCTCATGGGGATGCCATCCCAGCCAGTAGCAGAGTCAGACTTTAGGCTCATAATAATGCCTTCAACTTCCATTTCTGTAATCTCAAGGAGAACCATAGACCCACTTGAATTAGAAGTTGATATTGAAGGCATAGTTGATACAGGTTTTATTTTCGTTGCAAGACTTTTACCAATGCCAGCAAAGTAGCTGTTGACCGTATTGAGTGAAGATGTTGGAGAGTCATAGAGATGCAGCAGTTCAGTAGGGGTAAGACAGTGCGAGCGTAGGTCAGATACCTTTTTCACCACTTCCCAAGTTGTTTTAATGTTGTTTTTCGCCTTAGAGAATTCTTCCTTTTCATACGCACGTTTAAGTTTCCTTAACAATGAGTTACAGTAGTTACGGTAGCGAGTATATGTAATTCTCAGAATTTCATTATTACCAGTTCTTTTTAATTTGGCGTGCATGCGGTCGCGGTGACGGATACAGCGTAGCAAGCCAGGAGTAATCCAGGGCTTAAGGGATCTATGTTTTCTAGGGACAATATATGAATGTGTGTTATTCTTTATGATAGAAGAGAGACCCCCTATTAATTCTTCTGCCGCTCTATTAGCGTCCGACATCGTCAAGATTGGAGACCAGTCATTACCATTGATGGTTTGTACTACTAATTCATGGTTAATTTTACATTTGGACCGAGGCAAATTACGATACTTATTATTAGTTTGCAAAAATAGAAGCAGAGGTTCATGATCAGTAATAGACGACTCAATGACAATTGCTGTGGCGGATAAATTGGTTTTTAAGAGAATGTGATCCAAACAATTAGAGACACGTGTGGGATACAGGTGAGCAGGCAAAAGTCCGTGCATGGCAGCACAAGATAAATACACGTCCGAGTGACTGTCATTGTTTCCGTTTTTAATATCGATATTAATATCGCCAATCAAGATAACAGTTTGTGTGGAGGACACAAGTACATTATCCAGACTTTCCATAAAATTGTCAATATTTTTATAGGAAGGAGAGCGATACAGAGCAATAATAGAGACGGAATCAATATTACAAATAAGACAGTTTGCATCTAGAAAATGGGGTTCTCTTACGTTGTGTTTTATAGAGGATTTAATATACAAAGCGCATCCATCATTTTGATTGAAGGTATTTTTAGTAGAATAGGATGTATAACCGTCTAAATTTGGTAGGCGAATTATTTTACTTAACCAACATTCAGACAAGACAATAACATCACATTGAAAACCCAAGAGCTGCATTAGCACGGGGATTTCCTCAAAATTTTTAGTTATACTCCTAATGTTTAGATGAAGTATTTTTAGCCCATTGTTAGGATTAGTAATATACCGCAAGCAACTTTCCGGTGGACATTTATGGGATTTGGCTATACTAAATGAGTCCAGTTCATGATCTATGTTGTTAAAGTTAGCCATTTGTTATAAAAAATATAATAAACCAAAACGTGGCACAAAAAAATTGCGTAAAAATAAAACAGAAAACATCACAATAAGGCACAAAATAAATCAAAGTTAATAATGAGCATGACTTTAAGTTATGCAAAATTAATTGAGGTGGTGAAAACGTTACTTCTATGCAAACATTATTATAGTCAGGCTTGGGACGATACACAAGTGTAGTATATATGAAAGACTTACGTGTGTTGTTGTAAGTGTGAGAGACTAAACTTAAGCTAAAAAATACACAAATAAAATTGAAAAAACTTAACATTATTATAAATACTAAGAGTCATTGATTCACTTCCAACTCACGCAGGGACTGTTCCGTCTTGATTAAAATTTGTTTAGCGCCTTCTGTTTTCCGTAGAAATATGTTCCCATTATTGGTCCAGCAAAACTTGAATTCCTTCAGCTTAGCAAATTCCCTTGCAGCGAGAAACAGCCTTCGAGAGCTCGGCGGAAGATACTCCGCAACATATATTGGGCGGCGAGCACCATTTATGCCGATGTTCAAGGTACTCAGACGCTCATCCTTAGGATACTTCTTGTTGAAGTCACGTACTGATGCAAGAAGTCGCAGTTTATTCTGGACACTAGAAAATTCAGCAACAATCGGTTTGCTAATAGACCCTGGTTTGCCTGGAAGCCTGTATATGTCGCGTATATGCGTTGTATTTATCGGCATGTTAACTGCCTCTCCTACTTTAATGACGATGTCAGTCAAGTCGGCAACAGACTCCTTCTCCTTCAGAGGCGCAACATTGCGTATCTCGACCGCGGATGAGCGTGACGACTGCTGGATGTCTTGAATTTTTGCTTCTAACGTTTTAATACAATCCCTGTACCCCTGTTTATCTTTTTGTACGACATCGATTTGCTTCAACATGTCTTCGTATTGTTTGTTAATAAATCCGACTGTTTTTTCAATTTCAATATTTGATTTATGAATAGCAGCATTTTGAAGTTTTAATTCCGCAATTTCTGAAGCCAGTTTCGACATAGATTGGCTTTGATTATCCAAAAATTTCTTAAGATGAGATTCCTGTTCTTTTTTCCACGTCGTAAGCATTTGCATAATCTCGTGTTTAAAGTCCTGCAGTTCGTTGGTAGGGGATAACTCGTCGCGGGTACGCTTATGACGGCTAGATATGTTTACATTCTCAAATGGGGTACTAGAAAAAGTATGCGGAATATCCGAATCAGACGAAACTTGCAATAATTTCCTGTTAGCTGTAGATAAATTCGGCGGGGACCTCTGCACGCGTGACATCATGTAACACAGGCTGGCAAAGTGTAATTCGTAGCACTCTGATTATAAGAGCGAGTTTACGCCGCGCGAAAGCTGCGTATACGACGCACCGAAGCGGTCAGCGCGTGTACTTAGCGGCAGGTATCGAGCGGGATAGCAATTATGGCGACTGACTCTGTCATGCACAGGGGCGTGGTCAGTTAGCGAAGCTTTAGAGGTTTGGAAGTTGAAACAAAAATAATTAACTTATTTGATGCAACAATAGCCTCTTGAACTTAACCCTAACAGTTAGATTCGCGTATACACTGTTTAAAATATTTTAATGGAACCGATAACACGTCCACTCTCGGCTAAGGATTACGGGCGAAGGGGAAAAAACAAAAGAAAAATAATAATGATTTAGGTTTAACAATTCTTTAATAATTCTTTTTTGAATTGCGGTTATGATATAAGGTAATCGTAAGGGTATCTCGCAATATTTTTGGTAAGATCAAGCTCGAGCATGCCAAGGCCTTCACGTGACCATAGGTCCTCGTAAAGCACTCGATCCGTAGGGAAATTAAAATAAAATATAGGCTGCGATAGAACCCATGAAAATAGTTTCAATACATTACTTACTTTAAGATACTTGTGGGAAAATGTAAACGATCGGATTGAATATCTGAACGTTGCTGAAAACATGTATGTATGTTGTATTAACTAAAGCACTGGACTAAAATAATGGTAATTTTAAATGTATATATTTTACTTAATTGTATTATCCTGCCTTTAGTATTATAATGTAAGTGTCTAGGATAAAACAAGCTTGATTTATTTTTCAACCGAATCAATCATTTTCTAAAATCTAAAATCAATTGTCCCCATGCGTCACTATTAAATTTTAATTTCTAAAATTGTCTATGTTTTCTTGAAAGAGATGTTATTTAATTTGTTTTTTTTTCTTCAGTGGGTTTATAAACGACAAATAATAATATAACAACTTTATACACAAAAATGCTATCACTCACGTCATCGATGGTAAACTCCCAGAGACTGGTCACATTTCCACTTTGAAAGAGAGACCAGATTTCTAGTTACCTGAAGCGGCAGGAGCGCCGTATTATCCTTCAGAATACGTACTTATACGATACTGATTTGTAATATTTTTCACTGGTCTATTTGATATTTTTTGCTTTGACTTCAGTAATCAGCCCTATCTATGATTATATTTAAAAGCTACCAACATAGTTGCGTCATAACAATATTTTATTAAATAAATTTTATTCGTTACTGTTTTCGATAACAACGTTATTTATCAAATGACGCGAACGTGATTCTATTTTTAAATTAAACTAGGTACTTAGAAAATATCGTAAATAAAGTTTCGCATCTATTGCCATATTACAAATGGTTCGTTCGGAATTCGAAAGGGCGTAAAATATATTCTTATTTTTTTGCGGTTCGGACCGAATCTCGGTGTGACTGTACAATGACCTTAATCGATTAAGTACCCATTGACGGGACTAAAGGGTCGATGTGGGAGGCAACGGTCTGGGAGTGATTCGCGCCGACAGGGCGCATTAGTTGTTATTATTATGTTTTAGTTACGCACATGATTTCGCGCGTTCATTTAGTGCGGAATAATATTTTTATATACGGAGTGTTGATCCCTTGCGGGGTAGGCAGAGAGTACAGAGTTCCAGAAAGTTCTTTCCTTACAGACAGTTTGAGATTACGGAGAATTTATTTCTGTGATCTTGTGAAAATATAGCGAACGTTTTACCGTTTGAATTATCGTCGTAATCTTAAGGGATTCCTGTATATATACATTTTCCTATTGAGAAATATTTATATATAAATAATTAACAATAGAAAAATCCCTTGTCCGATTAATTTATTAAATTATAATATAATAAGTATCTAATAAAATATAATGCTAAGCCCCCGTGGCTTGCAGAATACTCATTCACGCGTACACATATAAAAAAATTAGTGTATCTAACTAATACAAACACATCAATTTGAACTTTTATGCCTTTGTTAAGACAAATAATAATAATAATTTATTCAGTACCAGTAATAAGGGATCCCAATACAAAGATTCCTAGTGGCTAAATACAGACTGGTAATTAATGGCATACATTTTGGTAACCTCTGCCTTCCAAACTAGGTAACAACCTGTGTTTTGGGAGTCAGTGTTCCGTCACAGGTTACATAACACTAATTAAAGTTACGGTAAGGAATCCGTTTTTTTACTGGTCTGAGTTTTTTATGTGTGGTGGTGTGTGATGTGTGTATGTTATGTTACGTGTGTGATATGTGTGTATTGTGTTACCTGTGTGAGATGTGGGTTTATGTAGATATGTGTTTGTTTTGTAGGTTAATATAGGAGTGCAATTCTTTACAAAATCATATGTGTCTAAAGCATACTGTTAAGCAACATTTCGGTATGACTATAGTTTAGAGTTTTCAGCCATTTTGTAACCTTGCATTTTACTTCCCTATAATTTAAAGAGTAAATATCTAAAGTTTTGTGGACTTTGTTGTATAGTCGGGATGTAAGACGTAGTATTGGTGGCTCGCCGAGGTCGTTCTGTGTTTTACCATGTTACACACTGGATGATTTCTGCGTTTACTTTTAATCAATTGCGGCCTAAAGATGAGTGACTTATGGTTTTTTAATACTGTTCGGAGTATATAAAGTTGCCTTACAGTGAGAACTTGGCACTCATGGTAGAGATCAGTAGTTTAGGTATCTAAACGGTTTCGAGGTCATCACCTTTAGGAAATGTAAATCTTTATAGAACTTTGTAAACCTTCGTGTAATTATATAAATATTCTGAAAGAAAGAGTTTCGAGTATAACTTTATTTTCTGTCGCCATATCAAAATCACGACATAGCACTTTATTCATTCACATGAAGTTTTTTTTTATTCTATACGACGCTAAAGCTATCTACATTATATTTATTTTATTCAATTTCGTGACATTATCATGTCTGTGCCGAAGCGTGCTCAATTCGCTTTTAGATTTTTAAAAAAGAAAATAACAGGTGAAATATTACAGCACTTAAAACAGACTGCGTATTTTTATGAATAATTTTGAAGAGGAATTTCTTTTTTTTATAAAGTTTACGTTCGTTAGTACTAACGGCGGAACATTTATTAGTTCAGGTTTTTTTTTTTACATCATACATCGTTTAGAGTGATATTTCGTAGAGATATATTTTAAAATAATATACATTCTTGTGACATGTGCGAATACTTTAAGCTGCTTCACAAGGCATTATTTCAGTAGCAGGGTTTTATAAAAATAATATAAGACTCTGAATGGT
Source organism: Phalera bucephala (assembly GCA_905147815.2). Lineage (NCBI taxonomy): Eukaryota > Metazoa > Arthropoda > Insecta > Lepidoptera > Notodontidae > Phalera > Phalera bucephala. The sequence continues at coordinate 24,094,223 of LR990612.1, forward strand.
TACAAAAAATCCAAATAATTTTTTACATTGGATATATGAATGGCATAAAATGCTCATCAAATTAAGTTTTAGTAAAGCGAAATATAATAATATACTTTTGAAATTCTTTTTAATAACATAGCACCTCGACGGAGATGTTTGGCTTACTTTAGGAGTTTCTATGGCCACCTTTCGGCTCTAGCATAATGTTCTGTACATCACTTGGGTAAATAATATTTGTCAAGACAAATTTAACGAGCCCAGATACGAGAGGAGTCATGTTGTGTAGTTGACATATTTCTATGGTGACCTTCCAGCTCCATTATCAAACCAGCTCCATATTATTGTATTGTCATCAAAGTTACATCTCTACACCAAATTTTAGCCTATTGCCCGCAAGTGCTTGAAAAATTGAACCAGAAAGACAAACACAGGAACAAAGTTAAATAAAAGCTTCTAATAATGCACACACACACTTGCACAAGTACGAACCGTGCAGTCTAAGAAGCAGGAGCAGCACAGATATTTAAATTTCGATTTGTGACGTCACAAAAAATAGTATGGACGTGTTCCCTGGCCTTTCGCGTGCATGTTGTGATGTGACATGGCTGTTAAGCCGGATCTAGTTTAATCTTATGTGTAAGAAACGAAAGTTCAACACGAATCCTGTAGTGTTCGAGTTGAACCACTTATTTAAAACCCGAAGAAGGAAGCCGCGATTGCTGGCGCTTCTATTTTGTATATTAAAGTCAACACCAGAAGGATGCTGTGGGCATGGTTATTGATAAATAATTAATAATAATTCGATCCAACATCTGTGGTACGATAGCTGTACATGTCTTTCGTGATTCTGACGCTTGCGGTGGTGTCTATATAGTGTTCGCGTTACATGCATTACACTATACATTAAATCAACGATAATGGTACTCTGAACACGGCTTTATAATATGCGCGCTAGGCCCTCATAATCACGTGCATACTGTGTTTTATATTTTTTATATTTCGACTCTTACTCATATGATACATGATGGCCCCACTATAGTGGGGCTGTCGGCATGTTAAAGCTCAAATATGTTATATTCACTTTAAATAACTGTAAAGAACACGATAAGCAGTTTCTATGAATGTAACAACATTAAATATTTACACTGTTCAATTAGGTCGCGCAGAAGTTTCCTTATAAAAGTATACTGTTGCTGAATTTCTGCGACAAACAACTACCACTCGCTCTACAGTCGGCACCATAAGTATTGTACAAATAGCATAAATTGACATCATAATATAAATTGTGCTGCTCTCAAGAGCGCGGCATGGAAAGCGCTTTTGAAAGTAGTTGAGCCGTGATGTAGAATTACAAATTCAATGATATCTTAGCTAATGATAGTGTGTAGAGGGGTTAAGAACATTTCCTATAAATGATTTATAGGAAATGTTGTTAACTCCTTGATCGAGTAGCACACGCTTTTAAACTATGTATATTAGTTTAAATTGGTTTATTATTTGATTTCACACTTTCTTTCTTTATCATCACGCCAGATCCCTTCCGTGGTAAGCAGTGTACAGATTTCCAAGAGGTTCTTTTCTTGCAGACCTCTCTGCGATTTGATACTGAAATGCAAATAGTCAAGCAGCAGGCCTATGAGAGTTTGGGGATGTTCGTTTCTTAAAGTTGCGATTTAGGAAACAATTTTTTTTGCCATCTATTACATTGGGACTGAAAATATCTCAGCGATATGTGGGTGCACTTTATACACTGACAATATTGTTGACACAATTATGTGGATGGGTACTATGTGCGTCTGTCTGTGTGTGCGGAAAACAGAGCGACAAAGATTTTTGGTGTAAAGATTTTGCGGTTTGTGGTGATTGAGTCACACAAATTGTATAAGACTTTTACCGCTGACTGTACCCATAAACAAAGAAAATTTTCTTTCCGTCTGTTATGTTAGGGGGCAGTCGCGCGAACCAAAATATTGTTCCTTAGTTATGTCGAAGAAGTGATGAGAAAACTGAAAGAGCATGCATGGACTGATTCAAATTAATTAACACGAACAATAACAACTCCAGACTCGCGAGAAAGTTTTATATTTATGGAAAAAGTATTAGTAAAATTAGTAAAAATATTAGTAAAATTTTAAGTTTGTGTGAGCTATCTTTTCGACAACGTCGTGCGGCAAAAGCGTCTTTTTATTTTGTTTTTTTTTTTTATCTATATTATCTATATTTCCCCGCTAATTGCCGCTAATAATAAATAATTTTATTCTGGTGTACTTTTTAGCTGACTAATAAAATATCTTTTCTTTCATTCTTTTCTTTTCTTTCTAAAAGTAGAGTATTTACGTAAAGTTACAGAGAAATACAAAGTGTAAGTTAAATTTATCAGTGTTACTCAGTCGTAACCCGTACCTACTCATTCTTAACTGAATAATTAAAAGGACATCGTCAAAAATGGCTCTAGAACCAACAAACATGTGACATATACACAATTCTTTATCTATTTTATTATAGTAGTTGCAAACATCCATATCTAACGGGCCATTTGCTATCCAAAACGAATATTTCAGAGTACTGTAAGTACTTAAATCAAAGTCGCCGACGTCTTTTCTTAATCTCCACGTTATTATCGCTTATATTTAATTGATTACATTAAATAATGCTCAATTTAATTATTGTAGTGTATTTGTACATAACGATTTTGCAAATATATTGTTGGCTACGAAATTATAACCTCAAAATCTAATATTTTTTGCAAAAATGCAATTCCCCCGCTTATCCGTTTAATACTAAATCATCATCATCATCATCTCAGCCAATACTTGTCCACTGTTGAACATAGGCCTCCCCAATCGCTTTCCAGCGTAACCGGTCCGATGCCACCTGCATCCAACGACTTCCTGCGATTTTCACAAGATCGTCGGTCCATCTGGCAGGCGGTCGTCCCACGCTGCGCTTGCCAATACGTGGTCGCCACTCTAGAATCTTTCTGCCCCAACGCCCGTCCAATCTACGCGCTATGTGGCCCGCCCATTGCCACTTCAGCTTGCTAATCTTAAGGGCTATGTCGGTAACCTTGGTTCTTCTACGAATCTCCTCATTCCTGATTCGATCGCGTAGAGAAATGCCGAGCATAGCTCTCTCCATAGCTCGCTGAGCAACTCTGAGCTTTTTTATGAGACCTATTGTAAGAGACCACGTCTCTGATCCATATATCATCACTGGTAACACACATTGACTGAAAACTTTAGTCTTAAGGCACTGAGGTATTTTGGATGAGAAGATATTGCGCAGTTTCCCGAACGCTGCCCAGCCGAGTTGGATTCGTCGATTGACCTCTCTCTCAAAGTTGGACCTACCTAACCGGACTACCTGTCCCAGGTAAATGTATTCGTCGACAACTTCAAGAGTAGAGTTCCCAACCGTGAGTGCGGTGGGTACGATATGGACGTTAGACATTATTTTGGTTTTGTCCATGTTCATTTTAAGACCCACTTGTTGAGATACTCTGTTGAGGTCACCGAGCATTCGTCCTAGATCTTCCAGCGACTCCGCCACGACCACAATGTCGTCGGCAAATCGAAGGTGAGTGATGTATTCGCCATTGATGTTGATGCCAAGTCCTTGCCATTCCAAGAGCTTGAAGGCGTCCTCTAAGGTGGCCGTAAACAGTTTCGGAGAAATGACGTCTCCCTGTCTTACTCCTCTTTTTATGGGGATTGCCTTCGTGCACTGCCCCTGTACTCGGACTGACATGGTGGCGTTATTATACAAGCACTTCAACACTTCGATGTACCGATAGTCAATGTGGCATCGCTGGAGAGATCTAAGAACCGCCCAAGTCTCGATCGAATCGAAGGCTTTCTCATAGTCCACAAACGCCAAGCATAGTGGCCGATTATACTCCTCGGTCTTCTGTATAATCTGCCGCAGCGTATGTATGTAGTCTATGGTACTAAAGCCTTTCCGGAAACCGGCTTGTTCGAGAGGCTGGAAGTCATCAAACCTGCGTTCGAGACGATTCGTAATGACTCTCGAAAACAACTTATAAACATGGCTCAGCAGTGTGATGGGCCTATAATTCTTCAGTAAAGTGTTATCACCTTTCTTAAAAAAACAGTACCACCACACCCCTGTTCCATGCTTCCGGCGTTTTCTCTTCGAGCAAGACGGAATTAAACAGCCTCTGAAGGACTTTAAGTACTGGCGTTCCGCCCGCTTTCAGAAGCTCTACGGTAATTCCGTCTTCGCCCGGCGCTTTGTTATTTTTGAGTTGTTTGAGAGCCATCCTAATCTCGTACAGGCTGATGTCCGGGATATCTTCAGTGTAGTGTCGGGTTAGCTTGGCTCTTGGGTCTTTTACCAAGTCAACAACAGGTTCAGCTACTGAGGTATACAACTGCCCATAGAACCTCTCTATCTCCCTGAGCACCTCCGACCTATTCGACGTTACGTTTCCGTCCTCCATCTTCAGCTTCGTCAACTGGCTTTGCCCAATAGACGCGTCTCTTGCGAACACTTTAGAGCCCTTGTTCTGTGCTATGGTCTCCTCAATACGCCTTGTATTGAAGGACCGTAAGTCTTGTCGCAAGGACTTCAATATCTGTCCATTGAGCTGCCTATAGGACTTAGCATCATCGGAGGTTTGGAGCGTCATGGAACGTCGCTCAGCCATGAGGTTTCGGGTGTAGTTGGATAGTTTTTGAGGTCTATTTTTACGGTGGGGCTTAAAATACTTGGACCCGACCGTATGGACAGTCTCTACCAGCCTGTTGTTGATTTCGTCCACTGATGCGCTGCTGTCTAGCAATTCGAAGCGGTTTGCCAATTCGAGTTGAAAGTTCTCGGGGTTTTGGATATGTGCATTACAAGGTCGGAGCGTAGACTTCATCAGACGCGATCTTTCCATTTTGACATTAATATTTAATGTGCCTCTGACCATTCGGTGATCACTGCCGGTTTTTACCCTGTGGATCACGGAGACATCATTAAATATTTGTCGCTTGGTGCTCATTATGAAGTCTATTTCGTTTTTGGTGGAACCATCAGGGCTCATCCAGGTCCATTTCCTATGAGGCGGCTTCTGGAAGAAAGAGTTCATCATAAAGAGTCCCTCCTTCTCCAGGAATTCGGCCAGCCTCTGACCCCTGGGGTTGCGCTGCCCATATCCAAATTGCCCCACTCTCAACTCATCATCGCCCCGTTTGCCCAGCCGCGCATTGAAGTCACCCATAACCACTGTAATGTGTGTTTTGGAAGTATGTATGGCTCTACTAATGTCCTCATACATAACTTCGACATCATCATCTGAGTATGTCGAGGTCGGTGCGTAGACCTGTATGACCTTCAGCGAATATCTTTTGGATATTCTGAGTATCAGGTACGCTACCCTGCTCGACACACTAGTGATGGACACAACGTTGTCTATGAGTGACTTGTGGACGATAAATCCGACACCACCTTGGGACTGCTGTTCGCCCTCCCGGTAGTAAAACAAGTTGCCGGATTTTAAGGTTATCGTGTCCTCGCCCTCTCTTCGGACCTCCGATAAACCAACAATATTCCACCGCAACTTGTTTAACTCTTCTTCCAGCTCAACAAGCTTCTCATCTGTCCTCAAAGTGCGTGTGTTGTATGTCACCAGGGCCAATTTTCGTTTTTGGTGGTAGCCGAATCTCTGCCGGAGATTCTTAGCACCCCTTGTCCTGTCGTTACCATGGCTGCTACCGTGGCCAGGACGATCAGGACCGCCGGGGACTAGGGGCCTGGTTTTCTTCTTTTCTTCCATAATAGTGATTGGGGGGATTTGCCATACTCGCCACGCTTGGCAGGCGGGTTGGCGAGCGCAGTTTTTGATCGCAGAAGTGTTAAGAGAACGCTGCTGCCCATTCCCTAGTTTTCCCTTAGTCGCCTTGTACGACACCCGATGGGATGAGATGGGTTGGTCCTATTCTAAGCCGGGAACCACGCGGCGGGTTACTAATACTAAATGCATGAAGATAATTTGCAGGTAACTTACAATCGTACACGCATTTTTTCATTGGTATTGGTTCTGGGGCAAATCATGTATGGACGCAGAACAATGCAGCTTTATTAATATATATTATTGAAAAAAAATTAGACTATTTAAGCTGTTAACTATCTCGTTGGTCTAATAGCGCATGGTGTGGCTGGCGATCACAAGATATTGGGTTCGAATCCTATATAAAGAATGTGTAATTGTAGTTTATGTAAAAGTACCCAATAGGAGGTGTAGTGGCAATTGGCTGGCTATTACATTGGGATTTTATATCAACGCCAAAGGCGCTAGTACGCAGTATATCTCGGCCACCCCTTCCCTGCCAGCCTTTTTTCTTTATATTAACATAATGCCTGAGTCCAGACTGAGTCTAAGAATTAAATTTAATTATTATAACATAATGACTGCCTAGTTAGTCTAATGGCGAATGAGTTAAAACGTAATTATTCCATAAATAATCTAAATATAAGTACGTCTGGTTTTGTACCCGGTACAATGACAGTAAATTTACCCTTATATTGAAACATAACATCGTGGGCGAACTTTATGAAGTTTTGTAGGTTAACTAATAAAAAAATGATAATATTAGCCCTGTTAAGAAACTGTCCCTCTGTTGGGCACGGGCTTCTTTTAGACTGAGAGAGTTTAGGCCATAGTCCACCACGCTGGCCCAGTGCGGGTTGGCAAACTTCACACACCTTCGAGGAACTCTTAGGCATGCAGGTTTCCTCACGATGTTTTCCTTCACCGTTAAAGCAAGTGATAGTTAATTTTTAATACGTACATGCTTTCGAAAAGACAGAAGTGCGTGCCTAGGTTTGAACCCGAGACGTCAGACTTTGCAGTCCAACGGTCTAACAAATAAAACAAGATGTTAAACATGTTATAAATGAAAAAGGAAACTAAAAGTAATAAAGTAAGTACCACATAAATATAACACCACAGTATCCAATTTCGAGTTGCCATCGATAAACTTCCAAACAGTCGTTATGCACAGCTCTTGCACACACCGTCGTTTAGTACACGGATCGCAAGTATTTATTCGGAACATCCCAAATTACTTTAAGTGACAGCGCTGCACCCAAAGCTTAGCCCAGACAGGTGACACTGACTCGCTTCCGCGGAACACGGGTTTATGTAGTCGTAAAACGGGTATACCGTACAACAACCTATATTAGAGACCATTTATTTACGTTCCGACGGAAGTCGGATAAGATTTCCGTATATACGTTCTTACATAATGGTATTAAAGTCTCCTAAAACCGACATCATTTACTGAAAAGGAATCCTCAGTTACGAAGTATTGTAGCACTATCCTATGTAAAAACAAACAAAGAATTATTATTATGTGTATCTCGCTGAGATTGACGGGTTTTATCGAGTCTTTTGAAAAACTTGCATGGGGATATGGGTCCAACACGTAAAAGCCCTTTGCAAGAAGTCAGTATCATGTAAATCATTTGCTGAGAGCTGAAAATTAAGAAACGTGAACAGCGAATTGACCCCAGTATCTGCTGGGGTTTACGGATTTCAAGACTCCTCTAATTTTGTAGTATTACTTTCGACTTGGACTTCTGAAAGCAATTGCTATAAACAATAAGACCGCCAATTGTACCCTATATTGTTTCATAATAACTATTTTGTAAAGAATTTGTTGTACAATAAAGAGTCTTCTATCTATCTTGCTTCCAGGGGTGCTTACCCTTCGAAAACGGGTACTTTGGTGCGTCATACTCATGGGCGCTGATACGTTCTTTTCGGAGATCCCAAAGCTCCTCCCATAGCAGTGATAGCCTAGTGATAAAATCATTGTACTGCAAAGTCAGAGGTCTCGGCTTCAAACTCAGGCACGCACCTCTGTCTTTTCGAAAGCATATTCGTATTAAAATCAACTATAGAATATAAAAATTAACTATAGAAAACAACGTGAGAAAACCTGCATGCTTAAGAGTTTCTTGAAGGTGTGTGAAGTTCGCCAACCCGCACTAGCCCAGCGTGGTGGACTATGGCCTAAACCCTCTCTCTGTTTGAGAGGAGGCCCGTGCCCTGTGCGACAGTTTCATAACAGGGCTAATATTATTTATTAAATCTCCGCCACAGAGGTTTACACCGCGGGGTTTTTAGTCTATTGGATACCGATACTCGGACTCGAGGAAGAAATTGCCATTTTATAAGTACTTAGTAGTTTGTAACTAAGTAGGTGGTAAAAAAAATCATTTCTACAACAAAAACTATTTTGGGCTTAATTTAATTTAGCTTTGCTTGTATCTCATATTTTCGTTCTCTGTTCGTGATAGTTTTGCGTCTCCACATTAATGATATTATTTCTTTTGCGGCTGGTATAACTAGAAAAAATATGTATTTTTGTGTTAGTAAATTGTACTCGTATGGTTATTCTGAGCTTAATTCCAACGAGCTTCGTCGGGATTCTAAGTACTTGCCATTTGTTATAAAGTGTGTGCCTGTTAAAAGCGGCTATTTATAACGAAATAAATAAGTTTTTGCTGGAGTGACGGTAATATCCATTTTATGTTTAATTTTTGGCAAATCATTGCAGCTTTAGTCAATATTTTAAGAAAGTATAGACATTTTCAAAAGATAAGTTTATTAGATTTGGGTGTTAAAACAGAATAATGAAAGTTGAAAATACTAGAAGGATTGAACTTGAGGAGTGTAAAAGCTTGAATTGCACTCTTTGCGGACAAACTACAATGTGATCTTGATCGTACACATACTACATAATTAATAATATATCAATAATTTTTACATAAAAAACTAGTTTTGGTCCTAGATGTTTGGATGTTTAGGTATTTGGATATTTGTTACTCAATTACGCAAATACGGCTAAACGGATTTGGATGAAATTTGGCACACAGTTTATTATCTGGATTACTTACATAGGATACGTTTTATCTTGGAAAAATGTATGGTTTCTCTCAAAAGTGAGCGCAGACGAAGTCGCGGGCCGAAACTAGTTTATAATATTAGTAGTGAGTTTAATCCAAAGTTGTCACGTTTCGTATCCGTAGACCGTAGATCAATAGAGGAATGAAGATAGAGTAACTTAGTTAAATTCCATATGCTTTGATCACACAATAATTGTGTGATCAAAGACAATTGTTGTCTTCGAGTAGGATTTCTTTATAGTTCATTGCATTAATAAACTTGATTAAAATAATCGCACCTTTAGAACAGTAGTGACATATAAGTCTCCCGTTCCTCCTTTTGACCAAGCAACATTTTATACTATGCCTTTACATTACCCAAGCGTTTAACCATCTTCGTGTGTGTGTGTATGTGTGAATGATGTACGCTGTTGGCCTCGAGGCCTTTACAGCTTCACCGGACTTAAAGGCGAGCGTGCAACCACTACGCTCTAGCCAGCCAGAAGGGCAAGAGGCGACATACCGAGGGCGCCTCTTGGAGGCGCCCTCGGTTGGAACAGTCGCTGTAGGGGGACGGGTGCACTACTAAGCGCATCGGTCAACCGCCGGCTATGGGAGGGGATCTACTACTACGTCTACGTCTACGTCGTCGTCGCCCGTATTCTGAGCGGAAAGAAGGGATGACAAAGCATCGGGGGGGTCGGTGAGAACATGTCGCGGCCGGCGGTGGTGGCAGGGGTCGGGAGGGAGATCGTAGTCGGCGGTGGCTACAATTAACGGATTCGTATGGGTAGATGCGTTCGCGAAGTGACGTGTTGACGCCTTTTTAATAAAGGCGCGAATAGGTTCGAGATCTAGATCGGAGTGGAGAACCATCTTCGTGCTGAGGGTGCTTAGCATACTAGTCTCAGTTATTTTTATTGCACTAGTACTAACTTGTAATCTACAAGATCAAATAAATCTGGCTGCCTGTACGCTGGCAGTTAACAATACAAAGAAATGCAATTCTTTTAAATCTACTTATAATCTCAATGCTATTGTTAGACGAAGGTGTAAGTTCACCTTAATGTCTATACGTATATCAATGTGCCTCATTCTCGGAAGCCTCAGACCTGGTTCTAAGCTGTAATAAATTGAAAGGTGCTGAGAGTGCTTCGAGTAAAGTAACTACGCGTATATTAGGTATAATAGTGCTTAAGTGAGCTAATACTTTACTTGGATAGTGTTGCGAAACTTATCATTTATATGACCTTTATTTATAGACGGACGATTAAGCGCAGTGGTTAAGAGCTAAAGCCTCTCTGCCCACTGTGTCTAATAGTCGCGGGTTCTTTTTACGCACGGGGAATCTCTTTGTGTGATCCACCATTATTTGTTCCGATCTCGTTATTTGTGTATGTGAATTTTCATGTTTGTAAACGCACCCACGTTACAGGAATAAATACTAGTGGGGGGCTAAAAAAATAGTCAGTTCGTAGATTATAATGAAGGCAATCTGCATAGTAAATATGAATGAATTATGATGAATAACAGAATAAGTCAGTTTGAACATTATTGCAAAAATTAAATTCAATGTGTTCTGATCACGTGAATATCTTCAATTCTTTTTAAATAGGAGTCCTTTATAGTTCATTGCATTAATAACGTTAAATAAAATAATGAAGGAAAAGCTAGCATGCCGAGAGGGAGTTCTAGATCTCCCCTACCCACATTGTTTTACAATGAGTTTTCGACAAGTTACGCTTAAGGGATTTAACCATCCTTGCAAAATGGTAATTTAAGCTCACGATTTGGTTTTAAACGATATACTTACAACCGCAACAAAATAATTAAAAACATGATAATAAAATTAAGTAACACTAGCCCGCCGAGTTTCTCGTCGAATCTTCCCAGCCTGGAGCCGCGCTTCGATCCGGTGGTGTCGTAGTTGTTAAAAATGTAATAATTTTAGAATTTGTAAGAGCTCTTGTTATGTAATACGAAAATTATGAATTTGATACTACTTCATACTTAGTTCTGCAGTATTCTTCTTCTAACCTTCTTATAACAAAAATAGAAAAATACGTGGTCTAGATCTAGATGGATCCGAGCTTACAGTCATTTATTGATCCACGATTTCGTTGATTTAATTGATCCTTTTGTACTAACGAGAATTATAGCTACTCAGTACTGATATAATACATGATAATAAGAGAAGTTCCAGGTGTAGTCCTTCGAGCCTCCGTATTTCGGTTTATATTTTATTGACTACAACTGGAGTTATGTTTTCGGAAGCACATATATATAGTATGGAGTCACCAAACTTAAGGTTTACTGCACCTAAAGCAGCTTAACATTTTAGTGTGTGACAAGGATCTTTTGGCCCGTAGATGACGTTGAACCCTCTCAACGCCCCCCCTGAGCGTTGGTGTGAATGAGGGTTCACATTTAATAAAAAAATCTATTTCCAAGGAAATATTCCAACATATGGTCCGCACCTTTACTAATGCAAAAAATTAAATGGGTAAATTTCATAACAAACGGCAACTCCGCAACTGTCATGAGGAAGTCATGAAGTGACATTTCACTTGAGGTGCATTCCACTTGCTATAAACATCGAAATTTTCGCCATTATAGGCATTTCACTTGGCAACCGCGGTCGATGTGATCGCATCGATGACGTCATAGATGACGTCATGGATCTCGCTGACAAGACGCTCACGGTGACCCGCCTCAAGAGGTGGGTCGTGGTGAGCGCTGTCAATGTGATGTCAGTGTCAAAATAGGCGGTAAAAATAATTATAGAATTTTTATTTTAAGTTCAACAAGGCTATTTTTATATTATCGGTATCAAACAGATAATATAACCTGCAAAACCGCGAAATGAGCTGTGAAAGTAGTAGTAACTAAATGTATAGAAGAAACGAAATTGTGTGAAAATAACTTGTCACGGGTAGATAATCATCGGAAAATAATAATACGACTTTTAGTAACACACGATATTGCAGTTGTGCAATAGAAAAATATGTTTCTGCGACAAGTAAATCGAGGTACCTCATTAATAATATTGAGTTTGCAGCAGTTTTTAATATAGATATTAGTTACTACCTACTACACCTTACCTTATTAAAATGAACACTTAAATGACATTGTCGAAACTTGCCCCAGAACCAACAAACATTTGACCCATGCCATCATTATTTATTTATTTTATTAAACAATGGCAAATATTCGTATCTGACGGACATTTACAATCTAAAACGAATATTTCAAAGTATTGCAAGTACTTTTATAAAAGTCACCGACTCTTTACTGAATGTGAACACACACAATATAACCTCATACGTATTAATGGTTACTGAATTAAAACCTCAAAATCGAACACTTTTTGTGCAATATTGCGAGTCCCCCGCTTGCCCGTTTAATAATAGATGCCTTAAGAGAATTTATGGGTGAATTGAAATCATGCAAGAATTTTTTCATTGCTGTTAGTTCTGGGGCAAATCATGTATGGGCGCAGGACGATGTCCTTTAGTTGTTTTGTTTATAAATTTCTTGTACTGTCTGCCTATCTTGCAAGGCATCTGGCATGATGATATAGTAGATAGATTACGATACTTAAAATATTTTTTTACGCTCGTAGTCTCAGATATATAGAACTTCAACATATATAGAAGCTATAAAATATTATGATATTAGATCTCATAATATTAAAAATAAGTAAGCATTGTTAAATGTGATATTTGATGTAAATATATGCATTTATTTACAAGTGTTTTGCCTAACAATGATAGTTTTTGTTGCCTATTTTGCCTTCATATAAAGTAACTACTTTTGGTTAATTTCATGCTCAATTTTCATTGTATGTTTTTGCCAATGAAAGGTGTAGTTTCTATCGATTCAGTAAACTAACTCATAATCCTGATATTGATTGGCATGCAGTTAGTTATTTCAGGCAAATACTTACAAACATGTGAGACATACTATCACAACTGTTACTCCGGAGGAGGAGAGGGTCAGAGACCTAGAAAGAAATAGTATTTATTTAATAATTACTCAATTAATAAACAAACTAATTTTGATTTTAGATTTTACCTATTATAACAGGTGTTACTTACATCTATTACATCTATTGATTTAAAAATCTGGAAGTATATAGGTATCGAAGAAGCTATCAAATGAACATTATGTTTGTAATTTCACGATTTTTTCATAGTAATACAATTTATAAGTAATAAATAAAAAATAAAAACCGTCACGCCTATATCCCCCAAACAGGGGTGGCATAGGTGTGCTGTGTACAACCACTTTCTGCCGAAGATGTTAGGTCCCATGCAATAGGAGCCTATTATCATATACCAGGCACAGTTCCAGACTCCGAACTCATAGTGAAAAGTTTTCGTTAGAAATACTACAATTGTCGGACCTAGGATTTGAACCCAGGACTTCGTGATCTTAAAGCGATGTGCTTTGCCACTAGACCAACGAGGCAGTCAGTAAGTAATATTTTATTATTTTTATTCTGTTAAAATAAAATTAGATTTTGCATAAAGGACCATTACACTGCAAGGGATCGTCAGAGATATTTAGAATGGAAGCACTGCTGTTGTAAACATCCACTTGTCACCAATATGAACACGAACAACCCAAAAATTAAGTGGTGATTTTATTTCATGCTATTTTCGACTGCTATACATCCGCAAGACATAGGAGTGGTCTGTTTTACTATCATGCGTCTGCAGTCCTGACTAGTACCACACAAGGTTTTATAGGACATCAAATGTGCCATTTTTTACCTATATAGTAACATTTTAAAATTTCTGTATAATATTATAATTACCTTCCATACATCTCAGTACTTACTGTTCATATTCTATATAGTTGTAAGTTAACATTAAACCAATATTTTTTGATTTTCGCTTTGTTATAAACTTACAATCAATTGCATTTTTTTGTTATAATACTATATAATTATATTCTGGCATTTTGTTTCTATTGTATTCCATAGGAAGATTTAATCTTTACAATTTTTACCAATTATAATAAGGATGATAGGCTCCTACTACACACTTTTAGAGCATGATATTCGTTGAGCCATTGTTTATACCTGGAGGCTTGTCGTTCACGTTTGTAATTTAATAATACTTATGGAACTTCTTGATTTTGTAATAATATTCACAATTCTTTATCCGAACTGGAGAAACAGTTTCTTCTATCTATCTAGCTATATCATCACGCCAGCTCCCTCGCGGGGTAGGCAGAGAGTACAGAGTTCCAACAGGTTCTTTCCTTACATACCTCTCTGGCTTCCTCCACTCTCATAGTTCGTCTCATATACACTCGCCGGTTACGGAGACTCTTGACTTGCCCTTCAGATAAACATGGTCTATTTGGTCATGGTAAGATAGTCTAGGTCTTCCCCGGTACCTACATCCTTTCACTTTCGCATTGTATATCTGTTTTGTCATGCTTTGTTCGGACATTCTTTCTATATGCCCGAACCAACGGATCATACCATTTCTCATCTTTACACCGATACTATATTTTATACCTACTCGCTTTCTTACTACGCTGTTGCGAATACGGTCGGTCAGCGTGACTCCGCACATTTTCCGCAGAGATCGCATTTCGACCGCATTTATCCTGCTTTCGTTCTCCTTCTTACATACCCAACTCTCACTGCCATTTAACAGCGTTGGCACAAGCACTCCGTTATGCATGGCCAGCTGCGCCTTTTGGCTTAAGTGCTGGCTCCCAAGTAGCCTTCCCATCGCACCATTCACTCTATTCTCTGCATTCACTCTTCTCTCTATATCAGCGGTGTATTTCCCATTCTTACTGAAGGCGCATCCAAGATATACAAACTCATTCACTTGCTCCAGCACATCGTTACCAACAACAATCCTTGCATTCGTTCTGGTTTCTTCCCATTCAAAAACCATACAGTTTCTTAGGATGAATTATTAATTACTATATAATAATTATTATAATTCCAATTGACTGACTGTTATGACTACATTTTCTTGGAATTAAGATTCACTGAAATTATAATCATATAGTAATACCTTGTAGGAATTTAATAATAGACCGTTTTTTATGACTATATTATATAATTTACTTCCATAACAAAAAAATATACTTAGAGGGACAATATTCTAAAATCCCGCCCTTTGTATTTGACAAATCGATCACTACCATAGTGATCGATTTTGGCCGCAGGCCAAAAGATCCTTGTGGAACTGTAGATTAATAGCAAGATGTCATTCTCAAAGCAATATTTCACTGAAAATATTTGACAGCAATATTTGACTGAAAATCTAATTTTCGATATTGTTGCGGAATAGATGAGAAAAATTATCAAGCGTTGTAATATTGCGTTCAAGACTGCGCATCTGAAATTTTAAAATGGTCGATGGTTTTCACGGTTCGGTGGTCGGCGTAATGCGCAATGAGCCACGACAGATTCGAAGCGCATCAAAGGAGTTCGCTTTAATTGCGATCGTCTTACTATCGGGTTTTCTATCATCAAATTATTAGCAATCAAAATTATTCGGGTTAAAATAACAAATTTATTTTTAAACGGGGCGATATTTTCGTCAGTTAATTAACGTAAGATAGTTATATAATTTTAACTTTCATAAAGTTTCAACCGTTAAAACTAAAATAAGTAAAATCTAAGAAATTAATGGTCTTAAATTTTCATAGAATTTATACCTGCGCGTTGAGATAACAGAACAGAACATTCTATGAATAAAAGAGAATAGTTTTGTAAAGTTTTCAATGATAATGTCAGCGAATGAAAATAATTAATTCAAAGCTTCTAAAGCTTTTACAAGGAGTCATTTGTAAAGTTTTGAGACGCATTGATAAAATCCCCACGAACAGCGTCTCGGCTTATGTGCTATCAACTTTTTCGATACGTCATCGGATATTATGGCGTGCTAAATCATTTATATTATCTTGTCTGTGTTTGATATTTACGTTTTATATAATAACGATTTTTTTGCCTTTTCATTCAAAAGGAAACACTTTCAGCTTCATCTTAGACACATAATGTCGCGCAGGGGTGATGAAGGAGTTCTGTATACACCCACATTTTGCCATGGATTTTAGGTAATGAAGTATATAATGTGTAGTAGGAGGCGGATCGATTGTTATTATACTCAACACAATTTCAGACTCCGGGCTGTTACAGCGCGTTTTTCGATAGAAAGACCTAAGAGCCGAATTCAGGACCTCGTGATCGACAGACATACAATGCACCACTAGACTAGCCGGGCAGTCAGTTCTTGGGTTTCATATTAAAAAAGCTGCGTTGCTTTTACAATAATCATCATTAAATAGAAATCGTCCTTCTGAATATTAGAGATTAGAGTCAAACTAGTCAGAATGAAAAATATTTTTACTCCATCGATAAAAGTTGATTGAAATTTTACTAAATTAAAAAGGAGCGAGTGTACAGTGGTAAGCGAGAGGTTCGCAAGGAAAAAACCTGTTGGAATCCTGTACTCCTTACCCACCCCGCAAGAGATCTGACGATATAATAATTTATATACATAGATAGCAAAAACTGCATAGAAAAGGACTTTAACAGTTTATAACTGTTTTAAAACAGGGGGCTAAGCACGAAAAGATTAACGTTAGCGTGACACTAGCGAGTAAACGTGGTGTCACGTTCATGTTTATTTAGTAAATGTGTGATGTGACAAGGATGGCATCATGTCAACTCGCTAGCGTCACCCTAATGTCAAACTTTTCGTGCTAAGTCGACGGATCATGAACGAGACGCATACACGAATAATACTAGTTAAACTCGTTAAATTACGGTTGAAGTTACCATTCTGTCTCCAAAAGATAAAAGAGAAATATTAGTCTGAACAGATTGACGTTAGTGTAATGCTATCGAGTTGATATTCTATCCTTTTCACACTAATTAAATAACATCGACATGATAGCTCGGTTTTTAGACTACGTTACTAAAACGTCAAATTGTTCGTACCTTCCAAAATACCCAGGGAAACTGTGACTCTTTGTAAAGATGCCTTGAAAAGCTGCATAATTATGAATTACTTACCTTTGTCCTGCAGTGGACGTCTTTTAGTTAAAAAAGAAGAATATTAGATTGTTGGTTAGAACAGAAGTTCCATTACAAAAGCTTTTTTAGTTAAAGTTTCATTAGATATTTTATTTTCCTACATTTATTGCAATCATGCAATAGAAAAAACGACTGTCTCCCTAAAAAACACCCTGACTATCTGAATAGATATCAGAAGTTCAAGAAATGGCTTGAATGAGTCTATTCTAAACAGAGGGGTTAGCACGAAAAGTTGTCGTTAGCGTGACGCTAGTAGAGTAAGCGTGCTGTCATGTTCATGTTTATTTAATAAATTGTTGTTTGACAAGTATGGCAAGTCAACTCGCTGAGCCCTCAGAAAGAAAACGCTTAAAAGAATTTCTAGGATACGAAAACCGCAGACGTTGAATGGATGAAACGCCAGTAATCAAAATCCAGTTGCGCTAGTAGAAGGTACGTCTCGATCGCTGCTTGATCTCATACAATTGGCAAAAAGATCTTTATTGGCTCAAGCCGAATACCAATTTGGTGGGGATCAATCAAGTGGACTGCTGGAGTGATTGTGTGTTACTTAGTATCAGAAATAGATGTGCGATAGACTCCAAACGGTTCAATCCCGTTTCCTCCGCAACGCCGTTAGAGCCCCGTGGTTCATACGGAATGTCGATCTCCATTCCGATCTCTGTATCGAACCTATTCGCGCCTTTATTAAAAAGGCGACAACCCGATATTTTGCGAACGAGTCCAATTATAGTAATCCGCTAATCGTTGTCGCCGCCGACTACGAACCCAACTCCCCTCCTATCAACCGCTACCGCCGTCCGCGGAACGTTCTCACCAATCCTCCCGATGCCCTTACATCCCTTCTTTCGGATACCGCACACAGGATCAGACACCGACCTCGCCGGCGAGGTCGAAGAATCCCTTGCCCACCGGCCGGTGCAGAGCACCACGGCGAGCCACCTAGTATACGCCCTCCCCCATAGCGACTGCCCAAGCCAAGACCGTTCCTCCCTCAGGCGCCCTTGAGCTAGTTGCTCCCTTGCCCTTTTGGCTCGGGCGTAGTGGTTGCACGCTCGCCCTCTTGTCCGGTGAAACTGTAAAGGCCCCGCGACCGAGAGCGTAGATCATTCACACACACACAGACACAAAAGGGTCCGGGAGCGGCGGCAAATGCGCAGGTGTCCGGGCGCCTGTGGGTGGAGGTGCGGCCGTTGGGAGCGGAGAAAATTTTTATTTACAAATTTAAAATTTTAATTATTTTTGTAGTGCACTTCAGTTTCAGTCTAATTAACGTGTAATAGGGTTTATTTTATTTTTACTAGTATATTTTTTATAAGCCGCGTACACGTCCTTACTGGAAAGACGCAAGGAGCGAAGAGGGAGCGGAGTGAAGTAGTAATCTAACTGATTAGCTTAAATAAGCCGACAAGCAGCCTAAATTGACCCTGTTTTTAATGTGGTACTAAAGTAGGTACTATTTCGCTTGAATTTCGTTTTTATAAAATAAGAAGAAAAATGCTTGCCATGCCATGCCATCCGCAAAGACCAGAAACACCACACGAGTTATGTGTTGCCAGTATTTTAAGAAAACAAATGTGTAAGGCCACTGGTGGAAGCTGGTTCCTTAATTTTACCATGCAAAAAAGAAAATGATGAGTGTAGCACAATGGTGGGTCTACAATCACCCATACAATGTGCCGTAGCACAATGGTGGGTCTACAATCACCCATACATCTCACGATCAGCCGTAAGCTAGTGGTACTTATAACCAGAGCACCTACCACAATCTCTTTAAAAAATCTATTATCATCTTATTTGCTGAAAAGATGTAGATATACGCAGTTTATAGCTCTGTTTTTTTTTACCACGGCAAGGTAAGATTATAACAGTTTTGCTACATTGTTCTCCCATACCCCACAACAAAATGTAGATGGAAAAATTGTAAAAATACTATTTTAAAAGAGTAACCGTGGAGTTTCTTGCGATTCTTCTCCACAGGAATGACATTCCGAAGTGGTGGTAGAGTCTTTGTTACTATTTTGACGATTCATAAATACTGTAATGGTTTACATGAATAAAAAATATTCTGATTCTGAATATTCTGATTATTAACCGTACCGAAAATACATACGTATATAATGCAAATAAGGCATCTTGTTTTTTTTTTTAAATAACTTTGTGCCTTATATATGCATTATCGCAAACTTCAGTCATTTACGAACTTGGACAGTACAATAATTCACTGAATTCATGTAGCTAACAAACGAAAAGTTCAAAAACACACTATTATTGTTTGCCAAAGTAAACTCTCTTATTATCTACATAAACAAAGTAGACATCTTGTATGCTACTAAAACTTTTTACTAAATAGGGAATATGCGTGTATTTTTTTATATGTTAATACGATAGATTATAACAATATATAATTGCCAAAAAACTTTAAGCGTCAAAAACAAAATGTAAAAGTCAGAAAAAGATGTTGATGATAGCAAACAGATAAGAGCACTTTAAACGCCCGCCATTTTGGCGCGCTTGGCGTGACGTCAATGTCTATAATAACAATTAACTAGTGAACAGCTGTAGACGTATTGTATTCTGTTATTTATTTTTATTTTGTATTTTGCGACTATTATACAATGGAACAACACTGTGTTGTGCCTAGGTGTAAAAACACAATAAGAAGCACCCGATAGGTGCGGGCATAAGGAGAAAGTGGTGTAAAGTCAGGAAAAGAGACATGGTATCTCCATCAACTTGTTTATATTGCTATAAGGATCACTTTAACGTAAGTATTAACTTAAACAACTTTAACGAAAATTTTGTCTTCGTGTAAATAAACAACAAAAAATAACACAATAAAACTAACCCAATAGCAAACGTCCAACAAATATGCACTTGTTGACATTTGTATTGTAGATTTTGACGTCACATTCGATCTGACCAATAGCGTGGCGTTCCAGTTACTTTGATTTCCCACTCATTTTTTGTACTTTCAATAATTATTTTTTTAATCAAAAAGTAATTATATTAAAAAAATATTGGTATAGACATCATTCTAATGCGATAAAGTATGTAAAAAAAATATTTGACCCTTATTTGAATTACACGCATATTCCCTATTGTTAGACTTACTTCGTGAATATTCTAGTATGTGGCGAAAAAAGGAGGAACTCCCTTATTTAATCCTGTTAAGCCAACATAACCAATACAACAGGAATGACAAAAACAGCCAAGCTCGTTTATACTTAGATACGCTGAGACGACGATATTGAAAGGATTAAATGAATAATTCAGCGCCAAAAGTCCCAAGCGTCTCTGGCTTGCCTCATTCATGCCGGTTTTCTGTCAAAGTATTGTTAAAATGCACATATTTTATTTCATTTTTTAGCTCTTCCGAAAAGTAACGTAAATCAAAATTTAAATGAGGAATTCTAGAGTATGACGTCAGGATTGCCTGTCAGACGAATACAAAGTACTTAACACAAAAAATATTGATATTAACGAGATGCTAACGAGTTAATATATCGTCCTTGGCGCAATGATTATAAAATAAACCATATAAAACTGAGCAGTCGTAGAAAAATAAAAAAATACTTAAAATTAAGCAATATAATAAAGAAAACTAAAAGGCTTTTAAAGGTACAAAATTCTTGCCAAAAACTCAATGTTTTTAGAAAAGATAGAGTGAATATCCTAGGTAACCTTAAGGCATTAGACTCTGAGCTTGCTCATAGTCACTGTGTGTATGACACTGAGGTAAATGAATTGCAGACTGAAATCTTTCATCTGCAGTCTGAACTTAGGAAAATGACCTCAAGGTATGAAGATGCTCAAAAGCAGATCAAAGAGCATATCAGAGCTACTGATGAGATCCTAAAAATGGGGACATACAACCTTGAGCGGTTTGAATCTCTTACAGCAAGCTGTGCTATCCCACCCACCCCAATCGATACCCCCTCATTGGACACATTATTATCTGATTGCTCTATTAATGTAATGCAAGTAAATAATAGTGCTAGCTCTTACCTAAATAACCCTGTTAGCCAACCGGCCACAAAAACATGCAAAAAACCTACATATCCACAAAAGTCTGTAATTGTTTATTCAGATAAAATAGGCCAAGACTTAGGTTCCTTATTATCTAGGCATTTAGATCAGAAAGTAACTAATTTCTGTTCACCTGGGGCCAGTTTAAATCACTTGATTGATAATATTAGTCAAGCTAATTTAGACAAGGACACAACCACTGTTATATTTTATGGTGATAGTTTATCAGTTAAGAGGAAGGACCTGACTAGGGGTATTGAAAAATTATTAGAGCTGCATTCTAAATTAAATTGTAAATTTGTATTCTGTGCCTTGCCATATGCCAGTAACTTAACCACTCAGCAAAATAGGCACATTTATGACATGAATTTATATATTTACAACATAACACACCGTCATAGTGACGCCATTTTTTATTTTGATATAAATAAATTCATTAGCAAGTTTAGGCTGACAGAAGATACTATGTATCTGCCCTTCACAACTAAACGACAGTTGGCTACATTGTTAGCATTTAATATACAAAAAAATGACGCGGTTATATGCAATATAAACCAAAATAAAATGATTGATACTGGCAGCAACATTAGGTTGTGTGACCATAGTTTAAACTAGTAAATGCGACAACAGCTAAGTCAATAGAATTAAATATTTTTCATCAGAATATGCAAGGTTTAGCTGGCAAAGATCTCGAGATAGAATTATTTCTTAGGAAATACAACGTCCATTTATTCTGTGTTACTGAACATTGGCTGAAATCTCATGAAATAATCAAATATCAAAGTCAGTACACAGTGTTGAGTGCGTTCACAAGAAAAACAGCCATACGCGGAGGGTCTCTAATATTAGTCGCCAACGACATCAAGTGTAAAGAGCGCAAGGACATTATGGGTCTTTCTATTCAACGCATTGTTGAGATATCTTGTGTCGAACTGGATAGTTATGTTGTAGCATGCGTTTACCGACCGCCCTCAGGTGATTTTAATACATTTGAAAACGTTATGGAAGAGGTGTTAAAAAAAAATTCTGGTATTAAAAAGCAAAGCATTATATGTGGTGACTTCAATGTCAATCTAATCGAAAAGTCATCCATTAGCTGTAGACTAATTACTCTTTTTAAATCTTTTAATCTAGTATGCTTGTTTAATGAACCGACTAGAATCACTGCTACGTCTGCTACCTGTTTAGATAATGTGTTTTGCGACTGTGAAGTGTTTGATAAATTAATTATAAACGCTTTGCCCTCAGATCATAGTGGTTTGTTGGTGTCAGTACCCAGCCACCTTATACCTAAGTTATGTAAAGTTACTTGTAGGCCGATATCAGATCGACGTATAAACTGTTTTAGGGATAAAGTTTACAATCGCATATCTAATATGGATTGGTTACATAATGATCCCAATTACCTATATCAAAACCTTTTTGATACCATGAAATCAGAATTCGATAATATATTTAAAATAAAATCATTTTTAACGGCCAAGAAAGCAAAGTTTAGTGATTGGGCTACTGTAGGAATTCATAAAAGTAGAGCTAAGATGTATGAACTGTATGATACGAAAACATATAATCAAAACCCAGCTTTCTTGGAATATGTTAAAAACTACTCGAAGACTTTTAGGAAGGTGTGTACTGCACCAAAGTCTTTATATTATAGCAATATGATCAAAAGGTCATCAAATAAGATCAAACCACATGGGGTATAATTAACAGTGTATCTGGGAGAACTCAACCACGCGATGATCTTATTGAACTTGTAATTAATGATAACATCTTAACAGATAATTTCGATATTGCGCAGGCTTTTAATAATTTTTTTAGTGAAATTCCAGTTCATACTACTGGCTCTTTGAACTCCTCTTCCCGAAAAGCTGAACTAATATTAAAAAGCAGTGTAAAAGAATGCAATGTCTTGTTTGAATTTAAATATGTGACCCCGACAGACATAATCTTAACCTTTAAGTCGTTAAACATTAAAAACGCTGTCGACTTCTGGGGTATATCATTAAAAATACTAGATAGCATAGTAATGGCTATAGCACCTGTGCTGGCGACGATATTTAATAAATGTGTAGAGAAGGGTAGGTTCCCCGACTTAATGAAACTTAGTAAAGTTGTACCGATTTTTAAATCAGGGATAAAAAGCGAGCCTTCCAATTTTAGACCGATTTCCATGTTGCCGGCCTTGAGTAAAATTTATGAAAAGATCCTACTCAATCAATTGCTTAACCACTTTAATGAGAATAAGCTGTTACACGGTGATCAATATGATTTTACTAAGGGACGTTCAACCACAGACGCGGGAGTAGGTCTGCTTCAGCAAATTTACGGTGCCTGGGAGGCATTGCAGAATGCAATTGGTGTATTCTGTGATCTCTCTAAGGCATTCGACTGTGTTGAGCATGCAACCCTTATTAAAAAGCTAAGGCATTACGGTATTAAAAACACTGCCCTTAATTTATTAGCTTCATACTTAGGTGAAAGGTCTCAATGTGTTGAGATTAACGGGGTCAAGTCTCAGGAAGTTAATATTTCAATTGGTGTTCCACAGGGCTCCATCTTAGGACCCTTTCTCTTTTTAGTATATATTAATGACCTGCCGAACTTTGTCCGTGATATCTGTGACATTGTACTATTCGCAGATGATACCTCATTGATCTTCAAAGTTGACAGAGCTAAGCTTAATTTTGACGATGTGAATGGTGCTCTTTCACGGATATCAAATTGGTTCGAAATAAACAATCTATTGCTTAATTCACTCAAGACAAAGTGTATTAAATTTACTATGCCCAATGTAAAAGTTAATGCTACGAATATTCTTATTAATGGCACAAAGCTGGACCTCGTGAACTCCACTGTCTTTCTAGGCCTTACCCTAGACTCCAAACTCCAATGGGGGGCCCATATCTCATCACTTGCGGGTAAACTTAGCTCCGCTGCTTATGCAGTGTGGAAAGTACGGCAACTTACGGATGGGGATACAGCACGTCTAGTTTATTTTAGTTACTTCCATAGCATTATGTCTTATGGTATCCTATTGTGGGGTAACGCTGCTGACGTGGAAAATGTATTCATACTGCAAAAAAGAGCTATCCGTGCCATTTATGATCTTGGACCTAGAGCTTCCCTCAGAGAACTTTTTAAAGAGATCAACATTCTCACGGTCGCTTCACAGTATATATACGACAACATAGTGTACATACGTAGGAATATCCATTTATTTAATAAAGTGAGTGACGTTCATAAATTAAATACTAGAAATAAACATAAACTGGTATTACCAATTGTTAGGCTTAACAAAGTATTTACTTCCTTCGTAGAAGTCGGTATTCGCTGCTTCAATAAGATACCAAAGCCCATGTTAGAGTTGCCACTTGACAGATTTAAAAAGTATATTAAATCTTCACTAATGAGTAAAGGATATTATACACTAAATGATTTTTTAAATGATAAAAATGCCTTTACACAAGTTAACTGAAATCTAGAAGAATATAATGTTAAGTGCAGCGTGTCCTGCCTAGCGAGCGTTCATTGATTTTAAATATTATTCTCGAACGATGTTGACAGGGTCGTGGATTGGTCATGCTCACTAAAATGTCTTTGCTAGTGGCGGCTCTGTGGAGCGGGTCATTCTTTTCCCTCTAAAATGGTTGAGGAGAGTGATGGCTGCTTCTCAGGTCATACTCGTGAACGGGTGCTGCTGGTGGGGACTGGTCCGTCCCCTGCCCTTTGTCTGACTGAACGTGTACCATAATGCTGTTGAATTTTGTCTCGTTCGGCATCACACTGGAGCTATGACCAGTTGTTTTGTACGCGCTCTTTACATATTTTATAGTAACGCTTTCTCTTACTATTATTATTATGCTTTTCATTATATACCTCTACAACATCTCTATTTTGTAAATGAGAGGACTATGTAGACACTGACCAATATCATGAATCTAAGTACACTTATGATTAATCTATACTTAAGCACATCTATTTAGCTCGTTCTGCATTGTTCTCCCATACTCCATAAATGCAATGTATACAAAAAGAATTGTAAACCTCATTTTTTAAAAAAGAGTAACCGTGGAGTTTCTTGCCCTTCTTCTCCACAGGAATGACTTTCCGAACGGGTGGTAGAGTCTTAAGTAATAATAATTTTCTCTTTTTGACTATTCATAAGTGCCTTTTGGTCTACATGAATAAAAAACTTTTGATTTTGATATTGATTACAAAATTACTATATAAACAGGAACGCGACAATATGGTTACTTTTTAGTGTTACGCTAACGTCAATCTTTTCGAGCTAAGCCCTCAGTTTAAAGAAATTACCCGTCAACAAGTAAGCCAAAGAACTTATAGTGATTGTAATTCATCTTGGAAGATGCGGGGACCTGATAGGATTATATGTTATGTAACTAATAAAAGAGAACTGAAACTGACATCAAATAGTGTTATAAGGAGTTCTCCTTTCTTATATAACAGTCTTTGATGTCAGTTTCATTTTTATTGTACAATAAATAGTGATATGAATTATATTACATAATGTCAGGTCCTTTAGAAGATAGACAGAGATTATGCTCTTACGCACCGCACCTCCTGTCAGCCACGGCCTATCGAAGTGATTTTAAGTAATGAAAATTTTAATTTGGCATCGTCGTTCCTTCGTTTGCCCATCATAAAATTATATCGGGAACAGAAAGTCGTTTATACAAGGTGTATCGTAAATAATGCAAGACTTCAGACATCCCGATTAGATATTTGCTTCACAAATGTAATTAAAAAAAACCAAATTTAAAGATTTTTAACCCTATACCAACCCGTCTGGCCAGCGTGGTATAGTAGGCCAAAAACCTCCTAACATGTTAAGCCACCAAACGCAAAGGCCCCCAGTTCCCGGTAGTCCCGCTGTCCGCTGCCACGGTAGCGGTCGCGGTAAGAGCGGGGCAGGGGGTGCGAAGAATCTCCGGGCTACGACACAAGGCTACCAAAAACACCTGACCCTGGCTACGTACAATGGACGCTCTCTACGGCTGGACCAACACCTCACTGAACTCGAGGTAGAACTAAGTCGCATAAACTGGCACATATTGGGGTTATCCGAAGTCCGAAGACAGGGCGAGGACACGATAACCCTTGAGTCAGGCCACCTGTTCTACTTTCGGGAAGGTGATCGGCCCTCTCAGGGCGGTGTCGGTTTCCTGGTCAACAAAGCTCTCACTAACAACGTTGTGGAAGTCAGCAGTGTGTCGACACGGGTAGCGTACCTCATAGTTAAAATCACCAACAGGTACACCCTGAAGGTGGTACAGGTATATGCGCCGACCTCGACATACTGCGACGACATAGCCGAAGCCATGTATGAAGACATAGCCAAGGCATTACATGGCACCACCAAGGCTCACTACAATGTTGTTATGGGGGACTTCAATGCCAAAGTGGGAGTACAAGAACGCGGCGAAACGATAATCGGACCCCACGGCGTGGGGCGCCGAAACCACAGGGGGCAGATGCTGGTCAACTTTCTGGAGTCGCAGGGGCTCTTCTTGATGAATTCGTTCTTTAAGAAGAAGCCTCATAGAAAGTGGGCATGGCGAAGCCCCGACACTGTGACGAGGAACGAGATAGACTTCATCATGACTGACAGGAAGTCTATATTTAGAGACGTCTCCGTGATCAACAGGTTTAATACCGGCAGCGATCACCGACTTGTCCGAGACGCTCTAAATATAAACTTCAAGGCCGAAAGACGTCGCATGATGAGGTCTACTCTCAGACCTACTGCGCCTCAAATAGCTTTAGGGTCCGAAAAGTTCCAACTGGAGCTTCAAAATCGTTTCGACCTGCTGGAAACCGAAGGCAATGTTGACGAGAAACCGACACAGTGGTCAAAACGCTACAGGATGTGTCTCGAAGGGTGTTTCCCGGCAAAAGCGGTAACAGAGAGTCTAAACTCTCGCTTGAGACTCTCGAACTTATGAGGCAGAGACGGGAAATGTCATCCACGCAGGCGTCTTCGCCGGATGGGAGGAATCTCAACCGGAAGATCCGGAAGCTGGTGCGACGTGACCTCCGATGTTCCAACACCCGCACCATCGCGGCTGCGATTGAACAGAATAGAGGCACCAAAGTCTTCGCTCGCCAGCTAGGTAAATCCCATCTGACGAAACTTAATACAGCGGATGGCAAAACCGTGACCTCCAAGTTCGAGATACTAGAGGAAATTGAGAGTTTCTACAAAGACCTGTACGCATCACGGATGGCTAAACCCTCGAGACCCAGCGCTGACAACCACGGAGCCCCCCCACTCACACGCCACGACACGGAAGACATCCCTGATGTCAACCAGGACGAGGTCAGAGTGGCTCTCGAGCAGCTCAAAAATAACAAGTCGCCAGGCGATGACGGAATCACCACTGAGCTCCTAAAAGCAGGCGGGACGCCAATCCTGAAAAAGCTAGCGAGTCTCTTTAATTCCGTCATCTACCAAGGCTTAACACCTCAAGCGTGGAGCGGGAGTGCGGTGGTTCTGTTCTTCAAAAAAGGTGACACAACCTTGCTGAAGAACTACAGACCCATCTCACTCCTGAATGAACTTGGATAAAACCAAGATCATGTTTAATGAGCATGTCACGCCGGGACCGATCTACATCGATGGTTCGATGCTCGAAGTTGTTCGGGAGTATGTCTACCTTGGACAAGTTGTCCAATTTGGTAGAAACAACTTTGAGAAAGAAATCAACCGCAGGATCCAATTGGGTTGGGCAGCATTTGGCAAACTACGTCACGTTTTCGCTTCGCCTATACCGCAATGCCTGAAGACTAAAGTCTTTAACCAATGCGTCCTACCTGTTATGACTTACGGGGCCGAGACGTGGACACTCACAGTGGGACTAGTCCACAAATGCAAAGTTGCACAGCGGGCTATGGAGCGAGCTATGCTCGGCGTCTCTTTGAAGGATAAAATTCGTAACGAGGTAATCCGACAAAGAACCAAAGTTACCGACATAGCTCGCAGACTCAGTAAGCTAAAGTGGCAATGGGCTGGTCACATCTGCAGAAGGACGGACGGCCGATGGAGCAAGCGTGTCCTAGAGTGGAGACCGCGACTTGGTAAGCGTAAGGTAGGACGGCCCCCAGCTAGATGGACCGACGACCTCAAAAAGGTCGCTGGGACAGACTGGATGCGGAAGGCGGAGGACCGTGTGCAATGGCGCGTGTTAGGAGAGGCCTATGTCCAGCAGTGGACTACGATAGGCTGATTGATTGAATGAAAGATTTTTAACATTTTTTAGGCACTTTTATACTCCAATTAACAATAAAACTTATACGTGTATGAGTGAGTATTGAGAAATACGTTGTAGAAATGCATTTGTAATCACCGTATTGATTTGAGTCAATAATACATTTTGTTTGTTATCGCGCACATTAGTGCGTGTGGAGTAACATAATTTTTTGCAAATAAATAAAATAATAGATAGATAGAAAGATAGAAAACTCTTTATTGTACACCAAATTATAAATAAACAATAATGTAAGGTACAAAACAATATAGGGTACAATTGGCGGCCTTATTGCTTATAGCAATTTCTTCCAGGCAACCAAGTCGAAAGAACTATAACAAAGTAGAGGGCAGTTGGTGGCGTACATTCATTAAGATTAAAAGTAACTAATAAAAGTAATATATGTATATATATAGTAAGAAATAACAAAATATAATAATATTTATATACAGTAATTATTTAATCATGACAGCGTCTCACTAGTAACAGCAGAGAGGAAGTGGTTCTTAACCATCGTTTTAAAACTAGCCAATGTCTGTGCACGTTTAATTGTCAGAGGTAATGCATTCCACAAACGGGTGTTTTTAGTCTGAGATTCTCCGATGACCTTAGGAACCTTGAATGTGTTACATGGAGAAAGTCAAATCGTCGTTTGAGATAGGAGGGAGATGCTGGATTAAACAGGACGTTGTATAAAAGCGATAACAAGTGAGCATTCCGGCGAAGGCGAATTGGCAGCCACTTAAGCTTAGCACGAAATTCTGAAACATGATCATATTTCCGCAAACCAAATATGAATCTTATGCAAAAATTTTGAAGTCGCTCAAGTTTATTAAGTTGGCTCTCGGTGAGATCGAGATAACTGGCGTCTGCATAATCAAGGATAGGAAGAAGGAGAGATTGTGCAAGTGTAATTTTAGTGGCAGTGGGAAGAAAGTTTCGTAGCCTTCGCAATGAACCTGTAGAAGCAAAGATCTTGCGACTAAGATTTTGTAGTTGTGGACCCCACGTGAGATTTGTGAATTATGTTAATGTGAATAATGTTAAATACAATAAAAATTGTCGATATTAATTTAGTTACCGATTAAGAACAAACCATTTTTAGGTCTTGCGTTAAATTTGTTACACCTTGTATAATGCATTTATTTAATTTTTGCTAGGGTTGATCAGTAAAAATTCGGAAAAATACGATCGTCATTCGCCTCTCCCGCACTTTGTGACTATCGTATACACATTATTTTGTACATTCTTATTTGGTACCAGATGGTTATATCAAGACGGTAATACTTGAATAACAATATCATTTGTATACCAATATGAGTATTAATTGATTTATTGCTGTAAAATTTGTTAGATTGAGTCATTAGATTAGATTGAAACGAATGTTAATGTATGTATTACGTAGATTAGTTACCTACGTTATATTCTATTCTCTAATGTCTGGACCGCCCTCTCTAAGAAATTTTGAATAATTTAACGCGCCCTGAAACTCGATGTGCACATTGCGGGATAGACCTTGCAAAACCTATAGAAATATCTGTCCGGATCATTATCTGTGTGCTGAACTTATTATTTGCTTATGATAGTTGTAGCAAAGTTTGAATTGCCGACAAAAAATTTTAAATGTATAAGAAAAGTAAGATGTTATTAATATGCACTATCTAAATTAATTGCATTTAATAAATACAATCACATCGCAATCCGTCCACATAACTGAACTTTGCTTAGCTCAGCTTAGTTTACTAAGAGTTTCCTTATGAGAGTAATAATTAGCGTTAGTCGTGTATGCACAGACAGGTAATAGTGATCCTGTGGTATTACTTGTTAAAATCAAAAGCGTTTATCTACGTGACGGTAGAAAATATTGCTCTTTAAAAAAATGCTTCGTTGGTCTAGTTGCATTGAGTGCATAGTTTTGCTTCGGTCTGGGTCTTAGAATATGCGCAATTTAAGTTTGTCAACACACGACACAGGATACTTTCCTAGTGTAGGGCAATATTTTTTTAAGAGCACTATAAAGATGGTCACATTTCCATTCCCCTATGAGGGGTGGGCTAGGTACTCCTAGCAAACGTACGCGCGGCATGTATGCTGAAGATATCAAATCTCATGTAATGAACCTATTACTAGATTAAAACCTTAGACCCAAGAGAGTTATTCAGTTTTTACTCAATTTTTTTTACAAATTTTTACTCATTGTCCAACCTAGGATTGAACCCGAAACCGCGTAAAGATAGCCAATCACGTCATGTGGAACTAAATCAACGAGGCAGTGAAAGTAAAATAAATAATTAGTTACGGGGCACTGCACCACTACCCGATCGGTAACTGAAAGAAAACAACTCAAAACATTTCAGTAACTCATGAAAATACACTCATACATAATTATAATATTGTTATACATAACAAAAAGCCATTGGCACCACATCAAATCTTATCATTATCAATTTGCATTTCCTCAACTACCGATCCGCGTCAACCCAACTGGCACAACTCAAATAAATCAACCCACGTCACAATCTATACGTCGATCTAAACTTCCTGGTGTGAGTATTAATTAGCGGTAGTCATATGCAGTGGCTGGTAGTAGTGGCCTTTAGTAATCCGCGGAATATTGCGACCGATAGTGTCAAGAGTGTCCGCTTTAATCCGAGTTACGACACGGTAATCCCCTGGAGTTTATCTCCCTCGACCCTTTACGGGATTAACATAAACTTGTTCGAATATTTGTCTTTATTTATCTTGGGTTTCTAATGCCGATAGGATCAACGGTGTTATCGATATTGTTGGGATGGCCTATCCAATAATTGTGTGAGAAGTTGCTGGTTGATCTTGAAATTGTATTAGTTATGTTTGATGTTATTTAAATAATTTATTATTACGTTATTTACGATGAACAAAAATCATAGTACAGTATATGTAAAATTATGGAGGTCATAGTGCCATAAGGGCATATAAGCAAATTTAAATTTTGACTGTTTTCGTATGCTTCACTTCCTTATTTTGTAACAGTATTCATGTAATTTCACAAAATATCGTAAGACATTCCGCATGTGACCTTATGTTATGATACCATGTATTATGTCAGTCGATTACCACATTGGGTCACTGTAAAGTTACTATTATCTCCCCGTGATTAATTAGTTTTACTTGGACCTTTGGAAGGTTTTCGTAGTTTAACATGTAGACGCTCTTTACGGGAAATTAACGGTATGTAAGTCATCTGCTGAGATTGTTTACTGAAATAAAAGATATGTAAACAAGTAAAACTAGGGCTAATATATTGTGAAAATAGAGCAGGGCCTTTGGGAGTAAGGATTGAATGGACAGGAAATTGGATATTTATTATTATTACTGGCCTGTAAACTACTGCCTACTCCACTGCAGGCCAAATATCTATCCTCTCTTCTTCTATTTATCATTTTAAAAGTATTATATCTTTAGAAGATATAAAACATGCAGCTCTCTCGATTCGCTTGGCAGCCCGCTAACTTTAGAGACTAGAAACGTCAACGCCTCCTCTATGGTATCTGTGGACATAACCTCTGCGACTATTCCTTTTAGAAGTAGAACATTTCAACTTTACCAACTGGCAGGGCGGGTTGGGTACTTATATCTTCGAACGAAGGACTTCGTATAATAATGATCGAACTTCACTTCAGGTAACTTCGTTTGATCACTTATTATACTGTGTCCTTCGTTCTCGATATAAAACATGCAGCTGTTTATAGCTATAAGGGTAAAGTTGAAGTATACCACATGAACGTTATTTTAAACGTGAGCTCTAAACATAACATGTCATGAGTACATTTGTCGTATAACACATTCCCGTTGTTTGCATTGCTATACAACACAAATACAACATATATATATATATACAGACTAGTATATATACACATATATTGTTTCTTACAAACAGTCTGTCTAACTTATTCAATCTATCTATCTATCTATAACCTCACGCCAGATTCCTTGCGGGGTAGGCAGAGAGTACAGAGTTCCAACAGGTTCTTTCCTTACATACCTCTCTAACTTCCTCGACTCTCATAGTTCGTCTCATACACGCTCGCCGGTTACGGAGACTCTTGACTTTTCCATCAGATAAGACTCGGTTTTTTTGTTCTTGGTAAGATAGTCTAGGTCTTCCCCGGTACCTGCATCCTTCCACTTTCACATTGTATATCTGTTTTGTCATTCTTTCCTCTGGCATTCTTTCTATATGCCCGAACCAACGGAGCATGCCCTTTCTCATCTTTACACCGATACTATCTTTTATACCTACTCGCTGTGTTACTATGCTGTTGCTAATGCGGTCGGTCAGCTTCACTCCGCACATCTTCCGAAGAGCTCGCATTTCTACCGCATTTATCCTACTTTCATTCTCCTTCTTACATACCCAGCTCTCGCTACCATATAACAGCGTTGGGACAAGAACTCCGTTATGTATGGCCAGCTGCGCCTTATGGCTTAAGTGCCGGCTCCCGAGTAGCTTTCCCATCGCACCATTCACTCTGTTCCCTGCACTCACTCTTCTCTCTATGTCAGCGGTGTATTTCCCATCCTTACTGAAGGCGCATCCAAGATATACAAACTCATTCACTTGCTCCAGCACATCGTTCCCAACCACAATCCTTACATTCGTTCTGGTTTCTTCCCTTTCAAAAACTTATTCAAAATAAATTTATTTAATCAAATTCTATAACATGTTATGTTATTTAGTGTAGATCCATCCCAACAAAAATCTTTAAAGCACCTGTTATAGCACACCTGTTGTCCATAACTCATTATTACCGGGTAATAATAATCAATCATTACTTATCAGATATCAGTGCATTCTCCATCTGTTATGTCTTCTATATATTTTTTTTTATAGATATCTCTTTATATAACGAGAGTTGAGGAATTACCGAGCCAGAACTTTGTTTATATGAAATTAATCCCTTTATAATAATAATTTTTGTATCCTAGAAAAAACCCTTACAAAATGAACTATGAGAGTGGAGGAAGCCAGAGAGGTATGCAAGTAAAAAACCTGTTGGAACCCCGCACCCCCGCCCACCCTGCAAGGGGTCTGGCGTGAATCGTCACGTCACGTATATCGATAGATAGAGATACATAGAAAACCCTTACTGTGTACTAGATCTGGAAACAAAGTATGTTAGTACCCAATCAACCAAATTTTTTTTTATGTCAAATGATCTCTTTTTTGAGTACAGTACCAGACAAAGGCTACAAATTATATTGGTGATTATAAGGACGTTTTGCTATAATTACTTATTTAATTTATGATAAAGTATTTTCCTTTATGTCAAAGTTCGGTTATATTCAATGTTAGTTATATTCATAATCTTTAAAGATGTAGATATACCAAAATTTAACATTTTTGTACTAGAGGCCTTTGTACGAATGCCCTTATTTAGAGCTACTCCTCACATAAGGCTATGTGCTTTACCTATATGATCTCGCCCTACCCCAATTTTAGAGTCAGGAACGAAGGGCAGTGCTGATATGTGGTAAACTAATTTTACCTACCCCACTGTTAAACTATACCACTACTATTATTATATATTTCGAAACTATCCCAGAATCATTTCCATGTCCTGAGTGGCCACATAAATATTTATGTATCACTTAACGATTCGTTCTTGCGCAATAACGCCCGTGAACATTCATTTTTGGCAATACGATCGGGCCACACCTGAACCATTATATTACTGATGAAAATTCCACTCTCATTTATTAATTTAGTAATGACTTAAGAAGCGAATAAGCAAACCACGGACTATAATTTTATGATATTGGGAATCCAATTCATAACTTAACTTTTTCATACCCTGAAATGCCACACTTCCTCTGCTTCTTTGTATGTGGCTGTTTTTTATAAGTAGAAACTGTAATGATTTCGCGTAGCGTAGCGTTCCGATTTAGCGTAGTGATTAAGAGCTTAAGCCGCTCTGCCCACTGCATCTAATAGTCGCGGGTTCGAGTCCCGCACGGGACAAATCTTTGTGTAATCAACAATTATTTGTTCCGGTCTGGGTATTTGTGTATGTGAATTGTCATGTTTGTAAACGCACCCACGACACAGGAATAAATCCTAGTGTGGGGCTAGATTAAAAAAAAAAAAAAAATGATTAACTTTCTAGTTAGTTCTAGATGTCCAACCGTGAGAATTGAGCGTCACTTAACTTATACATGTAGTACATACGTATCATTCTTATTTCGTTTAATATCATAATAATATTTTGTGCACTCGCCTACCCACTGGGGATCTGGCGTGGTCCTATAATTAACAATAAATAAATAATATCAAGTTCCCTAAGACTAAGGTTATTGCTGATACTACATTATATTTATCATACCTGTGATAAAAATATACTTTTGATAATTCTTGTTTAAGATAACCTATACTTTCCAATATTGTAACTCAATATTTCATCAACTATAGCATGTCAACCTAATATCGTTAAAGTTTTAAATAGGTATTGTTCGGTACACTGTGCAACCGAACACCGCGTTAGCATTTTACGCGATTGAGCAGCATACGTGCCGTTCGATCGGTGCAGTTTAAGCCAGGCTGTCGGACGCGTCGCTATCTCATATCAATTTTGTATCAGTTAAGCATTCGTAAATCATATCATTCACGATCATTATATCATAGAGCTATCGAAAGAAATATACAATGTTTATCAAAATTATCAACTATCATTTATCAGTCACTGAGCGGCACCCCCTACAGGTATTATTATTAAGTCATTTGCATGACTTTATTTTCTTTTTATTTATAGAGTCTCCGTAACCGGCGAGCGTGTATGAGACGAACTATGAGAGTCGAGGAAGCCAGAGAGGTATGTAAGGAAAGAACCTGTTGGAACTCTGTACTCTCTGCCTACCCCGTAAGGGATCTGGCGTGAGGTTATAGATAGATAGATAGATTTATATATAGATACATTAATAAGATACATGTAACATGTGTCTTACCATGTGGATGTAATAATTTAAATGTAACAATATGAAAAATGCGAATTTTTTGTATGAGATCTCCAATCCAATATTTTTGCACAGAAACACCTTCAAATAAATTACACTCTGTATAGTATTCTAAAACCACCTGTTTCCATAATGGTAGCAGGTTGTGCTTGTGTCATATCTCTGATATCCTAACTGTACCAGAAACATCACTGGTGCTCAATATGAATGTACACATTCAAAAACTAAACACAAAACTATTTTTTATAGTTTTTATTTTCTTGAATAATTTTATGTAATTAAATATTATTTATTGATTATCATATTATCAAAAAAAAAAATACAATAAAACATCTAATTCTTCAATTCATGAATTGATGTATAATCTTTCCTCTGTGTGTCTCAAATTTCTAATGTATTAATTACACTATAAATGATGCAGGACGTAACCAAAAAAAAAACAAAACCAAAACTATTGAACTCATTACCCAATAGAAAGCTGAATAGCTCCTAATATATATTTTTTATTAGTATATTAAATATGACTCTAATGAAATAACTCTATTTTTTTCGGATTTTATGGCAGTTTATTTTGATTTTTAAGTTCCCGACGTTTCGAGTGCTGCCAATGCAAATGCAAAATTGAAATTAAAAAACATCCTAATTTAAATAGAGAAGATGGCTGGGTGCTTCCATGGACTTGGGATCCAGTAATTAATATAATCAAATCCAAAACCAAGCATAACACTGCAAGACCTCAAGACACCGTGAGCTCATTCTGCGTAGATCGGACCAACAAAAACAAAAATAATTAAGAAGTTTGAGGGTACCCTGGAACAACTATGCCTCTTGGACGTCTAACACCTCAGTCCTTCCCGTGACCATGGGTGCAGCAAAGCACTCGAAACGTTGGGAACTTAAAAATCAAAATAAACCGCGACAAAATCCGAAAAAAAAAAATAGTTTTATTTCATGTGTAATATTCGCGTAAATCTAAGAACTCAGTATGACTCTAATGTCTATTATTAGCATTCTTTGTGGGATAAGGATTATAGCACAGTTGTTATCATATATCTTTAATTAAATTCTAATGAGAATGGCTATAAATTGTATATCAATTATTAAAAAATTATGTTTCTAATAATAATGTTTCTAAACATAATGTTAAATATATGTAGGACCAGATTTTTTTACCTTCACTTGTCTGGATTGCAAGTATTTGCACAAAACCAATAAAGTTATGTTTGCCGTTGAAAGCAGACAGACGCACATTTTTATTAGTGTCATAGATACATTGTTAGATACCAAAGTTAGTGAATACCTTTAGCTTCCAATATTATGGTTTATTTGTAACATCCATGTTGTATTCCTGAATGTTTAACTGATTTTTTCAGTAACTTAAAAAAAAAAAACAAAAAAAAAGCCTTTGTGTAAAATGCTTAGAAAGCCTTTTTTACCTCACATTCTCTGGCAGGAGACTTCCAATGTCCATTGTGATTTGTT
This sequence comes from Phalera bucephala, assembly GCA_905147815.2. Lineage (NCBI taxonomy): Eukaryota > Metazoa > Arthropoda > Insecta > Lepidoptera > Notodontidae > Phalera > Phalera bucephala. Next base: position 24,130,943 of record LR990612.1, read on the forward strand.
TTTGGTGGGCTGATAGGTACACTGTGGGTTAATATTTTTACACACCGGATGAGGATTGTTGGTTACAACACTGGTGGTTTTTTGACATTTAAACTACTGTTTATGAACAGATAGTTATAATTCCATATTGGTACTCCACTATATTATAACTCCTTTAATACAAAATATATACTGCTGACCACAAAGGTTCTTATCCCTATAAATGTTTCATGACTGTATTGTTAGGACTCATCTTCTCTGGCTACCCTGCCAGGGGTCTGGGCTGATAATATTGATAATTATTAGTTTTATGTTAACTGGATAGACCAGGTATTTTATATTATATTTTAAGGATGTATGTGTGTAACACAAATTATTGCACAACCTGCCTGTCTCAGCATTGGTAGGCTGAGATATTATATTTGGAATATTTCAACGATTCTGTTGCTTGTCAGTTACAACAGCCATTGTTATAAGTACAGATGAGCCAAAGTGGCTCATCTGTTTATAAACCCTGTTCAGGGATAAATATTGCTGGATTTACCTTTTTTAATACAAGTGCTCATAATATTGCACAATTCTTTGTGTAATAAGCTCCACTTTGGGCTATTTCAGGATTATTATACAAGTATGGCTAATAATGAAATCAATGCAAAACATTATGTTTCTGCAAATGAGTGCCTTATGTTATTAATAAGGTATTGTTATTCATAAATTCATAAACAATGTCCCTTTAATTACCCTTTCAGAAAGTCTCCTTTAGGAGATATTATATCATAATTTGCTCATAGTTTATAGCAATAGTCTTTGTATTTACTGTTTAAGGTATGTATGTTGGGTAACATTTTAAATTCTTACCATTGTAGAAATGTGAACTGCACAGGAGCACCTCATGGGTGAAACCTATGAGTAGTATGACCTTCAGCACATATCTCGTATGGGCCCCAAGTCTTGCGGATCATGCCGATGCATCTCGTACACCACTCGTGTCCTTGAATTACCGTCAAGTCTTGCGGACCACGTCGATGCATCTCGTACATCGCCCGTGTCCTTTAATTGCCATCGATCCTTAACAGTCATCATTATTGATTAATGTCCCCCCCCATTTCTCTCATTGGAGGTATTACATTGCCAATTTATAGATGGTTAATAATTGTTTGCGTGTTAAACTGTTTTTACACGAATAGGGACATGAGACTTTGTGAGTTTACTTTTCGGATGAAGCAGCTTTCACATGTCTTAATATGACGAAACTCACGTCTCCAAAGATTCGATGTTATTTATATACATAAACAAGTTAAGCTGAAAACGCCACAAATAAACAACTGTCAGTTGATCTTTTTAGAATGTACTTTTTTGTCAGGACGTAAAATATTTCTGTATTTTGCCTATACGATGTTTTAAATTTATTTCACAACGTCACTTGACTATATAAAAACTTTTTTGTTATATAATTTCATTGATACTACCATATAATTAAATTAAATGTCGACCAAAACTTTATTAGAAGGCATCGGCTGCCGCGCTTGAAGAAAGAATGGTCGCAGAGGTTATGTCCACAGATACCATAGAGGAGGCGTTGACGTTCCTAGTCTCTAAAGTTAGCGGGCTGCAAAGTGAATCTAGAGAGCTGCATGTTTTATATCGAGAACGCAGGACACAGTATAATAATTTTTTTAAAGCACGCAACCTTCCGTTGGTTTGTTTTAGAGAACTCAATGGGTATTTTAATATCGGTCAGTACATATAATAATAATAGCCCTGTTAAGAGACTGTCCCACTGTTGGGCACGGTACTATATCAAAAATGCATCTATCTATCTAAATTTTTTACAGGTCTATAGACCTGTTGTACCATTGTGTAATGAAATTTATTGTCTCTTGTCTACGGCGTACTTAACCACAGTAACTAAATCTACATGTTCCCCAAGCGGGGTAGTAGAGATGTAAGTACTCACGTTATGCTGACAATGTTAAATGACATAAGTAACGAGTCAAGAGAGACAGAAAGAGAGAGATTTTACCGGACCCATTTTAAGCTTCTAACTGCTATTGAGGATAGATAAACCCCGTCGAAGATCTCCAATAAGAGTTAGTTCCATCTGCGCAATACTATCCGTCACCTGCAACTGATAAAAAACTGTTGCTTATACTCCTTCTTGCATGCGTACAACGATTTTCGTTTTAAATAAGTTCCAACAGCAGGTGGCCACAGACCTGCCTCCACTTATCCGCACCTGGTCCACGTTGTGAAGTATGACCTGTTCTCTCTTACCTCTTTTTGTGAGATAAGGCCTTTACCGGCAGTGGAACAGTATAGGTCGATTTATTATAACCCTAAAAAGTAGACCCTAAACTGTCAAAACGAAAATATTTTTGAATGTCGTTTTATCCTTTGATAAATATACCCTACCAGTCGCAACTATAAATCAATTTTAATTGTTATAAATGGATAATCGCGCGTGTTATGTACCTAAGGCCGTCGGATTTTCTCATAAGTGCCCGTCCCGAACCCACATCCCGGGGAGGGCGACAGTTCACTTGTCAATTTGCGTTTAGCGTTTCCTCGTTTAGTTTGATTTATGCTGGCAATCGATTGAACGTTTGTCTGGTTAAAGAAGGGAATCAAATAAAGATTTTTCAGCGGCAAGTCTTTGCTGTTGTTTTGTGAGGGTTAAATAAAGGATAGCTTTATATTGGTGTTATTTTGAGTTTCATGTGATATGAACGTTGTAGAGACTTTTTGTTTTTATTTTTACTAGATTTTATTTAACTTGTAATGTTAGTATGTCTCTCTGTCTTTCCGGTTCAAATCTTGTGATTCATTATTCAAGTACTTGCAGGTATCCAATTGAGCTGAAATTTGGCGTCCGTAGGTAAAATCGATAACTGCAATAATATGGTATTCTTTGTCTATCTTTTAAAGGACCTATCATTATGTGAATATAATTCATATCACTATTTATATATATCAACTATAAACTCATTTCAAAGAGTGTTATATAAGAAAGGAGTACTCCGCATAACACTCTTTGATGTCAGATTCAGTTCTCTTTTATTAGTTACATAACGGATAATCCAATCAGGTCCCCGCATCTTCTAAGATGAATTACGATCACTATAAGTTCTTTGGCTTCCTTGCTGACAGGTTTTTTTTTTAAACTGAGGGCTTAGCACGAAAAGATTGATATTAACGTAACGCTAAAGAGCGTGCTGTCGCGTTCCTGTTTATTTAGTAATTTTGTAGTGTGACACGGATGATATGTCATCGCTAGCGTCCCACTCGCTAGCGTCCCACTGAAGTCAATCTCTTTGTGTTAAGTCCTTTGTATTCTTCTGACAGGCAATCCTGACGTCACTCTTCAAAATTCCCCATTTAAATGTTTATTTACGTTACTTTTCGGAAGAGGTAAAAAATGAAATAAAATATGTGCAATTTAACGATATTTTGACAGAAAACCGGCATGAATGAGGCAAACCAGAGACGCTTGGGACTTTTGGCGCTGAATTATTCATTTAATCCTTTCAATATCGTCGTCTCAGCGTATCTAAGTATGAACGAGCTTGGCTGTTTTAGTCATTCCTGTTGTATTGGTTATACTGGCTTAACAGGATTAAATAAGCGAGATCCTTCCTTTTTTCGCTAAATACTAGAATATTCACGCGTTACTTCATTGCATACATTATTATGGATAACGTACACTTGAAACGTGGGAGCTTTATTAAAGTAAGTCACAACAATTCAGTGAAAAGTTTTATTCCCAGCATACAAGATGTCTACTTTATTTATGTGGATAATAAAAAAGTTTTCTTTGGCAAACAATAATAGTTTGTTTTAACACTTTTCGTTTTTAGCGACAGAAATTGAGAGAATTATTGTACTGTCCAAGTTACGTGAATGACTTAAGTTTGCAATAAAAAAAATAAGTTGCTTTATTTACATTATACATGTATGTATTCCCGGTAGGATTACCACCAACGCCTTTAGCCAAACTGTTAAATCTTACTTTGTAAGATTCCTTTTATAAACTGCGCATATAAATTTTCTCATTGAAACGTAAGATTATAAAAAATATTTTAAAAAGATTGTGGTAGGTGCTCTAATCGTTGGTACCACTAGCTTACGGCTGATCGTAATATGCAACTAAATTCAGCAAATGCAATTCCATTCACATTGTATGGATGATTGTAGACCCACCATTGCTACACCCGTCATTTTCTTTTTTGTATGGTAAAATTAAGGAATCAGCTTCCACCAGCGGCGTTAAACAAATGTTTTCTTAAAATGCCGTCCGTGACACATCCGTGACTCTTGTGGTGTTTCTGGTGTTTATGGATGGCATTGATACTAACAACGAGGCTATTTTACCTCTTATTCGATAAAAAAGCAAATAATGTAAAATTAAAGCGAAGTAGTACCTACTCAAGTACTAAATTAAAACACGGCTAATTTAGGCTGAATTTTGACTTATTTAAGCTAGTTAGTTGGAATACTATTTCACTACAAGTCGAGGTGGAGTCCGAGTGGAGTACGATATAGAAAACACCAACGTGGTCTCCACATTGGTGTTTTCTATATTTCTGTATGGGACTGAGACCTGGACTCTTAAAAAGAAGACCGCTTGCGCATAGATGCTTTTGAAATGTGGTACTGAAGAAGACTGCTCCGAGTACCATGGACCGCGCATAGGACCAATGCATCCATATTGGCCGTGCTCAAGATCACCATGAGACTCTTCACCATCAGCACTCTAAGGATTTTCGAGTTTTTCGGACACATAGCTAGAAAAAAGGGCGACAACCTCGAAAAGCTACTGGTGACTGGTAAAGTACAAGGAATAATTCGATGCTGATGCGAGACATACGGCTGAGAACGGAGCTGGTTGGCGCAACATAATCTGCGATATCGTTGTTTCTTGAGGTCACGACCCTCAACATTGAGGATATCGACGCAAGGAGGAGGAGTACGAAAATTTATTAATTTGACTGTATCCACACGATATAACACGAAAAGAATAACGCTAGCGTAACGCTAGTGAGTGCGTATGCTGTCTCGTTCTTTAATGAGTTGATCTGTAGTGTGACAAAGTTGGCATAAAAACTCGCTAACGTCAATATTTTCTAGCTAAACTCTCTGATAAACACATTAAACGTAACTTACTAAACAGCCCTACAATAAAGAACATTCGTGCACACGTTTATTTCACTTACGTCCAAAATATGGCCCGAGATATCGCAATTCACGATTCAAAGCACATATTTTAATGGGTGTAAACTTTTTGTTCGCCTGTTGTCTTTTGACCTTTATTTATTGCTTTTTACCTAAGTCTATTCAGCACACTTTCTTTGATAGGGCACAAGTCTATCGTAAAATGTGTGTTGTTTATTGGTTTTATATTGTTGGCAATGATTTTTTTTTCCATTTTGTTCGATAGCAACCAACAATATCTACCCTATACACACGGTGTAATTTTAGTCGTCCTGTAGCGAAAACTCAGGTGATGTATCCAATGCCTACTGTTCAGTGGTACTGTAAAAATGAAAACAAGAACGCTTTACCAAGTAAAATATCCATAACAATACTAATTTAGTGCATCAAAAATACCTATACCTAGCGCAAAATGATATTGAAGGGCGGCGCGGTTCGTCAATTGGCCGGTAGATATCTTCGGTGTCCTGTATTTTCACCCTAGCTATGATATTCTAATAGGTCAGTGGGAAGATTTTATTTATTGAAGTGTTCTTTTTTTATCATCAGTGAACGGTATTGGATACATCACCTGGGCTTTTGCTCCAGGACGATTAAAACACCGTTACACCGTGTTCAGTTGAACTATTAAGCTGGCAGCATATTATATGGCGGGTGCCACGAGTGCTGACACCTCCGGCAGCTTATTGCAGCTGCTATGGATAGGCAATCCCATGACAAATTCTGGAAAAAGAAAGGTCTCGAGTTCATTATAAATTCAGCAGGATTTAATGAGACTGATGGCTTCAATAGTTTTTTCTAAATTATTCAATATAAACCAAATTTCCAAATTTAAACGTTTTTACCCGTTTTTTAAGCACTTTTATACCCCAATTAACAATGGAAGTTGTACGTGTATGTGTGCATTTTGAGAAATACGGGTCAGGAATGCATTTGTAAGCTCGTTATTGCTATGAATCAAGAATAAATTTAGTTTTTTATAGCGCACTGAAGAAGTAAAAGTATTTTTTCCAAATTTAAAAAAATATGTAAGATACTTTAAAAATAGTTGAAATCAATTCAGTTATCGATTTAGAACAAACTACTTTCAGGTCTTGCGTTTATTATGTTACAGCTTGTATAAAACTAGCAAATATAAACCTCTCAGATACGCAAAATATTTTAAATTGCATAGGGCATTTTCACCTTTCCAGTATTAAACTTTTCAATTACAATAAACATGACTACGGTGTTATGGAATCCGAAAATTGTTTAAACATAAAAAGGTTGAGGTGAAAACAGCTGCGAGGGTCGGGTGTCGGCAAAAGGAATTCGGACCTAAAATCATCCTTAAAACTTGAACCCACTGATTACATGAATGTTCTCTTACGGGACAAAATTTAAATTACAGGAACATGGCTGGAAATTCTAGCTCAGAAGATATGGGATCTGTCCCTATAAAGTCAGTTTGTTAAGCCCATGCATGTTAGAAATCCAACCCTAGGCGAAAGTCACTAATTAATTCAAAATGGCACATTACATGGAGTGGACACGCCTTTATATTAAAATGTTGATACCTTAAAATTTAGATTCGAAAGAAATTTGAAATTAGTTTTTAATGTTGTGGCATCATATGAATGCCGCTGCCTATCCCAAAGCGTACGCGCACGCGCGCGCCGCCCCTCGCAAAACCGGCTGTGCGCCCGCGAGCCGCGATCCGCCATCGCTCGGTCACAAGCGCCAGTCGGGAACGGTATACCACGGCGAATGCACGCGCAAATCTTAAGTGAAAGACATTCATATATTTTCGTTAAATAATTTCTAATATTTTATTCTCACTAGTGTATCCATCTTTGCTTTCTTTTACTTCAGTGCTTGTGTTGTGTTAAACTCATTCTGTTCTGTATTTTATTCTATCTTCACTGTATTTTCTTCTACCTTCATTAATAACTATTGGACAAAAATCTACTGGACTTTCAATTAACCTGACAACCTTATATAGGCCGAAGTCTATATAACTGGTGACCACCCGACGAAAAACGGAAGATTCCAAGATGGAAAGCGAAGCAAAGGTTGTCGAGAAGAAGGTTCCAGAAGGCGAAACAAGTGATATTTGTCATGTTGGTATGCGGGTGCCGCCATTTTATGCTGACGATCCGGAGCTCTGGTTTGCTCAGTTGGAGTGCCAGTTTATCCTTTGGAATGTGAAAAGCGATACCACCAAATTCTATTACGCAGTATCACAGCTGGAGCAAACATATGTTTCGCAAATTAAAGATATTTTGTGTGCACCACCTGCGACGGGTAAATTTGAAAAATTGAAAGCTGAGTTGGTCAGACGATTAAGTGCTTCGAAAGAGAAGAAACTTAAACAGCTATTCATTCACGAAGATATTGGAGATCGGAAGCCTTCACAATTCTTACGCCATTTGAGGAATTTAGCTGGCCCCTCCGTTTCCGACGATGTGTTACTCACGCTATGGTCTGGTCGCTTACCACACAGCTTACAAACTGTAGTAGCTTCACAGCATAAACTTTCGCTTGATGATCTAGCCGATTTAGCGGATCGTGTTCACGAAATAGCACCGTCTACGCCTTATCATCAGGTAGCCATGATGAGCACTACAAATCAGCATGGATCCTCGTCCCGTGTTGAAGAACTTAGCGAGGAAATATGTGCTTTGAGAAGAAAAGTTGCCAAGCTGACCTCGGCATGCAGACGACGACGTTCTCGTTCCCCCTCGAGGCCGCGATTTAATCACAACCGACCACGGAGCAACTCACGTAGGCGACAACCTCCACCTGATCATCCGCACTGCTGGTACCATTACAATTTTGGAGTGAAGGCACAAAAGTGTAGTCAGCCGTGCCAGTTTAATTCGGGAAATGCCGTGGGCAGCCGGAAGTAGCGGCCAACGACTGCCCATCTCCATCAGGCCGTTTATTTGTCACGGACCGAGCATCAAAAATGCAATTCCTGGTAGATACTGGTTCAGATTTATGTGTTTTTCCAAAATCTGCTACAAGGACTCCCTGTAATAAAACCGAATATTGCCTGACCGCTGCAAATGGAAGTATCATAAATACTTACGGCCCTATACTCCTTCATTTGGACCTAGGACTACGAAGAGATTTTTCATGGAAATTCACAATCGCCGATGTGTCCAAACCTATCATTGGGATAGACTTCCTGAGTTATTATGGACTGCTTGTGGATTGCAGGAAGCAACGCCTTGTCGATGGTACGACCATGCTTACTATCGCGGTGCCAAAACAAATGACCTCGGAAGACATAGCGTCTATTAAGACTGTTTCTGGGAATTCTGAGTATCATAAACTTCTTCGTGAGTTTCCAGAGGTAACACGTCCAGCAGGGATAGTAAAGACAGTACAACACAATACGGTGTATCACATCAGAACGACGCCAGGACCCCCAGTTGCCTCCAGATCTAGACGTTTGGACCCGCTGCGTCTGAAAGCTGCAAAGAAAGAGTTTGATGAAATGTTAGCTAACGGAACCGCAAGACGTTCGGAAAGCCCTTGGTCATCACCCTTACACCTGGTGAAGAAGAAGAATGATGGCTGGAGACCCTGTGGTGACTACAGAGCCCTCAATTCTCGGACAATACCAGACAGGTATCCAGTACGTCACATACAAGACTTTGTACACCAGTTATCAGGATGTTCTGTGTTTTCCACTATTGATTTGGTCAAAGCATATAACCAAATACCCCTGAATCAAGAAGATATTAAGAAGACAGCGATCACCACACCTTTTGGATTTTTTGAATTTGGATTCATGACGTTTGGATTAAGGAATGCTGCTCAAACCTTCCAACGATTTATTGATGAAGTGTTACACGGTCTAGAAAATTTTGCATATGGATACTGTGATGATATTTTGGTCTTCTCTGAATCAGAAAAGAGTCACAAGGAACATCTACGTCAAGTATTTACCCGACTCAAGAAATATGGTGTACTTATCAACACAACAAAGTGTGTTCTAGGTAAACCGGAAGTGACTTTCCTTGGTTACAAAGTTTCAGCAACCGGTACCAAGCCTTTAGAGTCTAAAGTGCAGACAATTATGGACTACCCAGTACCGAAGACAGTGAAAGAGCTCAGAAGATTCCTCGGTATGCTCAATTTCTACCGTTTTTTTGTGCCTAATGCTGCTAACACACAGGCACCCCTGAATGCTCTTCTGTCTGGGTCAAATGTAAAAGGTTCACATTCTGTATATTTTACGCCAGAGTTGTTACAGGCATTCGAAGACTGTAAACAAGCACTAGCGAAGTCTGCATTGCTTGCCCATCCTAATCCAGAAGCTGAGATAAGTATTGCTATAGATGCCTCAGATATAGCCAATACAACAAAAGAAAAACGGTCAATGGGAACCTCTAGCGTTTTTCTCCAAGAAATTAAGTTACCCACATCGAAAGTACAGCCCGTATGATAGAGAGTTGCTAGCGATGTATGAAGCAATTAAATATTTCCGATTCATGGTCGAAGCTCGTCATTTCAGCATCATTACAGATCATAAGCCTCTCACACATGCCTTCAGAACTATAAAAGAAAAATGTTCGCCACGACAATATAGGCATTTGGAATTTATAGCGCAATTTACGACCAACATACGGTATATTCCAGGAAAACAGAACGTAGTCGCAGATACATTGTCGCGGATAGAGGAAGTCGACCGCAGTATTGACTATCAGACCCTTGCAAGATCTCAGAAAACTAATCCTGAGCTGCAAGATCTACTTCAAAGAGGATCTTCATTAAAGCTGCAGAAAATGAAAATACCGGAGACAGACATTGAGGTATATTGTGATGTATCAACACAGTGTTTACGCCCTTACATTACACCTGAGTTCCGACGTCAAGTTTTTAACACACTACATAATCTCAGTCACCCAGGAAACACAGCTACAGCGCGACTGGTCTCAGAGAGATACGTATGGCCAGGGATACGCAAAGACTGTAGAGAGTGGTCACGTAAATGCCTAAATTGTCAAGGCAGTAAAGTAACCCGACACACCTCAGCTCCATTTTCCCCATTTCCTGTCCCTACATCGAGGTTTTCCCATATCCACCTCGATTTAATCGGACCATTACCAAGTTCTTCTGATTACAGGTACTGCCTTACCGTCATCGATAGGTTCACACGATGACCTGAGGCGTACCCCATCAAGGACATCACGGCGGAGACGTGCGCTGCTGCGCTCATCTCCGGCTGGATGGCCAGATTCGGTTGTCCACTCAAGATAACAACTGATCGTGGTCGTCAGTTCGAGTCTCACCTCTTCAGGGCTATCACATGCATAGTTGGTGCGGTACACTATCGCACGACTGCTTACCACCCTGCTGCGAACGGCATGGTCGAGCGACTACATCGACAGCTGAAGGCAGCGATCATGTGCCACTCCACATCACACTGGACAGAAGTTCTTCCCTTGGTACTACTCGGCATAAGGAGTGCATGGAAGACGGACATCCAGGCTTCATCAGTAGAGTTGGTTTATGGAGAGCCACTTCGTCTACCGGGTCAATTTCTAGCTCCTGCTGAAGACTACACGGCAGCTGATATCACCGATATGGCAACGCGTTTACGAAGTCACATGGCTAAGCTTACTCCTAAACCCGCATCGTGGCACAGGAAAGGCCCGTTCTACATACCTCACAGTCTCGAAGATTGTTCTCATGTGTTTCTGCGGCAAGACTTTGTTCGGAGACCGCTGCAACCACCATACGCAGGACCATACAGAGTTATAGAACGACTGCCCAAATATTACAAACTCGATATACGAGGAAAAGAAGTAACGGTGAGCATTGATCGCCTGAAACCTGCTTTCATAACACAAGAAACAGATCTTCCTACTGTAACTCCACCTGCACGAGAAATTCCCACTGAAAGGAGGTCAAGATACCGAAGACGGGTGCACTTCCCTGATTATTATCGCCCGCAGTAGCGGTCTCAGCAGGGGAGTACTGTGGCATCATATGAATGCCGCTGCCTATCCCGAAGCGTACGCGCACGCGCGCGCGCCGCCCCTCGCAAAAACGGCTGTGCGCCCGCGAGCCGCGATCCGCCATCGCTCGGTCACAAGCGCCAGTCGGGAACGGTATACCACGGCGAATGCACGCGCAAATCTTAAGTGAAAGACATTCATATATTTTCGTTGAATAATTTCTAATATTTTATTCTCACTAGTGTATCCATCTTTGCTTTCTTTTACTTCAGTGCTTGTGTTGTGTTAAACTCATTCTGTTCTGTATTTTATTCTATCTTCAATGTACTTTCTTCTACCTTCATTAATAACTATTGGACAAAAATCTACTGGACTTTATATAACCTGACAACCTTATATAGGCCGAAGTCTATAATGTAAAGAGCTTATCACAAAAATAACGTTAGTGTGACGCTAGCGATTTGATACGCTATCTTAGTCACACGTCAAACTACGTCTACTAATTAAACAGGAAGGTGACAACACGATGACTCGCTAGTGTCATGCTAATGTCAAAGTTTTCGTGCTAAGCTCAGTAGACTAGACTAAGCAGATGAGTACAAAATACCTATCTAATTTGCATGTTTCCTTGCCTTCCTTGCTGTGAAAGTCAAAACTGATTGAATGAGACCAAAAGTCACTTCCAAAACAATAGATACTGAAAATCGCTTCAGCTTGCCAAGTTTATAATCGTATCCAATCTGCCGCGGAAAAAACTGAATCAGAAATAATTCGACACACATTTTTCCGCTGAAAGCATTCTTAGGAATAGTCGGGCTGCAAATGACCCTAAGTACCAAATCACCTTGTATTATATTGTTATTTCCTAATCATGGCTTATGTTTTACTATATGAGATAAGTAATTTTTCAATCTATATCATCACAACATATCCCTTAGAAGCGGCAGAATATAGCATTTTTTATTAAATAATAATATAATTAAAATATTTTACTTAATCAAAACTATTTACACTGACACTCTGCCTACGCCGCAAGCAATCTGGCGTGATGATATAAATATAAATTTTGCTTATTTTGACGCACGACTTAGTCTACTGGTTAAGAGCTTTAGCCGCTCTGCACTGAATCAAGTGGTCGGGAATTCGATCCCCGCACGGGACAAATCTTTATGTGAGCGACGAAAATTTATTTATGTCTGGGCGTTTATGTATGTTATTTTTCGAATGAAACATTTCTAATATGAGCCCGGATTCTGGAATTGTGACCGGTATATGGCAATAGGCTGGCACCCTATTACACGGGACCTAACATCGTCGGGGAAATGTGGGTGTACTTAGTACACCTCTGTCACCCCTGCTTGGGGTATATTAGGCGTGACGGTGTGAAATTCATGATTGTAAACGTAACCATGACACAAGAATAAATCATTATAGCGTAGAGATATGTTTCTTAAAAGAGAAAAAATATAGATATTCTTTCATGTTACTTCTACCTATATTTCGGGAGAAATAAGCGCAAAGGGTTTCATCATCAGCCAAACGTCTACTGCATGCCTCGCACAAAGATGGCCGCGACTTTTACCAGGTCATTGGTCTATCTTGTGTGAATGACGGGTGTATCAGGTCCGCAAACCCCTTTCAAGAAGTACGAGTAGATCCAAAGAATTCTATTTCGCATTCAAGGCGATTAGCGCTCAGTATAAATTACGTTTAATTACTTTTCCCAGACAAGCAACAATTTACTTTCCATTAAACAGTCTTATCTTGAGTTCCATTTCCAACAATAAGGAGTTGTAGAAATTATAAATCAAGTTGAGAGACTCGCTGAACCTACCTACGTACCTACGTATTCGTTGCCTGTATATTCAGATGGGGAAATATGATAGTAAAAAGGTTCATATATTCCAAATAAATAATAAATGCGGGTACATCGTTTTAAAGTCTAGACTAGATAAACGAAAATACAACTACTATTTCTTCGGTCAGTCCAGATTTCTTCGCTCAGACCGGGTAGTATATTACAGTCTAAAAAATATGTACAGTAACCAAGCAGTAGCTGTACTTACATACATTGTTAATTAAAATTTTTACAGCTTTTCCTGACAGCATAAAATTAAATTTTGGTAGATCGAATAAGGCAGATAAATTAATTCCTATTCAAGCTTATTATGCGAAAGGTTATCTTCAGAAATACGCTTCATGGCATCACGAGGAAATAAACTGCAACTATGCAGCACTTAGACCGATTTTTTCAACTTGCCCTTGCCTTGCTAAGAGGGGTATCTCTATGTAACTAACAACCTAATTTAAGAGATACTTAATGCACTCTACTGTTAGATATAGCTCGCTTTCTCTTTGCAATTTAGGTCTGTCGAGGTAGAGTAAAATTGAAGTCTCGAGTCCTACTATAATCAGCTTTATGAAACGAGGACTAAAAATACCTTACCATTGCAATTTTTCATATTTTGATCGCTTTTGATTAAATTACTGTACATAACAGTAATTGGCATAAAATTGGCTGGAATAACTTAAATGGCTGAACTAAAAAATTAAATGGATGGTCTTGACATGGCTGGAACAGTCTACCATTGGAATTGAAACACCATGACAGTCCAGTTAGAGTATAATTAACAAATGGCGTAACAAATGTATAACCGACCACCAGGGAATCCAAATGTCGGCTCATTTGCGTCCAGTAATCATTAGCAACGGCTGAACGGTCTCATTATTCGTAAGAATCGATATCGCCATCGGAAAGGCTTCGCAGACATTTGCAGACAATAGATAGGGCAGTCAAGCCTGGAACTTGACTATGAACGCTAATGTGCCAGATAATGGCAAGAATAAAGTTAAAATACACTTACTGAAACTATTTTTGCTGGTAAGTACCACTGGAAGCTGGTGGCTGGTGGTGGTAGCTGAGGTGGCAGAGGTGCACTGCATACACCCACTTTTCGCCGATCCTGTTAGGTCCCATGTAATAGGGGGCGAGCGTATTGCCATATAGCGGGCAGTATTCCAAATTTCGGACTGATGATACTGGGATTAAGAATCAAATCTTTAGAATGTTTATGCTTCAAATTAATTTGAAAAAGCTCATACAATAGGTATGTACTGCTGTTATTTTAATAGCTACGTTGCATATGTAAATATGCACATTACTATTAAAAGAAGAAATATGCAAAAAAGTGCACCTAGCAATTTTCATTTTTATTAATTACCGGATATTTGAATTCAAAATAGAAGCAACCGCCGACTTGGTCATAAGATCTATGAGAGTGGTGAAAGCCAGAAAAGTTTATAAGGAAATAATGTATTAGAACTCTGTACTCTCTGCATACCTCGCAAAGGATCCGGCGTGAGGATATAGCTCTAGGGTGTGAATTCCGTCGCAATACTCTAGGACTTATGACTGTCACAATTAATGTTTAAAATAAAATTTAATGGGATAGTGCAAAACTGATAACTAACAACAGAAAATGCGGCGTAAATTAGGTATGGCAAAACTTTATAGGGGAGCCAAATAACTATATATTTTCTCTTTTACTCATCTAATGCGTATTTGTACTTTAAGATATAAAAATGATAAGTAATGCACATTTTAAAATATCAAAGACTTTAGACATATAAAAGATAAGTAGAAGAAAAAGACATTAAGTTCTTTGGTTCTACTGTAAAGTTTTCCATACCTAATTTAAGCCGTATTGTCTGTTTTTAATCAAGGTACGGCCAAACCAACACATTCAGCCGCGGCCGCGGTGGCGTCCCCGGTGGCCATGACGGTGGCGATCAGTATCTCCCTATGACTGCGCGTGCAGACGCCGCCCAGATAGCGCGTGCAGGACGCAGGCGCGTTAGTGTCAATATTTTCAAACAAATATTACTGCAGAAGCGGATCGCCACCGTGCACGCTACTGAGGCCGCGGCTGAACGCGTTGGTTTGGCCGTACCTTTACGCAGACCCAAAAAAATTTAGCAACATCATAAGTAATGCCTGAAAGAGTTTGGTAGAATCCGCGAAAGAAGTATGTGGTTGCTCAAAGAAGCATAGTACAGCAAAAGGTAATGCATGGTGGGATGCGGAGTTACAAAGCTCCGTAGAAAGTAAGAAGAAAGCGTGGCAGGACTATGTTTCTTCTTTGAACCTGAATGCCAGTATGACAGAAATGAAGAAAGAAATATACCGGCAATGCAAGAATGCCATCAAAACTTTAGTGAAAGAAAAGCGTGAAAGAGCCAGTGCGATTGAGGAGGATAGGCTGGCGAAGATCTTCGAGAACAACACTAAACTCTTTTGGAGCAAAGTGAGAAACTCTCGAGGTGATTCGTCAGGTTCCAGAGTGGAAAGGATAAAATTTAAGGATGGTAACATTCTTGCAGATACACAAGCTGTAATAATTTGGAGAAATGTATGGAGATATGGACTATGTGGACTGCAAGGCATGCGTACGGGTGGGTGGTAACATGTCACCCTGGTTTGACTTTAAAATCGGCGTCAAGCACGGTTGCATGTTGTCCGCTAGACTGTTTATAATATATACGGATAAAAGTCTTCAAAGACTGAATGCGATGAATGAAGGGGTAAAAATGAGTAATCTAGTGGTAAATCATCAACTATATGCAGATGACGCGGTTTTGATAGCGCCAGCAGCCACTGATCTGCAATCACTAGTCACAGTTATGAAAGACAACTGCATGAAAAATGGCTTACATTTGAATTTGAAAAAAATAACTGGTCGTAACAAGCAGTAACAATAAAAATCTATTTCAGTAATTAAATAAACCATAGTGCTAGCTATAGTAGCGAGAACATTAACTCGTTGTCAGATACCGTAAAAATAATTGGGACTATACCCTCAACTATTTTGTTTTTATATATCATACGGTTTTCGGCTTTTTTAGTAGGTTGCTTTTAAGATTTTTCTTCATAAATTTAGTCAAATTTATCTGTGTGACGTGAACGTGTAAACACTAAAATTGATTACGTGAATGTCAGTCCAAGACGTCCTTTTTTAATATCTTAACTTGCAGTAGAGTTCGTAGTAGATTTCGGCTCGCTAAATAACCATGTACATATGTAAAATTTTAAAACTTTTCAATTTTCTGTCAATTTGCAGCTACATCTACCATCAACCAAAAAATGTCCACTGCAAGAAAAAGGCCTCTCTCAGGAATCTTTGAGACGAAGGGCTTTGTGCAAAACGCGTCCAGGTTTTACCTGCAACCTTTACCAGGTCATCGTTCCACCTTGTCCTTGTCCTCGTCTACGTCGCAGCCACTTCCTTACATCCAAAGCTCACACTAAAACGAGACGCTCTTAGCGTTGTGTGACCGCGGTATTCTTAGCGATCATCAATCTTACGCAGCGTTCAGCTGAGATGGGCAACCGCTTGTGGGTAGCATTTCGTATTCGACTTTCTACGTGTTTTGGATGGCACCTTAGGCTGTTGATTTCAGTTACCACTTAATGTGGTAATCGTACATATAATAAAGCCTTGCAGGCGGTTTGATAAGTTCCAACAGCAGGTGGCCACGTACCTGCCTCCATCAATCCGCACTAGGTCCGCGTGGTGGAATATGACCTAATCTCTCTCACCCCGATTAGTGAGAGAAGGCCTTTGTCCAGCAGTGGGCAGTATAGGCTGATATCATCCTATGGGTTTACTGTGCCTTTAAGATTGTGTTTTTATACCGTCACCTACATAAATACGACCCTCGAAAATCAAGTTTATTTATTCGTTTTAAATAAGTTCCAACAGCAGGTGGCCACAGACCTGCCTCCACTTATTCGCACCTGGTCCACGTTGTGAAGTATGACCTGTTCTCTCTCACCTCGATTTGAGAGAAAAGGCCTTTGCCCGCAGTGGAACAGTATATATCGATTTATTATAACCCTAAAATGTAGACCCTAAATTGTCAAAACGAAAATATTTTTGAATGTCGTTTTATCCTTTGATAAATATACCCTACTAGTCGCAACTATAAATCAATTTTAAGTGTTATAAATGGATAATCGCGCGTGATATGTACCTAAGGCCGTCGGATTTTCTCATAAGTGCCCGTCCCAAACCCACATTCTGGAGAGGGTGACAGTTCACTTATCAATTTGCGTTTAGCGTTTCCCCGTTTAGTTTGATTTATGCTGACACAACCGATTGAACGTTTGTCTGGTTAAAAAAGGGAATAAAATAAAGATTTTTCAGCGGCAAGTCTTTGCTGTTGTTTTGTGAGGGTTAAATAAAGTATAGCTTTATATTGGTGTTATTTTGAGTTTCTTTTGATTTCAAAGTTTTAGAGACTTTTGTTTTTATTTTTACAAGATTTTATTTAACTTGTATTGTTCGTATGGCTGTCTGTCTTTCCGGTTCAAATCTTGTGATTCATTGCATGAGTGCGTTTACAAACATCAAATTCACGTACACAACAACCAGACCGAAAGAAACATTCATGGATCACACTAAGGTTGGTCCCGTGCGGGAATTAAGCCCTTGACTGCCTGATTCAGTGAGCTGAGCGCTTAAGCTCTCAACTACTAGACTAAGTCGTCGTGGTTATCGATTCATCAACATCATTGTCATCATCTCAGCCTATACTTATCCACTGTTAAACATAGGCCTCCCCAATCGCTCTCCAGCGCAATCGGTCTAATGCCACCTGCATTCAACGACTTCTTGGATCTGCCATGTTGTTGTTTGAACAAAAATATCCGGTGCGAAGCTTGCCCGCACTTATTATGGGTTAATGAGAACAAATAAAAAAACATTTGTACCGTTACGCAATAAAAACATGAATGAACAAAATTCATAATATAATTTAATAATACTTTCTCAGTTGAAATATTCCGTGTGTACTGTGTATTCCGTCGGCTGAACAAGCACAGACGTAAATTGGGATTCACACGTCAACGTTATAAAACGTAAGGCGGCCCGTTACGACCGGCTGTCACGCTCATTCGTTTACCTACCCTTTAGTAATAAAGTCCTATTTAGATGGCTGAGCACAAACCATATAACGTTATCGTATCATTGGCGAGAAAGTCTGCTGTTACGTTCATATTTGTCTAACAAATTTGTAGATTAAAAGGGATGGCACATCGTTTCGATAGCGTTACGCGCATGTCAGTCTGTTCGTGCGGAGCCCTATCTTCAGATTTTATTTTTCAAGGCATTGGTTCTTAACCTTTTCGGTATGGGAGACCATTTACTGCATTCTGTTTTTGCGCATTCCACTGAGTATAAGGCTGTAGGTTTAACTTAAGAACATTTCAATAGACTTGAAGTTATTTTTTCCAGTTTAAAAGTCCATTACGACGCAATAGTATATAATTTCCTATAGGATTTTAGTATTTAACATTAACATTACGCTAGATAGTAATATAATTTATGTAGATGTAGAAAATTCTAGCTTTTTAAGTTGGAATACGATTAGGTAAGTATTTTCTTATTTAAAGACATTTTCCTTAGGAGGTTGCTTTTATAAACCTGCGGCACACTGAGCATAAATATTTTAAACTTCAGCAATTGATTTCATATAGGCTACATAAACTGTGAAATTGTTACCATGATAACAATTAGCTTTCCATTAAGTTACCTACTAGTTTAGATTCATGTTAGTTCGTACATGTGCAGGAAGTATAAGTTGTGAACTACTTCGGTTCTTGCAACGAATACAATATTTTTTACTTAAAGCACACAAGCTTACTAACTTATAAAAATTATTGTAGTCAAAAATCATACGAAAGCAATCTCTACGACGGAGAGGCAAAATATTATAAGGTTCATAAAACTAATTTTATAGCAGTCTTTTAGAGCATAAGTTCTGGATGCGAATAAAATGCACTTGGAGAATTTTGTATTTTTAGTGAAATTTAGTTAGCTAATAGAAACTTTTGCGAACGTTTGTGATGTTAGTAGTGTTTAGTTTGTAGTTTGCTTTCATCATATTCTACACGTCGTTTTTATAGTTTCTCACTTTTTGTTTTTTATAATTCATCATCAGCTGCAATCCACTGAAGTTGTTAATAGTGAAACTGGGAGGTCTAAGCACCGCAGTGTGGACTTTACTCTAGAGACTGCGCGTGGGCTCATTCAGGCAGATAGTGACGTAGCTCAAGAATTCGAAATTTTTTTTACTTATATTCCGGTAGAGACACCAAAATCCTTAAATTGCTCTTCTTCTCTTGCAATTTTTTTTGTTAAAAGCAACATTACTCTTTGTCCGGTGGAGT
The DNA here is from genome assembly GCA_905147815.2 of Phalera bucephala. Lineage (NCBI taxonomy): Eukaryota > Metazoa > Arthropoda > Insecta > Lepidoptera > Notodontidae > Phalera > Phalera bucephala. Next base: position 24,150,308 of record LR990612.1, read on the forward strand.
TCGGGTTTGAGTACACTAATCCCCGGTCTGTTATCAAAGTCTTTAATGATTTAAAATTAAAAGTAACTGAAGACTTATGGGGAATGTCGGTAAAAGTGTGTAAATCCGTTATACATACAATCGCGCCACACTTAGTTGTTATTTTTAATATGTGCGTTGATCAAGGAGTCTTCCCGAATTTAATGAAATTTAGTAAGGTAATACCACTGTTCAAATCCGGCGATAGTAAAGATGCCAACAACTATAGGCCAGTGTCTGTCTTGCCAGTGCTCAGTAAAGTGTTCGAAAAGATAATGCTCATGCAAATGCTAGATCATTTTAACGCAAACAACATCCTGCACGATCAGCAATTTGATTTTACCAAAGGGCGTTGTACTACTGACGCCGGTGTAACTCTAATAAAGCATATCTTCGATGCCTGGGAGAACTCACAGGACGCCATTGGCATTTTTTGTGATCTTTCCAAAGCATTTGATTGTGTGAAACATGAAACACTGCTGCTTAAATTGGAGCACTATGGTATCCATGGTAAAGCACTTAATCTTTTAAAATCTTACCTAGAGGACAGACAACAGTGTGTTCAAATAAATCAAACTAAATCTCTAGGCTCTTTAGTTAAAATGGGCGTTCCACAGAGATCGATACTGGGTCCGTTCCTATTCTTAGTTTACATAAATTATTTACCTGAATTAATTAAAACTCGAGCGAAGATAGTGTTATTTGCTGACGATACCTCTTTGATTTTTAAAGTAGCTAGACATGTTAATAACTTTGAAGAAGTAAATGACGCTATTCTTCAACTACATAACTGGTTTATATCCAACAATTTAGTGCTCAATAACAAGAAAACTAAATGTATAAGGTTTTCTTTGCCAAATGTATAAGGTACTGTACATGATATTATACTGAACAATGAGAAACTTGAGTTCATCAATGATACACCTTTTTTAGGGATTACGCTTGACTCCAAGTTACAATGGGGTCCTCATATTGAGAATTTAGGTAAACGGCTTAGCTCCACTGCCTATGCCGTAAGGAAGATCAGACAACTAACTGATGTGGACACCGCGAGGATAGTCTATTTTAGCTACTTTCATAGTGTCATGTCTTACGGTATATTATTGTGGGGTAGGGCAGCGGACATTGAGTCTGTTTTTATCTTGCAAAAAAGGGCTATTAGGGCCATCTATAACTTGAGTAGTCGCGACTCTTTAAGAGAACTGTTCAAAGTAGCTAATATCATGACGGTCCCATGTCAATATATTCATGAAAACATAATGTACACTAGAAGCACTATGAGAGTCGAGGAAGCCAGAGAGGTATGTAAGGAAAGAACCTGTTGGAACTCTGTACTCTCTGCCTACCCTGCAAGGGATCTGGCGTGAGGTTATAGATAGATAGATAGATAGAAAAAATTTAGATCTTTTTAATCAGCTAGGTGATAGGCATTGCTATAACACACGACATAGAAATAAATTAGACCAACCGCAGTTTCGTCTGTCAAATTTTCACACGTCTTTCATGGGGCACTGTGTTAGATTTTATAACAAAACTCCCATTGACGTCACTAAACTTAGTGAAAATAAGTTCAAAGCTTGTGTAAAACGAACACTTTGTAAGCAAGCTTATTATTCAATAGAAGATTATTTAAAAGATAAAAATGCTTGGATAGATGCTATTCCAGCTCCACTTGAGTCATGACAACCTATTCAACTGTTATTAGTTAACATTTCCTCTCTTCCTTCTATTAATTTAACAAAATATGTACTTTTTTTTTGTAAATGAGGGAACCATGTAGCCGTTCTCATAAATAGTATTATTCGCTTTTTTAACTTAGACTCACCTGATGACCAACCTATTATATATTTCTTATTTTAAAAGAGTAACCGTGGAGTTTCTTGCCCTTCTTCTCCACAGGAATGACATTTCGAAGTGGCGGTAGAGTCTTTGTTACTTTTCTGACGATTCATAAATACTGTAATTGTTTACATGAATTAAAAATATTCTGATTCTGAAGGGCAAAGGCTTCCTTAAAGATCGTCTCGACGATCACCTATGTGCTGTACCTATCCAGCTTTTACCTTCGACCTTTACCAGGTCATCGGTCCACTCCAAGTTTTCCGGTACAAGGTCGCCACACTTAAGATTGGCAATTTTTCGTTTTTATTAATTGGCAGAGTTTATTTTTTATAGTGCTAGATCTGTCTATCTATGTATATCATTACGCCAGATCCCTTGCGGAGTAGGCAGAGAGTACAGAGTTCCAACAGGTTCTTTTCTTACATATCTCTCTGGCTGGCTATAGTGGTAGATCTTAAGGGTAACCCGTTCTGGATTGTTTGAGTTGAAGTACCACCTTCTCGCCGTATACCAGTGTGAAGCAAGAGCGGTATTGTTACTGCGTTATACTGGTGACAGAGCCAGAAGTCCCGCCTCGCCCTTCTCCCCATAACGCCTACATTCTCCTAGCGTGAGTGGTAGAGGTGTATTTTGTTCACCCACCATATTGCCGACGATGTAGGTCCCTGTATTATAGGGGGCAAACCGGGCGCAACTGCAAACTATCGCTTTGTCTGACCTTTGATTCGAGTACAGAACCTCGTAGTCACTACCCGTATGATCCGCCAACACTCCAAAGAAGCAGGTAAGTTATGTTATTTCATTGATCTGCAATATATTTATTATTCAGTACCTTTGACATACAAATATACATATTATGTGTATAAAGAAAATAAGGAGTACGCAAATAATGTTAACATGTGATGTTTTGCAGAAAAACATACACCCTTGGGTTGTGTAATTACCATGAGAATACCTGGTAACCCTGATCTTCATATCTCCCGGTTAGGATGAATTACACTATTCAAGTAGGTAGGTATCATGTGCCCGTGATGAGTTTGTAAATAGCTTTAAGCAAATATAAAAATATGTACAATATTTCTAGAAAAGAAATGTCCTGGGGCCTTTTAAGACTTCGTAATTCCTCACCTACATCTTGCATGAAAAAAAATACAGCTACGAGTTCTCTGGGGCCCAGTCTTTTGTGCCTACACGTTTTTCGAGCCAGAGAAATGAATCGTTACATTTTGAAATAAAATTGTTTTAAGAGCATCGACGTGTCCCGTGTCTTTCGCAATCACCCCAATTTCTAAGCAGTTTCGCCTAAGTCATGGTATATTTTTTAAAAGGAAAAATTATTTTGAGTTTCATAAATATAAAGCCTGAGGCTTTTGTGGCACAAGGGACTGAAGGTTCAATCTAAATTTGACGTTGAAGTAGTTATTTGTTTTGCTATATTTCCGGCAAATGTAATTATGCCTGTTCTTTGTTTCCTAATCTAACCCAATTATGATTGTTATCGTGGATTTTTGTTATTCAAATGTTATTTATGTCTGTGGGTATAAAAAAGCAAGGATATTTTCCTTTTGCCCTTTTCCAAATGATATAAAACATGAGTTATAATATTTGCGTGGGCGGGAGGAACATGGTGGAACATTTGACAACATTCGACAAAAATAATATAGGCAAGGTATCAGGATGTATATGAAAGATTATGGGGTCAGTGTGTACAGAAATACTAGACAGAAAAGCTATTCAGACTCTTGACAATTGAAGCGGTACTACTACTGCATTATCATCTTATCAGATACCTCATGCAAATAGACAGAAATCACAGAGTTCCAGCAGATATGTTCTCTCCTGATATATATCCCCTTGCTTTCTCTATAATACACACTCGGTGGTTTCGGAAATTCATTTATAGGGTGCTGATAGTCCAATAAATATTATTTATCTGCCAGAAATAGCCGTAAAATATTGATAGATTTTACTCTTAAGGTAAAAAGGTCTTTCAAAACAATCGTTGTAAAATCATGTTCCATTATTCGTTATCATAGTTTAAACATGACTCCATTGTTTGAATATTTCATTTCCTACCGTTCAGAATAGAGCTATTGCACTTAATAAATCTTATTCTACCGTAATCGAATATTTTGTTCAAAGTGGCTCTGAACTGCGGAGAAATATGAATCCAAGTGTACTGGGTACGTTTTCTTACTCATTTTTGTAGAATGCCAGTATTGCTGGAAATTTCAAGTCAATTGAAGTTTTGTTATACAACGTAGTCCAAGGTATTTTCAATTCTAAAGAAAATATAGACAGTAATAGAAAATTGAAAATAGCAAATATGGCGATGTAAAAACTGAAAGTATTTTCTATTGATATTAATAGAAGATTCTTTCAATATTGATAAAAAAAAAGTATTAATAGAAAACTGATACAAAATTTAGAACAGCATCTCAATAGAGACCTTACCCAAAAAAGCGATTTATCTTTTAGGACTAGGTCTAAAATAAGAAAATTGTCTGGCTTCCGTTATGTTCCGTTAGTATGTGCCCATTTCTATGTACACTAACGGATGATTTAGTGCAGTGGTTAAGAGCTTAAGCCGCTCCGCCCACCGTGCCTAATAGTGGCGGATTCGATTCCCGCACGGGACAAATGTTTGTGTGATCCACAGTTGTTTGTTCGGATCTGGGTATTTGTGTATGTGAATTTTCATGTTTGTAAACGCACCCACGACACAGGAATTAATCCTAGTGTGGGGCTACGTTATTTAAAAAAATAAACTATACTAAACCTACGTAGTGTACCACGTACAGAACTATGTACCCAGGTGTTTTAGCCCTTTGTGAAATAATGAGTTATTTTTATACGAATAATTGTGTTTCAAATAATTTATTCCTGTGACGTAAGTGTGTTTACAAACATGAAAATACATACATATATACTCAGATTGAAACAAATAATTTATTTATTTATTTATTCTTTATTGTACACATATATACACAATGAATAATTACATAGGATATTTTATGTACAAAGGTGTGCTTAACTCAAAATTGAGTTTTCTTACAGCTAACCTGAGCGATAGAGAGATGAAAAGTAGAGAGGACAGTAACAAGTGTACAATGGAATAAAAGTATACATAAATACACAACACATTACATACACATATAAGTCAACAAAATAATATAAATTAATATACCTATTTATCCATACATAATATATATATCAATAATTATATATAATACTCTATCTTACCACGACCAAATAAACCGAGTCTTATCTGATGGAAAAGTCAAGAGTCTCCGTAACCGGCGAGCGTGTATGAGACGAACTATGAGAGTCGTGGAAGCCAGAGAAAGGATAAGGAAAGAACCTGTTGGAACTCTGTACTCTCTGCCTACCCCGCAAGGGATCTGGCGTGAGGTTATAGATAGATAGATAGATATATATATAATAGTATATACATACATATATAAATATATGATTTATGATGAAAGGGGTCTGTCCAAGAGCGTGCTGGGGGTCTGTCCAAGAGCGTGCTCGTCGCGAACCCTGCCAGTCATTATGGCTGCAATCTTGGACCGAAGACGTACCGCAGTGCGGGCTAGGGCGTCCCCCCGAGGCGATGCGTACCGGCCCGCCCCCGTCGGTACGAATATAGTTGGAAGCGGCGATGGGGGCCGCCACCCATCACGCCGGGCCCGAACTGGCGAGTTGTGGGGTGCAGAGTGCCAAATAGGCACTTGGAATGTAAGAGGTGGTATGGAAGATAAGATGCATGAGGTGATTGATGTGATGAAAGAGAGACGCATGGATGCTCTGTGTGTAACAGAGACTAAGCGGAGGGGCAGTGAAACCTGTGATCTTCCTGATGGAACGATGGCTTCGTGGTCTGGGGTACCGCAGAGCAGTCGTGCCAGCATGGGGGTGGGTATCTTGCTGTCCCGTCACCTGGCCTCTGGAGTGAGAGATTATGGCCTGTGCGATGCGAGACTTCTCTGGGTCCGTTTAAAACTGGGTGTCACTAGAGTATTTTTGGTCGCAGCATATGCTCCCGTAAGCTCGTCGACACCCCAGGACCTTGAGAAGTTTTGGGAAAATGTCATGGAAGTTCTGGATTTGGCTGAGGCTAACGAAAAGGTGATTTTGTGTGGCGATCTGAACGGATGGGTAGGAACCAGGCGGCAAACTTGCGACGCTGCTCTGGGTCCTTATGGTGATAAGAGAGTGAACGATGCAGGTAAGCTGGCGAGAGCGTATCCTCTTCGGAGACCTTGAAAGATTAAAGGTTGAAAAGTTGCAAGATGAGAGCGTGAGGAGAATGTATGAAGACAGAGTCCGGGACAAGCTTTTGACAGCAGGCTCTTCGGACTCAAATGTAGATGAATGCTGGAATAGCCTGAAAGAGAGTTTGGTGATATCCGCGAAAGAAGTATGTGGTTGCTCAAAGAAGCATATTACAGCAAAAGGTGATGCATGGTGGGATGCGGAGTTGCAAAGCTCCGTAGAAAGTAAGAAGAAAGCGTGGCAGGACTATGTATCTTCTTTGAACCTGAATGCCAGTATGACAGAGATGAGGAAAGAAATATACCGGCAATGCAAGAATGCCACTAAAACTTTAGTGAAAGAAAAGCGTGAAAGAGCCAGTATGATTGAGAAGGAGAGGCTGGCGAAGAACTTCGAGAACGACACCAAACTCTTTTGGAGCAAGGTGAGAAAGGCTCGAGGTGATTCGTCAGGCTCCAGAATGGAAAGGATAAAATCTAAAGATGTTGACATTCTTGCAGACACACAAGCTGTGCTAAACCGGTGGAGTGAATATTTTGGAGAAATGTATGGAGATGACCCGGATGCTGATGCCGCAGACGTGCCCAAAGGCGAGATTGCGGCACCAGAATCAACGGAGGACATCACTATGGAAGAAGTTGAATGGGCGATAGGAAGTATGAAAAACGGTAAAGCTGCGGGAGTAGACATGATATCTGCCGAGATGATCAAATATGGTGGAAATTGCGTCCGAGACGCTTTTCGGGCCCTTGCAAACCTTTGCTAGAAGACCGGTAGAGTCCCTACAGATTGGCGCCGCGCAGTCATAGTACCCTTGTATAAAGGCAAGGGTTCACAATATGACTGCGCCAATTACAGAGCCATCAGTTTGATCAGCTTGGCAGCCAAGGTGTACGGTAAAATTATTGAACGGAGAATGCGCGTGAAGTCCGATGGAATGTTGTGCGAGGCACAAGGGGGTTTCAGGTCTGGAAGAGGATGTTCGGATCAAGTCTTCTCACTCCGCAACATCGTAGAGAAGCATCTGGCAGTGGGGCGGAAGGTTTTCTGCGGTTTTGTAGATCTGGAGAAGGCATTTGACAGATTTGTGCGAAAGAGACTTTGGGACATTTTGCCAGAGTATGGTATAGATGGCACTCTGTTGCGAGCCGTCCAGTCCACTTATGTGGACTGCAAGGCATGCGTACGGGTGGGTGATAACAGGTCACCCTGGTTTGACGTTAAAATCGGCGTCAAGCAGGGTTGCATGTTGTCCGCTAGACTGTTTATAATATATCTGGACAAAAGTCTTCAAAGACTGAAAGCGATGAATGAAGGTGTACAAATGGGTGACTTAGTGGTAAACCATCTACTTTATGCAGATGACGCGGTTTTAATAGCGCCAACAGCTACTGATCTGCAAACACTAGTCACAGTTATGAAAGACGACTGCATGATCAATGGCTTACACTTGAATGTGAAGGAAACCAAGATTATGGTTTTTGAAAGGGAAGAAACCAGAACGAATGTAAGGATTGTGGTTGGTAACGATGTGCTGGAGCAAGTGAATGAGTTTGTATATCTTGGATGCGCCTTCAGTAAGGAAGGGAAATACACTGCTGACATAGAGAGAAGAGTGAGTGCAGGGAACAGAGTGAATGGTGCGATGGAAAAGCTACTCGGGAGCCGGCACTTAAGCCATAAGGCGCAGCTGGCCATACATAACGGAGTTTTTGTCCCAACGCTGATATATGGTAGCGAGAGCTGGGTATATAAGAAGGAGAATGAAATTAGGATAAATGCGGTAGAAATGCGAGCTCTGCGGAAGATGTGCGGAGTGAAGCTGACCGACCGCATTAGCAACAGCATAGTAAGACAGCGAGGTATGAAAGATAGTATCGGTGTAAAGATGAGAAAGGGCATGCTCCGTTGGTTCGGGCATATAGAAAGAATGCCAGAGGAAAGAATGACAAAACAGATATACAATGTGAAAGTGGAAGGATGCAGGTACCGGGGAAGACCTAGACTATCTTACCACGACCAAATAAACCGAGTTTTATCTGATGGAAAATTCAAGAGTCTCCGTAACCGGCGAGCGTGTATGAGACGAACTATGAGAGTCGAGGAAGCCAGAGAGGTATGTAAGGAAAGAACCTGTTGGAACTCTGTACTCTCTGCCTACCCCGCAAGGGATTTGGCGTGAGGTTATAGATATATAGATAGATAGATGAAAGGAAATGCTCTTTAATTTTCCTCTTGAATACGTCCAGTGAGACGCTATCGCGTATAGAGTGTGGAAGTAAATTCCACAGCTGCACCGCGGGAACAGTGAAAGCACTATTATAAAGGCTAGAAGTGTGACGGGGAGTACGGAGAAGAAGAGAAGAAGATGTGCGGCAGGGCTTGCCCCTGGGGACTAAATAGTCAAAGCGTTCCCTTAGATAAGATGGTGAATTAGGATTGTGAAGAAGAGAATAGAGTAGTGAAAGAATATGAGTATCTCGACGACGTCGAATAGGCAACCACTTTAACTGCGCCCGAAATTCAGAGACATGATCGTATTTTCGGAGCCCGAAAATAAAGCGGATGCACAAATTCTGAAGCCGTTCGAGTTTATTGAGAAGCTCCTCCGTTGCGTCCAAGAAACCGACATCAGCATAGTCCAGAAGGGGAAGGAGAAGAGATTGAGCAAGAGTTATTTTAGTATATAGACACCTAGATTTTTAGCACTTGTGGAATAGGCTATAGGAACTGACTCGTAGAGTACCGGTGGAAGAGAATTTCGATCTAAGAGATTGAAGTAGTATCAATAATGAGAGCTTGTGACTTTGTGGGATTTACTAGCAGGCCAAAAGATTTAGCCCACTCGTTAATTTTTATAAGATCATTATTGATAGCATCAACAGCTTCGGGAAGCTCATCTATTTTAAAATGACGATAAAGTTGCAAGTCGTCTGCGTAAAGATGATAGTATGAAGATACAATTTTAGTGACAGTGTTAATAAAAACCGAGAAAAGAAGAGGGGAAAGGACACCACCTTGGGGTACGCCCGCAGTCAGATCACACCAGTCAGAGGAGACCTCATCGTAACGGACCGACTGCGACCGACCCCGAAGATAAGAATCAAGCCATTTGATCACAGAAGAAGATAGATTAAGAGAGGATAAGATCCCTAGGAGGATGTCAAAATCAACTGAGTTAAAAGCACTGCTGAAGTCCAGTAGTACCAAAATTGTGAGGAGCTTGCTGTAATTTTAACAAGAGCCGTTACAGTACTATGGCCAGGACGGAAACCAGATTGATATGGACTTAGCAGGCAGTTAGAAGAGAGATAACAGGACAGTTGACTATGGACCACACTCTCAAGGACCTTAGATAGGATTGGTAAAATGGAAATTGGACGGAATTGGGATACAGACGTGGGATTTGCAACTTTAGGTAGGGGTAGGACATGAGCCGAGGGAAAGAAGCTTGTAACAAGGGAATAGTTTACAATGTGAGCTATGACAGGAACAAGTGTATTTAAAATGGGGAGAAGCATCTGAATGTGCAGACCATCATCACCCACTGCTTTAGTGGAAATGGATAGGATATTTTTCTTTATATCTCCTTCTGTAACTTGGTGAAAAGAGAAAGAAGTACATTTTGGCATAGAAATATCGGAGAGACTATTCAAGGTAGAAGATTACGTGTTGTCATCCAGGGTAACTGGTGATTTAGAGAAATGCATATTTATCGCAGTAAGATCCAAATCGAGTGTACTCTCGCTATGGGACTTACCGATGCCAAGAGACTTGATAAACTGCCATACTTGTGTTGTATTTGAATTGCGTATAGAGTTGTGAATGTGGCGTCTTTTAGCATCTCTACACAAACGATTGCGGAGAGCTTTATAAAAGGACCAGTTCTCTTCCGTCGGAAACTTTTTATACCGCCTTTTAGCTTTGTCCCTTATTGACATCACTTTTTTGATGGCATCAGATAGCCAGGGAGCGGGAAGATGCTTTACTCTCACATTTTTTATGGGTGCGTGTCTATTGTAAAGTTCAAAAAGTAGGTTATTAAAAGCCATTACTTTCATATCTAAGTCATTGCAGTTGTAAACAGGAGACCAGTCAATGTTGTCCACATCAGCTCTCAAATGATCCATATCAATGTTCTTGAAACTGTGAAGAAAAAGAAATTTGGATTTGCGTTTAGAAGAGCGAATTTTGTAGGATAGGTATATGAGATCGTGGTAGGAAAAGCAGGCGGGTAGTTGACCATGGGTGGCCACTTTACTAGGGTTGGAAACTAGTATTAAATCTAAGAGAGAAGGAGTACAGTGGGGAGCACGATGTGTAGCATTAAGCTGAAGGATATGCATATTGACAGAAGAGACAAGAGATCGGAGTTTGCGGCTACGTACATCGTCCTTAAGCAAGCAGGTGTTAAAATCTCCGAGGATAATTGTATGGTCATATAAAGGAGGGAGATATTCTAACTAAGACTCAAAAGATGAGAAATAATCAATATGGCAGGAGGGACTGTAAAAAAGGGACTGTAAAATAATTGTGGATACACAAAGATTTGTCCTGTGCGGGAATCAAACCCGCGATTATTCGACCCAGTGGGCGGAGCGGTTTCAGCTCTTATGCACTGCGCCAAATCGTCTGTGATCATTTTATCTCCCAAAGTTTTAAGCTTGAAGAACAATTAATAGAAAGATTCAACTTGAAAACAAACCCTTAAAACTAATCACAAATATGAGTCGAGTCCGCAAGGAATAGGTCTAAAGCGCTACCTGCATTACCTTGCTTAATGGCTATCTTAATTTTCTAAGCGTGGTATAAGAGAGCTTAGCATGAACAGATTGATGTTAGAGTGACGCTATTGAGTCGATATACTATACTTTTCACGCTAAAAATATACTAAAAAAAGATAAAAGTGAGACCAGGTTTTCTCGATGACGTTACGATAACGTAAAATGGTTTGTGCTTAGCAAATTTCTTTGGCTAAGTCCTGAGAATTCTTATTACCTGTAGCGACAAACTGAGTGTTATTATTTTATAAAATAATTTATGTTTACACAGTGTCACGCCTATATTCCCCAAGCGGGGATGGCAGAGGTGTACTGAGTACACCCACGTTTCGCCGACGATCTTGTGTCCCATGTAATAGAGGGCGAGCTTATTGCCATATACTGGGCACAATTCCAGACTCCGGACTCATACTGGGAATTTTTCGTTAGAAAAACTACATTTGTCCAACCTAGGATTTGAACCCTGTACCTCGGGATCACAAAGCGATGTGCTTTGCCACCAGACCAACGAGGTAGTCTATGTTAGTTTAGTTATGTGTAGTAACAATTCATACAAGCAATCGACTTTCTAGTTATCTAATACCTAAGTAACCTTTTGCTACAAAACGTTTGGGGTGTTATAAGTCGAATTGCTAATTGATTTCAACAGTCTGTCGTCGCGCCGCGAAGCTGAGGGTATTGGTTGGACGCTGACGCGACGTTGAGTGCCCTTATTGTTTATTTCACTAAGAGTTTACTACATGTATCTTCTTACGGAAGTTTTCCTATAAGCTTGGTTATAATTTCTTATACACTTAAAGCCTCGTGACTAACAAAATTAAAGTATAGACACGGTTGAAATAGAATTAGGGTTCCTTGTGCGAAATTTTATTAATTGCAGCGCTACACGTCTCAAGCAGTAAACAATAAAAAAAAGGTTTTCAATCAGTAATTTTCTTCTACTTCCAGGGAAATATTTCAATAGGTGGGTCCGCACGGTTACTAATTAAAAAAAGAACTTGGGTAAATTTCATAGCAAACGGCAACTCTACGAATGCCATGAAGTAAGATTACACATGATGACAGCGAAATTTTGGCCGCGGGCCAAAAGATATTTGTATGACAGTACCCATGACAATCTCAGACTTTTGTAAAATGGCGAGTAAGAAGGCAATAGAAGGTAAACCTATATAATGTCAATTTCCTTCATCGATATTAAATTGTTCACAATCAGTTCACATTCAATTAAATTGTTTATAGTAAAGTGTGCCAGCAGGGCCGCCTTTATTTTTTTTAATTAATTGCCCAGTATGTCTTTGTTAACCTTCGAGAATCCCATAGGGTTTTCGAGTGTTACTAATATAACGAAGTTAATCGTAATAATTAGAATATATAGGGTGCATAAAGAGTTATTGCTTCGTTTTGTTTTAAATAAAACGAAGTCCCACACTATGATTTATTCCTGTGTCGTGAGTGCGTTATCAAACATACAAATCCACGTGCACAAACACCCACACCAAAACCAATATTTGTGGGTCACACAAAGATTGGTCTCGTGCGGGGATCTATTCCGCGACTCCTCGAACTAGAGGGCGGAGCGACTTATGCTCTTAACCACTGCACCAAATCGTCCGTCAGAGTTAAGAGAGTACTGGAAAAGCCTTATCCCAACAAAATAATAATTTGTTTATTTATTGTGCTGTTGGTGGAATAATAATGAAACGCGCCGTCAAATACATACGCAATAACGCACTTTTTTATGAGGCTGAAAAGACATCTGGCGTTAATGGAAACTATCATGTAACGGAAGAATAACAATGAAGTCCTACTATGAGATAAATACCTCTCATTTATAGATCTGTGTTAGACAGCAGAACATTAGACCAAAACTTAACAACATTAGACCAACAAACTTTGTGAATAGTTCAGAACCGTTCAATTAGCTGGCTAGACGTTTAACTAAATGACTAATTTAACCAAATGGCTGCGACTACGTTTGTTCTCTATTAAATGCTAAGCAGTTAGTGCATCCTTATTTTATTTGAAACCATGATCGTGATGTGTTTTAACTATGTGAATAATTATTTCATATTGTTACGTTTGCGGGGCAATTAAATGCCGAATAACGTGCGAAGTACTTTATTAGGCGCTGTACACACAAAACGGTACGTCTAATGCAAATACACACGCGAACTAATCACTAACTAGTACTACTCTCGTTAGTACCCAAATACTGCTTCCAAGTCGCTGAGTCACTCGTAGTATGTGTATATTGTTGCTAAAGTCGCCGGTGTATCCCACTAAGATCACTTGTTCTGCGATTTGATCACGCGGAGTAGAATTCAATTTCATTGAAACAATGGTAGATTAAATATATATAGAAGATACATGAAACAAATATTCTATAACTTGTATGGATGATTTTTTTATTTTTATTAATTATAACAGTATCATTTGAAAAATAAACATTTTGAGTCCTCCGGGCACACTCTTCACAGATGTCAAGGTCATCAGACAAGGAAATCCTCAGACAAAAATTCTTAAGGTGATTGTCGTCAGTAATTCCCTTAAACTGTTCTTTTCTAAAATCTAAATGAAAATATTATTTGTTAGAGTTCCTACGGTCAACTTATTTTACTTCTAGAGTCAACTCGATAATTTTGGCTGCGATTAGGTACAATTGTATATTTTATAATTATATGAGACAGAAGAAACAAACACATGCTTGTTTACACTATAAGAAATTCTAGTGTATGTGTTCGTACTATTTATATATCTAAGCGATTTGACTGTTTTAAATTATTTTTTTCCTACTTATGGATGAGCTAGAATACCAGTGATAGCCTAGTGGTTAGACTGTTGGACTGCAAAGTCAGAGGTCTCGGGTTCAAAACCCAGGCACGTACCTCTGTCCTTCAAAAGCATGTGTGTATTAAAAATTAACTTTCATTTGCTTTAACGGTGAAGAAAAATATCGTGAGGAAACTTGGATGCCAAAGAGTTCCTCGAAGGTGTGTGAAGTTCGCCAATCCATACTGGGCCAGCGTAGTGGACTATGCCTTAAACTCTCAGTTTGAGAGGAGGCCCGTGCCCAACGGTGGGACAGTTTCTTAACAGGGCTAGTATTATTATAATATATGGTGCAGCTATAGTTAGACCAGCTATAGTAGAGTTGGCGCAAAGCTGTCACTTTCATATTAATAAAATATCATAGAAAATCATTAGCATCTGCTTAAAACGGAATATGTGCATGGGTGGAAATAAAGTATTATAAAAAAAATACCTAATACTCCAAGAAAAACTACTCCAAGTTATAATATATACGTGCGATGAACCGATGCGAGGTCGGTAGAGATACGGGGCGCTTACAAACTTTTTTCTCTCTCTGTACTTGTACTTGTTGTGGCTTTGCTCAAACGAAGAAATTTTAATACTAAAACTTTGTTTGCAGCTTATTAAAACGCCTTTTTTATCTCGCGAGCTTCAAAGCCGGACCTCATTATGGGATAAGGTTAAGTTTGTGATATTTTTGCGATGATCTGAATATAACATTTTCGGAGGATATCATATCATGCATGTCGTGTGATATGAATATTTGCAAAATGTTAATGTAGGTAGATGCATTCGTAATGGTGTGGTACTGCGGTGTTCGTAGCTATCGCAGAGTTTAAATAGCGTTTGGTGCAGTCAGTCTAAGATGGATGACCATTAGGACCTTATTACCTCATGTTGTCAAGTAAATGTGAGTGTATACAGTAACTTTACCGCCCTCGCACTGGGAATATAAGCGTGATAGCTACATACATACATACACTCACGCCTTTATGGGGTGGGCAAAGACTACTGCCACCCGTTTTTGGAATTAGCGTCACGCCTAGTATAAGCGTGACGGTAATTCCAATAATAACGAAGCTGAAAGTAGAAATACTTTGAATGAAAGGGAAAAACGTACTTAAATAATTTTATAATAATAAGTCTAGACATCTATATCATCCCACTAATTTCTTTGCGTGATAATATGTATAATCCTATTAATAATATAAATCTGAAAGTTTATGAGGATGGATTTATAAATGTTTGTTATTTTTTCACGCAAGAACCACTGAAAGGATTTTGATGAAACTTTACAGTATAAACTTTAGGTATATCTGAATGACCTTTTGAACCCAGGATCTCTTGATTGCTACGCGAATTATACACGCCTAGCGCTTGAACTAACTTAAAATAATTTCTCTATCCCAAAACATTTCGGGGAAATAGAAAATTGTCCTTAAATCTTACTTCAAGACGAAACTTAAAAAATTGTACGCCACTTCCCACGCCTGAATTAACGAAGAAGATATATTTCCAAAGAATAATGGTCCTCTGGTATCTCATTTTCATTTCTCTTAGGCGGGATATCCAGCGTGATTTGTGGCGTCAGATAATATACAAAACGGTGAGGTCGTCGCGGCGTCGCTGCTTGTAAAATCTTTATCTCCGATACTTTAACCGGTGCGTTTTCCGTTATCCAACATTAAGTTGGTCCCTTTCCAGCTTTCGCTTCTAAAATACGAACAGATCCCGGTGCTTAAGTTATAAATCAAAATTTATGGTTATTGTTCATTTCCACGATTTTTGGCATATATTTGGGTTCACTTTTATTTTTGCAAGTGTACGAAAGACGTTCAGTGCAGGACGATGGCTACCCCAATGATGACGACGATCTGCTTCGTGTTGTACGCACCCAACCCGCAAACTTTATTACGTTATCGGTCCAACTTGTGGCTTTCCTGCTCCACGTCTATCGCGGTGTGTGGTCTCCCGTCGAGAAACTTTTTATCCCAGCGACTGTCAGTTCTACCACCAGCCACTGGTTTATAAATTTCTATGGACATGTCAGTGACTGGTTCTTCTGTGGATCTCCTCGTTTCGTAGACACACACACCGTAATTATCAAATACATGAATTAGTTCTCATATGCATTGAAAACATTAACGTTTACACTAATATTTGACCAACATTATCTCAAATAACCCTCATAAGATATTCTACACTGTGTGTTTAATGAAATCGTTAACATTTAGTATTATATGTAAATAGGACACTAAACTTTTTTCCTTTTAAACGATAGTAATGCTGATAAAAAGAAGACAGACGTAAAATGACGGACGATTTAGCGCAGTGGTTAATAGCTTAAGCTGCTCCGCCCACTTGTCTTATAGTCGTGGGTTCGATTCCCGCATGGGACAAATCTTTTTGTGACCCACAATTATTTGTTTCGGTCTGGCTATTTGTGTATGTTAATTTTCATGTTTGTGAACGCACCCACGACACTGGAACAAATCCTAGTGTAGGGGCTACGGTTTTAAACACATAAAAAAAAACATTGCTAAGGTATTTTCCTTGCGAAAATAATTAATTAAATAGTTCCTAATGAACAATGTTAAAGCAATATTAATTTAACTACAGGTTGTTCGAGTACTTATACAATTTAAGCTTTCAATTTCCTTACAAAGGTTTTGAAGTTTATAATTACCGCGGAAAATGGTTTAGTTCTCGGTAGTCTGTGTATACATTGCAGGACAACGTTATAGGCACAATTACTTAAGTTTCTATCTATTTTATTACATCTAGCCTCGCGCTGTATCTATAAACGAAATATGTTAATATAATGATTAGGATCGACTAATTAGAAAAACAAAAAAAAATATAAAATTTGTGTATTCGGGCATTATGCGAAAACCCTTGTTAGTGACAAAGGTCAAGGATGTGTAGGAAACCCGTCAATAGGATATATTCATTTGTGTAGCTTAGCATACCCAACCGTTACTATTAGAGCTAGGTCGAAATAAGCTTACTAACACATACATCTCTTGTTACTACTCCTGGAAAGGCAACCTGAGTATATGTATTACTTTTAGACAGTGGGGTGACATGTAATCTCAATATCGTTACGTTACGTTAAATTATTCGTGTTTGTTACACAGGTAGACGGGCTCACAAATGCGAATCCGTGTGATCTACGTGTTCCAGACAGACTTACAATGACGTAAGGTTACCTACTAGTACATCTCACGTAGGTACTACCTTTTTGTAGGGAAAAAGATATAACTAAGTTATAACTAAGGCAATAAATATGCACACAATAGTGGTTCAAATCCCTAACAGAAGGAGAATTATTAAACCTTGGATTACCCCTGGTCTTTTGAGATGCATCCGTAACATTAATTCAAAAAAAAACAACCAGACAATACAATTTTAAGAGTAACATACATACGTTATCATAATTTTTGTAATAATTTATTAAAGAGAATCAAGCAAAAATATGAACAAAATCAGTTTCAGAAGGCCAAAGGTAATCCAAAAGAAACTTGGAAAATAATAAAGTCTGTTGCTAATATGGGACAAGCAAGCACACCAATTAAGGAATTGTTATCTATGTCGAACAATCCGCTCTCCTCTGTTGATGCTGTGAACCATTATTTTGTAAACATAGGAAACAGCTTGGCAGCCGATATTGAAAAAAAGGTGTCTGATTTACCCAAAACTTCTCCTACTCGCAATCTGCAGCGTCAATGTAATTCGTTCGCTTTGCTTCACGTTGATAACTTTGAAGTTGAACTAGTTATCAAAAGTCTAAAAAATAACTGTGCTGTTGGCTGGGACAATATATCAACTAATATTTTAAAGAATGCCTCCCAATACTTAGTAAATCCTATCTCTTACTTAATAAATCTCTGTTTTTCAGTAGGATGCTTCCCGGTTGCTTTTAAAAAGGCTCTTATTCAACCAATATATAAGGGTGGACTTGGAGATAGTGTCAGTAATTATAGGCCAATTTCAATCCTTACGAGCTTATCCAAAGTTATCGAAAAAATTCTTCACTCTAGATAACTTAAATATCTGCAAAAATATAAAATCATATCTTCTAACCAATTTGAATTTACTCAATGGAAATCTACAGAAGATGCAGTTGTTGAATTGACAGATACGATAGTGAAGAACTTAGATAAGCATAAAAAAGCCATTGGTATATTCTTAGACCTCTCTAAAGCATTTGACACTGTCTCTATACCCATCCTCTTAATGAAACTTGAATATATTGGCATCCGTGGAAATGCACTCAGCATGTTTCAAAGTTACTTAACCCAAAGTATACAGAGTGTAAAAATTGTTGATTTTGTGAGTAGAGAAGAAAAAAATGTTTATGGTGTGCCCCAGGGGAGTATTCTCGGACCGACGCTATTCCTTATATATATCAACGACATTTGTCAACTTCAACTTTCGCATTGTAAGGTAGTTGCTTATGCTTATTAAGTATCTAGGTGTTCAGATTGACAGCACTCTCAGCATGCACAAGCATATCGACTCACTTACTTCTCGAATCAGAAAGTTAATGTTCGCATTTAAAAAGTTAAGATCATCAGCTGACCCTATGACTCTTAGAACAGTATACCTTGTGTTGGCTGAGTCTTTGTTATCGTACTGTATTGCAGTCTGGGGAGGAACATATAAAACATCTCTTATCAAACTAGAAAGAGCACAGAGAGCTGTCTTAAAAGTAATGTTAAAAAAGCATATTCTTTATCCTACATCAAGCCTTTACTTACAAAGCGACGTACTTACTGTGAGATAGCTCTTTGTCCTTCACGTAGTTTTACGTGTACATAAGTCCCTTCCCTTTAACTATAGTGCTTACCACTGCAAAAGGCGGAAAGATCTTGTTTGTGGGAGTAAATTGTCTAAAACTGCTCTAGCCTCCCGAAATTATATGGTGTTGGGTCTTAAACGTTATAACCTTGCCAACAAAAGCAATAATATTTATTGTTTACCCCTTTCGCAGTGTAAATATACGATCAAGGCCTGGTTGAAGAAACTATCTTACGATGACACTGAAAAATTACTCATAACGACAAAGTAGATTCTATAACACACTCTATACACACACACACACACACACAGATAAGTATATCCGCATGTGAAGTTTGTTACTTTTATTTTGAATTTTCTTTGGGACAAGTTTTATTTTGTATTTATTAAATATAATGAATTAAATATTTAAATATTTTGTTAAATATAATGTACCAATTGCACCCAATAATAATATTCTCTGTACTTATAGGAAGGCGAAGGTATCTGTCATACAGTTTTTCTATAACTAGTACAGATACCACCGCACCACAAAGTTGTTGCTCTTGTTCCCTATACTTAAAGTACATATAATAACTGTGATGTAAAAAAATGCCTCTGAACCATTGAAAAAAAAAAAAATAATAATATCTCAATTTACACATGCCTATTGTTTGTCGTTAAGGAGTTACCTGGTGTATCTTCTAAGTCCAAGGTCCAATGCCAATGAAATTAAAATGGGACCACCGCGGAGCTATACTGAATCCAATGCAAAAAAAATCATCAAAATCGGTCCACAATTGACGGAAATATCGCTGAACATATATATATATAAAAAAAGCATACGTACAACCGAACATAGAACCTCCTCCTTTTTGAAGTCGGTTAAAAAGAAAAAAGAAAGAGAAGGAGCTAGGCCCCACTAGTCAATAATGCAAATAATCAATTATAATTTTTTTAAATCTAATTTAACTACGAATCTACCACCGCGTCGGAAAGCGGCCTCTACTGAAAAGATCCGGCGAAGAAACTCAGCGGGCTTGTCTTTTTGACATTTAATTCTCTTTCTCTTTTTTCCTATCTTTTTTTTAATCATATTGTGTGGATTCAATGTTTAGGTTACTATTAAATAGTTTACCATCTAGCTCTAGTGTGATGCCTAACGATCGAGATATGAATCTAATGATGTTATTTGTAAAGAGTGTCTAAAGTACACCTCGTCACCACTGGTTGGAAAATAGGCATAGCTGTATTTTTTTTCTGTATTTAATGTAATGGAACGTATTCATATTCTGATAGATAGTTTAGTTAAAAGTTTAATTGTGTCAATATCTCTTTTTAGATTAATTTTTTGTTATATTTTTTAAAATATCGTTAGGAAAAAACATGTGGAATGGAATAAATTACTTCAATTGAATAAATTGACCAACAATTTTGTCAATTTATTGCATTGATGTAATTTATTGACCAAAAATTTTTAACAACAAACATATGACGTATACCATAATTATTTATCTGTTTTATTCTATTACTTGCAAATATCCGCATCTAACGGACAATTTGCAATGCAAAATGAATATTCCAAGTACTGTTAGTACTTAAATCTAAGTCCCCAACGTCTTTTCTGAATGTCAACGTTGTTATCGAATTACGGTTGGAAATGTCAATCCTATCAATCGGTTATATATTTAATTAATTACAATTAACCAAAATCGATTTGATTATTGCTTATGTATTTTTACATACCGATTTTACAGATGTATTGTTGGCTACTAAATATTAACCTCAAAATCTAATACTTTTTTGCAATAATGCGATTTCCCCGCTTGTCTGTTTAATAATAAATCCATGAAAATAATTTACAGGTAACTTGAAATCTAACAAGTATTTTTTTATTGCTGTTGGTTCTGAGGCGAATCATGTATGGACGCAGATCAATGTGTCCTTTACTAAATAAACATGAACGTGACAGCACGCCTACTTGTTAGCGTCATGCTAACGTGAAACTATTCTTGCTAAGCCCTCTAGTTATTGCCAATATTTGATGTAAAGATTGTATTACACGAACAAGTAAAATCAAAAATCAAAATCAAAAATTTTTTCATTCATGTAGACCAAAAGGCACTTATGAATAGTCAAAAAGAGAAAATTATTAATTACTTAAGACTCTACCACCCGTTCGGTAAGTCATTCCGGTGGAGAAGAAGGGCAAGAAACTCCACGGTTACTCTTTTTTAAAAATGAGTTTTACAATTCTTTTTGTATACATTGCATTTATGGAGTATGGAAGAAAAATGCAGAACGAGCTAAATAGATGTGCTTAAGTATAGATTAATCATAAGTGTACTTAGATTCATGATATTGGTCAGTGTCTACATAGTCCTCTCATTTACAAAATAGAGATGTTGTAGAGGTATATAATAAAAAGCATAATAATAATAGTAAGAGAAAGTGTTACTATAAAATATGTAAAGAGCGCGTACAAAACAACTGGTCATAGCTCCAGTGTGATGCCGAACGAGACAAAATTCAACAGCATTATGGTACACGTTCAGTCAGACAAAGGGCAGGGGACGGACCAGTCCCCACCAGCAGCACCCGTTTACGAGTATGACCTGAGAAGCAGCCATTACTCTCCTCAACCATTTTAGAGGGAAAAGAATGACCCGCTCCACAGAGCCGCCACTAGCAAAGACATTTTAGTGAGCATGACCAATCCACGACCCTGTCGACATCGTTCGAA
Source organism: Phalera bucephala (assembly GCA_905147815.2). Lineage (NCBI taxonomy): Eukaryota > Metazoa > Arthropoda > Insecta > Lepidoptera > Notodontidae > Phalera > Phalera bucephala. The sequence goes on from LR990612.1 coordinate 24,171,557, forward strand.
TAGAGTAAGAGTAAAGAAGAGTAAGATAACGTTAGGAGCAAGCCAAATGTCACCGTGAAACACACCTGAATAATATGTTCGCGAATTGCGTAGCAAGTTTACAAAGTAAATTTTTTCTAAGGGATTTACGAGTTTAAGGAGGAAAAAGATTTTCGTGTGCACGTCACAATCTTTTCCTTCGAGGGGTTAGTGTTCATTGGGTGGAAATAACAAAGACGATAAAACTGTTCGTTCGGAAAAAGGATATTGAATGAGGTCAGACGCAGATATATTCGTATTCAAGGCAAATGTCAAGGCGTGTTGGGGACAGCCGTTTGCGCACTGTTTTTACTGTCTCCACGATATGTCCTGTCGTTACTTAACTGATATTGCTCCGAGATCTGTTCCGTGACATTCGTCTTTTTCCTTTAATGTTGTTGCGGGTATTGGTTCTCGGTTACGACTATTACACATATTTTTATAAATACATATAAATGGATAGAACTTTATACGTAATTATACAAGAATGTACTTTTATTGCAGAAGTTTTCGTCTGAAAGGTGTTTACATCTCAAGATGATTTAAAATTATCTGAAGAATGTGGCGTCAAACACACAAAGAAAAGTTGTACCTAAATTTTATCTAGGCAATTCTGTCCTTCTGATGGCCGATAAGTAAGGCTTTAAATTAATAAAAAATATTGCCGCTGTATATTCCCGAAAGGAATTGCAGTAGTGTGGAAACCAATGTTTGTGACGACAAACAAGTATTTTTTTTTCGGAAGTGTTATTTCGGATTTTGGATTAAGAATGTCTTCCAAAAACTAGTTTAAAGGTACAGTGCGACAAGGATCTTTTGGCCGGTAAATGACATTGACAGGGTTGGTGTGAAATGAGGGTTATCATTTAATATTTTTTTCTATTTCTAAGAAGATATTTCAACATGTGGATCCGTACGGTTACAAATATAAAAAAACTTGGGTAAAATTGATAGAAAAAGGCAACTCTGCGACTGTCATGAAGTGATATTTCACTAGATGACAGCGTTAGATCCGATTTTGGCCGCGGGCCACAAGATCCTTGTGGGACTGTACACAAGTCTGATGTTTTCTTTCACTCTCATCGAGCAATATTTATAAAATTTAGGATTATCTGTATAAGGATTAAAAAAAGTGGGAATCATTCGAGCTAGGAATTGTTCCATGAATTTGGCTTTTACTGCTATTTTAGTACTAAATTCAATCATGCATATAATATAACTACTCATGTACGTCGATAACATTCATTCAAAACTCGACAAGGTCGTGATGAAGACTGTATTTTAATGTAAGGAAGCTCAGTCAACTGAATTGGATAGACTTCTTTTATTAAAGTGGGTGCTCCTTAGTACTCATATTTTATGTTCGATTCTTTGTGTCGCTTCTATTTAAAACGATAACTAGAACGATTTTATTCAGAGCAGATATTTTCAATGAGGAGTCCTCGTTTGAAGAAAATGATGGCTAATGGTGTGCTTGGGTGACACAGCTTATTAAGCCGTAGCATTGACAGGCACGAAAGTAAATCGAAAATAAATTATTCATTCAATAACAGTTTGCGAATGGCAGCGATGAAACGAATATGGATTATTTAGGTACAGCTAAGTTTCAGTTTTAATGTGTAGAAACTCTCTTCGTGTTATTTATGATGTGTTATTTACTAATTATAATTGTGTAGTAACTAATTATTCCAGTGTATTAATTTGATTAATAACAATAATGTATCTTATTAATATTGAGAAAAGTAATCAAATTAGGGGTCAACTTAGCGGTCATTAACGCAGCGATACCTGTAATGCAAACTAATTAAAGTAAAACAAATTAACTTCCATCATTCATTGATGACGCTGCTCGTTTAGGCTCTTTAATGCTAATGGCACCTTAATTACATTCTCACAAAATATTTTCTAATTTGACACGTATAAAATTAAAGGATTCACAAAGTTTACAACTATTCTGAGGAAAGTGTTGCTAGTGTTGACTATTTTTGGTAACGTCTTGCTTTTAGTAGAAGCTATAAGTTTGTCTAGGTCGCGTTTGTTTAGGATTATTAAACTTCGTCTATAAAGTTAAAGTTACAAAATGGAAACTTCCGAAATTTCCTTCATAAAACCCACGTTCACGTGCGGCCGGTGTTCCATGCAATACTTCGACTACAAACATCTGTTGGAGCATCTATATTGGCGACACGGCACCGAGAGTGTCTGGTGTAAACAGTGCGGATTGAAGCGATGGCATCACGCGCCTCACGTGTGCCATGTTCTACCAATATATTACAATGAAGTCCCGGAAGGCAACGATTTGAATTCAGACAGCCCTGAGTATTACACAGAACGGGAGGCCGATTACTGTTTTTGCGGGAAGTATATCGCTGACGCACAAATGATAGGATGCGATGGCTCCGACTGCGCTCTGCAATGGTATCACTTCTCTTGTGTTGGAATCATATCACCACCCGACGGTGACTGGCTGTGCCCACGATGTATAAAATCATCGAATCATCAATCATCTCAGGTGGGAAGAAAATAGAGAACAAAACTTGATTATAATTCCAGGCACTCAGCCTGGGATTTTGGAGCCTGGGATTGGGGAATCTTTTGAATGAGACTTTAATATTAAAATTGTGCTGATGTTGGTTGTTATAAAAAGTGTTTTTGAAGAAAAATAACTGTGGATTCTGATACAAATTGTATCCATGTCAATCGCTTTGTCGCGTAGCAAACTCTGAGGCACATTTAAATTGACAAATATTGTGGATATTATTCTCCGTGTAAATAACATAACCAGTTGAACACAATTATAACAAAACATTTACTTTTTGCCTTCAATATTTACTGACTTCTATATGTAAGCCATCCTTATTACTAAAGCCATTAATAAAATCATTTGCAAAGCACACGGTTTAATTACTCAAATGGAGCGAAACGTATTTCAGTAAGAAATAACTTGGTGAATGCGTCCAATGTAATAGGTGGAGGGAATTGATAAAAGGGTTCGTTTGAATAGCGGGAAAATTATGTAAAAGTGAACAGCTTTAGACAGAGCGGTTAGTGAAAGCCAGTGTACAAAGATCGGACGTTTTCATCGTAATGAGGGCTGTATTTCATGAGCTAATGCCATGTTAACGAGGGCGCATTAAGGCCCCATACGAGCAGACAAAGCACCTCCATCCGTGAAACTACATGCTATATTCATGCCTATGCTATATTAAGAGGATGTTTGCGTCGACTTTGGTGCTGTTGGATTTTATAGAAATTAAGGACCAAATTAACCTACAAACTTTGATTATCCCGCATTGTAATGTAGTTAGGTTCAATATTGTAACAGTTGGTTAGGAAAATAATATGTATTATATAATGTACTTATTTAATAAAATCATAATAAAATTTATACAGAACTATACATTTTTATTATTTGACCTCTAACTGTGTATGATACAGAATATGTATTTATTATTAAAATAACAAACGGTCACTATACAAATAGAACAATTCAACTTAAGACCAGGCCTATAATATCATGTATTAAACGAAATAAACATGTGCTAATATATTATTTGTTGAATATATACAAAAAATCTACAGCCTTACCCTTCTATTTAGTGGACGGCTTGTAATTCAAACAAAGATACCGATAAGAATACTGTCGTCCAAATCATAAACGCAGTAGAACATAGTTACTGTGTTTATCATTTGGACGGCAGAATAATATTCACATCGTCTCTACCTACCCTTTTTATGATAAAAATGACCAATCGAGAGGTTATTAAAGTTCTTACCTGAACTTGTTTAATAACATTCTTTGAAGAAGAACTATTAAACGGGCACCGCCCAACTTGTAACAACTGCGACAGTTTGAAAGTTTCGTATAGTTTTAATTAAGTTTGCGTAATATGTTCTGTCCGTATTGAAACGCAGAATAGTTAAAATTGTTTTCTTTGTAGAATAATATTAACATAAGCTAAGTAAATATATATGCTACTTGATTCTTAGGTGTTTCAAAGGGGTGTTAGGTGTTTCTTTTTTTATCCACACAATACGCATGCTACGCATTTGTATCGTCAAATTTGGAGTGCTCGACCGTCAAGAAAACTGTCAAATTTACTTTAAAATTTCATTTAATTTAATTTAGTCTATATATATAAATGACAAGCGCAGCGTAGGACGACCGCCTGCCAGATGGACCAACGATCTTGTGAAAATCGCAGGAAATCGTTGGATGCAGGTGGCATTGGACCGGTTACGCTGGAAAGCGATTGGGGAGGCCTATGTTCAGCAGTGGACAAGTATAGGCTGAAATGATGATGATGATGATGATATAAATGAATGGACGTTTGTTAGTCTCACGAAAACTCGAGAACGGCTGGACTGATTTAGCTAATTTAGGTTTTGAAATTTTTGTAGAAGTCCAAGGAAGGTTTAAAAGGTGAGAAAATATAAAGAAATTGCAAGGAAAGTAGCAAAAACTACTATTTTACTTTTTAGCGGTACGAAGTTCGCTGGGTCAACTAGTTTGAAATAATTTAGGCGATGTATGCATAATCTTAATAAAGTTAGACCAGTTTTTTCTTTGGCTCTTTTCGAAACTATGATATATATTTAAAAAAAAAGGGTGTTAGAAAAGAATAAAATTATCTCATTTAAATTTTAAAGTCTAAAATAGTACACGTAGCTGATAGATAAGATGGCGAGTACGCACAGTTTATCAGGACAATAACCTTATTACACTCACCTATACACATTTTATAATTACTTAGAATATTAAGATAATAATTACCACACTGCTTTGTTTGACGCTCTCGAATCCCAAAAAATAAACGACACATACATCCAATTACTAAAAACTATATATAATAATAGCACGGCGGCCATTAACACACAAAATATAGGAACATCGTTTCCAATAGAAAGAGGTGTAAAACAGGGAGACCCGCTATTACCTAAACTCTTTATATGCGCCCTTGAAGAGGTTTTTAAAAAACTGGCGGTAGGCTGGGAGGAGCGGGGGATTATCGTCGAAGGTAGGAGGCTTACAAATCTTCGATTCGCCGACGATATTGTTCTGTTCTCTTCCTTAGCTATCGGCCTACAACAGATGCTAGAAGAGCTGAACGGTGCGAGCTGCAAGGTCGGACTTCAAATGAACATGTCAAAGACCAAGATCATGACAAATACAAGCAAACACAAAATTCAAGTCAAGGGTGTCGATATTGCATATGTCCAGGAGTATATCTACTTACGTATATCTAGTATATCTACTTACGCTCGTAGCGCTGTGCGACCGCGGTTTTCTTACCGATTACCAAGGTAAAGCAACGTTTGACTCGGTTGGCCCGAGATGGGTGACTGTTTGTGGCATTTTCATATTAGAACGTCTCCGTGCTTCGGAAGGCACGTTAAGCCGTTGGTCCCGGCTACCACTTAATGTGGTATTCGTTAAGCCGAGTTGGAAACCTTAAAGGCGGCTTGATAAGTTCCAACAGCAGGTGGCCACAAACCTGCCTCCATCAATCCGCACTGGGTCTGCGTGGTGGAGTATGACCTAATCTCTCTCACCTCGATTTGTGAGAGAAGGCCTTTTTTTTGACAAAGAACCATCAAGGACCTGTCTTCCCAACCGTGAAAATTGTATTTTAAAATGTTCCTTTAACCAGACCACTGGCTGAATCGTAATCTGAGGACGGTCGCACATAAATATCTATGTTTTCACATCATTTGCTTTGGGGTCTAAAGTAGTATTTCTGTCGCGTTGTGCTAAATGGCTTGGATATCCTCCAAATATGCCATCTAGATAAGCTATGAGACCTTTTACTGTTATGATTGAGCATCTCGAGCTCAACTTTTTGTTTCTGCTTTAATTTCATATAAGTGACGATGTTATAATACAGAATACAGAGGAAAAGTTGTTATTCTGCCAAATTAAACATAAATATTATTTCTGCGGGCGAAAATATTAAAACTCTTGTAGAAACTCTCAAAAGTTATGGCTACATGCGTAGTTTTGCGAATATAGGCTTTATTTCTTACATATTATCGCCTTGTTGCCCTAAATTTTTTGGCTTAGTATAGTGCCGCGTTAATTTATCAGATGATCAGAAGAACCTGGATTCCAATCCTAAGTCAGATAAAGTGCTTTTTTATGTTTATGGCATCACGACGACGCGTATTACGAATACTCATTTCTAAATTAATTAAACTCCCCCATGAAATTGATGACAAAGATGATTATGAAATTGATGAAGTGCTCCACCCTGGATAGTAAAGCGATGGATACTTTACATACAAATTGCGACGGCCGTTTTGAGGGAAAACGAAAAGGCAAGTTTATCTCTTTGTTACAATAACCTTCACTCGTGCAAATATAAGAATACATAATGGTTAATATTCCACCAACATTATACATTATAATTATCTATCTATCTATCTATATCATCACGCCAGCTCCCTCGCGGGGTAGGCAGAGAGTACAGAGTTCCAACAGGTTCTTTCCTTACATACCTCTCTGGCTTCCTCCACTTTCATAGTTCGTCTCATACACACTCGCCGGTTACGGAGACTCTTGACTTGCCCTTCAGCTAAGACACGGTCTATTTGGTCATGGTAAGATAGTCTAGGTCTTCCCCGGCTTCCACCTTCCGTCCTTCCACTTTCGCATTGTATATCTGTTTTGTCATTCTTTCTTCTGGCATCCTTTCTATATGGCCGAACCAACGGAGCATACCCTTTCTCATCTTTACACTGATACTATCTTTCATACCTACTCGCTTTCTTACTACGCTGTTGCGAATACGGTCGGTCAGCGTGACTCCGCACATCTTCCGCAGAGATCGCATTTCGACCGCATTTATCCTGCTTTCGTTCTCCTTCTTTGCGTTGGGACAAGCACTCCGTTATGCATGGCCAGCTGCGCCTTTTGGCTTAAGTGCCGGCTCCCAAGTAGCCTTCCCATCGCACCATTCACTCTATTACCTGCATTCAGTCTTCTCTCTATATCAGCGGTGTATTTCCCATCCTTACTGAATGCGCACCCAAGATATACAAACTCATTCACTTGCTCCAGCACATCGTTACCAACCACAATCCTTGCATTCGTTCTGGTTTCTTCCCGTTCAAAAACCATAATTTTGGTTTTCTTCACATTCAAATGTAAGCCATTGTTCATGCAGTCGTCTCTCATAACTGTGACTAGTGTTTGCAGATCAGTGGCTGTTGGCGCTATCAAAACCGCGTCATCTGCATACAAAAGGTGGTTTATCACTAGATCACCCATTTTTAACCCTTCAGTCATCGCATTCAGTCTTTGAAGACTTTTATCCAGATACACTATAAACAGTCTAGCGGACAACACGCAACCCTGCTTGACGCCGATTTTAACGTCAAACCAAGGTGACATGTTACCACCCACCCGTACGCATGCCTTGCTGTCCACGTAGGTGGACTGGACGGCTCGCAACAGGGTGCCGTTTATACCATACTCTGGCAAAATGTCCCAAAGTCTCTTTCGCACGACTCTATCAAACGCCTTCTCCAGGTCCACAAAACCGCAGAAAACCTTCCGGCCTACTGCCAGATGCTTTTCTACGATGTTGCGGAGGGAGAAAACTTGATCCGAACATCCTCTTCCAGGCCTGAAACCTCCCTGTGCCTAACACAACACTCTATCGGACTTCTCGCGCATTCTCCGTTCAATAATTTTACCATACACCTTAGCTGCCAAGCTGATCAAACTGATGGCCCTATAATTGGCGCAGTCATATTGTAAGCCCTTGCCTTTATACAAGCATACTATGACTGCGCGGCGCCAATCTGTAGGGACTCTACCGGTCTTCCAGCAAAGATTTGCGAGGACCGAAAATGCGTCCCGGACGCAAGTTCCACCATATTTAATCATCTCGGCAGATATCATGTCTATTCCCGCAGCTTTACCATTTTTCATACTTCGTATCGCCCATTCAACTTCTTCCATAGTGATGTCCTCTGTGGATTCTGGTGCCGCAAACTCGCCTCTGGGCTCGTCTGTGGCACCAGCATCCGGGGCATTCTCATACATTTCTCCAAAGTATTCACTCCACCGGTTTAGCACAGCTTGTGTGTCTGCAAGAATGTCACCATCCTTAGATTTTATCTTTTCCATTCTGGAGCCTGACGAATCACCTCGAGCCTTTCTCACCTTGCTCCAAAAGAGTTTGGTGTTATTCTCGAAGTTCTTCGTCAGCCTCTCTTCCTCAATCACACTAGCTCTTTCACGCTTTTCTTTCACTAAGGTTTTGGTGGCATTCTTGCATTGCCGGTATATTTCTTTCTTCATCTCCGTCATACTGTAATTTAGATTCAAAGTAGAGACATAGTCCTGCCACGCTTTCTTCTTACTTTCTACAGAGCTTTTTAACTCTGTGTAACCACCATGCATCCCCTTTTGCTGTGCTATGCTTCTTTGAGCAGCCACATACTTCTTTCGCTGATTCTACCAAACTCTCTTTCAGACAATTCCAGCATTCATCTATGTTTGAGTCCGAAGAACCAGCTGTCAAAAGCTTGTCCCGGCCTCTGTCTTCATACGTTCTCCTCACTCTCTCATCTTGCAACTTTTCAACCTTGATTCTTTCAAGGCCTCCGAAGGGGATACGCTCTCGCCAGTGCCTCCACTTCCTGAACAAACCACTAAACCGCGCAATTACGAGATAGTGGTCCGATTCAAGAGTGGGGCCTCTATACGCACGGGTATCTTGAAGTTTACTTCGGAGACGGTTATCTACCAGGATCAAATCTATCATGCTTTTCTGTTCATTTCTTCTCCACGTATACATATGAATATCCTTGTGTTGGAATATTGTATTGGACACAAGGAGACGTCTTTCCAAACACACATCTACAATAAGCTTACCTGCATCATTCACTATCTTATCACCATAAGGACCCAGAGCAGCGTCGCAAGTTTGCCGCCTGGTTCCCACCCATCCGTTCAGGTCGCCACACAAAATCACCTTTTCATTCGCATCAGCCAGATCCAGAACTTCCCTGACATTATCCCAAAACTTCTCAAGGTCCGGGGGTGTCGACGAGCTTACAGGAGCGTAGGCTCCAACCAAAACCACTCTAGTGACAACTAGTTTCAAGCGGACCCAGAGAAGTCTCGCATCATGCAGGCCATAATCTCTCACTCCAGAGGCCAGGCGACGGGACAACAAGATACCCACCCCCATGCTGGCACGATCGCTCTGAGGCACTCCAGACTACAGAGCCATCATGCCGTCAGGGAGATCACAGGCTTCACTGCCCCTTCGCTTAGTCTCTGTTACACACAGAGCATCCAGGCGTCTCTCTTTCATTACATCAATCACCTCATGCATCTTATCTTCCATACCACCTCTTATATTCCAGGTGCCTATTCGGCACTCTGCACCCCACGACTCGCCAGTTCGGGCCCGGCGTGATGGGTGGCGGCCCCCATCGCCGCTTCTGCCTATGTTCGTACCGACGGGGGCGGGCCGGTACGCGTCGCCTCGGGGGGACGCCCTAGCCCGCACTGCGGTACTTGCTCGGTCCAAGATTGCAGCCGTAGCGGCTGGCAGGGGTCGCGACGAGCACGCTTACTGTACTTTTGACATGCTTAGTGAATAAGAAAGTCCTATATTGTATGCTATTAGATTTTTCACATTAGTAGTGTTTTTTTAGGAAAACGTAGGCTCACTTCGTGGAATCATTTACAAAAATGAAATTCGCATACATAAACAAAGATTTGTCCTGTGTGGGGGTTGAATTAGAACGAGGGCTACTCGATAACGAAGACATGTGAATTAATAATGTGCTCGAAGACTGGCGACAAGCTGGCTCCCTCATTGGGACCAAAAAGATCTCTGTCAGATATAATAATAATAATGAATAATTTATTTCAGACAACTGAAGTTTCACAAAAACAGGTATGTGTAACTTACAGACCTGTAAAATATATACCTTACAGACTTACATACAAATAATATATAAAAACTTATAAACTGAGACAGATGACACCCTTCGGCCAAAACCCCTCGCTCATGAAGGTCTTTAGCTTGGCGGTAGGAACTCACACAACAAAGGAATTGAATGCCGTATTGTTTTGCGAGTTCAGCTTTCCGACCCTCAGAAGGTCATCTTACGGGCGTACTCCGCAGTGTCCTTGATTTTAGTGGTGTAGTGTAGCCGAGACACGTACAGCAGTGTTGTTGGTACTGCTGAGCGAAGGAGTATGCCGTCTCCTACTGGTGCAGTCCCACACCTGTCTCGTTGGGGAGGCTTTTTCTTCGTATATATATAGGTGTATAAAAATGGTGAGAGAGGTTTATCTATCTATATCATCACGCCAGTTCCCTTGCAGTTGAGAGAGGTATTTATTTTATTTTCCTAAGCCAGGGTGGCAGACGTGTGTATGTGATAAGTGTATACCCACTTTTCGGCGACAATGTTAGCTCCCATGTAGTAAGGGAAGACTCTATTGCCCTTATACTGGGCACGATTTCAGACTCCAGATTGATACTACAAATTTTCTATAGAATTTGCATTTTGTCAGATTCTGACCAGGACCTCGTGATCGCTACGTGCATTATACTGGGGTAGTCTTTATTTATTTTACATACCTAAATAATCGCTGATATCTATTAATCCCCTATATGTCACCAACTGCTCCCTGAATCCTTTCTACTGCGGGCCAGCAACAGCTTTATGTTAGTTCACAAAGAATTTGATTTTGATCTATTCTGCACAAGTGTATCCTCGTCAAGACAGCGGATAGGCACTAAATTCTTTACAGCATAGTAATCAACTCGCTACCTAATCTAAATCTTATGCATCTGTATATATTTTATAACTGTATATATTTTGTTACCTATTATACAGGGCGTATCGTTAAAGACGCAAGACCTCAAACACCCTGATTAAATAGTTGCTTCACAATTTGAATACGGAAATAGTTTGTTATAGTGCACTGAACATTTTTACACAGATTTTTTTAAAAATTGCTGGAGTAAATTCAGTTAACGATTTAGCACAAACTACTATCAGGTCTTAATTTAATTATGTTACACCTTGTATAATCTGTAATTACTTACCCTGTTATGGACTTTTTTTGCTCAGAACAGAAATGTAACATATCGGTAAATGTGAGGTCATTGCATTAAGCTGTTGGAGTTCCATAAGAAATAAATAATTAAATATCGAACAAAATAGTATCGAAGCATTTTGTAGCTTTACACACAATAATGAACTCAACTTTGTTTTGCATTTTAAATTCAAATATCTTGCATAGATGTGACTATCTACTCCATAATTATTATGTAAAAATGATCCGCTGAATGTACAAAAAGGTTGGAAACTGGTATATGCCGGACTAAAAGTGCAAAGACCTTTTGTGGCCTTCGCTTTTACTAATTCAGGAGGTGTTTTGTCTATTTCTTTTGCCTGCCTCATTTGCAGGCATTGAGTGTTTTAGAAGGGGTCTAATAAAGAGAAATGTTGCCTACGTTTTGTACTAATCCTATTAAGATATATTAACACATTAGTTTTGTTTAGATTTTTCGATAGCACTTATATTTAGTAGGTATCAAAGTAAATATTTGATCAGCCTAAATTGTTCTACTGCTGGGAAGGAGAGTGAGATAGATTCATACTCCGCCCCGCGGATCCAATGCAGATTGGCGGAGGCAGGTTTGTGGTCACCTACTGTTGGAACTGATCGAGCCGCTTATAAGGCTTCCAATTTGGCTTAAAAACTACTACTATATGAAATGGTAAACAAAACTTACACTTCACGTGCCTTTCAAAGTATAACGCTCAAAAATGACAATGCCACAAAGACTGACGAGTCGAACGTATAAACTCCGCGATATCACACTACTACGAGCGCCTTATTAAGATAAAATTGTTAAAAAAATTTGAAAAATGAACACCTAATGAGACGCAAATGCATTTACACTTCGAAGTTTTTCAAGATCATAAGCTCTTTTTAGTTTAAACCCTAATGATTATTACGTTCGCGCATGAATATAAAAATCACCCCTTTTTTGTACAGAAAGCGCAACAATCTGTTGATAAAGCTAACACTTCTATATCTCTGTGACGATCGACCAAAATCAATAAGTACGTCTGTTGAACAACAAATAAGTATTTAATTACAGTAAAAGGGCTTGCAATACGCCACCTGTTTGGGATTACTTAGGTAAGTTATAAGGTAAAATTGACTTTTTTTACTATTCAACTAACAAAAGGTCCTTTGTCATAACAGTTAGCGAGTTATAACAAAACGTGAGCTTATTTATCCATTTACAATATAGCAGGACTCTTTGAATAAGGAAAGTAACAAAAGGTTTTATAACAGGAAAGTTAACAGACAAAGGCATCTTTATTCACTATAAGATTTACTTTATTTAAAATGATCACTTAGTCTAGGAGATTTTAGCTAAGGATTTATTATGAGCTCTATTTAGTTTAATTAAAAGTAACTTTAAAGTTAACTTAGATACGTTAGAATATATCGTTATATCAAGAATTGAAGCTCTTGAATATGAATAAAATCATTTTCGCGGTAACGTATATGTTGATGCATATTAAACTCAAGAAATAGATTTACTTGAACTACTAAGGTTTGCAGTAATATCATCATCATCATCATCATCTCAGCCTATACTTGTCCACTGCTGAACATAGGCCTCCCCAATCGCTTTCCAGCGTAACCGGTCCGATGCCACCTGCATCCAACGACTTCCTGCGATTTTCACAAGATCGTCGGTCCATCTGGCAGGTGGTCGTCCCACGCTGCGCTTGCCAATACGTGGTCTCCACTCTAGAATCTTTCTGCCCCAACGCCCGTCCGATCTTTGCGCTATGTGGCCCGCCCATTGCCACTTCAGCTTGCTAATCTTAACGGCTATGTCGGTGACCTTGGTTCTTCTACGAATCTCCTCATTCCTGATTTCCTGCAGTAATATACTATCTATCTATCTATAACCTCACGCCAGATCGCTTGCAGGGTATGCAAATTATATATTCATCATCTATACTAATATTACTCGTATAAAGAGGCAAAGTTTGTAAGTTTGGATGTTCGGGTATCTCCGTAATCTCCGGTACTACTGATCTAATTTTAATGATTCTTTCACCATTAGAAAGCTACCTTATCCAGAAGTAACATAGGCTATATAACATAGTCCCCTTAGGTGGCGCTGTTGTCGACCGGGTACGAGGTCGCGGTAAACTGATACTCGTAAATAAATATTAAAATCATGATGTAGTAGATAACTAAATCAATACTATTTAATACGAGAACTAATAAATTCAGAAAATAAAATAAGGGAAAAATAAAATTGTTATACTAGCAACACTAACAAAATAGACCCGTTTTTTACTATGACAATTACTGACGGAAGACTTAATTATGTTTAAATAATTCGGCATCCGAATACGCTAGTCAGGTATGAAATGTGATCCCCTCATTTTTTTTTTCCAGCTCAACAGCAATTTTACAGACAGGAACTACACAAGACGGGATAATTCAATTTAATTTGACACACGCCGCGTGAACGTGTGATTACTTGCAAAGCAATAATTGTTGCTTCAATTTTATGCGCGCCCGCGGCTTCTGGATTATATTTATTCTAAGCTTTGTTTCGTATGACGTGTTCTCACACATATACAAAAGAATGTTTATAATTGTTATACGAATATGATTACCTTTTTGGGGACTAACGAAGGCCTTCCTTTGAAACAAATACAATAAATTTTGTAACTCTAAATTCCTCTGCATTGTAACTGTTACAATCTTACTTTTACTAAGCTGACTTATTTATACCTAACTTACCCATATCACATCTGGTTGCCTGCACTGCATATCAAAATAGCATTACCACCAACAACATCGTATAGAAATATGCAATAATGTATCGATATTGACAAAACTCCAATTTAGATGGCGAATCCAAGGCAGTCCCGCAGGATACGCAGATTTATTCACCGAGCGAATTTTAACTGTGACAAAGAAAATTCTATCCTACATCATAAAAATCTATCGTATACAAATGAATATTCATTTGTATACGATATCAATCTGAAATGTCTGTCTGTAATGTTAAATAACAGCTTTTTTACTAAATACATATGAAAGTATAGCAAAAAACAATTTTAAAATGTTTTTCTGTCTGTCCGAAACGGTTGGACCAATTTTGACGGGACTTTCAATGGCAGAGCAGATTTTAATATGAGAAACATGGGCATCTTTTATTTTTAACCCCTCAGACGTCGTGTCCAAAGTGAAGGAATATATATTTTCATCGAGGCTGATTTTCGTGGTTTTCTTTTTACTAATTCAGAAAGCACTTTGTTAGTATTTCTTTTGCTTTTGGTTAGTGCTCATTACGTAGGCATTAAATATTTTAGAGAACATGTGTTAAGCGAGAGAATGTACTAAAATTGCTTCTAGAAAGGTGTCTTGGTGCGTTAACCTTAATTACACAGTTGTTTGTTATCTAAAATTTTGTATGGAATTTCGTGTTTCTTACGTGATTTCATATTTCTAAACATACCCACGACGCAGGAATTATTCCTAGTGTAGGGCAAAGAGAATATAATCACTACGTGGCCTACGATTTTTTTTATTAAAAACTCAATAGTAAAACCAGTTACCAAGAACCAAGAAGTTTGTGTCAGTAATGGATTCATTAAAAATGTTTGATGCGCGAAATCGAAGTAACCCCTTAAGAATATACGCTCTTCAATTATAATCTATCTTACATATAGAGTTAGTGGTAAGTAGGTACATCAAGGGAAAATAAAAACCCGAATATATAAGATCTCCGGCATTCTCGTATCTGACTGTCACAGTTGTTATCAAAAAAATGGAGCGAGGGACCAGACCGACCTTAAGATAAGTACTTGAAACGTTTTTGTTTTTTTATGTAAAGTTTTCAGTTATATTTTTCGTCTAAAATGTTATCTTATATGCAAATTATTATAGTATGGAGCGAGTATTTTTTTGTTTTATAATAACGTAGTCGCGCGCTATATAGGAACAATTTGTGTCGTTGGTAAAACGTAGTGATTATATGCTCTTTGATCGCGGGTGGGTGTACAAAAAAGAAATTTACATACAAAAACACCGAGGCCGAAACAAATGTTTGTTGGTCACACAAAGCTTTTATTCTTATGGTCAAACCTGCCACTACTCGAGTGAGTAGTGAGTAGTGAAAATTTGGGGATTCACATTGACACCAATCTGACATGGGGTCCACAACTGCAAGAACTTAGTCGGAAAATATTTGCATCCGCTGGCTCACTGAGGAGGCTACGCAATTTTCTTCCTACAGCCACTAAAATTGCACTCGCACAATCCCTTCTTCTTCCTATAATCGATTATGCAGACGCTAGCTATCTAAATCTTACCGAAAACCAACTTAACAAACTTGAGCGACTTCAAAATGTCTGTATAAGGTTCATATTTGGTTTACGCAAATATGACCATGTTTAAGAATTTCGCTCAAAGCTCAAGTGGTTACTAATTCGCCTTCGCCGGAATGCTCATATATTATCTCTTCTATACAGTATCCTGTTTAATCCGTCAACTCTCTCTTACCTCAAAGAAAGATTTGAATTCCTTCACGAGACACATTTGGGGTCCCTAAGGTCGTCGGAGAATCTAAAGCTGAAAACGCCAATGCATTCCACAAATTTATTTGATAAATCCTTACAGTTCAAGCTGTCCGCTTGTCCGTCAGCTTCCTTCAAAAAGATGGTCAAAGACCACTATCTCTCCACTTGCTGACCAAATATGATATATTCCGTCTGTGTTAGATTAACTTCCTTGAAGGACGTATAACTTTTCCCGGTGATGTTACCTCTAACTTGTGTATTGAGTGCTTAGTTTAAATAAAAGTTGAGTGGCGATCTACATCTCAAAGTTTTACTTGTGTTAGACGGATGTACCATTTTGTGGGTTTGGATCGATATAAGGCGATACAGCAAATATAAAAGAGTTAGAGGTCCTAATAAAGTATTTAAATGTCTTCATATGAAATGTTTACATTACACAACTATTACGTTCAGAAGGTCCAATGCTGTGTCGCTACTTTTTCTCATGATTTACTATAGTAAGTACGAGTCACGGAATTTGCTGACTCTGTCATGGGATTCATGGTATTCCAGGACTCGGGAGGTGCGAGAAGCGAGTCACACACACAGGTCGAATATAAAGGTTGTTAATTAAAAAATCTTTTATAAAAAAAGGCAAACCGACTTCAAAAAGCAAAAAAATAAATAATTGAAGTCGGTGCTGGTT
This sequence comes from Phalera bucephala, assembly GCA_905147815.2. Taxonomy (NCBI): domain Eukaryota; kingdom Metazoa; phylum Arthropoda; class Insecta; order Lepidoptera; family Notodontidae; genus Phalera; species Phalera bucephala. The sequence continues at coordinate 24,187,869 of LR990612.1, forward strand.
GGTGCAGTCGGTTACTTGGCACCGATTTATTTTTTTGCTTTTTGAAGTCGGTTTACCTTTTTTTATAAAAGATTTTTATTTTACAATTTTAAGTGACCAGTGAATTATTCTATAGTAGGGTACCTATAGGATTGACGTAATACCTATAATATCTTAATTTACACATGCCTATTGTTTGTCGTTAAGGAGTTCCCTGGTGTATCTTCTAAGTCCAAGGTTCCATATCAATAAAATTAATATGGGACCACCTTGGAGATATACTGAACCCAATGCAAAAAAAATATCAAAATCGGTCCACAATTGACGGAAATATCGTTGAACATACATAAAAAAAAGCATACATACAACCGAACATAGAACCTCCTCCTTTTTGAAGTCGGTTAAAAACCCAACTGTTATGGATCATAGCTTACAAGAGTAATCGTTGTGTAATTTTGTGGCACTGTTAGTCATTTACAATGTGCAAGACTAAATGAATAATATTATACTAATTTCAATAAGTACTTAGGTATCTGTTTTAATTCCGAAGGGTTGCTTTGACTGGCACACTAAGTAACTCAAACATCCACAAAGAAAGATCTTTGAACATCCAAGACACATGAACACATGCAGGACACATTAAAGTGATCTCAAATAGATGACATATTAAGTAACGAGGCTGTTGCTAGTAGTCGATGGTATCTTAAAAGTTTTAACTCACAAGAAATGTGCACGAGAAATATCAAGGCGCTATTTTGGCCCCCGTACTACGGAGATCGCGAATACCCGTAACCTCAACACCGTCAATACGATGAATGGACTAGCCATATGATATCCTTAATTCGTAATCCTAAACGCCAAATGTAAAGACCGATTTTAATAAATTGATCGATATACTATTTGACATGGTACTGCATCAGCCAGGAAATGTACACATGCTGTAAGCCGGTTAAAGTAGAGCGAGCTCATCGCACCCCACTGAAGTTGATCCAAACGTTGTGTAAGTTTAATTAGAATTCCTGCATGGCGGAGTGATGGCGCCTGCAGGGTGTTATTTGGGAGTCCTAGATAAATGTGCTCCTTGGTTAGTTCTAAAGAGTTACGGCGGTTGTGCCTGGAGGAAAAAATTGGAGTGCTTATTAGCACTTTTGCTGCTCGTGACGGGCGGAGCTGTATACTGATTTTTAAACGTCTTTGATATTGAGGGAAGGTTATACAAACTCTATTCATGGAATTTAAAAAAAAGGCACTTCCATTCATATTGGTTGCGTTACCTGATATTTTCATTAAGCTTCCGATTTTGAAACAAGCAGAAAATGATAAAACGACAACTAATTAAAACGGGTGCTGGCGACAGAAACCACATGCCTATCGTGTTCCCTAGCTTACATCTAAAGATATTGTAAATAAAAGAATACACTTGTTAGTACACTGATGATGAGAGAAAAGTTAAGAAACCCTTTATTAAATGTAGGTATTACTCAGCCTACTAGCTCAACCTTTTATATTTAAATACTGATTACGGAACACAAAGGATTACTCCTTGGCGTATAAAAGTGAATACTTCGACACAAAGCAAACAAAATAAAATGCTTAAAATTCTAGTCAAAGAGTGTTATGTCCCGGGCACGCGTCGCCCGCTGGCAATATAAAAGCATCCCTCCTTATGGTTTTTTTTATTACAGCCGACCCGATTCTTGACCGCTTAAAATCTAATCAACCAGGGTAGGATTAATTTAAATATAAGCTATTGTATGTTTGTGACTGTGTTGTTTATAGGTTGTAAGAGGTGTTTGTGATTTTGAGGTCGTAGCGCATGGTAGCGATCACTAAGGGTAAGCAGCGTTCGGTTAGTAAGCATGTAATAGGTATCCGTTTGGACAGTTTCATTTTCGGGCGCTTACTTAAGAGAAGCACGCTAAGCCGTTCGTCTTAGTTACCACTACATGTAGGTACTTAAATGTTAGTCGTTAAGCCAAGTTGGAAGCCTTATGAGCGGCCCTATAATTTATAAAAGTGGTCACTGACTTGCTTTGCCAATACAACACCATACTAGGCCGCTTATGACCGCTTCCTATCAACTCAATTTGTGAGTAGGCCTTCGCCTATCAGTGGAACATTGTAGGCTTATTTAATATAGGTGTAACTGTGGCTAATATAGTTGTGACGATATTTTTCGCGTTTATCACTATTACAACGACCTACCGCATGTGAGCGATAAAAGGTTAAGTGACAACGGCACATAGAGTGAGGACTCAATGATAGCAAAAAAGTTGTTTTATTTACACGTATAGCATAAAGTATAACAAAAATAGGATAAGAAACCTTCGTGTTCAAAAATCGGATCGGATGGAGTAAAGAGATTTTGTGGTGGTGGCCTTCCCTCCTGCAGTACCGAGACTTGCAAGACGAGTACACATTTTTGCTGCAATTGCTTTCTCGTATCATACGCAGCTGACATACTTTTTGCATTTTTCATTCAGCATATGCTGAGCAGGCCACTTTTTTAGGGGGAGCTGGCTGGGAATCCTTTGTAAAGATGTGTACAGTGTTGTTGTGTAATGTTTACTAGTCATTTGTGGGTGATTCAAACTTAAAATCAAAAGGTTTTTATTCATGTAGACCAAAAGGTACTTATGAATAGTCAAAAGAAAAAAAAAATGATTACTTAAGAGTCTACCACCCGTTTAGAAAGACTTTCCTGTGGAGAAGAAGTGCAAGAAACTCCACGGTGACTCTTTTTGTATACAATGCATATATGGGGTATGGGAGAACAATGCAGAACGAGCTAAATATATGTAAACAGTAGATTTCAGAGTCCTCTATCCTTTGGCTGAATAAACATGACGTACTATAGTACTGTAACCTTTTTTGTCTCTTATTATACTTTTTATTATATACCTTTACAAAATCTATATTTTTAAATGGGAGGTCTATGTAGACACTGACCGATACCATGCATCTAAGTACACTTATGATTCATCTATACTTAAGCACATACATAGGCATGTGGTTTTTGTCACCAGCACCCGTTTTAATTAGGTGTCGTTTTATCATTTTCTGCTTGTTTCAAAATCGGAAGTTTAATGAAAACATCAGGTAACGCAACCAATATGAATGGAAGCGCCTTTTTTTGAACTTCCACGAATAGAGTTTGTATTACCTTCCCTCAATATCAAAGACGTTTAAAAAATCTGTATACAGCTCCGCCCGTCACGTGCAGCAAAAGTGCTAATAAGCACTCCAATTTCTTCCTCCAGGCACAACCGCCGTAACTCTTTAGAACTAACCAAGGAGCACATTCATCTAGGACTCCCAAATAACACCCTGCAGGCGCCATCACTCCGCCATGCAGGAATTCTAATTAAACTTACACAACGTTTGGATCAACTTCAGTGGGGTGCGATGAGCTCGCTCTACTTTAACCGGCTTACAGCATGTGTACATTTCCTGGCTGATGCAGTACCATGTCAAATAGTATATCGATCAATTTATTAAAATCGGTCTTTACATTTGGCGTTTAGGATTACGAATTAAGGATACCATATGGCTAGTCCATTCATCGTATTGACGGTGTTGAGGTTACGGGTATTCGCGATCTCCGTAGTACGGGGGCCAAAATAGCGCCTTGATATTTCTCGTGCACATTTCTTGTGAGTTAAAACTTTTAAGATACCATCGACTACTAGCAACAGCCTCGTTACTTAATATGTCATCTATTTGAGATCACTTTAATGTGTCCTGCATGTGTTCATGTGTCTTGGATGTTCAAAGATCTTTCTTTGTGGATGTTTGAGTTACTTAGTGTGCCAGTCAAAGCAACCCTTCGGAATTAAAACAGATACCTAAGTACTTATTGAAATTAGTATAATATTATTCATTTAGTCTTGCACATTGTAAATGACTAACAGTGCCACAAAATTACACAACGATTACTCTTGTAAGCTATGATCCATAACAGTTGGGTTTTTAACCGACTTCAAAAAGGAGGAGGTTCTATGTTCGGTTGTATGTATGATTTTTTTTTTTATGTATGTTCAACGATATTTCCGTCAATTGTGGACCGATTTTGATATTTTTTTTGCATTGGGTTCAGTATATCTCCAAGGTGGTCCCATATTAATTTTATTGATATGGAACCTTGGACTGAGAAGATACACCAGGGAACTCCTTAACGACAAACAATAGGCATGTGTAAATTGAGATATTATGGGTATTACGTCAATCCTATACCGGTACCCTACTATAGAATAATTTACTGGTCACTTAAAATTGTAAAATAAAAATCTTTTATAAAAAAAGGTTAACCGACTTCATAAAGCAAAAAAATAATATTTGAAGTCGGTGCCAAATAACCGACTGCACCAACCAGCACCGACTTCAAATATTATTTTTTTTGCTTTATGAAGTCGGTTTACCTTTTTTTATAAAAGATTTTTTAATAACAACCTTTATATTCGACCTGTGTGTGTGACTCGCTTCTCACACCTCCCGAGTCCTGGAATACCATGAATCCCATGACAGAGTCAGCAAATTTCGTGACTCGTACTTACTATAGTAAATCATGAGAAAAAGTAGCGACACAGCATTGTACCTTCTGAACGTAATAGTTGTGTGATGTAAACATTTCATATGAAGACATTTAACTACTTTATTAGGACCTCTAACTCTTTTATATTTGCTGAATCGCCTCATATCGATCCAAACCCACAAAATGGTACGTCCCTCTAACACAAGTAAAACTTTGAGATGTAGATCGCCACTCAACTTTTATTTAAACTAAGCACTCAATACACAAGTTAGAGGTAACATCACCGGGAAAAGTTATACGTCCTTCAAGGAAGTTAGTCTAACAGAGACGGAATATATCACTCTTTGTTTACCCTCTTCCCCGTTATCAAGGCTTTTGTTATTTCTCTTATTCGGTAAATACTTTTGTATTATTCCTAGTAGTATTTTTTACTGTTTGTTTTGTATTGTAGGATGTACTCATAATGCGTCAGTAACCACATACATTAGTGTATTGAGTCATACTTGATAACTGTTTATTCTAATTGTGAGAAGGCCGCTCCTCTCACTGGTTCGAGTCACTACAATACAATACAATACTCTTTATTGTCATCATCATCATCATCATCTCAGCCTATACTTGTCCACTGCTGAACATAGGCCTCCCCAATCGCTTTCCAGCGTAACCGGTCCGATGCCACCTGCATCCAACGACTTCCTGCGATTTTCACAAGATCGTCGGTCCATCTGGCAGGCGGTCGTCCCACACTGCGCTTGCCAATACGTGGTCTCCACTCTAGAATCTTTCTTTCCCAACGCCCGTCCGATCTACGCGCTATGTGGCCCGCCCATTGCCACTTTAGCTTGCTAATCTTAACGGCTATGTCGGTGACCTTGGTTCTTCTACGAATCTCCTCATTCCTGATTCGATCGCGTAGAGAAACGCCGAGCATAGCTAGAGAGCTATGCTCGGCGTTTCTCGGTCTCATAAAAAAGCTCAGAGTTGCTCAGCGAGCTATGGAGAGCCATAGCTCGCTGAGCAACTCTGAGCTTTTTTATGAGACCTATAGTAAGAGACTACGTCTCTGATCCATATATCATCACTGGTAACACATACTGACTAAAAACTTTAGTCTTAAGGCACTGAGGTATTTTGGATGAGAAGATGTTGCGCAGTTTCCCGAACGCTGCCCAGCCGAGTTGGATTCGTCGATTGACCTCTCTCTCAAAGTTGGACCTACCTAACCGGACTACCTGTCCCAGGTAAATGTATTCGTCGACAACTTCAAGAGTAGAGTTCCCAACGGTGAGTGCGGTGGGTACGACATGGACGTTACACATTATTTTCGTTTTGTCCATGTTCATTTTAAGACCCACTTGTTGAGATAATCTATTGAGGTCACCGAGCATTCGTCCTAGATCTTCCAGCGACTCCGCCACGACCACAATGTCGTCGGCAAATCGAAGGTGAGTGATGTATTCGCCATTGATGTTGATGCCAAGTCCTTGCCATTCCAAGAGCTTGAAGGCGTCCTCTAAGGTGGCCGTAAACAGTTTCGGAGAAATGACGTCTCCCTGCCTTACTCCTCTTTTTATGGGGATCGCCTTCGTGCAATGCCCCTGTACTCGGACTGACATGGTGGCGTTATTATACAAGCACTTCAACACTTCAATGTACCGATAGTCAATGCGGCATCGCTGGAGAGATCTAAGAACCGCCCAAGTCTCGATCGAATCGAAGGCTTTCTCATAGTCCACAAACGCCAAGCATAGTGGCCGATTATACTCCTCGGTCTTCTGTATAATCTGCCGCAGCGTATGTATGTGGTCTATGGTACTAAAGCCTTTCCGGAAACCGGCTTGTTCGGGAGGCTGGAAGTCATCAAGCCTGCGTTCGAGACGATTCGTGATGACTCTCGAAAACAACTTATAAACATGGCTCAGCAGTGTGATGGGCCTATAATTCTTCAGTAAAGTGTTATCACCTTTCTTGAAAAACAGTACCACCACTCCCCTGTTCCATGCTTCCGGCGTTTTCTCTTCGAGCAAGACGGAATTAAACAGCCTCTGAAGGACTTTAAGTACCGGCGTTCCGCCCGCTTTCAGAAGCTCTGCGGTAATTCCGTCTTCGCCTGGTGCTTTGTTATTTTTGAGTTGTTTGAGAGCCATCGTAATCTCGTACAGGCTGATGTCCGGGATATCTTCAGTGTAGTGTCGGGCTAGCTTGGCTCTTGGGTCTTTTACCAAGTCAACAACAGGTTCAGCTACTGAGGTGTACAACTGCCCATAGAACCTCTCTATCTCCCTGAGCACCTCTGACCTATTCGACGTTACGTTTCCGTCCTCCGTCTTCAGCTTCGTCAACTGGCTTTGCCCAATAGACGCGTCTCTTGCGAACACTTTGGAGCCCTTGTTCTGTGCTATGGTCTCCTCAATACGCCTTGTATTGAAGGACCGTAAATCGTGACGCAAGGACTTCAGTATCTGTCTATTGAGCTGCCTATAGGACTTAGCATCATCGGAGGTTTGGAGCGTCATGGAACGTCGCTCAGCCATGAGATTTCGGGTGGAGTTACATAGTTTTTGAGGTCTATTTTTACGGTGGGGCTTATAATACTTGTACCCGACCGTATGGACAGTCTCTACCAGCCTGTTGTTGATTTCGTCCACTGATGCGCTGCTGTCTAGCAATTCGAAGCGGTTTGCCAATTCGAGTTGAAAGTTCTCGGGGTTTTGGATGTGTGCATAAGAAGGTCGGAGCGTAGACTTCATCAGACGCGATCTTTCCATTTTGACATTAATATTTAATGTGCCTCTGACCATTCGGTGATCACTGCCGGTTTTTACCCTGTGAATCACGGAGACATCATTAAATATTTGTCGCTTGGTGCTCATGATGAAGTCTATCTCATTTTTTGTGGAACCATCAGGGCTCATCCAGGTCCATTTTCTATGAGGCGGCTTCCGGAAGAAAGAGTTCATCATAAAGAGTCCCTCCTTCTCCAGATATTCGGCCAGCCTCTGACCCCTGGGGTTGCGCTGCCCATATCCAAATTGCCCCACTCTCAACTCATCATCGCCCCGTTTGCCCAGCCGCGCATTGAAGTCACCCATAACCACTGTAAAGTGTGCTTTGGAAGTATGTATGGCTCTACTAATGTCCTCATACATTACTTCGACGTCATCATCTGAGTATGCCGAGGTCGGTGCGTAGACCTGTATGACCTTCAGCGAATATCTTTTGGATATTCTGAGTATCAGGTACGCTACCCTGCTCGACACACTAGTGATGGACACAATGTTGTCTATGAGTGACTTGTGGACGATAAATCCGACACCACCTTGGGACTGCTGTTCACCCTCCCGGTAGTAAAACAAGTTGCCGGATTTTAAGGTTATCGTGTCCTCGCCCTTTCTTCGGACCTCCGATAAACCAACAATATTCCACCGCAACTTGTTTATCTCTTCTTCCAGCTCAACAAGCTTCTCATCTGTCCTTAACGTGCGTGCATTGTATGTCACCAGGGCCAATTTTCGATGTTGGTGGTAGCCGAATCTCTGCCGGAGATTCTTAGCACCCCTTGTCCTGTCGTTACCATAGCTGCTACCGTGGCCAGGACGAACAGGACCGCCGGGGACTAGGGGCCTGGTTTTATTCTTATCTTCCATTTTAATAAATTGGGGGTGTTTGCCATACTCGCCACGCTTGGCAGGCGGGTTGGCGAGCGCAGTTTTTGATGGTAGAAGTGTTAAGGGAACGCTGCTGCCCATTCCCTAGTTTTCCCTTAGTCGCCTTGTACGACACCCGATGGGATGAGATGGGTTGGTCCTATTCTAAGCCGGGAACCACGCGGCACGCTCTTTATTGTACACCAACAAAATTATAAAACAACATGTAAAATAAGACACTGATACAATAGGCGGCCTTATTGCTAAGAGCAATTTCTTCCAGACAACCTGGTTAACTACCAAATACTAGAAAAAAAAGTAATCAGGGCAGTTGGTGGCGTACGCTATCATTGGTATATACAAGTATTTAAATATGTATAAAAGATAAATAAATACATATATACGTAAACAAGTACAAAACATATTTAACTACATACATACTTACAGAAAAGTATAACAAAAAGGGACTGACTATGATGCATCTTATTTGGTCAGCAAGTAGAGAGATAGTGGTCTTTGACCATCTTTTTGAAGGAAGCTGACGACTATGCACGTCTAACTGATACAGGCAATGCATTCCACAAGCGGACAGCTTGAACTTTGTGGAATGCATTGGCGTTTTCAGCTTTAGATTTTTCGACGACCTTAGGGACCTCAAATGTGTCTCGTGAAGGAATTCAAATCTTTCTTTGAGGTAAGAGAGAGTTGACGGATTAAACAGGATACTGTATAGAAGAGATAATATATGAGCATTCCGGCGAAGGCGAATTGGTAACCACTTGAGCTTTGAGCGAAATTCTGAAACATGGTCATATTTGCATAAACCAAATATGAACCTTATACAGAAATTTTGAAGTCGCTCAAGTTTGTTAAGTTGGTTTTCGGTAAGATTTAGATAGCTAGCGTCTGCATAATCAATTATAGGAAGAAGAAGGGATTGTGCGAGTGCAATTTTAGTGGCTGTAGGAAGAAAATTGCATAGCCTCCTCAGTGAGCCAGCGGATGCAAATATTTTCCTACTAAGTTCTTGCAGTTGTGGACCCCATGTCAGATTGGTGTCAATGTGAATCCCCAAATTTTCACTACTCACTACTCACTACTCACTCGAGTAGTGGCAGGTTTGATCCCCATAAGGATAAAAGCTTTGTGTGACCAACAAACATTTGTTTCGGCCTCGGTGTTTTTGTGTGTAAATTTCTTTTTTGTACACCCACCCGCGATCAAAGAGCATATAATCACTACGTTTTACCAACGACACAAATTGTTCCTATATAGCGCGCGACTACGTTATTATAAAACGAAAAAATACTGGCTCCATACTATAATAATTTGCATATAAGATAACATTTTAGACGAAAAATATAACTGTAAACTTTACATAAAAAAATAAATAAAAACGTTTCAAGTACTTATCTTAAGGTCGGTCTGGTCCCTCGCTCCATTTTTTTGATAACAACTGTGACAGTCAGATACGAGAATGCCGGAGATCTTATATATTCGGGTTTTTATTTTCCCTTGATGTACCTACTTACCACTAACTCTATATGTAAGATAGATTATAATTAAAGAGCGTATATTCTTAAGGGGTTACTTCGATTTCGCGCATCAAACATTTTTAATGAATCCATTACTGACACAAACTTCTTGGTTCTTGGTAACTGGTTTTACTATTGAGTTTTTAATAAAAAAAAATCATAGACCACGCAGTGATTATATTCTCTTTACCCTGCACTAGGAATAATTCCTGCGTGTGTGGGTATGTTTAGAAATATGAAATCACGTAAGAAACACGAAATTCCATACAAAATTTTAGATAACAAACAACTGTGTAATTAAGGTTAACGCACCAAAACACCTTTCTCGAAGCAATTTTAGTACATTCTCTCGCTTAACACATGTTCTCTAAAATATTCAATGCCTACGTAATGAGCACTAACCAAAAGCAAAAGAAATACTAACAAAGTGCTTTCTGAATTAGTAAAAAGAAAACCACGAAAATCAGCCTCGATGAAAATATATATTCCTTCACTTTGGACACGACGTCTGAGGGCTTAAAAATAAAAGATGCCCATGTTTCTCATTTTAAAATCTGCTCTTGCGTCAAAATTGGTCCAACCGTTTCGGACAGACAGAAAAACATTTTAAAATTGTTTTTTTTGCTATACTTTCATATGTATTTAGTAAAAAAGCTGTTATTTAACATTACAGACAGACATTTCAGATATATTTATTTGTATACGATAGATTTTTATGATGTAGGATAGAATTTTCTTTGTCACAGTTAAAATTCGCTCGGTGAATAAAACTGCGTATCCTGCGGGACTGCCGTGGATTCGCCATCTAAATTGGAGTTTTGTCAATATCGATACATTATTGCATATTTCTATACGATGTTGTTGGTGGTAATGCTATTTTGATATGCAGTGCAGGCAACCAGATGTGATATGGGTAAGTTAGGTATAAATAAGTCAGCTTAGTAAAAGTAAGATTGTAACAGTTACAATGCAGAGGAATTTAGAGTTACAAAATTTATTGTATTTGTTTCAAAGGAAGGCCTTCGTTAGTCCCCAAAAAGGTAATCATATTCGTATAACAATTATAAACATTCTTTTGTATATGTGTGAGAACACGTCATACGAAACAAAGCTTAGAATAAATATAATCCAGAAGCCGCGGGCGCGCATAAAAAAGCAACAATTATTGCTTTGCAAGTAATCACACGTTCACGCGGCGTGTGTCAAATTAAATTGAATTATCCCGTCTTGTGTAGTTCCTGTCTGTAAAATTGCTGTTGAGCTGGAAAAAAAAATATGAGGGGATCACATTTCATACCTGACTAGCGTATTCGGATGCCGAATTATTTAAACATAATTAAGTCTTCCGTCAGTAATTGTCATAGTAAAAAACGGGTCTATTTTGTTAGTGTTGCTAGTATAACAATTTTATTTTTCCCTTATTTTATTTTCTGAATTTATTAGTTCTCGTATTAAATAGTATTGATTTAGTTATACTACATCATGATTGTAATATTTATTTACGAGTATTAGTTTACCGCGACCTCGTACCCGGTCGACAACAGCGCTACCTAAGGGGACTATGTTATATAGCCTATGTTACTTCTGGATAAGGTAGCTTTCTAATGGTGAAAGAATCATTAAAATTAGATCAGTAGTACCGGAGATTACGGAGATACCCGAACATCCAAACTTACAAACTTTGCCTCTTTATACGAGTAATATTAGTATAGATGATGAATATATAATTTGCATACCCTGCAAGCGATCTGGCGTGATGATAAAGATAGATAGATAGGATGAAAACATATTTTCCCTACAGTATATTACTGCAAACCTTAGTAGTTCAAGTAAATCTATTTCTTGAGTTTAATATGCATCAACATATACGTTACCGCGAAAATGAGTTTATTCATATTCAAGAGCTTCAATTCTTGATATAACGATATATTCTAACGTATCTAAGTTAACTTTAAAGTTACTTTTAATTAAACTAAATAGAGCTCATAATAAATCCTTAGCTAAAATCTCCTAGACTAAGTGATCTTTCTAAATAAAGTAAATCTTATAGCGAATAAAGATGCCTTTGTCTGTTAACATTCCTGTTATAAAACCTTTTGTTACTTTTCTTATTCAAAGAGTCCTGCTACATTGTAAATGGATAAATAAGCTCACGTTTTGTTATAACTCGCTAACTGTTATGACAAAGGACCTTTTGTGAGTTGAATAGTAAAAAAAGTCAATTTTATCTTATAACTTACCTAAGTAATCCCAAACAGGTGGCGTATTGCAAGCCCTTTTACTGTAATTAAATACTTATTTGTTGTTCAACAGACGTACTTATTGATTTTGGTCGATCGTCACAGAGATATAGAAGTGTTAGCTTTATCAACAGATTGTTGCGCTTTCTGTAGAAAAAAGGGGTGATTTTTATATTCATGCGCGAACGTAATAATCATTAGGGTTCAAACTAAAAAGAGCTTATGATCTTGAAAAACTTCACAAGTGTAAATGCATTTGCGTCTCATTAGGTGTTCATTTTTCAAATTTTTCTAACAATTTTATCTTAATAAGGCGCTCGTAGTAGTGTGATATCGCGGAGTTTATACGTTCGACTCGTCAGTCTTTGTGGCATTGTCATTTTTGAGCGTTATACTTTGAAAGGCACGTGAAGTGTAAGTTTTGTTTACCATTTCATATAGTAGTAGTTTTTAAGCCAAATTGGAAGCCTTATAAGCGGCTCGATCAGTTCCAACAGTAGGTGACCACAAACCTGCCTCCGCCAATCTGCATTGGATCCGCGGGGCGGAGTATGAATCTATCTCACTCTCCTTCCCAGCAGTAGAACAATTTAGGCTGATCAAATATTTACTTTGATACCTACTAAATATAAGTGCTATCGAAAAATCTAAACAAAACTAATGTGTTAATATATCTTAATAGGATTAGTACAAAACGTAGGCAACATTTCTCTTTATTAGACCCCATCTAAAACACTCAATGCCTGCAAATGAGGCAGGCAAAAGAAATAGACAAAACACCTCCTGAATTAGTAAAAGCGAAGGCCACAAAAGGTCTTTGCACTTTTAGTCCGGCATATACCAGTTTCCAACCTTTTTGTACATTCAGCGGATCATATTTACATAATAATTAATGGAGTAGATAGTCACATCTATGCAAGATATTTGAATTTAAAATGCAAAACAAAGTTGAGTTCATTATTGTGTGTAAAGCTACAAAATGCTTCGATACTATTTTGTTCGATATTTAATTATTTATTTCTTATGGAACTCCAACAGCTTAATGCAATGACCTCACATTTACCGATATGTTACATTTCTGTTCTGAGCAAACAAAGTTCATAACAGGGTAAGTAATTACAGATTATACAAGGTGTAACATAATTAAATTAAGACCTGAAAGTAGTTTGTGCTAAATCGTTAACTGAATTTACTCCAGCAATTTTTAAAAAAATCTGTTTAAAAATGTTCAGTGCACTATAACAAACTATTTTCGTATTCAAATTGTGAAGCAAATATTTAATCAGGGTGTTTGAGGTCTTGCGTCTTTAACGATACGCCCTGTATAATAGGTAACAAAATATATACAGTTATAAAATATATACAGATGCATAAGATTTAGAACAGGTAGCGAGTTGATTACTATGCTGTAAAGAATTTAGTGCCTATCCGCTGTCTTGACGAGGATACACTTGTGCAGAATAGATCAAAATCAAATTCTTTGTGAACTAACATAAAGCCGTTGCTGGCGCGCAGTAGAAAGGATCCAGGGAGCAGTTGGTGACATATAGGGGATTAATAGATATCAGCGATTATTTAGGTATGTAAAAAAAATAAAGACTACCCCAGTATAATGCACGTAGCGATCACGAGGTCCTGGTCAGAATCTGACAAAATGCAAATTCTATAGAAAATTTGTAGTATCAATCTGGAGTCTGGAATCGTGCCTAGTATAAGGGCAATAGAGTCTTCCCTTACTACATGGGAGCTAACATTGTCGCCGAAAAGTGGATATACACTTATCACATACACACGTCTGCCACCCTTGCTTAGGAAAATAAAATAAATACCTCTCTCAACTGCAAGGGAACTGGCGTGATGATATAGATAGATAAACCTCTCTCACCATTTTTATACACCTATATATATACGAAGAAAAAGCCTCCCCAACGAGACCGGTGTGGGACTGCACCAGTAGGAGATGGCATACTCCTTCGCTCAGCAGTACCAACAACACTGCTGTACGTGTCTCGGCTACACTACACCACTAAAGCCAAGGACACTGCGGAGTACGCCCGTAAGATGACCTTCTGAGGGTCGGAAAGCTGAACTCGCAAAACAATACGGCATTCAATTCCTTTGTTGTGTGAGTTCCTACCGCCAAGCTAAAGACCTTCATGAGCGAGGGGTTTTGGCCGAAGGGTGTCATCTGTCTCAGTTTATAAGTTTTTATATATTATTTGTATGTAAGTCTATAAGGTATATATTCTATAGGTCTGTAAGTTACACATACCTGTTTTTGTGAAACTTCAGTTGTCTGAAATAAATTATTCGTTATTATTATTATATCTGACAGAGATCTTTTTGGTCCCAATGAGGGAGCCAGCTTGTCGCCAGTCTTCGAGCACATTATTAATTCACATGTCTTCGTTATCGAGTAGCCCTCGTTCTAATTCAACCCCCACACAGGACAAATCTTTGTTTATGTATGCGAATTTCATTTTTGGAAATGATTCCACGAAGTGAGCCTACGTTTTCCTAAAAAAACACTACTAATGTGAAAAATCTAATAGCATACAATATAGGACTTTCTTATTCACTAAGCATGTCAAAAGTACAGTAATAGGTACTTCTAAGGTATTTTGGCACCTTTATAAATAGCACTAATTCCAATCATGTTAAATGAAAAGTAAAGTCTAAGTTTAAATTGTTCTGGGGATCTGTCCAAGAGCGTGCTCGTCGCGACCCCTGCCAGCCGCTACGGCTGCAATCTTGGACCGAGCAAGTACCGCAGTGCGGGCTAGGGCGTCCCCCCGAGGCGACGCGTACCGGCCCGCCCCCGTCGGTACGAACATAGGCAGAAGCGGCGATGGGGGCCGCCACCCATCACGCCGGGCCCGAACTGGCGAGTCGTGGGGTGCAGAGTGCCGAATAGGCACCTGGAATGTAAGAGGTGGTATGGAAGATAAGATGCATGAGGTGATTGATGTAATGAAAGAGAGACGCCTGCATGCTCTTTGTGTAACAGAGGCTAAGCGAAGGGGCAGTGAAGCCTGTGATCTCCCTGACGGCATGATGGCTCTGTGGTCTGGAGTGCTACAGAGCGATCGTGCCAGCATGGGGGTGGGTATCTTGTTGTCCCGTCGCCTGGCCTCTGGAGTGAGAGATTATGGCCTGCATGATGCGAGACTTCTCTGGGTCCGCTTGAAACTGGGTGTCACTAGAGTGTTTTTGGTTAGAGCCTACGCTCCTGTAAGCTCGTCGACACCCCCGGACCTTGAGAAGTTTTGGGATAATGTCAGGGAAGTTCTGGATCTGGCTGATGCGAATGAAAAGGTGATTTTGTGTGGCGATCTGAACGGATGGGTGGGAACCAGGCGGCAAACTTGCGACGCTGCTCTGGGTCCTTATGGTGATAAGAGAGTGAATGATGCAGGTAAGCTTATTGTAGATGTGTGTTTGGAAAGAGGTCTCCTTGTGTCCAATACAATATTCCAACACAAGGATATTCATATGTATACGTGGAGAAGAAATGAACAGAAAAGCATGATAGATTTGATCCTGGTAGATAACCGTCTCCGAAGTAAACTTCAAGATACCCGTGCGTATAGAGGCCCCACTCTTGAATCGGACCACTATCTCGTAATTGCGCGGTTTAGTGGTTTGTTCAGGAAGTGGAGGCACTGGCGAGAGCGTATCCCCTTCGGAGGCCTTGAAAGAATCAAGGTTGAAAAGTTGCAAGATGAGAGCGTGAGGAGAACGTATGAAGACAGAGTCCGGGACAAGCTTTTGACAGCTGGTTCTTCGGACTCAAACATAGATGGATGCTGGAATTGTCTGAAAGAGAGTTTGGTAGAATCAGCGAAAGAAGTATGTGGCTGCTCAAAGAAGCATAGCACAGCAAAAGGGGATGCATGGTGGGACACAGAGTTAAAAAGCTCTGTAGAAAGTAAGAAGAAAGCGTGGCAGGACTATGTCTCTTCTTTGAATCTAAATGACAGTATGACGGAGATGAAGAAAGAAATATACCGGCAATGCAAGAATGCCACCAAAACCTTAGTGAAAGAAAAGCGTGAAAGAGCTAGTGTGATTGAGGAAGAGAGGCTGACGAAGAACTTCGAGAATAACACCAAACTCTTTTGGAGCAAGGTGAGAAAGGCTCGAGGTGATTCGTCAGGCTCCAGAATGGAAAAGATAAAATCTAAGGATGGTGACATTCTTGCAGACACACAAGCTGTGCTAAACCGGTGGAGTGAATACTTTGGAGAAATGTATGAGAATGCCCCGGATGCTGGTGCCACAGACGAGCCCAGAGGCGAGTTTGCGGCACCAGAATCCACAGAGGACATCACTATGGAAGAAGTTGAATGGGCGATACGAAGTATGAAAAATGGTAAAGCTGCGGGAATAGACATGATATCTGCCGAGATGATTAAATATGGTGGAACTTGCGTCCGGGACGCATTTTCGGTCCTCGCAAATCTTTGCTGGAAGACCGGTAGAGTCCCTACAGATTGGCGCCGCGCAGTCATAGTATGCTTGTATAAAGGCAAGGGCTTACAATATGACTGCGCCAATTATAGGGCCATCAGTTTGATCAGCTTGGCAGCTAAGGTGTATGGTAAAATTATTGAACGGAGAATGCGCGAGAAGTCCGATAGAGTGTTGTGTTAGGCACAGGGAGGTTTCAGGCCTGGAAGAGGATGTTCGGATCAAGTTTTCTCCCTCCGCAACATCGTAGAAAAGCATCTGGCAGTAGGCCGGAAGGTTTTCTGCGGTTTTGTGGACCTGGAGAAGGCGTTTGATAGAGTCGTGCGAAAGAGACTTTGGGAGATTTTGCCAGAGTATGGTATAAACGGCACCCTGTTGCGAGCCGTCCAGTCCACCTACGTGGACAGCAAGGCATGCGTACGGGTGGGTGGTAACATGTCACCTTGGTTTGACGTTAAAATCGGCGTCAAGCAGGGTTGCGTGTTGTCCGCTAGACTGTTTATAGTGTATCTGGATAAAAGTCTTCAAAGACTGAATGCGATGACTGAAGGGTTAAAAATGGGTGATCTAGTGATAAACCACCTTTTGTATGCAGATGACGCGGTTTTGATAGCGCCAACAGCCACTGATCTGCAAACACTAGTCACAGTTATGAGAGACGACTGCATGAACAATGGCTTACATTTGAATGTGAAGAAAACCAAAATTATGGTTTTTGAACGGGAAGAAACCAGAACGAATGCAAGGATTGTGGTTGGTAACGATGTGCTGGAGCAAGTGAATGAGTTTGTATATCTTGGGTGCGCATTCAGTAAGGATGGGAAATACACCGCTGATATAGAGAGAAGACTGAATGCAGGTAATAGAGTGAATGGTGCGATGGGAAGGCTACTTGGGAGCCGGCACTTAAGCCAAAAGGCGCAGCTGGCCATGCATAACGGAGTGCTTGTCCCAACGCAAAGAAGGAGAACGAAAGCAGGATAAATGCGGTCGAAATGCGATCTCTGCGGAAGATGTGCGGAGTCACGCTGACCGACCGTATTCGCAACAGCGTAGTAAGAAAGCGAGTAGGTATGAAAGATAGTATCAGTGTAAAGATGAGAAAGGGTATGCTCCGTTGGTTCGGCCATATAGAAAGGATGCCAGAAGAAAGAATGACAAAACAGATATACAATGCGAAAGTGGAAGGATGTAGGTGCCGGGGAAGACCTAGACTATCTAACCATGACCAAATAGACCGTGTCTTAGCTGAAGGGCAAGTCAAGAGTCTCCGTAACCGGCGAGTGTGTATGAGACGATCTATGAGAGTGGAGAAAGCCAGAGAGGTATGTAAGGAAAGAACCTGTTGGAACTCTGTACTCTCTGCCTACCCCGCGAGGGAGCTGGCGTGATGATATAGATAGATAGATAGATAATTATAATGTATAATGTTGGTGGAATATTAACCATTATGTATTCTTATATTTGCACGAGTGAAGGTTATTGTAACAAAGAGATAAACTTGCCTTTTCGTTTTCCCTCAAAACGGCCGTCGCAATTTGTATGTAAAGTATCCATCGCTTTACTATCCAGGGTGGAGCACTTCATCAATTTCATAATCATCTTTGTCATCAATTTCATGGGGGAGTTTAATTAATTTAGAAATGAATATTCGTAATACGCGTCGTCGTTATGCCATAAACATAAAAAAGCACTTTATCTGACTTAGGATTGGAATCCAGGTTCTTCTGATCATCTGATAAATTAACGCGGCACTATACTAAGCCAAAAAATTTAGGGCAACAAGGCGATAATATGTAAGAAATAAAGCCTATATTCGCAAAACTACGCATGTAGCCATAGCTTTTGAGAGTTTCTACAAGAGTTTTAATATTTTCGCCCGCAGAAATAATATTTATGTTTAATTTGGCAGAATAACAACTTTTCCTCTGTATTCTGTATTATAACATCGTAACTTATATGAAATTAAAGCAGAAACAAAAAGTTGAGCTCGAGATGCTCAATAATAACAGTAAAAGGTCTCATAGCTTATCTAGATGGCATATTTGGAGGATATCCAAGCCATTTAGCACAACGCGACAGAAATACTACTTTAGACCCCAAAGCAAATGATGTGAAAACATAGATATTTATGTGCGACCGTCCCCAGATTACGATTCAGCCAGTGGTCTGGTTAAAGGAACATTTTAAAATACAATTTTCACGGTTGGGAGGTCCTTGATGGTTCTTTGTCAAAAAAAAGGCCTTCTCTCACAAATCGAGGTGAGAGAGATTAGGTCATACTCCACCACGCAGACCCAGTGCGGATTGATGGAGGCAGGTTTGTGGCCACCTGCTGTTGGAACTTATCAAGCCGCCTTTAAGGTTTCCAACTCGGCTTAACGACTACCACATTAAGTGGTAGCCGGGACCAACGGCTTAACGTGCCTTCCGAAGCACGGAGACGCTCTAATATGAAAATGCCACAAACAGTCACCCATCTCGGGCCAACCGAGTCAAACGTTGCTTTACCTTGGTAATCGGTAAGAAAACCGCGGTCGCACAGCGCTACGAGCGTAAGTAGATATACTAGATATACGTAAGTAGATATACTCCTGGACATATGCAATATCGACACCCTTGACTTGAATTTTGTGTTTGCTTGTATTTGTCATGATCTTGGTCTTTGACATGTTCATTTGAAGTCCGACCTTGCAGCTCGCACCGTTTAGCTCTTCTAGCATCTGTTGTAGGCCGATAGCTGAGGAAGAGAACAGAACAATATCGTCGGCGAATCGAAGATTTGTAAGCCTCCTACCTTCGACGATAATCCCCCGCTCCTCCCAGCCTACCGCCAGTTTTTTAAAAACCTCTTCAAGGGCGCATATAAAGAGTTTAGGTAATAGCGGGTCTCCCTGTTTTACACCTCTTTCTATTGGAAACGATGTTCCTATATTTTGTGTGTTAATGGCCGCCGTGCTATTATTATATATAGTTTTTAGTAATTGGATGTATGTGTCGTTTATTTTTTGGGATTCGAGAGCGTCAAACAAAGCAGTGTGGTAATTATTATCTTAATATTCTAAGTAATTATAAAATGTGCATAGGTGAGTGTAATAAGGTTATTGTCCTGATAAACTGTGCGTACTCGCCATCTTATCTATCAGCTACGTGTACTATTTTAGACTTTAAAATTTAAATGAGATAATTTTATTCTTTTCTAACACCCTTTTTTTTAAATATATATCATAGTTTCGAAAAGGGCCAAAGAAAAAACTGGTCTAACTTTATTAAGATTATGCATACATCACCTAAATTATTTCAAACTAGTTGACCCGGCGAACTTCGTACCGCTAAAAAGTAAAATAGTAGTTTTTGCTACTTTCCTTGGAATTTCTTTATATTTTCTCACCTTTTAAACCTTCCTTGGACTTCTACAAATATTTCAAAACCTAAATTAGCTAAATCAGTCCAGCCGTTCTCGAGTTTTTGTGAGACTAACAAACGTCCATTCATTTATATATATAGACTAAATTAAATTAAATGAAATTTCAAAGTAAATTTGACAGTTTTCTTGACGGTCGAGCACTCCAAATTTGACGATCCAAATGCGTAACATGCGTATTGTGTGGATAAAAAAAGAAACACCTAACACACCTTTGAAACACCTAAGAATCAAGTAGCATATATATTTACTTAGCTTATGTTAATATTATTCTACAAAGAAAACAATTTTAACTATTCTGCGTTTCAATACGGACAGAACATATTACGCAAACTTAATTAAAAACTATACGAAACTTTCAAACTGTCGCAGTTGTTACAAGTTGGGCGGTGCCCGTTTAATAGTTCTTCTTCAAAGAATGTTATTAAACAAGTTCAGGTAAGAACTTTAATAACCTCTCGATTGGTCATTTTTATCATAAAAAGGGTAGGTAGAGACGATGTGAATATTATTCTGCCGTCCAAATGATAAACACAGTAACTATGTTCTACTGCGTTTATGATTTGGACGACAGTATTCTTATCGGTATCTTTGTTTGAATTACAAGCCGTCCACTAAATAGAAGGGTAAGGCTGTAGATTTTTTGTATATATTCAACAAATAATATATTAGCACATGTTTATTTCGTTTAATACATGATATTATAGGCCTGGTCTTAAGTTGAATTGTTCTATTTGTATAGTGACCGTTTGTTATTTTAATAATAAATACATATTCTGTATCATACACAGTTAGAGGTCAAATAATAAAAATGTATAGTTCTGTATAAATTTTATTATGATTTTATTAAATAAGTACATTATATAATACATATTATTTTCCTAACCAACTGTTACAATATTGAACCTAACTACATTACAATGCGGGATAATCAAAGTTTGTAGGTTAATTTGGTCCTTAATTTCTATAAAATCCAACAGCACCAAAATCGACGCAAACATCCTCTTAATATAGCATAGGCATCAATATAGCATGTAGTTTCACGGATGGAGGTGCTTTGTCTGCTCGTATGGAGCCTTAATGCGCCCTCGTTAACATGGCATTAGCTCACGAAATACAGCCCTCATTACGATGAAAACGTCCGATCTTTGTACACTGGCTTTCACTAACCGCTCTGTCTAAAGCTGTTCACTTTTACATACTTTTCCCGCCATTCAAACGAACCCTTTTATCAATTCCCTCCACCTATTACATTGGAATTTGTATCAGAATCCACAGTTATTTTTCTTCAAAAACACTTTTTATAACAACCAACATCAGCACAATTTTAATATTAAAGTCTCATTCAAAAGATTCCCCAATCCCAGGCTCCAAAATCCCAGGCTGAGTGCCTGGAATTATAATCAAGTTTTGTTCTCTATTTTCTTCCCACCTGAGATGATTGATGATTCGATGATTTTATACATCGTGGGCACAGCCAGTCTCCGTCGGGTGGTGATATGATTCCAACACAAGAGAAGTGATACCATTGCAAAGCGCAGTCGGAGCCATCGCATCCTATCATTTGTGCGTCAGCGATATACTTCCCGCAAAAACAGTAATCGGCCTCCCGTTCTGTGTAATACTCAGGGCTGTCTGAATTCAAATCGTTGCCTTCCGGGATTTCATTGTAATATATTGGTAGAACATGGCACACGTGAGGCGCGTGATGCCATCGCTTCAATCCGCACTGTTTACACCAGACACTCTCGGTGCCGTGTCGCCAATATAGATGCTCCAACAGATGTTTGTAGTCGAAGTATTGCATGGAACACCGGCCGCACGTGAACGTGGGTTTTATGAAGGAAATTTCGGAAGTTTCCATTTTGTAACTTTAACTTTATAGACGAAGTTTAATAATCCTAAACAAACGCGACCTAGACAAACTTATAGCTTCTACTAAAAGCAAGACGTTACCAAAAATAGTCAACACTAGCAACACTTTCCTCAGAATAGTTGTAAACTTTGTGAATCCTTTAATTTTATACGTGTCAAATTAGAAAATATTTTGTGAGAATGTAATTAAGGTGCCATTAGCATTAAAGAGCCTAAACGAGCAGCGTCATCAATGAATGATGGAAGTTAATTTGTTTTACTTTAATTAGTTTGCATTACAGGGATCACTGCGTTAATGACCGCTAAGTTGACCCCTAATTTGATTAATTTTCTCAATATTAATAAGATACATTATTGTTATTAATCAAATTAATACACTGGAATAATTAGTTACTACACAATTATAATTAGTAAATTACACATCATAAATAACACGAAGAGAGTTTCTACACATTAAAACTGAAACTTAGCTGTACCTAAATAATCCATATTCGTTTCATCGTTGCCATTCGCAAACTGTTATTGAATGTATAATTTATTTTCGATTTACTTTCGTGCCTGTCAATGCTACGGCTTAATAAGCTGTGTCACCCAAGCACACCATTAGCCCTCATTTTCTTCAAACGAGGACTCCTCATTGAAAATATCTGCTCTGAATAAAATCGTTCTAGTTATCGTTTTAAATAGAAGCGACACAAAGAATCGAACATAAAATATGAGTACTAAGGAGCACCCACTTTAATAAAAGAAGTCTATCCAATTCAGTTGACTGAGCTTCCTTACATTAAAATACAGTCTTCATCCCGACCTTGTCGAGTTTATGTATGTTATGTATGTTATCTACGTACATGAGTAGTTATATTATATGCATGATTGAATTTAGTACTAAAATAGCAGTAAACCAAATTTATGGAACAATTCCTAGCTCGAATGATTCCCACTTTTTTTAATCCTTATACAGATAATCCTAAATTTTATAAATATTGCTCGATGAGAGTGAAAGAAAACATCAGACTTGTGTACAGTCCCACAAGGATCTTGTGGCCCGCGGCCAAAATCGGATCTAACGCTGTCATCTAGTGAAATATAACTTCATGACAGTCGCAGAGTTGCCTTTTTCTATCAATTTTACCCAAGTTTTTTTATATTTGTAACCGTACGGATCCACATGTTGAAATATCTTCTTAGAAATAGAAAAAAATATTAAATGATAACCCTCATTTCACACCAACCCTGTCAATGTCATTTACCGGCCAAAAGATCCTTGTCGCACTGTACCTTTAAACTAGTTTTTGGAAGACATTCTTAATCCAAAATCCGAAATAACACTTCCGAAAAAAAAATACTTGTTTGTCGTCACAAACATTGGTTTCCACACTACTGCAATTCCTTTCGGGAATATACAGCGGCAATATTTTTTATTAATTTAAAGCCTTACTTATCGGCCATCAGAAGGACAGAATTGCCTAGATAAAATTTAGGTACAACTTTTCTTTGTGTGTTTTCATTCTTCAGATAATTTTACATCATCTTGAGATGTAAACACCTTTCAGGCGAAAACTTCTGCAATAAAAGTACATTCTTGTATAATTACGTATAAAGTTCTATCCATTTATATGTATTTATAAAAATATGTGTAATAGTCGTAACCGAGAACCAATACCCGCAACAATATTAAAGGAAAAAGACGAATGTCACGGAACAGATCTCGGAGCAATATCAGTTTAGTAACGACAGGACATATCGTGGAGACAGTAAAAACAGTGCGCAAACGGCTGTCCCCAACACGCCTTGACATTTGCCTTGAATACGAATATATCTGCGTCTGACCTCATTCAATATCCTTTTTCCGAACGAACAGTTTTATCGTCTTTGTTATTTCCACCCAATGAACACTAACCCCTCGAAGGAAATGATTGTGACGTGCACACGAAAATCTTTTACCTCCTTAAACTCGTAAATCCCTTAGAAAAAATGTACTTTGTAAACTTGCTACGCAATTCGCGAACATATTATTCAGGTGTGTTTCACGGTGACATTTGGCTTGCTCCTAACGTTATCTTACTCTTCTTTACTCTTACTTGTTCGTGTAATACAATCTTTACACCAAATATTGGCAATAACTAGAGGGCTTAGCAAGAATAGTTTGACGTTAGCATGACGCTAACAAGTAGGCGTGCTGTCACGTTCATGTTTATTTAGTAAAGGACACATTTATCTGCATCCATACATGATTCGCCTCAGAACCAACAGCAATAAAAAAATACTTGTTAGATTTCAAGTTACCTGTAAATTATTTTCATGGATTTATTATTAAACAGACAAGCGGGGAAATCGCATTATTGCAAAAAAGTATTAGATTTTGAGGTTAATATTTAGTAGCCAACAATACATCTGTAAAATCGGTATGTAAAAATACATAAGCAATAATCAAATCGATTTTGGTTAACTGTAATTAATTAAATATATAACCGATTGATAGGATTGACATTTCCAACCGTAATTCGATAACAAGGTTGACATTCAGAAAAGACGTTGGGGACTTAGATTTAAGTACTAACAGTACTTGGAATATTCGTTTTGCATTGCAAATTGTCCGTTAGATGCGGATATTTGCAAGTAATAGAATAAAACAGATAAATAATTAAGGCATACGTCAAATGTTTGTTGTTAAAAATTTTTGGTCAATAAATTACTTCAATGCAATAAATTGACAAAATTATTGGTCAATTTATTCAATTGAAGTAATATATTCCATTCCACATGTTTTTTCCTAACGATATTTTAAAAAATATAACCAAAAGTTAATCTAAATAGAGATATTGACACAATTAAACTTTTAACTAAACTATCTATCAAAATATGAATACGTTCCATTACATTAAATACAGAAAAAAAATACAGCTATGCCTATTTTCCAACCAGTGGTGACGAGGTGTACTTTAGACACTCTTTACAAATAACCTCATTAGATTCATATCTCGATCGTTAGGCATCACACTAGAGCTAGATGGTAAACTATTTAATAGTAACCTAAACATTGAATCCACACAATATGATTAAAAAAAAGATAGGAAAAAAGAGAAAGAGAATTAAATGTAAAAGACAAGCCCGCTGAGTTTCTTCGCCGCTTTTAGTAGAGGCCGCTTTCCGACGCGGTGGTAGATTCGTAGTTAAATTAGATTTAAAAAAATGTTAATTGACTATTTGCATTATTGACTAGTGGGGCCTAGGCCTCCTTCTCTTTCTTCTTTCTTTTTAACCGACTTCAAAAAGGAGGAGGTTCTATGTTCGGTTATATGTATGCTTTTTTTTATATATGTTCAGCGATATTTCCGTCAATTGTGGACCGATTTTGATGTTTTTTTGCATTGGATTCAGTATAGCTCCGCGGTGGTTCCATTTTAATTTCATTGGCATTGGACCTTGGACTTAGAAGATACACCAGGGAACTCCTTAACGACAAACAATAGGCATGTGTAAATTGAGATATTATTTTTATTTTTTTTAGTTTTTCAATGGTTCAGAGGCATTTTTTTACATCACAGTTATTATATGTACTTTAAGTATAGGGAACAAGAGCAACAACTTTGTGGTGCGGTGGTATCTGTACTAGTTATAGAAAAACTGTATGACAGATACCTTCGCCTTCCTATAAGTACAGAGAATATTATTATTGGGTGCAATTGGTACATTATAATTAACAAAATATTATTATTATATTAAATACAAAATAAAACTTGTCCCAAAGAAAATTCAAAATAAAAGTAAATTACAATTTAAAATCAGAATAAAATAATGATTACAAATTTCACATGCGGATATACTTATCTCTGTGTGTGTGTGTGTGTGTGTGTGTGTGTGTGTGTGTGTGTGTGTGTGTGTGTGTGTGTGTGTGTATAGAGTGTGTAATAGAATCTACTTTGTCGTTATGAGTAATTTTTCAGTGTCATTGTAAGATAGTTTCTTCAACCAGGCCTTGATCGTATATTCACACTGCGAAAGGGGTAAACAATAAATATTATTGCTTTTGTTGGCAAGGTTATAACGTTTAAAACCCAACACCATATAATTTCGGGAGGCTAGAGCAGTTTAAGACAATTTACTCCCACAAACAAGATCTCTCCGCCTTTTGCAGTGGTAAGCACTATAGTTAAAGGGAAGGGACTTATGTACACGTAAAACTACGTGAAGGACAAAGAGCTGTCTCACAGTAAGTACGTCGCTTTGTTAGTAAAGGCTTGATGTAGGATAAAGAATATGCTTTTTTAACATTACTTTTAAGACAGCTCTCTGTGCTCTTTCTAGTTTGATAAGAGATGTTTTATATGTTCCTCCCCAGGCTGCAATACAGTACGATAACACAGACTCAGCCAACACAAGGTATACTGTTCTAAGAGTCATAGGGTCAGCTGATGATCTTAACTTTTTAAATGCGAACATTAACTTTCTGATTCGAGAAGTTAGAGTCGATATGCTTGTGCATGCTGAGAGTGCTGTCAATCTGAACACCTAGATACTTAATATCATTAGATCTCTTGATGGGAGGACAGCGGCAACTTTCTGTTTGATTGGAACTGCAGTGGGCTTTCATTACGTAAGAGTCATATGAGGGCTGGGAAGCTAGGTTCAAAGAAAAAGTGACATAGTGCGTTTTATTCAAATTGAGTGTTAGTAAGTTAGAGTGTAACCATTTCACCACTGCTGTCAGCGCTTGTTCTACCAGACGTCGAGTCTCGCTCCATGTGTCCCCATGAATAAGAAGAGCAGTATCATCCGCATAAGCAACTACCTTACAATGCGGAAGTTGAAGTTGACAAATGTCGTTGACATATATAAGGAATAGCGTCGGTTCGAGAATACTCCCCTGGGGCACACCATAAACAATTTGTTCTTCTCTACTCACAAAATCATCAATTTTTACACTCTGTATACGTTGGGTTAAGTAACTTTGAAACATGCTGAGTCCATTTCCACGGATGCCAATATATTCAAGTTTCATTAAGAGGATGGGTATAGAGACAGTGTCAAATGCTTTAGAGAGGTCTAAGAATATACCAATGGCTTTATTATGCTTATCTAAGTTCTTCACTATCGTATCTGTCAATTCAACAACTGCATCTTCTGTAGATTTCCCTTGAGTAAATCCAAATTGGTTAGAAGATATGATTTTATATTTTTGCAGATATTTAAGTAATCTAGAGTGAAGAATTTTTTCGATAACTTTGGATAAGCTCGTAAGGATTGAAATTGGCCTATAATTACTGACACTATCTCCAAGTCTACCCTTATATATTGGTTGAATAAGAGCCTTTTTAAAAGCAACCGGGAAGCATCCTACTGAAAAACAGAGATTAATTAAGTAAGAGATAGGATTTACTAAGTATTGGGAGGCATTCTTTAAAATATTAGTTGATATATGGTCCCAGCCAACAGCACAGTTATTTTTTAGACTTTTGATAACTAGTTCAACTTCAGAGTTATCAACGTGAAGCAAAGCGAACGAATTACATTGACGCTGCAGATTGCGAGTAGGAGAAGTTTTGGGTAAATCAGACACCATTTTTTCAATATCGGCTGCCAAGCTGTTTCCTATGTTTACAAAATAATGGTTCACAGCATCAACAGAGGAGAGCGGATTGTTCGATATAGATAACAATTCCTTAATTGGTGTGCTTGCTTGTCCCATATTAGCAACAGACTTTATTATTTTCCAAGTTTCTTTTGGATTACCTTTGGCCTTCTGAAACTCATTTTGTTCATATTTTTGCATGATTCTCTTTAATAAATTATTACAAAAATTATGATAACGTATGTATGTTACTCTTAAAATTGTATTATCGGGTTGTTTTTTTTGAATTAATGTTACGGATGCATCTCAAAAGACCACGGGTAATCCAAGGTTTAATAATTCTCCTTCTGTTAGGGATTTGAACCACTATTGTGTGCATATTTATTGCCTTAGTTATAACATTGACTAAAAAATTGGCAGCTTTGTTAGGATCCGACATTGAGAACAAATTTGAAAAATCAGTGGACTTCAATTCTTGAGTGACTTTAGGTATATTAATTCTCATGATAACAGTGCTAGTCCTGGGCAGTTTGTTCCTATTCTGTAAACACAAGATAACTGGAGCATGGTCCGTAATGAAACTATCCAAGACCAACGCTGTGGCACTTCTATTTGATTTCAACAAAACATGGTCAAGGCAGCTATTTTCTCTCGTCAGAAACAAGTGCGCTGGAAGGAGTCCATGAAAAGCAATAGAGGTTAAATAGTCATCGGCATGACGGTCTTTATTATTGGGCAAGATATTAATATTAATGTCACCCAAAACTGCAACTGTGGTGACAGTAGATAAAGACGAGGGCACAAGGTTTAAACTATTTAAAAACGAGTCGATCTCTTTAAATGCAGGAGATCTATAAATTGCCACAATAGCCACATCACCAGTTCTGATAACCAAGCAATTGCCTTCAAGAAATTCTGGTTCTTCAATTTTACATCTCAGAGCAAGTCGAGAATATATTGTTACACCATCATTTTGATTTCTTGACTTCGACTGATGTGCAATGAAGCCACACAAGTTTGGTGTGTTAGTCACCTTACTCAGCCAACATTCCGATAAAACAACAATATCAATGTTCAGAGCAATCCTATTTAGAAGAATGTACAGTTTATCAAAGTTGCAGTTTAAACTCCTGATGTTTACATGCAAGATATTTAGAGAGTTTTTGTTTGTGTACTGTAGGCAGTTTTCTGGAGAACACAAATACGATTGCGCCACATGCATTTCTTCCAAATCTTCTGTTATCTTATGTATTGTATCCAGGATGTATGAAATATATAGCCATGGTTAGCCCAGGGGACTTATGTTGAAAGTAATTCAACAGCTTATCAAGATCGCTATCGCTTGGACTTTTATGGCAATATAAAACACAAACTTTTAAGCATGGTATATTGATGGGGCACTTGAGTGTACAAGTAGTAGAGTGTGCATAGAGTGTGTTGTAAGTATATGTTACAGTAAAAAGAAACACGTGAATAAAATCTGAAGTATTGTTTGTATATCCGCATATTATAAGACTAATAAAATATAAAAGCTTAATTATGAGCATGCAAAAAATAAAATGAATTACAACGTTACAGTTAAGTGTCGAAAATAGGCAAGGTAACGCTAGTCACGCAGACGGTTGCAATTTTTTGAGGTCTTCGACCGAAACTGCACGGATACCAGGGGAGACCTCTCTCTTTTTAGGTAAATATTGCCATGAGAGGTCCAGCAAAACTTAAAATCATTATCTTTCGCAAAGTTCCGGCTGGAGTGAAACAGTTGTGGTCCTGGTCCTAAGGGTCAAATTGTCGGAGATGAATATTTGTTTGTTAGGTCCACGTAGGTTTAGGATTTCAGTATTCAAAGGACTTCCAAAGTTTTGTCTATTGTAAGTCTTCAACGCCTTAATCATCTTCTCTTTTTTAATAACAGACGCAAAATCGACTATAAGTGGTTTATCGATTTTAGTTTTTTTATTAATGCGATAAATTTCTTTGATATCGTGATTTTTTATGGGTAGGATTATGGTTTTTCCAATATTTATTATCAAGTCGCACAACTTTTCTTGTGATTCGGCCTTTTCAAATGGGATATTCCTGCACTCCATACTAGAAAGTCTATTTATCTTATCCATGTTTTCAATTTTAGTCTCTAGTGTTTGAATATAAGCTAGATGTTTCTTTTTTCTGCCGTCAACTCCTCTAACTTACCCATCAGGTCGTCGTATTTCTTAGACAGGAATTCAATCGAGTTTGAGATAGTTGAGTTTTGATCTTTTATTTGATTGATTGTGCTGAGCATTGCGTTATATTTTTTCTCTTGTTTCGCTTCAAACTTAGAAAACATCACCTTCACCTCAGCAATTGGATCCTCAGACTCATGTTTCCGTTTAAATCTTTGTCCAACAACAAACTTTTCCTCGTCACCAGCTTTGTCACCATGGACAGATGTGGAAGGGCCTTTAGTAGGCGGCGGAGTGCGTTTCAAAGACATAGTTTGACTTAGAAAAATTAACTATACAATTTTATGATTTACAAAAAGAGATATTTGAGAGCACGTATTCGACCTATCAACCGCAAGATCACAGGTTGCTCCAATAACCGTTGAGCTATCTTGTCGCTACAAAACCAAGCAAAAACTTTCACACCTAATTACCACCCGAGTGTAAGCTGTCGGCACCTCTGTGCTCCTGGTACTGTTCGTGTACAACAAGGACGCAAACAACGGCGAAGTGGTTATTTCACTCTCACTTTATATATAAGGAGGAGTACACGGGTGCACCCACACAGCTCTGTGCACACACAGCGCGGCAGCGTCTTCAAGTGTGGAGAATATGCATGTGCTTTTCTGTCGCCCTGGTAGGATGGATTTGATTACGCCTGGAAATTCTTGCTCCTACAGGAACTCTTTGCCTCTCTTTCACTTATTAATATGGCTGCCGTACCTTATGAGAACTTCCATAAGAAGAAACAGGACAGTCTAACATTACCAAAGATAAATTAAACAAAAATATTTATTTTAATAAAACTCCTTGCTAGATAGTGATACACGTCTGCACTGTACAAGTGTTCGGGCGGAAGGGGGATAGGTATTACGTCAATCCTATAGGTACCCTCCTATAGAACTAAGCAGTATATTAGCCAACTTCAAAAAAGGAGGTTCATAATTCGTCCTTTTTTTATAACTCCTTTGCTTATGAACAGATTTGGATGATTCTTTTTGCATTTGGTTCAATATAGTTTTGAGGTGGTCCTATTTTATTGTTATTGGTATTGGACCTTGGACTTTGAAGATACAAGAGGGAACTCTGTACTCTCTGCCTACCCCGCAAGGGATCTGGCGTGAGGTTATAGATAGATAGATAGATAGAACTCTTTAATGGCGAACAGCACGAATGTATAGATTCCGTTATTATAGTCATTATATTAATCCTGAAGGTACCTTACTTTACAACTTAGCAAAATAATATAATATCGGTATATAAATATTACTAAATAATGCACATATCCAAAACCCCGAGAACTTTCAACTCGAATTGTCAAACCGCTTCGAATTGCTAGACAGCAGCGCATCAGTGGACGAAATCAACAATAGGTTGGTAGAGACTGTCCATACGGTCGGGTCCAAGCATTTTAAGCCCCACCGTAAAAATAGGCCTCAAAAGCTATCTGACTACACCCGAAACCTTATGGCTGAGCGACGTACCATGACACTCCAAACCTCCGATGATGCTAAGTCCTATAGGCAGCTCAATGGACAGATATTGAAGTCCTTGCGACACGATTTACGGTCCTTCAATACAAGACGTATTGAGGAGACCATAGAGCAGAACAAGGGCTCCAAAGTGTTTGCAAGAGACGCGTCTATTGGGCAAAGCCAGTTGACGAAGCTGAAGACGGAGGACGGAAACGTAACGTCGAATAGGTCAGAGGTGCTCAGGGAGATAGAGAGGTTCTATGGGCAGTTGTATACCTCAGTAGCTGAACCTGTTGTTGACTTGGTAAAAGACCCAAGAGCCAAGCTAACCCGACACTACACAGAAGATATCCCGGACATCAGCCTGTACGAGATTGGGATGGCTCTCAAACACCTTAAAAACAACAAAGCGCCGGGTGAAGACGGAATTACCGCAGAGCTTCTGAAAGCGGGCGGATCGCCGGTACTTAAAGTCCTTCAGAGGCTGTTTAATTCCATCTTGCTCGAAGGAAAAACGCCGGAAGCGTGGAACAGGGGTGTGGTGGTACTCTTTTTCAAGAAAGGTGATAACACTTTACTGAAGAATTATAGGCCCATCACACTGCTGAGCCATGTTTATAAGTTGTTTTCGAGAGTCATTACGAATCGTCTCGAACGCAGGTTTGATGACTTCCAGCCTCCCGAACAAGCCGGTTTCCGGAAAGGCTTTAGTACCATAGACCACATACATACGCTGCGGCAGATTATACAGGAGACCGAGGAGTATAATCGGCCACTATGCTTGGCGTTTGTGGACTATGAGAAAGCCTTCGATTCGATCGAGACTTAGGCGGTTCTTAGATCTCTCCAGCGATGCCGCATTGACTATCGGTACATTGAGGTGTTGAGGTGCTTGTATAATAACGCCACCATGTCAGTCCGAGTACAGGGGCAGTGCACGAAAGCGATCCCCATAAAAAGAGGAGTAAGGCAGGGAGACGTCATTTCTCCGAAACTGTTTACGGCCACCTTAGAGGACGCCTTCAAGCTCTTGGAATGGCAAGGACTTGGCATCAACATCAATGGCGAATACATCACTCACCTTCGATTTGCCGACGACATTGTGGTCGTGGCGGAGTCGCTGGAAGATCTAGGACGAATGCTCGGTGACCTCAACAGAGTATCTCAACAAGTGGGTCTTAAAATGAACATGGACAAAACGAAAATAATGTCTAAAGTCCATGTCGTACCCACCGCACTCACCGTTGGGAACTTGTTACGACCGCTTGACGGCGGGTACAAATAAAACAAACAATTACAAAAAAAATACAAATGTTTATTGTTATCAGGAAAAATATATTTAATTACGCAAACAATCCAGAAAATTAGAATAAGTATCAATATTAAAATGGGGCGTGAATTCCCGGCACAGGGGAGTTTTCGGGTCCACAAAAAAAACCTATGGGCGCTGGGGACTTATCTTTAGGCCGCTCGATCCCGTGACGCGTGGGGGGTCTTCGGTAACAGCCTCCACCGGCTAGGTGAGGAATCTGGAGGTGCCCTGTAGAAGGCCCTCAGCCGCCGAGGTCAGCGGGAGTCGACGGGCAGAAATGAGGCCTGCTGTCTCCCAAACCGTACTTGTCAACCCGTACGGTGGACCCCCAGTTTTCTGGAACGCGCCGAATTGGACACATGTAGCGCGAAAGATCCGACCCCCAGGCACTAGGTGAGACCAGGAGTGGGCGTCGGCATCTTTCGCGAAGCAATTAAAATATTCACGAAATGGAGTGGTGATATATACGTCCGGTTTAAATATAAGGAAAAACAAATATATAAAAAAACTTATTACCCAACCCAGAATCAAACCCCAACATTATATTTAGGACTATCACCACTCCACTACGCTATGAGGTACATAAATTTTAATTCTTACACATGACGGTAGGTCTATAAAAACATCGAAACAATGACCATTGATATTTTTTTTTGTCGGGTATATTGAGAAAACCCTCTTTCGTGACATCAATCCAGCGAATAATTTTGTGTTTACATTATACAATTTGCGGTGGCAATTTCTAATAGATTAACAAAACAAAAAGCTCATTATTTTAATGTATGAAGTTAGAAATTTAGTGATTACGAAATTTTTGACAACAAATATTTAGAAAAATAGATATTCACAAGCCACAGATTTTCAACAACACACGCGTGGAATGCACAGTGGGAATTAATTATCGCGGCCATATCTCTCCTGGTTTCTTGTGGAGGCTGGATCGATTTGGACGAAATTAATATGATAATAAAAATGAAGAAAAATACCGCGGTGAAACATATTCAAAACTTATCGAATGATTGAATAGAAAAGGTTATATTTTACAATTTTTAAGATACTAGCTGTCACATTTGGTTACGTTGTTACCCACTATTAAGAAATATATTTAGCCACAGAAAAATACACTATTAAAAGGTAGAACAAATCACTTGTTGAATAGTAATCGAATTAATCCAGACACGAAAAATTAGTTAACAGCAATCAGAACTATTGGAATAATTATATTAAACTTACCAAGGGGGTTGAAGAATGTTGCTAATTTAAACTTTTACTTTTTTTATTTTAATAAAGCACTGTTCGAACTGAACTGATTTGTTGTCGTGCGAGCTCTGGCGTCGGAAAAGGGTTGTTCATGCGCGAACTCGTTTTTATATACTGCCCCCCAGAACGGCCTACTTCCTGCCTGGCAACAGTGCGCGCTCCCCAGATCTCTTGATCCTTCGTCTGAGACGAGGACAGAGATATAGAAAGAACGGCTCAACCGAAGCAAGGCACGCCCTAAACTATTGTCTGTTTTTTTATAAAATTCTTGTGGGACTAAGTTAGCAATAACCGAACCGAGTGAGATAGGATCATTGTCCCGTTGTTCGCTATTGTATTATTTCTAGATCCTTCTATGTGGTGGGCGTTTCTTATTAGGTGTTCTAAAAGGAATTTGATTTCCGGTGCCAACGAATACCTTATATGGTTATTATGATGCTATCACTAGTTAAGGCGCGCGGTTTCCATTCGATGTAACAACTAGTTATTTTGTTTGTCTGTGTGTAAAGATTTTTTATTTTTATTTTATATTTTTAAAACTATGTTACGACGTAACAATACCCCCTCTCCCAGAGAAAGGATTTTACGTAGTAAAATCCGCTGCGGTAAGCGTCCATGAAGGACAGAACTGCCCAGTAACTGTCTCACTTTCATACTTCCACTACCAAATACCTACCATGCGACCTAGCATACGACCTGTCATAGTTGTCTGAGGAAATTTATAATCAACAGACTGCCATACAAACAGAGTACAACCCTATTAAAAGATTGGACTCGAGAACAGTACTGCTTGACAAGAAGCGTCTAAGAGGAAGAATACTGAAACGTGAAACATTCGGACGAATCGGCACTGTGAAATACATTTGGTCTTTGATGAATTTGTTACAGTCACGACCCGCTGTAACGAGAAAATTAGTGTAGGCTTACTTAAAGAGTCACTACCCGCTCTATACGCGCAGAACGCAAAACAATAAGACGAATCAGACCCATACAAGAGGTCGCAACCCGCCATAAATGCGCAAAACGCAAAACAATAAACGAATAAGGCCCATACAAGGCTCATAATCCGCTATATCGCGCAAAACGCAAAAAAAAAACAATCTCCCAACTAAACGTCAACTTTCGTGTAGGCTTATTTTAATTCATCAAAGACAACGTAGACAGAGACCGAAACGCAACAACTTTTTAATTTAAAATTATTGTAGACGAGAGAAAGAAAAAAAAATTAACCAATATTCCGAAACACTATGTATCAAGGAAAACAAGAATCGAACCGTGGACGGTGACGACTATGATTAATATACGAACAATTGATTAAAACAAAATTAACTAAACTAAGCGGCATTGCGAGTATGTCTAGTCTTTAGCGAATTTGTTACAGTCACGACCCGCTGTAACGAAAAGAAAGCAGCAGACGAGTAGACCTATACCAAGAAACTGTCATACTCCGCTAAAAATTTGCAAAACGCAAATAAAACAAAACGTGTGTAGCCCTATAAAGGAATCATACGCACTAAAACAAAACTCCCAATCAAAACATCTAATTCGTGTAGGCTTGTTTTAATCCGCTAAAGACAAACATAATTAATTACTGAACGAAATAATGTTGAATTTAATATTTGCCGATACATGATAAAATAAAACGAATGCTAATATATCATAATAATGATTAGCAACCCTAAAAAAGGAAAAAACATTTTATGAGTCGAACCCACGAAACAGAATGAAAATGATAAGGTAAATTCAACGTGTATAACCCACGTGAATATAACAACATAATAAGTGACTTGATATGAGGATCAGAGACACTATAAAAGTATGACAACATACTACCAAAAAAAAAATTACGAAGGAGAGGAAACCGCGTATGGCTACTTTATACGTGAGCTCCGGTTCAGTTAAATGTAAATATTTAATGGTACTGTCCATTTTTAAACAATATTATTTATAAAGAATTGACTAAGTTCAAGCTAATTTAAATAAATATTTTTATTAAACACCTTAATTGAAGCTAAAATGGCTCAATATATTAAATAATATTTTGTGAGACAAATAATTGAAATTAAAATAGTGAACTGAAATACGCGACGGAATGTGACACGATTGTGGGCAATGTTAAAAAAAAATATTACAACGATTTAAAATAATGTACGTAACCGCAATTATCTTTTCAGAGTTAAAAAAAATAAAATTGCAAAACAATAAATGATTGCAACAATAAAAAATGAATGCAATAAATGCACCAATAAAAAATAAAATCTCTGAAAGGAAATGTCAATTACGCACAAACACAAATGCAAAATACAAATGCTAAAAAAACATGAAATGTAATGCAATGTTATAAAAAAATAAAAAAACGAAACAAAAATGTAGTAAAAAAAAATTATTGCCCACTGTGCAGTTCACGCATATGTGGGTAATCAGAGATGGTATTTGATTACCCGGCGGAGCCAGATGACAATAATCGGCTACTCGTTCCTCTTTAAAGAGAAACGGGTCGGTGGTACCACCCCGTTCAGCCTCGTCCGCAAAGGCTTACCACCTGGATTGAAAAATACCGACACCACAATAGTACGAAAACTTCTCTGTGCTTTGCCCTTCAAACGTTGGCGCCACTTTGTTACGACCGCCTGACGGCGGGTACAAATAAAACAAACAATTACAAAAAAAATACAAATGTTTATTGTTATCAGGAAAAATATATTTAATTACGCAAACAATCCAGAAAATTAGAATAAGTATCAATATTAAAATGGGGCGTGAATTCCCGGCACAGGGGAGTTTTCGGGTCCACAAAAAAAACCTATGGGCGCTGGGGACTTATCTTTAGGCCGCTCGATCCCGTGACGCGTGGGGGGTCTTCGGTAACAGCCTCCACCGGCTAGGTGAGGAATCTGGAGGTGCCCTGTAGAAGGCCCTCAGCCGCCGAGGTCAGCGGGAGTCGACGGGCAGAAATGAGGCCTGCTGTCTCCCAAACCGTACTTGTCAACCCGTACGGTGGACCCCCAGTTTTCTGGAACGCGCCGAATTGGACACATGTAGCGTGAAAGATCCGACCCCCAGGCACTAGGTGAGACCAGGAGTGGCCGTCGGCATCTTTCGCGAAGCAATTAAAATATTCACGAAATGGAGTGGTGATATATACGTCCGGTTTAAATATAAGGAAAAACAAATATATAAAAAAACTTATTACCCAACCCAGAATCAAACCCCAACATTATATTTAGGACTATCACCACTCCACTACGCTATGAGGTACATAAATTTTAATTCTTACACATGACGGTAGGTCTATAAAAACATCGAAACAATGACCATTGATATTTTTTTTTGTCGGGTATATTGAGAAAACCCTCTTTCGTGACATCAATCCAGCGAATAATTTTGTGTTTACATTATACAATTTGCGGTGGCAATTTCTAATAGATTAACAAAACAAAAAGCTCATTATTTTAATGTATGAAGTTAGAAATTTAGTGATTACGAAATTTTTGACAACAAATATTTAGAAAAATAGATATTCACAAGCCACAGATTTTCAACAACACACGCGTGGAATGCACAGTGGGAATTAATTATCGCGGCCATATCTCTCCTGGTTTCTTGTGGAGGCTGGATCGATTTGGACGAAATTAATATGATAATAAAAATGAAGAAAAATACCGCGGTGAAACATATTCAAAACTTATCGAATGATTGAATAGAAAAGGTTATATTTTACAATTTTTAAGATACTAGCTGTCACATTTGGTTACGTTGTTACCCACTATTAAGAAATATATTTAGCCACAGAAAAATACACTATTAAAAGGTAGAACAAATCACTTGTTGAATAGTAATCGAATTAATCCAGACACGAAAAATTAGTTAACAGCAATCAGAACTATTGGAATAATTATATTAAACTTACCAAGGGGGTTGAAGAATGTTGCTAATTTAAACTTTTACTTTTTTTATTTTAATAAAGCACTGTTCGAACTGAACTGATTTGTTGTCGTGCGAGCTCTGGCGTCGGAAAAGGGTTGTTCATGCGCGAACTCGTTTTTATATACTGCCCCCCAGAACGGCCTACTTCCTGCCTGGCAACAGTGCGCGCTCCCCAGATCTCTTGATCCTTCGTCTGAGACGAGGACAGAGATATAGAAAGAACGGCTCAACCGAAGCAAGGCACGCCCTAAACTATTGTCTGTTTTTTTATAAAATTCTTGTGGGACTAAGTTAGCAATAACCGAACCGAGTGAGATAGGATCATTGTCCCGTTGTTCGCTATTGTATTATTTCTAGATCCTTCTATGTGGTGGGCGTTTCTTATTAGGTGTTCTAAAAGGAATTTGATTTCCGGTGCCAACGAATACCTTATATGGTTATTATGATGCTATCACTAGTTAAGGCGCGCGGTTTCCATTCGATGTAACAACTAGTTATTTTGTTTGTCTGTGTGTAAAGATTTTTTATTTTTATTTTATATTTTTAAAACTATGTTACGACGTAACAAACTCTACTCTTGAAGTTGTCGACGAATACATTTACCTGGGACATGAAGTCCGGTTAGGTAGGTCCAACTTTGAGAGAGAGGTCAATCGACGAATCCAACTCGGCTGGGCAGCGTTCGGGAAACTGCGCAACATCTTCTCATCCAAAATACCTCAGTGCCTTAAGACTAAAGTTTTTAGTCAATGTGTGTTACCAGTGATGATATATGGATCAGAGACGTGGTCTCTTACAATAGGTCTCATAAAAAAGCTCAGAGTTGCTCAGCGAGCTATGGAGAGAGCTATGCTCGGCGTTTCTCTACGCGATCGAATCAGGAATGAGGAGATTCGTAGAAGAACCAAGGTCACCGACATAGCCGTTAAGATTAGCAAGCTGAAGTGGCAATGGGCGGGCCACATAGCGCGTAGATCGGACGGGCGTTGGGGCAGAAAGATTCTAGAGTGGAGACCACGTATTGGCAAGCGCAGCGTGGGACGACCACCTGCCAGATGGACCGACGATCTTGTGAAAATCGCAGGAAGTCGTTGGATGCAGGTGGCATCGGACCGGTTACGCTGGAAAGCGATTGGGGAGGCCTATGTTCAGCAGTGGACAAGTATAGGCTGAGATGATGATGATGATGATGAAATAATTCACTCGTCACTTAAAATTGTAAAATAAAAATCTTTTTAAAAAAAAGGTAAACCGACTTTAAAAAGCAAAAAATAAATATTTGAAGTCGGTGCCAAGTAACCGACTGCAACAACCAGCACCGACTTCAATTATTTATTTTTTGCTTTTTGAAGTCGGTTTACCTTTTTTTAAAAAAGATTTTTTTTTAGTTATATTCTGAGGATACAATATTAAAGTTACCATTAAATTGTTTACGATCTAGCTTTACTATAATGCCATCGAGATATGAGACTAATGATGTTATTTATAAAGAGTATCTAAAGAATTTCAGATGGACCAGCCCCCATACCTACTCGCTTTCTTACGAATATAATTATGGATAAGTAAAGTATGTATCGTCAGGTGAAAGACCTCCACTGGAGGATAATGGACTTCAACCAAGATTGTTTTGATGACTGGCTTCGTGCTGTACAAATCCAGCTATTACATGCGACTAAGTCATCCACCGTCCACCTCTTTGGGGGCCTGCCCACTCCACATCTTCCAGTACGAGGTCACTAATAGGGAACCTTTCTACCCCAACAGCCGTCAGCTCTACGAGCAAATGCCCAGGCTATCTATTTATCTTTAGCCGAAAGACGTCCACTGCAAGACAAAGGTCTCCTCTAAAGACCGCCACAACGATCGACTTTGTTCTATACACATCCAACTTCTACTCGCGACCGTCACAAGGTCATCCACCTTGTAGGAGGCCTGCCCACTCCAATTCTTCCGCTACGTATTACCAGACTATCTAAAAAATTGATTAGTCGACACACAAATAGCAATAAGAGAAATTGTTAAGCATATTAATTTTTGCGTCAATCAATTCTTGACATTACATTTGCTGAACAATCCGATAATTAATATTATCTATTCACATAGCACTTGAGGCGGTGTTGTGTGTAATCTGATTACTTCACTATGAATGGAAAGGTTATTGATTCTGACAATTTAGGAACAGGTTATAATAAACAGGTTGTGTGAATATGTACTTGCTATAACGAAAACACAATATCGATGTAATTACAAACACTCCACCAATTCACACTGTTTTTCCATTCACCATGATTTGTGAGAAAAGCCCTTTACCCAGATCATTAGAGCAATATTTGCTGATTTATACAAATAAATTGTGAAAAGATATGAGAGTACAACCTTGAACACGGTGCATAATATCATAAAAGATACCCTGATCAGTAAATTAGCGTTAATCTTTACATCGAATGTCATTGGTGCGATCTATAGCTGGAGTCCAAACATTGTTAACTGTACTGAGAATACACACGTGCACAATATATCTCGTACATAAACAACTAACAATTTTATAAACTCCAAAATATCAATAAATAATAGTTCTAACATTGTGTTTGCCTGTTACAGCTTCATCGGATTTGAAATCTAGCGTGCAATGCCTTCGCTCCAGTCCATGCATTCATAAACTGTGTATTTTCTTTTAAATAATTAACATCCCATTAAAATCAATAAAAAAATTGTGTCCAACAATATGTCCCTTTGTGAATCAATTTTCATTCAGCAATTTAATCAAAATACAACCAATAGAATAAATTTCAACATAAATATTCTAAATAGGTAGATTAATTGCAAACAGACTTTGAATGGTTTCTATAAAATATAATATAATATCAGCCTATACTGCTCACTGCTGGACAAAGGCCTTCCCTCAAAAGTCGAGGTGAGAGAGATTAGGTCATGCTCTACCACGC
The DNA here is from genome assembly GCA_905147815.2 of Phalera bucephala. NCBI lineage: Eukaryota > Metazoa > Arthropoda > Insecta > Lepidoptera > Notodontidae > Phalera > Phalera bucephala. Next base: position 24,228,265 of record LR990612.1, read on the forward strand.
AGACCCAGTGCGGATTGATGGAGGCAGGTTTGTGGCCAACTGCTGTTGGAACTTATCAAGCCGCCTTTAAGGCTTCCAACTCGGCTTAACGACTACCAAATTAAGTGGTAGCCGGGACCAACGGCTTAACTTGCCTTCCAAAGCACGGAGATGCTCGAATATGAAAATGCCATAAACGGTCACCCATCTCGGGCCTACTGAGTCGAACGCTGCTTAACCTTGCTAATCGGTAAGAACACGAAACGTTTGGTTTCTATACAAACACTCGTAATTCGTTGAAAAATTCAGTCGTTGAGTGTAATTAATACAATGTGAACGAGCCGCAGACCGGCAGTAACCGGTAACTCAGTGTTTTATTACAGAATCCCCGTCTTGCTTGAAAGCAATCCGACGAAAAATCGCCTATAAAGACCAAACAACCCCTTTTCCGTAAATATTTATTTTTATTATGAAACAGTTCTGTTTTAAGACAGAATTTTGTATTTTATTTTTCTCATTTTATGGTCACAGTGGATATCTTAGTTTTCTGGGAAAGTTTTAGCGTAGATATATTTTTTTGGTGAATATTCCGGTGAACTTTTAGCATGTCTCTATATCGGAAAATATATTCGAAATCGTTTGTTTAATAATGGAAAAGATAAAATCTAAGGATGGTGACATTCTTGCAGACACACAAGCTGTGCTAAACCGGTGGAGTGAATACTTTGGAGAAATGTATGAGAATGCCCCGGATGCTGGTGCCACAGACGAGCCCAGAGGCGAGTTTGCGGCACCAGAATCCACAGAGGACATCACTATGGAAGAAGTTGAATGGGCGATCCGAAGTATGAAAAATGGTAAAGCTGCGGGAATAGACATGATATCTGCCGAGATGATTAAATATGGTGGAACTTGCGTCCGGGACGCTTTTGGGGTCCTCGCAAATCTTTGCTGGAAGACCGGTAGAGTCCCTACAGATTGGCGCCGCGCAGTCATAGTACCCTTGTATAAAGGCAAGGGCTCACAATATGACTGCGCCAATTACAGGGCCATCAGTTTGATCAGCTTGGCAGCTAAGGTGTATGGTAAAATTATTGAACGGAGAATGCGCGAGAAGTCCGATGGAGTGTTGTGTGAGGCACAGGGAGGTTTCAGGTCTGGAAGAGGATGTTCGGATCAAGTTTTCTCCCTCCGCAACATCTTAGAAAAGCATCTGGCAGTAGGCCGGAAGGTTTTCTGCGGTTTTGTGGACCTGGAGAAGGCGTTTGATAGAGTCGTGCGAAAGAGACTTTGGGACATTTTGCCAGAGTATGGTATAAACGGCACCCTGTTGCGAGCCGTCCAGTCCACCTACGTGAACAGCAAGGCATGCGTACGGGTGGGTGGTAACATGTCACCTTGGTTTGACGTTAAAATCGGTGTCAAGCAGGGTTGCGTGTTGTCCGCTAGACTGTTTATAGTGTATCTGGATAAAAGTCTTCAAAGACTGTGTGCGATGACTGAAGGGGTAAAAATGGGTCATCTAGTGATAACCCACCTATTGTATGCAGATGACGCGGTTTTGATAGCGCCAACAGCCACTGATCTGCAAACACTAGTCACAGTTATGAGAGACGACTGCATGAATAATGGCTTACATTTGAATGTGAAGAAAACCAAAATTATGGTTTTTGAACGGGAAGAAACCAGAACGAATGCAAGGATTGTGGTTGGTAACGATGTGCTGGAGCAAGTGAATGAGTTTGTATATCTTGGATGCGCCTTCAGTAAGGATGGGAAATACACCGCTGATATAGAGAGAAGAGTGAATGCAGGTAATAGAGTGAATGGTGCGATGGGAAGGCTACTTGGGAGCCGGCACTTAAGCCATAAGGCGCAGCTGGCCATGCATAACGGAGTGCTTGTCCCAACGCTGTTATATGGCAGTGAGCGTTGGGTATGTAAGAAGGAGAACGAAAGCAGGATAAATGCGGTCGAAATGCGATCTCTGCGGAAGATGTGCGGAGTCACGCTGACCGACCGTATTCGCAACAGCGTAGTAAGAAAGCGAGTAGGTATGAAAGATAGTATCGGTGTAAAGATGAGAAAGGGTATGCTCCGTTGGTTCGGGCATATAGAAAGGATGCCAGAAGAAAGAATGACAAAACAGATATACAATGCGAAAGTGGAAGGATGTAGGTGCCGGGGAAGACCTAGACTATCTTACCATGACTAAATAGACCGTGTCTTATCTGAAGGGCAAGTCAAGAGTCTCCGTAACCGGCGAGTGTGTATGAGACGAACTATGAGAGTGGAGGAAGCCAGAGAGGTATGTAAGGAAAGAACCTGTTGGAACTCTGTACTCTCTGCCTACCCCGCGAGGGAGCTGGCGTGATGATATAGATAGATAGATAGATTGTTTAATAATTATACAATGTACATAAATACATATGTGGACACAGTTACACAATAACACATCCCGATATACATACACGATATAGTCACTCTTAGGAGAAAGATAGTATTGTGGATTGAACTATCTACTTTCGCGTAATATTCGCGTAAATCTAAGAACTCAGTATCTACTTTCCTTTAATTTCTGTTACTCCATTTAGATCTCTTCATAAGATACTGTTTTATGTTCAGTGAATAATAAACAGTGTAATTTTAATCGTCCTGAAGCGAAATCCCAATTGATGAATCCAATGCCTACTATACCACGCCCAGCCAAAATAACATTGAGGGGCGCCGCATCTTGTCAGCTGACCGGTAGATAGCTTCGGTGTTCAGGATTTTCACCCTAGCTATGATATTCGGATAGGTTATCAAGTAGATGTTACTTATTGAAGTGTTATTTTCATTATTGTTAATACCAGTGAATAGTAAGCATTGAATACATCACCTGGGGTTTCGCACCAGAACGACTAAAACTACACCGTATGTTATATGTTTTACTCCCTTGAAATATAAAATGGGATTAACTCACTCTATAACTTATAAAATTTACGGTGACTAACATACAAGTTGTCATGTTGCCAAATAAAAACGCTGTACAAAAGATATTCAATACCGCTTCAACAGTAAGTGCTACGTAAGAAGACTCTTCTCTCATTTATCCGAAAATAAAGTAGGTATAAATGAGATTAACCCGTTACCGAGCCGAGGCTCCAAGACGAGGCCCCGAACCGATGAAATCTCCGCCGCCGGCGCGCGCAAACGGCATATAAATAACATTTTATGACATATTAAATTCCGCTAAACGTTAAATATGCCATTTTCATGCTTGAAGTGCTCTCAGCGAGAAAAATATTAATTTCGTTGCGAAGAACATACATTGAATCTGTATGTACACACAATTTGTAATGGGTAAGTTACGAGTAGTATTGCTACGTATGTAAGTAGCAGCGGTGAGTTTCTCACTCATAAGTTGCTTCGTTTAAGTTTCTCAATATGCAAAATATAGGAATTAATCAAATTCCATCATTGAAGCTTCTCATTTATTCACGCTACGCTTCGAAATAAAAAAAATGTCAATAAAAACGCGGCATATAAGAGACGCATTTCTGAGAATTTTTACTCTCGTGTCTCTTGATCCTATAAAATAGCCGCTTAAAAAATAAATTCCGCTCAAATAGCATCAAAAGTCAATCAAAGCAACTTGAGCAAAAAGCGCGTGTAATTCAATTTCAATCTGTTTTTTATTTGAAAACTAAAATTTAGCAAAATATTATGTAATTTAAAATAGCATATAAAAGTCATCCAAAATTATATATTATAGTTCTGGCTGTGCCTTGCGCGCGTTCGGTCGTGTCGCTGCGCTGCCCGCCCGCTCGCTATTTTCGTAATTACGTACGTATTCGATTTCGACTTACTCTGTTGGAAACGCCTGCGCTTGCGTGGAGTGGTGATCTGGTTGGCTCATATACGTGTATACGTACACATATACGGGCTTGCGACGTTACTTCTCCGCGTCTGGCTCGCGCGTAGCAACAAGGCGAGCCGTTAGGTAGACGCGCCGTTCTGACGGCGGTCGGCCTTCCCGCGTTTTTAGTAACGGTCGTTTTTGTGACCTACGTGGTTTGTCGCGGCTGTGCTTACGTGTTTTGTGCTTGCGTGTTTACGTAATTGCATTCGCTGTGCGTATGCTTTTGCGTCTCGTGTAGGTACGGTTCGCGTATCGCCCGGTGTGACCAATCACGTGGGTTGCTAGGCAGCCGCGTCGGCTAACGGCGCGGCCGGCCCTCCCGCGGTTTTTGTTTTTTCAACGGTTAGTTGCATAACTGTTTTCGATATTAGTGTTTATTGTAAATCCACGTCTTTTGTCCGTTCGTGGTAAGTCCGGTGGACGCCTAGGGCGTCGTAAGCCGGCTTGAGCGGGACCCGAGCGCTCGCCTCCCTCCTTCAGAGGGCGGCCAACTCGGAAGGGCTTGAGCTCTGGCCTTGGGGGCTTCCCTAGTCAGGGCTCTTGATTTCTCCAGGACCCTACCTTAACCCATCCCGCTATCCTATTCTCCGTGCGGCGGTTCTCTTCGCCCCGGAGCAGTTAGGGTTTGGTGCCGCCCGTTCGCCCCTAAGGCGAAGGGGCACACCGCGTCTCCCCGACGCGTCGCCCGCGCGCGCTTCGGCCCCCGGCCCCGCGCACCCCGCGCCTTCTGCGCGCCCCGCGACTCCGTTCGCCGCGCCGCGAACTGATTTGGTCGCGCCGCCCCAGACCCCCGCCGACCGTCCCGTCTCGCCATGCGGGTCCGAGCCTCTCTCGGACTCGGATATGGAGGTCGAGCGCGCGTCCGCGCGACGCGCCGCCCCCGCTCGGTCCCCGTCCCCGTCGCTCTCGTCGGAGGACGACTTCGTTCCCATAGCGAATGGGAAGCGCGCGCGCAAACCGCGCGACTCGCCGCCTCCCAAGATCCAAAAGGCCGGAAGCGTTTCCGTTTCTCCCGGCCCCTCCGGCCCCCGGCCGTCTCCGTCTCCCGACGCGGCCGCGAGGGCCTCCCCCCTCGCGCGCCCCGCACGTCCGAACATCACTCCCCCGCCGCTTGTCATTCAGGACAAGAGCGCCTGGGAGCGCATCTCCAAGGCGATTTATAATCGCCAAATCAACTACACGCACGCGCGTTCCACCGCGCAAGGCATAGCCGTCAAGGTGGCGTCCTCGGACGACCACCGACGGCTATCCGCGTTCCTGCGATCAAACAAGATCGCTTATCACACATACACCCTGGAGGAGGAAAGGGAGCTCAGGGTGGTAATCCGCGGTGTCCCTAGGGAGCTGGACACCGCCGTCATCAAGGCCGACCTCCAGTCCCAGGACCTTCCTGTGCGCCAGGTGCACAGAATGGTCAATGGGTGCTCCAAGGAGGCGTACGACATGGTGCTGGTCGTCCTCGACCGCACCGAGTCCGGCCGTAGGGTCTTCGACCTGAAGGCCGTGTGCCACATTTCTGGCCTCTCCGTGGAGGCCCCCCACAAACGTGGCACGCCCGGGCAGTGCCACAACTGCCAGCTGTACGGGCACTCTGCCCGTAACTGTCACGCGCGCCCTCGATGCGTTAAGTACATCGGGGACCACGCGACGTCCCAATGCGCCCGCTCGAAGGAGACGGCGGCCGAGCCCCCCAGCTGCGTCCTCTGCGGCACCAAGGGGCACACCGCGAACTATCGCGGTTGCCCCAAGGCCCCGAAGGGGAAGCGCGGCCGGGCGAGGCGCGGCGGCCGCCGCCGCCCCCGCGCGGTTGCCCCCCCCTCTGCGCCCTCAGCGCAACACCCCCCCGCGCCCTCAGCGCACCCTCGTCCGGTGCCTTCTGCGCCAGCGACCACGGCTCCTCGCGCTCCCGCGCCTCTGAAGCTGACCCCCCCTCCCCCGCCGCTTAGGCCGTCCTTCGGCCCAACGCGTGGGTGAAGCCGCTGCCCTACACCGCGGCCTCCCACCCTGCGTCAATGGGCCCTGCCCGCCCCCCGAAGCGCGCGCCGGCGATCCAGCCGGTGGCGGCTTGTCCCCCTCCGCCCACTAACGTCAGTCAGGACGTCGACCTCATAATGAGCGTCTCGGCGGTGATAAGCCCCGCACTTTTCCCCAGAGTCCGCGAACTCGCACTTCGACTCCGCGCCGCCACCAACTTGGCGGACCAGGTTCTCCTGGCCGCGGAATACAGGGACGTTTATGACGTCCTGGCGTCCCTTAGAACCCAACCCCCCCGCACCCAATAATGGATCTACGATCTCCCCGCCGTAAGCCCCACAACCTATCCCTGGCGTTCTTTAACGCCGATGGCCTCCGCTCCCAGCGAGATCAGGTTGCTGATTTCCTCCAAGATCACCAACTTGATATCCTCCTCGTGCAGGAAACCTTCCTGAAGCCCGCACAACGTGATCCTAGGATCGCAAACTATAACCTCGTGCGCAATGATAGAATCGGCTCCCGCGGAGGCGGTACTCTCATTTACTACAGGAGGTCCCTTCACTGTATCCCTCTCGATCCCCCCGCGCTCACCAACATCGAAGCCTCGGTCTGTCGCGTCTCTCTCACGGGGCACCAGCCCATCGTGATCGCCTCCGTTTACCTTTCCCCCTCACTCGCGCGACAGGAGGTCCCTTCACTGTATCCCTCCCGATCCCCCCGCGCTCACCAACATCGAAGCCTCGGTCTGTCGCGTCTCTCTCACGGGGCACCAGCCCACCGTGATCGCCTCCGTTTACCTTTCCCCCACTAAATCCGTTCTCAGGAGTGACTTTGAAGTACTCCTCAATCTGGGAAGCGCCGTCATTCTGGCGGGCGACTTCAACAGCAAGCACGTGGCCTGGAACGGTCTCACCACTTCCCCTAACGGTAGGAGCCTTGACGCCCTGGTCGACGTTCTCGACTTTGACGTCATCGCACCCATGCACCCTACCCACTATCCTAACAATCCCAATCACCGACCCGACGTCCTGGACATGGCGCTTCTGAAGGGTGTCACCCTACGGCTGCACTCCTTGGAAGTAGTCCAGGAACTCGACTCTGACCATCGACCTGTAGTCATGAGACTCGGTTCCCCCCCTTCCGCCCCTCAGCGACCCAAAAAGACGGTGGTGGATTGGCATGCGCTAAGCACGGCCTTGGCGGATGCCGACCCTCCCCCCCTGCCTCTCAGCTCGGACTCCATCCCGTCCCCTCAGGACACCGATCAGGCCGTAGATGCCTTCACCGAGCACATCCGATCGGCTGTCAGTCGATCGTCCAAGCAAGTCGAGGCGGAAGATCTCTATCTCAACCGCTTTCGACTGCCGGACGATGTTAGGGATCTCATTCGTTCCAAGAATGCTTCTATCCGAGCGTACGACTCCTACCCCACCGAAGCCAATCGGGCCCGGATGCGCGCTTTACAACGAGAGGTAAAGCGTCGTGTCGCGGAAGTCCGGGAGGAACGGTGGGGTGTCCTCCTAGAGGGCATCGCGCCGTCGCATCTGGCCTACTGGCAGCTGGCGCGTAGCCTCAAATCCGACTCCACGACTGACATGCCCCCGCTGTCCCGCCCTTCAGGCGCAGCACCCCCAGCCTTCGACGACGACGAAAAGGCCGAGCTTCTCGCTGACTCCCTCGAGAGCCAGTGCGCCCCCAGCTCTCAGTCCGTTGACCAGTCCCACGTCGACGCGGTAGACAGGGAAGTCGAGCGCAGGGCATCCCTCCCCCCCGTCGATTCCTTGCCTCCTATCACGCAAACGGAGGTCGAAGATCTGATTATGGGTCTTAAAACTAAAAAAGCCCCCGGCCCTGACGGCATTTCGAATCGCGTTCTGAAATGCCTGCCCGCCCAGCTCATCTGCCTCTTGGTGGCCATTTTGAACGCCGCCATGACGAACTGCACCTTCCCCGCTAAGTGGAAGGAGGCGGACGTCATAGGCATTCCCAAGCCCGGCAAACCTCGCAATCTCCCCGCGAGCTACCGCCCTATCAGTCTCCTCAACTCCCTGGCCAAGATATACGAGCGCCTACTTCTGGCGAGGCTCAAAGACTTCGTAACGTCCAGGGGTATCCTTATCGATGAGCAGTTTGGCTTTCGAGCCTAACACTCTTGCGTCCACCAAGTGCACCGCATCACGGAGCACATCCTCTCCGGTCTCAATAGACCCAAACCCATCTACACGGGCGCCCTCTTCCTAGATGTCGCGAAGGCATTCGACAAAGTCTGGCACAACGGCTTGATCTACAAGCTCTACCAATTGGGTGTGCCGGACAGACTCGTGCTCATCTTACGAGACTTCTTGTCGAATCTCGCCTTCCGTTATCGCGTCGAAATGACGCGCTCCACTTCCCACTCCATCAGTGCTGGAGTCCCACAGGGCTCAGTTCTCTCTCCGCTCCTGTTTAGCCTTTACACGAACGGCACCTCTTCGAGGCGCCCTCGAGTATGTCGCCTCTTGCCCTTCTGGCTGGCTAGAGCGTAGTGGTTGCACGCTCGCCTTTAAGTCCGGTGAAGCTGTAAAGGCCTCGCGGCCAACAGCGTACATCATTCACACACACATTACATATTATAAAATTGAGAAACTGTTAGAACTGAGAACGAGAACTGTTAGAATGTACTCTCTACTTACCCCCAAGGGATCTGGCGTGATGATATAGATAGAGAGGAAAAAAATGAATTTTAGCACTATTTAAGCAGAGATTCGATATTTACTAGTATATTTAAATTCCAGACCTAGAAAGCTACGAGACGGTTCACTTATAACGCCGACATACTAAAAATCTCATTTATTTGCGATCACAGTAACACTCAGCTAACATATGCTGACTGTATAATCTAACAGCCACTACACATGCGAAGCATCCAAATTCCTTTTTTTATACATCGTAAACGGCAAATTTTAACATTGAGTATGGAAAATGCTTAAGAAGATATCCTTAATGTCGAATCAAAAACCCTTAAGATGCTTTTGCCATAACAATTTCATGATGCTGCAATTTTATTATTATTGTAGACAGTTTACGACAAATTGGTTTTTGTATGGAAATACTTATCTTGCCGTCGGAAATCGGAATGGCTAGTAAACGTTATTTTTAAACGAATAAAATTTTCGATGTGTATAGGTCGGTTATATGTTATACTATATCTATCTGTCTATAACCTCACGCCAGATCCCTTGCGGGGTAGGCAGAGAGTACAGAGTTCCAACAGGTTCTTTCCTTACATACCTCTCTGGCTTCCTCGACTCTCATAGTTCGTCTCATACACGCTCGCCGGTTACGGAGACTCTTGACTTTTCCATCAGATAAGACTCGGTTTATTTGGTCTTGGTAAGATAGTCTAGGTCTTCCCCGGTACCTGCATCCTTCCACTTTCACATTGTATATCTGTTTTGTTATTCTTTCCTCTGGCATTCTTTCTATATGCCCGAACCAACGGAGCATGCCCTTTCTCATCTTTACACCGATACTATCTTTCATACCTACTCGCTGTCTTACTATGCTGTTGCTAATGCGGTCGGTCAGCTTCACTCCGCACATCTTCCGCAAAACTCGCATTAATACCGCATTTATCCTACTTTCATTCTCCTTCTTACATACCCAGCTCTCGCTACCATATAACAGCGTTGGGACAAGAACTCCGTTATGTATGGCCAGCTGCGCTTTATGGCTTAAGTGCCGGCTCCCGAGTAGCTTTCCCATCGCACCATTCACTCTGTTCCCTGCACTCACTCTTCTCTCTATGTCAGCGGTGTATTTCCCATCCTTACTGAAGGCGCATCCAAGATATACAAACTCATTCACTTGCTCCAGCACATCGTTACCAACCACAATCCTTACATTCGTTCTGATTTCTTCCCTTTCAAAAACCATAATCTTGGTTTTCTTCACATTCAAGTGTAAGCCATTGATCATGCAGTCGTCTTTCATAACTGTGACTAGTGTTTGCAGATCAGTGGCTGTTGGCGCTATTAAAACCGCGTCATCTGCATAAAGTAGATGGTTTACCACTAAGACACCCATTTGTACACCTTCATTCATCGCTTTCAGTCTTTGAAGACTTTTGTCCAGATATATTATAAACAGTCTAGCGGACAACACGCAACGTGTACTCGCTATAACTGTTGTATAATTATTTAAAATAAAATAATAAACGAGCTTTTGCGAATTGCGATCGCAAATAAACTTTTTTAGTTAATGGTTGCGGAAAAAAGTATAACGGTCAAGATGGCAGATGAAAAATATTCGGCTTTTGTCTCTAAAACTAAAAAGATTTGGACAGAAGAGAAATATTCTTCTTTGGTCTCGGATAAAAGACTGAAAGAATATTGACGCATTATAATATGTGGTAAAGGTAAACGGTTTTATTTAATGTGGGAAACCTTGAGGGTTCCAATGCATGGTACGTATTTTCAATTGTATTATATGTGCGAGTGACCGATGCTTCAGGTTGTTTACGGATAACGGTCAAATTTGGAGGAATCTGTAGTAGAATCAGTGTCGATTTCAAGCGAGGCTTGGATTGGAGGCTAAAGAGTTGGTTGCTTGGCGACACGAGCCTTATAATTTATGGTATAGCTTGAAAGTATGATATGGTAGAATAGCTCTACCATAATTTACAAAGCTCACGTTCATTAGGCGTCCTTCCAAAGATACGGTCGTAGAGATAGGTAGTTATATATGAATGTAAATATGTATACTACTGACACTTAAATACTCACTTGTATGTATCACACTGATAGTTTATATTGTATTCAATCCGACGGCGTGCTTCGCATAAAGGCAATTAAGCTCTTATACTGATAAAAATTCAATTACACTATCTTTAAATATTACCACATAAATAAAATAAAACTACCTAACTATAATAACTTATAACGAATACCTACATTCAGTATATTATACTGAGGCAGGCACTACTTAATTGCCTATATACAATCCACGCAACTGATTCAATCGCCGGTATAGTTCGAATTTACTAAACGTATCCCAAGCAGAAACAAGATATTGTTTTGCAATATTTTGATAAGCTGCCTGTTGAATGCATTCGCTGAACCGACAAACAGATATAACTTATGGACAATAAATGAAAACTCAAGAAGATTAAATGTTGTTTTTGTAATGTGATGTAATAGCGACCAGTCTTCAATAAACCGTGACGCTTTTTAAATACAGAGAAGAAGACTAAGATACTTAAATATTTTGCGTTTATATTTTACAACAATTATTTGTGTTAATTTTTTCTCTTCTAAGATCTCCAGACTCGAGTTATATATTTTTCCGTAGTAACTTTTTTTTTGGCAAAACACCGTGCACATGCGCAAACACCCAGACCATAACAAATATATGTGGGTCACACAGATTTGTTCCGTGTGGGATCAAACCTTCGACTACTAAATCCAGTGGGCGAAGCGACTCAAGCCCAAGCCAAGACCACTAGACCAAACCATCCTTCAACTACCTATTGCTCTTTATATCAATCCCTAGCACACCTGACCAGCCAACCGGCAGCATTCCCGGATCGCACTTGGAGACTTAGAGGTGTTATAATCTCATCAATGTTAAATGCGAATGATTCCGTAGTGCTTGGGCTGCACTGACACGTCAAACGGTTTGTGCGGCACTTTTGCGTTGGTCCGGTATCAATGCGGCGCGAGGTGGTCGTATGCATATATGTCGCCGCGGAAGTACTCGCTGGCAAAATTATTCACTGAATATGTCAAGTAACACTTACACACACTTAATTATTTATTACTTTTCTTAATGAAGGTGCAATTACAGTGATCCGATAGCTGCATCTATTTAATCGATTTGTGTCACAGCGCCATCTAGTGATGGAACTGTTAATCAATATTGATTGCAAAACACAGCGATGTAGTTTAACTGTAAATAATTAGTAAATAATTAATATGTTCTCATTTCAAAATACAAACTAAATTTAAATTAGATTATTTCTATTGTTACACTTTGGTATGCAAAATGTTTCAATCAATAAGTCGTTATATAAGCAGGTGTCTGACGTCAGAGAATCATGGCGCCTGCGGAAATGTTGAGCGTTCTCATAACTTCTTTATTTCTTTCGTGTTATTACACGATAATTAATTTTGTACCTTAAAAATTATAATCAAATTACTCTTTAGTCAAACTACACTTGAATACGTTTTAAAGTTAAATCTGTTCAAACCGGAAATGGATGTTTCGTAAAAAGAAATATTAAGTTGCGTGTTAAACTAATTAACTAAGATTCGAAAAAATCAAATTGCCATTGTATAAAGTCACAATAAATTATTCGATTATTTACAGGCTTCTATGTCAACTTAAATCTTGTTCATAAAAAAATCCAATTTTAACTTAAATTGGATTTTTTCCGTTTGGTTTTTGATTTGACGAAAAAGTATAGGGTATATAAGGAGGTACTTGCTGATTTTTAACACAGAAAAATTGTAATGGCGAAGTTGTGAGCTTAGTCATAGAAAGTGAAAAATATAGTGATAAGTAAACTGTGAAGTGCCTTTTTCTACAAAATCCTTGTCGGATGGCGATGATGAAGAAAATGGACGCGTTGAGGTTACCGCCGATCGTATGTTGAAGGATTATCAATGCTCATGTTGGGAATCTGAGATTTGCGGTACTTGTTTACTTGACTACCGACCTAAGAATAATATTACAAGTATACTTTTTTATTCTACACCTTTACCTACAACCTGCGCAAGGTAGTCCGTAGTAGAGTAGGTAGAGAAGGCTTTTGGCCCTGAATAAGACAGTAGGTACATATTATTATTTGGAAAATACAAGCAAAATACTTGCGAAAAAAACTTCTTGTTGAAAATCAAAATTCTTAAAGGTAACTATTTTGTTTTTATTTTTAAACGATTCACATTAGAAATTATTCCTATGTTGCGGAAGGTATTTTTTTTAAATATATGAAAGCCAGATTCACGAATATCACACCAAAACAAACATTTGTGGGTCGAGCCGGCGAATCATGAGTGGAAAAGCCTACGTTATCAATACTAGACCAAGCCATATTATTCAATAACAGAATATCTTTTCTTTCTTATTCGTGCACAAATTTATATCAAAACGAAATATTAACGACTGATGTATAGTCAAACAAAAACGTCTCTCCCAAAGAATTGTTCGTGCATTATATCTATTATTGCTAGTGCAAGTCAAACGTTGATCATTTTCCGCGCGACTGCCGGCCGTTGCATACAAACAGAATCACAGAGTGAGCTAAATACAGCCGTGTCCCAATTAACTTTGTCGTGGAAATAAAAAACAAATTAGGACGCAGTTCACTCTTTAGTTTTATTAAGCAGAAATGAACGCAGCCATGCGGTTAGTACCGACTACGCGTGTTTTCAGTACCAAATAACGTTGTGTACGTTTAGTCGCTACAAATTCAAATAGAGCCGGTAGACACTTCCCGTTGAGCACCGATCACAAATAAATTTATTTAGGCAAGAAAGCTACAAAGTGTCTTGCTGTGAGGTTAGGACTGAAACAAGCTTCCAATTTATGACAACCCAAATCACAGTGGATGATATTAAAGTATATACTAAAGATACAACAAAAATATAAATAGTATTATTGCGTCATAGAGTACTTTTATTATTATGCATTCATAAATCGCCGATTGGCATGGATGTTTTAAGAAGGACTTCGCCGCTGAATGGTAAAACAAAAGAAGTTGTACCTCAATATTTTAACGCAATATTTCATAAAATAGTTCGATAACTAAACTTATAAGTTTTTGTACATATAATGCGAGTAAGATAATTAAAAATATAATACAGAAACTTGTGCACTGTCACAAGCTTTATTTCCCAAATAGGAAGGCAGAGGTTGCATTGTAAACATTTAGCGGACGATATAAGATCCTAATGTAATTATATTAGCCTAATCTAATAGAACGAGCCTTGCCATTATGCCGGTTACAATACAAGACTCAAGAATGCAATTAAGAGCACCACCCTATATAGAATCTGAAACTGGGACCCAAATTACCAGCTAAAGCATGCGCCTCTGGACCAACGAGGCACGTAAAACTTGTTCACGTTATCTTCCTTATTTCTTAATATACGACAAAGCCTGCCACCTAACACTTCATCTTAAAATTATTCACAAGCACTTTATTTGTACGTCTAAGCAGACACTTGATGAATTGCTTGCAAAAATCTCGTCTACCAAATCCCGAGGAGATCGGCGCTGCGAAGATTTAGAGCGAAAGTAAAAATGTATCCTACGGATATCAAAAGCGCTTTTATCTCTGGAGATGACGTCACATTATCGCAATATCCGCGCGGCACCGTCCCACGCCTGAGAGTATCAACAAGATATATTTCCAGGGAACAATGACTCTCTGGTATCTCAATTTACATTTCTCGTAGCGGGACATCCGGCGTAATTTGTAGCGTTAGATAATATATTAAACGGTGGCTTTGCGGGATATGGCGGCGCTGCGTCATACAAAAATCGACGAGGTTTGGCAAATCAAATACACTATACACCTAATATACGTTCCATTTTTACGTTTGCAATAAAGCAAATAGATCTATGCATAAAGGTACAGGCATACAATACTATTTTGGCCTGCAGCCCAAATCGGAACTAACGCTGTCATTAAGTGAAATGTCGCAGAATTACCGTTTGCTATAAAATTTACACAAGTTCTTTTTTTAAATAGTTACCGTACGGACCCACCTGTTGAAATATTTTCCTGGAAGTAGCAAAATTTTACTGAATGATAACCCTTCTTTCACACCACTGTGTCAATGTCATCTACGAGTCAATATATTCTTGTCGCACTATAGACAATGCCTCGGGCGATTATTTGTTACAGTCAGTGGATTTTTTTTATTGGTTTGGGAAATTGTTGTAGATTTCATCAAACTAGCAGTTTTAGATTTCCCCATTCTACTTGCAATAATAACCCTTTATAATACTTTACATGTAAAAATAGATAGGTGAAATAATATAAAAAAAAATGTTGCGTCTTCTGTCTTATATTCTTAGATAATGCAGACTTCGGTCAAAAAAGGATATTTACAATAGGTATGTATTCTGAATCAATAACATTTCACCAAAACGATTTCGCACGTAATGAAAGCTTATTGCCGTTATGACAGGCTCTGGATGGATGATTAATAGGTTTACTCCTTCAGTCGCATTTTACAATATCAACAGGAAAAAGAAGGATACAGATTCCTGCAACAACGAAGCCTTCAAATAGTTGTGTAATCGAATTGAAAGAAGAGCTGCATACAAAATGAATTATATCAAAGAATTTGGTTTTGACTGCGCGCTTGGGCCAGTGACGTATAATGCGCGTAGCGATCACAAGGTCCTGGGTTAAAGTCCCAGGTCGAGCAAAGTGTAGTTTTTCAAAGGAAAAACGATATCAGCTCGGAATAGTGCCCGGTAAAATAACAATAGTGTCGCTTTATAATTAGGATTAGGAAACAGCCTTCGCCATTCCTACTTGGGGAATATAGGCGTGATGGTATTTTTAACAAAGAATTTTACGGACAGCCTAGTCCAGTGGTTAAGAGCGTAAGCCACTGCGCCTACTCGGTGGAGTAGTCGCGGGTTCGACCCCACATGACCCACGACGACCCCACCACACGATAAAAAACTTTGTGTCAATGTTTCGCTCTGGGTGTTTTTGTATGTGAGTTTTATGTATATAAACGCACCCACGATACAGGAATAATTCCTAGTATGCGGCTACGTTTTTAAAAAAAGAATGCAAGAGTTATGTAGATTCACGAAAATTTTACATAGCGCTCAAACACAAACAAAAATAATTTGTATCGGAACAACGGACTGATAAATACAAGATTTCTAATTTACATGGATAGTAGGTGGTTTGTCCTATGTACAATTTTGTAGCCACGATCAATGTTGAGAAACTTTTAGGAAGGTTGGAGCAATTATGTAATTTAAGCTTATAATCCCCTTATAAAGGCAATGTTACGAACTTAGTTATTTCTAAATGAAGCTGTTTAGTTAATTTTCGGAAAAGTTTTTGTACAAATACGTAAAATTAATGGACTTTCTGAATGTTTCAATGGAACTAAGGATAAGGAAAAATATTGGGCACATATTTGGTGGCAGTACACCTTCGTTTATTATGCACATATATGTATATTTATTAAAATATGTATATACCCCATTTATTTTATTCGTCGTTTTTCCAAACATAATATGTTTAAATAGGTTCCTCTTTATTTTAACTATAAGCTTATCAATCATGTATCTTAAAGAACAAAACAACAAATAATAGAATTACCAAAAAAGCAACTTTATTATCACTGTAATCGAAATCATTCTACGCACGGTTCTAATCAAAACAATACATACCGCATCGCACTTCCTAAATCGTTATTAACCTCGCCCGACCACCTCCACCGAAATGAGATTCCCGCAAGAGCAAAGGGCTGCTGTTTTAAAATACGTCTTTATGGGTGGTATCTACCACCGTGTCTTTGTGTAAAGGTTGAAAAATGGCTATAAAAGTAGTTTCATAGCTTGTAAACAATACAATAAAGTTTAGTGGCCACTTACAAGTTGCTGCTGCCTTCGCCCCACTTCCTTCTTCGGTTTCGCTTTCTAGTTTAACTCATGTTCACCCTCAGTCATTATTAAAAAAATTCTTGAACAAATATAATAATGCCGTTATGATCAACAACGTGTTCTGGAACGAAAGTAGAAGTAGAACACAAATATTGATAAAATTTGGTAGTAAGGGTGCGTTAGTATTTATGGGTTGGATGGAGACGGGGTTCCGTTACGTGGACACTACTGGATATGTAATCCTTGGTCTACTTTTCTCGGAGTCGAGAGCCAGCATAGATTGTTATATTTTATTTATTAGATACATAAGATACATCGACAACAGATACGCACAAGTATAGATTAAGATACTAGGTACATTATTCATAGAAAATGATTAAATATTAAGAAATGATACAGTCCTTATTTTCATAGAGACATATGTTTATTGTTTTCTTTCTAACACTTGAAAAAGGCAAACCGACGTCCTAGGAACATTAATATACCCTTTTTCCTTAAACTTGCAAAATTCCTTTATAGAATATTCCAGCTTTAAAACTAATCGAGGAACTTATACCAAACATCGTTTAGTCCTTAATGCACTCGTGATGAAGATATTATGCAAATATTATGAGCCAGTGCAGCGGACATTGTGTATAAACCATAGTTACAATAAAGCTACTTGATGTAATTACTGAGCTCTACTTTACAAAGCTCTTTGAAGCTTACATCGCCTTGTGAAGATTTCTGATTGTACGATTAAACCGCTTGTCATGTAATGATAGATCTAAAGAAAAACAATCACTGTTACGCCTATATTCTCCAAGCGGAGGTGGCAGAGGTGTACTTTGTACACCCACTTTTCACCGACCATGTTAGGTCCATGTAATAGGGGGCGAGCCTAAGGCAACGCGCATTATTCGCCACTAAACCAAAGGCGTAGTAAAGAAGTAGTCACGATAAAAGGATAAGTATTGCCTTCTTTCTCTGCTATAATAACCTCCCTCTACCGTAATAATGTTACTTGATAGCGCACAATTGTTACACCTAATTAATTAGTTGAAAAAAAAAACACACTGTAATTTTAGTCACCGCTGTTTACTGGTAAAAAAAAAATAATGTAAAGAACGCTTCAATAAGTAACATCTACCCACGGATCTGACCGAATATCATAGCTAGGGTGCAAATCTGCAATACCTAAGGTATGAACAGACCAGCTGACAAACCGCGCCACCTCTCGGTGTCATTTTGCGCTCGGTATAGGTGTTTTTAATGCACTAAATTAATTTGGCTTTGGAGATTGCTTATTGGTGTTCTATTTTTTTGTATTAGTGAACAATAGGCATTAGATACATTACCTTGGCTTTCGCTCCAGGATGAAACCATGTATATCTATTAGATGAGCAGGTTATTAATGAATTATATTTATAACTATATTTACATCATTATTATACTCAGCTCAAGTAAATTTCAGGGAAATACTCCGAATTCGTTAACACTCTTTCATGAATAACACAATAATCCATTCATCATCCGTCATGATAAAACTACACCGCTATTTATATCATGTTCAAAACTATAAAGTTGTAAAATAAAAGCGAACACAAATAATCATATAGGGTAAGGCGAAGCTAGGTCATAAAGTATAATAACGCAACCGAACCAATCTAACAAGGTGCCGAAGTTTCATCAATTAGTTTGAGCCCAACTAGGTCGATCGATGCGTCACGATCCGACCCAACTGATAGGCTCGTAGACCTACTACTTGTCTCTTTTACCTCTTTCGAGTTTCATTCTCAGAAGTAGACCTATTTACCAAATGGATTCTCTGTTGATACCTGAAAGTAATTTTATTTTTTGTTCATTTTGATTTTCTTTTGAAATCATTTCGATAAGGAACGTTGTTGGTTGAAACTTGAGTGCTATAGGTTATGGTAAATCCTTTTTGGAGAAGAAAAATATGGTCATAGTTACACTTTGTGAAAAAGCTCCAGCATTGGAATTATACAGGCAACAAATCTAAAAATGTGATACTATCTGTACTGAGCAATTATTTACAGTAGACCACATAGTTTCTAAAGAAATTATTCATGAAGGTAATATAATTTCACTGCCAAAAATCTCACCCAACGAATTCCAAGAATCTAATGCTATACCGGCAAAAGTCATATTGCACGGATATCAAAAGTACTTTTGTCCGTGGGAATGACGTTACCATATGGTAGAATTCGCTCGTCCCCAACCCATTCCTGAGAATGTCAACAAAATTATATTTCTGGGGAACAATGGCTTATCTGTGTCTTAATTTTCATTTCTCATCTGCGGGATATCCGGTGTTTGTCAAATTAATAAATTAATAACCTATAATCTATCTTTTGTATGAGTATTATAATTCCATACAATACAGTAAAGGTTGACTATGAAGATATGTCAATATATTTCTTACGCGCATATTCCGGTAAAGCGGAGGTTACACACAGTACACCCACATGTCGTCGATGTAATTTACTAATTTGGGAGATTATTTCAGCCGTGGGACAAGTGTGGGGTACTGTTCTTTAAGTTTCGTCATGAAGTAAGATATAAGGACAATATTCGATTTTCCTGAAATGTTTTGGGAGAGAGAAATTATTTTAACCATCTCGTAGGCCAAGCGCTAGGTGTGTATATTGCGCGTAGCGATCAAGAGATCCTAGATTCAAAACAACTATTCGAGTTTTTCTATAGAAAAATACCCGGTGTTCCTTACAGTGCTTATTTTATACCAGTTTTTAATTTCATCAACTGAAGTATAAAAAGTTATTATGAACACGTAAATATTCATATCTACTTTGATCCATGTTAGCGGCTACTTCGCAGAGCATAGTGAATGGAGCGAATGATTCCCGCACAAAGCGCGGCTAATGCGCGGCCACCCGCTGCACCGGCCAAAATTATATTTGCATACCGCACTGACACCACTGCCCGCCGGCCAGTGCAGAGCACCACGGCGAGACGCCTAGCATATGCCCTCCCCCATAGCGACAGCCCAAGGCGAGGCTGTTACTCCTTGCGGCGCCTTTGTGTTAGTTGCCACCTCGCCCTTTTGGCTCGAGCATAGAGGTTGCCATAAATCGACAATATTCCTGCACTTGTGAAGATACAATGAAAAAAATAAACAAATATTTACAATTATCTGAAAATAGTTTATGTCAACCGCTGGACAAATAAAGAAGGCAACTGATCACCTCAATTAAGGTTACGTAACTCGAATTACCTAACCAAAAATAAATACTTTAAATGAACACGTAGATAGATACAGTAATGCAATAGATATAGTAGCGAGTTAATGCTCTTGTGACGATATCTAAAAGAGATTATGAAAAGCCCGTACACGTATTATGTTTGAATCTTTAAACAATGTATTAGTTTAAAGGTAACAAGAGTTTTGTATCTGAAATAGTGTTGTAAAAATGGGCGCTGAAGTCCTGATGAGCGTTGAGCGCAGAGTCGACGCTCACGAGCGGTGAAACACGTAGAAGACGCGAGCGTTTTAAGCGCCGACTGATGATGAAATGACTATCAAAAACTGTTCAGAAGAATATATAGATATTCTAAAAGACAGCAATTGTTTTGAGCTGTCAATTTAATAAAATAAGACGTTAGTACGTACCTATTATAAAGGTGGACGAAGCCAGAGAGATCTGTAAATAATGAACCTGGCACCTCTTTACCTACCCCACAAGGGATCTAGCGTGACGATATAAACAAATAGAAGACGTTATTAAGATATAACACTAACCATGCACTTTTCAGTAATACAGGACGTATGAACAAAAATTAATTTAACCTACCTGTTTTTAATTAAGCTGTATTATAAAATATGTTCAATAATAAGTCAATGTTATTGTAATTCCGCGTAATTCATTATTGATAACAGATCTGTGGCGCGCGTCGAGCCGTTCCGGATGATACTAATAAATATGCTAATTTCAATGTCCCTAGAGGATTTTCTAATTCCTTATACCGATGACACGGACGAAAATAAAACCGTTCGATTTGAAAATACGGCCCTACCTGGGAAGGTCCGTAAATGATGGGCTAAAGGCTACCTTTTTTTTTTTTTCCCCGGGGGGGAAATGCCTGCCGCATACTGCCACATCCTGGACTTGGTGATGTGGCAGTTATGTGGGGCTCGCACCCACTAAAACCCCCCCGGCGTCCGTCTCTTGCCTAATTGCCGTACCGCAGGAATTGCCAAGTGGTAGAACATCTGCGGCACGGGCGGGCCTGGTCTATTTCCACAGACCTCTCCTTCGTGCCTTGTGCATTCTTTTTGAGGGTGCGCAGGACGCAGCGCACTTCCGTCACAGGCCTGTTACTGGTCAGGCGACAAGCTGCCCACGCTCGGCGCCCGCAGGCCACTTTTCAAGGTGGGCGGAGGTCATTAGCGGCATACGCTCTACGCCTCCGCCCAACTCGCCTCCTACGAGCGGGATTCACGCTAGTCTCCTCCCGCTCCCGTTCTGCCGCCTCTTTTGCCGCCATTACGGTCCCGCAGAATGCGACCATAGCCACCCAGGCGTTCTCCCTCTCGACCATGGCCGATACCACAGCCGGGGGGCTAAAGGCTACCTGCTTTATCCATTCTAAGTAGTGGCTGTTATTAAATATTATATTCTGGGCCTATATTTTGGCACACCGTCACGCCTTCATTCTCCAAGCGGGGTGGCCGAGGTATACTGTGTATACCCACTTTTCGCCGACGATGTCAGGTGCCATATGAGAGTGGGCAACTGGGCACAATTCAAAACTCCGAAATTTGCTGATAATCTTTCGATAGATAAACTACATTTGTCCGACCTAGAATTTAAACCCAGGACCTCGTGATCGCAATGCGCAATAGTATAACAAGGCTGTTATGTTTTGGCATCACTAATAAATGTCTTTGCTTTTTCAACTTTTTATTTATTTTTAGGGAGTTTGCACATGACCGATCGTACATTTATTGTGCCTTTTAATCAAAACGTTTAAATCTTTAGTTAAAAGGCTATAAATTACTTTGAAAGTACACAGACAGCACTAACTCAACAGCCAGCGATCGTTTAGATTCCTTATCCCAGACGGCTCGTAGGCCTGCTATAAATATACAACAGATGTTAAAAATTCTAAACTTCTCATACCGAATTTTATGTATTATATTTTTTCCCCACTCTCGACGTACACATTAAAAAACATAGATATTAGCATTATATATTAAGACAGAGGTAACACTAACGAATCGGTTTACGGTATCATTATCGACAAATTCATCTTGAAAGCATACATGAGTGAGCTGCTGGGATAACGTCCTTCAAGCTCTACTTGCTTCAACCATAACAAAACACTCCTTATACACAAGCAAACTTTTACATATCAGTGAACAGAAGAAACGTCTGTTAATAAAGGAGAAAGAAAAACTAACGCGTGAACATATCACGAGACCATAAATATTTCATAGTAAGAGGGTCGATTGTCTTTTTCATATTGTTTTGACATCATTCCTCAAGCTTGTTTGTTTGCATATTACAGGAATAATTCTAAGAATACATTACCTATTAAGTGACAATAAATTACCGTTTTATTATAATCATTTATTGTAATAACGTTTTACTAAAAGTTTATCAGCGTTAGAATCAGAATATTTTTTATTCATGTAAACGATTAGAGTATTTATGAATCGTCAAAAAAGTAACAAAGACTCTACCACCACTTCGGAATGTCATTCCTATGGAGAAGAAGGGCAAGAAACTCCACGGTTACTCTTTTACACTAGTATTTTTACATTTTCTTTTTTCATCTACATTTTGTTGTGTGATATGGGAGAACAATGTAGGCACCTGCCTACCTCTATCAGGTGAGTCTAAGTTAAATTAAACAAATTATACTATTTATGTGAATGCCTACATGGTTCCCTCATTTAAAGAGAAAGAAATGAAAAAAATAAGATAAATTTTACTAAATTAATAGAAAGAAGAGAGGGAATATTAAATAATATTAGCTGAACAAGTTATCCATATCCAATCAAGTGGAGCTGGAACAGCCCCTATCCAAGTATTATTGTCTTTTAAATAATCATCTAGCGTATAATAAGCTCGCTTACTCAGCATACGTTTAATACAAGCTTAGTATTTATTGTCACTAAGTTTATTAGTGACGTCAAGAGGAAGGAGGAGGTTACGAGAATTTATTTAAGATAGTTCCATATAAGAAATTCGCAGTGTTCGTAATGCACGTTATGCTGTGTGTGTGTGTGTGTGTGTGTGTGTGTGTGTGTGTGTGTGTGTGTGTGTTTTATAAATAAATTTGTAATTTATAGATAAGATGCGAAAAATTGTGAAAAAAGTCGAGCAAAGACTGGCTGTCTAGCTAAAATTCATTTCAAGATATTCGAATATTAGCCAAATGTGACGAAATAATGGAGATCACATTTACAAATGTAGGCATACACAATATGAGCTATGACTTCCTATAACTTACTTATTATGAATAACAAATCCGAATGTTTAAATCTTTGGATATTTGTTCATACACACAGTACACAGTCACTAAGAATCTTAACAGATTTGGATGAAATGCAGCAGCATTGTATGCTGAAATAATATAAACTATATTCGTTCGAAAAACGCGTTCTTTACATTATGCAAATTTAATATTACTTATCTATTTTCACGTTCAGAGATTCATGCTTTATCGTTTACTATCTACCAATGAACAAGTTATTGACGGTCTGGCGCCAACCTCCCCCAATTTTCCAACCAAATAGGATGCATTTATCCTTGGTGTTTTTTTCCTTTGTTGCACTTACGAAAATACATGAGTCTGAGTAGGCTCGTTGATTTAGTGGTGCACAGTTCGACTGGCGGTCTCGACTTCCACAAAGTTCTGGATCTGAATCTAAGGTGATATTAAGAAACGAGTGAAATTGAGGTGTTCCTATTGACAATTTGTTAATATCAGTTCAAAAACTGGAATGTGCCTGGTATGTTGGCAATAGGTCTGCCCCCTACTACCTCGGGACCAAGCATTGTTGGCGCAATGTGGTTGTACAGGAGCATAGCGCTACCACCCGCGCATGAGGAATATAATCGTGACGCTGTGTGTAAGTCTAAGAAGGTATACTTACTTTTAAAATAAGTTTTAAAATATCGACTTCATCATCAGCCAGGAGAGTTCTACAGCAGGCCAAAGCCTTTCAATCAAAATATCGCCACGACGAAACGACCGGCTTTGGGCTTTCTGCATCAAGCTTTTACCTGCCATCTTCTTACTACCATCTATTTACTAAGTCATCAGTCCACCTACTAAAGGGCCTGCCTACTCCACGTTTTCTAGTACTAGAACTCCACTTAAGAACCTTTCTGCCCTAACGGCCGTCAGTTCTACGTGCAATGTGCCCCGCGCACTGCAACTTGTATTGGCAATTGTAAGGGCTATGCCGGTGACCAGAGTTGGGCAAAATTTAATCGTGAAACAATTAAGTTGCAATTAAAATATTTCAGATTTCATTGCGGCTTATTTGTGGTTGTCAAGTGCCCAACGTTTTTAGTGCTCTACAGCACCCATGATCGCGGAAGGGACTGAGGCATTTGATGCCCAAAAATCATTTTTAATCCGGAGTATGTATGTAACTTCAATTGATTGATCCTACAATTGAAAAATGCCCAACACTGCCGGTGACTTAGGTTGTCCTTCGGATCTCCTCGTCTCTTAACTTACTTTTATTATTTATGAGTAAGCGTATTGCTGTGTTGATCGACGTTAAGCAAGTGCCCAAAAGATAGATACACGTATTTTTTTCACCCTTACGACAAAAGGTGACCCTATTCTATATTATAAAAATTACACGAAGCAAGTTGCAACTACGAAATAAATAGCTACACGAAATAAATAGCTATACGACAACAGCTAAATATAAATAGTTAAAACTCAATTCATCAAATTATTCCCTAAAATATTGCCCTCCGAAAATTACCTAGAGGACTTCATTTGGACAATACAAAGCTTCAAACATCGCTTTTGTAAGGAGATTAAGAGTTTATAATACATAATTACAAGTAATTATAAAGGTTGAATAACTTCTAGAAAATTTTCTTCAATGAACGTTCTTAACTTGTTTCCTTTTTAGATAACATTATCATATGCCACTAGCTAAGCTGAATAATTAAGGTACTTTAACATAACTATCTCGCTCATATAATCCATGTCACGTCGTCCTCCAGACGTGCCGTGGATACATAAATATCTGTAAAATAACTACTATAATAACATAAGATATAAAAAAACGAAACTGTGCCACTACTGGACAAAGACCTTCTGTCAGAAAGTAAAGGAGAATAGGTAATACAGGTCATACTCTACCACTAGAAGTCTGTACGTATTATAACATATATTTCTTCAAAAAATTATAAGCACTTCAGGGTTTAAAAAAATTAAAAATTAGGGTGACACAATCAATCACGCAAGGCGTGGTGACAGGTAATGAAAAGCCTGTCCCCTCTTAGTGTAAGGCAAAGTAATGTTGGCGCGCAAAAATCTCAAGGATTACGGGGCTTAGTTAAATATTTACTAAACAATTACTCCAGCCAGTTAACGCCTAAAGTGAAAAAGATAAGGATCACACTGGAATAATAAGGTTTAATGTTATAGTTTCTAAAAATTAAATCATTGGCTTTGAACATCTGAAATTATTCATAAAATAAACACAAATTTCGTTCGCACCAACACATGATGTAAATACCTTAGAATAAATATAATCCAGAAGCCGCGTCCAGTCGTAATTTCACGCCGCGCGGTGAAGTAAAAAATTCAACAAACGCCCCGCACTCGCCGCATTTCTCAACCACGCAATGTTAGCCGCCCGGAAAGATTACCACTTTATGGGGTAAATGTTACTGACATTAGAGTCAATTATAACAAAATCGTTGTTGCGGTAACGTGTACTTTAATGCATAATAACCTCAAAAAATAGATATACTTGAACCATAAAAAGGTTAAAGTAATTTAATATAGGGAAAATATATTTTTTTCATCGTAACGAAATAAAAAACCATGATGTCTAGTTAACTACATCGATACCATTTAATACTAGAACTAATAAAGCCCTCAGAAAATAAAAGTAGAGAAAAAAAACTGTTACAGTAGCAACACCAACAAAATGGACGCGTCTTTTACTATGTTAATTGCAGAGGGAAGATTTAATTCAATATTTAAATAATACGACACGTTAATGCGCTAGTTACGTATGAAATATGATCCATTCATGTTTCTTTTTGATATTAACATCATTTTTACAGGAAAGCTACAAGGCGGCATAATTCAATTTAATTTGAAACGCGCAAAGCACCTTTTTTCACACAAAGGTCACAGAGCGACTACTCACGTAAACGTGAAAGTCATCCCATTGGAAGTAGTAACTAACTAATTCTAAGCTTGTATTTAAATTTAAACTTCCTCGTATCATTTTCGCCGAATTCCTAGAAACAAAGCATTAGATACCGATGTGGTTCCGGTAGAAACAACTTTATTGGAAAAGGAAACTTTATACTTACTTACTTTAATACAAATCATTGGATTTGGAGTGATACTTATAGGAGTACAGAATTTACCTCCGAAATAGCCTTATCTCACATCTACAGGAAACTACAAAGAGCCACTTCGTTTAAATTTAGAACCAATTTTAATCTAACTCGGAACTTCGGAAATTTCCCCTTACTTGTATAGCCGCCTTCACATTTTGTTAAATAGGCGGAGTAAAACGATTCTAAACTTTTTTCTACGACATAGTTAATTGGAACTGGGGCATATTTAGCGCACTCTGTGATTCTGTTTGCGTGCAGCTTCCAGCGGCCGGCAGCCAGCCATTAAATGAACAGCGTTTGACGCGCACGTTAATGATATTGCGAATAAAATAACTCTAGGTAGAACTTTTCCTAACTGTCCATTCCACTTACTCAACAACTACGACAAACAAAATACTGTTTTATGTATACAAAAATCATCTTCTAACGGGTGGTGTTTCTAAAGCTTTGAAAAGACGTTTAAAAGATTGTTTTTTTCCAAATATATCCTACCTAGTTATCGTGAATCCATATGTCTATCCCGTGTATAAGGTTATTTTTTTTTTTTTTATTATTTTAAAAAAACGTAGCCCCACACTAGGATTTATTCCTGTGTCGTGGGAGCGTTTACAAACATGAAAATTCACATACACAAATTCCCAGACCGGAACAAATAATTGTGGATCACACAAAGATTTGTCCCGTGCGGGACTCGAACCCGCGACTATTAGACGCAGTGGGCAGAGCGGCTTAAGCTCTTAACCACTGCACTAAATCATACAGACATCGCATGGCTGGTGAATTCTTCCGCTTCCTTCCAATGTATATGATGAATTAAGATAATTTCTAACGTAAACCTTATGTAGGTAACATTGCCATTCATATTTGCAGCATGACTGTAAACGTAATAAAGATTGATGGACAACATTTGTTAAAAATATGATCTTAATCGTTTAAAAAAATCTTTAACAAAACATCTTATAATTTGGCAATGATAAAGTTAGGCTGGGTGATTCCATTGACTTGGGATCCGGTAATTAATATACTTAAATCCAAAACTAAGCATAACAGTGCAAGACCTCAAAATACTGTGAGCTGATTCTGCGTAGATCAGACCAACAAAAACATTTAAGACGTTTGAGAGTAACCCGGAATAACTATGCCTTTGGACGTCTAACACCTCAGTCCTTCGCGTGACCATGGGTGCTGCAAAGCACTCAAACCGTCGGGAACTTGAACTTCAAAAATAAACGGCGACAAAATCCAAAAATAGTTTTCTTTCACATGATTAAGGGAGTGAAAAGATTTCATAAACTGAAGCAACCCACTATTATAAACCTGACCCTATCCGCAATCTAAGTTTCAGTTCCATTTCCGCACCAATCAGAACATAAATTGAATTTGCAGCCACAACGCAAGCATATTGTCCTCCAGGAATTGTTCCGACGAAAACGTTTGTGGTAGACAAATTGATTAACTGAATCGAAACTGACTAAAAAGTTTATGTAATATAATACACAAATTATTTTATAAAACTTGCGGGGGAGAACGTGACTTTCATTTCTAATATTTTAAGCTGGGTCCAGATGGCTTAGCATAAACAGATTGACGTTAGCGTAATGCTATCGAGTTGATATGCGATGCTTTATACACTACAAATTTACTAAATATAGGTACCGAACATAACAATACGCTTTCTCGACAACGTGACTATAACGTCAAACCTTAGATTTGCATAATTTGGACCGCGAAATTTTAGATGGGTACTATTCTATGTCCAATAGCGATCATGATGCACATCGATAATACAAAACACTAAAATAATCTAAAAGTGCAGGTCCATTACTGGCGGTGGGATAAGCGCTGTTGTATATACACTTGGTTATATTACAGTAACTTTATTAACTATATAGGCAATAAATCAAGCGCCAAGATAAAGATTTTATATACTTGCGGTAAAAACAAGGTTATTTTTTTAATTATTATATGTATTATTATGTATATGTTTATTAAGTATAATTTCTTATAAAATATATATAAAAATATAAAATACAAATATTCTTATATATATTGTATAAAAAAAATGTGTTCCACCGACAGCAAGGTCTACGACCCAAGCTACCGGTGGTCAGGGCTCCAAAGAGAGGAACCTCCTCACAATCCGTGCCGTGTCCAACATTCCTGCCTTCTGTATCAGGCCCTTCACCCAACTGCCTAGCGAGAGCTTCTCAAGGTGTTTATTGAAGCTCTTCGTTATAAGGCCGTTGACTAAAACGACCATCGGAATAATGATAGTTGAATCAACATTCCACATGGCGGTAACCTCATGGGCCAGGTCCAAATATTTAGATATTTTTTCTTTTTCGGCCTTCACAAGGTTCTCATCATGCGGAATGGTGACATCAACTAGCATTACACGACGCATCGATCGATCTATTATCACGATATCAGGTTTATTGGCTACAATAGTCCTGTCCGTGATAATAGATCGATCCCAGTAGAGCGTGATATGACCACTTTCAAGAACTGGAAGAGGCTGGTACTGGTAGTACGGTACTTCAGAGTCCACAAGGCCATATTTAAGAGCAAGTTGCTGATGGATAATTCTAGCCACTTGGTTGTTTCTGTGCAAGTACTCTCCGTTAGCAAGACGAGAACAACCGAAAACTACATGTCTAATAGACTTACCGGGACGGTGGCATGCCCGACAAATGTCAACCGTGCCGTCCTTTAGGATGTGCTTCCGGTAGTTGTTCGTCATGATAACTTCGTCCATAATTACAAAGACAAACCCTTCAGTTTCCCTAAAAAGGTTGCTAAAGCGTAGCCAGGC
Source organism: Phalera bucephala (assembly GCA_905147815.2). Classification (NCBI taxonomy): domain Eukaryota; kingdom Metazoa; phylum Arthropoda; class Insecta; order Lepidoptera; family Notodontidae; genus Phalera; species Phalera bucephala. The sequence continues at coordinate 24,257,132 of LR990612.1, forward strand.
CACGGAAGCGAGCTGGTCCACATCAGGCCCTGTAAGAGCCCGATAGAACCGTCCGTGTAGCTCCTTGCCCTTCCATATGGCTGTGCGGTCCGAAATACTTAATACCTGGGGCCTTCGCCAGTTCTCGTTTGCCAAGGAAAGCGGAGTTAGGCCTCTATCGATTGCGGCAACATCTCGATACATCACCACGGATACACTCTAAAAGTACTGTCTGAGATTGCACACCTCGCGGTTGTGTAGAGTTTTAGCGTTTAAAAACCCACGACCACCGCACTTCCGCGAGATGTACAACCTCATAACAGACGACCGCGGGTGATGCATACGATACGCTGTCAGCAATCGACGGACCTTTCTATCCAGGGCATCCAGTTCAGACTGAGTCCACCTTAGTATGCCAAAAGAGTATGTAAGAACAGGCATGACCCAACCATTGAAAGCTCGGACCTTATTTCCACCTGATAGAAGGCTTTTTAACACTTTTATCAGGCGGGCAAAGAACCGATCTTTCAATGATTGTTTCATATCCTGTTCAGCTATACTTAAGGCTTGTGACATACCAAGATACTTGTAGGAATCCATTTCAGAGAGAGACCTGAGGGATATATCTTCAGAGAGCTGTAGATTAAAAGAATCTTCAACTCTCCCTCTTTGTACATGGATGACCGCACACTTGTCTACTCCAAACTCCATTCCGATATCGTTGCTAAAATTGCCGGTTATTTTGAGCAACTCCATCAGGTCTGTTTTCTTCAAAGCGTACAACTTGAGGTCATCCATGTACAGCAGCTCACTCTCCCTCCGCAAATGGTAACCTAGCTTTGAATTCTTAAGTATAGCACTTAATGGATTCAAAGCTAAGCAGAACCACAACGGAGTCAAACTGTCGCCCTGAAAGATACCCCTGCTTATCTTTATCAAGTCAACCAGAAAGGCCTCCACAGCCTGGGTGACGAAGAAGTCAACGTCTCAAAGAAGTCCACTGCCTTATACACGAACCGAGGAAAGAGCATAGCGCCGGGTGTACTCTGTACAGCTCTAGCACCCTCCCCAGCCATGTACGAGGCACCGAATCATAGGCCTTCTTATAGTCAATCCAGGCCATGGAGACATTCTTTCTGGATCGTCGCACCTGTTGGCAAATGGCCATATCAATGAGGAGCAAATCCTTTGTACCCCGGGACCCCCCCTTACAACCATTCTGAGTAGGCTATAGAATATGCTGTGCCTTAAGTTGATTATTGATTTTTATTCTCAGAATGGATGTAAGGAGTTTATAGACCGTAGGTAGACATGTAATCGGTCTATAATTTTTAGGTTCCGAAGTACTGCCAGATTTGTGAATCAAGTGAGTGACACCCGATGTCATAAAGATAGGGAGCGATCCCAATTGAAGAGCTTCTTGGAATGGAGTCGCTAGACCAGAATGTGAGCCCTGGAGCCTCTTTAGCCAGAATGCGTGCAGTCCATCCGGCCCCGGACTTTTCCAGTTCGGCGCCAAAAATGTATCATACACAAATTATTTGATTAAACTTGCGAAGGAGAACGTGACTTTCATTTATAATATTTTGAGCTGGGTCCTAATGGCTTAGCATGAACAGTTTGCCGTTAGCGTAATGCTATTGAGTTGATATGCCATGCTTTATACATTACAAATTTACTAGATAAAGGTAACAGTACCCTTTCTCAACAAAGTAACCATAAATTGGTATAATTTGGACCGCAAAATTTTAGATAGGTACTATTCTGTGTCCAATAGCGATAATGATACACGTCGATAATACGAAACGCTAAAGTAATCTAAAAGTATGGGTCCATTACTGGCGGTGGACCGCGCTAAAAAAAAGCGCTGTTGTATACACTTGGTTACATTACAGTAACTTTTTTAACTATAATGGCAATAAATTAAGCGCCAAGATAAAAACCTTATATACTTGCGGTAATAACAAGGTTAATAATTGACTAATAAGGATAAATTAATTTTAAGATATACGTTAAAAAACTATTTTCTGCCCACAGCTCCTTGCGCGCGATGATTTATTTCACTAATTTGAGATTTTTATCTACAACTGAATATCATATCAGACGTGATCGTTACAAACATCTAAACTTTCGCATTGTAAAATATGTAGCAATTGTTGGAACCTACTTCGGCAGACTGATATGTCTTTATACGGCAGTTACACAGTGCACAATATTCTAAGCCGTAGGTAGGAACTCCTACTACTACTCCTACTCGTACATAGGAAATATAACATACACTCTAAATAATTTCTATTCCAGTACCCATTCAACTCCTACTTCTAATATCTTAAAACAAAAACATAACAATCGTAAACCATGCGAGTAAATAAAACAAAAGGAAGAACACGCAATTTCAATACAAAGGGAATTCAAGTCTGTCTTATGAGTTGCGCAGAAATCATTCATGGGCAATACACCTATTTCTGGTGGGCGCCACATCAGTTATTGCCCGGGGATAGGATTATTGGCAAATTGTTCCGGTCGCATTCCGGCCCGACTCGTACATGAAATATTAAACACCTATGTACCGATATCGGAGGCCTACGCAGCACGCCCGCCGCACACATATAAATACGAGGTAAATTATGTTTGGTCCTGTTATGCTGTCTGATTAAGGTCGATTGAATATAGACGTTCGGCTATAGTGATTGCCTTTCCATATTAGATATGTGCTAATAAAGCGGAACACACGTAATCAATTCCTCGAATTATGTTTCGCAAGTGCAAATGTGTGTATTGTCGTATACTACTAATATATTCAATGCAAAGGTTGCATATTTGGATGTTTAAACGTATGTTTGCTACTTAATCACGTCTAAACGCCTGGACTGATTTAGACGAAATTTAGCAGTTAACTTTACTCTTTATCTAACGATTATAAGACGAAGTACAATTATAGCCTAAGGTAACATAGGACAAACTAGGTTTCAGATAGATTACAAATACTAATGACATCCACTTTCTTTAAATGCATTTAAATTATATCTATGGTGAAAACCTCAACGCATGTCCGTTACATTTCAATTTAGATTTCCGATATTATGACTTAAGTTACTGTCCAAGATACATTTACGACGATATTTATTTTGGGGTGAGATGATTATATACGCACGTTATATTATTATATAATCACAACAGTGATAAAGAAAGAGTGTCAGGAGAAAGAATCACAAAACAGATATACAACGCGAAAGTGGAATAATGTTGGTACCGGGGAAGAACTAGACTACCTTACCATGACCAAATAGACCGTGACTTATTTGAAGGACAAACCAAGAGTCTCCGTAACCGGCGAGCATGTATGACATGAACTATGAGGGTGGAGAAAGTCCAAGAGGTATGTAAGAAAAAAACCTCTTGAAACTCTGTACTCACTGCCTACCCCGCAAGGAATCTGGCGTGATGATATAGAACAGTTAAATATTACAGCATTACTATCTCAACAAAAAATGCATAATAGATGGGCATATATGACAGATGTTGACCTAACCTGATTAAGACATTTCAATAGCCTTAAAACGCATCTTTTCACTATAACTAAATTACCATCATCACTTTATTAATACGTGAAGCAAAAACTTTGTACCCCTTTTTACGAAAATTGCGCGGACGAAGGAGTATGAAATTTCCCACACTTACAGTTTTTATAGAGAAGGAGTGCAGAATAGTAATATTTTTTTTTAATTATGCATAAAAAATACATTAAATCAATAAAAAAACATTACACACACTACCATGTATTTGACACACACACGCATATATACTCTTTTGTTTATTGTTAAAGTCTGTGGTCAAATTGAGAATAGGTTAATATTGTTTGTCTTTAGACAAACAAATTAACCTATTCTAATAATAGGTTAATTTGTTTGTCTACCTATTCTGATAAATAATATATTAAAATATTATTTGTCTATAGTCTTACTGCATGTCAAACATAACCAGCAAAGGATGAAAGAGTTTTTACAAAAAACATCTTTACAGAGAAGTTTTGTATCATTAATTAAATAATCGAAATATGTATGTCAAGTTCAATGGACAGCATTTTCTTTATCGCATGGTTTTTTGTTTCAATAAAAATAATTGAAAAGAAAAGGTATTCTCTATTTTAATAATTTTTTGGATTTTTTAATTTAAATTTCATGTAATTTGTTTGATAAAATAGGCAAATTTACAGTATACCCTTGGCGAAATCTGTGATTATAGAAGTATAGGCTTTGACATAATTTAAATTATAATTTAAATTAATTATAGTCGAATTTCGACCAATGGGCGACCACTAGTTTCAATAATTAAACCAATGTATAATTCAACATTTCTTCTCATAAAGATAGAGTTTTGAAAGTTTCAAGACAGAATTACTGTAGTTAAATACCTACATCAACTTACGCCTATTGAATAGTCCAAACAATGTTTCGAGAAGCCTTGATGCCGCTATTGAGACAAATTCAAAAATTTAGACATCGTAATTGAATGTAGGCAGCGAGTCAATTCACTAGGCGAAGGGAAATTTTTTAGTTCTATAAAACGTAATCGTCAAATATTACAAAACAGAGAACAATAAGGAGACGCAGTTAAGATAAATAGTAGGTGCATAACGAAGATAACGGCCAGATTGTACATCCGGCGAATATTTAAATATGAGCTGAATATTTGCCCTAACTAACGTTGTAACGGTCGATTTCTGCCTCGCGAGTAGACGCTTGAGCCCATAAACTGGAAGATAATGCTCTCGGCGCGGATGGTATACTAGTACCCACTGTTCTGACACGTTACTGTGTAAAAATCAATTCCGTAGTGATAAACCCGGTAGTGAACTGACCGTTTTTGCTCTACAGGAACTTTCACAGTTTTTCGTACCTTTATCCTTTATATCATTTTTACCGCAATTTTTTTTAAGTTTAACCTTATCATAATAACACCCTAGTGTCATAATATAACTAGATTTTGTCCGCAGCTTTGCCAATTATACTTAGCCCTACTGCCTTCCCCTATCTGTATTCCTACCAGTAGACCTAATAATCTGACTTAAATAAAAATGCAATATGTTGTATCAGAACCAAATAATAACCTCCGCCTATTGCGAAGTACTACGGAGGTCAAACTGTACCTCTAGCGACCCAACCAGTCCCGACCAATTTGGTACCATAGGATGATCAAAAAAAGAAAAAATATATGTTTAATCATTGTTTTGTGTCTAGAGATTTTTAAACTGATGCCAAACATATTTTAATGTTATAAATATCGTCATAATACAAAATAGGTAATACGTATTGAACTTGTGATATAGACATTAAAACTGCCTATTACTTACTATCGGTCACAAAATCCGAAATATGATATTTAAACTAGCCCCGGTTTCGCACGGGTGAATTACTCATAAACCTTCCTCCTGAATCACTATATCCATTAAATAATGAATGAATGAAAATCCATTCGGCAGTTATTTAGTTTATCGCGTTCAGACAGAGAGACGCGGCGAGGGACTTTATTTTATTATATGTAGGGAATGCCTCATTGGTCTAGTGGCAAAGCGCATCGTTTGGTGATTACAAGGTTTCCGGGTTCAAATCCTAGGTCGGACAAATGTAGTTTATCTAACGAAAAAATCCCATAATGAGTCCGGAGTCTAGAATTGTGCCCGATATATGGCAATAGCCTCCCCCCTATTACATGGGCCTAACATCGTCGGCGAAAAGTAGGTGTACTCAGTATACCATCTCGTCGAATATAGACGAGATGGTTTATTTTTTATTTTTTTTATGTAGTGATAAAACATTTGAAGCTCTTGATTTTCCTTACGTTCTAATCAAATATTATTTACATATTTTTAAACATATTTTCAATAGTCGAATACACGCCGTTGTAATAGCCAACAAATTCATAGTCACAATTATAATGTTAATAAAGTTCACTCATCTACATAAACTGTGCGAAATTAGAATCCAACAGAGCAAGTAATTATGTTAGCACAAATTGTATATTTGATATACGGACCAACGTACAAAGCATGTTGGCGTGCGCCTTAAACCAAAAACATAGACAATAAGCCGGGAGCAGCGTCTATTGTGATTCACGTCTTTGTTCACCTATCTATGAATCCTATCGCCTCCCCTTTTTACATTTGGGTGTACATTCGGCGGATTCAATGGGTACATTTCGGCGGGTATGGGTACTCAATATAAAATACACGTCTGTGCGGCGATGGTTTTTAGGACTTCAGTAAATACTGGAATCACTATTAGATTTGGTTTGGATATTTTAAAAAGGTAAACAAGTTTCACTGAAATTAATAGTACATTAAATTCAAATAAATCAGCTTATTCTGTTTGTCCTTGGCGATGATAGTTTTTAACCTAGGGTCTGATTCAAGTTAATTAACATCAACACTCATAGCAAACCCTAAAGTATTTAAACCACTTTTATGTATAAGGACTCTCCCTCTCTCACTCAAGCGCCAACTCATCGACGGAGTATCTTGCCTGTTTTATCCTACGGTTCACAGACTTGGTCACTGACCGAATCGCAAAAATCCAAACTCAAAGTATGTCAAAGGGTAATGGAACGCAGTATTCTAGGAATCAAAGTAACTGATCGAGTCCGTAACACTATACTGCGTTCCAAAACTGGCAGTTTAGACGTGGGCTACAAGACTGCCAAGCTCAAGTGGGGATGGCCGTGTCATTTGAGCAGAATGAGCCCAGATAGGTGGGCAAAAGTCACTACCGAATGGCGACCAGATGGTAACCGACGCCGGGGAAGACCTAGAAAAAAGACCTCCTGCGGATGTTTGCAAGTTGGGTCGCGGACGAATAAACAACCTTATACAGGGGCCATGATTTTCGTAAATAGTTTTGTTTACGAAAAATGTCTTGTCCCTTAGCATAGCTTATAAGTTGGTTATATTATTAAATCCTTTCGCTACTACAATTTTGTCTGCCAATTGTTATTTTTCGGGATACCTACTGTACTCCAAGGGCATACCTATATATACTTATGAAAATTATGTGTTCTACCGACCCATAGTAAGTATTCATACTACACCTGTATCAAAGTGGTCCACGTAGTGATTATGGTATAAGCAGCTAAGCTCATTTTAATTAATATCATTTCACTGGCAGCGACCGTAAAACCTGAGTCTTTGGTGAGGTCTTCGTGTGATTTAAGTAACCATACCTAAAGTTCAAAACAAAAAAAAACTTTATATGGATGAGTTAACATCTTGTTTAGAAAACTCCTTATTAACAGCAATGAATAGTTAACCTTTTCGAAGGATAAGTATCGATTGGTTATCCTATTATGCATAGGGTTTTCAAGTCAGTGGCGAGGCAGTCGGATAGTTATGACACAACGCAAATGTCATTTTGTGTTTGTATAAACACATTATTAAACGCGAAATTTAGGCTGTTCAGGTACTTTCGATGTTTATACTCAATTACTTTAAAAATACAGAGCTACTATGTGCCACATGTGGGACATTTGGGTCCAGTATTGCGTCTGTAGGTATGACGTATGCATAGGTACATTTGTATAATCTTTTGAGAATAGCTTTTAAATATAACCCTCATGGGTTATATATTTGTGTGGTGTATAGTATATTTGAACCCAAATCGATCGTAGTTTATCTGAAGAAATTAAAATAAGTTAAAACGGAATGAATGAACAAAGAATGAGTTGGCACTAAGCTTATAACTAGGTACTGACCCTGGGTGACATTAGCATCAAATATTGAAGATCGACTTATTTGTCTAGTAAACATACAATCCACAATATCGAATTAAGAAGCATGGCGTACTCCGTTTTATTGCCTCTTAGTGTATTTATTTTTTTAAACTAAATAGCAATCTATTAACCATAATTCGAACCGCATAAGTATCACCAAAAAGAATTAAAACCCTACATTAAATACTAAAAGTTTACAAAACAATAAACCCTTATCTTCAAACAAACCGACTCATAATTCTTCAATAGCTCGCCGAATCGCAAACAAAATAAAGTTCTGGAGCATAAGCCGTTCCCCATTGAACAATAGGTACCAATTGCGATAATATCTGTTCTCCAGTCATACTTTTTAGCCGAAGGCGATTCTGTGTGGTCACGGCACCAGATTTTATAAGGCATAAAACCCAAGATAGCTGCAGTAAAACTTGGAACTGAGGCAATATGCCAGCTCCCTAGTGCCGGGTCTATCGCTTTGTTTGAAACTGACTAAGAGGATGCTTCCTTTAGCCACGGTATGATTACCATTCTGTAAAGTCGTTTAAAAAGAAATAAAATAACAAGTCTTGTATTCAAACGATATTCAAGAATGTCTTAATTAATTGTTTATAAACAACAAAAGGATAAAGTCACGGACAGGCGAATTGCTTACGCAAAAAATAACAACTGTAATGCAAAATTACAATCCTAATACTGCATATAATGATGTTTATATATATATGTATATATACTTCGGATTATACGAAGCACATCGCATCATCATAAATATATCTCTAAATGTATCTGCGAAAATGTTTATTCCAGTGAAACTATATAAAATAACAAATTATACTTATCAAATGAGAGAGACCACCATCCGAGGCGATATTTGTTCGTAATATTTTGATACCGCAAATATGAAATCGTAACTTTTTATGGCAAAACTAAATAGTGTCATCAGTTTCCTGAATGGTCCTAAAGAAGTATCACTCTATTACGACGGAATAATACCGACCCTCCAAAATCCGTTTATCGCTACAGTGGTAAGACTCCGGGAGGCCGTCCACGCTGTTTAGATACAGTGCACTCGACATACTTCGTTCAAATTGGATTTCGCGTCGCCTTGTCGGGAAATATCGAACAAAATTAGTGGTAGATACGCATTTAAAAACTGGAACGCTTAACCGCATAGCAATATTCAATTGAAATATAAGGTTATGAATTGTTGGAAAAAAAGAACCACGAATTTTAAGAGTTTGTGGAAAAACATGAAGTCCTTTAACTTTTTTTAAATGTTATAATATTTTTCACAATTTTCTTTCACACAACTGTCACAGTACCCTTCCTTCATGAAAAATACTATAGATAATTTAACACACACACACATCGTCACGCAAATATTCTCCAACAGGGAGTGTCAGAGGTGTACTATGTACACGCACATTTTGCCGACTCCATACTGGACAGCTATTGAGAATTTTTTGATAGAAAACCATTGCTCGTGTTAGGGTTCGAATTCAAAACTTTAAGATTTCCAGCCAAAAGAATAAACATTATAGGTAATTATACATCATAGGTATTATAGATTAGTTTATTTAAACAATTAATTAAACATTATAGGTATTATAGGTGTACTGATACCTATGTCTAACTTGAAGTTTTTGGTAACACACAAATCGTTGATGAATAAATATATCTAAGTATATTTAAACACTTTTTAATACATAATAATATAATAATAATAGTATTAGCCCTGTTAAGAAACTGTCCCACTGTTGGGCACGGGGCTCCTCTCAAACTGAGAGGGTTTAAGCCATAGTCCATCACACTGGCCCAGTGCGGGTTGGCGAACTTCACACACCTTTGAGAAACTCTTAGGCATGCAGCTTTCCTCACGACGTTTTCCCAACCGTTAAAGCAAGTGATAGTTGATTTTTAATACGCACATGCTATCGAAAAGACAGAGGTGCGTGCCAGGGTTTGAACCCAAGACCTCTGACTTTGCAGTCCAACGGTCTATCACTGCTTTTGAATATATATAATATAACTAATAATATATTTAATATAATAAATAAAACATTTGGTATATCCACTAAATCTGTCTGTTGAACAACTAATAGATACAAAGCGATGTTATAAAGCGTAAGTTTCTCCCATCTCCAAGACAAACGATACAGACAGATGAGACGGGATAGTTTCTAGACTACTAGCAAATAGTAAGCAATCAATCAATCAATCAGCCTATCGTAGTCCACTGCTGGAAATAGGCCTCTCCTTTAAATATTAATCCACAATATACGAAGCGTGACGACAGCGATACTAACTCGGGACTATGGACGGTCGTAAATTGAAGAAGTAACTGACTATAAGCGCTTGGCCTTTCCAATTTGCGTACAAATAAACCTAGAGTTATTTCACCCAAAAAAAGCTGACTAGTAAAACAAACCACTAAATTAATAAGAAAAATGTCTATAACTTTACTACCTGAATCTCCAGAGGTTTGGAAATGGGTAGGAATATTTTTTTAACCTGTTACAATTTTCGTGGAAGGCTTTCGAGTAGATGAGCGAAATTGGGGTGGAACTAGACAAAGTTACGTATCGCTTTTATGTTTGGTTACATTTCTAGAAACTAAGTTAACATATGGAGATACTTCGATGATATTCCACAGCTAGAAAAACATTGGTTTAAATTATGCAAATCCAAACCACCCCATTTGTAATAAAAGCAGTAAACGCGATGTCAAGTATGAACTTATATAAAACTATACGATCGCTCGATGTAAGCACAATTGGTTTTATAGCATCAACATATAATATATAATATGATTTACTTGTCCATAATCTGACTATTTTGTTCCGGCCGCCAGAGTCCACTTTAGTTCCACGTAAAACTCGGAATCTATACGATTAAAGATTTCATCCTCAGAAATTGGACGATCATAATATTTTAATGACGGCCCGACCCTACAGCAACTCCTTTGTTTTACTGTCTCTATTTTATTATATGTCAAACATTTGATATGAAAGCGCCATTATCTGCAATTTTATGTGATAATTTATCACTTTACCTGCAAACAACAGTTGTAGTAGTGTATTTGAAAACATGAAAAGTTTTCACGGGATATAGATCAATTAGTAGGTGTCAACCAATTTTATGACCTACTTTTTTTTCTATTTCACTCTTTATAGATAGACGATAGACAATAATGAATTATATAGTTTGAGAGAGTATATTTCTACCTCTACATTTCGTTTGATTAATGACACCCCACCCCTCTTAACAAATTTAACGTCCTTACACTTAAACCTGACAAAACGAGGTATGTGCCCTTCGCTATTAAAACTTCTACCAGAAATCGAGGCGCAGCTCACAACATTATAGCTTACTCATGCCCAGCTCCACATAACACGGCTTGCATATGCATGAATCTCCAGAGTGCTATAACCATCAAATACCTTGGAATCATACTGGACTCTTGCCTGGACTTTCAACCGCACATTTATCTCAAGGATTCGCAAATTAATCATCTTCAAGCGCGCGTGACATGTTGTAGATGAGAGTCTGCGGAGGACGGTCTACTACGCATTCTTCCAGTTTTTAGTTAGGTAGTTCAGGCAAGTCCAGTATCATCAAAGTGAGGTGGGCACAGAGAGCTATTAGACATTCTTCGAGCACTACCGATACCCGACAACATTGCGATACGTCAGCTGTTCATACTCCACATTGTTTCAAGGCAGAACACCCTGCTGACTTACCGCCGAACTGCTCTCCTTTATAAAAGACGCTTTGATCCAGTTGATGACGTACGGTACGTTTGATGGATTAAGTACTTGCTTCGCAACACAGCGTTTTTGCTTTCTCGGTTGTTTTCTCTACAATACAATAAATAAAATACTTCTAATATCAATCATTAACAAAACAAAAGTGCAAAATAGAAATCACAAAATGGATTATGTCCCTGGACTATGACAGCACAGAGTCTCTTCTTCACGTGCCGCGATAATTGTCAGATCCGTACACAACACACACACACATACAAGTGACATGTCACTAAAAACTGCATTGTTCTAGAATAACTAACATATGAAGGATCTGGTGATCTGAAATACAGGTTGTATCTAGCTTGGGCACCAGTCTCCTGCAATACTCTCTATTATATCTCTACGCAATATAATTAATACAATGTTGTGGTGAGAAAATAAAGATATAACTATTATAAAGGTAGGCCTGCCTCAAATAAAGTCCTCATAATAATGATGATATTATGACGTATACTCTATGCAAAATTACAATAAACTCTAATTATTCTCGATAATCTGGTATAAGCTGAAGTATAACATGGCATTATCCCTCATTGACCCTCAAACCTCATTTATATAATAGGTAAAGTTTAATTTACAGTCTAGAGTATCTCCCAGGTCCATAATTTCACATACAATAGTTATTTTTTTCTGGTGACATTATATGATAACATTTATTTACATTGAGTCATACCATTCGTCTGACACCAGTCCCTAATATTATCAACTAATTTGTGCCCCGGACATCTTTCGCGATGACTTTAGAGAGAAACATTTTTTGCGGGATAAGAAGTATCCTTTGTGTTAATTCTGGTAATAAACTATCTGTGTGCCATATTTCGTCCAAATCCATTTAGCTGTTTTTTTCGTGATTGAGTAACAAACATCTAAACACACTAACTTTAACATTTATAACATTAGCAGGATGTCCCACTGGATGAGATGCGTCTGTAATATTGAATTCGCTGTTTTATATATCTTAAGATCATCAGCATATAAAAAAAATTACAAATGCAGGATTCTATCGACAAAGATTTCATTTATTATTTCTTTTATTTAACTGTCACTTAATTTTGTTAAATCGATTAATATTACAATAATATTAAATCAATATTGATAACAGCAACTTATTTTCTGATAAAAACACTGTAATAGATTTGGCTTCCACGAGACAGGCTTTGCCTAGACACAAGTAACTCCTAAATTTTACAAACATACCTTTCGTTATTTTTTTAGTTAAGAAGCCTCATCATCATCATCTCAGCCTATACTTGTCCACTGCTGAACATAGGCCTCCCCAATCGCTTTCCAGCGTAACCGGTCCGATGCCACCTGCATCCAACGACTTCCTGCGATTTTCACAAGATCGTCGGTCCATCTGGCAGGCGGTCGTCCCACACTGCGCTTGCCAATACGTGGTCTCCACTCTAGAATCTTTCTGCCCCAACGCCCGTCCGATCTACGCGCTATGTGGCCCGCCCATTGCCACTTCAGCTTGCTAATCTTAACGGCTATGTCGGTGACCTTGGTTCTTCTACGAATCTCCTCATTCCTGATTCGATCGCGTAGAGAAACGCCGAGCATAGCTCTCTCCATAGCTCGCTGAGCAACTCTGAGCTTTTTTATGAGACCTATAGTAAGAGACCACGTCTCTGATCCATATATCATCACTGGTAACACACACTGACTAAAAACTTTAGTCTTAAGGCACTGAGGTATTTTGGATGAGAAGATGTTGCGCAGTTTCCCGAACGCTGCCCAGCCGAGTTGGATTCGTCGGTTGACCTCTCTCTCAAAGTTGGACCTACCTAACCGGACTACCTGTCCCAGTTAAATGTATTCGTCGACAACTTCAAGAGTAGAGTTCCCAACGATGAGTGCGGTGGGTACGACATGGACGTTAGACATTATTTTCGTTTTGTCCATGTTCATTTTAAGACCCACTTGTTGAGATACTCTGTTGAGGTCACCGAGCATCCGTCCTAGATCTTCCAGCGACTCCGCCACGACCACAATGTCGTCGGCAAATCGAAGGTGAGTGATGTATTCGCCATTGATGTTGATGCCAAGTCCTTGCCATTCCAAGAGCTTGAAGGCGTCCTCTAAGGTGGCCGTAAACAGTTTCGGAGAAATGACGTCTTCCTGCCTTACTCCTCTTTTTATGGGGATCGCCTTCGTGCAATGCCCCTGTACTCGGACTGACATGGTGGCGTTATTATACAAGCACTTCAACACTTCAATGTACCGATAGTCAATGCGGCATCGCTGGAGAGATCTAAGAACCGCCCAAGTCTCGATCGAATCGAAGGCTTTCTCATAGTCCACAAACGCCAAGCATAGTGGCCGATTATACTCCTCGGTCTTCTGTATAATCTGCCGCAGTGTATGTATGTGGTCTATGGTACTAAAGCCTTTCCGGAAACCGGCTTGTTCGGGAGGCTGGAAGTCATCAAGCCTGCGTTCGAGACGATTCGTGATGACTCTCGAAAACAACTTATAAACATGGCTCAGCAGTGTGATGGGCCTATAATTCTTCAGTAAAGTGTTATCACCTTTCTTGAAAAACAGTACCACCACTCCCCTGTTCCATGCTTCCGGCGTTTTCTCTTCGAGCAAGACGGAATTAAACAGCCTCTGAAGGACTTTAAGTACCGGCGTTCCGCCCGCTTTCAGAAGCTCTGCGGTAATTCCGTCTTCGCCTGGTGCTTTGTTATTTTTGAGTTGTTTGAGAGCCATCGTAATCTCGTACAGGCTGATGTCCGGGATATCTTCAGTGTAGTGTCGGGTTAGCTTGGCTCTTGGGTCTTTTACCAAGTCAACAACAGGTTCAGCTACTGAGGTGTACAACTGCCCATAGAACCTCTCTATCTCCCTGAGCACCTCTGACCTATTCGACGTTACGTTTCCGTCCTCCGTCTTCAGCTTCGTCAACTGGCTTTGCCCAATAGACGCGTCTCTTGCGAACACTTTGGAGCCCTTGTTCTGTGCTATGGTCTCCTCAATAAGCCTTGTATTGAAGGACCGTAAATCGTGACGCAAGGACTTCAGTATCTGTCCATTGAGCTGCCTAGTTAAGAAGCCTCACGTACTGTTAATTTATTTTTTGTATTTAGTATTGAAGACTAATTTTTGTTAAATTCCTAGTTAAGTACTGAATTTTATATTTAGATTCATAATTGTATGTCTGTAGTTTCTTTTATGAGGTAATAAGCATTATTATTATTATTAAAATATCACTTATGAACACAGAAAATAGGACTGGTCCGAGATAGGAGCCTTGTGGTACTCCGGAATCCGCATAGAAAACTTTTGAGTTATATCCTTTACAAGGTTCAGGAAATGGATCAATCAACTCTTGAAAGGATGCTGCTTCTAAATACTTATCTATCATTCCCTTTGGATAGTTTGTTTATCATATTCAGTTGATTATTTCATTCTTATTTTATGTTCAAATAAGTACAAAAATAAATACCCAAACGGACGAGGACAGCGCAACGTTGAGCTTAAAATATATCAGTATTAAATAATTCTACACAAAACTTATAAGAAGAATATAAATAATAATATAATTCAGAAATCTTATGAAGAAAATTACCTACCTTTAAATTCCTACTGAACTTTCTTCATAATAAAATTTAATTTATCAATCGCCGAGACCATAAACTGTCTGTTCTGAAATTGGCACATCTTGACATTCAAAATAAGTATATATTTGATTTCTTCACTAGGCAATTTATTTCAGGTCGATTGGGAAAAAGGAAAGCTATAATTTAATATTAAGAAAGGAAGTCTGGTGAAAATAGGCCAAGGGGTGTTGGGAGTGACGGATTCAGATAATTTTCGCGAAAGTATGTTGTTTACATGAACTGACTAGATAGTGAAGTGTGTTATGGGCACAATATGCTATAACATTATTTTCCATTTATCAATTTATAAGTTATCTAAGTTATTGTGTAAGAATTAGAGCTCAAAATTGTAGTTTGATTCTCCTAGGAAGGATTCCAGACTGGAGCTGAACTTCGGTCAGCCCATTATTATTTACAATAATTTACCAAAATTGCTGCGTTAACCAACAGGTTAAAAGTTGAAATGAATACTTACGTACCTATTCTTGGACAATTTTTATTTATTATTTGTGGAAATATACTCATTTTATACTTTCCCTACTAATACTACTATTATATTGTATGCTATCGAACCGACAGAAAAAGTAGAACTATGAATAAAATTTTGTAAAGTTAACATCCTGAACCATGTTTCTAGCAAATAAACGATTTGAATGTAGACCACTGTAAACTTGATCATGCGGTCATTAAGACCAGACTTAGTCTTTGCTGTTTGGACCAGACCGACTTTCTTGACCCCATGTCATGATGATATTTTTTTTTATAAGAAAATCACAGGCATACAGTTTTTAAATACATCCACGTCTTCTTAGCTGCGTTATTCTGTTACTAAAAGGTAGAGTTTCATGGAATTTTATGAGATTTGGCTAAGAACTCACATAAAAACTCCTACTGACAATATCGCATTAAATATAAATACAATTTTACTACGTTTCCGTTTACATTTTAGAAAACTACACGGGGGATGTTGTAATAATAAATAATGAAAACAATGTCTTGAAACTCAAAAGATGATAGAAAATAAATACGCATGTCTAGATTGCACTATATGGGTATGTAATTTTAATTCAATTCATGTAAATTTCCAGCAAACCTCACTATAATTTTATGTATATTACAATCGTACATTATAATAGTTACATACGTTATACGTACTTTTTTTATTTCTTAGATTTAAGCGAATATGAAATAAAACTTAGCTTTTTCGTATTTTCATATAACAAAACCCTTTTTTCGGTTTGGAACCTAAAATCAAATGTAACCAAAATAAATCTCAAAAACAAAAACTGTTTTATTAAATATTCAAAATTAAATACTTATGTTTTTTACATTCAATATTGGATTTGGTGGTTATGGTTTTATTGAAAAATTTCGCCCTTTCAATTAATTTGGTCACGAAATCGCAGCAAGTGTGCAAGCGATTTAAAGATTTAATTTTTTTTATTCGAAAACGTACTACCGGTCTTTAAAATGTGTAATATAGTGTCAATCAAACATTTGTTCCGAGGGAAAATTGAACCCGCAACTGCTCGATCCAATTATCCGAACGGGTCTTCTCGGGTCTCTCTCTAACGGGCCTTTGATTTCCATGTTCGATATATATAACTAATGCAATGGTTACCGAGACACTACTTATTCCGCTGGATAATTTAAAAGTGACTACAAAGAAGTGAAATGTGGTCATTTGTTTTTACGCACATTAAGAAAAATTTCCAAAAATCACATTTTTATCCTAAAGCAAAAGATCGCTCTGTCTGTAATATGTTTACGAAGAATCGGAAAATATTGCGACACGTACTCAGAGAATATTTCCTATCTCGTCAAATATAAAGTAAACGATACACCTTATATCCGGGTTTACCCCGTTCCAGATATTGTAGTTTTTTTTACAGTAAAACATTGGAGAGTCCAGGTTACAGTGAAGTTGTAATAAAATAAAGACCAAAATCCCATGTCTTTGGCGAGCCGATCGCTCTATATCTACTATAGTCATATAGAATTGCACCATATTGCAACATCTTAAGATTATATTTCCTGTCTCTTTAAATAACGTATATATAATAAACGATACATTAAGCCCGATGATGGTTTTATTGCAATACATCGGAGAGCCCTCTGATCTCTTTCCGATTAAAGTACTATCCCTCTGTATTTAACTTTGTAAGTGAACCTATATGTACTATATAGGTTCACTTACTTCAAGAAATATCCTATCTCTTCAAATCTGAAGTAAACTATATAATATGTATCCTTGAGCCCATACCATATGATGTACTGGTTTTATTACTATTCATCGGAGAGCCCAGCTTACACTAAAGTTGTAATCAAATAAAATCAAAATCTCTTGGATATTACATCACTATCGCTTTATTTTATTTTACAATATTTGGGAGTCTAATGACTAGATAAGAAGTACTATTTTTAAAAATGTACCATATTGCTACACTTGCTTCAGTATATTTCCCTTTTCTACAAATCTGAAGTAAACGATGTAGGTATCCTGAAGACTATACCAGATGATGTAGTGGGTTTATTACAATATATCGGAGAGCCCAGCTTGCAAAACTGCGCGGTGTCTGAGCGCCCACGATCCCGGAACGCTTACTTCCCGGCGTTACCAACATTGCGGATAATCCTCGTTCCTGCAGGGTTAGCACAGACGGCCCAACAAGACATATGTCAAGGATTTTGTAGCCCTAGGCTCACGCCTCTACTTTACGATAACCTTTTCGTCTTACGTGCAAGCAACGCTTGAATTGTCAAGTTTGACACGAGAAAAACCATTTTAATTGTATTGACATACCTATAGAAAGACCTGGTGCAGGTCGCGGGTAGAAGGTGGATGCGTACAAAGCCGGTTTTCGTGGTGGTAATTGGGTCTTTTTCCTGCAGTAGACGTTTGTCGGCTGAATATAGATAGACAAGACTCTACTGATCCGTCACAACCAATCCGCCCTGGGTCCACTTGCTGGAGTATGTCTCTCTTCTCGATTTATGGCCTTTGCCCAGCAGTACCATGGCATAGGCTGTTTTATATATTATACTAGAGTCTGCCCGCAACTTCGTCCGCGTTGACTTTAGACAGGAACCTTAAATTTTTCGGAGGTAAAATTGCCTTAATGTGTTTTGTTTAATTTTAGTAGAAAGCTCGTTTTTATAAACCTAATGCCACAGTGTAAATATAATATATAGATAGATATACTGTACTAATGCGTTTGCCGAAACATACCTTTTATTAGTCGGATCTGCGCAGAATGAGCTCACGCTGTTGAGTTAATGCTTGTTTTAGGAATTTATACACCGTCACGCCTATATTCCCCAAGCGAGGGCGAGGTATTCCCCAGAGGTGTACTGAGAATACCCACGTTTCGCCGACGATGTTAGGTCCCATGTAATAGGGGGCGAGCCTATTGTCATGTACTGGGCACAATTCCAGACTCCGGAATCATACTGGAAAGTTTTCGTTAGAAAATTTACACTTGTCCGACCTAGGATTTGAACCCAGGACCTCGTGATCACAAAACGATGCGCTTTGCCACTAGACCAACGAGGAGGAATTTATAATATTATTTATTTAACTCTCGTGGTCCGTTTTTAATATGAATCAGTGTTCTTTTAAACTATGGCAGACATACAGCATGAGCGACAAACACTGTTTCACAATTGTTTTTCAATTGGCTTGCATACTTTACTACAAATCCAATATTTTTTTCCTGTAAATTATGTTAAAGTATGTTGCTAATGTTTAGAAAATAGTTAAAATAACAATTATTGATTGGTAAATTGCGAAAGTTCTGTGACTTAGATCGCTGACTGTACCTACCTATGTTTGTTTATATACACACACAAATAGCTACTAAATATTTCAAAAATATGAATCCATTTATTCCTCAACATTCATCGTCGAATACAACAACTATCTGCAACGTTCCGTTTTACCAAAAACACAAATCCGTTCACTCGATTCCGCTGCTTTATCGTTTTAAATTCTATGTTTGATTTTCATTCCATGTTCTATACACCAGAAGCACTCCTTTGCCGGACTACCGCTTAATTTTTAGTGAGAACCCCGTTTTATTAAAACTAATGCTTTTTCCCAAACGTACCTACTCCACTCTTCCCTTGTTCTTGTGTTGCACGAGCAAATTGAAGGGAAGTAAAAATAAGTTTATTCAGTAAAAACCTGGCCTATTAAAGCTTGAAAAAGTCACCAGCTTTTGAAAGCTGTCTTTATTTTTCACAAGGTCAAATGCAAGTTGCGTAAAAATATACGGAATAAAGATCCATTTAAATTCATATTTTATATAAATCGGGACAAAATATTGTTAAATAATAAAAAGGTATCTACGTTCTCGCGATAAGTAGATCCCTTGCGTGGCAGACAGAGAGTAGAATGTTCCAAAAAGTGTATTCTCTTATATATTACATCAAAAAAAAGTCAAAAACGTCCTTACATTAATTGGAAAACCCACAAGCCGTAAAAACTCGATAAGAAAAACTTCGCAGTTTCCGCTCACCACTACAATTTTTCAACATGCAATTATTTCTAAACAACGACTTCCTTTCATTGTAATGTCCTGAGAATAAACTATTAAAAGCCCTAAGTTCTCTTTATTTTATTTTCCTCTACTCCAAGAATAAACTATTAGAAGCAATAAGTTTTCTTTATCTATTTATTTCTCTCATTATCTACAGGTTGGACTAAGTAAGCAAGCATAACGGTATAGTTAAATATTTTGAACGGCTACAGTGGCATATTATTATGGTCGTAATATGTCATATAACAACCTCGATAGAGGTTTATATATTTGAACCGTTTGGGGTATAGACTCTGGATCCGTGGGGTCTTGGTGCACATCGCATATTTTGCGATGTGGTCAAATTGCTGGTCGAAGTAACACGTGACCAGAGGGCTGGCTCATACCTTGGACAAAGGTTAAACCTTGCCATTCAAGGTAGCAATTCTGCCAGCCTTCTGGGTACCCTGCCAAGCTACAGCGATTTGGCACAAATAAATTTTTTGTAAATATTCTGAACATATTTTTGGATTATTTTATTATTTTTTGTTAGCTTTTATGTTGTAAATAATCGTTTTTAAGTTTTCTTTAATATTTAGTTGAATAAAAATCGTATTTTCTTGTAAAAAAATATGTCATACTATTTATAGTATGACATTATTATTGTCTTTGAGAGAGAGGTCAATCGACGAATCCAACTCGGCTGGGCAGCGT
The DNA here is from genome assembly GCA_905147815.2 of Phalera bucephala. Classification (NCBI taxonomy): domain Eukaryota; kingdom Metazoa; phylum Arthropoda; class Insecta; order Lepidoptera; family Notodontidae; genus Phalera; species Phalera bucephala. Next base: position 24,277,508 of record LR990612.1, read on the forward strand.
TCGGGAAACTGCGCAACATCTTCTCATCCAAAATACCTCAGTGCCTTGAGACTAAAGTTTTTAGTCAATGTGTGTTACCAGTGATGATATATGGATCAGAGACGTGGTCTCTTACTATAGGTCTCATAAAAAAGCTCAGAGTTGCTCAGCGAGCTATGGAGAGAGCTATGCTCGGCGTTTCTCTACGTGATCGAATCAGGAATGAGGAGATTCGTAGAAGAACCAAGGTCACCGACATAGCCCTTAAGATTAGCAAGCTGAAGTGGCAATGGGCGGGCCACATAGCGCGAAGATCGGACGGGCGTTGGGGCAGAAAGATTCTAGAGTGGAGACCACGTATTGGCAAGCGCAGCGTGGGACGACCACCTGCCAGATGGACCGACGATCTTGTGAAAATCGCAGGAAGTCGTTGGATGCAGGTGGCATCGGACCGGCTACGCTGGAAAGCGATTGGGGAGGCCTATGTTCAGCAGTGGACAAGTATAGGCTGAGATGATGATGATGATGATGATTATTATTGTTAGCTTTCATTTGTTTACAACGAAGCTAATGAAGCCATATTTCGATCCTTTGGGTCCTTTAGGTATTAGAAGACGAGTCTATTGCCATAGCGGGCGCAATTCCAGCCTCTGGAATATAGGAAATTTATAGATAACTGAATACCAACAACAACTTTTTTGACCTAGGATTCGAACCCAGGACCTTTGGGTAGCCAGCCTTACCATTCTAGACCAACGAGACACGTAGATCAAAAAATAATGCGCATTTATTAAACACCGCTACAAGTTTCCAGGAAATAAAAAGCATTATTTGCGCGAGTTTCCATTTATTTCCCACGTTCTTTATATGTGAGTCCAATTCAGATGTTTCCTTTGTCACGGCGATATAAATCTGACAAATGAATGCTTAGTGCAAAACTCAATTTCGTAGCTTTTTCACGCGAAACTTTCTGTAAGTGGACATTTATTTGATATTATTGTTAGTATATACTCTGAAAGTGGGGGAAGCCAGAGAGGGATCTGTAAGGATAAAACCTGTTGGAACTCCCTGTATACCCCGCAAGGGATCTGGAGTGTTGATAGAAAACTTTATGCGTTCGTAGAATTACAGGACGGTGACATTCCGAGCCATGACCAAAATTAAACAGCGTTAGGCTCGGTCAGTCTAAGATGGGTGATCCTTTGGGCATTTCTATATTCAAATATCTCCAAGCACGAAATGACACGTTAAGCCGGTTCCCTCTTTATGTGGTAATCGTTAAGCCACGTTGAAAGTCTCATAGGCGGCTTAATAAGTTCCAATAGCAGATGACCACAAACTTGCCTTCACCACGGTCTATCGCGGTCTTTCGCGAAGCGAATGTAGGCCTGTGTTTATTTTTACAATTTTACTTACAATGTTTGTATGTCTGCATGCCCTTGTGATCCATATTTCAAGCACTTGCATAGGCGCTAGAACTGAAATTTGGCATACGTATGTAAGTTTGGTGACAAAGTAAAAATATGGTACCATGGACCTGGTCTGATAATGAAGTCGGAAGGTGGCCATAGGAACATGTAAACTGTACCACATAATCCCCTCGTGATAAGGCTTGTTAGATTGGTATTGATAAGTACTATACAACCAAATAATGTTCAGGGTCTGATGATTAAACCGAAAGGTGTTAGGCATAAATCGAAACCAAAAATCGAGTAAAACAAAATCAATTAACATAAATATAAATAAAATCACAAATATTCAGACTAAAATAACAAACAACTCAAAAAACACAACAATAAATACGCTAAAAGCAGACAGGAGGATAATTGAAATCTATTCTGAGAATAGAATGCCAATTAAAAGCCAAACAAATAAATTAAAAACGATTAGGCAAAAACAAACTGGGAGAATCACGTTAAACAGTGAAGACAACGCGTGGAGTACTAAGAAAGTGAGAAAGCAGGAAAGCATAGGGAAGGAAACATCTAGAGAACACCAGGAAAGTACGGACAGATATACACTGAACAACGGAACTGAACCAACTTTAAATGAAATTCGGAAGAAACGTAACTATACAAACGATGCAAACATGGAAGTCTGCATCGCCTGTTCATTAAAATACGCTAGAGAATGGAAAGCTGGAAAAGCAGTAACAACATCAGACAATTATATCACACACAACAAAGACTCAGAAGAACACGAAGAAGGAAATACGGAAGGAATAAAGAAGAATCAAACAACATCTAGTCTACGAACCCACGCAACTCAACAAAATAAAACACCATCCATGCAAAATACATTTAGGAACAAAACACATAAGTCAAATAAATTATTGGAACTCGGCAACCACATCTTCCGCAAGATAATATATACATAGATAATAATATCTATGCACCTATTAGAAGACACTGGAAAGATCGACAACAGGCTGCCGAAAACTGAAACACCAAAACAAAAATAAACAAATACAACCCAAAGAAACAAAACAATATACCTAAGGCGGCAATAGAAAACCACAAACAAAACATATGCATGAAAACAAAATTAAAGCCAAACAAGCAAATTATAAAACCCAAAACATAAAAATTAAGAAGTATTCGCAAAAATTAAAACTAAAAACCAAAAAAACTGAAACCAAACAAAAGGCTCCGAAGAATATCGGGGGTACTTGATATAAAACCATAAAAAAAAAAAAAAAAAAAAAAAACCGAAAGGTGGCCATAGGAACTCCTTAACTAAGCAAGATGTCATTGTGTTTTTGATATACGAGCTTGTTTTTATAAATTTATTTTTAAATGAATTTTAAAAGAATCTTTCCATATAATAGGACCGTAAAATTAACGAATCTATAAATATGTTTCAAAACTTAATAAAGTCCGTCAAACCTAAGTGTATTATGTGCAAAAAAAGGAAACTGCCCGGAGCGTGCGATCCTTGTCCTGCCGGGACGTATCATCAAAATTGTTATCAGAGTACACAAAAATAATATAACTTTTATTCGAACATTCAAAAAATTTTGTTGATAAACACAAAATTGTCTTCAATAAAAAACGCGTATTGATGTGAACAATATACCCGTATATACTTTTGGAGGTCAAATACATACGTGGTATTTGTATTCAAAGTGCTTACTTTTTTATTAGTCGTGTTCAGTTTTAAACTTGTACTTTTTGTTATTATTACTAGCTGTTACCCGCGGCTGTGTATCATTCTGTACCGATAGTTTATAATGTAAAATTTCAAAAAAATCCTTTCAGTAGTTTTTCCGTGTAAAAGTTACAAAAATTTATACATCCATCCTCATAAACTTTTGGATTTATAATATTAATAGGATTATACATATTACCACGCAAAGAATCTAGTGTCATAATAAAGGTGGAAAGACTTAATTACTTACTTACTTTACCCTTTAATTCAAGAAATACTTCAGCTTTGTTATTATTGGAATTACTGTCACGCCTAGTAGTAGTCTTTGCCCACCTCGGTGGGATAAGGGCGTGAGTGTATGTATGTATGTACCTATTAAGCTTATATTCCCAAATCAAAGCAGTAAAGTTACTGTATACACTCACATTTCCTTGACAATATAAGGTAATAGGGTCCTAATGGTCATCCATCTCGGATTGACTGCACCAAACGCTACTTAAACTCTGCGATAGCTACGAAGACCGCAGTACCACACGATTACGAATGCATCTACCTACATTAACATTATGCAAATATTCATATCACATGACATGCATGATATGATATCCTCCGAAAATGTTTTATTCAGATCGTCGCGAAAATATCACAAACTTAACCTTATCCCATAATGAGGTAAGTCTTTAAAGTTTGCGAGATAAAAAACGCGTTTTAATAAGCTGAAAACAAATTTCTTCGCTTAAGCAAAGCCAGCTAATTCCCGAGATTGTAAAAGGAGAGAGAGAAAAAGTTTGTAAGTGCCCCGTATCTCTACCGACCTAGCATCCGTTCATCGCACGTTATATATTGAGACTTGGAGTAACTTGGCCATATTAAGGTTTTTTTTATACTATTTTTATTTCTTGATGGATCCTTACATAGTTAGAAACAAAGTCTTATTGAAATAAAGAAATAAATGTGGGTGAGGGAAGACCCTTTTTGGGCTCAAAAAGGGTCCCACTTCCGTCCATGCTTCCCATTTCATCCATCCATGCAAATATTCCGATTTAAGCAGATGCTTTTCCCTTTTTCTCTAGCTAATTTATAAGAAACTAGTAGCTTCGCACTCTATAACAGCGCGACTTACCAGGATCAACTATAGCTAATCCATAAGTAGAAAAAAACATTAAAACCAGTCAAACTGTTTAAATAAAGAAGAAATACGGACACACACACCGGAATTTTATATAGCGTACATAGTTAACAAGCATATGTCTGATTCTCCTGTCTTATTTAATTATAAACTGTAGAATCGTACTTAATACTAGTTGCAGCCTTAATTATTGAGTTGACTAGAAATTTAGAAAAGAACAGTTTATTGAAATTACTAACGTCAATGACCTTGAGAATGACCTTGACAACAGATAAAAGTGTGCCCGGAGGACTCAAAAAGCAAGTTTTTTTTAAATAATACAGATATAATTATTAAAAATAAAAAAGTCTTCCAAACGAGTTATACAGTATTTTTTCGTGTATATTTTATACATATTCAATCTACCATTGAATAGAACATTTGCAATATACGAGTACATTTGAGAAAAATTTTTTTAGCTTTTATATATTTTAATCATTTAAAAATTTAATTTTTATTTCATACAATTAATTCACGACCTTTACATCTTCATCAAAAATACACAGTCTATTTATCAACAATCTTCTGTAAATTTCCCCTTAATATCTGAACAGAGATACACAGTTGAAATACCCAACCCTGTCCCTTAAAATGCACTGACTTCCACTATCTTAATTCCAATCGTAATAAAAGTTATTTCATGAATACCACAATGTGTTGTTAGACAACTTTTAACGGTCAACTTCAAACTTAAAGTTAATCTCGTTTATGACACCACATTCACCCAAGACAACATTATTTTAAACTACTTGCGGGCCTTTACAAATACCCACACATTCTCCTGAGCTTATATCCTAAGGGCGTTTACTGTGCCTTTAAGATTGTGTTTTTATACCGTCACCCACATAAATACGACGCCCGACAATCAAGTTTATTTTATACTGAATTCAGTGAAATTGAATTCTACTCCATATGGAAAAAGTCAATGCATAAACTCCACTTGAGAATTCTAATAAAAATGTTTACGTAAACGCGCATGGATATTTGCTTTTCCAAATACATTATTTGTACTAGCGACTGTATAATGTCTGTGTGACGTCTATACCGAGTTCTGAAGGTTAAACAATTTCTTAAGTTAAATATTCATAAGTATGGAGGAATTTATGATAAATCATAAATAATTTTTATAAATATCTGCTATTTCATACATAAAACAGCAAACTAAGATTTTAGTTCGACTTTTTTATGGTTGTTCTTTTTACAAAATGTAATGTTCTTTCATACTAAAACTGTCTTTGTATTGTTACAGTGTAAATATGTGGTAGTGTAGTATTCATAATGAATCTGATTCATATGAAACGGAATTCAAATCTAAGGCTGAACTTAGCAAAGACCCAAAAGTCGTCAAAGCCAAGCCGAATTTGTCGTTGTCGTGAGTTGTCAAGCCGAATGCATATGCCAGTATTTCCGGCAGTTTCTTCTGTATTGTATTCGGATGCTAAGTTATGGATACTAAAGAAGAAGAATATGAAATGGTTTTGGCGATAAGTCAAAGTGTGATGTTGTTAATTTATCTTAATTTCCAAATCTTGTGTTATTTTGAATATTAACCATTACTTATATGTGCAAGAGTGAAGGTAATTGAAACAAAGTGATTAAATGTGCCTTTTCGATTTCCCTTAAAACGGCCGTCGCAATTGGTATGTAAAGTATCCATCGCTTTACTATCCAGAGTGGGGTACTTCATCAATTTCATTATCATCGTTCTCATCAAGATTATCGGAGAGTTGAATTAATTTGAACAAACACGATTATGCATCTCACTGGACACTGGTAAAATAAGCTTAAAATTAGTGTTAAGCTATAACTTAAAGAAGAAGGAGAAGAATACTGAGTTTGTAGTAGAATAACACATGTAAAATAGCATCGAGAGGCACGTTCAAAAAGCATTTACCTAGTGTAATGCAAAACAAAATCTTAATACAATAAATTAACTTTTAACTCTCTCAACGGTTGGCTACTGTAATTAATTCATAAGCTTCTTGCAAAACTCGAGGTATTTGAATGCGTTAACATCCACGGTTGCATATAGATCTGATGGTAGTGAATAGCCACCCTTAAGCCAATAAGGTCTAATTATGCAAATGGTTATCTTCAGAAATACGCTTATATGGCATCACGTGGAAATAAACTGCAACTATGCAGCACTTAGATCGATTTTTTCAACGTGCCCTTGCTTTGCTAAGAAGGGTATCTCTATGTAACTAATAAACTAATTTAAGAGATACCTAATGCACTCTAATGTTAGATATAGCCAGCTTTCTCTTTGCAATTTAGGTCTGTCGAGATAGAGTAAGATTGAAGTTTCGGGTCCTACTATAATCAGCTTTATGAAACTAGGACTAAAAATGCCTTACCATTGCAATTTTTCATATTTTGATCTCTTTTGATCAAATTACTGTACAAGTCAGTAATTGGTATAAAATTCGCTGGAATAAACGGCTGAAATAAAAAATCTTGTTTTTTAGCACCTACCACAGTTGTTTCCACACCACCTCAAGGTAGACTGGCACAAAATGCCTCAGGCATTAAGTCCGCCTATGTGCACATGTGCATAAAAAATAAATAAATAAATAAATACAGCTACTCAGTTGGATATGACGGAAGTCAGATGATTTTTTTTTAATTTTTGACCTAGTCCAGAAAGGTAATTTGCTTTTTTGGGTAAGGTCTCTATTGAGATGCTGTTCTAAATTATATATCAGTTTTCTATTAATATCTTTTTTCTATCAATATTGAAAGAATCTTCTATCAATATCAATAGATTCAATTTTTCTATCAACTTCAGTTTTCACATCACCGTATTTGTTATTTTCAATTTTCTATTACTCTCTATATATTCTATAGAATTGAAAATACCTTGGACTACGTTATATAACAAAACTTCAATACACTTGAAATTTCCAGCAATACTGGCGTTCTACTAAAATGAGTAAGAAAACGTACCCAGTACACTTGGATTCATATTTCTCCGCAGTTCAGAGCCACTTTGAACAAAATATTCGATTCAATATCTCTTAGGCTACGGTAGAATAAGATTTAATAATAGCAATAGCTCTTTTCTGAACGGTAGGAAATGAAATATTCAAATAATGGAGTCATGTTTAAACTACGATACCGAATAATGGAACATGATTTTACAACAATTGCTTTTGAAAGACCTTTTTACGTTAAGAGTAAAATCTATCAATATTTTACGGCTATTTCTGGCAGATAAATAATGTTTATTGGACTATCAGCACCCTATAAATGAGTTTCCGAAACCACCGAGTGTATATTATAGAGAAGGCAAGAGATATATATCAGGAGAGTGCTGGAACTCTGTAATCTCTGTGTATTTGCATGAGGTATCTGATAAGATGATAATGCAGTAGTCATCATCATCATCATCTCAGCCCATACTTGTCCACTGTTGAACATAGGCCTCCCCAATCGCTTTCCAGCGTAACCGGTCCGATGCCACCTGCATCCAACGACTTCCTACGATTTTCACAAGATCGTCGGTCCATCTGGCAGGCGGTCCTCCCACACTGCGCTTGCCAATACGTGGTCGCCACTCTAGAATCTTTCTGCCCCAACGCCCGTCCGATCTACGCGCTATGTGGCCCGCCCATTGCCACTTCAGCTTGCTAATCTTAAGGGCTATGTCGGTAACCTTGGTTGTTCTACGAATCTCCTCATTCCTGATTCGATCGCGTAGAGAAACGCCGAGCATAGCTTTTTCCATAGCTCGCTGAGAAACTCTGAGCTTTTTTATGAGACCAATAGTAAGAGACCACGTCTCTGATCCATATATCATCACTGGTAACACACATTGACTGAAAACTTTAGTCTTAAGGCACTGAGGTATTTTGGATGAGAAGATATTGCGCAGTTTCCCGAACGCTGCCCAGCCGAGTTGGATTCGTCGATTGACCTCTCTCTCAAAGTTGGACCTACCTAACCGGACTATCTGTCCCAGGTTAATGTATTCGTCGACAACTTCAAGAGTAGAGTTCCCAACGGTGAGTGCGGTGGGTACGACATGGACGTTAGACATTATTTTCGTTTTGTCCATGTTCATTTTAAGACCCACTTGTTGAGATACTCTGTTGAGGTCACCGAGCATTCGTCCTAGATCTTCCAGCGACTCCGCCGCGACCACAATGTCGTCGGCAAATCGAAGGTGAGTGATGTTTTCGCCATTGATGTTGATGCCAAGTCCTTGCCATTCCAAGAGCTTGAAGGCGTCCTCTAAGGTGGCCGTAAACAGTTTCGGAGAAATGACGTCTCCCTGTCTTACTCCTCTTTTTATGGGGATTGCCTTCGTGCACTGCCCCTGTACTCGGACTGACATGGTGGCGTTATTATACAAACACTTCAACACTTCGATGTACCGATAGTCAATGCGGCATCGCTGGAGAGATCTAAGAACCGCCCAAGTCTCGATCGAATCGAAGGCTTTCTCATAGTCCACAAACGCCAAGCATAGTGGCCGATTATACTCCTCGGTCTTCTGTATAATCTGCCGCAGCGTATGTATGTGGTCTAAGGTACTAAAGCCTTTCCGGAAACCGGCTTGTTCGGGAGGCTGGAAGTCATCAAACCTGCGTTCGAGACGATTCGTAATGACTCTCGAAAACAACTTGTAAACATGGCTCAGCAGTGTGATGGGCCTATAATTCTTCAGTAAAGTGTTATCACCTTTCTTGAAAAAGAGTACCACCACACCCCTGTTCCATGCTTCCGGCGTTTTCTCTTCGAGCAAGACGGAATTAAACAGCCTCTGAAGGACTTTAAGTACCGGCGTTCCGCCCGCTTTCAGAAGCTCTACGGTAATTCCGTCTTCGCCCGGCGCTTTGTTATTTTTGAGTTGTTTGAGAGCCATCCTAATCTCGTACAGGCTGATGTCTGGGATATCTTCAGTGTAGTGTCGGGTTAGCTTGGCTCTTGGGTCTTTTATCAAGTCAACAACAGGTTCAGCTACTGAGGTATACAACTGCCCATAGAACCTCTCTATCTCCCTGAGCACCTCCGACCTATTCGACGTTACGTTTCCGCCCTGCGTCTTCAGCTTCGTCAACTGGCTTTGCCCAATAGACGCGTCTCTTGCGAACACTTTAGAGCCCTTGTTCTGTGCTATGGTCTCCTCAATACGCCTTGTATTGAAGGACCGTAAATCGTGTCGCAAGGACTTCAATATCTGTCCATTGAGCTGCCGAGCCGCCGCTCATGGCTGAGCGTCATGGAACGTCGCTCAGCCATGAGGTTTCGGGTGTAGTTGAATAGTTTTTGAGGTCTATTTTTACGGTGGGGCTTAAAATACTTGGACCCGACCGTATGGACAGTCTCTACCAGCCTGTTGTTGATTTCGTCCACTGATGCGCTGCTGTCTAGCAATTCGAAGCGGTTTGCCAATTCGAGTTGAAAGTTCTCGGGGTTTTGGATATGTGCATTACAAGGTCGGAGCGTATACTTCATCAGACGCCATCTTTCCATTTTGACATTAATATTTAATGTGCCTCTGACCATTCGGTGATCACTGCCGGTTTTTACCCTTTTTTTTTTTTTTTTTTTTTTACGGGGGGAAATGCCTATCGCATACCCCCGGGCCGAGGGCACGGCCCGGGTGGTTATGTGGGGCTCGCACCCACTAAAACCCCCCGGCGTCCTACTGCCCTTTTGCCGGGCCACAGGAATCGTCACTGGCATGACCTCTGTGGCGCCGGCGGGCTCGGTCCGCAGATAGGCGCGGACCTCGACATGTGTAGGGGGGAGTTCGGTCTCCCCCTACCGCTTGTTGGAGGCTGCGCGGACGCAGCGCTATCACGACGCGGGCCTGCTAAGTGCTAGGGCGCCGGGGTGCCCCCCCCGACGCCTGCAGGCCGAGATTACGGTGGGCGAAGGTCGTTCCGGGCGTAGTCCCTGCGCCTTCGCCCAACGCGTCGTCTGCGAGCGGGATTGGAGGACGACTCCTCCCGCACCCGCTCTGCCTCCTCCTTCGCGGACATGACGGCCTCGCAGAAGGCCGCCATTGCCGCCCAGGCGCTCTCGCTCCCAACCATGGATGATAACACGGTCGGGAGCGATAGCGCCTGTACCCCTGCACCGAGCGCTCCGGCGAGCCGGCGCCGCTCGGCATCCCATGCCGGGCACACCAGCATCGTGTGCGCTGCCGTGTCTTCTGGGGCCGCACAATGGTGGCAGCGCTCCGCCTCCTCACGACCGATCCGCCACAGATACCGCCCGAAGCAACCGTGCCCGGACAGTACCTGCGTCAGACGGTACGTGAGGACGCCGTGTCGTCGCCCCAGCCACTCCCAGAAGACAGGCAGCAGCGCAGCGATGACGGCGTGACCGGCAGTGGGATGGGCGAGCTTACACCGCCATCTCTCCAGCGCAGCTCGGTGCAACTCTGTGCGCCTCGCTCTCGGGGCGCCGGGATCCCGGATGTTGTTGGGATCCCTACGCCAGGCATAAAGCTCAGAGAGCGCCTGGGCCTCCAGCTCCCAGGGAGGCGTACCGGCCAGTAGTGTCGCCGCTTCGAAACTGATGGTGCGGTATCCTCGAACGACTCTGACGGCCATGATTCGCTGCGCGCGGTGCAGCAGCACCACGTTTCGGGCCGTCAGGGCGCCCGCCCAGATGGGGGACCCGTATAGGGCCTGGGACCGCACCACCCCCGTATACAGCCTCCTCGCCGAGGCCTCTGGTCCGCCCAAGTTCGGCAACAGCCTCGAGAGGGCCCCTGCAGTCGCCAGTAATTTTGGCGCAAGAGCGGCAAAATGAGCCCTAAAGGACCAGCGCCCGTCCAAGAGTAGGCCCAAATATTTGATTTGGGCGGAGATGTTAATGCGCTGCCCCCCGACAATGATGTGAGCGTCAGGGGGGGGCCGGTTTCTGGGGCCGTGGAACGTTACGGCCTCGGTCTTGTTGAGGGCCACCTCCAGGCCGAGCCGCCGTATGCGGCCCACTACCTGTGCCACGCCAGCTGTGGCCAACAACGCCGCCTCCCTGTGGCTCCGAGCCCTCGCGGTGACAAGAGTGTCGTCCGCGTAGCACGTCACTGCCAGACCCGGCAGCAACGTGCCACGCAGGACCCAATCGTAGGCGATGTTCCACAGGAGCGGTCCGAGGACCGACCCCTGCGGAACCCCGCACCCGACGTTCCGCTCCTGCCACCGGGACGGCCCGGGGTAAACTACCCGCTGGTCCACAAGGTAATCCGAAATGGTCGAGTGGAGGTATTCGGGGACGCCGTGATATCGGAGAGCCGCGAGTATGGAGGGATAGGGGACGGAGTTGAACGCGTTGGCGATGTCCAAGGACACCGCCAGTATTACCTCCCGCTGCTCCACGGCTTCCTCCGCCATGGCTTGGACCCGCCTGACTGCGTCCACTGTGGACCTGCCCCGCCTGAACCCATATTGGCACTCGTGTAAGTCCGGCCCCGTCTGCGAGAGGTGCTCGACGAGTCTGTCCGCAATCACTCTCTCGTAGAGTTTGCAGATCTCGTCGAGCAACACAATGGGGCGGTAGGCGGACGGCGAGTCTGCCGGGCGCCCCTCCTTCCTGATCAGGACCAGTTTCCCCAACTTCCAAAGCTGAGGAAACCGGCCCTGTCTGAAGCACTCGGTCCAGAGAGCCCTGAGACGGTGGCCGAGCGGACCGTGGGACAGAACCCACACTCGGCCAGGGACTCCATCTGGTCCGGGTGCCACCTTCTTCGCCCGTAGTTTGCGGACGGCGGCGTTCAGCTCCTCCTCCGTAACTTCAGGAGCGGCCTCGCTCGACGGAATGTTGGTTCCGGGTGTCCGGAACATTGCCGGAGCACTGGAAGCCGCTCCTTCCGGAAAAAGGGCCGACAGCACGCCATCCGCAAACGCCGGCGGCATGGTCTGCGTAAGGGGGGGCGTCCAGGGGCGGAGCTTGTTCCGCACCATGCGGTAGGGGCGTCCCCAGGGGTCGGCGTTGATGCTGGCCAGGAGCTCTTCGCGCGCCCGCACCTTGGCGTCCGCAATCGCCACCTGCAGTGCGGTCTTTGCCGCCCGGTAGACGGCAAAAAACTCCTCCTCCCTAGGCGTCAGACCCGGTAAAAGCGGTGGGTCCCGCCTTCTCCTCCTCCGCTGTCTGGTGTACTGGCGGCGCGCAGCGACGCAAGCGCGTCGCAGTTGCGCAATTTCGCGCGACCACCAGTACACCTGCCGTCTGCGAGGAGCTGTATGCCGCACACGGGGCATGGCGGCGTCACAAATTGCCGTGGCCGCAGCTCTAAACCACTCGGCCTCCCCTTGGATGTTGAACGGGGAGACCGGTGCCGGCATCCAGGCCTGGACTTCGGCGACCTCTGTCGCGGCCTCTGCGCTCAGGCGCGCCAACGCCCATCTCGGCCCACCCCCAGCCACGCCAGCCGGCACGGCGGCCCGAGACTCGGCGGAGACCACAAATCTGACGTAAACGTGGTCAGATAGGGTCTCCACCGAGCCGACGACCCTCCATCCTCGCACCCGGCCCGCCAGCGCCAAGGTGGCGAATGACACGTCGACCACCGAGCCGCCGCCCCGCCTGACACAGGTGAAGGCTGTGCCCCTATTAAGGACCGACAGTCCGTGGGCATGCGTCCACTCTTCGAGGGCCTCGCCCCTGGCATTGTCGATGGGGGAACCCCAGGCCGAGGACTTGGCGTTGAAGTCCCCCATGACGAGAGCGGGACGGGGTCGACACCGCTGAACAAAGTCGCCGAGTCGCGACAGGAGGGCCTCGAAATCGGGTAGTGGTCGGTTTGGCGAAAAATACACCCCGACCACCACCATGGCCCCCACGCGAGCGGCGACAAAGCCCCTCTGTCTCTCGACGTCTTCGAGAGACAGAGAGCCTCCACCCCTCGGCAGCAGTATGGCCACCGTGCCGTCCGCGTCGCCAGCCCAGTTGCTGGCGGGCAGCACGAAGTACGGCTCCGCTGCCACTGCCACGTCGATCGACCACTCTGCCATGCTCTGTAGCAGGAGGTCCTGAGCCCTGGCAGAGTGGTTGAGATTCGTCTGCAGGAAGCTGATGGCAGGGGGACGACTACCCATTGATGGCGTCCATGGGTTCTACCACCCGGATCTCTCGCGGCCTGGACTGCGCTGGCCGCTCGGAGGCACGCGTCGGGGCTCTCTTGCCTGTGAGACGCGACCCACAGGTATTAGAGCCTGCCCGGTGTTCGGCAGGCTTGCCGGCTTTACTGCAGAGCAGGCAGCGTGCAGCCTCGGCGCAATCCCGCGCCTGGTGCCCCGGCTGTCCGCAGTTGTAACAGCGCCCTCTGTGGTCTGTAATATCCGCCGGACAGAGAGCGCCGACGTGCCCCTCCACCTGGCAGCGGAAGCAACGCAGCGGCCTCGCCTTCAGGAGGGCCACATTCGCGGACACCCATCCCACCAACAGCCGCCTGGCATCGGCCAGCTTTTTGGCGGCTTCTACAGGGCAGGTCACAACAGCCGAAAACAGGCCTCTGTAACCCGCCCGTAAGTCGCCGCACTTTACCCGCTGCAGGTCGCAGCCGCCCCCCTTGGCCACCGCGGCTATGAGCTCGTCCGACGTGATCGAGTCGTCGAGCTCGCTGATGCGGAGGCTCGCCGTCTTGTAAGGCCGCGTAATTGTGACCTCTTCTGGGGACAGCCCTTGGCGGAGCTTCTCCGCCAGAGCGTCGGCCTTCGGGGAGCTGGTCGCGCCCGGGACTTCGAGGAGGCGCGCACCTGTTATAGTGCGCTTTACCCTGAGCCCCTCGATCCCGAGCTCCCCGATGTCAATAGTTGACCTGGCGAGATGCAGTATCGCCGCGTAGGTCACTTCGGTCACTCCGGGGGCCAGTGTCAACACGACCGCCGACGAGTCCGGAGCGCGGAGCCTTCGGCGTTCGCGCGCTCGTGCCTTCCGGTCCTTTTTGGCCGCCTTCTTTCGGGCCTTTTTGGCCCCGGCGACCTCCCATTGGTCCCCAGCTCCGGCTTCAAGTGGCGGCGGCTGCTGCTGCTGCTGCGCCTTCTTTTTCTGCCCCTTTGCCGTCCCCCTATTTCCCTTGGCTTGTTGGGCCACGGGTGCTTTGGGAGCGGCGGGTGCAGCTGGGATCGGCACGGATTTGGACGTCTGCGGCGACGTCGACGGTACGGAAGCGGGCGACGGCACGGCGTCCTGCCCCGAGGGGCGGATCGGGGCTCTTCGCGGCGCCTTCTGCGCGGCCTTTTGCGCGTACGTCGTGGCAGTTGAGGGCGTCGCAGAGGTCTTACCAGCTTCGGAGGCCAAGGGAGGGCGCAGGATTTTGCCCTCCAGAAAAGAGAGCCTCTGGAGGACTCTGCCCATCTCCTCCCGGATCACGGTCGCTAGGTCCGTATCTGGCGCCTTGGGAGCCGCTTTGGGGGGCGGGTCTTGTGGCCTGTCCTCAGCGGTAAGGACCATGGCCTTGACCACGTCCAGCTCCTTTTTTAGGTCCGCCATTTGTCTTTGCAGGCGGGTATTTTCCACCTGCAAGCGGCGAACCTCGTCCGAGGCGGTGCGGGAAAACGCCTCCTCCACCACTTCGGCAATGGCATTGGCTGCCAGCTTTAGGGCCTTCTGGGATGTGCCCTTAAGTCCCTTGGATATGCGGGCCACGTCCCGTATGCTCTCCAGGGAAGCAGCCACCCTGCCTTTTAGCCCTTCGAGCAGTAGCTCATCCGGGTCTGGGTTTGACGAGGCTATGGACGCCGCACGGGAACTCTGGGCGGCCCGTTCGGCCTCGGCGCTCGACTGGTCGGTGTTCTCTCTACGTTGGAGCTTCTTTTTCGCCTCCCAGTACCCTACATACTGCCCAGTGGTGGGGGGTCGTCCTCTCCCGCGTTTTGACTGGGGTTTCGGCGGGTTGTCAGCGTCCGAGCCCTCGCCTGAGCCCGAACGACTGCCTTCCGGCTTTCTGGGGCGCTTTTTGCGCCACGTTGTAGTGCTTTGGACAAAGCTGGAGTCCGAGGCGGACATATCGCTTACATCCAACTCCTTCTGTTCCACCTTTTTCTTTTCAGTCGCAGAAGCGACCCGATCCAACCGCTCTAAGACCACAACCGGCTTGCTGGACCTCAACACCTGCAAATCGGTGTCCGTTGTTCCTTTCTCCTTCGTCTCGTCATTTTTATTTTTATTTGCGTTTTCCATTTTTGGTCCCACGAGTATGGGGGAAATAAAATGTCGACCCGGGCGGAGCCCCCTGCACCCGGGCAAGCCTATATACACCGAGGGGTCGGCCGGTACCTCGGGTTGCCGCACCTGCAGCTGGTAATTTTTTAAAGTGGTTTTCTTCCACGCGGCCCAGCCGGCGAAGGCAAGGCCCCCGTCCCAGCGTAGAGCCGAAGCTCATCGATGCTGGTTACGGGTTCGTCATCGGTGGTCAAGACCGTGTCTGGAGGCGGGGTAAGCGCACACCAGACCCGACGACTAGGAGAGGAAGGGAAAGGATTGGGAGGGAAGTTAGGGATGGGGATAGAGAAGAGGAAGGGAAGGGTTATGTAAGGGCTTCGCGCCCTCTCCCGACTATCGTTCCCGTGGAACCTCACTGGTCCTCTCTGAAGCCCAGAGAGGTACCTAGAACCCCGAGCAACGATTCTCCAATCTGCCCGCTACGCCCCACCCTCTCCGAAAGCCAGAGATTGTGAGGGGCAGCATGGCGACTCTCGCCTCATGCTTCCACCAAACTTCCGGACAGAACCGGGGGACAAAAGGATGTGTTATTCAGGAAAAGGATGGGAAGGGATGGGACCGAGGATTGGGTAAAGGTAAGCGCATGACTGTTTCTGTTATGTCTGTTCAGAAGGACCAGACCAATAGCAGGCAGCAAACGCGAGCAGGATACAGTCACACTTGCCTTGGGGATCGTCGCGACCGTGCGCTACTCCCAAGACCACGCCAAATTGCTTGCCGGGACAGACGAGCAAAATAGGCGAGAAGCTATGCCACTGCGCCTCGAAGGACGCGTGTGGTGGGATAGCCTTTCGCCCGCCCGCCGGTTTTTACCCTGTGGATCACGGAGACATCATTAAATATTTGTCGCTTGGTGCTCATGATGAAGTCTATTTCATTTTTGGTGGAACCATCAGGGCTCATCCAGGTCCATTTCCTATGAGGCGGCTTCTGGAAGAAAGAGTTCATCATAAAGAGTCCCTCCTGCTCCAGGAATTCGACCAGCCTCTGACCCCTGGGGTTGCGCTGCCCATATCCAAATTGCCCCACTCTCAACTCATCATCGCCCCGTTTGCCCAGCCGCGCATTGAAGTCACCCATAACCACTGTAAAGTGTGTTTTGGAAGTATGTATGGCTCTACTAATGTCCTCATACATAACTTCGACGTCATCATCTGAGTATCGGTGTCGAGGTCGGTGCGTAGACCTGTATGACCCTCAGCGAATATCTTTTGGATATTCTGAGTATCAGGTACGCTACCCTGCTCGACACACTAGTGATGGACACAACGTTGTCTATGAGTGACTTGTGGACGATAAATCCGACACCACCTTGGGACTGCTGTTCGCCCTCCCGGTAGTAAAACAAGTTGCCGGATTTTAAGGTTATCGTGTCCTCGCCCTCTCTTCGGACCTCCGATAAACCAACAATATTCCACCGCAACTTGTTTATCTCTTCTTCCAGCTCAAAAAGCTTCTCATCTGTCATCAAAGTGCGTGCGTTGTATGTCACCAGGGCCAATTTTCATTTTTGGTGGTAGCCGAATCTCTGCCGGAGATTCTTAGCACCCCTTGTCCTGTCGTTACCATGGCTGCTACCGTGGCCAGGACGAACAGGACCGCCGGGGACTAGGGGCCTGGTTTTCTTACTTTCTTCCATAATTGGGGGTGTTTGCCATACTCGCCACGCTTGGCAGGCGGGTTGGCGAGCGCAGTTATTGGTCGTCGAAGTGTTAAGGGAATGCTGCTGCCCATTCCCTAGTTTTCCCTTAGTCGCCTTGTACGACACCCGATGGGATGAGATGGGTTGGTCCTATTCTAAGCCGGGAACCACGCGGCCAGCAGTAGTAGTACCGCTTCAATTGTCAAGAGTCTGAATTGCTTTTCTGTCTTGTCTTTCTGTACACACTGTCCCCATCATCTTTCATATACATCCCGAACCCTGCCTATATTATTTTAGTCGAATGTTGTCGAATGTTCCACCATCCTCCTACCGCCCACACAAATATTATAACTCATGTTTTATATCATTTGGAAAAAGGCAAAAGAAAAATATCCTTGCTTTTTTACACCTACAAAAATAAATAACATTTGAATAACAAAAATCTACGATACCAATCATAATTGGGTTAGATTTGAAAACAAAGAACATGCGTAATTACATTTGCCGGAAATATAGCAAAACAAATAACTTTAACGTCAAATTTAGATTGAACCTTCAGTCCCTTGTGCCACAAAAGCCTCAGGCTTTATTTTATATCAAATTCGAAATAATTTTCCTTCTAAAAAAATATACCAAGAGTTTGGCGAAACTGCTTAGAAATTGGGGTGATTACGAAAGACACGGGACACGTCGATGCTCTTAAAACAATTTTATTTCGAAATGTAACCATTTTCTGGTGTAGGTACAAAAGACTGGGCCGCAGAAAACTCGTAGATGTAATTTTTTTTCATGCAAGATGTAAGTGAGGAATAAGGAAGGAACTAACGTTGGAAATATTGTACATATCTTTATATTTGAATAGGCGATAGGAAGTATGAAAAACGGTAAAGCTGCGGGAGTAGACATGATATCTGCCGAGATGATCAAATATGGTGGAACTTGCGTCCGGGACGCTTTCCGGGCCCTTGCAAACCTTTGCTGGAGGACCGGTAGAGTCCCTACAGATTGGCGCCGCGCAGTCATAGTACCCTTGTTTAAAGGCAAGGGTTCACAATATGACTGCGCCAATTACAGAGCCATCAGTTTGATCAGCTTGGCAGCCAAGGTGTACGGTAAAATTATTGAACGGAGAATGCGCGTGAAGTCCGATGGAATGTTGTGCGAGGCACAAGGGGATTTCAGGTCTGGAAGAGGATGTTCGGATCAAGTCTTCTCACTCCGCAACATCGTAGAGAAGCATCTGGCAGTGGGGCGGAAGGTTTTCTGCGGGTTTGTAGATCTGGAGAAGGCATTTGACAGAGTTGTGCGAAAGAGACTTTGGGACATTTTGCCAGAGTATGGTATAGATGGCACTCTGTTGCGAGCCATCTAGTCCACTTATGTGGACTGCAAGGCATGCGTACGGGTGGGTGGTAACAGGTCACCCTGGTTTGACGTTAAAATCGGCGTCAAGCAGGGTTGCGTGTTGTCCGCTAGACTGTTTATAATATATCTGGACAAAAGTCTTCAAAGACTGAAAGCGATGAATGAAGGTGTACAAATGGGTGACTTAGTGGTAAACCATCTACTGTATGCAGATGACGCGGTTTTAATAGCGCCAACAGCCACTGATCTGCAAACACTAGTCACAGTTATGAAAGACGACTGCATGATCAATGGCTTACACTTGAATGTGAAGAAAACCAAGATTATGGTTTTTGAAAGGGAAGAAAACAGAACGAATGTAAGGATTGTGGTTGGTAACGATGTGCTGGAGCAAGTGAATGAGTTTGTATATCTTGGATGCGCCTTCAGTAGGATGGAAAATACACCGCTGACATAGAGAGAAGAGTGAGTGCAGGGAACAGAGTGAATGGTGCGATGGAAAAGCTACTCGGGAGCCGGCACTTAAGCCATAAGGCGCAGCTGGCCATACATAACGGAGTTCTTGTCCCAACGCTGTTATATGGTAGCGAGAGCTGGGTATGTAAGAAGGAGAATGAAAGTAGGATAAATGCGGTAGAAATGCGAGCTCTGCGGAAGATTTGCGGAGTGAAGCTGACCGACCGCATTAGCAACAGTATAGTAAGACAGCGAGTAGGTATGAAAGATAGTATCGGTGTAAAGATGAGAAAGGGCATGCTCCGTTGGTTCGGGCATATAGAAAGAATGCCAGAGGAAAGAATGACAAAACAGACATACAATGTGAAAGTGGAAGGATGCAAGTACCGGGGAAGACCTAGACTATCTTACCACGACCAAATAACCCGAGTCTTATCTGATGGAAATGTCAAGAGTCTCCGTAACCGGCGAGCGTGTATGAGACGAACTATGAGAGTCGAGGAAGCCAGAGAGGTATGTAAGGAAAGAACCTGTTGGAACTCTGTACTCTCTGCCTACCCCGCAAGGGATCTGGCGTGAGGTTATAGATAGACAGATAGACAGTTGTAACTCTGTCGTCTCCAGGGGTTTTTCCATTCCTTAGCTGCTCAAGAGCCATCACGATTTCGTCTAGGCTGATTTCAGGCAGGTCTTCCGTAAAGTGGCGGTTTAATGTAGCTCTAGGATCCTCATTTCCGGAATCAGGACGAGATGTATGCGAGGCGTATAGTCGGCTGTAGAAGTCTTCTACTTCCAAAAGAATCTCCGGCTTAGAAGTGATGACGTCCCCACTGGCTTTGGACAACTTAGTCAGATGACTCCTCCCCAAAGACTGGATGAAATCTTTCGACCCCCGATTTTGCTCGATTGCTTTTTCAATAGCGCGTGTATTAGCGCATCGGAAGTCATGTCATACCAGTTTGTTAATTTGTTTGTTGAGTGCCCGTTACTCTAACGAAGTGTTGGGTGGGTTTACACGTCGTTCCTTCATAAGCTGCAGTGTCTCCTCCGAAAGCTTCGTTTTCTTACTTATACGTCGCATTTCACAAAATCTCGTACCTTCCTCCCTGAGGATTTTAACTACATTTGTGAGGGCCTGGTCTACGTCATTTGTGGTTTCCATGGTAACGAATCGGTTCTCCAGATTTGACTGGAACGCTTCAGATCCTACTACGGTTTGGAGGAGATTGGGCCGGAGCCTGGCCTTCATCAAACGGACTCGCTCGAGCTTAAAGTTGATATTCAGTGAGCCTCTGACAAGTCGGTGATCGCTTCCGGTATTAAACCTGTTGATCACTGAGACATCTCTGAATATGTGCTTCTGGTCCGTTATGATGAAGTCAATCTCATTTTTAGTCCTTGTGTCGGGGCTTTGCCATGTCCACTTTCTTTGAGGCCGTTTCTTAAAGAAAGAGTTCATCAAGAAAATCCCCTCTTACTCAAGAAAGTTGACAAGCAATTGCCCCCTATGATTCCTGCTACCGTAACCGTGAGATCCTACTACCGATTCGCTGCAAATTTGTACTCCCACTTTAGCGTTGAAGTCCCCCATGACAACGTTGTAGTAGGCCTTAGTGGTGGAGTGTAAGGCCTTCGATATGTCCTCGTACATATCTTCAACTTCATTGTCAGAGTTTAGGTTATACCTATCGGTTAACTTAATAACAAGATACGCTACCCTGTTCGACACACTAGACACACAGACTACAACGTTGTCAGAGAGGGTTTTATTGACCAAGAACCCTACGCCGCCCTGGGATAGCTGATCGCCCTCTCGGAAGTACAAAAGGTGGCCTAATTCTAGGGTAACGGTGTCCTCTCCCTTTCTTCGGACTTCCCACAGTCCCAGAAAGTGCCACCTTATCCCTTCGAGTTCGGATTCTAATTGCGCCATGTGCTCGTCAAGCCGTAACGTGCGTCCATTAAACGTCGCCAAGGTCAGTTGATTTTGGTGGCCTCTCGTAGCCCGGGGATTCTTCGCACCCCCTACCCTGCCGTTACCGTGACCGCCGCCGTGATCCGGATTAGCAGGGCGGCCGGGAACTGGGGGCCGTGGTTTGTTTTGGCTTGCCATTTTGAGGGTTTGCCCATAATCGCCACGATGGGCATGCGGGTTGGTGATCGCAGTGCGTAACTCTTCGCATCGGTGCCGCTGCTGCCCGTCACCGATCTGCGGTATTTAGTCACGCAGTTTTTTTTTGTTATGGTTATACCGCCATTTTTCGGTTGTCAGAGCCTCGTTCTTTGATTAGCAGGATGTACCACGAGCAGGTGAGGATGACTTGGAGCCATATGGTGGTATTTTACTTTATGAAAGTTAAAATTATATATCTATCTTACGTTAGTTAACTGACGAAATTATCGCCCCGTTTAAGATTAAATTTGTTATTTTAACCCGAATAAAATTATTCGGGTTAAAATAACATAAAATAACCGCTTCCACCTATATTTGTACCGACGGGGGCGGACCGGTACGCGTCGCCTCGGGGGGACGCCCTAGCCCGCACTGCGGTACGTCTTCGGTCCAAGATTGCAGCCATAATGGCTGGCAGGGGTATAGACTTAACTCAAAAATCTAAGAAATCGAGTTACGGTCATAGAGGGCCATTAAAAGGTACGCTCTTTCTGGTGAATATTAAAACAGCGGCTTTCTATAGGAGAATTAAGAAATACGATACTTTGGTCTCTTTCACTTTCCCTCCCTCTACCCGCGCCACTTGGTTCTGAAGGGACGCCATTAGTTTCCCAAAAACTTGATTTTTTAGAGATATGTCACTACTGTTCTAAAGGTGCGATTATTTTAATCAAGTTTATTAATGCAATGAACTACAAAGAATTTCTACTTGAAGACAACATCAAAATCAAAGACAAGATCACACAATTATTGTGTGATCCAAGCACATGGAATTTAACTAAGTTTCTCTATCTTCATATTATATAAAATTAAATAAAATCAACTATCGAATATAAAAATCAGCTATAGGAATCAACTATAGAAAACATTGTGAGAAAACCTGCATGCCTAAGAGTTCCTCGAAGGTGTGTGAAGTTTGCCAACCCGCACTGGGCCAGCGTGGTGGACTATGGCCTAAACTCTCTCAGTCTGAGAGAAGGCCCGTGCCCAACAGAGGGACAGTTTCTTAACAGGGCTAATAGTATCATTTTTTTATTAGTTAACCTACAAAACTTCATAAAGTTCGCCCACGATGTTATGTTCCAATATAGGGGTAAATTTACTGTCATTGTACCGGGTACAAAACCAGACGTACTTATATTTAGATTATTTATGGAATAATTACGTTTTAACTCATTCGCCATTAGACTAACTAGGCAGTCATTATGTTATAATAATTAAATTTAATTTTTAGACTCAGTCTGGCATTATGTTAATATAAAGGAAAAAGGCTGGCAGGGAAGGGGTGGCCGAGATATACTGCGTACTAGCGCCTTTGGTGTTGATATAAAATCCCAATGTAATAGCCAGCCAATTGCCACTACACCTCCTATTGAGTACTTTTACATAAACTACAATTACACATTCTTTATATAGGATTCGAACCCAATATCTTGTGATCGCCAGCCACACCATGCGCTATTAGACCAACGAGATAGTTAACAGCTTAAATAGTCTAATTTTTGTTTTCAATAATAAATATTAGTAAAGCTCATTGTTCTGCGTCCATACATGATTTGCCCTAGAACCAATACCAATGAAAAAATGCGTGTACGATTGTAAGTTACCTGCGAATTATCTTCATGCATTTAGTATTAAACGGATAAGCGGGGGAATTGCATTATTGCAAAAAAGTATTAGATTTTGAGGTTATAATTTAGTAGCCAACAATATATTTGCAAAATCGTTATGTAAAAATACACTACAATAATGAAATCGAGAATTATTTAATGTAATCAATTGAATATAAGCGATAACAACGTGGAAATTAAGATAAGAAGTCGGCGACTTTGATTTAAGTACTTACAGTACTCTGAAACATTCGTTTTGGATAGCAAATTGTCCGTTAGATATGGATGTTTGCAACTACTATAATAAAACAGATAAAGAATTGTGTATATGTCACATGTTTGTTGGGCCTTTTTTGACGATGTCCTTTAAATTTTTAAGTTAAGAATGAGTAGGTACGGGATACGACTGAGTAACACTGATACATTTAACTTACACTTTGTATTTCTCTGTAACTTTTCGTAAATACTCTACTTTTAGAAAGAATGAAAGAAAAGATATTTTATTAGTCAGCTAAAAAGTACACCAGAATAAAATTAAATTAAAGCGACATTACAAAAATAAAATGTACTTATAAAATTAGCCGTACTAATGGGGTACCACTCAGCGTAAAGCTGTGTTGCAGTGTAACCACAACACAGCGCTGATTTTCAGTGGTACCCCAAGTGTCGTGCGTACATGAAGCCGCGCTTCTCTGACGAGCCAGTCGCGCGGCAATTAGCGGGGAAAAAATAGTAATAATATAGATAAAAAAACAAAATAAAAAGACGCTTGCATGCTTTAATGCCGCACGACGTTGTCGAAAAGATAGCTCACACAAACTTAAAATTTTACTAATATTTTTACTAATTTTACTAATACTTTTTCCATAAATATAAAACTTTCTCGCGAGTCTGGAGTTGTTATTGTTCGTGTTAATTAATTTGAATCAGTCCATGCATTCTCTTTCAGTTTTCTCATCACTTCTTCGATATAACTAAGGAACAATCTTTTGGTTTGCGCGACTGCCCCCTAACATAACAAACGGAAAGAAAATTTTCTTTGTTTATGAGTACAGTCAGCGGTAATAGTCTTATACAATTTGTGTGACTCGATCACCACAAACCGCAAAATCTTTATACCAAAAATCTTTGTCGCTCTGTTTTCCGCACACACAGACAGACGCACATAGTACCCATCCACATAATTGTGTCAACAATATTGTCAGTGTATAAAGTGCACCCACATATCGCTGAGATATTTTCAGTCCCAATGTAATAGATGGCAAAAAAAAATGTTTCCTAAATCGCAACTTTCAGAAACGAACATCCCCAAACTCTTATAGACCTGCTGCTTGACTATTTGCATTTCAGCATCAAATCGCAGAGAGGTCTGCAAGAAAAGAACCTCTTGGAAATCTGTACACTGCCTACCACGCAAGGGATCTGGCGTGATGATATAGAAAGAAAGTGTCAAATCAAATAATAAACCAATTTAAGTCCGCCTATGTACACATGTGCATAAAGAATAAATAAATAAATAAAACTAATATACATAGTTTAAAGGCGTGTGCTACTCGATCAAGGAGTTAACAACATTTCCTATAAATCATTTATAGGAAATATTATTAACCCCTCTACACACTATCATTAGCTAAGATATCATTGAATTTGTAATTGTAGAATTACAATCACGGCTAAACTTCTTTCAAAAGCGCTTTCCATGCAGCGCTCTTGAGAGCAGCACAATTTATATTATGATCTCATTTTATACCATTTGTACAATACTTTTGGTGCCGACTGTAGAGCGAGAGGTAGTTGTTTGTCGCAGAAATACAGCAACAGTATACTTTTATAAGGAAACTTCTGCGCGACCTAATTGAACAGTGTAAATATTTATTGTTGTTACATATATAGAAACTGCTTATCGTGTTCTTTACAGTTATTTAAACTGAATATAACAAGGCATATTTGAGCTTTAACATGCCGACAGCCCCACTATAGTGGGGCCAACATGTATCATATGAGTAAGAGTCAAAATATAAAAATTATAAAACACCGTATGCACGTGACGTCACAAATCGAAATTCAAATATCTGTGCTGCTCCTGCTTTTTAGACTGCACGGTTCGTGCTTGTGCAAGTATGGGTGTGCATTATTAGAAGCTTTTATTTAACTTTGTTCCTGTGTTTGTCTTTCTGGTTCAATTTTTCAAGCACTTGCGGGCTTTAGGTTAAAATTTGGCATACGGATGTAACTTTGATGACAATACAATAATATGGAGCTGGTTTGATAATGGAGCTGGAAGGTCACCATAGAAATATGTCAACTACACAACATGACTCCTCTCGTATCTGGGCTTGTCTTGACAAATATTATTAACCCAAGTGATGTACAGAACAATATCCTAGAGCCGAAAGGTGGCGTCCTAGACATCTCTGTCGAGGTTTCGCTATAAATGCTTGTTATTAAATAGAATTTTAAAAGTATATTATTATATTTCGCTTTACTAAAACTTAATTTGGTGAGCATTTTATGCCATTCATATATCCAATATGAAAAATTATTTGGAATTATTGTAACCATTCCAAGTCTAATATTATTTTTATAAAACCCTGCTACTGAAAGAATGCCTTGTGAAGCAGCTTAAAGTATTCGCACATGTCACAAGAATGTATATTATTTTAAAATACATCTCTAAATAAACGATGTATAATGAAAAAAAAACTGAACTAATTAATGTTCCGCCGTTAGTTAAAAAAGAAATACCTTTCAAAAGTATTCATAAAAATACGCAGTCTGCTTTAAATGCTATAATATTTCACCTGTTATTTTCTTTTAAAAAATCTAAAAGCAAATTGAGCACGATTCGGCCCAGACATGATCATCATCATCATCATCATCTCAGCCTATACTTGTCCACTGCTGAATATAGGCCTCCCCAATCGCTTTCCAGCGTAACCGGTCCGATGCCACCTGCATCCAACGACTTCCTGCGATTTTCACAAAACTGACAGACATGATAATGTCACGAAATTGAGTAAAATAAATATGTAGTAAGCTTTAGCGTCGTATAGAATAAAAGAAAACTTCATGTGAATGAATAAAGTGCTATGTTGTGATTTTGATATGGCGACAGACAATAAAGTTATACTCGAAACTCTTTCTTTCAGAATATGTATATAAAGTTCTATAAAGATTTACATTTATTATTTGTCTTAACAAAGGCATAAAAGTTCAAATTTCTGTGTTTGTATAAGTTAGGTACACTTATTTTTTTATATATGTACGCGTGCATGAGTATATTCTGTAAGCCACGGGGGCTTTACATTATATTTTATTAGATACTTATTATATTATAATTAAATAGATTAATCGGACAAGGGAATTTTCTATTGTTAATTATTTATATATAAATATTTCTCAATAGGAAAATGTATGTATACAGGAATTCCTTAAGATTACGACGATAATTCAAACGGTAAAACGTTCGCTATATTTTTACAAGATCACAGAATTAAATTCTCCGTAATCTCAAACTGCCTGTAAGGAAAGAACTTGTTGGAACTCTGTACTCTCTGCCTACCCCGCAAGGGATCAGCACTCCGTATATAAAAATATTATTCCGCACTGAATAAACGCGCGAAATCATGTGCGTAACTCAAACATAATAATAACAACTAATGCGCCCTGTCGGCACGAATCACTCCCAGACCGTTGCCTCCCACATCGACCCTTTGGTCCCGTCAGTGGGTACTTAATCGATTAAGGTCATTGTGCAGTCACACCGAGATTCGGTCCGAACCGCAAAAAAATAAGAATATATTTTACGCTATTTCGAATTCCGAACGAACCATTTGTTACATGTCATAATGGCAGTAGGTGCGAAACTTTATTTAAGATATTTTCTAAGTACCTAGTTTGATTTAAAAATATAATCACGTTCGCGTGATTTGGTAAATAACGTTGTTATCGAAAAGAGTAATGAAAAAAAATTATTTAATAAAATTTTGTTATGACGCAACTATGTTGGTAGCTTTTAAATATAATCATAAATAGGGCTGATTACTGAAGTCGGAGCAAAAAATATTAAATAGACCAGTAGAAAAATACTGCAAATCTGTATCGTATAAGTACGTATTCTAAAGGATATTATGGCGCTCCTAGTTGCCGCTTCAGGTAACTAGAAATCTGGTCTCTCTTTCAACGTGGAAATGTGACCAGTCTCTGGGATTTTTCCATCGATGATGATGTTAAAGCATTTTTGTGTATAAATTTGTTATATTATTATTCGTCGTTCATAGTCTCATTAAAAAAAAAACAAATTAAATAACATCTCTTTCTAGAAACCATACACAATTTTAGAAATTAACATTTAATAGTGACGAATAAGGGCAATTGATTTTAGATTATAGAAAATGATTGATTTGATTGAAAAATAAATAAATACTATTTTTTATTTTAATTTCCCTACGGATCAAGTGCTTTACGAGAACCTATGGTCGCATGAAGGCCTTGGCATGCTCGAGCTTGATCTTACCAAAAATATTGCGAGATACCCTTACGATTACCTTATATCATAACCGAAATTAAAAAATAATATTAAAGAATTGTTGTTAAACTTAAATCATTATTATTTTTCTTTTGTGTGTGTGTGAGTCATCGACGCCGTTGGCCGCAGGGCCTTTCAAGCTTCACCGGACAAGAGGGCAAGCGTGTAACCACTACACTCGAGCCAGAAGGGCAAAGGGGGAACTAGATTAAGGCAGCCTCAAGGAGGAACGGCCTCGGCTTGGGCAGTCGCTATGGGGGAGGGCGTATACTAGGTGTCTCGCCGTGGTGCTCTGCACCAGCCGGCGGGCAAGGGATTCTTTGACCTCGCCGGCGAGGTCGGTATCTAATCCTATGTGTGGTATCTGTATCCGAAAGAAGGGATGTAAGGGCATCGGGAGGTTCCGCGAGAACATTCTGCGGACGTCGGTAGCGACTGAAATAGCTTCCGATTACGTTCGAAACTACTGTCGCTACCTTGGTATACAACGACCACATCCTTCTTATATTATAAATATAAAAGTATGTATGTTTGGATGTTTGTTATTCAGTCAAGCAAAAACGGTTGAACGGATTTGGATGAAATTTGGCACACAGTCTGTTACCTGAATTAAGACATAGGATATATTTTTGGAAAATTGTTCCTATCTAAAGTCGACGCGGACGAAGTCGCGGGCAAAAACTAGTTTCAAAACAAAATATTCGCGGACTCACAGACAGTCCATTACTCCTGAAAAAAATGTTGTCCAATGAATTGCATTACCTTATAAGCACAGTTACAACTTTTGGAAGACTTTCACACCAACTTTAGCCAATGTATCACATACGTTGACCCACGCAGTCTTGAAGGATTTTATGATAATTTTCTCACATATGCGGCGAGAAGTTCACGCAATTACACAACCTTGCACCATCACGCCTATATTCCCCCAGCGGGGGTGGCAGAGGTGTACTTTGTACATCCACTTTTCGCCCACGATGTTAGGTCCCATGCTTCCAAGGACTAGATACAAGAGTATCTTATTATTACAATTTCTAGGAACATGACTTATTCGTCCTCTAGTTCGTGTCCCTATTCTAAATATTTTCACACGCTATATTGACATTCATTCGCCCGTATGGATTCACTCCACCAATGCCAAACTTAACTTTTGTTGTTGTTACAGAACAATAACAACCAAGTGCAATTCGAGTTAAGTGGAGTATTCCGTACCTTAGGTTTCTCTCTTGCCTGTTTAAATCAAGTAATTTCCTGAAATTAGTTTATCGTAGAACCATAAACTTGAATGAAGTATCAATGGACTAAATTAACAAAAAATTTAATAATAATAAGTTACTATTTCTGTTGGTAAATCCGTACGAGTAAACGTATGTACTTTGATGACAAGCGCATATTTCAGAAATCTATCTATATCCTGACGTCAGATCTCTTGTGGGATAGGTAGAGACTACAGAAGCATTCCAACAAGAATATGTATTTTAGATATATAAATGATAAATGCTCATTCCATTGATTTCTGGATCAACTCGAATATTACAAATGATAACTAATTTTGGTGTCGGAAACCTAAAATTAAATTAACAGTGGTAAAATCCAAAACAAAAGACTGTTTGAAATGTTTACAACTTTACAGATATTATTCCGAACATTATTTCTTTAAATAGGTATGTTTTAACCTAGAGCATTTTTTTACTTTAAAAAGAACGGGACATTATAAAACAGAATACCTAATAATTTTGAGCTATTTTGTTTGTAAATTCGTAACGATGAAATATTCATGTCACATTTGCACGCAGATACGAGCGATCAGTCAAACGTGAAATAATGCAAACACGATAAAGTTTGACTGAAGCTTAGAATAAGTTGACGCACTGGCGGTTATCATTTATTTAGATCTGACAGTGTGAACATGCCTTGTTTACTTGCTACCAGCTGTTATACCGGATTTACATAATGCCACTTTTGCCAACCGTATAGAGCAGTTTCATGACAGAGTCGACTGGTTACACTGTCCGTTTATTTTTTTTTGTATTCGGCGTTATAACGGCGGTCGTAGAACTTCATGCAACGTACCGAACGTTGCATTAAGTTTATCTTTCAGTTTATGCAATTTTTTTCTCAAAATTTATTCGGCTCATATTACATTTAACGTGCACAGTGCACACCTGCCAACCTCGCTTATTTTTATGTGTTTTTTGTGAAAATCATCTTGCACCTCTTTGTCAAAATGTCAAGCGCAATTTTATTCAACAAACCATAAAGGAACAAGCCAGATAATTCACTGGAATTTATTGCCTATGGTAGACTGGTAATTATTTTTGATATAATCTGGCAAAGGATCTGGCGTCGTGTCATAGAGAATTTTTATTTGTCTTAATTATCTTAGGTATAGGTTATTATTATTATTTTAAGAGCCATTGTCCCACTGCTGGGCAAAGGCCTTCCTTCAGTCTTTTCCACTTGTCACGCTAGTCTTACAAGGTGTTCAGTTCGTCCCGCCATCTCCGCTTGGGTCTACCACGTTGCCTTTCTGTATTTTGTGGGAACCAGTCAGTTATTATTTTGGCCTATTGGTAACTTTCCATGCGGCAGACATGGCCAGCCCAATTCCATTCAAGCTTGGCGGCTTTTTGACTTACGTCGGTAATTTCCCGTAATCTAGGTATAGGTTAATATCGTTTAATATTACAGTGAAATCAATTATTTTATAGTACGTTATTTCGGAATATTTAATTAATTTAAAATGATTTTCATCCAATTCTTAAAAAATCTCGCGTTTGCCTAATAGATCTTCTAAAAACCAACACACATTTACTTACCTTTATCATTTAAGTCCAATATGATGCTTATTTTTCACCGTATAAAACGGCACCATGGAAAGAAATATCTTGTCATTTCTTAAGTTAATTAATCCAGTTCTTGCCTTCGGGTGGAACTCTTGTTTTCCTTATACAAAGGACACAGATTAACTATAACGTACCAATCATTATAAACTACTGAACTATTACTGAACAAAGACTTTAATTCGTACAGCATTAAAGTTCCAATTTAAATGTAACTCTGAAAAGGGTTAAAGTGTTCTTGCTTACTTATGTCCATCTGTACATATAGATGTTGTTCTTTGCCTTCTTAAGCTCATATTGATATATTTTCTGTCGAAAAAAATGTGTTCTGATATTTGTAGTTATCAAAATTTTAGAGGTTTTATATGTTAAAGAATAAAGCTATTTGGAGAGAGAGTAGTGTACTGTTGTTTTAAAAGTAACCCCACACTACAGTTTATTCCTGTGTCGTGGGTGCGTTTAAAAACATGAAAATTCACATTTACAAATACCCAGACCGGAACAAATAATTGTGAATCACACAAAGATTTGTATCGTGCGGGAATCGAACCCGCGACTGTTAGATACAGACGCAGCTTAAGCTCTTAACCACTGCGCTAAATCGTCAAATCGCCCGTGTTGTTATCCACAATCTCGATGATGATGATCTTTGTGTAAACCACAATTATTTGTTCCGGTCTGGGTATATGTGTTTGTGAATTTTCATGTTTGTAAACGCACCCACGACACAGGAATAAATCCTAGTGCGGGGCTACGTTTTTTATAAAAAAAAAATTGTTACTTAAAGACTGTGTTGACCTTTACGCATTGTTGCGAAGTTGAATAATTTGGGGTTTTCTAAGGAAGCAAATTTTGTTGAATATCATTATAAGACGAACGAGGTCCTGCAGGACCTAAATTTTCCCTAAAGATTGCCACGACGACCTGTTTCTACGTTTCTTCATTCTTTCGTTGTGTTTTCTTTTTCTTAAAAAAGCTTGTATTTAAAAAAAACTTTTGTTATTAAAATTATTTATTAAATCAATCGTTAATACATTTTAATCAAAATATGACAGTAAAGCTCCCATATCGACGAAGTTTATTAAATTATAAAAACAGCAGAATTTAAACTTGGCAAGTAGCACCTTTGCTTTGCGCAGCGTGGAAGAAAATGGCCCTGCTT
This sequence comes from Phalera bucephala, assembly GCA_905147815.2. Lineage (NCBI taxonomy): Eukaryota > Metazoa > Arthropoda > Insecta > Lepidoptera > Notodontidae > Phalera > Phalera bucephala. Next base: position 24,308,765 of record LR990612.1, read on the forward strand.
TTAATTTTATGTTGACATCAAACGCTATATATAATGTTCCCACAAAATTTTGTTTGTTAACTTAAATCTATTAATATTGGTACAAAGCTAAAAGGCAGGGTTTATTCAGGGAAAGAGATTGTTATGGCGACGAAATTAAATTTTGGAATTCCTGCGAGGAATATGGGAACTGATTTCTCAAGACGGTGTATTCTCAGTTTTGATTATGGAAATAATATTTATAACTTTATTTTATTTTGTTTGGAGGAGAACTTTGTACAGCAGTGGGAGACAACAGGATGATCAATTTTTTTTAACATTAATTACATTTAATTTTTTTGTTTTTCATAATAAATAGTAATTAGGTTATTAATATGATATCTGTAAAACTTTTAAGCTTCCTAATATCGTGGCACAAATAAAAATATTAACTTATTAAATCTTATAAAAGATCTTAACTTTCAACTTTTTAATGCCATAATTTTTGTTATCTTTTATTTCTACTTGTAACCATAACAAGTGTTTGATCAACCCCGGCCCACACTATTCCGTCTCGTGACAATGATTTCCGCTTCCTTTATCAAAAGCATCGTCATACCAATCTAAATTAACGCTTCGTTTCGGAGCTAATTAGTTTTAGTGCCAGTAACTTGTTCTTCCTGCAATTTTCACAAGATCGTCGGTCCATCTGTCCGTCCCACGCTGCGCTTGCCAATATGTGGTCGCCACTCTAGAATATTTCTACCCCAACGCCCGTCCGATCTACGCGCTCTGACTGGTAACGACTGTTGTAATTTAATTTTTGTCATGATAGCTTCAACGTAAATCGCCTGGCGATGCCCCTTGGTAAAGATAAAAAAGTTTCAATGCTCAGTTAGAGTAAGTAAGCGTTTGTACAATAATATAGGCATCAATTAGGAATCCAATCAAAGTTAAATTGCTTTAGGGCTACTGTTTATAGCCCTTTCAACTTCTAGTCCATTCTTATCTCATCTAGCCGCAGTTTATAATAATATAAATCGTTAATTTATTGATCACACAGACAGAACATATAGATGACAATTTCAGTAGCCTAAATAGTGCCTACGTTAAATGTAAAAGATTCTGGTTGTGCCTAAGGCAGGTAAAAAGAACCTGTAAAACAGGTCACCAGGTGCTGCAACTCAAACTTACTGCAAAGTGCAAATTAAAAATATATATTTGTTAAGTAGTAAGTGAACAAAAGAAACAACATTATCCTATACACTTTCGATATTTAACTTGCCAATCAAATATGACGTGACCGATTTAATCGTGGTATTATGATTCATGATCAAGAGGATCATTTGTGTTTGCCAAAAGTTCAAAATACCTGATATTGTTACTATTAATTGATAGTTACCTATTGACATAAACTATATTTAGCTTTAACACTAAAAGCTATGCGTGTATGTACAGTTAACTTTTGGCTCACTAGATCGAGGGGTCACCCCTAATGAAAAAGTTATTTGTGTAGTTCCCAGTTATTTCTTTGAGTCTAGTTATTTTTGAATATAAAATTTGTTTTGCAAACGCTCTCACCATTTCGGATTTTATTTCGAGTATGCCCAAAAGGAGCACCTTTCTCGTAACTTCTACTTATCAACATGCCTTATTAATGTCCCCTTTTTTTTAAACAAAACTCCTTAAATATAAGCACAACCCTATATTCTTTCATTGGCATGCGTAACAGTAAGGGATAAGACAAATTAGCATCGGCAGGAGAGGACCGTAATGGATGTTAAAAGCGCCATTCACATGCAGGTTGCGACGCCAAAGTTCCTTGTTAATTTTCCACGTTCCTTGTAATGGCGAAGTAACACACAAAGTTTCCCTCTCGAATCAAAGACGCCAACACTGATTGGGGAAGGCAGCCGAGCGCATTACATTCTAAACATCGGTATGTCTTTGTGGTACTGATTAAATGAAAATAATTAAGGGAGTTCTTTTGCCTTCATTCGGCCCTTTGGTACGACAGGCAGACGCCATTTTAGAAACGTACATTCATTCGAATTAAAAAGGCTTTGCTGTGCCTAATGTGCTAAGTATTTGCAAATTGAATTTGATTAAGTTTTCCGGAAGATTAAAACAGGGTACTATTTTTAGAATGCAAAAATGGAAGGATGTAGATACCGGGGAAGACCTAGACTATCTTACCATGACCAAATAGACTACGTCTTATCTGAAGGACAAGTCAAGAGTCTCCGTAACCGGCTAGCGTGTATGAGAAGAACTATGAGAGTGGAGGAAGCCAGAGAGGTATATAATATATTGTTTTGGTCTCGATGTGTGGAGTAACGGTTTTATTAAAAAAGGCTAATTAGGGTCAGTCATCACCTACTACAATTATGGAAATTGTTAGTCACACATCGATTTGAGACAGAACTACGACACAAAGGAGCCAAGGGAAATACCTGTAGGCACTATATTTTTCACTACACGAAGGACCAACCGTAAAAGTATATAATTATGCATTTACCATAGATAAACCATAAATATTTTGTTATTGAAAACTTTAACCGCCTTTTAAAATTTTTTGTATTTCTACAATAGGGTTTCGCAAAATAAAATAGACGTGTACTGGGAATCGAAGCCGAGCCTCCTTGGTCCAGGTCTTAGTCTATTCTAGTTACTAGAGTAAATCACTGCCGCTCTTAATTTTCTTACTTAATTAAATAATAAATTATCTCCGCCTTGAAAAAAATATTTATTTCGAGTTTGGAGCCCTTAAAATTTAACACACACAATTATATTTATACTATAAGTATACGCCATCCCAAATTTTTATCTTCACACACCGCCACGCATATATTCCCCAAGCGGGGTTCGCAGAGGTGTAGTGTGTCCACCCACTTTACGCCGCCGATGTTAGGTCCCATGTTATAGGAGGCAAGCCTATAGCCATTGGACCGGGCACAACGCCTAACTCCGGTGAATTTTTCCATCGTAAAAATACATTTCGTCCGACCTAGGATTCGAACTCAGGACCTTGTGATCGCTACGCACATTATTCGCGAACAACGTCAGTCGTTTATAACAAATCTCTTCGTCCAATATACAAATTTCCAAAACTATTTGTGTGCTATCTGTTGTGTCAACTTGATATTGCTACCTTACCGTTATTAAAGACAGTTTGCGACTGTTGAGAAAATTAATATGGCTGAGTGAATTTATTTATAGCGACAATCTGGCTGTTATTTCGTTTGAAAGTCGAGCTGACTCGACCCACTGCCGGTCTGATCAGAGATATAAAGAACACAGAAAGACTAAGAGCTAAACACAAAGAGATTGACGTTAGCGTGACGCTATCAAGTTTATATGCTATCCTTTTCATACTACAAATATTCTAAATTAAGATTAATGTGACAGCATACTTTCTGGTTAACGTTACGATAACGTCAAATGGTTTTCGCTTCTTCTGTCACGTTCATGTTTTTTGGTATATTTGTTGTGTGATGATTTGATAAGGATGGCATATCAACTCGCAACCGTCACGCAAACATTAATCTTTTCGTACTAAGCTCTCTGTAGTCTATTTTATTATTCATAAATCTTAACGCTCCGTAGTCAGATAATGGGCCATCTTAAATGAAATTTCCCTGTGTTGCATAAATTTACGGAACGTATTTTGATATTCAAGCGCAGCTTTTACGTTAACAAGATTTGTTTAACCAGTAGCTTGCATTTTTACAAGACAACGGTAAGATTTTTTTGTTGTGTATATATATTCTCATTTTGCTATGGAATAAATATAGCGATACTTTTGTATGCTAGTAGCTACTTGCTATACATTGATTATTTGCAGTATGTTAAGTATAAGTTTGTTTGCAGTAACTCAATTTTTTTATATCGACCTTCATAATGTTCTAAACATACACCACGTTAATATAGCACAAGGAATTGCAACAAAATACTACATATGCATTTGTGTGTGAGCGTGTGTGTGTGTGTGTGTGTGTGTGTGTGTGTGTGTGTGTGTGTGTGTATGTGTGTGTGTGTACGTGCGTACGTGCGTGCGTGCGTGTGTGCCTGCGTGCGTGCGTGCTTGTGTGCGTGCATAACGTGTGTGTGTGTGTGTGTGTAGATATGTGTCAATGATCTACGCTGTCAGCCGCGGGGCCTTTACATCTTCACCGAACGAGGTCGGTGTCTGATCCTGTGTGCGGTATCTGTATCCGAAAGAAGGGATGTAAGAGCATCGGGAGGATCGGCAAAATAAAAGCAAAAAATATTCCTACTTTGAAAGTAGTTTCCTACTTCTATATATCTTCAGCCGGAAAACGACCACTGCAGGATAAAGGCCTCCCCCAAAGACCGCCACGACAACCGGCTTCGCGCTGTACCTACAGATCCATTTTTTACCCACGACCTTCACTAGGTCATCGGTCAATTTTGTATGGAGCCTGCCCACTCCAAGATGGACTATTCACTTCTTTCAAGATAGATCAGTTGGTTTCTAACTATATCAATTAATTCCAATTGATCGATCAGTCTCTCAGAAGCCGTCTAATCCATAACTTACTCATCATACGGCAATGGCACAGGTCGTAACCAGACTATCATCCCACGTTAGAGGCCGCTCTTCAAAACTAAGAGCAATTAAAGTTGCTACTCAACTATTATCTGAGGACTCCCCAAGTCAGGAAGTTCGCCAAGTTTCGGGATGTTAAACTTTTTGTGCTCAAATTAATCCTTACCTTAATCTAACAATCTCTGTGTGATCCTTTGCGTTTTGGGCCCATTTTAAAGATGTTTGTTAATCTGATGGAACGATTTAATACTGATTTTGTACAGATTTTATTCCACCTATTCCTATTCTAACTAACTATTTATATCATCGAGCCATTTGCAGGGTAAGCAAAGAGTACAGCGTTCTAACAAGTTCTATCCTCTCTGGCTTTTTCCACTCTCTATTCCTATTTTTTGTGTCGAAGGATTTATTCAAACTGGATTAACGATACAGAAAACTGAACCGTCAGTTCCCTTCACTTTGTAACGAATTGAAATACGCCTACAATCTTACACAATGGTAATTTTCTGATAATGTTTATATCAATATACACAACAAAAAGAAATCTTATTTTAAGACTTAAGAATATGGAGATAAGGTAGAAAAAAGGATGTTTTCTGATGTCATAATGTGCTAAAATATGAACATTCGATTGTGATTTGTATCACCTTTCCCTAAAGGTACAGAATACGTCGAGATGGTCCGTAATAGATATAATAAATACTGATATATCAGATACAAGAAGAATTACCTACGTCTGTTTTGTACCACATAAAATAAGAACAATAGTTAGATGCTTGACAAGATTTTGCTCATTGGTGAGATAAATAAGATTAGGTTCATAATTAAAAACATGGTAAAGTCTTGCACCCTCTTCACACTAAACAAAGTTCTCAAGTCATTATCTATTTGCAGCACATTTCCGGAATCCGCTAAGTTTTGCAACGTCACTCACTTGCGAACGGACCGCAACTACGTACTTAGTGGTACTTATGTAAAGAGTAAAAGAGTTGTACACGCATTAAGCTCAGTCACCGGTCTTGAACTTTACTCCGGACGTATATTCTCGTCTAGATAACGGAGTCGCTACGAGGAGGCGGTGAAAACCATGTTTACCGATCTTTTTTGCCTTTTACTTATCAATTTTGAATTTTGAAGTCTTCAAAGACTGAAAGCGATGAATGAAGGTGTACAAATGGGTGACTTAGTGGTAAACCATCTACTTTATGCAGATGACGCGGTTTTAATAGCGCCAACAGCCACTGATCTGCAAACACTAGTCACAGTTATGAAAGACGACTGCATGATCAATGGCTTACACTTGAATGTGGAGAAAACCAAGATTATGGTTTTTGAAAGGGAAGAAACCAGAACGAATGTAAGGATTGTGATTGGTAACGATGTGCTGGAGCAAGTGAATGAGTTTGTATATCTTGAATACGCCTTCAGTAAGGATGGGAAATACACCGCTGACATAGAGAGAAGAGTGAGTGCAGGGAACAGAGTGAATGGTGCGATGGGAAAGTTACTCGGGAGCCGGCACTTAAGCCATAAGGCACAGCTGGCCATACATAACGGAGTTCTTGTCCCAACGCTGTTATATGGTAGCGAGAGCTGGGTATGTAAGAAGGAAAATGAAAGTAGGATAAATGCGGTAGAAATGCGAGCTCTGCGGAAGATGTGCGGAGTGAAGCTGACCAACCGCATTAGCAACAGCGTAGAAAGACAGCGAGTAGGTATGAAAGATAGTATCGGTGTAAAGATGAGAAAGGGCATGCTCCGTTGGTTCGGGCATATAGAAAGAATGCCAGAGGAAAGAATGACAAAACAGATATACAATGTGAAAGTGGAAGAATGCAGGTACCGGGGAAGACCTAGACTATCTTACCACGACCAAATAAACCGAGTCTTATCTGAAGGAAAAGTCAAGAGTCTCCGTAACCGGCGAGCGTGTATGAGACGAACTATGAGAGTCGAGGAAGCCAGAGAGGTATGTAAGGAAAGAACCTGTTGGAACTCTGTACTCTCTGCCTACCCCGCAAGGGATCTGACGTGAGGTGCTAGATAGATAGATAGAAAATTGTTATAAAGGTAAAAATTACAGATATCATCTGTTAATAATCTATAAAGATATTACGTAATAAGTATTAGGAACTTTGCCACCATTGCTTGAGGAATCTAAGGTCTGACTGTGCTGATTTTTTATGGATGCCAATACATTTGTAATGTGGCTAATTATATTTCTGATGCGTCATTTTACCTTACATGGCGTTCATATTAAAATAATAACACCGAATTTTTATGCGACTCAAATTTTTACCTTCACAGTAACCATGATTCGAAAGTTAGACTGAATGTTCTGAAAGGTATTATTATTTCTTTTTACAGTTACATAAACCTGAAACAACATACGACCTAAACTTATTAACAAATCGTAATATGTACGTAATGGCATCGTATATTATATCAATATTTTGGGAAATTATTTTACCTAAAAATTTAACAATATTTACCACATATCAGTACGCTAAGACAAACATATCATTATGATACTTTCAGGTCAAAGCAGACAGTTATATTAAGACAAGAAATACAGAGAACATACCAAAGAAATGAAAATGATACACACGAAGCGATATAGTGCGTATTCGCAGTCATAAATCAAGTGATGATCCTCGTGTTGTCAGTTACGGAAAGTAGTTTTATCATCCCTTCTATTTAGCGTAATGCGCGCGAAAGGCCCGCGTGTGTGAGTTAGTAGGCAGTCCACGTAGCGCCGCGGCTCGTAAAATCCCCGCCCCAAAACGGCCTCGAGTAACACAACTAGATCACAATATGCTGTTAGTTTTTGTTACTTACGCGTCTTGTTAGGCGTGTTTTTGAGATAGAGGATCAGAATGCAACTTTATTTTTCTCTTATAGTGTAAAATACTAGGTAAAGATTGCTAAAGATATTCAATAATTATCGGGTAAACCAGGACTTAGCCGAAAAGATTGACGTGAGCGTGGCGCTAGCGAGCAAGTTTGTTGTCACGTTCATGTTCATTTAGTAAATTTGTAGTATGACAAGGATGGCATATCAACCTGCTAGCAAACCTAAGAAAAAAGAAAATGATACTCAAGCGATGATCCTCGTGTTAAGTTACGGATAGTAGTCGTAACATCCCTTCTGATTAAGCGTAATGCGCACAGTGCGCACCCCGCGTATGTGAGTTAGCAGGCGGCCCACGTAGCGCCGCGGCTCGTAAAATCTCTGCCTCAAAACGTCCTTCAGTAACGCAACTAGATCACAGATATCACAAAGTGCTTTTAGATTTTTTTATTACTCCTTTAGTGTAAAATATCAGTTTTAATTATTGAGTAAAATATGTGTGATCATATAGATCTAGGCAAAATGAACTCGTGACCGATCCAGTGAGCCGAATGGCTTAAGATCTTAACGTCGTCGTTTAACTTACCCGGCCGTCATGAACAATGATGAAAGTCAAGACCGACCAAAGAGAAGTTGGCCAGTTTTCTGGTATGATCGGGTTAGACCTGTTGCTGGGAGGATGATAACCAGCCATGGTCTTATCCTATTCCCAATGAAGGACCACGTCTTTAGGCAGTACTAGATGATCAGAAACTAAAGAACGGAACGGAAAACTAAAAGTACGGAATCGACAGTAAATCCTATCCGGATGCGAGCACGTTCGGCCCCCAAAATGAATTTCTAATTATTCATTATCGTCCCAACGTTGGGCAAAGGTCTCCCTTCACTGCTTCAATTCGGTTCTATTTTCGGCTTTTAAAACCAGTCTTTCAAGAAGGAGTCCAGCTCAGCCCGCTATCTCCATCTGGGTCTGGTCGTTTATAGTTTTGTGGGGCCCAGTTAGTAATAAATTGATTGCACTATGTTATTGATGGACGGTCCATTGGTTAAGAGCTTAAGCGGCTCCGCCCAATGGATTGATTAGTCGCGATTTCGAACCCCGCACAAATCTTTGTGTGACCCGCAAATATTTGTTTCGGTCTGGGTGTTTGTGTATGTGAATTTCACGTTTGTAATAACCCCATATAGCATCATAGCAAAAAGGTACCGGTCATTATCAATAGGCATGTCGTGTTGCAGTTCGATGTGCCGGCGTGTTTCCTGCGAAACCGGCGCCGCGTCGCACTCATTGTTCGCCAGTTGGTCTTGCATCGGCGAAATCCAACGCTTAGTTTATATGCGGGCAATAACTTGAAACAACTTGGTTAATACATTATTTGGAAGCTGTACGTTTGTTTATCTGGGTGGATATGAATTAGGACAAATAGCGCCACTTCCTGCTTGTATGGCTGTATCCATAAATGTTTTATTTTGGAGCAGGCACCTTGTTTGTCTAGTCTTAAATTCTAGGTCGGAAAAAGTGTGTGTTTTTCTATTAAAATATATCAGAAAGAGTACGAAGTCTTAAGTCAAGAAATATAAGTTATTATATTAGCTTTATTATTGCACGTACTGCCTCATTGGTTTAGTGGTAAAGCGCATCGCTTTGTGATTACGAGGTCCTGGGTTCAAATCTAGGTCAAACAAATGTAGTTTTTATAACGACAAAAACCCAGTATGAGTCCGGAGTCTGGAATCGTGCCCGATATATGGCAATAGGCTCGCCCACTATGACATGGGACCCAACATCTTCAGCTAAAAGTGGGTGTACTCAGTACACCTCTGCTAACCTAGCTTGGGGAATATTGGCGGGACGGTGTTTATTTAGCTTTATTATTTTTTTAAGTCACAAACTCTAATAATTTATTTTGTATAAGCCCTGCAGGGTGCTTACAAATAGTCAGTTCTTTTTTAATTTAATTTAACTACTAATCTACCACCGGATCGGAACGCGGCCTCCACTGACAAGATCCGGCGAAGAAACTCAGCGGGCTTGTCTTTTTTATTTCATTCTCTCTGTCTTTTTAACTTTCTTTTTTTTAATTATATTGTGTAGATACAATGTTTAGGTTACAAATAAATAGTTTTCGATCTAGCTCCAGTGTGATGCCTTACGGCCGAGATATGGGACTATTGATGTTATTTATAAAGAGTGTCTAAAGGATTCCAGATGAACCAGTCCACACAAGCAGCACCCGTTCACGAGTATGACTACCGGAACAGCCATCACTCCCCTCGTCCATATAAGAGGAAAGGGATTGACCCGCGCCAGACAGCCACCGCAAGCAAAGACATTATAGTGAACAGTGAGCAATAAGTGTTGGTAGTGACCTGTGATCACAAGATAAAAGCATTATAAGGCTATTTATTTTTAATGCTTTTTTATCATATAAGGTAACTCTTGGCGCTCCTACATGGTCCAATTATGCAAGTCCACTGGTATAAGTTGAGATTGTCTCTCAGTTTTTCCCGCACCAAAAGTCCGCACATGAATTTTATGTGTTCATTGACGCCATGTAGGTACCACACCTAAAAGGTGCAAAAAGAATCCGTTAAAGCAAAAAGAGACGGTCATAGCTCTGGGCGTTCGCGGTGTTGTTAACGATCACCAAGGTTAAGCAGCGTTCGGCATGGAGAGTAGCTGTGCTGGAAAACTGATTAATATGTTGATTCCGGTTATCATTTAATGTGGTAGTCGTTAAGCCAAGTCAAAAGCCTTATAGGGCACTTGATAAGTTCCTACAGCAGGTGGCCACAAACTTGCCTTTTTAAAAACGCACGGAGTCCGCGTGGTGCAGTATGAGCTATCTCTCTCACCTCGATTTATGCGAGAAGGACTTTGTCCAGCAGTGGGACAATATTGGCTGATTTATTTTACATCATGGAGAGATATTTTGTCTGAGTGTCCGAGGTATTGCGAGGGATTAGAATGAATGAGCTTGTATATTGCACTTCCATACTTTTTATTGTTCTCTTATTTTTATATCTTCTTTTATACTAACGTAAATGGTGCACCTGTGTAATAATGTCTAGTTTTCAATTGGATCAATTTAACTTGCTCGTTGGTCTAGTGGCAAATAATGTGTTTTGCGATCACGAGGTCCTGGGTTTAAATCCTAGGTTGTACAAATATAGTGTTTCTATCGATAAATTCCTAGTATCAGTCCGGAGATTGGAATTGTGCCCAGTATATGGTAACAGGCTCACCCCTTATTACCTAAAATCGTCGGCAAAAACGTGGGTGTACATAGGTACATAGTACACCTCTGCCACCCCCACTTGGGGAATATAGGCATGACGGTGTTTATTTTTTTTTATTAAATTGGGTATTCTTTTCACATACATAAATAGTTTTAACCCACTTCCCCAGCTTGCCTCTAATTTAGCTTTCCCGTATATTTATTTATTTATTCTTTATAGTATACAAATACACACAACTAACAACTGCATAGAATTTTTTATGGACAAAGGCAAGCTTAACTCAACATTGAGTTTTCTTACAGCCATCCTCAGAATAATAGAGAGATGAAAAGTAGAAAGGACGTATGTTCATTAGGTATTGTATTTAACATTCTGTCCGAGTTTCAGTTGTAAAATTACCCTTATAGTCAAATTTTAATACTGCTCCAACAGAGAGGTGTACTCATACCTTTCAGATTACTAGCCAATTAATATCGTCTAAGTGAACAAAATATTGTAATCTATCTATCTATCTATCTATAACCTCACGCCAGATCCCTTGCGGGGTAGGCAGAGAGTACAGAGTTCCAACAGGTTCTTTCCTTACATACCTCTCTGGCTTCCTCGACTCTCATAGTTCGTCTCATACACGCTCGCCGGTTACGGAGACTCTTGACTTTTCCATCAGATAAGACTCGGTTTATTTGGTCGTGGTAAGATAGTCTAGGTCTTCCCCGGTACCTGCATCCTTCCACTTTCACATTGTATATCTGTTTTGTCATTCTTTCCTCTGGCATTCTTTCTATATGCCCGAACCAACGGAGCATGCCCTTTCTCATCTTTACACCGATACTATCTTTCATACCTACTCGCTGTCTTACTATGCTGTTGCTAATGCGGTCGGTCAGCTTCACTCCGCACATCTTCCGCAGAGCTCGCATTTCTACCGCATTTATCCTACTTTCATTCTCCTTCTTACATACCCAGCTCTCGCTACCATATAACAGCGTTGGGACAAGAACTCCGTTATGTATGGCCAGCTGCGCCTTATGGCTTAAGTGCCGGCTCCCGAGTAGCTTTCCCATCGCACCATTCACTCTGTTCCCTGCACTCACTCTTCTCTCTATGTCAGCGGTGTATTTCCCATCCTTACTGAAGGCGCATCCAAGATATACAAACTCATTCACTTGCTCCAGCACATCGTTACCAACCACAATCCTTACATCCGTTCTGGTTTCTTCCCTTTCAAAAACCATAATCTTGGTTTTCTTCACATTCAAGTGTAAGCCATTGATCATGCAGTCGTCTTTCATAACTGTGACTAGTGTTTGCAGATCAGTGGCTGTTGGCGCTATTAAAACCGCGTCATCTGCATAAAGTAGATGGTTTACCACTAAGTCACCCATTTGTACACCTTCATTCATCGCTTTCAGTCTTTGAAGACTTTTGTCCAGATATATTATAAACAGTCTAGCGGACAACACGCAACCCTGCTTGACGCCGATTTTAACGTCAAACCAGGGTGACCTGTTACCACCCACCCGTACGCATGCCTTGCAGTCCACATAAGTGGACTGGACGGCTCGCAACAGAGTGCCATCTATACCATACTCTGGCAAAATGTCCCAAAGTCTCTTTCGCACAACTCTGTCAAATGCCTTCTCCAGATCTACAAAACCGCAGAAAACCTTCCGGCCCACTGCCAGATGCTTCTCTACGATGTTGCGGAGTGAGAAGACTTGATCCGAACATCCTCTTCCAGACCTGAAACCCCCTTGTGCCTCGCACAACATTCCATCGGACTTCACGCGCATTCTCCGTTCAATAATTTTACCGTACACCTTGGCTGCCAAGCTGATCAAACTGATGGCTCTGTAATTGGCGCAGTCATATTGTGAACCCTTGCCTTTATACAAGGGTACTATGACTGCGCGGCGCCAATCTGTAGGGACTCTACCGGTCCTCCAGCAAAGGTTTGCAAGGGCCCGGAAAGCGTCCCGGACGCAAGTTCCACCATATTTGATCATCTCGGCAGATATCATGTCTACTCCCGCAGCTTTACCGTTTTTCATACTTCCTATCGCCCATTCAACTTCTTCCATAGTGATGTCCTCCGTTGATTCTGGTGCCGCAATCTCGCCTTTAGGCACGTCTGCGGCATCAGCATCCGGGTCATCTCCATACATTTCTCCAAAATATTCACTCCACCGGTTTAGCACAGCTTGTGTGCCTGCAAGAATGTCACCATCTTTAGATTTTATCCTTTCCATTCTGGAGCCTGACGAATCACCTCGAGCCTTTCTCACCTTGCTCCAAAAGAGTTTGGTGTTGTTCTCGAAGTTCTTCGCCAGCCTCTCCTCCTCAATCATACTGGCTCTTTCACGCTTTTCTTTCACTAAAGTTTTAGTGGCATTCTTGCATTGCCGGTATATTTCTTTCTTCATCTCTGTCATACTGGCATTCAGGTTCAAAGAAGATACATAGTCCTGCCACGCTTTCTTCTTACTTTCTACGGAGCTTTGCAACTCCGCATCCCACCATGCATCACCTTTTGCTGTAATATGCTTCTTTGAGCAACCACATACTTCTTTCGCGGATTCCACCAAACTCTCTTTCAGGCTATTCCAGCATTCATCTACATTTGAGTCCGAAGAGCCTGCTGTCAAAAGCTTGTCCCGGACTCTGTCTTCATACATTCTCCTCACGCTCTCATCTTGCAACTTTTCAACCTTTAATCTTTCAAGGTCTCCGAAGGGGATACGCTCTCGCCAGTGCCTCCACTTCCTGAACAGACCACTAAACCGCGCAACTACGAGATAGTGGTCTGATTCCAGAGTGGGGCCTCTATACGCACGCGTATCTTGTAGTTTGCTTCGGAGACGGTTATCAACCAGGATCAGATCTATCATGCTTTTTTGTTCATTCCTTCTCCACGTATACATATGTATGTCCTTATGCTGGAATATCGTATTAGACACAAGGAGACCCCTTTCCAAACAAACATCTACAATGAGATTACCTGCATCATTCACTCTCTTATCACCATAAGGACCCAGAGCAGCGTCGCAAGTTTGCCGCCTGGTTCCTACCCATCCGTTCAGATCGCCACACAGAATCACCTTTTCGTTAGCCTCAGCCAAATCCAGAACTTCCCTGACATTATCCCAAAACTTCTCAAGGTCCTGGGGTGTCGACGAGCTTACGGGAGCATACGCTGCGACCAAAAATACTCTAGTGACACCCAGTTTTAAACGGACCCAGAGAAGTCTCGCATCGCACAGGCCATAATCTCTCACTCCAGAGGCCAGGTGACGGGACAGCAAGATACCCACCCCCATGCTGGCACGACTGCTCTGCGGTACACCAGACCACAGAGCCATTGTTCCATCAGGCAGATCACAGGTTTCACTGCCCCTCCGCTTAGTCTCTGTTACACACAGAGCATCCAGGCGTCTCTCTTTCATTACATCAATCACCTCATGCATCTTATCTTCCATACCACCTCTTACATTCCAAGTGCCTATTCGGCACTCTGCACCCCACGACTCGCCAGTTCGGGCCCGGCGTGATGGGTGGCGGCCCCCATCGCCGCTTCCACCTATATTCGTACCGACGGGGGCGGGCCGGTACGCGTCGCCTCGGGGGGACGCCCTAGCCCGCACTGCGGTACGTCTTCGGTCCAAGATTGCAGCCATAATGACTGGCAGGGGTCGCGACGAGCACGCTCTTGGACAGACCTTGGGCTCTTGTAATATCAATTCTATAAAACCCAATGACAATTAACAGAACGAAATGTTTAGGAGGTAGATACTTCTGTAATCGTGTGTAAATGTAATTAACGGTTTTGGCCATATTTTATAACAAATATCTTACACACATATTATTATTATGAGTCAGAAAAAACAATTTTAAAACAAACACTTAAACGTTATATTTGAGATTCTGTGTAAACGAATTTTATGGTACTTTAAGTACCCTACCCTTAATACTAAGACAACAATTTGGTCCTAGAATTCTATTAAACCATTACAAATTCACACCGTAGTGTTGAAATGTTATTTTAATGTTATTTTAGGGCTAAAGTTTCAAAATTTGTCCTCATAATATTTCTACACCGAATCCAATTAACTCTTAATCAGGGATAACAAAAGATAGAATGAATAATGTAAAATTATTATGAACAAACTTTGAAAAATCCTCCATTTTCGAGTAATATTCCGATTAAAATCGCCTCCGCCGTCCTTGATATTAACACGGACAAACAAAAATTTTTTTCTACGCATACCCAAATGCGCTCAAAATACATTTATTTTAAAATCACAAACTTTGTTATTTTTATTTCCTTCCGCTGTGCGGAGATCGTACCTGCGACTATTTGACAAAGTAAGTTGAGCGGTCTACGTTTTATCGCTTAAATCAAACCGTCATCGTTATGCAAGAGTATTCATAAAGTCAACTTAAAAATAGTAAATTTTCGTTATAGAACAATGTCAACCGCACCTGTGAAGAGGAAGAGGGAAATCGAAGAATTGCAAGGCTTTTCTTTAGCCAAAATAAGATTAATAGCTTTGGGTCTTCATGCAGGCCTGTAAAAAATGTAAATGCATTAGTATGATTTTATATATCTCTTAGGCGGATAATATCCGCATGATCTAGTGTGTATATAAAGTAACCTATTTCGTATTATCCTTTGTGGGGCAGGCAGAGAGTAGAGGGTTCCAACAGGTTCTTTCTTTACAGACCTCTCTGGTTTCCTCCACTCTCATATTTCGTCTCATGCAGGCTCGCTGGTTACAGATATCTTAAGGTACGATCACACCAACGTGTCCAGCCGCGTCTGCGATGGTCTGTACGTGGTGGCGATCAGTACCTATCTACCTATTGTCGCGCGTGTTGGACGCAGGACGCGTTGGCATACTACTGCAGGAGCTGATCGCCACCGTGAACGCCAATTGGGACGCCGCTGGACGCCTTGGTTTGGCTGTATCTTTAGTTGGTTTAATCTAGGTCTGCGAGACTGTGACAACCCAGAAGGAGAAAGCCGAGCGGGATCGGGAGAGAGCCGATCCCGTTCAGCGAAGGTGACGGCGCCGGGGTGGAAGCACAGCCCGCCCGGTCCCTCCAGCCCAATAGCCCAGGGTTTTATAATACAGGTTAGCTTGTGTCCTCCGCCGCAACGTCTGGGGCTGGGGTGGGGGCCCTAATCGTCCTTCACGCACGGCCCCGAGGGGGACGGCGGTGTGGTGTGGTCCATGCCACCGTGAGCACCGCGATGGTGCAGGGGGGAGCGAGTTAATAGGCTCCCTCCCCGAAGGCAGGCTCTTCGGAGCACGACACAGAGGGGCACCACTGCGTTTCTAAAGGAGATCTCGGAGCCCAAATTTTCAAAAACTATTCAATCTACTAATTGAGCTCACTTACAGTTTTATCATAGGTATAGTTTTGAATAAAACAAAACAGTAAGATTGAACCGAAAGTCGATTTTAGGGCGTCTGAGATCGATTCAGTTGATCGATCTATTTCTCAAACCGAGCTTTACGACCAATCGATTGTTCTATTTTTTTCGATAGGCACCTAGGAACAGTTTGAATGGGAAAAGAAAAATGTGTTTTTTTTTTATTTTTCCGTACATTTTTTCCATTTTTTCTCCTCATACGAACCTTCTTCAGAATTCAACGAACATTTAAAATAAAATATTAGCCAAATTAGTCCAGCTGTTCTCGAGTTTTGCGCTTAGCAACACATTTAGCCATTCATTTTTATTTATATAGATAGATAGATAAGTACACGCCATACCAAATTTTTGTCTTTACACACCGCCACTAGGGTTTGGACTCAAGATCTTGATATCGCTATGCACCTTATTCGCTCCTAGAACAACGAGGCAGTCAATCGTAATTTATAACAAATTGCTTCATCCAATATTCAAATTTCCAAAACTATTTGTTTACTGTCTGTTGTGTCTACTTGATATTGTCACCTAACCGTTACTAAAAACATTTTGCGACTGTTGAGAAAATTAATATAGCTGAGTGAATTTATTTATAGCGGCAATCTGGCTGTCATTTCGTTTGATAGTCGAGCTGACTCGACCCACTGCCGGTCTGAACAGAGATATAAAGACCATCGAAGGACTAACAGTTTAGCACGAACAGATTGACGTTAGCGTAACGCTATCGGGTTTATATAACCATCCTTTTCATACTAGAAATATACTAAATTAAAATGAACGTGACAGCACACTTTCTCGATAACGTTACGATAGCGTCAAAGGTTTTGCTTAGCACTTTGAAGGCTCTGTCACGTTCATGTTTGTTTGATAAATTTGTTGTGTGATGATTTGACCAGGATGCCATATCAACTCGCAAGCGTCACGCTAACGTTAATCTTTTCGTGCTAAGCTCTCTGTAGTCTACTTTATTATTCATAAATCTTAACGCTCCGTAGGCGGATAAAGGAGCATCTCAAATTAAATTTCCCTGTGTTGCATAAATTTACGGAACGTATTTTGATTTTCAAGCGCAGCTTTTACGTTGACAGGATTTGTTTAACCTGTAGCTTGCATTTTTATAAGACAACGCAAGATTTATTTTTATTGTGTATGTATATTTTCATTTTGCTTTGAAATGACTATAGCGATACCTTTTATTTCACCTACTAGTTTTACGTGGATTATTCTTATTTAAGTATAATATTAATATTATAATATTTAGGTTTTGAAGTAACTTAATTTTATATCATAAGAAATTGCAATAAAAGGCTGCATATCAAACGGCTGAATCAAATTTACATTTTTACATTGTTCCTAAAATAAAACCAAAAAAAAGCACTAGACTCCTAGTTTTAACATCAGCCACAAGATGTCCACTACAGAAGAAAGGCCTCCTGGAGATTGCCACACCAACCGGATTTGTACCACACATCATCTTTGTCCTCACAACCTTCATTAGGTCATCGATCTATTTTGTCGGGGGTATGCCCACTCCAAGGTGGACTAATTACATATTTAAAGGTAAACTAATTCCTAGTTCCATTAATTGAATGATAATTAATTGATCAGTCTCTCTAAACTGCCGTCTAATACATAACTTGCTCGTCAAACGGCAATGCCATAGATCGTAACCAGACTTTCATTCCACGTTAGCGGCCGCTCTTCAAACCTGAAAGCAATTAAAGTTGCTACTCAACTATTATCTGAGGACTCCTCGAGTCAGAAAGTTCGCCAAGTTTCGGGATGTGAAACTTTTTGCGCTCAAATTAATCCTTACCTGAATCCAACAATCTCTGTGAGATCCCTTGCGTTTTGGGCCCATTTTGAAGATGTTTTTTAATCTGGTGGAACGATTTAATACTGATTTTGTTCAACTTTTATTTAATCTATTCCTGTTCTAACTATCTATCTATATCATCGAGCTATTTGCCAGGAAGGCAAAGAATACAACGTTTCAACCGGTTCTATCCTGGCTTTTTCCACTCTCTATTTCTATTGATTGTGTCAAAGGTATTAATTCAAACTGGATTAACGATACATAAAACACTTTGTGACGACTTTAAATATGCCTACAATCTTACATAATGGTAATTCTGATAATGTTTATATCAATATACACAACTAAAAAGTTTCTCATGTTTAACCGACTTCAAAAAGGAGGAGGTTCTATGTTCCGTTGTATGTATGCTTTTTTTATGTATGTTCACCGATATTTCCGTCAGTTGTGGACCGCTTTTGATGATTCTTTTTGCATTGGGTTCAATATAGCTTTAAGGTGGTCCAATTTTAATTTCATTGGTACTACTACTATAGAATTAAGCAGAAAGTTAACCGACTTCGAAAAAGGAGGAGGTTCATAATTCGACTGTGTTTTTTTATAACTTTTTTGCTTATAAACCGATTTGGATGATTCTTTCTCCGCTGGATTCAATATAGTTTCAAGGTGGTCCTATTTTAATTTAATCAGTATTGGACCTTGGACTTTGAAGATACACCAGGGAACTCCTTAACGACAAACAATACTAATACGTAGATTGAGATATTATGGGTATTACGTCAATCCTATAGGTACCCTACTATAGAACTAAGCAGAAAGTTAACCGACTTCAAAAAAGGAGGAGGTTCATAATTCGTATGTATTCTTTGGTCATTTCTTTGCTTATAAACTGATTTTGATGATTCTTTTTGCATTAGGTTCAGTATAGCTCCGTGATGGTCGAATTTAAATTTTATTGTTATTGGACAATGGGCTTTGAAGATACACCAGGGGTTTCCTATACGGCAAACATCATGAATGTGGAAATTCAGTTATTACGAGTTTTATATCAATCTTGTAGGTACCTCACTGTATAAATAAGTAGGATAATATAAAGGAGGTATATAAATCATAATAATAAATTCACTTGTTACTAAAAATTGTAAAATAAAAAACATTTTAAAATAAGGGAAACCGACTTCAAGAAGCAAAAAATAAATATTTGAAGTCGGTGCCAAGTAACCGACTCCACCAACCAAACCCGACTTCAAATATTTATTTTTTGCTTACTGAAGTCAGATTCCCTTTTTTAAAAAGTGTTTTATAAGCCTTAAGAATATAGGGATAAGACAGAAAAAGATAGATAAGATAGACACTAAACAAAGTTCTCAAGTCATTATCTATTTGCAGCACATTACCGGAATCCGCTAAGTTTTGCAACGTCACTCACTTGCGAACATACAGCAACTACGTACTAAGTGGTACTTAAGTTACTACAATTACATAAGTCTGAAATAACATACAGCCTAAACTTATCAATATAAAATATAGATAAGGGCATCATTATTTTCAAAAATATTTTACATAATAATGTAACAATATTTACCACATATCAGCACGCTAAGATAAACATATCATTATGACACTCCCAAGTCAAAGCAGACACTTATATCAGGACAAGAAATACAGAGAATATACCAAAGAAATGAAAACGATAAGCACGTAGCGATACAGTGCGTATTCGCAATCATAAATCAAGTGATGATCCTCGTGTTGTCAGTTACGGAAAGTAGTTGTATCATCCCTTCTCATTTAGCGTAATGCGGATAGTGCGAAGCACCGCGTGTGTGAGTTAGCAGGCGGTCCACGTATCGCCGCGGCTCGTAAAATCCCTGCCCCAAAACGGCCTTGAGTAATGCACTAGATCGCAGATATCACAAAATGCTATTGTTAGTTTTTGTTGTTTGTTGTTAGATTTTTCTTTTACTCCTTTAGTGTAAAATATTAGTTTTAAAGTGATTTAGCTATTTTATAATTATTGAGTAAAATATGTGTGATCATAGATACCTAGGCAAAATGAACCCGTGACCGATCCAGTGAGCCGAATGGCGTCGTCGTTTACCTTACCCTACCGTCATGAACATTGTTGAAAGTTAAGACCCCTGGGAGAAGGAAGTTAGACTGTCTTCCGGTATGATCGGGTTAAACCTGTTGCTGGAAGGGTGATAACCAGCCATGGCCGTGGCCTACCCCCGGTGAAAAACCACGTCTTTAAATTAAAGAACGGAATTGAAAACTAGAAGTACGGAATCGACAGTAAATCCTATCCCGATACGAGCACCTTCGGCCCCCAAAATGAATTTCTATTAATCCATTGTCCCAACGTTGGGCAAAGGTCTCCCTTCACTGCTTCGATTCGGTTCTATTTTCGGCTTTTAAAAACCAGTCTTTCAATAAGAAGTCCAGCTCAGCCAGCTATCTCCATCTGGGTCTGGCGCTATGGTGTTTATAGCTTTGTGGGACCCAGTTGGTAATGAATTGCATTAGGTTATTGACGGACGGTTCATTGGTTAAGCGGCCCCGCCCAATGGATTGAGTAGTCGCGAGTTCGAACCTCGCACGAATCTTTGTGTGACCCGCAAATATTTGTTTCGGTCTGGGCGTTTGTGTATGTGAATTTCACGTTTGTAATAACCCCATATAGCATCATAGCAATAAAGGCACCGGTTATTATCGATAGGCATGTCGTATTGCAGTTCGATGTGCCGGCGTGTTTCCTGCGAAACCGGCGCCGCATCGCACTCATTGTTCGCGAGTTGGTCTCGCATCGGCGAAATTCAACGCATAGTTTGTATGCAGGCAATAACTTCAAACAACTTGGTTAATACATTATTTGGAAGCTGTACGTTTATCTGGGTGGGTATGAATTGGGTCAAATAGCGCTACTTCCTGCTTCTATGTATATGATGATGATGACATATCCATAAATGTTTTGTTATAGACTAGTCACCTGATTTGTCTAGTGGCGGATAATGTAGCTGGCTATGAGTCTTGAATTCTATGTCGGATAAAGTGTAGTTTTTCTATTAAAATATATCAGTTACAGCACCCCGTAAGGGATCTGGCGTGATGATATAGATAGATAGATAGTTACAGCACGAAGTCTTAAGTCGAGGAATATAAATTATTTTATCAGCTTTATTATTTTTATAAATGTTGGCAGTGGTCCGTAATCACATGGCAAAAGCATAATAACGCTGCATTATTACGTTTTTTTAATCGTATAAGATGACTATTGGCGTTCATGATGCAATCAACTGGTACAAGTTGAGAGTGGTACTTGAGCAAATCTACTGCTCACGCATGTAACAATGTTGCCCACGCAGTTTTCCCACATCAGAAGCCCGCACATAAATTTTGTATGTTTATTGACGCTATGTAGTACCTTAACGGGGTAAAAAGGCGTCCGTTACAGCAAAAACAGACTTCAAAGCGCTGTGCGACAGCGATGTTCTTAGCTATCACCGAGTTATCAGCGTTCGGCACGGTCGGTTTGAGATGGGTGACCTTATGTGGCATTTTCATAATGGAGAGTAAGTGTGCTTGAAAACTGGTTTAGATGTTGATTCCGGGTACCAATTAATGTGGTAGTCGTTAGGCTAAGTCAAAAGCCTTATAGGCCACTTGATAAGTTCCTACAGCAGGTGGTCACAAACTTGCCTTTATCAAAACGCACTGGGTCCGCGTGGTGCTGATGTGCTATCTCTCTCACCTCGATTTATGCAAGAAGGCCTTAGCCCAGCAGTGGGACAATATTGGCTGATTTATTTTACATCATGGAGAGATATTTTGTCTGAGTGTCCGAGGTATTGCGAGGGATTAGAATAAATGAGCTTGTATATTGCACTTCCATACTTTTTATTGTTCTCTTATTTTTATATCTTCTTTTATACTATCGTAAATGGTGTACATGTCGTGTTAGTATGTAAATAAATAAATAAATCAAAGAGCGCAGCACTTTTTACACGTGAAAGGTGGTGCGCTCCTTGATTTCGTTTCGCTGTTAGATGGATATTTCCAATATAAATATGTTCCAAATATACTCTGGCTATCTCTTCTGGGATATTAGTTGTGATTAAAATTGTACTATATTTATTTACTAAATTATGTCAAAGGATATTGTCAAAAATGGCCGCAGAACCAACAAACATTTGACCCATGCCATCATTATTTATCTATTTTATTAAAATAATGGCAAATATCCGTGTCTGACGGACAATTTGCAATCTAAAACGAATATTTCAAAGTATTGTAAGTACTTATATCGAAGTCGCCGACATCTTTACTGAATGTCAGCACACACAATATAACCTTATACGTATAATTGGCTACTGAATTATAACCACAAAATCTAATACTTATTGCGCATTATTGCCATTCCCCCGCTTGTCCCTTTAATAATAAATACCTTAAAAGAATTTATGGATGATTTGAAATCGTACAAGTATTTCTTCATTGCTGTTGGTTCTGGGGCAAATCATGTATGGGCGCAGAACAATGTCCTTTACAAGAAAATACATGTATCGAAACATTTTCCTTTTAGTCACCTACGACTTTCACTGCCATGTAGCCGTTTTATTGTCTAATGTGATTTCACCACGTAGACACTGTCTAGGCAGTTTTTATCACGTATTGTTTTAGTTCACCTGTTTGATGTTGATTGTTGAACAAATTTATTATTTCTACTGACACATAATATTTCAACGTGGCGGACAGTAGTCGCGGAACCAATTGCTTAAGGCGCCTTCCGTCCTCCGTTTGGAAGGCGCCTTAAGCAATTGGTCCCAGTTACCACTTAATGTGGTAGTCGTTAAGCCGAGTTAGAAGCCCTAAACGCGGCTTGATAAGTTCCAACAGAAGGTGCCACAAACCTGCCTCCACCAAGCCACACTGGGTCTGCGTGGTGGAGTATGACCTAATCTCTCTCACCTTGAGTTGTGAGGAAAGGCCTTAGCCCAACAGTGGGCAGTATAGGCTGACATTATTTATTATAACCATAGCGATCGTGAGGACTACAGTTGCTAGCTAGTAAGTTAGGTTGCGTAAGTATATTCAAACGCGGTCCGCTTTTTATCTGTCATTTTGTTCGTGATCCGTAATCTAGCACGAATAATATATCGATGCTGCAAAGTAACAAGACTGTCATTACAAAGGAATGCATAAGTATTTGTTACTCTGTTTAATGCACACTTATTGTATTCAGTCATAAATCTGGACTGGGCCCTTATCCGCTATGATCAATTAAATACGAAACACGTCGCGTTACGATAACTACGTGAAATGACTACTGACTGGTTTAATGGCACACCACTGGCATGCAGAACACCATAACAGAATCATTTCGCGCAGTTATCGTAACACGCCGCGTTTGGTCATAGCGAATAAAGGTCCTGTAATCAAAGGAGTGCACACAAGTATTTGTTACCACGGCGCAAGTCCGCAAGTCGCACGTCGCTCGCAGCTCCCTCCTGCGGCGTGTCGCATGCTTCCTGTTAAACCGGCGCCGACGCCCTATCGCGTCGATTCATTGCGAACCGAATTCTACACATAGATTTGTACAGTCAGGAACTAAAACTTTCTTAAAGTTTTGACTTTTACTTTTTCTCATAGGTACCAGTAATCGGTAGTTATACTTATCCTTAGCCTTATCAGTTATTCCCCCTTGTGGTGCTAAGTACAATTTATGTTATCCATATCCCTACCAATAAACTTTTAACCAATTTGTAACACACAGCCATACAAAATGCTAAGATGATCATATGAATTATTCTTGTGAAATGTGTGCATTCATAAATTTCAATTTTACTAATCACCAAGGCCCAATAAAAATATTTATGCTGCGAATATTGAAATTTGCTGATCAAACCTTAATTTTTTGAAAATGGTTTTCTTCGTATTATGTGAACTAAATATGTAAAATAAATGTGAGGACTTTTTCGAAATGTATCATAGTCGAATAAGTGAATAAAAATAAACCAGGGCTTAGACTGCAAGCAGCGGTAGTTCTTGCATCTCATATAGCAAGTAGTCTTTTAGTTAACACGCCAGCTTTTAACCGGGCGACTCTACTGGTGACAGGCAAAATAGAGGGGAAGAAACCAAGGAGACGCAGCCCTAAGAGATGGTCGGATCAGTTATCGAAACAACTCGAGATGCCAGTCAGCACGGCGCTCCACCTGGCAAGTGATCGCAGCAGATGGAGAGAAATTATAAAAAAAAGTCCAGCAACGGAGTCACGATCCTCAGTCATGAGAGAACCATTGAAGAGAGAGAGAGAGAGGTCTTGGACTAATCATAGCTAGACTTTTTAAAATTTTGATAAAAACTTCAAGGAAGTCGGCCTTCTAAATGAGCCAGTCAGCATCACGTTGATAAGTCAATAAATTACAATTCTTTTTTTGCGGACCGTATGCATCGGATGCTACAAAGGGAATGGCAATATAATCATGTGCTTTGTATTAAGTAACACCTAGATTGTAATCCAAGTACTACTTAATAGAAATGTATTCTACTCTCACTCACGGCTATGATCAGAAAAGAATTGAAATTGGCTTATGGGAGAATATAAACCGCAGTACTAAGTATGGTTAAACTAATTATATTGACTAACTAACTATAGTAGCTTACCTACTGGTATGTTTTAATTCACAACGTGTTCACCAAGGATAAGCAACGTTAGGCACGACGGGTCTTGAATGTGTGACTGAGCATTTTCATATTCGAGCGTCTCCCTATTTCGGAAGGCACATTAAGCCATTAGTCACGGTGACCACTAATGCGGTAGTCGTTAAGCCAAATTAGGAGCCTTATAGGCTTGATATGTTTTAACAGAATGTGGCCACAAATCTGCCTCCACTAATCCGCACCGGGTTTGCGTCGCGATGTATAATCTAATCTCTCTCACCTTGATTTATGAGGGAAGGCATTTGCCCAACACAGTATAGGCTGATTATTATACATGCGCCAAGTACTGGTGCGAGTAACCAGCATAACGCTCGGTCTATGCGCAATGCAATCAATTCGCGCAAGTGCTTCAACCCGCACCAAGTTACACGTATTATGAACAAGCGCTACTGTAATTCAACTTATCAGAAATAAAATTCGTACGTAAAAACGAATTCGACACAACGTTCATATTTTCGCCGAAATAAAAGCGTTCTCTTCCCAATAGTTTCCTATTATCTAGAAATCTTTGTTATAAAAGCACCGTAAATTGATCTACGTACCCAATTTTCTCAGTTTATGTAAGTGCCTTGTGACACTACACTAATATTATTTAGTATAAAATAACAGGACGGTCGCATGCACCCGAATATTATTAATGCACGTAATATCGCCGGCACACTCAGCGCTGTCTCGCATTACAGTCGGATGCCGTTGCCAAAATTTAGCATTTTATTCACAAACAGTTACGTGTATAATGTCACAGTTAATAAATTAATGCACGTGTGTAGGCGCCCGTACACGGTGAAATACAAAGATGGCACATAACCAACTACGACAAAGTTAATGTAAGCTCCAATAGTGATGTTAACCAGACGCCTCCATACAACTCGTTTGCACTCTTATTCGACGCGTTCATCTGAATCGCAGAAAGCATTTTTACAAATGTACCGTTAGCACTGACCTATAAAGATAACCATTATGTTCGCGCATCAACTGTTCTCCGCGTAGCTGCAACTTCTCCAGAGACCTGACCCTCTGCTCACCATAAACAATCTGTTTATGGTGAGAAGTGAGCATAATGTTATTGAATCGATATAACATCCTTATTACACTACTAATCTATACAGTTTTATTATATACTTATAATAAAACTGTAAGGAAGTCGTGTCTGTACGTGGCATATTTTTGGGAAATAATAAGTGATCAAACGAACTTACCTGAAGTGAAGTTCGATCATTATTATACGAAGTCCTTCGTTCGAAGATATAAACATGCAGCAGCTCTCTCTACTCGCTTGGCAAGCCGCTAAATTTTTTAGAAACGTCAACGCCTCCTCTATGGTATCTGTGGACATAACCTCTGCGACCATTCCTTTTAGAAGTAGTACATTTCAACTTTACCAACGGGCAGGGCGGGTTGGGTACTTATATCTTCGAACGAAGGACTTCGTATAATAATGATCGAACTTCACTTCAGGTAAGTTCGTTTGATCACTTATTATACTGTGTCCTTCGTTCTCGATATAAACATGCAGCTGTTTAGAGCTATAAGGGTAAAGTTGAAGTATACCACATGAATGTCATTTTTAAGCGTGAGCTCTAAAACATAATATGTCATGAGTACATTTGTATAACACATTCCCGTTGTTTGCATTGCTATACAACACAAATACAACATATATATATATATATATATATACAGACGAGTATATATACACCTATATTGTTTCTTACAACCAGTCTGTCTAACTTATTCAAAATAAATTTATTTAATCAAATTCTATAACATGTTATGTTATATAGCGTAGATCCATCCCAACAAAATTCTTTAAAGCACCTGTAATAGCACACCTGTTGTCGTTAACTCATTACTACCGGGTAATGATAATCAATCATTACTTATCAAGATATCAGTGCATTCTCCATCTGTTATGTCTTCTATATAAAGATTTTTTTTTTTTTTTTATAGATGTCCCTTTATATAACGAGAGTTGAGGAATTACCGATCCAGAACTTTGTTTATATGAAATTAATCCCTTTATTATAATTCTTGTATCATAGAAAACCCTTCCGAAACGAACTATGAGAGTGGAGGAAGCCAGTAAGTAAAGAACCTGTTGGAACCCCGCACCCCCCCCCCGCCTACCCCGCAAGGGGTCTGGCGTGACGATATAGATAGAGATCGATAGAAAACTCTTACTGTGTACTAGATCTAGAAACAAACTATATTAGTACCCAATCTATAACAATATAAGACAAATAAGACAGGGAAACCTGTTTCCCCACTAAAGTGTCTTCCAAGTGGTATGTGGTGTTTTTTTTTTGTCAAATGATCTCTTTTGTGAGTACAGTACCAGACAAAGGCTACAAATTCTATTGGTGATTATAAGGATGCTTTGCTATAATTACTTATTTAATTTATGATAAAGTATTTTCCTTTATGTCAAAGTTCGGTTATATTTAATGTTAGTTATATTTATAATCTTTAAAGATGCACATATACCAAAATTTAACATTTTTGTACTAGAGGCCTTTGTACTAATGTCCTTATCTAGAGCTATTCCTCACATAAGGCTATGTACCTTAACTATATGATCTCGCCCCCCCCCCCTCCCCCATTTTTGGGTTTGGAACGAAGGGCAGTGCTGATGTGTGGTAACCTAATTTAACCTGCCCCACTGTTAAACTATACTACTATTATTATTATATATTCCGAAACTATCCCGGATATCATTTTTATGTCCACCTAAATATTTATGTATCACTTAACAATTCGTTCTTGCGCAATAACGCCCGCGAACATTCATTTTTGGCAATACGATCGGGCCACCCCTGACCCGTTATATTGCTGATGAAAATTACACTCAAATTTACTAATTTAGTAATGACTTAAGTAGCGAATAAGTCACAGGCAACTAGACCAAACCACGGACTATAACTTTATGATATTGGGAATCCTATTCATAACTTAACTTTTTCATACCCTTAAATGCCACACTTCCTCTGCTTCTTTGTATGTGGTTGTTTTTTATAAGTAGCAACTGTAGTGAGTAACTTTTTAGTTAGTTCTAGATTTCCAACCGTGAGGATTGAGTGTCACTTAACTTATACATGTAGTACCTACGTATCATTCATATTTCATTTAATATCATAATAATATGTTTTGCGCCCTCGCCTACCCACTTGGGATCTGGCGTGGTCTTATAATTATTAATAAATAAATAATATGAAGTTCCCTAAGACTAAGGTTATTGCTGATACTACCTAATATTTATCATACCTGTGATAAAAATATACTTTTGATTATTCTTGTTTAAGATAATCTATACTTTTAAATATTGTAACTCAATATTTCATCAACTTCATCAACAATTTTTAAATAGGTATTATTATTAAGTCATTTGCATGACTTTATTTTCTTTTTATATATAGATACATTAATAAGATACATGTAACATGTGGATGTAATAATTTAAATGTAACAATATGAAAAATGCAAATTTTTTGTATGACATTTCCAATTCAATACTTTTACACTGAACCACCTTTAAATAAATTACAGCATGTATAGTGCTCTAAAACCACCTGTTTCCATAATAGTAGCAGGTTGTGTTTGTGTCATATCTCCGATATCCTAACTGTACCAGAAACATCACTGGTGCTCAATATAAATGTGCACATTCAAAACTAAACACAAACCTATTTTTTATAGTTATTAATTACTTGAATAATTTTATTTGATTATATATTATTAATTGATTAAAATATTATCAAACAAAAGTACAATAAAAACATCTAATTCTTCAATTCATGAATTGATGTATAATCTTTCCTCTGTGTGTCTCAAATTTGTAATGTATTAATTACACTATAAATGATGCAGGACGCAACCAAAAACCAAAACTATTGGACTCATTACCCAATAGAAAGCTGAATAGCTCCTAATAAATTTTTTATTAGTATATTTAATATGACTCTAATGTCTATTATTAGCATTGAGTTTCTTTGTGGGATAAGGATTATAGCACAGTTGTGATCATCCATCTTTAATTAAATTCTAATGAGAATGGCTATAAATTGTATATCAATTATTAAAAATTATGTTTCTAATAATAATGTTTCTATACATAATGTTAAATATATGTAGGACCAGATTTATTTAACCTTCACTTGTCTGGATTACTTGCAGTATTTGCACAAAACCCATAAAGTTATGTTTGCCGTTGAAGGCAGACAGACACACATTTTTATTAGTGTCATAGATACATTGTTACATACCAAAGTCAGTGAATACCTTTAGCCTCCAATATTATGGTTTATTTGTAACAGCCATGTTGTATTCCTGAATGTTTAACTGATTTTTTCAGTAACATAAAAAAAACAAAACAAGCCTTTATGTAAAAAGCCTAGCAAGCTTTTCTTACCTCACATTCTCTGGTAGGAGACTTCCAATGTCCATTGTGATTTGTTTTTGGTGGGCTGATAGGTACACTGTAGGTACATTTATACATACATTTGTGGATAGATGTACATTTTTACACACCGGATGAGGATTGTTGTTCCATATTGGTTACAACACTGGTGGTTTCTTGAAATTTAAACTACTGCTTATGAATAGCTAGTTATAATTCCATCTTGGTACTCCACTATATTAACCTTATTTAATACAAAATATATACTGCTGACCACAAAGGTTCTTATCCCAATCAATGTTTCATGACTGTATTGTTAGGACTCATCTTCCCTGGCTACCCTGCAAGGGGTCTGGGCTGATAATATTGATAATTATTAGTTTTATGTTAACTGGATAGACCAGGTATTTTATATTATATTTTAAGGATGTATGTGTGTAACACAAATTATTGTACAACTTGCCTGTCTCAGCATCGGTAGACTGTGATATTATATTTGGAATATTTCCACAATTCTGTTGCTTGTCAGTTATAACAGGCATTGTTATAAGTAGAGACTACTTTGGCTCATCTGTTTATAAACCCTGTTCAGGGATAAATATTGCAAGGTTTACCTTTTTAATACAAGTGCTCATAATATTGCACAATTCTTTGTGTAATAAGCTCCACTTTGGGCTATTTTAGGATTATTATACAAGTATGTCTAATAATGAAATCAATGCAAAACATTATGTTTCTGCAAAGGGGTGGCTTATGTTATTAATAATGTATTGTTATTCATAAATTCATAAACAATGTCCCTTTAGTTACCCTTTCAGAAAGTCTCCTTTAGGAGATATAATATCACAAATTGCTTATAGTTTATAGCAATAGTCTTTGTATTTACTGTTTAAGGTATGTATGTTGGGTAACATTTTAGTTTCTTACCATTGTAGAAATGTGAACTGCACAGGAGCACCTCATGGGTGAAACCTATGAGTAGTATGACCTTCAGCACATATCTCGTATGGGCCCCAAGTCTTGCGGATCACGCCGATGCATCTCGTACACCGCTCGTGTCCTTGAATTACCGTTAAGTCTTGCGGACCACGTCGATGCATCTCGTACATCGCCCGTGTCCTTAAATTGGCATCGATCCTTAACAATCATTATTGATTAATGTCCCCGCTAATTTCTCTCATTAGAGGTTTTACCTTGCCAATTTATAGACGGTTAATAATTGTTTGCAGGTATATTGCGTGTTAAACTGTTTTTACACGAAGAGGGACATGAGACTTCGTAAGTTTACTTTTCGAGTGAAGACTTTACTTTATAATAAAACTCACGTCTCCAAATATTCGATATTATTATACATAAACATGTTAAGCTGAAAACGCCACAATTAAACAACTATCAGTTGATCTTTTTGGAATGTACTTTTTTGTCAAGACGTAAATTATTTCTGAATTTGCCTATACGATGTTTTAAATTTATTTCACAACATCACTTGAGTATATAAAAACCTTTTGTTATATAATTTCACTGCTACGATTATTTGATTAAATTAAATGTCGACCAAAACTTTATTACAAGGCATCGGCTGCCACGCTAAAAGAAAGAATGGTCGCAGAGGTTATGTCCACAGATACCATAGAGGAGGCGTTGACGTTTCTAAAAAATTTAGCGGCTTGCCAAGCGAGTAGAGAGAGCTGCTGCATGTTTATATCGAGAACGAAGGACACAGTATAATAACTCAGGGGTATCGTACTATCGATGTAGAAGCCAATTCTACAATTTTTGTTTTTTGTGTCTGTTTGTCTGTCTATCTGTCTGTCTGTCCAAGGATATAAACCATCATCACGCAAAAAATACCAGGCGGATTTTGATGAAACTTTGCATACTTGAAAATGTTGGCGAAACATTAAATTTCTCAAAAAACACTTCTCCAAACCAGCTTGTTGGATTCCAATTAAATTGTGTATAATTGTAGCCTGTACTAAGGATCACAACTACGCATACTTATATTTTCGAAAAATGTAATAGTTTCTAAGGAAAGAAAAAAAAAGTTGAATTTGATTCATTATTCCAAAACTTTACTAGTGTTTGTCCCGAACTGCAATGTTATGACGTAAAATATGTCATTTTGCCCACACATGAATTCCTCTATGAATTGATATTGGACACAGGTTCGTCTCCTCACGGAAACCTTTTTAGTGGTGTAAAGCACTCACGCGAAATTATTCATACACGTTTGATTTAAACACTCAAATATGGTTTCGTGCATGAACCGCTGATGCATTCAGGATTGTTTCTTCTGGAGAGAACTCTAATGATGAATGGGCCGGATACGAAACTTTGACAACGGTTAGTACAATCAATTGGACGTAACAGTGACGTTGTCGATAAGCGTTCTGTCACGTTCATATTTATCTAGTAAGTTTGTAGTATGAAAAGAAAGGAATATCCACTTTATAGTGTTATGCTAACGTCAATATTGTGTTACTAAGTCTTCTTAGCCCTCAGTAGTAAAGACATTCGTGCTGTTGGAGCGGTGACGTTGCATGCTCCGCGACGAGCGTTCTACGCGGATGTATTTAGGTAGTTTATTCAAAATGTACCCTAATACGTCAAAATGAATAACGTCCAATTTCCTACTTATGCGGTATCGAATAGTCACAGGTTCGATCCCCAGAGAAGACAAATCGTTGAATGACTTTCAAATGTTTCTGTCTATATATTTGTATACATGAAATTCTCATGTGAAAAAAAAAACTCCTTTAATATATGGTTCTTATAACTTTAATCTCGATCATTAATTCAGTGGGTACATGATACACTTTTTAACAAATCCTGGTCACCCGATTTCTACATCTGCTCCGTTCGAGCGCTCGAATTTAACTAACTTAAAAATGGCCGGTCTCATCGAATTATATTTGTACTTGAGTCAAATCAGATACCGTTTAAAATCAGCGTTTACGCTGAAGCAACAAATCAAATGGAGTATTTATTTTCTATCACAATTCAAGTCAGATAACATACTCCTGAAATTAAAATAAACAATTTGTAACCGGAAATCATGACACTCGCATATGTACAACACAGGTACAATTCCTAGAGTGAAAAAAACCGACATGTGAAATGGTTTCAATAGTCACCTTTATATTTCACAACTGTCGATCCATCCCTATTGTTACTATTTTGACACAAACTGTAATGAATAAAACTATTTGTACTTTTCAGTGGATTACCTTTTACGCGATCAAATTTTCAGTGTTTTTTGTTTCATCTCAATCTTTCTACATCACCAGATCCCTTGCGAATTCCTTCTTTTCTTACATACCACTCTCGCGGAAGCCAGAGGGATATAAGACTAACCGGTCAGTGTATATGAGATGAACTGTGTGAGTGGAGGAATTCACTCTCTCAGTTCGTCTTATACACGCTAGCTGGTTAATGAGACTTTTGACTTTCCCTTCAGATAAGACACAGTCTATTTGGTCATGGTAAGATAGTCTAGGTCTTTTTCGGTAATTCCACTTTCGCATTGTATGTCCGTTTTGTCATTCTTTCTTCCGACATTCTTTCTATATACCCCAACCAACGAAGCGTACCCTTTCTCATATTTCTCATTATTCTTTTTTAATAACTTAAAATTATTAGGTGTTCACAAAAAAAAATCTCAATTTTAGCAAGCTGAATTAATTTGTTAAATAAAAAGTGTGGGAATTATGGGCATTATTATATTATTTCACATTAGAAACAAGCTCAGCCAATTGGGGTACATGATACAGACTGTCTCAGAATTCTCGCCGAATTTAAAGATCTGCATTGGTAACACAAATATTCAAATGAATAAGAGCACATAGCGTACTTTAAGTAGTGTAGAATAATTAAGATCTCTGCTTTCACGCATTCAATAAACTCCGCAAGAATACAAATTAACAGCCTGTATACACATCTTTGTTTCATCGATTATAACAGGCACAAAGGTTAATGGTGTAATAACAGTTGTCTTTGCAAACAAAGGAGAAGGAGTAGTAATTTATGTTTTTTTTCACTTCGAACTTTAGTAAAATAATTGCGTAGATATTACAATCGTTGTTATAATATATAAAATGAGACCAAATTCAATCCAAAAGGATCGTCCTTTGAATTTAAGTGTAGGACGCGAGTTTTTGTTACTAGCTCCAATTTCTTTAATTTTCACCTGCTAATTATCATCTGCTAGTGAAATGGTAATTATTAGATCAGGTGCTCAGTACGAGCTCGTAATTGTAATGAATCTAACCACATTGGATTGAACAACAGTGCTATTTTGTAAAAATAAATCTCTTCTAAGTGTTTTATGGAATAGCATTGCGTAAGCCGGAATTATCAGTAATGTTACGTCGAATGAGATTGCACTGGCCCTTTAAATATTAGTGTCTTCAGGCTTAGTTCCTGAATAAAGTATAGTATTCTTTTCTTATATAAAACTAGTTTTTACCCTCTTGTCTAACTTTAAGCTAGCTTTTCGTATGTTTTCCGTATGTTTTTTAAGTATTATATTTAATATTATGTCAAAATTTCTGTCGGGTGAAAAAATACCCCTATAGGAAATTTTTAATACTGCCTGGTAGTGTACTTAACCTGAGATACCTTTCATATTACTAGTCAATCAATATCGCCTAAGTGAACAAAACTATTCTACCGACCAAATCTATAAAATTCATGGACAATAACCAATGAATGTTAAAGAGGTAATAGATACCTCTTTAACAAATTTCATCTAAATCTAATTAACGGTTTTGGCGCGATTTTATAACAAAAATCTTGCACACATAATATATCCAAGCGATAGTATTCATTTCCAACAAGAAAAACACAATGTGTGGCAGTGGAGTAAGCGGAATAAGCTCTTTTTTTAATGAAAAGAAGTGCTCTACTATCACCTTTACTCGGTCTAAGAACCCAATAGTGATGAATTATCACCGTGGTGAAACATCTCTACCGAGGGTAAATACTGTCAGAGACTTGGGGGTAAACATGTGCGCTGATTTATAATTTCGATTACACATTTACCATATATGTACTCAAGCCTTTAGAATGCTAGGATTTGTTTTACGCCAAGCTCGTCATTTGAATAGTATATCTGCGATGAAAGCTCTCTATAATGATTTTGTTAGAAGTAAAATGGAGAATAGTGCTATTATTTGGAATCCATACGAAACTAAGTATATATTGATGGCTGAACAAGTGCAAAAAAAAATCTTAAGATGGATTTATTTAAAACAATATGGATATTTTGTGGGATTTCCGTACATATATCCTAGTGAGTTTCTGTTGGGTATGGTGGGTTATAATACGCTAGAACTAAGACGAACAGTCTCTCTTATAGAATACCTCTACGATATAATTAGGGGACGTAAGGTTATACCGGCAGTACTGGAGCGCATATCTTTAGCTGTACCAGATAATTATTTAAGGGCTCGTCGACACAAGCTCTTATGTAAGCCGTGGTCCAATACTGAATTGGGCAGGAATTCCCCGATCTCTAGAGCAATACGCATGTTGAATGCAATGCTTGAGTACTACCAACAACTAGACCTTTTTCATTGTACTCGTAGCGAGTTTCACAGGGCGGCAACGGATTTTTTTACTATGAGGCCAAAGTGCTAGGCGAAATGTAAATAAGTTTTTTGTACATAGGTAGACTCTCTCTTATAGATAAATTTGTTTAATTTTACAATGCTTCACAGTTTTCATTTTTTTATATTTATTTTTTAAGAATATTTATAATTGTTGTTAGTATAGTATAAGCTTAAACATTTAGGTTAATTGTAAGAGCTTCGGAGAGTGATTTGGAAAGCTGTAATGCTCTCCTGAAGGCATGTAAGAATATAAATAAATAAATAAATACAATCGTAAGTAGAAAAAATCAATTTTAAAAGAAAAAATTAAATGTTATACTTTAGATTCTGTGTAAGTGTATTTTTACGGTACTTAAACCGTTAAAATTAACACAACAATTTGGTCCTGAAATTCTATTAATTCGATAGCTTTTCATTACAAATTTACACCGTAGCGTTGGAAAATGATCTTAATGTTGTTTTAGGGCTAAAGTTTCAAAATTTGTCCTCATAAAATTTTTATACAAAATCCAATTAACTCTTAATCAAACTCGGGGATAACAAATAATAGAATAAAGAATTCAGAATTATATAGTTGTGTTGTAATTATATTGTTTTAAAAAAAACATAGCCTCCACTAGGATTTATTCCTGTGTCATGGTTGCCTTTACAAACATGAAAATTCACATACAAAAACACCCAGACCGAAACAAATAATTGTGGGTAACACATAGATTTGTCCCGTGCAGGAATCCAACCCTCGACTATTCGACCCTTTGGGTGGAACGACTTAAGCTCTTAACGACTGCGCCAAATCGTTTGTCACAATATTAACAAATAACTTCTCCTAGGGCAACACAGAACCCCATGAATTTTACAGCCAAACAAAATATTACATGTTTATGAATAGGTACCGAAAACAAATGTCTTCCGCATATTCTTACGCGTTGCAAATAATTCTCACCAGATTAGTTACAACTTGACAGGGTTCCCATATTAGGACCAAAAATGTATAAATCTTTATTTATATTTAAATGTGTGTCACAAAGATTTGTCCCATGCGGTAATCAGGCTCGCGACTGCTCAATTCACTCTCTAGTGCATCCAAGTGCATTTCAAGTACCTTAGAATCCATTATTGGAAACTGATTTGCATGATGGATTCGAATGGAGGAAAAAGTAGACTAGGATCCGTCAATGGAGCCGTCCAGCGACTCCAAGTAACCGAGAGACCGAACAAGCCACCATTAAAAAGTATAAATGCCTAATAACTATGTTAGATGCTAACATCATTATACTGTGTCCTTCGTTCTCGATATAAACATGCAGCTCTCTCTACTCGCTTGGCAGTCCGCTAAGTTTTTTAGAAACGTCAACGCCTCCTCTATGGTATCTGTGGACATAACCTCTGCGACTATTCTTTCTTTTAGCGTGGCAACCGATGCCTTGTAATAAAGTTTTGGTCGAAATTTAAGTTAATCATATAGTCGTAGCAGTGAAATTATATAACAAAAGGTTTTTATATACTTAGGTGATGTTGTGAAATAAATTTAAAACATCGTATAGGCAAATTCAGAAATATTTTACGTCTTGACAAAAAAGTACATTCTAAAAAGATCAACTGATAGTTATTTATTTGTGGCGTTTTCAGCTTAACTTGTTTATGTATATAATATCGAATATTTTGACACGTGACTTTTGTCATATTAAGACTTGCAAAGTCTTCACTCGACAAGTAAACCTACGAAGTCTCATGTCCCTCTTCGTGTAAAAACAGTTTAACACGCAATATACCTGCAAACAATAATAAACCATCTATAAATTGGCAATGTAATACCTCTAATGAGATAAATTAGGGGGGACATTAATCAATAATGATGATTGTTAAGGATCGATGCCAATTTAAGGACACGGGCGATGTACGAGATGCATCGACGTGGTCAGCAAGACTAGGGGCCCATACGAGATATGTGCTGAAGGTCATATTACTCATAGGTTTCACCCATGAGGTGCTCCTGTGCAGTTCACATTTCTACAATGGTAAGAATCTAAAATGTTACCCAACATACATACCTTAAACAGTAAATATTATATCTCCTAAAGGAGACTTTCCGAAAGGGTAATTAAAGGGGCATTGTTTATGAATTTATGAATAACAATACATTATTAATAACATAAGCCACTCATTTGCAGAAACATAATCTTTTGCATTGATTTCATTATTAGACATACTTGTATAATAATCCTGAAATAGCCCAAAGTGGAGCTTATTACACAAAGACTTGTGCAATATTATGAGCACTAGTATTAAAAAAAGGTAAACCTTGCAATATTTATCCCTGAACAGGGTTTATAAACAGATGAGCCAAAGTAATCTCTACTTATAACAATGCCTGTTATAACTGACAAACAACAGAATTGTGGAAATATTCCAAATATAATATCTCAGCCTACTGATGCTGAGACAGGCAAGTTGTGCAATAATTTGTGTTACACACATACATCCGGCCGCGTGGTTCCCGGCTTAGAATAGGACCAACCCATCTCAGCCCATCGGGTGTCGTACAAGGCGACTAAGGGAAAACTAGGGAATGGGCAGCAGCGTTCTCTTAACACTTCTGCGATCAAAAACTGCGCTCGCCAACCCGCCTGCCAAGCGTGGCGAGTATGGCAAATCCCCCAATCAATATTATGGAAGAAAAGAAGAAAACCAGGCCCCTGGTCCCCGGCGGTCCTGTTCGTCCTGGCCACAGTAGCAGCCATGGTAACGACAGGACAAGGGGTGCTAAGAATCTCCGGCAGAGATTCGGCTACCACCAAAAACGAAAATTGGCCCTGGTGACATACAACGCACGCACTTTGAGGACAGATGAGAAGCTTGTTGAGCTGGAAGAAGTGATAAACAAGTTGCGGTGGAATATTTTTGGTTTATCGGAGGTCCGAAGAGAGGGCGAGAACACGATAACCTTAAAATCCGCCAACTTGTTTTACTACCGGGAGGGCGAACAGCAGTCCCAAGGTGGTGTCGGATTTATCGTCCACAAGTCACTCATAGACAACGTTGTGTCCATCACTAGGGTAGCGTACCTGATACTCAGAATATCCAAAAGATATTCGCTGAAGGTCATACAGGTCTACGCACCGACCTCGGCATACTCAGATGACGACGTCGAAGTTATGTATGAGGACATTAGTAGAGCCATACATACTTCCAAAACACGCTTTACAGTGGTTATGGGTGACTTCAATGCGCGCTTGGCAAACAGGGCGATGATGAGTTGAGAGTGGGGCAATTTGGATATGGGCAGCGCAACCCCAGGGGTCAGAGGCTGGCCGAATTCCTGGAGAAGGAAGGATTCTTTATGATGAACTCTTTCTTCCAGAAGCCGCCTCATAGGAAATGGACCTGGATGAGCCCTGATGGTTCCACCAAAAATGAAATAGACTTCATAATGAGCACCAAGCGACAAATATTTAATGGTGTCTCCGTGATCCACAGGGTAAAAACCGGCAGTGATCACCGAATGGTCAGAGGCACATTAAATATTAATGTTAAAATGGAAAGATCGCGTCTGATGAAGTCTACACTCCGACCTTGTAATGCACATATCCAAAACCCCGAGAACTTTCAACTCGAATTGGCAAACCGCTTCCAATTGCTAGACAGCAGCGCATCAGTGGACGAAATCAACAACAGGCTGGTAGAGACTGTCCATACGGTCGGGTCCAAGTATTTTGAGCCCCACCGTAAAAATAGACCTCAAAAACTATCCAACTACACCTGAAACCTCATGGCTGAGCGACGTTCCATGACGCTCCAAACCTCCGATGATGCTAAGTCCTATAGGCAGCTCAATGGACAGATATTGAAGTCCTTGCGACACGATTTACGGTTCTTCAATACAAGGCGTATTGAGGAGACCATAGCACAGAACAAGGGCTCTAAAGTGTTCGCAAGAGACGCGTCTATTGGGTAAAGCCAGTTGACGAAGCTGAAGATGGAGGACGGAAACGTAACGTCGAATAGGTCGGAGGTGCTCAGGGAGATAGAGAGGTTCTATGGGTAGTTGTATACCTCAGTAGCTGAACCTGTTGTTGACTTGGTAAAAGACCCAAGAGCCAAGCTAACCCGACACTACACTGAAGATATCCCGGACATCAGCCTGTACGAGATTAGGATGGCTCTCAAACAACTCAAAAATAACAAAGCGCCGGTCGAAGACGGAATTACCGTAGAGCTTCTGAAAGCGGGCGGAAAAAGTCCTTCAGAGGCTGTTTAATTCCGTCTTGCTCGAAGAGAAAACGCCGGAAGCATGGAACAGGGGTGTGATGGTACTGTTTTTTAAGAAAGGTGATAACACTTTACTGAAGAATTATAGGCCCATCACACTGCTGAGCCATGTTTATAAGTTGTTTTCGTGAGTCATTACGAATCGTCTCGAACGCAGGTTTGATGACTTCCAGCCTCCCGAACAAGCCGGTTTCCGGAAAGGCTTTAGTACCATAGGCCACATACATACGCTGCGGCAGATTATACAGAAGACCGAGGAGTATAATCGGCCACTATGCTTGGCGTTTGTGGACTATGAGAAAGCCTTTGATTCGATCGAGACTTGGGCGGTTCTTAGATCTCTCCAGCGATGCCGCATTGACTATCGGTACATCGAAGAGTTGAAGTGCTTGTATAATAACGCCACCATGTCAGTCCGAGTACAGGAGCAGTGACGAAGGCAATCCCCATAAAAAGAGGAGTAAGACAGGGAGACGTCATTTCTCCGAAACTGTTTACGGCCACCTTAGAGGACGCCTTCAAGCTCTTGGAATGGCAAGGACTTGGCATCAACATCAATGGCGAATACATCACTCACCTTCAATTTGCCGACGACATTGTGGTCGTGGCGGAGACGCTGGAAGATCTAGAACGAATGCTCGGTGACCTCAACAGAGTATCTCAACAAGTGGGTCTTAAAATGAACCTGGACAAAACCAAAATAATGTCTAACGTCCATGTCGTACCCACCGCACTCACCGTTGGGAACTCTTCTGTTGAAGTTGTCGACGAATACATTTACCTGGGACAGGTAGTCCGGTTAGGTAGGTCCAACTTTGAGAGAGAGGTCAATCGACGAATCCAACTCGGCTGGGCAGCGTTCGGGAAACTACGCAATATCTTCTCATCCAAAATACCTCAGTGCCTTAAGACTAAAGTTTTCAGTCAATGTGTGTTACCAGTGATGATATATGGATCAGAGACGTGGTCTCTTACAATAGGTCTCATAAAAAAGCTCAGAGTTGCTCAGCGAGCTATGGAGAGAGCTATGCTCGGCGTTTCTCTACGCGATCGAATCAGGAATGAGGAGATTCGTAGAAGAACCAAGGTTACCGACATAGCCCTTAAGATTAGCAAGCTGAAGTGGCAATGGGCGGGCCACATAGCACGTAGATCGGACGGGCGTTGGGGCAGAAAGATTCTAGAGTGGCGACCACGTATTCGCAAGCGCAGCGTGGGACGACCGCCTGCCAGATGGACCGACGATCTTGTGAAAATCGCAGGAAGTCGTTGGATGCAGGTGGCATCGGACCGGTTACGCTGGAAAGCGATTGGGGAGGCCTATGTTCAACAGTGGACAATTATGGG
Source organism: Phalera bucephala (assembly GCA_905147815.2). Lineage (NCBI taxonomy): Eukaryota > Metazoa > Arthropoda > Insecta > Lepidoptera > Notodontidae > Phalera > Phalera bucephala. The sequence continues at coordinate 24,348,972 of LR990612.1, forward strand.
CTGAGATGATGATGATGATGACATACATACTTAAAATATAATATAAAATACCTGGTCTATCCAGTTAACATAAAACTAATAATTATCAATATTATCAGCCCAGGCCCCTTGCTGGGTAGCCAGGGAAGATGAGTCCTAACAATACAGTCATGAAACATTGATTGGGATAAGAACCTTTGTGGTCAGCAGTATATATTTTGTATTAAATGAGTTTTAATATAGTGGAGTACCAATATGGAATTATAACTGTCTATTCATAAGCAGTAGTTTAAATTTCGAAAAACCACCAGTGTTGTAACCAACATAGAACAACAATCCTCATCCGGTGTGTAAAAATATTAACCCACAGTATAATAATGATCGAACTTCACTTCAGGTAAGTTCGTTTGATCACTTATTATACTGTGTCCTTCGTTCTCGATATAAACATGCAGCTCTCTCTACTCGCTTGGCAAGCCGCTAAATTTTTTAGAAATGTCAACGCCTCCTCTATGATATCTGTGGACATAACCTCTGCGACCATTCTTTCTTTTAGCGCGGCAGCCGATGCCTTGTAATAAAGTTTTGGTCGACATTTAATTTAATCATATAATCGTAGCAGTGAAATTATATAACAAAAGGTTTTTATATACTCAAGTGATGTTGTGAAATAAATTTAAAACATCGTATAGGCAAATTCAGAAATAATTTACGTCTTGACCAAAAAAGTACATTCAAAAAAGATCAACTGATAGTTGTTTAATTGTGGCGTTTTCAGCTTAACTTGTTTAGGTATAATAATATCGAATATTTGGAGACGTGAGTTTTATCATATTAAGACTTGTAAAGTCTTCACTCGAAACTTACGAAGTCTCATGTCCCTCTTCGTGTAAAAACAGTTTAACACGCAATATACCTGCAAACAATTATTAACCGTCTATAAATGGGCAATGTAATACCTCTAATGAGAGAAATTATCGGGGACATTAATCAATAATGATGATTGTTAAGGATCGATGCCAATTAAAGGACACGGGCGATGTACGAGATGCATCGACGTGGTCCGCAAGACTTAACGGTAATTCAAGGACACGAGCGGTGTACGAGATGCATCGGCGTGATCCGCAAGACTTGGGGCCCATACGAGATATGTGCTGAAGGTCATACTACTGATAGGTTTCACCCATGAGGTGCTCCTGTGCAGTTCACATTTCTACAATGGTAAGAATCTAAAATTTTACCCAACATACATACCTTAAACAGTAAATACAAAGACTATTGCTATAAACTATAAGCAATTTGTGATATTATATCTCCTAAAGGAGACTTTCTGAAAGGGTAACTAAAGGGATGTGGTTTATGAATTTATGAATAATAATACATTATTATTAACATAAGCCACTCATTTGCAGAAACATAATGTTTTGCATTGATTTCATTATTAGACATACTTGTATAATAATCCTGAAATAGCCCAAAGTGGAGCTTATTACACAAAGAATTGTGCAATATTATGAGCACTTGTATTAAAAAAGGTAAACCTTGCAATATTTATCCCTGAACAGGGTTTATAAACAGATGAGCCAAAGTAATCTCTACTGATAACAATGCCTGTTATAACTGACAAGCAACAGAATTGTGGAAATATTCCAAATATAATATCTCAGCCTACTGATGCTGAGACAGGCAAGTTGAACAATAATTTGTGTTACACACATACATCCTTAAAATATAATATAAAATTCCTGGTGTATCCAGTTAACATAAAACTAATAATTATCAATATTATCAGCCCAGACCCCTTGCAGGGTAGCCAGGGAAGATGAGTCCTAACAATACAGTCATGAAACATTGATTGGGATGAGAACCTTTTTGGTCAGCAGTATATATTTTGTATTAAATAAGTTTTACTATAGTTGAGTACCAAGATGGAATTATAACTATCTATTCATAAGCAGTAGTTTAAATTTCAAGAAACCACCAGTGTTGGAACCAATATAGAACAACAATCCTCATCCGGTGTGTAAAAATATTAACCCACAGTGTACCTATCAGCCCACCAAAAACAAATCACAATGGACATTGGAAGTCTCCTACCAGAGAATGTGAGGTAAGAAAAGCTTGCTAGGCTTTTTACATAAAGGCTTGTTTTTTTTTTTTTTATGTTACTGAAAAAATCAGTTAAACATTCAGGAATACAACATGGCTGTTACAAATAAACTATAATATTAGAGGCTAAAGGTATTCACTGACTTTGATATGTAACAATGTATCTATGACACTAATAAAAATGTGTGTCTGTCTGCCTTCAACGGCAAACATAACTTTATGGGTTTTGTGCAAATACTGCAAGTAATCCAGACAAGTGAAGGTTAAATAAATCTGGTCCTACATATATTTAACATTATGTATAGAAACATTATTATTAGAAACATAATTTTTAATAATTGATATACAATTTATAGCCATTCTCATTAGAATTTAATTAAAGATGGATGATCACAACTGTGCTATAATCCTTATCCCACAAAGAAACTCAATGCTAATAATAGACATTAGAGTCATATTAAATATACTAATAAAAAATTTATTAGGAGCTATTCAGCTTTCTATTGGGTAATGAGTCCAATAGTTTTGGTTTTTGGTTGCGTCCTGCATCATTTATAGTGTAATTAATACATTACAAATTTGAGACACACAGAGGAAAGATTATACATCAATTCATGAATTGAAGAATTAGATGTTTTTATTGTACTTTTGTTTGATAATATTTACATCAATTAATAATATATAATCAAATAAAATTATTCAAGTAATTAATAACTATAAAAAATAGGTTTGTGTTTAGTTTTGAATGTGCACATTTATATTGAGCACCAGTGATGGTTCTGGTACAGTTAGGATATCGGAGATATGACACAAACACAACCTGCTACTATTATGGAAACAGGTGGTTTTAGAGCACTATACATGCTGTAATTTATTTGAAGGTGGTTCAGTGTAAAAGTATTGAATTGGAAATGTCATACAAAAAATTTGCATTTTTCATATTGTTACATTTAAATTATTACATCCACATGTTACATGTATCTTATTAATGTATCTTTATATAAAAAGAAAATAAAGTCATGCAAATGACTTAATAATAATACCTATTTAAAAATTGTTGATGAAGTTGATGAAATATTGGGTTACAATATTTAAAAGTATAGATTATCTTAAACAAGAATAATCAAAAGTATATTTTTATCACAGGTATGATAAATATTAGGTAGTATCAGCAATAACCTTAGTCTTAGGGAACTTGATATTATTTATTTATTAATAATTATAAGACCACGCCAGATCCCAAGTGGGTAGGCGAGGGCGCAAAAAATATTATTATGATATTAAATGAAATATGAATGATACGTAGGTACTACATGTATAAGTTAAGTGACACTCAATCCTCACGGTTGGAAATCTAGAACTAACTAAAAAGTTACTCACTACAGTTGCTACTTATAAAAAACAACCACATACAAAGAAGCAGAGGAAGTGTGGCATTTAAGGGTATGAAAAAGTTAAGTTATGAATAGGATTCCCAATATCATAAAGTTATAGTCCGTGGTTTGGTCTAGTTGCCTGTGACTTATTCGCTACTTAAGTCATTACTAAATTAGTAAATTTGAGTGTAATTTTCATCAGCAATATAACGGGTCAGGGGTGGCCCGATCGTATTGCCAAAAATGAATGTTCGCGGGCGTTATTGCGCAAGAACGAATTGTTAAGTGATACATAAATATTTAGGTGGACATAAAAATGATATCCGGGATAGTTTCGGAATATATAATAATAATAGTAGTATAGTTTAACAGTGGGGCAGGTTAAATTAGGTTACCACACATCAGCACTGCCCTTCGTTCCAAACCCAAAAATGGGGGAGGGGGGGGGCGAGATCATATAGTTAAGGTACATAGCCTTATGTGAGGAATAGCTCTAGATAAGGACATTAGTACAAAGGCCTCTAGTACAAAAATGTTAAATTTTGGTATATGTGCATCTTTAAAGATTATAAATATAACTAACATTAAATATAACCGAACTTTGACATAAAGGAAAATACTTTATCATAAATTAAATAAATAATTATAGCAAAGCATCCTTATAATCACCAATAGAATTTGTAGCCTTTGTCTGGTACTGTACTCACAAAAGAGATCATTTGACAAAAAAAAAACACCACATACCACTTGGAAGACACTTTAGTGGGGAAACAGGTTTCCCTGTCTTATTTGTCTTATATTGTTATAGATTGGGTACTAATATAGTTTGTTTCTAGATCTAGTACACAGTAAGAGTTTTCTATCGATCTCTATCTATATCGTCACGCCAGACCCCTTGCGGGGTAGGCGGGGGGGTGCGGGGTTCCAACAGGTTCTTTAGTTACTGGCTTCCTCCACTCTCATAGTTCGTTTCGGAAGGGTTTTCTATGATACAAGAATTATTATAAAGGGATTAATTTCATATAAACAAAGTTCTGGATCGGTAATTCCTCAACTCTCGTTATATAAAGGGACATCTATAAAAAAAAAAAAAATCTTTATAGAGTAGACATTACAGATGGAGAATGCACTGATATCTGATAAGTAATGATTGATTATTATTACCCGGTAGTAATGAGTTAAGGACAACAGGTGTGCTATAACAGGTGCTTTAAAGAATTTTGTTGGGATGGATCTACGCTATATAACATAACATGTTATAGAATTTGATTAAATAAATTTATTTTGAATAAGTTAGACAGACTGGTTGTAAGAAACAATATATGTGTATATATACTCGTCCGTATATATATAGATATATATATATATATATATATATATATATATATATATATATATATATATATATATATATATATATATATATATATATCTATATATATATATATGTTGTATTTGTGTTGTATAGCAATGCAAACAACGGGAATGTGTTATACAAATGTACTCATGACATATTATGTTTTAGAGCTCACGCTTAAAAATGACATTCATGTGGTATACTTCAACTTTACCCTTATAGCTCTAAACAGCTGCATGTTTATATCGAGAACGAAGGACACAGTATAATAAGTGATCAAACGAACTTACCTGAAGTGAAGTTCGATCATTATTATACGAAGTCCTTCGTTCGAAGATATAAGTACCCAACCCGCCCTGCCCGTTGGTAAAGTTGAAATGTACTACTTCTAAAAGGAATGGTCGCAGAGGTTATGTCCACAGATACCATAGAGGAGGCGTTGACGTTTCTAAAAAATTTAGCGGCTTGCCAAGCGAGTAGAGAGAGCTGCATGTTTATATCTTCGAACGAAGGACTTCGTATAATAATGATCGAACTTCACTTCAGGTAAGTTCGTTTGATCACTTATTATATTCTATCGCCATCCTTCAGAGAGCTAAGAACGAAAATATTGAAGTTAGTGTTACGCTAGCGAGTTGATGTACCATTCTTGTCACACTACAAATTTACTAAATAAACATGAACGTGATGGCACGCTTACTCGCTAGCGCCACGCTAACGTCAATATTTTCGTGCGAAGATCTGTTATGTTTTTTTTAGGTCAAAATTAAAATCATGTATACATGATAGAGATTTACAAATCATTCCTTTTGTGCGCCAACCTTGAAGCGAAGTACACATGTCCTGTCACGTCCAAATCAATTCGAGTATTCGTCACGTTTCACTTCAAAAGCATTATACGAGGAGGGATCAAAAAGTAGTGAGAATGAGATAGAATATAATGACTTTTGATAACTTAATAATTTATTTTTCTACATAGTTTCCGAGTCTCTCTACACACCGAGTCCAGTGCTTTCCCAAGGCTTCAATCCCTTTCACAAAAAAAGTTTTGTCTTGGTCCTGCAAAAAGCTCTCCACGGCATCCATCACCTCGTTATCGTCTTCGTACCTGTTTCCCCTTAAGTATTTTTTCAATTTGGGGAACAGATAAAAATCGCTAGCCGCCAGATCTGGTGAATAAGGGGGGTGGTCAACCAATTCGAAGCCAGCTTGCTGAATGGCAGCCATCGCAACTGCCGACCTGTGCGCGGGTGCGTTGTCGTGATGAAACAGCACGCCTCTTCGAAGTTTCCCTCTCCTTTTCTCTTTGATGGCATTCCTCAACTTGGGAATTAAAGCTGCATAATATTGGCCTGTAATAGTGGTTCCACGCTCCAGTTAATCAATCAACAATATTCCATCTGAGTATTGTAAAAATATTGAGGCCATAACCTTGCCAGCCGATGCCACAACACGAAACTTCTTCGGAGTCGGTGATGATGGCCGTTTCCATTGCGAAGATTGCTGTTTTGTCTCGGGATCAAAATGATGGACCCATGTTTCCATTGTTACGAAACGAGACAAAAAGTTTTCAGAATCTTCTTGAAACTTGTCCAACAATATCTTCGAAATGTCAAGTCGATTTTGTTTCTGACTGTCGGTTAACATTCTCGGCACCCATCTTGCGGAGACTTTTCTCATAATCAAAGATTGTTTCAATATGGATTGAATACTTCCATATGAAATGCCCGTTTCTTAAATTAAGTATCGGATGGTAACTCTTCGATCGCTCAATACAATTTTCTCGAATTTCGCAACATTTTCTTGGGTGAATGACGTCGATGGACGGCCGCAACGATGTTCGTCTTCCGTGCTCGTTCTCCCTACTCGAAATTGAGAAGCCCACCTTGCGACAGTGGAATACGGCGGAGTAGACTCTCCTAATGTTGCCTCCAAATCGCAATGAATCTCTTGAGTCGTTAACTTTTTTAAACAGAGGTATTTAATAACGGCTCGCACTTTGTTTTTCTCCATTTTCGAGAACACGTTCCGACACGAAGCAAACAAATGACTACATTCAGAAAAAACAAAAGAGAATCGAAGATTTTTTTTTTATTAATATTACAAATATGTATCTGAGCTATGCCTACAATTTTTTTTTTTCTTTTTTTACCGATGAGTATGTCGTTCTCACTACTTTTTGATCCCCCCTAGTACTCATAGACATGTTCGTCCTCTGTGGATACACTCTCAGGTAGACGAACAACCTTTCGTCTCACTTTAAGGTTGACTTTTAATATTTTAACAAATAAATACATACCACCTAAGGTAATTCTTCAACATAGACTTAAACATTTTTATACCGTCACGGATGATAGAGGTGTACTGTGTACAACCACATTTTGCTGTCGATATTAGATCTCAATGAAATGTAAGATGAGACTATTGACATTATATTAGACACAATTCATAACCCCTCACTACTACTGAGAATCTTCTAGAAAAAATCTCCTATGACATCTCGTGATTGCATGCAATGCCATGACACCAATGGGGCAATCACCTTTTTAATTAAATATCTCGTACTTGGCTACAAGAAATGTATAACTATAAATTATTGTATAATTATATCGTTAATTATATGCTGACATAATTGTCGAATCTTCAATAGTGTTAGTTATAATAAAAATTATAATGCTTTAGTTATATCAAACAATATTTTCAACGTTATAAGAGTTGTCAACCGTATTGTAATGGGGGCTAGTTTTAAGTTTTCACGCCGAAATTACTTAAGAGGCTGAAACTTTGTTCGAAATTTTGTGTATTTAAATATTCATGTGAAATATGAGTACAAGCTCAAAATATACTATTATACACAATAGTAAGACTCATTTGACTTCTTTCAAATGAAAACGTGTACCCGTATACAACTTAATTTGATGGCCAAATAAACACGGAAATAACATAAAGCCACAATAAAATAGGGTTTATTTCTATTTAGTAAAGCAAGTCCTTTATTTATGTAACAACAAATGGTAACAGCATATTGTAATATCTGTGAACTAGTTTCGTTACTCAATGCCGTTTTAGGGCAGGGATTCTACGAGCCGCGGCGCTACGTGGGCCGCCTGCTAACACACACACGCGGGGCGCGCACTGTCCGTATAACGCTAAATAAGAAGTGATAATACGACTAGTTTCCGTAACTGACAACACGAATATCATCACTTCATTTATGACTGCGAATACGCACTATATCGCTACGTACGTATCGTTTTAATCTTTTTGGGATATGCACTGTATTTCTTTTCTTAATATGATTGACTGGTTTGACCTAAAAACATCATAATTCCTAGGGCCTTAATTATTTACTAATATAAGGTTGTTTATAATTGCATATATCTCAAATTTATAATAATAATAATAATATCAGCCTATACTGCCCACTGCTGGGCAAAGGCCTTCTCTCACAAATCGAGGTGAGAGAGATTAGGTCATACTCCACCACGCGGACCCAGTGCGGATTGGTGGAGGCAGGTTTGTGGCCACCCGCTGTTGGAACTTATCAAGCCGCCTTTAAGGCTTCCAACTCGGCTTAACGACTACCACATCAAGTGGTAACCGGGACCAACGGCTTAACGTGCTTTCCGAAGCACGGAGACGCTCGAATATGAAAATTTAATCTCAAATTTAAGTAAACAATAATATGAATAATTGGACAAAACCATGACTGGGAAACTAGGAATTTAATGTTGTCTATATTTTGTCACAACTGATTAAAATAGGCATTTGTTCTAATAAGTCATACTATCCAGCAATAGTCTCATTAATACTGTAATATATAGTAATAAACTCATTAATACTGTATAATAAACGGGCGTGTACAAGAGCTATAAATAAACAGTATTATAGTAATAACAAATAATATTTGAGTTATCAAACCTCACCTCTATCGGATATTACCTCAGATCGGAAAATGCAACCAAAATAGCTTTCAAGAACTAACAAGCTTGAGAAAGGAAGGTTATTATAAAGATTGTTGGATTAAAGTAAGGATAATTTTTACAGCGAAAGTTTTACATCCCGAAACATGGTAAAGTTCCTGACTTCAAGCTAGAGACGGGCAAATTTAATAAAAATATCGATAAATCTACTGATGTATCGCTCTATCTTTTTAGGTCATGCTACGAAGTAGCAAAATTGTAACGTGTAGAAAAAACGTCATTCATTCAAAGTGGCTGTTCTAAATCGAATGGCATAAAAGCTCCATTGCTCCAAATAAAGAAACTAGACCCAATCGTTCTAATATATTTTACGCCAACTTATGTTCTACGAATAAAATTGAGAAATTGATACTCCAAATAAATATCGGATTGTCATAGTCACATAAAATATCGATTTTTAATATATCAACATAACAAATATCGATTACTTTTTGATAAAATGTCGATACTTTTGTGAACCTATTTGTCGATATATTGAGCCCAATCCTACTTCTGGCAGTACACAGATGATTGTTGTGTAGCAAGTTTAATTACTTCTAGTTTTGAGGAACGACCCGCCACGGCGCCGACGCTTTGGCTGCAATGTGCCGCTGGCAAAAGGTGGGCAAGGAGCATGCATAGCGAAATCTACAATTGCTTCCTAAACCACGTATAAAATTGTATTGACCTCTTTATTTATTTGTATTGGACGTGCAATTTGGTATTGCAGTGCACACAGAGAGAAGATAGACAGTTAGAGTCTGTAGGTATATAACATTTTAGAATTTAGAATTTTGTTGACTGCCTCGTTGTTCTAGTGGTTAGGCCCTGGGTTTAAATCCTAGGTCAGACAAACTCAGTTTTTCTAACGAAAATTTCCCAGTATGAGTCCGGAGTCTGGAATTGTGCTCGGTGTGTGACAATACGCTCGCCCTCTATTACATGGGACCTAACATCGTTTGCGAAAAGTGCGTGTACTCAGTGGCCCTCCCCACCCCCGCTTGGGGAATATAGGTGTGACGGTGTGTACTGGTTAAAAAAATGTACAGGCCAGAAATATTTTTTTTTATGGATTTAGAACTCAATTGGATTCGACGCAGTTGGATGGAATTCATATTGCGCAGTCATATTTAATCTTTCGCAGTTTTGCTCAAATAGTGTTATAAGTCAAAGAAGGCCTGTTTCGAGATAAAAGTGTGAAATTCGTTCTATGTGGTATTTACCTACCAATATTTCCTTGCTCGGAAGTCAGATTATTAATTTAATATTTAATTTAGTAAGTGGTTAATAATTAGAAGGTTTACAAAATGATATATTCAGCTGAAAGACGTCCTCTGCAGGACAAAGGCCTCCCCCAAAGATCGCCATGATGACCGGTTTTATATGTAAATTATACAAGGTGTATCGTAAATAACGCAAGACCTCAGACATAGATTAGATAATTGCTTCACAAATTCAATACGATAACCAAATTTCCAAATTTAATTTTTTTGAAGCACTTTTATACCCCAATAAACAATGAAACTCGTATATGTAAGTGTGCGTTTTGAGAAATATGTTTTAGAAATGCATTTGAAATCTCCGTATTGCTTTGAATCAATAATAAATTTAGTTTGTTATAGCGCACTGAAGGAGCAAAAGCATTACTGCACCTTTAAAAAAAATGTGACTGCCTCGTTGGTCTAGTGACAAAGCGCATTGTTTAGTGATCATGAGGTCCTGGGTTCAAATCCTACGTCGGCCAAATGTAGTTTTTCTAACGAAATATTCGTAGTATAAGTCCGGAGTCTGGAATTGTGCCCGTTGTATAGCAATAGGCTCGCCCCCTATTGCATGGGACCTAACATCATTATTCAGTACACCTCTGCCACTCCTGCTTGGGGAATATAGGCGTGAAGTTCTTCTTACAAAAAAAATGTACGTGACATTTAAAATAGAATCAATTCAGTTACCGACTTAGAACAAACTACTTTTAGGTCTTGCGTTAATTATGTTACACCTTGTATATTCAGCAACATAAAATTATTAAAGAGTTGAGTTGTATCATTATTTCAAAGGCGATATGTTACACTCAATGACGTTCTATTTCATAACTATTAGGAATACTCACAGTATCGTAAAAAGTATCAAACAGCTCATATAACATTTTGGGCCGTAAGGCGAGCAAGGAACGCCAATGAAGAAATATTTTTAAGCGAATTTACCAATTAAACAATTATATCGTATCATTGTACCACCTATAAGGCTTCAAACTCGGCTTAACGATTGCCACGGTACAATGAGACAGTATAAGCTTATATTATTATTTAACCGTACGGACGACGTGAAGAAGTGTCTTCAAAAGTCTCTTTGGCAGTAGAAAAAAAAATTAGCTAAATGGTAACACTAATTTCACACCAACACCCCTGTAAATTTCATTCACGAGCCAAAAGATCCATTTTTTCGGAATATAAATCTAGACAACATCCTTATTCGCTATAACCAATAAAAACGTAACGCAGTGCGTAACGATAACTTCGTGAAATAATGTTTAATGGTACTCCATGAGCACTCAGAATAACATTTTACGAAGTAATCGTAACGCGCCACGTTTGATCATAGTAAACCCCTATGTTAGTTAACTAGTCACCCACCTAAATTTTCGGTCGGTCTGCTTATTAAATCTCGTCAAGTTCTCGCGGCACACGTAGCGCTGTGAAACCGCGATGTTCTTAGCGAAAAGCAAGTTTAAGGATTGTTCGACTCGGTTAGTCCGAGATTGATGACCACTTGTGGTATTTCCTTTACCGGCCGCCACCGTACTTCGAAACGCACGTTAAACCATTGGTCCCGGTAATCACTTTGTATGGTAGTCGTTAAGCCAAGTTGAAAACCTAGGTGGCTTAGGTGGAATAGCAGGTAGCCAAAAACCTGCCTCCACCAATCCACATCAGGTCCGAGTAGAATATAACCTAATCTCTCTCCCCTCGATTTGTGAAAGAAGACTGTTGTTCAGAAGTGGGACACCAAAGACATAGACTCATTATTAATTCCCTACAAAGAAAGAGTATTTAATTTCTTTCCGAGAGGCCAAGAGCCGCACCGTTCCCAGCATTATTGTCTTCCGTACCAGGTACCTTATAAAATGTTGAAAATTGAATAAAATATTAAAATAAATATTAGCCCTGTTAAGAAACTGTCCCACTGCTGGACACAGGCCTCCTCTCAAACTGAGAGAGTTTAGGCCATAGTCCACCACGCTGGCCTAGTGCGGGTTGGCGAACTTCACATACCTTCGAGAAACTCTTAGGCATGCAGGTTTCCTCACGATGTTTTCCTTCACCGTTAAAGCATGTGATAATAATTTTTTTTTTACAGAACACTTCTTTATATTATATTTAGAAACAGAATACTTATTTATAATTTCACACTCCGTCTGTACTCACATGAACTCATTTGCACATAAATAAGATATTGCCCGCCTGGTTGTCATGTCAAATAAAGGTTTTCAGTCTTCAATCTAAAAGGAGGCACACAATATACAAGACGACGACACAGAAAAGGACCGAAAAAAATATTTTAAACTTCTTACTCACTTTTATTAATTTTAGTTAATGTCCAAATGGTAGAATAAAACTGAATGTATTAAGTATTTACCAGCTTATATGTAGCTTGCCATATATCGAAAACACATTATATCCCGACTAAGTTTTAATTCGCAGACGCCATATTAAAAATATGATGTCACTCGCAAAAATTCTCATCATGCTAAAGAACATTAAGCCGTTTATTTAGGCTATAGTCTATGCCAACAAATAGACATACATACCACACGTTAAACATTACTCTCCTTCCAGCAGTTAGGTAAATAGTATAAAAAAAAAGTAAATACAAATAGTTTCTAAAGATCCAATGCGCAAATTACCAATTTCGGTTTGAATATTGACGGAAAAGGGAAGAAGAAGAAGTCAAAATGAGTCAGTACGTCCAATTGGTTAGCATATTTTAATAGCGTCTGGCTCGGAGCCACTGCCGACGACACACCTTAATGTTTTCCTGTTGCCCTTAATGTGCCTACTTAACGAACTCATCGTTCTTATCGAACGACCGACGACTCCGCTCCAACTTCATAAAGTAGATCTGGCCTCTTGTTTTATGCTTCGATATACCTATATTGATGACTTAGAATAAAATAATCCAGAAGCCGCGGGCGCGCATCAAATTAAAGCAACAATTACTACTTACAATGCTAGTGGTCACACGTTCACGTGAGTAGTCACTCTGTGACCGTCGTGCGAAATAACGTGCTCTACGCGTGTGAAATTAAATTGACTTATGCTTTCTTGTGTCGTTTCTACCAGTAAAAATGCTGCTGCACTCAAACAGAAACATTATGGGATCACAATTCATACCTAACGCATTCAGGTGCCGTATAATTTAAATATCGAATTAATTGTTCCGTCTATAAGTGTCAAATTCGTAGTAAAAGACGCGTCCATTTTGTTAGTGTTGCTAGTATAACAATTTTATTTTTCCCTACTTTTATTTGCTAAGGACTTTTTTAGTTTTAGTATCAAATAGTATTAATACCATAGTTTCAAAATTTAATTAAGATGATAAAATTATATTTTTTGAGTTTAATATGCATTAAAATACTCGTTACCGCAGCAATGATTGTATTATCATCTACTCTAATGTTATCAACATTTACCCCAAAAAGTGATAATCTTTCCAGGCTGCCAACATTACGCCGGTAGGAAGTGCGGTGAGTGTGGGACGTTTGCTGAATTTTCGGCTTCACCGCGCGGCGTGCAATTACGACTGGACGCGGCTTCTCGATTATATTTATTCTAAGATTGATGATTAACCTTAGTTTGGAAATTAGTAGGGTCCAAACCTAACGGCCTATATATAAATAACGGTTTCAAATATAACACTGGTTTACCGGATGTGCGATGAATAACCAATAGTCAGTAGAAGTTCAAATCGGTCGAACCACTCTACCAACATGATCTGAGATCGTCGTAAATATTATGTAGTTTAGGTCTCAATATACTAGAGGACGAGCTTATTCGTAATACCAGAATTCCAGGCACCTCTTACTAGAAACTTAATACCTTCGGCGAAATTTGGATAAACCTATGCTAGCTCTGCTTGGGGAATTTAGGCACAACATTGAATTTTTCTATTTAATACAAAGTGCTTATATCTCCAGGATAATACTATAGAGAAGGATGTCCATCCTAACTAGGCTCTTGTGTTTTCATTGTCGTATCACATTATCGGTATAAAAGAGGGAAACAGTCGAAGTTTACTGTTATTTTACAGCATATTGACAATGGAAGTTTTTTATGTTTCTGTTGAATATGACGTCGTAAAGTCTTACATCGCTCTAGTATACGCTAACAGAAAATTTTAGTAAAAATATTGCTGGGGGCTACTTTTTCGCTGTCATATATGCTTTTCTAGGTCGGACAAATGTAGTTTTTCTAACGAAAAATTCCCAGTATGAGTCCGGAGTCTGGAATTGTGCCCGGTATTTGGCAATAGGCTCGCCCCCTATTACATGGGACCTAACATAGTCGGCGAAACGTGGGTGTACTCAGTACACCTCTGCCACCCCCTCTGGGGAGCATAGGCGTGACGGTGTATATATGCTTTGACGGGTTTATTTTATCTTTACATCTGTACTTTATGGAGAGTAAGGACGGAGAAAGAACATTATTCCCTCACTGGAAGCTGGACTAATGCGTTGTAAACAATGATTAAATCTAGCTACGATTACCACCGTAATCAAGTGCCACATCAGAGGGGGCCCGTTTAGATTAGAAGTTGTCAGGAATAGGATGATATTAAGCTACAGCCCTGGCTAGTTGGATTACTACAATACCCTAAGAATGGTTGGCCGGGTCGCCCGAAAAAAATACCTCCTTAGTAATATACGTATCTTAGAAGGAATAAGACTGATTACAGCAATTCTAGATAAAAAGACATTCTGAGATAACGATCTTAAACCATAGTACAAATCAACTCTTACATGAACTGTAAAAAACACTCCGACTATTTCGATAATCTGTGATTAGTATTAAAGGCCTATGTTTAACTAAAAGGCTCTAGTAGAGCTATAGGACCGCTATATAGTATTAGCGCCGTATTCTAGCGATCCTCAAGGATATCAGCGTTAGATGGGGTCAGCCTGAGATAGGTGACTGTTCGTTACTTCCCGTGAGATGCGGCTACAAACTAATATAATAGTCGTTAAGCTAATTTAGCTTGATAAATCTAAATAGTAGGTGGTCACTTATCGGTCTTCACCAATTTACACAAAGTGCGCGAGGTAGAATGCGATCTTTTTTCTGTAACTTTCGTTCGTAAGAAATGTTATTGAGAGCATATTGAGAGAGAATACTCTGATTTTCGCTATTTTGTACAGCCAAATGATGGCAAAGAAATAAAAGAAAGGCTTAAATTATTTGGTGAGTACTTTTCTAAAATGTATTTTCCATATTCAACTATCACAAGGTTAAGCAACAGTAAGTTAGTACAAACAACAGCTCTTGAATACGATAGTAATCCAACACGATGGAGATTCTCGCAATATCGTCGCATCGTATGATATTGCGCACGTCTTTCATTGTATGAACACAAAATATAAATCTATTGCATCTATATGGAGACCGTTGATTTTGTTTCCTGGATAAAATGCTGAATCAGAAATTTTTTTATTTGATCCCTAATATAAATAATAGAAGTTCGCAAATTTTTTGCATTAGGCTCGCTATTACACGTGACTTCATCTGACGTGACATCGTCAGCGAAAAGTGGATGCACACAGTACATCTCTGCTATCTCCGATTGAGGAATCTAGGCGTGACTTTGATTAGCAAAATTTTTGAAGATTACGGTAGGACTTATCTCCATAAACAGCACCCGTTCACGAGTATAACTAGGGCACTCACTCCCCTTAACCATATTAGACTGTAGGAAATTGAGCCACCGCACTGACTTTCAGTGAGCTTAACTTATTAAAAACCCCAGAGAAAAAAAAACACCGTGTCGCCTCTATTTCTCAACCGAGGGTGGCAGCAATGTACTGTGTACACCCATTTTTCGCCGGCCATGTTAGGTCCTAATGTAATAGGGGGCGAGCTTATTACCATGATTCCGAGCACACTGCCAGAATCCGGACTTACTGGGAATTTAGCATTCGAAAAGTTACCCTTGTCCGACTTAAGATTTGAACCCAGAACCTCGTGAAAGCTACGCTCATTATTTGCCACTAGACCAACGACAAGAAAACACTTACTTTAATATCAATACAAAAGCATTGTTTTAATATAAAATGATTATAACATTCTATTACTCACAGAAGCCACTCGAAGAATAGATACCGAGAGAATCGCAAAAAAAATATGGAAGGGAAATAATAAAAGAAACAGTCAAACCGCGGATAAAGCATTTGAATGATTGACTACTTACAGAAAACCATATTTGTGCTGGACCGTAGCGCGTTCAGACAACAGACGGCTTAGCACGAAAACTGTGACGTTAGTGTAAGGCTAGCGACTAGTCGTGCTGTCTCATTCATGTTTATTTAGTAAATTTATAGTGTGACAAGGACGGGATATCAACTCGCTAGCGTCACGCTAACGCCAATCTTTTCGTGTTAAGCTCTCAGGATATATTTCGGTCCAATCGTAAATACTGCCTTGGGGAGTATAATGTTAGTTATGAGCACTATATTCCCGCAAATATAATAGACTAGCACAGGATGGGAACGGAGTGATAGAAGAGAAGTCTCTCAGGACTTTGTATCTAACAAGTTGGTTGATGATAATGAAATCTCAGACAGATGCGATCGATAGTAGGAAGGAAACTTTCAATGTTATACTTTAAATCTTTATTTTACTGACAACCATAATTGATTGGCCATCTTCGAGGTTCTTAATGAAAAATATAAAATAAATTGATCGAATCAAATCGCCTGAATTGTGTGTGTGTTGCTATTACGTGAGATGAGGAAACCAATCAATCATTACCAAATCATTATCCACAAACCTAATCAGGAGCTCTCCAAAAATTTCTTCTTGATTATTTATCTTCACCACACTGTCTCGTTGGACTAGTGGCTATGAGGAGACCCTGATCATTGGACGGACAAAATATTATTGAAGTTTTTTCTTTTAAAAATTGTTAGTATCCGTCCGGAAAATGGAATCGCGCCCGATAAAATGACAATAGACCCGCTACTAATTCTTTAAAATGCACACTGTACACAGTACACATAAAAACACCTCGCTTGGGGAAATGTGCCGGACAATTTAGCGCAGTGGTTTAGAGCTTAAGCCGCTCCGCCCACTGCGTCTAATAGTCGCGGGTTCGATTCCCGCACAGGACAAATCTTTGTGTGATCCACAGTTATTTGTTCCGGTCTGGGTATTTGTGTATGTGAATTTTCATGTTTGTAAACGCACCCACGATACAGGAAGAAATGCTAGTGTGGGGCTACGTTTTTAAAAAAAATTTAGGCGTGACAGTGATATATTTTATTATCCTTACCACAGC
This sequence comes from Phalera bucephala, assembly GCA_905147815.2. NCBI lineage: Eukaryota > Metazoa > Arthropoda > Insecta > Lepidoptera > Notodontidae > Phalera > Phalera bucephala. The sequence goes on from LR990612.1 coordinate 24,366,299, forward strand.
TATTTAATTCAAACCTTTATGATATATGCCTATGTTTCTTGTGGATAATGTAGCTTTCTAATGGTGAAAGAATTATTAAAATTAGTCCAGTAGTTTCAGAGGTCATCCATTATAAACACACTAGGATATATAACTATTTTTCACAGAAGGAACCGGGACCAGTCCCTTGCGTAACCATGGGTGCACTCGAAACGCTGGGAACATAAAAAAATCAAAAATAAACCGAGTTAAAATCCAAAAAAATAGTTTTATTTCACACTATATGTAGGCCTGTAAACAATTTTTCAGCCATAACAATTGTATTTTTTTCTCATAAACAGGAACAATATTAGGTGACGTACATTTGGATTACTCTCCGCGCGAACCACAACTTTTACCTCTTTGTACAACATACTTACGTTTCTCTCCGAATCCGTTCTCACCGATTGAACATAAAAACGACTCATGAAATAAAATTATTTTTGGGATTTTATCGCGGTATATTTTTGATTTTTAAGTTCCCGACGTTTCGAGTGCTTTGCAGCACCCATAAAAACGACTCTCCATCAAAAGATTCGAGATTTACTCGCGTCGACGAAATGTGGCAAGATTTGCACAAGTGAGTTCCTTTGGGAGGTGTGTGTAACGAATTCAAGGGAGCCAGGCAGTTCAATAAGGTGGTGCACAACGCTTTATCACATCAAACCTATCAATGCGACGACGATATTCTAAACGGAGTGCCTACCTTTCTTATTTACTAGCATTTTACTATTGTTCTTTTGAAAACATATTAGCGTAATTTTGTACTCATATTATATCATCGTAGAATGTACGAGGCCTTTGAACTAAAACAACCGACATATTTAACCGAATATTACAGAGCAATTATTCGATCATAGCTCTCACTGAAACCTGGCTTAATTCGAGTATTGCTAATAGAGAATTTATTGACGCAAGGTACACAGTGTATCGGAGAGACCGATGTTTGTCCAGGGCATCCAAAAAGGACGGTGGTGGGGTGCTGATTGCAGTTGCACGCAATCTCCCTTCGTTTCGCATTCAATCTTGGGAAAGTGACTGCGAAGATGTATGGGTTACGCTGAAACTCAACATAAATAATATCTCACGTGATGTAGCAGTTTGTGTCGTCTAACTACCGCCACCCGTGAAATTGGAAACTTTGCCAAATTCTTCGAAAATACCTCTAAAGTCTTAAATCATACTAGTGACATAATCATCCTTGGTGATTTTAATTTAAATTTTATAAGTTGGACGAGCGATTGCAATCAACAACTTTCACCATCAAATTACAACTGTGCCTTGGGCTATTCGTTGGTGGATTTTATTGGTTTAAATAATCTGAAACAAGTAAATAATATTTGTAATGTTGACAATAAAATGTTAGACTTAGTTCTCACAAATATGACAAACGATACTACCACTGTTCCCCCCAATGTACTATCTAAACTGGATTCAAGGCATCCGGCTCTGCTTCTGAACCTCTCTGCTGATCCGTCACTCGAATACCTTGAACCACACCCCAGAAATGATCATAATTTTTATAAAGCTGACTATATTAACATCGTATTAGAACTTAATAATATTGACTGGCACGCTAGGTTTTCCGAAACCAGAACCGTTAACGATATGGTGTCGATTTTCTATGAGTCATTGAGAAGCATTATATCACAACATGTACCTAAACGAAGAACAAAGTTGTCGGTATATCCTCCGTGGTTTGACCGAAAACTAATTAATCTTTTCTCTGAGAAAGATAAGACTAGATCTAGGTACCGCAAGTACAAAAACCCTAGAGATAAGCTGGAGTACGAAATTCTTAGAGAGCGTTGTCATAAGCTTACAAAATTTTGTTACAGTAAGTACATTGCTTGCGTAGAGTCAAATATTGAGAAAAATCCTAAATTACTCTGGCGGTTTGTTAAAGATAAACGCAAAGGTGACCAATCAATCCCAGGCATAATGTACTCTAGTAACTCTTGCGAGAACGATGGCCCTGGTATAGCCAATCTATTCGCAGAGCAATTCTCATCTGTCTATAACAACACTTCTAACCAGTTAACATGTTCTGTTCCTACTTTGTCACATAAATCCTTGTGTAATATATATTTCAGTGAAAGAGATGTTCTAAAAAAAATAAAACAATTGGACATAACGAAAGGTCCTGGTCCTGACGCTATACCACCAGTATTCATAAAGCGATGCGGTTCTTCTCTTGCCCTGCCGTTATCCCTAATAATAAACCATTCCCTGAATGAGGGTGTTTTTCCGGAAGAATGGAAAAAAGCGCGAATTGTGCCTGTCTACAAAAAAGGTGAACAGAACAATGTACAAAACTATCGTCCCATTTCCATACTTTCCTGTTTCTCAAAACTGTTTGAATCTCTTGTCTGTCCTATATTAACGCACTACATGGATGATACCCTAACAAATGCCCAGCACGGATTTAGGAAGGGTCGTTCAGTACACACAAACTTAGTGTCATACGTAACATATTTATCAAGGGAAATCGACAGAGGAAAACAAGTAGATGCAATCTATACTGATTTCTCTAACGCTTTCGACAAAGTTAATCATTCTCTATTAATAGAAAAGCTAAATGCACTTGGCATACATGGAAACCTAATACGCTGGTTTAACTCTTATCTTGAAAAGAGACCTCAGATTGTATCTGTAAAAGGATATGACTCAAAAGTTTATTATGCGGATTCCGGAGTACCACAGGGCTCCCATCTCGGACCAGTCCTATTTTCTGTGTTTATCAATGACATTGTAAATAGAATTCAGCATTCAAAATTCTTATTATATGCTGACGATCTGAAAATATACAAAACAGTGAACTCATTATTGGACACGCATCTCATCCAGTGCGACATTGACAACATTAGGGACTGGTGCCGGACGAACGGTATGACTCTCAATGTAAATAAATGTTGTCATATAAAGTTTACAAGGAAAAAAATAACTACGCGGTCCTCATATTGCATTGACAGATCAATACTTAAAGAAATATCTGAAATTAAGGACCTGGGAGTTAATTTGGACAGCAAATTAAACTTTAATCATCACATAAATGAGGTTGTCAAGAAAGCTGCCAATATTATCGGGTTCATAAAACGAAACACTAAAGAATTTCGTCTTCCAAGATCAAAAATAATTCTGTACAACTCTCTTGTACGTAGTCATCTCGAATACGCAAGTGTAGTTTGGAGCCCCATATATACAGTTCAGTCACAGCGCATAGAAAGCATCCAGCGCATGTTTACTCGACATCTGGTTTTCGTGGCACCAGGAATATCACATAGAGCCCCATATAACGACCGGCTAAAATATCTCAAAATGGACACACTTAAACACCGACGTATAATCCATGACATAGTTTTCGTGAATAAGGTTATTAGTGGCAAGATAGATTGCAATTATCTACTGGAAAACATTGCGTTCGCTGCACCTAGTAGAATCCCCCGACAACCTATAACTAGATCTTTCCACATACCGCTATTCAGAACCAGTGTTGGACGGAATTCTCCTCTAGCTCGATCCTGTTCAGAGTACAATGCCATTTGCAAAGACTCGACCAACTTTGACATTTTTCACGATACTTTACATAATTTTAAGAAAAAATTATCTCAACATTTTATTTCTTCATAACTTATATACATTAAAATTCTCCGTATTGTTTTCATTTCTGGATGATTAACTTTTATGAATTAATTAATTTTCATATATAATAAATTTCTTTTTCTTATTATCTTAATAATTAATTAATAACTATTCATTCATTTCACTGTCAATTAATGTATTTTACCACTTCTCATTAGTGTGATATTTTATAATTGGTTAATTCTAATGTAATATGCAAAATCTTAATCAATGTTGTGTACATCTCTAATTGATATGCATATAAGAACAATATCTTATCGTCCTATGTTGTATGATTATAATATGTATATTGTTGATGTACCTTTAATAATAAATAATAAATAAATAATCATCATACTTCGAAGGGGATCTGGCGTGACGATATAGATAGATATTCAGATATGCTGGACGATTTAGAAAATAGTGTAACACTACAATTATTAGTTTGATAAATATCGGACTCTCGGCATCATCGATATATTATATAGATGCTCGATATGATTTAAGTATTTATCACCAAAAGCAAAGCAGGCCTTTTTTATAAAAAAAAAAACGTTACCCCATACTAGGAATCATTCCTGTGTCTTGAGAGCGTTAAATACACAACACCCAGACTGGAACAAATATTTGTGGGTGACACAAAGATTGCTGCGATTGACCTCATGGCCCATGCTTCAATCACTATACCCAACCATCTTAATAATATTCTAGACACATGCTACTACATCACTACAACACAAACGAACTTATTAAGATATTTTTTTACAAATTTAGAAAAACTTTTTTGATTATGAACTGTAAAACTTATTGCCTCGCAAGTGACTATTACAGCATAACGTTTGTATGACTTTCGTTTCTTATGCATAAAACAGAGTGCAGCAATAAAGCAGAATAATTTACGCCAAATGTGCTGTGTAGGCACACTGCAACCGATGGCTGCCGTACAGAATACAACTTGATTTACTCTGTAATCATTGTGTGCTATAATAATATACGTACCTTTTACGTAAGTATAACAGCGATGAGAGTTCCATAAAAGGTAGTAAATAGTAACTAAAAAAAAAAACAAATTAAATTGACAATTTGTCAGCAGCGTTTATACAAAATACATAGTTTGAATTTAAAAACTCCGTCACGCCTACGTTGTTGGAACACAAATTTTACAAATGATTTGACAACTTCATTTAATAGGCGCCTGTATTAGTATATTGCCAATACCGGATGCAATATCAGACTCCGGATGGGTATTGAGACTTTTTTTTCATACGAAAAGTTCTATTACCTAATACTTTGCTAGATCGCCAGCCGCAACCAGCACCACTAAACCAACGAAACAGTTCCGACTAACGGGCCGCTTTAGGATCTTGAAATAAAACCATGGGGAGGTACTACAACCTCTTTAGCTAAACTATTTTAATCTTACTCTACCGTGAAAGAGACTGAGTTATAAATGTATATATCCACATCACTTTCTTACAGCAAAGTTAAAATATAAAAGCCCTGTTAAAGCGATTATGGTAAGGAATCTGATCATATATTCCTGTAGACAACTGCATTCGCTATAAAATTAGTCCCACAGTAAATAAACACCGCAGAGAAATAATGTAGTTAATGCAATTCCACCACCACAATTCAACCCCTCGCATTTTGTTCTGAATCGAACAAAAAAATGCTGTGAGCGAGAGCGTGGATTCCTGAATGGGCTATTTACCACATCCCCGGTTGCAGGGGCAGGTCCGCTTTGATGAAACCCTTTCAAAGCCCCTTCACTAGATCCCATTTCATTTTATCGACTGCATCCGTAAAAAGACTTTATGAAATAATCTAAGCGAAAGTAGTTCGTGCTAGAATAGTGATTGGTTTGCGGAGTATACAATACGTAGTAAAGATTAATTGGACATGAACCTTGCAGGTAGTAATGAAAGGTTTCATTGAACCAGGTAATGTGTGTATACCTACATACTGTCCGTCATACCTACATACATAATGTCCGCTTAAACAAATTTCGAATGGTCTTTTTATTGAAACTCTATGTGGGATTATTATTATACCACCTCAATACTCTAGTGGTGCATTATGCGGCTGACAATCAAGTGGTTTTGGATTAAAATCCTAGTTCGGAATAAATGTATCTGGTATGCTGCCCAGTTAATAATTACCATAGACCCGACCCCTGTCATATTGGGCATTCGGAAAACTATAAGCGTGCTCTGGCTACTTCTGAGGAACAAACGGTTATTTTCTTTAAACCATCACGTCTGTATTCCCCATGTAGGGGTGGCAGACGTGTATTGTATATACTCAATTTTAAGTCCCATGTTATACAACGTGAGCCTATTGGCATTTTACGGACCCCAGACAGAAATCGGCATTTTTTCCTAACCTGTATAAAAATATACGACACGGTACTCACATATTTATCAATCCCATCATTGAACATCACACAAATCTTTCATTTGAAATCACGAGCATCACTTGATTCCGTCGCCCACAAACACATCGTGTCCCATTTTCCTAGAGACTTCGCAATATTAGGTTATAGCATTTCTTTTCTTCAATCGTTCCTAAATAAATTGCCTTTTACTTGAATCAAATATTTATTGCGTTATTTACGATCTTCAAGTTTAGAAAGCACATGTCATAGCGATAGGTGTAGATTTACCATTACTATAAGATTTGCATAGTCTGATTAGCATTACACGATAGGCTTTGTATAATAGCCTTTTCTTCCCATAAATGCACGGAAAAACCAACTGAATAATGACTTAGCATCTATAATACAATTTGTTATTATGGCGTTAGGTAAGATATTTACTGCTTCACGATTATATCGATTATGTTAAAATTAGAAATAAACCAAGATAAAAACAGGAAAATTAATTTTATTACTGATTAATCATTTTAGTAAACTGCAGACTCCCAAAGCGTATTTACTGGTAGTGAAACCTAATCGTCTTTGTGTGGATTATTTTCATGGCATATAGCAAAAGACAATCTAGCTCTTACTGTGATACTCGAATATTTTTCTAAGTGTATTGATGTCAACACAATGAAATTCCTTCAATTTTCTGTTTAACTAAAAATTAAACTTGTTATTAAACTCTGATGACTAACTTAGGTGTTAAGGACTTTTAAAGTAAGTCAATTATCACAAAGAATGAAATTAAATTTACCCACTTTTTTCCGTAACTGAGTGCTTAAGCACATAAACTTTGACGATAACGACTTATCGTGCTGTCTCATGTATGTTTATTTAGTAAATTTGTAGTGTGATAAGGATGGTATATCAAATCGCTAACGTCAACCTTTTTGTGCTAAGCTCTCTACCAAAACGGGCCGTAAGCAACTTCTGGATCCCGAAGGTCATGCCAATTGTTGTGAATGAACGAGTTTTTGTGATTGCCTTTTCTGACTACAAAGGAACCTAGATTTATAAACGGCTTCTTAGGAAATATACTCCACATAGAGTAGTTTTAGTAAACTGCGCATTCCAATGGTCCTGACTTGGATTTCTTTAATAAGTTGATAAATTTTAGAAAGTGCCTTCTTGTAATTAGTTATTATTTTAGATAAATTTATTCCGCCCTTTTTTCCACAAGCATGATATTCCGAAGTAATGTTAGTCTTTGTTACTTTTCTGAGGATTTATAAATATTAACATGAATAAAAAAATCTGATTCCTATTTCCTAAATATTTTTATGCATACATTCAATATATAACATGCGTTAGTGAATATTTTTGTATTATTCTTATCCATTAGGTATAGTAAATGAGTATAAATACAATTCACCCGCCACGGCCTTACCGGCCGCAGCCACCGGCTAGATTCGTTTCCCATTCACTCTAAATGAAAATTAGATTTCCAGTTCTACAACAATATTCATTATTTACTACTGCAGATACTTTTCAAATAACCCACGCTGAATTGTATTCATCCAGGAGATGAAAGAGAGATAAAGCAGGTAAAGGAAATTCTGAAGTAAATAATGTTTTCTACGATATGTCAACAGGGAGACGTACACGTTATTGTAACCAGAGGCCTTAGCACAAAAAGATTAACGTTATCGTGACACTAGCGAGTTTGTATGACATCCTTGACACACTACATATTTAAAAAATAAACACGATCGTGTCAGCACGCTTACTTACTAGCGTTTAACGTTTTCGTGCTAAGCTTTACATGAAGACATTGAATTTAGCGTGATACTGCTAAGTTGATATTCGATCCTTTTCACACAACGAATTTCCTAAGTACAGATGAACATGACATCTCGTTTTCGTTAGCTTTCCGCTAACTTCAGTGTCTTCATGCTGAGCCCTCGGTTGTAATGCTATTGAGTTTATATACAATTCTTTTCATACCAAAAAAACATGGAATAAAGATGAACGTGGCAGCAGGATTTCTCGACAATGTATGATTTGAGCTTAGACTTCAGGATTATTCAAATATTTTCGTCACTTTATAACTGAAGAATTTTGAATGGAAAGGAATTATAATCGTATAGGTAATAGCCAAATAATAGAATTTATTGAATATTGCCTCAAAACCTTTTTTTTTATAAAACACAAGCCCCGCACAAGTATTTATTCCTGTCTCGTGGGTGCATTTACAAACATGAAAATTCATATACACAAATACCCAGGCCGAAACAATGAATTGTGGATCACCCAAACATTTGTCCCAGACGAGAATCGAACCTGCGACTATTAAACATAGTGTGCAACAACGACACTCCGTCTTTAGCTGTTAACCACTGCAAAATCGTCCGACATTCATAGCATGTTTCGTCTCTAGTGGTTGTGGTCTCACCATGAAGGTAAAACACCATAATTTTAGACATTTTGGAGTATATATAAAGTATTTTAGTCCACACATAATATAGTAATTGACCCGACACTATACCGAAGACATCCCGGACATCAGTCTGTACGTGATGTTTAGTTAAAATGGACGTTCTACAGGGATCGATACTGGGCCCGTTCCTATTTTTAGATTACATAAATGATCTACCTGAAGTAATTAAAAATCGAGCGAAAATAGTGTTATTTGCTGACGATACCTCTTTGATTTTTAAAGTAGGTAGACATGTTAATAACTTTGACGAAGTAAATGACGCTATTCTTCAACTACATAACTGGTTTACATCCAACAAATTTAGTGCTCAATAACAAGAAAACTAAATGTATAAGGTTTTCTTTGCCAAATGTAAAAAGTACTGTACATGATATTATACTGAACAATGAGAAACTTGAGTTCATTAATGATACATCTATTTTAGGGATTACGCTTGACTCCAAGTTACAATGGGGTCCTCATATTGAGAATTTAGGTAAACGGCTTAGCTCCGCTGCATATGCCGTAAGGAAGATCAGACAACTAACTGATGTGGACACCGCGAGGATAGTATATTTTACCTACTTTCATATTGTCATGTCTTACGGTATATTATTGTGGGGTAGGGCAGCGGACATTGAGTCTGTTTTTATCTTGCAAAAAAGGGCTATTAGGGCCATCTATAACTTGAGTAGTCGTGACTCTTTAAGAGAACTGTTCAAAGAAGCTAATATCATGACGGTCCCATGTCAATATATTTATGAAAACATTATGTATACTAGAAAAAATTTAGATCTTTTTGTAATCAGCTAGGTGATAGGCATTGCTTATAACACACGACATAGAAATAAATTAGACCAACCGCAGTTTCGTCTGTCAAAAATTCACACGTCTTTCATGGGGCACTGTGTTAGATTTTATAACAAAATTCCCATTGACGTCACTAAACTTAGTGAAAATAAGTTCAAAGCTTGTGTAAAACGAACACTTTGTAAGCAAGCTTATTATTCAATAGAAGATTATTTAAAAGATAAAAATGCTTGAATTGATGCTATTCCAGCTCCACTTGAGTCATGACAACCTATTCAACTGTTGTTAGTTAACATTACCTTTCCATTTCCTTCTATTAACTTAACACAATATGTACTTTTTTGTAAATGAGGGAACCATGTAGCCATTCTCATAAATAGTATTATTCACTTTTTTAACTTAGACTCACCTGATGACCAACCTACATTGTTCTCCCATACCCCACAACAGAATGTAGATGAAAAAGTTTGTAATTTCTTATTTTAAAAGAGTAACCGTGGAGTTTCTTGCCCTTCTTCTCCACAGGAATGACATTCCGAAGTGGCGGTAGAGTCTTTGTTACTTTTCTGACGATTCATAAATACTGTAATGGTTTACATGAATAAAAAATATTCTGATTCTGATTCTGATTCTGAGAGTGGAGGAAGCCAGAGAGGTATGTAAGGAAAGAACCTGTTGGAACTTTGTCCTCTCTGCCTACCCCGCGAGGGAGCTGGCGTGATGATATAGATAGATAGATTATTTCCTAAGGACTTTTTTAGTTCTAGTATCAAATAGTATTAATTAACATTAATTAACACCATGGTTTTAAAATTTAATTAAGACGATTAAATTATATTTTCTTTACATTACATTACTACAAACCTTAATAGTTCAAGTATATCTATTTTTTGAATTTAATATGCATTAAAATACTCGTTACCGCAACAATGATTTTATTATCATCTACTCTAATATCATCAACATTTACCCCAAAAAGTGATAATCTTTCCGGGCTGCCAACATTACGCGGGTAGGAAGTGCGGTGAGTGTGGGGCGTTTGCTGAATTGTCGGATTCACCGCGCGGCGTGCAATTACGACTGGACGCGGCTTCTAGATTATATTTAATCTAAGATTGATGATTGACCTTAGTTTGGAAATTAATAGGGCCCAAACCTACCGGCTTATATATAACAGCAAACATAACACTGGTTTACCGGATGTGCGATGAATAACCAATAGTCAGTAGAAGTTCAAATCGGTCGAACCACTCTACCAACATGATCTGAGATCGTCGTACCTATTATGTAGTTTAGGTCTCAATATACTAGAGGACAAGGTTATTCGTAATACTAGAATTCCAGGCACCTCTTACTAGTAACTTAATATCGTCGGCGGAATTTGGATAAACCTATGCTAGCTCTGCTTGGGGAATTTAGGCGCAACATTATTTTTTCTATTAAATACAAAGTGCTCATATCTCCAGGATAATGCTGTAGAGAAGGATGTCCACCCTATCTAGGCTCTTGTGTTTTCATTGTCGTAGCACATTATGGGGATAAAAGAGGGAAACAGTCGAAGTTTACTGTTATTTTACAGCATATTGACAATGGAAGTTTTTATGTTTCTGTTGAGTATGACGTCGTGAAGTCCTGCATCGCTCTAGTATACGCTAACAGAAAATTGTAGTAAAAATATTGCTGAGGGCTGCTTTTTCGCTGTCATGTATGCTTTGACGTGTTTATTTTATCTTTACATCTGTACTTTATGGATAATAAGGACGGAGAAAGAACATTTTTCCCTCACTGGAAGCTGGACTAATGCGTTGTAAACAATGATTAAATCTAGCCACGATTACCACCGTAATCAAGTGCCACATCAGAGGATGCTCGTTTAGGTTAGTAGTTAGTAAGTTGTCAGGAATAGGATGATATTAAAGAATAGCTACAGCCCTGGCTAGTTGGATTACTACAATACCCTGAGAATGGTTAGCTTGGCCGGCTGAAAACCATATCTCCTTAGTAATATATGTATTTTAGAGGGAATGAGACATATTACACCGATTCTAGATAAAAAAACATCCTGGGATAGCGATCTTAAACCATATTACCGCCGGTTAGAACCTAATATAGTAGTCGTTAAGCTAAGTTAGCTTGATAAATCTCAACAGCAAGTGGCCACAAATCGGTCTCCGCCAATTCACACTAGGTGCGTGGGGTGGAATGCGATCTTTCTTCTGTAACATTCATTCGTAAGTATAATCTTTTACTCAGTATTGAGAGAGTATAGTCTGATTTTTGCTATTTTGTACGGCCAACTGATAGAAAAGAACACATACCGTCACGCCTATATTCTCCAAGCGGGGGGTGGTAGAGGTGCACTGAGTACACCCACGTTTCGCCGAGTACACCCACGTTTCGCCGACGATGTTAGGTCCCATGTAATAGGGTGCCATATACCGGGCATTATTCCCGACTCCGGACCCATACTGGGAAGTTTTAGTTAGAAAAACCACATTTGTCCGACCTAGGATTGAACCCAGGACCTCGTGATCACAAAGTGACTCGCCACGCCGCTTTGCCACTAGACCAACAAGGCAGTCGAATAGAAAAGAAATAGAAGAAATGCTTAGATTATTTGGTATGTAGTTTTCTAGAATGTATTTTCCATATTCAACTATCACAAGGTTAAGGAACAGTAAGTTAGTACAAACAACAGCTCTTGAATACGGGAGTAAGCCAACACGATGGAGATTCTCGCAATATCGTCGCATCGTATGATATTGCACACATCTTTTATTGTATAAACACAAAATATAAATCTATTTTATCTGAGAGACCTGAGACCATTGATTTTGTTTACTGCTGTTCTCTTTGAATAAAATGTCGCTGTATCAGAAACTTTTTTATTTGATCCCTAATATGCGCATAAAGATTTAAAAACATTGTTAAATAGCAAAATTTTGGCAATAGGCTTGCCCCTATTACATGTGACCTGACATCGACGGCGAAAAGCGGGTGCACACAGTACACCTCAGCAATCCTCTTTTAAGGAATATATGCGTGAACTTGTTTAACAAAATTAAAAGGGGTTGCGGCTGGGCTGAACTCCACAAACAGCACCCGTTCACGAGTGTAACTAGTGCAACTATCACTCTCTTTAACCAGCAGCGACTTTCAGAGAGCTTTACTTATTCAAAACCCCAGAGATAAAAAATTAACACCGTCTCGCCTATATTTCTCAACCGAAGGTGGCAGAAATACTGTGTACACCCGCTTTTCTCCGGCGATGTTAGGTCCTAATATAATTAGTGAGCCTATTACCATGATTCCGGGCACACTGCCAGAATCCGGACTTGCTGGGAATTTTGCATTCGCAAAATTACACTTGGCCGACTTAAAATTCGAACCCAAAACCTCGTGAAAGCTACGTTCATTGTTTCCCACTTGACCAACTACAAAAAATACTGACATAAATATCAATAGTAAAGCATTGTTATAATATAAAATTATTATAACATTGTATTACATACAGAAGCCACTCGAAGAATAGATACCGAGAGAATCGCAAAAAAAGGAAGGGAAATAATAAAAGAAACAGTCAAACCACGGATAAAGCATTTGAATGATTGCCTACTTACAGAAAACCATATTTGTGCTGGACCGAGGCGCGTTAAGACAACAGACGGCTTAGCACGTAAAACTGCAGATCGACGTATAAACTGTTTTAGGGATAAAGTTTACAATCGCATATCTAATATGGATTGGTTACATAATGATCCCAATTACCTATATCAAAACCTTTTTGATACCATGAAATCAGAATTCGATAATATATTTAAAATAAAATCATTTTCAACGGCCAAGAAAGCAAAGTTTAGTGATTGGGCTACTGTAGGAATTCATAAAAGTAGAGCTAAGATGTATGAACTGTATGATACGAAAACATATAATCAAAACCCAGCTTTCTTGGAATATGTTAAAAACTACTCGAAGACTTTTAGGAAGGTGTGTACTGCAGCAAAGTCTTTATATTATAGCAATATGATCAAAAGGTCATCAAATAAGATCAAAACCACATGGGGTATAATTAACAGTGTATCTGGGAGAACTCAACCACGCGATGATCTTATTGAACTTGTAATTAATGATAACATCTTAACAGATGATTTCGATATTGCGCAGGCTTTTAATAAATTTTTTAGTGAAATTCCAGTTCATACTACTGGCTCTTTGAACTCCTCTTCCCGAAAAGCTGAACTAATATTAAAAAGCAGTGTAAAAGTATGCAATGTCTTGTTTGCATTTACATATGTGACCCCGACAGACATAATCTTAACCTTTAAGTCGTTAAACATTAAAAACGCTGTCGACTTCTGGGGTATATCATTAAAAATACTAGATAGCATAGTAATGGCTATAGCACCTGCGCTGGCGACGATATTTAATAAATGTGTAGAGAAGGGTAGGTTCCCCGACTTAATGAAACTTAGTAAAGTTGTACCGATTTTTAAATCAGGGATAAAAAGCGAGCCTTCCAATTTTAGACCGATTTCCATCTTGCCGGCCTTGAGTAAAATTTATGAAAAGATCCTACTCAATCAATTGCTTAACCACTTTAATGAGAATAAGCTGTTACACGGTGATCAATATGGTTTTACTAAGGGACGTTCAACCACAGACGCGGGAGTAGGTCTGCTTCAGCAAATTTACGGTGCCTGGGAGGCATCGCAGAATGCAATTGGTGTATTCTGTGATCTCTCTAAGGCATTCGACTGTGTCGAGCATGCAACCCTTATTAAAAAGCTAAGGCATTACGGTATTAAAAACACTGCCCTTAATTTATTAGCTTCATACTTAGGTGAAAGGTCTCAATGTGTTGAGATTAACGGGGTCAAGTCTCAGGAAGTTAATATTTCAATTGGTGTTCCACAGGGCTCCATCTTAGGACCCTTTCTCTTTTTAATATATATTAATGACCTGCCGAACTTTGTCCGTGATGTCTGTGACATTGTACTATTCGCAGATGATACCTCATTGATCTTCAAAGTTGACAGAGCTAAGCTTAATTTTGACGATGTGAATGGTGCTCTTTCACGGATATCAAATTGATTCGAAATAAACAATCTATTGCTTAATTCACTCAAGACAAAGTGTATTAAATTTACTATGCCCAATGTAAAAGTTAATGCTACGAATATTCTTATTAATGGCACAAAGCTGGACCTCGTGAAGTCCACTGTCTTTCTAGGCATTACCCTAGACTCCAAACTCCAATGGGGGGCCCATATCTCATCACTTGCGGGTAAACTTAGCTCCGCTGCTTATGCAGTGTGGAAAGTACGGCAAGTTACGGATGTGGATACAGCACGTCTAGTTTATTTTAGTTACTTCCATAGCATTATGTCTTATGGTATCCTACTGTGGGGTAACGCTGCTGACGTGGAAAATGTATTCATACTGCAAAAAAGAGCTATCCGTGCCATTTATGATCTTGGACCTAGGGCTTCCCTCAGAGAACTTTTTAAAGAGATCAACATTCTCACGGTTGCTTCACAGTATATATACGACAACATAGTGTACATACGTAGGAATATCCATTTATTTAATAAAGTGAGTGACGTTCATAAATTAAATACTAGAAATAAACATAAACTGGTATTACCAATTGTTAGGCTTAAAAAAGTATTTACTTCCTTCGTAGGAGTCGGTATTCGCTGCTTCAATAAGATACCAAAGCCCATGTTAGAGTTGCCACTTGACAGATTTAAAAAGTATATTAAATCTTCACTAATGAGTAAAGGATATTATACACTAAATGATTTTTTAAATGATAAAAATGCCTTTACACAAATTAACTGAAATCTAGAAGAATTTAATGTTAAGTGCAGCGTGTCCTGCCTAGCGAGCGTTCATTGATTTTAAATATTATTCTCGAACGATGTTGACAGGGTCGTGGATTGGTCATGCTCACTAAAATGTCTTTGCTAGTGGCGGCTCTGTGGAGCGGGTCATTCTTTTCCCTCTAAAATGGTTGAGGAGAGTGATGGCTGCTTCTCAGGTCATACTCGTGAACGGGTGTTGCTGGTGGGGACTGGTCCGTCCCCTGCCCTTTGTCTGACTGAACGTGTACCATAATGCTGTTGAATTTTGTCTCGTTCGGCATCACACTGGAGCTATGACCAGTTGTTTTGTACGCGCTCTTTACATATTTTATAGTAACGCTTTCTCTTACTATTATTATTATGCTTTTCATTATATACCTCTACAACATCTCTATTTTGTAAATGAGAGGACTATGTAGACACTGACCAATATCATGAATCTAAGTACACTTATGATTAATCTATACTTAAGCACATCTATTTAGCTCGTTCTGCATTGTTCTCCCATACTCCATAAATGCAATGTATACAAAAAGAATTGTAAACCTCATTTTTTAAAAAAGAGTAACCGTGGAGTTTCTTGCCCTTCTTCTCCACAGGAATGACTTTCCGAACGGGTGGTAGAGTCTTAAGTAATAATAATTTTCTCTTTTTGACTATTCATAAGTGCCTTTTGGTCTACATGAATAAAAAACTTTTGATTTTGATTTTGATTTTGTGACATTAGCGTGAGGCAAGCGAGTAATCGTGCTGTCAGGTTCATGTTTATTTAGTAAATTTGTAGTGTGACAAGAACGGCATATCAACTACCTAGCGTCACGCAAACGTGAATCTTTTCGTGTTAAGCTCTCAGGGTATATTTCGGTCCAATCGTAAATACTGTCTTGGGAAGTATAATGTTAGTTAAGAGCACTATATTCCTGCAAATATACCTAAAGTATCTATTACAGTGCCAATATATTGTATAACATAAAATCGCCTTTATTATGATGGAGGATAGAACTGGACAGTTAAATATTGAAGACATTATGTACAGTTATTTATAAGACTGGTTGTCAATCGTATTCAGCCAGAATGAACGATGACATTTTGGAGGTGGCTGGCGAATTGTGAAATAGGCTAGCACAGGATAGGAACGGAGTGATAGAAGAGAAGTCTCTCAGGACTTTGTATTTGACAAGTTGATTGATGATAATAAAATCTTAGACAGATGCGATCGATAGCATGAAATCACTTTCAGTGTTATACCGTCAATCTTTATTTTACTGACAACCATAAATGATTGGCCATCTTCGAGGTTCTTACTGAAAAATATAAAATAACAATTTGATCGAATCGAATTGCCTGAATTGTGTGTGTTGCTATTACGTGAGACAAGAAAACTAATCAATAATTACCAAACAATTATCCACAAACCTAATCAGGAGCTCTTAAAAAGTAATTCTTGATTATTTATCTTCACCAAACTGTCTCGTTGGTCTAGTGGCGATGAGCAGACCCTGGTCCTTGGTCAGACAAATATTATTAAAGATTTGCTATTAAAAATTGTCAGTAGTTGCCTGGAAACTGGAATCGTGCCCGATATAATGACAATAAGCCCGCTCCCTATTACTTCAAAATCCATACCGTACACAGTACACATAAAACACTTCGCTTGAGGAATATAGGCGTGACAGTGGTATATTGTATTACCCTTACCATAGCTATTTAATTCAAACCTAACACTATGATATATATAGCCTATGTTACTTCTGCATAATGTAGCTTTCTAATGGTGAAAGAATTATTAAAATCTTTAGAATATTAGTATAAATTTAAAAAATCTGTTTTTCCGGGATCAGTCCCTTACGTGGTCATGGGTGCTATAAAGCGCTTGAAACGCTGGGAACCTAAAAAACAAAAATAAACCGCGTTAAAATCCATAAAAATAGTTTTATTGCATACTATATGTAGACCTGTGAGCAATGCTTTAGCCATAACAATTGTAGTTTTTCTTGTAAAAAGGAACAATACTAGGTAACGTACAGTTAGATTACTCTCCGCGCGAACCACAACTTTTAAACCTTTGTACAACATACTTCCATTCCATAAAGTGATTTTTTTGGAATGAATTGATTGAACATAAAAATGACTCTCCGTCAAAAAGATTCAAAATTTTCTCGCGTCGACGAAATGTGGCAAGAGTTGCACAAGTGAGTTCCTTTGGGAGGTGTGTGTAACGAATTCAAGGGAGCCAGGCAATCCAATAAGGCGGTGCACAACGCTCAAGCCTATCAATGCGAACAGGATATTCTAAACGGATTGTCTTTTTTACCTTACACCTTTCTTATTTACTATAGTTCTTTTGATAATGCAAAACATTTTGTACTCATCTTATACCATAATTTCAATATTGAGAAATATTTTATTAAACTCAACTTAACTATACTTCGAAGGGGATCTAGCGTGGCGATATAGATAGATGTTCAGATATGCTGGAAGATTTAGAAAATGGTTTAATACTACGATTATTACTTTAGTAAATATCGGACTCTTGGCATCATCGATAAATTTTAATATATCGGTGCTCGATATTCAAGGCCTTATCTTCAAGGCCTTTTTTTATAAAAAAACAGATTTCCCGATACTAGGAATCATTCCTGTCTCTTGTGTGCGTTAAATACACAACACCCAGACTGAAACAAATATTTGTAGGTAACACAAAAATTGTTCTGGTGCGGGATTGAACCCATGGCCCATGCTTCAATCACTAGACCCAACCATCCTAAAAATATCCTACATGCATATGCTACTACATAAACACAACCAAACTTATTAGGATATTTATTTACGAATTTAGCAAAACTTTTGTATCATGAACTGTGAAACTTATTCTCTTACATGTAACTATTACAGCATAACGTTTGTATGAATTTCGTTTCTCATGCATAAAACAGAGTGCAGCAATAAAGCAGGTTAATTAACGCCGAGTGTGCTGTGTAGGCACACTGCAACCGATGGCTGCCGTACAAAATACAACTCGATATACTCTGTAATCATTGTGTGCTATGATTATGTACGTACCTTTTACGTAATTATGACAGAGATGTTAGTTCCATAAAAGGTGGTAGATAGTAAGTAGCTAAGATAAAAAAAAAAAACAGATAAAATTGAGAATTTGTATGTACTCACGCAGCATTTATACAAAATACATACTTTGAGTTTCAAAACTCCGTCACGCCGACGTTGTTGGAACACAAATTTAACAAATGATTTTACGTCTTAATTTAATAGGGGTCCGTATAAGTATATTTCCAATACCAGACACAATATAAGACTCAGGATGAGTATGGAGATTTTTTTCATACATAAAATTCTAATACCCAATACTTTGCCAGATCGCCAACCGCAAGCAGCACCATTAAACCAACGAAACAGTTCCGACTAACGGGCTGCTTTAGCATATTTAAATAATACCATGGGAAGTTACTTCAACCACTTTAGCTAAACTATTTTAAGCTTACCCTACCGTGAAAGAGACTGAGCTATAAATCTTTATCCACATCTCTTTCTTACAGCAAAGTAAAAATATAAAAGCTTTGTTGAAGCAATTATGGTACGAGCCCTGGTCATATTCCTGTAGACAACTGCATTCATAATTAAAATAGTCCCACAGTAAATAAACACCGCACAGAAATAATGGAGCTAATGCAATTCCACCACTTCGATTCAACCCCTCGCATTTTGTTCCGAATCGAACAAAAAAAAGCTGTGATTGAAAGCGTGGATTCCTGAATGGCCTATTTACTACACCTCCGGTTGCAGGGGCAGGCTCGCTTTGACGAAAACCTTTCAATTCCCCTTCACTAGATCCCATTTCACTTTATCTACTCCACTCGTAAAAAGACCTTATGAAATAATCTAAGCGAAAGTAGTTCGTACTAGAGTAGTAATTGGTTTGCGGAGTATTCAATACGTATTGAAGATTAATTGGAAATGAACTTTGTAGGTAATAATGAAAGCTTTAATTAAGTCGGGTAACTAGTAATGGTGCCCAGTAAAACAAATTTCTAACGGTTTTTTTATTGAACCTGGATGTGGGATATTATTATACCACCTCAACACTCTATAGGTGCATTATGCGGCTGGCAATCAAGTGGTTTTGAATTAAAATCCTAGTCCGGAATAAATGTAGTTTTTCTCTTGATTCTTATAAGATTTTTAGTAAGGGAGTCTGGTACGCTGCACAGTTAATAATGAACATAGACTCGCCTCCTGTCATATTGGGCATTCGGAAATCTATAAGCGTAGTATATACCTGGCTACTTGTGAGGAACAAACGGTTGCTTTCTTTACACCATCACACCTATATTTCCCGTGTAGGGGTAGCAGAGGTGTATTATATACACTCGATTTTAAGTCCTATGTTATAAAAGGTGCGCCTATTGCCATTATACGGGGCACAGTTTCGGACCCCAGACAGAAATTGGCATTTTTTCCTCGACTGAATTAGGAATCCGAAAAAATAGTTTTATTTCATGTGTAATATTCGCGTAAATCTAAGAACTCAGTATGTGCATATTTATCAATCCCATCATTGAAGATCACACAAATCTTTGATTTACGAGCATTACTTGATTCCGTCGCCCACAAACACATCGTGTCCTATTTTCGTAGAGACTTCTTGCAATATTACATTCTAGCATTTCTTTTCTCCAATCGTTCCTA
Source organism: Phalera bucephala (assembly GCA_905147815.2). Classification (NCBI taxonomy): domain Eukaryota; kingdom Metazoa; phylum Arthropoda; class Insecta; order Lepidoptera; family Notodontidae; genus Phalera; species Phalera bucephala. Next base: position 24,386,154 of record LR990612.1, read on the forward strand.
AATAAATTGCCTTTTTTTTTGATTTGATCAAACATTTACGTAGGCGTAGATTTATCATTATATTATACTAGAATTCTTTGATTAGCATTACACGATAGGCTTTGTATAATAGCCTTTTCTTCTTATAAATGCACAGAAAAACCAACTGAATAATGACTTAGCATCTATTATACATTTTTTTATGATGGCAATAGGTAAGATATTTACTGCTTCACGATTATATCGATTAATTTAAAATTAGAAATAACCAAGATAAAAACGGCGAAATTTATTTTATTACTCTTTAATTATTTCAGTAAACGGCAGACTCCCAAAGCATTTTTACTGGTACTGAATCCTAATCGTCTGTAGGTGGATAATTTTTATGGCATATTGCAAAATACAATCTATCCCTTACTGTGATAATCGAACAATTTTCTATGTGTATTGATGTCAACACAATAACATCCCTTCCAATGTTCTGTTTAGCTAAAGATAAAACGAAGGTTAAGTCTTAAGGTAAGTCAATTGTCATGAATATTGAAATCAAATTACCCACTCTTTCCGTAACTGAGTACTTAGCACAAATCCTTTGACGCTAGTGACTAATTGTGCTATTTCATTCATGTTTATACAAGGCATATCAAATCCGTAACGACAATCTTTTTGTGTTAAGCTCTTTACCAAAATGGGTCGTTAGTAACTTCTGGATCCCGAAGGTCATGCCAATTGTTGTGAATGAAGACGAGATTTTGTGATTGCCTTTTCTGACCACAAAGGAACCTAGATTTATTAACAACTTTTACGACTTCTTAGGAAATATACTCCACATAGAGTAGGATTAGTAAACTGCGCGTTCCAATGGTCATGACTTGGATTTCTTTAAGGAGTTGATAAATTTTAGAAAGTGCCTTCTTGTAGTTAGTTATTATTTTAGGTAAATTTATTCAATCCTTCTTTTTAACAAGCATGATTTTCCGAAATACGAGTAATGTTGGTCATTGTTAATTTTCTGAGGATTTATAAATACTGTAACAGTTAACATGAATGAAAAATATTCTGATTCTTATTCCCTAATTCTTTTTATGCATACATTCAATATATAACATGCGTTAGTGAATAATTGTGTATTCTTCTTTTCCATTAGGTATGAGTAAAAATAACATTCACGGCCTTACCGGACGCAACCGTCTGCTAGATTCGTTTCCCCAGCACTATGAATGAAAATTAGATTTCCAGGTCTACAACGATGTACATTATACTACTAGTACTATATTCACCCAGGAAATAAAAGAGAGAAATACGGGTAAAGGAGATTCTAAAGGAACGTTTTCTACGATATGTCAACAGGGTTACGTACAAGTTATTGTAACCAGAGGCCTTAGTACAAAAAGATTAATGTTAGCGTTACGCTAGCGAGATTGTATGCCATCCTTGTCACACTACCAATTTAATAAATAAACACGAACGGGTCAGCACGCTTACTTACTAGAGGTTAGCGTTTTCGTGCTAAGCTTTACATGAAGACATTGACGTTAGCGTGATGCTGCCAAGTTGATATGCCATCCTTTTCACACAACGAATTTCCTAAGTACAGATGAACGTGACAGCACGTTTTCGTTAGCGTTGCGCTAACTTCGGTGTCATCATGATGAGCCCTCGGTTGTAATGCTATCGAGTTTATATAGAATTCATCATTCAGTTCATACTAAAAAATCATTAAATAAAAATAAACGTGGCAGCAGGATTTCTCGACAATGTATGGTTTGTGCGTAGTCCACGGGATTATTCAAATTTTCATCACTATCAAAACTGAAGATTTTTTAATGAAAATATGTTTGATACATCCCATTATAAAGGTAATAGCCACCTAATAGAATTTATTGAATATTGCCTCAGAACTTTCATAGTATGTTTCATCTTTAACAGTTATGGTCTCACCACGAAGGTAAAACGACATAATTTAAGACATTCCGGAGCATATACAAAGCGTTTTTAGGCATTAGGAGTCCGTCACGCCCCCTGACTTTCCCCGAGCCTTGCAGAAGTTGTATGCAGGAAGTTCTCATATAAAAAATAAGATACATACTACATACGTAGGTATAACTCTCCTTCGGTACATGCGTTTCAAAACGAACCAGGTTGTCAATTCGTCTGTATATTTTCATGTATGTCAATCCTGGAGGTACTTTACTATATAACTAAGCAGAATAATATAGGAATATAAAAATTAATAGATAATTAATAAAAAAATATTTTTTTAAAATATCGACCGTGCCAAAATATCGACCGTGCCGTCCGACTGGCAGGGAATACGAATAAAAAAAATCTTGCTCTTTTGTTAAGCGTTACTTTAGCATTCATTAGACTCGGTTTCCTTTATTTCAAAAGTGAATTATCGGTACTCCACCAACCCGCACTGGGACTAATCTGGTCTGACTAATCTCACTGAGCTCGATTTGTGAGAGAAGGGCTTTGCGCAGCAGTGGGATGGTCTATCTATATCATCACGCCAGCTCCCTCGCGGGGTAGGCAGAGAGTACAGAGTTCCAACAGGTTCTTACCTTACATACCTCTCTGGCTTCCTCCACTCTCATAGTTCGTCTCATACACACTCGCCGGTTACGGAGACTCTTGACTTGCCCTTTAGCTAAGACACGGTCTATTTGGTCATGGTAAGATAGTCTAGGTCTTCCCCGGCACCTACATCCTTCCACTTTCGCATTGAATATCTGTTTTGTCATCCTTTCTTCTGGCATTCTTTCTATATGCCCGTACCAACGGAGCATACCCTTTCTCATCTTTACACCGATACTATCTTTCATACCTACTCGCTTTCTTACTACGCTGTTGCGAATACGGTCGGTCAGCGTGACTCCGCACATCTTCCGCAGAGATCGCATTTCGACCGCATTTATCCTGCTTTCGTTCTCCTTCTTACATACCCAACTCTCACTGCCATATAACAGCGTTGGGACAAGCACTCCGTTATGCATGGCCAGCTGCGCCTTTTGGCTTAAGTGCCGGCTCCCAAGTAGCTTTCCCATCGCACCATTCACTCTATTACCTGGTAAGATTATTACCTGCATTCACTCTTCTCTCTATATCAGCGGTGTATTTCCCATCCTTACTGAAGGCGCATCCAAGATATACAAACTCATTCACTTGCTCCAGCACATCGTTACCAACCACAATCCTTGCATTCGTTCTGGTTTCTTCCCGTTCAAAAACTGGATGGTATAGGCTGATATTACTATTCATTATAGGTTAACTATTTCCCTTAAATATTACAAACAGCTATAGCTTTAAACTCACAAAAACAACATTGATGTTTGCCATTCTTACGTTCGCCGTGTGACGCGTCAATCACACGACACATGCAGTATCCACTAGATACGATGTGTCAATAGTCAGTCACGTTTTTACAACAGTGAAAAAATAATAATGTTTATTTAAACGTTGTATTATATCGAAGCTAATATTTCCATTTAAGATATTATACATGTTATTGCATACTCAGTTTAATTATTTATAAAAATAGTCTCACGCCTATACCCCATAAGCGATGGTGGCAGAGGTGTATTGTGTCTACACCCACCTTTTTCAATCGAAAAATTACATTTTGTCTGGATTCGAACCCAAGACCTCGGGATCGCTACGCGCATTATTGGCCAATAAATCAACGAGGCAGTCGAAAAAATTGTCCTGTTACAAGTCATAGGTCCATAGATAGATAATAAGTATCAATAGAATATCGAAGTTCTTAAGTGGACGACCACATTGGGAAGCGAAAACTGAAGATTAGAAGAGCTTAGGGAGATAATAGCTACGGATTATGTTAATTAAATTAATATCATACGAAATCTTAATCAGCAGTAGGTAAGAAGAAAATCGGTGGGATGGAAGCAAAGAATATAAAAACTATTTACTTAGACTAGGATAGATCACATTAATTTATACAAAAAAGTGTTTCGAAGGAGAAACACATATAAAATATATAAAGCCAAGTAATTTTCTGTCGACCGTTTAACTCTATCCAAATCGGGCTACAGTCGATTTCAATTGTTACCTTTTGTTCGATACAAGATATAAAATTTACCTAGTAAACAAATGATTAATAAAATACTGGGAGAATTTTTCCTGTAAATCTCTATTTCGCGTTTCAATATAAAATGTTAAAAACAAATATTTTAAAACCAATCATCAACGCAAGCCACTGTAACATGTTTGGATAAAGGTTTTAGCGACTATTCGATTATTTTTTGACAATCCAATCAGAATTTATTCAATGTAATGCAACAACTGAACAGTTCGATTATTTTTTTATTCATGTTAGAGTTGTTCAGGGGAAATATTTTGCTCGACATTGGAACAATGATGGCGGATTACGCAGAACAAAGATTAGTTCCTTGTTCCGTGGCTGAATATTATAATAATTCGATGCAAAGATTGTCAGCATAATATGCGTGTAATGAATACTTCATTAAAAAGCAACCACAAACTTCATATGCATTCTAAGATGGTATATAGTAATTCCTACAGGCTCTATATTTCCTTATTGAAATAAATACTAAGAAGAAAACAAAATCATTATTTTTCAATACTGTTAAAATAACATTTAACAATCGTATTTATTTTCTAATCGGAGAAACTCGTCAGATTACCTTCAGACCATAATACGGACGTTTGGCCATGAAGAATTCTTAAAACGATGAAAACTAAAATGCAAAGACTTACATTGTCTTTGTGCATAGGTGAGTACTATACTTGCCGGTGTGGGGCCCTGAGCGTGCATTTTACGTCAGATTCAGTCTCCGGTTGGCCGTCACTTTGCATATGAGGGCGGCGAGCCCGGACAAGGCCCCGGATAATTTTATCTCACAATCACTTCTTGCGTCGCTGCTTTTTAAATTCAACTACTCACAACGTGTATTATGTAAATTGATATTATACAACATGATTTTCCAGCTTATTTCTTTATATGACACATTTTTGCCCCTCAACTAAACAGCAAAAATATGTTTAAGAGACCTGTACTAGTGGATGTGATGAGAAAAAACATTTATAGTCATTTGACGATAACTCGATTAAGTGGTCAGAGCGTTTGTTCTTCTGCTCACAGAATCGAGTAGTCGCATGTTCATTCTCGGAAGAGACAAATCTTTGTAGGAGCAACATATGTTTGTTTCTGTCTAGGTGTTTGTGTCAACTATGGAAATTATGTTTGTGTACGCACCCACCACATACGAATAACTACAAGTGTGGAGCTACACTAAATATATAATAATAATTTTACATTGTTTTCTTTCTAAACACTCGATACCTTATAAAACCTCTACCAATGATATCGGACTAGGCGTATCTTTGAAGAAATATTTACGCTTTATTGAGCTTCTACAGGTCGGTTCTCAGACTAAACGTAAAGAAGAAATTATAAGTGTTGATTCAAGCAAGTGGGCTCTTTACTGTCTGACTTAACGCGTTCTTTTACAGGAGGATAGCTAAATGCCCGCAACAAATTGCCCGGTGTGAGCACTACTTTAAGTGATTTTTATTACTCGGGATTTCCTGACGTATAACTTCTGCAAACAAATGAATATCCCAAGTAATGAGTTTTATTCCGTTGTTATATATTTTAATTTTAGAGTGATGCTCGTAGCGATGTGCGACGGTGGCGTCCTCAGCGATTCAGCTCGGTCGTTCTGAGATGGATGATTGTTTGTCTTTTGTTTCTTTTCATATTAAAGCATATCCGAGCTTCGGAAGGCACACTATAGTATTTTTCATGTAAGATGGGTACTGTAACAGTTGTAAGTGTCAATGAAAATTTTACTTTATTTAATGGCAATAAGAGCCATGAACCGTTTCTATACTTATGGTTTTATGCCTTAATACCATTGAATTAAATATTAATTTCGTTTGGCACTTAGAACTGTCACTACCCAACTTATGTGAAAAATATTATAACCCGTTGTTTTTGGCTACACTTAATGTGGCAGTCGTTTAGACGAGATTTTTTATTACCTGATTATGTTGTTCATTATAATATTTGTAAATTATTAACGAACTATGAGATAGAACAATTAGAGACCGCTTTTATTGATACGAAAATATTTGACATGTTTCATTTTGTCTAATTCTGGTTGCCATGGTAGATAGTTGCAACTTAGTAATCAAACTCAAATAATTTATTTTATATAAGCCCTGCGGGGGCGCTTACAATCGTCAATTTATATTTTTTTATATCTAATTTACTACTAATCTACCACCAGATCGGCCTTCACTGATAAGATCCGGCAAAGAAACTCAGCGGCCTTGTCTTTTTTTTTTTATTTATTTATCTATCTCTTCTATCTTTTCTTTTTTTTTCAATCATATTGTATGGATACATTGTTTAGGTTACAATTAAATAGTTTACGATCTAGCTCCAGTGTGATGCCATATGACCAAGATATGAGACTAATGATTTTATTTATGGCTAATGGAACAGCCATCACTCCCCACGACCATATTGGAGGGAAGAGAGTGACCCGCGCCAGACAGCCACCATAAGCAAAGACATTATAGTGAGCATGACCAAACCAGAACCTCAAACACGGTGGTTAAATTGGGTCTGCAAAGCAGCAATACTCCAAGCTCGTCAGGCACAACACGCTACGCTTTAATATTGATTTAATTCCAAGAGAAAAATAAAAAGCAACACTAAATAATATGGCACTTCAATCCCACGCGGTCTTATCTTCTATGTAATCCGAGATTTTTTCATAGCTTTCTTACTTAATTTAGCTTTAATTATGGATTTTAATTTATTAATTGGTAAATCTCGAATATCGTAGGGAAGTTTGTTATAAAAACGTATACACTGTCCCATGAATGAATTGCTGTTTCTGTGGAGATGGGTGACATGTACAGCAAGATCATTTTGATTCCGAGTATTTACAATACGGATGTCGCTCAATTTTTCAAACTTATCGATATTCTTTCTCGTATATAACAAGTTTTCATATATAAATTGAGATATAACAGTTAGAACTATTATTTCCTTAAATTTATCTTTAAGAGATTATTTAGGGGCTAGATTGTAGATGGCTCTAATGACCCTTTTCTGCAGTATAAATATAGTATTAAAGTCTGCAAACCTCTCGCATACCAAAATTCCAGAGGAAATGATACTATAAAAATAACTGAAATAAATGATTCTAGCCATTTCAACATCGGTAAGGAGTCAAATTTTTTTTAACTGCATATAACGAACTTAACTTACTAGATAATTTATGAATATGTTCGGCCCATTGTAATTTGCCTCACGTTAGCTGTCAAAAACTTGATGCACTTAGTTTTCTTCTCATTGAGTAGGAGGTTATTGATTTTAAACCAATGCACAACTCCGGAAATTGCTCTATTCACGTCGTCATAACTTTGTAATTGTCATTTAATATAAAAAAAAAGATGTGAACAAAACTTTTTTGTGATTGCCCGCTACAAAGCAAGGTAAGTAATTAATGTTATGGAACCTTATGGAACGCCCAAGGTGACCGTAGATCCATTAGATCTCTTACCATTAATATCAATCCTCTGAATTCCGTAATTAAGATAAGATGCCAGAATCCCGGGAGAATAAGAGCGCTGTTCCTGATGCCGTAGTAGCTTAATTTCTTTAGGAGTATTTCATGATGCACGCAATCAAATGCATTAGACAAATCACCAAACATAGCAAGACCACCCTGTGTCTCTTCCGAGGCATCAAACATATTTTTGAACAACTCTATTATATTATCTTATTCTTTGTAAAATCGAATTGCTTGTTATGAAGTAGATTGTTATTTGTAAAGTGGCCCAGTAATTGCTTTAAGATTATTTTTTCAAATATATTAATCAGGATAAGCAAAACAGAAATCGGTCTAAAATTTGAAGGATCAAAAGTGCTTCCTGATTTGAATAATGGTATTACTTTGCTTGCTTTCATGAGATCCGAAAATAGACCACTTGCTACACAGCTATTGAATATCGATGTCCGCGGTTTTTTTTCATAAATAAGATAAGATAAATTAACGTTTAATAGATGTACAATATTTGTCAGTGCTCACAAATCGATCGGCCTCGTACTTCGTGTCCAAAACAAGCTTCACTTTCCTAACATAAGTATTATATAAGTTTTTGGATGGCCATTTCGATTCTGGTAACGGTTAAGCGGGTTTATTTTCGTTTTCATAGTCGTCTGCGTGAAAAAAAACTTGAAATATCACTAGGTTCTTCTCCGGTACATTGATCTTCCTTCATATTCTAACTTTGGTAGCAAAACATCAGAGTTGTTAACAATAAATAATTGATGATTAATATTGTCACATGGAATACAGTGAGGTTCGCTGTTCCGCGATACGTCCGACCGCTCGCCCCGTTGTCAATCGAATGACAACGCACTGCCGTCCGCCATCTTACATCGACTATCTGTAATCAGCCAATCCTGATCTGAAAGCTGTCATCTGTCATCGCATCACAACTATACACACTCAAGCAATTATACTTTTATTAGACATAGACTGTCTATAGACAAGATTTAAGGGTTACTATAAAAATAACTGCTTGACATTCCATTAACTGTGATCTTCAAATAATAGTATACGACATTTATTTAATCTATCTATCTATCTATCTATAACCTCACGCCAGATCCCTTGCGGGGTAGGCAGAGAGTACAGAGTTCCAACGGGTTCTTTCCTTACATACCTCTCTGGCTTCCTCGACTCTCATAGTTTGTCTCATACACGCTCGCCGGTTACGGAGACTCTTGACTTTTCCATCAGATAAGACTCGGTTTATTTGGTCATGGTAAGATAGTACCTGCATCCTTCCACTTTCACATTGTATATCTGTTTTGTCATTCTTTCCTCTGGCATTCTTTCTATATGCCCGAACCAACGGAGCATGCCCTTTCTCATCTTTACACCGATACTATCTTTCATACCTACTCGCTGTCTTACTATGCTGTTGCTAATGCGGTCGGTCAGCTTCACTCCGCACATCTTCCGCAGAGCTCGCATTTCTACCGCATTTATCCTACTTTCATTCTCCTTCTTACATACCCAGCTCTCGCTACCATATAACAGCGTTGGGACAAGAACTCCGTTATGTATGGCCAGCTGCGCCTTATGGCTTAAGTGTCGGCTCCCGAGTAGCTTTCCCATCGCACCATTCACTCTGTTCCCTGCACTCACTCTTCTCTCTATGTCAGCGGTGTATTTTCCATCCTTACTGAAGGCGCATCCAAGATATACAAACTCATTCACTTGCTCCAGCACATCGTTACCAACCACAATCCTTACATTTAATCAACCATATTATATATCATTATATAGGAAAAACATTACTCAATTATAATGATACTGAAGGAGTCAGCAGATACATTTCCTATAAATAAATTGCATATTTGACTAATAAACTGGATTCCCCTCTTTAAAACATCAATACAAAATTGTTACAGGGATCATAATGTAATTATCGTACTATAATGAGTGTTAAAAAAAAAAATACAAATAACGATCACGCCTATATTATTACACAGATTCTAAGCTATATCTTTACTTTGGGAAAAATATAAAGGCTTACAAAGCTATTCCCACCATACGAGGTACAATTCTTGACTCTGGACTGCTAGTGAGATTTTTTGGACAGAAAGAAGGTAATAACCATGGAACTATGAGAGTGGAGGAAGCCTGTAAGTAAAGAACCTATTGGAACTCATTACTCTTTGCTTATCCCGTAAAGGATCTGGCGTAATGAGATAAATAGATAGAGGGAGTATATTACTATATAATATATTATCGATAACCGAAATCGAAATTTACCGGCAGTGAAAAAAAGTGGTTCACAAGCATAATGTTTTTAGCCTACCGTACATGATTCGGCGAAATCTGTCTATAATTAATTACTAACTGCCAGTAAGCGCCCTAAACAATAGCTGATGTATAATATACCTCTAAAACTAAAACGGGGAACTAACCCCATTTTTTTTACTTGTTCCGGTAATTTACCTAGAGTTATTAATTTATCAGAACTATCAGTTCCTGAACACACTTTGAATGAATGTAAACTAAGCTAGGTTGGTATAAACTTCGCCGTTCAACTTTGATGATGATATTTAATTTTATGTGAAATAAAACTATTTGTAGAATTTTATCGCGGCTCATTTTAGATATTTAAGTTAGAGATCCTACAAATAGTTTTATTTTATGTATGATATTCGAGTAAATCTAAGACCTCGATACAATTAAACGAACATAAAAATCGTTACGGCAATATTTCCAAATAAAGGTGGCATAGGTGTACTTTTTACATCAACATTTCGTCAACGAAATTAGGTCCTATTGTAATACTGGGCGAGCTTATACCGGGATGCACAATCCCAAGCTCCGAACTGCTCTTGAGAATTTTTCGATATATTTAAATAAATATCTTAATAATACTTAAACCGACCAAGGGTCCTTTACGACCTGCGACTAAATCCAGATACTGCATATAATGGTAGTTTAAGTAAGGCGTTAGTTCATTTACATGACAACATTCTTTGGAGTAACTATTCTAGTGAGGGATGTGCGTTACATGGCAACATTCTTTGGAGTGGTGGTATCCATGGTGTTCATACCCTAATTAGTAGCTACTGTTACTACGAGAAGGGTTGACGTTTGATATGCGGCTGATCGTAAAAACAATGCCAAATCACTAATACGTTTCACAATAAGATATTAGTGATATAGATGAACCGAAAAAGTATGTCAGAATCTTAAAATCATCGCGCCAGATTCCTTGCAGGATAGGTAGGGACTAAAAAGTTCCAAAAAGTTTTTTTACAGATCTCTCTGGCTTCCTCCACTCTCATAGTTCGTCTCACAGACGCTCACCGGTTACGGAGTCTCTTGACTCACCCTTTTGGTAAGACATGGTCTATTTGGTAAGATAGTCTAGGTCTTTCCCGGTACCTGCGTCCTTCCACTTTGGCATCGTTTATCTGTTTCATCATACGTTCCTTCGACATTCTTTCTATATGTCCGAAATTCCAGAGCATACCCTTTCTCACCTTTACGCCGATACTATCTTTCATAAGATATATTTCATTCATATTCCACGAGACAGACTTTGCCTAGTATGGTAAGCACAAGTAACTCCTAAATTTTACAGACTTATCTTTTGTCAATATTTTAGTTAAGCTTTGAAGACTTACCTTTTATTGATTTCCTACTTAATTACTGTAATCTATATTTAATTTCTGTAATTCCTTTTCTCAGCAAATAAACATTATTATTATTATTATACCTAAATGCTTTCTTACTACGCTGTTGCGAATACGGTCGGTCAGCTTGACTCCGCACATCTTCCGCAAAGCTCGTATTTTGACTGCATTTACCGGTATGGAGAATAATAAGTGATCAAACGAACTTACCTGAAGTGAAGTTCAATCATTATTATACGTAGGGCTTCGTTCGAAGATATATGTATTTACCATGCAGCTTCTTCTTGTCACTCGGCAACTGAAGGCAATTTTTAGAGCTGAAACTAAACTTATTAATTCTGTGTTATCTGTGGTCCATATATGAACTATCATTCTTTTAGAGTAGCTAGGTATACTGGATATCACAATTTTACTGGGATTGGGTCGGGCCGGGTACATATATCTTCGAACGAAGCCCTTCGTATAATAATGATCGAACTTCACTTCAGGTAAGTTCGTTTGATCACTTATTATACTGTGTGCTTCGTTCTCGATATATGTATTTACCATGCAGTTATTTAGAGCTATAGTAAAATTGAGATCTACTTTCGTCCATGTATACAATCCCTTGAATAATAAAGTATATCGAAACCAATAAACCTTTTATTTATAATACTTTACATTCACCATAAAGTCAATTAACTCAACTTAAATACCTCCTTATTTAAACTAAAACAAACTTTAACATATTAGTAATTAATCTTTTATCAATATCCGTCTTGTTGATCTTGTAAACAAAATAAAATTAACCTATCAATTACTGTGCATTAAGTACAGCATGGGCAAATTCTCCTGAATCGTTGAGAATTGGCCTGTCATAAAACTTTGCTAAAGTTAAGGAATTATTTGTCCAGCCTGCAGTCTGCCTGATAGTATCTAATTTAATTTATTTTATTTTTATCAGACAACAATATGGTCCATTATCGGTTAGTAGGCTTAAGGTCTAAGTGTTAGTAACATACAATTATAATTAAATATAGAATCCATTATCACAATACAAATATAAATCCAAATCAGATACCCTTACCTGATCAGTTCAGCCTGTATATAACCGTGCTTTAATTTATATATGTGATGAGTGGAGAGTTCACCCTCTTTACTAACCTGCCCACTATAAAGGAGTCGTATTGTTCAACTATTACTTTTAGAATGCTATTATTGCTGCCACGAATGCGATTCAATAAGGAGGAAGTTCGTTTTCTCCAGATAGCATCAAAACCATCTACCCTCGCTTCAACGAACATAGCTGATGCACTGCAATATCGCGGCAACCCCATCAGCACCCTAAAAGCATTATTGTATTGTACTTGAGACCCCTTTAGACTTAGCAGCAGAAGTAGCGGCGTGACGTGTACTATGGCCTGAAAAAATATTTGTGTCAATACCGCATGTCTTAAGGGTATTTTTAATCCATCTACCTATGGTAGAAGCTTCTCGCATTTTTCTATGTTGGATATCTTAATAAGTGATAAAGTCTGTGCCCATTGTGCTGTGCTTAATGCTAATAAAACCACCAGTTTTTTGGAAATACATTCCAAGCTTAATTCCATATTAGGAAACCATTTTTCTAATACAGACAAAACTTTATTTGGATCCCAGGTTATTTGATATTTTGCAATAGGTGGTTTTGACCTATAGAACCCTTTAAACAATCGCTTTATACGATCATCCTCCCCTATTTTAGAGCCTATTATCAAGGATAGAGCAGACCTATGGGCATTAAGAGTACCATAGGCTGCCCCAGAATCAAACAATTTTGTCAAAAAAAACCATAACAAATGGTACAGATGGCGTTAGTGGGTTTATACTATGTTTTTGGCAAAATTCCCACCAAATTTTATATGTTACATTGTACTGTCTCAATGTATTATTTGAAAGAGATGAAAACATAACATTTATAGACATTGGTGGAATAGCTCTATTAAGCCACGCTTGCCTGATAAAATCCCGGCAATCAGGGTAAGCTGACGGTGAAGGGGGTGATGCTGTCTGAAAGAGGAATATAAAAGAAATTTCTGAGGTTTAAAAAATAGCAACTTTGAGACTAACAAACTCTGCATTAATGGATACCAGGCTTGAGAAGGCCAATGGGGCATTACCATTATACCTGTTGATCCTTCATGTTTAATCTTTTGCAAGCATTGCAGTATTAAACTAAATGGAGGAAAGGCATAAAAGAAAAATTCATTCCATGATACCGTAAAGGCATCTATCTTAATAGCTCCCGGATCTGGTTTCCATGAAATATAAGAGACACATTTAGCATTTGTATGAGATGCAAATAAATCAATATCTGGTTTTCCAAATTCCAAAACTATCTGTTGAAAGGTTTTGTTATTCAATTCCCATTCTGTGTCAGGATTGACTCTACGAGACTCCTCATCAGCCACTTTGTTTTCACTTGACTTTATATATGAAGCGAATAGCCAAATATGTCTCTCTTCACACCACTGCCATATGGATCTGGATAGGTTATTTAAATGAAGGAATTGAATGCCACCCATTTTGTTGATGTAAGATATTGCTGTTTTATTGTCTACACGCAACAAGATGTTGATGTATTGTTTGTTACTCACAAAAAAATGTAATGCCTTAAATATTGCCAATAGTTCTAAAAAGTTTATGTGGTATGTTCTTCCTTTCTCATTCCAAAACCCATTGCCCCTATTACCATTATATGCAGCACCCCATCCAGTCATGGAAGTATCAGTAAAAAGCTCCATGTCATATCTATGATAGGCTATACTTCTACTAACAACACTAATGTTATTGGCCCACCATTGCAGATCTAATTTTATCTCTGAATTTAAATATACTTTTGCATCATAATTTCCATTACTTATTATTAAAAATTTATACTTATGATGTTCTAAATATTTTGTATAAAGCCAACCATATCTAGAGGCTGGGCAGGCTGCAATTAATGTTCCTATTAACTTGGCTAAATCTCTTAAGCAACAACTATCTATGTGAAGGTACCTTTCAACCAACTTTTTAATGTTGGATGTTTTTTCTTTTGGTAATTGTACTTGCATATTTCTTGTGTCAAAAACCAACCCTAGGAACTGGCAAGACTGGGATGGTACTAAAATACTTTTTCCAAAATTTATAACGAATCCCAAACACTTCAAGAGTGCTACTGTTTCTTTAACATTATCCAAGCAAGACTGATAATCAGAGCCAATACATAATAAGTCATCTAAGTATTGAACTGACTTGTATCCTTTTTCTCTTAAATGTGTCACTACCACTTTCATAAGTTTTGTGAATATATTAGGAGCCGTACATAATCCATATGGGAGGGTCGTGAACTCATATAGTTTATCATATTGAAAACGCAAATATTTCCTAAAACGAGGGTCAACATTGACCAACAAATATGATTCCTTTAAATCAATTTTTGCCATATAATCACCTTCTGAAAGTAATGATATTGCAGTCCTATAATCTTCTATTTTGAAATGGGATGTCTTTACAAATTTATTTAAGGATTTTAAATTTAAAATAAACCTATTAGCACCATTCTGTTTCGGTATCAAAAAAATTTTAGAGATGAATTGGTCATTTGATGTTTCACAAGGGCATATGGCTCCCAATTCTAGTAAGTTGTCAATAGCCATATTCATTTCATCACTTAATTTATCAGAAGGCATAAGCCCCACTGAATGCTGGTAAGGTTTACTTGAGAAAGGTATACAGTACCCTTTGATATGATTTAATACAGATTCATCGCTACAGATTTTCTTCCAACAAGGATGACAACAATGACTTACCTCTAGGTTCGAGCAGGTGGCTTCTCCACAGTCATTTTTGCCCTCTTGAATGGGTACTGATATTGTTGGCCTGGATGTCTCTGAGCCTGTGATGAGAACTGGTTCTTTTTCTGTCCGTACCTCGTGGTTGTCCTCTGATTGTATCCAGGGGGACCTTGCAAGTTTCCCTTCTGGTTAGGATTAATAGTCGGTTTTTTAATAGATTGACCAGTCTTTTGACATGTCTTTAGTAGTCTTATCTTATCTGCAAGATTACTTCCATATAGATATTCATCTCTCTCAACATCTTACATCCAGGAACTTCTTATCAAGTACTGGGAGGATCAAGTTTCGTCTTGTCTTGGTTTGGTAATGGTGTAGATCAGTTAAAATCCTGCCTGCATCGGTTAGCGTCGTTATTATTGGTAGCCTGTCTATGTTTTCGTTTGTAATGATTGATGAGAGCACCTTGCTTATTATTATTAATCCTGTACCAAGTTGATTTTGCTCATACTCTATTTTTTTATCTCTATTGACAATATTGTGGCTTACAGATGCAGAGATCTCTGGATTCAGCTTAGGGGCTTTTAGTAGTGGACAGTTTTGTGGCAGTAATTGCTCACTGAACTTTTGCTTGATCTCCCGTGAGCGGCCACTTTTTAAGATGTTGGTCCAAATTCGAGCTAATTCAACATTGGTAGCTGGTCCATATTGAGGTTTTTCAGGCATTAAGTCCTCTAAAGCCCGAAGTACCTCAGAGCTTAAAGTGGGTTCAATCGGGGTCAACTCTAAATCCTTAGGAGGATCTGCTGTAACCACAGGTTCTACTGCGACTAGATTTGTAGTGGAAAGCGGTGACACGTCTCATGGTTGCGCCGTATTATTTGATGATGAACAAACTGAGTCGAATTCGTTAGCTATTTCTTGATTTTGGTAGTCTGAAAAAAAAAACACCCAAAAAAAAAACAACTTGCGCAAAAGTGTTTACTCACTCAAGTAAGGCCTCGTGGGCTATACGTGAGGATATCTAGATCCCGTGCGTATATCTCGTATACGCCCCGAGTCTCGTATCACGTCAATGTATCTCGTACACCACTCGTGTCTGCCGGTATAGTTGGAAAGAACGAATCCTCCTTAGACTAACTGCTAAAAAGCCAGTAGTCTTACCGGTATACTGATAAATCGTATATTTTATGTACCTGAAGTAGGAGAAAATGATGTTTCACTTTTATTTTCTTCATCCGACGAATTGTTTTCCTGTCGACGCGGACGATCACGCTTCATCTTCCTTTCGATTTTCCTTATTTTTTCTTTATAATATTTAAGATCATCCGCATATCGTTTTCTAGGAATATTTATTGGCTTGATTACACCCAAAACCTGTTTCAACTATATTAATATTCACTTTTTTCACTAAAACATTAACACAATACGTAACAGTTGCCGCGCTAACGAAAAGAATGATAGTTCATATAGGGACCACAGATAACACAGAATTAATAAGTTTAGTTTCAGCTCTAAAAATTGCGTTCAGTTGCCGAGTGACACGAAGAAGCTGCATGGTAAATACATATATCGAGAACGAAGCACACAGTATAATGATATGTACCATGGTGTTACAGGGAGTGGTTGATACTGTGGGTAGAATACTATCGTTATAAAAAAAAATACCTACAGTTTAATACAAAACATCTCTATGATTGATCACCCCATTTGTTTAAGCGTGATAAAGTAGGTATCCCTTAGTTTAGTAAACTAAGTGAAAACTGTCAGAAAATAATAACAAATCAGTTTAATCTGTTAGACCGGACCAACGTTTCTTTTTTGTGTGTGACTACAAATTTATAAGTAACTAGTATTATGTATTACACAGATTATTTTCCCAAGTAATAAAAAAAATACACCGTCACACCTATATTCCCTAAGCGGGGGTAGCAGAGGTGTACTGAGTACACCCACGTTTCGTCAACGATGTTAGGTCCCATGTAATAGGGGGCGAGCCTATTGCCATATACCGGACACAATTCCAGACTCCGGACTCGTACTGGGAAGTTTTCGTTAGAAAAACTACACTTGTCCGACCTAGGATTTGAACCCAGAACCTCGTGATCAAAAAGCGATGCGATTTGCACTAGACCAACGAGGCATTTTACCAAGTCTCTGTAATTTATATATTGTTCTGACTATAGTCTACCACACTACTATATTATTTAAATCCGTTCAACCGTTTAGAGGTTGCGATTGTGAACAAAAACATCCAAATATTTTCAAATTTATTTTCTCATTTATATCGCCATCATAAGCTATCCTTTTCACACTACAAATTTACTAAGTATAAATGAATGGAACAGCATACTTTCTCGTTAACGTTACGATTACGTGAAATGGTTTGTGCGTAGCCCTCTGTTACTACTACAAATTGCTTAAATAGCGCTTGCCAAAATCAGCGTTAGTTTCACTGTGAAACTAGGATTTATGTAGCGAGGATGTAGCGAGTACTTGTTTGTCACACTCGCGTTGGAACTACAGTACTTTAAACCACATGTAATAACTCTAAAGGCATGTTATCGGAATTACGAGTGTTCGGAGTACGAAATTATTAAGAAGTAGTAAGAAAACGACACTTTCACTAGACAATATTGACTATGCCGACTAAAACCCCATGGTGACCGGCATCGACACTTCGGGGAGGGGTTTCGGGATCTCCGTTAGGAACACATCGGTGCACCTCTGTATCATGCTCCGAAGAGCCCGCCTTCGGGGAGAGAGCCTATGGACCCGCTCCCTCCCTACACCATCGCGGTGTTCACGGCGGCATGGGCCCCACCACGCCGCCATCCTCCTCGGGGTCGCAAGTGAAGGACGCATAGGGGCCCCGCCCCATCATCCCACGATCCCAAGGGTTCCCCTGCGGATATTGGTGCAGGGGGGTCCCCCGCCAGATGTTACGCCAGGGGGCATAAGTTAGCCCATATAATAAAGCCTCTCACTGGGCTGGGGGGCCTAGACAGGCTGTGCCTCCGCTCCGGCGCCGGCGCATTTGCTAAGCGGGAGCGGCGCTCTCCCGATCCCGCTCGACCGCTCCTTCTGGGACATTACTATCTCGCAGATGGAGGATACGGCCCCCCACGTCGACTCCCCTGCTAGCATAGCCGCTACTTCTGCTGGCATGATCTGCGGCGGATCCTGGTCAACCGGTCCGATCCGGGCGACCAGGATCCGCCGCTCGGAGGCCCACGCTAGGCACTCAACGAGTATGTGTGCTCCGGTCCCCACCACAATGGTGACAGGTCGCCGTCGCCTCTCGTCCGATCTAGCTCAGATAATCACCGAAACAGCCGTGACCTATGGTTATCTGACCAAGCCTGTAGGAGATTCGCCCACTACTCCGCTGTTGCCAGTCTTCAAAGGACGGCAGGATGGCACAAACGACGCCCTTGCGCGCGATGTGCTCCTGACTAAGCCTCGCGTGCCACTCCTCTAGAGCGCGTCGTCGGTCCTGTCGTTTGGTAAAAGACCCAAGCTAACCCAACGCTATTTATTTATTTAAGAAATACCAACTGAGTTCATTATATATTATATTAAATTACAATTATTCATTATGTATATGAATCCTTATTCTACTGCAACTCTGATAATAAGTAATCACAGCATCTGCCAAAATATATTTTATAATTAGGAAGCTATAAGAAAAATAATAATGATTTAGGTTCAACAACAAGTCTTTAAAATTTCTTTTTTGAATTTTGATTGTGAATTATTAAATATATCAATGTGCTGATTTTCAAATGTACGACTATTGTAGAGACAAGACAGTCGAAGAACAAGTGAATGTTTCCCAACATGAGTTCTACATGATCGAATGTGGAACAAAGGACGGGGTTTTCGGGGCAGCGGCGCAGGCACGTTAATAAAAAACTTACTGAAAAGAGGAGAAGGAAAATTATTAATGGAATCAATTACGTCATTAATAATTTTATATAAGTCAAGAGTCTTCGTAACCGGCGAGCGTGTATGAGACGAACTATGAGAGTCGAGGAAGCCAGAGAGGTATGTAAGGAAAGAACATGTTGGAACTCTGTACTCTCTCCCTACCCCGCAAGGGATCTGGCGTGAGGTTATGGATAGATAGATAGATAGATAATTTTATAAAGAAAACACATGTTTAACAAATCATTTCTATCAGTTAATGTTTGCATTTTAAAATGCTTGACCCTATCTTTGTACGATTAGGTACGATAGGCCATGTTTTATAGTAACTTTTTTTAGATTTTTTCTACTCCATTAATATGGACATTAAAGGCGAGGACTTGGCATCAATACCAATGGCGAATACATCGCTCATCTTCGATTTGCCGACGACATTGTATTCATGGCAGAATCGCTTGAAGAACTAGGACCTAGGGAATGCTCGGTGACCTCAACAGAGTGTCCCAACAAATGAATCTAAAAATGAACATGGACAAAATAAAAATAATTTCCATGTCGTACCCACCGCACTTACTGTTGGAGTACACTACTCTTGAAGTTATCGACGACGTACACCTGGGACAGGCAGTCTGGTTAGGTAGGTTCAACTTTGAGAGAGAGCTCAATCGACGAATTCAAATCGGCTGGGCAGCGTTTGGAAAACTGCGCAACATCTCATCCAAAATATCTCAATGCCTAAACTAGACAAAATTTTTAGTTAATGTGTGTTGCTATTGATGACGTACGGATCAGAGACGTGGTCTCTTAAATAGGTGTCATAAAAAAGCTCTGAGTTGCTCAGCGAGCTATGGAAAGAGCTATGTTCGTGGTTTATCCACGTGATCGAATCAGGAATAAGGAGATTCATAGAAGAAGCAAGGTCATCGACATAGGATTAGCAAGCTGAAATGGCAATGGGCAGGCCACATAGCGCGAAGATTGGACGGGCGTTGGGGCAGAAAGACTCTAGAGTGGAGACCACGTATTGACAAGCGCAGCGTGGGACGGCTGCCTTCCTGATGGACTGACGATCTTGTTAAGATCGCAGGATGGTTTCGCTGGAAAGCGATTTTAAATTAAATTTATGCAGACGATGAAATCGCTGTTACGTGGCTTATAAGTAATTTATTTAAAGCATTTGAAGTTTCAAGATTTCACCAATCACTGGGTCCACCGCGTGGTGTAGATTTATGTTACCTGTTCTCTGTCGATATCAAATTTTAACCCAACATGAGATTTATTTAGTTTCTGATATATTTAAATAAAGTATTTTATAATTTTCAGTTTTCACATAACCCTAAAATAATGTATATGTCATGTACATAAAAAAAATATTTGTTTTATTAACAATTTCAAAATGGTGAAATGTGTTGTACTGATCGAAAGTAGTTATAGTAGCGAACAGATGATGTGGCTATAGTAATTTCGCATCGTCCATGTTGAAACTACACTATCAAACAGTTGGTTGATTGGCAGTTCAATCAGTGTGCTATGAACAAAATTTGTATTTACGATGCTCTAAATATACGTATCTCAACTCTAACTAAGGATTATAAATCCCTTAGAAAGGAGAGTCTTTTCCCTGTAAATATAAACGTTACTACAATCAAATTTAGGTGGTTATTATTAATACATATGTTCCAAAGGGCTTAGCATGAAAAGGTGGAGGTTAGCATGTCGCTGGCGAGTTGATATGTCATCGTCACACTACTTTTACTAAATAAACATGAACGTAACAGCTCGTTTACTCGCTAGCGTCATGCTAACGTAAATCTTTTCGTGCGTAGCCCTCGGTTGTCACTTTATGGGGTAGTCCTGAAGTCAAATTGGAAATCTTAAGAGAAGCTTGAAAAGTTTCAACAGGCAGGCAAAAACCTACCTCCAATAATACGCACTGGGTTCGCGTGGTGGATTACGACCTAGTCGCTTTCAGCTCAATTTATGTCCCGCAGGCAGGACAGTGAACGCTGATTTATTTCAGTCATTACATACTTAAGTCGCTTTACTTTGTCTTCGAGAAAAAGGATAGCTATTCTGCTATAAAGATATCATCAGGTCCAGTCACGATTCAAATTCATTCATTTGTTTGTAAATGTAGGTAGTTAATACAGAACTTGTGAAATTACAGTAATAAACCTTTAAGGCGCCACGAAATAAACAAGTGGTTTTCTTTGTTCTTTCGGTCCAAGCTATCATACATAGGTTAATAACCACCTCTGTGTAGTAGCCTGGACCCACAGTACTCACAATAGTATTTCAACTTTTTTCCTTTATGCACATTAATTGGATATTATAAAGTATTTAGCTCATAATAATGATGATCATTCTCCAAAATTATCTCCTCATTATTCTCCAAAATCTCATCTCAAGAAAATGTAATTTCTTATCGCTATATTGTACCTTAGCTGGGCAATTACGGAACTAGTAGTGGATTATGTCAATCTGAATCCAGCTTCCGTACTAAAATATACCTTACAACGCCAGCGGGGTTTTCATTATTCGCTAGTTACAATCCTAGTGCCACAACAAAGACCTACATATAAGACCAAGAATATTTTATCAAATCACAATGTACCATATTCATTACCACGATAACATGACTTCATTTAGTAAATGTATCAATGTACACGTTAAAACTTCCGCGCACTCAATTGAATCGGCTATTTTCATGCAAACATAAATCAAATTTACCCTCTATTTCTAGTGCTACTCGAGAATTTTCCGTAACTTTCTGGATCCCAAGAGTGAACCAACGTTTTGAATGGCTCAGACTTTTTCGAGATTCCCTTTGCTATCCATAAAGGAAGTCAGATTCGTTAAATGAAAGACCCCTTAAAAAACTAACTTTTTGGATGCTTATTATAGAACTGTTTTGGTGAATTAGAACCCCTGAGGCGTATCTAACATCTCATAATATATGGGCATACAAAACATTGAGGTGAATGTTTTTATTCACACAAAAGAAGACACGGTACGACTGTTGACTCTGCTTTAAAAGATAGAATTAAACTTGGAGCAATTACGTCTCGAAAGGCAATGAGTCGAGTTTATATTGGTTGGGATTTATAATTCATCGGCGGAGAAAGAATGTAGGCAAAATGAAACTCCGATTTAAATCGGCCTTGCCTGGCCGCAATCGACGACGGAATTCGATTCCCGTTACCTGAATGGAAATAAGATTTGCAGTTTTGTAGACCTGTACATAAATATAATAATAATCACTTCTTTAAAATGACGTACTGAGATTACTTTGAAATGAAATACTTTTAAGGATTTTATGACGGTTTTAAGGATTTTATTACGGTGATTTTCGACATGGTTTTAACTTTTCAAATGTTTTTCTGTACCCATGGGCACGATATAAAATATCTATCTCTATCTCTCTCTATCTATATCATCACGCCAGCTCCCTCGCGGGGTAGGCAGAGAGTACAGAGTTCCAACAGGTTCTTTCCTTACATACCTCTCTGGCTTCCTCCACTCTCATAGTTCATCTCATACACACTCGCCGGTTACGGAGACTCTTGACTTGCCCTTCAGCTAAGACACGGTCTATTTGGTCATGGTAAGATAGTCTAGGTCTTCCCCGGCACCTACATCCTTCCACTTTCGCATTGTATATCTGTTTTGTCATTCTTTCTTCTGGCATCCTTTCTATATGCCCGAACCAACGGAGCATACCCTTTCTCATCTTTACACCGATACTATCTTTCATACCTACTCGCTTTCTTACTACGCTGTTGCGAATACGGTCGGTCAGCGTGACTCCGCACATCTTCCGCAGAGATCGCATTTCGACCGCATTTATCCTGCTTTCGTTCCCCTTCTTACATACCCAACTCTCACTGCCATATAACAGCGTTGGGACAAGCACTCCGTTATGCATGGCCAGCTGCGCCTTTTGGCTTAAGTGCCGGCTCCCAAGTAGCCTTCCCATCGCACCATTCACTCTATTACCTGCATTCACTCTTCTCTCTATATCAGCGGTGTATTTCCCATCCTTACTGAAGGCGCATCCAAGATATACAAACTCATTCACTTGCTTCAGCACATCGTTACCAACCACAATCCTTGCATTCGTTCTGGTTTCTTCCCGTTCAAAAACCATAATTTTGGTTTTCTTCACATTCAAATGTAAGCCATTGTTCATGCAGTCGTCTCTCATAACTGTGACTAGTGTTTGCAGATCAGTGGCTGTTGGCGCTATCAAAACCGCGTTATCTGCATACAATAGGTGGTTTATCACTAGATCACTCATTTTTACCCCTTCAGTCATCGCACATAGTCTTTGAAGACTTTTATCCAGATACACTATAAACAGTCTAGCGGACAACACGCAACCCTGCTTGACGCCGATTTTAACGTCAAACCAAGGTGACATGTTACCACCCACCCGTACGCATGCCTTGCTGTCCACGTAGGTGGACTGGACGGCTCGCAACAGGGTGCCGTTTATACCATACTCTGGCAAAATATCCCAAAGTCTCTATAGTCTCTAAAATAAAATATTTTAAATTAATTATGTAACTTAGGTATACATGATCAGACTAAGTGTTAGTGAGTAGTAGCATTCCGGAGTCTAAAATTTTAGCCGGTATAATAGTAGGCTCGCCCACTATTACATTGGCCCTTACATTATCGGTGAAACGTGGGTGTAAACAGTACATCTCAGCCCAATTCCACCTCCGGGTAAAGGTGGAACGGTTTTTGTTTATTTTTAATATTGTGATGTAATCCAAAAATGCACACGTTATTATGAGAAGCATCCTTGTTCTCTAGTAATCAAACAAACTTCATCTTATAAACCCTATAAGAATCTGTACTTACTGAATTAATGGATGACACTAATTAACTATTGACGCAACGTACTCTTAACGTATACGAAATCTTAACGCATACTAAACTCTTTATTTGACCATATCTCTGCTGGAACCCGCTAAATGTGAAAACTACACCGTAATTAAGCGTGAAATCATTATTTTAATAACATTAAACCCGAAATCAGTAGCGACCATTTTGTGAATAAAATGGCCTCGACACGTCCAATATGTCCCGAATTTATATTTATTTATTGTAAGCTCCTGGTAGAATAGAATTTAAAATTCACCATTTTTCAATATTATTAGTCCGCTGATGGATTTACACCAACACATTTTTGATTTATGAACACGTTAACATCCACAGGCTGTACGGTATATTTAACTAGAGCAAAACTATTCAAGCCTCGGGTACGTTGTGACAGAATAAATATTAATAACTATGAAACTTCTCCTATTACTGTAGGATGATATTTCTTAATATTAAAGTTTTTATACGCGAATTACCATCTACATTTTGGCAGAAAACCCGTGAATTTTTAAAAGTCTTTAGTGTCAACATTGAACATAATACCATTTTTTTACGCTCTCACGTGTGAAGTCAAATGTATTTACGAGTGAAACGATGACAATGAAATTATATCCGCAAAGGACAATAGAGACTTATCTTACTCCGTGGGTCTTGGACATCCAAAGGTGAACATTAAATAAAGGTAATGCCAATTCAAAAACCATCGGCGACATTTAGAAGATATCAATTCGTGTGGCGCGACCACAGACCCATATGCGCGAGACCAATTTCATTTCGCTTTAAAGCGTTCGTCGATTTCATCGCATTTATTCAAACTGGATTTTATTGATCATTTTATTGGTCGTGACAGAATAATTTTAATGATGGCGCCATCACCACTGAAAACGCGTTTGGAACGACAAATGTATAAAGCTTTTAACCAAAGCCATATATTACTGAATAACACACTCGTAACTCGTGATATAAGCCGCTCAGAAAATTGCATGGCACAATTATTTTTTTTAAACCTAGCCTCACACTAGGATTTATTCCTGTGTCGTGGTTGCGTTTACAAACATGAAAATTCACATATACAATTACCCAGACCGGAACAAATAACTGTGGATCACACAAAGATTTGTCCACAATGTAGCGGTGATAAGCATCGCAGTACCGGCTTGTTTGTTTTATGAAATTTTGTGTAAGTTTGGCTAATTTGCTTTGTATGAATATATTTCGTTGTTAACAGTCAATTTGGTGGACTCACTGAGTCACTATAATAAATATATTCCAAATGGTGCACTGTCAACAGTTATCACAATTAAGTAATTAATGGTAGGATTAGAAATTTACACAATAATCCAAACAAATCACATAAAGATTTCGTCCTTAGAATAATCGGGCGAAGAAAAAGGATAACAGCGCTTATTTATATTAGATGAAATATGCAAGTGTTGAAATACGAAAGAAAAGGAAGCAAATTGATCGCCTGCTGTTCAACATTTTTATTCCCCGACATTTAATAAATAAAATTGCGTTGTTGGTCGTTAGGCTCGTCGGAATCCAACAAAACATCGCGATCGCATCCATCAAGCTGTCTTATTGTATAGACGGCCCTCGTTCAACGGTAAGTATAAGAAGAGATGCCTCTTTATTATGCGAAAGGCCTTTAAATCTTTCTACCCCTAATGAATTGCGGGAAGAAGTGAAAAAGGAAGCTTTTTATTGACGGTAATAATCTCGGCAAGGAAAATTCTATAAATAGACCACATACCTGGTATTTTTATAAAAATGTGCGGACTAAAAATAAATGAGCACTTTTAGTATATTGCAGTTTTGTTTGTTAGGGTGGATGCAAAAATAATTTAATTATTTAAAATAGAATATACCAATTTTCAAGACTTAAAACGCAGCAGTTTTCAAGATCACTCATAGTGGAAATGATACGAAAAATACTCTGGTTTATATTTAAGTGTATTCTACAAAAGTCACAAAGGGTCACGGATACTTTATGAAGTTTGAAACTGAGCGGATTCGTCGGTCGGTTCGATAAGAAAGTTGAGTTCGTTAAGTAGGCACATTAGGGGCAACAGGAAAACATTAAGGCGTGTCTTCGGCAGTGGCCCCGAGCCAGACGCTATTAAAATATGCTAACCAATTGGACGCACCGACTTCATTTCGATTTGTTCCCTTTTCTGTCTGCGCCCGAATCTTAAGACGACGGAGTAATTTGCACAAAATAATATTGAATTTCAAGCAGCTATTTGCACTCCTTTCTTTTTTTTTATATTGCATGCTGGAACTCCATTTCGCGCCAAATTTTACGTTATTAAAACTCGTTCTATACTTCATAATATGGTTATAAGTCGACAATTGGGTAACATCTCAAAGCCAGTCATCGTAATGGTTTCTCAGCTGATGATGACGATGACTGTGTCCGCATTGCAGTGATTATTACCTCCACATTAAATGATGTTACCTACATATAAGTTATAAATAATGTACCTAAATACGACTTTTTACAAACCAAGCATAATTAAGGTTCAATTACTGTTTATTTAGAGCAATAAATATTTGTTTCATTTAGGAATCGGCATCGAAAAGCCAGGAATTTGGTCGCTATCTGTATTGCATTAATCTACGCGCTCGGCCTGACTAGTGGATTTGCGTAAATTAACCGCAACCTGTAACAACATCTGAATTGTAATCGGTTAATTATCCGATAAGGGGATTGGGATCCACTTATAACTTTTTCAAGGTTTTAATTGTCTACTTCGGATATCAATTTTATCTTATTTTTTTTTCATCTCCCAATTAGATTCTTTTGTTACTTGCTAATCACATTTATTTTAGATCCCTTCGTGTTCAAGAAAAGTGCGTTCTTAATTCCTTAACAGTATACAGTTTTTACAAAAAAATATTTTATTTCATGTGCAACATTCACATTAAAAAACCTACTTCTTATAAAAACTGAATTCCTTGTTGTAGTGCAGTTGTGCCTTAAATACAGTTAAGGAATTGCGGTCAGGTGGAAGCCACCCTGAAACACATAAGGGTATTAGGTATATACCTCCTATTACTTTATTTATTTAGTAATTGCCTTCATCCTACTGTTGCACTGAGCTTTAAGCATGAACAGATTGATGTTAGCGCAACGTCATCAAGAACGCTTCACGTTCATCTTTATTTAATAAGTTAATGAAGAGGAAGGCATATCAACTTTGTGAATCCTTAGGATTCACAAAGTTGATATGCCTTCAGATATTCAGACGACACACGTAAAACATATCGTTTAGTATAGTATATATTAATAGTCATTTACAAAGCTTCTTAACAGCTCCCATGCTTACGAGTGAGAGTCAATTTAACATGATTTTAAAACTCGCTTGTATTATTATAATAATTTTATCAGACTTACATTTGCATTAGCAAATTATTTATTAATTATAACTATAACGGTTTGGTAATAATTTCCCGACATTCATGGCTTTATGATTTAATCAGTCATTAACAAATGGACAACTGCAGCTGTTTGATGAACAGCAAATAACAGGAAACTACTTAACCAAGCTTAACACAAAGTTTATTTCTGGGAATGATTTGTTTAATTTAACAAAACTAGGGTATCAAGTTCAACGTCAAATAAGTTTAAAGAAATCATATGCCGGGTAAACGTGCGTTGGACGCTTTCTATGCGCCGTGACTAAACTGCGTATGCTGGGCTCCAAACGACACTTGCGTATTCCAAATAACTACATTCAAGAGCTGTACAGAATTATTTTAGACTAGCTATTTCCCGCGGCTTCGCACACGTTTATTTTGTAATTTGACATAGGTAGGTAGGACTTTTTGGGATAGCATTAATCCAAGACTTAAGAGACACCTTCATATTAAGTTTCTTTTAAATCCGTTCAGCTGTGTTAATATGGAGTATAAAATCAAGAATCAAGAGAATAAAATCAACTATCGCCCATGGATCTTGCATTTCCCGAGCTAAAAAGTAGTGTTAAACAATCTCTGAGAAATCCTCCATTTTCCAGTGATAGTGTATTTAATTGGTTCCGCCATCCTGGAAATTAACATGGACGAACATATTTTGTTTTTTCCCCGTATGCGCATAAAATGTCTCCTTTATTTCAAAATCACAAATCCCAAATGAATATTTCCGTGCGCTGTGCGGGGATCGTACCTGCGACTATTTGACAAAGTAAGTTAAGCAGTCTACCTTTTGTCGCTTAAATCAAGTCGTCTTTGTTTTGCAAAATTATTTGTACAGTCAACTTAAATATTACTAAATTTTCATTGTAGAACAATTTCAGCATGAGCCTAGGCTTCCAGTCACCTGTGAAGAGGAAGAGGGAAATCGAAAGATGATTGAGATGATTAATATCTTCGGGCCTTCATGCAGGCCGTTAAAAACCCATCAAATGCATATAGGTGTGATTTTATATACCACTTAGATGGATTATATCGGCATGATCTAGTGTGCAAATAAAGTTACTTATTTGAAATTATTATTTCACGACTTAAGATACTTTAATACTATCTAATAATCTATATCATTATGTCAGATCCGTTGCAGGGTAGGCAGAGGGTACAGAGTTCCAACAGGTCCTTTCCTTACAGACCTTTCTGTCTCTTTTCACTTTCATAGTTCGTCTTATAGACGCTCGCCGGTTACAGAGACTCTTGACTTGCTCTTCGGATAAGACATGGTCTATTGGTCATGGTAAGAAAGTCTAGTCCCCGATATCTTTGATCTGTTCTAGGTACACTAACATCAGACAGCGGCGTGGAAATATGTATATTTCATTTTTGCTACCGTTTTTTTTATTATTAATTCTTTGCTGTTGTTATATATAATTATAAATATTGTATATATTTGTGAAACTATAAATAGTTGTTGTTCTACGTCCTTCCACTTTTGCATTGTATACCTGTGTGGATTTTTACATATTAAGTTTCTTTATAATCAGTCAGCCGTTTTAGTATGAAGAAATAATAGATAACGGCGAGCGTATATGAGAAGAACTATGAGAGTGGAGGAAGCCAGAGAGGTATGTAAGGAAAGAACCTGTTGGAACTCTGTACTCTCTGCCTACCCCGCAAGGGATCTGGTGTGATGATATAGATAGATGGAAATAATAGATATTCCACAGAAGTATGTTTCGAGATAAAAAGTGTTCTGTTTTATTTTACAATGTAAGACACCTTCATATCAAGTTTAAATTAAATTCGTTTAGCCATTTTAATATGAAGAACTAACAGGGAGACTAACTATACGGGGAGAACCGTGTAGTAAATATATATTATATACTTTGTCCACTTCCACCAGACTTATTTCCCTATCAACTAACTCTATCACCGGGTTCCTTTGTAAAATATAAACTAAACTGTAGCGCGATCCTATTCAATATACAACACTAACGCTGTCTCATAAAAAAACGTATACTATATCTTCCTTTTCAAGAAGGATTATCAGTTTATCTATTTATTTTTAAATTATCGGTAAAATATTTCTGATATAAATATTTTCTACCTACCCTGTAAAAGATTATAACCTAGCGTAATAGTATCTAACGGTACATTGCCAGCTAAGTATGTAGCAAAGTGTTGTCAGTGCATTTTGTGTTAGTCTTCTCGTAAGATATTCATCGTCATTACAGTTTCGTATCCGGCCCATTCATCTTTAGAGTTCTCTGCAGGAGAAACAATCCTGAATGCATCATCGGTTCATGCACAAAACCATGTTTCAGTGTTTAAATCAAACATGTATGAACAATTTCGAGTGAGTGCTTTTAACGACTGGGAAGTTTTTCGTGAGGAGACGAACCTGAGTCCAATATCAATTCATGGAAGAATTCATGTATAGGCATAATCACATATTTTACATCGTAACATTGCAGTTCGTGACAAACAGTATTAAAATTTTTATGGTTTATCCCGCGACAATGTGGTAAATTGATTTAGAAACAATGAATGATTTATCAAAATCGACTTTCTTTTTCTGTCCTCATAAACTGTTAGATTTTACGAAAATATAAGTATACAGAGTTGTGGTCTTTAGTACAGGCTACAATTACACAAAATTTTATTGAAATCCATCTAACAGGTTTGGAGTAAAGTGTCTTTTTAGAAATCCAATGGTTTGCTTATTTCCGTCTTTTCTGGAAAAACATTTTGATTTTTCGGGATAAATACCTATATAACGTAGTAACCAGCATTTTAAGGTATACGAATGCAAAGTGTCATCAAAATCCACCTAGTAGTTTTTACGTAATAATGGTTTATACCCTTGAGCAGACAGATAAACAGACACGAAAGCCAAAAATTGTAGAATTGGCTTCTAAATTGATAAAATGATATCCCTGGGTTGTTATTTCCTAAAAATATTTCATGTACAGACATGATTTCCTTACAGTTTATTATATGTAGTATGTATGGATATAGATGCTTAACTTTTCCATACAAACCGTTTGATTTCCTGAAAACTTAAATATTAACTATATTATCAGTCATATAAAATATCTCCGTGCTAAGTTTCACTGACTTCTAAAAAGCAGTTTTGAAACAATGAATGATTTATCAAAATCGAATTTTTGTACTTTCCTCGGAAACTGTTAAATTTTTCGAAAATATAAGTATACAGAGTTGTAATCTTTTATACAGGCTACAATTCCACAAAATTTTATTGAAATCCATCAAACACATTAGAAGTAAAGTGTCTTTTTATAAATCCAATGTTTTGCTAATTTTCGTCTTTTCTGGAGAAACCTTTTAATTTTCCGACACGAATAAATACTATACAACAGGTTAGCGAACATTATAAGGTATTTGCATGCAAAGTTTCATTAAAATCCGCTTGGTAGTT
The DNA here is from genome assembly GCA_905147815.2 of Phalera bucephala. Classification (NCBI taxonomy): domain Eukaryota; kingdom Metazoa; phylum Arthropoda; class Insecta; order Lepidoptera; family Notodontidae; genus Phalera; species Phalera bucephala. Next base: position 24,416,818 of record LR990612.1, read on the forward strand.
TTTGTGTGATGCTGGTTCAGACCCTCCGACAGACAGACAGACAAACAGACACGAAAGCCAAAAATTGCAGAATTAACTTCTACATCGATAGTATGATACCCCTGGCGTGTTATTTCCTAAAAATATTCCATGTACAGACACGACTTCCTTACAGTTTTATTATATGTATATGTATAGATATGGAAAGACGAAATTCCTTAGTTTATCATTTTATGAACTCGATAATTTTGGCAGTTTTATTGACCGTCAACCCTCATTCATGTGATAAGTAAAGTTTATTTTGATGTCTAAAGTAACTCCAAGGTCCATAATTTTTCATACTTCTTTAATATTAATCTGTCAATGTGATATGAGGAAGGCATATATATTTTTTCTTAACATTTATTTTCATTGAGTCATACCATTCGTCTAATATTATCAACTAGTTTCTGCCCGTGACTTCGTCCGCGTTGACTTAAGAGAGGAACATTTTTCCGGGATAAAAAGTATCCTGTGTGTTTATTCAGGTAAAAAATTATCTATTATTATAAATAAAATAAATAGTAAATTAATAATAATAAATTATTCATCCAAATCCGTTTAGCTGTTTTGCGTGATTAAGTAATAAACATCTAAACATACCAACTTTCACATTTATAACATTGGTAGATGTCGCACTAGATGAGATGCATGTCTGATAATGAATTCGATGTTTTATGTATTTTAAGATAAAAAAAATCATTTATTGCAGTAACTTAAAATTAGTTTACATAGAACCTTTAGGAATATCCTTTTAAGCAATAAGTAGCTTGTGTTAGGACAAAGATCTATTTAAGAATTACAAACGGTGGATTCTATGGACAGTGTCACTTATGAACATAGGAAATAAGACTGGTCCGAGATAGGAGCTCTGTGGTACTCCGGAATCCGCATAGTAAACGTTTGAGTTAAAACCTTTTAAAAGATTTAAGAAATCGACCAACTCGTGAACGGATACTGCTTCTAAACATGCCCCTTTGGATAGCTTGTTTATCTTATTCAGTTAACTATTTCCTTCTTATTTTATGTTTAATTAAGTACAAAATTAATAACCCAATCGGACAGGGACAGGGCAACGTTGAGCTTATACATCATAATTAAATAATACGAAACAAAACTTAAAACGGAAAAAATCAATAATAATATAATTCACAAACTTCATGAAAAAATCCTACCTTCAAATTACCACTGAACTTTCTTCATAATTAAATTTAATTCATCAAATGCCGAGACCACAAACTGTCTGTTCTGAAATTGGCACGTCACGACATTCAAAATAAGGCAGGCAATATATTTCATGTCGTTTGGGAAAAAAGGAAAGCTATAATTTAATAATAAGAAAGGAATTCTGGTAAAAATAGACCAAGGTGTGTTGGGAGTGACGGATATAGGTAATTTTCGCTAAAGTATATTGTTTACATAAGCTGACTAGATAGTGAAGTGTGTTATGGGTACAATATAGTGTAACATTATTTTACATTTATCAAGTTATAAGTCATCTAAGTTATAGTGTAAAATTTGACGCTAAAAATTCTAGTTTTACACTCCTAAGATTCGAGACTGCAGCGAACTTTGGTCAGCCCATTAAGACTTCCAATAATTTTCTAAAATTGCTACTTAAAATCACAGGTTAAAAGTTAAAATAAATACCTACTTACCTATTCTTGGACAAATTCATATTGTATTAATAATTTTATTTATTTTTACAGAAATATACTCCTTTTGTAATTTCCTTACTAATACTACTATTATATTGTACGTTATCGCACCGACGGAACAAGTAGAACTATAACTAAAATTTTGTAAAGTTTAACATCCAGGGACCATGTTTCTAGCAAATAAACAATTTGAATTTGGACCACTGTCATCTTGATCATGCAGCCATTAGTCTTTGGTCTTTGGACCAGACAGTCTTTCTAGACCCCATGTCAACAATTCCATCTACCAACAATTTGTTCGTAAATATTTTATGAGTTTTTAAAATACATCCACGTCTTCTGAGCTGCGTTAATCTGTTACTAAAAGTTAGAGTATCATGGAATTTTACGAGATTTGGCTGAAATTCACATAAAAACTTCTACTGACGATATCGCATAAAACATTAATATAATTTTACTACGTTTTATAGCTATTTGGTTTAGAAAAATACACGGGGGAAATTGTAATAATAAATAATGAAAACAATGTCTCGAAACTCAGAAGATGATAGGAAATAGATATGCATTTCTAGTTTTCACTATAAGGTTATATTCATGAAAATTTCCAGCAAGCCTTACTATAATTATATGTATATTACAATCGTACATTGTAGTTACATACGTTATACGAACTTTTTTATTTCTTAGATTTAAACTAATGTAATAAAACTTGTTGTTGGAACTTGTTGTTGTTGTTGGAACTCTGTACTCTCTGCCTACCCCGCAAGGGATCTGGCGTGATGATATAGATAGATAGAGAAATAAAACTTATTCTTTTTGTTCTTTCACATAACAAAGCCCTTATTTCGGTTTGGAACCTAAAATCAAAAGTAACAATAAATCCGAAAAAAAAATACATTTTTATTTCATAGGAACATTTTTCATGCGTATGAAATATTTCAAAATTCGTCAAAATAATTTTAACTTTTCGGAAAAGTATATTTTCCTAATTAATTTATAGAAAACAGTATAATTTCCTCACTTATGAAATTTAAATCCTCATAAAGCTGTTCAGTAAATCAGCTTAGAATAATTGGACTAATAATAACCAAGCATTTTTGCGATGAAAAAGCTTTTCGCTCGTAAGCAGATTTCAATAAAACTCCTCCTAAATCGTTACAACTAAATAGCTAGGGTGAATACGTGGGTAATTGATCACGTCATAATGTAAGCAAAAGGCAACCCGAGGGCTTAGCACGAAAAGACATACGTTAGCGTAATACTATTAATATAATATGTCATCCTTTTCAAGCTACACATTTACTAAATAAAGACGAAAGTGACTGCACGCTTTCTTGAAATGTTCTACGACAACTCTCAACCAAGTTCCTCAATCGGGTCAGTTCATATTGATGCTATTATTAAATTTGAAAATCTTACAGCTAGCATAATGCAATAAACAGATACAGGCAGTACATGAGTTGCCACATACAGATGTTAGAAAAATCTAAAAAATACATTTAACGTTTCACTCTCACTTTAATTTACATTTTCCTACTTGCGTTTAACGCGGACGTTAAACTTGTTGTAATTGATTACTCAATCTGTCAGTAAGGGATGAAATAATCCAACAGAACTAACGCTTTCAAAATCAAACTGGGTTAAAACTATCCTTAATTTCTTCAACACAGAAACGAACATTACGTAGGCAGAATTTACTTAATATTACTAATTCATCAGTATCCCGGGTTTTAAATCTATTCAAATAGGCTAAGAACATTTACTTTCATTTTGAAGTAATTGAAGTATTCATCTTAAACAAAGGTTAGGTTTTGGAATTCTATCAGATATTTTTTTGTTATATAGAGTAAACTAATATTTCTTAACCTAAAGCATGTGCATTGATAAAGAACATCATTTATCCCACATCATTATATTAATACGTGAAGCAAAAACTTTGTACCCTTTTTTACGAAAATTGCGCGGTCGGAGGAGTATGAAATTTCCCACACTTAAAGTTTATATAGAGAAAGCTTTTATTTTTTTTAAATTATTCGTAAAACACACATTAAATCAATAAAAAAACATTACACACACTACCATGTATTTGACACAATTATTTGTCTATAGTCTTACTGAATGTCAAAAATAACCAGCAAACGATGAAAGAGTTTTCACAAAAAACATCGCTTACAAAGAAGTTTTGTATCATTAATTAAATTATCGAAATATGTATGTCAAGTTCAATGGACAGCATTTTCTTTATCGCATGGTATTTTGTTACAATAAAAAATGCTATTCTTTATTTTAATCATTTTATGTTTTTGTTTAATTTAAATTTCACATAATTTGTTTTAAAAAAAATAGGCAAATTAACAGTGTACCCTTGGCGAAATCTGTGATTATAGAAGTATGGTCTTTGACAACAGAACCTTAATAATGTTCAAACTTATAATTTAAATTAATTATGGTCGAATTTCGACCAATGGGCGAACACTAGCAAAGTAGAATAATATGAAATATTCAAAAACAAATCTTGCTATAACTTGAAAATTCATCGTAAAATCTAGCAGTAAAAATTAAGAATAAATATCACCCAGTAAATAATTCTTTTAAATTAATTGTTAGCTGTAGTGCCCCCGGAAAGAAGAACCTTAATCAATTGTAGAATATTACACCAATTAAGTAACCTACTAAGAATGGAATACAGTAGAAGTTAATATTTTGTACAATTTATTATTAACTACGGTTTTATTTTGATATATAATATATGAGAACATGGACAGTGACAAATACTTGAAGTTAAGGATTACAATAACTTTGATAGATTTGCAACATGAAATCAATGATGATCAATCCAAACAACCTCTAAGCGAAGTGTATTACAGTAGTTTTCCTTTCCTATTATACATGATATTGATTTGATAAAAGTATTACCCAGATTTGTGTAAAAGTTAAATTTAAAAAGCAGCTACGCAATAAGAGATTGTGAGATAAAGTTATCCGGGGCTTTATCCGGGCTCGCCGCCGTCAATGTGCAAAGTGCCAGCCGGAGCCTGAATCTGACACAAAATGCACGATCAGGGCCCCACACGTAGTAAATACAGCGTATTTGTGATCCGGGAAACTCTTTAGGAATTTCGATTTTATTTTCATAAAATTTTGGTAAAGAGAAAATAGAAACAATGACGTCACTGGGTGTGAGAATAGAAGGCCGAATAAAAGGCACTCATAGATGTAACATATAGCTCCAATGCTTTTATATGTATGTTAGAAATCTTATTAATTATTGCTTTTTTTTAAAGGCATTTTCACCATTAATATGTCAGTTGCTGTTTCTTTCCGTTTGGGTATTTATGTGTGTAAAGTTCGTGTTTTTTAAACACGCCCACTGAACAGGAATAATTCTTATAGTGTGCTATTATCACTTTATTATTAATCGCAATGTAATGGAATGTGTGATTAGTCATTTAGCCATAGCAATAACCATAGTGATAGCCTAGAGGTTTGACCGAAAGACTGCATAGTCCAAGGTCTCGGGTTCGAACCCAGGCACGCACCTCTGACTTTTGGAAAGCATGTGCGTTTTAAATATTAACTATCACTTTCTTTAACGGTGAAAGAAAACAGCGTGAGGAAACCTGCATGCCTAAGAGTTTCTCGAAGGTGTGTGAAGTTCCGCACTGGGCCAGTGTGGTCTAGGCCCTCTCAGTTTGAGAAGAGGCCCGTGCCCAACAGTCTTAACAGGGCTTATATTATTATTATTATAGAAATAACGATTAGCCATGATGCATTTTAGGTATTCTATCTTCTTAGGCATTCTACTTTTTAGACAACTCGCTCATAATCTTAGTTCTTACACTGTGTAATTACTATGTATAAAAGAATAAATTTGGTTTGTGTATCGGCTATGCCCACTGCAGTTCACTATCAATCAATCAATCAGCCTATCGTAGTCCACTGTTGGACATAGGCCTCTCCTAACACGCGCCATTGCACACGGTCCTCCGCCTTCCGCATCCAGTCTGTCCCAGCGACCTTTTTAAGGTCGTCGGTCCATCTAGCTGGGGGCCGTCCTACCTTACGCTTACCAAGTCGCGGTCTCCACTCTAGGACACGCTTGCTCCATCGGCCGTCGGTCCTTCTGCAGATGTGACCAGCCCATTGCCACTTTAGCTTACTGAGTCTGCGAGCTATGTCGGTAACTTTGGTTCTTTGTCGGATTACCTCTTTACGAATTTTATCCTTCAAAGAGACGCCCAGCATAGCTCGCTCCATAGCCCGCTGTGCGACTTTGAATTTTTGGACTAGTCCCACTGTGAGTGTCCACGTCTCGGCCCCGTAAGTCATAACAGGTAGAACGCATTGGTTAAAGACTTTAGTCTTCAGGCATTGCGGTATAGGCGAAGCGAAAACGTGACGTAGTTTGCCAAATGCTGCCCAACCCAATTGGATCCTGCGGTTGATTTCTTTCTCGAAGTTGTTCCTACCAAATTGGACAACTTGTCCAAGGTAGACATACTCCCGAACAACTTCGAGCATCGAACCATCGACGTAGATCGGTCCCGGCGTGACATGCTCATTAAACATGATCTTGGTTTTATCCAAGTTCATGCCGAGACCCACACCTCAAGAGGCTCCATTTAGGCTATGCAGCATTTCCCTTAACTGTTCCAGTGACTCTGCCACGATGACGATATCATCGGCAAACCGAAGGTGTGAGATGTATTCGCCGTTGATGTTAATGCCCCGCCCAGTCCAGTCCAGCGTCTTGAAGACGTCTTCGAGTGCATTGGTGAAGAGCTTGGGGGATATTACATCCCCCCTGTCTTACCCCTCGATGCAGCTCGATCGGGTTGGTCTTTTGGTCCTGGAGCTGGACGGTCATTGTGGCGGTATCATACAGACATCTCAACACCTCGATATAGCGCCAATCGATGCCACATCGCTGCAGAGCATCCAAAACCGCCCAGGTTTCTCGTAGTCCACGAAAGCCATACACAGCGGCTGATTGTACTCTTCGGTCTTCTGTACAATCTGCCGAACAGTATGGATGTGGTCTACGGTTCTGTAGTCTTTTCGAAACCCGGCTTGTTCCGGTGGCTGGAACTCGTCAAGTCTTCTGGCGAGGCGGTTTGTGAGTACTCTCGAGAACAACTTGTAGACGTGGCTCAGGAGTGAGATGGGTCTGTAGTTCTTCAGCAAGGTTGTGTCACCTTTTTTGAAGAACAGAACTACCGCACTTTCGCTCCACGCTTGAGGTGTTAAGCCCTGGTGGATGACGGAATTAAAGAGACTCGCTAGCTTTTTCAGGATTGGAGTCCCGCCTGATTTTAGGAGCTCAGTGGTGATCCCGTCATCGCCTGGCGACTTGTTATTTTTGAGCTGCTCATGAGCCACTCTAACCTCGTCCTGGTTGACATCAGGGATGTCTTCCGTATCGTGGCGTGCTAGTGGGGCTCTGTGGTCGTCAGCGCTGGGTCTCAAGGGTTTAGCTATCCGTGATGCGTACAGGTCTTTGTAGAAACTCTCAATTTCCTCGAGTATCTCGAACTTGGAGGTCACGGTTTTGCCATCCGCTGTATTAAGTTTCGTCAGATGGGATTTACCTAGCTGGCGAGCGAAGACTTTGGTGCCTCTGTTCTGTTCAATCGCAGCCGCAATGGTGCGGGTGTTGGAACATCGGAGATCACGTCGCACCAGCTTCCGGATCTTCGGTTGAGGTTCCTCCCATCCGGCGAAGACGCCTGCGTGGATGACATTTCCCGTCTCTGCCTCATAAGTTCGAGAGTCTCGAGCGAGAGTTTAGACTCTCTGTTACCGCTTTTGCCGGGAAACACCCTTTGAGACACATCCTGTAGCGTTTTGACCACTGTGTTGGTTTTCTCGTCAACATTGCCTTCGGTTTCCAGCAGGTCGAAACGGTTTTGAAGCTCCAGTTGGAACTTTTCGGACCCTAAAGCTATTTGAGGCGCAGTTGGTCTGAGAGTAGACCTCATCATGCGACGTCTTTCGGCCTTGAAGTTTATATTTAGAGCGCCTCGGACAAGTCGGTGATCGTTGCCGGTGTTAAACCTGTTGATCACGGAGACGTCTCTAAATATAGACTTCCTGTCAGTCATGATGAAGTCTATCTCGTTCCTCGTTACAGTGTCGGGGCTTCGCCATGTCCACTTTCTATGAGGCTTCTTCTTAAAGAACGAATTCATCAAGAAGAGCCCCTGCGACTTCAGAAAGTTGACCAGCATCTGCCCTCTGTGGTTTCGGCGCCCTACACCGTGGGGTCCGATTATCGTTTCGCCGCATTCTTGTACTCCCACTTTGGCATTGAAGTCCCCCATAACAACGTTGTAGTGAGCCTTGGTGGTGCCATGTAATGCCTTGGCTATGTCTTCGTACATGGCTTCGGCTATGTCGTCGCAGTATGTCGAGGTCGGCGCATATACCTGCATTACCTTCAGGGTGTACCTGTTGGTGATTTTAATTATGAGGTACGCTACCCGTGTCGACACACTGCTGACTTCCACAACGTTGTTAGTGAGAGCTTTGTTGACCAGGAAACCGACACCGCCCTGAGAGGGCCGATCACCTTCCCGAAAGTAGAACAGGTGGCCTGACTCAAGGGTTATCGTGTCCTCGCCCTGTCTTCGGACTTCGGATAACCCCAATATGTGCCAGTTTATGCGACCTAGTTCTACCTCGAGTTCAGTGAGGTGTTGGTCCAGCCGTAGAGAGCGTCCATTGTACGTAGCCAGGGTCAGGTGTTTTTCGTAGCCTTGTGTCGTAGCCCGGAGATTCTTCGCACACCCTGCCCCGCTGTTACCGCGACCGCTACCGTAGCAGCGGACAGCGGGACTACCGGGAACTGGGGGTGTCTTAACATGTTAAGAGGTTTTTGGCCTACTATACCACGCTGGCCAGACGGGTTGGTATAGGGTTTGTTTCAAATTTTCCTTTTCTGCTCGTTGATCGGATGACGTTACTACCTTTGGTGGACTCTTACCACCAGCCAAGCAAAAGTATGGCTACTGGGGCATTCTAAGTTTTTCTTCCGCTTCCAGCCCAGTAAGGAAGAATAATAATATTCAATACTTTTGTTTTGACATTCAATATTGGCTGTAGTGGTTACGGTTTTATGGAAAAGTTTCGCCGTTTCAATTAATTTGGTCACGTAATAGCAACGAGTGTGCAAGCGTTTATAGGATTTATTTATTTATATATTTTCTAAAAAGGACCACCAATCTTAAAAATATATAATATAGTGGGTCAATCAAACATTTGTTCCGTGCGAAAATTGAACACGCAACTACTCGATCCAATGATCCGAACGGGTCTTCTCTCAAACTACTAGCCTTTGATTTTCCACGTACGATATAACCAATCCGATGGCTACCGAGATAGACCTATTTATTCCTCTGGATCCTTTTAAAGTGGCTACGAAGAAGGGAAATGTGGACATTTGTTTTTATGCAAATTAAGTAAATAATGCCAAAAATCACATTTACATCCTATAGCACATGATCCTTCTGTCTGTATTATGTCTAAGAAGAATCGGAAAATATTGCGACACGTACTCTAAGAATATTTCCTATCGCTTCAAATGTAAAATAAACGATACACCTTGTAGAGTAGTTTTTTACAGTAAAACATTGGAGAGTCCAAATTACAGTGAAAATGTAATAAAATAAAGAAAAAAATCCCATGTCATGAGAGAACCGATCGCTCTATGCCTAATATGATCTAATAGAATTGCACTATATTGCAACACCTGCTTCAGAATATTTTTCTTTTCTTTAAATTTAAAGATAGCCATGTATGTATCCTCAGAGTCATACCAGATGATGTAGTGGTTTTATTGCAATATATCGGAGAGCCCAGCAGACAAAGCTGCGCGGTGTCTGAGCGCCCACGATATCGGAACGCTTACTTCCCGGCGTTACCAACATTACGGATAATCCTCGCTCCTGCAAGGTTAGTACAGACGGCACAACAAGACATATGTCAAGGATTTTGTAGCCCTAGTCTCACGCCTCTATTTTACGATAACCGTTTCGTCTTACGTGACAGCAAGGCTTGTAGTGACAAGTTTGACACGAGAAAAGCCGTTTCAATTGTATTGACATATCTATAAAAGAACCTGGTGCAGGTCGCGGGTAGAAGGTGGATTCGTATAGTACAAAGCCGGTCGTCGTGGCAGTATTTGGGCCTTTTTCCTGCAGTGGACGTTTGTCGGCTGAATATAGATAGACAAGACTATACTGATACGTCGCCACCATTCCGCCCTGGGTCCGCTGGCTGGAGCATGACCCAGTCTCTCTCATCTCGATTAATGAGAGCCTTTGCCCAGCAGTGCCATAGTATAACCTGATTTATATATTATACTAGCTCTGCCCGCGACTACATCTGCGTTGACTTTAGACGGGAACCTTACATTTTTTCGGGGTAAAGAATATCTAGTGGTATACCAGGTAATAAACTATCTGTGTGCCGAATTTTATCCAAATCCATTCAACCGTTTTTGCGGGATTGAGTAACAAACATCCAAATATCTAAACACACAAACTTTCACACTTTAGTAGGACTGGCAGTTTTCGGTAGTTCCGCACCCGGTCAGCAACAGTACCCCCTACCGAGTTCACTTATAGCTAAGCATCATCCAGATGACCCCAAAAGTAAATCAAAATCGGTCAACCCAGTTAGGAGGAGAGGAATTACATTACAAGACTATTTTTACGACAAGACTTGCATCTACATTCTTATATCTAGAATTTCGTACAAAAGTCACAGGCTCAAATCACAGGCACATTATTTGGTCGAGAAAAGTCCTGCTACCCGTGGTAGCCCTGCTACACGTCATGTTGGAATGCTTTTTTATCGGTGGCTCGACTCGGTATTCCGTATCGATTACGTACTTGAAACAAACATCTTGTCGATGTTTAGCTGCAGCGAGTACAGTTAAAGAGTTTACGAATAAGGGACTTACAGTTGGTTGGTGTTGCACTGAAGTCACATTCCTTCGCCTGAAAAAGACCTTGTCGTGCGTATATTCTACAATAGGTTGACTGAGGTGTAGTGTGTTCACCCACATATCGCCCACGAGGTACGTACGTGGACGAGGTCCCAAATGAATAGGGGGCGAGTCTATGGCCATTATACTTGCCGCAATTCCGGACTCAGAACTGTGGATGAGAATATTTTCGATAGAAAAAGCCCACTTTTCCGATCTAAAATTTCAACCCAGGACCTCGCGATCACTGCCCGCACTATGTGTCATTAGGACAAACAAGGCTATCAACCAACCACCAATTTTATTTATTGTAATCTCTCGTAATTTACAAATGTACTTGTATTAGCAGATTTTTGTATGTGAGAAACAATGATTTAGGATATTTAACTCCACAGCATTCATAATCTCTTATACCAAAGTAAACTATAATAAAAAAATCGCCAGATATTGAAATACACGTGAAAGCTATATATAACAAGTCATATAATCCTACTTCATATACGAGTACAGGAGGCGCTCGTAGCGCTGTGCGAACGCGGTGTTCTTACCGATCACCAAGGTTAGTCAGCGTTCGACTCGGTCGGCCTGAGATGGGTGACCGTTTGTGGAATTTTCATATTCTAGCGTCTCCGTGCTTTGGAAGGCACGTTAAGCTGTTGGTCCCAGTAACTGTGGTAGTCGTTAAGCCGAGTTGGAAGCCTTATAGGCGGCTTGATAAGTTCCAACAGCAGGTGGCCACAAACCTGCCTCCAACAATCCGCACTGGGTCCGCGTGGTGGAGTATGACCTAATCTCTCTCACTTAGATTCGTGAGTGAAGGCTTTTACCCATTAGTAGGCAGATATTATTATTATATATCTCGCTGAGATTCACGGGCTTTACCCGAACCTTTGAAAGGCTTGCATGGGGACATGGGTCCAACACGTAGAGGCCCTTTGCGAGAAGTTAATGTTATGTAAGCCACCTGCTGAGATCACTTGCTGAAAATGAAGAAACATAACCAGCGAACTGACCACGGCAGGTGCAAGGACTATTGTAAATTATGGAAAGAACACAAGGGCTATGTAAATGAGGTTTGATGGACAAAAACTGGACTATTTCAAAGGGGACGGACACCGGCCATAATTAGTGATACCTAATTACCCGTGGCCGGCGGTGACTCGCCGCTTACTAGATAGGCCCTCAAACGGTCGTCCTAGGGCAACTGAGAGCAACACCGGGGTGAGCGGCTCATGGGTGTAGAGAGGTGTGCTGTGCTTTCTCCGAAGTTACTCGCGGCGTTATGCCCTTTAACACTTCTACCCCTGGAGTACATCGACGTAGGAACGCATTATCTTCCTACGTCGATATAGCTCTCACGGCTCCTCTCTGGATGGCCAATTAAGGCTAGCCAGAGCCGAGAGTCCTGCGGGCACCCTTCGGTTTCCACTCGACCGACGAAGACACGCCGAGTTGGGCCCTGACCGACTCTCTAAAGCACTCGGGTCCGTGGTGACGTTACTCACCAACAGCTCACCACAAGCTGACCTGCGGGCAATTATATTATAATATATATATTATAATAACAGTACAGTGACTATGCTTTCACGGCATGGTTACCGTGCCGCCGTATAAAGATATAATTAACTAGGTAGCAAAAAGAAGCGAAGTTAGTACGTAGCGAAGAAGAATATTTATATGCTGAAAAAATAAATTTGCTGAAGCTGCAATTACCGGGAAAGCCGTTAATCGCAGTTTCGGCAAGCTGTAATATTCGACCAACTAATTCGTACCACAACCTTGATACAGCCTGAACGAACAATTGTCAAAATTATTTTTAGTAATAGAACAAACCCGTACGTAAACCCTACAATTTTGTATTACAATGAAAACGATAAAAACAAGATGTTGAAACAGATCGGTATACTGGCTTATAAAAATTCCTGTTATGTGCCTGGAGTCGAGATCCACAAAAAGTTAAGGGAACGATCAAAGTAAAAACACGTAGGCCCATAAATATTAGGCGAGGGTTTGACTTACTATGTTTTTAAAGTTACAAAGTATTTATGTCTGGTTTACACAGTCTAAGAACTATACTGCGACAAGGATCTTTTGGCTCATGGATGACAATGACATGAGGTCATTGGCGTGAAATTAGGGTTTAAATTTAGTAAAAATTCCCTACTTCCAAGGAGATATTTATTTCAACAGGTGGGCCCGCACGGTTACCAATTAAAAAAAGAACTTGGTTAAATTTCATACCAAACAGCAACTCTGCGACTGGCATGAAGTAACATTTCAGTCGATGACAGCGTTAGTTCCGATCTTGGCTGCGAGCCAAAAGACCGAAGATGAAGAAAGAACGAAGACAGTTGCTGACTGTTCTAACTTACAAGTTAGAACAGTCAGCAACTGTCACCTATTCAAGATTAATCATCAGTATAATAGGTAACAACCTATAAAATAGATTTAGCTATCAGAGATTCTCAGAAGCAATCCGAAGTCTAGAGTTGAGCTTGGTGTGATAGAAATAGGCGCTCTCTCCTTACATGGGGATCTAACATGGTTGGTGAAACGTGGGTGAACACAGTGTACCTCTGGAACTGTGTTCATACGATACAGGAGTTTATTTTTGTAATTTTAGATGGCTTTTATGTTTAAAATGCTACTTAATTTATAACTAAAACGGCTAAATATAAGTTATACCACTGAAGAGACGTACTTTAAATACGATTTATAACTCAGCGGTCAAGTTGTTTCAGGATTATTCGAGGTACCTTTTTTGATAAGCTTTATTTAGAACTCTGTATAGAAATAACTCGGAACGAAACGTGAAGCAAAAAATATATCAACATGAACAGTAAACTATTTCAAGAAATAACTTTGTTCACATAAAAGGAAAAGTTTTACATCTGCGTGCGACACAAGAAATGCAAGTGCAGGAAGAATGTAGGTATGGTACAATCTAGCGGAGCTACATAATATAACATCCTTTATATTTTCTGAGAATTCATGTGCCTGACACGAAAGTCTGACTTGAATTTTTAGACTTTTACTTTGATGTTTGTTAAATTTAGGAACTGACTGTACTCTCCCCCGCTAAGACTCTAGCGTGCTGATAAAGATAGATAGATAAAACTGATTGACTGACTGACGGAAGACTTCAGTCCAGTGGTCAATAGCTTAAGTCGGTCCCCCAACTGGGCCCAGTAGTCGCGTGTCACATCCCCGCATGGAACAAATCTTTGAGTGACCTACAAATATTTGTTTCAGTCTGGTGTTTATGTTGTGAATCGCGTGTTTGTAAACGCACCCACGACATAGACGTGTTTCTAATGGAGGGCTATGTTTTTTTAAAAAAACAAACAAAAGCAAATATGCTCTGAATGGCGGCACGAACTAGACTCTTTTCTGAAAACCGGATCCCCTAGTCGAAAATAAAATCGAAAAGAAATCGTAGGGCTACTTTCATTTGATTCCTCGGAGGCTTTCCTCTACCCAGCTGTGGCATGTTAGATATAGGGTGATCAGATCGAAATAGGTGATATAAATGATAACTAGCTTATCTGTCGATACCTAACAAGCAATATTATGTAAGTTGTGTAACACAATGTATTATGTTACGAAAGTGGTAGCAAAACTAAGTAATATTCTATTGCGGTAGCTTCATTAAAGTTGCCATCGAAAATCAAGAGGAACTGATCAACCATCAAGTTATTGCCTATTCACATCTAACTGGTCGCTAAAGCGTGGTCCGATCATTGGGTCGATTCAACCCATTTCACCGTAGCCTCAGAGGCCGGTCCAACCCGACGGGCTGTCAATATTGCTGATTTAGACCGAATAGCCCATGCAAATAATCACAGAACGCTTTACCTGATAAGTTTCTTCCAATAGTATTGTCACGTTCAAGCTTTACACGAATATCGTTTACTGTTTTAAAGTTATATAAAATTTTGTTTTTACCTTAGTAACAATTAGGTGCATTGTAATAGAGCTCCATTTCAAAGGAGAACATACAGTAAGTCAAAATAATATTTAAAATAACTAAATATTACCACCCATTATTTTTATTTTTTTAATTTCATTATATAACTGGACTACATTCCCAATTCAATGTGTTAGTAGGCTGAAAATCCTCTAGAACAATATTTAAATTTACTTTTAGTTATCTATTCCCTTACCAACAATATTTATAGCACTAAACGGTACTTTTGTAGATGAAAACCAACAAGCGTAGGCGTACTATCAAATAATTTCTACTAAAAAAAACAAGACAGATCGACAATATTTTGTCAAGATAAACCAATCCTCCTTAGCTAGCAAACACAAACATTGAACTAAATATATTTTGAATAGCATAGGATATAATGATTGCAGAGATCGAATCTGCCGATTCGATTTACGGTACAACAAATATTGGGATTGTTATTAACTAAATTGCTTGATTGATATTAAATTGTTGTTCGATATTACAAGTTAGTAGCCGCGGCAATAGGCCGCTTACTCTTTGTATTAATTTGGTGAAGTTTAACCTCTATGCTCACTAAGGTACAAATTTGTCCCCGTCAAAGTCATAGACCTTATACTCACTAAGTTACAAATTTGTCCCCAAATACTGCTGGTTTAAAAAGTCCATTCTAGTATGAACACGTGATCTTGTAGACATACGATTTGTTGGGACGAAAGATGACGGAGTTTACGTTCTTTATTTTGGTGTATAATACTTGTCATAAATCGTCTGTGAGCGTCGGCCATTCATTTTTCAAAACTCGTTAGAGAAGACGCGCGTCAACAGTTTTTACGAAAATCTACAAAAAAAATTTTCGATAAGAAGGTGAGTGAATTATGTAATAACTGTATTATAGAAATATGTATTGGACGTTCAGGTAAGTTATTTTATATAAGTTGAATAGAATTTGCAATAAAATATTAGTTTTTTTCATTTTCATTGTAATGGTAACGGGTTTTTTTGCGTTCAGTGTTTTGCCGGGTATAATTTGACGTAAATAAACATTTGTTTGTAATATGAGTGGCATTGTAATGCTAAAATAATATCCTTCTTTATATTTTTGCCTATAGTTTAGATTGAAAGCCACACATTTTTGTAAATATGTGCTGTTATTTGTAAATGCGCGATAGGTACGACCGCCATTTTTTCATACAAAATTGTACTCACTTTGAACATTGTTTTGTTTGATTATTTGTTTGAAATGCATAATACTAAATATTTCAGAGCAATATATCAGTATTCCACCATATAATATCTTGTTTTATTTCACCTAAACACCACCCCCGTATGAGTATAGGAGACGAAAAAGAAACTAGGTGCAAACTAGATGACTTACATATTTTACCTCATTTATCTTTCTCTGTTGATTATTTATCTATTTCAATGTATGTTACAATAAGATAAGTATATTTTCTTCAAACTTATCTAATGTTTTTATCTATAAGTTTCAAGATCATAAATTACTTAATAGTATAAAAGGTATCTTGCCATCTTACCATCAGAAAAAGGCCTTTCTTCTCTAAGGCGTTCTGGGCGATTATTTTGTTTAGAAGACATAAAACTAGATATGCAGATTTCTTAGCTACTTATCCTAGATTACAAAAAGCATAACTTGTTATTCCAAAGTAGCATAATATTCTCTAAAAAAAATATTTCCGTAAACACCCATTATTTTTTCGCGTATGAATTTTTTAGTCTGAAAATGTAATTGTTTAGGGTGATGAATCAAATAAATGTATATACAACTAAGACACAGTAACATCATCGATGAAAATACTTTTATTTCAAGTCAAAACATTAGGTAGTTTTTGAATTATCGTCGTTTTCCTTACTTTTATGTAGGACATCCTAGGAGGCGTTTGCTCTCTAACACTTTTCAACTTTGGACGTTGGACATGGATGTCCAATAATAATAATAAAGTTAGGATGATTATGTTACACGTTGTCCGATTAAGGAGTTAGGACAGGAAGGACTAGATCGTACCTAAGCACGAACTCGATACTATGCCGTTGTGTGTGTATTTATATCTGAGGTTATTCCACCTACCTTTTCAATAAAGCAACAGCAAATAAGATTCAAAAGGCCATCGCAGGTCAAAAGTATACACAACTTTTAAAGATAACAAGTAAAACTTAAAATTTAATATTAATTAAAAACCTTTCACCTTCACCTTTCATGTTCAAGTCGCCTTTCATACAAAAATAAAACTAAATTAAAATCGGTTCATCCGCTAAGAAGCTACAATGCCATAGACAGATAGACGCCCCTCTTTCTCCTTCTTAAAAATCACCCTGCACAGAGTTTACAATTTCAGTCAAACTGTATAAGCAATAGTGACTGTGCAATATGGGGGGTATCACACGAGAGAAATTAAATATGCCATTTAATATTCCCCCTGAAATCTGAACATTTTGATCGTGTCGCTCGCATGTGCCGCGTGATTGACGCGCGCCGTTTTGCCAACGGAAAAATGTCGAACATCGACCGTGTAATTTGTACGCAGAACGCACAACAGTCGAAATTGATTTTATATTTCATCTGGGCACTTAGCACGAACAGTTTGACGTTAGCATATCGTATCGACTTGATATGCTAGCCTTTTCGCACTACAACCTTAATAAATGAAGATGAATGTGACGGCACGCTTCTCGACAGCGTTACGATAACGACAAATAATTTGTGCTTAGCCCCCAGATTTCAAAACAAATCAAAACCTCTTCGGATTATAATATTAAATCAACATCAAAAAATGTTTAAACTTTTAGCAATCTATGATAAAGTTAAACCACATAAGCTCTATGGTTTTGACAAAAGGTTTAATTTTAATTATATTGTCTGTGGTTTTCTCCCATGTTGTTTTACTAAGGGCCGATTATTTAATCATTATAGGATAAAGCACAATTAAAAGGAAATAAATATTACAGATGGCTTAGCACGACAATTTGACGTTAGCGTGACGCTAGCGAGTAAGCGTGCTATCACGTTCATATTTATTTAGTAGCTTTGCAATGTGACAGGGACGGCAATTCAACTCGCTAGCGTCACGCTAACGTTAATCTTTTCGTGTTCAGTTCTCTGGTGTATGAGTAACAGTTTAGTTGATGCTTAGATTTTATTTGATAATTAAAAATGAGCCTTAAAACGTTAATAATAATGATAATTTTGTGTCTTTCTATCACACTCCTTACATAAACATCATTAAAAATAACTTAAGAAGTTAATAGTCCCATAAACAAAACACACACATATACATATTTATACATATATGTAATAGGGGGCGAGCCCGTTGCGATTTACCGAGCACAATTCCAGAATCCGGACTGATTCTTCGGACCGGACGAGATTCTTTCGATAGAAAAACATTTGAACCCAAGACCCCGTAATTGCAACGCTCATTAACTCAATTAAACCAAACATATCAAACCATAAATAAATGTTAATTTGAGATGTATCGGCAGCAGTTGCAGAAATGCAAATCCAATTTTCATCTAGGGTGCCCGGTGGCAGATCGAATTCAGTTGCCGAATGCGGCCAGGTAAATCCTAGTTGAATCGAATTTTCACTTTACCTACATGTTTCTTTGCTTTATAAACCTTATCTACATTATAAATCCAGTCTTATGACGCTCTTATTAACCGAAATATTTTATTTGAATAGACTTATCAACAGGAAATGAATAAAAATTGTATCGTGTCGGTTTGACTCTTAAACGATATCATTTAAGGTATGACAAGATGCAAACTGCATTTAAACCATAGGTATTTAAACGTTTAATTATAACTTGACCAAGGATTAACAACATCTAGAAAATGCGTGTTGTAATATATTGGCCATTGTTGGATGTTCGTTTCCGAAATCGAATACATTTTGGTTATCGTTTATTTTATTGCATTATGCGGCCATTTTCCTAAAACATATCCTACTTAAGAGTAGGGTAGTAGCATAAATAAATAATACTAAATATAATTTCATAAATTCCAGAAGTAATCGCAAGAAAATCAATTAATTATGACCACATCTATCATGCCGCCAGACGCAGCAATATCGTCACCCCCTATTTAGTGATTATATATCATTATTTATCTGACCAATAAACTTTTTTAAGGAAAAATAAAAACCGTCATGCCTTAAACTAAACGGCGGTGGTAAAAATGTACGATTTATACCCACATTACAACGACGACTGTAGGTCCTGATGTAATAGCTGGCGAGCCTATTGCTGTTATACCAATTCAAACAACTTCAAAAACTTTGTCCGACCTAAAATTCAGACCCATGCGCTCTTAATTGCCAACCACACCATGCACAACTAGGCCAAGGAGTACTTCTAAAACCAATAAGCATTGTGATGTAGACAAACAAAGATGATATAAAATCGTCAGGCACGCCTTAAGAGCTTTCCCCGATTCTTCAAAACGATTATTTAATAACTTTTTCTCATAAAAGGCCCTTCGTTAAATGAATCTGGCTTTCTTTGTGGCAAGCAACGAGCCCCAAAAAAGTCTCGGCCGTTCACAACGGTTAGTTTACTCTTGGGACCGGGTCCCGCGCTTGATCCTCGGGGGGGGGTATAGGTAAAACCTAGTTTTGATTACTATCTTCGCGAAAGTAGCCGATTCAATTTCACTACCAAGGAAACTTCTTTATCGCAAAATTTTACGTTAATCGCTATAAGGGCACTAAAGGATACTGTCGGTACTGTCAGTCGGTTAGATTAAGTATATGTATATATATAGATATTGTTATAGATTAAGTTACAATAGTATAGTATGTAATAGATTAAGTTAGAAATAAGATATTGTAATAGAGTTGTAACACATAAGCAATAGTATACAGTTAGAAGAGTGTAACCCTGGAAAGGGATAGGAATAATTAGAAGAGATTTACCCTAGAAAGGGATAAACAATTGTAATGTGATTGGACTATTCGACTAATAAAGCTATGCAAAGCCCGCTAGTTGTGACCCAATAAAATAGTACTTTAGAGCGCGAAACACCACGCCACGCGCGTTCGATTGACTGGGCAACAAGATTTTAAGAAGAAACTCTACGCGAAGAGGGTCTCTACTGGTGGGCGGAGCACTGTTTCAACAATTGTTCAGCTTTTTATTTGAATCTTTCCTCGCGACGCACACTGGCCAGAGAACAGGGCGCACGACGTACTATTCGACCTGTTCATTAAGAGAGAGAAATTACAAACGTATTTTTCATATTTTTCATGTATAGTAAGACAGCGAGTAGGTATGAAAGATAGTATCGGTGTAAAGATGAGAAAGGGCATGCTCCGTTGGTTCGGGCATATAGAAAGAATGCCAGAGGAAAGAATGACAAAACAGATATACAATGTGAAAGTGGAAGGATGCAGGTACCGGGGAAGACCTAGACTATCTTACCACGACCAAATAAACCGAGTATTATCTGATGGAAAAGTCAAGAGTCTCCGTAACCGGCGAGCGTGTATGAGACGAACTATGAGAGTCGAGGAAGCCAGAGAGGTATGTAAGGAAAGAACCTGTTGAAACTCTGTACTCTCTGCCTACCCCGCAAGGGATCTGGCGTGAGGTTATAGATAGATAGATAGATATTTTTCATATAAATCTATGTCTAGAAACATTAAACAAATATTAACCCGATAGCAGATAGATAATCTATATAGATCTATTATTTATTTTTTAATGTACAAAATAACATTGATTAGTTAGTTTACACAAAAGATGAACAAAGGTGAACTAAAAAACTACAACAAAACTTTGTACAACCTAGAGTTTGAACCTAGGACCTTGTGATAATCAACCACACAATATTTTTTTATTATTTTGTCCAACAGATTCTCACATAAATAATCCTCACTTTAGAGATTTATAAATCTTCTAAATCAAACTTAATCCATCGACTTGAAGCATTTATGTTACAAGGTTTTTGTTTCCAAAGTATTTTTTTTTTCTAGGATACGAAGTTAGGTTATAAAGTTTTTATTCAATGACTTTCTTATCATACACTCACCCGCACGACCGTATTTTATCCAAAGGATTTAACAATGATTGTTGGAACAGATATCGTAATTTCACCGTAAACAATAATGTTCAATAATTACGTTGTTTACGACATACCCCGATAGATAGCGCTGAACCAAAAAAAAAAAAATTCACCCTCTCCGTCAGACGGTTGAGCTGGGTCTTAAAGATTGGACAGCGACTAGTCTGCCATCTGCGGCGCAGCTGCCTTTTCCTGGCTAGGAGACCGCGTATGTGCGCCGGAAGTTCCGGTTTCGGGGCGCTTTGCTCGCGGTCTCGCCTGGCAGTTGCGAGGGCGTTCTGGATAGTCGCTGTCAGCTCGTTCGCGGCTGCGTCGACGTCTGCGGGGGTCTTTATCGGCCGAGATGCGGTGGTGGTCTCTAGGGTTTCCTTAAAACATGTCCAGTCCGTGCAGTGTTTCGGCACTGCCCAGGTTCTGGCGACAGGACGGGCGGCGATGGTGATGAGCACGGGGACGTGGTCGGACGAGAGGTGTTCGTCCAGCGTCTCCTGCGTTATCTGGCAGTCCAGCCCGCGGTGGATGGTGATGTCTAGTACATTAGGGAGCCATCTAGGGTCGTCCGGGTATCTTGTTGGCGTCTCTGGGCCGCCAACTGTGTACCCGCGGGCTTCTGAATCGTCCAGCAGCAGTCTTCCCTGTCTGCAGGTGTTAAATGAGTTCCATGCCGGGTGCTTGCAATTCAAGTCGCCGGCTACGAGCGTAGGAATAGGCGAGTCCAGCAGTTTGTGGACATCAGCCAGCTCCAAGTTGGGTCCTGGTGGTCGGTACGCTGCGAAAATTCTAAGCTCGTTGCCGGTGGCGTGGAGTTGCACTCCGAGGCCGTACATGGAACTCAGGGATTCTGTTGGTAGTGGTTGGTGGACGATTCTTCTTTTGACAAGGACTGCCAGTCCTCTGTACGCACTCTGTCCAGAGTGTTCGTCCTGTCGGTATAGGAAGTATCCTGGGAACCTGGGTCTGTCTGTGGGTGCCAAGTGCGTCTCGTTGATTAGGGCGATGTCGATATTTTGTTCCCGCAGTAGGGGCCTGAGGAGGACGGCCTTCGTTCTCAGGCCGCGGGTATTCCAGCTCAAAATACGGAGTGAACTATCCATTCTGTTGGATTATGCGGGTTATACATCCCAGCATCACCGTGAGTGGGTCCCCTCCTGCCCGGATGGCCCCCAGGGCCTCGAATAGGACGCCCGTGATGAAATCCATCTGGGCGCTCCCCCTCTGTGCGCGCGGGATTTGGTCCCTTTGGGGAGGTGCCGCTTTTGTGCGCGGCTTGTGGGGCAAAGGCGCTTTCGGGAGCGCCGATGTTTTGAAATGTACCGCCGGCTGTTCTGTGGGCGGTACGGAGGGCGTCTCGGTCCTGGAGGGTGGTTGAGAGCGGTTGGTCCTGCGTCTCCTCCTCCTCCTCCTCTTGTGTAGCGAACCCCTTTCCCTAGGGTCGTTCGCTGGCGCCATTAAGGTGGCTCCATGGGCTTCTGATGCGAGCTCTGTGGGGGCGGGACCTCTTCCGGTCTCACTCCGGGTCCTCCCACTGATGGCCACCGTGCCTGCCGCCTTGTTCCGGGCCTCCTTCCGGAATACGGGGCACTTCACGTGATTGGCGGGATGGGGGCCGCCGCAGTTAATGCAGGTGGCCGGTTCCTCTTTGGGTCGCTCGCACTCCTTGGCGGGGTGTTCACCTCCGCAGCGCACACATGCCAGCCTTCTGTGGCATTGGTGGCTAGAGTGCCGGAATTGTTCGCACCTATGGCATTGGGCAGGGCCTTTCTTGCCCCGCCAGGCCTCTATCTTGACACCGGGCATGCAGAGTAGCTCCTCCACATCATAAATGCCCGGCGTGAGGTTCGGTGTGCGCTTAAGGATCGCAAGGAAGATGCACCCTGGTCTTCCTTGCCTTGCCCGGATCTGGCGCAAATATTCGGGCTCGAACCCTAGGTCGGTGAGCTCCGCCAGAATATCTTCGGGGTCGGTGTTGGCCGGTAGACCCCGGATTGCCACCTTGAGGCTCTTCTCCGCTGGAAGGGAGTAAGAGAACCAGGCGATGTTCTCATTTTTTTCCAAGACGTATAGGAAACTCTGTATCACCCGGTATTCGTTCTCAGACCTGGGTGAGAAACGCACGCCTTGTCCATAGGGGCGTGCGTTGGGTGCATGACCGAGCGAGTTTCTCAGGGTTCGGAAATGCTTCGGCCAGTTCGGTAGCCGCTTCACAATGAGGGGCGGGTACCTCGCCTGGTTTTTGGTCGCCGTTCCAGCCTCTACTGCTACTTCGGCCTCTGCTTCTTGGGAGGCGGGGCGAGG
The DNA here is from genome assembly GCA_905147815.2 of Phalera bucephala. Taxonomy (NCBI): domain Eukaryota; kingdom Metazoa; phylum Arthropoda; class Insecta; order Lepidoptera; family Notodontidae; genus Phalera; species Phalera bucephala. The sequence goes on from LR990612.1 coordinate 24,439,802, forward strand.
TGAGCGGGAGCTTCGGGCTACGTCTGCGTATCGGCGTGGCGTGGGGCTGTGCGGGGTTGTGCAGAGGCGCTTGATCTCCTCTGTTACCCCGTCGTCCAGCTCGTCATCGGAGAAGTCGCGAGGTCTCCGGAAAGGGCGCACTAATTCACTCGCGGCGATGTCACTCAACGCGAGAGATGCGGAGGACAGGTCTGACCGGTCACGCGCAGCGGGCGTGAAAAAAGCGAACGGCGCAGGCGACGCGGGTGCGGAGGTGCGCGGTTTGGGAGACGGCGTTCGCAGCAGCGGCATCGACTTGCCAGCTGTCGTTTGCTGCGGGCCGGTGTGTCTGCCGGACACGCTCAACCCCACCGACGACACTAGGGGAGCCCGGCGGACGGCGGCGCGTGGCGCAACATGGACTGCGGGCGCGGCGGTGGCACGTGAGGTAGAAGGGCGCGCGGAGGCGCCAGCGGTGCGCTGAGGGAGCGGCGCGGGAGGTGCGGCTGTACGGGCCGGCTTCGGCGACGATGTCGTGGCGGTTTTCGCGGCACTTGTCGGGCTTCTTCCGGCACTCGCGACACACTTTGCGGCACTCGCGGCGGTGGGTCTCGTCGCACCAGCCTTCGACGTTGAAGGCTGTGCGGGGCGGGGTGCGGTCGCACTCGCGGACGCGGTCTGCGCACGAGCGACAGTCGCGAACGGGGGACACGCGGTTGGGGTGGTGCGGCTGGAGGCCGCGCTGGGACGCGACGATGACGCCGTCGGGGGAGAGGCGGGTGAGTCGAACACCGGCCGGCTTCGCCTGTCGGACAGGTCCGACAGCGAGCGGGAGCCCTGGGTTGGCCTCATGGCCAAACCCGGGCGGGTGGCCCTGAAAAGGGCCTTTGGGGGCCGATAAATCGGCAGGCGTCGGCTGGGGACGCGCCCTGCCGCGACCGTCGACAGACGAGTCTGTCGGCGTTCAACGGCGATTAGCAATCCCCGCCGTGCCACACAAGTGCGATACGGGTGCTTCCGCCTCGCTTCGTCTTTAAGGAAAAGACGAAGGGGGTAGGCGTGAAAATGTTACGGTCCGTGCGGCGGTCACTAGCTAGCTAGGTCACTATGGGCGCGGGGCGGATCCGGTTGAGGCTACACCGAAACTGACCGGTAGTCATTAATCGGTTGAAAATCTCGAAACCGCGGGCTAACTTTCTTCATGAATTATTTTCTTTCGGTGCAGCGCCATCTATCGGGGTATGTCGTAAACAACCTAATTATTGAACATTATTGTTTACGGTGAAATTACGATATTTGTTCCAACATACCGCTCACCAAGGACACCCACCACCATGAGGATATTACAATACAAAGGCTGGCACATTACAATTCAAGTTTCTTAAAATTAACTTATATATCAAAAATATTATAACACAGACAACATTTACCACTAATCAACTGCCCCTTCTTTCGTTTTAAATTTTAAGGTTTTATTCTGTTTCTTTTCCTAATCCTATTTTTATCTACAGTTACCTGCCTGTCTCCCAAATACTTATAGACAGATTTAGGTACTTTATTATGATCGACTACCCCAGATAAAATCCAACCTAGATTTGTATTTTGTGCTACAGGACCACCACTAGGACCCTTTTTGAAGCCTGCTCTAAGAACATCACAATATACTTCTGCTCCCAGTAGCAAGTCTATATTACTTGGTTCGCTGTAAGTAGGATCAGCTAATTTTAATTTATTTAATTCTTCCCTATCTAAATTTTCTACCTTATTAAGGGGAAGGGGGCAGGTAATTGTGTCTAATATGTAAACTTTCACATTTACCTCCGTATTTGGTTCAACTAATGACTTTAATTCTATTTGGACCATAGATTTTGAATTTAACAACTGGTCTTCGCCTAAACCAGATATCCGTTCATAAGCAGGTATCTTTTTTAACCTCAAATATTGCACAGCTGCTTTTGTTACGTATGACGACTGTGACCCTTGGTCCAACAAAGTTCGAATAACTTTATAACCTTAGCCGTTTTCAGACCGAGCCCTGACTAACGCCGTTGGTAGCAAGACCTGATTAATATTTCCTGTCGAAAAAGAAGCGACTATTGGTCCCTCACTTTTTAAACTGTTAGTGTCAGTTGCACAAGTTCCTTTGCATTTCTTTCCCCTACTACTACTACTGACCTTTAAATTATAATTACTTCCTAAACCATTGGGATGTAGTAAGTGGTGTTTATGTTTACATTTTGCACATCTAATTTTAGCCTTACATTTTCGAGCCGAATGGTTCTTACTTAAACAATTATAACATAACCTTTTCCGTTTTACAAAGTTACGTCTTGAATCTAATGGTTCCCTACAAAACCTTTTACACATACTCAACTTGTGAATCTCAGAACAAAATTGACACATTACATTATTTGCATTATTTTTACATGTAATGCTTTTATTTTCACCACATTATTATTATTTACATTCTTGGTCCTGAAGGAAGCCGACCCCTCCAACAGGGACGTAGAAAATAGATCATGAGGAGACCCTCTCACCATCACACAGCTTCAGTTCAGTCTCGAAGAACGTGATTTACTTGGAGCGTCGAAATAGTTTTGCTATACAGACTGTTTTGTATATTCATGGAATACATAATAGACTGAGTACTTAAAAATTCTACACAACTTACACAGGCTTTGTTGGTTTTTAGTCTATATTTTTAGTAATACTTATTTGATATTAAATCAGAATAACCTTAGTTGAATCAAAGAATACGCTGTAGTAGATACATACATTTGTGGGTGGTCCACAAAATTAGGTTCAATATTGGGCACAATTGGTCTTAAATATTTTTAGATGATATTGATTCATCTATTAGTGTATATAATGGGTAATTAATTCATTATAACATCCTTAAAAGGGACAGTCACTTTATGCAGTATTTTATGGGAAATTTAGAAGTTTGTAAATTTAGACTTCTAGGAACTGTAGAACAATTCTGTTATTGTAGTAAAAAACTGAATTACTTTTAATTTGCTATAAAACAGATAAACATCACATAATTAGAAAATATTACCAATAAGTATAATAGAACGTCAGTCCCTCAAAGACTTTCGTTGTCGCTAACCAGATTCACGGAAAGGGACTGACGGGTCAGGGATTGACGTTTCGGAGAACAACTAAATATATTTTATTTGTCAGCAGTATACCACAATATTAATGCCACCTACCAAACAGGACCGACCGAGCACTAATAAATATTAATTAATTAATAACAATTTCCTATTATAAAATGATAAAATTATTTACCTAGGGACTGACGCAGTGACCGGAAAAATACGTGTTTGAACAGCATCACGGTAGATGCTGTTGCTCAGATTTACAAAATGACTGAGGCAAAGGGAGTGTAGTCTAAGAAAAAATACAAGTCTTACTTTAAAGTCAACCTGTTAACATTATATTCATTCACTTCATTATGCTTTATTGAAATCTGTAAATGATTAGGGCCTGACGTTTAATGAGATAGACTTCATCATGAGCACCAGGCGACAAATATTTAATGATGTCTCCGTGATTCACAGGGTAAAAACCGGCAGTGATCACCGAATGGTCAGAGGCACATTAAATATTAATGTCAAAATGGAAAGATCGCGTCTGATGAAGTCTACGCTCCGACCTTCTTATGCACACATCCAAAACCCCGAGAACTTTCAACTCGAATTGGCAAACCGCTTCGAATTGCTAGACAGCAGCGCATCAGTGGACGAAATCAACAACAGGCTGGTAGAGACTGTCCATACGGTCGGGTCCAAGTATTATAAGCCCCACCGTAAAAATAGACCTCAAAAACTATCTAACTCCACCCGAAATCTCATGGCTGAGCGACGTTCCATGACGCTCCAAACCTCCGATGATGCTAAGTCCTATAGGCAGCTCAATGGACAGATACTGAAGTCCTTGCGTCACGATTTACGGTCCTTCAATACAAGGCGTATTGAGGAGACCATAGCACAGAACAAGGGCTCCAAAGTGTTCGCAAGAGACGCGTCTATTGGGCAAAGCCAGTTGACGAAGCTGAAGACGGAGGACGGAAACGTAACGTCGAATAGGTCAGAGGTGCTCAGGGAGATAGAGAGGTTCTATGGGCAGTTGTACACCTCAGTAGCTGAACCTGTTGTTGACTTGGTAAAAGACCCAAGAGCCAAGCTAACCCGACACTACACTGAAGATATCCCGGACATCAGCCTGTACGAGATTACGATGGCTCTCAAACAACTCAAAAATAACAAAGCACCAGGCGAAGACGGAATTACCGCAGAGCTTCTGAAAGCGGGCGGAACGCCGGTACTTAAAGTCCTTCAGAGGCTGTTTAATTCCGTCTTGCTCGAAGAGAAAACGCCGGAAGCATGGAACAGGGGAGTGGTGGTACTGTTTTTCAAGAAAGGTGATGAAACTTTACTGAAGAATTATAGGCCCATCACACTGCTGAGCCATGTTTATAAGTTGTTTTCGAGAGTCATCACGAATCGTCTCGAACGCAGGCTTGATGACTTCCAGCCTCCCGAACAAGCCGGTTTCCGGAAAGGCTTTAGTACCATAGACCACATACATACGCTGCGGCAGATTATACAGAAGACCGAGGAGTATAATCGGCCACTATGCTTGGCGTTTGTGGACTATGAGAAAGCCTTCGATTCGATCGAGACTTGGGCGGTTCTTAGATCTCTCCAGCGATGCCGCATTGACTATCGGTACATTGAAGTGTTGAAGTGCTTGTATAATAACGCCACCATGTCAGTCCGAGTACAGGGGCATTGCACGAAGGCGATCCCCATAAAAAGAGGAGTAAGGCAGGGAGACGTCATTTCTCCGAAACTGTTTACGGCCACCTTAGAGGACGCCTTCAAGCTCTTGGAATGGCAAGGACTTGGCATCAACATCAATGGCGAATACATCACTCACCTTCGATTTGCCGACGACATTGTGGTCGTGGCGGAGTCGCTGGAAGATCTAGGACGAATGCTCGGTGACCTCAACAGAGTATCTCAACAAGTGGGTCTTAAAATGAACATGGACAAAACGAAAATAATGTGTAACGTCCATGTCGTACCCACCGCACTCACCGTTGGGAACTCTACTCTTGAAGTTGTCGACGAATACATTTACCTGGGACAGGTAGTCCGGTTAGGTAGGTCCAACTTTGAGAGAGAGGTCAATCGACGAATCCAACTCGGCTGGGCAGCGTTCGGGAAACTGCGCAACATCTTCTCATCCAAAATACCTCAGTGCCTTAAGACTAAAGTTTTTAGTCAGTGTGTGTTACCAGTGATGATATATGGATCAGAGACGTGGTCTCTTACTATAGGTCTCATAAAAAAGCTCAGAGTTGCTCAGCGAGCTATGGAGAGAGCTATGCTCGGCGTTTCTCTACGCGATCGAATCAGGAATGAGGAGATTCGTAGAAGAACCAAGGTCACCGACATAGCCGTTAAGATTAGCAAGCTGAAGTGGCAATGGGCGGGCCACATAGCGCGTAGATCGGACGGGCGTTGGGGCAGAAAGATTCTAGAGTGGAGACCACGTATTGGCAAGCGCAGTGTGGGACGACCGCCTGCCAGATGGACCGACGATCTTGTGAAAATCGCAGGAAGTCGTTGGATGCAGGTGGCATCGGACCGGTTACGCTGGAAAGCGATTGGGGAGGCCTATGTTCAGCAGTGGACAAGTATAGGCTGAGATGATGATGATGATGACGTTTAAAGTCGTGAACATTAATTTGACGTGAGAAAATGTAATTATTTGTTGTTCAAATACAATTAATTGATGAAATTAGGTGTAACTACTCTTACATTGAAAAACCGTTAAGAAAATAGAAGAATAAACAAAACCTTTTTTAAAATATAGATGCCCATACACAAAATCGACGCGCGAACATAACTAGGGACTGACGTTTTGGGTTCGATAGAAAGGATTTCAGAAGTACCATAAACTATTATGTTAAAAAAATATGTAATAAAGAAAACAGATTTTTAACCATTATTTAGCAATGTTAATAATAAATTAATTATTAATTATATCAGTGGAAAGTGCTGTGGAAATAGTTTACCGGTTTTTGTGGAATCACCCATATACATAGTATAGTAAGTATGCTTTCCTCGACCCGACCGCATGGTTGAATCATCCTACAAACGAGTTTTTGTTAGTACCTTTTGTTAGTGTCTTGTTATTATTATAAATTTATCGCACCTTAAGAACGGTATGTACTTAACTCAAAAATCTAAGAAATCGAGTCACGGTCATAGACAGCCAAGTACGCTCTATCTGGTGCATATTAAAACAGCGGCAATTTTATAGTAGAATTAAGAAATACAAAATTTCGGTCTCTTTCACTCCCCCCCCCCCTCTCTACCCGCGCCGCTCGTCTCTGAAGGAGCGCGATTAGTTTCCCAAAAACTTGATTTTTTTAGATAAGTCACGACTGTTCGGAAGGTGTGTTATGTCTAGTAACACCAGTATAGCTACCCCATCCTACATCCGACAGATTCCCCAGCTGACAATTCCACGAGGACATAACAACAGTCTGTATTTAGGTAGGTTCTTCTCAGTCCAACGGGGCCGCGGACCCTCGAGAGAGTATGAACGCAAGCGGAGATCGTATTTACCTTTAAAAAAGACAAGCTTATTAAATATCTTAGTACATTGTTTGTTGTATTATGATGCATTATTCAAAGTATCCTTTTTATCTGAGAAAAACCCTGTATTCCAGTAATCCTGACCGTTGGGGAAACTCTCGGATCATTTCAGACTCTTACCAACTAAAACATCACACTTAAAGGTATTCCGAAATCTTCGTGAGGTTCACGCAAGAATCTATTTCTATTCCATAATCTAACTGTGAGATATTCCGTTTAATCTAGAAAAACCTAATTGATGGCTATAAAACTAATACTTGTTAAAACTAATGCAGAAAAGATCCATTTTGACAGGCGTATTTTTTCATGTTCAAATATTTAAGAATTTCAAAATTGAGAAAAAATTATCATACGTCACATTATAATTAAAATCAGAGGAATAATTCAGTGAAACGTTCATAACATTCATTTTTTATATAAGTATTGTTAAAAAGATTGCTTTTGAATAAAACTTTCGTTGAGCCAATGTACAAAACCTTTGACAATCTTAATTCAGATTTCAAAACCAAAGTATATCTTTAGGACCCATCGAGAATGAAAGCTAAAATAGAAGTAAGAGGAACAGGTAGGAGTTAAGAAAACTTCAGATTGAGACGGCATTTAAAACGGCTGGAGTTAGAACATTTTCATTTAACCCTACCCCAAAGTAATTTTGTACCGTCACGACTAATTTCCCCAAGCGAGGGTGGCAGTGGTGTACTGTGTATATATTGGCGCGAGCATATTGTCTTATACCGGGTACAATGGACTGATACTGTGAATTTTTCGATAGAAAAATTACATTTATCCGATCTAGATTTTGAAACCAGGATCTCGTGATCGCAAAGTATATTATTCGCCGAAAGACCAACAGTAATTTTCCCATAGAACAGTTGCATCCCAAAATCAAAATATTTCATAGGCTATTTATCTGCAGTAATAAATCATGACCAAAATAATTCGATCAGAACGGATGGAGATGGCCCTCGTTGTTTACAAGTGATATTGAGTTTTTCGCTAAATAAAATCTGCCCGTGTATTAATTAACTTAGGTACTTGAACAAACAGCAACGTTGTCAACTGGCCGCGGGTGTATTATTTTACAAAATTGGATTTATTTTTTAACCGCTCTTAAAGGCTGCGCAAATAAATTTCCGAATAAGAAAGCAAATGCGACCGGAAATCGTGCGTGACGCTAGCTAGTAAGCGTGATACCAGTTACGTTCATGTTAATTCAATAAATTTGTAGCACGAAGGTAATACGAAGAGGATGATGATAGATGACCTAAGCTAGCGATCCTTTTGATTTCCTAAAAGCCTTGATGGCATCATGGTGGGCGTGGTTTACTTCAGTTTGTCATGGCTACTCGCTCCGCTCGAGTTCGTATAGCTATTAAAAATGTCTAATTTTACTAAAAATAAAACCTTTACAATGAAGTGATGTATGTTGACATGCAAAAATTACTTGAATCGACATTCCCACAAATAATATCACAATTTACTTGTAATTATTTTTTCCTATTTTATTAGAATCTTCTACATTACATACGCCATCTACCGTAAAATGATTGAACTTACAAGTAACATTGACATTATTATTTATTTATTTATATACTAACACGGCAGATACACCATTTACGTTAGCACAAAGAAAAATATATATATAAAAAATAGAATAATTAAAAGTATGGAAGTGCAAGATACAAGCCCATTTATTCCAGTCCCTCACTATACCTCAGACACTCAGACAAAATATCACTCCATGCATCCAGATCACATCCAGGAGCCGTCAAGGAGAGCGTTCATTGCGGCGAGGGTGCGCGGGATTGGCGAACGAGTACGCGCTACTGTTCTACATGTTGGAATAGAAAACAATAAATGTTTCCTGTTCCGACAGTAGTTAATAGGAGCGCAGAGTCGACACAACTAATTATGCAGGTTAGGGGCATCAATTTTTCCCCGAAGAATTTTCATTGAGGTGACAATTTGATCCAGGCTTCTTCTTATTTGCAAAGAATTGTATCCTAGCCAGCCCAACAAGAACTTGGTAGGATACATAAAAGGATAGTTGCCAAAAATGCGTTTATATAAATGCCTGAGGAACGCTTTCTGAACCTTTTCTACATGTAAAGTATATGAACTCTCATATGGATGCCACACCGATGCGCTGGCTTCCAGCTTAGTACGAACTAAAGTACTGTAAAGAAGCTTAATGACCCCGTGATTGCAAAAGTCCCGAGACTTTCTCAGCACAAAGCCAAGCCGCTGCTAAGATTCCCGGACAACTATGTTTACATGATCGTGAAAAGTCAATTTTCGATCAAATACAACACCTAAGTCTTTTATAGTTGTAGATCTGGCTATAATATTGTCGCATTCGACCAAACGACATCACATAACATTTATTAGCATTAAATCCCATTTTCTTCTCGATGCTCCACTCGTTTATTAAGTCAATATCACGCTGAAGCATCAAGCAGTCCTTTACAGATTTTATTTCTTTATACAGTTTTAGGTCATCGGCATATAATAGACATTTTGCATGACGGACAACAGATGGCAAATCATTTACCATTAAGTTGAAAAGCAGAGGCCCAAGTATTGACCCCTGACTAACTCCAGAACGCGTGTGATAAAGCCTAGACTCATATAGGCCGAGCCTTACAAACTGCTGGCGATCACGAAGGTAGTCAGCGAAAAGACTGAGTAGGCTAGGAGCAAATCCTAAAACACACAGCTTCTCCAGCAATATGTCATTGTTGACTCTATCAAACGCCTTCCGGAAGTCAAAATAGAGGACGTCCTCCGTCAAGACTGATAGAAATATCATTCACTAAAATGAGAAGATTGGTGTTAACTGAACGCTTTGTACGAAATCCATGTTGGTCATTGCATAAAAACTTTTCGAGTTGAACGTAAATAAGTTTATGCAAAACACCTTCAAATACCTTGGCAGGCGTTGATAGTATAGCAATTGGGCGGTAGTCTACAACATCAGTCTTAGTTCGAGTTTTAGGTATAGGGGTTACTCTGGATATCTTCTACGTTGGGGGGTAAACTCCTGTTTTTAGGGAAAGATTAAAAATGTGACGCAAGGGACCGAATAGGTGCTTTTTTTGCTTGCTTGAAAACGTTTGGCGGAAGACTATCGGGACCTATGGAGCTGCTTAGCTTTAAACTATCTATGCCAAATATGACATCGTCATTAGAGAATTCTTTAATATTGATGTAGTTGCTTACAATAGTAAGAAACATCACGGCAGTTTTCAATAATGTTTCTTGCATTAAGGTTCGTACGTCCATTAAGAAAACACTTGCAAAAAAGTCAGCAAATGTCTCTGCTGCCTCAGGACCAGAAAAAGACGTTCCTTTATAGACAACATTTGGTTCAAATCCACCTTTACACCGCAAACTTGAAACGTGATGCCAAAAAATACGCGGGTTACGTTTTATATTGTTCTCAATAAGCCTCATGTGCTCGCTGTAAGCGGTTGCTACACGGGATTTAAGGCTGGCTCTAAGGTCTGAAAATAATTTATAAAGATCTGGGGAGCGAGTACGTTTCCACGAAGTATGTAATTGATTCTACAATTGCGTGTCAGTAATTAAATCTTGTTCCATGTTTTTGCTATTCTTCTGTCTATCTCTTCTTCATTATTCGTTTGTCTAAATGAGATCTGTTTGCCTAAATATATGTATTCTTTCACATATTTGAGAGCATTATTTCCAATGTAGATATTGTGCATATCTCTATTTGTCATAATTTTTGTTTTCATAAGATTCATTTCCAGTCCTATTTCTGTACTCTTTTCCTGAAGCATACTGAGCATATGTTGGATACCAGTTGCCGTTTCAGACATTAATACTATGTCGTCCGCAAAGCATAGATGAGTTATAATCTTTCCATTAATTTGTAGACCATAGCTCGCCCAGTCTACTTTTTTTAAGACATACTGTAGGACTGTAATGAATACCCGGGTGGTAGAACCCATGGACGCCGCCAATGGGTAGTCGTCCCCCCGCAATCAGCTTCCTGCAGGCGAACCTCAACCACTCTGCCAGGGCTCAGGACCTTCTACTCCAGAGCATGGCAGAGTGGTCGATCGACGTGGCAGTGGCGGCAGAGCCGTACTTCGTGCTGCCCGCCAGCAACTGGGCTGGCGACGCGGACGGCACGGTGGCCATACTGCTGCCAGGGAGTGGAGGCTCTCTGTCTCTCGAAGACGTCGAGAGGCAGAGGGGCTTTGTCGCCGCTCGTGTGGGGGCCATAGTGGTGGTCGGGGTGTATTTTTCGCCAAACCGACCACTACCCGATTTCGAGGCCCTCCTGTCGCGACTCGGCGACTTCATTGTGCGGTGTCGGCCGCGTCCCGTTCTCGTTGCGGGGGACTTCAACGCCAAGTCCTCGGCCTGGGGTTCCCGCGTCGACAACGCGAGGGGGGAAGCCCTTGAAGAATGGGCGCATGGGCAGGGACTGGCGGTCCTCAACAGAGGCACTGCCTATACATGCGTCAGACGGGGCGGCGGCTCGGTGGTGGACGTATCCTTCGCCACCTCGACACTGGCGAACCGGATACGAGGTTGGAGAGTCGTCGACTCGGTGGAGACCCTGTCTGACCATGTGTATGTCAGATTTGTTGTCTCCGCCGAGTCTCAGGCCGCCGCGCCGGCTGACGTAGTTGGGGGTAGGCCGAGGTGGGCCTTGGCGCGCCTGGATGTGGAGGCAGCAGTTGAGGCAGCAGAGATCCAGGCCTGGACACCGGCGCCGGTCTCCCCGTTCGACATCCAAGGGGAGGCCGAGTGGTGTAGAGCCGCAGCCACGGCGATCTGCGATGCCGCCATGCCCCGTGTGCGGCATGCAGCTCCTCGCAGACGACAGGTGTACTGGTGGTCGCGCGAAATTGCGCAACTTCGACGCGCCTGCGTCGCTGCGCGCCGCCAGTACACCAGACAGCGGAGAAGAAGGCGTCAGAACCCACCGCTCTTACCGGGTCTGACGGCCAGGGAGGAGGAGCTGTATGCCGTCTACCGGGCGGCAAAGGCGGCATTGCAGGTGGCGATCGCGGACGCAAAGACGCGTGCCCGCGAGGAGCTCCTGGCGAGTATAGACGCCGACCCCTGGGGACGCCCGTACCGCATGGTGCGGAACAAGCTCCGCCCCTGGACGCCCCCTCTTACGCAGACCATGCCGCCGGCGTTTGCGGATGTCGTGCTGTCGGCCCTTTTCCCAGAAGGAGCGGCTCCCAGTGCTCCGGCAATGTTCCGGACACTCGGAACCAACATGCCGTCGAGTGAAGCCGCTCCTGAAGTCACGGAGGAGGAGCTGAACGCCGCCGTCCGCAGAATGCGGGCGAAGAAGGTGGCACCCGGACCAGATGGAGTCCCCGGCCGAGTGTGGGTTCTGTCCCACGGTCCGCTCAGCCACCGTCTCAGGGCTCTCTGGACCGAGTGCTTCAGGCAGGGCCGGTTTTCCCAGCTTTGGAAGTTGGGGAAACTGGTCCTGATCAGGAAGGAGGGGCGCCCGGCAGACTCGCCGTCCGCCTACCGCCCCATTGTGTTGCTCGACGAGGTCTGCAAGCTCTTCGAAAGAGTGATTGTGGACAGACTCGTCGAGCACCTTTCGCAGACGGGGCCGGACCTGCAGGACTGCCAGTTCGGCTTCAGGCGGGGCAGATCCACGGTGGACGCGATAAGGCGCGTCCAACTGATGGCGGGGGAAGCTGTCGGGCGGAAGGAGGTCGTGTTGGCGGTGTCTTTGGACATCGCCAATGCTTTCAACTCAGTGCCCTACTCCTCTATAATGGCGGCACTGGGATACCATGGCGTCCCTAATTACCTCCACTTGACCATACGGGACTACCTCGAGAACAGGCGGGTAGTTTACCCCGGGCCGTCGCGGTGGCAGGAGCGTAACGTCGGGCGCGGGGTTCCACAGGGGTCTGTCCTCGGACCGCTCCTGTGGAACATCGCCTACGATTGGGTCCTGCGTGGCGCGTTGCTACCAGGTCTGGCGGTAACGTGCTACGCGGACGATACTCTGGTCACCGCGAGGGCCCGGAGTCACAGGGAGGCGGCGCTGCTGGCCACAGCTGGCGTGGCCCAGGTGGTGGGGCGCATTAGGCGGCTTGGCCTGGAGGTGGCCCTCAATAAGACCGAGGCCATGTTTTTTCACGGCCCCAGAAACCGGCCTCCCCCTGACGCTCACATCATTGTCGGGGGACAGCGCATCAACGTCCAGACCCAAATACGCTACCTGGGCCTCATTCTGGACGGGCGCTTGACTTTTAGGCCCCATCTTGTCGCCCTAGTGCCCAAGCTGATGGCGACGGCTGGAGCGCTGTCGAGACTCCTGCCGAACTTGGGCGGGCCAGAGGCCTCGGCGAGGAGGCTGTATGCGGGGGTGGTGCGGTCCCAGGCCTTGTATGGGTCCCCAATCTGGGCGGGTGCTCTGACGGCCCGAAACGTGGTGCTGCTGCACCGCGCGCAGCGAGTCATGGCCGTCAGGGTCATCCGAGGGTACCGCACCATCGGATTTGAGGCGGCTACGATCCTCGCCGGAACGCCTCCGTGGGAGCTGGAGGCCCAGGCGCTCTCCGAGCTTTATGCCTGGCGTAGGGATCCCAACAACATCCGGGATCCCGGCGCCCCGAGAGCGAGGCGGACAGAGCTGCACCGAGCTGCGCTGGAGAGCTGGCGGTGCAAGCTCGCCCATCCCACTGCCGGTCACGCCGTCATCGCTGCGCTGCTGCCGGTCTTCTGGGAGTGGCTGGGGCGACGACACGGCGTCCTCACGTACCGTCTGACGCAGGTACTGTCCGGGCACGGTTGCTTCGGGCGGTATCTGTGGCGGATCGGTCGTGAGGAGGCGGAGCGCTGCCACCATTGTGCAGCCCCAGAAGACTCGGCGGCGCACACGATGCTGGTGTGCCCGGCATGGGATGCCGAGCGGCGCCGGCTCGCCGGAGCGCTCGGTGCAGGGGTACAGGCGCTGTCGCTCCCGACCGTGATATCATCCATGGTTGGGAGCGAGAGCGCCTGGGCGGCAATGGCGGCCTTTTGCGAGGCCGTCATGTCCGCGAAGGAGGAGGCAGAGCGGGTGAGGGAGGAGACGTCCTCCAATCCCGCTCGCAGACGGCGCGTTGGGCGAAGGCGCAGGGACTACGCCCGGAACGACCTTCGCCCACCGTAATCTCGGCCTGCAGGCGTCGGGGGGGGCACCCCGGTGCCCTAGCACAAAGCAGGCCCGCGTCGTTATAGCGCTGCGTCCACGCAGCCTCCAACAGGCGGTAGGGGGAGACCGAACTCCCCCCTACATTTGTCGAGGTCCACGCGTAACTGCGGACCGAGCCCGCCGGTGCCACAGAGGTCATGCCAGTGACGATTCCTGTGGCCCGGCAAAAGGGCAGTAGGACGCCGGGGGGTTTTAGTGGGTGCGAGCCCCACATAACCACCCGGGCCGTACCCTCGGCCCGGGGGTATGCGCTAGGCATTTCCCCCCGTAAAAAAAAAAAAAAAAAAAAAAAAAAAAAAAAAAAAAAAAAAAAAATAGAATAGTGTCGGCGATATAGGATCGCCCTGCCTTACTCCACGGTCAATACTGATTTCGGGGCCTAAAGTTAGTGTTCTTGTCCTAGTAGATTTCTCCAATGCTTTTAACACCGTCAGTCATGATGTTCTATTATCCATTCTTTCTTACCGTATGTGCTCAAGGGAGTCGCTGGATTGGTTTTCATCCTATCTTCGGGAACGTCAACAGGCTGTCCTGAGTGACGAGTTATCATCAACTTGGCGCTGCCTAGAAACTGGCGTTCCCCAGGACGGTATACTTTCTCCTCTTCTATTTTCTATTTTCATTGATCTAATAACCTATGAACTTCAGTGTGCGTATTATCTTTATGCAGATGACCTTCAGCTTTACTCACAAGACAGTGCTGATCAAATCTCTTACACTATTAGCAAACTAAACCAGGATCTGAGGGCTATCAAGAACTGGTCTGACAGGTTTGGAGTGACTGTTAACCCGGCTATGTGTCAAGCTATTCTTGTAGGAAGCGCTAGAACTATAAGCAAAGTAGATATTTCATCTCTGCCGTCACTTATATTCAATGGTACAGTTATACCCTTTAGTTCTAGTGTCAAAGATCTCGGCTTGCACATTGACAACACACTTAGCTGGCAAACCCAAATCACAGCCGTCGGTCAAAAGGTCACCGGGATGTTGCGATTTCTGTATCGCTTTAAAAACCTACTCCCCTCTAGCACGAAAACAATGCTCGTGCAGTCCTTAATCCTTCCTATATTCGACTATGGTGATGTGTGCTACTACGACCTGAATGCAGATCATCTCAACAAACTCGACTGCCTTCTAAATAACTGCATTCGATTCATATTTAATATACGTAAATTTGACCATGTATCTGAGTATCGTTCCCATCTAAAGTGGTTGCCAATTCGCAAGCGCAGGGCTCTACGGGCACTAACAATGTTATTTTCTATTCTTTACTCTCCTGCTTCGCCTGATTATCTTTCCTCCCATTTTCAATTTCTATGTACTAATCATGATAAACATCTTCGCTCTTGTAATAATCGTCTTCTCCAATGCCCTTCTCACCATTCTAATTTTATACACTCTTCTTTCTCTGTCCAATCCATTTTGCTATGGAACGCACTGCCCCAGGATATCAGGATGGCCACAAATCGCTTGTCTTTTAAAAACAAAGTTCAGGATTATCTTCTCAAAACTTTAGCAGAATGATCTCAATTTTAATTTCATTTGTGTATATGTGTATTTATTATTATATGTATATATTAGTTATATATATCTATATATACCATATATATGTATCTTATAATATTTTTTCTATCTCTTTATTTTTATCTTCTATGTATTTGCACCTACTTCACTAGTTTTTGCATCACCCTAAGGTAGACTGGTAGAGAATGCCTCAGGCATTAAGTCCGCCTTTGTACCTGTAGTGCATAAAGTATTAAATAAATAAATACTGCTTTGTACTTCCGTTTCACTAAAGTATATTTGGGCTGTTTCTTCGTCTGTATTTTTTGTATCTATGTGTATCTTTGAATCTGTAGCGTTATTACTACTGTACAAGGTTTTGTAGAAATCAGTTACTGTTTTCAGTATATTGAAACGATTATTTTCATTTGTCTTCGCTTTTGATTTTAGATTAATTATCCATTTTTTGTTATTATTCAATTCTTTATACGCCTTTTTTGTGCTCCCTGCCGCTATAAGGTGTTTTTCTATTGTTGATATTCTGTAGTTATGATGATCAGATTTTATATTTTTACTAATTTGTTTATACAACTGGCTTAGCTCTTGTTTTTCCTCTTTAGTTTTAGGTTTTTTTCTGTTGTAGTTCTTGTCTTCGTCTCATAAGTAAATTAGTTGTTTCTGATATATATTTCTTCGCGCCAGTTGTTTTATTTGTGTTTATATTTTGCCAACTTTCAATAATACCGTTTTCTAGCCGGTCATAGTAATCTTGCACCGTTTCATCTTTAATACTATTCGTTAGTTTTTCCCTTTTCTTACTTAATATTTCTTCATAAAGCTTGATATCTTCATTTGAATGTAAGGTAACAATCTTTTTCTCCAGTTTATTACCGTAATGTATTCTGCATTTTTTTGGCTAGATAGAGTTATTTTTCCTCGTAATAAGCGGTGATCGCTAGGAAAAGATATATTTAATTTTTCAATATTTTGGAATTGGCGAGGATGTGAAGATAAAATGAAGTCAATTTCATTTTTTGTTTTTTTATCTGGTGACAAACAAGTCAATCTTTGTTTCGCTTTCTTCCTAAATAAAGTATTTATTATCCTTAATTTATGTTCTAACGCATACTGGATTAATCTTTTCCCATTTTCATTTCTTGTACCGTGGCCATATTTACCTATAATACTTATTTCATCTTTCTTTAACTTTCCAATTTTAGCGTTGAAATCTCCTAATATTATATGGTTTCTGTTAGCCGCATCTTGAGCTTTAGCGAGAGTTTCGTAAAAGCTTTCTATCTGGTCAGTATTTGACTTTTCTGTTGGGGCATAAACTTGAATAATGGTTATTTCTTTATCCGCAAATTTTAAGTTCAGTGTGGCCACCCTTTCTGAGTGGCCTATGAAACTTATTATATTTTTTTTGTATTTTTTTTAAATTACGAAACCAACACCGTGTAGTCCTTTTGTTACGCCATAGTAGCACAGTATGTGATTATCATCTTCTTCTATACAGTATCCTGTTTTTTTAGTTTCTGATAGGCCAATAATATCATATTTTATCTGTTTAATGGTTTGTTTTAATTCAATTAATCTTTCTATTGTCGACCGAGATCTCACGTTGTATGTGCATATGTATAGTATAGTTTTATTTGTGTTTTTTGCTGAAAGGTTGTAGTCATAGTCTCCCACGGTAACTAACCGGCTTGGGGGACGGGAAGAAGGGGAAGAAGAAGAGGAAGAGGTTGCCTTTGATTGCTATACATCACGCTATAATGCTATATATCACGGTTGTGTTTGATTTCGTTTCTTTGTCTGAGGTGTTATTTGAAGATTGAGTGTTATTTGACATGCATCTTCTCATATCGTATTTGTTCTTTTTTAATTGCTTATTAACCGTGCTTTCAGGAATTTCAGGTGACTGAGACATATTGCGCTTATTTTTTGTTTTAAATATATATATTTCACTTTTTTCCTGTGTTAGATAGTATTACTATTTTATCGTACTTAAGAATAGCTCTCGCACCTTGTTCTCTCATTGCCTTCAGTTCTTCTTGAAGCTCTTTTCGCTTTTTTAATACTTGGGATGGAAAATCTTCTTTTATATAAATTGAGGTGTCATTCAAATTTCTTTTATTTTTGAGTATCAGGATTTTTTTTCCCATAGTTGTTAAGGTTACAACTATTGGTCTTAACTTCCCAGTTTTCTTTCCCAGTCGTTTTACCGCTTCTATCTCGAATCTCTCACATTTTAGCTTCATTTGTTTGTTTATAATTTCCAATGTTATGTTTTCCAGTTCATAATAATTTCTTTCTTTTTCTTCTATTCCGAAAAATACAATATTTTTTTGTCTTATTTGCTTATCTAAATAATTCAATTGAAGATCTTGTTGATCGACTCGCTTTTGTAATTTTTCATAATTGGCGTTAATTAAATTAAACTTACTGTTTATATTTTCATTTATTGACTTTGTGATATCTTCTTTCATTTCTAACTTTTGTTTTAATAAATCATCTTGAATATTTTTTAATATCACCATAATTTTTTCTTCCATGTTTACAATTAACTTTTTTTTTCGTATCTGAGGGTATTTCGATACAACAAAATGGTCGAGCTAAAAATTGTTTATATCCATAATTATCTTATTTTATTCGTACCGTTAGTATTCTGGAGTCTGCACTTGATATATTACTCATCTACTTTACGTTTTTCACTTTAATAACTTGCATTAACGTTTTTTTTTCTATATATTATGTCGTGACTGTTATTATAGTTGTGACTGTTATTACAGATTTTCACTTTAATTAAGATGTTTTGCACTGTATCTTATAGTTCACCGTACTCGTCTTTTGTTTATATTAATTTTTGTAGTATTTAAGCACTGTTTTATAATCACACCAATTTTTAACAGTATTTTTCACGGAGCGAATTTTTTTGCGGTTATGTAACGACAAAAGTCAACATGACTTTCTGGAGCCTGAAAGAAATTTTCAAAAGTACTTTACCTATTAATTTAAAGAAAAAAGTTATGGACTCTTGCTTATTACCATGCCTTACTTATGCTAGCCAAACATGGGTCTTTTCAAAATTAGCCAGGCAAAAGATTACCACTTGTCAACGCTCTATGGAAAGAAACTTACTAAGAATAAAACTAATGGAAAAAATAAGAAGTACAGACATACAAAAAACAACAAAAGTAATTGACGCATTAGACTACGCTCTAAAGTCAAAATGGCGTTGGGCTGGCCATGCAGCTAGAACGTCAAATAACATATGGACCAAATCAGTGTCTTCATGGAAAGGCCCAAAGGGCAAAAGAAAAAAAGGGAGACCAAAAACTAGGTGGTCCGATGAAATTCTGCGAACAGCACCAAATTGGTTAGAAACAGCACAAGACAGAGAAAAATGGAAAAAGCTGGAAGAGGCCTTCACCCAGAAGGGATCCTGAATTATACTAATAAACGAACCGAGATTAATTTTTTAATTATTTCCTGTTTAAAATTATAAATATGATTTGTAAAAATTTTTGTAAAGATTTCTTTTTTTTAGTTTAGGAATAAAAGGCTTTTTTATTTTTATTTTATTTATTTATTTAATTAAATCTTGAGTAAATCAGACTGGATAGCGTCTAACCCTAAAACGATGGCGCCGTTTTTTCGGCACACAAGCGTCAAATATTGTGCGAATAAGACCATAAAATTGTTGACAAGCACTAGGCACATCGTTGGCCTGAAGGACACAATCCCATGAAGTTATAGAGAGCATGTTATACAACAGATCATAATCGCACTTTTTAAAATTCCAATCTATTGATGGATCTATGTTGCTAGGTGGAACAGTTTCAGAGTTACGAGTTGCGTTGACGCTTACCTCAATATCCAACGGGGGATGGTAGACATCTGAAGGAACTATGCCTTCAGTGACTACCACAATGGCCTCATGAACACTGTCGCTCTCCTTAATCAGCACAACATCTAATATACCTCCATGCGCATTGACCACAACATTCTTCTCAGACAGACTACAAAAAGATAAAAAATAACAATAATAATTCCTTACACTCATCGATGCACTATTTAAATTGATATCACCCATGATTATAAGCGTATGTTTCAAAATATTTACAAAACTTTTAATTTTACAAAACATAGATGAATACAAAGATGCGTTTGTAGCATTTTTTATAACAATGCATTATGTACTAGAACTGTGGTTTATTATTACTTAAAAGTTATGTGGAAATTTTAAATATGGGTAAATATGCAAGGTGAAAATAATTTTGATAAAATATTAGTGCTCTTAAACATCTTTTGTGACCTTTAGTGCGCATGAAGTTACTGTTATATTATTAAATAAGAAGATACATAGAAATGATGGATTGTAAGTTATGTTAAACCTTATACGGAATCGGATAGAGTTGATTTATAAAATGATTTTGATTGTTTAAAGTGATGTTAAACAGCAGATGGGAATAATTTGGTAAATAAGGTCTGACAAGCAAATGGATTGATCACCCAAAAGCGACGCAGGTTTCTTGAAGACCAAAGGATTCATTTTGGGAATGTAAAGCATAAATGTTGTGGTATTGTGTGAGAAAGTAGCTTGAAAGCTGTATTATTTATAGGTAGGTACGAGGTATACGAGTAAATAAAGGTACAAATAAGGGTTCAGTTCTTCAGTTTAATCATGGTGTAAACGAGATTTCTCTGTGAAAATTGTTGGAGACTATGTATGTCTTAAATTATGACCCTTGTGATAATAAACACGAAAAGCCGACAAAATAAATGAAATGTACCTAAATGAAAATGTGATAAAAAGGATAAAAGAGATTAGAGTCCAACATGAGTTAGGACCTATGTTAAAAATGTATACCTGCCTAAGTAGTTAAAGAAAGGAATGATAATGTCAAAGAATTTTATTGTTTGAATTAAGACGAGAAAAAAAGATAAGATGTTTTAGAGCAATGGAGATATCAATACGTGATTATTATGTGAGAATTTAAGGAATATAGGTAGGAAAAATTTTGAACATAAATGTAATAAGCTATTATTGTATTATGGAGTAACTAGTAATTTTTTTATGAATATTTCAAGTATGATTAGAATTCTCAGTGTAACAATGTTATCGTGTCCTTGTATGTAACATGCAGTTTTTTTTGTTATAAACTAAAATAACAATATTTGATTTTCATTATATTGTCAACAGTGCGTATTAAGTGAATAATAACTTCTTTTTTGTTATTATTTAGTATTCATTAATACATTTCTAATAAGATTTCTTTTCAATTTCGTTTTTGCGAATTTTAATTTCTGTTAAGCCTATTTGTTTACATACTTTTTAATTTAGTTATTTTAATGTTATTTTTTTTTTGTGATCATGTTCCTATAACAGATTTTCTTTGGTAATTGCCATAAATTAAAAAAAAAAAAAAAATACAATCCATTATTGTTATTTTTTTTTCTCAAAAACGGGGGAGGTATAGTGTGTTACGCACCGCCCTAATATATATATAAGGTAGCGCATAAGATTGAGCAGTTAATTAAACATTATTGCACCTACAACACGTTTCATTCGACACTCCCAGTCGCCCTATACAGCACATCATTGCACCGCGTCAGTGGCATTAGGTTTTATATACAAAACGCACACATAAAATGTTTGGCCCAAAGATCTTCGCCAGTTTTAGTTTCTAAGTCACGTCGCCGGGTCAAACCAATAGGCGCTTTAGCAGCAAGCAGCACGCCTCCACACGGAGAGTCCCTGCCCCGAAGTAATACGCTCCAACCTCCTCCCACGAGTTCCATGTCTTCCACCGAGTCGTCAAGAAAAGTTTCAGCAACCGCCACAAGACCCTGTTCTAGAACAGCCAAATTATTTCGCCAAACGCGTAGTTTAGATTTTAAGCCACGCACATTTTGGTACAAACATTTGACATCTCCTACTGCGGGCGTGCTGAGCCATGAAAGGGCGGACTATACTTAGGCTAGCGAGATGACCCCGTATTTGATCTATATGTAAACCAAGGTTTAATACGTGCGTTTACTGGCCATACGTCGATACAAAAGCAGGCATCATAATAGCCAATTGGTACGCCAATTTTATAGGACTTGTAATTGCATTTCGGATTAAGTTCCTCTACAGTGCAGTCGCTCTTTGGACATAGTCTGCAGAGATAGTCAGAGATATCACTGGCGGAGGATTCCATGTTCCAAAGATGTAAGTACCTCCGCACTTCTACAGCTTTAAAGGAAGTAACAGCAGGACCAGCAGTTCCACAGAGTGACGTAAGACGCCTAGCCGCGGTCTTCTTTTTTACAACAGTCCAACACTTAGAAGACTCAAAGTCCCTCGCCCCCGTAGAACTAGGTATGACGAGCAAGAGCTCTGCAATGTTATCAAAAGTTTTATTAGAATTATTACCTGGAGGCTTTATTTGTGCACTTTCTTTTCTGGTCTTTTTCTTTCTCTTTTTTGGTTTAGGCTACTTTGTATCACGGGATACATCTTTAGTGCCTGAGGATGTAGACAGCTGTGATTGCGTTTGAGCCTGATTCTGAGCTAAGGAGTGAAGCTGAGAAATAAGTAGAGGCGAGGGATGAACGTGAGGTTGAACCTGAGACTGAGATTCGCTAACTACTGCAGGATTGAAAAGCTGAGTTCTTTTTAGGCAATTAGTTAGAATCTCAACTTGAGATGTACATTTCTCTAGCTTAGAGTCAGCAGTGATCAGAATCAAAAGTGAAATGGCATGGTTAAGTAACTCTGAGAGGGCTTTCACTTCCCGTCTTAATCTAAGGATTTCATTCAGCGGTGTATCGTTCTCACTCTTATTACATACATTTGGAACAGTCACCTTTTTACGGATGGTCACATTTGCATCAATACTTTTGTCCTCGTTGGCAGGCTTGCTGTAGCGCGCAGATTCCATTATTTTGCGCATAAGACAACGCAGCACAGAATAACATAGATGAACCGTTTAGTTTTTACCAATCTCCGCCAGATGGCAAATACAAATGTGGGTTGGGCTTAACGTCCCTCTTACCCTGCCACCCCGCGCAATGCTACGCTTTTTTTGTATAGGAGCATTACGCCATCTCCTCTTCGTATTGGCTTCGTGATTTGTAGTCTGAAAAGTATAGCATATAAACTTGTTAGTGTTACGCTAACGTCAGTATTTTCGTGCACAGCCCTCCATTTTAAAAGACAGAAGACAGTACGGATAGACTGACGTTACCATGATGCTAGCTAGTAAGCATGATGTCACCTTTATGTTTAATAAGTATTTTTAGTGTGAAAAGGATAGCATAACAACTCGCTAGTTTCACGGTAACGTCAAACTCTCAGTGTTAGGAGAGAGAGAGAGAGCGCTTAGCACGGATACATTGACTTAAGCGTAATGCAGTTGAGATTATATGCTATCCTTTTCACACAATAAATTAACTAAATAAAGATGACCGTTACAACACGCTTTTAAACAACTTTACGATAACCTCAATCAAATCGTGCTAATCCCGGTTATATCAACGTTAAATATATATTTTGAGGATAGAATTCTCCCTAGTGGATCGGAGTCAAACCTCTCAGTACTTACTCAAGTGTCTACTGCTGAATTTAAATTAGCTAGACGACCTATTGTCGGTGAATAAATTTATTTTGCCCTATTTCAAGTCAAATTGACCCGCAAAATAAATAAGTTCATTATATTGGGCTTAGAATATATTAGCTATAATAAAAAATATTACTTCTACAAAAGAGTAATCAGGGCAATTTATTTATTCTATTCTTGAAATAACTCAAGTCCCTCCAGACTATAAAAGACGGGCGTAGAAAACTTGAAAGAGGCAATTGACCTATTTTTCAAACGAACTACAAAGTAATTATTGTAATTTGAAATAATTTTAAAAGTAAAGCACCGTCCGGCACCATGGTTGTCTGACACTATTAAAACAGAAATGTCTAAAGGAGATAAGGCTAAAAGACGCTATAAAAAGTATCCTACAGATGAGAACTGGTCTAGGTACGAAATCGCTGCAATCGTATGTGTAGGGATGCTAAGAGACGCCACATACACGATTCAGTCCAAAATTTCAATACGACTCAGGCGTGACAATTCCTAAAGTCTCTTGGTATCGGTAAAGCTTCCAACGAGAATACCCTAGATATTGATCTTAATGATATAAATACGCACTTTTCAAAGTCGCCTGTCACCTTAAACAGTGATATTAAAACTTGTACTCTTCATGAACTTTCTCGCCAAACCTTGCCTTCTTGCCACAATTTTCTTTTCAGCGTGTTACAGAGGACAAAATCAGAAAGTCAATTCTATCTATTTCTACTAAGGCTGTAAGGTGATGATGGCCTTCAAATTCAAATGCTTCGCCTCCTCATGGATGAATTGATTTCTGTTATTACTCACATTATTAACTGCTGACTTGAGTCTAGCTCCTTTCCCTCAGCCTGGAAGAAGGCCCACGTTCTACCGCTTCCTAAGGTTTTAAATCCTTCGACCGCCTCCCAATTCCGACCAATATCAATCCTTCCTATCCTATCCAAAGTTCTGGAAGGCGCTGTCCAGAAACAACTTTCATCCTTTCTTTCTTCCAATTACCTGCTTAGTCCTTATCAGTCTGGATTTCGTACTGGCCATAGTACAGTAACTGCTCTGGTCAAGATTACTGATGATGTTCGACTGGCAATGGAAAATAAACTTCTTACTGCTCTAGTTTTGCTGGAGTTTAGCAGTGCCTTTAATTCTGTCGATTTTGACATTCTCCTGGGAATCCTCTCTTCACTTAATGTATCTTCCTCTGTAAGAGCCTGGTTCAACTCATACCTTCGCGGTCGCTCGCAGTCGGTCCGCTATAATGAGGCCTCCTCAGAATGGTGTGATCTTTCAGCGGGCGTACCGCAGGGTGGCGTGCTCTCTCCTCTTCTTTTCTCGATACTTATCGATGCGATCACTAAAGTTATAACGTCACATTATCATCTCTATGCAGACGACTTGCAGCTATATCGACATTTTAAGGTCGAAGAGTTTTCTGTGGCCATTGATGCCATCAATGGTGATCTTGAACGTATCAGCCAGTGGGCTAAGAGTTTTGGACTCTTAGTCAATCCTGTAAAATCGCAAGTTCTCATTATTGGTGGCAGGTATTTCTACAATCTCTTGGACCTTCAGTCTCTTCCTACTGTTATTTTTAACGCTGTTCCTATACCATATTCGACTAGTGCGAAGAATTTAGGTGTATACATAGACTGCAATCTTTCATGGTGCACTCACATCGCGGAAGTCAGCAGGAAGATATATTATTCATTTCAATCTCTTAAACGGCTTCAGAATTTCCTGCCTTTTCAAACTAAAATAATTCTCGCTCAATCATTTCTTCTGTCACTTTTAGACTACGCTGATGTCTGTTTCCTTGACGATACAGAGGAACTTCTTAACAAACTCGAACGTCTGCAGAATTTGTGTATCCGCTTCATATTCGGTCTACGCAAATATGATCATGTCTCCGAGTATCGATCGAAACTGAAGTGGCTACCTATTCGCCGAAGTCGAGATTTACATATTCTCTCTCTTCTCTTCTCCGTCCTTCATAACCCTAGCTCGCCTGTATATCTTCGTGAGCGTTTCGAATTCCTTATCCCTAGGGACAAAACTTGTCGTACGGCTACCTCTCTTCTTCTCCGAACTCCTCGTCATTCTTCCACTCTCTATGATGGCTCCTTTACTGTACGTGCGGTGAAACTTATATATTATTAGTATAATTTATATATTTATGTACTTGTCATTATCAACTCTGAATTTTAATTCTGTTATTTTTTATTTCCGTGATTGTACAATTGCTCTCACTTCCACATAGTTTCTCTTTCCTCAAAGGTTAACTGGAAGATAACTCAAATTGAGTTAAGTTCGCCTTTGTACATCTTCTGTGTAAATGTTGTTTCTGTGTTCTATTGTACAATAAAGAATAAATAAATAAATAATTTTAATTTTAATAAGCCTCTAGATAAACAAGCTTTTATAGCAAAAACAGACCGAAAATATCTTGAAGTTGAGAAGTCCCTGCCGGCTACATCATCAGACCTTTGACATCAACCGGATCTTAAGTCGTCAAGACAAATCCAGCGAGCCCAAACACGGCGGAGTTATATTGAATAGTTGGATGGTTCCATTGGCTACCTTACGGATTCATCAGCAGACCCAGAACACTATCTGGTTGTATAGTACTTGTAAATACCAACTAACATACCTAAATACGAGGGATTTACATTATGTATTTCACATGTTCCTGTAGCCGCCTTCAGACTCCATCATCAGACAAGCTCCATGGTAGCACATTATTTATTGCATTATCACCGAACTAAAATATATATCCAAATTTCAGATCAATCGGATACCCGCAAGTGCTTGAAAAATTTATAACAACCTTGAACGATTTGAACCGGAAAAACAGACATACGAACATTGCAAATTAACAGCTTGTAAAAATATCACCACTTTCATACATTTTGGTCACAACAGTGAAAAGGTTTTTTTATTTCTGGCCAGTGTTGTCATTGTTATAATTGATCGTATTGATGAGTTCTTTCACCTGTTTCAAATTTCACACCTCTCTTGCAAGCTATATGCAGCATAATATAACATAATTAACGTGAGACCAGAGGGTTTACCACAAAACTTTTGACGTATGCCAGACGCTAACAAACGATCGTGCTATCACATTCATGTTCGATTTAGTAAATTTGTAGTGTGACAGGGATGGTACGTCAACCCTCTAGCGTCACGCTAACGTCAATCTTTTCGTGTAATCTTTCGGAATATAGTTTGTTCTACACACGTTCTACATCAAGAACTGTAACGATGTCTACTATATTTAACTACTATAACTCATTCTCGCGATGCCGTATTGAAGGTCGGTTATTATTTGCATGAACCTAAAAACATGAACTAGAACATATCGATTCTATTTTTTTCGTAGTAATTATATTGACAATCGAAAGGTCTACACCATCGTTCAATATTTAATTAGTTTAGCCAGTCATGCTATATATAACGATCACTATGAAAGATGGCCGCAATAATCAAATGCTGTTATTGGGGGTAAAGCCATTACGCTGCCTGCTTTTGTAAAGGGTTTTGTTCGCCAAACAACTTCCCTTTCGGTTTTCCTGTCGAGCTCAACTCATTCGTATAAAATAATTCAGAATATGATTTTACGGTGTAATTTTCCACAAAAACAACCGGAAAGAAAGCCGTTCTGGAATTGCCAGAGGCAAACTTCCTGCGCACAAGAACAACTAAACACGAAATTTGTTTACCAGCCTTAGGCCAAAGACACGCAGTTATGTCACCGAATTTAGGTTTCTATACCTCAATCGGTAAAAACGTAAAGCTTTTAAAACACTTTGTTGTCCGCCGGGTGTCTGTCTGACCACCGGTTAACACCCTTTTTGTGTTGAACAGGTAAAGGTATGAAATTAAAATTTATATCAAATAACTATTTTCCAATCCAAATAATATTATAGTAGGATTTAGGCAGGCACTATGATCTTCATTTAGGGCATATTAGAATTGCATATAATTTTACAGCGTTACACTGTGTGTACAAATGTGTCATAAAAACTTCTACTGTCAATATGCTATAAAACAACACTAAACCTCGACTACCTATTTTCGTTTATCCCTCACAGTGTTTTACAATAAAAACACGAAGGGCGACCCGTATGTGAACGTCATGTTTTTAAAAGTATCGTGTGAGACATTGGGGTACTTCAAATATGGACCACTCCCGTTCATGATTTTAATGACCCAGGTTGCGGACTCCTCGCAAACGATCGGGTCATCTATTATGATAATAATCTATCTATCTATATCATCACACCAGATCCCTTGCAGGATAGGCAGAGATAACAGAGTTCCAACAGGTTCTTTCCTTACATACCTCTCTAGCTTCCTCCACTCTCATAGTTCGTCTCATACACGCTCGCCGGTTACGGAGACTCTTGACTTGTCCTTCAGATGATAATAATAATAAGTAATAAATTATTATGCATAGGCAGCTATTGATAACAGAATAATAAGCCATAAATATATGTACATCAGGCGCTCATAGCGCTGTGCAACCGCGGTGCTCATACCAAACACCAAGGTTAAGCAGCGTTCGACTCGGTCGGCCATAGATGGGTTACCGTTTTTAGCATTTTCATACTCCGTGCTTGGGAAGTTATAAGTTCCAACAGTAGGTGGCCTCAAATCTACCTCCACCAATCCACACTGGGTACGCGTGGTGGCGAGTATGACCTAATCTCTCTCACCTCAATTTGTAAGAGAAGGCCTTTGCCCAGCAGTAGGACAGTATAGACCGATAATATTATTATTATATATAGGTACATCCAATCGAATCTTCCTATATTATCTTCATAAGAAATCCATCAGATGTCATTTACAAATTCAGCGAATGAAATAGCGGACAAATAACGAATTAAATTGTAATTCTCAATATAGTAGCTAATAGATGCCGCAAGAAACGGAACGCAGTAATTAATAAATGTTGTAGTTTATTCTTCTCTCTTTATTCTTCTCGTTATCTCTTATTGTAACTCCTTTTTCTAAACGTACAGAGAACTCGGTTTATATATAAATAAAATAGAGGAATTTACATCTCACAAATTAATACCTTCGTTTGTTTTACGGCCTCGTTGGTCTAGTGGCAAATTCCGAGTATTTCTTCCGAGCATACCACGGACAAAATATTTTTTTTAATAAAAAACATTTGTAATATCATTTCGACCTAACGTCGGCGACATGTGTTTGTATATAATACATCTTTGACACACCCACTGAAGGAGAATATAGGCGTAACTTTTCAATTAATTCCATTAACTCCCCAAAGTTCGCAGTCCAATTCAATAAAAAAATATATGCATACTAAAGATGTTCCTACACAGACCGCCACCTAACGCGTACATCATTTTTCAAATCATTATTGAAAAGTCGCTTCGAGAAATTGATGAGATCATTGCTCACGAAATGGTTGAAGATGATGTAATGCTATTTAGCTTGTAAGCAAATTTTATTAAAATTTATCCCCAATGATACTAACTCGATCGGCATTATGGAGGCACGTGGGTAATTCATCTCGTTTTTATGGTGGCTGAGACGCGCGCAGGCGGCCCCACCGCTGCACCGTCTGCCGAACAAATTAAAATGGTCTGTTATTATTTTGCCGACAGCCTTTAATCCATGTTATTAAGAGGAGAGGGCTATACTATCTAAGGGCTTAATTTTATTACGTAACTAGACTTTGCTTTGCCTACGTGATATAAGTGCATTGAGAAACCTATTATGCTCCGACTTTAATGTTATTTCCTAACTCAGGTTCGGTACGCGGGGTTTGGGACCGCAAGTAAATTAACTTATGTTTTTTATAATAATAAATATATTTGGTTTGATTTCTCTGAAACACTACAATGAGTTAAATAAAATTTAGATAGCTTTGACCTATCGTTAGAATCCACTCACATGCTACGAACAGTAAATCGGTACCTATCTCACATTCTACCCAACCGAGTTTGATTAAGCATTCTGTATACTTTTTAGTCAGTTTTTAAATATCTAGATGTTAAGTTCCCGGCAAAATCAGTGCTTTTTGCGTGATTTTAACTCTGATCCGTGTTCAGAAACATAGTTGAAACAATTTATCGCAAAATTACACTGATGAGAGCTTCATCGGTTCAACAGCCTGTATTAAATAGTTCTTGACAACTTTATAATATACGGTGAAGGAAACCGTCATCATGTACAAGAGAGGCGAAAAAGGTTATAAAAAAGTCGGTTGACCACTTCCTTCTCACATGAGAGCCCAAAAGCCTTTGAAAAATATGTGTAATCTCTACCTATTCCGGTATAACAAGCGAAAGAGATGGCACAAAATACAGGGCATTGGTTTGTTAATGGTGAATATCAGGGAATGGCAAAATGTCGGTAGAATCGGACAACCAGGTCATTGCGTGTGAGTTGGCGAAAACTGCCTGTAATTAATTACTCTGACCGCCCGCGCCGCGCCGGTAAGGAACCGAACAGACTACATGTGTTGCATGAAACACTTTTCGTTGTTACAGCAAAACCCGTTACACTGCTAATATTTTGCCACTATTATATTAATAATTGTTTATTTAATCTATTTTTATTATCACACCAAATCCCTTGCGGGGTAGGCAGAAAGTACAGATCAGTTATTTAAAGTAATTTGTAACATAACCAGCAGTTTTATGCAGCTTCGCTCCCAGTCGGCAAAAGAGCCACCTACAGGATATACGTTTAAAATTAGTCATCTTGAACATTCACATTCACAATGTTACTTCTGGATGTGTAGCTTTCTATAGATGAGAGAATTATTAAAATCAGTTTAGTAGTTTCAGAGTTTATCGATTGCAAACATACAAATCTTTCCTATTTATAATGTTATATATAATAAGATGATGATGATGATTGATCCGACCGATTTCGGCCATGGCGACCACTTTGACCCCTAGTCAGAGTAATGCCGCTGATGCGCTCGAAGATGGCTTATGTAGCCTATCTTCGCGGCGAAACTCCGTGCACACTGAGGGCACGTGAGTACGCCGTTCTCATAGCTGTATGATATGGCAGCAGGTGGGCGGGCCTTTAACTGATTGCGTTTGGCGTCAAGGTCAGCTTTACGCTGAGCCTCGAACTCGTGTACTTGGCTGTTCACCATCCTGCGCCATTCTGGCCGCTGTGCTGCCAAACGTTCCCAACGAGAGGGCTCTATGTTGCATCTCTTCATATGTCGCTTTTGGACATCCTTGTACCGGAGGAGGGGACCGCCATGATTCCGCTTGCCCTTCTCCAGTTCAGAGTAGAAGATGCGCTTCGCCACTCTTTCCTCCGCCATACGAGATACGTGACCGCACCACCGAAGCTGTCGACGCATTAAATAGGCCTCAATGCCACCAACATTGGCTCGTCGCAGAACTTCGGTATTTCGCACTCTATCGGACCATCTGATCCTCATGATGGTACGGAGGCATTTAAGGTGGAAGCGATCCAGAGTGCGAATGTGGCGGCGGTATACACACCACGTCTCAGAGGAGTATAGGAGGTTTGGCAGCACGATTGCCATATACACCGATATCTTAGTGGGCAACTTAAGGTTATGCGAACAGAAGACCTTGGTACATAGCTTGCCGAATGCCGCAGCTGCGGTACCCACCCTGCTATTGATCTCAGCATCAAGGTCACACTTGGATGTTACAGTGTTCCCCAAATAGCGAAATCTATCCACCTGCTTTAGCACATCCTCACCAAGCTTTATGATCAGTGTCTCGTGACCGTGCATGTCCAGGGACATCACCTCCGTCTTATTGACACTGATCTTTAAGCCAAACTTACGGCAGGCTTGGTGGAATGCGGACATCAGCTGTTGCAGGCCGTCTAGGGATTCTGATAGGAAGCACAAGTCATCAGCATACATGATCTCAGTGATCAGTGCGTAAGAGACTTTAGTGCGAGCCTTAAGTCTAGCCAAGTTGAAAAGGCTGCCGTCTGTGCGGAAACGGATGCGGACTCCCTGAGAAACAGTGTGTAAGACCTCTCTAACTACCACCGCAAAGTATAAGGCGAACAGAGTAGGCGCTAAGACACATCCTTGCTTCACCCCACAGGTAACGGGGAAGAAGTCTGTCTGTTCACCGTCTACGGCAACGCAGCATTGCATGTCGTCATGCAGGAGTCTAAGAAGTCTCACAAACTTTTCCGTGCACCCGAGCTTACCTAGCACCAACCATAGAGCTTCCCGAGGCACGCTATCGAAAGCCTTCTCCAGGTCAACAAAGCAAAGGTACAGCTGACAGCCCTGTTCCCTGCTCTTTTCTTGCAATTGACGCACAGAGAATATACCTTCGCATGTGCCTCGGTCCGGTCGGAAGCCAAACTGGGTTTCAGGCAGAATCTTTTCAGACAAGTTCTTTAGGCGGTTTAAGAGAACTCTAGCAAAGACCTTTCCGGGGGCTGAAAGGAGCGAAATACCGCGGTAGGAGTTGCAGTCAGATCGGTCACCCTTGTGCTTGTAAAGAGCACTTATGCGCGATACTTTAAAGGTATCCGGAACGCGCTCCTCCTCCCACATGCGAACAAATAGTTCCCACACTAACGTGTGCAACTCCTCTCCGCCGTATCTTATCAGCTCTCCCGGTATAAGGTCAATGCCAGCCGCCCGTTTGTTTTGTTGCTGTCTGATGGCAGTAACAACCTCGTCACGCAATAGAGTCTCGTCCAGCTCAAAGGCGATAGGGAGCTGAGGCATTAAACCGATACTTTGCAGATCAGCTGATCGATCCACATTTAGCAGAATGTTGAAGTGCTCCGCCCAGCGGTTTAGTATATCCTCCTTGCTTGTCAACATGTGACTACCGTCTAGAGACCTTAAAGGCACCCGAGCTTGGTAGGATGAACCAATCAGCTTACGTACCTCACTGTAGAACTCACCTAGCTGGTTTGTGTCAATGAGCCATTGCATGTGACTAGCTTTGTCCTGCCACCACTTGTCTTTCATATGTCGAGACAGCTTGCGCAATTCGAGGTCACTAGCTTTAACAACCGCAACGCTTCCTCTCTGCCTTTTGTGCTGTCGCAGGAGATCTCGGTGTTTGTCGAATGCTGCCCGCAGGGTTTCATCATTTCCATCAAACCAGTCTTCGTTGCGACGGATTTTTTTACCCAGTACAGTTGAAGCGGTATCCATGATATGAGATGACATAGTTCCCCAGGCAGCATCAACATCACCTACCTCATTAGCTGGCATCAGCTTTTCAGACAGGGCTTCAGCGTATTTCTCCCTGACCGCGATATCTTCTAGCTTATCCAAGTTCAAATAAGCAAGCTTTTTTATAAGAGATCTACGCGGGCGACGGAGGCGGATTCGTAGCTTAGTGACAATAAGTCGGTGGTCAGACCAGCAGTGCGCACCACGCATCACGCGAGTGACCTGTACTTGGCTGAAATCTTTTTGTCTCACGATAGCATAGTCAATCAAATGCCAATGCTTAGATCTTGGGTGCATCCATGTTGTCTTGTACTTGGCGGCAAGTCTAAACATAGTGTTCGTAATTGCCAGACCGTATTGAGCACAAAGACTGAGCAGCAACTGACCATTGCTGTTCATGTTGCCAACTCCATGTCTACCCAGAACTCCAGGCCAAGCCTCATAGTCCCGTCCAACCCTGGCATTGAAATCGCCCAGCAATAAAACCTGCTCCCTGGCGTTGAAGCTATCGAGGCAATGTGTCACTTCCTCATAGAACTTTTCCTTGATGTCATCAGACTTGTCTAACGTTAGAGCATAGACACTGATGACATTAAGGTAGTTGTCTTTGTCCAGGTGAAGGCGCAGTGTGGTTACGCGGTCTGAGATATGTACAGGGTACTCCTCTAAATGCTTTGCTAAGTGATTCTTGATGGCAAAACCTACCCCTGATCGTCGAGTTTCGGAGGCAGCGGTACCTTTCCAGAAGAAAGTGTAGCCGCCACCTGCTTCCACCAGCTCTCCTTCATCGGGGAGATGTGTTTCGCTGAGAGCAGCCACATCCACGTTATAGCGATGAAGTTCCCGAGCTACTATGGCGGTCTTACGTTCGGGGCAGGCGTTGACATCTCGATCAAGAAGCGTTCTCACGTTCCACGCGCCGAATGTCATAACAGGTGTTCTTTTTAAATTTCCTTTGCGGCGTCGACCACGATTTGAATGATGCGATGATAGCCGCGGTTACTACCATCTGCCATGTCGGGACGAGCATTTTTTAGGGCACCTTTTCTAGCCCCCTCCCCACCTGAGCGGGGAAAGCAGTGCCTCCCTAAACAGGGCTGCTTTGACATCCCAAGTGCTGCCGAGCCCGTGCTGTCGTCCCAAATGTGTGCAAATAAGATATATAGAGTATAGAGCGAGAGCGGCGAGCCTGTTTGAGACCAAGAGTGGAGAAAGCCAGAGAGGTCTGCAAAGAAGGAACTTCCTGAAACTGTGTATTCTGTACCTACCCCGCAATGTATATGGCGTGATAATAAATATACAGTACCAGATATTATTCATGTGTTCTTTATACAACATAATAATATATAATCTCAAAATTAA
Organism: Phalera bucephala; assembly: GCA_905147815.2. Classification (NCBI taxonomy): domain Eukaryota; kingdom Metazoa; phylum Arthropoda; class Insecta; order Lepidoptera; family Notodontidae; genus Phalera; species Phalera bucephala. Next base: position 24,473,321 of record LR990612.1, read on the forward strand.
GTCTCAGACCACTCAATGTGCACTTTTTTAAAATCGGTGCCCCACTCAAGCGATTATAAACCTGAAATCTACATACACAAACACTCAGATGCAAACAGACATTTGTGGATCAATTAAAGATCCCTTGCGGTAATGGAGCCATTACTCGATCTATTGAGCAGTAGAAGTGGTAAATCTTATAGCTGTAATGACTACATGATTAAAAAAGGATTCAATATGAACACTAGATCGCTGAAGTACTATCTGTACGTTTGAATTGCAGTATTCTACACCAATTTTACAAAATTTTATGCAGCTAGACGATAATATTAACAACATATTCCTACTTATATTATAGATGAATGTTTGTTACTCTTTTACCTAAAAACCATTCAACGGATTTTGATAAAACTTTACAATAATATAGCTTATATGTACATCAGACTAAAAAAATGATAGTACCTGTACCCGCGATTTCGTTCGCGTGAGTTTCAGGCGAGTATTTCACACCGTTAATTTTTTTGCGATTAAAGGTAATCTGTGTCCTTTCCCCGGATAGAATCTATCTCTGCTAAATCTGATTACAATATGTTGAACGATTTAGGCGTGAAAAAAAAACAGGCAAATAGAATTACTTTCGAATTTAAAATATTAGTATGGATTACAAAACAAACGCGTGCGCAACCATGAGTAATGGTTAGTCTGTTATAATTCGTCCAATAAAACAGATACAATGTGCACACAGCCCTGGGCGACGAGCAGACCGCGATAATGCCTCGACAAACTTACTGATTAAATTTCCGCACTAACCGATCGCAACTATAAATACCCAAATATATTGCGAGCACCCACCAAACTTATTTCATAAATATACACAACAAACTGTCAGTCTAATAGCTGGATACATTTTGAGTGTCTATTTTGGTTCTGTAAAAATGGTTATCGGTGTAGAAATATGATTTTTAAAGTTTCAAACTTTTTTCGGTTGGTTAAACTTAATTACCTAGTCGGCAAAAATGTAGCTAGGTGCTTTTTCATCATTAAAAAAACTAAATGAGTTTTGTCTGTACGACGATCTATAACAACAAATTGACAGAAAAGGCAACGTATTGTATATTTTATACATTTCACAAATGTACCAATCAGTTCGTAACGACCGTCAATATTAAACTAATTCGGGCGCGGTTCGTACTATTGTCAGAATTAAAAAAACTCAAGGTCGTTCCAAATTTTACAGAAATAATTACGAAATTCCAATAATTTATACAGACAAATGTAAATTTTAAGTTACTTTTACCTCGAAGTTGATTGAGAAAATAGAGTGGTGGAAACGAAAGCCTTTTAAAACAGATGAGTATTTGCCTGCCCTCATTCGTTTGTAGGTCATGTTAATTAATGAAAATAATTATTCCCTATTTTATAAATCAAACTTGATTTTCTGCCGTCGAAGGATATACGATTACTTTGAATAATAATTACAAGCTAGAAGAGTTTGTACATGGAGTACTTATAGAAATCAATCAACAATATATAGAGTGACTGGTTACAGCTCGTATGCTGTTCGGGAAGTGCATCTAAGATTACTAATATTGGAGTATAGTACTGCACACATTTCAACGTGTAAATAAATGTGCAAGGACAGTGATTTGCACAATTATTTACAGGTTGTTATGAACCTGCTCTAGAAACACCTTATGTTTGTCCTTCCAAAGACTCTACCCACACGCAATACGGTTGTCTGGCAGTCATAATTTAGCGCAGTGGTTAAGATCTTAAGCCGCTCCGCCCAATGGGTCGAATAGTCGCGGGTTCGATTCCTGCATGGGACAAATCTTTGTGTGATCCACAATTATTTGTTTCGGTCTGGGTATTTGTGTATGTGTATTTTCGTTTGTAAACGCACCCACGACACAGCAATAAATCCTAGTGTGGGGCTAAGTTTAAAAAAGAGAATCTTTGTTTAATTTATTTTGACGGACGGCTTGGTCCTGTGGTTAAGAGCTTGAGTCGCTCTACGCACTAGACCGAGGAGTCACGAGTTCGATTCCCGCATGTAATAAATTTTTGTGGGTTCCCAAATATCTGTTTCGGTCTGGACGTTTGTCCATGGATATTTTATGTTTTTAACACATCCACGACACAGGAATAATTCCTAGTGAGGGCCTACGTTTAATAAAAAGAAATATCCATACCCTCATTAAATGCAGTAGTCTAAGAAAAATAGTTACGAAAAAGTAACGCTCTAATATATTACATCAAGTTTCTATGACAGTTGTTTAGACAGCCTTAATGAGTGTTCGCAGTTATCTGACAGAGGAATTTAAGTAATGAAAAATTGCCTCAAATAATGCTCATACCGAGCAATTTATTGCCAGCACTTAGCTACCCTCGGGCGAACGCACGCCTAGAAAGAGCCCACTGCTGCTATCGCAAAATAGATCGGAACATTTACATATTCGAATTCTCTATAATATATGAGCCTATATTATCCCACTGCTTGTCTATGGCCTTCTCTTATAAGTCGAGGTGAGAGCGACTAGGTGATACAAACACGCGGGCTCAGTGCACATTGGTGGAGGCAGGTTTGTGGCCACTTGCTGTTTAAACTTATCGAGCCGCCTGTATGGGTTTAAACTTGGCTTGACGACTAACACATCAAGTGACAGCCGGGCCCAATGGATTAGCTGCATTCCGAAGTACAAAAATGTTTGAATATGAAAATGTTAACCTCAGTGGTTGCTAAGAACACAGTGGTCGTACACCACTAAGAGGGCTTACGAATTCTCTGTATTTCACTAAAATGATCTAACACGCGACCCGGCATCCTAAGTATATTATTCGACAGGTTGCTAATGTTAAATGATTTTTATCGTTTACGAGTCTTATAGGACGTTATGAGCATAGTAGAGTGGCAGTTTTCCACCTACTATTCTTTAACTTTAATGTTAATAAAGAGGAATCGATAAAGATGATGAGAAGAATCTATCTATATTATCACGCCAGATCCCTTGCGGGGTAGGCAGAGAGTACAGAGTTCGAACAGGGTCTTTGCTTACATACCTCTCTGGCTCCCTCCACTCTCATAGTTCGTCTCATACACGCTCGCCGGTTATGGAGACTCTTGACGTATCCTTCAAATCGGACTCTGTCTATTTGAGAAGAATAAATAATAACAATAAATCTATATCATAGATAATGTATTTTTAAATACACTTAAAGATAGCCTTACACATGTGTAATAATATAAGTTTACAAGTTGTGATGGTGGCGATCGTCACATATACAAGGTGTAATTTTAATCGCCCTGAAGCGAAGGTCTAGGTGATATATCCCATGCCTACTGTTTACTGGGACTAAAAATGAATAAAACGAACACTACAATAAGTAACATCTACCTAGTGATCTATCTGAATATCATATCTAGAGTGAAAATCAGGAACACCGACTATATCTACCGGCCAGCTGATGAGCCGCGCCGCCCTATAATATTATTTTGCGCTTGGTATAGGTTGAAAGTTGTTTTTTTACTGCATTTTATTAGTATTGTTATGGAGATGTTACTTATCCAAATGTTCATTTTTTATTTTTTTTTAGTACCGAACTGTAGGCATTGGATAATTCAGCTGGGCTCCAGGACGACTAAAATTTACCGTGTATAAATAGGGATCCTAAGACCACACAGGAAATATGTGCACACCTAATAAAAATCATTTAGGATCTATCTTTCTATAATATTTAATGCATCTACTTACCTTCGTAAACGATGTAGTCAAAGAGTACAAATTTTCAACATTTTCGTGTCCTACAATTTTCCTACAAACCTCTCTCGCTTCCTTCATTAACATAATTTGTCTCAATCACACTCGCGCCGGTTACGGGCACTCTTGTCTAATCAGCTTAGACGGTCTATTTGATCATGGTACGATAGTCTAGCTCGATATTGACTGTTGCGTTCCATATTTTTAACACTAACATATTTGTTTAATTACTCCTTCCTCCAGCATTTTATATCACCACCAAACCGACACGATTCCTAATAAAACTCAAAATTATGAGTAATGGTGTGAAAAGACGATAAGCGCCACCAATGAAGCTAGTCATAAACCACACATACAATGTAGATACCAAGAAGTGGGTTGCAAAGATCATTATCTTTTTAGTCTTGCGTAGTTGTTGAAACATGGAAAACCACTGTTCGACAATAATTTATTTGCGAGTATATGTATAAAAAAATATTTAACATGTTCCAAACCTCTTCATACAAGAGGCGCTGCATTGTGCGTGCGGTTCGATCGGTCAGAGATGGGTGCTATTTGTAGCATTTCCATATAGGTGCGTGTTTGTGCTTCGGAAATCCCATAAAGCAATTGATTCCGGTTAAGACCTAATGTGGTAATGATAGTTGATAAGCCAAGATGGAAGCCTCGTAGGCGGCTTCATAAGTTTCAAAAGCAGGTGGCCACAAACCTGGCACCACCAATCCGCACTGAGTCCTCGTGGAGAATGACTTAATCTCTCTCACCTACATTTCTGAAAGAAAGTTTTTGCGTAGCTGTGGGACAGTATAGGTGATTTTATAAAGTTTCTTTATTTTACCAAACACCCTCACATTCCCCAGGCGGTTGGTTGATGGCCAGGATGGTTGATGTGTACTGCGTTTAAAAATAGTTATCAATAATTCACCTAATTGAGAATATCATGATGGTGCTGGTGAACTTTGTCAACAGGAGCAAGAATTTGGAATCATATCCGGTACGTGGCAATAGACTCGGTTTCTATTACATTGCGACCTAACATAGTGGTTGAAATATGAGGTGTACACAGTACACTTCTGTCACTCTTGCTTATGGAATGTAAGCTTGACGGTGTTGCAACAAATCCCTATAAATGTTTACTTAATAAAAGAATACTATCCTTTATAAGAGAATGTTTTAAAGCAAGTACGAAAGTGTGGTTTAAGTGGATACGTACCTACAACACGTGGAAAGAAAAAGGAAATCTCAGATTTTCCGCTGACGTACAAAACCACAACAAAGAGGGTTTAGCTTTTAACTCCGTGCGAACACGGAAGTTAAGTACTTATGCAACTACGTGGGAAAACAATGTTGCATTTGTGCCTCATACAAGGTGTATCGTAAATAACGAAGACCTCAGACACCCTGATTAGATAATAGCGTCACAAATTCAATACGAAAATACTTTTATAGCCCAATTAAAAATGAAACTTGTTCATGTATGTGTGCATATTGAGAAATACGTTTTACAATGCATTTGAAATTTCCATATTGCTCTGAATCAAGAATAAATTTAGATTGTTATAGCACGCTGAACGAGTAACAGCATTTGTAGCAAATTGTTGGAATTAGAACTTAAAGCAAACTACATTCAGGTCTTGCGCCAATATTGTTACACCGTGTATATATCTCCGATATTGGTAGTGGCAAAGACTTATATCAAGAAGATTTATAAAAGTAATAACCGAAATATTGCTGCCCTTACATAAATAAGACTATAAAAAGGACTCTAAGTTCACCATCACTGTGCGTAATATAATTTAAATTACCTTTATGTATCCTGTTTGTATAATATATTGCTTTGTATTATTGAATATAAAAACAAGAATAAATGTTTATACGCTCTGTTATTTTTTATTCTCGCGAGATTAGTGGATAAAGTTAATAAAATACTTAATTACTCTATGCTAATAAACTCGCTACGTTATTTTTTCTATATATATCGTTGTACTAAGATAGGCAAAATCAGAACTTTAGAAAAATTAAACACGCGGTAGATACGTAAATAGTCACACTCATGGGTCCACAACATGATTCGTTTCTTTTTTAATTTATCATCATCATCTCAGCCTATACTTGTCCACTGCTGAACATAGGCCTCCCCAATCGCTTTCCAGCGTAACCGGTCCGATGCCACCTGCATCCGACGACTTCCTGCGATTTTCACAAGATCGTCGGTCCATCTGGCAAGCGTGCGTCCCACGCTGCGCTTGCCAATACGTGGTCTCCACTCTAGAATCTTTCTGCCCCAACGCCCGTCCGATCTACGCGCTATGTGGCCCGCCCATTGCCACTTCAGCTTGCTAATCTTAACGGCTATGTCGGTGACCTTGGTTCTTCTACGAATCTCCTCATTCCTGATTCGACCGCGTAGAGAAACGCCGAGCATAGCTCTCTCCATAGCTCGCTGAGCAACTCTGAGCTTTTTTATGAGACCTATTGTAAGAGACCACGTCTCTGATCCATATATCATCACTGGTAACACACATTGACTAAAAACTTTAGTCTTTAGGCACTGAGGTATTTTGGATGAGAAGATGTTGCGCAGTTTCCCGAACGCTGCCCAGCCGAGTTGGATTCGTCGATTGACCTCTCTCTCAAAGTTGGACCTACCTAACCGGACTACCTGTCCCAGGTAAATGTATTCGTCGACAACTTCAAGAGTAGAGTTCCCAACAGTGAGTGCGGTGGGTACGACATGGACGTTAGACATTATTTTCGTTTTGTTCATGTTCATTTTAAGACCCACTTGTTGAGATACTTTGTTGAGGTCACCGAGCATTCGTCCTAGATCTTTCAGCGACTCCGCCACGACCACAATGTCGTCGGCAAATCGAAGGTGAGTGATGTATTCGCCATTGATGTTGATGCCAAGTCCTTGCCATTCCAAGAGCTTGAAGGCGTCCTCTAAGGTGGCCGTAAACAGTTTCGGAGAAATGACGTCTCCCTGCCTTACTCCTCTTTTTATGGGGATCGCCTTCGTGCACTGCCCCTGTACTCGGACTGACATGGTGGCGTTATTATACAAGCACTTCAACACTTCAATGTACCGATAGTCAATGCGGCATCGCTGGAGAGATCTAAGAACCGCCCAAGTCTCGATCGAATCGAAGGCTTTCTCATAGTCCACAAACGCCAAGCATAGTGGCCGATTATACTCCTCGGTCTTCTGTATAATCTGCCGCAGCGTATGTATGTGGTCTATGGTACTAAAGCCTTTCCGGAAACCGGCTTGTTCGGGAGGCTGGAAGTCATCAAGCCTGCGTTCGAGACGATTCGTGATGACTCTCGAAAACAACTTATAAACATGGCTCAGCAGTGTGATGGGCCTATAATTCTTCAGTAAAGTGTTATCACCTTTCTTGAAAAACAGTACCACCACACCCCTGTTCCATGCTTCCGGCGTTTTCTCTTCGAGCAAGACGGAATTAAACAGCCTCTGAAGGACTTTAAGTACCGGCGTTCCGCCCGCTTTCAGAAGCTCTGCGGTAATTCCGTCTTCGCCTGGCGCTTTGTTATTTCTGAGTTGTTCGAGAGCCATCCTAATCTCGTACAGGCTGATGTCCGGGATATCTTCAGTGTAGTGTCGGGTTAGCTTGGCTCTTGGGTCTTTTTCCAAGTCAACAACAGGTTCAGCTACTGAGGTGTACAACTGCCCATAGAACCTCTCTATCTCCCTGAGCACCTCCGACCTATTCGACGTTACGTTTCCGTCCTCCGTCTTCAGCTTCGTCAACTGGCTTTGCCCAATAGACGCGTCTCTTGCGAACACTTTGGAGCCCTTGTTCTGTGCTATGGTCTCCTCAATACGCCTTGTATTGAAGGACCGTAAATCGTGTCGCAAGGACTTCAGTATCTGTCCATTGAGCTGCCTATAGGACTTAGCATCATCGGAGGTTTGGAGCGTCATGGAACGTCGCTCAGCCATGAGGTTTCGGGTGTAGTTGGATAGTTTTTGAGGTCTATTTTTACGGTGGGGCTTAAAGTACTTAGACCCGACCGTATGGACAGTCTCTACCAGCCTGTTGTTGATTTCGTCCACTGATGCGCTGCTGTCTAGCAATTCGAAGCGGTTTGCCAATTCGAGTTGAAAGTTCTCGGGGTTTTGGATATGTGCATAAGAAGGTCGGAGCGTAGACTTCATCAGACGCGATCTTTCCATTTTGACATTAATATTTAATGTGCCTCTGACCATTCGGTGATCACTGCCGGTTTTTACCCTGTGAATCACGGAGACATCATTAAATATTTGTCGCTTGGTGCTCATGATGAAGTCTATCTCATTTTTTGTGGAACCATCAGGGCTCATCCAGGTCCATTTCCTATGAGGCGGCTTCTGGAAGAAAGAGTTCATCATAAAGAGTCCCTCCTTCTCCAGATATTCGGCCAGCCTCTGACCCCTGGGGTTGCGCTGCCCATATCCAAATTGCCCCACTCTCAATTCATCATCGCCCCGTTTGCCCAGCCGCGCATTGAAGTCACCCATAACCACTGTAAAGTGTGCTTTGGAAGTATGTATGGCTCTACTAATGTCCTCATACATTACTTCGACGTAATCATCTGAGTATGCCGAGGTCGGTGCGTAGACCTGTATGACCTTCAGCGAATATCTTTTGGATATTCTGAGTATCAGGTACGCTACCCTGCTCGACACACTAGTGATGGACACAACGTTGTCTATGAGTGACTTGTGGACGATAAATCCGACACCACCTTGGGACTGCTGTTCGCCCTCCCGGTAGTAAAACAAGTTGCCGGATTTTAAGGTTATCGTGTCCTCGCCCTTTCTTCGGACCTCCGATAAACCAACAATATTCCACCGCAACTTGTTTATCTCTTCTTCCAGCTCAAGAAGCTTCTCATCTGTCCTTAACGTGCGTGCGTTGTATGTTACCAGGGCCAATTTTCGCAGTTGATGGTAGCCGAATCTCTGCCGGAGATTCTTAGCACCCCTTGTCCTGTCGTTACCATAGCTGCTACCGTGGCCAGGACGAACAGGACCGCCGGGGACTAGGGGCCTGGTTTTATCTTTTTCTTCCATTTTAATAAATTGGGGGGGGGTTTGCCATACTCGCCACGCTTGGCAGGCGGGTTGGCGAGCGCAGTTTTTGATGGTAGAAGTATTAAGGGAACGCTGCTGCCCATTCCCTAGTTTTCCCTTAGTCGCCTTGTACGACACCCGATGGGATGAGATGGGTTGGTCCTATTCTAAGCCGGGAACCACGCGGCTAAATTTTAATTTATATGTAACAAATATTAAAAAACACTTTTCCAATTTCCACCTTTTTTTCCAATTTAGAGTCCCTAAAAAATAAATAAAGGTTGAAAAATTCGCAATAGTTACGTTTTTTACTGTTGTAAATTCTAGGATTTATTTTTTTGCCATAGGGTGTTTTTACTCATTTAAATTTTATACACCTAGCTATATAAAATATGTTAGCTCTACTGGTAGCCCGATATTTAGCCAATACACACGTACCACACGTCTAGGACACATATCACAAAAAGTTTATACATTCAGGGTATGTGAGAATCATGAAGCTATCTCAAAATTTGTGTGGCGAGTGTATACCGTGTCGTGTCTTGTTAGTAACGATTCTGCAATATTTGAAAGCCGACCCCGGATTAGCTTACTAACAGGCCGTTCCTAAGTTTCATCTTAAGCGAATGCGTTCATCTAATTTCGGTTTAAAATTCTCACTTGATCACCGATTTCTGATTCACATTCTCTTCACACTAAAAATGTAACTAAATAGACATAAACGTAATAGCACTCTTTCTCCATAGCAATGCCGTATTACTTGTACTTAGACCTTTTAGGCTTAAGCATGAACAATTTGACGTCACGGTTTAGTTTTTTTTTTAAAGTTAATATTATATATTAACTTTTTATAGTCTCTCCATTGTATTGAGTTATATTTTTTATTTAGCAATACGAATCAACTTATTCAAGTATAAGCGCGTTAATGGTATTAATTACAAGCACACATGTCACCAATATACACTTGCATACACACATCTTTAAGCCGTACATTCACGCGATAGGGAAGTACCTGTGATATCATATATCTTGAGTCAGAGGGTGGGAGCCTGGTGATCCGTAACACAGGTTCTTGGGTTCTACCTACTTTTTCACTAATGTATTCCTTTTAAGCTAATATGAACCTTTGTAAAGAGAAAATAAATGAATTATTATTACAGTAACGTTGTCGACAAAGGGTGCTGTCAACTTCTTTTTTTATTTAGTAGTAAGTTTAAGTTGTCTCTTTAGTGTGAAAAACTGATATATCAACTCGATAGCGTTACGCATACTTCAAACTCTTAGGACGAAAAGATCGCCGTTAGCGTGACGGTAGTGAGTTCATATCCATCCTTATCACACCACAAGTTTTCTAAATAAACATGAACGAGACAGCACGCTTACACGCTAGCGTCAGTCTTTACGAGTTAATCCTTCAAAATTTGTTAACCCTCTGATAGTGCTAAATCTTCAAAATTGATAAGTAAAAGGCAAAAAGGATCGGTAAACATGGTTTTCACCGCCTCCTCGTAGCGACATGGTTTCCAGCAAAATGGAACTGGAATTATGTGCGGCACGTGCCTGCCTCTTGTACACAACTTACTTGATAACTATTTCCGAAGCAATGTTATCATCTCGAAAGTCGCTTTGCGATATTGCGGATGTTAGAGAAAAATATAACGTAAGATAGTTCCAGTATATATGAATATTTTACGAGTTATGTTTTACGACAGGATTTTTTACACACCACATCGGGACCACGCTTCTTCCAATATCATATCCAATCCTTCGCTTCATAGTAACACGTCGTTTACGGAGACTCTTAATTTACCCATCAGATAAGACACAGTCTATTGACGCCTATAATAAAAATTGCTTTAATTAAGTCTTGAATACATATAGTATATGCCGTTACGACAGTAATCCCGAAAGGTTTAGTCACAGATGTTTGAAACACATTCTAGAAGAATGTCTTCGAACGGCCCACTTATAACGAGTGAGCCCATTGACGTTAACTTAGCTTATTTTATCGCTTTTTATAGGATTTTCATTCGTATGACATCGTTCAGTACTACATTTTGCACGCATTCTTGTCGTATTGTATACGAATCGACAAGAATGAGAAGTACAGTAAAGAGTTGGTGACTACAAGTTAGCATCACGATGAGTCCCCTTTATATAACTTCCACGGCCAGGTATACCATGTATCGAAACCATTCAAATAAATATCCAATATTGTTACAAACGAAAATAAGATCAAATTTGTAGGAATCCTATAGATCATTCCGAACATATCCTTGAGAAACATATCCTTGATGAAACATTTATCACTAATTCCGTGCTCAGGTGCTCAGGTTGTTTTATTGCTAGTATCGAGGCAGCTACTGAGCATACAACACGTGCTATGGTGAGATCTCTGCGATCAATTTATGTCTACTGTAATATCGAGTATTAACCAACTTCTTTCAACTTGTAGATATATAGATATCGCGATGGTTATGCCAAGCAATTGTCACGAAGTATAAACCATACCAACCAGGCGCTCGTAGCGCTGTGCGACCGCGGTGTTCTTACCGATCACCAAGGTTAAGCAGCGTTCGACTCGGTCGGCCTGAGATGGGTGACCGTTTGTGGCATTTTCATATTCGAGCGTCTCCGTGCTTCGGAAGGCACGTTAAGCCGTTGGTCCCGGTTACCACTTAATGTGGTAGTCGTTAAGCCGAGTTGGAAGCCTTAAAGGCGGCTTGATAATTTCCAACAGCGGGTGGCCACAAACCTGCCTCCACCAATCCGCACTGGGTCCGCGTGGTGGAGTATGACCTAATCTCTCTCACCTCGGTTTGTGAGAGAAGGCCTTTGCCCAGCAGTGGGCAGTATAGGATGATATTATTATTATTATTATTATAAACCATTATGATGATTGTTACGAAGACTTTAGTTAGGTTACGGGTGTATTTCATAAACAATTGTTTTTTTAATTATCCATATATCGCTTAGCGATCACGAGGAGACGGTTGAGTTCAAATCCTAGGTCGGACAAATGTAGTTTTCAAATGGGTAGGCAGGGAGTAAAGAGTTCCAACAGGTTCATTCCTTACGTACCACTCTGGCTTCCTCCACTCTCATAGTTCGTCTCATACACGCTCGCCGGTTACGGAGACTCTTGACTTGTCCTTCAGTTTTCCATCGTAAAATTCCCAGTGTATACAGTCTGGAATCTGGAATTGTGCCCGGTGTATGGCAATAAGCTTGCTCCTTATTACATAGGACCTAACGTTGTCGGCGAAAAGTGAATGTACATGTATACCTCTGCTACCCCTGCTTAGGGAATATAGGCGTGACGGTATATTTTTATCAATTTTCTTCGCCGCTTAATATAGCATCAGCAATTGGTCAAATGTTTATACCACGTTCATACACACATCAATTAGCACATTAAGAAGAAAAGTGGCTGCAAAACTTGAAATCTCTTGTTATAAGGATTGACTGTAAACTTTATACCAATATGTAAATTGAAGTAAAAAATAACTATAACAAACTAAAGCTACTTTCTGATTTTTCCCGTATGTGTACAAAAATTCTATTAAGACTTCCTGTTAAGCTTGACTAAATACTACTGGCCTGTTCTAATATTGTACGTGAAATAAATGAATGAATTACGAGTATATATAATGAATGGTAAAATAAATTAATCAAATAGCTTTCATGAATGATAAAATGTATTAATCAAATCGATTTAATGAATGTTATAGCTTTCATTCATAATATAATTTATAGATTTCATTCGATAAAATAGAGATGTTGAGAATACTAAATACTTCCTACAGGAAAACAAAAGCAAAGTTACAATTTTGACGAACCCTTCGTATTTCGAGAATAAGGCTTTGATTCCGAAAATCTTTATTAACCATTTAAATTACCGTAAACTTAACAGTTACTTAAAAAAAAAATTGCCATACTCATGATCTGTTCCCATTGGAGCAGAGGCGCATTATCTTGGATATGTGCTTATTATTTGACATAGTTCATAGCAATATAGATTGTTCAGACCTAGTATCCAAAATTGCTTTCCGTGTATCTTTGTATCGCACACGATACACATCTATACTTGACGTACCCTTCCATTGCACTAACTACGCAAAAAACACTATATTATAGCGCTTTACTCGTACTTCTCTTCTATCTCTGCTTGCTCAAAATTTAAATTTAAAAAGAACGTCGTTAGCACTATCGCAGCTAGTAATATAAATTAAAACGAAAGGAATTAAGTATGTTTTAAATCAACGATGGCTTAAATAATAAATTTTCTAATACTCTTTTGTTAAACTATATGTCATCTACGAGGAGAGATCAAAAAGTAGTGAGAATGAGGTAGAATATAATGACTATTGATAACTTAATAATATATTTTTCTACATAGTTTCCGAGTCTCTCTACACATCGAGTCCAGAGCTTTTCCAAGGCTTCAATCCTTTTCACAAAAAAAGTTTTGTCTTGGTCCTGCAAAAAGATCTCCATCCATCACCTCGTTATCGTCTTCGTACCTGTTTCCCCTTAAGTATTTTTTCAATGTGGGGAACAGATAAAAATCGCTAGCCGCCAGATCTGGTGAATAAGGGGGGTGGTCAACCAATTCGAAGCAAGCTTGCTGAATGGCAGTCATCGCAACTGCCGACCTGTGCGCGGGTGCGTTGTCGTGATGAAACAGCACGGCCCTTCGAAGTTTCCCTCTCCTTTTCTCTTTGATGGCATTCCTCAACTTGGGAATTAAAGCTGCATAATATTGGCCTGTAATAGTGGTTAGTAATCAATCAACAATATTCCTTCGGAGTCCCAAAATATTGAGGCCATAACCTTGCCAGCCGATGCCACGACACGAAACTTCTTCGGGGTCGGTGATGATGGCCGTTTCGATTGCGAAGATTGCTGTTTTGTCTCGGGATCAAAATGATGGACCCATATTTCGTCCATTGTTACGAAACGAGACAAAAAGTTTTCAGAATCTTCTTGAAACTTGTCCAACAATATCTTCGAAAAGTCAAGTCGATTTTGTTTCTGACTGTCGGTTAACATTCTCGGCACCCATCTTGCGGAGACTTTTCTCATATTCAAAGATTGTTTCAATATGGATTGAATACTTCCATATGAAATGCCCGTTTCTTGAATTAAGTATCGGATGGTAACTCTTCGATCGCTCAATACAATTTCCTCGACTTTCGCAACATTTTCTTGGGTGACTGACGTCGATGGACGGCCGCAACGATGTTCGTCTTCCGTGCTCGTTCTCCCTACTCGAAATTGAAGCCCAGCTTGCGACAGTGGAATACGGCGGAGCAGACTCTCCTAATGTTGCCTCCAAATCGCAATGAATCTCTTGCGTCGTTAACTTTTTTAAACAGAGGTATTTAATAACGGCTCGCACTTCGTTTTTCTCCATTTTCGAGAATACGTTCCGACACGAAGCAAACAAATGACTACATTCAGGAAAAAAACAAAAGAGAATCGAAGATTTTTTTTTTTAATTAATATTACAAATATGTATCTGAGCTATGCCTGCCAGTATTTTTTTTTTACCAAGGAGTATGTCGTTCTTACTACTTTTTGATCCCTCCTAGTATTCTTTTTTAAACTTGTTTTTTTCACCCAACAATGCCATTACTTGCATATACAGTATGGGAAACATGTTATTGGCTATCATCATCATCATCATCATCATCATCAATAATAATCTTAGTATGCAATAATTGTATATCGCTGTTGATTTTCTGAATAAATAAATAAATGGTACTAAAATAAGTATTCATGTAAAAAGTTCTTAGATTTACGCGAATATTACACATGAAATAAAACTATTTTTTCGGATTTTATCGCGGTTTATTTTGATTTTTAAGTTCCCGACGTTTCGAGTGCTTTGCAGCACCCATGGTCACGGGAAGGACTGAGGTGTTAGACGTCCAAAAGGCATAGTTGTTCCGGGGTACCCTCAAACTTCTTAATTATTTTTGTTTTTGTTGGTCCGATCTACGCAGAATGAGCTCACGGTGTCTAGGTTAAGGATTCATACCATTTTGTTAGTGAGATCAAAAATCTACATCTCACTGACAATGAAACTATGGTCAGTTTCGATGTCCAGTCACTATTCACATGCTTACCTGTACAAGACTGTGTCGAAATTGTAGAAAGGAAACTAGCGGAGAACAACATGCCAGCGGAATACTCAGAACTATTGAGACACTGCCTTACATCTGGCTACCTACTGTGGAAGGAGCAGTTCTACAAGCAAGTAGATGGTGTGGCGGTGGGCTCCCCTGTATCTCCCATTGTTGCCGATATATTCATGAAAGACTTTGAGGAGACAGCCCTTCGTACCTCACCTGTAAAGCCAAGTTTCTACAAGCGGTACGTAGATGATACTTTCACAATATTACCATCTGACAAAATTAATGTATTCCTTAATCATCTTAACTCCATTAACCCTAAAATTCAGTTTACAATGGAGTTGGAGGCAAACAATTCCCTAGCTTTCCTAGATGTTTCAGTAATCCGTAACCCCAACAACACCTTAAGCCATACGGTTTATAGAAAAAAGACCCATACTGATAGGTACTTAAACGGTGAATCACACCACCATCCATCGCAGTTAGCTACTGTGGGTAAATCTTTGTTTCAGAGAGCACAAGGGATCTGTGACAAGAAACATCTGGCTGCCGAGCTTCAACATGTCAAGCAAGTCCTGCACGACAATAAGCTTCGAGTCCCACGCTAACGTCACAGTGACCGAGTGAAACCAGCCACAGTCGAGCGTCTCCCTGCTGTACTACCTTACATAAGAGGAGTCACAGACAAGATTGGCTACATCTTGAAGCGTGCTTCAATTAAAACATTTTATAAGCCGCCAAAGAAGATCAGTCAGTTTTTACCATCTGTCAAGTGTCACATCCCTCTTCAAGATGCAGGAGTATACAAGCTTGATTGTGAATGTGGTCTCTCTTACATAGGACAAACAAAAATACCAGTAAAAACTCGGGTTAAAGAACACATAGCTGACCTAAAACACCGTCGCTCAAAGAAGTCTGCAGTCTGTGAACATGTCCTTGACCGCACCCGCCATAACATCAGATTTGATAGACCACAAATCCTCGTGAAAGAACACCGATTCCTACCAAGGATGGTTCGCGAGGCTATTGAAATATAAAAAACATCCTAATTTCAATAGAGAAGATGGCTGGGTGCTTCCATCGTCTTGGGATCCAGTAATTAATATAATCAAATCTAAAACCAAGCATAACACTGCAAGACCTCAAGACACCGTGAGCATATTCTGTGTAGATCGGACCAATAAAAACAAAAATAATTAAGAAGTTTGAGGGTACCCCGGAACAACTATGCCTTTTGGACGTCTAACACCTCAGTCCTTCCCGTGACCATGGGTGCTGCAAAGCACTCGAAACGTCGGGAACTTAAAAATCAAAATAAACCGCGATAAAATCCGAAAAAATAGTTTTATTTCATTCATGTAAAATACAAAAAACAATCACACTTTAAGAAAAAGATCAGATTATTTCAAACAGGCTAATATAAATTCTATCTTTGTTCCCCACTAACCACCAAAGCTTTGAGAAAACAATCGAAGTATAAACACGTAGTCTCATAAATATGGTCCGAGGTCATAAATATGGTCTGAGTTTCAATGTTTAAAGTTACAAGCTGACCAGAAACATAATTATTAAGTTGAAACTCCACTTTGGTAGGCCGGGGACGCTTTGGGATATCCCGCTATAAATTTATCAGGTCAAGATGGTGCTGCAGATAAGTATATTTATAGTAAGTAGGTACTAAAGGTAATGTCATGGCTTCTTGCATGACTTTAATATTGAATAGCGATGGTTACTATTCAGTGATAGATGCTAAAAATAAATTAGAATGAAAACAATATGATCGTAATAGTATAAAAAACCTGTAGTTTAGATGAAGTGACTTCGAATTTTTTTTATTAATAACAATGGTAGTACTACACAAACTATTAAGTAAAACTACTTTAATCTTACTTTGCCGCGAAAAAAGAGCAGAACTATAAACTGCATATATGTGGATATCCACATCACTTTCTTAAAGCAACGTTAGATTATAGTAGGTTTGTTAAAAAGATTGTAACACTTTCCCAGGTACGATAGTCGTGTTCAATCCTTTTTCACTATTACCTTCACTCACGCATTTAGAAGAATATACAGGGTACTGGTAATTAATAACATCTTGAGGGTAACTTCTATACACCGCGCTGCTTTTGTTTTAGAGAAAAAAAATTGGCGTTTTCATCTAGAAAAAAATTTGACACTTGACAAAATGTATGGAAGACTTGTATTTTTTTCTGCTTAAAATAAAAAGAATCACAAACATGAATATAAAATGAATCTATATCATCACGCCAGATCCCTTGCGGGGTAGGCAGAGAGCACAGAGTTCCGACAGGTTCTTTCCTAACATACATCTCTGGCTTCTCCGGTTACGGAGACCCTTGACTAGTCTTGAATCTATATAATCGTTTATATTATTTACTTACGTAATGGTACGGCCAAACCAACGCGTCCAGCCGCGTCCGCGATGACCTGCACGGTGGCGATCAGCTCCTGCAGTAATATTTGTATGGAAATGTTCACACCAACGCGTCCTGCATCCTGCACGCGCTATCTAAACGGCGTCTGCACGCGCAATCATAGGGAGATACTGATCGCCACCGTGATCGCCGCCGGGGACGCCACCGCAGACGTGGCTGAACGCGTTGGTTAGGCCATACCTTTACTTATAAATATTTAAAATATGGTCTGGAAATGGAAATTGAAATAAAATTAACAGCATCATTCTTCTGTTTCCCGCCAAACAATTTTTTTTTCTCGCCCAGTGACAGAAACGTTATTTAAATTTAAAGATTTCATTAATTGCTAATCTGCTTTTATAATCTATGTATTAATACGTGAAGCAAAAGCTTTGTACACATTTTTACGAAAATTGCGCGGACGGAGGAGTATGAAATTTCCCACACTTATAGTTTATTTAGAGAAGGAGAGCAGAATGCTAATATTTTTTTTTAATTATGCATAAAACATACATTAAATCAATGAAAACAACATTACACACACTACCATGTATTTGACACAATACACGTCAAATTGATTTTTGTCTTTAATATTATTTATCTATAGTCTTACTGAATGTCAAACATAACCAGCAAACGATAAAAGAGTAGGTCGAATATCGACCTATGGGTGACCACTAGTATAGATTAAAAAGATAGATTAGCTATTTATATCTTGTTTTTAAATTTGCAGAACAACTCGGCGTCTACCTTCGTACTAAGAATATGTACTTATCATCATCATCAGCCCGTGTCAGTCCACTGCTGGACGTAGGCCTCTCCCATGGCACGCCACTGAGCTCGATCTTCAGCTCTCCTTCTCCAATCTCTGCCCGCTGCCTTACGAATATCGTCGCCCCACCTAGCTACAGGGCGCCCTATACTACGTTTGCCGACACGCGGTCTCCACTCAAGAACCAGTCTGCCCCAACGGCCATCGGTTCTGCGGCATATGAACATGTACTTATACATACATAAGAATATGTACTTATAGATAACTGGTATTTCAATTAGCTTATAATTTAAAGTAAATACTTTAACCTAAGTGTCTGATGCAGTAAACGGACGATTTAGCGCAGTGGTTAAGAGCTTGAGCTGCTCCGCCCACTGTGTCGAATAGTCGCGGGTTCGATTCCCGCACGGGACAAATCTTTGTGTGATCCACAATTATTTGTTCCGGTCTGGGTATTTGTTTGTGAATTTTCATGTTTGTAAACGCACCCACGACACAGGAATAAATCCTAGTGTGGGCTACGTTTTTTCAAAAAAAGAAAAAAAAAAAAAGTAAACTGTTATATTAATACTCCTCATCCTGAAATAAGCTCCTTTGAGCAGGATTGAGTTTCATAAAGCAAATTATTTCTCATTGCTACTCGCAATATAAGACATTTGGTTTCACAATATTATTTATTTTAAATAACTACTACATTTTACACAAAATCTCTGTCAGTGTAAGCCCCACAACTCCAATAATACTCAAAACTGCGATTAAAAAACAACCAGAGGGCTTAGCACGAAAATTTTGAAATTAGCGTGACGCTAGCGATTTGTTATGTGAAATAAACATGAACATGGCAGCACGCTTACTCGCTAACGTCACGCTAACGTCAATCTGTTCGTGCTTAGCGCTCTGATAAATTAATCTCTTCCTAGTACTCGTTTGCGTACCCCAAAGATCCTGTCAAGATCGATTCATTGGTTTTGTGTGAAGCCAAACAAACCATTGACTTGATCAGGATGACAGCTTGTCAATGGAACAGTCAAAAAAGTATTTTTGTTTGGACCAAAGAAATTGAGGTTTGGAGCATAGAAAATGTTCCTTATTAATTATCGTCAAATGTCCTTTAAGCCCCCTGTTACTTACCCGATTGCTATATGAACCAAGTTTATTTCAGATATTATAAAAAACGCAAGTAAATTCATAACGATAATACATTCGTAATAAACTATGTACTTTTAAGTTACATGAAGTCAAATGTTAAGTCAATAATTCTTTATTTCTATAGGCCAATAGAAAAGCACTTAACAACGTCAAATATATTACATTTTTTACATCCACTACCGGATCGGAACGCGGTCTTACACTGAGAAGATCCGGCGAGAAACTTAGCGGGCTAGTGTTTTAACTTATATTGTTTTATTCGACTTACGGTTTAATATTTTTATTTTTTACATCATTATTTTTTACAATAAATACTATCCAACATCGCATTAAGTTGATTTGATGGTCTAAGTAACATTGTTTAAAATAAAGTATGTTTTCAGAAAACACTATGCATCAAAATCAGCATGTAGAAACTAATTCAGTTCGAGCTAATTTCTTATCCCAGTACGGTTCCTATAAGCGTTCCTTTCTCCAGCAATACATACGTATTTTAAGCTTTGTTTAATAACATAAACTATAGATATAATCGCGTTCCCATTTATTTAAAAATACTACTTAATAAACACTGTCAAGCCCACATTCCCCAAGCGGGGATAACATAGGTGTGCTTTTTACACCTACCTTCACTGACGATGTTAGATCCCAACGCAAAACGAGCCTATCGTTATTATACCGAGCTCAATGCCAGACTCCGAACTGCAACTGAGAATTTTTTTCTATGAAAAATATAGGCCTAGGATTTATTTATATCGAATCTCCAACACGACGTTATTCAACCCAAGCTCTCTCGTCGGCTCGAAAGCAGCAGCCCCTTTATTCCCTACTAGTCAATTACTCACCCTATAAGATTATTAATAGAATAATCACCCACAAATGAATAGCACTGTACACATTCATACAAAAGGTTCCCAGTCAACTCCCCTTTAAAAAGTGGCCTGCTTACCATATGCTGAATGAAAAATGCAAAAAGTATGTCAGCTGCATGCTGCTACATGACACGAGAAAGCAACTGCAGCAAAATGTGTACTCGTCTTGCAAGTCTCAGTACTGCAGGAGGGAAGGCCTGTTACCACATAATCTCTTTACTCCATCCGATCCGATTTTTAAACACGAAGGATTCTAATCCTATTTTTATTATATTTTATGCTATAGGTGTAAAAAGAACAACTTTTTTGCTGTCATTAAGTCCTCACTCTATGTGCCGTTGTCACTTAACCTTTTATCGCTCACAAGCGGTAGGTAGTTGTCTATCTATCTCTATCTATCTATATCATCACGCCAGTTCCCTCGCGGGGTAGGCAGAGAGTACAGAGTTCCAACAGGTTCTTTCCTTACATACCTCTCTGGCTTCCTCCACTCTCATAGTTCGTCTCATACACACTCGCCGGTTACGGAGACTCTTGACTTGCCCTTCAGATAAGACACGGTCTATTTGGTCATGGTAAGATAGTCTAGGTCTTCCCCGGCACCTACATCCTTCCACTTTCGCATTGTATATCTGTTTTGTCATTCTTTCTTCTGGCATCCTTTCTACATGCCCGAACCAACGGAGCATACCCTTTCTCATCTTTACACCGATACTATCTTTCATACCTACTCGATTTCTTACTACGCTGTTGCGAATACGGTCGGTCAGCGTGACTCCGCACATCTTCCGCAGAGATCGCATTTCGACCGCATTTATCCTGCTTTCGTTCTCCTTCTTACATACCCAACTCTCACTGCCATATAACAGCGTTGGGACAAGCACTCCGTTATGCATGGCCAGCTGCGCCTTTTGGCTTAAGTGCCGGCTCCCAAGTAGCCTTCCCATCGCACCATTCACTCTATTACCTGCATTCACTCTTCTCTCTATATCAGCGGTGTATTTCCCATCCTTACTGAAGGCGCATCCAAGATAAACAAACTCATTCACTTGCTCCAGCACATCGTTACCAACCACAATCCTTGCATTCGTTCTGGTTTCTTCCCGTTCAAAACCCATAATTTTGGTTTTCTTCACATTCAAATGTAAGCCATTATTCATGCAGTCGTCTCTCATAACTGTGACTAGTGTTTGCAGATCAGTGGCTGTTGGCGCTATCAAAACCGCGTCATCTGCATACAATAGGTGGTTTATCACTAGATCACCCATTTTTACCCCTTCAGTCATCGCACACAGTCTTTGAAGACTTTTATCCAGATACACTATAAACAGTCTAGCGGACAACACGCAACCCTGCTTGACACCAATTTTAACGTCAAACCAAGGTGACATGTTACCACCCACCCGTACGCATGCCTTGCTGTCCACGTAGGTGGACTGGACGGCTCGCAACAGGGTGCCGTTTATACCATACTCTGGCAAAATGTCCCAAAGTCTCTTTCGCACTACTCTATCAAACGCCTTCTCCAGGTCCACAAAACCGCAGAAAACCTTCCGGCCTACTGCCAGATGCTTTTCTACGATATTGCGGAGGGAGAAAACTTGATCCGAACATCCTCTTCCAGACCTGAAACCTCCCTGTGCCTCACACAACACTCCATCCATACTCCGGTAGGTAGTTGTAATAGTGATAAACGCGAAAAATATCGTCAAAATTATATTACTTACAGTCACACCGTGTGTAAATAAGCCTACATAGATCCACTGATAGGCAAAGTCCTTCTCACAAATTGAGGTGAGAGGAAGCGGTCATAACCCACTACGTGAACCCTGTATGGTGTTATATTGGTAGAGCAAGTCAGTGACCACTTTTGGAAGTTATAGAGCCGCTCATAAGGCTTCTAACTTGGCTTAACGACTACCACTTAAGTACCCACATGTAGTGGTAACCGAGACTAATGGCTTAGCGCGCTTCCCTTAAGTAAGCGCCCGAAAATGAAACTGTCCAAACGGATACCTATTACAAGCTGACTGACCGAACGCTGCTTACCCTTACTGATCACTACCACAGTGCTACGACCTCAAACCTCACAAACACCTCTCACAACCACAACTATAAACAACACACTCACAAACATACATACACATATATTATATTTAAATTATTCCTACCCTGGTTGATTAGATTTTATGCGGTCAAGAATCGGGTCGACCACAATAAAATACCGTAAGGAGGGATGCTTTTAAATTGCCAGCGGGCGGCGCGTACCCGGGACACGACACTCTTTGACTAGAATTTTAAGAATTTTATTTTGTTTGCTTTGTGTCAAAGCATTCACTTTTATACGCCAAGAAGTAATCCTTTGTGCTCCGTAATCAGTATTTAAATATAAAAGGTTGAGCTGATGGTAACACGCACATTTTAAAAAGGGTTTCTTAACATTTCTCTCATCATCAGTGTACTAACAAGTGTATTATTTTATTTACAATATCTTCAGACAATTCGAATGTAAGCTAGGGAACACGATAGGCATGTGATTTCTGTCACCAACACCCTTTTTGATTAGTTGTCATTTTCCACTTGATTCAAAATCGGAAGCATAATGAAAATATTAAATAACGCATCCAGTATGAAAGGAAGCGCCTTTTTTTGAACTTCCACGATGTAGCGTTCGCATATATCTTATTAGAAACAGAGTTTGTATTACCTTCCCTCAATACTAAAGACGTTTAAAAATCTGTATATAGCTCCGTCCGTCACGTGCAGCAAAAGTGCTAAGAAGCACTTCATTTTTTTCCTCCAGGCACAACCGCTGTAACTTCTTAAGACTAACCACATTCGTCAAGGACTCCCAAATACCACCCTGCAGGCGCCATCATGCCGCCATGCAGGAATTCTAATTAAACTTACACAACGTTTAGATGAACTTCAGTGCGGTGCGATGAGCTCGCTCAACTTTGACCGGCTCACTGCATGTGTACATTCCCTGGTGCCGTACATTCCATGTCAAATAGTATATCGATTATTGTATTGAAATCGGTCTTTACTTTGGCGTTTAGGATTACGAATTTAGGATACCATATGGTTAGTCCAATTATCGTAGTGACGGTTTTGAGATTACAGGTACGCCTTGATATTTCTCGTGCACATTTCTTATGAGTTAAAACTTTTTAGGTACCATCGACTAATAGCAACAGCCTCATGACTTAATACAAGGCATGCCTTTTAAGTTTTGTCGTTTCCATATTTCCCGGCAATTTTGAATTTGGAATTATTCTATATTCGAATGTGTTTAAATTTTGAATCTCAAAACAGTTGAAAGTATTAGGATTGATGCTATTGTTTAGTCACAGCGTCGATTGGAATCTGTCAATTTCGTACGAAAATGAATCTTTCTAAGGAAAATGTTCGAGCAATAATTTTCTACTACTTTAGAAGATCTGTGTTCAGTGATGAAGCCCCATGTCTGCGGACTGTCGAACGCTGGTATTTAGAATTCCAGCGTGGACATACTAGTGTTAGTGACAAATCTCGCTAAGGACGCCCAAAATCCGCCTTCACTGAAGATAACATCATTGCTGTGAGACAACTAGTTCTCGAAGATCGTCATGTGACGAATCGAGAGATGGAGACTATTGCACTTGAAGATCGTAGAAAGGTTAACGCAGAGTGGTATACCACAGTTTGTTTACCACAAGTCATCGCCGAACTTCGATAATGTAACTCAAAGCGACGCATCATCCTGCACCACGACAACGCAAGCTCACACAGCGCTCGTCAAACGATTGAGTATTTGAAGCAGGAAAAAGTAGAAATTCTTGACCATCCTCCATACAGTCCTGACCCAAGCCCTAACGATTTCTTTACATTTCCTAAAATTAAGAAAAGTCTTCGTGGTCAAAGGTTCCGGTCCTGTGAAGAAACAGTCGACGCTTTCAAGTCAGCCATTTTGAACACCCCCACTTTAGAGTGGAATAAATGTTATACTGACTGGTTTGAGCGAATGGAAAAGTGTATTAAGCTACGTGGTGAATACTTTGAAAAACAATAAAAAGTACTTTAAGGTTCTAGTTGTGCTTTTTTCTTCAAACGACAAAACTTAAAAGGCATGCCTCGTACGTAATCTATTTAAGATAACTTTAATGTGTCTTGGATGTTCAAATAACTTTCTTTGTGGATGTTTGAATTACTTAGAGTGCCAATCCAAGTAACCCTTCGGATTAAAACAGATACTATTAAAATTAGTATAATATTGATAAATTGGCTCGCCCCCTATTATATGGGACCTAAAATCGTCGGCGAAAAGTGGTTGTACTCAGTACACCTCTTCCACCCCCGCTTGGGGAATATAGGCATGACGGTGTACCTAATATTGATAAATCAGTCTTGCACATTGTAAATGACAAACACCGCCACAAAATTCCACCACTGTTACTTTTGTAAACTATGATATCCATAACAGTTGGGTTTTAATCAAGAACCTTAATATTCGATCTGTGTATGTGACTCGCTTCTCATACCTCTCGAGTCCTGGAACAGCACGAATTTCATGGCAGAGTCAGCAAATTGAGTTTAGCAAATCAAATTGAATGACTAATACTTACTATAGTAAATCATGAAAAAAAGTAGCGACGCAGTAATGTATTTTCCGAACGTGATAGTTGTGTGATGTAGAAATTTCATATGAAGACATTTAACTCCTTTATAAGGATCTTTATTTCTCTTTTATTGTTTTTTGTTGGATGTAGTAGTTTGAAGAATTATTTATCCCCATGCTATAACGCAGCAAAATATTTGCAGAATCGCCTTATATCGATCCAAAACCCACAAAAAGGTAAGTCCGTCTAACACAAGTAAAACTTTGAGATGTAGATCGCCACTCAACTTTTAATTAAACTAAGCACTCAATACACAAGTTAAAAGTAACATCACCGAGAAAAAACTATACGTCCTTTAAGGAAGTTATTCTAACAGGGAGGCAATATATCTCTCTTTGTTTACCCTCTTCCCCGTTATCAAGGCTTTTGTTATTTTTCTTATTCGGAAAATCCTTCTGTATTATTCCTAGTAGTCTCCCTTACTATTTTTATTTGTATTGTAGTATGTACTCATACTGCGTCAGTAACCATATACATTAGTATATTGAGTCATACGTTGATGACTGTTTATTCCAGTGGTCAAAGGCCGCTCCTCTCACTGGTGCGAGTGACTACTCACTCAAGTAGTCGCCGGTTTGATCCCTGTAAGGATTAAATCTTTGCGTGACCAGCAAACATTTGTTTCGGCCTCAGTGTTTTTGTGTGTAAATTTCTTTTTGTTAACCTACCTACGATCAAAGAGCATAAAATCACTATGTTTTACCCACAACACAGATTGTCCCTATATAGTGCGCCACTACGTTAATATAAAACAATAAAATACTGGCGCCACGATATAATAATTTGCATATAAGATAACATTTTAGAAGAAAATATAACTGTGAGCTTTATATAAAAATAAAAATAAAGGTTTCAAGTACTTATCTTAAGGTCGGTCTGGCCCCTCGCTCCATTTTTTTCCATCTTCCATTCCATTTTCTTCCATCGTAGTCGGCGGCGGCTACGATTAACGGATTCGCATGGGTAGATGCGTTCGCGAAGTGTCGTGTTGTCGCCTTTTTAATACAGGCGCGAATAGGTTTGAGACCCAGATCGGAGTGGAGATCGACATTCCGTACGAACCAGGGGGCTCTTACGGCTTTACGGAGGAAGCGATTTTGAACCACTAGGAGTTTATCGATGTGAGAGGGGGCTGAATGCCCGAACACAACACGCGCGCATAAGTTATGATGGGTCGAACGCAAGTTTTGTAAAGCGTCACCTTATTTCTAAGGAACATTTTACTCCGCTTGCAGATTAACGAATGGAGACGACCGAGCACAAAGGATGCTCGGTGACGGACCCGCTTGATGTGCGGGCCGAAGGACATGGTACTGTTTAGGGTAACCCCTAGATATTTGACCTCTTTGACCCAGGGAATGGGTCAGTCGAACATGGTCACTTGACCGAGATTACTTCTAGGGCGGCGCTGGGAGTGGCGCGGGGTGGCACCTTTGGAGAAGAACACCGCAGCGCTCTTGTCCGGGTGCACCTCAATACGCCACTTCCTGAACCAATTCCCTAGGGAATTGGCGGTTGCCTGAAGGTTTCTGGTAATAAAACCCTTATTCCTATGCGAGACGTAGAGAGTGGTATCATCCGCAAATAGGGCTAGATGCTCCTTACTCGAACGAGAAATGTCGTTCGTGTAAAGGCTAAACAGGAGGGACGAGAGAGCTAAGCCCTGCGGTACTCCAGCTCTGGTGGAGTGGGGAGTGGAGCGAGTCATCGGAAGGCTCGATTTGACAAGAAGTCTCGTATGATGAGCACGAGTCTATCCGGCACAGCCATTTGGTAGAGCTTGTAGATCAAGCCGTTGTGCCAGACTTTGTCGAATGCCTTCGCGACGTCGAAGAGGGCGCCCGTGTAGACGGGTTTGGGTCTGGTTAAGACTGGAGAGGTTGTGCCCCTGATGCGGTGCACTTGGTGGACGCAGGAGTGTTTGGCTCGAAAGCCGAACTGCTCGTCGATAAGGATACCCCTGGACATTACAAAGTCTTTGAGCCGCGCCAGAAGTAGGCGCTCGTAGACCTTAGCCAGGGAGTTGAGAAGACTGATAGGGCGGTAGCTCGCGGGGAGATTACGAGGTTTGCCGGGCTTGGGAATGCCTATGACGTCTGCTTCCTTTTACTTAGCGGGGAAGGTGCAGTTCGTCATGGCAGCGTTCAAAATGACCACTAAGAGGCAGATGAGTTGGGCGGGCAGGCATTTCAGAACGCGATTCGAAATGCCTTTGCGTGGGGGCTTTTTTGGTTTTGAGACCCATAATGAGATCTTCGACCTCCTCGAAGGAATCGGCGGGGGGGGGAGAAATGCCCTGCGCTCGAATTCCCTGTCGACCGCGTCGACGTGGGACTGGTCGAGGGATAGAGAGCTGGGGGTGCATTGGCTCTCGAGGGAGTCGGCGAGAAGCTCGGCCTTTTCGTTGTCGTCGAAGGTTGAGGGGGCGCCTGGAGGGCGGGACAGCGGGGGCATGCCAGTCGTGGAGTCGGTTTTGAGGCTACGCGCCAGCTGCCAGTAGGCCAGGTGCGATGGCACGAGGTGCCACCACCGTCTTTTTGGGTCGCTGAGGGGCGGAAGGAGGGGAACCGAGTCTCATTACTACAGGTCAATGGTCAGAGTCAAGCTCCTGGACTACTTCTAAGGAGTGCAGCCGTAAGGTAACACCCTTCAGAAGCGCCATGTCCAGGACGTCGGGTCGGTGGTGTAGTGATTATATTCTCTTTGCCCTACACTAGGAATAATTCCTGCGTCGTGGGTATGTTTACAAATATGAAATCACATAAGAATGAAATAAAACTATTTTTTCGGATTTTATCGCGGTTTATTTTGATTTTTAGTTTCCGCCGTTTTGAGTGCTTTGCAGAACCCGTGGTCACGGGAAGGACTGAGGTGTTAGGCGTCCAAAGGGCATAGTTGTTCCGGGGTACCCTCAAACTTCTTAATTATTTTTGTTTTTGTTAGTCCGATCTACGCAGAATGAGCTCACGGTGTCTTGAGGTCTTGCAGTGTTATGCTTGGTTTTGGATTTGATTATATTAATGAGTAAGGACATACAGTAACTGGTAATTTGACGAATGTATTATAGGAGTTATGACGATGTGAACAAAACAAATCCCAGAGGTTCAATATTAATAATCTTCTCGATGAGAAGAAAACTTTGTGAATTTAATTTTAAAAGCCTAGCGTGAAGAACCCCGAAACCAATATGTAACTAAAAGAACTCGAGTTAAATATTGTTGAATCAACCTTGTTTCTGAGTATTACTAGAGATTTCAGATCACAAAGCCTGGCCAATCAAATTCGGCATCAAAAGGGATTAAAATAAATTGACTCCAAGCTGATGTTAGTTAGAGTTTCCCTTATAATATATGCGCATCTTGCGGCTGTTATTCTGCTGCGCATAAAGTCTTAGGACCATTTTCTAATTATAATCTTGCGCTGTCGCTATAAGGGAGGGTATGTACTAGGTGTCATGCCGTAGTGCTCTGCACCGGCCGGCGGGCAGGGGATATTCGGCGAAGTCGGTGTTTGATCCTGGGTGCTGTATCTGTATTCGAGAGAAGGAAAGTAAGGGCATCGGGAGGGTTGGTGAGAATATGCCGCGGGCAGCGGTAGCGGCTGATAGGAGGGGAGTCAGGTGCGTAGACGGCGGCGGCTACGATTAGGGGGTTCCGATGGTTAGACGCGTTCGCGAAGAAGCGAGTTGTCGTCTTTTTAATATAGTCGCGAATAGGTTGGTGACCGAGATCGGAATGGAACCGATTTTAAAGCGTTCGCGGGTTGCATGCATGTACACTACATTTTTTTCTATACCTGAAGAGCACGAACAAGAACGCACACCGCCATCGCCGTGTGCGACGCATAATCGGCGCGTGTTTAAGTCTGGCGCATTCATCAATGTAGATTTAGCCTACATTATAATTAATTAAGTACTAGTTAATACGTGTTAGCAATACCTAGAGTACAAGAAGCATCATCTACTGAAGTTATACGTCGCCTATTTCCGACCTGAGAAGTTTCGGGCCAGCAGGGAATCGGAGATATCGATATAACTTATAGGTATCACGATATCTGCCAACGGTTACCAAGTTTCATTACAGTTGAAACTTATGTACAAAAGCAAATAATTTTTGAGAGTAAATGAATTGAATTGAATATATTATACAATCAAAAGAGAGGCAGACAGTCAGACAAAGTATTTCTATTAGTGTTTCGCTTTTACCAATTGAGATACAGAACCCTTAAACCTTAGCCTTAAAAGTATTTACATGTTTATCCGAAAGTAGTAAACTCCAAAACAAAAATGTTTTATATTACGATTAAATTCAAGTTTGACATCTTCTATTTACAAAAAGTTTAGAATTTGGACATTCCTCAGTGAAATTGTAATTTTTCAAAGAAATACCAACCTGTGACAATTTAGGTCGACTTAAAGTATTCTGGGCGTCATTGTTTAGCGCTGTCTGCGAAACAGACAGTTATATACACGACAGAGAGCTTAGCTCGAAAATTTTGACCTTAGCGAGTAATCAAGTTGTCGCGTTCATTTTTTTTTTTAACGTAGCCCTACACTAGTATTGATTATTGTGTCATGGGTGCGTTTACAAACATGAAAAATCACATACACAAATACCCAGATCGGAACAAATAATTGTGGATCACACAAAGATTTGTCCCATGCGGGAATCGAACTCGCGACTATTAGACACAGTGGGCTGAGCGGCTTAAGCTCTTAACCACTGCGCTAAATCGTCCGTCGGTTTATTTATTTAGTCAATTTGTAATATGTCAAGAATATCAACTCGCTTGAGTCACGCTAACGTCAATTATTTTGTGCTAAACTCTCAGAGCGAGACAACGAAGTCAGATATCATAAACAAGCCTCCAAAGAGAACATATTTAATATTTTTCATTTATTGGACACCGGTCCTACGCATCCTTTTAGATTTTTGCTATAAGTACAAACCATTTAATATTATGATGTTCGTATCTATATTTATATCCATATAAATATAATAAAACTGTTACCGAGACGGATGTGTACATCGAATATTTCTTAAAAAATTTCTTTGGGGAACCCTTCCTATTCTCTGTCTGTCTTTCTGTCTGTCGTTTGTCTTTTTGTCTGTCTGTCTCTTTGTGTTTCAATCACACAAGATCTACCTAACGGATTTCTATGAAATATGGTTAGTAATAACTTATACCCTAACCTAAAATAATAAATGCGTTTTATCCCGAAAACGAGAACCAATACCACTTTAATATTTTCATTATTGTTAGTCTCCAGCTGCAATGTTACATTAAAATGTGTGATTATGCCTACACATGAATTCCTCCATGAATTTATACTCGACTTAGGTTCGTCTCCTTACAAAAAAGCTCTTCGGTGGTTAAAAGCACTCACTTGAAATCGTGCATACACATTTGATTTTAACACTCAAACATGATTTCGTGCATAAACCGATGATGTATTTAGGATTGTCTCCTCTGGAGAAAGCTCTTTAACGATAATTGGCCCGGACACGAAACTTTGTATATTCATTTATTTAAGATATCTAAAAATGATTTTGATCATGAACTATATATTTTTACGAAAAGACTGACACAAAAAGAACTGACAAAACTTTGTTACATACTTAGCTCGTAATGTACGTTTTTCAGATATTATTACGTCAAATTACGATTTTTGGCAAGGTAGGTAGAAAAGATTAAAATCTGACATTTTACCAATAATGGTATATAAGGAGATAAACTGGTAATCCTTCTGATAAAGAAAGTACCTAGGTGTTGTTGTAAGAAACTTAGTATGGAGGCGTCTTAGGTCTTAGAGTAACGCTATGTTGGAAAGACCTACCTACCTATGTCAAATTACAAAATAAACAGTGCGCAGCTGCAGGTAACAGCTAGTATCCAATGAAAATTGATTAAGAGCAGTAAAATCTTCTTTTTGGGTTCCCTCTCCAGCTAGAAAACGCTAGTTGTCGGCCTCAACATGGACTTCAAGTCAGCTGGTGCATATTTTTCATAGTCTTAATTAAGTACTATAACTACACTTATTAATTTTACAAGATATTTTGTACCTATAACTATGATACCTATTCTGTGTCTTGTATGTTATATGTACGTTCCTAATATTTTATTCCATACAACCACAAACTTTTCTGATATCAAACATTAACTTATTTTTAAGGTTTCGTATCTCAAAAGAAAGAAACGGAATTTTTACATGATTACTTTTGACACACGTTTTTCTGGGAAACGGTTGGAAGGAGTAATATCGAAGTCTGAAACTGGCAGTACATAACATTTGGAAGGGTATTGGCAATCTACATATTAAAAATGTTTTATTTAAAAAGTACCCCTCGCTCGCGGTGGTTTAATTTCAAGCCTGTCCATAACAGACTTCGAATAAAGTTTGTACATAACTATATTATTAAACTGTATTATAATGTTACGTTTCAGGGTAATTAAATGCCGAATATACTTATACTATATATACTTTATTAAGTAAGTAGTAATGTGAAAGTGGAAGGATGCAGGTACCGGGGAAGACCTAGACTATCTTACCACGACCAAATAAACCGAGTCTTATCTGATGGAAAAGTCAAGAGTCTTCGTAACCGGCGAGCGTGTATGAGACAAACTATGAGAGTCGAGGAAGCCAGAGAGGTATGTAAGGAAAGAACCTGTTGGAACTCTGTACTCTCTGCCTACCCCGCAAGGGATCTGGCGTGAGGTTATAGATAGATAGATAGATAGACTTTATTAAGCTGTACGCACAAAACAGTACGTCGAATGCAAGTACACACAAGCACTAAACACACACTAGTACTATTCTCGTTAGTACCTAAATATTTCTTCCAAGTCGTTGAGTCACTCGTAGTATCCGTATATCGTAGCCAAGGTAGCTGGTGTATTCCACTTAGATCGCTTGGATCGCACTTAGATCGATTCTCGATTTAATCGCTGTCGCTTCCCAAAAGTGTGTGTTTCCCAAAAGACGATGTGTGTGTGTGTGTGTGTGTGTGTAAATGATCTACGCTGTTGGCCGCGGGGCCTTTACAGCTTCACCGGACAAGAGGACGAGCGTGTAACCACTACGCTTGAGCCAGAAGGGCATGGTGGCAACTAGCTTAAGGGCACCTCGAGGAGGAACGGCCTCGGCTTGGGCAGTCGCTATGGGGGAGGGCGTATACTAGGTGTTCCACCGTGTTGCTTAGCACCGGCCGGCGGGCAAGGGATTCTTCGACCTCGCCGGCGAATCTGATCGATGTCTGATCCTGTGTGCGGTATCTGTATCTGAAAGAAGGAATGTAAGGGCATCGGCAGGGTCGGTGAGAACATGCCGCGGACGGCGGTAGCGGTTTATAGCCTGCAATAATATATCAGCCTGCATATCTTGAAGTCTTCGCGCTAACATGCAGGAATCTTAATTCAACTTACCCAACGTTTAGATGAGATCATCTGCGTTCTACAGCGTGCGATGAGGTCACTTAACATTGACTTCCTTGTGCATACTGACTGAAACAAGACCATTTCAATAATTTAAATCAGTTTATGCGTTTTAGCCCTTTCCTTGATCATGGGTGCTTTAAAGCACTCGAAACGTCGGGAATTTATTAACTATTATTAAAGTATACAACGATAAAACCTACTAAATAAATATACTTGCTGGTTACCCCGCATCTGGAATGATCCTATAGATAAAATCCGACAAATAGTTTTATTTCATTATGCTTCATATTCATACACCCAATCTAATTTTCCTCATTTCGGGTACACATTTCAGTTTAATTTTCCTTACTAGCAGCCTGATGCTTAATTAAATTTCGACACATGTACCTAGAATTACAATATCGTTATAAGACCAGTACTAGTTTAGTTATTAGTACGGGTGTGAGGTTTGGACACTAACACTAAAAGAGCTAGTTGTGGCGGAAAGAAAGATTCTTCGGAAAATTGTGTCCGCAATAACGCTAGCGTCGCAATAGGCTGGCCCTAATACCATAGGAAGGACCGAAGCGTACAGACTCCGATGGCTTGGCGACATTTAAAGAATGGGAGAAGAAAGTTTATAGAAGGTCGGTTACCAATCGGCCGCCAACCGGTTGGTCGTCCCAGGTATCGCTGGAAGGACGTGGTTGAGGCGGAAATGCGTGAGCTCCAAGCCAAAGACTGGCAGGAAACGCGCAAAACCGTGAGAAGTGGCGGAATCTCGTTTCGGAGGCCAAGACTTACTTTGGGTCGCTGAGCCAACGGAGTAAGTAAGTAAGTACCTATTATTTATATATTTAGATAGGGGTCAATGACTGACCTACTTCCATAAAAAAGACAACAGAACTTTTATCCTGTACGTAATAGTATTTTTTATTTCATTGTTTAATATTTGTATTTGTACTAAAGGTTACCAGAAATATGCACATAAAATATATTTCCTCCCTGTTAATTCACATATGAAATTGGCGAAGCGGTCCAAATCAAACCGCATTCAAACGATTGTACCGAATTAAATTAATATTATTAGTGGCAGCACGCATCCGCCTCAATGTGATGCTGCACATGATACGTATAAAACTACGTTCGTATGTTAAACTAGCTGTTGCCCGCCACTTTAGCCGCGTGGATTTTAAATCATTTTCTAAAATAAAAATTACTTAACTTACTCTTTAAAACATCAGCTATCTGCCAGTGAAAGTCCCGTCAAAATTGGTTCAACTGTTTCGGCGATTAGACAAAACAAACATATTAAAATTTTATAAATTGTTTCATTCCTATAAGTACCGTCTGTACTTTATATGTACTTAGTAAAGGCTGTTATTTTGACATTACAAACAGACACTTCAATTATATTCATTTGTATAGATGTACGATAGCATTTTCTTTGTCACAATTAAAATTCGTTCGGTGAATAAAACTGCATATCCTGCGGGACTGCCGTGGATTCGCCATCTAAATTGGATCGGTGTTTTTTCAATATCGATACATTATTGCATATTTCCATACGATGTGGATGGTGGTAATGCTATTTTGATATGCGGTGCAGACAACCAGATGTGATATGGGTAAGTTAGGTATAAATAAGTCAGCTTAGTAAAATTAAGATTGTAACAGTTACAACGCAGAGGAATTTAGAGTTACAAATTTTATTATATTTGTTTCAAAGGAAGTCCTTCGTTAGTGCCCAAAAAGGTGTATAAGTAATCATATTCGTATAACAATTAAAAATATTCTTATGTATATGTGTTAAAAGCACGTTACACGAAACAAAGCTTAGAATAAACTTATCGAGAAGCCGCGGGCGCGCATAAAATTGAAGCAACAATTACTATTTCCTTTGCAAGTAATCACACTTTCACGCGGCGTGTGTCCAATTAAATTGAATCATGCCGTCTTGTGTCGTTCCTGTCTGTAAAAATGCTGTTGAGCTGAAAAAGAAATATGAGGGGTTCACATTTCATACCTAGGAAGTCGTTGGATGCAGGTGGCATCGGACCGGTTACGCTGGAAAGCGATTGGGGAGGCCTATGTTCAGCAGTGGACAAGTATAGGCTGAGATGATGATGATGATGATGATGACATTTCATACCTAACTAGCGTATTCGGGTACCGAATTATTTAAATATCTAATTAATTAGTATAACAATTTTATTTTTCCCTTATTTTATTTTCTGATGAATTTATTAGTTCTAGTATTAATAGTACTAATTTAGTTATCTACTACATCATGATTTTAATATTTATTTACGACTAGCAGTTTCCCGCGAAATCGTACCCGGTCGACAACAGCGC
Source organism: Phalera bucephala (assembly GCA_905147815.2). NCBI lineage: Eukaryota > Metazoa > Arthropoda > Insecta > Lepidoptera > Notodontidae > Phalera > Phalera bucephala. The sequence continues at coordinate 24,507,926 of LR990612.1, forward strand.
CAACTACCGGGTCTATGTTATATAGCTATACTTCTGGATAAAGTAGCTTTCTAATGGTGAAAGAATCATTAAAATCGGATCAGTAGTACCGGAGATTACCCCGAACATTAAAACTTACTAACTTTACCTCTTTATAATATTGGTATAGATAATGAAAATATAATATGCCTATCCTGCAAGCGATATGGCGTGATGATAAAGATAGATAGATACATAGGATGAAAACAAATTTTCCCTACAGCTAATTACTGCAAACCTTGATAATTCACGTGTATCTATTTCTTGGGTTTAATATGCATCAAAATATACGTAACCGCAAAAATGATTTTATTCATATTCAAGAGTTTCAACTCTTGATATAACGATATATTCTAACGTTCCAAAGTTAACATTAAAGATACTTTTAGTTAAATTAAATAGAGCGCTTAATAAATCCTTAGCTAAAATCTCCTGGAATAACTGATCTTTCTAAATCTTATAGTGAATGAAGATGCCTTTGTTACTTTTCTTATTTACAGAGGCCTGCTATTGTAAATGGATAAGCACACGATTTGTTATAACTAGCTAACTGTTATGACAAAGGACCTTTTGTGAGTTGAATAGTAAAAAAAGTCAATTTTACCTTATAAATTACCTAAGTAATCCCAAACAGGTGCGTATTACAAGCCCTTTTACCGTAATTAAATACCTATTTGTTGTTCAACAGACGTACTTATTGATATTGGTCACAAAGATATAGAAGTGTTAGCTCTATCAACAGATTTTTGCGCTTTCTGTAAAAAAGGGGCAATTTTTCTATTCACGCGCAAACATAATAATCAATTAAGGTATTAACTGAAAAAGAGCTTATTATCTTGAAAAACTTCACAAGTGTAAATGCATTTGCGTCTTATTAGGTGTTCATTTTTCAAATTTCACTAATAATTTTATCTTAATTATGAGCTCGTAGTGGTATGATACTGCAGAGTTTGTACGTTCGACTCGGTCAGTCTTTGTGGCATTGTCATTTTTGAGTTGTTTTTCTGTTTACCACTTCATCTAGTAGTAGTCGTTAAGCCAAATTGGAAGCCTTATAAGCGGCTCTATAAGTTTTAACAGTAGGTGGCCACAAATCAGACTCCGCCAATCCGCATTGGATCGGTGGGGCGGAGTATGGATCTATCTCACTCTTCTTCCCAGCTGTAAAACAATTTAGGCTGATGTAATATTTACTTTGATAGCTACTAAATATAAGTGCTACCGAAAAATCTAGACAAAACCAGTGTGTTAATATATCTAAATAGGATTCGTACAAAAATTAGTCATAATTTCTCTTTATCAGACCCCTTCTAAAACATTCAATGCCTGTAAATGAGATAGGCAAAAGAAATAGACAAAACACCTCCTGAATTAGTAAAAACGAGGGCCACAGAAGGTATTTGCACTTTTACTCCGGCATACACCAGTTACCAACCTTTTTGTACATTCAGCGGATCATATTTACATAATAATTATGGAGTAGATAGTCACTACTATGCAAGATATTTGAATTTAAAATGCAAAACAAAGTTGAGTTCATTATTGTGTGTAAAGCTACAAAATGCTTCGATACTATTTTGTTCGATATTTAATTTTGTTATGGGACTCCAACAGCTTAATGCAATCTTATAAATAATTTAGAATAACACCTAGGACCTCACATTTACCGATATGTTACACTTCTGTTCTGAGCAAACAAAGCCCATAACAGGGTAAGCATCAACGGCTTATACAAGGTGTAACATAATTAAGACCTGAAAGTAGTTTATGCTAAATCGTTAACTGAATTTACTCCAGCAATTTAAATAAAAAATCTGTGTAAAAATATTCAGTGCACTATAACAAACTATTTATTTCATTTATTTATTTATTTCATTTATGTTTATGTTACAACTAGTCACGTGGATTTGGAGAAATTTTTTAGTATAACTTTTGAACGGGATTGTGTATCTTGTTATGATTTATCGACGGGGTGAGCCTAGTGCTATTTTACCGAGCACAATTCCAAACACCGGTCTGCTATTAAGAATTATTTTATGAAAACGTAGCCCCATACTAGTAATTATTCCTGCATCATGGATGAATTTATAAACACAAAATTCACATATACAAACACCCAGACTGAAACGAATATATATGGGTCACATAAAGATTTCTCCAGTGCAGGAATCGAACCCGGAACTACTCGACCTAGTGGGCGGAGCGGCTTAACTTTTAACGACTGTACTAAGCCGTCTGTCGTTTTAGGATAGAATATACCCCAATAGCACCTTGTCTTTAGATTTTAGCCGGAAATCAAAGAGTGATGTGGTCAATTTGTTTTAATATCCAAAACTTGTGTTATTTATAATTATAATGTATAATGTTAGTGGAATATTAACCATTATGTATTCTTACATGTGCACGAGTGAAGGTTATTGTAACAAAGAGATAAACTTGCCTTTTCGATTTCTCTCAAAACGGCTGTCGCAATTTGTATGTAAAGTATCCATCGCTTTACTATCCAGGGTGGAGCACTTCATCAATTTCATAATCATCTTTGTCATCAAGTTCATGGGAGAGTTTAATTAATTTAGAAATGAATATTCATAATACGCGTCGTCGTGATGCCATAAACATAAAAAAGCACTTTATCTGACTTAGGATTGGAATCCAGGTTCTTCTGATCGCTAAACGCTAAACTAACGCGGCACTATACTAAGCCAAACTAATTTACGGCAACAAGGCGATAATATGTAAGAAATAAAGCCTATATTCTCAAAACTACGCATGTAACCATAACTTCTGAGAGTTTCTACAAGAGTTTTAATATTTTCGCCCGCAAAAATAATATTTATGTTTAATTTTGCGGAATAACAACTTTTCCTCTGTATTCTGTATTATAACATCGTAACTTATATTAAGTTAAAGCAGAAACAAAAAGTTCAGCCCGAGATGCTCAATAATAACAGTAAAAGGTCTCATAGCTTATCTGGATGGCATATTTGGAGGATACCCAAGGCATTTAGCACAACGCGACAGAAATACTACTTTAGACCTCAAACCAAATGATGTGTAAACATAGATATTTATGTGCGACCGTCCCCAGATTACGATTCAGCCAGTGGTCTGGTTAAAGGAGCATTTTAAAATACAATTTTCACGGTTAGGAAGACAGGTCCTTGATGGTTCTTTGTCAAAAAGAATTGATTGAATTGAATGGAAAAATAAGGGGGCACCTACACACCCCCTCGCTCACTATTAGAGATAAATTATTCATAATTCTATCACTATCGTCCTTAAAAAAATCTAACAACATGATCTTATTATTAATTAGTCTACAGTGTCCCACTGCTGGGCAAAGGCCTCCCTCCATCTCCGCCACTCTACTCTATTTAGGTCTATTGAGCGCCAATCGTTTTTAAAGGAGTCCAGTTCGTCCCGCTATCTCCTCCTGGGCCTGCTGCGACGTCGTTTAAAATTGGGAGGAACCCAGTTGGTGATTATTTTTGCCCAAGATGTGTCAGGCATGCGACAGACATAACCAACCCAATCCCATTTCAGCTTCGAGCTTTTTCACCCACATCGGCTATTTGTGTCATGGAGCGCAGTACATTATTTTTGACATGGTCGGTAAGTTTAATACCTAGAATACTGTGCTCCATGTTACGCTGGCAAATTGCGAGTGTGGACTTCTGCGAGTCTTTCAAAGACCAGGTCTGTGCGCTGTGAGTATCGGGAGAATGCACATGTCCATCAGTTTCCGTTTTAGTTTCAATGGAAGGTCGCTCTTCATTCGTTTTTTCATGGACCAATAACTCCTCCAGTCGTTTTCTACGCGACGTATGATTTCCTTGGCTTGTCTCGCGTGGAAGGAGACTATTTAGCCCAAGTAGATATACTCCTAGACATATGCAATCACGACACCCTCCACTTGAATTTTGTGTTTGCTTGTATTTGTCATGATCTTGGTCTTTGACATGTTCATATGAAGTCCGACCTTGCAGCTCGCAACGTTCAGCTCTTCTAGCATCTGTTGTAGGCCGATAGCTGAGGAAGAGAACAGAACAAAATCGTCGGCGAATCGAAGATTTGTAAGCCTCCTAACCTTCGACGATAATCCCCCGCTCCTCCCAGCCTGCCGCCAGTTTTATAAAAACTTCTTCAAGACACATATAAAGAGTTTAGGTGATAGCGGGTCTCCCTGTTTTATACCTCATTCTATTGGAAACGATGGTCCTATATTTTGTGTGTTAATGGCCGCCGTGCTATTATTATATGTAGTTTTTAGTAATTGGATGTAGGTGTCGTTTATTTTTGGGATTCAAGAGCGTCCAACAAAGCAGTGTGGTAATTATTATCTTAATATTATAAGTAATTATAAAATGTTTATAGGTGAGTGTAATAAGGTTATTGTCGTGATAAACTATGTGTAGTCGCCATCTTATCTATCAGCTACGCGTACTATTTTGGACTTTAAAATTTAAATGAGATAATTTTATTCCTTTTAACACTCTTTTTTTAAAAATATATATCATTGTTTCGAAAAAGGCCAAAGCAAAACCTTGTGATAACGTTATTAAGATTATGCGTACATCGCTTAAATTATTTCAAAGTAGTTGACCCGGCGAACTTCGTACCGCTAAAAAGTAAAATAGTTGCTTTTGCGTCTTTCCTTGCAATTTCTTTTTATATATCTCACCTTTTAAACCTTCCTTGGACTTCTACACATATTTCAAAACCAAAATGATCTAAATCAGTCCAGGCGTTCTCGAGTTTTTGTGAGACTAACAAACGTCAATTCTCTTATACATATATATATATATATATATATATATATATACATTCGTTTGAAACATGATATTATAGGCCTTGTCTTAAGCTAAATTTTTATACTTGTGTTGTTTTAATAATGAAAACAGATTCTGTATCATACACAGTTAGAGGTCAAATAATAAAAATGTATAGTTCTGTTTAAGTTTTATTACAATTTTATTAAATAAGTACATTATATAATACATATTATTTTCCTAACCAATTGTTATAATATTGAACCTAACAACATTACAATGCGGGATAATCAAAGCTTGTAGGTTAAATTGGTCCTTAATTTCTATAAAATCCAACAGCACCAAGGTCGACGCAAACATCCCTAATTCCGCTTAGTAAGGCATCAATATAGAATGTAGTTTCACGGATGGAGCTGCTTTATCTGCACGTATGGGGCCTTAATGCGCCCGCCCAATCCCAGACTGAGCGCCTGGGATTATAATCAATTTTATTCTCTATTTTCTTCTCACCTGAGATGATTGATGATTCGATGATTTTATACAACGTGGGCACAGCCAGTCACCGTCGGGTGGTGATATGATTCCAACACAAGAGAAGTGATACCATTGCAGAGCGCAGTCGGAGCCATCGCATCCTATCATTTGTGCGTCAGCGATATACTTCCCGCAAAAACAGTAATCGGACTCCCTCTCTGTGTAATACTGAGGGTTGTCTGAATTGAAATCGTTGTCTTCCGAGATTTCATTGTAATATATTGGTAGAACATGGCACACGTGAGGCGCGTGATGCCATCGCTTCAATCCGCACTGTTTACACCAGACACTCTCGGTGCCGTGTCGCCAATATAGATGCTCCAACAGACGTTTGTAGTCGAAGTATTGCATGGAACACCGGCAGCACGTGAACGTGGGTTTCACGGGGGAACTTTTGGAAGTTTTCATTTTGTAACTCTGACTTTATAGACGAAGTTTAATAATCCTAAACACGAGGAACCTAGCCAAACTTATAGCTTCTACTAAAAGCAAGACGTTACCAAAAATAGTCAACACAAGCAACACTTTCCTCAGAATAGTTGTAAACTTTGTGAATCCTTTAATTTTATACGTGTCAAAATTAGAAAATATTTTAGTGAGAATGTAATTAAGGTGCCATTAGCATTAAAGATCCTAAACGAGCAGCGTCATCAATGAAGTATGGAAGTTAATTTGTTTTACTTTAATTAGTTTGCGTTACAGGGATCGCTGCGTTAATGACCGCTAAGTAGACCCCTAATTTGTTTTATTTTTTCGGAATTAATATGATACATTATAGTTATTAATCAAATTAATACACTGGAATAATTAGTTACTACACAATTATAATTAGTAAATTACACATCATAAATAACACGAAGAGAGTTTCTACACATTAAAACTGAAACTTAGCTGTACCTAAATAATCCATATTCGTTTCATCGTTGCTATTCGCAAACTGTTATTGAATGTATTATTTATTTTTGATTTACATTCGTGCCTGTCAATGCTACGGCTTAATAAGCTGTGTCACCCAGGCACACCATTAGCAATCATTTTCTTCAAACGAGGACTCCTTATTGAAAATGTCTGCTCTGTATAAAATCATTCTAGTTATCGTTTTAAATAGAAGCGACACAAAGAATCGAACATAAAGGATGAGTACTAAGGAGCACCCACTTTAATAAAAGAAGTCTATTCAATTCAGTTGACTGAGTTTCCTTATTTTAAAATACAGCTTTCATCCCGAACTTGTCGAGATTTGAATGAATGTTATCGACGTACATGTTATATGAACATGCAATAAGTTATTTGACGTGTCAGACTCACAGTCGACCGCTCTTACAAAATAATTTCTGAAGTATAGTTTAAAGTTCAAGTTTAGTTACAATTTTATATCACTATACTTGGTAACTAGTGTGTGATCATTCAGTGTCAGTGATAGTGATTTTTAACAATTACCAATAACAATAAATACAAATCTAGATTCAAAATTTGCCAAAAACCGTCACAGCGAGTGATTTTATAAAGTGCCTCACGTGAACGCGTAAGCGACACCGTATCCCTGGCGCTTACGACTTTCTTCTCGCCACCGCGCTGCTAGCTTTGTTTACTAAATGTTGCTATTGTGGCTGGTGCTTTGCCGTTATTGCTTGCTTATACCTACTTACTGAGCGCTAATACGATACATTGCGAACGATTGTTGCAAATAGTAACAAAAATGAGCAAAAATATGAGCGCATGCGGGGCTTGTCAGAAACAAATTAAAAATGTGGACCAAATATGTTGTTCGAATTGTAATATATCGTATCATCATTTGTGTGTTGGCATAACGTCTACTAATTTTAAAAAGATCACGAAAAAGGCACGTTCCATTTGGTTATGCCCTGAATGTAAGCCTAAACGGTCGTTAGTATCGGATAACACGCCAGCAAGGTCGCCACTTGTAGTGCAAGATGATGATGAAGATGATGATTCTCTTACACCCCAGACGGATAATGACGAACTTGTAACATTGATCCAAGAAAGGATATTAAGCGCCTTAAAGAATGAGTTACCGACTATGTTAGCAAAAGCTGTCAAAGCAGAACTTTCTCCTTTACAAAAACAGATGGAAGAACTTCGTAAGTCTGTAACGTATTTAAGTGATTGCTACGACGACATAAAAAGTTCTATGGCAGCACTGGCAACGGACAATAAAAAACTGAAAGAAGAAAATACCACACTTACTAAGAATGTAGACAACCTCACGATCCAGATAAACACCTTGGAACAGCACCTGCGCGAGAATAACCTTGAAATTCATGGAGTAGCTGAACAGCGTAATGAGAATCTACCTTCTATCATTCACCAGTGCGCTTCTATCATAGATCTTAAGTTGGCCGACTCTGACATTGTTAATTGTACTAGAGTTGCAAAGCAAAACAGGGAGAGTGGACTTCCTCGAACTATTATTGTCAAACTTAAAAACGTACGATGTCGAGATGAGTTTCTTTCTGCTGCTACAAGATATAATAAGTCACACCCAAATGCGAGGCTTAATACGTCGCTTTTGGGTGTAGCTGGTGACAAGAAACCTGTCTACGTCTCGGAACACTTGTCACCAGCCAATAAGCAGCTTCATGCAGCAACACGGGCAAAAGCCAAACAGTATGGTTACAAATTCGTATGGGTGCGAAATGGACGTATTTATGCACGTAAAGATATAGATACTCGGTACTTATTGATAAGAAATTTGAAAACTTTAGAGGAGATCCGCTAACCTAAAGTCTTGCTCGTCAATCATGTTAACTTTTGTCTTTCGTTATAGTACTACAATTGTTTTTCTTTTTGTATTTTTGATGGCTTTATCTATTTATTATCAGAATATTAGAGGGATGAAGAGTAAAGTAAATGAACTATATCATACAATTCTGAACAATAATTATGACATTATATGTTTGACGGAGACATGGCTAGACAGTAATTTATTCTCAGCTGAAATCTTTGATGAACGATACCAAGTTTTTCGTAGAGACAGGGACGTAGTATTCAAAGAAAAATTCAATAAAAATCACGGCGGTGGCGTATTGATTGCTATATCCAAAAATATTGAAACTAAAATGCAGTCAAGCTGGCAAAATGAACTGGAAGATATATGGGTAACTATAAAAGTACAGAAAATAACGATTAACTTATGCACCGTTTACATTCCATCTTACATTCCTGATGACATATTTGTTAGCTTCATTAATCGCTGTGAACAAACAGTAATAGACTCGACTGAACATTCCAAAATTATTATCGTAGGAGACTTCAATTTACGCAATATAACGTGGAAAAATAACAAAATTAGCGACGTATCGGGTGTAAAGGCTACAACGCTAAGAGATTTCATATATTTGGGAAACCTAGCACAACTCAACAATGTAACTAATAGTTCGGGAAGTATCTTAGATCTTGTTTTGACTGATCTACACAATATAAGTCTATCTCGTACATCGGGTTTAAGTCGTGTTGATGAACATCATCCCCCGTTCGAGCTCTTACTGACGTTTGACAGTTTTGCTCCACTGTTGGAAAACAATAGGATTCAACCCAAACTTTGTTTTTATAAAACAGATTATGAGGCTTGTTCTAGAGAATTTAAGTATATTGATTGGGAATCTAACGCGACATCTATGGACTGTGATACTTTCCTTCACTGGTTTTATAATATATTGTGGACGACTATAGAGAAAAATACTCCTAAAACAAAAGTTAGAAAACGTAAATACCCTATATGGTTTTCTAATGATCTTATAAAGCTTATGAACAATAAAGAGAAATACCATGCGAAATTTAAAAAATACCAAAATCCCCGTGATTATGACACCTTTACATTACTAAGACAAAGAACCAAAATTGTCATGAAAATATGTTTTCGAAAATATATTGCTAAAGTTGAAGCAGACCTTAATGTTGGTATTAAATCTTTTTGGAGGTACACAAAAAACAAAAATATTACGAACGATATACCAAAATTAATGTTCTATCGTAACCAAACAGCGCAAACAGGCACTGATATTGCTAACCTTTTCGCAGATTATTTCTCATCGGTTTATGGACCAAATAAACCAACTAATTATTCACCTGAATTTCCAACTCACACTCATATTATTCACAGTATTCACATAACAGTTGAAGATGTCTATCGTAAGCTACAAAATCTAGATGTAAGGAAGGGTGCAGGGCCGGATAATATACCACCTATTGTTGCACGACTTTGCGCATAAACATTAGCTAAACCACTGGCAATCATTTACAACAAATCGTTGCAGAGCCAGTTTCCGCAACTATGGAAAATTACCCGCATTATACCAATTCATAAGTCTGGAGACAAGAGTGATGTTACAAATTATCGCCCAATAAGTATTCTAAATTGTTTTGCTAAGGTCTTTGAAAGTCTAGTATATGAACGTATATACAATCATTTATATTCCATTCTCAGCTGCAAACAACATGGTTTTATTAGTGGAAGATCAACAAATTCGAACCTTTTAGAGTATACCAATTATCTGTGCGACGCTTTCAATATGAAAGCTCAAGTTGATTCCATCTACACAGATTTTGCTAAGGCCTTTGATCGCGTTGACCACACTATATTACTACTTAAAGCGGATTACTTGGGCATCCATGGAAATCTGCTGCGGTGGCTTACTTCATATCTTTTGAACCACACATTGCTTGTGGCTTTACACGGATATGAATCAATACCTTTTTCACCCACATCTGGTGTACCACAAGGGTCAAATTTAGGTCCGTTGCTATTCCTTTTATTTATTAATGATCTCCTATACATTATTCAAAGCAATTGTTTAGCATATGCGGATGATATAAAAATCTATCAAAGAATTCTCACACCAAACGATTGTGAAACCCTCCAAAGCGATATTGATCGTATTCATAATTGGTGTATAGATAATATAATGAATTTAAATGCGGAGAAATGTAAAGTTATGACTTTTACTAAAAATAAGACTATTATTCAATATAATTACAAAATTAAAAGGACAAGACTACTTAAAGTCAATCAGATTCGTGATTTAGGTGTTATTTATGATAGTTCACTTTCTTTTAGACCCCACTATGATTATATCACTAAGAAAGCAAACAAAATGTTAGGTTTCATTTTAAGGACAGCAAAACCATTCAAAACTGCAAAACCACTTATAATGCTATATGTATCTCTCGTACGCAGTAACCTTGAGTATTGTTCCTCCATATGGTCGCCTATCTATACCAAACATATTAAAAATATAGAAGCCATTCAAGTACGTTTTTTAAGAGCCTTGTGTTCTAAATATGGATTAAGAAAGAAACTTGTTGAGTATGATGATAGATTACATAAATTCAATCTTAAAAGTCTTCAGCAGAGACGAACAATTGCAGACCTAACCTTATTGCATAAAATTGCTGGCGGTAATTTTGGCACAAACCTCTGTGAAAAATTACTTTTATACATACCATCACGATCACAACGTAATCAGAAAATGTTTAGCATACCTCCTTCCAACAATAATGTTTCTCAAAACAACCCCATTCACAAAATGTTAAAATCCTACAATGAGATAGCTGATGTATGCGATATTTGGAATTACAACGATAACAATAATAAATTTAAAGAAGATATTTATAAAATTATAACCAGTTAGGCATAAACATATTGCTTTACTCTCTTTTCCAACCTATTTTTTCAACTCTTTTTATTATGTGTTTAAATAATTATGCATGCTACTTTTACGATCCTATTTTTGAATCTTAATTATGAACCGTTGTGTAAGTTGTGTACAGTTGGTAAGGACGCCAGATGTAAAATGTGATTTATTGTAAGTCTTAAGATAAATGATGTAATCTGTCTGTCTGTTACTGTGCCTATTTAAATAAAATAAAATAAAATATGCATGATTGAATTTAGTACTTAAATAGCAGTAAAAGCCAAATTTATGAAACAATATCACTTCATGACAGTCGCAGAGTTGCCTTTTTCTATGACATTGACTCAAGTTATTTTATATTTGTAACCGTACGGACCCACATGTTGAAATATCTTCTTAGAAATAGAAAAGAATATAAAAATATTAAATGGTAACCCTCATTTCCTATCAACCCTGTCAATGTCATTTACCGGGCAAAAGATCCTTGTCGCACTGTACCTTTAAACTAGTTTTTGGAAGACATTCTTAATCCAAAATCCGAAATAATACGTCCAAAAAAAATACTTGTTTGTCGTCACAAACATTGGTTTCCAAACTACTGCAATTCCTTTCGAGAATATACGGCGGCATTTTTTTAATTATTTTAAAGCCTCACTTTTCGGCCATCAGAAGGACAGAATTGCCTAGAAAAAATATAGATACAAATTGCTTTGTGTGTGTTCATTCTTCAGATAATTTTAAACCATCTCTATAATTACGTATAAAGTTCTATCCGGTTATATGTATTTATAAAAATATGTGTAATATTCGTAACCGAGAACCAATACCCGCAATGACATAAAACGAAAAACACGAAGATCACCGAACAGATCTCGAAGCAATATCAGTTCAGTAACGATAAGACATATCGTGGAGACAATAAAAATAGTGCGCAAACGGCTGTCCCCAACACGCCTCGACATTTGCCTTGAATACGAATATATCTGCGTCCGACCTCATTCAATATCCTTTTTCCAAGCGAACAGTTTTATCGTCTTTGTTATTTCCATCCAATGAACACTAACCCCTCGAAGGAAATGATTGTGACGTGCACACGAAAATCTTTCTCCTCCTTAAACTCTTAAATCCCTTAGAAAAATGTTACTTTGTAAACTTGCTACGTAATTCGCGAACATATTATTCAGGTGCGTTTCCCGGTGACATTCGGCTTGTTCCTGACGTTATCTAACTCTTCGTTATTCTTACTTGTTTGTGTCATACAATCTTTAAAGGCGAAGTCACCAAATATTGACAATAACTAGAGGGCTTAGCAAGAATAGTTTGACCTTAGTATGACGCTAACAAGTAGGCGTGCTGTCACGTTAAGTTTATTTAGTAAAGGACATTGTGCTGCGTCCATACATAATTCGCCTCAGAACCAACAGCAATGAAAAAGTGCTTGGTAGATTTCAAGTTACCTGTAAATTATGCCTGTTTTACATTACTGAGAACACAAAATATTCTGTATTGAGTACGCATTACAAATTTTCGCACCGTTGCTTATGCGAATTATGAAAAATAAGGGGGCACCTACACACCCCCTCGCTCACTATTACAGATAAATTATTCATAATTCTATCACTATCGTCCTTAAAAAAATCTAACAACATGATCTTATTATTAATTAGTCTACAGTGTCCCACTGCTGGGCAAAGGCCTCCCTCCATCTCCGCCACTCTACTCTATTTAGGTCTATTGAGCGCCAATCGTTTTTAAAGGAGTCCAGTTATCTCCTCCTGGGCCTGCCGCGACGTCGTTTAAAATTGGGAGGAACCCAGTTGGTGATTATTTTTGCCCAAGATGTGTCAGGCATGCGACAGACATAACCAACCCAATCCCATTTCAGCTTCGAGCTTTTTCACCCACATCGGCTATTTGTGTCATGGAGCGCAGTACATTATTTTTGACATGGTCGGTAAGTTTAATACCTAGAATACTGTGCTCCATGTTACGCTGGCAAATTGCGAGTGTGGACTTCTGCGAGTCTTTCAAAGACCAGGTCTGTGCGCTGTGAGTATCGGGAGAATGCACATGTCCATCAGTTTCCGTTTTAGTTTCAATGGAAGGTCGCTCTTCATTCGTTTTTTCATGGACCAATAACTCCTCCAGTCGTTTTCTACGCGACGTATGATTTCCTTGGCTTGTCTCGCGTGGAAGGAGACTATTTAGCCCAAGTAGATATACTCCTAGACATATGCAATCACGACACCCTCCACTTGAATTTTGTGTTTGCTTGTATTTGTCATGATCTTGGTCTTTGACATGTTCATATGAAGTCCGACCTTGCAGCTCGCAACGTTCAGCTCTCCTAGCATCTGTTGTAGGCCGATAGCTGAGGAAGAGAACAGAACAAAATCGTCGGCGAATCGAAGATTTGTAAGCCTCCTAACCTTCGACGATAATCCCCCGCTCCTCCCAGCCTGCCGCCAGTTTTATAAAAACTTCTTCAAGACACATATAAAGAGTTTAGGTGATAGCGGGTCTCCCTGTTTTATACCTCATTCTATTGGAAACGATGGTCCTATATTTTGTGTGTTAATGGCCGCCGTGCTATTATTATATGTAGTTTTTAGTAATTGGATGTAGGTGTCGTTTATTTTTGGGATTCAAGAGCGTCCAACCAAGCAGTGTGGTAATTATTATCTTAATATTATAAGTAATTATAAAATGTTTATAGGTGAGTGTAATAAGGTTATTGTCGTGATAAACTATGTGTAGTCGCCATCTTATCTATCAGCTACGCGTACTATTTTGGACTTTAAAATTTAAATGAGATAATTTTATTCCTTTTAACACTCTTTTTTTAAAAATATATATCATTGTTTCGAAAAAGGCCAAAGAAAAACCTTGTGATAACGTTATTAAGATTATGCGTACATCGCCTAAATTATTTCAAAGTAGTTGACCCGGCGAACTTCGTACCGCTAAAAAGTAAAATAGTTGCTTTTGCGTCTTTCCTTGCAATTTCTTTTTATATATCTCACCTTTTAAACCTTCCTTGGACTTCTACACATATTTCAAAACCAAAATGATCTAAATCAGTCCAGGCGTTCTCGAGTTTTTGTGAGACTAACAAACGTCAATTCTCTTATACATATATATATATATATATATATACATTCGTTTGAAACATGATATTATAGGCCTTGTCTTAAGCTAAATTTTTATACTTGTGTTGTTTTAATAATGAAAACAGATTCTGTATCATACACAGTTAGAGGTCAAATAATAAAAATGTATAGTTCTGTTTAAGTTTTATTACAATTTTATTAAATAAGTACATTATATAATACATATTATTTTCCTAACCAATTGTTATAATATTGAACCTAACAACATTACAATGCGGGATAATCAAAGCTTGTAGGTTAAATTGGTCCTTAATTTCTATAAAATCCAACAGCACCAAGGTCGACGCAAACATCCCTAATTCCGCTTAGTAAGGCATCAATATAGAATGTAGTTTCACGGATGGAGCTGCTTTATCTGCACGTATGGGGCCTTAATGCGCCCGCCCAATCCCAGACTGAGCGCCTGGGATTATAATCAATTTTATTCTCTATTTTCTTCTCACCTGAGATGATTGATGATTCGATGATTTTATACAACGTGGGCACAGCCAGTCACCGTCGGGTGGTGATATGATTCCAACACAAGAGAAGTGATACCATTGCAGAGCGCAGTCGGAGCCATCGCATCCTATCATTTGTGCGTCAGCGATATACTTCCCGCAAAAACAGTAATCGGACTCCCTCTCTGTGTAATACTGAGGGTTGTCTGAATTGAAATCGTTGTCTTCCGAGATTTCATTGTAATATATTGGTAGAACATGGCACACGTGAGGCGCGTGATGCCATCGCTTCAATCCGCACTGTTTACACCAGACACTCTCGGTGCCGTGTCGCCAATATAGATGCTCCAACAGACGTTTGTAGTCGAAGTATTGCATGGAACACCGGCAGCACGTGAACGTGGGTTTCACGGGGGAACTTTTGGAAGTTTTCATTTTGTAACTCTGACTTTATAGACGAAGTTTAATAATCCTAAACACGAGGAACCTAGCCAAACTTATAGCTTCTACTAAAAGCAAGACGTTACCAAAAATAGTCAACACAAGCAACACTTTCCTCAGAATAGTTGTAAACTTTGTGAATCCTTTAATTTTATACGTGTCAAAATTAGAAAATATTTTAGTGAGAATGTAATTAAGGTGCCATTAGCATTAAAGATCCTAAACGAGCAGCGTCATCAATGAAGTATGGAAGTTAATTTGTTTTACTTTAATTAGTTTGCGTTACAGGGATCGCTGCGTTAATGACCGCTAAGTAGACCCCTAATTTGTTTTATTTTTTCGGAATTAATATGATACATTATAGTTATTAATCAAATTAATACACTGGAATAATTAGTTACTACACAATTATAATTAGTAAATTACACATCATAAATAACACGAAGAGAGTTTCTACACATTAAAACTGAAACTTAGCTGTACCTAAATAATCCATATTCGTTTCATCGTTGCTATTCGTAAACTGTTATTGAATGTATTATTTATTTTTGATTTACATTCGTGCCTGTCAATGCTACGGCTTAATAAGCTGTGTCACCCAGGCACACCATTAGCAATCATTTTCTTCAAACGAGGACTCCTTATTGAAAATGTCTGCTCTGTATAAAATCATTCTAGTTATCGTTTTAAATAGAAGCGACACTAAGAATCGAACATAAAGGATGAGTACTAAGGAGCACCCACTTTAATAAAAGAAGTCTATTCAATTCAGTTGACTGAGTTTCCTTATTTTAAAATACAGCCTTCATCCCGAACTTGTCGAGATTTGAATGAATGTTATCGACGTACATGTTATATGCATGAACGAATTTAGTACTTAAATAGCAGTAAAAGCCAAATTTATGAAACAATATCACTTCATGACAGTCGCAGAGTTGCCTTTTTCTATGACATTGACTCAAGTTATTTTATATTTGTAACCGTACGGACCCACATGTTGAAATATCTTCTTAGAAATAGAAAAGAATATAAAAATATTAAATGGTAACCCTCATTTCCTATCAACCCTGTCAATGTCATTTACCGGGCAAAAGATCCTTGTCGCACTGTACCTTTAAACTAGTTTTTGGAAGACATTCTTAATCCAAAATCCGAAATAATACGTCTAAAAAAAATACTTGTTTGTCGTCACAAACATTGGTTTCCAAACTACTGCAATTCCTTTCGAGAATATACGGCGGCATTTTTTTAATTATTTTAAAGCCTCACTTTTCGGCCATCAGAAGGACAGAATTGCCTAGAAAAAATATAGATACAAATTGCTTTGTGTGTGTTCATTCTTCAGATAATTTTAAACCATCTCTATAATTACGTATAAAGTTCTATCCGGTTATATGTATTTATAAAAATATGTGTAATATTCGTAACCGAGAACCAATACCCGCAATGACATAAAACGAAAAACACGAAGATCACCGAACAGATCTCGAAGCAATATCAGTTCAGTAACGATAAGACATATCGTGGAGACAATAAAAATAGTGCGCAAACGGCTGTCCCCAACACGCCTCGACATTTGCCTTGAATACGAATATATCTGCGTCCGACCTCATTCAATATCCTTTTTCCAAGCGAACAGTTTTATCGTCTTTGTTATTTCCATCCAATGAACACTAACCCCTCGAAGGAAATGATTGTGACGTGCACACGAAAATCTTTCTCCTCCTTAAACTCTTAAATCCCTTAGAAAAATGTTACTTTGTAAACTTGCTACGTAATTCGCGAACATATTATTCAGGTGCGTTTCCCGGTGACATTCGGCTTGTTCCTGACGTTATCTAACTCTTCGTTATTCTTACTTGTTTGTGTCATACAATCTTTAAAGGCGAAGTCACCAAATATTGACAATAACTAGAGGGCTTAGCAAGAATAGTTTGACCTTAGTATGACGCTAACAAGTAGGCGTGCTGTCACGTTAAGTTTATTTAGTAAAGGACATTGTGCTGCGTCCATACATAATTCGCCTCAGAACCAACAGCAATGAAAAAGTGCTTGGTAGATTTCAAGTTACCTGTAAATTATGCCTGTTTTACATTACTGAGAACACAAAATATTCTGTATTGAGTACGCATTACAAATTTTCGCACCGTTGCTTATGCGAATTATGAAAAATAAGGGGGCACCTACACACCCCCTCGCTCACTATTACAGATAAATTATTCATAATTCTATCACTATCGTCCTTAAAAAAATCTAACAACATGATCTTATTATTAATTAGTCTACAGTGTCCCACTGCTGGGCAAAGGCCTCCCTCCATCTCCGCCACTCTACTCTATTTAGGTCTATTGAGCGCCAATCGTTTTTAAAGGAGTCCAGTTATCTCCTCCTGGGCCTGCCGCGACGTCGTTTAAAATTGGGAGGAACCCAGTTGGTGATTATTTTTGCCCAAGATGTGTCAGGCATGCGACAGACATAACCAACCCAATCCCATTTCAGCTTCGAGCTTTTTCACCCACATCGGCTATTTGTGTCATGGAGCGCAGTACATTATTTTTGACATGGTCGGTAAGTTTAATACCTAGAATACTGTGCTCCATGTTACGCTGGCAAATTGCGAGTGTGGACTTCTGCGAGTCTTTCAAAGACCAGGTCTGTGCGCTGTGAGTATCGGGAGAATGCACATGTCCATCAGTTTCCGTTTTAGTTTCAATGGAAGGTCGCTCTTCATTCGTTTTTTCATGGACCAATAACTCCTCCAGTCGTTTTCTACGCGACGTATGATTTCCTTGGCTTGTCTCGCGTGGAAGGAGACTATTTAGCCCAAGTAGATATACTCCTAGACATATGCAATCACGACACCCTCCACTTGAATTTTGTGTTTGCTTGTATTTGTCATGATCTTGGTCTTTGACATGTTCATATGAAGTCCGACCTTGCAGCTCGCAACGTTCAGCTCTCCTAGCATCTGTTGTAGGCCGATAGCTGAGGAAGAGAACAGAACAAAATCGTCGGCGAATCGAAGATTTGTAAGCCTCCTAACCTTCGACGATAATCCCCCGCTCCTCCCAGCCTGCCGCCAGTTTTATAAAAACTTCTTCAAGACACATATAAAGAGTTTAGGTGATAGCGGGTCTCCCTGTTTTATACCTCATTCTATTGGAAACGATGGTCCTATATTTTGTGTGTTAATGGCCGCCGTGCTATTATTATATGTAGTTTTTAGTAATTGGATGTAGGTGTCGTTTATTTTTGGGATTCAAGAGCGTCCAACCAAGCAGTGTGGTAATTATTATCTTAATATTATAAGTAATTATAAAATGTTTATAGGTGAGTGTAATAAGGTTATTGTCGTGATAAACTATGTGTAGTCGCCATCTTATCTATCAGCTACGCGTACTATTTTGGACTTTAAAATTTAAATGAGATAATTTTATTCCTTTTAACACTCTTTTTTTAAAAATATATATCATTGTTTCGAAAAAGGCCAAAGAAAAACCTTGTGATAACGTTATTAAGATTATGCGTACATCGCCTAAATTATTTCAAAGTAGTTGACCCGGCGAACTTCGTACCGCTAAAAAGTAAAATAGTTGCTTTTGCGTCTTTCCTTGCAATTTCTTTTTATATATCTCACCTTTTAAACCTTCCTTGGACTTCTACACATATTTCAAAACCAAAATGATCTAAATCAGTCCAGGCGTTCTCGAGTTTTTGTGAGACTAACAAACGTCAATTCTCTTATACATATATATATATATATATATATATATATATACATTCGTTTGAAACATGATATTATAGGCCTTGTCTTAAGCTAAATTTTTATACTTGTGTTGTTTTAATAATGAAAACAGATTCTGTATCATACACGGTTAGAGGTCAAATAATAAAAATGTATAGTTCTGTTTAAGTTTTATTACAATTTTATTAAATAAGTACATTATATAATACATATTATTTTCCTAACCAATTGTTATAATATTGAACCTAACAACATTACAATGCGGGATAATCAAAGCTTGTAGGTTAAATTGGTCCTTAATTTCTATAAAATCCAACAGCACCAAGGTCGACGCAAACATCCCTAATTCCGCTTAGTAAGGCATCAATATAGAATGTAGTTTCACGGATGGAGCTGCTTTATCTGCACGTATGGGGCCTTAATGCGCCCGCCCAATCCCAGACTGAGCGCCTGGGATTATAATCAATTTTATTCTCTATTTTCTTCTCACCTGAGATGATTGATGATTCGATGATTTTATACAACGTGGGCACAGCCAGTCACCGTCGGGTGGTGATATGATTCCAACACAAGAGAAGTGATACCATTGCAGAGCGCAGTCGGAGCCATCGCATCCTATCATTTGTGCGTCAGCGATATACTTCCCGCAAAAACAGTAATCGGACTCCCTCTCTGTGTAATACTGAGGGTTGTCTGAATTGAAATCGTTGTCTTCCGAGATTTCATTGTAATATATTGGTAGAACATGGCACACGTGAGGCGCGTGATGCCATCGCTTCAATCCGCACTATTTACACCAGACACTCTCGGTGCCGTGTCGCCAATATAGATGCTCCAACAGACGTTTGTAGTCGAAGTATTGCATGGAACACCGGCAGCACGTGAACGTGGGTTTCACGGGGGAACTTTTGGAAGTTTTCATTTTGTAACTCTGACTTTATAGACGAAGTTTAATAATCCTAAACACGAGGAACCTAGCCAAACTTATAGCTTCTACTAAAAGCAAGACGTTACCAAAAATAGTCAACACAAGCAACACTTTCCTCAGAATAGTTGTAAACTTTGTGAATCCTTTAATTTTATACGTGTCAAAATTAGAAAATATTTTAGTGAGAATGTAATTAAGGTGCCATTAGCATTAAAGATCCTAAACGAGCAGCGTCATCAATGAAGTATGGAAGTTAATTTGTTTTACTTTAATTAGTTTGCGTTACAGGGATCGCTGCGTTAATGACCGCTAAGTAGACCCCTAATTTGTTTTATTTTTTCGGAATTAATATGATACATTATAGTTATTAATCAAATTAATACACTGGAATAATTAGTTACTACACAATTATAATTAGTAAATTACACATCATAAATAACACGAAGAGAGTTTCTACACATTAAAACTGAAACTTAGCTGTACCTAAATAATCCATATTCGTTTCATCGTTGCTATTCGCAAACTGTTATTGAATGTATTATTTATTTTTGATTTACATTCGTGCCTGTCAATGCTACGGCTTAATAAGCTGTGTCACCCAGGCACACCATTAGCAATCATTTTCTTCAAACGAGGACTCCTTATTGAAAATGTCTGCTCTGTATAAAATCATTCTAGTTATCGTTTTAAATAGAAGCGACACAAAGAATCGAACATAAAGGATGAGTACTAAGGAGCACCCACTTTAATAAAAGAAGTCTATTCAATTCAGTTGACTGAGTTTCCTTATTTTAAAATACAGCTTTCATCCCGAACTTGTCGAGATTTGAATAAATGTTATCGACGTACATGTTATATGAACATGCAATAAGTTATTTGACGTGTCAGACTCACAGTCGACCGCTCTTACAAAATAATTTCTGAAGTATAGTTTAAAGTTCAAGTTTAGTTACAATTTTATATCACTATACTTGGTAACTAGTGTGTGATCATTCAGTGTCAGTGATAGTGATTTTTAACAATTACCAATAACAATAAATACAAATCTAGATTCAAAATTTGCCAAAAACCGTCACAGCGAGTGATTTTATAAAGTGCCTCACGTGAACGCGTAAGCGACACCGTATCCCTGGCGCTTACGACTTTCTTCTCGCCACCGCGCTGCTAGCTTTGTTTACTAAATGTTGCTATTGTGGCTGGTGCTTTGCCGTTATTGCTTGCTTATACCTACTTACTGAGCGCTAATACGATACATTGCGAACGATTGTTGCAAATAGTAACAAAAATGAGCAAAAATATGAGCGCATGCGGGGCTTGTCAGAAACAAATTAAAAATGTGGACCAAATATGTTGTTCGAATTGTAATATATCGTATCATCATTTGTGTGTTGGCATAACGTCTACTAATTTTAAAAAGATCACGAAAAAGGCACGTTCCATTTGGTTATGCCCTGAATGTAAGCCTAAACGGTCGTTAGTATCGGATAACACGCCAGCAAGGTCGCCACTTGTAGTGCAAGATGATGATGAAGATGATGATTCTCTTACACCCCAGACGGATAATGACGAACTTGTAACATTGATCCAAGAAAGGATATTAAGCGCCTTAAAGAATGAGTTACCGACTATGTTAGCAAAAGCTGTCAAAGCAGAACTTTCTCCTTTACAAAAACAGATGGAAGAACTTCGTAAGTCTGTAACGTATTTAAGTGATTGCTACGACGACATAAAAAGTTCTATGGCAGCACTGGCAACGGACAATAAAAAACTGAAAGAAGAAAATACCACACTTACTAAGAATGTAGACAACCTCACGATCCAGATAAACACCTTGGAACAGCACCTGCGCGAGAATAACCTTGAAATTCATGGAGTAGCTGAACAGCGTAATGAGAATCTACCTTCTATCATTCACCAGTGCGCTTCTATCATAGATCTTAAGTTGGCCGACTCTGACATTGTTAATTGTACTAGAGTTGCAAAGCAAAACAGGGAGAGTGGACTTCCTCGAACTATTATTGTCAAACTTAAAAACGTACGATGTCGAGATGAGTTTCTTTCTGCTGCTACAAGATATAATAAGTCACACCCAAATGCGAGGCTTAATACGTCGCTTTTGGGTGTAGCTGGTGACAAGAAACCTGTCTACGTCTCGGAACACTTGTCACCAGCCAATAAGCAGCTTCATGCAGCAACACGGGCAAAAGCCAAACAGTATGGTTACAAATTCGTATGGGTGCGAAATGGACGTATTTATGCACGTAAAGATATAGATACTCGGTACTTATTGATAAGAAATTTGAAAACTTTAGAGGAGATCCGCTAACCTAAAGTCTTGCTCGTCAATCATGTTAACTTTTGTCTTTCGTTATAGTACTACAATTGTTTTTCTTTTTGTATTTTTGATGGCTTTATCTATTTATTATCAGAATATTAGAGGGATGAAGAGTAAAGTAAATGAACTATATCATACAATTCTGAACAATAATTATGACATTATATGTTTGACGGAGACATGGCTAGACAGTAATTTATTCTCAGCTGAAATCTTTGATGAACGATACCAAGTTTTTCGTAGAGACAGGGACGTAGTATTCAAAGAAAAATTCAATAAAAATCACGGCGGTGGCGTATTGATTGCTATATCCAAAAATATTGAAACTAAAATGCAGTCAAGCTGGCAAAATGAACTGGAAGATATATGGGTAACTATAAAAGTACAGAAAATAACGATTAACTTATGCACCGTTTACATTCCATCTTACATTCCTGATGACATATTTGTTAGCTTCATTAATCGCTGTGAACAAACAGTAATAGACTCGACTGAACATTCCAAAATTATTATCGTAGGAGACTTCAATTTACGCAATATAACGTGGAAAAATAACAAAATTAGCGACGTATCGGGTGTAAAGGCTACAACGCTAAGAGATTTCATATATTTGGGAAACCTAGCACAACTCAACAATGTAACTAATAGTTCGGGAAGTATCTTAGATCTTGTTTTGACTGATCTACACAATATAAGTCTATCTCGTACATCGGGTTTAAGTCGTGTTGATGAACATCATCCCCCGTTCGAGCTCTTACTGACGTTTGACAGTTTTGCTCCACTGTTGGAAAACAATAGGATTCAACCCAAACTTTGTTTTTATAAAACAGATTATGAGGCTTGTTCTAGAGAATTTAAGTATATTGATTGGGAATCTAACGCGACATCTATGGACTGTGATACTTTCCTTCACTGGTTTTATAATATATTGTGGACGACTATAGAGAAAAATACTCCTAAAACAAAAGTTAGAAAACGTAAATACCCTATATGGTTTTCTAATGATCTTATAAAGCTTATGAACAATAAAGAGAAATACCATGCGAAATTTAAAAAATACCAAAATCCCCGTGATTATGACACCTTTACATTACTAAGACAAAGAACCAAAATTGTCATGAAAATATGTTTTCGAAAATATATTGCTAAAGTTGAAGCAGACCTTAATGTTGGTATTAAATCTTTTTGGAGGTACACAAAAAACAAAAATATTACGAACGATATACCAAAATTAATGTTCTATCGTAACCAAACAGCGCAAACAGGCACTGATATTGCTAACCTTTTCGCAGATTATTTCTCATCGGTTTATGGACCAAATAAACCAACTAATTATTCACCTGAATTTCCAACTCACACTCATATTATTCACAGTATTCACATAACAGTTGAAGATGTCTATCGTAAGCTACAAAATCTAGATGTAAGGAAGGGTGCAGGGCCGGATAATATACCACCTATTGTTGCACGACTTTGCGCATAAACATTAGCTAAACCACTGGCAATCATTTACAACAAATCGTTGCAGAGCCAGTTTCCGCAACTATGGAAAATTACCCGCATTATACCAATTCATAAGTCTGGAGACAAGAGTGATGTTACAAATTATCGCCCAATAAGTATTCTAAATTGTTTTGCTAAGGTCTTTGAAAGTCTAGTATATGAACGTATATACAATCATTTATATTCCATTCTCAGCTGCAAACAACATGGTTTTATTAGTGGAAGATCAACAAATTCGAACCTTTTAGAGTATACCAATTATCTGTGCGACGCTTTCAATATGAAAGCTCAAGTTGATTCCATCTACACAGATTTTGCTAAGGCCTTTGATCGCGTTGACCACACTATATTACTACTTAAAGCGGATTACTTGGGCATCCATGGAAATCTGCTGCGGTGGCTTACTTCATATCTTTTGAACCACACATTGCTTGTGGCTTTACACGGATATGAATCAATACCTTTTTCACCCACATCTGGTGTACCACAAGGGTCAAATTTAGGTCCGTTGCTATTCCTTTTATTTATTAATGATCTCCTATACATTATTCAAAGCAATTGTTTAGCATATGCGGATGATATAAAAATCTATCAAAGAATTCTCACACCAAACGATTGTGAAACCCTCCAAAGCGATATTGATCGTATTCATAATTGGTGTATAGATAATAGAATGAATTTAAATGCGGAGAAATGTAAAGTTATGACTTTTACTAAAAATAAGACTATTATTCAATATAATTACAAAATTAAAAGGACAAGACTACTTAAAGTCAATCAGATTCGTGATTTAGGTGTTATTTATGATAGTTCACTTTCTTTTAGACCCCACTATGATTATATCACTAAGAAAGCAAACAAAATGTTAGGTTTCATTTTAAGGACAGCAAAACCATTCAAAACTGCAAAACCACTTATAATGCTATATGTATCTCTCGTACGCAGTAACCTTGAGTATTGTTCCTCCATATGGTCGCCTATCTATACCAAACATATTAAAAATATAGAAGCCATTCAAGTACGTTTTTTAAGAGCCTTGTGTTCTAAATATGGATTAAGAAAGAAACTTGTTGAGTATGATGATAGATTACATAAATTCAATCTTAAAAGTCTTCAGCAGAGACGAACAATTGCAGACCTAACCTTATTGCATAAAATTGCTGGCGGTAATTTTGGCACAAACCTCTGTGAAAAATTACTTTTATACATACCATCACGATCACAACGTAATCAGAAAATGTTTAGCATACCTCCTTCCAACAATAATGTTTCTCAAAACAACCCCATTCACAGAATGTTAAAATCCTACAATGAGATAGCTGATGTATGCGATATTTGGAATTACAACGATAACAATAATAAATTTAAAGAAGATATTTATAAAATTATAACCAGTTAGGCATAAACATATTGCTTTACTCTCTTTTCCAACCTATTTTTTCAACTCTTTTTATTATGTGTTTAAATAATTATGCATGCTACTTTTACGATCCTATTTTTGAATCTTAATTATGAACCGTTGTGTAAGTTGTGTACAGTTGGTAAGGACGCCAGATGTAAAATGTGATTTATTGTAAGTCTTAAGATAAATGATGTAATCTGTCTGTCTGTTACTGTGCCTATTTAAATAAAATAAAATAAAATATGCATGATTGAATTTAGTACTTAAATAGCAGTAAAAGCCAAATTTATGAAACAATATCACTTCATGACAGTCGCAGAGTTGCCTTTTTCTATGACATTGACTCAAGTTATTTTATATTTGTAACCGTACGGACCCACATGTTGAAATATCTTCTTAGAAATAGAAAAGAATATAAAAATATTAAATGGTAACCCTCATTTCCTATCAACCCTGTCAATGTCATTTACCGGGCAAAAGATCCTTGTCGCACTGTACCTTTAAACTAGTTTTTGGAAGACATTCTTAATCCAAAATCCGAAATAATACGTCCAAAAAAAATACTTGTTTGTCGTCACAAACATTGGTTTCCAAACTACTGCAATTCCTTTCGAGAATATACGGCGGCATTTTTTTAATTATTTTAAAGCCTCACTTTTCGGCCATCAGAAGGACAGAATTGCCTAGAAAAAATATAGATACAAATTGCTTTGTGTGTGTTCATTCTTCAGATAATTTTAAACCATCTCTATAATTACGTATAAAGTTCTATCCGGTTATATGTATTTATAAAAATATGTGTAATATTCGTAACCGAGAACCAATACCCGCAATGACATAAAACGAAAAACACGAAGATCACCGAACAGATCTCGAAGCAATATCAGTTCAGTAACGATAAGACATATCGTGGAGACAATAAAAATAGTGCGCAAACGGCTGTCCCCAACACGCCTCGACATTTGCCTTGAATACGAATATATCTGCGTCCGACCTCATTCAATATCCTTTTTCCAAGCGAACAGTTTTATCGTCTTTGTTATTTCCATCCAATGAACACTAACCCCTCGAAGGAAATGATTGTGACGTGCACACGAAAATCTTTCTCCTCCTTAAACTCTTAAATCCCTTAGAAAAATGTTACTTTGTAAACTTGCTACGTAATTCGCGAACATATTATTCAGGTGCGTTTCCCGGTGACATTCGGCTTGTTCCTGACGTTATCTAACTCTTCGTTATTCTTACTTGTTTGTGTCATACAATCTTTAAAGGCGAAGTCACCAAATATTGACAATAACTAGAGGGCTTAGCAAGAATAGTTTGACCTTAGTATGACGCTAACAAGTAGGCGTGCTGTCACGTTAAGTTTATTTAGTAAAGGACATTGTGCTGCGTCCATACATAATTCGCCTCAGAACCAACAGCAATGAAAAAGTGCTTGGTAGATTTCAAGTTACCTGTAAATTATGCCTGTTTTACATTACTGAGAACACAAAATATTCTGTATTGAGTACGCATTACAAATTTTCGCACCGTTGCTTATGCGAATTATGAAAAATAAGGGGGCACCTACACACCCCCTCGCTCACTATTACAGATAAATTATTCATAATTCTATCACTATCGTCCTTAAAAAAATCTAACAACATGATCTTATTATTAATTAGTCTACAGTGTCCCACTGCTGGGCAAAGGCCTCCCTCCATCTCCGCCACTCTACTCTATTTAGGTCTATTGAGCGCCAATCGTTTTTAAAGGAGTCCAGTTATCTCCTCCTGGGCCTGCCGCGACGTCGTTTAAAATTGGGAGGAACCCAGTTGGTGATTATTTTTGCCCAAGATGTGTCAGGCATGCGACAGACATAACCAACCCAATCCCATTTCAGCTTCGAGCTTTTTCACCCACATCGGCTATTTGTGTCATGGAGCGCAGTACATTATTTTTGACATGGTCGGTAAGTTTAATACCTAGAATACTGTGCTCCATGTTACGCTGGCAAATTGCGAGTGTGGACTTCTGCGAGTCTTTCAAAGACCAGGTCTGTGCGCTGTGAGTATCGGGAGAATGCACATGTCCATCAGTTTCCGTTTTAGTTTCAATGGAAGGTCGCTCTTCATTCGTTTTTTCATGGACCAATAACTCCTCCAGTCGTTTTCTACGCGACGTATGATTTCCTTGGCTTGTCTCGCGTGGAAGGAGACTATTTAGCCCAAGTAGATATACTCCTAGACATATGCAATCACGACACCCTCCACTTGAATTTTGTGTTTGCTTGTATTTGTCATGATCTTGGTCTTTGACATGTTCATATGAAGTCCGACCTTGCAGCTCGCAACGTTCAGCTCTCCTAGCATCTGTTGTAGGCCGATAGCTGAGGAAGAGAACAGAACAAAATCGTCGGCGAATCGAAGATTTGTAAGCCTCCTAACCTTCGACGATAATCCCCCGCTCCTCCCAGCCTGCCGCCAGTTTTATAAAAACTTCTTCAAGACACATATAAAGAGTTTAGGTGATAGCGGGTCTCCCTGTTTTATACCTCATTCTATTGGAAACGATGGTCCTATATTTTGTGTGTTAATGGCCGCCGTGCTATTATTATATGTAGTTTTTAGTAATTGGATGTAGGTGTCGTTTATTTTTGGGATTCAAGAGCGTCCAACCAAGCAGTGTGGTAATTATTATCTTAATATTATAAGTAATTATAAAATGTTTATAGGTGAGTGTAATAAGGTTATTGTCGTGATAAACTATGTGTAGTCGCCATCTTATCTATCAGCTACGCGTACTATTTTGGACTTTAAAATTTAAATGAGATAATTTTATTCCTTTTAACACTCTTTTTTTAAAAATATATATCATTGTTTCGAAAAAGGCCAAAGAAAAACCTTGTGATAACGTTATTAAGATTATGCGTACATCGCCTAAATTATTTCAAAGTAGTTGACCCGGCGAACTTCGTACCGCTAAAAAGTAAAATAGTTGCTTTTGCGTCTTTCCTTGCAATTTCTTTTTATATATCTCACCTTTTAAACCTTCCTTGGACTTCTACACATATTTCAAAACCAAAATGATCTAAATCAGTCCAGGCGTTCTCGAGTTTTTGTGAGACTAACAAACGTCAATTCTCTTATACATATATATATATATATATATATACATTCGTTTGAAACATGATATTATAGGCCTTGTCTTAAGCTAAATTTTTATACTTGTGTTGTTTTAATAATGAAAACAGATTCTGTATCATACACAGTTAGAGGTCAAATAATAAAAATGTATAGTTCTGTTTAAGTTTTATTACAATTTTATTAAATAAGTACATTATATAATACATATTATTTTCCTAACCAATTGTTATAATATTGAACCTAACAACATTACAATGCGGGATAATCAAAGCTTGTAGGTTAAATTGGTCCTTAATTTCTATAAAATCCAACAGCACCAAGGTCGACGCAAACATCCCTAATTCCGCTTAGTAAGGCATCAATATAGAATGTAGTTTCACGGATGGAGCTGCTTTATCTGCACGTATGGGGCCTTAATGCGCCCGCCCAATCCCAGACTGAGCGCCTGGGATTATAATCAATTTTATTCTCTATTTTCTTCTCACCTGAGATGATTGATGATTCGATGATTTTATACAACGTGGGCACAGCCAGTCACCGTCGGGTGGTGATATGATTCCAACACAAGAGAAGTGATACCATTGCAGAGCGCAGTCGGAGCCATCGCATCCTATCATTTGTGCGTCAGCGATATACTTCCCGCAAAAACAGTAATCGGACTCCCTCTCTGTGTAATACTGAGGGTTGTCTGAATTGAAATCGTTGTCTTCCGAGATTTCATTGTAATATATTGGTAGAACATGGCACACGTGAGGCGCGTGATGCCATCGCTTCAATCCGCACTGTTTACACCAGACACTCTCGGTGCCGTGTCGCCAATATAGATGCTCCAACAGACGTTTGTAGTCGAAGTATTGCATGGAACACCGGCAGCACGTGAACGTGGGTTTCACGGGGGAACTTTTGGAAGTTTTCATTTTGTAACTCTGACTTTATAGACGAAGTTTAATAATCCTAAACACGAGGAACCTAGCCAAACTTATAGCTTCTACTAAAAGCAAGACGTTACCAAAAATAGTCAACACAAGCAACACTTTCCTCAGAATAGTTGTAAACTTTGTGAATCCTTTAATTTTATACGTGTCAAAATTAGAAAATATTTTAGTGAGAATGTAATTAAGGTGCCATTAGCATTAAAGATCCTAAACGAGCAGCGTCATCAATGAAGTATGGAAGTTAATTTGTTTTACTTTAATTAGTTTGCGTTACAGGGATCGCTGCGTTAATGACCGCTAAGTAGACCCCTAATTTGTTTTATTTTTTCGGAATTAATATGATACATTATAGTTATTAATCAAATTAATACACTGGAATAATTAGTTACTACACAATTATAATTAGTAAATTACACATCATAAATAACACGAAGAGAGTTTCTACACATTAAAACTGAAACTTAGCTGTACCTAAATAATCCATATTCGTTTCATCGTTGCTATTCGCAAACTGTTATTGAATGTATTATTTATTTTTGATTTACATTCGTGCCTGTCAATGCTACGGCTTAATAAGCTGTGTCACCCAGGCACACCATTAGCAATCATTTTCTTCAAACGAGGACTCCTTATTGAAAATGTCTGCTCTGTATAAAATCATTCTAGTTATCGTTTTAAATAGAAGCGACACTAAGAATCGAACATAAAGGATGAGTACTAAGGAGCACCCACTTTAATAAAAGAAGTCTATTCAATTCAGTTGACTGAGTTTCCTTATTTTAAAATACAGCCTTCATCCCGAACTTGTCGAGATTTGAATGAATGTTATCGACGTACATGTTATATGCATGAACGAATTTAGTACTTAAATAGCAGTAAAAGCCAAATTTATGAAACAATATCACTTCATGACAGTCGCAGAGTTGCCTTTTTCTATGACATTGACTCAAGTTATTTTATATTTGTAACCGTACGGACCCACATGTTGAAATATCTTCTTAGAAATAGAAAAGAATATAAAAATATTAAATGGTAACCCTCATTTCCTATCAACCCTGTCAATGTCATTTACCGGGCAAAAGATCCTTGTCGCACTGTACCTTTAAACTAGTTTTTGGAAGACATTCTTAATCCAAAATCCGAAATAATACGTCTAAAAAAAATACTTGTTTGTCGTCACAAACATTGGTTTCCAAACTACTGCAATTCCTTTCGAGAATATACGGCGGCATTTTTTTAATTATTTTAAAGCCTCACTTTTCGGCCATCAGAAGGACAGAATTGCCTAGAAAAAATATAGATACAAATTGCTTTGTGTGTGTTCATTCTTCAGATAATTTTAAACCATCTCTATAATTACGTATAAAGTTCTATCCGGTTATATGTATTTATAAAAATATGTGTAATATTCGTAACCGAGAACCAATACCCGCAATGACATAAAACGAAAAACACGAAGATCACCGAACAGATCTCGAAGCAATATCAGTTCAGTAACGATAAGACATATCGTGGAGACAATAAAAATAGTGCGCAAACGGCTGTCCCCAACACGCCTCGACATTTGCCTTGAATACGAATATATCTGCGTCCGACCTCATTCAATATCCTTTTTCCAAGCGAACAGTTTTATCGTCTTTGTTATTTCCATCCAATGAACACTAACCCCTCGAAGGAAATGATTGTGACGTGCACACGAAAATCTTTCTCCTCCTTAAACTCTTAAATCCCTTAGAAAAATGTTACTTTGTAAACTTGCTACGTAATTCGCGAACATATTATTCAGGTGCGTTTCCCGGTGACATTCGGCTTGTTCCTGACGTTATCTAACTCTTCGTTATTCTTACTTGTTTGTGTCATACAATCTTTAAAGGCGAAGTCACCAAATATTGACAATAACTAGAGGGCTTAGCAAGAATAGTTTGACCTTAGTATGACGCTAACAAGTAGGCGTGCTGTCACGTTAAGTTTATTTAGTAAAGGACATTGTGCTGCGTCCATACATAATTCGCCTCAGAACCAACAGCAATGAAAAAGTGCTTGGTAGATTTCAAGTTACCTGTAAATTATGCCTGTTTTACATTACTGAGAACACAAAATATTCTGTATTGAGTACGCATTACAAATTTTCGCACCGTTGCTTATGCGAATTATGAAAAATAAGGGGGCACCTACACACCCCCTCGCTCACTATTACAGATAAATTATTCATAATTCTATCACTATCGTCCTTAAAAAAATCTAACAACATGATCTTATTATTAATTAGTCTACAGTGTCCCACTGCTGGGCAAAGGCCTCCCTCCATCTCCGCCACTCTACTCTATTTAGGTCTATTGAGCGCCAATCGTTTTTAAAGGAGTCCAGTTATCTCCTCCTGGGCCTGCCGCGACGTCGTTTAAAATTGGGAGGAACCCAGTTGGTGATTATTTTTGCCCAAGATGTGTCAGGCATGCGACAGACATAACCAACCCAATCCCATTTCAGCTTCGAGCTTTTTCACCCACATCGGCTATTTGTGTCATGGAGCGCAGTACATTATTTTTGACATGGTCGGTAAGTTTAATACCTAGAATACTGTGCTCCATGTTACGCTGGCAAATTGCGAGTGTGGACTTCTGCGAGTCTTTCAAAGACCAGGTCTGTGCGCTGTGAGTATCGGGAGAATGCACATGTCCATCAGTTTCCGTTTTAGTTTCAATGGAAGGTCGCTCTTCATTCGTTTTTTCATGGACCAATAACTCCTCCAGTCGTTTTCTACGCGACGTATGATTTCCTTGGCTTGTCTCGCGTGGAAGGAGACTATTTAGCCCAAGTAGATATACTCCTAGACATATGCAATCACGACACCCTCCACTTGAATTTTGTGTTTGCTTGTATTTGTCATGATCTTGGTCTTTGACATGTTCATATGAAGTCCGACCTTGCAGCTCGCAACGTTCAGCTCTCCTAGCATCTGTTGTAGGCCGATAGCTGAGGAAGAGAACAGAACAAAATCGTCGGCGAATCGAAGATTTGTAAGCCTCCTAACCTTCGACGATAATCCCCCGCTCCTCCCAGCCTGCCGCCAGTTTTATAAAAACTTCTTCAAGACACATATAAAGAGTTTAGGTGATAGCGGGTCTCCCTGTTTTATACCTCATTCTATTGGAAACGATGGTCCTATATTTTGTGTGTTAATGGCCGCCGTGCTATTATTATATGTAGTTTTTAGTAATTGGATGTAGGTGTCGTTTATTTTTGGGATTCAAGAGCGTCCAACCAAGCAGTGTGGTAATTATTATCTTAATATTATAAGTAATTATAAAATGTTTATAGGTGAGTGTAATAAGGTTATTGTCGTGATAAACTATGTGTAGTCGCCATCTTATCTATCAGCTACGCGTACTATTTTGGACTTTAAAATTTAAATGAGATAATTTTATTCCTTTTAACACTCTTTTTTTAAAAATATATATCATTGTTTCGAAAAAGGCCAAAGAAAAACCTTGTGATAACGTTATTAAGATTATGCGTACATCGCCTAAATTATTTCAAAGTAGTTGACCCGGCGAACTTCGTACCGCTAAAAAGTAAAATAGTTGCTTTTGCGTCTTTCCTTGCAATTTCTTTTTATATATCTCACCTTTTAAACCTTCCTTGGACTTCTACACATATTTCAAAACCAAAATGATCTAAATCAGTCCAGGCGTTCTCGAGTTTTTGTGAGACTAACAAACGTCAATTCTCTTATACATATATATATATATATATATATATATATATATATATATATATATATATATATACATTCGTTTGAAACATGATATTATAGGCCTTGTCTTAAGCTAAATTTTTATACTTGTGTTGTTTTAATAATGAAAACAGATTCTGTATCATACACGGTTAGAGGTCAAATAATAAAAATGTATAGTTCTGTTTAAGTTTTATTACAATTTTATTAAATAAGTACATTATATAATACATATTATTTTCCTAACCAATTGTTATAATATTGAACCTAACAACATTACAATGCGGGATAATCAAAGCTTGTAGGTTAAATTGGTCCTTAATTTCTATAAAATCCAACAGCACCAAGGTCGACGCAAACATCCCTAATTCCGCTTAGTAAGGCATCAATATAGAATGTAGTTTCACGGATGGAGCTGCTTTATCTGCACGTATGGGGCCTTAATGCGCCCGCCCAATCCCAGACTGAGCGCCTGGGATTATAATCAATTTTATTCTCTATTTTCTTCTCACCTGAGATGATTGATGATTCGATGATTTTATACAACGTGGGCACAGCCAGTCACCGTCGGGTGGTGATATGATTCCAACACAAGAGAAGTGATACCATTGCAGAGCGCAGTCGGAGCCATCGCATCCTATCATTTGTGCGTCAGCGATATACTTCCCGCAAAAACAGTAATCGGACTCCCTCTCTGTGTAATACTGAGGGTTGTCTGAATTGAAATCGTTGTCTTCCGAGATTTCATTGTAATATATTGGTAGAACATGGCACACGTGAGGCGCGTGATGCCATCGCTTCAATCCGCACTGTTTACACCAGACACTCTCGGTGCCGTGTCGCCAATATAGATGCTCCAACAGACGTTTGTAGTCGAAGTATTGCATGGAACACCGGCAGCACGTGAACGTGGGTTTCACGGGGGAACTTTTGGAAGTTTTCATTTTGTAACTCTGACTTTATAGACGAAGTTTAATAATCCTAAACACGAGGAACCTAGCCAAACTTATAGCTTCTACTAAAAGCAAGACGTTACCAAAAATAGTCAACACAAGCAACACTTTCCTCAGAATAGTTGTAAACTTTGTGAATCCTTTAATTTTATACGTGTCAAAATTAGAAAATATTTTAGTGAGAATGTAATTAAGGTGCCATTAGCATTAAAGATCCTAAACGAGCAGCGTCATCAATGAAGTATGGAAGTTAATTTGTTTTACTTTAATTAGTTTGCGTTACAGGGATCGCTGCGTTAATGACCGCTAAGTAGACCCCTAATTTGTTTTATTTTTTCGGAATTAATATGATACATTATAGTTATTAATCAAATTAATACACTGGAATAATTAGTTACTACACAATTATAATTAGTAAATTACACATCATAAATAACACGAAGAGAGTTTCTACACATTAAAACTGAAACTTAGCTGTACCTAAATAATCCATATTCGTTTCATCGTTGCTATTCGCAAACTGTTATTGAATGTATTATTTATTTTTGATTTACATTCGTGCCTGTCAATGCTACGGCTTAATAAGCTGTGTCACCCAGGCACACCATTAGCAATCATTTTCTTCAAACGAGGACTCCTTATTGAAAATGTCTGCTCTGTATAAAATCATTCTAGTTATCGTTTTAAATAGAAGCGACACAAAGAATCGAACATAAAGGATGAGTACTAAGGAGCACCCACTTTAATAAAAGAAGTCTATTCAATTCAGTTGACTGAGTTTCCTTATTTTAAAATACAGCTTTCATCCCGAACTTGTCGAGATTTGAATGAATGTTATCGACGTACATGTTATATGAACATGCAATAAGTTATTTGACGTGTCAGACTCACAGTCGACCGCTCTTACAAAATAATTTCTGAAGTATAGTTTAAAGTTCAAGTTTAGTTACAATTTTATATCACTATACTTGGTAACTAGTGTGTGATCATTCAGTGTCAGTGATAGTGATTTTTAACAATTACCAATAACAATAAATACAAATCTAGATTCAAAATTTGCCAAAAACCGTCACAGCGAGTGATTTTATAAAGTGCCTCACGTGAACGCGTAAGCGACACCGTATCCCTGGCGCTTACGACTTTCTTCTCGCCACCGCGCTGCTAGCTTTGTTTACTAAATGTTGCTATTGTGGCTGGTGCTTTGCCGTTATTGCTTGCTTATACCTACTTACTGAGCGCTAATACGATACATTGCGAACGATTGTTGCAAATAGTAACAAAAATGAGCAAAAATATGAGCGCATGCGGGGCTTGTCAGAAACAAATTAAAAATGTGGACCAAATATGTTGTTCGAATTGTAATATATCGTATCATCATTTGTGTGTTGGCATAACGTCTACTAATTTTAAAAAGATCACGAAAAAGGCACGTTCCATTTGGTTATGCCCTGAATGTAAGCCTAAACGGTCGTTAGTATCGGATAACACGCCAGCAAGGTCGCCACTTGTAGTGCAAGATGATGATGAAGATGATGATTCTCTTACACCCCAGACGGATAATGACGAACTTGTAACATTGATCCAAGAAAGGATATTAAGCGCCTTAAAGAATGAGTTACCGACTATGTTAGCAAAAGCTGTCAAAGCAGAACTTTCTCCTTTACAAAAACAGATGGAAGAACTTCGTAAGTCTGTAACGTATTTAAGTGATTGCTACGACGACATAAAAAGTTCTATGGCAGCACTGGCAACGGACAATAAAAAACTGAAAGAAGAAAATACCACACTTACTAAGAATGTAGACAACCTCACGATCCAGATAAACACCTTGGAACAGCACCTGCGCGAGAATAACCTTGAAATTCATGGAGTAGCTGAACAGCGTAATGAGAATCTACCTTCTATCATTCACCAGTGCGCTTCTATCATAGATCTTAAGTTGGCCGACTCTGACATTGTTAATTGTACTAGAGTTGCAAAGCAAAACAGGGAGAGTGGACTTCCTCGAACTATTATTGTCAAACTTAAAAACGTACGATGTCGAGATGAGTTTCTTTCTGCTGCTACAAGATATAATAAGTCACACCCAAATGCGAGGCTTAATACGTCGCTTTTGGGTGTAGCTGGTGACAAGAAACCTGTCTACGTCTCGGAACACTTGTCACCAGCCAATAAGCAGCTTCATGCAGCAACACGGGCAAAAGCCAAACAGTATGGTTACAAATTCGTATGGGTGCGAAATGGACGTATTTATGCACGTAAAGATATAGATACTCGGTACTTATTGATAAGAAATTTGAAAACTTTAGAGGAGATCCGCTAACCTAAAGTCTTGCTCGTCAATCATGTTAACTTTTGTCTTTCGTTATAGTACTACAATTGTTTTTCTTTTTGTATTTTTGATGGCTTTATCTATTTATTATCAGAATATTAGAGGGATGAAGAGTAAAGTAAATGAACTATATCATACAATTCTGAACAATAATTATGACATTATATGTTTGACGGAGACATGGCTAGACAGTAATTTATTCTCAGCTGAAATCTTTGATGAACGATACCAAGTTTTTCGTAGAGACAGGGACGTAGTATTCAAAGAAAAATTCAATAAAAATCACGGCGGTGGCGTATTGATTGCTATATCCAAAAATATTGAAACTAAAATGCAGTCAAGCTGGCAAAATGAACTGGAAGATATATGGGTAACTATAAAAGTACAGAAAATAACGATTAACTTATGCACCGTTTACATTCCATCTTACATTCCTGATGACATATTTGTTAGCTTCATTAATCGCTGTGAACAAACAGTAATAGACTCGACTGAACATTCCAAAATTATTATCGTAGGAGACTTCAATTTACGCAATATAACGTGGAAAAATAACAAAATTAGCGACGTATCGGGTGTAAAGGCTACAACGCTAAGAGATTTCATATATTTGGGAAACCTAGCACAACTCAACAATGTAACTAATAGTTCGGGAAGTATCTTAGATCTTGTTTTGACTGATCTACACAATATAAGTCTATCTCGTACATCGGGTTTAAGTCGTGTTGATGAACATCATCCCCCGTTCGAGCTCTTACTGACGTTTGACAGTTTTGCTCCACTGTTGGAAAACAATAGGATTCAACCCAAACTTTGTTTTTATAAAACAGATTATGAGGCTTGTTCTAGAGAATTTAAGTATATTGATTGGGAATCTAACGCGACATCTATGGACTGTGATACTTTCCTTCACTGGTTTTATAATATATTGTGGACGACTATAGAGAAAAATACTCCTAAAACAAAAGTTAGAAAACGTAAATACCCTATATGGTTTTCTAATGATCTTATAAAGCTTATGAACAATAAAGAGAAATACCATGCGAAATTTAAAAAATACCAAAATCCCCGTGATTATGACACCTTTACATTACTAAGACAAAGAACCAAAATTGTCATGAAAATATGTTTTCGAAAATATATTGCTAAAGTTGAAGCAGACCTTAATGTTGGTATTAAATCTTTTTGGAGGTACACAAAAAACAAAAATATTACGAACGATATACCAAAATTAATGTTCTATCGTAACCAAACAGCGCAAACAGGCACTGATATTGCTAACCTTTTCGCAGATTATTTCTCATCGGTTTATGGACCAAATAAACCAACTAATTATTCACCTGAATTTCCAACTCACACTCATATTATTCACAGTATTCACATAACAGTTGAAGATGTCTATCGTAAGCTACAAAATCTAGATGTAAGGAAGGGTGCAGGGCCGGATAATATACCACCTATTGTTGCACGACTTTGCGCATAAACATTAGCTAAACCACTGGCAATCATTTACAACAAATCGTTGCAGAGCCAGTTTCCGCAACTATGGAAAATTACCCGCATTATACCAATTCATAAGTCTGGAGACAAGAGTGATGTTACAAATTATCGCCCAATAAGTATTCTAAATTGTTTTGCTAAGGTCTTTGAAAGTCTAGTATATGAACGTATATACAATCATTTATATTCCATTCTCAGCTGCAAACAACATGGTTTTATTAGTGGAAGATCAACAAATTCGAACCTTTTAGAGTATACCAATTATCTGTGCGACGCTTTCAATATGAAAGCTCAAGTTGATTCCATCTACACAGATTTTGCTAAGGCCTTTGATCGCGTTGACCACACTATATTACTACTTAAAGCGGATTACTTGGGCATCCATGGAAATCTGCTGCGGTGGCTTACTTCATATCTTTTGAACCACACATTGCTTGTGGCTTTACACGGATATGAATCAATACCTTTTTCACCCACATCTGGTGTACCACAAGGGTCAAATTTAGGTCCGTTGCTATTCCTTTTATTTATTAATGATCTCCTATACATTATTCAAAGCAATTGTTTAGCATATGCGGATGATATAAAAATCTATCAAAGAATTCTCACACCAAACGATTGTGAAACCCTCCAAAGCGATATTGATCGTATTCATAATTGGTGTATAGATAATAGAATGAATTTAAATGCGGAGAAATGTAAAGTTATGACTTTTACTAAAAATAAGACTATTATTCAATATAATTACAAAATTAAAAGGACAAGACTACTTAAAGTCAATCAGATTCGTGATTTAGGTGTTATTTATGATAGTTCACTTTCTTTTAGACCCCACTATGATTATATCACTAAGAAAGCAAACAAAATGTTAGGTTTCATTTTAAGGACAGCAAAACCATTCAAAACTGCAAAACCACTTATAATGCTATATGTATCTCTCGTACGCAGTAACCTTGAGTATTGTTCCTCCATATGGTCGCCTATCTATACCAAACATATTAAAAATATAGAAGCCATTCAAGTACGTTTTTTAAGAGCCTTGTGTTCTAAATATGGATTAAGAAAGAAACTTGTTGAGTATGATGATAGATTACATAAATTCAATCTTAAAAGTCTTCAGCAGAGACGAACAATTGCAGACCTAACCTTATTGCATAAAATTGCTGGCGGTAATTTTGGCACAAACCTCTGTGAAAAATTACTTTTATACATACCATCACGATCACAACGTAATCAGAAAATGTTTAGCATACCTCCTTCCAACAATAATGTTTCTCAAAACAACCCCATTCACAGAATGTTAAAATCCTACAATGAGATAGCTGATGTATGCGATATTTGGAATTACAACGATAACAATAATAAATTTAAAGAAGATATTTATAAAATTATAACCAGTTAGGCATAAACATATTGCTTTACTCTCTTTTCCAACCTATTTTTTCAACTCTTTTTATTATGTGTTTAAATAATTATGCATGCTACTTTTACGATCCTATTTTTGAATCTTAATTATGAACCGTTGTGTAAGTTGTGTACAGTTGGTAAGGACGCCAGATGTAAAATGTGATTTATTGTAAGTCTTAAGATAAATGATGTAATCTGTCTGTCTGTTACTGTGCCTATTTAAATAAAATAAAATAAAATATGCATGATTGAATTTAGTACTTAAATAGCAGTAAAAGCCAAATTTATGAAACAATATCACTTCATGACAGTCGCAGAGTTGCCTTTTTCTATGACATTGACTCAAGTTATTTTATATTTGTAACCGTACGGACCCACATGTTGAAATATCTTCTTAGAAATAGAAAAGAATATAAAAATATTAAATGGTAACCCTCATTTCCTATCAACCCTGTCAATGTCATTTACCGGGCAAAAGATCCTTGTCGCACTGTACCTTTAAACTAGTTTTTGGAAGACATTCTTAATCCAAAATCCGAAATAATACGTCCAAAAAAAATACTTGTTTGTCGTCACAAACATTGGTTTCCAAACTACTGCAATTCCTTTCGAGAATATACGGCGGCATTTTTTTAATTATTTTAAAGCCTCACTTTTCGGCCATCAGAAGGACAGAATTGCCTAGAAAAAATATAGATACAAATTGCTTTGTGTGTGTTCATTCTTCAGATAATTTTAAACCATCTCTATAATTACGTATAAAGTTCTATCCGGTTATATGTATTTATAAAAATATGTGTAATATTCGTAACCGAGAACCAATACCCGCAATGACATAAAACGAAAAACACGAAGATCACCGAACAGATCTCGAAGCAATATCAGTTCAGTAACGATAAGACATATCGTGGAGACAATAAAAATAGTGCGCAAACGGCTGTCCCCAACACGCCTCGACATTTGCCTTGAATACGAATATATCTGCGTCCGACCTCATTCAATATCCTTTTTCCAAGCGAACAGTTTTATCGTCTTTGTTATTTCCATCCAATGAACACTAACCCCTCGAAGGAAATGATTGTGACGTGCACACGAAAATCTTTCTCCTCCTTAAACTCTTAAATCCCTTAGAAAAATGTTACTTTGTAAACTTGCTACGTAATTCGCGAACATATTATTCAGGTGCGTTTCCCGGTGACATTCGGCTTGTTCCTGACGTTATCTAACTCTTCGTTATTCTTACTTGTTTGTGTCATACAATCTTTAAAGGCGAAGTCACCAAATATTGACAATAACTAGAGGGCTTAGCAAGAATAGTTTGACCTTAGTATGACGCTAACAAGTAGGCGTGCTGTCACGTTAAGTTTATTTAGTAAAGGACATTGTGCTGCGTCCATACATAATTCGCCTCAGAACCAACAGCAATGAAAAAGTGCTTGGTAGATTTCAAGTTACCTGTAAATTATGCCTGTTTTACATTACTGAGAACACAAAATATTCTGTATTGAGTACGCATTACAAATTTTCGCACCGTTGCTTATGCGAATTATGAAAAATAAGGGGGCACCTACACACCCCCTCGCTCACTATTACAGATAAATTATTCATAATTCTATCACTATCGTCCTTAAAAAAATCTAACAACATGATCTTATTATTAATTAGTCTACAGTGTCCCACTGCTGGGCAAAGGCCTCCCTCCATCTCCGCCACTCTACTCTATTTAGGTCTATTGAGCGCCAATCGTTTTTAAAGGAGTCCAGTTATCTCCTCCTGGGCCTGCCGCGACGTCGTTTAAAATTGGGAGGAACCCAGTTGGTGATTATTTTTGCCCAAGATGTGTCAGGCATGCGACAGACATAACCAACCCAATCCCATTTCAGCTTCGAGCTTTTTCACCCACATCGGCTATTTGTGTCATGGAGCGCAGTACATTATTTTTGACATGGTCGGTAAGTTTAATACCTAGAATACTGTGCTCCATGTTACGCTGGCAAATTGCGAGTGTGGACTTC
This sequence comes from Phalera bucephala, assembly GCA_905147815.2. Classification (NCBI taxonomy): domain Eukaryota; kingdom Metazoa; phylum Arthropoda; class Insecta; order Lepidoptera; family Notodontidae; genus Phalera; species Phalera bucephala. The sequence continues at coordinate 24,548,868 of LR990612.1, forward strand.
TGCGAGTCTTTCAAAGACCAGGTCTGTGCGCTGTGAGTATCGGGAGAATGCACATGTCCATCAGTTTCCGTTTTAGTTTCAATGGAAGGTCGCTCTTCATTCGTTTTTTCATGGACCAATAACTCCTCCAGTCGTTTTCTACGCGACGTATGATTTCCTTGGCTTGTCTCGCGTGGAAGGAGACTATTTAGCCCAAGTAGATATACTCCTAGACATATGCAATCACGACACCCTCCACTTGAATTTTGTGTTTGCTTGTATTTGTCATGATCTTGGTCTTTGACATGTTCATATGAAGTCCGACCTTGCAGCTCGCAACGTTCAGCTCTCCTAGCATCTGTTGTAGGCCGATAGCTGAGGAAGAGAACAGAACAAAATCGTCGGCGAATCGAAGATTTGTAAGCCTCCTAACCTTCGACGATAATCCCCCGCTCCTCCCAGCCTGCCGCCAGTTTTATAAAAACTTCTTCAAGACACATATAAAGAGTTTAGGTGATAGCGGGTCTCCCTGTTTTATACCTCATTCTATTGGAAACGATGGTCCTATATTTTGTGTGTTAATGGCCGCCGTGCTATTATTATATGTAGTTTTTAGTAATTGGATGTAGGTGTCGTTTATTTTTGGGATTCAAGAGCGTCCAACCAAGCAGTGTGGTAATTATTATCTTAATATTATAAGTAATTATAAAATGTTTATAGGTGAGTGTAATAAGGTTATTGTCGTGATAAACTATGTGTAGTCGCCATCTTATCTATCAGCTACGCGTACTATTTTGGACTTTAAAATTTAAATGAGATAATTTTATTCCTTTTAACACTCTTTTTTAAAAAATATATATCATTGTTTCGAAAAAGGCCAAAGAAAAACCTTGTGATAACGTTATTAAGATTATGCGTACATCGCCTAAATTATTTCAAAGTAGTTGACCCGGCGAACTTCGTACCGCTAAAAAGTAAAATAGTTGCTTTTGCGTCTTTCCTTGCAATTTCTTTTTATATATCTCACCTTTTAAACCTTCCTTGGACTTCTACACATATTTCAAAACCAAAATGATCTAAATCAGTCCAGGCGTTCTCGAGTTTTTGTGAGACTAACAAACGTCAATTCTCTTATACATATATATATATATATATATATATATATATATATATACATTCGTTTGAAACATGATATTATAGGCCTTGTCTTAAGCTAAATTTTTATACTTGTGTTGTTTTAATAATGAAAACAGATTCTGTATCATACACGGTTAGAGGTCAAATAATAAAAATGTATAGTTCTGTTTAAGTTTTATTACAATTTTATTAAATAAGTACATTATATAATACATATTATTTTCCTAACCAATTGTTATAATATTGAACCTAACAACATTACAATGCGGGATAATCAAAGCTTGTAGGTTAAATTGGTCCTTAATTTCTATAAAATCCAACAGCACCAAGGTCGACGCAAACATCCCTAATTCCGCTTAGTAAGGCATCAATATAGAATGTAGTTTCACGGATGGAGCTGCTTTATCTGCACGTATGGGGCCTTAATGCGCCCGCCCAATCCCAGACTGAGCGCCTGGGATTATAATCAATTTTATTCTCTATTTTCTTCTCACCTGAGATGATTGATGATTCGATGATTTTATACAACGTGGGCACAGCCAGTCACCGTCGGGTGGTGATATGATTCCAACACAAGAGAAGTGATACCATTGCAGAGCGCAGTCGGAGCCATCGCATCCTATCATTTGTGCGTCAGCGATATACTTCCCGCAAAAACAGTAATCGGACTCCCTCTCTGTGTAATACTGAGGGTTGTCTGAATTGAAATCGTTGTCTTCCGAGATTTCATTGTAATATATTGGTAGAACATGGCACACGTGAGGCGCGTGATGCCATCGCTTCAATCCGCACTGTTTACACCAGACACTCTCGGTGCCGTGTCGCCAATATAGATGCTCCAACAGACGTTTGTAGTCGAAGTATTGCATGGAACACCGGCAGCACGTGAACGTGGGTTTCACGGGGGAACTTTTGGAAGTTTTCATTTTGTAACTCTGACTTTATAGACGAAGTTTAATAATCCTAAACACGAGGAACCTAGCCAAACTTATAGCTTCTACTAAAAGCAAGACGTTACCAAAAATAGTCAACACAAGCAACACTTTCCTCAGAATAGTTGTAAACTTTGTGAATCCTTTAATTTTATACGTGTCAAAATTAGAAAATATTTTAGTGAGAATGTAATTAAGGTGCCATTAGCATTAAAGATCCTAAACGAGCAGCGTCATCAATGAAGTATGGAAGTTAATTTGTTTTACTTTAATTAGTTTGCGTTACAGGGATCGCTGCGTTAATGACCGCTAAGTAGACCCCTAATTTGTTTTATTTTTTCGGAATTAATATGATACATTATAGTTATTAATCAAATTAATACACTGGAATAATTAGTTACTACACAATTATAATTAGTAAATTACACATCATAAATAACACGAAGAGAGTTTCTACACATTAAAACTGAAACTTAGCTGTACCTAAATAATCCATATTCGTTTCATCGTTGCTATTCGCAAACTGTTATTGAATGTATTATTTATTTTTGATTTACATTCGTGCCTGTCAATGCTACGGCTTAATAAGCTGTGTCACCCAGGCACACCATTAGCAATCATTTTCTTCAAACGAGGACTCCTTATTGAAAATGTCTGCTCTGTATAAAATCATTCTAGTTATCGTTTTAAATAGAAGCGACACAAAGAATCGAACATAAAGGATGAGTACTAAGGAGCACCCACTTTAATAAAAGAAGTCTATTCAATTCAGTTGACTGAGTTTCCTTATTTTAAAATACAGCTTTCATCCCGAACTTGTCGAGATTTGAATAAATGTTATCGACGTACATGTTATATGAACATGCAATAAGTTATTTGACGTGTCAGACTCACAGTCGACCGCTCTTACAAAATAATTTCTGAAGTATAGTTTAAAGTTCAAGTTTAGTTACAATTTTATATCACTATACTTGGTAACTAGTGTGTGATCATTCAGTGTCAGTGATAGTGATTTTTAACAATTACCAATAACAATAAATACAAATCTAGATTCAAAATTTGCCAAAAACCGTCACAGCGAGTGATTTTATAAAGTGCCTCACGTGAACGCGTAAGCGACACCGTATCCCTGGCGCTTACGACTTTCTTCTCGCCACCGCGCTGCTAGCTTTGTTTACTAAATGTTGCTATTGTGGCTGGTGCTTTGCCGTTATTGCTTGCTTATACCTACTTACTGAGCGCTAATACGATACATTGCGAACGATTGTTGCAAATAGTAACAAAAATGAGCAAAAATATGAGCGCATGCGGGGCTTGTCAGAAACAAATTAAAAATGTGGACCAAATATGTTGTTCGAATTGTAATATATCGTATCATCATTTGTGTGTTGGCATAACGTCTACTAATTTTAAAAAGATCACGAAAAAGGCACGTTCCATTTGGTTATGCCCTGAATGTAAGCCTAAACGGTCGTTAGTATCGGATAACACGCCAGCAAGGTCGCCACTTGTAGTGCAAGATGATGATGAAGATGATGATTCTCTTACACCCCAGACGGATAATGACGAACTTGTAACATTGATCCAAGAAAGGATATTAAGCGCCTTAAAGAATGAGTTACCGACTATGTTAGCAAAAGCTGTCAAAGCAGAACTTTCTCCTTTACAAAAACAGATGGAAGAACTTCGTAAGTCTGTAACGTATTTAAGTGATTGCTACGACGACATAAAAAGTTCTATGGCAGCACTGGCAACGGACAATAAAAAACTGAAAGAAGAAAATACCACACTTACTAAGAATGTAGACAACCTCACGATCCAGATAAACACCTTGGAACAGCACCTGCGCGAGAATAACCTTGAAATTCATGGAGTAGCTGAACAGCGTAATGAGAATCTACCTTCTATCATTCACCAGTGCGCTTCTATCATAGATCTTAAGTTGGCCGACTCTGACATTGTTAATTGTACTAGAGTTGCAAAGCAAAACAGGGAGAGTGGACTTCCTCGAACTATTATTGTCAAACTTAAAAACGTACGATGTCGAGATGAGTTTCTTTCTGCTGCTACAAGATATAATAAGTCACACCCAAATGCGAGGCTTAATACGTCGCTTTTGGGTGTAGCTGGTGACAAGAAACCTGTCTACGTCTCGGAACACTTGTCACCAGCCAATAAGCAGCTTCATGCAGCAACACGGGCAAAAGCCAAACAGTATGGTTACAAATTCGTATGGGTGCGAAATGGACGTATTTATGCACGTAAAGATATAGATACTCGGTACTTATTGATAAGAAATTTGAAAACTTTAGAGGAGATCCGCTAACCTAAAGTCTTGCTCGTCAATCATGTTAACTTTTGTCTTTCGTTATAGTACTACAATTGTTTTTCTTTTTGTATTTTTGATGGCTTTATCTATTTATTATCAGAATATTAGAGGGATGAAGAGTAAAGTAAATGAACTATATCATACAATTCTGAACAATAATTATGACATTATATGTTTGACGGAGACATGGCTAGACAGTAATTTATTCTCAGCTGAAATCTTTGATGAACGATACCAAGTTTTTCGTAGAGACAGGGACGTAGTATTCAAAGAAAAATTCAATAAAAATCACGGCGGTGGCGTATTGATTGCTATATCCAAAAATATTGAAACTAAAATGCAGTCAAGCTGGCAAAATGAACTGGAAGATATATGGGTAACTATAAAAGTACAGAAAATAACGATTAACTTATGCACCGTTTACATTCCATCTTACATTCCTGATGACATATTTGTTAGCTTCATTAATCGCTGTGAACAAACAGTAATAGACTCGACTGAACATTCCAAAATTATTATCGTAGGAGACTTCAATTTACGCAATATAACGTGGAAAAATAACAAAATTAGCGACGTATCGGGTGTAAAGGCTACAACGCTAAGAGATTTCATATATTTGGGAAACCTAGCACAACTCAACAATGTAACTAATAGTTCGGGAAGTATCTTAGATCTTGTTTTGACTGATCTACACAATATAAGTCTATCTCGTACATCGGGTTTAAGTCGTGTTGATGAACATCATCCCCCGTTCGAGCTCTTACTGACGTTTGACAGTTTTGCTCCACTGTTGGAAAACAATAGGATTCAACCCAAACTTTGTTTTTATAAAACAGATTATGAGGCTTGTTCTAGAGAATTTAAGTATATTGATTGGGAATCTAACGCGACATCTATGGACTGTGATACTTTCCTTCACTGGTTTTATAATATATTGTGGACGACTATAGAGAAAAATACTCCTAAAACAAAAGTTAGAAAACGTAAATACCCTATATGGTTTTCTAATGATCTTATAAAGCTTATGAACAATAAAGAGAAATACCATGCGAAATTTAAAAAATACCAAAATCCCCGTGATTATGACACCTTTACATTACTAAGACAAAGAACCAAAATTGTCATGAAAATATGTTTTCGAAAATATATTGCTAAAGTTGAAGCAGACCTTAATGTTGGTATTAAATCTTTTTGGAGGTACACAAAAAACAAAAATATTACGAACGATATACCAAAATTAATGTTCTATCGTAACCAAACAGCGCAAACAGGCACTGATATTGCTAACCTTTTCGCAGATTATTTCTCATCGGTTTATGGACCAAATAAACCAACTAATTATTCACCTGAATTTCCAACTCACACTCATATTATTCACAGTATTCACATAACAGTTGAAGATGTCTATCGTAAGCTACAAAATCTAGATGTAAGGAAGGGTGCAGGGCCGGATAATATACCACCTATTGTTGCACGACTTTGCGCATAAACATTAGCTAAACCACTGGCAATCATTTACAACAAATCGTTGCAGAGCCAGTTTCCGCAACTATGGAAAATTACCCGCATTATACCAATTCATAAGTCTGGAGACAAGAGTGATGTTACAAATTATCGCCCAATAAGTATTCTAAATTGTTTTGCTAAGGTCTTTGAAAGTCTAGTATATGAACGTATATACAATCATTTATATTCCATTCTCAGCTGCAAACAACATGGTTTTATTAGTGGAAGATCAACAAATTCGAACCTTTTAGAGTATACCAATTATCTGTGCGACGCTTTCAATATGAAAGCTCAAGTTGATTCCATCTACACAGATTTTGCTAAGGCCTTTGATCGCGTTGACCACACTATATTACTACTTAAAGCGGATTACTTGGGCATCCATGGAAATCTGCTGCGGTGGCTTACTTCATATCTTTTGAACCACACATTGCTTGTGGCTTTACACGGATATGAATCAATACCTTTTTCACCCACATCTGGTGTACCACAAGGGTCAAATTTAGGTCCGTTGCTATTCCTTTTATTTATTAATGATCTCCTATACATTATTCAAAGCAATTGTTTAGCATATGCGGATGATATAAAAATCTATCAAAGAATTCTCACACCAAACGATTGTGAAACCCTCCAAAGCGATATTGATCGTATTCATAATTGGTGTATAGATAATAGAATGAATTTAAATGCGGAGAAATGTAAAGTTATGACTTTTACTAAAAATAAGACTATTATTCAATATAATTACAAAATTAAAAGGACAAGACTACTTAAAGTCAATCAGATTCGTGATTTAGGTGTTATTTATGATAGTTCACTTTCTTTTAGACCCCACTATGATTATATCACTAAGAAAGCAAACAAAATGTTAGGTTTCATTTTAAGGACAGCAAAACCATTCAAAACTGCAAAACCACTTATAATGCTATATGTATCTCTCGTACGCAGTAACCTTGAGTATTGTTCCTCCATATGGTCGCCTATCTATACCAAACATATTAAAAATATAGAAGCCATTCAAGTACGTTTTTTAAGAGCCTTGTGTTCTAAATATGGATTAAGAAAGAAACTTGTTGAGTATGATGATAGATTACATAAATTCAATCTTAAAAGTCTTCAGCAGAGACGAACAATTGCAGACCTAACCTTATTGCATAAAATTGCTGGCGGTAATTTTGGCACAAACCTCTGTGAAAAATTACTTTTATACATACCATCACGATCACAACGTAATCAGAAAATGTTTAGCATACCTCCTTCCAACAATAATGTTTCTCAAAACAACCCCATTCACAGAATGTTAAAATCCTACAATGAGATAGCTGATGTATGCGATATTTGGAATTACAACGATAACAATAATAAATTTAAAGAAGATATTTATAAAATTATAACCAGTTAGGCATAAACATATTGCTTTACTCTCTTTTCCAACCTATTTTTTCAACTCTTTTTATTATGTGTTTAAATAATTATGCATGCTACTTTTACGATCCTATTTTTGAATCTTAATTATGAACCGTTGTGTAAGTTGTGTACAGTTGGTAAGGACGCCAGATGTAAAATGTGATTTATTGTAAGTCTTAAGATAAATGATGTAATCTGTCTGTCTGTTACTGTGCCTATTTAAATAAAATAAAATAAAATATGCATGATTGAATTTAGTACTTAAATAGCAGTAAAAGCCAAATTTATGAAACAATATCACTTCATGACAGTCGCAGAGTTGCCTTTTTCTATGACATTGACTCAAGTTATTTTATATTTGTAACCGTACGGACCCACATGTTGAAATATCTTCTTAGAAATAGAAAAGAATATAAAAATATTAAATGGTAACCCTCATTTCCTATCAACCCTGTCAATGTCATTTACCGGGCAAAAGATCCTTGTCGCACTGTACCTTTAAACTAGTTTTTGGAAGACATTCTTAATCCAAAATCCGAAATAATACGTCCAAAAAAAATACTTGTTTGTCGTCACAAACATTGGTTTCCAAACTACTGCAATTCCTTTCGAGAATATACGGCGGCATTTTTTTAATTATTTTAAAGCCTCACTTTTCGGCCATCAGAAGGACAGAATTGCCTAGAAAAAATATAGATACAAATTGCTTTGTGTGTGTTCATTCTTCAGATAATTTTAAACCATCTCTATAATTACGTATAAAGTTCTATCCGGTTATATGTATTTATAAAAATATGTGTAATATTCGTAACCGAGAACCAATACCCGCAATGACATAAAACGAAAAACACGAAGATCACCGAACAGATCTCGAAGCAATATCAGTTCAGTAACGATAAGACATATCGTGGAGACAATAAAAATAGTGCGCAAACGGCTGTCCCCAACACGCCTCGACATTTGCCTTGAATACGAATATATCTGCGTCCGACCTCATTCAATATCCTTTTTCCAAGCGAACAGTTTTATCGTCTTTGTTATTTCCATCCAATGAACACTAACCCCTCGAAGGAAATGATTGTGACGTGCACACGAAAATCTTTCTCCTCCTTAAACTCTTAAATCCCTTAGAAAAATGTTACTTTGTAAACTTGCTACGTAATTCGCGAACATATTATTCAGGTGCGTTTCCCGGTGACATTCGGCTTGTTCCTGACGTTATCTAACTCTTCGTTATTCTTACTTGTTTGTGTCATACAATCTTTAAAGGCGAAGTCACCAAATATTGACAATAACTAGAGGGCTTAGCAAGAATAGTTTGACCTTAGTATGACGCTAACAAGTAGGCGTGCTGTCACGTTAAGTTTATTTAGTAAAGGACATTGTGCTGCGTCCATACATAATTCGCCTCAGAACCAACAGCAATGAAAAAGTGCTTGGTAGATTTCAAGTTACCTGTAAATTATGCCTGTTTTACATTACTGAGAACACAAAATATTCTGTATTGAGTACGCATTACAAATTTTCGCACCGTTGCTTATGCGAATTATGAAAAATAAGGGGGCACCTACACACCCCCTCGCTCACTATTACAGATAAATTATTCATAATTCTATCACTATCGTCCTTAAAAAAATCTAACAACATGATCTTATTATTAATTAGTCTACAGTGTCCCACTGCTGGGCAAAGGCCTCCCTCCATCTCCGCCACTCTACTCTATTTAGGTCTATTGAGCGCCAATCGTTTTTAAAGGAGTCCAGTTATCTCCTCCTGGGCCTGCCGCGACGTCGTTTAAAATTGGGAGGAACCCAGTTGGTGATTATTTTTGCCCAAGATGTGTCAGGCATGCGACAGACATAACCAACCCAATCCCATTTCAGCTTCGAGCTTTTTCACCCACATCGGCTATTTGTGTCATGGAGCGCAGTACATTATTTTTGACATGGTCGGTAAGTTTAATACCTAGAATACTGTGCTCCATGTTACGCTGGCAAATTGCGAGTGTGGACTTCTGCGAGTCTTTCAAAGACCAGGTCTGTGCGCTGTGAGTATCGGGAGAATGCACATGTCCATCAGTTTCCGTTTTAGTTTCAATGGAAGGTCGCTCTTCATTCGTTTTTTCATGGACCAATAACTCCTCCAGTCGTTTTCTACGCGACGTATGATTTCCTTGGCTTGTCTCGCGTGGAAGGAGACTATTTAGCCCAAGTAGATATACTCCTAGACATATGCAATCACGACACCCTCCACTTGAATTTTGTGTTTGCTTGTATTTGTCATGATCTTGGTCTTTGACATGTTCATATGAAGTCCGACCTTGCAGCTCGCAACGTTCAGCTCTCCTAGCATCTGTTGTAGGCCGATAGCTGAGGAAGAGAACAGAACAAAATCGTCGGCGAATCGAAGATTTGTAAGCCTCCTAACCTTCGACGATAATCCCCCGCTCCTCCCAGCCTGCCGCCAGTTTTATAAAAACTTCTTCAAGACACATATAAAGAGTTTAGGTGATAGCGGGTCTCCCTGTTTTATACCTCATTCTATTGGAAACGATGGTCCTATATTTTGTGTGTTAATGGCCGCCGTGCTATTATTATATGTAGTTTTTAGTAATTGGATGTAGGTGTCGTTTATTTTTGGGATTCAAGAGCGTCCAACCAAGCAGTGTGGTAATTATTATCTTAATATTATAAGTAATTATAAAATGTTTATAGGTGAGTGTAATAAGGTTATTGTCGTGATAAACTATGTGTAGTCGCCATCTTATCTATCAGCTACGCGTACTATTTTGGACTTTAAAATTTAAATGAGATAATTTTATTCCTTTTAACACTCTTTTTTAAAAAATATATATCATTGTTTCGAAAAAGGCCAAAGAAAAACCTTGTGATAACGTTATTAAGATAATGCGTACATCGTCTAAATTATTTCAAAGTAGTTGACCCGGCGAACTTCGTACCGCTAAAAAGTACAATAGTTGCTTTTGCGTCTTTCCTTGCAATTTCTTTTTATATATCTCACCTTTTAAACCTTCCTTGGACTTCTACACATATTTCAAAACCAAAATGATCTAAATCAGTCCAGGCGTTCTCGAGTTTTTGTGAGACTAACAAACGTCAATTCTCTTATATATATATATACATTCGTTTGAAACATGATATTATAGGCCTTGTCTTAAGCTAAATTTTTATACTTGTGTTGTTTTAATAATGAAAACAGATTCTGTATCATACACAGTTAGAGGTCAAATAATAAAAATGTATAGTTCTGTTTAAGTTTTATTACAATTTTATTAAATAAGTACATTATATAATACATATTATTTTCCTAACCAATTGTTATAATATTGAACCTAACAACATTACAATGCGGGATAATCAAAGCTTGTAGGTTAAATTGGTCCTTAATTTCTATAAAATCCAACAGCACCAAGGTCGACGCAAACATCCCTAATTCCGCTTAGTAAGGCATCAATATAGAATGTAGTTTCACGGATGGAGCTGCTTTATCTGCACGTATGGGGCCTTAATGCGCCCGCCCAATCCCAGACTGAGCGCCTGGGATTATAATCAATTTTATTCTCTATTTTCTTCTCACCTGAGATGATTGATGATTCGATGATTTTATACAACGTGGGCACAGCCAGTCACCGTCGGGTGGTGATATGATTCCAACACAAGAGAAGTGATACCATTGCAGAGCGCAGTCGGAGCCATCGCATCCTATCATTTGTGCGTCAGCGATATACTTCCCGCAAAAACAGTAATCGGACTCCCTCTCTGTGTAAGACTGAGGGTTGTCTGAATTGAAATCGTTGTCTTCCGAGATTTCATTGTAATATATTGGTAGAACATGGCACACGTGAGGCGCGTGATGCCATCGCTTCAATCCGCACTGTTTACACCAGACACTCTCGGTGCCGTGTCGCCAATATAGATGCTCCAACAGACGTTTGTAGTCGAAGTATTGCATGGAACACCGGCAGCACGTGAACGTGGGTTTCACGGGGGAACTTTTGGAAGTTTTCATTTTGTAACTCTGACTTTATAGACGAAGTTTAATAATCCTAAACACGAGGAACCTAGCCAAACTTATAGCTTCTACTAAAAGCAAGACGTTACCAAAAATAGTCAACACAAGCAACACTTTCCTCAGAATAGTTGTAAACTTTGTGAATCCTTTAATTTTATACGTGTCAAAATTAGAAAATATTTTAGTGAGAATGTAATTAAGGTGCCATTAGCATTAAAGATCCTAAACGAGCAGCGTCATCAATGAAGTATGGAAGTTAATTTGTTTTACTTTAATTAGTTTGCGTTACAGGGATCGCTGCGTTAATGACCGCTAAGTAGACCCCTAATTTGTTTTATTTTTTCGGAATTAATATGATACATTATAGTTATTAATCAAATTAATACACTGGAATAATTAGTTACTACACAATTATAATTAGTAAATTACACATCATAAATAACACGAAGAGAGTTTCTACACATTAAAACTGAAACTTAGCTGTACCTAAATAATCCATATTCGTTTCATCGTTGCTATTCGTAAACTGTTATTGAATGTATTATTTATTTTTGATTTACATTCGTGCCTGTCAATGCTACGGCTTAATAAGCTGTGTCACCCAGGCACACCATTAGCAATCATTTTCTTCAAACGAGGACTCCTTATTGAAAATGTCTGCTCTGTATAAAATCATTCTAGTTATCGTTTTAAATAGAAGCGACACTAAGAATCGAACATAAAGGATGAGTACTAAGGAGCACCCACTTTAATAAAAGAAGTCTATTCAATTCAGTTGACTGAGTTTCCTTATTTTAAAATACAGCCTTCATCCCGAACTTGTCGAGATTTGAATGAATGTTATCGACGTACATGTTATATGCATGAACGAATTTAGTACTTAAATAGCAGTAAAAGCCAAATTTATGAAACAATATCACTTCATGACAGTCGCAGAGTTGCCTTTTTCTATGACATTGACTCAAGTTATTTTATATTTGTAACCGTACGGACCCACATGTTGAAATATCTTCTTAGAAATAGAAAAGAATATAAAAATATTAAATGGTAACCCTCATTTCCTATCAACCCTGTCAATGTCATTTACCGGGCAAAAGATCCTTGTCGCACTGTACCTTTAAACTAGTTTTTGGAAGACATTCTTAATCCAAAATCCGAAATAATACGTCTAAAAAAAATACTTGTTTGTCGTCACAAACATTGGTTTCCAAACTACTGCAATTCCTTTCGAGAATATACGGCGGCATTTTTTTAATTATTTTAAAGCCTCACTTTTCGGCCATCAGAAGGACAGAATTGCCTAGAAAAAATATAGATACAAATTGCTTTGTGTGTGTTCATTCTTCAGATAATTTTAAACCATCTCTATAATTACGTATAAAGTTCTATCCGGTTATATGTATTTATAAAAATATGTGTAATATTCGTAACCGAGAACCAATACCCGCAATGACATAAAACGAAAAACACGAAGATCACCGAACAGATCTCGAAGCAATATCAGTTCAGTAACGATAAGACATATCGTGGAGACAATAAAAATAGTGCGCAAACGGCTGTCCCCAACACGCCTCGACATTTGCCTTGAATACGAATATATCTGCGTCCGACCTCATTCAATATCCTTTTTCCAAGCGAACAGTTTTATCGTCTTTGTTATTTCCATCCAATGAACACTAACCCCTCGAAGGAAATGATTGTGACGTGCACACGAAAATCTTTCTCCTCCTTAAACTCTTAAATCCCTTAGAAAAATGTTACTTTGTAAACTTGCTACGTAATTCGCGAACATATTATTCAGGTGCGTTTCCCGGTGACATTCGGCTTGTTCCTGACGTTATCTAACTCTTCGTTATTCTTACTTGTTTGTGTCATACAATCTTTAAAGGCGAAGTCACCAAATATTGACAATAACTAGAGGGCTTAGCAAGAATAGTTTGACCTTAGTATGACGCTAACAAGTAGGCGTGCTGTCACGTTAAGTTTATTTAGTAAAGGACATTGTGCTGCGTCCATACATAATTCGCCTCAGAACCAACAGCAATGAAAAAGTGCTTGGTAGATTTCAAGTTACCTGTAAATTATGCCTGTTTTACATTACTGAGAACACAAAATATTCTGTATTGAGTACGCATTACAAATTTTCGCACCGTTGCTTATGCGAATTATGAAAAATAAGGGGGCACCTACACACCCCCTCGCTCACTATTACAGATAAATTATTCATAATTCTATCACTATCGTCCTTAAAAAAATCTAACAACATGATCTTATTATTAATTAGTCTACAGTGTCCCACTGCTGGGCAAAGGCCTCCCTCCATCTCCGCCACTCTACTCTATTTAGGTCTATTGAGCGCCAATCGTTTTTAAAGGAGTCCAGTTATCTCCTCCTGGGCCTGCCGCGACGTCGTTTAAAATTGGGAGGAACCCAGTTGGTGATTATTTTTGCCCAAGATGTGTCAGGCATGCGACAGACATAACCAACCCAATCCCATTTCAGCTTCGAGCTTTTTCACCCACATCGGCTATTTGTGTCATGGAGCGCAGTACATTATTTTTGACATGGTCGGTAAGTTTAATACCTAGAATACTGTGCTCCATGTTACGCTGGCAAATTGCGAGTGTGGACTTCTGCGAGTCTTTCAAAGACCAGGTCTGTGCGCTGTGAGTATCGGGAGAATGCACATGTCCATCAGTTTCCGTTTTAGTTTCAATGGAAGGTCGCTCTTCATTCGTTTTTTCATGGACCAATAACTCCTCCAGTCGTTTTCTACGCGACGTATGATTTCCTTGGCTTGTCTCGCGTGGAAGGAGACTATTTAGCCCAAGTAGATATACTCCTAGACATATGCAATCACGACACCCTCCACTTGAATTTTGTGTTTGCTTGTATTTGTCATGATCTTGGTCTTTGACATGTTCATATGAAGTCCGACCTTGCAGCTCGCAACGTTCAGCTCTCCTAGCATCTGTTGTAGGCCGATAGCTGAGGAAGAGAACAGAACAAAATCGTCGGCGAATCGAAGATTTGTAAGCCTCCTAACCTTCGACGATAATCCCCCGCTCCTCCCAGCCTGCCGCCAGTTTTATAAAAACTTCTTCAAGACACATATAAAGAGTTTAGGTGATAGCGGGTCTCCCTGTTTTATACCTCATTCTATTGGAAACGATGGTCCTATATTTTGTGTGTTAATGGCCGCCGTGCTATTATTATATGTAGTTTTTAGTAATTGGATGTAGGTGTCGTTTATTTTTGGGATTCAAGAGCGTCCAACCAAGCAGTGTGGTAATTATTATCTTAATATTATAAGTAATTATAAAATGTTTATAGGTGAGTGTAATAAGGTTATTGTCGTGATAAACTATGTGTAGTCGCCATCTTATCTATCAGCTACGCGTACTATTTTGGACTTTAAAATTTAAATGAGATAATTTTATTCCTTTTAACACTCTTTTTTTAAAAATATATATCATTGTTTCGAAAAAGGCCAAAGAAAAACCTTGTGATAACGTTATTAAGATTATGCGTACATCGCCTAAATTATTTCAAAGTAGTTGACCCGGCGAACTTCGTACCGCTAAAAAGTAAAATAGTTGCTTTTGCGTCTTTCCTTGCAATTTCTTTTTATATATCTCACCTTTTAAACCTTCCTTGGACTTCTACACATATTTCAAAACCAAAATGATCTAAATCAGTCCAGGCGTTCTCGAGTTTTTGTGAGACTAACAAACGTCAATTCTCTTATACATATATATATATATATATATATACATTCGTTTGAAACATGATATTATAGGCCTTGTCTTAAGCTAAATTTTTATACTTGTGTTGTTTTAATAATGAAAACAGATTCTGTATCATACACAGTTAGAGGTCGAATAATAAAAATGTATAGTTCTGTTTAAGTTTTATTACAATTTTATTAAATAAGTACATTATATAATACATATTATTTTCCTAACCAATTGTTATAATATTGAACCTAACAACATTACAATGCGGGATAATCAAAGCTTGTAGGTTAAATTGGTCCTTAATTTCTATAAAATCCAACAGCACCAAGGTCGACGCAAACATCCCTAATTCCGCTTAGTAAGGCATCAATATAGAATGTAGTTTCACGGATGGAGCTGCTTTATCTGCACGTATGGGGCCTTAATGCGCCCGCCCAATCCCAGACTGAGCGCCTGGGATTATAATCAATTTTATTCTCTATTTTCTTCTCACCTGAGATGATTGATGATTCGATGATTTTATACAACGTGGGCACAGCCAGTCACCGTCGGGTGGTGATATGATTCCAACACAAGAGAAGTGATACCATTGCAGAGCGCAGTCGGAGCCATCGCATCCTATCATTTGTGCGTCAGCGATATACTTCCCGCAAAAACAGTAATCGGACTCCCTCTCTGTGTAATACTGAGGGTTGTCTGAATTGAAATCGTTGTCTTCCGAGATTTCATTGTAATATATTGGTAGAACATGGCACACGTGAGGCGCGTGATGCCATCGCTTCAATCCGCACTGTTTACACCAGACACTCTCGGTGCCGTGTCGCCAATATAGATGCTCCAACAGACGTTTGTAGTCGAAGTATTGCATGGAACACCGGCAGCACGTGAACGTGGGTTTCACGGGGGAACTTTTGGAAGTTTTCATTTTGTAACTCTGACTTTATAGACGAAGTTTAATAATCCTAAACACGAGGAACCTAGCCAAACTTATAGCTTCTACTAAAAGCAAGACGTTACCAAAAATAGTCAACACAAGCAACACTTTCCTCAGAATAGTTGTAAACTTTGTGAATCCTTTAATTTTATACGTGTCAAAATTAGAAAATATTTTAGTGAGAATGTAATTAAGGTGCCATTAGCATTAAAGATCCTAAACGAGCAGCGTCATCAATGAAGTATGGAAGTTAATTTGTTTTACTTTAATTAGTTTGCGTTACAGGGATCGCTGCGTTAATGACCGCTAAGTAGACCCCTAATTTGTTTTATTTTTTCGGAATTAATATGATACATTATAGTTATTAATCAAATTAATACACTGGAATAATTAGTTACTACACAATTATAATTAGTAAATTACACATCATAAATAACACGAAGAGAGTTTCTACACATTAAAACTGAAACTTAGCTGTACCTAAATAATCCATATTCGTTTCATCGTTGCTATTCGTAAACTGTTATTGAATGTATTATTTATTTTTGATTTACATTCGTGCCTGTCAATGCTACGGCTTAATAAGCTGTGTCACCCAGGCACACCATTAGCAATCATTTTCTTCAAACGAGGACTCCTTATTGAAAATGTCTGCTCTGTATAAAATCATTCTAGTTATCGTTTTAAATAGAAGCGACACTAAGAATCGAACATAAAGGATGAGTACTAAGGAGCACCCACTTTAATAAAAGAAGTCTATTCAATTCAGTTGACTGAGTTTCCTTATTTTAAAATACAGCCTTCATCCCGAACTTGTCGAGATTTGAATGAATGTTATCGACGTACATGTTATATGCATGAACGAATTTAGTACTTAAATAGCAGTAAAAGCCAAATTTATGAAACAATATCACTTCATGACAGTCGCAGAGTTGCCTTTTTCTATGACATTGACTCAAGTTATTTTATATTTGTAACCGTACGGACCCACATGTTGAAATATCTTCTTAGAAATAGAAAAGAATATAAAAATATTAAATGGTAACCCTCATTTCCTATCAACCCTGTCAATGTCATTTACCGGGCAAAAGATCCTTGTCGCACTGTACCTTTAAACTAGTTTTTGGAAGACATTCTTAATCCAAAATCCGAAATAATACGTCTAAAAAAAATACTTGTTTGTCGTCACAAACATTGGTTTCCAAACTACTGCAATTCCTTTCGAGAATATACGGCGGCATTTTTTTAATTATTTTAAAGCCTCACTTTTCGGCCATCAGAAGGACAGAATTGCCTAGAAAAAATATAGATACAAATTGCTTTGTGTGTGTTCATTCTTCAGATAATTTTAAACCATCTCTATAATTACGTATAAAGTTCTATCCGGTTATATGTATTTATAAAAATATGTGTAATATTCGTAACCGAGAACCAATACCCGCAATGACATAAAACGAAAAACACGAAGATCACCGAACAGATCTCGAAGCAATATCAGTTCAGTAACGATAAGACATATCGTGGAGACAATAAAAATAGTGCGCAAACGGCTGTCCCCAACACGCCTCGACATTTGCCTTGAATACGAATATATCTGCGTCCGACCTCATTCAATATCCTTTTTCCAAGCGAACAGTTTTATCGTCTTTGTTATTTCCATCCAATGAACACTAACCCCTCGAAGGAAATGATTGTGACGTGCACACGAAAATCTTTCTCCTCCTTAAACTCTTAAATCCCTTAGAAAAATGTTACTTTGTAAACTTGCTACGTAATTCGCGAACATATTATTCAGGTGCGTTTCCCGGTGACATTCGGCTTGTTCCTGACGTTATCTAACTCTTCGTTATTCTTACTTGTTTGTGTCATACAATCTTTAAAGGCGAAGTCACCAAATATTGACAATAACTAGAGGGCTTAGCAAGAATAGTTTGACCTTAGTATGACGCTAACAAGTAGGCGTGCTGTCACGTTAAGTTTATTTAGTAAAGGACATTGTGCTGCGTCCATACATAATTCGCCTCAGAACCAACAGCAATGAAAAAGTGCTTGGTAGATTTCAAGTTACCTGTAAATTATGCCTGTTTTACATTACTGAGAACACAAAATATTCTGTATTGAGTACGCATTACAAATTTTCGCACCGTTGCTTATGCGAATTATGAAAAATAAGGGGGCACCTACACACCCCCTCGCTCACTATTACAGATAAATTATTCATAATTCTATCACTATCGTCCTTAAAAAAATCTAACAACATGATCTTATTATTAATTAGTCTACAGTGTCCCACTGCTGGGCAAAGGCCTCCCTCCATCTCCGCCACTCTACTCTATTTAGGTCTATTGAGCGCCAATCGTTTTTAAAGGAGTCCAGTTATCTCCTCCTGGGCCTGCCGCGACGTCGTTTAAAATTGGGAGGAACCCAGTTGGTGATTATTTTTGCCCAAGATGTGTCAGGCATGCGACAGACATAACCAACCCAATCCCATTTCAGCTTCGAGCTTTTTCACCCACATCGGCTATTTGTGTCATGGAGCGCAGTACATTATTTTTGACATGGTCGGTAAGTTTAATACCTAGAATACTGTGCTCCATGTTACGCTGGCAAATTGCGAGTGTGGACTTCTGCGAGTCTTTCAAAGACCAGGTCTGTGCGCTGTGAGTATCGGGAGAATGCACATGTCCATCAGTTTCCGTTTTAGTTTCAATGGAAGGTCGCTCTTCATTCGTTTTTTCATGGACCAATAACTCCTCCAGTCGTTTTCTGCGCGACGTATGATTTCCTTGGCTTGTCTCGCGTGGAAGGAGACTATTTAGCCCAAGTAGATATACTCCTAGACATATGCAATCACGACACCCTCCACTTGAATTTTGTGTTTGCTTGTATTTGTCATGATCTTGGTCTTTGACATGTTCATATGAAGTCCGACCTTGCAGCTCGCAACGTTCAGCTCTCCTAGCATCTGTTGTAGGCCGATAGCTGAGGAAGAGAACAGAACAAAATCGTCGGCGAATCGAAGATTTGTAAGCCTCCTAACCTTCGACGATAATCCCCCGCTCCTCCCAGCCTGCCGCCAGTTTTATAAAAACTTCTTCAAGACACATATAAAGAGTTTAGGTGATAGCGGGTCTCCCTGTTTTATACCTCATTCTATTGGAAACGATGGTCCTATATTTTGTGTGTTAATGGCCGCCGTGCTATTATTATATGTAGTTTTTAGTAATTGGATGTAGGTGTCGTTTATTTTTTGGGATTCAAGAGCGTCCAACAAAGCAGTGTGGTAATTATTATCTTAATATTATAAGTAAATATAAAATGTTTATAGGTGAGTGTAATAAGGTTATTGTCGTGATAAACTATGTGTAGTCGCCATCTTATCTATCAGCTACGCGTACTATTTTGGACTTTAAAATTTAAATGAGATAATTTTATTCCTTTTAACACTCTTTTTTTAAAAATATATATCATTGTTTCGAAAAAGGCCAAAGAAAAACCTTGTGATAACGTTATTAAGATTATGCGTACATCGTCTAAATTATTTCAAAGTAGTTGACCCGGCGAACTTCGTACCGCTAAAAAGTACAATAGTTGCTTTTGCGTCTTTCCTTGCAATTTCTTTTTATATATCTCACCTTTTAAACCTTCCTTGGACCTCTACACATATTTCAAAACCAAAATGATCTAAATCAGTCCAGGCGTTCTCGAGTTTTTGTGAGACTAACAAACGTCAATTCTCTATATATATATATATATATATATATATATATATATATATATATATATATATATATATATATATATATATATATATATATATATATATATATATATATATATATACATTCGTTTGAAACATGATATTATAGGCCTTGTCTTAAGCTAAATTTTTATACTTGTGTTGTTTTAATAATGAAAACAGATTCTGTATCATACACAGTTAGAGGTCAAATAATAAAAATGTATAGTTCTGTTTAAGTTTTATTACAATTTTATTAAATAAGTACATTACATTTCTTCCTTACTGGGCTGGAAGCGAAAGAAAAACTTAGAATGCCCCAGTAGCCATACTTTTGCTTGGCTGGTGGTAAGAGTCCACCAAAGGTAGTAACGTCATCCGATCAACGACCAGAAAAGGAAAATTTGAAACAAACCCTATACCAACCCGTCTGGCCAGCGTGGTATAGTAGGCCAAAAACCTCTTAATATGTTAAGACACCAAACGCAAAGGCCCCCAGTTCCCGGTAGTCCCGCTGTCCGCTGCCACGGTAGCGGTCGCGGTAACAGCGGGGCAGGGGGTGCGAAGAATCTCCGGGCTACGACACAAGGCTACCAAAAACACCTGACCCTGGCTACGTACAATGGACGCTCTCTACGGCTGGACCAACACCTCGCTGAACTCGAGGTAGAACTAGGTCGCATAAACTGGCACATATTGGGGTTATCCGAAGTCCGAAGACAGGGCGAGGACACGATAACCCTTGAGTCAGGCCACCTGTTTTACTTTCGGGAAGGTGATCGGCCCTCTCAGGGCGGTGTCGGTTTCCTGGTCAACAAAGCTCTCACTAACAACGTTGAGGAAGTCAGCAGTGTGTCGACACGGGTAGCGTACCTCATAATTAAAATCACCAACTGGTACACCCTGAAGGTGGTACAGGTATATGCGCCGACCTCGACATACTGCGACGACATAGCGGAAGCCATGTATGAAGACATAGCCAAGGCATTACATGGCACCACCAAGGCTCACTACAACGTTGTTATGGGGGACTTCAATGCCAAAGTGGGAGTACAAGAACGCGGCGAAACGATAATCGGACCCCACGGCGTGGGGCGCCGAAACCACAGGGGGCAGATGCTGGTCAACTTTCTGGAGTCGCAGGGGCTCTTCTTGATGAATTCGTTCTTTAAGAAGAAGCCTCATAGAAAGTGGACATGGCGAAGCCCCGACACTGTGACGAGGAACGAGATAGACTTCATCATGACTGACAGGAAGTCTATATTTAGAGACGTCTCCGTGATCAACAGGTTTAATACCGGCAGCGATCACCGACTTGTCCGAGGCGCTCTAAATATAGACTTCAAGGCCGAAAGACGTCGCATGATGAGGTCTACTCTCAGACCTACTGCGCCTCAAATAGCTTTAGGGTCCGAAAAGTTCCAACTGGAGCTTCAAAATCGTTTCGACCTGCTGGAAACCGAAGGCAATGTTGACGAGAAAACCGACACAGTGGTCAAAACGCTACAGGATGTGTCTCGAAGGGTGTTTCCCAGCAAAAGCGGTAACAGAGAGTCTAAACTCTCGCTCGAGACTCTCGAACTTATGAGGCAGAGACGGGAAATGTCATCCACGCAGGCGTCTTCGCCGGATGGGAGGAACCTCAACCGGAAGATCCGGAAGCGGGTGCGACGTGACCTCCGATGTTCCAACACCCGCGCCATCGCGGCTGCGATTGAACAGAACAGAGGCACCAAAGTCTTCGCTCGCCAGCTAGGTAGATCCCATCTGACGAAACTTAATACAGCGGATGGCAAAACCGTGACCTCCAAGTTCGAGATACTCGAGGAAATTGAGAGTTTCTACAAAGACCTGTACGCATCACGGATGGCTAAACCCTCGAGACCCAGCGCTGACGACCACAGAGCCCCACTAGCACGCCACGATACGGAAGACATCCCTGATGTCAACCAGGACGAGGTCAGAGTGGCTCTCGAGCAGCTCAAAAACAACAAGTCGCCAGGCGATGACGGAATCACCACTGAGCTCCTAAAAGCAGGCGGGACTCCAATCCTGAAAAAGCTAGCGAGTCTCTTTAATTCCGTCATCCACCAGGGCTTAACACCTCAAGCGTGGAGCGGGAGTGCGGTGGTTCTGTTCTTCAAAAAAGGTGACAAAACCTTGCTGAAGAACTACAGACCCATCTCACTCCTGAGCCACGTCTACAAGTTGTTCTCGAGAGTACTCACAAACCGCCTCGCCAGAAGACTTGACGAGTTCCAGCCACCGGAACAAGCCGGGTTTCGAAAAGGCTACAGCACCGTAGACCACATCCATACTGTTCGGCAGATTGTACAGAAGACCGAAGAGTACAATCAGCCGCTGTGTATGGCTTTCGTGGACTACGAGAAAGCCTTCGACTCCATCGAAACCTGGGCGGTTTTGGATGCTCTGCAGCGATGTGGCATCGATTGGCGCTATATCGAGGTGTTGAGATGTCTGTATGATACCGCCACAATGACCGTCCAGCTCCAGGACCAAAAGACCAACCCGATCGAGCTGCATCGAGGGGTAAGACAGGGGGATGTAATATCCCCCAAGCTCTTCACCAATGCACTCGAAGACGTCTTCAAGACGCTGGACTGGACTGGGCGGGGCATTAACATCAACGGCGAATACATCTCACACCTTCGGTTTGCCGATGATATCGTCATCGTGGCAGAGTCACTGGAACAGTTGAGCGGAATGCTGCATAGCCTAAATGGAGCCTCTCGAGGTGTCGGTCTCGGCATGAACTTGGATAAAACCAAGATCATGTTTAATGAGCATGTCACGCCGGGACCGATCTACGTCGATGGTTCGATGCTCGAAGTTGTTCGGGAGTATGTCTACCTTGGACAAGTTGTCCAATTTGGTAGGAACAACTTCGAGAAAGAAATCAACCGCAGGATCCAATTGGGTTGGGCAGCATTTGGCAAACTACGTCACGTTTTCGCTTCGCCTATACCGCAATGCCTGAAGACTAAAGTCTTTAACCAATGCGTTCTACCTGTTATGACTTACGGGGCCGAGACGTGGACACTCACAGTGGGACTAGTCCACAAACTCAAAGTCGCACAGCGGGCTATGGAGCGAGCTATGATCGGCGTCTCTTTGAAGGATAAAATTCGTAACGAGGTAATCCGACAAAGAACCAAAGTTACCGACATAGCTCGCAGACTCAGTAAGCTAAAGTGGCAATGGGCTGGTCACATCTGCAGAAGGACCGACGGCCGATGGAGCAAGCGTGTCCTAGAGTGGAGACCGCGACTTGGTAAGCGTAAGGTAGGACGGCCCCCAGCTAGATGGACCGACGACCTCAAGAAGGTCGCTGGGACGGACTGGATGCGGAAGGCGGGGGACCGTGTGCAATGGCGCGTGTTAGGAGAGGCCTATGTCCAGCAGTGGACTACGATAGGCTGATTGATTGAAGTACATTATATAATACATATTATTTTCCTAACCAATTGTTATAATATTGAACCTAACAACATTACAATGCGGGATAATCAAAGCTTGTAGGTTAAATTGGTCCTTAATTTCTATAAAATCCAACAGCACCAAGGTCGACGCAAACATCCCTAATTCCGCTTAGTAAGGCATCAATATAGAATGTAGTTTCACGGATGGAGCTGCTTTATCTGCACGTATGGGGCCTTAATGCGCCCGCCCAATCCCAGACTGAGCGCCTGGGATTATAATCAATTTTATTCTCTATTTTCTTCTCACCTGAGATGATTGATGATTCGATGATTTTATACAACGTGGGCACAGCCAGTCACCGTCGGGTGGTGATATGATTCCAACACAAGAGAAGTGATACCATTGCAGAGCGCAGTCGGAGCCATCGCATCCTATCATTTGTGCGTCAGCGATATACTTCCCGCAAAAACAGTAATCGGACTCCCTCTCTGTGTAATACTGAGGGTTGTCTGAATTGAAATCGTTGTCTTCCGAGATTTCATTGTAATATATTGGTAGAACATGGCACACGTGAGGCGCGTGATGCCATCGCTTCAATCCGCACTGTTTACACCAGACACTCTCGGTGCCGTGTCGCCAATATAGATGCTCCAACAGACGTTTGTAGTCGAAGTATTGCATGGAACACCGGCAGCACGTGAACGTGGGTTTCACGGGGGAACTTTTGGAAGTTTTCATTTTGTAACTCTGACTTTATAGACGAAGTTTAATAATCCTAAACACGAGGAACCTAGCCAAACTTATAGCTTCTACTAAAAGCAAGACGTTACCAAAAATAGTCAACACAAGCAACACTTTCCTCAGAATAGTTGTAAACTTTGTGAATCCTTTAATTTTATACGTGTCAAAATTAGAAAATATTTTAGTGAGAATGTAATTAAGGTGCCATTAGCATTAAAGATCCTAAACGAGCAGCGTCATCAATGAAGTATGGAAGTTAATTTGTTTTACTTTAATTAGTTTGCGTTACAGGGATCGCTGCGTTAATGACCGCTAAGTAGACCCCTAATTTGTTTTATTTTTTCGGAATTAATATGATACATTATAGTTATTAATCAAATTAATACACTGGAATAATTAGTTACTACACAATTATAATTAGTAAATTACACATCATAAATAACACGAAGAGAGTTTCTACACATTAAAACTGAAACTTAGCTGTACCTAAATAATCCATATTCGTTTCATCGTTGCTATTCGCAAACTGTTATTGAATGTATTATTTATTTTTGATTTACATTCGTGCCTGTCAATGCTACGGCTTAATAAGCTGTGTCACCCAGGCACACCATTAGCAATCATTTTCTTCAAACGAGGACTCGAGGATCATTCTAGTTATCGTTTTAAATAGAAGCGACACTAAGAATCGAACATAAAGGATGAGTACTAAGGAGCACCCACTTTAATAAAAGAAGTCTATTCAATTCAGTTGACTGAGTTTCCTTATTTTAAAATACAGCCTTCATCCCGAACTTGTCGAGATTTGAATGAATGTTATCGACGTACATGTTATATGCATGAACGAATTTAGTACTTAAATAGCAGTAAAAGCCAAATTTATGAAACAATATCACTTCATGACAGTCGCAGAGTTGCCTTTTTCTATGACATTGACTCAAGTTATTTTATATTTGTAACCGTACGGACCCACATGTTGAAATATCTTCTTAGAAATAGAAAAGAATATAAAAATATTAAATGGTAACCCTCATTTCCTATCAACCCTGTCAATGTCATTTACCGGGCAAAAGATCCTTGTCGCACTGTACCTTTAAACTAGTTTTTGGAAGACATTCTTAATCCAAAATCCGAAATAATACGTCTAAAAAAAATACTTGTTTGTCGTCACAAACATTGGTTTCCAAACTACTGCAATTCCTTTCGAGAATATACGGCGGCATTTTTTTAATTATTTTAAAGCCTCACTTTTCGGCCATCAGAAGGACAGAATTGCCTAGAAAAAATATAGATACAAATTGCTTTGTGTGTGTTCATTCTTCAGATAATTTTAAACCATCTCTATAATTACGTATAAAGTTCTATCCGGTTATATGTATTTATAAAAATATGTGTAATATTCGTAACCGAGAACCAATACCCGCAATGACATAAAACGAAAAACACGAAGATCACCGAACAGATCTCGAAGCAATATCAGTTCAGTAACGATAAGACATATCGTGGAGACAATAAAAATAGTGCGCAAACGGCTGTCCCCAACACGCCTCGACATTTGCCTTGAATACGAATATATCTGCGTCCGACCTCATTCAATATCCTTTTTCCAAGCGAACAGTTTTATCGTCTTTGTTATTTCCATCCAATGAACACTAACCCCTCGAAGGAAATGATTGTGACGTGCACACGAAAATCTTTCTCCTCCTTAAACTCTTAAATCCCTTAGAAAAATGTTACTTTGTAAACTTGCTACGTAATTCGCGAACATATTATTCAGGTGCGTTTCCCGGTGACATTCGGCTTGTTCCTGACGTTATCTAACTCTTCGTTATTCTTACTTGTTTGTGTCATACAATCTTTAAAGGCGAAGTCACCAAATATTGACAATAACTAGAGGGCTTAGCAAGAATAGTTTGACCTTAGTATGACGCTAACAAGTAGGCGTGCTGTCACGTTAAGTTTATTTAGTAAAGGACATTGTGCTGCGTCCATACATAATTCGCCTCAGAACCAACAGCAATGAAAAAGTGCTTGGTAGATTTCAAGTTACCTGTAAATTATGCCTGTTTTACATTACTGAGAACACAAAATATTCTGTATTGAGTACGCATTACAAATTTTCGCACCGTTGCTTATGCGAATTATGAAAAATAAGGGGGCACCTACACACCCCCTCGCTCACTATTACAGATAAATTATTCATAATTCTATCACTATCGTCCTTAAAAAAATCTAACAACATGATCTTATTATTAATTAGTCTACAGTGTCCCACTGCTGGGCAAAGGCCTCCCTCCATCTCCGCCACTCTACTCTATTTAGGTCTATTGAGCGCCAATCGTTTTTAAAGGAGTCCAGTTATCTCCTCCTGGGCCTGCCGCGACGTCGTTTAAAATTGGGAGGAACCCAGTTGGTGATTATTTTTGCCCAAGATGTGTCAGGCATGCGACAGACATAACCAACCCAATCCCATTTCAGCTTCGAGCTTTTTCACCCACATCGGCTATTTGTGTCATGGAGCGCAGTACATTATTTTTGACATGGTCGGTAAGTTTAATACCTAGAATACTGTGCTCCATGTTACGCTGGCAAATTGCGAGTGTGGACTTCTGCGAGTCTTTCAAAGACCAGGTCTGTGCGCTGTGAGTATCGGGAGAATGCACATGTCCATCAGTTTCCGTTTTAGTTTCAATGGAAGGTCGCTCTTCATTCGTTTTTTCATGGACCAATAACTCCTCCAGTCGTTTTCTACGCGACGTATGATTTCCTTGGCTTGTCTCGCGTGGAAGGAGACTATTTAGCCCAAGTAGATATACTCCTAGACATATGCAATCACGACACCCTCCACTTGAATTTTGTGTTTGCTTGTATTTGTCATGATCTTGGTCTTTGACATGTTCATATGAAGTCCGACCTTGCAGCTCGCAACGTTCAGCTCTCCTAGCATCTGTTGTAGGCCGATAGCTGAGGAAGAGAACAGAACAAAATCGTCGGCGAATCGAAGATTTGTAAGCCTCCTAACCTTCGACGATAATCCCCCGCTCCTCCCAGCCTGCCGCCAGTTTTATAAAAACTTCTTCAAGACACATATAAAGAGTTTAGGTGATAGCGGGTCTCCCTGTTTTATACCTCATTCTATTGGAAACGATGGTCCTATATTTTGTGTGTTAATGGCCGCCGTGCTATTATTATATGTAGTTTTTAGTAATTGGATGTAGGTGTCGTTTATTTTTGGGATTCAAGAGCGTCCAACCAAGCAGTGTGGTAATTATTATCTTAATATTATAAGTAATTATAAAATGTTTATAGGTGAGTGTAATAAGGTTATTGTCGTGATAAACTATGTGTAGTCGCCATCTTATCTATCAGCTACGCGTACTATTTTGGACTTTAAAATTTAAATGAGATAATTTTATTCCTTTTAACACTCTTTTTTTAAAAATATATATCATTGTTTCGAAAAAGGCCAAAGAAAAACCTTGTGATAACGTTATTAAGATTATGCGTACATCGCCTAAATTATTTCAAAGTAGTTGACCCGGCGAACTTCGTACCGCTAAAAAGTAAAATAGTTGCTTTTGCGTCTTTCCTTGCAATTTCTTTTTATATATCTCACCTTTTAAACCTTCCTTGGACCTCTACACATATTTCAAAACCAAAATGATCTAAATCAGTCCAGGCGTTCTCGAGTTTTTGTGAGACTAACAAACGTCAATTCTCTTATACATATATATATATATATATATATATATATATATATACATTCGTTTGAACGTGGGTTTCACGGGGGAACTTTTGGAAGTTTTCATTTTGTAACTCTGACTTTATAGACGAAGTTTAATAATCCTAAACACGAGGAACCTAGCCAAACTTATAGCTTCTACTAAAAGCAAGACGTTACCAAAAATAGTCAACACAAGCAACACTTTCCTCAGAATAGTTGTAAACTTTGTGAATCCTTTAATTTTATACGTGTCAAAATTAGAAAATATTTTAGTGAGAATGTAATTAAGGTGCCATTAGCATTAAAGATCCTAAACGAGCAGCGTCATCAATGAAGTATGGAAGTTAATTTGTTTTACTTTAATTAGTTTGCGTTACAGGGATCGCTGCGTTAATGACCGCTAAGTAGACCCCTAATTTGTTTTATTTTTTCGGAATTAATATGATACATTATAGTTATTAATCAAATTAATACACTGGAATAATTAGTTACTACACAATTATAATTAGTAAATTACACATCATAAATAACACGAAGAGAGTTTCTACACATTAAAACTGAAACTTAGCTGTACCTAAATAATCCATATTCGTTTCATCGTTGCTATTCGCAAACTGTTATTGAATGTATTATTTATTTTTGATTTACATTCGTGCCTGTCAATGCTACGGCTTAATAAGCTGTGTCACCCAGGCACACCATTAGCAATCATTTTCTTCAAACGAGGACTCCTTATTGAAAATGTCTGCTCTGTATAAAATCATTCTAGTTATCGTTTTAAATAGAAGCGACACAAAGAATCGAACATAAAGGATGAGTACTAAGGAGCACCCACTTTAATAAAAGAAGTCTATTCAATTCAGTTGACTGAGTTTCCTTATTTTAAAATACAGCTTTCATCCCGAACTTGTCGAGATTTGAATGAATGTTATCGACGTACATGTTATATGAACATGCAATAAGTTATTTGACGTGTCAGACTCACAGTCGACCGCTCTTACAAAATAATTTCTGAAGTATAGTTTAAAGTTCAAGTTTAGTTACAATTTTATATCACTATACTTGGTAACTAGTGTGTGATCATTCAGTGTCAGTGATAGTGATTTTTAACAATTACCAATAACAATAAATACAAATCTAGATTCAAAATTTGCCAAAAACCGTCACAGCGAGTGATTTTATAAAGTGCCTCACGTGAACGCGTAAGCGACACCGTATCCCTGGCGCTTACGACTTTCTTCTCGCCACCGCGCTGCTAGCTTTGTTTACTAAATGTTGCTATTGTGGCTGGTGCTTTGCCGTTATTGCTTGCTTATACCTACTTACTGAGCGCTAATACGATACATTGCGAACGATTGTTGCAAATAGTAACAAAAATGAGCAAAAATATGAGCGCATGCGGGGCTTGTCAGAAACAAATTAAAAATGTGGACCAAATATGTTGTTCGAATTGTAATATATCGTATCATCATTTGTGTGTTGGCATAACGTCTACTAATTTTAAAAAGATCACGAAAAAGGCACGTTCCATTTGGTTATGCCCTGAATGTAAGCCTAAACGGTCGTTAGTATCGGATAACACGCCAGCAAGGTCGCCACTTGTAGTGCAAGATAATGATGAAGATGATGATTCTCTTACACCCCAGACGGATAATGACGAACTTGTAACATTGATCCAAGAAAGGATATTAAGCGCCTTAAAGAATGAGTTACCGACTATGTTAGCAAAAGCTGTCAAAGCAGAACTTTCTCCTTTACAAAAACAGATGGAAGAACTTCGTAAGTCTGTAACGTATTTAAGTGATTGCTACGACGACATAAAAAGTTCTATGGCAGCACTGGCAACGGACAATAAAAAACTGAAAGAAGAAAATACCACACTTACTAAGAATGTAGACAACCTCACGATCCAGATAAACACCTTGGAACAGCACCTGCGCGAGAATAACCTTGAAATTCATGGAGTAGCTGAACAGCGTAATGAGAATCTACCTTCTATCATTCACCAGTGCGCTTCTATCATAGATCTTAAGTTGGCCGACTCTGACATTGTTAATTGTACTAGAGTTGCAAAGCAAAACAGGGAGAGTGGACTTCCTCGAACTATTATTGTCAAACTTAAAAACGTACGATGTCGAGATGAGTTTCTTTCTGCTGCTACAAGATATAATAAGTCACACCCAAATGCGAGGCTTAATACGTCGCTTTTGGGTGTAGCTGGTGACAAGAAACCTGTCTACGTCTCGGAACACTTGTCACCAGCCAATAAGCAGCTTCATGCAGCAACACGGGCAAAAGCCAAACAGTATGGTTACAAATTCGTATGGGTGCGAAATGGACGTATTTATGCACGTAAAGATATAGATACTCGGTACTTATTGATAAGAAATTTGAAAACTTTAGAGGAGATCCGCTAACCTAAAGCCTTGCTCGTCAATCATGTTAACTTTTGTCTTTCGTTATAGTACTACAATTGTTTTTCTTTTTGTATTTTTGATGGCTTTATCTATTTATTATCAGAATATTAGAGGGATGAAGAGTAAAGTAAATGAACTATATCATACAATTCTGAACAATAATTATGACATTATATGTTTGACGGAGACATGGCTAGACAGTAATTTATTCTCAGCTGAAATCTTTGATGAACGATACCAAGTTTTTCGTAGAGACAGGGACGTAGTATTCAAAGAAAAATTCAATAAAAATCACGGCGGTGGCGTATTGATTGCTATATCCAAAAATATTGAAACTAAAATGCAGTCAAGCTGGCAAAATGAACTGGAAGATATATGGGTAACTATAAAAGTACAGAAAATAACGATTAACTTATGCACCGTTTACATTCCATCTTACATTCCTGATGACATATTTGTTAGCTTCATTAATCGCTGTGAACAAACAGTAATAGACTCGACTGAACATTCCAAAATTATTATCGTAGGAGACTTCAATTTACGCAATATAACGTGGAAAAATAACAAAATTAGCGACGTATCGGGTGTAAAGGCTACAACGCTAAGAGATTTCATATATTTGGGAAACCTAGCACAACTCAACAATGTAACTAATAGTTCGGGAAGTATCTTAGATCTTGTTTTGACTGATCTACACAATATAAGTCTATCTCGTACATCGGGTTTAAGTCGTGTTGATGAACATCATCCCCCGTTCGAGCTCTTACTGACGTTTGACAGTTTTGCTCCACTGTTGGAAAACAATAGGATTCAACCCAAACTTTGTTTTTATAAAACAGATTATGAGGCTTGTTCTAGAGAATTTAAGTATATTGATTGGGAATCTAACGCGACATCTATGGACTGTGATACTTTCCTTCACTGGTTTTATAATATATTGTGGACGACTATAGAGAAAAATACTCCTAAAACAAAAGTTAGAAAACGTAAATACCCTATATGGTTTTCTAATGATCTTATAAAGCTTATGAACAATAAAGAGAAATACCATGCGAAATTTAAAAAATACCAAAATCCCCGTGATTATGACACCTTTACATTACTAAGACAAAGAACCAAAATTGTCATGAAAATATGTTTTCGAAAATATATTGCTAAAGTTGAAGCAGACCTTAATGTTGGTATTAAATCTTTTTGGAGGTACACAAAAAACAAAAATATTACGAACGATATACCAAAATTAATGTTCTATCGTAACCAAACAGCGCAAACAGGCACTGATATTGCTAACCTTTTCGCAGATTATTTCTCATCGGTTTATGGACCAAATAAACCAACTAATTATTCACCTGAATTTCCAACTCACACTCATATTATTCACAGTATTCACATAACAGTTGAAGATGTCTATCGTAAGCTACAAAATCTAGATGTAAGGAAGGGTGCAGGGCCGGATAATATACCACCTATTGTTGCACGACTTTGCGCATAAACATTAGCTAAACCACTGGCAATCATTTACAACAAATCGTTGCAGAGCCAGTTTCCGCAACTATGGAAAATTACCCGCATTATACCAATTCATAAGTCTGGAGACAAGAGTGATGTTACAAATTATCGCCCAATAAGTATTCTAAATTGTTTTGCTAAGGTCTTTGAAAGTCTAGTATATGAACGTATATACAATCATTTATATTCCATTCTCAGCTGCAAACAACATGGTTTTATTAGTGGAAGATCAACAAATTCGAACCTTTTAGAGTATACCAATTATCTGTGCGACGCTTTCAATATGAAAGCTCAAGTTGATTCCATCTACACAGATTTTGCTAAGGCCTTTGATCGCGTTGACCACACTATATTACTACTTAAAGCGGATTACTTGGGCATCCATGGAAATCTGCTGCGGTGGCTTACTTCATATCTTTTGAACCGCACATTGCTTGTGGCTTTACACGGATATGAATCAATACCTTTTTCACCCACATCTGGTGTACCACAAGGGTCAAATTTAGGTCCGTTGCTATTCCTTTTATTTATTAATGATCTCCTATACATTATTCAAAGCAATTGTTTAGCATATGCGGATGATATAAAAATCTATCAAAGAATTCTCACACCAAACGATTGTGAAACCCTCCAAAGCGATATTGATCGTATTCATAATTGGTGTATAGATAATAGAATGAATTTAAATGCGGAGAAATGTAAAGTTATGACTTTTACTAAAAATAAGACTATTATTCAATATAATTACAAAATTAAAAGGACAAGACTACTTAAAGTCAATCAGATTCGTGATTTAGGTGTTATTTATGATAGTTCACTTTCTTTTAGACCCCACTATGATTATATCACTAAGAAAGCAAACAAAATGTTAGGTTTCATTTTAAGGACAGCAAAACCATTCAAAACTGCAAAACCACTTATAATGCTATATGTATCTCTCGTACGCAGTAACCTTGAGTATTGTTCCTCCATATGGTCGCCTATCTATACCAAACATATTAAAAATATAGAAGCCATTCAAGTACGTTTTTTAAGAGCCTTGTGTTCTAAATATGGATTAAGAAAGAAACTTGTTGAGTATGATGATAGATTACATAAATTCAATCTTAAAAGTCTTCAGCAGAGACGAACAATTGCAGACCTAACCTTATTGCATAAAATTGCTGGCGGTAATTTTGGCACAAACCTCTGTGAAAAATTACTTTTATACATACCATCACGATCACAACGTAATCAGAAAATGTTTAGCATACCTCCTTCCAACAATAATGTTTCTCAAAACAACCCCATTCACAGAATGTTAAAATCCTACAATGAGATAGCTGATGTATGCGATATTTGGAATTACAACGATAACAATAATAAATTTAAAGAAGATATTTATAAAATTATAACCAGTTAGGCATAAACATATTGCTTTACTCTCTTTTCCAACCTATTTTTTCAACTCTTTTTATTATGTGTTTAAATAATTATGCATGCTACTTTTACGATCCTATTTTTGAATCTTAATTATGAACCGTTGTGTAAGTTGTGTACAGTTGGTAAGGACGCCAGATGTAAAATGTGATTTATTGTAAGTCTTAAGATAAATGATGTAATCTGTCTGTCTGTTACTGTGCCTATTTAAATAAAATAAAATAAAATATGCATGATTGAATTTAGTACTTAAATAGCAGTAAAAGCCAAATTTATGAAACAATATCACTTCATGACAGTCGCAGAGTTGCCTTTTTCTATGACATTGACTCAAGTTATTTTATATTTGTAACCGTACGGACCCACATGTTGAAATATCTTCTTAGAAATAGAAAAGAATATAAAAATATTAAATGGTAACCCTCATTTCCTATCAACCCTGTCAATGTCATTTACCGGGCAAAAGATCCTTGTCGCACTGTACCTTTAAACTAGTTTTTGGAAGACATTCTTAATCCAAAATCCGAAATAATACGTCCAAAAAAAATACTTGTTTGTCGTCACAAACATTGGTTTCCAAACTACTGCAATTCCTTTCGAGAATATACGGCGGCATTTTTTTAATTATTTTAAAGCCTCACTTTTCGGCCATCAGAAGGACAGAATTGCCTAGAAAAAATATAGATACAAATTGCTTTGTGTGTGTTCATTCTTCAGATAATTTTAAACCATCTCTATAATTACGTATAAAGTTCTATCCGGTTATATGTATTTATAAAAATATGTGTAATATTCGTAACCGAGAACCAATACCCGCAATGACATAAAACGAAAAACACGAAGATCACCGAACAGATCTCGAAGCAATATCAGTTCAGTAACGATAAGACATATCGTGGAGACAATAAAAATAGTGCGCAAACGGCTGTCCCCAACACGCCTCGACATTTGCCTTGAATACGAATATATCTGCGTCCGACCTCATTCAATATCCTTTTTCCAAGCGAACAGTTTTATCGTCTTTGTTATTTCCACCCAATGAACACTAACCCCTCGAAGGAAATGATTGTGACGTGCACACGAAAATCTTTCTCCTCCTTAAACTCTTAAATCCCTTAGAAAAATGTTACTTTGTAAACTTGCTACGTAATTCGCGAACATATTATTCAGGTGCGTTTCCCGGTGACATTCGGCTTGTTCCTGACGTTATCTAACTCTTCGTTATTCTTACTTGTTTGTGTCATACAATCTTTAAAGGCGAAGTCACCAAATATTGACAATAACTAGAGGGCTTAGCAAGAATAGTTTGACCTTAGTATGACGCTAACAAGTAGGCGTGCTGTCACGTTAAGTTTATTTAGTAAAGGACATTGTGCTGCGTCCATACATAATTCGCCTCAGAACCAACAGCAATGAAAAAGTGCTTGGTAGATTTCAAGTTACCTGTAAATTATGCCTGTTTTACATTACTGAGAACACAAAATATTCTGTATTGAGTACGCATTACAAATTTTCGCACCGTTGCTTATGCGAATTATGAAAAATAAGGGGGCACCTACACACCCCCTCGCTCACTATTAGAGATAAATTATTCATAATTCTATCACTATCGTCCTTAAAAAAATCTAACAACATGATCTTATTATTAATTAGTCTACAGTGTCCCACTGCTGGGCAAAGGCCTCCCTCCATCTCCGCCACTCTACTCTATTTAGGTCTATTGAGCGCCAATCGTTTTTAAAGGAGTCCAGTTATCTCATCCTGGGCCTGCCGCGACGTCGTTTAAAATTGGGAGGAACCCAGTTGGTGATTATTTTTGCCCAAGATGTGTCAGGCATGCGACAGACATAACCAACCCAATCCCATTTCAGCTTCGAGCTTTTTCACCCACATCGGCTATTTGTGTCATGGAGCGCAGTACATTATTTTTGACATGGTCGGTAAGTTTAATACCTAGAATACTGTGCTCCATGTTACGCTGGCAAATTGCGAGTGTGGACTTCTGCGAGTCTTTCAAAGACCAGGTCTGTGCGCTGTGAGTATCGGGAGAATGCACATGTCCATCAGTTTCCGTTTTAGTTTCAATGGAAGGTCGCTCTTCATTCGTTTTTTCATGGACCAATAACTCCTCCAGTCGTTTTCTACGCGACGTATGATTTCCTTGGCTTGTCTCGCGTGGAAGGAGACTATTTAGCCCAAGTAGATATACTCCTAGACATATGCAATCACGACACCCTCCACTTGAATTTTGTGTTTGCTTGTATTTGTCATGATCTTGGTCTTTGACATGTTCATATGAAGTCCGACCTTGCAGCTCGCAACGTTCAGCTCTTCTAGCATCTGTTGTAGGCCGATAGCTGAGGAAGAGAACAGAACAAAATCGTCGGCGAATCGAAGATTTGTAAGCCTCCTAACCTTCGACGATAATCCCCCGCTCCTCCCAGCCTGCCGCCAGTTTTATAAAAACTTCTTCAAGACACATATAAAGAGTTTAGGTGATAGCGGGTCTCCCTGTTTTATACCTCATTCTATTGGAAACGATGGTCCTATATTTTGTGTGTTAATGGCCGCCGTGCTATTATTATATGTAGTTTTTAGTAATTGGATGTAGGTGTCGTTTATTTTTTGGGATTCAAGAGCGTCCAACAAAGCAGTGTGGTAATTATTATCTTAATATTATAAGTAATTATAAAATGTTTATAGGTGAGTGTAATAAGGTTATTGTCGTGATAAACTATGTGTAGTCGCCATCTTATCTATCAGCTACGCGTACTATTTTGGACTTTAAAATTTAAATGAGATAATTTTATTCCTTTTAACACTCTTTTTTTAAAAATATATATCATTGTTTCGAAAAAGGCCAAAGAAAAACCTTGTGATAACGTTATTAAGATTATGCGTACATCGTCTAAATTATTTCAAAGTAGTTGACCCGGCGAACTTCGTACCGCTAAAAAGTACAATAGTTGCTTTTGCGTCTTTCCTTGCAATTTCTTTTTATATATCTCACCTTTTAAACCTTCCTTGGACTTCTACACATATTTCAAAACCAAAATGATCTAAATCAGTCCAGGCGTTCTCGAGTTTTTGTGAGACTAACAAACGTCAATTCTCTTATATATATATATACATTCGTTTGAAACATGATATTATAGGCCTTGTCTTAAGCTAAATTTTTATACTTGTGTTGTTTTAATAATGAAAACAGATTCTGTATCATACACAGTTAGAGGTCGAATAATAAAAATGTATAGTTCTGTTTAAGTTTTATTACAATTTTATTAAATAAGTACATTATATAATACATATTATTTTCCTAACCAATTGTTATAATATTGAACCTAACAACATTACAATGCGGGATAATCAAAGCTTGTAGGTTAAATTGGTCCTTAATTTCTATAAAATCCAACAGCACCAAGGTCGACGCAAACATCCCTAATTCCGCTTAGTAAGGCATCAATATAGAATGTAGTTTCACGGATGGAGCTGCTTTATCTGCACGTATGGGGCCTTAATGCGCCCGCCCAATCCCAGACTGAGCGCCTGGGATTATAATCAATTTTATTCTCTATTTTCTTCTCACCTGAGATGATTGATGATTCGATGATTTTATACAACGTGGGCACAGCCAGTCACCGTCGGGTGGTGATATGATTCCAACACAAGAGAAGTGATACCATTGCAGAGCGCAGTCGGAGCCATCGCATCCTATCATTTGTGCGTCAGCGATATACTTCCCGCAAAAACAGTAATCGGACTCCCTCTCTGTGTAATACTGAGGGTTGTCTGAATTGAAATCGTTGTCTTCCGAGATTTCATTGTAATATATTGGTAGAACATGGCACACGTGAGGCGCGTGATGCCATCGCTTCAATCCGCACTGTTTACACCAGACACTCTCGGTGCCGTGTCGCCAATATAGATGCTCCAACAGACGTTTGTAGTCGAAGTATTGCATGGAACACCGGCAGCACGTGAACGTGGGTTTCACGGGGGAACTTTTGGAAGTTTTCATTTTGTAACTCTGACTTTATAGACGAAGTTTAATAATCCTAAACACGAGGAACCTAGCCAAACTTATAGCTTCTACTAAAAGCAAGACGTTACCAAAAATAGTCAACACAAGCAACACTTTCCTCAGAATAGTTGTAAACTTTGTGAATCCTTTAATTTTATACGTGTCAAAATTAGAAAATATTTTAGTGAGAATGTAATTAAGGTGCCATTAGCATTAAAGATCCTAAACGAGCAGCGTCATCAATGAAGTATGGAAGTTAATTTGTTTTACTTTAATTAGTTTGCGTTACAGGGATCGCTGCGTTAATGACCGCTAAGTAGACCCCTAATTTGTTTTATTTTTTCGGAATTAATATGATACATTATAGTTATTAATCAAATTAATACACTGGAATAATTAGTTACTACACAATTATAATTAGTAAATTACACATCATAAATAACACGAAGAGAGTTTCTACACATTAAAACTGAAACTTAGCTGTACCTAAATAATCCATATTCGTTTCATCGTTGCTATTCGTAAACTGTTATTGAATGTATTATTTATTTTTGATTTACATTCGTGCCTGTCAATGCTACGGCTTAATAAGCTGTGTCACCCAGGCACACCATTAGCAATCATTTTCTTCAAACGAGGACTCCTTATTGAAAATGTCTGCTCTGTATAAAATCATTCTAGTTATCGTTTTAAATAGAAGCGACACTAAGAATCGAACATAAAGGATGAGTACTAAGGAGCACCCACTTTAATAAAAGAAGTCTATTCAATTCAGTTGACTGAGTTTCCTTATTTTAAAATACAGCCTTCATCCCGAACTTGTCGAGATTTGAATGAATGTTATCGACGTACATGTTATATGCATGAACGAATTTAGTACTTAAATAGCAGTAAAAGCCAAATTTATGAAACAATATCACTTCATGACAGTCGCAGAGTTGCCTTTTTCTATGACATTGACTCAAGTTATTTTATATTTGTAACCGTACGGACCCACATGTTGAAATATCTTCTTAGAAATAGAAAAGAATATAAAAATATTAAATGGTAACCCTCATTTCCTATCAACCCTGTCAATGTCATTTACCGGGCAAAAGATCCTTGTCGCACTGTACCTTTAAACTAGTTTTTGGAAGACATTCTTAATCCAAAATCCGAAATAATACGTCTAAAAAAAATACTTGTTTGTCGTCACAAACATTGGTTTCCAAACTACTGCAATTCCTTTCGAGAATATACGGCGGCATTTTTTTAATTATTTTAAAGCCTCACTTTTCGGCCATCAGAAGGACAGAATTGCCTAGAAAAAATATAGATACAAATTGCTTTGTGTGTGTTCATTCTTCAGATAATTTTAAACCATCTCTATAATTACGTATAAAGTTCTATCCGGTTATATGTATTTATAAAAATATGTGTAATATTCGTAACCGAGAACCAATACCCGCAATGACATAAAACGAAAAACACGAAGATCACCGAACAGATCTCGAAGCAATATCAGTTCAGTAACGATAAGACATATCGTGGAGACAATAAAAATAGTGCGCAAACGGCTGTCCCCAACACGCCTCGACATTTGCCTTGAATACGAATATATCTGCGTCCGACCTCATTCAATATCCTTTTTCCAAGCGAACAGTTTTATCGTCTTTGTTATTTCCATCCAATGAACACTAACCCCTCGAAGGAAATGATTGTGACGTGCACACGAAAATCTTTCTCCTCCTTAAACTCTTAAATCCCTTAGAAAAATGTTACTTTGTAAACTTGCTACGTAATTCGCGAACATATTATTCAGGTGCGTTTCCCGGTGACATTCGGCTTGTTCCTGACGTTATCTAACTCTTCGTTATTCTTACTTGTTTGTGTCATACAATCTTTAAAGGCGAAGTCACCAAATATTGACAATAACTAGAGGGCTTAGCAAGAATAGTTTGACCTTAGTATGACGCTAACAAGTAGGCGTGCTGTCACGTTAAGTTTATTTAGTAAAGGACATTGTGCTGCGTCCATACATAATTCGCCTCAGAACCAACAGCAATGAAAAAGTGCTTGGTAGATTTCAAGTTACCTGTAAATTATGCCTGTTTTACATTACTGAGAACACAAAATATTCTGTATTGAGTACGCATTACAAATTTTCGCACCGTTGCTTATGCGAATTATGAAAAATAAGGGGGCACCTACACACCCCCTCGCTCACTATTACAGATAAATTATTCATAATTCTATCACTATCGTCCTTAAAAAAATCTAACAACATGATCTTATTATTAATTAGTCTACAGTGTCCCACTGCTGGGCAAAGGCCTCCCTCCATCTCCGCCACTCTACTCTATTTAGGTCTATTGAGCGCCAATCGTTTTTAAAGGAGTCCAGTTATCTCCTCCTGGGCCTGCCGCGACGTCGTTTAAAATTGGGAGGAACCCAGTTGGTGATTATTTTTGCCCAAGATGTGTCAGGCATGCGACAGACATAACCAACCCAATCCCATTTCAGCTTCGAGCTTTTTCACCCACATCGGCTATTTGTGTCATGGAGCGCAGTACATTATTTTTGACATGGTCGGTAAGTTTAATACCTAGAATACTGTGCTCCATGTTACGCTGGCAAATTGCGAGTGTGGACTTCTGCGAGTCTTTCAAAGACCAGGTCTGTGCGCTGTGAGTATCGGGAGAATGCACATGTCCATCAGTTTCCGTTTTAGTTTCAATGGAAGGTCGCTCTTCATTCGTTTTTTCATGGACCAATAACTCCTCCAGTCGTTTTCTACGCGACGTATGATTTCCTTGGCTTGTCTCGCGTGGAAGGAGACTATTTAGCCCAAGTAGATATACTCCTAGACATATGCAATCACGACACCCTCCACTTGAATTTTGTGTTTGCTTGTATTTGTCATGATCTTGGTCTTTGACATGTTCATATGAAGTCCGACCTTGCAGCTCGCAACGTTCAGCTCTCCTAGCATCTGTTGTAGGCCGATAGCTGAGGAAGAGAACAGAACAAAATCGTCGGCGAATCGAAGATTTGTAAGCCTCCTAACCTTCGACGATAATCCCCCGCTCCTCCCAGCCTGCCGCCAGTTTTATAAAAACTTCTTCAAGACACATATAAAGAGTTTAGGTGATAGCGGGTCTCCCTGTTTTATACCTCATTCTATTGGAAACGATGGTCCTATATTTTGTGTGTTAATGGCCGCCGTGCTATTATTATATGTAGTTTTTAGTAATTGGATGTAGGTGTCGTTTATTTTTGGGATTCAAGAGCGTCCAACCAAGCAGTGTGGTAATTATTATCTTAATATTATAAGTAATTATAAAATGTTTATAGGTGAGTGTAATAAGGTTATTGTCGTGATAAACTATGTGTAGTCGCCATCTTATCTATCAGCAACGCGTACTATTTTGGACTTTAAAATTTAAATGAGATAATTTTATTCCTTTTAACACTCTTTTTTTAAAAATATATATCATTGTTTCGAAAAAGGCCAAAGAAAAACCTTGTGATAACGTTATTAAGATTATGCGTACATCGCCTAAATTATTTCAAAGTAGTTGACCCGGCGAACTTCGTACCGCTAAAAAGTAAAATAGTTGCTTTTGCGTCTTTCCTTGCAATTTCTTTTTATATATCTCACCTTTTAAACCTTCCTTGGACTTCTACACATATTTCAAAACCAAAATGATCTAAATCAGTCCAGGCGTTCTCGAGTTTTTGTGAGACTAACAAACGTCAATTCTCTTATACATATATATATATATATATATATATATATATATATATATACATTCGTTTGAAACATGATATTATAGGCCTTGTCTTAAGCTAAATTTTTATACTTGTGTTGTTTTAATAATGAAAACAGATTCTGTATCATACACAGTTAGAGGTCAAATAATAAAAATGTATAGTTCTGTTTAAGTTTTATTACAATTTTATTAAATAAGTACATTATATAATACATATTATTTTCCTAACCAATTGTTATAATATTGAACCTAACAACATTACAATGCGGGATAATCAAAGCTTGTAGGTTAAATTGGTCCTTAATTTCTATAAAATCCAACAGCACCAAGGTCGACGCAAACATCCCTAATTCCGCTTAGTAAGGCATCAATATAGAATGTAGTTTCACGGATGGAGCTGCTTTATCTGCACGTATGGGGCCTTAATGCGCCCGCCCAATCCCAGACTGAGCGCCTGGGATTATAATCAATTTTATTCTCTATTTTCTTCTCACCTGAGATGATTGATGATTCGATGATTTTATACAACGTGGGCACAGCCAGTCACCGTCGGGTGGTGATATGATTCCAACACAAGAGAAGTGATACCATTGCAGAGCGCAGTCGGAGCCATCGCATCCTATCATTTGTGCGTCAGCGATATACTTCCCGCAAAAACAGTAATCGGACTCCCTCTCTGTGTAATACTGAGGGTTGTCTGAATTGAAATCGTTGTCTTCCGAGATTTCATTGTAATATATTGGTAGAACATGGCACACGTGAGGCGCGTGATGCCATCGCTTCAATCCGCACTGTTTACACCAGACACTCTCGGTGCCGTGTCGCCAATATAGATGCTCCAACAGACGTTTGTAGTCGAAGTATTGCATGGAACACCGGCAGCACGTGAACGTGGGTTTCACGGGGGAACTTTTGGAAGTTTTCATTTTGTAACTCTGACTTTATAGACGAAGTTTAATAATCCTAAACACGAGGAACCTAGCCAAACTTATAGCTTCTACTAAAAGCAAGACGTTACCAAAAATAGTCAACACAAGCAACACTTTCCTCAGAATAGTTGTAAACTTTGTGAATCCTTTAATTTTATACGTGTCAAAATTAGAAAATATTTTAGTGAGAATGTAATTAAGGTGCCATTAGCATTAAAGATCCTAAACGAGCAGCGTCATCAATGAAGTATGGAAGTTAATTTGTTTTACTTTAATTAGTTTGCGTTACAGGGATCGCTGCGTTAATGACCGCTAAGTAGACCCCTAATTTGTTTTATTTTTTCGGAATTAATATGATACATTATAGTTATTAATCAAATTAATACACTGGAATAATTAGTTACTACACAATTATAATTAGTAAATTACACATCATAAATAACACGAAGAGAGTTTCTACACATTAAAACTGAAACTTAGCTGTACCTAAATAATCCATATTCGTTTCATCGTTGCTATTCGTAAACTGTTATTGAATGTATTATTTATTTTTGATTTACATTCGTGCCTGTCAATGCTACGGCTTAATAAGCTGTGTCACCCAGGCACACCATTAGCAATCATTTTCTTCAAACGAGGACTCCTTATTGAAAATGTCTGCTCTGTATAAAATCATTCTAGTTATCGTTTTAAATAGAAGCGACACAAAGAATCGAACATAAAGGATGAGTACTAAGGAGCACCCACTTTAATAAAAGAAGTCTATTCAATTCAGTTGACTGAGTTTTCTTATTTTAAAATACAGCCTTCATCCCGAACTTGTCGAGATTTGAATGAATGTTATCGACGTACATGTTATATGCATGATTGAATTTAGTACTTAAATAGCAGTAAAAGCCAAATTTATGAAACAATATCACTTCATGACAGTCGCAGAGTTGCCTT
Organism: Phalera bucephala; assembly: GCA_905147815.2. Lineage (NCBI taxonomy): Eukaryota > Metazoa > Arthropoda > Insecta > Lepidoptera > Notodontidae > Phalera > Phalera bucephala. The sequence goes on from LR990612.1 coordinate 24,591,498, forward strand.
TTTCTATGACATTGACTCAAGTTATTTTATATTTGTAACCGTACGGACCCACATGTTGAAATATCTTCTTAAAAATAGAAAAAAATATAAAAATATTAAATGGTTACCCTCATTTCCCACCAACCCTGTCAATGTCATTTACCGGCCAAAAGATCCTTGTCGCACTGTACCTTTAAACTAGTTTTTGGAAGACATTCTTAATCCAAAATCCGAAATAATACGTCTAAAAAAAATACTTGTTTGTCGTCACAAACATTGGTTTCCAAACTACTGCAATTCCTTTCGAGAATATACGGCGGCAATTTTTTTAATTATTTTAAAGCCTTACTTATCGGCCATCAGAAGGACAGAATTGCCTAGAAAAAATACAGATACAAATTTCTTTGTGTGTGTTAATTCTTCAGATAATTTTAAATCATATTGAGATGTAAACACCTTTAAGGCGAAAACTTCTGCAATAAAAGTACATTCTTGTATAATTACGTATAAAATTCTATCCGTTTATATGTATTTATAAAAATATGTGTAATATTCGTAACCGAGAACCAATACCCGCAACGACATAAAATGAAAAACACGAAGATCACCGAACAGATCTCGGAGCAATATCAGTTCAGTAACGACAAGACATATCGTGGAGACAGTAAAAACAGTGCGCAAACGGGTGTTCCCAACACGCCTCGACATTTGCCTTGAATACGAATATATCTGCGTCCGACCTCATTCAATATCCTTTTTCCAAGCGAACAGTTTTATCGTCTTTGTTATTTCCACCCAATGAACACTAACCCCTCGAAGGAAATGATTGTGACGTGCACACGAAAATCTTTCTCCTCCTTAAACTCGTAAATCCCTTAGAAAAATGTTACTTTGTAAACTTGCTACGTAATTCGCGAACATATTATTCAGGTGCGGTTCCCGGTGACATTCGGCTTGTTCCTGACGTTATCTAACTCATCGTTATTCTTACTTGTTTGTGTCATACAATCTTTAAAGGCGAAGTCACCAAATATTGACAATAACTAGAGGGCTTAGCAAGAATAGTTTGACCTTAGTATGACGCTAACAAGTAGGCGTGCTGTCACGTTAAGTTTATTTAGTAAAGGACATTGTGCTGCGTCCATACATAATTCGCCTCAGAACCAACAGCAATGAAAAAGTGCTTGGTAGATTTCAAGTTACCTGTAAATTATGCCTGTTTTACATTACTGAGAACACAAAATATTCTGTATTGAGTACGCATTACAAATTTTCGCACCGTTGCTTATGCGAATTATGAAAAATAAGGGGGCACCTACACACCCCCTCGCTCACTATTAGAGATAAATTATTCATAATTCTATCACTATCGTCCTTAAAAAAATCTAACAACATGATCTTATTATTAATTAGTCTACAGTGTCCCACTGCTGGGCAAAGGCCTCCCTCCATCTCCGCCACTCTACTCTATTTAGGTCTATTGAGCGCCAATCGTTTTTAAAGGAGTCCAGTTATCTCCTCCTGGGCCTGCCGCGACGTCGTTTAAAATTGGGAGGAACCCAGTTGGTGATTATTTTTGCCCAAGATGTGTCAGGCATGCGACAGACATAACCAACCCAATCCCATTTCAGCTTCGAGCTTTTTCACCCACATCGGCTATTTGTGTCATGGAGCGCAGTACATTATTTTTGACATGGTCGGTAAGTTTAATACCTAGAATACTGTGCTCCATGTTACGCTGGCAAATTGCGAGTGTGGACTTCTGCGAGTCTTTCAAAGACCAGGTCTGTGCGCTGTGAGTATCGGGAGAATGCACATGTCCATCAGTTTCCGTTTTAGTTTCAATGGAAGGTCGCTCTTCATTCGTTTTTTCATGGACCAATAACTCCTCCAGTCGTTTTCTACGCGACGTATGATTTCCTTGGCTTGTCTCGCGTGGAAGGAGACTATTTAGCCCAAGTAGATATACTCCTAGACATATGCAATCACGACACCCTCCACTTGAATTTTGTGTTTGCTTGTATTTGTCATGATCTTGGTCTTTGACATGTTCATATGAAGTCCGACCTTGCAGCTCGCAACGTTCAGCTCTCCTAGCATCTGTTGTAGGCCGATAGCTGAGGAAGAGAACAGAACAAAATCGTCGGCGAATCGAAGATTTGTAAGCCTCCTAACCTTCGACGATAATCCCCCGCTCCTCCCAGCCTGCCGCCAGTTTTATAAAAACTTCTTCAAGACACATATAAAGAGTTTAGGTGATAGCGGGTCTCCCTGTTTTATACCTCATTCTATTGGAAACGATGGTCCTATATTTTGTGTGTTAATGGCCGCCGTGCTATTATTATATGTAGTTTTTAGTAATTGGATGTAGGTGTCGTTTATTTTTTGGGATTCAAGAGCGTCCAACAAAGCAGTGTGGTAATTATTATCTTAATATTATAAGTAATTATAAAATGTTTATAGGTGAGTGTAATAAGGTTATTGTCGTGATAAACTATGTGTAGTCGCCATCTTATCTATCAGCTACGCGTACTATTTTGGACTTTAAAATTTAAATGAGATAATTTTATTCCTTTTAACACTCTTTTTTTAAAAATATATATCATTTTTTCGAAAAAGGCCAAAGAAAAACCTTGTGATAACGTTATTAAGATTATGCGTACATCGTCTAAATTATTTCAAAGTAGTTGACCCGGCGAACTTCGTACCGCTAAAAAGTACAATAGTTGCTTTTGCGTCTTTCCTTGCAATTTCTTTTTATATATCTCACCTTTTAAACCTTCCTTGGACTTCTACACATATTTCAAAACCAAAATGATCTAAATCAGTCCAGGCGTTCTCGAGTTTTTGTGAGACTAACAAACGTCAATTCTCTTATATATATATATACATTCGTTTGAAACATGATATTATAGGCCTTGTCTTAAGCTAAATTTTTATACTTGTGTTGTTTTAATAATGAAAACAGATTCTGTATCATACACAGTTAGAGGTCAAATAATAAAAATGTATAGTTCTGTTTAAGTTTTATTACAATTTTATTAAATAAGTACATTATATAATACATATTATTTTCCTAACCAATTGTTATAATATTGAACCTAACAACATTACAATGCGGGATAATCAAAGCTTGTAGGTTAAATTGGTCCTTAATTTCTATAAAATCCAACAGCACCAAGGTCGACGCAAACATCCCTAATTCCGCTTAGTAAGGCATCAATATAGAATGTAGTTTCACGGATGGAGCTGCTTTATCTGCACGTATGGGGCCTTAATGCGCCCGCCCAATCCCAGACTGAGCGCCTGGGATTATAATCAATTTTATTCTCTATTTTCTTCTCACCTGAGATGATTGATGATTCGATGATTTTATACAACGTGGGCACAGCCAGTCACCGTCGGGTGGTGATATGATTCCAACACAAGAGAAGTGATACCATTGCAGAGCGCAGTCGGAGCCATCGCATCCTATCATTTGTGCGTCAGCGATATACTTCCCGCAAAAACAGTAATCGGACTCCCTCTCTGTGTAATACTGAGGGTTGTCTGAATTGAAATCGTTGTCTTCCGAGATTTCATTGTAATATATTGGTAGAACATGGCACACGTGAGGCGCGTGATGCCATCGCTTCAATCCGCACTGTTTACACCAGACACTCTCGGTGCCGTGTCGCCAATATAGATGCTCCAACAGACGTTTGTAGTCGAAGTATTGCATGGAACACCGGCAGCACGTGAACGTGGGTTTCACGGGGGAACTTTTGGAAGTTTTCATTTTGTAACTCTGACTTTATAGACGAAGTTTAATAATCCTAAACACGAGGAACCTAGCCAAACTTATAGCTTCTACTAAAAGCAAGACGTTACCAAAAATAGTCAACACAAGCAACACTTTCCTCAGAATAGTTGTAAACTTTGTGAATCCTTTAATTTTATACGTGTCAAAATTAGAAAATATTTTAGTGAGAATGTAATTAAGGTGCCATTAGCATTAAAGATCCTAAACGAGCAGCGTCATCAATGAAGTATGGAAGTTAATTTGTTTTACTTTAATTAGTTTGCGTTACAGGGATCGCTGCGTTAATGACCGCTAAGTAGACCCCTAATTTGTTTTATTTTTTCGGAATTAATATGATACATTATAGTTATTAATCAAATTAATACACTGGAATAATTAGTTACTACACAATTATAATTAGTAAATTACACATCATAAATAACACGAAGAGAGTTTCTACACATTAAAACTGAAACTTAGCTGTACCTAAATAATCCATATTCGTTTCATCGTTGCTATTCGTAAACTGTTATTGAATGTATTATTTATTTTTGATTTACATTCGTGCCTGTCAATGCTACGGCTTAATAAGCTGTGTCACCCAGGCACACCATTAGCAATCATTTTCTTCAAACGAGGACTCCTTATTGAAAATGTCTGCTCTGTATAAAATCATTCTAGTTATCGTTTTAAATAGAAGCGACACTAAGAATCGAACATAAAGGATGAGTACTAAGGAGCACCCACTTTAATAAAAGAAGTCTATTCAATTCAGTTGACTGAGTTTCCTTATTTTAAAATACAGCCTTCATCCCGAACTTGTCGAGATTTGAATGAATGTTATCGACGTACATGTTATATGCATGAACGAATTTAGTACTTAAATAGCAGTAAAAGCCAAATTTATGAAACAATATCACTTCATGACAGTCGCAGAGTTGCCTTTTTCTATGACATTGACTCAAGTTATTTTATATTTGTAACCGTACGGACCCACATGTTGAAATATCTTCTTAGAAATAGAAAAGAATATAAAAATATTAAATGGTAACCCTCATTTCCTATCAACCCTGTCAATGTCATTTACCGGGCAAAAGATCCTTGTCGCACTGTACCTTTAAACTAGTTTTTGGAAGACATTCTTAATCCAAAATCCGAAATAATACGTCTAAAAAAAATACTTGTTTGTCGTCACAAACATTGGTTTCCAAACTACTGCAATTCCTTTCGAGAATATACGGCGGCATTTTTTTAATTATTTTAAAGCCTCACTTTTCGGCCATCAGAAGGACAGAATTGCCTAGAAAAAATACAGATACAAATTTCTTTGTGTGTGTTAATTCTTCAGATAATTTTAAATCATATTGAGATGTAAACACCTTTAAGGCGAAAACTTCTGCAATAAAAGTACATTCTTGTATAATTACGTATAAAATTCTATCCGTTTATATGTATTTATAAAAATATGTGTAATATTCGTAACCGAGAACCAATACCCGCAACGACATAAAATGAAAAACACGAAGATCACCGAACAGATCTCGGAGCAATATCAGTTCAGTAACGACAAGACATATCGTGGAGACAGTAAAAACAGTGCGCAAACGGGTGTTCCCAACACGCCTCGACATTTGCCTTGAATACGAATATATCTGCGTCCGACCTCATTCAATATCCTTTTTCCAAGCGAACAGTTTTATCGTCTTTGTTATTTCCACCCAATGAACACTAACCCCTCGAAGGAAATGATTGTGACGTGCACACGAAAATCTTTCTCCTCCTTAAACTCGTAAATCCCTTAGAAAAATGTTACTTTGTAAACTTGCTACGTAATTCGCGAACATATTATTCAGGTGCGGTTCCCGGTGACATTCGGCTTGTTCCTGACGTTATCTAACTCTTCGTTATTCTTCTTCTTCACCAAATATTGACAATAACTAGAGGGCTTAGCAAGAATAGTTTGACCTTAGTATGACGCTAACAAGTAGGCGTGCTGTCACGTTAAGTTTATTTAGTAAAGGACATTGTGCTGCGTCCATACATAATTCGCCTCAGAACCAACAGCAATGAAAAAATGCTTGGTAGATTTCAAGTTACCTGTAGATTATGCCTGTTTTACATTACTGAGAACACAAAATATTCTATATTGAGTACGCATTACAAATTTTCGCACCGTTACTATTTTTTTGAAAAAATCTGTTATATATACATATATATATATATATATATATATATATATATATATATATATATATATATATATATATATATATATATATATAGGATGCAAGGGGGACACCTACCATCTACGCTCCCCAAGTCAATCTCTCCTGCCCGCGGTGCATCCTGCTGATCAACGGACGAGGCTCTGACGACCGACAACCATTCAAATATGGCGTAACTAAATTTTTAACCAGACCGGTGACGGGCAGCAGCGTCACTAGTGCGAGAAGTTACGCCCTGCGATCGCCAACCCGCATGCCCAGCGTGGCGATTATGGGCAAAACCTTCTATGGCAAGTCGGAATATACCACGGCCCCCAGTTCCCGGTCGCTCCGCTATTCCTGACCACGGCGGCGGTCACGGTTCCGGCGGGGCAGGGGGTGCGAAGAATCTCCGGGCTACGGTAGGCCGCCAACATGAACTGACCCTGGCTACGTATAACGGACGCACGCTGCGACTGGATGAGCATCTTCTGCAGTTGGAAGAAGAACTGAAGTGCATAAGATGGCACGTTCTGGGTTTATGTGAAGTTCGAAGAGAGGGAGAAGACACCATAACCCTAGAATCTGGCCATCTTTTGTACTTTAGAGAGGGAGACCAACTTTCCCAGGGTGGCGTCGGGTTTCTGGTCCATAGAGTCTTCGCTTACAACGTTTTAGAAATGTCCAGTGTGTCGACAAGGGTAGCATACCTCATAATTAAGCTGACCGAGAGGTACACCCTCAAGATCGTGCAGGTTTATGCACCGACTTCGGCACACTTGGACGAGGACATAGAGGTACTCTACGAGGACATCTCTAAGGCCCTTCATAATACCCCTAAGGCACACTACAACGTTGTCATGGGAGATTTCAACGCCAAAGTGGGAGTAAAAACTGACAGCGAATCCTCAGTAGGACCATACGGCTATGGCAGCAGAAATGACAGGGGGCAAACGCTCGTCAACTTTCTCGAAAAAGAAGGGCTGCTTATGATGAACTCTTTCTTTAAAAAACAGCCCCAAAGAAAGTGGACGTGGCAAAGCCCCGATGGTAAAATAAAAAATGAGATCGACTTCATCATGGCGGACAAGAGGCGCATATTCAGAGATGTCTCAGTGATCGCAAGGTTAAAAACCGGAAGCGACCACCGGCTCGTACGGGGCACTTTGAATATACAATGGAAGCGCGAAAGAGTCCGCTTGATGACGTCCAGTCTCCGACCGAATTTGCTCCAAGCCGCTATGGATTCCCAAGCTTTTCAGTTAAAATTGGAAAACCGTTTCGCTGCCTTGGAAACCACTGACAGCGTTGATCAGAAATTCGAGCAGGTGGTACAGACTCTTAGAGAAGAGGGTACTAAATTATGCGAAACGAGGCGTACAGGCAGGAAATCTAAGCTTTCGGGGGGGACTCTGGAGCTTATGAGCGAACGGCGCCGAAATGCAGCCTCAACCTTGTCAGAACACCGGGCCTTAAATAAAAAGATCACAAAGCTGGTTCGACGCGACCTCCGAGCTTTCAACAATCTTGAGATTGAGAAAGCCATCGAGCAGAACCGGGGGTCGAAAGTGTTCGTCCAGCCACTTGGGAGGAACCACTTGACAAGGTTGACTACAAAAGCGGGTACTGTGATCGCTTCTAGGCCGGAAATCCTCTCGGAAGTCAGGAATTTCTATAGCCTACGCCTCACACGCACTTCGACCCGAATCTCTTAGAGGAGATCCCAGAGCCACCCTAACACGTCACTTCACAGAAGACTTGCCCGAGATCAACCTGGATGAGATCGAGTTGGCCCTTAAACAGCTTAAAAATGGAAAAGCCCCGGGTGAGGACGGCGTCACGACTGAGCTTCTGAGGGCAGGAGGTATCCCAGTACTTAAGGAACTTCGGAAGTTATTTAACACTGTCCTCTACACTGGGAGAACTCCGCAGGCATGGAACAGAAGCGTGGTCGTCCTGTTTTTCAAAAAGGGTGACAAAACCCTTTTGAAAAACTATCGACCCATATCGCTTCTGAGCCATGTATACAAGCTGTTTTCAAGGGTCATCACGAACCGTCTTGCGCGAAGGCTCGACGAGTTTCAACCCCCGGAGCAGGCCGGGTTTTGAAGTGGTTACGGCACCATAGACCACATCCACACAGTGCGGCAGATTATACAGAAGACTGCAGAGTATAATCTGCCCCTATGTCTAGCCTTCGTGGACTATGAGAAGGCCTTTGACACTGTCGAGACCTGGTCAGTTCTGGACTCCTTGCAACGATGCCAAGTTGATTGGCGATACATCGAGGTGATGAGATGCCTTTTTGAAGCTGCAATGATGACCGTCCAAGTACAGAACCAGCGGACTGAACATATCCACCTGCGCCGCGGAGTGCGCCAAGGTGATGTCATATCACCAAAACTGTTCACCAATGTACTGGAGGATATGTTCAAGACGCTGGACTGGAAAGGTCGCGGTATCAATATAAATGGCGTATACATCTCTCACCTGCGATTTGCAGACGACATCGTCATCATGGCTGAAACGTTGCAAGACCTACAACAGATGCTGGACAGCCTTGCTAATTCGTCTCAGCGAATCGGTCTCCGGATGAACTTAGATAATACTAAAGTTATGATCAACAAGCATGTTGACCCGGGACCGATCGCCGTAAACGGAGCCCCCCTCGAAGTTGTTTCTGAGTACGTATACCTAGGGCAGGTGCTCCAACTGGGTAAAAACAACTTCGACAAGGAAGTTAAGAGACGGATACAGCTGGGCTGGGCAGCATTTGGGAAACTCCGTCGAGTCTTCTTATCGCCCATACCCCAATGCTTAAAAACGAAAGTTTTTAATCAGTGCGTCCTACCTGTAATGACATACGGAGCCGAAACGTGGCCACTCACTGTGCGGCTTGTCCACCAGTTCAAGGTCGCTCAACGAGCTATGGAAAGAGCTATGTTCGGAGTTACTCTTAGGGATCGAATCCGGAACGAAGTTATTCGTCAGAGAACCAAGGTTACCGACATAGCTCAGCGAATTAGCAAGCTGAAGTGGCAGTGGGCAGGTCACATATGCCGCAGAACCGATGGCCGTTGGGGCAGACTGGTTCTTGAGTGGAGACCGCGTGTCGGCAAACGTAGTGTAGGGCGCCCTGTAGCTAGGTGGGGCGACGATATTCGTAAGGCAGCGGGCAGGGATTGGAGAAGGAGAGCTGAAGATCGAGCTCAGTGGCGTGCCATGGGAGAGGCCTACGTCCAGCAGTGGACTGACACGGGCTGATGATGATATATATATATATATATATATATATATATATATATATATATATATATATATATATATATATATATATATATATATATATATATATATATATATATATATATATATATATATATATATTGCCGGTAACATCAATATTTTCATAGATTTGAATACAGGCACACAGCTATCCCAGCTTCGCAGACTGCATCTTTTTTGTGCCTTACACTGCCTTTTTGATCTATTGAAGCATTGTGCAGCTGGCAATTGAGCGGACTTAGTCTCGAAGTTGGAATCCCAGGTCAAATAAACTGCTACTAGGGTTTTTTTTATCTCGGTGAAATGACAATGGGCTATATTATTCCCTATTATATAAGCACCTAATATTGTATGTGTATAGTACACACAATACCTCTGCCATTCACGCATGTAGAATGTAGGCCTAACAGTGCAATAAATATAGAAAATACACTCTTATTTATACTAAAGTTATTTTCTACATTTGAAACATTGTGATCCAAAACCTACAGAAACATACCTACTAATATTTGGTTAGTATAAAAAAAATCCCTTATTTCTAAGTATTAGCTACGATATAGAGAAATGAGTTCCAACAGGTTCATTCCTTACATACCTCTCTGGCTTCCTCCACTCTTATAGTTCGTCTCATACACGATCGCCGGTTACGGAGACTCTTGACTTGCCCCTTAGATAAGACACGGTCTTTTTAGTCATGGTAAGATATTCTAGTTCTCCTCCGGTACCTACATCCTTCCACTTTCGCATTGTATATCTTTTTTGCCATTTCTTCCCACATTCTTTCTATATCCCCGAACCAACGTAGTATACCCTTAATAATTATATCCATACTATAGAATATGTATCTAAAATATAGGAATTGATATGTTTACTCAGGTATTACCTGAGTAAACATATCAATTCCTATAACAAGCGAGGTGCCAACTCTAGAAGGTGGCATTGTCGTAGATATTCACACTGCACCTAGTTTATTCAACTTGCAGAGGAGCTAGTTAAGCAAAGTAAACGGCACCTCACGCCATTCAAATAAGAGAAAGTTACCGTGATATCCCAGATCCCCGATGGTTCGAATAAATAAAATATATTTATTTATTTTTACGCGTGAAGTCCGATGGAATGTTGTGCGAGGCACAAGGGGGTTTCAGGTCTGGAAGAGGATGTTCGGATCAAGTCTTCTCACTCCGCAACATCGTAGAGAAGCATCTGGCAGTGGGCCGGAAGGTTTTCTGCGGTTTTGTAGATCTGGAGAAGGCATTTGACAGAGTTGTGCGAAAGAGACTTTGGGACATTTTGCCAGAGTATGGTATAGATGGCACTCTGTTGCGAGCCGTCCAGTCCACTTATGTGGACTGCAAGGCATGCGTACGGGTGGGTGGTAACAGGTCACCCTGGTTTGACGTTAAAATCGGCGTCAAGAAGGGTTGCGTGTTGTCCGCTAGACTGTTTATAATATATCTAGACAAAAGTCTTCAAAGACTGAAAGCGATGAATGAAGGTGTACAAATGGGTGACTTAGTGGTAAACCATCTACTTTATGCAGATGACGCGGTTTTAATAGCGCCAACAGCCACTGATCTGCAAACACTAGTCACAGTTATGAAAACCGACTGCATGATCAATGGCTCACACTTGAATGTGAAGAAAACCAAGATTATGGTTTTTGAAAGGGAAGAAACCAGAACGAATGTAAGGATTGTGGTTGGTAACGATGTGCTGGAGCAAGTGAATGAGTTTGCATATCTTGGATGCGCCTTCAGTAAGGATGGGAAATACACCGCTGACATAGAGAGAAGAGTGAGTGCAGGGAACAGAGTGAATGGTGCGATGGGAAACCTACTCGGGAGCCGGCACTTAAGCCATAAGGCGCAACTGGCCATACATAACGGAGTTCTTGTCCCAACGCTGTTATATGGTAGCGAGAGCTGGGTATGTAAGAAGGAGAATGAAAGTAGGATAAATGCGGTAGAAATGCGAGCTCTGCAGAAGATGTGCGGAGTGAAGCTGACCGACCGCATTAGCAACAGCATAGTAAGACAGCGAGTAGGTATGAAAGATAGTATCGGTGTAAAGATGAGAAAGGGCATGCTCCGCTGGTTTGGGCATATAGAAAGAATGCCAGAGGAAAGAATGTCAAAACAGATATACAATGTGAAAGTGGAAGGATGCAGGTACCGGGGAAGACCTAGACTATCTTACCACGACCAAATAAACCGAGTCTTATCTGATGGAAAAGTCAAGAGTCTCCGTAACCGGCGAGCGTGTATGAGACGAACTATGAGAGTCGAGGAAGCCAGAGAGGTATGTAAGGAAAGAACTCTGTACTCTCTGCCTACCCCGCAAGGGATCTGGCGTGAGGTTATAGATAGATAGATATTTATTTATTTTATTATTTTTTTTAAAAACGTAGCCCCTCACTAGGATTTATTCCTGTGTCGTGGGTGCGTTTACAAACATGAAATTTCACATACACAAATACCCAGACCGGAACAAATACTGTGGATCACACAAAGATTTGCCCTGTGCGGGAATCGAACCCGCGACTATTAGACACAGTGGGCGGAGCGGCTCAAGCTCTTAACCACTGCGCTAAATCGTCCGTCAGATCCGTTTGTTGTTTGAAGTGAGTCACAGAAATCGTAATAATAAAACATTGGAAGTGACACAGCGCAATATTTGGTTCGAAGCCAATGTCGTCGCTTTGGCGTAAATACAGAGTTTGAAACAATTTTAATTTAAAAATACATTTTTAAAAACAAGCTTTTATATCAAAAACACAATGACGATATTTTGCACACTCGAGGAGTTCCTATGGCTTCCTTCCGGCTCCATCATGATACCCTGGACACTATCCGGGTCTTATGTACTTGTCAAGACAAATCAAATGAACCCAAACACAGCGGAGTTATATTGAGTTGTTAAATAGTTCCATTGGCCTTCTTTCAGCTTCATCATCAGACCAGCTTCATGGTACCATATTATTGCATTGTCACAGACAATACATACGTATGCCAAATTCCAGCTCAATCGGATACCCGCAAGTGCTTGAAAAATGAATCACAAGATATGAACCAGAAAGAAAGACAGACATACGAACATTCCAAGTTAAATAAAAGTTCGTAAAAATAGACACAAATTTACGTAAATGCTATAGAAAATACTTTCAGAGGAATTTTAATATTTTAAAAATACATTTATCAGTTTTGGAAAACTTTGCTCGCAGTCGTTTCTGGCAGAGGTGTACTATGAACACCCATTAACCGCCGACGGTATCAGGTGTCATGTAATAAGGCTCAATTTCAGACTCCAGATATACTGGGATTTTTTTGACAGAAAACCTACATTTGTCCGACTTAGGATTAGGAGCCAGGACCTCGTGATTGCAAAGCGTAATATTCGCCATTAGACCAACGACCACTAGACCAACCGCAGTTGGATATAGTGCAAAATACCAACTATAGCCACTATATTAGTCCACGCAATAGTGAAGCATTTTATGATGTTTTGTTATAATTTTTGCACATGTGTGGCGATAAGTTCACGCAGGTATACGACTTCTATTAACTTATTATTAAGATTTCTATGTATGAGTTACTTTACACTCGACCGCTCAATTTGACGTTAGGTGCGAGCATTCTTCGACAGAGTTGTCTGAAAACTTTGAGAGTTGTGCACTAGACATGGCAAACTTGCCTCACTGTTCAAATCTGATGATTTGTACCTAAAACAGTGCAGAGATTCAGATCCTAATATGCCTCATTCGGAACATTGGAATCAACTAAATTCGGGCACAGTCAGGCCACCGACCGAAATCACGTCGCGTATTCGTTGATTCTGTGAGACGGTAAGTTTAGTGAATGTAAGATTGAAATTCAGATGAGACATTCGTAATTTTTCTTTTATATCTTGTAGTTCTCGCTCATGTTTTATGTCACTGAATCGTTCCAGCAAACAGGTCTATTGTACACATTTAATCGGTGTCTTGGACTTATTCTTTATTGTACACACTGGGATGGAAATAAGTTTACAATTTAAAAGTCTACAGAATGCGAGCTTAATTCAAATATGATTTATCTTCCAGCTAACCTTACTACGGATTAAGTTTGCAAAATTTCATGTTCGCCTGGGCGAGTCGAGATTTATTGTTGACGGCGCCCGCCCCAAGCTTCCGCGCTCATAAACATATCCGAAGCTTTTTCGATGCAAAAGCTTTGCGGAGAGGTGTAAACAAATCTGCATCGAAAACATGTGTGTATTTATTATGCACTCTGTACTTAAAGAATAAATAAAATTTTATTTTTAGTAAACAATTTTCGTTCATACCGTATAAAGGCTTTCCCAAAGATGGACACGTCGACTTATTTTGCGCTGTACGCTTCCAGTTTTTCCTCGCGACTTTAACCAAATTATTGGTCAATAAATTACTTCAATTGAATAAATTGACCAAATTATTAGTCAATTTATTCAATTGAAGTAATTTATTCCGTTCAACATGCTTTTTCCGAACCACATTTGGAAAAACAGAACCAACAATTCTTCTAAAAAGAGATATTGCCACAATTAAAACCTTAACTAAACTGTCTATCAGGATATGGGTCAGGATCCCTATCTATCTATCTATCTATAACCTCACGCCAGATCCCTTGCGGGGTAGGCAGAGAGTACAGAGTTCCAACAGGTTCTTTCCTTACATACCTCTCTGGCTTCCTCGACTCTCATAGTTCGTCTCATACACGCTCGCCGGTTACGGAGACTCTTGACTTTTCCATCAGATAAGACTCGGTTTATTTGGTCGTGGTAAGATAGTCTAGGTCTTCCCCGGTACCTGCATCCTTCCACTTTCACATTGTATATCTGTTTTGTCATTCTTTCCTCTGGCATTCTTTCTATATGCCCGAACCAACGGAGCATGCCCTTTCTCATCTTTACACCGATACTATCTTTCATACCTACTCGCTGTCTTACTATGCTGTTGCTAATGCGGTCGGTCAGCTTCACTCCGCACATCTTCCGCAGAGCTCGCATTTCTACCGCATTTATCCTACTTTCATTCTCCTTCTTACATACCCAGCTCTCGCTACCATATAACAGCGTTGGGACAAGAACTCCGTTATGTATGGCCAGCTGCGCCTTATGGCTTAAGTGCCGGCTCCCGAGTAGCTTTCCCATCGCACCATTCACTCTGTTCCCTGCACTCACTCTTCTCTCTATGTCAGCGGTGTATTTCCCATCCTTACTGAAGGCGCATCCAAGATATACAAACTCATTCACTTGCTCCAGCACATCGTTACCAACCACAATCCTTACATTCGTTCTGGTTTCTTCCCTTTCAAAAACCATAATCTTGGTTTTCTTCACATTCAAGTGTAAGCCATTGATCATACAGTCGTCTTTCATAACTGTGACTAGTGTTTCCAGATCAGTGGCTGTTGGCGCTATTAAAACCGCATCATCTGCATAAAGTAGATGGTTTACCACTAAGTCACCCATTTGTACACCTTCATTCATCGCTTTCAGTCTTTGAAGACTTTTGTCCAGATATATTATAAACAGTCTAGCGGACAACACGCAACCCTGCTTGACGCCGATTTTAACGTCAAACCAGGGTGACCTGTTACCACCCACCCGTACGCAAGCCTTGCAGTCCACATAAGTGGACTGGACGGCTCGCAACAGAGTGCCATCTATACCATACTCTGGCAAAATGTCCCAAAGTCTCTTTCGCACAACTCTGTCAAATGCCTTCTCCAGATCTACAAAACCGCAGAAAACCTTCCGGCCCACTGCCAGATGCTTCTCTACGATGTTGCGGAGTGAGAAGACTTGATCCGAACATCCTCTTCCAGACCTGAAACCCCCTTGTGCCTCGCACAACATTCCATCGGACTTCACGCGCATTCTCCGTTCAATAATTTTACCGTACACCTTGGCTGCCAAGCTGATCAAACTGATGGCTCTGTAATTGGCGCAGTCATATTGTGAACCCTTGCCTTTATACAAGGGTACTATGACTGCGCGGCGCCAATCTGTAGGGACTCTACCGGTCCTCCAGCAAAGGTTTGCAAGGGCCCGGAAAGCGTCCCGGACGCAAGTTCCACCATATTTGATCATCTCGGCAGATATCATGTCTACTCCCGCAGCTTTACCGTTTTTCATACTTCCTATCGCCCATTCAACTTCTTCCATAGTGATGTCCTCCGTTGATTCTGGTGCCGCAATCTCGCCTTTAGGCACGTCTGCGGCATCAGCATCGGGTCATCTCCATACATTTCTCCAAAATATTCACTCCACCGGTTTAGCACAGCTTGTGTGTCTGCAAGAATGTCACCATCTTTAGATTTTATCCTTTCCATTCTGGAGCCTGACGAATCACCTCGAGCCTTTCTCACCTTGCTCCAAAAGAGTTTGGTGTTGTTCTCAAAGTTCTTCGCCAGCCTCTCCTCCTCAATCATACTGGCTCTTTCACGCTTTTCTTTCACTAAAGTTTTAGTGGCATTCTTGCATTGCCGGTATATTTCTTTCCTCATCTCTGTCATACTGGCATTCAGGTTCAAAGAAGATACATAGTCCTGCCACGCTTTCTTCTTACTTTCTACGGAGCTTTGCAACTCCGCATCCCACCATGCATCACCTTTTGCTGTAATATGCTTCTTTGAGCAACCACATACTTCTTTCGCGGATTCCACCAACTCTCTTTCAGGCTATTCCAGCATTCATCTACATTTGAGTCCGAAGAGCCTGCTGTCAAAAGCTTGTCCCCGGACTCTGTCTTCATACATTCTCCTCACGCTCTTCATCTTGCAACTTTTCAACCTTTAATCTTTCAAGGTCTCCGAAGGGGATACGCTCTCGCCAGTGCCTCCACTTCCTGAACAGACCACTAAACCGCGCAACTACGAGATAGTGGTCTGATTCCAAGGTGGGGCCTCTATACGCACGCGTATCTTGTAGTTTGCTTCGGAGACGGTTATCAACCAGGATCAGATCTATCATGCTTTTTTTGTTCATTCCTTCTCCACGTATACATATGTATGTCCTTATGCTGGAATATCGTATTAGACACAAGGAGACCCCTTCCAAACAAACATCTACAATGAGCTTACCTGCATCGTTCACTCCTCTTATCACCAT